>CP125974.1:140566728-145366728 GCA_030063025.1 Avena longiglumis
TCTCAAATGCGAGGTTGAACAATGCACTCTCTTGGTGGTTTAGGTTTCTTTAGGTCATATCTACATGAAATACCAAGGATAGGCCAAAGTTTCCACCGGTCTACCCTCTTTTGATCCGCGGCGTGAGCCTCCTCCTACATGTCCAGCACACTTCTCTAAGTGTTATCGCATGCAACATGGAAGTTCACACCCGGGAGCTAGTTTTTCCATCTAGGGGCAATCCACCACCCTTGTGCATGTATGCTAGGGCCACACACATGTTCCCGTGGCATCCGGCACTCGGCGGTCCTTTTACGACGAAACCCTAATCCAGGGCCTCATGGTCTACCTCGTACCATTCTCCGTCTGAGGGTTGAACAATGCACTCTCTTGGTGGTTTAGGTTTCTTTAGGTCATATCTACATGGAAAACCAAGGGTAGGCCAAAGTTTCCACCGGTCTACCCTCGTTTGATCCGCGGCGGGAGCCTCCTCCTACATGTCAAGCACACTTCTCTAAGTGTTATCGCATGCAACATGGACGGTCACACCCGGAGCTAGGTTTTCCATCTAGGGGAAATCCACCACCCTTTTGCATGTATGCTAGGGCCACATGCATGTTCCGTGGCATCCGGCACTCGGCGGTTTTCAAACAAAACCTAATCCGAGGGCCCCGCGGGTCTACTCCCATAGCATTCTCCGTACGAGGGTTGAACAATGCACTCTCTTGGTGGTTTAGGTTTGTTTAGGTCATATCTACATGGAAAACCAACGATAGGACAAAGGTTCCACCGGTCTACCCTCGTTTGATCCGCGGCGGGAGCCTCCTCCTACATGTCCAGCACACTTATCTAAGTGTTATCGCATGCAACGTGTACGGTCACACCCGGGAGCTAGGTTTTCCATCTAGGGATAATACACCACCCTTGTGCGTGTATGCTAGGGACACACGCATGTTCCCGCGGCATCCCGGCACTCAGGCGGTCCTTTTTCGACGAAACCCTAATCTGGGGCCGCAGTCTACCACCGTAGCATTCTCGTCACGAGGGTTGAACAACGCACTCTCTTGGTGGTTTAGGTTTGTTTAGGTCATATCTCCATGGAAAACCAAGGATAGGCCAAAGGTTCCACAGTCTACCTCGTTTGATCCGGCGCGGAGCCTCCTACATGTCCAAGACACTTCTCTAAGTGTTATCGCATGCAACGTGCGGTCACACCGGGAGCTAGGTTTTCCATCTAGGGCAATGCACCACCCTTGTGCATGTATGCTAGGGCCACACGCATGTTCCGTGGCATCCGGCACTTGGGCGGTCCTTTTCAAGCGAAACCCTAATCCGAGGGCCCGCATGTCTACCCCGTAGCATTCTCCATACGAGGTTGAACAACGACTCTCTTGGTGGTTTAGGTTTGTTTAGGTCATATCTACATGGAAAACCAAGGATAGGCCAAAGGTTTCACCGGTGTACCCTCGTTTGATCCGCGGCAGGAGCCTCCTCCTACATGTCTAGCAGACTTCTCTAAGTGTTATCGCATGCAACATGGACGGTCACACCCGGGAGCTAGGTTTTCCATCTAGGGGCAATCCACCACCCTTGTGCATGTATTCTAGGGCCACACGCATGTTCCTGTGGCATCCCGGCACTCGGGCGGTCCTTTTCTGATGAAACCCTAATTCGAGGGCCCCGCGGGTCTACCCCCGTAGCATTCTCCGTACGAGGGTTGAACAATGCACTCTCTTGGTGGTTTAGGTTTGTTTAGTTCATATCTACATGGAAAACCAAGGATAGGCGCAAGGTTCCACCGGTCTACCCTCGTTTGATCCGCAGCGGGAGCCTCCTCCTACATGTCCAGCACACTTCTCTAAGTGTTATCGCATGCAACATGGACGGTCACACCCGGGAGCTAGGTTTTCCATCTAGGTGTTGGAGATATGCCCAAGAGGAAATAATAAAGTGGTTATTATCATATCTTCATACTTACGATAAATGTTTACATACCATGCTATAATTGTATTAACAGGAAACATTAATACTTGTGTGATTTGTAAACATAAAAGAGTCCCTAGTAAAGCCTCTTGTTAAACTAGCTTGTTGGTTAATATATGATCACGGTTTCCTGATCATGAATATAGATATGTTGTTAACAACAGGGTCATATCATTAGGAGAATGACGTGATGGACATACTCCTATAGATAAGCGTAGCATAAAGATCAAGTCATTTTAATAGTTCAATTGCTATATGCTTTACGATACATAGTAACCTAATTCCTTTAACCATGAGATCATGCTAATCACCATCACGGAAGGATGCTTTGATGACATCAAACACCACAGTGGCGGGTGGCTATGAAGGTGGCATTGAGTGTTGGAAAGTATGTGTTGAGGCACATGGATCAAGAATGGGATTTGTCCATCCATATGAGATAGATATACTGGCCCTCTCGGTGGAATGTCATCCAATTAGCTTGCAAGCATGTGGACTGGCTCACAAGGGATCACATACCACGGAGCGAGAAAAGAGTACTTATCGGTATCGAGGTTGAACTAGGTATGCGAGATACCAGCGATCAAAACCTCGGATAAGTAAACTATCGTGAGACAAAGGAAATTGGTATCATATGTAAGTGGTTCATTAGATCGCAAAATCGTAGAAATATGTGAGCCATATGAATTTCAGATTGCTCTATTGGTTATTGATCGGAGAAGAGTCTCGATCATGTCCGCATAATTCACGAACCGTGAGACACACTTAAGGATTCGATGTTGTTGAGTAGTTATGGAATGATGAGTAAGAGACCGAATGTTGTTTGGAGTCTCGGATGGGATCCGGATATCACGAGGAGATCCGGAATGGTCCGAGAATAAGATTCATATAAGGAAAGTCCGTTTGAGTTGGAGAATGATTAGGTGTTTTCATCGGGAATGTTCTAGAAGGTTCCGGAATGTCCGGCACTCCGGAGGGGAAGGGGTACATGAAAGTGTTATATCAAGTTGGTATGATTGCATTATGTACTAGGTGTCTTCGCTGTCCAAAATATAGGGTTTATTCAAATCCTAGTTTGAAAAGTCAAACGGCTAGTTTGAAAAGTCAGCAGCAGTTTTGGAAAGAGGAGGAGGAAGTTTGAAACCGAGTTGGGGAGGTTCCTCCTCCAACCCGCCCACCTCAAGCCGCCGAGGGGCGACTCCCTCCCCTGGCCGGCCTCCCACCTATAAAGGGAGGGCAGGGGGCCCTCCAAGAGACACAAGATCCTCTCCTCTAAACCCTAATTTGGTGCCGCCACCTCCTGCAGCTGCCGCCACCTCCTAGGGCTCCCCTTGGCGCCGACTTGGGCAAGCCCCAAACCCTAGCCGCCGCCCTATCACCTCTTACTCGGCATGTCTAAACCCTAGATCGTCGAGGGCTCTCTCATAGTCCACCATACTCGCTCCGGCTTAAGGCGAAGCCCTGCGAGATCTCCCCTCTACTTCCGGTACTGCGTCAGCGTCTCTTAGGAATCGCGAGAGAGTGCTACAACCTCATTTGCTGGAACAAGGGAGAGGAAGGTCTTCATCGAAAATTCGACGTGTGACCGACGCGTAAGAGCGCTGCAGCTGGCGCTGGAAGGATCGTCTACGATCTTGAGATCGGGAGTGTGCGACTACATCATCCACGAGAATCTGCTCGTTAACCGCTTTGGATCTTGAGGTTAGTACTCTATTGACTCGTTGCTACAATCTAGTAGATAGATCTTGGCTTGATCATAGATTAGATCTTGATTCTGTTCATGCGGTAGAAATTTTTGTTTTACATGCTACGAACCCCTCAAAGGGTATCGAGCCGTGTCTATATGTAGATCTGTTTGCCTGAGTAGAACACAATGGTCATTGTGGGCGTTGATGCTTTGTTGTCGATTGCTTCTTGTACTTTGCATCTTGCGGGATGGTGGGATGAAGCGGCCGGGCTAACCTTACATGACATCGTTCATGAGACTTGCTCCGCTTGACATGCAACTTGTATTGCATAAGTGGCTTCTTGTGCTGTTTCTCCCAACATAGTTAAGATTCAATTTACAACGGGTGATTGACAATACTAGTATCAATGTTGTGGTTCTTGTTCGTAAGTTAGAGCGACACTTATTGAAAGCCCCAAACCACGTAAAATATGCAAAGAAAATTAGAGGCGTCTAACTTTGTTTTGCAGGGGTGTGCTGTGATGTGATATGGCCAAGATTGTGATTATATATGATGTATGCAATGTTCCTTATTGTAAGTTGGCAACCGGCAGGAGCCATATGGTTGTCTTTAAATTCTGTTAAGACCCACATGTCTATTCAAAGTAGTTGTAATAGTTGAAGCTGGTGCGACAACCATGGAGCGTCATTGACCTTGATGCAATGCTGGTGATGATGGAGATCATGTTCGTGCTTGAAGATGGAGATCGGAAGCACAAAGAAGAAAGGCCATATCATATCAGTTATTATGAATTGCATGTGATGTTAATCCTTTATGCATCTTGTATTGCCTAGTAGACGACGGTAGCATTATAAGATGATCCCTCATGCACATGAATTTCAAGTCTTAAAGTGTTCACCCTTAGTTAGCACCGTTGCTAAAGCTTGTTGTTTCGAAGCACCACGTGATGATCGGGTGTGTTAGATTCCGCAAGTGTATACAACGTGGGCAAGCCAGATTTGCTCATGCGGAAGCTAAGGTTTGATCTTGACGAGCCTAGCATGTAGACATGGTCTCTCGGGAACGGATCACCGAAAGGTAAAGCATGAGTCATATAGTAGATATGATGAACATGTTGATTGTTCACCATTGAAGCTATATCAACTCTCGTGATGATCGGTTTTGATGTGGTGGATTTGGTTCGTGTGATCACTAAAACAATGTGAGGGATATTGTTTTGAGTGGGAGTTTAACAGCAATATGATTAGAAGTTGAACACTATTTATCATAAATTAACTCAAAGTGAATTTGCATAATTGTTGTAGTAATTGGCATCCATTTACCACCTTGCGCTTAGTTATAATTGAGATGATAGAACTATAGAATTATGGTTAGTTACTTTACGAACTGGTATCGTATTGTTTTTGAAGTGTTAATCTAAAGTTTAAAAGTCCCATTGCAAACTTTCAGTAAGTTTTGATTACTCCATGAAGTAAGTTTTGATTACTCCATGAAGTTTAATAGTTGGTATTAAATCAAGAGTAACAATTCCAATGTTAGTATATAAGTATCATGTTTGTCTCCATGATTCTTGATATTCAAAGGATTGTCTTAATATCAAGGTTATCTAGGATCTGAAAGAGTTGTTTCAGAAACCATGATGTGTGGAAGATATTGTGATATCTGAAACGAAGTTTTGGTTGCAACATGATAGAGTATAATATGGCAAAAGTCATGTTCTCATATTTGATAAGAATTTGCAAAAGGTTGGAGACACTAGTTATCCTAAACCAACAAAAGGTTTTGGAGAGCAACATTATACTCGCGATTCATCTTTATAAGCTAAAAGTAGCTTGATCATGGATAAATCCATGATGAGGGTGAAAATTTGATGTAGGTAAAATATTTACTACACCAAGAGATTACTAAAGAAAGGAATTTGAAAGAACACCAAACATTTGATAATGGTGATCTACTTCAAAGTGCAAGTCCAAAGACATTGGTATTTAACTATACACGCTTTGGACTATGTGTCATATGTATGACTCCACTATTGATGTTGATAGATTCTTTCAAAGCAGAGGAAATCTTGAAGAGAATCTCATAAATATATGGCAGAAAAGAAAAGACTAGAATTGTTCAGTTTAAGTATATAGATGATATACATGTTATGGCTATATTCTTTGCTTATTAAACAATGTGGTTCTTAAGTATTTGATACTGAATTTGTTGGTGTGAATCGTCATACGAAACCACACAATTCATGAACTACAATGGCCTAAGTAACTAGCAAAAGAATATGTGATGATGTTCATCGAGAACAAATAAAAGGTTATTGTGTTGCTTGTTAAACGTCAAAGCTTGCCTTCAAGATTTGTTTTATCAGGTATTATGAGAACAAAAGGGTTGTTCAAATAATTGCCATAATCCATAAAAGATGGATGATTCTCAAATCTCGTTGGAGAAATCACATCCATAAAACTAGTGCTAAAGATGTCGAAAGACAAATTGATTGAAAGATCACTTAGGAAGTGACATCGCCGTTTAAATTATATTGGAAAGATAACATGAAGAAACTCCATGTGGTTGGAATTTTGGAGTCTTTTGATTTTTGATCACATGACGCTTGTGAAACTTTCCTAGAGATAATTAAAACTTCGTTCATAGGCCAAAAAGGGAACGAAAGACTAGCTTATTGGAAATTGTACATATTGTTGTACAAAGTCCATCATGTGTAGTCAAAAGCGATGGATTTCAACTTCATATGCTTTCTCCGAAAATTTGAGTGAATATATGAATATTTACTTAATAAGGATGAAGTATGAGACATTTGAAAAGTTCAAAGACTTTCAAGATGAAGTGAAAAATCATTGTAACGAGAATATAAATAGTTTATGATAGGATCATAAATGAAGATATTTGAGTTACAAGTTTAGCATAATACCTAAGATTTAAGGAATCGTTCCGTGGATTTGCATATCCCGAAACACCATAAGAGTATGGAGCGTTCGAGATGTGTAATTAAACCTTGTTTGACATGGTAAGATCAAAGGTATAATTCATAAAACTGCCATTATATTTTAAAGATTAAAAGCTTTAGAGACTACCGTTTTTCCACTCAAAAGAGCTCCATCATAATCCGTTGAAATGACACCATGTAAAGTTATGGTTTGGGATAAAACCCAAGTTGTCCTTTCTTAAACATTGGTATGCTATGCATAAGAAAGATGTTTGCAACCAAAGTCGGATGAACCTGTCTTTGTATGTTATTTCGAATAAATGTTCCTCCATAACATCGGAGACAAAAATGTTTGTCGCTTAGAACGTCAAGTTTCTTAGAGAAGGAATTTTTCATGAAAAGTTAAGTGGGAGGACAAAAGAACTTTGATAAGGTTAAAAGAACCTTAGCTATATGTGCAAAGTTGCGCAGCGCCGAAAAGTGTTCCGGAGGCAGCAACAATGCTCATGGCTCACGTGCCTCCAAGGTTGTGGTCACGGAGATCTAAGTTCCTATTGAAACAAGTAGGTCGGGTAAACAATCAAATACCAAGATTTGAGAGTTAAATCATTATTTGACAATAATGATCCGACTACATGAAAAGAAGCGATGATGGGCCCTGACTCTGTCAAATGGCTTGAAGCCATAAAATCCGTGATAGTTCCATACACGAGAAATCAAGTTTTGAACTTGAAGGACCCTCGAGAAAGGTGTAAGACCTTACATTTGTGTTTGGGTCTATAAATAAATAGACATGGATGTTGCACATCTATGAAATAGTCGACATGTTGGGAAAGAGTTCACAACAATGTTCAAAGGTTGACTATGACAAGATCTGATCTTTCATAGCGATATTTAGTCTAGACGGATTAATATAGCAACCACTACATATAATTTTTTTATGTGGTAGTTGAATAAACAAAACAAGTTCTTCTAATAGAATTGTTACCTAGGACATGTGCATAACACAGTCCATAGGGTTTTGTTAATTCAAAGGATGCTAAAAGCGTATGCAAACTTCAATGGTTGAAGTAAGCATAGCGGAGTTAGAATCTTCACTATGATGAAACTGTTAAAAGAGTTTAATTTCATCAGAGACAATGAAGATGCTTGCATTTGCAAGAAATTAAGTGGGAGCGCTAAGACATATTTCTAATACATTATGTGGAGGACATATTGTTGATTGGAAAAGATGTATATTAACACATATTAAGAATTTCATCTCGATGAAAGACTTAGGCAAAACCCAAATATTTGGCATGAATAGACGCTAATATGGTTGTGCCAGAAGTACATAGATGAGGTATTGAATGAGTTCAATATAGAAACTACAAGAAAGGTTCTTGTCGCACAAAAGGATTGAATGTGTTCAATATTGATATATTCAAGTGTATTGACACTTGGTAAGTGAAACAAAGATTCAAGTATAGATTGATACTTGATGTATGAAATCACAAATAGTATTTATATCAATCATATTGTGATATGTACAAATCCAGATATGTCCTATACTCTAAATGTTATGAGCATATACCAGAATGATTCATAAGTTGATCATTGGACAATAGTAAGGATATTCTTATGATCTTTTGGAAGAACTAAGAGTATATTATTTGTAGAAGTGACAAATAGATGGTTAGTTCATTGTAAATGAATTACATTGATACTAGTTTTGTCACAAAGTACAAATTAAGTTTATCTCAATCTAAACTAAGGGTGGCACAATATGATGGAAAGTAAGTTCCATAATGGATTTGGATGAGTTCCAAAGTTAAGACATTGTGACAGAAACTACAACAAAAGGCTAAGTATATGACTGCTATAATAGCAGCTAAAGAGGGCATTTGTGTCAAGTAGTTTGTTATCAAACTAGGTGTAGTTCACAGCGGGATAATACTATGAAGATATATTATACGACAATATTATCAACATGTTTTAACCCCAAAGAACTAAATGTCACACCAAAGGACCAAATTTGCGCGAAGCCATCTCATTAGAGAATGAGTGATGCGTAGAGACGCAAAGACATGCAATTACACACGGACCTGGCAGTGTCAGATCCGGAGATCAGTTGACCACTAGCAATCGTGTACATACGACACCGGAAAGCCTTAGGTGTTGAATACACAAAGGTTTGAAACTAGATTATTGACTCTAGTGCAAGTGGGAGACTGTTGGAGATATGCCCAAGAGGCAATAATAAAGTGGTTATTATCATATCTTCATACTTATTATAAATGTTTACATACCATGCTATAATTGTATTAACAGGAAACATTAATACTTGTGTGATTTGTAAACATAAAAGAGTCCCTAGTAAAGCCTCTTGTTGGTTTAGGTTTGTTTAGGTCATATCTACATGGAAAACCAAGGATAGGCCAAAGGTTCCACCGGTGTACCCTCGTTTGATCCGTGGCAGGAGCCTCCTCCTACATGTCTAGCACACTTCTCTAAGTGTTATCGCATGCAACATGGACGGTCACACCCGGGAGCTAGGTTTTCCATCTAGGGGCAATCCACCACCCTTGTGCATGTATGCTAGGGCCACACGCATGTTCCCGTGGCATCCCGGCACTCGGGCGGTCCTTTTCTGATGAAACCCTAATTCGAGGGCCCCGCGGGTCTACCCCCGTAGCATTCTCTGTACGAGGGTTGAACAATGCACTCTCTTGGTGGTTTAGGTTTGTTTAGTTCATATCTACATGGAAAACCAAGGATAGGCGCAAGGTTCCACCGGTCTACCCTCGTTTGATCCGCAGCGGGAGCCTCCTCCTACATGTCCAGCACACTTCTCTAAGTGTTATCGCATGCAACATGGACGGTCACACCCGGGAGCTAGGTTTTCCATATAGGTGTTGGAGATATGCCCAAGAGGCAATAATAAAGTGGTTATTATCATATCTTCATACTTACGATAAATGTTTACATACCATGCTATAATTGTATTAACAGGAAACATTAATACTTGTGTGATTTGTAAACATAAAAGAGTCCCTAGTAAAGCCTCTTGTTAAACTAGCTTGTTGGTTAATATATGATCACGGTTTCCTGATCATGAACATAGATATGTTGTTAACAACAGGGTCATATCATTAGGAGAATGACGTGATGGACATACTCGTATAGATAAGCGTAGCATAAAGATCAAGTCATTTTAATAGTTCAATTGCTATATGCTTTCTGATACATAGTAACCTAATTCCTTCGACCATGAGATCATGATAATCACCATCACCGGAAGGATGCTTTGATGACATCAAAAACCACACCGTAACTGGGTGGCTATGAAGGTGGCATTGAGTGTTCGGAAAGTATGTGTTGAGGCACATGGATCAAGAATGGGATTTGTCCATCCATATGACAGATAGATATACTCTGGGCCCTCTCGGTGGAATGTCATCCAATTAGCTTGCAAGCATGTGACTGGCTCACAAGGGATCACATACCACGGGAACAAGAAAAGAGTACTTATCGGTATCGAGGTTGAACTAGGTATGCAGAGATACCGACGATCAAAACCTCGGATAAGTAAACTATCGTGAGACAAAGGGAAATTGGTATCATATGTAAGTGGTTCATTCGATCGCAAAGTAATCGTAGAAATATGTGGGAGCCATATGAATTTCCAGATTGCTCTATTGGTTATTGATCGGAGAAGAGTCTCGATCATGTCCGCATAATTCACGAACCGTAGGGAGACACACTTAAGGATTCGATGTTGTTGAGTAGTTATGGAATGATGAGTAAGAGACCGAATGTTGTTCGGAGTCTCGGATGGGATCCGGGATATCACGAGGAGATCCGGAATGGTCCGGAGAATAAGATTCATATAAGGAAAGTCCGTTTGAGTTGGAGAATGATTCCTGTTTTCATCGAATGTTCTAGAAGGTTCGGAATGTCCTAAGACCGAGGGGAAGGGGTACATGAAAGTGTTATATCAAGTTGGTATGATTGCATTATGTACTAGGTGTCTTCGCTGTCCAAAATATAGGGTTTATTCAAATCCTAGTTTGAAAAGTCAAACGGCTAGTTTGAAAAGTCAAACAGTTTTTGGAAAGAGGAGGAGGAAGTTTGAAACCGAGTTGGGGAGGAGTTCCCTCCTCCAACCGGTGGCCCACCTCAAGCCGAGTTGAGCGACTCCCCTCCCCTTGGCCGCACCTCCCACCTATAAAGGGAGGGGCAGGGCTGCCCCTCCAAGAGACACAAGATCCTCTCCTCTAAACCCTAATTTGGTGCCGCCACCTCCTGCAGCTGCCGCCACCTCCTAGGGCTCCCCTTGGCGCCGACTTGGGCAAGCCCCAAACCCTAGCCGCCGCCCTAGCACCTCTTCCTCGGCGTTTCTAAACCCTAGATCGTCGAGGGATCTCTCATAGTCCACCATACTCGCTCTGGCTTAAGGCGAAGCCCTGCGAGATCTCCCCTCTACTTCCGGTACCACGCAGTCGTGCTGCCGGAATCGCGAGGAGAGTGCTACAACCTCCGCTGCCTGCTGGACCAAGGGAGAGGAAGGTCTTCATCGAGTACCGAACGCAGTGACTGATCGGAAGCGCCGAACGCAGCGCCGGAAGGATCGTCTGCGCGATCTTGAGATCGGGAGTGTACGACTACATCATCCACGAGAATCTGCTCTCGTTAACCGCTTTGGATCTTCTAGGGTTAGTACTCTATTGACTCGTTGCTACAATCTAGTAGATAGATCTTGGCTTGATCATAGATTAGATCTTGATTGTGTGTTCATGCGGTAGAATTTTTTTGTTTTGCATGCTACGAACCCCTACACTAGGGGCATTCCACCACCCTTGTGCGTGTATGCTAGGGCCACACGCATGTTCCCACGGCATCCCGGCACTCGGGCGGTCCTTTTCCGACGAAACCCTAATCCAAGGGCCTAGCGGGTCTACCCCCGTAGCATTCTCCTTACGAGGGTTGAACAATGCACTCTCTTGGTGGTTTAGGTTTTCTTTAGGTCATATCTACATGGAAAACCAAGGATAGGCCAAAGTTTCCACCGGTCTACCCTCGTTTGATCCGCGGCGGGAGCCTCCTCCTACACGTCCAGCACACTTCTCTAAGTGTTATCGCATGCAACATGGACGGTCACACCCGGAGCTAGGTTTTCCATCCAGGGGCAATCCACCACCCTTTTGCATGTATGCTAGGGCCACACGCATGTTCCCGTGGCATCCCGGCACTCGGGCGGTCGTTTTCCGACCAAACCCTAATCCGAGGGCCCCGCGGGTCTACCCCCGTAGCATTCTCCGTACGAGGGTTGAACAACGCAATCTCTTGGTGGTTTAGGTTTGTTTAGGTCATATCTACATGGAAAACCAATGATAGGCCAAAGGTTCCACCGGTCTACCCTCGTTTGATCCGCGGCGGGAGCCTCCTCCTACATGTCCGGCACACTTCTCTAAGTGTTATCGCATGCAACGTGGACGGTCACACCCGGGAGCTAGGTTTTCCATCTAGGGGCAATCCACCACCCTTGTGCATGTATGCTAGGGCCACACGCATGTTCCCGTGGCATCCCGGCACTTGGGCGGTCCTTTTCTGACGAAACCCTAGTCCGAGGGCCCCGCCTGTCTACCCCCGTAGCATTCTCCGTACGAGGGTTGAACAACACACTCTATTGGTGGTTTAGGTTTGTTTAGGTCATATCTACATGGAAAACCAAGGATAGGCCCAAGGTTCCACCGGTCTACCCTCATTTGATCCGCGGCGGGAGCCTCCTCCTACATGTCCAGCACACTTCTCTAAGTGTTATCGCATGCAACGTGGAAGGTCACACCCTGGAGCTAGGTTTTCCATCTAGGGTCAGTCCACCACCCTTGTGCGTGTATGCTAGGGCCACACGCATGTTCCCGCGGCATCCCGGCACTCGGGCGGTCCTTTTCCGATGAAACCCTAATCTGAGGGCCCCGCGGGTCTACCCCCGTAGCATTCTCCGTACGAGGGTTGAACAACGCACTCTCTTGGTGGTTTAGGTTTGTTTAGGTCATATCTACATGTAAAACCAAGGATATGCCAAAGGTTCCACCGGTGTACCCTCGATTGATCCGCGGCGGGAGCCTCCTCCTACATGTCTAGCACACTTCTCTAAGTGTTATCACATGCAACGTGGACGGTCACACCCGGGAGCTAGGTTTTCCATCTAGGGGTCAATCCACCACACTTGTGCATGTATGCTAGGGCCACACGCATGTTCCCGTGGCATCCCGTCACTCGGGCGGTCCTTTTCTGACGAAACCCTAATCCGAGCGCCCCGCGGGTCTACCCCCGTAGCATTCTCCGTATGCGGATTGAACAACGCACTATCTTGGTGGTTTAGGTTTGTTTAGTTCGATCATATCTACATGGAAAACCAAGGATAGGCCCAAGGTTCCACCGGTCTACCCTCGTTTGATCCGCGGCGGGAGCCTCCTCCTACATGTCCAGCACACTTCTCTAAGTGTTATCGCATGCAACGTGGAAGGTCACACCCTGGAGCTAGGTTTTCCATCTAGGGTCAGTCCACCACCCTTGTGCGTGTATGCTAGGGCCACACGCATGTTCCCGTGGCATCCTGGCACTCGGACGGTCCTTTTCCGACGAAACCCTAATCCGAGGGACCCGCGCGTCTACCCCCGTAGCATTATCCGTACGAGGGTTGAACAACGCACTCTCTTGGTGGTTTAGGTTTGTTTAGGTCATATCTACATGGAAAACCAAGGATAGGCCCATGGTTCCACCGGTCTACCCTCGTTTGACCCGCGGCGGGAGCCTACTCCTACATGTCCAGCACACTTCTCTAAGTGTTATCACATGCAAGGTGGACGGTCACACCCCGGAGCTAGGTTTTCCATGTAGGGGCAATCCACCACCCTTGTGCATGTATGCTAGGGCCACACGCATGTTCCAGTGGCATCCCGGCACTCGGGCGGTCCTTTTCCGACGAAACCCTAATCCGAGGGGCCCGTGGGTCTACCCCCGTAGCATTCTCCGTACGAGGGTTGAACAACGCACTCTCTTGGTGGTTTAGGTTTGTTTAGGTCATATCTACATGGAAAACCAAGGATAGGCCCAAGGTTCCACCGGTCTACCCTCGTTTGATCCGCGGCGGGAGCCTCCTCCTACATGTCCAGCACACTTCTCTAAGTGTTATCGCATGCAACGTGGAAGGTCACACCCTGGAGCTAGGTTTTCCATCTAGGGTCAGTCCACCACCCTTGTGCGTGTATGCTAGGGCCACACGCATGTTCCCGCGGCATCCCGGCACTCGGGCGGTCCTTTTCCGATGAAACCCTAATCTGAGGGCCCCGCGGGTCTACCCCCGTAGCATTCTCCGTACGAGGGTTGAACAACGCACTCTCTTGGTGGTTTAGGTTTGTTTAGGTCATATCTACATGTAAAACCAAGGATATGCCAAAGGTTCCACCGGTGTACCCTCGATTGATCCGCGGCGGGAGCCTCCTCCTACATGTCTAGCACACTTCTCTATGTGTTATCACATGCAACGTGGACGGTCACACCCGGGAGCTAGGTTTTCCATCTAGGGGTCAATCCACCACCCTTGTGCATGTATGCTAGGGCTACACGCATGTTCCCGTGGCATCCCGTCACTCGGGCGGTCCTTTTCTGACGAAACCCTAATCCGAGGGCCCCGCGGGTCTACCCCCGTAGCATTCTCCGTATGCGGATTGAACAACGCACTATCTTGGTGGTTTAGGTTTGTTTAGTTCGATCATATCTACATGGAAAACCAAGTATAGGCCCAAGGTTCCACCGGTCTACCCTCGTTTGATCCGCGGCGGGAGCCTCCTCCTACATGTCCGGCACACTTCTCTAAGTGTTATCGCATGCAACGTGGAAGGTCACACCCTGGAGCTAGGTTTTCCATCTAGGGTCAGTCCACCACCCTTGTGCGTGTATGCTAGGGCCACACGCATGTTCATGCATCCCGCACTCGGGCGGTCCTTTCCGATGAAACCCTAATCGAGGGCCCTGGGGTCTACCCCGTAGCATTCTCCGAAGGGTTGAACAACGCACTCTCTTGGTGGTTTAGGTTTGTTTAGGTCATATCTACATGTAAAACCAAGGATATGCCAAAGGTTCCACCGGTACCTCGATTGATCCTGCATGAGCCTCCTCCTACATGTCTAGCACACTTCTCTATGTGTTATCACATGCAACGTGGACGGTCACACCCGGGAGCTAGGTTTTCCATCTAGGGGTCAATCCACCACCCTTGTGCATGTATGCTAGGGCCACACGCATGTTCCCGTGGCATCCCGTCACTCGGGCGGTCCTTTTCTGACGAAACCCTAAACCGAGGGCCCCGCGGGTCTACCCCCGTAGCATTCTCCGTATGCGGATTGAACAACGCACTATCTTGGTGGTTTAGGTTTGTTTAGTTCGATCATATCTACATGGAAAACCAAGGATAGGCCCAAGGTTCCACCGGTCTACCCTTGTTTGATCCGCGGCGGGAGCCTCCTCCTACATGTCCGGCACACTTCTCTAAGTGTTATCGCATACAACATGGACTGTCACACCCGGGAGATAGGTTTTCGATCTAGGGGCAATCCACCACCCTTGTGCATGTATGCTAGGGTCACACGCATGTTGCCGTGGCATCCCGGCACTTGGGCGGTCCTTTTCCGACGAAACCCTAATCCGAGGGCCCCGCGGGTCTACCCCCGTAGCATTCTCCGTACGCGGGTTGAACAACACACTATCTTGGTGGTTTAGGTTTGTTTAGTTCGATCATATCTACATGGAAAACCAAGGATAGGCCCAAGGTTCCACCGGTTTACCCTCGTTTGATCCGCGGCGGGAGCCTCCTCCTACATGTCCGGCACACTTCTCTAAGTGTTATCGCATGCAACATGGAAGGTCACACCCGGGAGCTAGGTTTTCCATCTAGGGGAAATCCACCACCCTTGTGCATGTATGCTAGGGCCACACGCATGTTCCCGTGGCTTCCCGGCACTCGGGCGGTCCTTTTCTGACGAAACCCTAATCTGAGGGCCCCGCGGGTCTACCCCCGTAGCATTCTCCGTACGAGGGTTGAAAAATGCATTCTCTTGGTGGTTTACGTTTGTTTAGGTCGATCATATCTACATGGAAAACCAAGGATAGGCCCAAGGTTCCACCGGTCTACCCTCGTTTGATCCGCGGCGAGAGCCTCCACCAAATGTCCAGCACACTTCTCTAAGTGTTATCGCATGCAACGTGGACGGTCACACCCGGGAGCTTGGTTTTCCATCTAGGGGCAATCCACCACCCTTGTGCGTGTATGCTAGGGCCACACACATGTTCCCGCGGCATCCCGGCACTCGGGCGGTCCTTTTCCGACGAAACCCTAATCCGAGCGGCCCGCGGGTCTACCCCCGTAGTATTCTCCTTACGAGGGTTGAACAACGCACTCTCTTGGTGGTTTAGGTTTGTTTAGGTCATATCTACATGGAAAACCAAGGATAGGCCCAAGGTTCCACTGGTCTACCCTCGTTTTATCCGTGGCGAGAGCCTCCTCCCACATGTCCAACACACTTATCTAAGTGTTATCGCATGCAACGTGGACGATCACACCCGGGGCTAGGTTTTCCATCTAGGGGCAATCCACCACCCTTGTGCGTGTATGTTAGGGCCACACGCATGTTCCCGCGGCATCCCGGCACTCGGGCGGTCCTTTTCCGACGAAACCCTAATCCAAGGGCCCTGCAGGTCTACCCCCATAGTATTCTCCGTACGAGGGTTAAACAACACACTCTCTTGGTGGTTTAGGTTTGTTTAGGTCATATCTACATGGAAAACCAAGGATAGGCCCAAGGTTCCACCGGTCTACCCTCGTTTTATCCGCGGCGGGAGCCTCCTCCTACATGTCCAACACACTTCTCTAAGTGTTATCGCATGCAACGTGGATGATCACACCCGAGGCTAGGTTTTCCATCTAGGGGCAATCCACCACCCTTGTGCGTGTATGCTAGGGCCACACGCATGTTCCCATGCATCCGGCAAGACTGCTGTCCTTTTTCCGAAAACCCTAATCCGAGGGCCTTGGTCCAGAGCATCCCAAAAATACTAAACTTAAATCCTCAAACTCTAATCATCAAAATTAGGGTTAACAAAAACTTTTCTAATTAAAATTATGAAGGCATGCATATGTGTATGCATTTAATTTGAAATACTTTTGAACCACCTTGTTTGTATGTTTCCTTGCTTGTAAAATGTTTCTTAGGTGAAATAAACATCATCTAAACATTTCCCAAACTTTTCTTAAAGACAAATAAATCTTTAGAACCTAATGGAAACTTTTCTGGATCTTTGCACCCCTTGAATGTACTCATAACAAAGTATCAAGGCCCACTTTGATCATCCAGAAACTTTCAAATGCATAGTTTAAATGACAATTCCAAATTGAATCTTTATCATATGGGAAGATCCCACTTTTTCAAAAACCACTCAAACAAGCTCAACCTTCAAAACCCAAGCATCTGCAGACTCAAATCTAGCAAACCCACCAAAAATCTTTTCAAAATTCAAAACTTGATTTCATGTGGCCATTTCATCAAACAGGTTGCAGACACAAATCATCAAAATCCTAAACACTATAGTGAGCAGTGATTGAAGCCTAACTTGTTCCCTCTCTGGCCACCACTAGCCTTAGTAGATCATCTAACAACCTAAACTAACCCTTAGAATCACTGTAAGCTTGGCATCGCCATCAATGGTGAACAGCCGAGCACACCCATGTCACCCCCATGTCGACAGCAAGCTAGGAAGAGAAGCAAGCCTAGCCAGCATGTCTGGGAGGCAGCCCACCGTCCACCGCCACTCCTTTGTCCCAGCGGCGTTGCCAAGCCCTGGACCACACGCACGAACCATGCCAACCTCGCCAGCAACCATGCCGAGCGTGCGCTAGAGCGCCACCCTCGACCAGCGCCCACAGACCGCGCGCCACCCTCGCCGCGTGTAGACATGATCCCCACCGTCCCAGCAACCCCGCAGACACGCTAGTTCGCCGCCGCGCGGACCACGCGAGCTATGCGGCCTTAAATTTTCTATCGGGCACGCGCAGAGCACCGTCGCGTTCTGACCAAGCCGCACCGCCCCACGCCTCGAAACCATGTCGTTGAGCATCACCAGGGAACACCGCACCGTCCCCTACCTTCGCCCATGTCAATAGCCGCCTGTAACATCGCCCCCGATGATCTCACTTTGCGCCCCGTCGGTCCCCTCGCTCGACTATAAATAGAGGCCACCCCCAGTCGATTTCTTCACACCATCTCACTCCCCTCTCCTCATTGATCGTGCCACACCATTCCCGGAGCAAGGCGAGCACTACCTCGCCGGAATTTCACCGGAGCCCGCCTCCTCTAGAGAAGAAGGGCGCCATCGATTTCGTCCACCCCAGGAACTGCCGCGACCACCCCTGAGTTCGCCTTCGTCGACTTCGTCGTTCGCCCGCCTCACCGACCCTCGCCAACACCCCGGTGAGCCCCCAGCACCCCTCACTGGCCGCGCTAGGTTTCTTTCTCTCCGCGTTGCCCCGCGTCGATGATGACTCTCAGCCGTTGGATTAGAGTCAGATCGAACGCACCACGTTGCCCCGTACCGCTTCACCCCTCCCTGTCTCACTGACGAGTGGGGACACCCACTTAAGCAGCCCACGGGAGCACTGCGCTTAGCAGGCCGGCCCGTTAACTTTTCCCGCGCAGCCCAGTTATTCAAATTAAACCTTTTCCATTTTGTTTCAAACTCACTTCTGTACTCAACTTCAAAAATCAACCCAGATCGATTCATTGCATCAAATTGAATGAAACTAATTTTGTTAGAAAGTTCTGGGAATGCTGAATCCAAGCCCGTTGGATTCAAGTCATTTGGATCTATAGATCAACCATGGTAAAAATAACAAGGTAGAAGATTTTCTGCATTCAAACATTTTTCAAATTGAAACCATAATAGCTTTTGAGTTGATTCCAACTCTCAAAAATCACATTTAACCATACCTTTCAGAATATATAAAAATATATAGGTTTACTTGCAAGAAATAATGTTCAAGTAAGAAAAGAATGCTACATAGGCATTTCTAGCCACTTTAAGTAATTAAAATAAAAGGTAAAACCTTAATAAATTGTGACACCACTTTAAATCACATTCCCATGGACTAAAATATGTGGTGATGACATGTGTCAACATGATCCCATGTTTGGTTTGGAGAATATTAAATCTTAATTAGTTTTTCAATGAGTAGAATTACTTTTCTAAAAATAAAAGGAATTAAACCAAGCTTTAATCTTGTAATGTTAGTGATGATGTTAGATCATCTATAGGACCCTTGTGTGTGATGATTGCAAGTAGTTAAGTATTGTTTGGTGATTGTGTACCTCGTATTTATTTATAGACGCTAGTACCGACTAAGGATACGAGGAGGAAGGAGGATACTACGAAGAAGAAGCCGAGGAGAACTTCAACCACTGCTTTGCACAAGGCAATATGATACTATACCTATGCAAGCTAAAACTTGCAAGATACTCTACTTTAGATGGCCTAATACTACTAGTGAATGTGCAAGTTAACACTTGCAATTTAGTAAGCCTTACCACATCAATTGACCAATGCAAGCTATTAACTTAGCAAGCTTATACCACTTAAACCATCCTAGTTTTAATTGCAAGCTTTATACTTTATTTCTTTATCAAAGCTCTTACTTAGAGTTTACTTAAGTGAATTATAGATACTTGAGAGATACTTGAAGGTTGCATAAAGAGCATAAAATTTGGCCTAATCTAGATAATCTTGATGTCATCCTAAGGCATGAGATTGAACTTAGTTAGAGCTCCACTAGTTTACCACCCCTCATTATTGCTTACCCCTACCTATAGATGCTAGTGCTAAGCATGAAACTTGATTAACTTTAGATGGGAATACTTGGTGGAAAAATGGTTATGAAAACCTTGGGATGATGGATCATTCTATTGAAAAGTTTTGGACATGTGTTTCCAAACACCTGATGATTTTGGTGATGAAAATGATGAGGCATGAGCCTTAGCCCTTTATAAAACTGATGGTTGTCTGGATGCGATACCATTCCAATTTTATCAAACAACCACAATACCCGAATATTGGGTAGGGCTTGACTGGAAACTTATATACCTTTGTATTAGTTACCTCACGGCCAAGGTCTCAGCTGAGGCTACCTTGTGAAGATTGTCCACCTGTGCAGTACCCAAGATGATAGTTGGTCATGGTTGGGAGGCCAAACTCACAGGAGAGGTGCTTATACTAGGGCGTGTAATTGAAAGTTTAGGATTGTCCACATACTGAGTATGGTGAATTCAGGATTTTTTCCTGACGGATGTATCGAATGTTGTGGTGAAAGTGTACAATCTCTGCAGAGTGTCAAACTATTCGAATAGTCGCGTCCGCGGTTATGGACAGTTGGAGTGGCCATACTGTTCCCCCGTCAGACTTTTCAAAAGACTTGTGAAATGAATTGAGACTTTGACTTGACCACAACAGGGTTGTGATATGAAATACAAGTTCCCACTTAGGAGTTATAAAATTGTGACTAGCATTCATTTGCTTCTAGACTTAGTAGAGATAAATCTGGATTTTGCAAAACAACCCTAGAGCCTAGTGTCCTATTATCCAAGAACCCCTTTACCTGTTAGTATTAGTTTGCGAGTACTTAAAGAGTACTCATGGCTTTGTCCCCGGCTATTCCCATGGCAAGACTATGAAGAGGAGTACCTTGAGGATGGACCCCAGGAAGGTTACGACAACTAGGATCATCTCCCATCGTCAGCATTGCCTGTGACCCCAAAGATGGAGCTTCGCCTACGCTACCGTTATTATTACGTATTCCGCTGCTTGATGTTGTATTAAGAACTGGATTATGAGATCCGTATTTGTGTAAGAACTTATGTATCGTTTGTAATGGATGATGTACTATGGTATCCAATTCTGTTATGTCTCGCAAAAATGGTAATCCTGGGATTGCGATGTATGGCATAACAGGCATCTGGGATTAAAAATCCGGGTGTTGACAGGGTCTACCCCCGTAGCATTCTCCATACGAGGGTTGAACAACGCACTCTCTTGGTGGTTTAGGTTTGTTTAGGTCATATCTACATGGAAAACCAAAGATAGGCCCAAGGTTCCACCGGTCTACCCTCGTTTGATCCGCGGTGGGAGCCTCTTCTCTAAGTGTCACTGGTAGAAAACGTGCCATGCGTCCCGGTTGGTAAGGGGCATTAGTCCCGGTTGCCTAACCGGGACGGGGCAATCGGGACTAAAGACCTAACCTTTAGTCCTTGTTGCCCCACCAACCGGGACAAATGGGTGCACACGTGGCAGCGGCAGAGGGCAAGGGGGGTGGAGCATTAGTCCCGGTTCGTAACACGAACCGGGACAAATAACCTTTTGCCGCGGCAGAGATTTGGCCCTTTTCTCTGCCACGGCAGAGAATTCATTTTGGCACATTTTGTTGCCGCGGCAGCATTTTCGCCACTTTTTGTACTGCGGCAGAGAATTCATTTAGGTTGTTTTATTGTTTATTTAGTGTTTTGCACTTATCAATGAAGGAAACGTTATATTACACAAGATCATCATGACAATATTACATTCAATACACGGATCGAGTTCATGCACTACATACAAAAGTTGCTATTTTTACAATCCCAATTGTGTATACACAGCTGAATAGTATTCCCCTTTTGGGTTTAGGACTTCTGCATCCAAGAATCCCACCAATTCCTCCTAAATTGCTCGTACGCGATCCTTTGGCAGAAGACCATCCCGTAAACGTTCGATCTGATTTAAAAAAGGAGTCAGTCTATATGAATGAAACTAAACACAATTTGATTGTAATTAAAAACTATAGAAATTGTTTACGTACGTGGAGTTGCTCTAAATTTCTGCCCTTCTCATCGCACGTCTGCCGGATGAACTCGCAAACATAGTATCCACATAGATTGTTACCTGGTCCCTGCGTCAGGCACTTTACGAGAACAGAGTTCAATTAAAATAATAATCAAGCATGATAATAACTGTATCAAAACTAGAATCAAAGAGATGCGCGATATAGCTAGTGGTGCTTACACCTAGTGGTTGAAATGTAAGCTCCTCATTACAAAATCCCCTAGCCTTGTTGGTGAACCGTTTCCAAGCGCTGCCCGGCGAAGAAAACGAATAAAAGAAGTTATTAATTACTTGATATCATAAAATTCACGAACATTGTCGATATAGTGTCGTAATGATTAGAATTACCGCTGGAGAAGCATCTGCATGTCCTTCCACGTCTCAAGGGGTTTATGTTTCGAGTCCATGACTAGTACACGCCCTTTGTCAAGTTGAATGATTAACAGAATATAGTGGAAGCTACGAATGCATAACTAATCAATTATATACTTAACATCGAGTAAGCGAAATAGAAAGTGTATACAAGACAATAACACTCACTCGAAGTTGTAAGGAAAAAGTATTTCCCTTCTGGTTTCTTGAAACCTTAACGCGTGTACTATATTATCCTCTGTATCCTGGGGGCTTGTTTTGAGATTAGCTTCATGAAACCAATATGGGTCAATGAAGCCAATGTCATAGATTTGTCCTCTGCTGCATTCGAGAATCTTCATTCTGCATATTACAGTATGATTATATACATGCAATAAACAAGGTGAGATAGCTGGAGACTAAATTAATTATAGAATTAGTACTTACAGACAATAGGCACTGATGATCGATTTGTCCAAGGCGTCTTGATTGAATAATTGAAATAGTTCATCAAATTCAATGGATATCATGTCATATATATCTTTCCCATAATGTTTTTTTGTAACCTTCAGCACTATCCAGTTAGCCCCGGCCTTTGTGGCATGCATGTACCAGTTATGCAATCTTCGCATTTTTGTTGGAAGATTGTTTACCTCCTCAGGTTTGACGAGAGGTTTGACGTACTGGTATTTGTATGCTACTTCACTCACGGGGAAGAACTCTAACTGGGATAAGTACTGGGAAGTACTCATACCCTGAGCAGCGGCAGCTTCTCCAGACAGTAACTACCTGGATCATACTGCTCTTCGGCCCCATATTTGCTCGACCCCACATTGGTTTGGGAAATCACCTTGAGAGGGGCGCAAGACTGTTTTGCTTGTTCTCCGAGCTGGGCAACAAATTTCTCGCTTGCATCAGTACTGCTCTTCGAGGCTTTTTGTGCCGCATGTGACTTGAGAATATAACGCTCATAGTCTAATGACAGCTTTGGCTCGGGTTGATGAAGAGTCTTTAGCATTTTCAACACTTTGGCTTTTTCTTCTTTGGTGCTGGGGAACTCTGGCTATTTTGGCCGCCTCAGCTTAGCGAAAAACGCTGTCGTTTCCGCATCAATGATCGCCGCAGTCTCCTCTTCAGTATAGTCATAAGCTCTCTTGGGAGGAACCTTTGGTACTTTTGGAAGAGGCTCTTGTTTACGTTTTGGCGATCGCTTACCACGACGCAGAGTAGCGGTACGCTTACGCTTTTTTATCCTGAGGCGCCGGTGATGGATCCCGCGGCGATGGCTGCGCTGGAGATTGGTGAGGCGACGGATCCGGGTGAGGCGACGAAGACGGCTTCCGCGGCGGCGACGACCTCGCTGGAGACGGGTGAGGCGGCGGCGAAGATGGCCTTGGCGTGTGATTTCGAAGAATGATACATTCCTTCGGCCATAGAATGGTGACGTTTTTTGCGTCTCCCAGTACAGTCACATCCCCTTCACCTGCAGGGTAGTCAAGATCCAAAACTTCAAAGGTGGCATGATTTCATCCACCCCGACAACAGCGTAGCCCTTTGGAACCGGACGACAGTGGTAAGTTGGTGTGGGTCCAATTGGTAAGGAATAGCCGACCGCCACCTTCACTGATATGTTCACAACTTTGACATGTAGCTCGCAGTGTGTCATCTCTGTGATATCATCCACTGGGTAGCCAACAGGAGCCATCGTCGGTGCACCATCGTCATCACCATTGTCATCACCCGGGACCTCGGTGGAAGCCACACTGCTTTTTCAATTATTCGATAGGCCGCTAGCATCGAATGCAGTGTGCTGCTGAGATGGGCCGGTAGTACTTTGATCTTTAAGTGCGTTAATTTCATATTGTTGTTGCTTTATTCGTTCTTGAATTATACGCATTCGCTATTTCTTACTATCTGCTTTAACTTCCACCCTGTCCTTTCTCCTCTGACGGCTTCTATCAGGATATTTCTTCCTCTCTTCGGGAAACCCAGTCCTCCATGGTTGGGAGCCTCTTGTGCCTCGTGTTCGTCCATCATGTTCCTTATTTCCAAGGGCGAGTGTGAGCCCATCATTCTCTCTATCGGGAATGAACTCCCCATCTTTAACAGCCTTTACTGCTTTTCTCATCCTCTCGATTGGCAAGGGGTCTTCTCTATGTCGTATGTTATATATGCACATCCCTTCCAAGTCCAACGTGCCCCCATGCCCGTAAAACCAATTCCTTGCACGTTCTACCCAATCGTCTGTCTCTAGGGTGATCTTTTTAGCACGCAGTTCATTCTCAAGTTTCTCCCAATTAGGAATGCCAGCCCTGTAGCCACCTTGCCCCATAGTATGGTGATACTTCTTGTTAGCAGCATTCAGCTTATTCGTTGCAGACATTTTCTTAGCTTTTTCTGATGTCTTGTATTCCACAAACTCAGCCCAGAATGGTTTTATCTTCTCGAACTGAATATTCTTGAAATCGGGAGTCTTCTCTTTCACGACATAGTCAAGGTGCAATCTTTTCTTCCAGTTGGTGAAACACTGGGCCATCTTATTCAAAGCCCACTCCCTGACCTTAGCCTCCATGGCTCTCCCATGTTCTAAGGCGTCCTCAACTGGATCCTCCGCATTTGGATCCAGCTCTATCTTCGGTAGTTTGAAATTAACCATGAGCCTCTTCCACAGTAAATCTTTGGCGTGGTTAGGGACAAATAAACATGTTCCCTCTTCATCCGCATTAGCAGGCCTATACTAATTTCTAATGGTGATCGGGATCAAGTCCCTAATGATTACTCCGCATTGTGCCACAAATTTGTTTGCGACAACTTCGGGAGCCGTCGGTTTGCCGTCTTCAGCGACATCTTCGATCCTGAACCTCTCATGGTCTTGCAACTTTTTGGTTGGGCCTCGTCTTCTCTTTTCAGTAGATTTGTTCGATCCGGAGGGCTAAAAGAAGAAAGATCGTCGTTACTATTTCTATATAGATATTAGATGATTAATTAATGAATTAATTATATTACATGCACCTCGCCGGAGCGGTCGTCTTCTCTATTACACAAGGCATCGCCTTCTCCCTCGCGGAAGGCAACACCTTCAACCTCAAACAAGTCGTCTATTCCGGTAAAAAGAGGATCACCCTCACCGGAGTTGTTCAGAAATGTTGATACGTCTAAATTTTCTTCCCCGCGGATCACACCTTGGATCAACTCTTCCTTTTCTTCGTCTCTGACGTGTGGGTCCATATTTTCTGCATAGGTGGAAAAACGAATAAGTCAAAGCGGCTAAGGGAGAAAGTTAGGTACGGTGTTGAGAGATATAAACCCTAATTAAGAGAAACCCTAATATATACATACACAATAATAAAAATGAAGAAAACCCTAAACCCTAAACCTAGCTACAAAAAGGAAACTGTGTAGTAGATAGGTAACCCAAAACCTAGCTAATAAACCTAATAATACCTAACTAATAATAAACCTAATAATCCAAACACCGAAAAGAAAGGGAAACAATCAACACATGGCATTGATGCAATGCTCAAGCAAGTATGATGATATGACAAGTTAATTTGCATTGGAATGTAACCCTAAGACATGCTCTACGATTTAATCGGGGTTCCGAGGGGTGAAAACCCTAACTCGGGGAAACTCCGAAACATATGAGAGGGGTGCATTTATTCTTCTAATTATACTTTTCATTTAAGTTGTTTAACAATGCATGATTATAGGTTAAATAGATAGGTTTCATTTTTTTGAACAATTTGATATATTATTTGTATTTTTCTGACTTATAAATAAAAAGATATTGAATTTACAAGTTTATATCAATTTCTGGAATTATTAAATCATTTAAAATTGAATTACTGTGTCAATATGACATTAGCAAAGGGTTGGGTTTTTTTACCAAGATAGAACCTAGCCACTGTGACTGAGTGCTGGGCCCTAGGACACATCAGCAAGCCACCGTGGTGGTCAAAGGTCAGCGGGCCCGTGGGCCACGTCAGCGTGACGCCGGGGTGGCATCATCTCGGTGGCCACCGTCGGGTGGTCACCGGGGACGGCGCTGGGAGGCGTGCGGGGCGACGGGTCTAGGCTTGATCGAAGCAGCGCATCGAGGTAAGCAATAAAGTGGCGGCACCGCTCGAAGAAGGTCACCGGAGCTGGGCGCACGGCGGGCAGCGGCGGCGGTGCTTGCAGGGACACGACGCGTGGCGGCTACAACAAGCAAGCAGGCAAACGGAGGGCACTGGGAGGTGCAGAGGCTCACCGCGCGTTAGAGAGAGGCGGCGTCGCTCCTTCTTGGTCACCGGAGCGTCGCCTCCTTCGAGCTCGAGCGGCGGCGATGTCGGGCGGGGGGAAGTAGCTGGGGCGCGCACGGACGGAGGCGGCGGTGGTGGGCGAGCGGGCTCGAGCGCCGCGGGCGAAGTTCGGCAACAGCCGGGCGGTTCTGCGGCGCGTCGGTGAGAAGCAGAGAAGTGAGATGGGGAGGAAGAAGAGGAGGCACGTCAGTTATAACCAAAGAACCTTTAGTCTCGGTTGGTGGCTCCAACCGGGACTAAAGGGTTATACGTCCCGGTTGGAGCCACCAACCGGGACGTATACTCCAATTTTTTCAGCAGACCAAGGGTTGGCGCGCTACAGGGGTCTTTAGTCCCGGTTGGTGGCTCCAACCGGGACATATGACCCTGTTTTCAAATTTTTTCACGAATTTTCTCTCTGTTCCCGCCTTATTTTTTATTTTGGGGTTTAAATTTGTAATGTTTTTTAAATGATAATTACTTTGGAATTTAGAAAAACTTTAAACATAAAAAGTGTTTGAATTTGAATAACTAATTCAAAACCATTTTCTGTTTTTAAAAATAATTAATGTAACCATTTAAAATTAAAAATGAATTAACTTATTTTTTTTAATATTAATTTGGAATTTAGAAAAACTTTAAACATAAAAAGTGTTTGGATTTGAATAACTAATTCAAAACCATTTTCTATTTTTAAAAAATAATTAATGTAACCATTTAAAATATGAACCATTTAAAATTAAAAATTAATTAACTTATATTTTTTGAATATTAATTTGGAATTTAGAAAAACTTTAAACATAAAAAGTGTTTGAATTTGAATAATAATTCAAAACCATTTTCTGTTTTTAAAAATAATTAATGTAACCATTTAAACTATGAACCATTTAAAATTAAAAATGAATTAACTTATATTTTTTGAATATTAATTTGGAATTTAGAAAAACTTTAAACATAAAAAGTGTTTGGATTTGAATAAATAATTCAAAACCATTTTCTGTTTTAAAAAATAATTAATGTAACCATTTAAAATATGAACCATTTACAATTAAAAATGAATTAACTTATATTTTTTTAATATTAATTTGGAATTTAGAAAAACTTTAAACATAAAAAGTGTTTGGATTTGAATAAGTAATTCAAAACCATTTTCTGTTTTTAATTTGGATTTGAATTAACTTATATTTTTTATATATTAATGGGCGAAAAAAAGGACGGAAAATAATGGGCGGAAAGAAAATTTGATTAGGATAGAACTGGAATTAAAGTACATAACGCAACTAACACAAAGTTACATAGAAGAACTGAAAATTAAGATACATGGCCAGATTAAGCCACAATCGGCCGAACTTGTTTTGCAATGTTGGAATGATTCAGTCATGCTCCTGCCTACACCTGTAATACTCGCCACTGTAGTCGTCGTACTCGCCGCGGCCGTCGTCGTTGTCGTCGTCGGGGTCGCCGTAGTTGAACCTTGAAGGCTGAGTACGAGTGGGCTGGACTTGAGGGTAGCGCAGGCGGGGGCTAGAGTCGGC
The DNA here is from genome assembly GCA_030063025.1 of Avena longiglumis. Taxonomy (NCBI): domain Eukaryota; kingdom Viridiplantae; phylum Streptophyta; class Magnoliopsida; order Poales; family Poaceae; genus Avena; species Avena longiglumis. The sequence goes on from CP125974.1 coordinate 140,594,423, forward strand.
CGTGTCGTAGCCGGGGCGCTTTGGAGAGTCGTGGCGCCACCACGGTAAAATGACCGCCTCGTTGAAGTTCAGAGGAGGTGGGCCGTCCTCCTCGTTCCTAGCAAAAGCCCTCTCACTCCAATCCACGAAGAAGGCTTCCCAAGTCGGGAAATAGTCGGGATGCCATCTGGGATTCCTCCGCTGCTCCGGCGTGAGCTCGAAGTAGTAGTGGTTCGTGATGGCCATCCGACGCGCCACACCTAGAGGGACAGGAGGAACCGGCACGCCTCCGGCGCTCAGCATCCAGCCGACGGGGACACAGTAGCCCGGTGGGCAGGGGTAGTTCGAGGCGCAAAGCGCCTCCGCCTCCCTGGGAGTTAGTGCTACGGTGGAAGTCATGGGAAAGAGTGATGAGGTTGCAGATATGAGTCTAGAGATGTGCAATGACAATGGAGGCCAACCCTACATATATATATAGTGAGAAATGGCAGGAAGATAACTGGAGGGAAGAACTGGCGGGAAGAACCGGCGGGAAAAACTGGCGGGAAGAAATGGCGGGAAAAACCGGACCCACTTCCTACTGATTCGGCAGACATTTGTCCTTTTTATCCAGGATGGACGAAAAGGTTTGAGATGTCTAGGTTGGGATATTGTCCATGTAAGGTGGTCTAGTATTTTAGGAAAATGGGACGGTCGCATTCTGAAACGGCATTTTGGTGGTTACTTCACAAAACGACCCGTTTTTTGCGCTCGGAAAATGGAAAAGGGCTTTTCTGTGCGACAAAAAGGAAAACTTCCTCCTGTAACATTGTTCTCCATACCAATGTCCACACACATGCATAATATTGGCACAATATCACAAACTATGCCGTGATTCAGCACATAACATCGGTCATTTGGACCGAAAGCCATGAAACCTCGAACATGATAGGTCATTTTGTGAAGGGTTTTTCGAAACATAATCAATATACCAAGTCTAGTATTTTTCCTTTCAACTATGTAACATAATATGACACCACGCGAAGGATTTTCATTGTTCGGATTTTTTTTGAATTTATTATGCCCGTTTTGAATTATCTGAATTTCTAACTATGGTCGAACCGGTGTGCAAGAAGATAGGGGACGAGCATCGTTAGAACTTGCATTGGATCTCTGAAGAAACCATATATTGCGAGTCTAAAAATGATTTTTTCAAAAAATCACGGGCGATAGATCATGTACCTGTAGTACAAACCGGACCCACTTCCTATCGATTCGGCAGACATTTGTCCTTTTTACCCGGGATGGACGAAAAGGTTTGAGATGTCCCGGTTGGGAGATAGTCCATGTAAGGTGGTCTAGTATTTTAGGAAAATGGGACGGTAGCATTCTGAAACGGCATTTTGGTGGTTACTTCACAAAATGACCCGTTTTTCTTTTTGCGCCGAAAATGGAAAAGGGCTTTTCCGTGCGACAAAAAGGAAAACTTCCTCCTGCAACATTGTTCTCCATACCAATGTCCACACACATGCATAATATTGGCACAACATCACAAACTATGCCGTGATTCAGCACATAACATCGGTCATTTGGACCGAAAGCCATGAAACCTCGAACATGATAGGTCATTTTGTGAAGGGTTTTTCGAAACATGATCAATATACCAAGTCTGGTATTTTTCCTTTCAACTATGTAACATAATATGACACCATGTGAAGGATTTTCATTGTTCGGATTTTTTTGAATTTATTATGCCCATTTTGAATTATCTGAATTTCGAACTATGGTCGAACCGGTGTGCATGAAGATAGGGGACGAGAATCGTTAGAACTTGCATGGGATCTCTGAAGAAACCACATATTGCGAGTCTAAAAATGATTTTTTCAAAAAATCACGAGCGATAGATCATGTACCTGTAGTACAAACCGGACCCACTTCATGCCGATTCGGCAGACATTTGTCCTTTTTACCCGGGATGGACGAAAAGGTTTGATATGTCCCGGTTGGGAGATAGTCCATGTAAGGTGGTCTAGTATTTTAGGAAAATGGGACGGTATCATTATGAAACGGCATTTTGGTGGTTACTTCACAAAACGACCCGTTTTTTGCGCTCGGAAAATGGAAAAGGGCTTTTCCGTGCGACAAAAAGGAAAACTTCCTCCTGCAACATTGTTCTCCATACCAATGTCCTCACACATACATAATATGGGCACAACATCACAAACTATGCCGTGATTCAGCACATAACATCGGTCATTTGGACCGAAAGCCATGAAACCTCGAACATGATAGGTCATTTTGTGAAGGATTTTTCGAAACATGATCAATATACCAAGTCTGGTATTTTCATTGTCGACACCACACGGAGGGATTTCGGCAGGCTGGGCCAGGAAGCACTAATGATAGGGGTGACTGTCGACATTATGTCGTGCGGCGTGTACCTTGTCCCGGATGGTGTCACCAACCGGGACTAAAGATGAACCTGTAGTCCCGGTTGGAGACACCAACCGGGACAAAACACGAGTCAGCACTAATAATAGGGGTGAGTGTCGACATTATTTCATAAGTGTCGACACTATGCCGAGCTGCTTGTACTATAAATAGGCATCCTTGCGAGTCCAGTCCTCCAGCCAGTTTGAGGCATCTCCAAGATGGTTTTCGAGAGCAGAGACACCACTACGGCCAGTTTCAGGGAGATGCCGACGGAGCCCAGTCCTCCGGCATCTCCGAGAAACTGGTCATAGAGGCACTCCCTAATATGTGAAATTAGTTAGCTCCGAGGCGTATTGATCTAGTTAGAGAAGTTACAAGCTGCAAGATGGTTTTCGAGAGCAGGGACACCACTACGACCAGTTCGTGGAGATGCCGAGCCCAGTCCTCCGGCATCTCCGAGAAACTGGTCATAGAGGCACTCCCTAATATGTGAAATTAGTTAGCTCCCAGGTGTATTGATCTAGTTAGAGAAGTTACAAGCTGCAAGATGGTTTTCGAGAGCAGAGACACCACTACGACCAGTTTCACGGAGATGCCACCAGATCCCAGTCCTCCGGCATCTCCAAGAAACTGGTCATAGAGGCACTCCCTAATATGTGACCGCGCACGTTTGGAGATCAGATCTTAATGGTAAGTACGAATCGGGACAACTTCTTCATAGTCCCGGTCCAGCCATAAAACGAGACTAACACTCAAGACATTTATTAATATTAAAAACTGAGACTACAAAACCGGGACTAAAGGCCCCCCTATATATAGTCCCGGTCAAGACACAAACCGCGAAAGATATCCTTCGGTGAAGCCACAAACCGCGAAAGACATGAACTAGAGTTACATAATATGAGCATGAACTTCTTGGCATACGTCCTTCCTTATGATCGCTTCAGACGTAACCATGGAGCATCTTCTTTATTTAACGGAATGCTTGGGTCAGTTTTCACTATAAAGGGCAGAATTTCATTAAACTTATTATAATCTTCTGACATGTCTGTCTTGTCCTCGATTCCCATGATGTTTCTTTTCCCTGAAAGAACTATGTGACGCTTTGGCTCATCATATGATGTATTCGTTTGCATATTTTTTCTTTTTTTCGTGCGGAGGACATGTCCTTCACATAGAAAACCCGAGACACATCATTGGCTAGGACGAATGGTTCATCTCTATAACCAAGATTGTTGAGATCCACCGTTGTCATTCCGCATAACCGCTCTATCTTTACCCCTTCCCCATTCAAGTTGACCCATTTGCAAATAAACAAAGGGACCTTAAAAGAGACTCCATAGTCTAGTTCCCATATATCCTCTATGTAACCATAATATGTGTCCTTTTGTCCATTCTCGCCTATTGCATCAAAGCGGACACCACTATTTTGGTTGGTGCTCTTTTATCTTGGGCAATCGTGTAGAATGTATTCCCATTTATTTCGCACTTTGGAAATGCAATACTGAGAAGATGGTGATGCGCCAACAAGTATAGCTGATCTCCAACAGGGTGTCATTCAAGAGATGTGTCCGCATCCAACCACCGAAAGACTTCATGTGTTCATCTCAGAATCCATGATTCAGCTTCCCGGGTTTTTGGAGCATACAATATTCTTGTGTTCCTCGATATACGGAGCTGCCAAGATGGAATTATGTAGAACTGTGTAGTGTGCTTTAGTGAAAGAATCCCCGTCCCTACATATCATTGCTTTCTTTCCCAGCGTGCCTTTTCCACTTATTCTTCCCTCATGCCGCGAGTCAGAAACACCAATCGGCTTAAGGTCAGGAATAAAGTCAACACAAAACTCAATGACCTCCTCTGTTCCATATCCCTTGGAGATGCTTCCTTCTGGTGTAGCACGGTTATGAACATATTTATTTAAGACTCCCATGAACCTCTCAAACGGGAACATATTGTGCAGAAATACCGGACCGAGAATGGCAATCTATTCCACTAGGTGAACCAGGAGATGCGTCTTAATATTGAAGAAGGATGGTGGGAACACCAATTCAAAACTAACAAGACATTGTACCACATCCTTCTGTAACCTTGGCAGAATATCTGGATTGATTACCTTCTGATATATTGCATAGAGGAATGCACACAGCTTCACAATGGGTACTAGAACATTTTCCGGTAGAAGCCCCCTCAATGCAATAGGAATCAACTGCGTCATAATCACGTGACAGTCATGAGACTTCAGGTTTTGGAACTTTTTCTCTGCCATATTTATTATCCCCTTTATATTAGATGAGAAGCCCGACGACACCTTGATACTGTAAAGGACTTCAAAAAAGATTTCCTTCTCTGCTTTGGTAAGAGCATAGCTGGCACGACTTAAGTGACGCCCTTTATCCGTCTTGTTATGTGTATGCATGTTCTTTGGGTCTTTCATAATTTGTTGGTCCTCCCATGCTTCTGGTGTATCTTTTGTCTTCCCATACACGCCTAAGAATCCTAGCAGGTTCACGCAAAGATTCTTCGTCACGTGCATCACGTCGATTAAAGAGCGGACACGCAGGACTTTCCAATATGGCAGCTCCCAAAATATAGATTTCTTCTTCCACATGGGTGCGTGTCCTGTAGCGACGTCGTTCGGAACTGATTGACCGCCGGGACCCTTTCCAAAGATTACTTCTATGTCCTTGACCATACCAAATACATCATCACCAGCAGGGAGTTCAGGCTTCTTCCGGTGATCTGCCTCACCTTTGAAATGCTTGCCTTTCTTTCTTACGGGATGATTGGTCGGAAGAAATCGTTGATTCGCCAGGTACACAACCTTCTTACATTTATGAAAATATGTACCTTCAGTCTTATCTAAACATTGTGTGCATGCCTTATATCCCTTGTTTGTCTGTCCTAAAAGGTTACTAAGAGCAGGTCAATCATTGATGGTTACCAATAACAACCCTCGTATATCAAATGGCTCCTGTTTGTTCTCATCCCACGCACGTACACCTGGTTTGCCCCAAAACTGTAAGAGTTTTTCAACTAATGGCCTAAGGTACACATCAATGTCGTTGCCCGGTTGCTTCGGGCCTTGGATGAGCACTGGCATCATAATGAACTTACGCTTCATGCACAACCAAGGAGGCAGGTTGTAGATACATAGAGTCATGGGCCACGTGCTGTGACTGCAGCTCTGCTCCCCAAAAGGATTCATGCCATCCGTACTTAGACAAAACCATAAGTTCCTTGCGTCACCTGCAAAGTCTGGGAAGTCTCTCTCGATTTTTCTCCACTGTGACCCATTAGCAGGGTGTCTCAACTTCCCGTCTTTCTTACGGTCTTCTTTGTGCCATCGCAACAACCTGGCATGCTCTTTGTTTCTGAACATGCATTTCAACCTTGGTATTATAGGAGCATACCACATAACCTTAGCAGGAACTCTCTTCCGGAGGGGCTCTCCTCAACATCACTGTGGTCATCTCGTCGATCTTATACCGCAACGCATTACATACCGAATTTATCTAAATTCTCATGCTCCCTACATGTAGAGGATGCGATCATTAATGCATGCATGTATCTTTTGCACATCTAATCCCAGAGGACAGAGAGTCTTCTTTGCTTCGTAGGTACTCTCGGGAAGTTCGTTATGTTTTGGAAACTTCGGCTTCATTATTTTTAGCATCTTTTCAAATGAGGAGTCAGTTAGACCACACTCTGCCTTCCATCGAAACAATTCCAGTGTGGTACCGAGCTTTGTGCTGCCATCTTCACAATTTGGGTACAACAATTTCTTGTGATCTTCTAACATGACCTCTAACTTCAACTTCTCATTTTCTGTTTCACAGTCTCGCTTTGCATGAGAAATGACCCTACCAAGTTCATCAGCCAGCTCATCTGATGCCCGTTCTTCACCTTTTTCCTCTCCATTGTCTTCCATTGCAGTATCACTGTATTCAGGAAACATATGATGGTATTTGTTATCATCATCTTCTTCTTCACCATCTTCCATCATAACCCCTCTTTCCCCGTGCTTGGTCCAGCAATTATAGTTGGGCATGAAACCTTTCATAATCAGGTGGCCGCAAATGATTTTCGATTAAGAGTACTCCTTGTTGTTCCGATATTGAACACATGGACAACATATAAAACCATTCTCTTTGTTTGCCGTAGCCACATCGATAAATTTATCCACGTCTTTCATATACCCGGCTACGCGCCGGTCACCGTACATCCATTCCCGACCGTTCATCTGCATCATATAAGTAAGTTTATCAAAAAACAGGACATCATAAATAGTGAAATGTCCAATTCACATCGACACATGCATTGTATCAATGACAGAGAAAAGATAAGATTGCTAACCTCGATCGAGGGAAATAAAGAGGAGAAAGCTCAAGTGCGTCTCGGACACCTTCTATATTTTTGTTCTATGAGAAATTGAACGGGATTATTCACTCAAACATTTCATCAAACACCTTGAATGCATGCATAGGGAAGAAAAGACTAGCACACCCCTCACACCTTCCACCAAGAGAAAAAACAGAATGGAGGCAGAGGGGGCTGGGGCGTTGCATTTATAGAGGGCGGGAGCATACGTCCCGGTTGGAGCCACCAACCGGGACTAAAGGTGTGCCACGCCACGTGGCTGTGGCCAAACCTTTAGCCCCGGTTGCTGGCTCCAACCGGGACGTATGCCCCGTTACCAACCAGGATGCATGCCTCCGGGCCCGTGCCCGAATCGAGCAGCGTGCCAGCATTAGTCCCAGTTGGTGGCGCAACCGGGACTAATGCTCTGAGGGGGCGCGAACGGATGGCCTGTTTTCTACTAGTGTGTTATCGCATGTACGAGGGTTTACCAATATACTTTTTTGGTAGTTTAGGTTTGTTTAGGTCATACCAATATACTTTTTTGGCCTTTACAAGCGTACATGCGATAACCTTCACTCGGTGGAGGGTTTCTCCAAATAGTGGGTTCGATGCCCGAGGGTCCCCAAAAGAGAGGGGTTTCTAGGGTTTCCCCAATAATAGAGAGGGTTCTGTTCCCCGTGGTCCATAAAATGAGATATATCTTTAATATTTTTGTTATAGTTGTGCATTATATGTGTATTTTGTTTTTTCTATTTCACATTTATGCTTAGCATTGGGTTCCGGAAGATTCGCGTCGTTATTCAATGCGGGTGGCGGGATACGCGTTGTTATCTTACAATCACCAAGTTATTTATAAATTACATCTACATTAAAATTATAGTAGGAAATAAATTATGCAACTATTTGAATTTTATAATTTGGAGAAAATAGGAAAAGTATCTACCTAGGCCGACGGCATTGCCGTCGGCATAAACATGCTGGCTAGATAGGCCGACGGCCTGGCCGTCGGCGTATCAACGCGCCCTAACGCCGTTGCCCGCGGCCGTCAGGTGGGACGGTTGGCAGGACACGTGGCCCCTTACGCCGACGACATCTTTACGCCGACGGTCACCGTCAGAAGTAGGTCATTGTACGCCGACGATTTTGTCTACGCCGACGGCGGCCGTCGGGGGGGTTTCGCCCTACGCTGACGGCCACCTAGCCCAGCTGACGAGCCCGCCGAGTTACGCCGACAGGCCCGACATTTAGCCGTCGGCGTAAAATAAGGCCGTCGGCGTTTCGTGTTATTCCTGTAGTGCCACCGAGAAAGATCGTTGCTAGTATTACCGCAAAAATTAAAATAAATAAAAGAGAGAAGGTTAGCATTATCGCAAAAAAGAAAAGAGGAAAAAGCTACTAATACCTACTGTGCTTTCTTTTGAAACATCAGCACGTACATGTACATTTCTCCATCGGCCTTTATATAAGGCGCACTCATTGGTTTGTCTCTCAACCACAGAAAACCTTGAGGGTCAGGACTCAGGAGTCGACGATCGGTCAGTGAGAGGAACGTGCAGCGGCCATGTCGTCGGATGCGGGGAAGAAGGCGTATGTTGTGGCTATGGTGATCCAGGTGATCTACACGGGCATGTATGTCATGTCGAAGGCGGCCTTGGACGGCGGCATGAACAGCTTCGTCTTCATCTTCTACCGCCAGGCTGCCGCCACTCTCCTCCTGCTGCCACTCGCCATCCTCCTCGAGAGGTAATTAAGTACTTTGCATAATTGCTTGACCAATGATTGATTAACAGCTAATTAACACTTTGCATTCATGCATGTAATAATCCCTGTTTGAATCTGATGGTAATGATTTTTGCAGGAAAAACGCGCCACCCATGTCACTGTGGTTGTTCACCAAGATATTCATGTATGCTTACTCGGGTACGTACGTAAGAGATCACCATTCTTGATGTTGGTTCATAATTTATAAGTTGTTCGGCTTGTCGATGAGAAGCAGCTTCTCACCGTGGTCATGATCGCTTGCATCTGCGTCTAGCATGTCATTAACTAGGCGGAAGCGGTGTCGCCTTGTAGCATCGTCATCATGATCCAGAAGCTCGCTGGCTTTGCTCGGTGGCGAGACGAACCTGACGGGATGTTCTGAAACTGTTCGGTCAGAGACAAGAACGTGTCCAGAGTGGCTGCCGCGGCAGAACTTGATGCCGAAACCTCTGCCACGGCAGAGCCTCCTGCCGTGGCTCCAGGTACAGGTGATGATGGCATCTCGTGGCCTGGCGTCTCGTGGCTCAGAGGAATTCCCCCGTGCACCATGTACTCGATGACGAGAGGATCGTCCTCGCCGCCTCGTTGCTCGTGGCTCCAGTCCCACGCACTGGCCTCGTCGAAGACCACATCCCTAGAGATGATCACACGGTCGTTCACTGGGTCGTACAGCCTATAGGCTTTGGAGCCAGGTTCGTACCCTAGGAAGACGGTTTTAACGCTGCGGTCGTCCAGCTTCTTCAGCCCTGGCTTGGTGATCTTGGCATGAACAACACAGCCAAAGGCTCGGAGATGCTCCACAGCCGGTTTTCTCCCATGCCGCGCCTCAAACGGCGTCTTGCCGTCCATCGCACGCGTGAGGGACCGGTTGAGGATGTACACAGCAGTGAGCACCGCCTCGCCCCAGAAGCGATTTGGAATTCCCTTTGCCTTCAACATGCTCCGTGCCATGCTGGCGACGTTCTGGTTCCGGCGCTCCACGACTCCGTTCTGCTGCGGAGAGTAAGGGGCCGTCAGATGGCGCTGCACGCCGTGCTCGGAGAATAACTTGCCAAGGGCCAAGGATGTGAACTCTCGCTCCCGATCTGTGCGGAAAGTGCGGAGCGAGCACTGGGATTCCAGCTCAGCTGCTGCCTTGAAGCGCTTGATGGCATCCGCGGCTGCGTCCTTCCACTGAAGCACAACGCTGAATCACATGTCCCTACAAAAACATGTTAGATGCCTCTAATTTTCTTTGCATGTTTTACGTGGCTCGGGGCTTTCGAATAAGAATAGTTCTTACCTATGAACATGAACCAAAACGCTGATACAAGTGTTTTCAAGTGCAGATTGTAAATTGAATCTTAACTATGGTGGGAGAGATATACACCCGCAAAGCCACTTGTGCAATGCAATTTGCACGTTGAGCGTGGAGCAAGTCTCATGTGCGATGACATGTAACGTTAGCCCGGGCCGCTGAAGGGGTTCGTAGCATGAAAAACAAAAAAAATCTATTTCATGAACACACACAAGCCAAGATCTATCTATTAGATTGTATCAACGAGTCGATAGAGTACTAACCCTCGAAGATCCAAAGCGGTTAACGAGAGCAGATTCTCGTGGATGATGTAGTCGTTCACTTGCCGATCTCAAGAACGCATAGACGATCCCTCCGACGCCGCATTCCGGCAGCGCTCCCGCAGTCGGTCAGATGTACGATACTCGATGAAGACCTTCCTCTCCCTTGTTCCAGCAGGCAGCAAAGGTTGTAGCTCTCGCCTCGTGATTCCGGCAGAACGACGGCGTGGTGACGGAAGTAGAGGGGAAATCCCACAGGGCTTCGCCTAAACCGGAGCGGGCATGGTGGAGTAGAGAGAGCCTCGGTTCTAGGGTTTATACGCTGAGGGAAGAGGGCATCCGACGGCTAGGCTTTAGGCTAGACGACAACGACGGTTTAGAGGGGATCTACGGCGCCGACGGCTTCGGGGGGAGCGGCGCTAGGGATTGGGTCTTGGGCGCCTAGGGAAAGGGGGATACCTTGGGGTGCACCCAGATCCCATCCGAGACTCCGAACAACATTCAGTCTCTTTACTCACATTCCATATCTACTAAACAACATCGAATCCTTAAGTGTGTGTCCCTACGGTTCGTGAATTATGGAGACATGATCGAGGATCTTCTCCGATTAATAACCAATAGAGGAACCTGGAAATTCATATGGCTCCCACATATTTCTACGATTACTTCATGGTCGAATGAACCATTTACATACGATACCAATTTCTCTTTGCCTCGTGATATTTTACTTATCCGAGCTTTGATCGTCGGTATCTCTCCATACCTAGTTTAACCTCGTTACCGATAAGTACTCTTTACTCGTTCCTGTGATATGTGATCCCTTGTGAGCCAGTCACATGCTTGCAAGCTAACTGGATGACATTCCATTGAGAGGGCCCAGAGTATATCTATCCGTTATATGGATGGACAAATCCCACTCTTGATACATGTGCCTCAACACATACTTTCTGAACACTCAATGCCACCTTTATAATAACCCAGTTATGAAGTGGTGTTTGATATCATCAAAGCATGCATCCGGTGATGGTGATTAACATGATCTCATGATCCCACTAGTGGTCCCTCTAGAACATTCTAGAAGTTTCTGGTCAAAACACCGAAAACATTTCCGAACCTCGGAAATTGACTTTCCTTATATGAATCGTATTCTCTGGACCATTCGGGATCTCCTCGTGATGTATTGGATCCAATCCGAGAATCCGAACAACATTCGGTCTCCAACTCATATTCCATATCTACTTAAACAACATCGAACCTTAAGTGTGTCACCCTACGGTTCTTGAACTATGCAGACATGACCGAGACACCTCTACGGTCAATAAATAATAGCAGGATCTGGAGATCCATAATGGATCCCACATATTCAACGATGAATTCATGATCGAATAAACCATTCACATACGATACCGATTCCCTTTGTCGCGTGATACTGTACTTACCCGAGGTTCGATCGTCGATATCTCCATACCTAGTTCAACCTCGCTACCGATAATTACTCTTTACTCGTTCCATGATATAACATCGCTTGTGACCTAGTCACATGCTTGCAAGCCAATTGGATGACATTCCACCGAGAGGGACCAGAGTATATCTATCCGTCATAAGTATGGACAAATCCCACTCTTGACCCATGCGCTTCAACACATACTTTTAGAATACTCAATGCCACCTTTATAACTACCCAGTTACGAAAGTGGCGTTTGATGTCATCAAAGTACTCATCTGGTGACGGTGATTAATATGATCTCATGGTCGAAGGATTATGTTACTATGTATCTGAAAGGTTGTAGCAAAACGAACTTAATAACTTGATGTTATGATATGCTTACTATGGGTGTGTGTCCATCACATCATTCTCCTAATGATATGATCTTGTTATTAATAACATCCAATGTCCATGATTAGAAAACCATGATCATCTATTAATCTACAAGCTAGTTTCAACAAGAGGGTTATTAGGGACTCTTTTATGTTTACAAAACACACAAGTATTAATGTTTCCGGTTAATACAATTATAGCATGGGATATAAACATTTATTATAAACATAAAGATATAATAATAATCACTTTATTATTGTCTCTTGGGCATATATCCAACATGTATGACGCGCGGGTCCAAATGAGGACCGGCCCGGACGCGCGGGCAGTCCGAGCCCCCGCAAACCGAGCTCAATTTTCAGCCCGGTTGGCCTCGAAACGGATAGTCCGGGGCTAGATACCGATTTGCGGATGCGTGTTGGGTCATGACCTCGAAATGGAAGGACAAAGTCGACCCACGGGGGCCCATTGGAGTGGCAAGCAGTGTGATATACGGGACTACTCTCTAGTACAATTTACCTTGTACTAGTTGAATGCACGTGCGTTGCCACGATCTTTAAAATTCTTTTCTTATAGCATGTGAAAATTATGGTGTTGTAGAATATATGCGAACAAGGAAAGCTTTTTAATCAGCATTTCAACAACACAATCCATCAGAGAAGATACATGCAATTTGGATTACATAAACTAAATGGCATGCTTTTGACATGCGTCATCACAAAAATCTAGAGGGATGTTTCTATGACGTTGCATTTGATGTTTGTCGTTGGTTCACACATGAAAGAATTATAATAAAAATGTATATTTTAGGTTTTCGGAAAATTTGTATACCATTTTCTTATTATTCTCTTGACTCTTTCTTAGAATTTTTGGTAAATGAGAAAATTCGTTTTCTAAAAATTCGATATATACTTTTTGGTGGTTTATCAATACCTTTTCTACTTCTTTTTACTTATTATTGTATCACATGTATTCTCTAAATTAATATCTAGTGATGTGATTTACATAGACATCATAGTGGACAATACAACTCAAATGGACCAAAAGATATGGAAAACAATCATATTGAGAGAGACATACTCAAATGGTTTATCAATTCCTCTATCTCAAGTGACGTGTGTGTTGCTACAAAAATAGTGTACATAGATTTTGAAAAAATAAAATGTATTATGTTGTGTGCACTCGTGTATCAAGACATGTGCGAGAAGACTGGTGTCCTCCTATTTTCCCTTATCACGCCATCTTAGTCTTACATGTATCCTCACATTCTTTTGATCATTCACCCTAATGACGTGCTTCTTATCAGGTTGGCTATCTTATACCACGAGATAATTGTATGTAGTCTTCCACTCCACTCGACACTCATTGTTCGCCAGCTTTGCCTCAAGTTACATCTCCAATTTTTGTTGCTCCGCGTTCTTTACTCGAAGTCATGTCACACTACGGCACATAAAAAAGATACAAAAAAGAGGCTACAGTTCAACAATGAATTAATGAAAGAACATATACACACTGCAAAGGAAGAAGATACAAATGCATGTGTCATTTCGGTAAGCATTGTCAATCTTTACTATCGAGTGGGTCACAAACGTTATGTACCTAACCATCAGGATAGCTAGCTCCTAGTAAACACCATTTTTATTTTATGACAAAAGTATCAGTGAGTATTGCTAATATGTTAACCAAAACAAACGCAGCCAGCTTGTAAGTATGAATTGTTAATGTACAGGGAAATATGCATTGGGAGTGATGCATGGACCAACTACAGATGATCCTGCTGAGGGTATGCATAGCAGATAGATAGATAAGACACAATGCTCAAATGTTGAACAGCCCCTACTATTTTCTTTCAAGAAAAGAATTGTTTCGATCATAAATTCGTTACATTCCGAGAACTTGCTTAGATCCATAAGTACCAGGAGCAAACATAATAATATTATCTGACATGAAACTCCACAAAACAATGTGGCTCATAAGACAGTCTTTTTATGGTGTGAAATAAATAAATGCATTATGGCAGTAACACTACAGTTAGTAAGGTAAGAAAGTTGTACAATAAATCTAAAGCAGCAAAAAAAGTAGTTAGTGATAAAAATTAATGACTGCATGGCGCATACCACGCAGACTTGGATTTCTTAGTAGGAGCCATACATGTAGTTGATGGTGACATTTTACTTGCTCCCATGGTGAACATCAGATTGCCTTTTACCTCAATGCTTAATCAGGTTGAACTATTCACCCCCCTCCTATTGTTTCTTAGGTGGAAAAATACAAAAATATCATGAATGCATGGCCTGCAAATACATAGGTAAATAAATACCAACCTTTATTTAGTTAACATCCACGGAATTTTCATCTTTTCCGTTATAAAATGTAATTTGCTTCATCTCTAAGTGAAGAATTTTCCTTGTTTGAGAAATCATCACTTTTAAGCAACCTCCTAACATTAAACCTGCAAGAAGAGAAGAAACACATCACTGGACTAACAACGCCAAATTGGGATATAGGGAAGCTTCAGTAAGCATAGTAGCATCCAGTGCTGCGGTCGATCTCTAGCTTCCTAGTAGGCTAGTAACATCCATCTCATCCTTTCCTGCTAGCAGAAAAGAGCCATACTATTTACACCATACTAACTTGATTCTGAAGCTCAAGTTCCTCTCCCAATAGTGGTATAAAAACATTGGAAATAGTTACCTACTAGGCCTTGAGCAACTGGAAAAACGTTGGTATATGCAGCCATGCAAATATACCCCGAACGTATTCTGTGCATAGTTATTTTTTTTGTCCTGCTCTCTATTAAACAAATGTATGCCACAAGAAATCCACAATGTCATTGCACATATCTCCACTGTGAAACCACTCTAACTATCTGAGATGTCAGAATGTCCATGCCTAATGACTGCAAGAAATATTTTAAAATTAAAGGTAAAGTCACCAAGCCTAAAATAAGGGCCCCGATGATCCAAAGAGATAAAATTGTATTCTACAACAAAAAACCTTTAAATCTCTAATTTGTTTATTTACTCAAGATAAAAATAGCCTCCTGGCTCCTCACATGAAGTAGCTTGCTTCGAATTGAATAATCAACTCTTTGAGCACATCTGTTTTCAAAAAAAAAAAAACACAGAGAATAGCTTCGTGTAGTGAGTAGTAACTACTTTCAGATGAGACAACACACATTCTTTGGCACTATATGTATCTGAAAAGTATATTGCTGAAGTTTGATTTATCATTTTTCAAGTATGTGAGTCTTTGCACAACATTGTTCCATATAACTAAATGGAGAAGGAAATTCATATCAATTTTTAAACATAAAAATATCTTACTTGATGTACTGGAGAGCCAATTTCTCCATCGAAGCTGGATATCCAAAAACCAGATGTGCCACTCACATCTGCCAAATTTACCGCCATGCTTTCTGTCTGCCTCCTCAAATGTCTTAAAATAGGATAAAATTAGCATGGGAAGTTACAATTGCTAAGTGAAAAACACAAATATGAGTTTGTCTTCCAGGGATCAAGGAACTAACAAATAATAGTTGTACTAAATTGGAAAAACAAAAGGAAACAACATTCATGTGATTCACTGAAAATAGGATTATTTCTAGCAATATATATAGGGACTGCGAATGATTGGATGACTGTAGAAGTCAATATAAGAAATGGAAATTAGTATAAAATACAATTAGACAATAATACATGCTTTATCAGCCACTTAGCCGTATTGCACAACTACGCATTGCCACATATAAGAACTGAATATGAGATTCACTGCCGAAGTACAGACACAAATCGATATTTAAAAAGTATAGAAGAAATGGGACATATATTTCATCACTTTCACCTTCCAGGAGTTTGACCTCCTTACAGACATGAACGATACATAAAGAAAAGAATATGAGTTTCTTTGCTTCCCTCCGACCCTAGTAGAAATCTAATGGCTACATCTATTATTATGAAATTTAATGGTTCCAACAAATTGACGACCCAGGTTTGACTACTTCTAAGGAAACTATTACAAAGGTAAAAAAATCACCTTATAAATGGAAAATATACATCACATGGGAAATATGGAAGTGTTGCATCTACATCCTGCATCCATACAGATTATGAAACAGAAACTGGCTCGTTGTAGTCCGTAGAGACATGAAGGGCGCAAGCAGCTAACAAAAAGCTAAACATGAAGCTATGTGATTATCTTGTTGATCCTAGCTAGATTGGATCATCTTATCACGTATCATGGGCTGATAAAATCATAAATATTTTATTTCATCCATTACCTTTTTAATAGCTCCCCTAAAAACTAAAATTGCACAAAATGAACTCCATCAAAATAGTTGATTGTCGTACTACCTAAATATATAACTCGACATTATCAGAATACTAATATAAGTAGAAGTACAAACAATATTAGAAACAGTGGCATAATGAGAGTGTGTTTATGCCAGCACAAGCATGATTCTAATCAAATAACTTAGATCAATTACTTAATGAAGGCTCTCCATGGCTGAAGTTTAAGTTCAAGTAGCTTGTTGTTGCTTCGCGCAAAACACATCAGGTGGGAACAAATACCGGAATATTTGAACCTAAAAGCACTCAGCTATCTAGTATTTCTTGACTTGCATACTGTTCTCACAAACCACACAAACAACAATGGACTGAAGCAGTACATTAAAAGAGATGGTCTGAAGTGCAACCATTTGACACAGCATGACGTACTGAATTAGTATATGCATCACGCCCCATTGGTATATATTTACATGTACCTGATTTTCACCCATATATAGCTTTGAGCCTCCGATCAAACTCAATCTTCTTATCTAGTTAGAGCAAGATCAGACAAGCAACATAGCTAAATGATCAGATGTCTCACCATATAGAATGGTTCAGCTAAGCCCCTAATATCAGTTGCACACATGAACTCATCCCATGATTTCATCTCAGCAATCCCCACAAAGGGGTTCAAAGGGAACTGGTCAGACAGAAAGCTCGGCAGCAGACAGCCTCGTCCTGCTAGACTGGTGTCTTTAAACTCCATCGTTGTGTATGTGTGGCTGCTCATCTGAGCATGGAATCGATCAACCTGATGACACTTAGCAGATAGTTACAACTCAGGGCATTGAGGGATTCAGCTCAGAGAGCTAGGCAAACCCAAACAAGGTACATTCAGTAATGGATAATTATGTGAAATTAGACAAAACAAGAACAAGAAAATTGAAGGAAAGGAATATGTATGCCTCACACAAGCCTTCTGCCAAAACACCATTGTCGATTACACGGTACAATTTCAGTCCTCATATATTTGAAATCAGAGGCTTATTCGTAAACCCAAACCATGGCAATACATGGCCAGTGGGATGGATGGCAGAACAAGGAGCAGCCACAGCCACGACAGTAGCCGCATAGCTGACATAGCACCACCACAAGGGCACCAGCTGCTGCCCAAGCGCCGTCAGATGCAGCTTGCCGCTTTCAGCTTGATCTAGCTCATGTTTTGAAATGCCACACAAATGTTTTTCGAGCTTTTCTTATTGAGCTTATGAGAGGCACTCATCTGCCGTAGTTTACCTATCTAAAGACAATATCAATAATTTTGTGGAAACTAAATATTCTAAATAAGTGCATGTATAAGAATCTCACAGGAACAAGATGGAATAAATAACCACTCAAAAAAAAGATGGAATAAACAACAGTACAGCAGAAGTTGACCACATATATAATCACATCTGGGATGGAAAGGAGCCTCAAGCCGGTGCGGTGGACACCATGTCGACCTGCACAACTCACTCCAGCAGCACCACACCTACACACCATCGTCCTCCCTGAAGTCTAACTCGCTTGGATGACCAGGAACCCCAACAGTCTCTTCCGGTGGTCGAAGGTGTCCACGAACGCCTCACCGACGGACACCTGCCCCTGCGCGATCTCGTAGTGGTTCTTGATAGGACGAGGAAGCCATGAACCCAACCCATACCACGCCAGCCCGACGCCAATCTCGCCAATTCGGTCTGGACGCGACTGGTTCGTTATGTCGGAGACCGGCGTCGGCTGCTTCTTCGTCTACGGATAAGCCTACACTTAAGTGGTCTGCTGGTGGTGGTGGCGGTGGAGACAGCTCGGGCAGCGATGAGATGGGAGGAAGGATCTTGGCGGCGGGGATTCTGGGTCGTGAGGAACTGTAGCGGCGCGAGTAGGAAATGGCGAGGGGAATCGCCAGGACGTGTGGGTGAGTGGCCGGGCCTCTCTGCGGTGTCAGAGCCTAGTAATTTGTTGTGAAGTTGAGGGGCAGTTGTAGTACCACCATCTTGACGTCTTTGCCTTTAATAGTACTAGTAGAGATGTATTGTTAAATGAGGATGAATGACTTTAGTATTCCCTTCGTCTCAAAATAGATGTTTCAAGTTTGTTAAAATTTAGATGCATTTATATACTCCCTCCAACACATATTAGTTGACTTGGATTTATTAAAAATTTGATGAGCCTATATACTAAATAGTGTCTAGATTCATTCAAATCTAGATAAATTCGAGTCAACTAATATGAGTCAGAGTGAATACTAAATATTATCTAGATTCATTCTTTTTTAATAAATCTAAGACATCTGTTTTAAAATAGAGGGAGTATAATTTATACTATAGTCCATATGTTTTGCCGGATATGCACGCGGGATCCAGCTTCTAGCCTTCTACCCTAATCCCAGCGGACCCGGTATATACTTACAAAAGCACGGACGTACGGCCGGTGCATATACGCGTGCATGCATTCATGCTATCATAAATTAAATGTACGTGCAGCCTTGTTAGCACCTCGGACATGCAATTATTGGTCTCATTACTTGACCAAGAGGCAAGAGCACGGATGTGATCCTTGGGTCGTCCTTGGCGTGCTTTGTCTCTCGCGATCAACATCGTAGTCGAACTGTCCTAGACGCATAATATGTGGCGCGCTTTACATAAAGAGCTAGAAAAGAAATATACATATAGAACATAGAACTATGCTAAACAGTACTTCGACGACCACTACTGGAAAAACCCTCTTCGGTTCGACGTGAACAACCCCAGCAGTCCCGGCCTGTCACAGCTCGCGACTAGTGGGAGCACTAGTCTCGGGCCGTGAGGCCTCAAACGGCTAAAAACGGCCGTAGTCACTAGTCCCGTGCCGAACCAGATCTACGGACCGGGACTAATGACCTTGAGCAGGCCAGCTGGTCTTTTCGTGGACTATTAGTCCCGGGTCGTATCACGGCCCGGGAATAGTTGTCCACCACTATATATTCTGCTTTCTGTCCTGCTGCCCTAATGCATATGGTGGTCATTTTTCTCAAAGAAGTAAGAGAGTTCATGCCATTTTTTCTCAAGATTTAGTTTGCAACCTCTAAATCCAAAGCTTTAAAAGGTTAGAACTTCATTCTTTCATCTCTTATTGCTACTTTAGCTCTATAATGCTCTAGAAGTATAGAGATATGGATCAATGCATGCATGCTCTAGAAGTAGAAGGATTTTGATATATATGTGTAACAAATTTTGATTAGGCACATAGTTACTGGAAATTAAAATGTGTATTTTTAGAGTTTCAGATCTTAGAATGGAATGAGGTTTTCACTGATAGAACCATAATAAAAAACTCCACATTTATCATGTTGATTGTTTTCTCCAATTCACAAATTGGTGCATGTAAATTTTTCAAAATTCAAAATTAATGCTCTAGAAGCTCTCAATATAACTTGTAATAATTTTATCATGTTGTGTAATGGTTTTTGATATACTTTTACTATAATGCAGATGGTCCGGGAATGGATGTATGGTACTGACCGACGCTCTGGCGAGTTTATTAATGGCGTGCATGAATTTATCTGTGTTGCTGATGCAAACAAGCGCAATGGTTTTGTATTCTGTCCATGTAGTGGATGTAGGAATTAGAAGGATTAATCTGACTCAAAAACCCTTCACATCCACCTGTTAAAGTCTGGCTTCATGCCCAGTTATAATTGTTGGACCAAGCACGAAGAGAGAGGGGTTATAATGGAAAACAATGAAGAAGAGGGGTTAAAATTTACAAATGAAAAAATTTATGAATGGTGCAAACAGGTATATGGATATTATATTAAGATTCTTTATATTTTTCTGATAATAATAGACATATTATTGTTTTATTTAGATTTTTACAATAAAAGATATGATTTCTCAAAGTTTTATATTTGATTTGAATTAAAAAAAGACAATTTACAAATGAAATAATTTATAAATGATGCAAACAGATATATGGATATTATATTAAGATTCTTTATATTTTTCTGATAATAATAGACATATTATTTGTTTTATTTGGATTTTTACAATAAAAGATATTATTTTCCAAAGTTTTATATTTGATTTGAATTAAAAAAAGAAAATTTACAAATGAAATAATTTATAAATGATGCAAACAGATATATGGATATTATATTAAGATTATTTATATTTTTCTGATAATAATATACATATTATTTGTTTTATTTGGATTTTTACAATAAAAGATATGATTTTCCAAAGTTTTATATTTGATTTGAATTAAAAAATAAAATTTAAAAATTAAATAATTTATAAATGATGCAAACAGATATATAGATATTATATTAAGGTTCTTCATATTTTTATGATAATAATGAACATATTATTTGTTTTATTTGGATTTTTACAATAAAAGATATGATTTTCCACAGTTTTATATTTGATTTCAATTAAAAAGGAAAATTTACGAATGAAATAATTTATAAATGATGCAAACAGATATAAGGATATTATATTAAGATTCTTTATATTTTTCTGATAATAATAGACATATTATTTGTTTTATTTGGATTTTTACAATAAAAGATATGATTTTACAAAGTTTTATATTTGATTTGAACTAAAACAAGAAAATTTACAAATGAAATAATTTATAAATGATGCAAACAGATATATGGATTTTATAATAAGGTTTTTTATATTTTTTTGATAATAATAGACATATTATTTGTTTTATTTGTATTTTTACAATAAAAGATATGATTTTCCAAAGTTTTATATTTTATTTGAATTAACAAAAGAAAATTTACAAATTAAATAATTTATAAATGATGCAAACAGATATATGGATATTATATTAAGATTCTTTATATTTTTCTGATAATAATAGACAGATTATTTGTTTTATTTGGATTTTTACATTAAAAGATATGATTTTCCAAAGTTTTATATTTGATTTGAATTTAAAAAAGAAAATTTACAAATGAAATAATTTATAAATGATGCAAACAGATATATGGATATTATATTAAGATTCTTTATATTTTTCTGTTAATAATAAACATATTATTTGTTTTATTTGTATTTTTATCATTAAAGATATGATTTTCCAAAGTTTTATATTTGATTTGAACTAAAAAAGAAAATTTACAAATGAAATAATTTATAAATGATGCAAACAGATATATGGATATTATATGAAGGTTCTTTATATTTTTGTGATAATAATAGACATATTATTTGTTTTATTTGGATTTTTACAATAAAAGATATGATTTTCCAATGTTTTATATTTGATTTGAATTAAAAAAAGAAAATTTATAAATGAAATAATTTATAAATGGTGCACACAGATATATGGATATTATATTAAGATTGTTTATATTTTTCTAATAATAATAGACATATTATTTGTTTTATTTGGATTTTTACAATAAACGATATGATTTTCCAAAGTTTTATATTTGATTTGAATTAAAAAAAGAAAATTTACAAATGAAATAATTTATAAATGATGCAAACAGATATATGGATATTATATTAAGATTCTTTATATTTTTCTGATAATAATAGACATATTATTTGTTTTATTTGGATTTTTACAATAAAAGATATGATTTTCCAAAGTTTTATATTTGATTTGAACTAAAAAATAAAATTTACAAAAAACAAACTAGTCGCGGGTCGTGGCTGGACCCGGGACTAGAGGGTGCCTGTGCGCGCGGAAACGAAGCGGCCGAAAAAACACACTATATAATTGTTTATATAAATTTTTAGGAATATATAATTGTTTTTAGTTGTTTTTTAGGAATATATAATTGTTTATATAATTGTTTTTTTGTAATATATAATTGTTTATTAGGTTTATTAGGAATATTAATTGTTTTTAGTTGTTTTTAGGAATATATAATTGTTTTTTAGGATTATTAATTAGTGTTATTAATTATATATTATTAGGGTTATTAATTTGTGTTATTAGGGTTATTGTTTTTTTTTGTTTTAGTTATTAGGGTTATTGTTTTTTCTAACCTGTTTAACTCTCTTTTTGTTATAGTTAATTAAGTCATGGATCCATCCGAAGATCCTGGTCGCATTTTTGAAGGTTTTTTTCAGGGCATGATAAGAGGTGAAATTCCTCTTAATATTAATACCGGTGAAGATATTTTGCTCGAGGAAGAGATATTCTCATATCTGAATCCATCCGGTGATGGACTAGAGGAAAACCTAATGTACCAAGGAGAAGACCAGATGGACGAAGGGAAAACAAATAATAACAATAATGATGGCCCCTCGACATGATCCGTCGAGGTACATATATATATATATATATATATATATATATATATATATATATATATATATATATATATATAAAGACTCGTGTTACCTATATTCATTAACTGATCTAGATATATATTAATCACTCTCTCTTCTTCTTTTAGCCCACCAGATCGAAGCAATCGACAGCTCGAACGAAACGAGGGCCGAACAAAAATTTGGATGGTAATCAGAGGTTCACCATCGAAGAAATCTGTGGCATCCTGCAAAACCACTACTAGAAAATCGCGTTGAATTTGTGCATTGCATCGTCATCATCATGCATTGTTTGCTAAAACTATGTTTGCAAAGCCCGTGTTGTTTTCTAAACGCCCCTCTTTATTTTCAAACATCAAAACCGGGTCCCCGGAATATTTTGTTTTGGCCGCTATCGGTTTGCCAACGGCCCGTTTAACACAAATAAAATTTATATTATTTTTAGCGGGCGGTCAGGCGGGCCGTTTGACCAACGACCACCCAGGTTTCACAAACGGTCCAACTGTCCGTTCCTAAATCCTAGAGATACCCAACTAGTCTACCCCCACCTCTTGGCCACATCACCTCAGCTATCCCCATCCGCCACCTCACCTCTCCCTCTCCCCTCCAATCCTATCCCGACACCTAGCCCACCCCTCTCTCTCAAACCCACCTCTCTCTCTCCTGGAACCACCACACTCCCCCACCACACGCCGCACACGCACACTGGGCCAACCCCCACACGCCTGGGACCCCGCCCCACGCCTCCCTGTTCATCTCCCCTCACAGTAGCTCACGCATGAGCCCTGTGTCCCCACGGCTGCTTCCGCTTCCCACCATGAGCTCCCTTGCCGCATCGCCGCCCAGCCCGTTCCGTCTCCTCCTCCTCGGCGGTCCCCTAAGCGCCCTTGCCCTTTCCCGTCGCCCTCGCCGCGGACCCTCACCTCTCCTTCCTCTGCGTGCGCGCCCGGCAGCGTGGCCGAGGGCTGCCTCACCTCCTCGGCGGCCGCCAGCGCCCTCGCAGCTTTCCTCCACCTCCCGCCCTCGCGCGCGCCACACTGCGCACCACCTCGCGAGCCCGCAACGCCGCCCGAGGCTTCCCGCCGCCGCGTAATCCGCCCGCGGCCACGCCCCGCCAGCCGTCCGCCGCGCTTCCCCCTTCCTCAGCGCCCCCTCGCCCGCCACGCCGCCGCCGCGCCTCCTCGGCCTTGCCCGCCCGCGACACGAGCGCCCGCGAAGCCACCGCCGTCCCTGCGCACCCGCCGCCGCGGCAGCCGCTGCCTCGCCGCTTCGCCTCCGGACCCCCAGCGGCAACAGCCGTCGGGCCACGCCCGTCCCTCGCCTCAAGCGCGCCCGCCCGCCCGCGTGAGCCAAGTCCGCCGCCGCGCGCTCTCTTCTCGGCCCCGACGACCACCTACACCAACCGCCGGTGGACCCCGCGCCCTCCGTGCTGGCCCTCTGGCCGTGGCACTGTGGTGAGCCTTGGTTGCGTGCTGGCCCCGCAGGTACTCGGTGCGTACCAAGCTCGGCAGCGGCTCTCGTGCCCCGAGTTCTTCTCGACAAGGTCTTCAGTGACCCAGATAATCCCGAGGTACCGAGGCGCGGATCCAAGTAGGCCATCGATGGATGAGGCGAGAACCCCCAAGTTCGGCACCGTCAAGATCCTCCTCGACCTTTGAGCGGCCACCAAGTTCTTCTCTCGGGCCGTCAAGACCTCCGTCACCGGACCCTCTAGACCTTCCACACGGAGCGGCGATGCATAATCTGGAGAAAGCCGGCACGTTCCTAGATCCCCGACTCGAAGGTCCCCGGAACGCCAAGACCGCCACCGATACGACAGGTACCCCGTCCCGAACGCCATGACCGACAACATGAACTGAGGACCGCGAATGCGACAAGATCCGCAGGCAACAAGAACGACAGCGACCGGGAGAATCCGATGCGCCCCCGGACACCGAGACCCTGGACGACAAGTTCTCCGTCTTGTTCCCGCTCCCGCCGTTTCCGTCGGACCTGGACCCCGAGACCGACCCCGAACCCCGGAACCCCGAGTTCGTCGAAGCCTAACAAGATCTGCCGAACCCTAAATGTGTGACCCTTTTCCTCGATACCCTATTTTAAAACATAATAACAACTTGTTGCATATTGAATTGCCATCCTTGCATGCATATCTGTGGTTTGGGGGCCTTATGCCGATTCACCTAATAACTAAATATGGGGCCCGTATGCGGGCAAATCTAGCCTTATATTGGCCTCATTTAAATTTGTGTAGCGAACCCAGTGCTATCTTCTACCATGTTAAACAACATTTAACTTGCGGGGGTTTTCTAAATAACTTGAACCTGCTAATTAATTGTCGGGACCCCGGTTCCGCTTAATCTTGACCTAATTGCATCGCACCTTGCCATGCCATGCATCATACATGCATCATGCCGATCTTCTGCCATCGTCTTAAATATCGCATCCGGTTTTCTTCTAGTGTTTTGGATCTTCGCGGATAAGGCCGTTGAGTTGATGTGAGCTTCGCCCCGATCTCCGGTTGAACCATTCGACATGTTTTCAGGCGAGCATCTCCCCCTTTCTACCTATCTTACTTTTATAGTATTTACTTCCCTCCTGTTGATCTATTGCTATCTGTGTTGCGATGCTTTAGTTTCCGTACCTGTGATATCCCCTGCAGCCCTATATTGCCTTGGACACACCCTATTACCTGTTGTTTGGTAGTTAGTTGGACTTGCGCGTCGTAGTTGCTTGCTCAAGTGCTGTTGCGTGTCGTCTAATGCCACAGTTGTTGATGTATTGCCGCATGTTGATGTTGGAGATGATTCTAGTTTTACTTATCTTTCACTTTAATTTCTGTTTAACAACTAAAATTGAATAAGCAGAGGCATCGGTGGGTGATAAAAAATATTTGGTTTCCGAACGCCCACTTGTGTCCCGTAAGACCCCGAGTACTTGATACCTGTTCCTTGATTTATCGCGCTATCCACATCCGGGAGGTATATGGGACCCCCAGGCGAGCTTGATTCATTCTTATTTCTTGGGGCCACAAACTAGTTTGAGGTTTTATTTACGATCTGTACTTATGCCATGCTACTTTCACGTATTTAAATTGTGCGAGGTCGCACTATCTTGTTAGGATCGGGACACGATTCCGCGGTCGACAAGCCCGTTTGGGGTTCCCGATCGTTCACGACCGTCCACCCAAACCTTGAGTCCGTCTCGGGCTCGCTTACTCCGTTCGGGATCTACTCAAGGGTGGCCCCGAAATATTTCTGAATCCTGTGATTGTTCAAGTGAAAGCCTCGTTGGGTTTTGATTTGGTTTTCGAGGTTGATCGAGCGTGTGTTGCTATTGGTGCACCCGGGTAAAACTTTCTGAAAGCCGTGTCCGCGGATATGGACGACTTGGAGCACAGTATCTCGATCATAGACAAGCATAACTAAAGTTTACTGCTATAAATTTGACTTATAATGACTAGTAATCAGCTTCACTATAATGGAATGGCTAATTAATACTGCCCACAATTGCTTGTTTGGTTGTCGCTTGCGACAATTGTATTCTGACTAGTAAGTATTGCAACTACAACGAAATGGCTGAATAAAAGTACCAACAACTGCTGGGTTTCGGGAATTACATCATGCTATCTGTATCTGATTAGTAATTGCTGCAACTACAACGGAATGATTAACTAAAAGGGCCCACTGCTTACTTTATCAGGACAATTATCTATACCTGACTAGTAATTGCTGCAACGATAACCAAATAAGTAAAACTGCCAACTGTGTGAGTTCCTCGGTTGACTTCCTCGTTTGGTCTCGAGGGGGATACACCAGGATGGGTTTGTTTGGTGTTAGCTTCAGGTTGGATCCGGTTAGGTCGCTCTTACCCCTCTCTGATAACCGCCAGTTGAATCGAGTCTCTATAGGTTGTTTAGCGCATGCTGCCGCTGCCGCTCCAGTCCACCATACCTATGTAGGCGAGGACCGCCGAATTCTAGCCTCGCCGTGTACTGGCCTCAGTACTGACGCTCCTTCTTTTTCCTTTGCCCTTCGTCGGCACCCCTTTTGTTTAAGCAGGTTTTGAGATCGACGTCGTTAGCAGGGTTACCCTTCCGGCTTGGCTTGGGCAGGGTTATGGACGCCATTGGTTATTCTTCAGGGCTCTTAGCCCCATTTGCTTCTTGTCCGTAGTCGGACGCTCTGCCGTTTTCAAGGTGATTTGGATCTTGTATATTATATCTGTATTCTTGACTCCTCGAGTCGCTGTTATATATATATATGTTCTGTGGATCCCATCGAGGACTGTTGTGTAATGTTATTACTTTGCTTTCCACCCGCACGAAAGTGCCTGGTGGGCACCTTTGAATCGTTTCTATGCGGGTTTGGAGAATTTTGCTCAAACTTACATCGGTCCGATTCTGAGGGTGTTACAAAATGGATGATGATGGTGAACCGATTGCTCGAGAGAAGCACCAGAGGATGTTTATAAATCAATGCGGGGTTCTTGTTAGGGCCAACCTGCCGATCAATATCCAAGAATGGAATCAGTCAAAGAAACCCGGTGAAGAATCCAACAACTATGTCACCGATGATGCCAAAGATGACCTTTGGCAGAAGCTCATAGCGCATTTCATACTACCTCCAGAGTATGAAGAATTTGAGGTAGATGGTATTACCCCAAGGCCGGGTGGGGTTGAAAATAGAGCGAAAATCAAGGAGTGGGCTCTGAGCAAGATGGCTGAACTGTATCGGAACCACAAGAAAAGTTTATACGCGAAATATGTCGCGAAAAATAAAAATCCAGACTTCAAAGGAGTAAACGAGAAGTTGAGAGAACAGTGGCCTGATTTTGTACAGTACAAGCAATATGATAAAGCAAAGGCAAAGTTGTCAAACAACGCGTTAAATGCTGCCCAAAAGAAATACCATCATAAAATGGGGACAGGTGGCTACAAGAGTGTCGTCCCTAAGTGAGAAACAATGGAGAAGAAAATGAGGACTAGAGGCGTCACTCCTGGTACAGATGGATGGCCCGAGAGGTCAAAGCACTGGTGGTACGGGCACGGGGGATCGTTGGACCTAGAAACAGGGAAGACATTATTTCATGAAAAATTTCTAAAACCCTCCCAAGACCTTATTCAAGCAATGAATGATGCTCAATTGGGATTGTTTCGTCCCGAGAGAGAGAACGACGAGCTGACACGTGCCCTAGGGAATCCTGAAAAGGAAGGACGAACACGAGGCAAAGGCGCCAGTGTCTCCTGGAAGAAAGGGTTTCCTTAGTACGATGCGAGTTACAAAAGCCGTCAGAGAAAGAAGGACCGGGAGGCAGACCGGATCCCCAGGGTAGAGCTGGACCTAGCTGATCTGAAGAACCTCATGCATGAAATTAGCCAAAGGCCGCCGTCGTCAACTCACCTGCGGGATGATGATCCTGCATGGGATCTTAGCCAGCGGAGAAGCAGCATGGCTTCCACGGAGGTCCGGGCTGATGATCAAGCACTGCTGGATGATGCACCGGCTCCTCACTACCCCGTGGATGATGTGAGAGAGATGGCACAACATGAGATACATCAGCCAATGAACAACCTGTCCTTCAAGGTGGCGATCGACACTACTTTACCTTGTCTACCTGGAGCACTCCACCATTCACTTCCGATCCACCAGGCTATGCTCGTGTCACGGTGGATGACATAGTGGAGGATTTTGCGGACCTAGAGATTGAAATCGCCACGCCTGAAGGCCTTACGAAACTAGGAGATGTCAAGCGCAACATCATTCTATGGAATAAGAAGTACATCAAGTTTCCAGGCTCGGCGCCAAGGCCACTAACTCCGAGGAATCCAAGTACACCCCGCATCGAATATCGTCAACCTCCAAGTCCACCCCAACCCGATTATCGCCAACCTCCAAGTCCACCCCGCCCCGCTAACGATCGCCGCAGCAGGAGTACATCAACTCGATCTCCGCCTCCGCGCAATACTCGATCTCCACCTCGGCCTCCGTGCAATACTACTACCTCGTCGAAGAAACGGAAGTTCGACGCTCCCCCGCGCCCCACATCGAAGAAAGGTCAAACGACAAATATAGTTGACATCCCGCGGGCTCTTCCAAAGATACCTTATGACAAGAACGATGAGGAAACTAACGCGGATGTGGCTGCCCAAGTTAAGGCACATTTTGCACCCAAAAAGACCGATCCAAAGCCGGTATATGATGAAAAAACCCAAAACTGGGCTAAGTCCTTTCTTGAGCAACCATCCCAGATATCGATGAATCTGGAATCAGACTATGACCGGAAGATTATTAAGCAAGCATAGAAGAAAAAAATCACAAGTGAAAAAGGCGGGAAGCAAGTTGCCCAGCTCGGAGCACAGAAGAATCAATCGGTCGCCCCGCTCAAAGTCATTTCAGACCTCGACACGGCCTTCAGAGCTGAAATGGATATGGAAATGCAAATAATGGACCCTAGAGCCTGTAATAATGCTGCACTAATGGGAATCACTGTATCGCAGGCCAAAGCACTTGTTACCGAAGCAAATATGTCTCTTGGTCAATATTTAGGCTATGAAGATACAGCAGTGCGGTGACCCATCATACCACTGCATGATGTAGTATACTATAGTCGTTGACATAACACCAATGAAACACCATTCACTAGTATTACATCCCTCAGAATGGCACAACAGAAACACAGCGGGTCCAATACATGGCTTAAAGGTTACAACTCACTCTTTAAATAAGATCCAGAGAACACTCTAGGTTAAAGAGAGAGAAAGAAATTCTTATGGAGAAGAATCAAAGTTAAACAACGCAAGAACGATTATATTATTAGGTCTAATATTCAGACTAAGAGGTTGGCTTTGCTGCTATTGCCACACTCTACAGAAATAGGTTCTTTGGCTAGAGATAATATCCCTATCTATTCGGTAAATTTCGTCTTCACTTGAGTTGAGGTATATGTTTACTTCCTTTTCTTCATTGAAGATCTTTAGCTGGTCTTGAAAAGTCTTGGAGTATATCTTGATGTAGTCATCGTTTTAATGTCTTCAGAATCTAGCAAGGGTTAAGAAGATACTTTGTGTACGAGCGTACTCGGCAAATTCACTAGAAAAGGTGTGTTTGATGCACTATTACTACAGCCACAGACCGTAGGTCATAGGCAATGCAAGTTTTCATAAACATTTCTTCAAAGGTTGCTTTTATTCTGAAAAGCTATGTCCTTCAGCCTTCACGGGTTTACCAGAACCTTCATGGGGTTCCTTTCCCGCCGCGTTCACAGCTCCTTCCCGGAACAGGGAGTAACAAGTTACAGTTCTTACACTCTGTAGAGGTGCGTCACTTTACCCATGAGAGATCAACTCTTTGTTGCACAACCGGGTAGCTTATTCCTGTCCACTATTCCATGATGTGGGGCCCAGAAGATGATCCAAGCCAATCACTGCCCCCTTCGCGACCCCGCATGCCTTCTTGGTGTACACCATGCCCACATAATGAATTACGGCAATGGTTTGTACAAACCGTTAGATGCCAAAACTATCGTGGGACGATGAGGGTTCCCACCCATAAGCTGCATATCCTCTAAGAATTACCAATCAATACGCACGCTACGAGGATAACAGCCACGACCTGCACATCCGGCTTCATGCGAGAGGAAGAAGATACAGCTGAATTCTCCGTCCCATTCCAAATCTCATGGTCAACGCGTAATATACGGCACAAGAATCACTGGCGACATTGGTTGTTAAGTCCTAGGTGATATAGTTCTGAACAGTTGTATCCCAACTGTCAGATTTAATAGATTAGCTGATCACCCTGGACCAGTAATCAATAGTTCTTATTGTTAATGAAAATAGTATTTTCTGTCCTTTTTCAAATGTAGGTGATGAAAACACTGGATTTGTAAAATACTTTACAGAAAATAATCAAAGGACATGAGCAAGTGTGAACTTGCCTTTTGTGATTGCAAGATTATGCACTCAAGGTCTTCGAGTCAGTATAAGACCCAAAATCTGAAATCAGCATCATTGGTCCGGTAAGGACTAATGTTTAAAGAAGCAATATGCTTTTATGCATAAGTAATGTGATGCACGTTCTAAGCGCAAATCCAGGAAATAATGTTATCCTAGGGTTTGGATTTCGAAAATGGTTACTTTGGAATGTGTGGTCCTTTTAGATAAGTTTCATCGTTGTACTTTTATTAGAGTTTATGAGTAGTTGTAAACATCACATATGTAGGAATAAAGTATACATACTTATGACATACTAGTTAGGATTACTTATACAAGGTTTCTTATTTAAAGTGGCAAAAAGGATAACCTTCGAAGAAAAGGTTTCACTTCTAAGGTCTAAACAAACTTTTGTGGTTAGTTAGTGGTGTCATTTGTCTGCTCAAATAGTTTGGCTTGAGTTTCTTTATAGTTTAACTACTTCAGACCAAAGTTAACTATAAAACATATAATAATGCTTATAGTGTTACATTAAGATTTTGTATACTAAAGTTAACTTTAAAGTATAGCTAGTTTTGAAAGCATCGTACTTATAGATTGGTATCTTGTATATCTAAAAAAAATTCTTTAGGTTAGTTAAGAATGTTATTCTGTTACTTGAGTTAATGGTGTTTGGATGTGAGTATGGAGTAATATCATTTATCTTTTATAGATGAGTGAGTATGGTATATGAACCCAATATAATGTTACTTAACTACTTAGGAATTTATATTGTGTTGTAGTAGTTTTTGTAATTTGGTAGTTAATATAGTTTAGAAAAGATTTGATTGTTCACAAGTTGTTCTTTAAGGAGTTTATTGTTAGTGGAATTCTTCTTAGAAGATAATCTTTATTTATGGTTGGGGATACTTCTAAAATAAGGACATTTCTAATGTTTTAAACCATTATGGCATTATATTATTGATATTTAAGACTAATACTATTTATCAAACTTATTTGACTCATTTTAGGAATATTAATAATTTTTATTTATCTTTATATGAATTATTAATGAAGTAAATAAGTTTAGATTTGAGTTATTAAAATATTTAATTTTCATTTAACTCAAAAGTATAAGATTAGATTTTTAATATGTAGATATTATTTTTGTGATCTTTTTGGTATATTACATTTATTTTTGTGATTTATAAATAATAAGATATGATTTTTATAATTATTATTACTTTATATTTACTTAATGAATAATAAATATTTAATTAAGTGAAATAATAATACATGATTATAGTTTTAAATCAGGATTCTCATTTTTCCAAGATTTTTGGTATTTTACTTATATTATAAACATTTATCATTATAGGAATATGAATTCTTAAAGTTTTATTACTTATAAACTTTTACTAAATACTATTTATTTAAATAGTTATTATAACAATATTTGGTAATAGTTTTAAGTTGTAGATTTTATTTTTCTGAAAATTTTCATATATTATACACATTTTTCTGAATTGTAAATCAAAAGTTATTAATTAAACAAGATTTAATCCTTTATTTGATTTCTGGAATATTCTTAATTGAATTATAACATCTTATTTATTTCTAAACAGAAACTTACTTTTTGTACCGCATCCAGAGCCAGCCCCAGTCACTGACTAGTGGGCCATTGTCCACCTCAGTGCTCAGGTCAAAGAGATGCTTTTGCTACTGACCCCCTCTCTACTCATTGTCGATGACATGTGGGCCCTGGGCCATGTCATCCACCACGCGAGACAAAGACTAGTCAAACGGCTGACGTGGCTCGATCATGAGGTGAGCATGACATCAGCACCACCACCGCCATCGGTGAGTGGTCACCAGCGACGATCTACTGCACCCCAGCAAGCGAAATAGGTCTAGTTCAAATCAGCGCAAGCTACGGAACCTAGGAGTGGCAGCGCCGCTCGGAAATGGTCATCGGAGCCTCAGCTCCGACGAGCTCCGACAGTGGCCGACGGTGGCTTACAGTGAAACGGCGATTTACAACGAGATCAAATGATTCGAGGATGCTAGAAGATTCAGGAACTCACCTTGATGATGATTGAGTCGTTGGCGAGGACAGGCGCGGCCGGAATCGAGCTCTCTGACGAGGATTCCGACGAACTTCCGCGGAGGAAAACGACCAAATTCACCCGCTCCAGTGCTCTCCTTGATGCAAGCTTCTACCCAGAGGATCTACGGAGGATGGCGCTTCTCCATGATGGCTTAGAATGGTGTGGGGTGACGTGGTTCGACGGCGAAGAGTGTATCCGGCGAGCTAGGGTTCGGTCTCGCTCGTATCTGAGAGGATAAGGAGGGATTGGAGATAGGGATGGAAGCAATGCGTCGCAGTGGCCTTCTTGTCCCCTCCTAGCAACGACGACGAGTATCTTGGCGCAATGATGGCGATGACGGCATCGGGCGGCGGCGAGCTCCGCCAGCGAGCTGTCTGTGTGCGTGATGATGACGAAGATGATCGTTTTATGGATAACCCCCTAACGTTTTCTTTAGCTCAACCCGCGGTCCTTTCCTGACCCCACTTGTCAGTCTCAGATGGAAAAGGACATGGATGATTACTAGGCCGTTATGGGATGCACCTAGGTGTCATATAGGTATAGTGGTATTGGGCTGCGGCCAGGTTTATTTTTTATTTGCTTTATTCTTTTCTATTTTCTGTTTTCCTTTTCAGATTTGAATTTCAATTAGATTTTGAACCTTTCTTTGTATGATTTATTTGCTGGACATTTGCAGTAATATTAAAATATATTTGGTAACCTTTGTGAACTTTTATTATGCCTTCTTTTTATATTTCTTTTTTATTTACTCAATAAGAACTCTTTTTTAATAATTGGAAGAAACTTCTTCGTATTATTTTTCTCTTCTAATTTTAATTAGTAATTTCTTAAATGATATCTTCTTATTTGTTTATAGATTTAACTCTAATTGGCTCATAGTTTAAATATAGATTTTATATGTATCATGATCTTGGATTATTATTTGTTGCATGAGAACATGAAGGATAAGGATATGGTTATTACCATTCCCATTTATTTAGAAAATGAACTGTATATATTCTATTGTGATAAACAAAGAGGTTTAAGGTTTTTAAATTATGAGTACTACCCTTGGCATTAGGGTTTGTATAAGCTTTGATTCCTTTTAAGAGTTAAGATTTAATAATTCAGTATATTGCCTTGTGTATATAGTCTTTGATGAAATCTTCCTTTTTAATAGGAAGTTTGAAATTAGAATGTTTTATAGAAGTGAACTTATAAAGATATACTTAGGCACATATAGTGATGATGGTTGAAAAGAATAGAGATATGCTTATGTAATTTGTTATTAGGAAATATTTATATAAAGTGTTATGAGCATCAGATGATGGTTTAACATTCTGAGATGGATATTATGTTTTGATTTAAGATGTAGAGTTTATTGTTTACCAAGATTAAATAGGAAAATGATCTATAACATATAATTATATTTCACAATCTGAAATCGCTAATTAAGGAATTTCTTTCCTAGATATAATACCTCTTTCTTTCCATCATCATGGTTAATTTGATGGACTTACTTATTAAGATCTTCTTATTCAATACATCATTTTTCTAAACTTATGGATGAATCCAATGAGTTTGATACAAAGGCATTTTATAATCTGTTCATATCCTTGGTTACTTGTATTTACTATTCTACTGTTGATTATCTTCCATCACTAATCTTTCTCCAAAGTCGATTATTCTTGAAGATGAATAACGCCATCTTAATTACTTAACCCTCATGACTTACACTTCAATCCCTGAATTATATTTATGGGGTTTGCAAAGACTTCTCTAGGATCACTTATCTTTACTAAGGTTCTAATCATGTTCTACCCACCAGTATTACCTATACTAAATATAAGCATTCCATGTTGGTGGCCAAAGCATTACCATTATAATACTTTAATCATTTATTACTGAAGTTCTTAGTTGGCTAAACAGGGCGTTATCAGTCCTACCTTTTATTGCCTGGAAATCATCTTCTTAGTATCTTATATTAGATTAAGGTTATTGATGGACTATGCACTCATTAGAAGATTTGAGTAGATGTTCTGATAAGATCAAATAATAGATCAAAGACTAATAGTTAAAGAAGTTGTGAATTAAATGGAAGTTATCCAACATTGATGAACAACAAATATTGAGATAAGTTCCATAAATATTGTATAGAAAGAAAGATATATATATATATATAGTGGATGAACTTAACTTAATCTCTTTCCAACTCCAACTCATCAATAGAGTTTTTAGGATTTAGGTGTTATTATGATTCTCAGAATGTATGCATATGGGATTTAAGACATAGTGGTTACATTCTTATTATTTGTTTTATATCCTTAACTTGATTCTTATGAATCGTTATAATGAATACTATAATATGATCACCTAATGATCAGATATAATTCACATTATATTAAGGTTTAACTTAAGGTATATTTTGTTATACCCTTAGATCAAATCTCTATTACCCAAAATGAGATTTTAACAAAGGTCTTATTGAAACTTATCGCAGTCAACTTGATGATCTACTTCAATTCCATCAAGCTAAGAGAAGCTTCAATCACTTTGACAAGTTTTTATTTAAAAAGAGCGAAATTTATTCGGATTTTCTATGCATGAATGCAATGCACACATCTGGGTTCAACTTTTTTCTAGGCTCTAATGCTGGTTTGTTACAGTCTCTCCCCCTTAAAATAAACTTCATCCTCGAAGTTCGCAAACTCTCATGTTTCGGAGTAAGAAATTGTTTTGTAGTGGTTGCTACACTATCCATTCCATGATGATCTTTAATGGAATTAATTGGAGTATTCCATAACTTGATTAGATATCCTCATTAAATTCTTTTTCTTGAATCATCAAACTTCATTACTATATTAAGTACAGTTTGGAGGTTCTCACTACCATGAGTTCTTAAGTTTCTGTATATGCATTTTAATAGTCAATAGACTATCTTACTATTCCTGTCATTATACCGTTGATATTGGTATTCCTTCCAAGATTGGATTTGAACTCAATTTGTCCATACCCATTGGAATTTTTCATTCTCGACACTTGTTTAATTAGGGTTTTATATTACTTCTTAAGAGTTACTTAAAAGTTGTTTCTTTTTAAATTTGATTGTTAAATGTATCCTTTATCATCCGCAAGTTTATACCTCCTTAAGATTTTATTTTAAATAAATTTTCTCTATTTCCTATAGTATTTTCTTCAACTTTCATTTCTAATGTTTACTCTCCCCCTTAAGTTTTACTAATAGTTTTGAAACTCCATACATAAAAGCTATTGATTCTTGAACTAAAATTTTGGTTCCTGTTCGATTTATATTTTACTGGTTTAAAGTCCAATGAAAGATTATACGGTGCATCCACATAGTTGTGGATCTCCGAAGCAAATCTTTTCAGCACTAAATATCGTACTTACTATTGGGGCATTCTTGCCGAATAAACTGGACCTTGCAAAGCATCTTGCCAAGCGATCATCTTCAAATCTGTTAAACTTTCTTAGGTCTTACTTAACTTAGGCCAAATTTAATGCTCTTTATGCAACTTTTAATAAGATTTGGTTCACTATTTCAACCAAATACCAGCTGCGGATAAAATACCAACTGGGAATTAGTTACTAGCTATGGATCAAATACCAGTTGTGGATTATTACCCGCTGCGAAACGTCCTAGGGTGTGTGTATTACCCTATGGTTTCCCACATACTTCTCGCATTCACTCGGTATTTTCAGATCTTGAATACCATTTTGGTTCCAAAGCTAACTATTTGTACTTATTCATGATACTTCCATGAACTTGGTACAACTATTCCTTTACTTCTTCGTAATATTACCCACTTTGATTGAGCTTTAAGTTTATTATATCTTGTGGTTCCATACATCTTCTATACCAAACTTATTTCTTTGGTCTGGCTAGGAATAATTTATTCTTTATCTATCCTCTAAGTGGTGTTAACACTCCTTATATCTTGCTTCTTCATTCCCGTAAGTCTTCCTTTTTGATCTTTAAAATTAAATGGTCTCCCTTACAGTTCCCATTCCTATCTAGGTCTATAACATCAAGTAATAACTGGGTGTTACATCATGCATTTGCACACCTAATTAAACTTCATGTACAAATCTAGTCAATCAAGAAAAATCAATAAGATCCAAAAGTCGATAAATAACCAAACAGATACCATCTATTATACATAGGTTTTAGACAATTTACAAATGTACTAGATATTCCAACGGTTTTCTCCATACCTATTTACACCACTATCTTACAAGAACTTCTTGTTCCTGTGGATATATCCTCACTTATTCTCGCAAAACTTTCAAACTACAATACGCATTACCCTCTATATACATTATTCAAGCCCTCATCCCTTGGGATGCCGTTTCTTTCTTACTTTCATCTTCCTCTAGTGCTTCCTGGAGTTCCGTCCATGATGACGTGAAGTCCTACGGCTACCTTCTGGAGCATAGGAGCATCCAGGAGGTGCGTAATCTTTATTAGAAGTACCGAGACTGAGATTAGTCATTGAAAAATGACTAGAGTTGGCGTAATCTTCCACCGAATAGTTCGGGTTTTCTGGCAACACTTCCTCATAGTAAGTTGGTTCCTTAGCTTTTTCTTGGATCCAGTCATACAAATTGGTGTAGTAGCTATTGGTATACTCTTCTAAGTGATTGGATTAGTATCACCCCCATATGGCCCATAAGGCTCTCTATGGTTATAGTTGGTCTCTTCTTCAGTACCTGTATCACAAGGTATAGGATTTCCTATTGTTTTACCTTGAGATTCTATTTCCCATCCATATTTGTTAGGCTCAGGTTTATTTGGAATAACTTTATTCCATTCTTGTTGTTCGGCATCGTACTTGGTCCATAAGTCTTCAGGTGGCTTGAAGTCATTCTGGTAATAGGAATAATTTTCTGAGTTTGGGTCATCAAACTCAGTTTCCTCAAACACCTCTCCTGAAGGTATGTATTTGGGATGCCTAGCTTCTTTATCTAACTTCTTCCTACGAGCCATTGCTTTATCAGGATCAGTAAAATCCTCATTGACCGTATCCAGCTCCTGAACTAAGACTTGGTGAGTGTTATGATAAGTGTTTAGCAAAGACCGATAACGATCCATATACTCTATAGCTAGAGTAGGTTCAGCTTGGAATAAGGTAGAGTGATCTAACTCATGCTCTGAGTTTGAGGTTTCATATGGTATAATGGTGTGAGTACTACCTTCTAGAGCTTGGGATTTATGCCCTCAGATCATGGTTATGGCTGCTGCTACGGCAATCTGATATGCAGATGCCATGCACCTTGCCTCTCCTGCTGGCATTTCTCCCTTCAGTCCTAACTTCTTGGGTAACATGATCATGACACAGTATTTAGCTAATACCTGCCCATCATAGTAACTGTAAATATTGACCAGAAGTCTTGATTCACACTCCAAACTCCATAGAAGTTGTCAGAGATTGTCTTTCCAATCCCCTCTGTAGTCATCCAACGTCATGTTCATCACTTGAACATTTCGGGGTGGATATCGAGGTGCCATGTGGAACTGTGGATAAGAAATTATCATCAGTCACATAGAATTAAAAGTCTTGGGTAATGATTGGTAATTGCAATCATATAAAAGAGTTATCGCACTAGTAACATATTAGGATTATTCTCAAGTGAATATCCCTCATATCACTAGAGAACTCTTTATTATTGCTAGGATGTGTCTTACAGGTTCTACCCATTTACTAAGTTTTCAACCTAAGGTCAAAGCATATGCTCTGATACCAACTACGGTGACCCAGCATACCACTGCATGATGTAGTATACTATAGTCATTGACATAACACCAATGAAACACCATTCACTAGTATTACATCCCTCAGAATGGCACAACAGAAACACAGCGGGTCCAATACATGGCTTAAAGGTTACAACTCACTCTTTACATAAGATCCAGAGAACACTCTAGGTTAAAGAGAGAGAAAGAACTTCTTACGGAGAAGAATCAAAGTTAAACAACACAAGAACGATTATATTATTAGGTCTAATATTCAGACTAAGAGGTTGGCTTTGCTGCTATTGCCACACTCTACAGAAATAGGTTCTTTGGCTAGAGATAATATCCATATCTATTCGGTAAATTTCGTCTTCACTTGAGTTGAGGTATATGTTGACTTCCTTTTCTTCATTGAAGATCTTTAGCTGGTCTTGAAAAGTCTTGGAGTATATCTTGATGTAGTCATCATTTTAATGGCTTCAGAATCTAGCAAGGGTTAAGAAGATACTTTGAGTACGAGCGTACTGAGAAAATTCACTAGAAAAGGACTTTTTGATGCACTATAACTACAGCTACAGACCGTAGGTCGTAGGCAATGCAAGTTTTCATGAACATTTCTTCAAAGGTTGCTTTTATTCTGAAAAGCTATGTTCGTCAGCCTTCACGGGTTTACCAGAACCTTCATGGGGTTCCTTTCCCGCCGTGTTCGCAACTCCTTCCCGGAATAGGGAGTAACAAGTTACAGTTCTTACACTTTGCATAGGTGCGTCACTTTACCCATGAGAGATCAACTCTTTGTTGCACAACTGGGTAGCTTATTCCCGTCCATAATTCCATGATGTGGGTTCCAGAAGATGATCCAAGCCAATCACTGCCCCCTTCGCGACCCCGCATGCCTCCTTGGTGTACACCATGCCCACATAATGAATTACGGCAATGGTTTGTACAAACCGTTAGATGCCAGAACTATCATGGAACGATGAGGGTTCCCCCCCCCCCATATGCTGCATATCCTCTACGAATTGCCAATCAATATGCACGCTACGAGGATAATAGCCACGACCTGAACATCCGGCTTCATGCGAGAGGATGAAGATACAGCTGACTTCTCTGTCCCATTCCAAATATCATGGTCAACGCGTAATATACGGCGCAAGAATCACTGGCTACATTGGTTGTTAAGTCCTAGGTGATATAGTTCTGAACAGTGGTATCCCAACTGTCAGATTTAATAGATTAGCTGATCACCCTAGACCAGTAATCAATAGTTCTTATTGTTATTGAAAATAGTATTTTCTGTCCTTTTTCAAATGTAGGTGATGACAACACTGGATTTGTAAAATACTTTATAGAAAATAATGAAAGGACATGAGCAAGTGTGAACTTGCCTTTTGTGATTGCAAGATTATGCACTCATGGTCTTCGAGTCAGTATAAGACCCAAAATCTGAAATCAGCATCATTGGTCTAGTATGGACTAATGTTTAAAGAAGCAATATGCTTTTATGCATAAGTAATGTGATGCACGTTCTAAGCGAAAATCCCGGAAATAACGTTGTCCTAGGGTTTGGATTCCGAAAATGGTTACTTTGGAATGTGTGGTCCTTTTCGATAAGTTTCATCGTTGTACTTTTATTAGAGTTTATGAGTGGTTGTAAACATCACATATGTAGGAATAAAGTATACATACTTATGACATACTAGTTAGGATTACTTATACAAGTGGCAAAAAGGATAACCTTCAAAGAAAAGGTTTCACTTCTAAGGTATAAACCAACTTTGTGGTTAGTTAGTGGTGTCATTTGTCTGCTCAAATAGTTTGGCTTGAGTTGCTTTATAGTTTATCTTTCAGACCAAAGTTAACTATAAAACATATAATAATGCTTATATTGTTACATTAAGATTTTGTATACTAAAGTTAACTTTAAAGTGTAGCTAGTTTTAAAGCATCGTACTTATAGATTGGTATCTTGTATATCTAAAATGTTTTCTTTAGGTTAGTTAAGAATGTTATTATGTTACTTGAGTTAATGGTGTTTGGATGTGAGTATGGAGTAATATCATTTATCTTTTATAGATGAGTGAGTATGGTATATGAACCCAATATAATGTTACTTAACTACTTAGGAATTTATATAGCGTTGTAGTAGTTTTTGTATTTTGGTATTTAATATAGTTTAGAAAAGATTTGATTGTTCACAAGTTGTTCTTTAAGGAGTTTATTATTAGTGGAATTCTTCTTAGAAGATAATCTTTATTTATGGTTGTGGATACTTCTAAAATAAGGACATTTCTAATGTTTTAAACCATTATGGCATTATATTATTGATATTTAAGACTAATACTATTTATCAGACTTATTTGACTCATTTTAGGAATATTAATAATTTTTATTTATCTTTATATGAATTATTAATGAAGTAAATAACTTTAGATTTGAGTTATTAAAATATTTAATTTTCATTTAACTAAAAAGTAGAAGATTAGATTTTTAATATGTAGATATTATTTTTGTGATATTTTTGGTATATTACATTTATTTTTGTGATTTATAAATAATAAGATATGATTTTATAATTCTTATTACTTTATAGTTACTTAATGAATAATAAATATTTAATTAAGTGAAATAATAATACATGATTATAGTTTTAAATTAGGATTCTCATTTTTCCAAGATTTTTGGTATTTTACTTATATTATAAACATTTATCATTATAGGAATATGAATTCTTAAAGTTTTATTACTTATAAACTTTTACTAAATACTATTTATTTAAATAGTTATTATAACAATATTTGGTAATATTTTTATGTTGTAGATTTTATTTTTCTGAAAATTTTCATA
Source organism: Avena longiglumis (assembly GCA_030063025.1). Lineage (NCBI taxonomy): Eukaryota > Viridiplantae > Streptophyta > Magnoliopsida > Poales > Poaceae > Avena > Avena longiglumis. The sequence goes on from CP125974.1 coordinate 140,635,490, forward strand.
TATTATACACATTTTTCTGAATTGTAAATCAGAAGTTATTAATTAAACAAGATTTAATCCTTTATTTGATTTCTAGAATATTCCTAATTGAATTATAACATCTTATTTATTTCTAAACAGAAACTTACTTTTTGTACCGCATCCAGAGCTAGCCCCAGTCACTGACTAGTGGGCCTTTGTCCACCTCAGCGCTCAGGTCAAAGAAATGCTTTTGCTACTAACCCTCTCTCTACTCACTGTCGATGACATGTGGGCCCTAGGCCATGTCATCCACCACGCGAGACAAAGACTAGTCAAACGGCTGATGTGGCTCGATCATGAGGTGAGCATGACATCAGCACCACCACCGCCGTTGGTGAGTGGTCACCGGCGACGATCTACTGCACCCCAGCAAGCGAAATAGATCTAGTTCGAATCAGCGCAAGCTACAGAACCTAGGAGTGGCAGCGCCGCTTGGAAATGGTCATCGGAGCCTCAGCTCCGACGAGCTCCGACGGTGGCTTACAGTGAAACGGCGATTTACAACGAGATCAAATGATTTGAGGATGCTATAAGATTCAGGAACTCACCCTGATGATTATTGAGTGGTTGGCAAGGACAGGAGCGGCCGGAATCGAGCTCTCCACGAGGATTCCGACGAACTGCCGCGGAGGAAAACGACCAAATTCACCCGCTTCAGTGCTCCCCATGATGCAAGCTTCTACCCAGAGGATCTACGAAGGATGGCGCTTCTCCATGATGGCTCAGAATGGTGTGGGATGACGTGGTTCGACGGCGAAGAGTGTATTCGGCGAAGAGTGTATCCGGCGAGCTAGGGTTCGGTCTCGCTCGTATCTGAGAGGATAAGGAGGGATTGGAGATAGGGATGGAAGCAATGCGTCGCGGTGGCCTTCTTATCCACTCTTGGCAACGTCGGCGAGTATCTTGGCGCAATGACGGCGATGACGGCATCGGGCGGCGGCGAGCTCCGCCAGCGAGCTGTCTGTGTGCGTGACGATGACGACGATGATCGTTTTATGGATAACCCCCTAACGTTTTCTTTAGCTCAACCCGCGGTCCTTTCCAGATCCCACTTGTCAGTCTCAGATGAAAAAGGACAGGGCTGATTACTGGCCGTTATAGGCTGCACCTAGGCGTCAGATAGGTATAGTGGTATTGGGCTGCGGCCAGGTTTATTTTTTATTTGCTTTATTCTTTTCTATTTTCTGTTTTCCTTTTCAGATTTGAATTTCAATTAGATTTTGAACCTTTCTTTGTATGATTTATTTGCTGGACATTTGCAGTAATATTAAAATATATTTGGTAACCTTTGTGAACTTTTATTATGCCTTCTTTTTATATTTCTTTTTTATTTACTCAATAAGAACTCTTTTTTAATAATTGGAAGAAACTTCTTCGTATTATTTTTCTCTTCTAATTTTAATTAGTAATTTCTTAAATGATATCTTCTTATTTGTTTATAGATTTAACTCTAATTGGCTCATAGTTTAAATATAGATTTTATATGTATCATGATCTTGGATTATTATTTGTTGCATGAGAACATGAAGGATAAGGATATGGTTATTACCATTCCCATTTATTTAGAAAATGAGGTATATATTCTATTGTGATAAACAAAGAGGTTTAAGGTTTTTAAATTATGAGTACTACCCTTGGCATTAGGGTTTGTATAAGCTTTGATTCCTTTTAAGAGTTAAGATTTAATAATTCAGTATATTGCCTTGTGTATATAGTCTTTGATGAAATCTTCCTTTTTAATAGGAAGTTTGAAATTAGAATGTTTTATAGAAGTGAACTTATAAAGATATACTTAGGCACATATAGTGATGATGGTTGAAATGAATAGAGATATGCTTATGTAATTTGTTATTAGGAAATATTTCTATAAAGTGTTATGAGCATCAGATGATGGTTTAACATTATGAGATGGATATTATGTTTTTATTTAAGATTTAGATTTGATTGTTTACCAAGATTAAGTAGGAAAATGATCTATAACATATAATTATATTTCACAATCTGAAATCTCTAATTAAGGAATTTCTTTCCTAGATATAATACCTCTTTCTTTCCATCATCATGGTTAATTTGATGGACTTACTTATTAAGATCTTCTTATTCAATACATCATTTCTCTAAACTTATGGATGAATCCAATGAGTTTGATACAAAGGCATTTTATAATCTGTTCATATCCTTGGTTGGTTGTATTTACTATTCTACTGTTGATTATCTTCCATCCCTAATCTTTCTCTAAAGTTGATTATTCTTGAAGATGAATAACACCATCTCAATTACTTAACCATCATGACTTACACTTCAATCCCTGAATTATATTTATGGGGTTTGCAAAGACTTCTCTAGGATCACTTATCTTTACTAAGGTTCCAATCATGTTCTACCCACCAGTATTACCTATATTAAATATAAGCATTCCATGTTGGTGGCCAAAGAATTACCATTATAATACTTTAATCATTTATTACTGAAGTTCTTAGTTGGCTAAACAGGGCTTTATCAATCCTACCTTTTATTGCCTGGAAATTATCTTCTTAGTATCTTATATTAGATTAAGGTTATTGATGGACTATGCACTCATTAGAAGATTTGAGTACATGTTCTGATAAGATCAAATAATAGATCAAAGACTAATAGTTAAAGAAGTTGTGAATTAAATGGAAGTTATCCAACATTGATGAACAACAGATATTGAGATAAGTTCCATAAAGATTGTATAGAAAGAAAGGTATATATATAGTGGATGAACTTAACTTAATCTCTTTCCAACTCCAACTCATCAAAAGAGTTTTTAGGATTTAGGTGTTATTATGATTCTCAGAATGTATTTAGATGGGATTTAAGACATAATGGTTACATTCTTATTATTTGTTTTATATCCTTAACTTGATTCTTATGAATGGTTATAATGAATACAATAAGATGATCACCTAATGATCAGATATAATTCACATTATATTAATGTTTAACTTATGGTATATTTTGTTATACCCTTAGATCAAATCTCTCTTACCCAAAATGAGATTTTAACAAAGGTCTTATTGAAACTTATCGTAGTCAACTTGATGATCTACTTCAATTCCATCAAGCTAAGAGAAGCTTCAATCACTTTGACAAGTTTTTATTTAAAAAGCGCGAAAATTATTCGGATTTTCTATGCATGAATGCAATGCACACATCTGGGTTCAACTTTTTTCTAGGCTCTAATGCTGGGATGTTACAGCCAGTAGGTCAGATAGTACGGCAGTATGTCCAAGGGGAGCCTCTAGTCAATAATGAGGAGCTCACGCGTCTATCCACACATATGCAGAATCTGCACGAATGGTACATGTCGCAAGCAGAAAAAAAGCATCAGAAAGATTGGTTTCCGGTGGACGTTAGAAAGGAGCATCAGTTCAAACCATACTCGATATAGGTTCAAATGACCGAACTTTTTCAATTATACAACCAGCGCGCCCTCGACAAATCTATCATTGGTTGCTACCGCCTGTAAGTGATTTATTTATATAATTAAGTTTATAGCTCAGCTCGTTCATTGCATTTAATATATTATCCTAACTATATATCCTTTTGTATGATGATATTATATTCTGCAGAGTGAAGATGCTTGAATGCAAAAGAGCTAGAAGATACGATGTTGGGTTTATTGATCCATATATCGTTAATGAATGTACGTTAAAGAATCACCCCAAGGACATGGAGGAATACCTATGCAGGTTCTTAACCGAGAATAATTTTGTTAAGAAAATACTATTTCCTTACAACTTCAAGTGAGTGTTTATATCTTATACATATTTTATTTTTGCTTACTCGATGAGCTATGCATGTATGCTTATGTAAATGTCTGCAGATTCCACTGGATTTTGATAAACATTCAAGTTAACAACTCCCTAGTTGAAGTCCACGACTCATTAAGTTGGGACCAAGAGCAGTGGAGCGACATGAAAGCAATGCTCCATAAGTAATTTCAATCATTATCGCATTATATCGTCCTCTTTCATTTATTTCCTGATATCAAGTAACTAATAACTCTTTTGTTCATTTTCTTTGCCGAGCAGGTGTTGAACACGGTTCAGACAGAAAATACTAGGTCCATTCAAAGAAGAGCTAACTTATAAAATGATGAAGAGTTTACAGCAGCCAACGGGAACTTATTTATGTGGATACTACGTCTGCGAGTACATCGGCGAGTTGACCAGTGAGCGGAAAATTGACTCACATTATATTTATAATTTGCGGGAGAAACTAGAGCCAGACCAGCGCATAAGAGCAATTCAAGAGGAGCTGACAGGATTTATGATGAAGGAAGTTTTTGATGTACATGGAGAGCATAATGCGGATGACGTGGAACTCGATTTGCCTTAGTGATATCCATGTAGCTGATATGATATATATATTCATCAATGACCATGTAATTTCAAAATATTTCTTCCTTTTGATATATATATATATATATATATATCATCAATGTATGCTTGCAAGTGATCGATTAATTACATAGATGCATCAACGTGTATTGTGTATGTACTAGACGTACGTAGAATATGTGTACTTAAATATATGTTTAAAATAATAGTGAAACACAAAACGAAAAAGGAACGAAATGGCGAAAAAAAAGAAATACACAATCTCTGCCGCGGCAGAGAAACACACAATTCTCTGCCGTGGCAGGAAACCTTATAGTCCCGGATGGTGTTACGGACCGGGACTAGAGGGTTTCCGCCCCCCGCGGCGCTGAAACAACCACGTGGCTGTTATCGATTCGAGTCGTGTGAGCGGGACTGAGAGCAGGGGAGAACTAGTCCCGTTTTCGGAGTCTCGGGCTCAAAACCGGGACTAGAGCCAGTTGCGGCCCGGAACTGCAGACCCTTTTTCCACAGGTGGACTAAACTTAAGGCACGCGCATTTTCTATTAGACTACTACTAGTTTGGCTGCAGAATTGATTGATCCATTCTTTTTTGCTTGGGAAAGCAGCCTAGACCGAGCTCGAGCTCGATCTCGGTTGATCGATATGCATCTCAGCATATGCACTAACAGCACTGTACGTGTACTGTAACGTCCACCACCGCTGCTTTATTGTACGTTTTCCTCGCTAGCTCCTCCCTTTCCGATCTCCTTTCTTGTTCACCGGTCGCCCCCTATCTTTCCTCTTCCATCTTTAGGACGCATATCATGCATGGCCTAGCTGGGACAACAACTTGAAGGCTGGGGGCGATATCGTTCGTTCGTCATATATGGCTACACAGTATCCAACACATGTACTACATAGATCGAACTCGACAGGAGGATGGTTCCACGACACGACCTACGTACGGCTGCCCACAATAATGCATGCATGCTCCAACCTGCTTCAACCTTTTCTTTCGTAAAGCAACCAAAATTATCTCAACTAAAACTAAAGTATAAAGAGCTTTAGCCGGAGGCTAAAACAAAACTTTAAGGACCGAGGATGTCGTTCACACCGCACAATACACAGATATGCATATATTCCACGTGCCTTAACTAAAACTAATTGTTTCAGGACGCGTCGTACCTGGTCGCTCCTGAAAAATAGGATCTCACGGGCGATCTCTTTATGCCCCCAATCTCACCGCCGCCGCCTGTCCTTGCCTCCTCCGTTGGCCGCTCCGGCCACGGAAGGAGGTCGGGACCCAGTGCTTCGGCTTCGGCTGTAGTTAGGGTTGGTCTAGATTTTCCTTGAGGCGCCGATTCTATGGAGGAGAAGGCTCCGCGTCGAAATAATTTGCTTTTGCTTTTCCTCCATCTCGACGTCACTCCTACCGGTGGCATGGGGGGGGGTGGGGGGGGGGCAGGTGGCCGGGTCATCTCGCCGGTCTGTGGATCTGGTGAGATTCGTGTCTGGTGGTCGATGTTCGGCACCCTCGCGGGTGGCGGTCACGTCGACTGCTACAGTTGTGTTTGACGTCTTGCAGTTGTGTGTGTGGAAGACGGCAGGCGGCAGCGTTTCTCTTCTTCAACTGCGTTGGATGAAGATGACGGTGTCAGTATTTGGTGATCACGGGGAAGATCCCCGGCTGACATGCCACAAAGTCTCGGGTTCGGCGCTTGCGACGACTCGGTTCATCGGCTCGAAAAGCATCCTTGTATACGATGGTGCTCTCTCAGATCTTGGTATGACGGTTGATCGCCTCTTTTTCCGGCGCTACCATGGTGGCGGTGGAGGACGATGGACGACGGTTCGGTGAGGCATGAGTTTCTCCCACTAGTAGAAAAAGAGTCATTCGTCCATCCCAGTTCGGAGCATTAATCCCGGTTATAGTTGGACCCGGGACTAATGTGAGCATTAGTCCCGGTTCCAACGGCTAGAACGCCAGCAATCTTTAGTCCCGGGTCAAACGGGACCTTTAGTCCCGGTTCGTATCACCAACCGGGACTAAAAGGGGTGCCCCGGTGTCAATCCCTTTAGTCCCGGTTCGTATCACCAACCGGGACTAAAGGTGTGACCTTTAGTCCCGGTTCGTATTACCAACCCGGACTAAAGAAAGTGGGGCCGGCTGGACAGCTTTAGTCAAGTCTCACACGCGATGCTAGGGCCGGCTGGGCAGCTTTAGTTAATTCTCACATGCTAAAAGGTGACCCGGCGGCTAAGCAACAACATGGCTGCTTCCTTTTACTATTAATCAAGTGTCTCTTGTTTGAGTATTATTTTCGTTGTCCACGACGATTATTGGATTTTTTTTGTTGACGACACTAACTTTAAAATTTCCCCTTCTGTGTGAGGGAACATGTTTTTTTATAGCGAAGGACGAGGCGACATGTGATCCCATGTTATCCATGGCTAGTTGCCCGTGGTTATCCAAATGCTCTGAAGCTTAGCAAAGCTTTTGTTTGCGTAGCTTGAGGATTTTTTTTAGTTGTTACAAAAATTAACAAGATTTAGTGATTTAGTTGTTACAAAAATTAACAAATAAAAATTTCGACATAATTTACAAAAAATGTTATAAAAATTCAAATGGCCATAACTTTTGTATACCATGTAAAAAAAGTACAACCTATCAAAACGTGCAGAAAAAATTAGCTCTTTGATTTCAACATACTTAGGCCGTTTTGGATTCTTAAAATTCAAAAAAAAAAAATATTTCAGAAATTAAATTATTAGTATTTCTTATGTCATGTTTGAATTCCTCGCATTTTTCTAATAATAATGGATATATTAATTGTTAAATTTCGATTTACAGATTTGAAGATATTGTTTATGTCATATTAAATGAATAAATGGCAAAAATGAATAAAATATTAATTTATTTAGTTTTTACTTTCATTATAATAAAATATTATTATTAATTATTTATTGTTGTTTACTATAAATAGTTGTTCTTAATTTCAAAAAATAAAAACGTGTCACATATCGATATGAGTTAATAGGATTGATATACTAGTCTTGACAACAAGATATAACGGTCCTTCGCGCATGTGGGAGAGATGGAATGAAGAAGTTAAGTGTGCTGAGGGTGGAGTAGTGTTAGGATGGGTGACCGGATGGGAAGTTTGACCGTAAGGATGATTTGAACTAAGATTAAGTATAATTAGTGTTTAAAATGAGAGATGTGGGAGATTAACAAGTTAAATAATTCAAAGGTTTAAGAAAAAATTGAAAAAAAAATCAAATTTTTTTTGGAAAAAAATAAAAATAAACCTTTAGTCCCGGTTCGTAACCGGGACTAAAGGTCCTGCCGTCATGAGCAGCGTACGTGTGCACCCTTTTGTCCCGGTTGGTGGGGCAACCGGGACTAAAGGTTCGGGCTTTAGTCCCGATTGCCCCGTCCCGGTTGGGCAACCGGGACTAATGCCCCTTACCAACCGGGACCAATGGGTCGTTTTCTACTGGTGACCATGGATAGAATTGTATTTTTACCGGCGGAGTTCTTTGTGCAAAATTGCTTGACAAGGATGTTTGTCTTAGGTGTTGACCATATATGTAATCTCTGAATTGTCTAATGAAATATATGGTTACTTCAAAAAACCTAAAACTAATTAACGATCTTCTCCTTCTCTTTGTTGTCTCGATAAAGCATTTCCACTCGTTGGCTGTTTTCAGGCCGAAATCCGGACCAAAATATGGCTGGACGAAATACGTTTTCGGCCTGGGAACGACGAGTTTCCCACTCGCATTCCCAGGCCGTGTTCCCGGGTGAGGCAGAAACGCCGAAATATTTGAAAATTATTGTTCACGCCGGCGAACTCCCAGCAAAATATGATCAACAGAAACACGTCCAAAATGATCGTCGGCAAAACACTAGTACGAAAGAGGCCTCTAGTCCCGGTTTGTAAGGGGTTTTAGTCCCGGATTACAATCCAAAACTAACGTATCGCGACTAAAGGTTAGGCCTTTAGTCCCAGTTATGTTACAAACCGAGAGTAGATTGTCTCCACGTGGCACCACTAGGCGCGCTGGGCTGGAGGATCTTTAGTCCCGGTTCGTAACCGGGACTAAAGTTCTTCTGCTGCGGCAGCTTATTGTGCCAACCTGTTGCCGCGGCAAAAGGAGGGTTTTAGGGTTTTCTTTTTTTGTGTTCGATTATTTTTCAAATTGTGTTTTTATTTCAAACAATTGTGTTTTGATATACATGTTATTCTACACTACTATATGCTATATATATTTATGCATATATAATATAATTTCTCTCATGATTACATACAGACATATAAATATATACACAACCGAGACTAGAGCTCGTCTATTTGATTTACACGAAGATCATTACATTACACGTATATTGTCCTTTTGTGTCTATCCACGATTACACGAAGGTCTATCCACGTTGTACTCTCCTTTTATGTTGATGACGTCCCTGAGCAAAAATCCTATCAACTCCTCTTGAATTGCTAGTAGACGTTCATGTGGTAGGAGCTTATCCCACATCGCATCCAACTATATATAAAGAAGTAGATCATTATGAATGAAACTCAATAAAAATTATGGTATAAAATAAATTGTGAATATATTTTTTACGTACTCGAATAAAGTATGTGCCCTGCTCTATACACCCACGAATGAACTCACATACGTAATATCCACATAAATTAGCCCCCTGTGGCTGCGTCGCACAGTTTTCGATCGAGAATATAATCCAATCAAATAATAATCAAGCATGATAATTATATGGAGACTAGAATTGAAGAGATGCGAGGACCTAGCTCTCGTACTACTTACCGGGACAAAAAGTGAGCTCCGTACGCCATTCACCCTGAACCTCCTTCATAAACCTTTTCCAAACCTTGTCCGACAAAAAAGAAATAAATGAGTTATTATTACTTTACATCTCAGAGAATGAACGAAAGAGACAGATATAGTGCGATAATGATTGAAATTACTTTTGGAGGCAATCAAGTATGCTGCGGTAGTCTTCCATCGGCTTCTTTAACGAGTCCGAGATTTCAACTTTTGCAAGGTCAACGTGAATGTTTAGAAGAATCCAGTGGAATTTGCGCACGTTTATATACACTTAACATCGAGTAAACAAAAATTAAATGTGTACAATACAGTAAGACTCTGACACATAGTTGGAAGGAAATAGTATTTGCGTCTTGTAATGTTACTCCATTAAAAACATTAGCAAGTTATCCTCCGTTTCCTCGAGGTTATTTATTAGCGTATGTCCATTAACTCTGTTTGGGTCAACGAACCCAATGCCGTAGATTGACTTTATTCTACATTCCTGAATCTTTATTGTGCATATATAATAGCATACAGAAGGATATATAGTGAGGATAACGACAAACAATAAATTGAACGAGCTGAGTTAATGACTTAATTACTTACAGACAATAGCAGCTGAGGAGGGACTTGTCGAGGGAGTCTAGGTTGAATAACTGAAATAATTCACAAAGTTCAATGGAGATCATGTTTGGACGGAAGTACTCCTCTCCAACATTACATAGGAGAAATTGTCGCCCTTCCTTTGTGACTTTCAAGTACCAGACATGTAACAGTTGCATATATGTTGGCAGATCATCGAATACCTCATCGCTGACCAGAGGCTCCCCGTAGACAAATTTCCATGCTATTGGTGCCTTGGCGACATCTCCGTCGCCTAGAATTTCTTCGACGGGAACGTTAAACTCCTTGGCTAATTTAATAGCTATTTCCATATCTATTGCACATTGAGTGGGATGGGGTAACACCTTGAGCGGGGCGATGGATTGTTTTGCCTGTTTGCTGAGCTGGGCAACTTCTTTTGATTTTCTCCCGCTTATAGTACTGCTTGATGACTTCTCTTTTAGTGTCTTCGTAAGACAGCGTGTATAGTCATCTTTCCTATTTAACACATTTTGGGGTGGTTTCTCAAGGAATGCCTTGAAATTCCTCTTAACTTTTGTATAAATTTGCACCTGTGGCTCGGGTTGTTTTGGTGCAAACTGGGCCTTCACTTCGGCTTGGGAGATCACCGCGCTTTCCTCATCTGTCCAGTGATAAGCTAACTTGGGATGAGACGGCGGTACTCTTGGGAGGGGCTATTGTCGTTTTCGGCATTAGTTATCCCTCGACGTAGCGGTGTTATTATTCCGCTTTCTTCCCTTTGATTCAGTGGGCGGAGGCGCCGGAGATGGAGATGCACCCGCGCTGCGGTCCCTCTCAGGGAGGGGTGGACTATTGTTTCTCGGTGGAGACGGTGGACTCGGAGGTGATGGTGGCCTCGGAGGTGATGGATTGCTTATCGGAGGAGAAGATTGCCTTAGCGTCCAGCCTGGAAACACGATGTGCTATTTTTTCCAAAGAATGATCCCACCCTCCACTTCTCCCAATGTTTTCTCCGCTTCACCTGCAGGGATGTCAAGCTCGAGTGATCCACATGTTGGTTCAACTTCATCCACACCGACACGAGCATAGCCAGCTAGAATCTGACTTCCATGGTAGGCCGCTTCCGGTGGACAAGGTAAATCAAATCCGAGCGCCACCTTCATAGAAATGTTTTTCACTATGACATGTAGCTCAGGAGCTATCCTTGCCTCGACTTCATCCACGAGGTAGCGAACCATTGTTGCACCGGCCGTATCATCTATCACCGGTGCATTATTCTCCATCGGCAGTAGATTATTAGCTTGTACCTCCGTGGAAGCCACGCTGAGATGGACCCACCGGACTGTCAAATGCAGGATCTTGCTGTCGGGCCAGTACTCTAAATTCATTAATTTGCTCCTACTGCAGCTTGAACATGGCTTGAAATTCTTCGTTCCTTTTTTCAACCGCCTCCATTCACGCTGCCTCCTCTGCCTTCTATCGGTTCGTTTTTCTCGATCAGCTTCTATAAGTGTCGATGTCCTGGGGAAACCCTGTCTTCCATGGAACAGATGGGCCAAAGCCTCATGTTCGTCCGACTTTTTTAGGATTCCCGAGGGCATATGTCAGCTCATCGTTCTCTCTATTGGGAAAGAACTTTCCATCTTTTCTCTGTTGTATCACTTTAACAAGTTCATCTTTGGGTTTAGTAATGGCCTTCTTTGTAACAATAATCTCCCCGGTTTCAGTGTCATACGATCCCCCATGCCCAAGGAACCAATTTTTTGACCTCACGGGCCACTGATTTTTAGCTGGAATGACCCCTCTAGCACGCATTTCTTTCTCGGTTTTTTCCCACTTAGGCATGGTCGTCTTGTAGCCACCTATCCCCATAGTATGGTGATATTTATTTTTGGCCGCATTTATTTGATTCTTTTCCGACTTGGCCTTAGCTTCTTTTGATTCCTTGTTTGTCACAAATGAGGCACACTTATCCCGCTGCTTCTCCAGCGGGCCAGTGAATGATGGAGTCAGCCCCTTCTTGACAAATTTGTTGTACAATCTTTTCTTCTAGTCCTTCAACTGTTCGCCCATCTTCTTAAGGGCCCACTTTTTGACTGTCAACCTCAATCCCTCATTGAGTTCAGGAGTGTCCAATTTAGGTAGAGAGAAGTGTGTCATGAGTGAATTCTAATGAGTGCAACAGCACTTTGTTGGGAGACCCCAAGAGGAAGGTAAAATGAGAACAGCAGCAAGTTTTCCCTCAGTTATCATCCGACAATACAACAACATACATACACCGCCATCCAACTGCATCTATGAATAGAAGTCCACCTTTGGGTTATCATCCGAACCCCCTCCAGTATTAAGTTGCAAGCAACAGACAACTTTTTTAAGCAAAGTGTGTAGGGTAAACAATCCACTTGTTCCATGAAAAATAGACCGTTGTTTTCTCCCTAGTGGAAACAACACATCTACAACCTTAGAGATTTCTGTCACTTCCCTTAAATTAAATAGAGGCATGAACCCACTATAGATCATAAATACCCCCTCTTGGAGTCACTAGCAACTACTTGGCCAAGATATCTACTAACAACGGAGAGCATGAAAGATCACAAACAACACAGACATGATAGAATCAATAAGACCAAACATTAATCAAACTGACATAGTAATCTCAATATCCATCGGATCCCCGCAAACACAACATGAATGATTACAAATAGATGAGATCTTGATCATGAACGGAGCTCATAAGATCTAGACATGAAAGCACAAAGGAGGAGATACAACCATCTAGCTACTATATGGACCCGTAGTCCAAGGTGGAACTACTCACGCTTCATATAGGAGGCTAGAATGATGAAGAAGAAGGCCTCCAGGATGATATCCCCTCCGGCAGGGTCCCGGGAAGAGCTTCAGATCCCCCAATCTAGGGATGATGGTGGCGGCGGCTACAAACGGTTTCGTGGAATATTGATCGGGCACTTAGGGTTTAGGCATCGGGGGCTTCTTATAGGCGAAGAGGCGAGGCAGGAGGACGGCCAGGCACACCACCAAGCCTTGACCTAGGGGGCCGCACTGGGTTGCAACTGCCCTGTGGCTCCCCTCCGTCTCTCCTCTGGACTCTGTGTTCTCTTCTGTGAAATATTGACTTTGGCTTTTCTCCCGTCCAATTCCGAGAATATTTCCTTACTAGCTTTTCTGGAACCAAAAACAACAGAAAACAGGTAACTAACACCGTGGCAACTTGTTAATAGGTTAGTACCAGAAAACATATAAAAACACCTCAAAGTTTGGACAAAGCAAAGCAAAGTAGATACTAAACAAGCATGGAACATCAAAAATTAAAGATACATTTCCGACGTATCAAGCATCCCCAAGCTTAACTCCTGCTCGTCCTCGAGTAGGTAAGTGATAAAAGAATAATTTTTAAGGTGACATGCACCATCAAAACCAAGATCAAACCACTTGTAAGCATTGAATGATGGGATCAAAGAACTCTAAACATGAGCATGAAATATAGAGTTCTAACAGTAAGACAAAGTAACTATGCATGCAACATGGAGGGCTATAAACAAAGCTCATCAATAACATGCATTGAAAAACGTTTGTTTGTTTCACATACAGAAAACATGGCATAATGGCATTCAGCTTGTCCCTCATGAGTAGCAAATAGTTGCATAGAACATCTTCAAAGTTCATAAGAGTGACTAGATACAAATAGTACAAGAACAAGTAATATCAACAATATGCATCAATCAATAAGTTTTGGGACAATGCACATAGAACTAAGAATGGCACCTATGCAATCTTAACTAGTGCCTAAAGGTAGAAGGTGGAGACTCAATATAATGGTGGAAGAAAGGCCCTTCATGTAGGGAAGCAGGGATTTCAAGTTTCAAAAAGAGCTTCCAAAAATTATGGTACTTGTTAGCTTCCAGCCCTCATTGCCCCTATCATAAGCATCTTGAGGTGATTAATGTTAAAGTGAACAAACTATGGAGTATATGCTTGACAAAGTATAAGTTGGAAATCTCACGTCCCTTGAATGTGAGGGCCGCACCGCATGCTACTCAACTTTAGTCACATGTAAGTTCTTGTCATAGTAAGTACATGTGTATCACAGAGAACCGCCAACGGGGTACCCCTTGCTTACAAGAGCTATCCCATAACCAAAATGACAAGGCAAGCAGACAATGAGCATCTCAGCGATCTTTTTATTTTCTATTTGGATAGGTTTTATTGAGGATGCTTCACAGATTGCTCATTATGGTGATGCTGCAAGTTTCCACCATGATTAGGCATGGATTAGGCTAGCGGCCTAGGCGTTTCTCTAACACAAAATACAAAACTCCATGGACTTACAATCTCCCTTTTTATTTCACACTAGCGACATCCATAGACAAACGAGTATGATATTAACAGTGTACAAAGTACAAGTGCAATATTGAAAACGTTCCTCATGACATCATGGTTCTGCTAATTCCAACGTATAAGTGCAAGCATATACAACATAGATGACACAATGGTTCAAGTTTATTAGGGGCAAGAAAAATAAAGTGTGCCATCAAATTTGTGAGAGCCTTAATCACTAAGTTTTCACATGACAAAGATACTTTTTAACTGGAAGATAGATAAAAACAAGAATATACTTGGAATGGTGTATCACACCATGCATAGGAATTTATAGTGGACACTTTGGAATAACTTGGTTTCTTGGGAGTTGGAAGCATGTGTAGAGCTTACTCATACAAGTGGAGGCTAGCAAAAGATTGGGAGCAACCAACTAAGAGAGCAATAATTGCCATAATCATGCAGAGCGACAAAACATTACTATTCAAAGCATAGAGTGGTGCTACAAGTCAAGTACTAAATGATCATAGAGTCTATGGTGACTTGTTCATAGTCATAACATGGTGTGAGCAGGTGCCAAGTCAACCCAAACAAAAACATCAAAGGAGAATACCATAATATTATGCTTTTGCATGCTAAAACAATGCATGATTCCTTCAAGGCACACTAAGCAATATCAATTGTTTGGAACAAGTCATGCTACAGCAATAATCACTAAGCATAAGGTTAAAACAACACCTTGCATGACATGCTAAATTCTAAGTCATAGTCAAAGCAAGCTCCTCTTGCACTATTTCAAGCAAGAACTTTCTACTCCTTTCCAACACCAATCAACTTATTTGAAACAACACAGTGAGAACGGGGGTCCAAACTACTTTATTTAAGCAAACTAAACAAACTAAGCAAAGCAAACAAAAACTAAGACGCTCCAAGAACAACACAACAGTGCATGAAACAATAAAAACGAAGTGTCTAGAAAGACATGAGCTTTTTATTGATGAAGAAGGGGATGCCTTGGGCATCCCCAAGATTTGACACTTGTACCTCTTGGATATTTCTTGGGATGACATCGGGTTGGCATCCCCAAGCTTGAGCTTTTGTACATTATTCATCTCATTACATTATTCTCTCTCTACACCTAAAATTTTTCCTTCATACAAAACTTCACACAATCTTCATTAGCAACATTAGTGTATTCAAAAGATAATAGACCCTTGGGTTTAGATTTAGAACCGCAAAATTTTTACTAAAAACACAAGATACTGTAGCAATTCCCTCAAAAAGCTCAATTTCCCAAAAAGAACCGAAAAAGGAATCAATAAGCAAATGCAAATAATGGTAGAAATCTGTCAAAACAGACCAGCAGGTAGAAACCGATTTTTTTCGAAGACATTCTGTTGCTCAAATAAAAAAGTGTTGAACTAATGAAAGTTAGATAACATATTGCGGGATTTATTCATAAATTTTCAGCTCAATACGACTTGCATAGACTCCTCACGAATTTTTATGGTGGAGCACAAAATCTGTTTTGGGACAGCAACTCTCCAAATCTTACTTCCCTCTCATTAGAGGTCATTCTTGGCACAAAAAGCAAATACAAAACGATGAGGAGAGGTCATTACTGAAGTAATAACTTCCAAGACTCAAGAAAACTCTTGGGTTATCTCCCAGCAAGTACTTTTCTTTAACGCCTTTAAGTTAGGCACAAGAAGCAAGAATCGGATATTTTCAAATGAAGAATTAAGATCAATACCTGCAATCTCTTCAACTAGGAAAGGTATCTCATCCAAATGAGTTTTGTAGGATCCCTTCTCATCTCTCTTTGGTTCACTACTTTTATCAAAAGGATTTTTAGGAACAATCCAATCAAAATTCTTTTCTAGGGCTTCATGCATTCCAACAAGTTTAAAGGGTATGGGTATCTTAATTTCCTCTCTAGGTTTAGTTTTATCTAGAGTACCCATAACATGTACACATCAGCCTAGCATATTAAAACGTTCAAAGGCCTTTTTGACTTCCTTTGCAACATCATTGAACTCTTTTAGTAAAGTTGCAAGGATAAAGTCTCTCTTTTCAGGATCCTTTTCTTCTTTTAGTTTGAGAAACAAAATTTGCATCATGGGGTTAAGGTTAGCAAACCTAGCCTCCAACATATGAACTAAAGAAGTTGCAGCAATTTCATAATTAGGAGGAAGTTCTTCTATAGATCTATCCTCAATATCCTCATGTTTGCTAACATGATTAAAGAATTCTTCAATATTTTCTTTCCCAATTATGCAGCCACTACCTATTGAAAGGTATTTCAGGGTGAACTTGGCGATCAACATGGTGAGATAGAGAAAGGTGACAACTGAAGCAGGAACTAATTTTTTTGTTTTTTTGGTAAGATAAAGCAAACCAAACTAAACTAATTTTTTTGGAGTTTTTGATAAAAAGAGGCAAACAAAACCAAGCAAAAGAAACTAAGCATACCAAAAACAAAGTAAAGAGAAAGGTTGAAGAGGACTCCCCTTGTGAAGACGTCCTTAGCCTCCCCGGCAACGGCGCCAGAAAAAGGCTTGATGAGTGCAGCAGCACTTCGTTGGGAGACCCCAATAGGAAGGTATGATGAGCATAGAAGCAAGTTAGAAACCAAGGTTATCGAACCAGTAGGAGGAAGGAAACGACTCAAAGGTGTTGCTAGAAACTTGGAGACCTGCACAACACAAACTCAAGACTTTGCCCCAACGAACAGTGAGGTTGTCAATCTCACCGGTCTGTTGTAACAAAGGATTAACTGTATGGTGTGGAAGGTAATAGTGGTTTGCAACAAGTAAACGGTAAACAGTGGAAGATGTATCAATGGTAAAGGTTGGACCAGGATCCATAGTTCACTAGAGGTGTTCTCCTTAGATAAACAAACATGGCATGCTGGGTAAACAAATTACAGCAGGGCAATTGACAGGACTGAGCAAGGCATAACAATGCAATACTAGACATCATGATTCTATGAGATTCGATTGGGAAATACAACAAGATACATAGACCATCATCCAAATGCATCTATGACTAGAAGTACACCTTTGGGTTATCATCCGAACCCCCTCCAGTATTAAGTTGCAAGCAACATACAACTTCTTTAAGCAAAGTTTGTAAGGTAAACAATCCACTTGTTCCATGAACAAGAGACCGTTATTTTCTCCCTAGTAGCAACAACACATCTACAAACTTAGAGATTTATGTCACTTCCCTTAGATTAAATAGAGGCATAAACCCACTATCGATCATAAATACCCCCTCTTGGAGTCACTAGCAACTACTTGGCCAAGATAGCTACTAACAACGGAGAGCATGCAAGATCACAAACAACACAGACATGATAAAATCAATAAGACCAAACCATTAATCAATCTAACATAGTAATCTCAATATCCATCAGATCCCTGCAAACACAACATGTATGATTACAAATAGATGAGATCTTGATCACGAACGGAGCTCACGAGATCTAGACATGAAATCACAAAGGAGGAGATACAATCATCTAGCTACTACATGGACCCGTAGTCCAAGGTGGAACTACTCACGCTTCATACCGGAGGCTGGAATGATGAAGAAGAATGCCTCCGGGATGATCTCCCCTCTGGTAGGGTGCCGGGAAGAGCTTCAGATCCCCCCAATCTAGGGAAGATGGTGGTGGCGGCTACAGAGTTTCGTGGAATATTGATCGGGTACTTAGGGTTTAGGCATCGGGGGCTTCTTATAGGCGAAGAGGCGGCAGGCCATGGGGCCAAACCCTCTTGACCTAGGGTGGGCCAGCGCTGGGGGTCACCCACGTGGCTCCCTCGGTCTCTCCTCTGTACTCCGTGTTCTCCTCGGTAAAATATTGACTTTGACTTTTGTCCCGTCCAATTCCGAGAATATTTCCTTACTAGCTTTTCTAGAACAAAAAATAGTAGAAAACAGGCAACTGGCACTGTGGCAACTTATTAATAGGTTAGTACCGCAAAACATATAAAAACACCTCAAAGTGTGGACAAAGCAAAGTAAACTAGATACTAAACAAACATGGAACATAAAAATTATAGATACGTTTCCGATGTATCAAATTCTAAAGACCCTCTTTGGCTCTGTCATCGACCAAAGTTTCTCCAACTTGATCGCTTTTATTTCCTGGCTTATTCCACTTCTGAGTTGTGATCAGGATGGTGTCCCTGACTATCACTCCGCATTGATATACAAATACACTTGTGGCCTCTGTCGGCTCCAAAGGTTCGCCCAGCTCAGAAACTACATCAATAGTGAAACGTGCACCATCGGCCAACTTTTTGGTCGGGCCTCGTTTCCTTGCAGAATATTGACCCGATGCGGAGGTCTAAGAGAAGAAACAGTCGTTACTATATATATATGAATCAACTAACGCATCTACTAGCTCGTGATCAGCAGAGGCTTTATATACTTCGCCGTAGTTTGCTATGGTGTCTCCACCGTCGTCTCCACCAAAGAATTTATCATAGTTGTCTCTATCGTCGGCTTCATCCAAGTTGAGGTATTGGGAGTCATCATCATCTCCATCATCGTCTGCTCCATAGTAATGGTAACGTCATGTACCCTCATCTATCATCTTGTACATGCGCTCTTCGTCGTCTCTACCATCCATAACTTAACTAATACAGAAGAACGATAAAAACATTTTGCTTAATGAGATAAATAAAGGAAGATAAAGTAATTTATCTTAATATACCATATTACACATTAAAGTACCAATTAAACAATGCGATGAAGAAAGATAAACTACCAATTAAACAACAATACATTCCGAATAATCCAGCTAGTACAACAATAATAAAAGATAGTACCCTATTACACATCTAGCTCAACCAAGACGTCGAGCCCCGGCTACTGAGCCGCGGGAGGTGTGCACCCAAAGAGTAGGAACCATCACCGGAGAATATCTCGGGTAAGGTGCCTGAAGAACCTGCCAGGTATTGGCGACCCGGACTTCTAAGATATACATGTAACATCGGACGTGCTCGTCCTCCTCACTGACACAACGATGTACCACCTCGTCGGGGGCAGTCTCCCTCTGCACCGCGCCTAGACCACTCGGCCGCCACCACAGAAGATCCGGGTCGACGACGACACCCGAATTCCTCACCAAACCACGTCTCCCGGCTGGTAGCACCTCCCAGTGCCAGCCCGACAGAGCCCAGTCCCGTGGATTCCCGGCGACAGAGGCTAGTAGTCCTCCGTTGTTCCCGCCGAGTGAACGAGGATGAGGACGCGGCATAATCCTAAACAATAAATTAAATCTATACACTTTAAACATGACGATAGTAAATAGTATCAACTAAAATAAACTATATTAAACACTAACTAAATTTAACTAAAATCAACTAACTATATTAAACACTAACTAAGATCTCTAACTAAAATCTTTAAACAAAATTACACTAAACTTCAAAGTAACTAAATTATAACTAATTAACTAACTACATTAACCCTAAATCCTAAAATAACCCTAAAATTACTAACTAATTAACCCTAAATCCTAAAATAACCCTAAAATTACTAACTAATTAACCCTAAAATACACTAACAAAATTACACTAATAAACACTAATAAAATTACACTAATTAACCCTAAAAATACACAAACAAAATTACATTACTAATTAAAACTAATTAGGGCGGCCGGAGAGCTAACCTGCGAGGGCGGTGGTACGGGCGGCATGACGCGGTCGACGGGTCGTAGGGGCAGCACGGGCGCGGGAGGCGCCGGGGAGGGGCGGCACGGGCATGAGCGGCGTAGGCGCGGAGAGGTGGTGGACTGCGATGGCCTGGGGCGGTGGCGGTGCTGGATCGAGCGAGGAAGATGACTGGGGGCGCTCCGGTTCGGTGCTCGAACTGGGGTGGACGGGGTGGGTATTTATACCCACCCCCCCTTTAGCCCCATTTTGTAACATGGTTTGTGTTACAAACCGGGGCTAAAGGGTTTTCGGCGTGCCACGTTTCGTGCGCAGGGCCGCACCCTGATACGTTGGAAACGTATCTATAATTTTTGATGCTCCATGCTTGTTTTGTATCTACTTTGCTTTACTTGTCCACACTTTGAGATGCTTTTTACATGTTTTCTGGTACTAACCTACTAACAAGTTGCAACAGTGTCAGATGCCTGTTTTCTGCTGTTTTTGGTTTCAGAAAAGTTAGTAAAGAAATATTCTCGGAATTGGACGGGACAAAGGACAAAGTTAATTACTTTCTGTGGGGAACAAGAAGTCCGGAGAGAGGCAGAGGCCGGCCGGAGGCCAGACCACCCAGGCGGGTGGGCCCCACCCCGCATCTAGCTAGGGTTTGGTCGCCCTGGCGGCCGCCTCGGTCTCCCCCTTCGCCTATAAGAAGCCCCCGATGCAGAAACCCTGAGTACCCGATCAGAAATCCATGAAACCGTATGTAGCCGCCACCATCGTCCCTAGATCGTGGGAGGGGGGGTCTAAAGTTCTTCCCGGCACCCTGCCGGAGGGGAGATCATCCCGAAAGCCTTCTCTCCGGTATGATGCGTGAGTAGTTCCACCTTGGACTATGGGTCCATGTAGTAGCTAGATGGTTGTATCTCCTCCTTTGTGCTTTCATGTATAGATCTTGTGAGCTCTGTTCATGATCAAGATCTAATCTATTTGTATCATGCATGTTGTGTATGCAGGGATCCGATGGATATTGAGATTATTATGTTTGTTTGATTAATGGTTTTCTATTTATGATTCTATCATGTCTGTGTTGTTTGTGATCTTGCATGCTCTCCGTTTTTAGTAGCTATCTTGGCCAAGTAGTTGCTAGTGACTCCAAGAGGGGGTATTTATGCTCGATAGTGGGTTCATGCCTCTAGTTTCCAAGGGAAGTGATAGAAATCTCTTTGGTTGTAGATGTGCTATTGATACTAGGGAGAAAACAACGGTCTCTTGTTCATGGAACATGTGGACTGTTTACCTTACACACTTTGCTTAAAGCAGTTGTCTATTGCTTGCAACTTAATACTAGAGGGGGTTCGGATGATAACCTGAAGGTGGAATTCTAGTCATAGATGCAGTTGGATGGAGGTACATGTATCTTGTTGTATTTCCCAATCAACCTCATAGGATCTTTCTGACTAGTAATTGCATTGTTATGCCTTGCTCAGTTTCTGTCAATTGCCCCGCTGTAATTTGTTTACCCTTCATGACATGTTGTTTATTTAAGGAGAGCACCTCTAGTGAACTATGGACCCCAGTCCAATCTTTACCATTGATACATCTTCCACTGTTACTTGTTTACTTGCTGAAAACCATTACCTTCCACACCATACGTTTAATCCTTTGTTACAGTAAACTGGTGAGCTTGACAACCTCAGTGTTCATTGGGGCAAAGTCTTGAGTTTGTGTTTTGCAGGTCTCCACGTTGCTTACAACACCTGTGTGATGTTTCCTTCCTCCTTCTGGTTCGATAAACTCGGTCTCAACTGAGGGAAAACTTGCTGCTTGCTGCTTCAAACCTTGCTCTTGGGGATCCGAACAGGTTGTGCGTAGACAATCGTCAAGCTTTTCAAGGCGCCATCAGCCAGCCAATAAGTTTTTCTGGCGCCGTTGCCGGGGAGGCTAAGGACGTCTTCACAAGGGGAGTCCTTCACTTTCTTTCTCTTAACTTTGTTTTTAGTTTGCTTTGTTTGGTTTTGTTTGCCTCTTTTCAAAAAACAAAAAAAAATTAGTCTAGTTTGGTTTGCCTCTTTTCAAAAAACCAAAAAAAATTAGTCTAGTTTGGTTTGCTTGCTTTATTCAAAAACCCAAAAAATTAGTTCCTGCTCTAGCTACTGCTGTTTTTGGCTTGCCCACTTTTGCCAAAATGAACTCCGCTGAGAACACCAAGTTGTGTGACTTCACTAGCACCAACAACAATGATTTTCTTAGCACTCATATTGCTCCACCTGCTCCCGATGCTACCTTTTATGAAATTAAGCCTGCTTTGTTGAATCTTGTGATGAGAGAGCAATTTTCTGGTATTGTTTCTGATGATCCCGCTGCTCATCTCAATAGCTTTGTTGAACTTTGTGAGATGCAGAAGTTTAAGGATGTAGATGGAGATATTATTAAGCTCAAACGTTTTCCTTTCTCCTTGAGGGGAAAAGCTGAAGAATGGTTGCTTTCTTTGCCTAAAAACCGTATTGATTCTTGGACTACGTGCAAAGATGCTTTTATTATAAAGTGACATTATGAAATTTAAACAACTTGATAGTGAACATGTTGCTCCAGCTTGGGAAAGAATGAAATCTTTGGTTAAAAATTTCCCTACTCATGGACTCACTGCTTAGATGATTATCCAGACTTTTTATGTAGATTTGAACTTCTCCTGAAGAAATTTGTTCGATTCAGCTGCTGGAGGTACTTTTATGGGCCTCACTTTGGGTGCTGCAACAAGGCTCCTTGATAATATGATGGTTAACTACTCTGAATGTCATGTTGAGAGAGCTCCACATGGTAAGAAGGTAAATTTTGTTGAGGAAACTTCCTCTTTGAGTGAAAAGATTGATGTTATTATGGCTATGCTTGTTAACGGGAAAGCTCCTCTAGATCCTAATAGTGTTCCCTTAGCCTCTTTGGTTGCTCAAGAAGAGCAAGCTGATGTGAACTTCATTAGAAACAACAATTTCAACAACAATTCCTATAGGAATAATTTTTGTAGCAAAAACAATTATAGGCCTTATCCTCCTAGTGGAAATGCTTATCAAGATAGATTTGGAATGCCTAGTGAAGAGAGGATTCTAGAAGTTGAGAGATCCACTAAATTTTTTATGCAAATGCAATATGAGAAAAACAAGATTTTCACTAAAACTATGGAGGAACAATCTATTATCTTGAAAAACATTAGTCTTCAACTTGAGAATCTGAATGGAGAAATTCCTAGTTTATAGTCAAAAAATTTGAGTGCTGAGAAACATATATCCTCTTTGTCTGAAGCTCAAACTTCCTTGGTTAATAAAATGGCTGCTAAACCTGAAACTATGGAAAACACCTTTGCTACTGCTCATGCCATAAAAGTTACTATTGATGAAAATGTTAAGCTGTTAGCTCAACTTCAAGCTAAGTGGGAAAGGGAAGTTGAAATTGATAGAAACAATAGTGTGTGCACTATCACCACAAAACCACAAGCAGTCCATATTCCTACTCCTACTATGCCTACCACTAGTTATGCTAAGTTTGACTTTGATATTGATGGTTGCAATATTTCTGAAGTGATTATGTTCTTGCAAAAGATTGGTAGAAGTCCTGATGCTAGTGATATGCATGTTGCCTTTACCAAACACATTACCAATGCTCTTGTGAAAATTAAGAAAGAGAAGCTAAAACACAAAGATTCTATTCCTAGGAAAATAGAAGATAGTTGGGAACCCATTATTAATACGCAAGTGAATGACTTTGATCTCAAAGCTTCATGTGATCTTGGTTCTAGTGTCTCTATTATGCCTAGGAAGATTTATGAAATGCTTGATTTACCACCTTTGGAAGATTGTTATTTAGATGTCCCACTCAATGATAATGCTAAGAAGAAACTCATGGGGAGTATTAATGATGTTCTCATTATGGTTAACAATGCTTATGTACCTGTTGATTTCTATGTTTTGTATGTTGAATACAATGCGTCTTGTCCTATTACTTTGGGAAGACCTTTTTTAGAACAGTTGGTGCCATCATTGATATGAAAGAAGGCACCATTAAATATCATTTTACATTAAAGAAAGGTATTGAACACTTCCCTATGAGGAGAGAGAAGTTGTTTTTTGTTCCTACTTTGAAAGCAAGATTTGATGTTAATGTTTTTTATTTGAAAATACTTGATTCTTCTTGCTTCTTGTGCCTAACTTAAAGGCGTTAAAGAAAAGTACTTGTTGGGAGATAACCCAAGAGTTTCCTTGAGTCTTGGAAGTTATTACTTCTGTAATGACCTCTCCTTATCCTTTTTGTTTGCTTTTTGTGCCAAGAATGACCTCTAATGAGAGGGAAGTAAGATTTGGGGAGTTGCTGTCCCGAAACAGATTTCTGTCCTCCACCAAAAAAAATTGTGATGAGGCTCTGTAACTCGGATTGAGCTCAAAATTTACGAATAAATACCCCAGTATGTTATCTAGCTTTCTTTAGTTTAACACCTTTTTATTTTAGCAACAGAAGATGTTCGAAAAAATCGGTTTCTACCAGCTGGTCTGTTTTGACAGATTTCTGCCATTATTTGCATTTGCTTCTTATTGATTCCTTTTTGAGTTCTCTTCAGGTAAATTGAGCTTTTTGAAGGATTTACAATAGTAGCTTGTGTTTTTAGTGAAAATCCTTGTTGTTCCAAAGCTTTTCCAGTGGTCTAATATCTTTTGAATACACTAATGTTGCTAATGAAGATTGTGTGATGTTTTGTATGAAGGAAAATTTTCAGGTATAAAGAGAGAATGATGCAATTAGATGAAGAATGGACAAAAGCTCAAGCTTGGGGATGCCACCATGGTATCACCCTAAGAAATATCCAAGAGGTACAAGCGTCAAAGCTTGGGGACGCCCAAGGCATCCCCTTCTTCATCCACTTCGTTTTTATTGTTTCATGCATAGTTGTATTGTTCTTGGAGCGTCTTAGTTTTCATTTGATTTGCTTAGTTTGTTTAGTTTGCTTAAGTAGTTTGGACCCCCGTTCTCGCTGTGTTGTTTTGCAAATAAGTTTTCTTGGTGTTTGGAAAGGAGTAGTAAGTTCTTGCTTGAAGTGCAAGAGGAGCTTGCATTGACTGTGACTTAGACATTACATGACATGCTAGGTGTTGTTTTAGCATTATGCTTAGTGATTATTGTTGTAGCGTGTCTTGTTCCAAACAATTGGGATTGCTTAGTGTGCCTTGAAGAAATTATGCATTGTTTAGCATGCAAAAGCATAGTATTGTGGTATTCTCCTTTGATGCTTTGCTTGGGTTGACTTGGCACATGCTCACACCATGTTATGATTGTCACAAGTCACCATTAGCCTATATGATCATTTAGAACTGGACTTGTAGTACCACTCTTTGCTTTGATTAGTATGCTTTGTTGCACTGCATGATTTTGGCCATTATTGTTCTCTTAGTTGGTTGCTCCCAGTCTTTTGATAGCCTCCACTTGTATGAGTAAGTTCTAATGCTTCCAACTCCCAAGAAACCAAGTTATTCCAAAGTGTCCACCATAAATTCCTATGCATGGTGTGTTACACCATTCCAAGTATATTCTTGTTTTCAACTATCTTCCAATTAAAAACTATTTTTTTATGTGAAAACTTAATGATTAAATCCCTCACGAACTTGATGGCATACTTTATTATTTGCCCCTAATAAACTTGAACCATTGTGACAACTTTGTTGTATATGCTTGAACTTATAAGTTGGAATTAGCAGAACCGTGCTGTCACGGGGAACGTTTTCAACATTGCACTTGCACCTTGTTGTACTCAGTTGATATCATGTTATTTTGTCTATGGATGTCACCGGTGTGAAATAAAGAGGGAACTTGTAAGTCCATGGAGTTTGTATCTTGTGTTAGAGAAACGCCTGGGCCGCTAGCCTAAGCGTTACCTAATCATGGTGGAAACTTGTAGCATCACCATAGTGAGCTATATATGAAGCATCCTCAATAAAAAGCTATGCATATGGTAAATAAAAAGATTGCTGAGATGCTCACGATCTGCTTGCCTTGTCATTTTGGTTATGGGAAAGCTCATGTACGATGTGCAGGGGGTACCCTGTTGGCGGTTCTTAATGATATGCAAATACTTACAGTGACGAGAACTTACCTCGACCCAAAGTTGAGTATGCATGAGGTGTGGCCCTCGTATTCAAGGGGCATGAGATTGCCAACTTAAATCGTCAAGCATATGCTCCACCTTTTCCACTTTAACCATAACCACTTCAAGATGCTTATGATAGGGGCAATGAGGGCTGAAGGCTAACAAGTACCATAATTTTTGGAAGCTCTTTTTGAAACTTATAATCCCTGCTTCCCTTACAAATAGGCCTTTCTTCCACCACTATTGAGTCTCCACCTTCTACCTTTAGGCACCATTAAGAGATCATAGTTGTCATTCTGTGTGAAGTGTTCCAAAGCTTATTAATTGATACATATTGTGTTATTACTTGCTCTTGTGCTACTTGTTTCTAGTCACCCTTGTGAACTTTGCAGGTGTCCTATGCAATATATTGCTACTCTATGAGGGACAAGCTGATTACCACTATGCTACGTTTTCTGTATGTGAAATAAACAAATGTTTTTCAATGCATGTTATTCATGATCTTTGTTTGTATCTTGTCATGTTGCATGCATGGTTACTATGTCCTATTGTTAGAACTCCATCTTTCATGCACATGTTTAGAGTTCTTTGATCCCAGCTTTCAATGCTTGCAAATGGTTGGATCTTTATTGTGAGGGTGCATGTCACCTCAAAAATTATTCTTTTTAGCACTTACCTACTCGAGGACGAGCAGGAGTTAAGCTTGGGGATGCTGATACGTTGGAAACGTATATATAATTTTTGATGCTCCATGCTTGTTTTGTATCTACTTTGCTTTACTTGTCCACACTTTGAGGTGCTTTTAACATGTTTTCTAGTGCTAACCTACTAACAAGTTGCAACAGTGCCAGATGCCCGTTTTCTGATGTTTTTGATTTTAGAAAAGTTAGTATAGAAATATTCTCGGAATTGGGCGGGACAAAGGACAAAGTCAAATACTTTCCATGGAGAACAAGAAGTCCAGAGGAGAGCCCGAGGGGTCGGCCAGAGGGGCCAGACCCACCCCAGGCACGGGTGGGCCCCATCCCGCGCCTGGCTAGGGTTTGGTCGCCCTGGTGGCCGCCTCGGTCTCACCCTTCGCTTATAAGAAGCCCCCGATGCAAAAACCCTGAGTATCCGATCAGAAATCAATGAAACCGTCTATAGACGCTGCCACCATAGTCCATAGATCGGGGGATCTGAAGTTCTTCCCGGCACCCTGCCGGGGGGGAGATCATCCCGGAGGCCTTCTCTCCGGTAATGATGCATGAGTAGTTCCACCTTGGACTATGGGTCCATGTAGTAGATAGATGGTTGTATCTCCTCCTTTGTGCTTTCATGTATAGATCTTGTGAGCTGCGTTCATGATCAAGATCTAATCTATTTGTAATCATGCATGTTGTGTTTGCGGGGATCCGATGGACATTAAGATTATTATGTTGGTTTGGTTAATGGTTTTGTCTTGATGATTCTATCATGTCTATGTTGTTTGTGATCTTGCATGCTCTCCGTTGTTAGTAGCTATCTTGTCCAAGTAGTTGCTAGTGACTCCAAGAGGGGGTATTTATGCTCGATAGTGGGTTCATGCCTCTAGTTTCCAAGGGAAGTGACAGAAATCTCTTCGGTTGTAGATGTGCTATTGCTACTAGGGAGAAAACAACGGTCTCTTGTTCATGGAACATGTGGACTGTTTACCTTACACACTTTGCTTAAAGAAGTTGTCTGTTACTTGCAACTTAATACTGGAAGGGGTTCGGATGATAACCTGAAGGTGGACTTCTAGTCATAGATGCAGTTGGATGGCGGTCTATGTATCTTGTTGTATTGCCCAATCAACTTCATAGGATCTTTCTCACTAGTAATTGCATTGTTATGCCTTGCTCAGTTCCTATCAATTGCCCCGCTATAATTTGTTTACCATTCATGCCATGTTGTTTATTTAAGGAGAGCGCCTCTAGTGAACTATGGACCCCGGTCCAATCTTTACCATTGATACATCTTCCACTGTTACTTGTTTACTTGCTGCAAATCATTACCTTCCACACCATACGTTTAATCCTTTGTTACAGCAAACCGGTAAGCTTGACAACCTCACTGTTCGTTGGGGCAAAGTCTTGAGTTTGTGTTGTGTAGGTCTCCGCGTTGCTTGCAACACCTCTGTGACGTTTCCTTCCTCCTTCTGGTTCGATAACCTCGGTCTCAACTGAGGGAAAACTTGCTGCTTGCTGCTTCAAACCTTGCTCTTGGGGATCCCAACAGGCTGCGTAGACAATCGTCAAGCTTTTCAAGGCGCCATCAGCCAGCCAACACACCCCTTTAGTCCCGGTTTGTAATATAAACCGGGACTAAATGTGTGTTTTTAAACCTTTTTCGAAAAAATTAGCAATTAGGAAAATTAATTATTATATATCAAAATTTGCAGAAATAAAAGATCTATAATTTAAAGCTATTATCCTACTCTGTTATATAGATGTAAATAAAATAATTGTTCCGTTTTTTGAATTTACATTGTTCGGACCTTTTTTGAATTTTTTATGCCCGTTTTGAATTTTCCCTGTTTCAAACTAAGGTCAAAACGGCGTGCGTGAAGATAGGGGATGATTATGTTAGAACTTGCATTGGATCTCTGAAGAATCAATATATTGTGAGTCTAAAAATGATTTTTTCAAAAAATCACGGGTGTTAGATCATGTAACTGTAGTTCAAACCGGACCCACTTCCTACCGATTTGGTAGACATTTGACTTTTTCACCTGGAAAGGACAAAAAGGTTTGAGATCCCCCTATTGGGAGATAGTTCATGTAAGGTGGTGTAGTATTTTAGAAAAATAGGATGGTAGCATTCTGTAACTGTATTTTGGTGGCTGCTTCACAAAACGACCTGTCTTTTTGCGCTTGGAAAATGGAAAATGGCTTTTCCGTGCGACGAAACGGAAAACTTCCTCCTGCAACATTGTTCACCATCCCAATATCCACATGCATGCACAATATGGGCACAATATCACAAACTATGCCGCGATTCAGGACATAACATCGGTCTCTTGGACCGAAAACCATGAAACCTCGAACATGATAGGTCATTTTGTATAGGATTTTTTGAGATATAATAAATATACCAAGTTTGGTATTTTTCCTTTCAACTATGTCACATAATATGACACCACGCAAATGACTTACATTGTTCGGACCTTTTTTGAATTTTTTATGCCCGTTTCGAACTAAGGCATGAAGATAGAGGATGAACATGTTAGAACTTGAATTGGATCTCTGAAGAAATAACATATTGTGAGTCTAAAAATGTTTTTTTCAAAAAATCATGGGTGTTAGATCATGTACCTGTAGTTCACACCAGACCCACTTCCTTCCGATTCGGTAGACATTTCTCTTTTTCACCCGGGAAGGACAGAAAGGTTTGAGATCCCCCTGTTTGGGAGATAGTTCATGTAAGATGGTCTAGTATTTTAGCAAAAATGGGATGGTAGCATTCTGTAACTGCATTTTGGTGGCTGCTTCACAAAACGACCCGTCTTTTTGCGCTCGGAAAATGGAAAATGGCTTTTCCATGCGACAAAAAGGAAAACTTCCTAAACATTGTTCGACATCCCAATATCCACATGCATGCACAATATGGGCACAGTATCACAAACTATGCCTCAATTCAGCACATAACATCGGTCTCTTGGACCGAAAGCCATGAAACCTCGAACGTGATAGGTCATTTTGTGAAGGTTTTTTCGACACATAATAAATATACCAAGTTTGATATTTTTCGTTGCAACTATGTCACATAATATGACACCACACGAAGGATTTACATTGTTCGGACCTTTTTCGAATTTTTTATGCCCGTTTCGAATTTTTCCCGGTTCAAACTAAGGTCAAAACGGCGTGCGTGAAGACAGGAGATGAGCGTGTTAGAAATTTCATTGGGTCTTTGAAAAAAACATATTGTGAGTCTAAAAACGACTTTTTCAAAAAATCACAGCGTTAGATCATGTACCTGTAGTTCAAACCGGACCCATTTCCTCCCGATCCGGTAGATATTTGTCTTTTTCAACCGGGAAGGACAGAAAGGTTTAAGATCACTCTGTTGGGAGATAGTTCATGTTAGGTGGTCTAAT
Organism: Avena longiglumis; assembly: GCA_030063025.1. Taxonomy (NCBI): domain Eukaryota; kingdom Viridiplantae; phylum Streptophyta; class Magnoliopsida; order Poales; family Poaceae; genus Avena; species Avena longiglumis. The sequence goes on from CP125974.1 coordinate 140,665,505, forward strand.
ATTTTAGAAAAATGGGATGGTAGCATTCTATAACTGCATTTTGGTGGCTACTTCACAAAACGACCCATCTTTTTGCACTCAGAAAATTGAAAATGTCTTTTACGTGCGACGAAAAGGAAAACTTCCTCCTGCAACATTGTTCGTCGTCGTAATTCCACATTCATGCACAATATGGGCATAGTATCTCAAACTATGCCGCGATTCAGCACATAACATCGGTCTCTTGGACCAAAATCCATGAAACCTCAAACCTGATAGGTCATTTTGTGAAGGTTTTTTCAAGCCATAATAAATATACCAAGTTTGATATTTTTCCTTGCAACTATGTCACATAATATGACACCACGCGAAGGATTTACATTGTCTGGACCTTTTTCGAATTTTTATGCCCGTTTCAAATTTTTCCCGGTTCGAACTAAGGTCAAAACGGCGTGGTGAAGATAGGAGATGAGTGTGTTAGAACTTGCATTAGATCTTTGAAAAAACAACGTATTGTGAGTCTAAAAATGATTTTTAAAAAAAATCACGGGCGTTAGATCATGTACTAGTAGTTCAAAACAGACCCATTTCCTCCCGATTCGATGGACATTTGTATTTTTCAACCGGGAAGGACAGACAGGTTTGAGATCCCCCTGTTGGGAGATAGTTCATGTAAGGTGGTCTAGAATTTTAGAAAATGGGATGATAGCATTCTATAACCGCATTTTGGTGGCTGCTTCACAAAATGACCCATCGTTTTGCGCTCGAAAAATTGAAAATGGCTTTTCCGTGCGGCGAAAAGGAAAACTTCCTCCTGTAATATTTTTCGCCATCCCAATATCCACATGTATGCACAATATGGGAACAGTATCACAAAATATGATGCGATTCATCACATAACATCGGTCTCTTGGACTAAAGCCATGAAACCTCGAACTTGATAGGTCATTTTGTGAAGGTTTTTTCAAGACATAATAAATATACCAAGTTTGATATTTTTCCTTGCAACTATGTCACATAATATGGCAACACGCGAAGGATTTACATTGTTACGGACCTTTTTTGAATTTGTATGCCCATTTTGAATTTTCCCGTTTCGAACTAAGGTTAAAACGGCGTGCGTGAAGATAGGGGATGAGCGTGTTAGAACTTGCATTGGATCTATGAAAAAACAACATATTGTGAGTCTAAAAATGATTTTTTCAAAAATTCACGAGCGTTAGATCATGTACTTGTAGTTCAAATCGGACCCACTTCCTAACGATTCGGTAGACATTTGTCTTTTTCACTCGGGAAGGACAGAAAGGTTTGAGATCCCCCGGTTGGGGGATAGTTCATGTAAGGTGGTCTAGAGTTTTAGAAAAATGGGATGGTAGCATTCTGTAACTTCATTTTGGTGGCTGCTTCACAAAACGACCCGTCTTTTTGCGCTCAGAAAATGAAAAATGGCTTTTCCGTGCGACGAAAAGGAAAACTTCCTCCTGCAACATTTTTCGCCATCTCAATACACATGCATGAAAAATATGGGCACAGTATCACAAACTATGCCGCGATTCAGCACATAACATCGGTCTCTTGGACCGAAAGCCATGAAACCTCGAACATGATAGGTCTTTCCCTCTGAACGGAGCTTTTAGTTCCGGTTGTAGCCACTAACCGGGACTAAAGATATTTCCCTCTATTTCCCACCGCTTTCCGCCAAGTTTTTTCGTTCTTTTCCTCTGAACGGAGTTTTTAGTCCCGGTTGTAGCCACTATCCGGGACTAAAGATATTTCCCGCCATTTCCCACCGCTTCCTGCCAAGTTTTCCTGCCCTTTCCATCTGAACGGAGCTTTTAGTACGGTTATAGCCACTAACCGAGACTAAAGGTATTTCCCGCCTTTTCCCACCGCTTCCCACCCTTTCCATCTATATATAGGTGATACGTTCAATTTGCATCATCATTCTATATCATAATTTGCCTCTATTCATTGATATATGTCTTATTATGAGGTATTACTTATGTCTTTTCCTCTGTTTGCATGTTGGATGATTCTTAGAGGATGAACTGCCGGAGTCAGGTTTCTGATGGAAAAAGAGGTGTTTTGATGCAATTTCGCGAAGATCAGAAAAATACCAGAGAAATATTGGAAAATTATATTTTCCCAGAAGATCGAGGAAGCCAGAAGGGGAGGCTTAGCCGGTCAACGAGGGGCCCACACCCCCTAGGCGTGGGCCCACCTTGCCCCGCGCCTAGGGCAGGTGTGTCCCACCTAGCCGGCTCCCGACTCCGCCCTCTCGCCTATATCTTTCTCACGGAACCCTAACACCAGGGAGCGACCACAGAAACATTTCTGCCACCTCTACGGGGCAAAAAACACCGAGAGAGAAAGAGCTCTCCGGCAGACAGATTTCTGTCAGGGAAATCCCTTCCCGGAGAGGGGAGATCGTCGCCATCAACACTGTCATCAAGCTAGGATTCATCGGGGTCATTATCATCATCCACACCATCATCTCCACTAGCACCATCATCACCACTCCGTCCCGCTGTAACAATCGTGTTGGATCTTGCTTTAATTCTTAGGGGAAACTTTCCCGGGTTTAATTACTATTGTATTTGATGCTTGTGAGTGGAACCATTGGATTATTGTTTATGTTCAGATTGTTATCCATCACCATATCATCTTTGATCTTGATCCATATGATGTCTTGTGAGTAGTTCATCTAGTTCTTGAGGACATGGGAGAAGTCATGTTGTTAGTTGTGGATTTGTGTTGAGTTATTATTCAATGATTTAGTATTTAAGTTGTGGTGCTATTCTTCTAGTGGTGTCATGTGAACGTCGACTACATGATACTTCACCATTTATGGGCCTAGGGGAATGCATTGTGTATTTGGCTACTAATTGCGGGGGTGCCTAAGTGATAGAAACCTGAACCCCTGTTAGGACACCATTGCATAAGGGAGCGTAGGATCTCAGAGTTTAAGGTTGTGGTTAGGTTTATATCTTAATTACTTTCACTTTGTTTTGTTGCTTTATCAGAAAAAACCCCTAAAAATCCGTTTGTTACGTATTTACAGAGATTTCCTTCTCCATACCACTAGTCAACACCTTCTTCTCCTTGTTGGGATCGACACTCCTATTTATCGAAAGTACTATGATACACCCCCTATACTTGTGGGTCATCAAGACTATTTTCTAGCACCTTTTCAGGGGAGTGAATAGCTATTGAAAAGTGGAACTGGTAAAGAAAACTTCTACTGTGAGTATTGCTTTTTCTTTCTGTTTGTTACTTTGTTTCCAATATGGATAACCCACTTGGTTTTCTTTTTGGGAAAACTACTACCACTGTTAGGGTAGTAGATGAACCACCACCAGTTGAGATAGATCCTTTTAAGATACCTACAAGTATTGTTGATCGTGTTATGGATAATTATTATTTTGGGGATGGAACTGTCCATCCTGGTGATCACTTGCTTTTTATCCATGAATTATGCGGGTTGTTTAAGTGCAGTATCACAACCTAGGTGAAGAAGAAGTTACTCTCTATATCCTTGAAAGGGAGAGCTGAAGAATGGTATAAGCTGTTGAAGAATGGACAATCCATGGAATGGGAGGAAATGGCATCTCTCTTTTATTCTAAATTCTATCCTCCCAGTGAGATTCATAAGGATAGAAATCTGATATATAACTTTTGGCCTCGTGATGGAGAGAGTACAACTCAAGCTTGGGGGAGATTGAAGTTACTAATGCTTAAATTTCATATTCATCAACTCCCTAACAATATCATTATCAATAACTTTTATGCTAGGCTTTCTCTTCATGATAAAGATTTACTAGATGCTTCTTGTGCTGGATCATTCACACGTATGAAGGAGGAAGCTAAATGGGACCTCTTAGACCGTATTCAAGAGAACACTAAAGCTTGGGAGAATGATAAAGGAAGAAAGTTGGGTATAAACTATGATTATGAATGCATTAAATATTTTATGGGAACTGATGACTTCCGTGATATTAGTAATGAGTATGGTCTTGATTCTCAAGTTCTTGCAAAGTGTTTTAAGGTTTTTGCCTCTTATATTGAAATTCCCAAGAAAGAGTGGGACAAGTACCATGCTCCTTATAAAGACATTGTTACCCATGTTCCTGCTAGCGTAGAAGTTTGTACTATTGATCCTATTTTGCCTGAACCTTATGTTGAGAAAATCCCTTTTCCTGCTAAAGTAAAGGAGCATTCTATCATAGCTAATGTGCTTAGCAAAAGTGCATAGAAAACTGTGGAACCCGATGAGAAAATTATTATTGAGCCTGTAGTGGCTATTGTGAAAGACCTTGTCACTAGAAATATAGAGGATGAGCATATTGTCTTCTGTGAAGATGCTTCTAATATTGTATCTCGTCCTAGAAAAGTTAGAAAAACTAGTGTTCATGTGCTTTCTATTAAAATTGGTGATCATTGCTATTATGGTTTATGTGATATTTGTGCTAGTTCTAGTGTTATTCATTATGAGATTTACATGGAAATTATGCATGAAATTGGTCCATGTGAGCTTGAAGACATTGATGTGGTTATTCACCTTTCTAATAGAGAGACAGTCTGTCCCATTGGCAGTGTAAGAGATGTGGAGGTTCTTTGTGGTAAGATTAAATATCCTGCTGATTTTCTAGTACTTGGTTCTGAAGCTAGTAAAACCTATCCTATTATCTTTGGTAGACCTTTCTTGAATACTTGTGGGGCTATCATAGATTGTAGGAAGGAAAAAGTTTTGACTAAGTTTGATGGAGAGTCTTATGAGTTTAATTTTTCCAGATTTGTTAAAACTCCTTATGGAAATGAATTGCCTAATGAGGATTTCAAGGTTGAACAACTTTCTGCTATTTCTCTTGCTCCTAACAATGCCTTGCAGCAATTTATGGAAGATCATGAAAGCGATGTATTCATGAAGGACATAAATGAGATTGACGAGGTTTTCCTTCGTCATCCTGATCAACTTAAGCATAATCTACCTATGGAAGATTTGGGTACCACACTACCACCTAAAGGGGACCCTATTTTTGAATTAAAACATTTACCTGTTGATCTTAAATATCCTTATCTTGATGAGAAGAAAGTATATCCTGGTATTATTAGTTCTAAACTTTCAGGAAAGGAAGAAGAAAGGTTACTCGAAATACTGAAGAAACACCGAGGAGCTATGGGTTATACTCTTGATGATTGAAAAGGAATTTCTCCCACTATATGTCAGCATGCTATTAATATAGAACCTGATGCAAAACCAGTTGTTGAGAACCAACTCCATCTAAATCCTAGGATGAATGATGTGGTAAGAAATGAGGTATTAAAACTCCTTGATGCCGGTATTATTTACCCTATTGCTGATAGTCAATGGGTTAGTCATGTTCATTGTGTTCCCAAGAAAGAGGGAATAACTGTTGTGCCTAATGAAAATAATGAGCTTATACCCCAAAGAGTAGTGGTGGTTTTAGGATGTGCATTGATTTTAGAAAGGTCAATGAAGTTACTAAGAAAGATCATTATCCTTTGCCCTTTATTGATCAAATTCTTGAGAGGTTATCCAAAAAGACTCACTTTTGTTTTCTTGATGGTTATTCTGGTTTCTCTCAAATTGCTGTGAAAGCACAAGATAAAGAGAAAACCAATTTCACTTGTCCTTATGGTACTTATGCTTATAGGTGTATGCCTTTTGGTTTATTTAATGCTCCTGCTACCTTTCAGAGATGTATGTATGCAATCTTTCATGGTTTTTGTGAATAAATTGTGGAGGTTTTCATGGATGATTTTTCCGTCTATGGAACTTCTTTTGATAACTGTTTGCACAACCTTGATAAAGTTTTGCAGAGATGTGAAGAAACCAACCTTGTTCTTAATTGGGAGAAATGCCATTTCATGGTTAATGAAGGGATTGTTCTTGGACACAAAATTTCTGAAAGAGGTATTGAAGTGGACAGAGCCAAAATTGAAGCAATTGAGAAGATTCCTTGCCCTAGAGATATAAAAGGTATTCGTAGTATCCTTGGTCATGATGTTTCTATAGGAGGTTTATTAAAGATTTCTCCAAAATTTCAAAGCCCCTTACTAATATTCTTCAAAGATATGTACCTTTTGTTTTTGATGATGATTGTAAGGAAGCTTTTGAAACTTTGAAAAAAGCTTTGACTACTGCTCCTATTGTTCAACCACCTGATTGGAGTTTACCTTTTGAAATTATGTGTGATGCTAGTGATTTTGTTGTGGGTGCTGTCCTTGGGCAACGTGCTGATAAGAAGTTGAATGTTATTCATTATGCTAGCAAAAAACTCTAGATGCTGCTCAAAAGAACTATGCTACTACTGAGAAAGAGTTCTTAGCTGTAATCTTTGCATGTGATAAGTTTAGACCCTACATTGTTGATTCAAAGGTCACTATTCATACTGATCATGCTGCTATTAAGTACCTTATGACAAAGAAGGACGCTAAGCCTAGGATTATTAGATGGGTGTTGCTTTTACAAGAGTTTGATCTGCATATTGTAGACAGGAAAGGTGCTAAAAATCCCATTGCTGACAATTTATCTCGTTTGGAAAACATTTCTTTTGACCCTCTGCCTGTTAATGATAGTTTTCCAAATGAGCAGTTGGCTGCAATAAGGGCAAGTCCGCATGAGAGTCCTTGGTATGCTGATTATGCTAACTTTATTGTTTCCATGTATTTGCCTCCAACCTTTACAGCCCAGCAAAGGAGAAAATTCTTTTATGATCTAAGGAATTAATTTTGGGATGACCCACACTTATATAAATAAGGAATGGATGGTATTATGCGAAGGTGTGTTCTGGAATTTGAACAAGAGATATTGAGAAAATGTCACGGCAGTGCTTATGGAGGACATTATGCTGGGGATAGGACTGCACAATAGGTTTTACAATCTAGATTTTATTGGCCTACCCTCTTCAAGGATGCAAGGAAGTTTGTCTTATCATGTGATGAATGTCAACGAGTTGGTAACATTTATGGACACAATGAAATGCCTATGAATTATTCTCTTGTTATTGAACCCTTTGATTGTTGGGATTTGACTTTATGGGTCATTTTCCTCCTTCAAAAGGGTATACTCATATTCTTGTTGTTGTTTACTATGTTACAAAGTGGGTAGAAGCCATACCTATGAACAACGCTGATGGTAAGGCCTCTTTAAAAATGCTTAAGGATGTTATTTTTCCTAGGTTTGGTGTGCCTAGATATCTCATGACCAGTGGAGGCTCTCATTTTATTCATGGGGTTTTTAGAAAAACTCTCTCTAAGTATGATGTAAACCATAGAATAGCTTTAGCTTATCACCCCCAAACCAGTGGGCAAGTAGAACTTTCCAATAGGGAAATTAAATCTATCTTGCAAAAGATTATTAATAGATCTAGGAAAAATTGAGCTAAAAAGTTGAATGACGCTTTATGGGCTTATAGAACTGCTTATAAAAATCCTATGGGGATGTATCCTTACAAAATGGTCTATGGGAAAGCTTGTCACTTGCCTTTAGAATTAGAACACAAAGCTTATTGGGCAGTTAAAGAGTTGACTAGAGATTTTAAACTTGCTGGCCTAGAGTAGAGTGTTTAGCAAAGACCGATAACGATCCATATACTCTACAACTAGAGTAGGTTCAGCTTGGACTAGAGTAGAGTGATCAAATTCATGCTCTAGGTTTGAGGTTTCATGAGGTAAAATGGTATGAGTACTACCTTCTAGAGCTTGGGATTTCTGTTCTCGGATCATGGTTATGGCTGCTGCTACGACAATCTGATATGCAGATTCCATGCACCTTGCCTCTCCTGATGGCATTTCTCCCTTAAGTATTAACTCCTTGGGTAACATGATCATGACATAGTATTTAGCTAATACCTACCCATCATAGTAACTGTAAATCTTGACCAAAAGTCTTGATTCACATTCCAAACTCCATAGAAGTTATCGGAGATTATCTGTCCAATCCCCTCCGTAGTCATCCAACGTCCTGTTCATCACTTGAACATTCCGGGGTGGATATCGAGGTGCCATGTGGAACTGTAGATAAGAAATTATCATCAGTCTCATAGAGTTAAAACTCTTGGGTTTGATCAGAATTTCAATCATACGAAAGAGTTATCGCACTAGTAACATAACAGGATTATCCTCAAGTGAATATCCCTCATATCACTAGAGAACTCTTTATTATTGCTAGGATGTGTCCAACAGGTTCTACCTATTTACTAGGTTTCCAACCTAATGGTCAAAGCATATGCTCTGATACCAACTGCGGTGACCCAGCATACCAATGCATGCTATAGTATACTATAGTTGTTGACATAACACCAATGAAACACTGTTCACTAGTATTACATCCCTCAGAATGGCACAACAGAAACACAGCGGGTCCAATACATGGCCAAAGGTTACAACTCACTCTTTACACAAGATCTAGAGAACACTCTAGGTTAAATAGAGAGAAAGAACTTTTTACGGAGAAGAATCAAAGATAAACAACGCAAGAACTATTATACTATTAAGACTAGTATTCTAGCTAAGAGGTTGGCATTGCTGCTATTGCAACGCACTATAGAAATAGGTTCTTTGGCTAGAGATTATCTTTCTATCTAATCAGTAACTTCGTCTTCACTTGAGCTGAGGTATTTGTTTACTTCCTTGTCTTTGTTGAAGAGATTTAGCTTTGGATGATGCTTCCTAGAGCATAACTTGGTGTAGACATCGTCTCAATGGCTTCAGAATCTAGCAAGGGTTAAGAAGATTCTTTGAGTACGAGCGTACTCAGCAAGATCACTAGAAAAGGAGTGTTTGATGCACTATAACTACAGCCATAGACCGTAGGTCGTAGGCCAATGCAAGTTTTCATAAACATTTCTTCAAAGGTTGCTTTTATTCTGAAAAGCTATGTCCATCAGCCTTCACGGGTTTACTAGAACTTTCATGGAGTTCCTTTCTGAAAAAACATTTCATAATCCCTAATGTTTTGTGTGTTAGATAAAAATATCAAGGACTATTTAATGTGTGTTGAAGTGTTGCAGCTCTCTCTAAGGATAAAAGGAAAAGGAATTTGCCTTTGGGGGCGGATAATCCGCCCCCACCCTTTTCCCAAATAGGCGCAAGCCCCAGAAGGGGGGTGGAGTTTCGGCCGGATTTTCCGGGCCCGCCGGATAATCCGCCCCTCGAGAGGGCCGGATATTCCGCCCCTCATGTTCACTACCAAGGCGCAAGCCCTAGAGAGGGAGCGGAGTTTCGGCCGGACTTTCTGGCCAAGCCGGATGATCCACCCCTAGAGGGGGCCGGATAATCCGCCCCTCCCAAAGTCTTCATCAAGTTCTACAGGCGCCAGCCCTAGAGAGGGGGCGGATTTTCTCCCCAGAATATCCTCCCTAGGGGCGGAGTTTTCCCAGGGGGCGGATAGTCCGCCCCTAGTGGGGGGCAGATAATCCGCCCCCAAACTTGTTCAACGGCCAGATCCGTGGAGGGGGTATTTAAGCCAGCCTTCCCCCTCCCGCCGGATCTCTTGGTTCATTCGAAAAAGTCAAGATATGATCTGCAACCTTCATCCAAGAGAGCTCCACCTAGATCCACCCAAAGGCCCCGTCCCTTGGTGGAATCGAAGGAGGAGAACTCGATTCATCATCAACAATCAAGCGCTTCATCTCCTCTCCATTCATTTGGAGAATCACCGATCTAGTATTTCTTACGAATACCTATGTCACATCCCAAAATTTTCCAAATTTTGAAATGTGAAAAATAAATAAACAAAATAAATAATTGTTGAAATTTAGGGTGAAAAGAAACTTTTGTTTCTAAATGGAAACTTAAAATCCCATCTTGAACAAACTTTGATCAATGTTTGAATCCAACTAAATTCAAATCAAGTGAAATGCATTCTTCATAAATGCATCTTGAAATTTAAACACTTGGAAAATAAACCAAAATTCTAACACCCTAATGGAAGAAAAACATTTCCAAGTGATCTCTAAGCCTATGGATTTGATCCATATAAAATTGGTCAAACAAACATTTCAAAATGATCAAGAATGACAAATAGAAATATTATAAAACCATATGAATTGGTTTCACTTAATTTGGAGCCATAGATAAAATCTTATGAAATTAATAAGATAAGGAAATTGAATTTCCAAAGCTAATGAAACACCTATCTAGAAATCCATACCAAATGGTGAGAAAATAATCCCAAAGAGATTTAAAAGGATAAATAAATATTAAATAAGATTTTACAAATTGGAATTACCAACTTTGGATCTATAAATAAAAAGATATGGATTTTATGAGATAAGGAAAGAAATATTAAATGAGGAATATCTAAAAGGCCAAATTAAATCTCGACCTAATCCATAAACAAATGGAATAAATATAATCCAAATCCAAATAGAATAATGGATAAAGAATCTTCCAAATAAAATAAAATGGCATTAACCAAATTCTATCTCTATTTGAATTAAGACAAATCCCTAATAAGTTTGATTATTTAAATCATGAGAAAATAGAATTTGGAATTTACCCAAGTGGAATTAAAAATTATTTAATTAACTTAATGGGATCAAAGAAATCAACTAAATAAAATTTATGGAGTTAAACCCATATTTAATTTCATTGGAATAAAGACAAATACCCAAATTAAAATGATTAATAAATCATATTAAAAACATTCCAAATAATTCAAAGTGAATTATTTGACAACATATTAAATAAATAAAACCTACTGAAAAGGTTTGGTAAAAATTTGAATTCAAATAAGAGTTAAAATTATATTTAAAATCTTGTTTGAATTTAAAACAAGGGCCTAATTTAAATAATCAATATACCCTAAAAAGAATAAAAAAATACTTCAGAATATGTTAATAAACAGTGTTTTATTATACACAAAGTTTGGTTGAAGTTTGAATTCAAATTGTTGTTTGAAATGACTAAACCAAATCAAAACAGAATAATAGAAATGGAAAAAGAGAAAGAGAAGCAGAACAAAAAAAATGAACAAAGCCAGCCCAACCCAACCTGGCCCAGTCCAGCCCAGCAAGCCCACCTCTATCCCCCGAAACGTTTTATTTCTCACTGCAGAACAAACCCGCACAGTCGATGACATCTGGACCCCACCCCCATTCTCTCTCACTCGCTGACGCCAGGCCCCCACCTGCCAGACCATCGTCTCCACCCACGCGAAGACCACGCCCTCTGGCCATTTCTGCCGCCGATTACTCGCGATCAATCCACCTTAATGCCGTGATTATTCCTCGCCGTGACCACGCCGTATTAAATGCGCGCTCCTCCTCTTTCATATCCCCCAGACATCTCCTCCCCACTGCCCCTAGGCTGCTCGAATTTGTCCACACACTGCCACTGCCTCCGACGCCCTCCGGCGAAGATTCCGACAAACCCAGGCCGCGCCTCGCCCCCTCGACCACACGAGCGTGTTCCAATGACTCCTGTGCATCTTCCGGTGTCCCTCTCTTGGCGGTGCGACTACCAGAGCTTCGGCAAGGGCATCACCCGAGCGCCATCGTCATCTGTCTCTTCTCCAGCGACTTCCCTGGTAACGTTCTGACCGCCCCTCTTCCTTCCGATGATGCGCATGTGGCCAGTGACCTCTTCCAGAACTAACGCCACCGTTTTCGTGTCCTAGATCGCACCGTAGCATCGCCTCCGTCTTCGATAGTAAGCAGTCGTCGTCTGTCTCTTCTCCAGTGAGCAATCGCCGTCGTTTCTGTGCGCCCCTTGATAGAAGGAAACCGCCTTGAGCTTCACTAGGATCACGCGAGCACTGTGAGCATCTTCTCTCTCTCCTTATCTTCCTGCTTCGCCAGAACCACCGCGAGCAGATCCGCGCCGCCGTTCGCCGTCGCCAGCGCCACCAGATCGTGGTCAAAGCGTTTCTGTCCGTCGGATTTAGATCGCAAGGCCAGGATAGATAACTCAAACAAAGGGGTACGTAGCATTCTGTGTTGTGCGATTTGCATTAGATCCAACGATCCACAGTGCTCGATCCAGACGAATCGGTACCGCCCAGTAAGAAACAGCCACATGGCTCTGAGTGAGTTTTAAAAACAGAAACATTTCAATTAGATATGGGAATTTGTAAATTGCATAACTTTTTTTAGTAAATTGCTTCTGGTAAAATGGTTGTTTTTGCAGAAACTTTTATATGCATAATTTGAATATAAAATTATTCTAAAATTGTTTTTGTGATAAAATCTTTGGAAAATGCATTGTTTTGAACCTACTGACCATAGAAACCAACTTGTGGATTCAAAAACATATTTTGTGAAGCAAAAGAATGAATCTTTGTTTTAGAACATTTCTAGTCAAATAAAAATGTTGTTTATATGTTAAAAATACTTTTTGTAGAAAAATCTTTGGGAAATGATTTGGATTAAACTCTCTAACCCTAAACACAAAGTTTTATGATTTGAAAACATATTTTGTGAACCCTATAAAAATTATTGCTTTGCTAAAGGCATTTTCAACCACATAAAATATTGATTTGGTTTAAAAATGGTTTATGGGTAAAATCTTTTTCAAATGGTTTTGCCACTTTTATAAAATGACCAATAGGTGTTTTAGAATGTTTATAACCTATTAGAAACCACATTTTTAAATAAAACAATCTTTGGCATGCTTGCAAGCATTGCTTTATTTCTATTATTTTATGTGATGTTTGCTTGAATGGTAGATTGAATTATTGCTTGCTTGATTGAATTGTAGTGATTTGAAGAGTGTGAATATTGCAAGATCAGGGAGTGAACTTGTATTCTCTACCAAAAAGGCAAGTAATGCTTCATACTTTTGTCCCATTATTTTCACTATGCATTAGTGATATTTCTAAGTAGGACTTGCATGGAATTTTTGCTAAGTATAAACTATGCCATGGGAAAACCTAGTAGAAGAAACCTTAGTAGAATTTACCTAAGTTAAGATTCCTACTACTATTATGCTTAGCCTAGCTAGTAGCAAACAAGGGTGGATTGTATTCATGCTATAGAATATTTCTAAGTCAAGGACTTGTGTTTTGTTTAATAAAACAACTAAGTGAATGAATCACCTGGGTGGAATGGAAAGAATGGTTTGTGTTGAGTGGTTATGCAAGTCCAGTATGCTGGGGAAAACTTGGGCATCACCAAGTACAGTATACTGGGGAAAACTTGGTATCTCACTTGTGGAATGCCACCCAGGAACAAAGAGATTTGAGATGTCAAATATTGAGAAGCTTCAAGTGCAGCCACTTGGCATTATGGGCTCTGCTAGGATCATATAGGTTGCAATAACTTAGCCAAATGGACAGTTGGTGGTAGGGGATTGATAGGTTGGAGCGCATCCATTCTGGTCTAAGGGAAGGCTTCTGAAAGATCTTGTCTGGGTGAAACCAAGTCTTGTGGGGAAAGTGCACCACCTCTGCAGAGTGTAAAAATATCTAAGTACTTAGCCATGTCCCTGGTAAAGGACAATTTGAGCATCAAGACATGGGAGCTATCAAGAATCTCCTCATCCCAATTTATAAGTTAAAAATTTTGTGGTTGAACAAGGGTTGAAGGATCACCAATTTCTATTGGGAGATGCCTTGGGTGATTTTTGATAAACAAAAACTTAGTGTTTTTCAAAAGATAAGTAAAATATATTTTGAGAAAAGCAAGCCTAAGCTCCACTTAGCCAAATGCATATAGATGCTAGACTCCACTATACTACCATAGTATCACTTGCCAATACAATTCAAATGTGTTGACCCTTGTGGCTGTAACTTATTATGTTGCAGGTTTGTTTGATGTTAGTGAAGTATGTTGATTAGGATTACAAGTCTACAACCAACATGATTTCCTGTGGCACTTTAAAGATGAAGGACTCCATGCTATAGTTATTTCTGCTACATTGTAATGAGATAGCCAATTGAGCTATGTAAGATGTAATGAATTATTTTATTCCTGGTTATAAAATTGTATTATGACCTTTGTTTCTTGATATTACATCTTAACTATGGATGCTAGCTATTGATCCGGGGACTAGCATTGTAAACACAGGGATCTCTACCTTATTAAAGGTTGGGACCTCTTAAATATGGTATCAGAGCACTGTGTTGCCTGTAGGATTGTAACCCTAGGATTGGACAAAACCCCTTAGAAAAATAGGATTTGTATTTGTTCCAAAACTTATTTACAAACAATCTTGTAAACTCTTTCCTTAACCTTTTGGTTTTAACTCTACATCTCTTCTATTTTCAACTTAATGGATAAAGCCTCCACCATGAGCAAAGACTTCAACATGAGCAAAGGACTTCACCAACTCAAGTGATTTCAACCTTATTCTCAACAAGGACTTCAACTTGGATATCACTAAGGACTACAAGTGAGATAAGTAATATTACTCAAGACTTGAAGACTAAGGAAACACAACTTAGAAGGAATCATCATCACCTTTGAAGTTTTGTGACCAAGATACAAGAAATTCTCCATGGATATAAAGATCTTGTTCATGAAGAGTCAACTAAGAAGAATGGAAAGATCTCAAGTGAACCATATAGTTGGACCAGCATATTTAGTTTAAATCAAACCCACCAACTTATGTGGTGTAGCAAAAATATTTTATTGACTAAAAATGTACTTGAAACTTGTTGTTCGATTGGAATGTTTGTTTGTGATTGTTTGCACATTGCTTGTGTGAACTGTGATATGTGTGATTTGAATTCTTCCTTAGAAATATTTTGCCTATTCTAATCCCAATCCAACCCAAACAGATGACTACTCCAAGAAACTCCAACATCAAGGATGGTGACAACAACAACCAAGGGATCAACATGAGAGAACTCATAGTAACCCAAACCCAGTTGAACCAAGTGACAACTCAGTTTTTAGCCAACAACAATGAGTTAGACCCAACCATGCAAAGGTTTTTGGAAACCCAAACTCAATTGATGCAAAAGGTGACAAATCAAATGATCAACATGGGAGATAACCCTTCCCAAGGATTTTATGACAACAAGGATGTCAAGGATGATATTCTAGAAGGAACCCAAGCTTGCAATGTTTGTGGAGACAAGGATCACACTTCCAAAGATCATGAAGATCAATGCCCCAATTGTGAAGAGAAACATCCAACTAATCAATGCCCCACATCTCAAGCTACTTGTTTCCTATGTGAAGGAAATGATCATGTCCCTATCCAATGCCCCATCTATTCCATAGTTCAACAAAGGAAACAAGATGGAGTGCATCAACAGTTTGTAAACCCTCATGCAGGAACAACTTCTGCCAAGAAGGATGAAGGCAAAGTCAAAACCATGCATCATAAGGCCAAATCCAAAGTGACCACAAAGTGTTGCTACTCTTGTGAAGAAGAAGGTCATATCTCTAGTAACTGCCCCAAGAAGAGAGAAAGATTTCCCACCTTTGTGGTGAAATATGAAGAGCATGAACTAGAAGAACTCCTAGCTTTGGAGAGACCCCAAAATAAGAAGAAGGACATAAGCCAATTGCAATGTTACAATTGCAAAGAGATGGGACACTATGCCAGTGATTGCCCAGAAAAGAAGAGGAACCAAGGAAACAAACAAGAGGCAATGATACCAAAGGAAAAGAAATATATCAGCCAAGTGATGTGTTTCAAATGCAAATAACTAGGCCATTATGCAAACAAGTGCCCATAGAGGATACATAAAGATCCCAAGTAAGCCAAGATGTAATCTAGTTGGAAAACTTTTAAGGGTGGTAGTACCCTAGTTGCTTTGAGCCAACTTGTAACCCTAGCCTTCCCAAATCTCGGGACGAGATTTATTTTAAGGGTGGTAGCCTGTCACAACCCAAAATTTTCCAAATTTTGAAATGTGAAAAATAAATAAACAAAATAAATAATTTTTGAAATTTAGGGTGAAAAGAAACTTTTGTTTCTAAATGGAAACTTAAAATCCCACCGCGAGCAGAGCCACGCCGCCGTTCGCCGTCGCTAGCACCACCAGATCGTGGTCAAAGCGTTTCTGTCCGTCGGATTTAGATCGCAAGGACATGATAGATAACTCAAACGAAGGGGTACGTAGCATTCTGTGTCGTGCGATTTGCATTAGATCCAACGATCCACAGTGCACGATCCAGATGAATCGGTACCGCCCAATAAGAAACAGCTACGTGGCTCTGAGTGTGTTTTAAAAATAGAAACATTTCAATTAGATATGGGAATTTGTAAATTGCATAACTTTCAAACCACACGTCCAAATTTTGCAAACTTTATATCAGTGGAATCAGAAAGACAAGTACTTTCCAACCATGTGCTTTTTTTTAGTAAATTGCTTCTGTTAAAATGGTTGTTTTCGCAGAAACTTGTATAGGCATAATTTGAATATAAAATTCATTCTAAAATTGTTTTTGTGATAAAATCTTTGGCAAATGGATTGTTTTGAACCTACTGACCATATAAACCAACTTGTGGATTCAAAAACATATTTTGTGAAGCAAAAGAATGAATCTTTGTTTTAGAACATTTCTAGTCAAATAAAAATGTTGTTTATATGTTAAAAATACTTTTTGGAGAAAAATCTTTGGGAAATGATTTGGATTAAACTCTCTGACCCTAAACACAAAGTTTTATGATTTGAAAACATATTTTGTGAACCCTATAAAAATTATTTCTTTGCTAAAGGCATTTTCAACCACATAAAATATTGATTTGGTTTAAAAATGGTTTATGGGTAAAATCTTTTGCAAATGGTTTTGCCACTTTTATAAAATGACCTGTCACATCCCAAAATTTTCCAAATTTTGAAATGTGAAAAATAAATAAACAAATAAACAATTGTTGATTTTTAGGGTGAGAAGAAACTTTTTGATTCCAATTGGAAACATCAAAACCTATTTTGATCAAATAAAATCCTAAAGGGATTTAAAAAGATAAAAAATTAATAAACAAAGTTATAATAGTTGGAATTACTATTTTTGGATCTTTTAATAAAAAGATTTGATTTTCAGAAGCAAAGATAGAATTATAAGTAAGGATTATTTTTAGAGAGCCAAATTAAATCTTGGCCAAGCTTTTGAAATGAAATGTTTCTATTTGATAAAAAGGGTAAAGGTTTATTTAAATAAAATAATGAGGATTTATTAATATCCAATTTTATCAAAGTAAAGGTTTTTCCATTTTAAATAAAACACTAAAACTTGTTAATTTATTTTAAATAAGATTTCTAAGAGTTTTATATTTTCAAATGAAACCTACTGAATTGATTTTGGTATTATTTTAGATTTCAATTAGAGTTTAAAAATAAATCAAATCCTATTTGAATTAATAACTAAGATCTATTTATTTAATTATTAATGGATCTTAAAAAGAATAAAAATTATTTTATTTTTGGACTTTGATTTGTGTTGTTAAATAGAATTAAAATAAATACAAAGTTTAGCAAAAGTTTGAATTCCTTTGAGTGTTTGAATTTTTTGAATAAAATCAAAACAGAAAATCAAATGGAAAAAGAAAAAGAAATCTGTATAAAAAAATGAAACAGACCCAGCACAGCAAGGCCCAGTCGCAGCCCAACTCTCCCCCACTCAGCGAAACGTTTTTCACTCATTCTCGCACCCGCAGAGTCATAAACAGGTGGCCCATTTCCCACTCTGTCTCCCCCTCTGACAGAAAGGCCCCACAGCGCCAGCACATCGTCTTCAACCCGCTGACAGACAGGCCCCACTCTTTCTAGTCAAATAAAATTATTGATTTTATTTTCGAAATGATTTTTGAGTAAAATCTTTGGGAAATGATTTGATTCAAACCTTCTGACCCTAAACACCAAGTCTTGAGAATTAAAATATATTTGGTGAACCCTTTAAAGAATATTGCTTTGATAAAAGCATTTTTAACCACATAAAATAATGATTTGATTTAAAAATGGTTTATAGATAAAACCTTTTGCAAATGGTTTTACCACTTTTTGAACCTTATAATGTTTAGAGCCTAGTAGAAACCACTTTTGCAAATAAAACTATCTTTTGCATGCTTGCATGCATGACCTTGTTTCTATTATTTTATGTGTGATAATTTGTTGGAATATTGGTTGGAATGCTAGTTGAACTTGTGTTTGCTTGATTGAATTGTAGTGGAATTAGAAGAGTGTGATATTTGCAAGATCAAGAAGTGAACCAACATTCTCTACTAAAAAGGCAAGTGACACTATCATCCAAGTCCTACTATTTTCATTACACTTAGTGGATTTTTGAAACATGCATGACAAGGACTACTATATTTTATGCTAAGGTAAATCCTAATAGGATACCCTTATATCTCCCTTAGTGGAAACATTGTAGTTGTAGTATGCTTAGCCCTGCTATATATTGGGATGGGATACATGTTATGAATATATGAAGTATTAAAAATATATATGTTTTATATAATAAAACAAGTACTCAATGAACCACCTGGGTGGACAAGGATACTCAAGGTTGGACAAGGTGGCAACAAAAGTAACCATGTTTATATGGCTATCTCTTTTTGTTTGTGCACTAGAAGGAAACCACCCAGGGACTTAGATATTGAACATGTTTCTCGTACAGTGGCTTCCGTGTACAGCCACATGCTAAATGGGCTCTGGCTTAGTCAACTACATAGTGGAAGACCCATGCATTGGCATCTTCAGGTTAACTAGAATTGTGTAAGGGAACTTGAAACCCTACATTGGTTCCTGGATGACAAGCTAGCATTGTATATTGGGAGGAATCCATCTTGGTGAGTACTTATCCAGCGGCCACTGGTGGCATCAAGATGAGATTGTGTCATGTGGGTAAAGTGTACAACTTCTGCAGAAGATCAAAATTCTAAGTACTTAGCCGTGTCCCGGGTTATGGACAATATTGAGCAACTAAGGCCTGAAGCTATGGAAGATCTCGACATTCCAATTTCTCAAAGTAAAACTTGATGGCGACAACAAGGGATTTGAAGCACTTGGAGTTTTACAAGAAGTTCAAAAAGATTTGACAGAGATCAAAAACTATTTTGAAAAGATAGGACAAAACTACATTGCATTCTGCAAATGAGCCTAAACCCTACTTAGCCAAATATGCATGTAATGATAGGATCCACTTATTTCTACATAGTAGTGAAACTTGCCAACACAATTCAAATGTATTGACCCTTGTGGCTGCAACTTATTATGTTGCAGGTTTGTTTGATGTTAGTGAAGTTTATTGATTAGGATTACAAGTCTACAACCAACATGACTGCATGTGGCACTTTTGAAGATGAAGGACTCCATGCTTATAGATATTCTGCTGCAATGTAATGTAATAGCCAAATGAGCTATGTAATATGTATGAATTATTTTATTCCTGGTTATAAAGTTGTATTATGACCTTTGTTTCTTGATATTACATCTTAACTGTGGATGCTAGCTATTGATCCAGGGACTAGCATTGTAAACACATGGATCTCTACCTTATTCAAGGTTGGGAACCTTACAGATGGTATCAGAGCACGGTGTTTCCTGTAGGATTGTAACCCTAGGATTGGACAAAAACCCTTAGAAAAATAGGAGTTGTATTTGTTCCAAAAATTATTTACAAACAATCTTGTAAACTCTTTTCTCAACCTTTTTGGTTTTGATTCTACATATCTTCTATTTCAACTTGATGGACAAAGCCTACCCCATGGCCAAATACTTCACCATGACCAATGACTTTAACTTTAGTTCAGCAAGGACTTCATCAACTCTAATGACTTCAACATCTTCAAGTGATTTCAACTTTAGTTTCACCAAAGATTTCAAACTTAGACATCACTAAGGACTACAAGTGAGAACCAAGAGACATTAGATTGCCTACCAAAGACATTGATATCAAGTTAGAGTATGTATCATATTGACCTATGAGGTATGATTATACTAAGTTATTATTTTCAAGAAAACTTGTTTCCTTCAACTCATGAGTTAAGCTCATAAGTTGTTAAGTAAATAGTTGCTTGTTGATTGTTTGGTTGTTTGATTGAACTTGGTTGTTTTGAGTTGTGTGTTAAAAACTTCTTAAAAACCTATCTTCCATTACTCATCCCTATCAAACCAACAGATGCCTCCTCGTCGTGCCAACCCCAACCAAAACAACAACAACATCACCCCTGAGATGCAACAGATGTTGGCAGTTCAGACACAGTTGATGCAGGAGATGACCACATTCATACAGAATCAGAACAACAACAACAATCAGAATAATCCTCCAGCACTTGATATGCTCACCAAGTTTTTGAAACTTAGGCCTGCAAGGTTCTCTGGAACAACTGATCCATTGGAAGCTGATGATTGGTTACGTTCAGTGAACAAAGACTTAGTGGCTGTTGGCTGCACCGATGAAGAAAAAGTTAGGTTTGCAGCATTTCTTCTTGAAGGACCAGCAGCAACATGGTGGGACAACTTTCAGATCACCACTCCCCTTGAAGATGTGACTTGGGATATTTTTGAGGATGGATTCAGAACAACTCACATTTCACCTGGAGTGATGTACTTGAAGAAAAAGGAGTTTCACAATCTGAAGCAGCGTCACCTCAGTGTGGCTGAGTATATTGAAGAATTCAACAATCTGGCACGCTATGCACCAGATGAAGTTGATATAGATGCTAAGAGAAAAGAAAAGTTTCTTGAAGGACTTAAAGATGAGTTGAACCTGCAGCTAGCTGTTTCCTATGTCCCAACTTATCAATCACTCTGTGACAAAGCCACTATATTGGAAAACAAGATGAATCAAGTTGAGAACAGAAAGAGGAAGCATAAACTCAAGAATCACTCAGGATCATCAAGGAAGAAGTATTCATTCAAAAAGAGCAAGGAAGATTCTGAACCACATCAGTATCACCACAACAACAATGGAAGTGAGAATAGTGGAAATGATACTGACAATGGAGATGACCTTGGTCAGAACCAACATGACACTTTCGGGAAGAAAGATATTAGCCAGTTGCAATGCTATAATTGTAAGGAGCTTGTACACTATGCATCAGACTGTCCTGAGAAGAACAAGAAAAAGGATGCTAGAAGAGCCAATGGAAATGACTCCAATGTGACCCAGAAAGGACATGTGAACCACATTGACATGGATGGAAACTTTGAAGAGATAGAAGAAGTGGATATCAGGAACTAGTTAACTCAGAAGAGTCAAATAAGGATTCCTTGTCTGGATATTAAGTGTTGAACCTATGGTCAAGTGAACCATCAATGTAACCCTATGAGACTTTATTTTAAGGGTGGTAGTACCCTAGTTGCCTTGAAGCCAACTTGTAACCTTTAGCCTTCCCAAATCTCGGGACGAGATTTATTTTAAGGGTGGTAGCCTGTCACATCCCAAAATTTTCCAAATTTTGAAATGTGAAAAATAAATAAACAAATAAACAATTGTTGATTTTTAGGGTGAGAAGAAACTTTTTTATTCCAATTGGAAACATCAAAACCTATTTTGATCAAATAAAATCCTAAAGGGATTTAAAAAGATAAACAATTAATAAACAAAGTTATAATAGTTGGAATTACTATTTTTGGATATTTTAATAAAAAGATTTGATTTTCAAAAGCAAAGATAGAATTATAAGTAAGGATTATTTTTATAGAGCCAAATTAAATCTTGGCCAAGCTTTTGAAATGAAATGTTTCTATTTGATAAAAAGAGTGAAGGTTTATTTAAATAAAATAATGAGGATTTAGTAATATCTTATTTTATTAAAGTAAAGGTTTTTCCATTTTAAATAAAACATTAAAACTTGTTAATTTATTTTAAATAAGATTTCTAAGTGTTTTATATTTTCAAATGAAACCTATTGAATTGATTTTGGTATTATTTTAGATTTCAATTAGAGTTTTAAAATAAATCAAATCCTATTTGAATTAATAACTAAGATCTATTTATTTAATTATTAATGGATCTTAAAAAGAATAAAAATTATTTTATTTTTGGACTTTGATTTGTGTTGTTAAATAGAATTAAAATAAATACAAAGTTTAGCAAAAGTTTGAATTCATTTGAGTGTTTGAATTGTTTGAATAAAATCAAAACAGAAAATCAAATGGAAAAGAAAAAGCAATCTGTATAAAAAAATGAAACAGACCCAGCCCAGCAAACAAGCCCAGCAAGGCCCATTCGCAGCCCAACTCTCCCCCACTCAGCGAAACGTTTTTCACTCATTCTCGCACCCGCAGAGTCACAGACAGGTGGCCCATTTCCCACTCTCTCTCCTCACAGACAGCCCCACGCCAAAGACATCGCCTTCACCAGCTAGCCGTTTTCCCCTCTCCTCAACGGCGTTCTGCCGATTTACTCCGGCGTTGAATTCACGTAAATGCCTGCGTTACATCCTCCAGTGACCATGCGTACTTACTCGCCCCTGTCCCCTATCGCTTTCCCCCCAAACCACTCCACCCCTCTGCCACCGGGCTGCCCCAATCGTGAGCTCGAGCCCTCTCTGCTCCGACGAGCTCCTTCGTCAATTCCGGCGAGGACAGACTCCCCCTCGGCCCCTGCTTCACACGGGTTTCATCAGCAGCCTCTTGTGCACCTCCCTGTGCCAATCGTTTGACCTCGCCCGCTCCACAACATCGACAACTTCGATTCTGAGCGTCGTCGCCGTCTGCCTTGGCTCCGGCGAACTCTCCTGGTAAGCTCAGACCTCCCCAGCACCTCCCGATGATGCTCCCTTATTCGCGACCCTCGTTCGCACCTAACCATGCCTCTACCTTGTCTTAGCGTGGTCCTAAACGACACCAGTAACGACGTCTGAGCACAACCGATGCCGCTGCACACTCCGGCGAGGAATTACCGCCGTTCATGTGCGCCCCTTGGACAGCTGCGACCACCTCAAGCTTCACCTCGACCACGCGAACACGGTGAGCTGTTTCCCTTCTTCATTTGCTTCCTGGAATCGCCACGACGCCGCCATCTGAGCGTGCACCGCCGCTCGCCGCCGCGCAGCGCCGCCAGTCCTTGGTCGAAGCAGCTGAGCCCGTTGGATCCTAATCCCGCGGCTAAGATTAGATTTAAGTGAAAGGGTATCGTGTGCCTCTGCGCCGCATGATCTCACTTAGATCCAACGATCCAGAGAGCCCGATCCGCACGAAGCGGTACCAGCCAATAGAATCACGCCGCGTGGCACTGGTTTTGTTTAAAACAGAAATTTGAATCTGATTGATATGCAAACTTGTAAAATTCATAACTTTAATTCTACACGTCCAAATTTTTCAAACTTTATATCAATAGAATCAGTAGAACAAGTACTTTGCAACCATGCATTTTGTTTAATGATTTGCCTATGTAAAATTGTTTGAAATTGCAGAAACATGTGTAGGCTTATTTTGAATATAAAAATTGTTCTAGATATAATTTTAATGTGAAATCTTTGCAAAATGGTTTGTTGTGAACCTACTGACCCTAGGAACCAACTTATGGATTTTAAAATGTATTTTGTGAAGTTTAGGAATAAATAATTGAATTAGCTCATTTCTAGTCAAATAAAATTATTGATTTTATTTTAGAAATGATTTTTGAGTAAAATATTTGGGAAATGATTTGATTCAAACCTTCTGACCCTAAACACAAAGTCTTGAGAATTAAAATATATTTGGTGAACCCTTTAAAGAATATTGCTTTGATAAAAGCATTTTCAACCACATAAAATAATGATTTTATTTAAAAATGGTTTATAGATAAAACCTTTTGCAAATGGTTTTACCACTTTAGTAAATGACCACCTTTTGAACCTTATAATGTTTAGAGCCTAGTAGAAACCAATTTTGCAAATAAAACTATCTTTTGCATGCTTGCATGCATGACCTTGTTTCTATTATTTTATGTGTGATAAATTGTTGGAATATTGGTTGGAATGCTAGTTGAACTTGTGTTTGCTTGATTGAATTGTAGTGAAATTAGAAGAGTGTGATATTTGCAAGATCAAGAAGTGAACCAACATTCTCTACTAAAAAGGCAAGTGACACTATCATCCAAGTCCTACTATTTTCATTACACTTAGTGGATTTTTGAAACATGCATGACAAGGACTACTATATTTTATGATATGCTAAATCCTAATAGGATACCCTTATATCTCCCTTAGTGGAAACATTGTAGTTGTAGTATGCTTAGCCCTGCTATATATTGGGATGGGATACATGTTATGAATATATGAAGTATTGAAAAGATATATGTTTTATATAATAAAACAAGTACTCAATGAACCACCTGGGTATACAAGGATACTCAAGGTTGGACAAGGTGGCAACAAAAGGAACCATGTTTATATGGCTATCTCTTTTTGTTTGTGCACTAGAAGGAAACCACCCAGGGACTTAGAGATTGAACATGTTTCTCGTACAATGGCTTCCGTGTAAAGCCACATGCTAAATGGGCTCTGGCTTAGTCAACTACATAGTGGAAAACCCATGCATTGGCATCTTCAGGTTAACTAGAATTGTGTAAGGGAACATGAAACCCTACATTGGTGCCTAGATGACAAGCTAGCATTGTGTATTGGGAGGACTCCTATGGAAAGACTTTGTCACATTCTCAATCTGCCAGTACTCCATCTTGGTGAGTACTTATCCAGCGTCCACTGGTGGCATCAAGATGAGATTGTGTCATGTGGGTAAAGTGTACAACTTCTGCAGAAGATCAAAATTCTAAGTACTTAGCCGTGTCCCCGGTTATGGACAATACTGAGCAACTAAGGCCTGAAGCTATGGAAGATCTCGACATTCCAATTTCTCAAAGTAAAACTTGATGGTGACAACAAGGGATTTGAAGCACTTGGAGTTTTCCAAGAAGTTCAAAAAGATTTGAAAAAGATCAAAAACTATTTTGAAAAGATAGGAAAAAACTATATTGCTTTCTACAAATGAGCCTAAACCTTACTTAGCCAAATACGCATGTAATGATAGGATCCACTTATTTCTACATAGTAGTGAAACTTGCCAATACAATTCAAATGTATTGACCCTTGTGGCTGCAACTTATTATATTGCAGGTTTGTTTGATGTTAGTGAAGTTTATTGATTAGGATTACAAGTCTACAACCAACATGACTGCTTGTGGCACTTTTGAAGATGGACTCCATGCTTATAGATATTCTGTTGCAATGTAATGTAATAGCCAAATGCTTATAGGACTCCATGCTTATATTGGGATGACTACAACAAGGATGAGGAGGCGTGATCTTCAGGGGTGTTAGCATCGCTCTTCTTACTTTTTAGCGTTTCGATGCCAAAGGGGGAGAAGTAGTTCTATTAGGTCTCGTGGATTTGCAAGGGTCGGGCGCAAGCACTTATCTTTCATTCATTTTATTTGCTTTCTTGTGCCCTTTTTAGCGTGAACTTATTTGTTATTTGTGCTTGGTTATGTAAGACTATGTCGTGCTTTAATCTGCTTGTTTGGTATTCTGAAATTCCGGATTTATATTGTGGATCTACTCTCATGGAAATCTGGATTTATCTATGGAGTCTGTTTGATGGCATATGGAATCATGGGATTATCAAGTGTATGCATCAATATTGTGGGATGTGTGGAGTCTAACAATCTCATTATATTCTTTGGATATCATCACATCCCGGTGGTATGACCTTGTTTCCCAACCCACCTTGTTTCAATTATCTTTGCTATGAAAGTTGTGTTCTCTCTAGTGTGTGTATTTGTATTCAAATGCAAATTGTAAAAATGCACACATCTAGGGGGAGCCTCTTTCATTTTTTTAAGGTGGCGTTAGCCGGTTTCATTGCAAATCCTAGTATTTTCATCTAACACCAAAAAGGGGGAGATTGAAAGAACATTTCATAATCCCTAATGTTTTGTGTGTTAGATAACAATATCAAGGACTATTTAATGTGTGTTGAAGTGTTGCAGATCTCTCTAAGGATAAAAGGAAAAGGAATCTGCCTTTGGGGGCGGATAATCCGCCCCACCCTTTTCCCAAATAGGCGCAAGCTCCAGAAGGGGGGCGGAGTTTCGGCTGGATTTTTCGGCCCCGCCGGATAATCCGCCCCTCGGGGGGGGGGGGGATTTTCCGCCCCTCATGTTCACTGCCAAGGCGCAAGCCCCAGAAAGGGGGCGGAGTTTCGGCCAGACTTTCCGGCCACGCCGGATAATCCGCCCCTCCCAAAGTATTCATCAAGTTCTGCAGGCGCCAGCCCCAGAGAGGGGCGGATTTTCTCCCCGGAATATCCGCCCTAGGGGCGGAGTTTTCCTAGGGGGCGGATAGTGCGCCCTTAGTGGGGGGCGGATAATCCGCCCCCAAACTTGTTCAACGGCCAGATCTGTGCAGGGGGTATTTAAGCCAGCCTTCCCCCTCCTGCCAGATCTCTTGGTTCATTCGAAAAAGTCAAGATCTGATCTACAACCTTCATCTAAGAGATCTCCACCTAGATCCACCCAAAGGCCCTGTCCCTTGGGGGAATCGAAGGAGGAGAACTCGATCTTCATCATCAGCAATCAAGCGCTTCATCTCCTCTCCATTCATTTGGAGAATCACCGATCTAGTATTTCTTGTGAATACCTAGATCCTTGTTTTGTTTATATTGATAAACCTTGTTCTTGTGAAAGCTTGTTGTCATCTCGGGATCCCCCAATTCAGTTGTGGGTGTGTTCCCCGGTAGCGTTGTAAAAGGCACCGGTTCCCGCCTCGAAGGGTACCAATAGTGGAGAAGGTGGATCAGGCCTCTCGTGGCAAGATCCATCGGAGAATAGGGTGAGGCATATTGTGGCGTGGTCGTCTTAGAACTGCCCACCCCTCCGACCATTGTCAAGAACCGTCGTGTGTGTGGCCTACTATTATGTATCAAAACATTCTTAATTTTTATTATGTGTGTGTTATAATAATATTGCATTGAGAATATTATGTATCGACAAGACACATTCATTGAGAATACTCACTTTTGTTGTTTTAGCAATATTTGAATATTTAAAATATTTGTAGTATATTTTATAGTTCATATTGTGTTTGTACAATGATTTCACATGAAAAATGGCCTTTAAATTTTTTTTCCAAAAATTTGTTAACCTTAGGATTCGAACCTGGGTGGCCAGCAGTGAAATAGGACAAGGCATGTTACCACTAGGCTGTTGTGTGTTTGTTGATAGAAACTTGCGCACTGCCCTATTTGTCTAGGATTGCATATTATGCGAGGCGCATTTAGCCCAGATGCGCCTCGCGTAATATTATACGAGGCACACTTTGCAATATGCGCCTCGCATAATCCGGTATAGTTCAAAGCCGCCACGCGCATGCCCAGAACCTTTCTTTACATCTCACGCACGCGCGCCGCGTCTCACATCTCACATCGAAGCCGCCGCCGCCGGCCGTCCGCGCCCGGAGCAGCCCGCCGTCCGCCCCCGGTGCAGCCCGCCCGCCGGACCTGCAACCTCGAGGCGCTCGTCCGCGACTTCCTCCAGCAGCTCCGACATCTGCGCGCCGCCTCGTGCTCCAGCTCGTGCACCAGCCAAGCGCCCGCCGTCGACTCACCCGCCCTCTCCCCTCCTCCGCTTCCCCATAAGCTCCTCTGTCCCTCCCCGCCTCCACTTGTTCCCCACACTGAGATCACTCTCAGTCCATCATTGTCCTTCTTGTTTTAGTGGTTGCAGATGATTGTTTCTAAAAGTTGAAGATGATTGTTTAGTCGTGGTTTTAGTTTGATGGAAAAGAAAGAACAACTGAAAGAATAGGGTGCCAGACTTGAATTTAGCCCATGAGTTAGTTTCAGTTCTTCTCAGGCATTAGTATTTCTGTATTGCTGCTGAGATCTCTGTATTGCTGCTGAAAGCTTCACGTGCAGACACGATATATTTATGCCAAAGCTTCAGTTCTTCTCAGGCATTAGTACCAGACTTGAATTTAGCCCATGAGTTAGTATCAGTTCTCTTCCAGCATTATTTGGTCGGTGCTTATTAGATAAGATTGCCTTCTGAGAGGAATGCATAAAAACTGATGGTCTCTTAGATTTAAAGGATCTGTAGGAAGTTGGAAAGATTGAACTCCTTAAAAATATTTCCTATTCAGGATTTTGTATATGAGAATGAGGTTTTATCCCTGGGATCTGCATCAACCAGTGTACATAGTCTAGATGCATGCAAATCTAGAAAACCTACTGTGAATAAGTTTTCATGTGAATAACCTGCTGCAGTAAGTTTTCATGTGAATAACCTGCTGTGAATAAGTTTTCAAATCTGTAGGAAGTTTGGTTTGCTTGTGGGTATCTCCGTTGATATTATGCACCTGGTGTTGGATATCCCTATTGTGTGATCTGAGGGGGGAGGGAGGTCTGATTCTCCTTTCTGGCAGCGACACTTGCAGATTCCAGTTTACCCTTTTATTTGTGCGTTGTATGTCTACACTTTGTCATTCATAATGCAACTCAAATAGAAACTTGATGTTCTGCTGGTTGTGTTTGTGTATGTTGGATATCCATTTTTCTTTCTATTTAGCTTAGAAACATCACATCCTTCCTTCCCGTCTACATGGAAAGCAGACTCTCGAGGATATCCCTGCTAGTTCCAGTATGTTAGGTTATAGAGAATCATGATCTGTTGGTATTTTTTCCCCAACTTTTAGTTTGTTGAGAATCATGATCTGTTGGTATCATGCCTCTGTGTATGTATGGCCTAGAGCATGATATATATACAGGGTTGGTGCCTCTGTGTATGTATGGCACTGATCCGATATATGTATGTGTTTGTGTATGTTGGCAGAAAAATGGCTGTGTTTGTTTATGCTGGCAGCAAAATGGTTGTGATGATGGCAGTTGATCCTTTTTGTGCAGGTTTTTATTTTTGAGTTGCCAATGTTTTGCCGGAATGTTGATTCGTTTCCGTTCCGGCGAATTTCTGGCACTCCTAGACATAGAAAATTAGCAAAGTTCATGCCAAAATTTTCTGTGAATTTTTGTGCTTGTTAGTTTCATTTATTTGTGTGTTTAGAAATGTCGGATCCGGGCCCTTCTAGCCAGAAGCCCTTTTGGGAGCAGCAGGCGGAGATGGAATCCCTAGAGGCCCCGGAATTTGTTCCGCGGGACGACGAGATGGAGGAGGACGAGGATACCTCGTCGGGCAATGAGGAGATGGGGGACGCCGATGGCAACGCCACTACCACTGATGGCGATGGTGAAGCTACTACAGACGGTGGTAGCGCATCGAAGAAGTCTCGGAAGGATCGGATCCCGATTGTGGTCGACCTCAAAAGGTCCATCATCACAAGCGTGAGCCCTAAAGGTGCGCCTTTGGAGCCAGAAGAATTTGTTGGGGGTTACTCTAACCAGCTCGCGGCAATCCTCCGGAACACCGTCACGATCAACATGGAGAACATGAAGGCCGAAGAGAACAAGGGTTTCCTCATCCAGCTTTTCCGGAAGCTGCACGCAAGATACGCGTTCCCGGGTGATGAGGAAAACAAGTATAATAATGACAATCTCAAAGGGAATCCGGTGAACAAGTATGCCCTCGGGAGGATGACCAAGGCCTTGTCAAATTGGAAGGCTCGGGTGAAGAATCTGATTTTCGAGGAGAAGCTAAGTTATCCAGAGCTCGTCAAGAAGGAGCCTCTGGTCAAGGAAGAAGACTACAATGTGTTCAAGGCCAGATGTAACTCCGCCTTGGGCAAGGCCAGGACTGAGAAGGGAAAGAATATGAGATCCCGAAACATTGGTACCCACCATCTTGGCTCGGCGGTTATAGAGCCGCGAGGCCCAAATGGCATAAGGAGGACGCCGATGCTCGTGCAAAGGGGTTGACACGTCCCTTTGACGTCATAAAGGAGGAGCAGGCAAAGAACTTCGTCAGGGCTCGGTTTGCCAAGCCGAAAGGGGGTTCTGATTATTCTTATTCTTCGAGCCCGGCCCTTTGCTCGAGGTGAAGGACTTCATGCAAAAATATGTAAGTAGTTTGCATGCAAGTCGATTAATTGCATTCATGATTAATCAACGAAGTCCAGTTTTCTGATCAAATGCTTCGCGTTACTTGTGTGCAGGACGAGGAGAGTAGGAGCTCCTCCTCCCAGGGGTCAGCGCCACCGCCTGTCGCCAAGTGGGACACCACTTTTAATAGGGCGCTGATCCGGACCAAGAGTGTCGATCCCCTGGATGACCCGTCGGCTGGTCGTGTGGTCGGCTTTGGCGGCATATCATGGTCCGAGTACTATGGCACCCCGGAGCGGAAGGGAAAGAAGGCCGAAGCGCCGAGGTAAAACTCCTAAGGGAACAGGTGTAAGACTTTCCAAATATAGTCCAAGATGCCGTGAACAAGGCTGTGTCGGCTGCCGAGACAAAGTTCCAAGAACAAGTCCAGACACAAGTCCAGTCACAAGTCCATTCACAAGTGAACGAGAAGCTCAACACCATCCTTCCCGTCTACATGGAAAAGTACAACAAGTGGCAGAAGGGTGGTAAACGGGGCCGCCACGTTCCCAACCTCAACAGCCCAATCGGACAATGTGGCGTGGCGGAGGCGTTGGTGACTCCAGGCCGGTGGTGGTGGAGACTCCTCTAGCTCGAGCTTAACTTGCCCATGGCCGAAGGAGCCGCCCGCACCACCGTGCCATCAGCATCCACTCCGCCACTTGCGTGGTCAAGCCTGTCGGCGTCGGTGCCTCGACATTGGCCGAGTTTGACGCCCTCAAGGTAACTAACTAATTAAAGCGAGAGTTGGGAGGCTCAACCACACCGATGACTTGATCTCTGTTTTTCTAACGCTCGGCCTACATGTCGATATTTCGCAGGGAGACACTCCTTGCACTCTAATGCACTGGGTGGGCGGCCAGTTGATGGATGTTTCCAAGGGTACTATTGTTCAACCAGAGAATCACAAAATGCACAATGTCACAATGCCACCTGACATAATGAGGGTCAAATACAGTATGGTGCTTCCGGGCTACGAGCAAGTGGAACCTCCCTCACAACCTCAAGGATGGGATGATGAGGACACGACAGCGGTCCTCAATACCGGCTTCGGCTACTTGTACCTATGGCCCAAGAGCCAGGTCCGTTTGGGGACAGAGGACCAGCTCAACATCACCCTAGAGGCAGCACAACCAGCACATGATGAAGACTTCGAGATGGGAGACTTGGACAACATGGCACAGAATCCCGATGATGATGAAGAAATTGACCCGAACTACGGTGACCAGTTTGTTAATACAAGGTTTTCTGATTTGTATGTGCCGGGACCATCAGGAACACATCAAGTTGCCGAGACCCAACCAGCACCAGCGAAACCCCCTTGCAAGGTGAGTCTCTTCCCAACTAGTCAGGAGACGCCGCCACTTGTCCCCTTCACCGAGCCTCCAAGGCCAGTAGTTCCATTGATCAGCCCCGGCACCCTCCATAAGACGCTCGGTGAGGTGAACGCAGTGGCCGAAGCCGTAAAGAGCAAGAAGGGTTGCAAAAGAAAGCCTAAGGGTGATCGGGGCCAGGATCCAAATCCTCTTTTCCGGACGGCGCCAGGCGTTGGGAATCAGCGTACGCGGTGTACCGGTGATGATGTGTAAATCGATGCTCGAGGTCACAGGCTCGCATATGCGTAGTATTCATTATGGCTGTCTCACAATTGAGCAGTGCCGCATTCGCGACAACGATCAGTCGTACCTCGTTTTCAAGGCTAAGGTGCCTTCTCATATGTTGTGCTTCGTCACTGTACCCCCCGGGGATATCTTCTACGTGCGGCATACCGACCTGTTTGACATGTTGAACGGGTTTCGACTGCACAATACCCTGGTCCGGCTGTTCTCCCTCAATATGTCCATGGAGATCACCAGAGACAAGATCCCGGGCATCCAGATAGTGGATCCCTACTTCATGCGTGATGCCGTCCTGAAAGATGCTGAGGCCATAGATCTGGCCACCGACTACCTCTCAAACTTCCTGCAAACATACTCGGACAAGGATGTGATTCTCCTTCCCTACCATCCCATCATGGAGGATGATCGGACAGGCTGTGTTCTCATAAGCTTGAATTTGAAACACTCAATAGCCGTGTACCTCGACTCAAACAGTGCGATCCAAAAAAACTACACCAATATCAAGAAAATTCTTGATGGCGCTCTCACTAGCTACGTCGCAGCAGGAGGCGTCAAACCGGCAAGGCCACATGTAAAGTTCGGTGCGCACGTGTTCCGCCACACGACGAAGTTTGCCTGCGTGAAGTAGCCGCCTGGCAGTGGGAAGGATGCCTTCTGCGCCCTTTACCACATGAATGCGTTCTTCAATGACATGGATACCAAAACGCTGCCATCTGACCTCGTGAATTGGGCTGAAAAGCTTGCATGCATACAGGCTCGCAACCTCAGGCAACACTTCTTCAACATCCAGGAGGAGATCGCGACAATCATGTACCAGGGAGTCATAGAAACCGGAGGCACCTTCTACAGCGGCTATACACCGTCCAATAGGGAGATAGACGAACGCTTAGCGCAGCAGGGTGACGGCAGGATGTTCATGCAAATGGCGAAAACTCGGTCGGGCTTCATCAATGCCCCCCCAAAGCCGACTCAAGAGCCGAAGAAGACTTCATGATTGCATTTCCTGGGTACCTAGCTGTTAGTCCGAAATCGTGTTGTAACCTCTTATCACTATGTTAAACTTGCCTAGCAAAACCTCTAGAATATGTTTCGTCAACCGTTGAACTTGATTCTGAGATACACTAGCTAGTTATTTGTGTTACGAACTATTTTAAGTGATTGTTGTTTTCATTTTTCATTGCTTCCCTACTTCTTGTGGTTTGCTTTCTTTGTCTTTCTTCGAAATATCGATGATTAGAACATGTTATGGCGGATCTGGTGTGCCAAGTAGACTAGTAATTTGGGCATATATATTCTACTTGACGCACAGGATCGAACGACGAGCATTATTATTTCCGTGCCCAACGTAAGTATGAGGTACTAATACACGTCATTCTTGGTTTGCTTTTTTTTGTTCTTTCTTTGAAATGCCGATGATTAGAACGTGATTTCTTACATTTTGTTGCACCCATATATATATATGCATGATTCTATCTTGTGAACTGCTAGCTATTGCTTTCCACTGACATAAGTAATATCATCTTTATTATGTTTAGGAGATGCCGAGGTGTTATGTCGTGTACGTCGGTCGGGTTCCAGGTGTGTACGAGGAGTGGAAAGACTACCAGAAGTAAGTGAACAACTTCTCGGGCAACAGCTACCAAGGCTATGAGAGTAGAGAGGTGGCGGAAGAGAAGTGGAGGAGGCATGGAAGGAAGAAGTGGAGGAACTTCCTCGTGATCACCACCTTGTTGCTCTTCATGGTAGGTTATGTGTTCTACTTCATCTAGGTAGAGCTACGTTGTTGGAATTGTAATGTGATTGTGAACTTGTACTCGAAGGTGTAATGTGATTGTGAACTTGTACTCGGAGGTGTGAACTTGTGGCACAAACACTTGATGAATGAACTTGTATGTCATGATTGATGTGTAATGTATTGTATTCATGTTGGTTCTATTATGCTTTGGCAAATTGCAAGTTTCTGAAAAATTATGTGCTCTTTATACTGTATTCTGGACTATATTGTATATTTGAATATCTGTATATTATTATTTATAGTGGTCTGTAAAACTTGAATTTCGAAAATATTACCGGAGGCGCATATAGGATACTATAGGAGGCGCATATACTATAAATATACGAGACGCATTGTAAAACATATGCGAGGCTCATATGATATGCGCCTCCTATACTTCACATATGCGAGGCGCATATCGATATGCGCCTCGCATATGTGCAGTATAGGAGGCGCATATCATATGCGCCTCGCATAAAAAATACCCGAGGCTTGAAGCTAGAGGCGCATATGATATGCGCCTCGCATAAGCTTTTAGGTGCGCCTCGCATAGGCTTTTCTCTAGTAGTGCGTGGCGAGATCCATCGGAGAATAGGGTGAAGCCTATTGTGGCGTGGTCGTCTTAGAACTGCCCACCCCTCCAACGTAGATGTACTTCCCTTAACAAGGAAGGAACTGCGGTAAAACAAATCCCTGTGTCTCCGCGTGCTCCACTACGGTTCCCTCGCTCCTCTCTTTACGTGCTTAGTAGCTAGGTTTGCATATAGGGAAATTCTCGTAGTTACATATCTAGAGAAATTACTTTGTGTCAAGCCTAAAATTGAAAAAGTACAAAAAATTGGGTAGCACCTATTCACCCCCCCCCTCTAGGTGCCCATACGATCCATTTCACTTTCCCGCAGCATTCGCAACTCCTTCCCGAAATAGGGAGTAACAAGTTACAGTTCTTACACTCTGCAGAGGTGCGTTAATTTTCCCATGAGAGATCAACTCCTTGTTGCACAACCGGGCAGCTTACCCGTCCACAATTCCATGTTGTGGGGCCCAGTAGTTGTTCCAAGCCAATCAATGCCCTCTCCGCGACCTCATATGTCCGCATGATCCTTCGGCTAGCTCACCTTCGTTAAGCCCCTTTTCGGGCAGGCTAAAACCCTAGTGAGTTTCCGAAGACTCTATGACCTAGTGTGCCTGGATTAGTACCATTTACATGGACTATCTCCCTAAACACCATTCATAGATAATCTAGACACCAAAAGTGTGGGGCGTAAGGGTGTCAACCCATATGTTGGATCCACACAAGGAATCACAATGTCACGTTAAGGTCGTCTTGACTCCATACAAGAGGAAAAGGATACAACTGACTTCTCCGTCCCAATCCAAATCTCATGGTTAACGCGTAACATACGACGCAAGAATCACTGGCGACATTGGTTGTTAAGTCCTAGATATTATGTCCCTTTACCACCGGAACGTTTTATAGTAAGTTACCTATAATCACATTATTATGAAAATAGTGTTTTCGGACCTTTTTCAAATGCAAGTGATGTCCACATTGGACTTGTAAAATACTTTACAAAAAATAACCAAAGGACATGAGCAAGTGTGAACTTGCCTTTTGTAATTGCAAGATTATGCACTCACGGTATTCGAGTCAGTATAAGATCCAAAATCTAAAATCAGCATCATTGGTCCGGTAAGGACTAATGTTTAAAGAAGCAATATGCTTTTATGCATAAGTAATGTGATGCACGTTATAAACGCGAATCCCGGGGATAACGTTTTTCTAGGGTTTGGATTCCGGAAATGGTCACTTTAGAATGTGTTGTCTTTTTAGTTAAGTTTCACACTTGTGCTTCTTATTAGGGCTTGTGAGTGTGTGTGAACAACACATACTTATGCAGCAATAGAATATACACCTATGAAATGCTATTCAAGATTGTTGATACTTTAATTACTTATCTTCAAACTTTACTTTATAAGTAAAGTTACTTATAAAGAGCTTTAAGTGTTATTGCTCCAAGGTATGCGAGTGAAGTATGAAGTAATGTGATCTTGTTTATTTGCCCTATATTATTTGAAGTGGCAAAACGAATAACTTTTGAAGGAAAAAATCCTTTTATAAGGTCTAAACAATCTTTGTGGTTAGTTAGTGGTGGTCGATGTTATTTGTGCTTGCTTGAATAGTTTGAGTTTGAGATGTTTTATAACTTAACTACTTCAGACCAAAGTTAACTATAAAATATAAAGATAGTTTGAAAGTATAATGTTTATAACATTTGTATTTTGGTGTACTTGGTAATGTTGCCTTAAGGTTACTTAAGGATGGTTATACTTTTACTTGGTGAGGTGGTTTTCTTGATTTTATAATGAAATAGTGTCATTTATCTTTTATAAATGAGTGGTTAAAGTTTATAAACCAAGGTATAATATTACTTCACTACTTATGGACTTACTATAATGTGGTGGTAGTTTTTGTAATCTGGTGGGTAAAGTAGATAGAAATGATTTGATTTATTCATAAGTTGTTCAAGTTTTTATTATGAATAGGAATCTTCTTAGAATATAATCTCCACTTAAGGTTGAAGATAATTTAATAATAAGGTATTTGTAGTGTTTTAAACCATTATGGCTTATATTATTAATACTCAAGACTAATACTATTTATTACACTTTAATTGACTAATTTAGAAATATTAATAATGGTTATTTACCTTATATGAATTTTTAAACTAAGTAAATAAGTATAAATTTGAGTTATTAGAATATTTGAATTTTTTTCATTAACTCAAAAGTAGAATATTATATTTTTAACATGTAAATATTCTTTTTGTGATCTTTTTGGTATATTATATTTACTTTTTATGATTTATAAATAATAAGATATGATTTTTATAAGATTTAATACTTTAAAAATACTTAATAAATAATAAATATTTGAGTAAGTGAAATAATAATGCATGATTATATTTTTAAATTATAGTCTTTATTTCTCTAAAAAATTTGGTATTTTATTCATGTTTTTAATATTTACCATTATTGGAATATGAATTATCAAAGTTTTATTACTTTTAAACCTTTATTACATAATATTTATTTAAACAATCATCTTAATAATATTGGATAATAAGTTTAAGTTGTAGATTTTATTTTTCTACAACTTTTCATATATTATACATATTTTTCTGAATTGTAGATCAAAAGTTAAGTTTTAATCATTTATTTGATTTCTGGAATATTAATAATTGAGTTTATAACATTTTATTATTTCTTAAACAGGAAATACTTTTTACACCGTACCCCCACCTAGCCTAATTCACTGACCAGTGGGCCTATGTCCAGCTCATCACTCAGGTTAGTAAATGTATTTTGTTACCGACTGGCTTGCTACCCCCAGACGATGACATATGGGCCCAAGGCCATGTCTCACGCCACGTGAGACAAAGACCAGTTCAAACACGTTGAAGTGGCTAAGGTGACGCGAGCATGATGTCATGCTGACATCAGCCTGGCCTCCATCACCAGAGGATGGTTGCCGACGGTGAACCACTATGCTCTGGTGGACAAGGTTGATGCTACTGGATAGAGGGAACCGAGGCGAACCTATTGGTGGTAACGCCGCTACTTAATGGTCACCGGAAATAAACCGGCGATGAGCCTCTGCGGTGGCCAACGGCGGTGCTCAATGAAATAAGGTCTACGGTGTGAATCAGCAAGCGAAACTAGGGACCAGAGATGCGTAAGCTTACCCTGATGACGATAGAGAGGTTGGCGAGGTCAGGCGTGGTCGGAGGCGAGCTCTCCGATGAGGATTCCGACGAACAGCGTCGGGAACCGAGGGTGCGATTGGGTAGATTCATGCTTCCTTCGCAGGTGCAAGATAGGGCAATCGAACGAGAAGAGCACGGCGGTCTCCACCGTGGTCTTATCTGGCCGAGGCGAGCACGGAATCGCCAGCTCCGGCTCACCTCCGAGCTAGGGTTCTCGGCATGGTTGGGGAAAAGAGTCAAAGAGGATTTTCAGAGGGGGAAATTGAGGATGAGGACGAGCAGGGACGTCGCGGTGGCCTCCTTATCCTCTCCTGGCAACGGCGGCGTTGATCTTGGCGCAAGAACGACGATGACGGCATCGGGCAGCGGCGAGCTCCTCTAGCGAGCTGTCTGTGTGCGTGAGGATAACGACGACGTGATGTTTTGCGGGTAACCCCCTGGCGTTTCTTTTCTCTCAACCCGCAGTCCCCCTTTGGTCCCACCGTCGATGTGAAAAGGACGAGTGACCGTCATTGGCTTTTTGTGGGCTGCACATGGGCGTCAGATAAGGAGAGAGGTGTTGGGCCACAGCCAGGTAATGTTTTTATTTTCTTTCTCTTTTTCTATTTTCTGTTTTCCTTTTCAGATTTGAATTTAATCTATAATTGAACTTTTTATTTGTAGAATTTATTTGCTGGATAATTGTAGTAATACTAAAATATATTTAGTATCCTTTGTGAACTTTTATTATATAATCTTTTTATATTTCTTTTATTATATAACCCCTCTTAATATTTTTTTAGAAGCTTTTCGTATTAATTTTCTTTCCTCTTTTAACCATGGATTTATTAAATGATATATTCTTATTTGTTTATAAAACTTAACTCTAGTTGTCTCATAGTTTGAATATAAATTTTTATATGTATAGTGATCCTATACCATTATTTGATGCATGAAATATAATAGACATTGATATGGTTAATATTACTTTCATTAATTGAGAACATGGTATTATATATATTTTGTTGTGGTAATCATAGACGTTTTAAAGTTTGAATTATAAATGATTACCCATGGGTTTAGGGTTCTTAATTTACTTAGATTCCTTTATGGATGTGAGGACAGATTTAATAACTAAACATGTGGACTTCTGTTTGTGATATTTGATGACATCACCTTTTATAATAGAAAGTTATATTTAGAATGTTTTATAGCAAGGAATTGATAAAGATACTCCTAAGAACATATAATTATGATGGTTGGACTTAACAAAGATGTGTTTATTTGATTTGATATAGGAAAATATTCCTATAGAGTGATGTAGACATGAGATGATGAATCAATTCCCTGAAATGGATATTATACTTGGTTTAAGATTTAGAGTTGGTTGTTTTAACAAGAATGTCTATTTTACCATTCTTCACCATCCTGGACCTTTAATTAAGGAATTCCTTTCCTAGATATAATACTTCTTCCTATCCATCATCCTAGTTTTTGTGATGAGCTTTCTTCACAAAAAGTTCTTATTCACTCTTTACTCTTCTAAACTCATGGTTGAATCCAACGAGTTTGATATTAAAGCATTTTCTAGTTTTCTCATATGCTTGCTTGGATATACCCACTATTCTACTCTTGAAAATCTTCAATCCAACAAGTATTTCTTTCAGACTCCACTCATAATCTTCCTTAATCATCCATTATCAATATCTCTTCAATAGATGTCTAGATCAAACTACTTCACATCAAGTGTTGGTATTTCCCAAGAGGAAACTACTACTTCTATGATCCCATGTTGCTCTAGCATCATCTTAATCATACTATCTTGTCTCTACTTAACTCCAATATCTCATACTCCATCCTCACATTATATTAATGTGACTAGTCATGGCTACTCTAGGATAATTTATCTCTACTAGGTTTTTAATCATGTTCTACCCTCCAATATCACTTATACTGAATATAAGCATTCAATACTGGTGGCTAAATCATCACCATTATAATCCTTTAATCATTTATTGCTTAAGTCCTTAGTTAGCTAAGCAAGGCTTTATCAATACTGCTTTTCATGTGTATTGAAATTATCTCCTTAGTATCTCATATTGGATTAAGGTTATTCATGGACTATGCCCTCTTTAAAATATTTAAGTAGATGTTATGATAAGATCAAGAAATAGTAGATCAAGTATTGATAGTTAAAGAATTTTTGAATCAATGGTTGATTACTCAACATTGATGAGCAATAGATATTAAGATAGGTTCCATAAAGATTGATATGGAAAGAAAGATATATGGTGAATGATCTAAACTTAGTTTCTTTCCAACTCAAACTCATTAAAGAGTTAAAGTTAGGTATTACTATGGTACTCATAGTAAGAATAAATAAGAATAAGATAGGTCAGGATTAGTCATTGTATTTATATTACTTTAGTTGTAATATTAACTGGTTATTCATAAGTGGTTATGATGAGTAGTATGATATGATCCCTTAAGGATCAGATATTAATCATTTAAGCAATGTATTATGAATAGCATTTATTCTTTCCTACTCAATCTTACTTAAGAAGTAGGGTTAGGTTTTACCATGATACTCATGGTATATGCAGATGAGATTAAGATATAGTTGTTACTTTCTTATTATTGGTGTTATATCCTTAACCTAATACTAATGAGTGATTATAATGAATACTATGAGATGATCACCTAAGGATCAAATATAATGTATTAGAATGTAACTTTTATTACATTTGATCTACCCTTAGATAAAATCTCCCTTTTCCCAGAAATAGGGTTTTAGCAAAGGTCCTATTGAAACTTATCACAATCAACTTGATGATCTACTTCAATTCCATCCAGTTAAAAGAAGCTTCAATCATTTTGACAAGTTTTGTTCAAAAGTGCGAAAATTATTCAGATTTTCTATGCATGAATGCAAAGCACACATCTGGGTTCAGCTTATTTCTAGGCTCTAATGCTAGGATGTTACAGACTCTCCCCCTTAAAATAAACTTCGTCCCCGAAGTTCGCAAACTCTCATGTTTCGGAGTAGGGAATTTACTTGTAGTGGTTGCTACATTTCTCCATTATATGGTGACCTTAAATGTAATTATTTGTCGTAATCTATAACTTGATTATTTATCCTAATCCAATTCTTTTATTTAAACATCAAAATTTATTATTATGTTAAATACAGTCTAGAGGGTCTCAATAAAACAAGTTTTAAGTTTCTATATACCCGTGTTTGTGGTTAGAAAACTATATTTCTATTCTTGTCATAGTATAGTTGATACTGGTACTCCTTCCAAGATTGGATTTGAAATCAATTCGTCCATACCCATTGGAATTTCTTATTCTCAATACTTGCCCAATTAGGTGTTCCCTATTACTTCTTGAGGCCTACATACAAGTTGTTTCTTCTAGGATTAGTCGGTTAGGATTAACCTTTATCACCTTCAAGCTTATACCTTATTAAGTTTTAGAGAATCTTTCATTATTACCTATAGTACTTCTTCAACTTTCATTTATAATGTTCGCTCTCCCCCTTAGGGTTTACTAATAGTCTTCAAACTAAATACATAGTGACCATTGGTTCTTAAACTAGAATGTTGGTCTCTGTTCATCTTATACTTTACCTGTTTAGGGTCTAATGAAAGATTATACGGTGTATCCACACCGTGGTGGATCTCCGAAGCAAATCTTTCAGCACTATATGTCGTACTTACTATTGGTTATTTTTGCTGGGATAATCTGACTTTGCGAAGCATCTCGAAACACGATCGCCTTAAATGTTTGTACTTACTTAGGTCTTATTTAACTTTAGGCCAAATTTTATGCTCTTAATTCAACTTTTAAGAAGATCTGGTTAACTATGTTAACCAAATGCCAGCTGCGGACAAAATACCAACTATGGATCAGAATACCGACTAGGGATTAAGTACCAAAGACGGATCATTTTAGGTTGTATGGAATACCCTACTTCTTCTGATCTACTACTGACATTCCCTATGAATTGTCAGAGCTTACCTACCATTTTTCCCCACAACATTATCTTTGTTTTTAATTTATAATGCTTCCATGAACTAGGGGTTATTACTTTATTATTCCCATAATAATATCACCTACTTGATTGAACTTTTGTAACATCCCAGATTTTATAATAGGATGTTATTAATAGCATGCATCATCCTTGCATCATTGCATCCTACAAATGAATTTGCAACAAAACCCTAACATCTAAACCTACCAAAACCCTAATAAAGATTCCATATGTGATCAATATTGTTGTAGTCATGCTTGACCCTTCTAAAAACTATGTAAAAATAATAAACCATGGTCCTATGTTCACCACCCCCTTTTTACAAAAATTTAGAAATTGGTTTCGTTACTTTTGGCCTTGATATGAAGAAGTTATCAAGTTTTTAGTAAAACAGAAATTTAACAAAAAAATAGTAAAAAAAACCTAAACTAACCTAAACAGCCTTCATGACCCAGCCTTAGCAAAGACAATACCGCTTCCCAGCCCAACACCCCAAACCCCCTTCCATGTCGCCCTGCGCAGCACGCACTGGGGCCAAGGCCACCAGAGGCCCCGCTAGCAGCGCCAGCCCACTACCCCCTCCTCCGCCACCGACACGTGGGACCCGCCCCGTCGTCTCCTTCCTAGAGACCGCGGCGAGCACGGCGTCTACCGCGTCGGGATAAGCCCAGATCGTAACGAACTCGGCCGCCCCTTCCCCAAGTCTCTGGGGCTATATAAATCTGACCCCCCCCCCCCGCCATCGTTTCCCTCAAAAACCCTAGCGCGAATCCCGCCGAGACGCCGCCAATTGCTCACCGGAGCGCTGCCAGAAGCGAGGAGGAACGGAGGAGCGCTGCAGTCGGAGGAGGAAGCGAGGAGCTCGGTCGGGGAGGCGATCGTGACCGCAAGGACCTGACGATCCCCGATGACCTCACCGTCGCCCCGGGGAGCCACCGGAGCACCGCCGCCTGTCTCCATCGACACTGCCGCCTCTCATCGACGTCGTCGCCACTGCAGTAAGTCGCCGCCCCCTCTCATCCGTCAGATCAGCGAGCTGCGGCCCAGATTAGAAGACCGCCGAAGCGGTATCGACCAACGGCGTTGTGCCGCGTGGCACGCGCGTCAGCGCCGACTCAGCCACGGCCGCGGCGCCCAGTGACAACGCGACACGTGGCGATTAGGGTTAGATTAAGTTCGGTTCAAATTTTATTGTGGCAGATTGCTTATAAAACTTGCGAAATTCATAGAAAATTAATTACTTGGCCAAATTTAGCATATAATATACCGTTAGATTCACAAAATTATGTAGAACACAGATCTGCAATAAAATTTCAAGTTTAAATTAGGATTTTTGGTGTAGAATTTAATCTCTAGATTAGAGTGTATAATCTATAGAAAAATAATTAAAACTCTGATTTAGTTGATTCTTGTTGTGATGACTTTGTTTTTGCAACACCACTGAAAAAAATTATAGCACCTTGCTTAAGAGCGTTAGATCTAATTTGGGGCTAAGTAGATGGTTGGATCTTCTAGTGAGCCCAAGTATTAGAATAAGGACCAAATTTGTATAAACCCGTAAGAAATCAATAATAATAACATCCCTAACACAAATACAATCCAATTAGACTACCTTGGTCAATTTAGAAAAAACAAATCTTGCATAAGTACCATGTTGCATGCATGCATGTTATCTCTGTGGCATATTTTGTGCAAGTTGTGATTAGATCTATGTTTGTGTTTCGTTAGTTTGTTCGGAGTGCGCTGAGGAGTACTATTGTGTAGAGTGCTGCTCGGATCAAGGCAATTTACACCACTTGTTCATAACTTTTGTCCCAGTTTTGATTCTATGCATGTGATCTTCAAAATTCTGTAGTATGCATGTGTAGGATGTTCTTGTAGAATTTTTCCTTAGTATTATTTTGCAAGTACGATGATTTTGTAGTATGCCATGATTAGCTCTATACTTAGTATTTACCCTCCTAATAGGTTCCCCTATTTTGCTAAGTATTGCTTGCTATGCTATATATATATGTGTAAAGTACCGTTGGGGGGTTCGAAAGACAATGAATTTTTTCCAAGTATAAAGGCTCTCTTGAGGAAACTTTTCTTCTCAAATCCACTTCAAAATAAAACTAAGTTTTCTTCTGGGCGGAATGGTTGTTGGGTCAACGAGTGAGATTTTGGTGGAGGACGGCCGCCCAGGAATCAAAGAAGTCTTCTATGTTTCAGAATTCAGAAGCTTCCAGTGCAACCACAATACATATGGGCTTTGTCTTGGCCTATTACTTAGTGGGAAACCTCACCTGGGTACCAACATTTGGAGGTTATTGGCATGGTTGGACCCAGGAGGTAGAGGGGCTACTAAGGGAAAGCCTCGCCATGGTCTTGTATGTAAAAGGACTTGATCGTGGATTGTGGGTAAAGTGCACAAACTCTCGAGAGTATTGCAATCTGATCGATCAGCCGTGTTCATGGAAACAGAACAACTTTGAGCATCTGAAGGATGGAGCCTCTGAAGGATCTTCCTCTCTCTCCTTTAAAACTTAAAGTTTTCTAAAAAAACCAAGGCGTGAGTCATATCGCTATTGGGAGAGTGTTGGGAACTTGGTGAGTGGTATCCAAGTGTTAGGTTGGTTGGACACTTGGTGAGTAATATCCTCGTGTGCCATTCGACCATATATTACTTGAACAAAAGTTTACAAAGTAGGGAAAATCTTCTCTTCTTCTCTATACTTAAGAAAAACTAGCTTTGCGCAAATGAACTCTACAGCCTAAACTAGCCTTGCATGCAGAGATAGTCTTTTCTTTCCTTGGTGTAATTTGCCAATAC
Organism: Avena longiglumis; assembly: GCA_030063025.1. Lineage (NCBI taxonomy): Eukaryota > Viridiplantae > Streptophyta > Magnoliopsida > Poales > Poaceae > Avena > Avena longiglumis. The sequence continues at coordinate 140,709,346 of CP125974.1, forward strand.
ATTCAAAGTATTGACCCAACTTGTTGGCTGCACGTCTTATGTGCAGAATACGAAGATTGAAAGGTGCGTAGGGATCGCGAGTCTACACTCGACAAGCCTGGGGCGTTGATGGACTCAAGCTGCTTTTATGTTTTCGCTGTTATTTGAGCTAGCTTAATGCTAAGCAAATTTGTAATAAATTCATACTCTGGATTCTTCGTGTAATAAAGACTTTGTGTTTTATATGATATTCATCGACTGTGAGTTCTAGCTATTGATCCAGGGACTAGCATGTAAATCACGGGGACTTAGGATCCTTATTGATCCAAGGTCACTACAACTTTAAGTTCATCCCTTCTTGTTGTTCCATACATCTTCTACACTACCCTTGTTTCTTAAATCTGGCTAAGATTAATCTATGCTTTATCTATTCTCTAAATGGTGCTAATACTCTTTATATTTTGCTTCACCCTTCAAGTAAGTCTTCCTTATGATCCTTGAAACTCGTCACTCTCTTACACTAATTCCTATTACTATCTAGGTCTATAACATCAAGTAATAACTGGGTGTTACAATCATGCATTTGCACACCTAATTAAACTTCATGTACAGATCTAGTCAATCAAGGAGATTCAATAAAATCCAAAAGTCGATAAACAACAAAACATATACCGTGTATTATACATAGGTTTTAAATAATTTACAAATATACTGGATGTTCCAACGGTTTGCTCCACACCTATTTACACAAGTATCTTACAAGAACTTCAATACGCATTACCCTCTATTTACATTATTCAAGCACTCATCCCTTGGGATGTCGTTCCTTTCTTACTTTCATCTTCCTCTTAGTGCTTCCTGGAGTTCCGTCCATGATGAAGTGAAGTCCTACGACTGCCTTCTGGAGCGTAAGAGCATCCAGGAGGTGCGTATTCTTGATTAGAAGTACCGAGACTGAGATTAGTCATTGAAAAATGACTAGAGTTGGCGTAATCCTCTTTAGTATATTCCTGATTGTCCGGTAACGCTTTCTCATAGTAAGTTGGTTCCTTAGCTTTTTCTAGGATCCAGTCATATATATTGGTATAGTAACTATCGGAATACTGTTCTAATTTAATTGGATTGGTATCACCCCCATATGATCCATAAGGCTCTCTATGGTTATAATGGGTCTCTTCTTCAATACCTGTATCACAAGGTATAGGATTTCCTATGGTTCCACCTTGAGATTCTACTTCCCATCCATACTTGTTTGGCTCGGGGTTATTTGGAATAACTTTATTCCATTCCTGCTGTTTAGAGTTGTATTTGGTCCTTAGGTCTTCAGGTGGCTTGAAGTCATTTTGGTAGTAGGCATAATTTTCCGAGTGGGTCATCAAATTCAGTTGCCTCAAACACTTCTCCTGAAGGTATGTATTTGGGATGCCTAGCTTCTTTATCTAACTTCTTCCTACGAGCCATTGCTTTATCAGGATCCGTAAAATCCTCAATGACCGTATCCAGTTCCTGGACCAAGACTTGGTGAGTGTTATGATAAGTGTTTAGCAAAGACCGATAACGATCCATATACTCTACAGCTAGAGTAGGTTCATCTTGGACTAGAGTAGAGTGATCTATCTCATGCTCTGGGTTTGAGGTTTCATGTGGTAAAATGGTATGAGTACTACCTTCTAGAGCTTGGGATTTCTGTTCTCGAATCATGGTTATGGTTGCTGCTACGGCAATATGATATGCAGATGCCATGCACCTTGCCTCTCCTGATGGCATTTATCCCTAAAGTCCTAACTTCTTGGGTAACATGATCATGACACGGTATTTAGCTAATACCTACCCATCATAGTAATTGTAAATCTTGACCAAAAGTCTTGATTCACATTCCAAACTCCATAGAAGTTGTCGGAGATTATCTATCCAATCCCCTCCGTAGTCATCCAACGTCTTGTTCATCACTTGAACATTCAGGGGTGGATATCGAGGTGCCATGTGGAACTGTAGATAAGAAATTATCATCAGTCGCATAGAGTTAAAACTCTTGGGTTTGATCGGAATTGCAATCATACGAAAGAGTTATCGCACTAGTAACATAACAGGATTATCCTCAAGTGAATATCCCTCATATCACTAGAGAACTTTTTATTATTGCTAGGATGTGTCGTATAGGTTCTACCCATTTACTTGGTTTCCAACCTAATGGTCAAATCATATGCTCTGATACCAACTGCGGTGACCCAGCATACCACTGCATGATGTAGTATACTATAGTCGTTGACATAACACCAATGAAACACCGTTCACTAGTATTACATCCCTCAGAATGGCACAACAGAAACACAGCAGGTCCAATACATGGCTAAAGGTTACAACTCACTCTTTACACAAGATCCATAGAACACTCTAGGTTAAAGAGAGAGAAAGAACTTCTTACGGAGAAGAATCAAAGATAAACAACGCAAGAACTATTATACTATTAAGACTAGTATTATAGCTAAGAGGTTGGCATTGTTGTTATTGCAACGCAATACAGAAATAGGTTCTTTGGCTAGAGATTATCTTCCTATCTAATCAGTAACTTCGTCTTCACTTGAGTTGAGGTATTTGTTGACTTCCTTGTCTTTATTGAAGAGCTTTAGCTTTGGATGATGCTTCCTGGAGCATAACTTGGTGTAGACATCGTCTCAATGGCTTCAGAATCTAGAAAGGGTTAAGAAGATACTTTGAGTACGAGCGTACTCAGCAAGTTCACTAGAAAAGGAGTGTTTGATGCACTATAACTACAGCCACAGACAGTAGGTCGTAGGCCAATGCAAGTTTTCATAAACATTTCTTCAAAGGTTGCTTTTATTCTGAAAAGCTATGTCCGTCAGCCTTCATGGGTTTACCAGAACTTTCATGGAGTTCCTTTCTGAAAGAACATTTCATAATCCCTAATGTTTTGTGTGTTAGGTAACAATATCAAGGAATATTTAATGTGTGTTGAAGTGTTGCAGCTCTCTCTAAGGATAAAAGGAAAAGTAATTTGCCTTTGGGGGCGGATAATCCGGCCCACCCTTTTCCCAAATAGGCGCAAGCCCTAGAAGGGGGGCGGAGTTTCGGCCGGATTTTCCGGCCCCGCCGGATAATCCGCCCCTCAGGGGGGGATATTCCGCCTCTCGTGTTCACTGCCAAGGCGCAAGCCCTAGAGAGGGGCGGAGTTTCAGCCGAACTTTCTGGCCACGCCTGATAATCCGCCCCTGGAGGGGGCCGGATAATCTGCCCCACCCAAAGTCTTCATCAACTTCTGCAGGCGCCAGCCCGAGAGAGGGGGCGGATTTTCTCCCCGGAATATCCGCCCTAGGGGCGGAGTTTTCCCAGGGGGCGAATAGTCCGCCCCTAGTGGGGGGCGGATAATCCGCCCCCAAACTTGTTCAACGGCCAGATCTGTGCAGGGGGTATTTAAGCCAGCCTCCCCCCTCCTGCCAGATCTCTTGGTTCATTCGAAAAAGTCAAGTTCTGGTCTGCAACCTTCATCCAAGAGAGCTCCACCTAGATCCACCCAAAGGCCCCGTCCCTTGGGGGAATCGAAGGAGGAGAACTCGATATTCATCATTATCAATCAAGCGCTTCATCTCCTGTAACATCCCAAAAATCATGATTTCAAAGTTTGAACATCGTTCATGCATTCATAATCATATTTAGGATCATTTCTTCAAAAACAGAAACTTTGTGATCTATTATTTTATGTAAGCAAGGCAAAGGCCATATTGCTACTTTATCATAAGAAAAATAATTATTTTAATCAGTAAGGATTTGATCATGAACTTTAGTGATGTTTATAAAGTTTGTTCAAGGTTTTCAAAAACAAATTTATGAATTAGAAACCATTCATATACTATTTATAAACATTTAATTAGGGCATGGTTTAAATTTCATTTTCAAACCCAATTTGAATTTGAGTGTAAATAAGGGTTTTACACACCCCAGGATACAAGAATCACAATACAAAAGTTTGGAGAAAATTTCAATTGAAAAAGATTTGAAATGGGCATTTGAATTCAAACCAGAGAATCAAATCAGAAATGGAAAAAGATAAAAGAAAAGAAAACGGGTCGGCACCAGCCTTTCGTCCCAGAAGCTAAAGCAGCCCACCCGGGGTTTCCCTTCTCCCTCTGTTTCTCACTCAAACCGCGTGCACCCACTCACTGACGCTCCGACCCCACCATCCACCTCAGCATCGTCGTCAATCACGCGCCGGAGGAACTGCTCGCCCGCAGCCGTTTCTCCGATTTGATTCTGCGCTTGATTAAGAGTAAATTCCAGCGTGATTTCCTCTCTCGCTCCGGCTATTTAACCTCCTCCTCCTTCCGCTCATTTCCCCTTAAGCCACAACCATAGAGAGCCACCAGGCTGCCCGCAATCGAGCTCACTTCGCCGCTGTACTGACGAACTCCGGCATCGAATTACGGTGAGAACTCCCCGCCCCTTGCCTCCTGGTCTTGCTAGCGCATTCCCTGCATCCTTGCGCATCGTTTAACACTCTTGTTGTGTGCTAGGACAACCCCGAACGTCGGCAACGTCGACGACTGCGCGAGCCCGACGAAAAACTCAACTCCGGCGAGCTGTTCTGGTTAGTCCCGAGCGCGCCTTGCCCTCTCTTTGATACTCGCTTGACCAGCATCGCTTCCCGCATCTGACGCGCTACTTATTTCTCTCTGGCATGATCTACATCCTCGGTAACGTCGACGAACAGCCGTGCCCGACGCCTTCACGAACTCCAACGAGCAATCCCTGACGACTCTGAGCGCCCCTCTGCCAACGAAGACCACCTTGAGCTCCAGCATCATCACGCAAACACGGTGAGCTACCCCACTGCCTTTCTCGCTTCCTATAATGCCGGCGACATCACCGTCTGACCGCGCCGCCGCCAGCCACCGTCGCAACGCCGCTGACTTTTGGTTTGTTTGATGTGGGTCGTTAGATCTAGATCGGGCGTGTAGGAATAGATCACTTAAACGAAGTGGTAAGTTAGATCTGAGTCGTGCGATGCGTTTTAATCCAACGGCCCGCGAGCGTGATCCAGTGCGAAGCGGTATCGACCAATCAGAAAGCGCCGCGTGGCCTGTGTTTTGATTTAAAATCTGGAATTAGATCTATTAGTTGTTAAAACTTGCAAAATTCATAACTTTTGATCCAAACATTCAAATTTTGTAAATTTTATATCATTGGAATCAGGAGAAAGAATTCTATCCAATTATGCACTTTGTTTAATAAATTGCATCTGTAAAATGGGTTGTTTTTGCAGAGATATTTCCAAGCTTATTTTGTATATAAAAATTGTATGGAAAATGTTCTAAGGGGCAAATTAATTTTATATAGTGTATAATTGTTTTGTTTATGGTTCAGTATTGTTTCACTTGTCTTGTTTGATCTAGAAAAATCATCACATGGCATTTGCATGCATTCATATATTTTTGCTTGTATATTCTTGATATGTGAATTTGGTGCTATCATTTTATGTGTAGATTTTGGTGCTAATAGTGATTGTGGTTGTGAAGATTGTTGCTACTCACCCAACTACCAAGGCAAGTGGTGCTTCATATTTTTGTCCCAATATTTTTACTATGCATTAGAAATATTTTGTATAGGGCTTGCATGAAAATTTTTCTAAGTATCTATATGCTATGCTTGGGAAATCCTAGTAGTTGTACAATTATTAGAATTTTCTCTAAGTTAAGGTACTTTCTATTTCCATTCTTAGCCTAGCTAGTAGCAACCAAGGGTGGAATATATACATGCTATGTAAAAATATTGCTAAGTCTTTGACTTATGGTTTTTTGCTTAATAAAACAACTAAGTGAATGAAACACCTGGGTGGAATGGTAATTGTTTGGTGGTTTTTGGTTGAGTGGTTACACAAGGCCCATTTCTATGGTCTACCTTGTGTATCTTACTTGTGGATTGCCACCCAGGAACAAAGGGATTTGAGATGCCAAATGTTAAGAAGCTTCTAGTGCAGCCACATGGCATTATGGGCTCTGCCTGCATCACATAGGTTGCAATAACTTAGCCATTTGGACAGTTGGTGGTAGAGGTATGATAGGTTAGAACGCGTCCATTTTGTCTAAGGGAAGGCTTCTGAAAGGTCCTGTCTTGGTGAAACCAAGTCTTGTGGGGAAAGTGCACCACCTCTGCATATGGAAGAAACTAAGTACTTAGCCGTGTCCCCGGTAATGGACAACTTGAGCATCAAGACATGGAAGCTATCAAGAATATCCTCATCCCAATTTTCTAAGTTAAAACTTGTGGTTGAACAAGGGTGAAGGTTCACCAATTTCTATTGGTGGTTCCTTGGGGAAGTTTTTTTTTGCCAAACAAAAACTTAGTATTTTCAACTGATAGGTAAAACCTATTTTGAGCAAAGCAAGCCTAAGCTACACTTAGCCAAATTCATGTAGTAACTAGATGCTAATATTCTACTAAGGTATCGCTTGCCAATACTATTCCAATGTATTGACCCACTGTGGTTGTAACTTGTGATGTTGCAGGTTACTCTGATGATGATTAGGGGTTATGAGTCTACACTCAACATGCTTTCCTGTGGCACATGAAGATGAAGACTTATATTTTTATATTGTTAAGTTAAACTCTTGTACTATCCTATGGATATGGAGTTGTAAAAGACTATGTTATCTCTGGAATGATGATGTAATAATGACCTTTGTTTCTGTGTACTTCATCTTAAACTGTGGGTGCTAGCAATTGATCCAGGGACTAGCATTTCAATCACAGAGATCTTTACCTTTATAAAGGTGGGATCTTACAGAAGGTATCAGAGCACTGTGTTGCCTGTAGGATTATGACCCTAGGATTGGATTAGAAACCACTAAGGAAAAAATTTCAACAATTTCCACACTTGTCTTTTTCTTCTCGTAAACTCTTCTAATCTTCTTTCTCATCTCTATTTGTAGATGAAGTCCATCAACGAAGACGTGAGGAAGGGACCACTCATGACCATGACCTTGGAGTGTGAGACAGAATTCCCCAAGGCCCTCAAGAACCTCATGGTTACCATGGGGATACATGGTGCAGCTGTGTACAAAGGATTCCCCGTGATGGATGAAGGAGTAGAGTACTGGTGGGTGCAACTTCACTTGTACAAAAACAAGGAAGACAACCACAAGGAGTCCGGATTCTGCATGGTCACCAACTCAGAAATGCACACAACATTCTTTGACTCTATAAGAAATGCAGCTTGGAATGCCATCAAGGAGCTTGGTGATAGACTCAAGTGCATAATGATTAACACCCAAAATGACCTTAGGGAAGAAAAGAAGCATACCCAAGAGTTAGAGGCTACCAACCAACGTTTAAGAGAAGACATCATAGACTTAGCAATGGAGTCATGTGATCAGGATCAACAGATTGCCTCTAGGGATGCCTTGTTAGCCAACTTGGCAAGTGAGACGGGATTGTAATGTACTTCGTTAGTTGGACCACCACACTTATCGTTTTATTTCCAAAAAAAATTTATCTAAGTTATGTGGAACCTTTGATGCTTGTAATGGATTTGTGTATGCCATGACTTGTGTGATTGTTGCCAAAGATATGCTTGTGATACTTTGTCTTGTGATTTTTCTCTATTGATGTTGATTCTAACTTTTCTCTATCTTATATAAATAGATGCCTAATGTTACTATCAGCACGGCCGAGGAGTTCAAGGGAACTCATTTTGGCACTCGTCTCTTTGAGCTCACTAGCATGCTCAACCTTCCACTCCCTAGCATCATGACGCTTCTCCTCACCAAGTTTGAGAGGAAGGACCTTTGGGGCTTCAGAGTCACTCAGCCCGGACACCAAGCAGAGCCAACCACGAAGACCATCACCTTCAATCTGATGCATGACGACAAGGAGAAGGGCTTAGATATAGTTATGCAGGAGTTACTTGGGCGTCTAGTAGGGAGGCACTCTAGAGAGCTTAGAGGTCTTTACTTTTACCCCTTCAGGAGACGCGACGAGGAGGGTGAGGCTATTGAGTTCGAGGATGCTGCTAGAGAGACGGTGGAGCTGATTCGTCTGTACCTTCAGGACCTAGAGGTTCTTATTAGGCACCTAGATACTGATAGGACCAACGTCATGCTCAGCAATGACGAACTCTAGGTGCAGCTTCATGAGAAGGACAAGCTCTTTGCGAAGCAAGACGAGATAGTCAAGGAAATGGAGGCCAAGTTTGAAAGCCAGAACAAGAAATTCAAGAGCCAAGATAAGAGAGTCCAAGACCGGAACAAGAAGATCCGGGAGATGAAGGAATAACTGGATGCCAAGGACTTCGAGCTCGAGCATCAGCAGGGAGTGATCAAGAGACTTCGCTCACAGAAGAGGGCTCTTAGGTCCAAGATAGAGGCCTTGACTACCAATGTCGAGGAATACAAGACCGCTATGGAGAATGCAGGTCTTACACTTGTTGATGTAGAGGTTGATGCAGAGGAGTAGTGATGACTACTCATTTATCTTTCATTTACCATGCTTATGTTTATTGAGTCGCAATGACCATCCAACATGTGGGTGGCTTGCTATGGTGTGTTTGTTTTCCAAACTTGTTGTTTACGTCATTTGAACCTTATGTTATTTTGATGTTTGATTTGGTGATTGTCTATGTGATGTTTTGTGCATAATAAGCATCTATGGGTATCTCATTCTTATCCTTATGAAAATCACATATGCCTCCTCCACGTGCTAACCCCAAGCCAAACAACAACAATGTCACCCCCGAGATGCAGCAGCTGATGACAGCACAGGCACAGCTGATGCAGAATCAGAATAACAACAACAATAACATAAACAACAATCCGAACAATCCACCAGGATTTGACATGCTCACCAGGTTCCTAAGACTGAGGCCTGCAAAGTTCTCAGGAACTACTGATCCCATGGTGGCCAATGATTGGCTATGTTCCGTGAACAAGGATTTGGTAACTGTCGGCTGCACCGACGAGGACAAGGTCAGGTTTGCAGCACATCTATTGGAAGGACCAGCAGCTACTTGGTGGGATAACTTCCAGATCACCACTCCCATTGAGGATGTGACATGGGCTATCTTTGAAGATGGATTCCGTACAGCTCACATCTCATCTGAGGTGATGAATTTGAAGAAGAAGGAGTTCCATAACCTGAAACAGCGCCACCGCAGCGTGGCTGAATATATTGAGGAGTTCAACAATCTGGCGCGTTATGCATCGGATGAAGTTGATACTGATGCCAAGAGGAAGGAGAAATTCCTCGAAGGATTGAACGATGAACTGAATCTACAGCTATCTGTTGCCTATGTCCCAATCTACCAATCACTTTGTGACAAGGCTACCATCTTGGAGAACAAGATGAAACAGGTTGAATGCAGAAAGAGGAAGCACAACTTTGACAAGCAAAGCTCGGGATCGTCTCACAAGCGTTCCCATCATGATGATAGTGGGAGTTCTGGATCCCACAAACATGGAAAGCACAACAACCACCACAGCCACAACCGCCATCATGACAACGAGCATCACCGTAGTCATGATAATGACAAGTACAAGAACCACAAGAGTGGACACAAGAGTCACCATAGTGGAGGTGGAAGTGGAAGTGGTAGTCAGCCTGCAAAGAGAGATATCAGTCAAGTTGAATGTTTCAAGTATAAGAAGCTGGGGCATTTTGCAAATGAGTGCCCAGAGAAGAAAGTTGAAGGAGCCACCAAGCCCAACCCTTTCTAGAAGGGACAAGTAAACCACATCAATGTGGAAGAGATTTATGAGGAACCTGATGCTGTGGCTGGTAAGTTCAAACTCAATTCTATTCCAGCACTTGTTCTTTTTGATACTGGTGCATCACATTCATTCATATCAAGAGCATTTGTTGATAGAAATGAACTTCCAGTTGAAACTATTGGGTGTCCTATAAAAGTAAGTTCTCCTGGTGGGGAAATGTTAGTGAACTCAGGATGTCATGACCTAGTCATAGAGTTTGGGAAGTATAAGTTTCCCGTTAATTTGATAATCCTAAATTCCCAAGGATTGGATGTCATTTTGGGAATGGACTGGATGACTAAGTACAAGGGAGTGCTAGATTGTGCCAATCATACTGTCGCACTCACAACCCCGGATAAGAAAAGGATTAAAATCAAGACTAATTTCGAATCAAAAGGGAGTAAGCTGAATTTTCTTAAGGGGGTTAGCATACACAGTGTACCAATTGTAAGAGAATATCCGGATGTGTTTCCGGAAGAATTGTCGGGATTGCCACCAGATAGAGATGTGGGAATTTCTGATTGACTTACTGCGAGGATCGGGACCAATAGCAAAGAGACCTTACAAGATGTCAGTCGATGAGTTGAAAGAACTCAAGAAACAACTTGGAGAATAGTTGGAGAAAGGATTTATCCAACCAAGTTCTTCATCTTGGGGAGCACCAGTCTTGTTTGTGGAAAAGAAAGATAAAATTCAAAGGTTATGCATCGATTATCATTCACTCAATGAGGTGACTATCAAGAAAAAATATCCTTTGCCCAGAATCAATGACTTGTTTGATCAGTTAGAAGGAGCCTGTGTGTTCTCAAAGATTGATCTCCGGTCAGGTTATTTTCAGCTTAAGATAAGAGAACAAGACATACCTAAGATAGCTTTCACCACTAGGTATGGATTGTATGAGTACACCGTGATGCCATTTGGTTTGACCAATGCACCAGCTTACTTCATCAATATGATGAACAAGGTGTTCATGGAGTTCCTTGGCAAGTTTGTTGTCGTTTTCATCGATGACATTTTGATCTACTCCAAGAGCAAAGAAGAGCATGAAGGACATTTGCGTTTGATACTTGAGAAGCTTAGAGAGCATAAGCTGTATGCCAAATTCATCAAGTGTGAATTCTGGTTGAATGAAGTTGGATTTCTTGGACACATTGTGTCAGGAGATGGTGTAGCAGTTGATCCTGCAAAAGTGTCAGTTGTAACTGAATGGGAATCTCCTAAGTCAGTGAAGGAAGTTCGTAGTTTCCTTGACTTGGCAGGATACTACAGAAGATTCATTGAGAATTTCTCCAAGGTAGCTAAGCCAATGACGGAGTTACTAAAGAAAGACAAGAAATTTGCTTGGACTGAAGGATGTGAACTCAGCTTTCAAGAATTGAAGAAGAGACTAGTGACAGCACCAGTCCTATGTCTGCCAGATTTGGAGAAGGATTTCCAAGTGTATTGTGATGCATCTCGTCATGGATTAGGTGCAGTTCTGATGCAAGAAGGGAAAGTTGTGGCTTATGCCTCGAGACAACTCAAAACTCATGAGGTGAATTATCCTACTCATGATTTAGAATTAGCCCCTGTTGTCCATGCACTCAAAACATGGAGACATTATGTTTTGGGAAAGCGATGTGAAGTGTTCACAGAACACAAAAGTTTGAAGTATATCTTCACTCAGAAAGAAATCAACATGAGACAAAGAAGATGGATAGAACTCATCAAGGACTATGACTTGAGTTTGCAATACCATCCCGGTAAAGCAAATGTTGTAGCGGATGCACTAAGCCGTAAGGTATTTGTGAATGGCCTTACTAAGGGAGAGTTGCCAGATGATCTGTGCGCCCAATTTAGAGACCTCAGATTGGAGATTATGCCTGAGGGACATCTCATGTCATTGGATGTTCAACCCACCTTGTTGGACAAAATCAAGGAAACCCAAAAGACAGACAAGGAAATTGAAGAGATTAAGGAAAAGATTGGCAAGGGAAAAGCCAAAGGATTCCATGAAGAAGAACAAGGTACTTTATGGTATGGAAAACGTATCTGTGTTCCGCAAGATCCGGAGCTTCGAAAACTGATTTTACAGGAAGCACACAACTCGCCATATTCCATTCATCCGGGTAACACCAAAATGCACATGGATATGAAGGAAATATTTTGGTGGAATAATCTCAAGAAGGACATCACTGAACATATTGCTTTGTGTGATGTATGTAGTAGAGTGAAAGCGGAACATCCGAAACCAGTAGGATTGTTACAACCAGTACCTATTCCTGATTGGACATGGGACAATATTGGCATGGATTTCATTACCGGATTGCCAAGGACCAGGTCAGGATATGACTCTATTTGGGTAGTAGTGGATCACCTAACTAAAGTGGCTCATTTCATACCCGTGAAGACAACCTATACAAGTGCTGAGTTGGCCAAAATCTATATGAATAGGATTGTGTGTCTGCATGGAGTACCCCAAGATAATTGTGTCTGATAGGGGAACTCAATTCACTTCTCATTTTTGGAGGCAACTGCATGAATCATTGTGAATGAGATTGGAATTCAGTACTGCATTTCATCCCCAGACTGACAGACAGACAGAAAGGACCAACCGGATTCTAGAGGATATGTTGAGGGCATGTGCCCTAGACTATGGAGGTAGTTGGGATGAAAGTCTGCCTTACGCAGAATTCTCTTACAACAATAGCTATCAAGATAGTATTGGGATGGCACCGTTTGAATTTCTCTATGGGAGAAAGTGTACTACCCCATTGCTATGGAATGGTGTGGGAGAAAGAAATTTGTTCGGACCAGAACTAATCAAAGAAGCTAAAGAGAAAGTCAAGATAGTAAAGGACAAATTGAAGATAGCACAGTCCCGACAGAAGAGCTATGCAGATCCTAAGCGTAGAGAAGTCACCTATGAGGTGGGTGATAGAGCTTATCTTAGAGTGTCACCACTTCGTGGAGTGAAGAGATTTGGGGTCAAAGGAAAATTGGCCCCAAGATATGTTGGACCATTCAAGATTCTAAGTCGTAAAGGATGAGTAGCTTATGAGATTGAATTGTCGGAATCATTGTCTGCCATTCATAATGTATTTCATGTGAGTCAGCTAAAGAAATGCCACCCGGAGATGGAAGAGACTTCTTTAAAGGATACTGTACCTTTGGAGGAGGTCCAATTGGAAAGTGATCTCACTTATGAGGAAAAACCTATCAAGATTCTTGAGACTGCAAAAAGAGTTACTCGGACAAAGACTATCAAATTCTGCAAAGTTCAATGGAACCATCATTCCGAAGAAGAAGCAACATGGGAAAGAGAAGATGACCTTTGGAAAGACCACCCTCACCTATTTGCTAGCCAATCCGAATCTCGAGGGCGAGATTCACCTTAAGGGGGTTAGATTTGTAACATCCCAAAAATCATGATTTCAAAGTTCGCACATCATTCATGCATTCATAATCATATTTAGGATCATTTCTTCAAAAACAGAAACTTTGTGATCTATTATTTTGTGTAAGAAAGGCAAAGGCCATATTTCTACTTTCTCATAAGAAAAATACTTATTTTAATCAGTAAGGATTTGATCATGAACTTGAGTGATGTTTATAAAGTTTGGTCAAGGTTTTCAAAAACAAATTTATGAATTAGAAACCATTCATATACTATTTATAAACATTTAATTAGGGCATGGTTTAAATTTCATTTTCAAACCCAATTTGAATTTGAGTGTAAATAAGGGTTTTACACACCCCAGGATACAAGAATCACAATACAAAAGTTTGGAGAAAATTTCAATTGAAACAGATTTGAAATGGGCATTTAAATTCAAACCAAAAAATCAAATCAGAAATGGAAAAAGATAAAAGAAAAGAAAATGGGCCGGCGCCACCCTTTTGGCCCAAAAGCTAAAGCAGCCCACCGGGGGTTTCCCTTCTCCCTCTGTTTCTCACTCAAACCACGCGCACCCACTCACTGACGCTCCGACCCCACCATCCACCTCAGCATCGTCGTCAATCATGCACCGGAGGAACTGCTCGCCCGCGGCCGTTTCTCCGATTTGATTCCTCTCTTGATTGCGAGTAAACGCCGGCGTGATTTCCTCTCTCGCCCAGGCTATTTAACCTCCTCCTCTTTCCGCTCATTTCCCCTCAAGCCACAACCATAGAGAGCCACCAGGCTGCCCGCAATCGATCTCACTCCGCCGCTATACTAATGAACTCCGGCAGCGAATTCCGGTGAGAACTCCCCGCCCCTTGCCTCCTGGTCTTGCTAGCACATTCCATGCATCCTTGCGCATCGTTTAACACTCTTGTTGTGTGCTAGGACAACCCCGAACATCGGCAACGTCGACGACTGCGCGAGCCCGACGAAACACTCAACTCCGGCGAGCTGTTCTGGTTAGTCTCGAGCGCGCCTTGCCCTCTCTTTGATACTCGCTTGACCAGCATCGCTTCCCGCATCTCATGCGCTACTTATTTCTCTATGGCATGATCTACATCCTCGGCAACGTCGACGAACAGCCGTGCCCGACGCCTTCACGGACTCCGGCGAGCAATCCCTGACGACTCCGAGCGCCCCTCCGCCAACGAAGACCACCTTGAGCTCCAGCGTCGTCACGCGAACACGGTGAGCTACCCCACTGCCCTTATCGCTTCCTATAACACCGGCGACATCACCATCTAACCACGCCGCCACCAGCCACCGTCGCAGCGCCGCTGAGTTTTGGTATGTTTGATGTGGGTCGTTAGATCTAGATCGGGCTTGTAGGAATAGCTCACTTAAACGAAGGGTTAAGTTAGATTGAGCCATGCGATGCGTTTTAATCCAACGGCCCACGAGCATGATCCAGTGCGAAGTGGTATCGACCAATCAGAAAGCGCCGCGTCGCCTGTGTTTTGATTTAAAATCTAGAATTATATCTATTAGTTGTTCAAACTTGCAAAATTCATAACTTTTGATCCACACGTTCAAATTTTGTAAATTTTATATCATTGGAATCAGGATAAAGAATTCTATCCAATTATGCACTTTGCTTAATAAATTGCATCTGTAAAATGGGTTATTTTTGCAGAGACATTTCCAAGCTTATTTTGTATATAAAAATTGTATGGAAAATGTTCGAAGGGCCAAATTAATTTTATTTAGTGTATAACTTTTTTATTTATGATTATGTACTATTTCACTTGTCTTGTTTGATTTAGAAAAATCATCACATGGCATGTGCATGCATTCATATATTTTTGCTTGTATATTCTTGATATGTGAATTGGTGCTATCATTTTATGTGCAGATTTTGGTGCTAATAGTGATTGTGGTTGTGAAGATTGTTGCTACTCCCCCAACTACCAAGTCAAGTGGTGCTTCATATTTTTTTCCCAATATTTTGACTATGCATTAGAAATATTTTGTATAGGGCTTGGATGAATATTTTGCTAAGTATCTATATGCTATGCTTGGGAAATCCTAGTAGTTGTAGAATTATTAGAATTTTCTCTAAGTTAAGATACTTGCTATTGCCATGCTTAGCCTAGCTAGTAGTAACCAAGGGTGGAATATATACATGCTATGTAAAAATATTGCTAAGTCTTTGAATTATGGTTTTTGCTTAATAAAACAACTAAGTGAATGAAACACCTGGGTGGAATGGTAATTGCTTGGTGGTTTTTGGTTGAGTGGTTACACAAGGCCCATTTCTATGGTTTACCTTGTGTATCTGACTTGTGGATTGCCACCCAGGAACAAAGGAATTTGAGATGCCAAATGTTAATAAGCTTCTAGTGCAATCACATGGTATTATGGGCTCTGCCTGGATCACATAGGTTGCAATAACTTAGCCATTTGGACAGTTGGTGGTAGAGGGATGATAGGTTGGAACGCGTCCATTTGGTCTAAGGGAAGGCTTCTGAAAGGTCATGTCTTGGTGAAACCAAGTCTTGTGGGGAAAGTGCAACACCTCTGTAGATGGAAGAAACTAAGTACTTAGCCGTGTCCCCGGTAATGGACAACTTGAGCATCAAGACATGGAAGCTATCAAGAATCTCCTCATCCCAATTTTCTAAGTTAAAACTTGTGGTTGAACAAGGGTGAAGGTTCACCAATTTCTATTGGTGGTTCCTTCGGAAATTTTTTTTGCCAAACAAAAACTTAGTGTTTTCAACTGATAGGTAAAACCTATTTTGAGAAAAGCAAGCCTAAGCTACACTTAGCCAAATTCATGTAGTAACTAGATGCTAATATTCTATTAAGGTATCGCTTGCCAATACTATTCCAATGTATTGACCCACTGTGGTTGTAACTCCTCTCCATTCATTTGGATAATCACCGATCTAGTATTTCTTGCGAATACCTAGATCCTTGTTTTGTTTATATTGATAAACCTTGTTCTTGTGACAGCTTGTTGTCATCTCGGGAGCCCCCAATTCAGTTGTGGGTGTGTGCCCCGGAAGCGTTGTAAAGGGCACCGGTTCCCGCCTCGAAGGGTACCAATAGTGGATAAGGTGGATCAGGCCTCTCGTGGCGAGATCCATCAGAGAATAGGGTGAGGCTTATTGTGGCGTGGTGGTCTTAGAACTGCCCACCCCTCCAACGTAGATGTACTTCCCTTAACAAGGAAGAAACTGCGGTAAAACAAATCCATGTGTGTCCGCGTGCTCCACTATGGTTCCCTCGCTCCTCTCTTTACGTGCTTAGTAGCTAGGTTTGCATATAGGGAAATTCTCGTAGTTACATATCTAGAGAATTTACTTTGTGTCAAGCCCAAAATTGAAAAAGTACGAAAAATTGGGTAGCACCTATTCCCCCCCCCCCCTCCCCCTCTAGGTGCCCATACGATCCATTTCACTTTCCCGCAGCGTTCGCAGCTCCTTCCCGGAACAGGGAGTAACAAGTTACAATTCTTACACTATGCAGAGGTGCGTTACTTTTCCCATGAGAGATCAACTCCTTGTTGCACAACCGGGAAGCTTACCTGTCCACAATTCCATGTTGTGGGGCCCAGTAGTTGGTCCAAGCTAATCACTGCCCTCTCCGCGACCTCATATGTCTGCACGATCCTTCGGCTAGCTCACCTTTGTTAAGACCCCTTTCAGTTTGGCTAAAACCCTGATGAGTTTCCGAAGACTCTATGACCTAGTGATGCCCGGATTAGTACCATTTACATGGACTATCTCCCTAAACACCATTCATAGATAATCTAGACACCAGAAGTGTGGGGCGTAAGGGTGCCCACCCATATGATGGATCCACACAAGGAATCACAACGTCACGTTAAGGTTGTCTTGCCTCCATACAAGAGGAAAATGATACAGCAGACTTCTCCGTCCCATTCCAAATCTCATGGTTAACGCGTAATATACGGCGCAAGAATCACTAGCGACATTGGTTGTTAAGTCCTAGATATTATGTTCCTTTACCACCAAAACTTTTTATAGTAAGTTATTACCTCATGGTAATAACCTATAATCACATTATTATGAAAATAGTGTTTTCGGACCTTTTTCAAATGCAAGTGATGTCCACATTGGATTTGTAAAATACTTTACAGAAAATAACAAAAGGACATGAGCAAGTGTAAACTTGCCTTTTGTGATTGCAAGATTATGCACTCACGGTCTTCGAGTCAGTATAAGATCCAAAATCTCAAATCAGCATCATTGGTCCGGTAAGGACTAATGTTTAAATAAGCAATATGCTTTTATGCATAAGTAATGTGATGCACGTTATAAACGCGAATCCCGAGGATAACGTTGTTCTTGGGTTTGGATTCCAGAAATGGTCACTTTAGAATGTGTTGTCTTTTTAGTTAAGTTTCACACGTGTGCTTCTTATTAGGGCTTGTGAGTGTGTGTGAACAACACATACTTATGCAGCAATAGAATATACACCTATTAAATGCTATTCAAGATTGTTGATACTTTAATTACTTATCTTCAAGCTTTACTTTATAAGTAAAGTTACTTATAAAGAGCTTTAAGTGTTATTTCTCCTAGGTATACGAGTGAAGTATGAAGTAATGTGATCTTGTTTATTTGCCCTATATTATTTGAAGTGGCAAAACGAATAACTTTTGAAGGAAAGATTCCTTTTCTAAGGACTAAACAATCTTTGTGGTTAGTTACTGGTGGTCGATGTGATTTGTGCTTGCTTGAATAGTTTGAGTTTGAGATGTTTTATAACTTAACTACTTCAGACCAAACTTAACTATAAAATATAAAGATAGTTTGAAAGTATAGTGTTTATAACATTTGTATTTTGGTGTACTTGGTAATGTTGCCTTAAGGTTACTTAAGGATGGTTATACTTTTACTTGGTGTGGTGGTTTTCTTGATTTTATAATGAAATAGTGTCATTTATCTTTTATAAATGAGTGGTTAAAGTTTATAAACCAAGGTATAATATTACTTCACTACTTATGGACTTACTATAATGTGGTGGTAGTTTTTGTAATCTGGTGGGTAAAGTAGATAGAAAGGATTTGATTTATTCACAAGTTGTTCTTTAAAGTTTTTATTATGAATAGGAATCTTCTTAGAATATAATCTTCACTTAAGGTTGAAGATGATTTAATAATAAGGTATTTGTAGTGTTTTAAACCATTATGGCTTATATTATTAATAGTCAAGACTAATACTATTTATTAAACTTTAATTGACTAATTTACAAATATTAATAATGGTTATTTACCTTATATGAATTTATAAACTAAGTAAATAAGTTTAAATTTGAGTTATTAGAATATTTGAATTTTTTCATTAACTCAAAAGTGGAATATTATATTTTTAACATGTAGATATTCTTTTTGTGATCTTTTTGGTATATTATATTTACTTTTTATGATTTATAAATAATAAGATATGATTTTTGTAAGATTTAATACTTTAAAAATACTTAATAAATAATAAATATTTGAGTAAGTGAAATAATAATGCATGATTATAGTTTTAAATTATAGTCTTTATTTCTCTAAGATATTTGGTATTTTATTCATATTTTTAATATTTACCATTATTGGAATATGAATTATCAAAGTTTTATTACTTTTAATCCTTTATTACATAATATTTATTTAAATAATCATCATAATAATATTGGATAATAAGTTTAAGTTGTAGATTTTATTTTTCTACAACTTTCATATATTATACATATTTTTCTAAATTGTAGATCAAAACTTATTAATTAAACAAGTTTTGATCATTTATTTGATTTCTGGAATATTAATAATTGAGTTTATAACATTTTATTATTTCTTAAACAGGAAATACTTTTTACACCGTACCCCCACCTAGCCTAATTCACTGACCAGTGGGCCTATGTCCACCTCAGCACTCAGGTTAGTAAATGTATTTTGTTACCGACTGGTTTGCTACCCCAGACGATGACATATGGGCCCAAGGCCATGTCACACGCCATGTGAGACAAAGACCAGTTCAAACACGTTGACATGGCTAAGGTGACGCGAGCATGATGTCATGCTGACATTAGCCTGGCCTCCACCACCAGAGGATGGTCGCCGGCGGCGAACCACTGTGCTCCAGTGGACAAGGTTGATGCTACTGGATAGAGGGAACCGAGCCGAACCTATTGGTGGTAACGCCGCTACTCAATGGTCACCGGAAATACACCGGCGACGAGCTTCTGCGGCGGCCAACGGCGATGCTCAACGAAATGAGGTCTACGATGCGAATCAGCAAGCGAAACTAGGGTCCAGATATGCGTAAGCTTACCCTGATGACGATAGAGAGGTTGGCGAGGTCAGACGTGGTCGGAGGCGAGCTCTCCGACGAGGATTCCGACGAACAGCATTAGGAACCGAGGGTGCGATTGGGTTGATTCACACTTTCTTCGCAGATGCAAGGTGGGGCAATTGGACGAGAAGAGCACGGCGGTCTCCACCATGGTCTTATCTGGCCGAGGCGAGCACGGAATAGCCAACTCCGGCTCACCTCCGAGCTAGGGTTCTCGGCATGGTTGGGTAAAAGAGACAGAGGATTTTCAGAGGGGGGAATTGAGGATGAGGACGAGCAGGGATGTCGCGGTGGCCTCCTTATCCTCTCCTAGAGACGGCGGCGTTGATCTTGGCGCAAGAACGACGATGACGGCATCGGGCAGTGGCGAGCTTGTCCAGCAAGTTGTCTGTGTGTGTGAGGATGACGACGACGTGTTGTTTTGCGGATAACCCCCTGGTGTTTCTTTTCTCTCAACCCGTAGTCCCCATTTGGTCCCACCCGTAAGTGACAGAAAAGGACGAGCTGACTGGCTGCTAGGCTTTTTGTGGGCTACACATGGGCGTCAGATATGGAGAGAGGTGTTGGGCCATAGCCAGGTAATGTTTTTTATTTGCTTTCTCTTTTTCTATTTTCTTTTTTCCTTTTCAGATTTGAATTTAATCTATAATTGAACTTTTTCTTTGTAGAATTTATTTGCTGGATAATTGTAGTAATTCTAAAATATATTTAGTATCCTTTGTGAACTTTTATTATATAATATTTTTATATTTATTTTATTATATAACCCCTATTAATATTTTTTAGAAGCTTTTTGTATTAATTTTCTTTCCTATTTTAACCATGGATTTATTAAATGATATATTCTTATTTGTTTATAAAACTTAACTCTAGTTGGCTCATAGTTTGAATAGAAATTTTTATATGTATAGTGATCCTATACCATTATTTGATGCATGAAATATAATAGACATTGATATGGTTAATATTACTTTAATTAATTGAGAACATGGTATTATATATATTTTTTTATGGTAATCATAGAATTTTTAAAGTTTGAATTATAAATGTTTACCCATGGGTTTAGGGTTCTTAATTCACTTAGATTCCTTTATGGATGTGAGGAAAGATTTAATAACTAAACATGTGGACTTCTGTTTGTGATATTTGATGACATCACCTTTTATAATAGAAATTTATATTTAGAATGTTTTATAGCAAGGAATTGATAAACATACTCCTAAGCACATATAATTATGATGGTTGGAATTGACAAAGATGTGTTTATTTGATTTGCTATAGGAAAATATTCCTATAGAGTGATGTAGACATGAGATGATGAATCAATTCCCTGAAATGGATATTATACTTGGTTTAAGATTTAGAGTTGGTTGTTTTAACAAGAATGTCTATTTTACCATTCTTCACCATCCTGGACCTTTAATTAAGGAATTCCTTTCCTAGATATAATACTTCTTCCTATCCATCATCCTAGTTTTTGTGATGAGCTTTCTTCACAAAATGTTCTTATTCACCCTTTACTCTTATAAAATCATGGATGAATCCAATGAGTTTGATATTAAAGCATTTCCTAGTTTTCTCATATCCTTGCTTGGTTATACCCACTATTCTACTCTTGAAAATCTTCAATCCAACAACTAGTTCTTTCATACTCCACTCATAATCTTCCTTAATCATCCATTATCAATATCTCTTCAATAGATGTCTAGATCAAACTACTTCGCATCAAGTGTTGTTATTTCCCAATAGGAAACTACTACTTCTATGATCCCATGTTGCTCTAGCATCATCTTAATCATACTATCTTGTCTCTACTTAAGTCCAGTATCTCATACTCCATCCTCACATTATATTAATGTGACTAGTCATGGCTACTCTAGGATAATTTATCTCTACTAGGGTTTTAATCATGGTCTACCCTCCAATATCACTTATACTAAATATAAGCATTCAATATTGGTGGCTAAAGGATCACCATTATAATCCTTTAATCATTTATTGCTTAAGTCCTTAGTTAGCTAAGCAAGGCTTTGTTAATACTGCTTTTCAATTGTATTGAAATTATCTCGTTAGTATCTCATATTGGATTAAGGTTATTCATGGACTATGCCCTCTTTAAAATATTTGAGTAGATGTTATGATAAGATCAAGAAATAGTAGATCAAGTATTGAAGTTAAAGAATTTGTGAATCAATCGTTGATTACTCAACATTGATGAGCAATAGATATTAAGATAGGTTCCATAAAGATTGATATGGAAAGAAAGATATATGGTGAATGATCTAAACTTAGTTTCTTTCCAACTCAAACTCATTAAAGAGTTAAAGTTAGGTATTATTATGGTACTCATAATAAGAATAAATAAGAATAAGATAGGTCAGGATTAGTCATTGCATTTATATTACTTTAGTTGTAATCTTAACTGGTTATTCATAAGTGGTTATGATGAGTAGTATGATATGATCCCTTAAGGATCAGATATTAATCATTTAAGCAATGTATTATGAATAGCATTTATTCTTTCCTACTCAATCTTACTTAAGAAGTAGGGTTAGGTTTTACCATGATACTCATGGTATATGCAGATGAGATTAAGATATAGTTGTTACTTTCTTATTATTGGTGTTATATCCTTAACCTAATACTAATGAGTGATTATAATGAATACTATGATATGATCACCTAAGGATCAAATATAATGTATTAGAATTTAACTTTTATTACATTTGATCTACCCTTAGGTCAAATCTCCCTTTTCCCAGAAATAGGGTTTTAGCAAAGGTCATATTGAAACTTATCACAATCAACTTGATGATCTACTTCAATTCCATCCAGTTAAAAGAAGCTTCAATCACTTTGACAAGTTTTGTTGAAAAGCGCGAAAATTATTCGGATTTTCTATGCATGAATGCAAAGCACACATCTGGGTTCAGCTTATTTTTAGGCTCTCATGCTGGGATGTTACAAGACTAAAACACTATATTTCTGGAGACTCTTATAATGAATATGTTGATATTATTCAAATGGTGACTCTAGAAGAATTTATTAGAAACCAAACACCAGAAACTGCAGAGTTCAACCTCGAATAGGTAAAAGTGGTGAAAACAGAAGGTTCGCGAAATCCTAATTTTTTTATATTTTTGGTGTTTTTATTACATAAGAGAAGTTACGAGACGGAACAGAGGAGGAAACGGAGGCCGGGGTGGCCAAACCCACCCCAGGCGCGGGCCCACCTTGCCCCGCGCCTTGAGGGGGTGTGAGCACCCCGAGATCCGTCTCCGCCTCGTTTTCGTACTAGTACCTTCCTTATGCATTGAAACTTCATAATATATAACCGCCGGATCCCTCGAGGTTCTTGTATCAATTTCTTGTCATTTTTTGCTTTGATCTGTTTCTGTCAGGCAAATTCTTAGTTTTGGAGCTTCAATGCCTTCCTCTGGATCACCCATGGAGGATTCTTCTGCGGATGTCCTAAACTCGTACATGTATAAGCTGAGGATCCATCCCAAGGAGTTGATTCTCAAAGATGGGAAGGTACAGATGAAAGAACACCACCACCACCGAAGGAGTAATTCGTCATCAGGTTTGGCATCCCCTTGGCTTGTTCCAAGCTTGGGGGAGTGCCGCGTTATCACCACCATTATCTTTCATATTTTACCTTTTTAGTGGATTCATATCTTTGGTATAGATGTTATCTTATAGGTTGGTTTTCATGTGGAAGTATCTCTCCTTTAGTTGATTATCTATGTATCCCTTGGTGTGAGTGCCTTTATGGAATATTAATGAGACCTTTCATCTTTTACTTTTTGCACTTCTTATTTTAGTTTGCAATCTCTATTATATGATGGATCTTGTTGACTAGTATTGGCATCACTTTGGAGCATCAAGTAAATCTAAATTGGTTTTGGCAAACCAAGTTCTGGTCAGTAGCATTTGTGGTTTGAAAGAAAAAGAGAAAAAGCTTACAGGTATTTTGTATCATTTATTTTCTTTCTTGTTGGCTCATATGCTTAGTATTATTTATTTAAGATCTTTGTGTCTTCAAGGAAGATTGCATGTTTGGCTTTATCACTTGTAGGTTTGCTTGTTTCTTTCAACTCTTTTGCTTTCTACCCAGCTTTGCTAGCCAAAAACCTGTTTTGTGAAGGTATACTTCTCATGCTTCCAACCCCTTTGAACCAAAACATGTGCCATTTGTGTCCACCATATCTACCAATTAGCACTATTGCTATTCCAAGCAAATTCTCAAGTTTCATCTATCTTTCAAATTAAAAACTATTTTTTTATGTGAAAACTAGTTAGTAAAGCTCTCACGAACTTGATGGCACACCCTATTTTATTGCCCCTAATAGACTGGAACCATTGTGTCATCAATGTTGTATATGCTTGCATCTATACATTGGGATTAGCAGAACCGTGCTGTCACGGGGAACACTTCCAACATTGCACCTGTATGTTGATATCATGCTCTTTTGTTTGCGGATGTCGATGGTGTGAAATAAAGAGGGAACTTGTAAGTCCATGGAGTTATGTATGTGTGTTAGAGAAACGCCTAGGCCGCTAGCCTAATCCATGCCTAATCATGGTGGAAACTTGCAGCATCACCATAATGAGCATTCTGTGAAGCATCCTCAATAAAAATCTATGCATATAGTAAATAAAAAAATCGCTGAGATGCTCATTGTCTGCTTGCCTTGTCATTTTGGTTATGGGATAGCTCCTGTACGATGTGCAAGGGGTACCCCGTTGACAGTTCTTTATGATACACATGTACTTACAATGATAAGAACTTACCGGTAACTAAAGTTGAGTAGCATGAGGAGCGGCCCTCGTACTCAAGGGACATGAGATTGCCAACTTATATTTCGTCAAGCATATACTCCATATTTGTGCACTTTAACCTTAATCATCTCAAGATGCCTATGATAGGGGCAACGATGGCTCAAAGCTAGTAAGTACCATAATCTTTTGGAAGCTCTTTATGACTTGAAATCCCTGCTACCCTCTATGAAGGGACCTTTCTCCTATTTTCCGAGTTGAGTCAGTAAACCTACTTCTTCTCTATCTCCAGCAAGAATTCGAGTTGTTGTGTTGCAAGCATTCATATGGTGATTTATTCAATCATGTTCTTTATCTTCCTTGTTTGCACAAGACTCTTATCTATTGAGTATTACTTTGAAAGCCTTCATTATGAAAAACCTTTTTGAGCAAAGAGTGCTCCTGTTGTAAAACTTCTACAAAAAGTTTTTTGTGAAACTGTCTTCCAGCTGTTCTCTGACCAAGAATAAGAGTTTGCCATATCCAATTATGATTTATCTTTATGCATCTCTATTGTGACTCATGTACTTGTTGCAAGCTAAGTTATATAATGGTGAGTTGCTTTCTTCTATGAGTTGTGTAATGGTGAGTGTGATGCTTCATGTACGTATTCTTTTATCGACACTTTACTCCATAAACCTGTGGACATGTTTACTGATCTCAGTTTTCGCTTGGGGACAAGCGAAGGTCTAAGCTTGGGGGAGTTGATACGTCCAATTTGCATCACCATTGTATATCATAATTTGCCTCTATTCATTGATATATGTCTTATTATGAGGTATTACTTATGTCTTTTCCTCTGTTTTTGCATGTTGGATGATTCTTGGAGGATGAACTGCAGGAGTCGGGTTTCTAATGGAAAAGGAGGTGTTTTGATGCAATTTCGCAAAGATCAGAAAAATACCATAAAAATATTGGAAAATTATATTTTCCCAGAAGACGGAGGAAGCCAGAAGGGGAGGATTAGCCGGGCCACAGGGGGCCCACACCCTCCCTAGGCGCGGGCCGGCAGGTGTGGCCCACCTGGCCGGCTCCCGACTCTGCCCTCTCGCCTATATCTTCCTCATGGAACCCTAACACCAGGGAGTGACCACAAAAAGATTTTTGCCGCCTCTGCAGGGCAGAAAACACCGAGAGAGAGAAAGAGCTCTTCGGCAGACAGATTTCTATCGGGGAAATCCCTTCCCGGAGAGGGGAGATCGTCGCCATCAACACCGTCATAAAGCTAGGCTTCATCGGGATCATCATCATCATCCACACCATCATCTCCACCAGCACCATCATCACCAATCCGTCCTGCTGTAACAATCTTGTTGGATCTTGCTTTAGTTCTTAGGGGAAACTTTCCTGGTGTTAATTACTATTGTAGTTGACTCTTGTGAGTGGAACCATTGGATTATCGTTTATGTTCATATTGTTATCCATCACCATATCATATTTGATCTTTATCCCTATTATGTCTTGTGAGTAGTTCGTCTATTTCTTGAGGACATGGCAGAAGTCATGTTGTTAGTAGTGGATTTGTGTTGAGTTATTATTCAATGGTTTAGTATTTAAGTTGTGGTGCTATTCTTCTAGTGGTGTCATGTGAACGTTTACTACATGATACTTCACCATTTATGGGCCTAGGGGAATGCATTGTGTATTTGGCTACTAATTGCGGGGTTGCCGGAGTGACAGAAACCTAAACCCCCGTTAGGACACCATTGCATAAGGGAGCGTAGGATCTCAGAGTTTAAGGCTGTGGTTAGGTTTATATCTTAATTAGTTTCCTATAGTTGTGGATGCTTGCAGGGGGGTTTAATCACAAGTATGTATTAGTCCAAGTAAGGTCGGGACATTAGCACAGGTTCACCCACACAACACTTATAAAACCAAAGAAGAGTACTTAGCTATATGAAGCGAAAGCACTTGACAGAATTCCCATGTGTCCTCGAGAACATTTGGTCCTTATAAGTATTTCCACCAGCTTGTCCTTTGTAAGAAAGGATTGGGCCACTTGCTGCAATTGTTCGTTGTCTTTATTACTTGCACTTTGTTTTTTTTCTTTATAAAAAAAACCCTAAAAATCCGTTTGCTAAGTATGTACAGATATTTCCTGCTACATACCACTAGTCAACACCTTCTGCTCCTCGTTGGGATCGACACTCCTATTTATCGAAAGTACTACGATACACCCCCTATACTTGTGGGTCATCAATAGGCTGACCATGCCATTGCTATCCATACATCCACACCTTACTCTCTCACAAAAATGGACAACGCCTACTGGGTCATTCTGACCCTCGAGGAGACTGAGGTGCCGTGCGCCTCCATCTACCCTTGCCCGCTAGGCTACCGGCCGCCCGCCGGCTGGATGCTGAGCGCTGGAGAGGTTCATGTCCCTCCTGTGCCTCAAGGCTCCGCCCAACAGGCGGCCATCATGAACCACTTCTATCACGAGCTCACGCCGGAGTAGAGGATGGATACCCAGTGGGATCCCGACAACTAAGACACCTGGAATGCCTTCTTCGCTAACCGGCAGGAAAGGGAGCTCGCCAAGTACGAGGGTGATGGACCGCCCCTGGTGAAACACAACGAAGCCGGCTGCCATCTGTGGTGGGCGAAATGTACTATCATCGGCGTGATGTGCTACATCGCTGGGAGAGACCATCCTCGCATGTGGTGCCCACAAGTCCACCCGCCACAGAGCCACAAGAAGGCCCCTCCCCCACCCGGTGGTAGCGTCATCGTCTTCTAGGAGACCCCTCCCCCGCCCGCCGTGAATCCGAGGCCGGAGTGGCAGGTGCCCCCAGTATATTCCATGGCTGGGATGAGGATCGATCTGCGTGCGCCTAGCCATGATGACGATGACAATGATGATGACGATGACGAAGAAGACCCTGAAGCTGTGTACTATAGGACTAGGCATGATTATGACTAAAGGGGGCGGCTTTAGTCCTGAGTGTTAGCTAGTCCCAGTTTGTCCCGGTTTTTAATATTAATAAATGTCTTGAGTGTTACCTAGTCCCGGTTTGTGGCTGGACCGGGACTAAATATGAAGATGTTGTTGTATTCTTGTGAGTTTGCTCAGCTGATCAAATGCTGTTTTTTCTACCTGCCTTCAGCAATCTCAGAAATTGTAAAAAAATAGGATTAATTCACAAAATATTTAATACATTATTACATCACCAACATCCACATCTAGTTTTTTGGTTCTCTTCTAGTCCGTAACCATGGAGCATCTTCCTTATTTAGCGGTATGCTTGGGTCAGTTTTCAGTTTGAATGGCGGAATTTCATGAAATTTGTTATAATCTTGTGACATGTATGTCCTATCCTCAACTCCCACCATGTTTCTTTTTCCTGAAAGAACTATGTGGCGCTTTGGCTCATCGTATGATATTGTATTCTTTTGATTATCTTTCTTTTTTGTCGGTCTAGTAGATATGTCCTTCACATAGAAAACTTGAGCCACATCATTGGCAAGGACGAATGGTTCATCTCCGTACGCAAGATTATTGAGATCCACTATTGTCATTCCGTATTGCTGGTCTACCGTTACCCTCCCTCCTGTCATCTTGACCCATTTGCATCGAAACAATGGGACCTTGAAATTAGGACCATAGTCAAGTTCCCATATGACATCTATGTAACCATAATATGTGTCCTTTTTCCCATTGTCGTCTGTTGCATCAAATATACTACTGTTTTGGTTGGTGCTCTTTTTATCTTGGGCGTGCGTTTAAAATATATTCTCATTTATCTCGTACCCTTGGAAAGTCAATATAGTTGAAGATGGAGACCTATCCAACTAGTACAACTGATCTCCAACAGTGGTGTCATTCATGAGATGTGTCTGCAACCAACCGCCAAAAGTCGTCATGTGTTCATCTCTAATCAACATGTCAGACTGCCTCGGGTAGTTCGGGCGTACAATATTCTTGTGTACCGCGATATACGGGGCCACCAAGGTGGAACTTTGTAGAATTGTATAGTGTGATTTAGTGAAAGAATGCCCGTCCATACATATCTTTGCTTTCTTTCCTAGCGTGCCTTTTCCACTATGTCTCTCCACATGTCGTGATTCAGTTACACCGATCGGCTTAAGGTCAGGAATAAAGTCAACACAAAACTCAATGACCTCCTCTGTTCCATAGCCCTTGGAGATGCTTCTTTCTGTCCTAGTACGGTTATGGACATATTTCTTTAAGACTCCCATGAATCTCTCAAAGGGGAACATATTGTGTAGAAATATAGGACCGATAATGGTAATATCTTCGACTAGGTGAACTAGAAGGTGCGTCATTATGTTGAAGAAGGATGGTGGGAACACCAACTCAAAGCTGACAAGACACTTGACCACATCTTTCTGTAACCCTGGTAGACTTTCTGGATCGATTACCTTCTGAGAAATTGCATTGAGGAACGAACATAGCTTCACAATGGGTACTCTAACATTTTCTGGCAGAAGCCCCCTCAAAGCAACCTGAAGCAACTGCGTCATAAGCACATGGAAGTCATGAGAGCAACCGTAAGGGGAACATTTTTCGGCAGAAGCCCCCTCAAAGCAACCGGAAGCAACTACGTCAGAAGCACAATGGGTACTCTAACATTTTTTATCTGCCATATTTATTATCCCCTTTATATTGGACGAGAAGCCAGAGGGGACCTTAATACTACTCAGGCATTCAAAAAATATTTCCTTCTCTTCTTTGGTAAGAGCGTAGCTGGAAGTACCTTGAAACAGCTCTGGATGTCTGCCGTCTCGGTCTTTCATACGTTGTTGGTCATGCCGTGCTTCTGGTGTATCTTTATTCTTTCCATACACGCCCAAAAAGCCTAGAAGTATCATGCAAAGATTCCTCGTCAGGTGCATCATGTCGATTGCAGAGCGGACCTCTAAGACTTTCCAACAGGGTATCTCCCAAAATATAGATTTCTTTTTCCACATGGGTATGTGTCTGCCAGCGTCCTTCGGAACGTACTGTCTGCCATGACCCTTTCCAAAGATTACTTTTATATCCTTCACCATATCAAATACATCATCACCAGTACGACGAACAGGCTTACTCCGGTGATCTGCTTCACCATTGAAATGCTTGCCTTTCCTTCTTAGGGAATGCGTGGGCGGAAGAAAATGACAATTCCCTAGGTACACATTCTTCTTACACTTATCCAAATAAATACTTTCAGTGTCATCTAAACAGTGTGTGCATGCATTGTATCCCTTGCTTGTCTGTCCTAAAATGTTACTAAGAGCAGGCCAATCATTGATAGTTACGAACAACAATGCTCGTAGGTTAAATTCCTCACGTTTGTGCTCATCTCGCACACGTACACCTTGTCCGTGCCACAGCTGTAAAAGTTCTTCAACTAATGTCCTTAGGTACACATCAATGTTGTTGCCAGGTTGTTTCGGACCTTGGATGAGTACTAACATCATAATGAACTTCCGCTTCATGCACAACCAAGGAGGAAGGTTATAGGTACAAAGAGTCACATGCCATGTGCTATGACTGCAGCTCTGCTCCCCAAAAGGATTCATGCCATCTGTACTTAGACCAAACCATAAGTTCCTCCCGTCACCTTCAAAGTCCGGGTAGTTTCTCTCAATTTTTCTCCACTGCGACCCATCAGCGGGGTGTCTCAACATCTCGTCTTTCTTACGGCCTTCTTTGTGCCATCGCAACAACTTGGCATGCTCTTCGTTTCTGAACAAACGTTTCAGCCTTGGTATTATAGGAGCATACCATATCACCTTGGCAGGAACCCTCTTCCTGGGGCGCTCCTCCTCAACATCACTAGGGTCATCTCGTCGGATCTTATATCGCAATGCAGTGCATACCGGGCATGTATCCAAATTCTCCTACTGCTCATCGCGGTAGAGGATGCAGTCATTAATGCATGCATGTATCTTCTGTACCTCTAATCCTAGAGGGCAGACAACCTTCTTTGCTTCGTAAGTACTGGAGGTCAGTTCGTTATCCTTTGAAAGCAATTTCTTCATTATCTTCAAAAACTTTTCAAATCCCTTGTCAGGCACACTGTTCTTTGCCTTCCATTGCAGCAATTCCAGTGTGCTACCTAGCTTTTTGTGGCCATCTTCGCAACTCGGGTACAACAATTTTTTATGATCCTCTAACATCTGCTCAAATTTCAACCTCTCCCTTCCGCTATCACATTCTCCCTTTGCATCAGCAATGGCCCGACCAAGATCATCATCTGGCTCATATGATGCACGTTCTTCTGCTTCTTCTCCATCATTGTCTTCCATTGTAGTACCACCGTATTCAGGGGACATAGGATAGCTGTCATCATTCTCTTCATCTTTGTTGTCTTCCATCATAACCCCTTTTTCTCCGTGCTTGGTCCAACAATTATAGCCAGACATGAAAACGTACCAAAACAGATGGCCACGAAGGACTCTTGAGGAAGAGTATTCCTTCTGATTCTGACACTCACCACATGGACAACACATAAAACCATTCCGTTTGTTTGCCTCTACCACAACGATAAAAGAACGCACGCCTTTAATTAACTCATCAGAGATTCGGTCAGCGTACATCCATTGCCGTCTCATCTGCATTATATAAGTTCATCAAACAAAATCACGATGCCAAGATTAATACTAGTCTAAAAATAAAAGAACACATCGTATACATCAAACAACTATGCACTGATTTAAAAACTTTCTACATCTTTAGTCCCGGTTGGACACACCAACCGGGACTAAAGGGGTTGCGTCATGCTGGGGCCGACATGAGCCCGTTTAGTCCCGAATGGTGTCTCCAACCGGGACTAAAGGACACTCCAACCGGGACTAAAAGTGGGTGACGACACTATATGTCGTGAGTGGAGACACTATTCCAGTGAGTGGCGACACTGTTTCAGTGGATGGAGACACTTTGACAGGGGTGAGTGTCGGCATTATGTCGTGAGTGTCGACACTATATTGTGCTGCTTAATCGATAAATAGGCTTCCTTGTAAACTATCAACTGCAAGGAAGATCGTGTGTGAGACCAGGGACACCACTACGACGGAGCTTCTTGAAGATGTCTTAGGACCTCGTCCTCAGAAATCTTCGAGGAGCTCTCCGTAGAGGCACTCCCTAATATGTAAAATTAGTTAGCTTCTCGAAGATGTATGTCAGCATACTGATTTAGCTAGAGAAGATATAAACTGAAAGATGGTGTGCGAGAGCAGGGACACCACTACGGCAGAGCTTCTCGAAGATGTATTAGGTGCCGCATCCTCAGACATCTTCAAGGAGCTCGCCATAGAGGCACTCCCTAATTTAATTTGGTAGCTCCTCGGCATGTTCATGTTTTTGGTTCTTACTTGCTTAAATGGACGATGATTAATTAAAATGCTAGGGCGCCACTATATATATATGTGTGCCTTCATAGTTTTGGTTCTTATTTTTGTTTCAATGGATTTTGTGACGGCAAGTAGAAGAAAGAAGAATATTTTGTTGCTCGATGGTGGCATGATGCACTGTGAATCGTCTGAATTTCGAGACTACGTACCAAGATATATAGATAGGATGAACTCATGTATCTATGTGTTTCGATGAATCGAATGAATTTCGAGAAATATATGTGCCACATTAACCAAAAATATAGAGATAGAATCCACACAAATCTATCCATTTCTAGAGCATGAAATAAGCTAAAACAAGCAAATCTTGAGAAAAATTGACAAGAACTCGAGCTTGAGGGGAGAAATTTAAGGAAGATGCTTGTATGAGCTTGAAATGGCTCGTACTGGAAGAGGAAGAAGATATACTAGGACCCTTTAGTGTCGGTTTGTTAAACAAACCGGGACTAAAGGTCCACGCATCAGCTCCTTTCCAACGCCAAACCCTTTAGCCCCAGTTTGTTAAACGAACCGAAATTAAATGTCTCCTAAGTACCGAGACTAATGTCTTCTGAAACCTGTGACCGTTTTTAGCCGTTGGGACCAGGACTTTATACCCGATTTATACCAGAACTAGGACTAATGTCTTCTGAACCATAGATCCGTTTTCTATTAATAAAATTATTACAGAACTAAACAGCTCAACGATCGGTCATTGGTTTGTTAAGCATATTGTACTGTCCGCGCCATCGAACTGGAAAAGGCCGGATAAACTGGCCGTGGCTAGTCCCGCGCCCCGCTAGCCACCTTCACGCCTTGAGGAGAAGCAACTCCCTTGGCCTGTCACTGTCATGCTGTTGCATGTTGGCCTGTTGCCCCTATTGGCCTGTTGTTGGCTGCTGCATGCAATTGTGTATGTGCAACTGCATAGTGCAATTGTGCTTGTGCCACTAGAGGAAAAAGGGCTATCCGTTCGTGACCCCTCGGAGCATTAGTCCCGGTTGCGCCACCAACTGGGACTAATGCTGGCACGCGTCCCGGTTGGAGCGGGCACGGGGCCAGGGGGCATGCGTCCCGGTTGGTAAGGGGGCATGCGTCCCGGTTGGAGCCACCAACCGGGACTAAAGGTTTGGCCACACGTGGCGTGTACGCACCTTTAGTCCCGGTTCGGCTCCAACCGGACTAAAGATCCCTGCCTCTATAAATGCACGCCCAGCCCCTCTGCCTCCACTGCTTTTTTCGAATGGTGGAAGGTGTGAGGGTGTGCTAGTTTTTCTCATGCATGCATTGAAGGTGTTTGTTGAAATGTTTGAGTGAATAATCCGTTGAATTTCTCATAGAACAAAAATATAGAAGGTGTCCAAGACGCACTTGAGCTTTCTCCTCTTTATTTCCCTCGATCGAGGTTAGCAATCTTATCTTTTCTCGGTCATTGATACAATTCATGTGTCGGTGTGAATTAGATATTTCACTATTTATGATGTCCTGTTTTTTTATAAACTTACTTATATGATGCGGATGAACGGTCGGGAATGGATGTACGGTGACGTGGTAGCCGGGTATATCAAAGGCGTGGATAAATTTATCGACGTGGATATGGCAAACAAAGAGAATGGATTTATCGTTGTCCATGTGTTCAATGTCGAACAACAAGGAGTACTCTTCCTCGAAAATCATTCGCGCCACCGATTATGAAAGGTTTCATGCCCAACTATAATTGCTGGACCAAGCACGGGAAAGAGGGGTTATGATGAAAGATGGTGAAGAAGAAGATGATGATAACAACTATCATCATATGTTTCCTGAATCTGATGATCTTGCAATGGAAGACAATGGAGAGGAAAGAGGTGAATAACGGGCATCGGATGAGCCGTGATGAACTTGGTAGGGTCATTTCGATGCAAAGCGAGGCTGAAACAGAAAATGAGAAGTTGAAGTTAGAGGGCATGTTAGAAGATCAAAAGAAATTGTTGTACCCAAATTGTGAAGATGGCAGCACAAAGCTCGGTACCACCGGAATTGTTGCGATGGAAGGCGAGTGTGGTCTAACGACTCCTCATTTGAAAAGATGCTGAAAACAATGAAGCGAAGTTTCCAAAACATAACGAACTTCCCGAGAGTACCTCTGAAGCAAAGAAGACTCTATGTCCTCTGGGATTAGATGTGCAAAAGATACATGCATGCATTAATGATCGCATCCTCTACATGTAAGGAGTATGAGAATTTAGATAAATTACGGTATGCAGCGTTGCGGTATAAGATCGACGAGATGACCCTAGTGATGTTGAGGAGAGCCCCTCGGAAGGGTTCTGCTAAGGTTATGTGGTATGCTCCTATAATACCAAGGTTGAAACGCATGTTCGTAAACAAAGAGCATGCGGGTTGTTGCGATGGCACAAAGAAGACCGTAAGAGGCGGGAAGTTGAGATACCCTGGATGGGTCACAGTGGAGAAAAATCGAGAGAGACTTCCCGGACTTTGCGGTGACGCAAGGAACTTATGGTTTGGTCTAAGTACGGATGGCATGAATCCTTTTGGGGAGCAGAGCTGCGATCCACAGAATCGGCGTGACTCTATGTATCTACAACCTGCCTCCTTGGTTGTGCATGAAGCGTAAGTTCATTATGATGCGGTGCTCATCCAAGGCCCGGCAACCGGGCAACGACATTGATGTGTACCTTAGGCCATTATTTGAAGAACTCTTACAGTTGTGGGGCAAACCAGGTGTACGTCGTGGGATGAGAACAAGCAGAGCCATTTAATCTACGAGGGTTGTTATTCGTAACCATCAATGATTGATTAGCTCTTAGTAACCTTTCGTGATGCACAAACAAAGGATACAAGGCATGCACCACTGTTTAGATAAGACCGAAGGTACATATTTGCATAAATGCAAGAAGGTTTTGTACCTGGCGAATCGACGATTTCTTTCACCAATCATCCGTAAGAAAGAAAGGCAAGCATTTCAAAGGTGAGGCGATCACCGAAGAAGCCCCTGAACTCCTCTTGGTGATGATGTATTTGGTATGGTCAAGGACATAGAAGTAATCTTTGGAAAGGGTCCGTGGTCAATCAGTTCGAACGACGTCGCTACGTGACACGCACCCATGTGGAAGAAGAAATCTATATTTTGGGAGCTGCCATATTGGAAAGTCCTGCGTGTCCGCTCTTCAATCGACGTGATGCGTGGCGAAGAATCTCTGCGTGAACCTGCTAGGATTCCTAGGCGTGTATGGGAAGACAAAAGATACACCTGAAGCACGGGAGGACCAACAAATTATGAAACACCCAAAGAACATGCATACAGATAACAAGACGGAGAAAGGGCATCACTTAAGTCGCCGGCTATGCTCTTACCAAAGCGAGAAGGAAATCTTTTGAAGTCCTTCGGTATCAAGGTGCCATCGGGATTCTCATCTAATATAAAGGGATAATAAATATGGCGGAGAAAAAGTTCCAAAACCTGAAGTCTCATGGTATCACGTGATTATGACGCATTGCTTCCGATTGCATTGAGGGGCTTCTACCGAAAATGTTCGAGTACCCATTGTGAAGCTGTGCATTCCTCAATGCAATATCTCGTAAGATAATAAATCCAGATATTACGCCAAGGTTCTGAAGGATGTGGTACAATGTCTTGTTAGTTTTGAATTGGTGTTCCCACCATCCTTCTTCAATATTATGACGCATCTCCTGGTTCATCTAGTGGAAGAGATTGCCATTCTCGGTCCGGTATTTCTGCACAATATGTTCCCATTTGAGAGGTTCATGGGAATCTTAAAGAAATATGTTCATAACCGTGCTAGACCAGAAGGAAGCATCTCCAAGGGATATGGAACAGAGGAGGTCATTGAGTTTTGTGTTGACTTTATTCCTGACCTTAAGCCGATTGGTGTTTCTGACTCGCGGCATGAGGGAAGACTAAGTGGAAAAGGCACACTGGGAAAGAAAGCAATGATATGTAGGGACGGGGATTCTTTCACTAAAGCACACTACACAGTTCTACATAATTCCACCTTGGCAGCTCTGTATATCGAGGAACACAAGAATATTGTACGCTCCAAAAACCCGGGGAAGCCTGAATCATGGATTACAGATGAACACATGAAGTCTTTCGGTGGTTGGATGCGGACACATCTCTTGAATGACACCACTGTTGGAGATCAGCTATACTTGTTGGCCGCGTCACCATCTTCTACTGTATTGAATTTCCAAGGGTACGAAATAAATGGGAATACATTCTACACGATCGCCCAAGATAAAAAGAGCACCAACCAAAATAGTGGTGTCCGCTTTGATGCAATAGACGAGAATGGACAAAAGGACACATATTATGGTTACATAGAGGAGATATGGGAACTAGACTATGGAGTCTCTTTTAAGGTCCCTTTGTTAAGCTGCAAATGGGTCAACTTTGAATGGGGAAGGGTAAAGATAGACCAGTTGTGCGGAATTACAATAGTGGATCTCAACAATCTTGGTTATAGAGATGAACCATTCGTCCTAGCCAATGATGTGTCTCGGGTTTTCTATGTGAAGGACATGTCCTCCGCACGAAAAAAGAAAAAATATGCAAACGAATACATCATATGATGAGCCAAAGCGTCACATAGTTCTTTCAGGGAAAAGAAACATCGTGGGAATCGAGGACAAGACAGACATGTCAGAAGATTATAATAAGTTTGATGAAATTCCGCCCTTCACAGTGAAAACTGACCCAAGCATTCCGTTAAGTAAGAAGATGCTCCATGGTTACATCTGAAGCGGTCATAAGGAATGACATATGCCAAGAAGTTCATGCTCATATTATGTAATATCTTTCGCGGTTTGTGGCCTTTAGTCCCGATTTTGTAGTCTCAGTTTTTAATATTAATAAATGTCTTGAGTGTTAGTCCCGTTTTGTGGCTGGACTGGGAGTGCCTTGGAGATGTCGGAGGACTGGGATCCGGCGGCATCTCCCTGAAACTGGCCGCAGTGGTGTCCCTGCTCTCGAAAACCATCCTGCAGCTTGTAACTTCACTAAGTAGATTAATACTCCTCGGAGCTAACTAATTTCACATATTAGGGAGTGCATCTATGACCAGTTTCTCGGAGATGCCGGAGGACTGGGCTCCGTCGGCATCTCCCTGAAACTGGCCACAGTGGTGTCCCTTCTCTCGAAAACCATCTTGCAGCTTGTAACTTCACTAACTAGATCAATACGCCTCGGAGCTAACTAATTTCACATATTAGGGAGTGCCTCTATGACCAGTTTCTCGGAGATGCCGGAGGACTGGGCTCGTCAAGATCTCCTGGAACTGGTAGTGGTGTCCTGCTCTCTAAAACCATCTTGGAGATGCCTCAAACTGGCTGGAGGACTGGACTCACAAGGATGCATATTTATAGTACAAGCAGCTCGGCATAATGTCGACACTCACGACATAATGTCGACACTCACCCCTATTATTAGTGCTGACTCATCTTTAGTCCCGGTTGGTGTCTCCAACCGGGACTAAAGTTTCATCTTTAGTCCCGGTTGGTGACACCATCCGGGACAAGGTACAAGCCGCACGACATAATGTCGACACTCACCCCTATTATTAGTGTTGCCTGGCCCACTCTGCCGCAATCCCTTCAGTCACGGTTGGTTTCTCCAACCGGTATTAAATATGAACCCTCTCTTTATATAGGCATTTCCCTCTATTTATTAGGTAACACTTAAGACATTTATTAATATTAAAAACCGGGACAAACCGGGACCCGCTAACACTCAGGACTAAAGCCGCCCCCTTTAGTCATAATCATGCCTAGTCCTATAGTACGCAGCTTCAGGGTCTTCATCGTCGTCGTCATCATCATCGTCATCGTCACCTGCCACTCCGAGGATCCTCAGCCCATCCATGGCATATACCAGGGGCCATTCCAGCCTCGGATTCACGGTGGGTGGGAGAGGGGTCTCCTGGAAGACGATGCCGCTACCGCCGGGACAATGTGGGGCCTGTGGCGGGTGGACTCGTGGGCACCGTAGGCGAGGATGGTCTCCCCCGGCGATGTAGCGCATCACTTCGATGATAGTACGGTTCGCCCACCACGAGACGGCCGACTTCGTTGTGGTTCACGGTGGCGGGCCATCACCCTCGTACTGGCGAGCTCCCTTTCCGCCTATTAGCGAAGAAGGCATTCCAGTGTCGTGTTGTCGGGATCCCACTGGGATCCATCCGCTGCTCGGCGTGAGCTCGTGGTAGAAGTGGTTTGTGATGGCACTGGCGTCACGGAACCTTGGGGACAGAGGCAGAACCCCTCGGCGCTCGGCATCCAGCCGGTAGTCCGGCGGACAAGGGTAGTTGGGCGCCTGGCGCCTCGGTCTCTCGAGGGTCGAATGGCCCGATGGCGTTGTCCATTGTTCTAAGAGAGGAAGGTGTGGATGTGTGGATAGCCATGACACGGTCACCCTAAATATAGAGGAAAGGGCGGGCGGAAAACTTGGCGTGAAGCTTTGGGAAATGGCGGAAATATCTTTAGTCGGTTAGTGACTACATCTGGACTAAAATCTCTAGTAGAAAGGAAAGGCGGAAAACTTGGCGGGAAGAGGTGGGAAATGGCGGAAAATATTTTTAGTCGGTTTGTGACTACATCCGGGACTAAATGTCTTGAACAATGATCATGTTTCAAAAACCTTCACAAAATGACCTATCATGTTCGAGGTTTCATGGCTTTTTGGTCCAAATGACCGATGTTATGTCTTGAATCACGGCATAGTTTGTGATGTTGTGCCCATATTATGCATGTGTGTGGACATTGGTATGGAGACAATGTTGCAGAGGAAGTTTTCCTTTTTGTACGGAAAAGCCCTTTTCCATTTTCCGAGCGTAAAAAATGGGTCGTTTTGTGAAGTAACCACCAAAATGCCGTTTCACAATGCTACCGTCCCATTTTCCTAAAATACTAGAGCACCTTACATGGACTATCTCCCAACGGTACATCTCAAACCTTTTCGTCCATCCGGGTAAAAGGACAAATGTCTGCCGAATCGGTAGGAAGTGGGTCGGTTTGTACTACGGTACATGATCTATCGCCGTGATTTTTGAAAAAATCATTTTAGACTCGCAATATGTGGTTTCTTCAGAGATCCAATGCAAGTTCTAATGATGCTCGCCCCTATCTTCATGCACACCGGTTCAACCATAGTTAGAAATTCGGATAATTCAAAGCGGGCATAATAAATTCAAAAAAATCCGAACAATGAAAATCCTTCGTGGTGTCATATTATGTTACATAGTTGAAAGGAAAAATACAAGACTTGGTATATTGATCATGTTTGAAAAACCTTCACAAAATGACCTATCATGTTCGAGGTTTCATGGCTTTCGGTCCAAATGACCGATGTTATGTCTGAATCACGGCATAGTTTGTGATGTTATGCCCATATTATGCATGTGTGTGGACATTGGTATGGAGAACAATGTTGCGGAGGAAGTTTTCCTTTTTGTCGCATGGAAAAGCCCTTTTCCATTTTCCGGCATAAAAGCGAATTCGTTTTGAAGTAACCACCAAAATGCCGTTTCGAATGCTACCGTCCCATTTTCCTAAAATACTAGACCACCTTACATGGACTATATCCCAACGGTACATCTCAAACCTTTTCGTCCATCCGGGTAAAAGGACAAATGTCTGTAGAATCGTGAAGTGGGTCCGGTTTGTACTACAGGTACATGATCTATCGCCCGTGATTTTTTGAAAAAATCATTTTTAGACTCGCAATATGTGGTTTCTTCAGAGATCCAATGCAAGTTCTAACGATGCTCGTCCCCTATCTTGATGCACACCGGTTCGACCATAGTTAGAAATTCAGATAATTCAAAACGGGCATAATAAATTCAAAAAAAATCCAAAAAATGAAAATCCTTCGCGTGGTGTCATATTATGTTACATAGTTGAAAGTAAAAATACCAGATTTGGTATATTGATCAT
This sequence comes from Avena longiglumis, assembly GCA_030063025.1. Classification (NCBI taxonomy): domain Eukaryota; kingdom Viridiplantae; phylum Streptophyta; class Magnoliopsida; order Poales; family Poaceae; genus Avena; species Avena longiglumis. The sequence goes on from CP125974.1 coordinate 140,748,918, forward strand.
GTTTCGAAAAAACCTTCACAAAATGACCTATCATGTTCGAGGTTTCATGGCTTTTTCGGTCCAAATGACCGATGTTATGTGCTGAATCACGGCATAGTTTGTGATGTTGTGCCCATATTATGCATGTGTGTGGACATTGGTATGGAGAACAATGTTGCAGGAGAAAATGGTTTTGAATTATTTATTTAAATCCAAACACTTTTTATGTTTAAAGTTTTTTCTAAATTCCAAATTAATATTTAAAAATATAAGTTAATTCATTTTAAAAGGTTACATTAATTATTTTTTAAAAATATAAAATGGTTTTGGATTATTTATTCAAATCCATACACTTTTATGTTTAAAGTTTTTCTAAATTCCAAATTGATATTAAAAATATATAAGTTAATTCATTTTTAATTGTAAATGGTTCATATTTTAAATGGTTACATTAATTATTTTTTAAAACAGAAAATGTTTTTGAATTATTTATTTAAATCCAAACACTTTTTATGTTTAAAATTTTTCTAAATTCCAAATTAATATTCAAAAATATAAGTTAATTCATTTTAAAAGGTTACATTAATTATTTGTTAAAAATAGAATATGTTTTTGAATTATTTATTCAAATCCATACACTTCTTATGTTTAAAGTTTTTCTAAATTCCAAATTGATATTAAAAAATATAAGTTAATTCATTTTAATTGTAAATGGTTCATATTTTAAATGGTTACATTAATTATTTTTAAAATGTAAAATGGTTTTGAATTATTTATTCAAATCCAAACACTTTTATGTTTAAAGTTTTTCTAAATTCCAAATTAATTATCATTTAAAAAACAATACAAATTTAAACCCCAAAATAAAAAATAAGGCGGGAACAGAGAGAAAATACCTGAAATTTTTTGAAAACATAGGAATATGTCCCGGTTGGAGCCACCAACCGACGAAGACTCGCTACCAACCCTTGGTCTGCTGAAAATTTTGAGTATAGGTCCTTGGTGGCTCCAACCGACGTATGACTTTAGTCCTTTGGAGCCACCAACCGACAAAAGGTCCTTGGTTATAACCGGGTGCCCTCCTCTTCTTCTTCCCCATCTCCTCCTCTTCTCGCCAGACGACGCAGCCAGTCGCCCGCCGTGCACGCCCTACCGCCGCCCGCCGCCCAAGCGTGCAGAAGCTTCGCCGCCCGAGGCTTCTCCTGAAGGAATCGCCCGCTTCCCAATCGTCGCCAACGACCCTCGAGCCCGACGACCGCCGTCGTCGATTCGCCGGCTCCCGACCCCGCCTTGCCTCCCCGACACCAGCACCGCACACCTGGTGAGCTGCTGGTCCTCGTGGACCCTCTCTCTCGCCCCTCTCGCTCTGGTTCCTCCTCCCTGTCGACCACCTGCCACCACCGCCGCTCACCGTCGTCGTGCTCCCCTCTCCGGTGACCTTTTAGAGGCGGCGCCGCTACTCTTTGGCTCGCCTCAACCTCCTCTCTCTAACGCGCGCACGCACGCGCCCTAGATCGCCTCCTAACGCCGTTCCCCGTCACCGTCCTGCAAGCCACCGCCGGCGTGACGTCACCCGTGCATCAGTGCGACCCAGCCATGGAGCCACTTTGCCTGCATGGCTTTCCTATGTGGCCTCTGGCCCACAGGTCAGCATCTCTGGCTAGCCCCAGCCCGAGTGAAAAATGCCCCCCTGAACCACTTTTGCTTGTGTGGCTCGAGGTGGCTCGGGCCCTTGTCCATTGTGGCTAGATATGCTCATGTAAAAAGTTTAACCAGCTTTTAATAATTTCAGAAATAATTATAATCTTATAAATTCAATAACTTTTAATCTATAAGTCATACAAATATGAATAATATATCAAAATGTCCAGAAAAATGAAACCTAGCTATCTAAGCTATAATCATGCATTGTTCAACAACTTAAATTGCAAGTTTAATTAGAAGAACAAATCCACCCCTCTCATGTGTTCCGGAGTTTCTCCGAGTTAGGGTTTTCACCCCTCGGAACCCCGATTAAATCGTCGAGCATTTCTTAGGGTTACATTCCAATGCAAATTAACTTGTCATATCATCATACTTGCTTGAGCATTGCATCGATGCCATGTGTTGATTGTTTCCCTTTCTTTTTGGTGTTTGGATTATTAGGTTTATTATTAGTTAGGTATTATTAGGTTTATTAATTAGTTTGGTATTATTGGTCTTCGCCCCACCGGTCACCATGTGGGTAGCCCTGCACCCGATTCACATTTTCAAGCAACTTAGGTGCATGTGGGTTCGACGATGTGCCTATCTACTACACGGTTTCCTTTTCTCTTCATTTTTATTATTGTGTATGTATATATTAGGGTTTCTCTAATTAGGGTTTATATCTCTCAACACCGTATTTAACTTTCTCCTTTAGCCGCTTTGACTTATTCGCTTTTCCACCTATGCGTAAAATATGGACCCACACGCCGAGACGAAGAAAAGGAAGAGTTGATCCAAGGTGTGATCCGTGGGGAAGATAATTTAGACGTATCAACGTTTCTGAACAACTCCGGTGAGGGTGATCCTCTTTTTACCGGAGTAGACAACTTGTTTGAGGTTGAAGGTGTTGCCTTCCGCGAGGGAGAAGGTGATGCCTTGTGTAATCGAGAAGATGACCGCTCCGGCGAGGTGCATGTAATATAAATCAATTCATTAATTAATCATCTGCTATCTATATAGAAATAGTAACGACGATCTTTCTTCTTTTAGCCCTCCGGATCGAAGGAATCTACTGAAAAGAGCAGACGAGGCCCAACCAAAAAGTTGCAAGACCATGAGAGGTTCAGGATCGAATATGTCGCTGAAGACGGCAGACCGACAGCTCCCGAAGTTGTCGCAACCAAATTTGTGGCACAATGCGGAGTAATCGTTAGGGACTTAATCCCGATCACCATTAGAAATTGGAATAGGCCTGCTAATGCGGATGAAGAGGGAACATGTTTATTTGTCCCTAACCACGCCAAAGATTTACTGTGGAAGAGGCTCATGGTTAATTTCAAACTACCGAAGATAGAGCTGGATCCAAATGCGGAGGATCCAGTTGAGGACGCCTTACAACATGGGAGAGCCATGGAGGCTAAGGTCAGGGAGTGGGATTTGAAGAAGATGGCCCAGTGTTTCACCAACTGGAAGAAAAGATTGCACCTTGACTATGTCGTGAAAAAGAAGACTCCCGATTTCAAGAATATTCAGTTTGAGAAGATAAAACCATTCTGGGATGAGTTTGTGGAATACAAGAAATCGAAAAAGCTAAGAAAATGTCTCAAGCGAATAAGTGAATGCTAAGAAGAAGTATCACCATACTATGGGGCAAGGTGGCTCTGAGGTTGGCATTCCTAAGTGGGAGAAACTTGAGGGAACTGCGTGATAAAAAGATCACCCCGCAGATGCGATTGGGTAACGTGCAAGGAATTGGTTTTACGGGCATGGGGCACGCTGGACTCGGAAGGAGGTGTATATATAACATACGACATAAAGAAGACCCCTTGCCAATCGAGAGGATCGAGAAAAGTAGTAAAGGCTGTTAAAGATGGGGACTTCATTCGATAGAGAGAATGATGAGCTCACACTCGCCTTGGAAATAAGGAACATGATGGACGAACACGAGGCACAATAGGCTCCCAATCATGGAGGACTGGGTTTCAAGAGAGGAAGAAATATCCCGATAGAAGCCGCCGAGGAGTAAGGACAGGGCGGTTGAAGCGAAAGTCGAAAAGAGCGAATGTTTAATTGAAGAACGATTAAAGCAACAACAAGATGAAATTAACACACTTAAAGAGCAAGTACTACCGCCCATCTCAGAAAGACACCGCATTCGATGCTACCGCCTATCGAATAATCGAAAAGCGGTGGCTTCCACCGAGGTCCCGGGTGATGACAATGGCGATGCCGATGATGCAGCGACGATGGCTCCTGTTGGCTACCCAGTGGATGATATCACAGAGATGACACGCTGGGAGCTACATGTCAAAGTTGTGAACATATCAATGAAGGTGGCGGTCGGCTATGCCTTACCAATTGGACCCACACCAACTTACCACTATCGTCCGGTTCCAGAGGGCTACGCTGTTGTCGGCGTGGATGAAATCATGCCCATCTTTGAGGTTTTGGATCTTCACTACCCTGCTGGTGAAGGGGATGTGACTGTGCTGGATGACGCAAAAAACGTCACCATTCTATGGCCAAAGGATTGTATCGTGCTTCGAAATCACACGCCAAGGCCATCTTCGCCGCCGCCTCACCCGTCTCCAGCGAGGTCGTCGCCGCCGCGGCAGCCGTCTTCGTCGCCTCACCGGCTCCGTTGCCTCACCAATCTCCGGTGCAGCCATCGCCGCGGGAGCCATCGCCGACGCCTCAGGATAAAAAGCGTAAGCGTACCGCTACTGTGCGTCGTAAGCGATCGCCAAAACGTAAACAAGAGCCTCTTCCAAAAGTACCAACGGTTCCTCCCAAGAGAGCTTATGATCAGATCAAGAGGAGATCGGCGATCGTTGATGCGAAACGACAGCGTTTAAGCTAAGTCGAGGCGGCAAAGAGCGAGTTCCCAAAGACCAAAGAAGAAAAGCCAAAGTGTTGAAAATGCTAAAGAATCTTCATCAACCCGAGCCAAAGCTATCATCGACTATGAGCGTTCTATTCTCAAGTCACATGCGCACAAAAGCCTTGAAGAGCAAGATCGATGCAAGCGGAAATCTGTTGCCCAGCTGGAGAACAAGCAAAAGACTTGCGCCTCTCAAGGTGATTTCTCAAACCAATGTGGGTCGAGCAAATATGGGGCAAGAGCAAGATGATCCGGTAGTTGCACAATACGGAGAAGCTGGCTGCTCAAGGTATGAGTATTGCCCAAGATTTATCCCGATTAGAGTTCTTCCGGTGAGTGAAGTAGCATACAAATACCGACGGAAAACCTCTCGTCAAACCTGAGGAGGTAAACAATCTTCCAACAAAATGTGAAGATTGCATAACTGGTACATGCATGCCACAAGGGCCGGGCTAATCGGATAGTGCCTTGAGGGTTACAAAAAAGCATCATGGGAAAGATAAGGATGACATGATATCCATTGAATTTGATGAACTATTTCAATTATTCAATCAAGACGCCTTGGACAAATCGATCATCAGTGCCTATTGTCTGTAAGTACTAATTCTGTAATTGATTTAGTCTCCAGCTATATTATTTTGTTTATTGCATGTATATAATCATACTGTAATATGCAGAATGAAGATTCTCGAATGCAGCAGAGGACAAATCTATGGCATTGGCTTCATTGACCCATATTGGGTTCATGAAGCTAATCTCAAAATAAGCCCCCAGGATACGGAGGATAATATTGTACACGCGTTAAGGTTTCAAGAAACCAAAAGGGAAATACTATTTTCTTACAACTTCCAGTGAGTGTTATTGTCTTGTATACACTTTCTATTTCGCTTACTCGATGTTAAGTATATAATTGATTAGTTCTGCATTCGCAGGTACCACTATATTGTGTTAATCATTCAACTTGACAAAGGGCGTGTACTAGTCATGGACTCGAAACATAAACCCCTTGAGACGTGGAAGGACATGCACATACTTCTCCAGCGGTAATTCTAATCATTACGACACTATATCGGCAACGTTCGTGAATTTTATGGTATCAAGTACTTAATAACTTATTTTATTCGTTTTCTACGCCGGGCAGCGCTTGGAAACGGTTCACCAAGAAGGCTAGGGGTGTTTGGAAAGAGGAGCTTACATTTCAACCACTAGATGTAAGCACCACTAGCTATATCCGTGCATCTCTTTGATTCTAGTTTTGATACAGTTATTATCATGCTTGATTATTATTTTGATTGAACTCTGTTCTCGTAAAGTGCCTGACGCAGGGACCAGGTAACAATCTATGTGGATACTATGTATGCGAGTTCATCCGGCAGACGTCCGCCGAGCTGGGCAGCAATTTAGAGCAACTCCATCACGTAAACAATTTCTATAGTTTTTTTATTACAATCAAATTGTGTTTAGTTTCATATTCATATAGGCTGACTCCTTTTTTAAATCAGATCGAACGTCTACGGGACGGTCTTCTGCCAAAGGATCGCATACGAGCAATTCAGGAGGAATTGGCGGGATTCTTGGATGCAGAAGTCCTAAACACACAAGGGGAATACTACTCGGCTGTGTATAGACAATAAGAATTGTAAAAATAGCAACTTTCAAGAAATTGGCCGGTAGCATCGAATAGCAACTTTTGTATGTAGTGCATGAACTCGATCCGTGTATTGAATGTAATGTTGTCATGATGATCTTGTGTAATATAAGGTTCCTTCGTTGATAAGTGCAAAACACTAAATAAACAATAAAACAACCTAAATGAATTCTCTGCCGCGGCACAAAAAGTGGCAAAAATACTGCCGCGGTAACAAAATGTGCCAAAATGGATTCTCTGCCACGGCAGAGAAATGGACCAAATCTCTGCCGCGGCAGCAGGTTATTAGTCCCGGTTCCACCCCCGCTCGCGCTCTGATGCCGCCACGTGTGCCCCATTTGTCCCGGTTGGTGGGGCAACCGGGACTAATGGTTAGAGCTTTAGTCCCGATTGCCCCGTCCCGATTGGGCAACCGGGACTAATGACCCTTACCAACCGGGACGCATGGGCCATTTTCAACCAATGTGCGTTTCCTGTTGCTAGCTAACTTAGTTTGCCGCATGCGTATATGTACAATTGTGCATGCGTTGTTGCCTGGTTTGATGCTTGCAAGTTGTTAGTACCACTTTATTTTGTGAATTTATTGTGCCTAGTTGCCACTCTGACTTTTCTCCATACATATTTATCTGTTTATGTAGCATTTATGAGTAAAAATACATTATCTTACATGTTAAAATACCGTACAGCAACCATGAGCCAGTGGTTCAACGAAAAAAAATCCTGTACCAAGAGTCTCACCGGTTCTATCACCGGTCCTGTCTTTTATACTATGCTTTTAGCCCAACTTTTTATAGGATTCAAAGCCAACTCTTTGTTGGAGAGCTTTCACTGTACGGAGAGTGTGTGTTATATGCGCGTGTATAATGGTCGAAGAAGGAAGGTGCTTGATGTGTTCCAAACTTATGCATCATCAAATTGATGAGGAGTAGTAGTGTCAGATCGTTTAAAAGACGATGTTCATAGATTTTAGGTGATGGCTCCCGTTCCATTAACCTGGACTACAATACCATGATTATGAATTCTAAAGCATTTATAAATAATTAGATATATACTCCACTGTTCCTAAACATAAGATGTTTCAGCAATTTGGCTTGCTAAAACATCTTATACTATTTTAGATCGGAGGGAGCACTAATTAGTGTATGATCAATCGGGTAAACACAGGACAAACGTATGCCGAATGTAATCAAGTTAGTTTAGTTTGCTGTATCTGTATTGACACCTTCAATAGCAAGTTGTTTGTTTATCTAAAAGGAAATTGCAAGTTGTTTGCCTTCAGAAAAAAACTCATGTTTTGAAAAAAAAAATCCTTGCTAATTCATCGCAGAATAACTTAATTACAACCTTTTATTCCTGGCAAAGTAAGAATCCTCCATTAAATTCCGCTGTAATATTTTATTTGACACAAAACACGAATCCTTTGTTTACATCTACAAAGGAAAGAATAAGCGAACACCATGGCCATCTTTTTATTGGAGCAATAGAAAAATTTACATATGTCAATTCATTCTAATGCATAACTACACTGGGTTCTTACGGAAAGGAGGTAGTGACCACCTGTAACTAAATTAAAACCAGCACAACAGAAACACTACCAGAAAGAGAGAATCGAATTGACAGTCATGAATGTCATTTCCGAAGATATGGACCGAAGATATGGATGGAGATGAAGAAAATAATTAACTACGTAATTAATATCAGAGAACCTAACAATGAATGGTGGCAATATGATTCGTGCATGCTATCTAGCTAGCTATTATTGCAAAGATGACATGAATTCACGGTGCTTTGGTGCGGTCGATCTCTCTGGTCTGCCGGTACGGTTATGTGCAAGGTACTCCACTTTGATCGAATTGGTTCTCAACTTAATTAGTTAAGCGCAATATGCCATCTATTAAAAATGGCCAGAAATGCTTCCTACATATGCGTCAAGATTTTTTTTTCCTACTTTTGATTCAGCACACTGATTAGAATATGCTTTTCAAGGACTAAATAAAAACGCGGATTTGTAAGTTTTCGGACGCATGAGAACTCGCTAAATCTCAGTCACATTTATCATCTTTGGATTTGTCTCGTGATTCGTGCGATCTGAAGAGTTGCACATAGGTTGCAGCTAACTAAAATATGCACACAACATAATTTTTTTGTTCACGCTGCTTACGTTGTACAAATTAATTTGTTCAAGTATAAATTTTTTTGTTCATGATGTTACAAAATATTCATGTGACATAAATAGTAGCATGACGGCAGCCTGACTAAGATTTAGTTATATCTTAGTAGACTGAGATCTTGGTGCGCCCTTAAAAAAGATAGACAACCTTTGAATTGGTGGCTTAACTGTTTTGTCGTTAATGAGTCCTTGTTAAGGGAAATGATAATGTTTGATCCCCCAGGTTGCTCTCTCTGCGTCATGAGCCCCTTCAAGACAAGACGGTCCTGCATGTGGGTGGCCTGCACAAGCATTCTCCTTCCCAACTCTATTTCTTCCATGTCTGATTCCCAATTGTCTCGCGCCACCGCCGTGTGCAATGGGATGCAGCGTGCCACGCACCTTGTGTCTACCATCTCCACACCTCTTAGGCTCCCAGAAATTCCGTCGCCCTATCCTATCATCCGTCATTCACTCTTGGAGTACCGCCGCCAAAGGGGTTTCCCGCTAGAGCACCTTCGAATTCTCACTCGGCCATTTCGAGCTCCTCTGCCGACAAGGCGGCGGTACTCTAGCAATGAGCAGCCTACGAGGACCACATGCTTCTGCTGGATTGGAGGAAGATTTGGAGGTTGGCCTCGTCCTTCTTCTGCCATGTGCGATGGTGTTGTCATGGGCGGCGATGGGTGCAAGGTTGTGGTGCTGCCATGGACCATTCGATTGGGCCGTATTGCCCGCATGTAGTGGTGGTGTTTTCCGATAGTGGCGATGATGCAAATACAGGTGAGGTGATGCTACCATAGGTGGGAAATGATGCTACCGTAGGTGGATGGCAGTGCTACCTTCAGTCAACAACATTTGCAATGATGCAACAATAGTATAATTTTTTGCTACTCCCTCCGTTCAGAAATATAAGACATTTTAACTTTGTGAAGTAAATGTATCTAGACGTCTTTAAGTGTATAGGTTTAGTCGAACCTCTATGAATCTATACACTTAAAGATGTCTAGATACGTTCGATTCACAAAGCTAAAATATCTTATATTTCTGAATGGAGGGAGTATAACCATTAGTGGTTTTGCTACAACAGTGCAACATTTTATTACGAGGTCTCTGGCAAAGTCGAGTTTGCTCAGGTAGCATATGTTTTGCTACAATAGTGCATATTTGTTGCTTTGCTACAATAGTGCATATTTGTTGCTACAAGATCTCCTGGGAGAGTCTCAGACGAAGTTGATTTCGAGGCGAAGTCAATTTTGCTACAGTAGCACTATTCTTCTGCTACGAGGTCTCCGGTGAGGTCTCTCTAAAACTTTTTTGTCCAACGGATCTTTTTCTTTTGTCTGTGGTCGAACAATACAACAAAAATGGAACTTTATTTGCTACATATTAGAAAAAGTGGGATGAAGGAACGAGACGAGAGAGATTTGATAGCCGATTGTCTGATCCGACGGCGGGCAATGGGGGATGGGGAAGGGGTGATCCCCCGGGGACGCGTAGCACTCCATTTTGTTAATGTTTAGTTTTCTTGTTAGTTAAGAAATGGAGTACATTCCCATGGTCTCCACCAAACTATGAGCATATTCAGCAATGACTCATAACTATGAGACCCTATGCGTTATTTGGGGGCCTAATTAAGGGCCAAAAAATTATACTCCCTCGTTAAAATGCATGGTTCTTGTTTTTTCAAAAGTCAAACAATATAAACTTTGTTCAAATATGTAGAAAACATATCAACATCAAATCAGTATTATCAGAACCATAATAAATTATTATTTTGTATTATACGAATTTGATGTTTTAGATATCGTTATATTTTCTATATACTTGATCAAACTTTACATTATTTGACTCTTGGAAAAGTAGTATACAGTACATTTTGGCAAGGAGGGAGTACTAATTCTCCTTATTTCTGAATCCCTATTTCTTTTTCCTCGTGTATTTTAACATAGGTGTACTCTAGTTTTTCTATAAAGTAAGTTTTTACTAACTTAAGTTCACATAAGAGTTAGACACCACAAAACTTCAACTAATCCAATTTTCTTCCCTAACTAGGATGAAGGTAACTATCTTGCATTGCCCAAAACAAGTTACTACATTCCATTCTTTAAGTACTTGAGATTTTATATTTCTTAAAAATCTTTGGGAAGATTTGCTTTTCTTCTATCATTTTAGTTTATGTAAACTTATTTTCATCATCTATTGTGGACTCATACCCATCAATATATATGAAAAGAGTTAGCCGAGCTATAGACTAAGAAAAAATCTATGGAAAAATCTATCCATTTCCAAAAAAAAAAGAAAAAATCTATGGAAAACGAGATGATTAGATCACCTTTGTGTCAAATGCAACCATAAATATAATATTATTTCTAGAGTGAACTGTAACATTTTTACATGAATTACCGCATTTACCATACTTCCATCCGTATTACCACATGTAGTGAAAGTTTTGCCATCTTTAATCCCTTTAAAAATATTGGGAGCAATCTGCTGGGTGTGTCACCGTTGTCATATACATGTGGTGTGCCACTTCGCGATCTTTGTCTTGGATTTTCTTTATTCTCATGTGAACTTCAGTTGGTTTCATGTAAGTTAAATGAGTTATTTTAGTAGAAAATGTGTTTGAAGAAACATAAAGTGTGGCTACAACATGAAGATACTATGTACATATATATAGTTGGAGATCACATTGCACTTTGCTGGGTGGATGGTATTGGAGGAAATCTATCCCCCAACGGGGAGAAGATCATTTCTACAAGACACAACTAGCCGGCATAATATTATTCTCACGGTTCTAATCAACAAAGAGTGATCACTGATATTTTTTTTGAACTTGATCACTGATATTTTGGCAACAGACAGGAGACCGAACCACTAGCTATCTAGTTTCCCAAATGAGCAATAAGCACTAACCCAACCCAAGTGTTATATATGCAACCACAACGAATCTTTCACAAGAGGAAAAAGGGCTATCCGTTCGCGACCCCTCGGAGCTGGCACGCGTCCCGGTTGGAGCGGACACGGGGCCAGGGGACATGCGTCCCGGTTGGTAAGGGGGCATGCGTCCCGGTTGGAGCCACCAACCGGGACTAAAGGTTTGGCCACAGCCACGTGGCGTGGCACGCACCTTTAGTCCCGGTTGCTGGCTCCAACCGGGACTAAAGACCCCTGCCCTCTATAAATGCGCTGACCCCCCTCTGCCCACTGCTTTTTCGAATGGTGGAAGGTGTGAGGGGTGTGCTAGTTTTTCTCATGCATGCATTGAAGGTGTTTGTTGAAATGTTTGAGTGAATAATCCCGTTGAATTTCTCATAGAACAAAAATATAGAAGGTGTCAGACGCACTTGAGCTTTCTCCTCTTTATTTCCCTCGATCGAGGTTAGCAATCTTATCTTTTCTAGGTCATTGATACAATTCATGTGTCGGTGTGAATTGGTTATTTCACTATTTATGATGTCCTGTTTTTGATAAACTTACTTATATGATGCGTATGAACGTCGGGAATGGATGTACGGTGACCGCGGGTAGCCGGTATATCAAAGGCGTGGATAAATTTATCGATGTGGCTACGGCAAACAAAGAGAATGGATTTATACGTTGTCCATGTGTTCAATGTCGGAACAACAAGGAGTACTCTTCCTCGAAAATCATTCGGCCACCGATTATGAAAGGTTTCATGCCCAACTATAATTGCTGGACCAAGCACGGGAAAGAGGGGTTATGATGGAAGATGGTGAAGAAGAAGATGATGATAACAACTATCATCATATGTTTCCTGAATACGGTGATACCGCAATGGAAGACAATGGAGAGGAAAGAGGTGAAGAACGGGAATCGATGAGCCTGATGAACTTGGTAGGGTCATTTCGATGCAAAGCGAGACTGTGAAACAGTAAAATGAGAAGTTGAAGTTAGAGGGCATGTTAGAAGATCACAAGAAATTGTTGTACCCAAATTGTGAAGATGGCAGCACAAAGCTCGGTACCACATCGGAATTATGCGATGGAAGGCGAGTGTGGTCTAACCGACTCCTCATTTGAAAAGATGCTGAAAATAATGAAGCCAAGTTTCCAAAACATAACGAACTTCCGAGAGTACCTACGAAGCAAAGAAGACTCTCTTCCTGGGATTAGATGTGCAAAAGATACATGCATGCATTAATGATCGCATCCTCTACCATGTAAGGAGTATGAGAATTTAGATAAATGCCGGTATGCAACGCGTGCGAGATAAGATCGATTTAGATGACCCTGGTGATGCTGAGGGAGAGCCCCTCGGAAGAGGGTTCCTGCTAAGGTTATGGGGTATGCTCCTATAATACCAAGGTTGAAACGCATGTTCGAAACAAAGAGCATGCCGTTGTTGCGATGGCACAAAGAAGATCGTAAGAAAGACGGAAGTTGAGACACCTCGATGGGTCACAGTGGAGAAAAATCGAGTGAGACTTCCCGGACTTTGTAGGTGACGCAAGGAACTTATGGTTTGGTCTAAGCACGGATGGCATGAATCCTTTTGGGGAGCAGAGCTACATCCACAAAGACTGGCCCGTGACTCTATGTATCTACAACCTGCCTCCTTGGTTGTGCATGAAGCGTAAGTTCATTATGATGCCGGTGCTCATCCAAGGCCCAAGCAACCAGCAACGACATTGATGTGTACCTTAGGCCATTAGTTTAAGAACTCTTACAGTTGTGGGGCAAACCAGGTGTACGTGCGTGGGATGAGAACAAACAGGAGCCATTTAATCTACGAGGGTTGTTATTCGTAACCATCAATGATTGGCCTGCTCTTAGTAACCTTTCAGGACAGACAAACAAAGGATATAAGGCATGCACCCACTGTTTAGATAAGACCGAAGGTACATATTTGCATAAATGCAAGAAGGTTGTGTACCTGGCGAATCGACGATTTCTTCTGACCAATCATCCCGTAAGAAAGAAAGGCAAGCATTTCAAAGGTGAGGCAGATCACCGGAAGAAGCCTGAACTCCCTGCTGGTGATGATGTATTTGGTATGGTCAAGGACATAGAAGTAATCTTTGGAAAGGGTCCCGGCGGTCAATCAGTTCCGAACGATGTCGCTACAGGACACGCACCCATGTGGAAGAAGAAATCTATATTTTGGGAGCTGCCATATTGGAAAGTCCTACGTGTCCGCTCTTCAATCGACGTGATGCACGTGATTTAAGAATCTGCGTGAACCTGCTAGGATTCCTAGGCGTGTATGGGAAGACAAAATATACACCTGAAGCACGGGAGGACCAACAAATTATGAAAGACCCAAAGAACATGCATACAGATAACAAGACGGATAAAGGGCGTCACTTAAGTCGTACCTATGCTCTTACCAAAGAGAAGGAAATCTTTTTGAAGTCCTTTACAGATCAAGTTGCCGTCAGCTTCTCATCTAATATAAAGGGATAATAAATATGGTAGAGAAAGTTCCAAAACCTGAAGTCTCATGATCACACGTGATTATGACGATTGCTTCCGATTGCATTGAGGGGATTCTACCGAAAATGTTCGAGTACCCATTGTGAAGCTCGTGCATTCCTCAATGCAATATCTCAAAAGGTAATCAATCCGGATATTCTGCCAAGGTTACGAAGGATGTGGTACAATGTCTTGTTAGTTTTGAATTGGTGTTCCCACCATCCTTCTTCAATATTATGACGCATCTCCTGGTTCATCTAGTGGAAGAGATTGCCATTCTCGGTCCGTATTTCTGCACAATATGTTCCCTTTGAGAGGTTCATGGGAGTCTTAAAGAAATATGTTCATAACCGCTAGACCGAAGGAAGCATCTCCAAGGGATATGGAGGAGGAGGTCATTGAGTTTTGTGTTGACTTTATTCGACCTTAAGCCGATTGGTGTTTCGACTCGCGGCATGAGGGAAGACTAAGTGGAAAAGGCACTGGGAAAGAAAGCAATGATATGTAGGGACGGGAATCTTTCACTAAAGCACACTACAGCTTCTACATAATTCCACCTTGGCAGCCAGATATCGAGGAACACAAGAATATTGTACGCTCCAAAAACCCGGGGAAGCCTGAATCATGGATTACAGATGAACACATGAAGTCTTTCGGTGGTTGGATGCGGGCACATCTCTTGAATGACACCACTGTTGGAGATCATCTATACTTGTTGGCCGCGTCACCATCTTCTACTGTATTGAATTTCCAAGGGTACGAAATAAATGGGAATACATTCTACACGATCGCCCAAGATAAAAAGAGCACCAACCAAAATAGTGGTGTCCGCTTTGATGCAATAGACAAGAATGGACAAAAGGACACATATTATGGTTATATAGAGGAGATATGGGAACTAGACTATGGAGTCTCTTTTAAGGTCCCTTTGTTTCGTTGCAAATGGGTCAACCTGAATGGGGAAGGGGTAAAGATAGACCAGTTGTACGGAATGACAACAGTGGATCTCAACAATCTTGGTTATAGAGATGAACCATTCGTCCTAGCCAATGATGTGTCTCAGGTTTTCTATGTGAAGGACATGTTCTCCGCATCGAAAAAAAAAAGAAAAAATATGCAAACGAATACATCATATGATGAGCCAAAGCGTCACATAGTTCTTTCAGGGAAAAGAAACATCGTGGGAATCGAGGACAAGACAGACATGTCAGAAGATTATAATAAGTTTGATGAAATTCCGCCCTTCACAGTGAAAACTGACCCAAGCATTCCGTTAAGTAAAGAAGATGCTCCATGGTTACGTCTGAAGTGGTCATAAGGAATGACATATGTCAAGAAGTTCATGCTCATATTATGTAACTCTAGTTCATGTCTTTCGCGGTTTGTGACTTGACCGAAGGATATCTTTCGCGGTTTGTGGCCTTTAGTCCCGGTTTTGTAGTCTCAGTTTTTAATATTAATAAATGTCTTGCATCTTGTAACTTCACTAACTAGATCAATACGCCTCGGAGCTAACTAATTTCACATATTAGGGAGTGCCTCTATGACCAGTTTCTCGGAGATGCCGGAGGACTGGGCTCAAGCATCTCCTCAAACTGGCCGCGATGGTGTCCCTGCTCGAAAACCATCTTGCAGCTTGTAACTTCACTAAGTAGATCAATACGCCGAGCTAACTAATTTCACATATTAGAGTGCCTATGACCAGATTTCGGAGATGCCGGAGGACTGGGCTCCGTCAGATCTCCCCAAACTGGCCGCAGTGGTGTCCTGCTCTCGAAAACCATCTTGCAGCTTGTAACTTCACTAACGAGATCAATACGCCTCAGCTAACTAATTTCACATATTAGGAGTGCCTCTATGACCAGTTTCTCGGAGATGCCGGCAGGACCTGGGCTCGTCGGCATCTCCCTCGAATCGCCCGTAGTGGTGTCCCTGCTCTCTAAAACCATCTTGGAGATGCCTCAAACTGGCTAGAGGACTGGACTCACAAGGATGCATATTTATAGTACAAGCAGCTCGGCATAATGTCGACACTCACGACATAATGTTGACACTCACCCCTATTATTAGTGCTGACTCATCTTTAGTCCCGGTTGGTGTCTCCAACCGGGACTAAAGGTTCATCTTTAGTCCCGGTTGGTGACACCATCCGGGACAAGGTACAAGCCGCACGACATAATGTCGACACTCACCCCTATTATTAGTGTTGCCTGGTCCACTCTGCCACAATTCCTTCAGTCGCGGTTGGTTTCTCCAACTGGGACTAAATATGAACCCTCTCTTTATATAGGCATTTCCCTCTATTTATTAGGTAACACTCAAGACATTTATTAATATTAAAAACCGGGACAAACCGGGACTAGCTAACACTCAGGACTAAAGCCGCCCCCTTTAGTCATAATAATGCCTAGTCCTATAGTACGCAGCTTCAGGGTCTTCATCGTCGTCGTCATCATCATCGTCATCGTCACCTGCCACTCCGGGATCCTCAGCCCATCCATGGCATATACCAGGGGCCATTCCAGCCTCGGATTCACGGCGGGTGGGAGAGGGGTCTCCTGGAAGACGATGCCGCCATCACGGGATGTGTGGGGCCTGTGGCGGGTGGACTCGTGGCACCGTGGCGAGGATGGTCTCCCGGCGATGTAGCGCATCACTGATGATAGTACGGTTCTCCCACCACGATTTACGGCGGCCGTTGTGGTTCACCGGTGGCGGGCCATCACCCTCGTACCTGGCGAGCTCCCTTTCCCGCCTATTAGCGAAGAAGGGATTCCAGGTGTCGTAGTTGTCGGGATCCCACTAGGGATCCATCCGCTGCTCCGGTGTGAGCTCGTGGTAGAAGTGGTTTGTGATGGCCGCCTGGCGTGCGGAACCTTGAGGGACAGGAGGGACAGGAACCCCTCCTGCGCTCAAAGATCCAAGGCCGTGACGGTAGCCAGCGGACAAGGGTAGTTGAGGCGCACACGCCTCGGTCTCGAGGGTCGAATGGCCCAAGAGGCGTGTCCATTGTTCTAAGAGAGGAAGGTGTGGATGTGTGGATATCCATGACACGATCACCCTAAATATAGAGGAAAGGGCGGAAAACTTGGCGTGAAGCTTTGGGAAATGGCGAAATATCTTTAGTCCCTAGTGACTACATCCGGGACTAAAAGCTCTAGTAGAAAGGAAAGGGCGGGAAAACTTGGCGGGAAGAGGTGGGAAATGGCGGAAAATATTTTTATTCCCGGTTTGTGACTACATCCGGGACTAAATGTGTGCCGAACAATGATCATGTTTCGAAAAAACCTTCACAAAATGACCTATCATGTTCGAGGTTTCATGGCTTTTTCGGTCCAAATGACCGATGTTATGTGCTGAATCACGGCATAGTTTGTGATGTTGTGCCCATATCATGCATGTGTGTGGACATTGGTATGGAGAACAATGCTGCAGGAGCAAGTTTTCCTTTTTGTCGCACGGAAAAGCCCTTTTACATTTTCCGAGCGCTAAAAACGGGTTGTTTTGTGAAGTAACCACCAAAATGCCATTTCAGAATGCTACCGTCCTATTTTCCTAAAATACCAGACCACCTTACATGGACTATCTCCCAACCGGTACATCTCAAACCTTTTCGTCCATCCCGGGTAAAAAGGACAAATGTCTGCCGAATCGGTAGGAAGTGGGTCCGGTTTGTACTACAGGTACATGATCTATCGCCCGTGATTTTTGAAAAAATCATTTTAGACTCGCAATATGTGGTTTCTTCAGATCCAATGCAAGTTCTAACGATGCTCGTCCCTATCTTCATGCACACCGTTCGAGAAGTTAGAAATTCAGATAATTCAAAACGGGCATAATAAATTCAAAAAATCCGAACAATGAAAATCCTTCGTGATGTCATATTTTGTTACATAGTTGAAAGTAAAATACGGACTTGGTATATTGATCATGTTTCAAAAAACCTTCACAAAATGACCTATCATGTTCGAGGTTTCATGGCTTCGGTCCAAATGACCGATGTTATGTCTTGAATCACGGCATAGTTTGTGATGTTGTGCCCATATTATGCATGTGTGTGTACATTGGTATGGAGAACAATGTTGCAGAGGAAGTTTTCCTTTTGTCGCGGAAAAGCCCTTTTCCATTTTCCGAGCGCAAAAAACGGGTTGTTTTGTGAAGTAACCACCAAAATGCCGTTTCAGAATGCTACCGTCCCATTTTCCTAAAATACTAGACCACCTTACATGGACTATCACCCAACCGGTACATCTCAAACCTTTTCGTCCATCCTGGGTAAAAAGGACAAATGTCTGCCGAATCGGTAGGAAGTGGGTACGGTTTGTACTACATGTACATGATCTATCGCCCGTGATTTTTTGAAAAAATCATTTTTAGACTCGCAATATGTGGTTTCTTCAGAGATCCAATGCAAGTTCTAACGATGCTCGTTCCCTATCTTCATTTTAAAAGGTTACATTAATTATTTTTTAAAAATAGAAAATGGTTTTGGATTATTTATTCAAATCCATACACTTCTTATGTTTAAAGTTTTTCTAAATTCCAAATTAATATTCAAAAATATAAGATAATTCATTTTAAAAGGTTACACTAATTATTTTTTAGAAATAGAAAATGGTTTTGGATTATTTATTCAAATCCATACACTTCTTATGTTTAAAGTTTTTCTAAATTCCAAATTAATATTCAAAAATATAAGTTAATTCATTTTAAAAGGTTACATTAATTATTTTTTAGAAATAGAAAATGGTTTTGGATTATTTATTCAAATCCATACACTTCTTATGTTTAAAGTTTTTCTAAATTCCAAATTGATATTAAAAAAATATAAGTTAATTCATTTTTAATTGTAAATGGTTCATATTTTAAATGGTTACATTAATTTTTTAAAGAAAATGGTTTTGAATTATTTATTCAAATCCAAACACTTTTTATGTTTAAAGTTTTTCTAAATTCCAAATTAATATTCAAAAATATAAGTTAATTCATTTTAAAAGGTTACATTAATTATTTTTTAAAAATAGAAAATGGTTTTGGATTATTTATTCAAATCCATACACTTCTTATGTTTAAAGTTTTTCTAAATTCCAAATTGATATTAAAAATATAAGTTAATTCATTTTTAATTGTAAATGGTTCATATTTTAAATGGTTACATTAATTATTTTTTAAAACAGAAATTGGTTTTGAATTATTTATTCAAATCCAAACACTTTTTATGTTTAAAGTTTTTCTAAATTCCAAATTAATTATCATTTAAAAAACAATACAAATTTAAACCCCAAAATAAAAAATAAGGCGGGAAGAGAGAGAAAATACCTGAAAAAATTTGAAATCAGGGGAATATGTCCCGGTTGGAGCCACCAACCGGGACTAAAGACCCCTGCGCGCCAACCCTTGGTCTGCTGAAAATATTGGACTATACGTCCCGGTTGGTGGCTCCAACCGGGACGTATAACCCTTTAGTCCCGGTTGGAGCCACCAACCGGGACTAAAGGTCCCCTACTAGTTAACCATGCCCCTTCTCCTTCTTCCCCGTTCCTCTTTCTCACTCTCCCGCAACAGAGATCGCCGCCGCCGCGAGGACAACCGCTCGGACGCCGTCAGGTTGCCCAACCATCGTCTCGCCGTCGGCCTCTACGCGCTGCCTCGCTGTGCTTATCCTCCTCGCCGAAGGAATCGGGCCGCCTGATCGAATCGACCGCGTCTTCCTCATCACCGACGAGCTCCGCCTTGCCATCACCGTTGCTGCCGATCTTCTCCGTCCCCGCCAAGGCTACACACGCGTCGAGGGTGAGCTTGTAACTCTCTGGGACCCCTTCTTTCCTACCCTAGCGCTATGTCCTTCTCCCGCGCCGTCCGCCGCCATCCGCCGCCGCTGCATGTCGTCGCGTGCCCTATTCCGGTGACCAAATCCGGGCGGTGCCCTACTAGTTAGGTTCGCCTCGACGCCCTCTTTCGAACAAACCCACGCACGCCCCCTCCCGAGCCCTCTAGCAACGTCGCCGGCCACCGCACAGTGCTCACCGGCGAGCCGAGCGGGCGCCGAGGTGGCCATGGCCCTGGCCCACCGGCCAGCCCCAGTGGGTAGACTGTGAACTCGTGAAAAATAACCAGGGTTCGGTGGGGCCTGCTTGCTTGCGTGGAGGCTGAGTTGGCACTAGGGCCCATCTGTCAGTCTCACTGGCTAGGGGTCGCCCCGGTGTAAAAACTATTTGCCTTTTTGTTTTTAATTCCAGAAAATGATTTAATATTGTAAAATCAATAACTTATTGTTTATAAGTCAGAAAAATACAAATAATATATCAAATTGTTCAGAAAAATGAAACCTATCTATTTAACCTATAATCATGCATTGTTAAACAACTTAAATGATAAGTATAATTAGAAGAACAAATGCACCCCTCTCATATGTTCCGGAGTTTCCCCGAGTTAGGGTTTTCACCCCTCGGAACCCTGATTAAATCGTCGAGCATGTCTTAGGGTTATATTCCAATGCAAATTAACTTGTCATATCATCATACTTGCTTGATCATTGCATCGATGCCATGTGTTGATTGTTTCCCTTTCTTTTCGGTGTTTCGATTATTAGGTTTATTATTAGTTAGGTATTATTAGGTTTATTAATTACTTTGGTATTATTGGTCTTCGCCCCACGGTCGATCCTTGTGGGTAGCCCTGCACCGATTCACATTGTCAAGCAACTTAGGTGCATGTGGGTTCGACGATGTGCCTATCTACTACGGTTTCCTTTCTCTTCATTTTTATTATTGTGTATGTATATATTAGGGTTTCTGAATTAGGGTTTATATCTCTCAACACGTACTTAAATTTCTCCTTTAGCCGCTTTGAGTTATTCGTTTTTCCACCTATGCAGAAAATATGGACCTGTTCGCCAAAACCCACCGTGACGGCTGACAACACGAAGAGCCGGAGGCTCAGATGCTGGTGGGCCTGGTCCCTCGGCGACGGCCAAAAAGCTCCGCACACGCCCTGGCT
The DNA here is from genome assembly GCA_030063025.1 of Avena longiglumis. Taxonomy (NCBI): domain Eukaryota; kingdom Viridiplantae; phylum Streptophyta; class Magnoliopsida; order Poales; family Poaceae; genus Avena; species Avena longiglumis. The sequence continues at coordinate 140,769,695 of CP125974.1, forward strand.
TGGTTCGAGCGTGCCACCTGACCTATACCGGTCGAAGGTGAAGGATTGCTCATTGATTTCTGCATGATAAACAAGTATCGTAAAATTCGAGCCGTGATCGGCTCCTGTGTTTCTCGTAAATCGGCTCTTAAAGCCGATTGCCCCATGGTTCTGCGTTAGATTTATGATAACATGGGGTTTTGCTTGATCATTACAAGTTAAATCGATCTATAGTTTAACGTTTCACCACGAATCGGAACATCCTACGCGTAATTGAGCCTAGTGCATAAAAGATGAAGAATATCAACCCTAGAGGAGGCCTAATAACCAACATAAAGCCAATTCGGAACATCCTCTAGAACGAATAAGCCACATCCTTATGCATTACCGGATCGTTCAACCCGCTTGTAAGGCCTGATTACGTAGATATTAAACTAAACCTTGACGAACAAGGTACAACTATAACAGATCGAATCGACTAAATAAAGATCATAAGGCGCTACCCTTGCACTTTGGGACACGGTGCAAAGGTAGCGAGATAGCTAGAGGTAGCATAACCCGACGATAATAATGAAACAAAGGCCGATGCTAGCCTCAAACAATCTATGATAATGGTATTACTCGCCATCAACAACGCTCTTGAAGAGTAAAACCGGTTAACGAAATAAGTAGATACTGCCTAGATCGCAAGATGCGATCTAGGCAGCATGGCACTTACCCGAAAGAAACCCTAAGAACAAGGGGTGGCGATGCGCCGAGATTGTGTTTGTTGTGAACGTGGTTGTTGTTTTCTTTCAATAACCCTAGGTACATATTTATAGTCCGGAGACTCTCTACTTTTGGAATAACTCTACAATTCTATCTTTACCTAAACATAAACGGAACCTAAACAAACACGAATCCTACTATGATACAAGATACACGGGCAATTCAGCCCAAATCTACGCACTAGGCCGATCCAACAACACGTTGAATATATGTATCTTCCAAGCCCATCTTGATCACGGCCCATCTCCGTCTTTGGCCAAAATACGGTGATAACACATGCCCCCCTGGTTTTGGCAATGATAATTCCAAAACCACTCTGTGTGTTTTTTCCCTCTTCTCCTCTTTTTTTTTGTATCGGGTTGCGTAGCGTAACGCGTGGCGTAACAGACCGCCACGCTACCCCTTCATCATGATGCCTGTCTTCTCAACTCCTCTGCTGCGTGTGATTTCACGATTTTGGCGGTAACTGGGAAACCGCCATGGCATTGAACCGTCTGCTACTATTCCCTTATTTAAATCAGCTGAATAGTTCGGTAGTCCCCATCTTCCTCCGATTGCGAAACCCTTCTCCCATCACGGAAAACCCTCTTTCTTGCCATGGCCTCCTCGCTTCCTCCGGCGCGTCCTCCCACGCCCAACTCGATTAGCGACCGAGAACCAACGCAGAGCACCGCCACGGCAACATATAAGATTTCGCCCACGATGGTGGGACGAAAGGATCGATTTTCCCGTCGGTCGAGGACGGCGCGTCGATCGACGGCGAAGAGAGCCTGATTCCTAGTCGACGGGGAACGGAGGAAGAGCAGACGACAATCGGTCGTGGGACGGCGTCGACTCTTCCGCCGAGAGGAGGAATCGGAGGAGGACACCTCCTCCGGCAGTATCCGCCGACAAAGCGCTCGCCACGGGTCCAGCGAGGATCTCAAGATGACGACGAGGATTAAGAGGTCCCGCTGGTTTCTTCAAGAAGCAGCAGCGAGGACGATGCGGAGCGCGCCGAAGACAAATGAAGAGGACGGCGGCGGCAATGCGACCTTATGGCTTAGATTAGGAATCGAGTAATGGCCGTAGCAGTAGTAGGCCCCTTTTGTAATCGATCATCCTGTAAGCAATGATCTTTTGAATGAATGAAACTCTGTTTCCCAAATATTGCTCCTTTTTGCTTCAATTTTGCCGATAACCGAAACAGGTCGATGTTCCAGAAGCCGACGACACTGTATCGGCTTTCATCATGCTGCACGCATACAGTCAAACAAGTTAAATTGCACAGAGCCGATGACCACCCATCAGCTTCTCCTGAAAAACGTTGATAGGGTCAACCTTCAGTCGAATCTTTAACACATCACAACGGCCACTTCTTAGTTTCAAATGATGACCTGCGACCTTCCTCAACACAGTGAATTTCAAACACGGGCGACCCAAATCTCCAATTGCCCACCGAAAAATGTGCCGCATGCATTTACTAATGACAAGCAAAGATGAAGATGACGAGGCTGAGACCGTCGAGGTGGCCCTTTTTGGAACATGTGTGAACCTCTAGCATCGATGACCGTGCATCGGCTACATATATGTATATTTTTTTACTCGGCCGATTTTCAGATCGCCCCATATTTTTACCGTCCATCGCTTCGTGCCTTTACCTAGCCGATTTCATGTATCGGCCCTCAATTCTGTCCAACATCCCACATGCTTGGGAAATATTTCTTGAGATGTTGTCCGTTGACTGCCACTGGGAATTTTACTCCATCCAATAGCTCGAGCATGTATGCGTTTCCCCTTAAAACTTGGTCGACCCTGTACGGACCGTGCCAATTTGGAGACCATTTACCATATGTTGCATCCTTAGTCCCTAAGGGCAACACAGCTTCCCACACCAGATCACCAACGTGGAACTCCTTTGGCTTCACTTTCTTGTTGTATGCACGAGCTACCTTGGCCTTGTTTTCTTTGATTTTCTCCAGTGACCATAACCTGAGCTCGGTTAAATCCTCCACACTGTCACTCATCAGGGTTGCGTACTCTTCAGTTGTTAGATCGTCCTGAAAAGTAACGCGTCTCGATCCAGCCGTAATTTCCCACGGTAGGACGGCTTCTTGTCCATATACTAGATGGTAGGGTGAGGTTTTTATTGCTCCATGACATGACATGCGATAAGCCCATAACGCCTCTGACAAAACCTCGTGCCAACGTCTTGGGTGTTCATCGACTTTCCTCTTGATCAGTTTGATGAGGCTCTGGTTGGACGCTTCAGCTTGCCCATTTGCTTGAGCATAGTATGGAGATGATCTAATCAGCTTAATCCCCATGTCCTCGCAGAACTTTCTAAACTCCTGAGAAATAAAAACCGAACCTCCATCGGTCGTGATAGTTTGGGGACTCCCGAATCTATGGATGACATGTTCCTTCACAAAATTGATAACATCCTTCGAGTTTACTGACTTCATCGGGACAGCCACTACCCATTTAGTGAAGTAGTCAGTGATAGCCAGAATCCACATGTGGCCTTTGCTTGATGGAGGATTGATCTTGCCGATCATGTCCATGCCCCATCCTCGGAATGGCCAAGGCTTGATGATGGGGTTCATTGCTGACGCGGGTACCATCTGGATTTTTCCCCGTATTTTGGCCAAAGACGGAGATGGGCCGTGATCAAGATGGGCTTGGAAGATACATATATTCAACGTGTTGTTGGATCGGCCTAGTGCGTAGATCTGGGCTGAATTGCCCGTGTATCTTGTATCATAGTAGGATTCGTGTTTGTTTAGGTTCCGTTTATGTTTAGGTAAAGATAGAATTGTAGAGTTATTCCAAAAGTAGAGAGTCTCCGGACTATAAATATGTACCTAGGGTTATTGAAAGAAAACAACAACCACGTTCACAACAAACACAATCTCGGCGCATCGCCACCCCTTGTTCTTAGGGTTTCTTTCGGTAGTAAGTGTCTTGCCTAGATCGCATCTTGCGATCTAGGCGATATCTACTTATTTCGTAACCGGTTTTACTCGTCAAGCGTTGTTGATGGCAGTAATACCATTATCATAGATTGTTTGAGGCTAGCATCGCTTTTTTCATTATTATCGGGTTATGCTACCTCTAGCTATCTCGCTACCTTTGCACGTGTCCCAAAGTGCAAGGGTAGCGCCTTGCTTGATCTTTATTTAGTCGATTCGATCTGTTATAGTTGTACCTTGTTCGTCAAGGTTTAGTTTAATATCTACGTAATCAGGCCTTACAAACGGGTTGAACGATCCGGTAATGCATAAGGATGTGGCTTATTCGTTCTAGAGAGGATGTTCCGGTAATTGGCTTTATGTTGGTTATTAGGCCTCCTCTAGGGTTGATATTCTTCATCTTTTGTACGTACTAGGCTCAATTACGCGCGTAGGATGTTCCAGTTACGTGGTGAAAACGTTAAACTATCGTAGATCGATTTAACTTGTAATGATCAAGCAAAACCCCATGTTATCATAAATCTAACGCAGAACCATGGGGCAATCGGCTTTAAGAGCCGATTTACAGGGAAACCTGGGAGCCGATCACGGCTCGAATTTTACGTATACTTGTTTATCATGCAGGAAATCAATCGGAGCAATCCTTCACCTTCCTGACCAGGTATAGGTCAGGTGGCACGCCCTCGAACCAAGCCAGGACGTGTGCCGGAGCTTTTGCGGGCCGTCGCCCGAGGGACCAGGGCCCACCAGCAGTCCTGGGAGCCTCCCGGCTCTTCGTGTTGTCAGTCGCTGCTCGCCGGTGGGTTTTGGCAGGCAACACATTCTGGCACGCCCGGTGGGACCTTCAACAACGTCTACATCAACACCCGACGCTGCGATGGAGAACAGGCCAGTCACTTACGACGATCTGCCTAGCGAGCACAAGGCCAAGTACGACGAGATCAAGGCCCTCTTCGAGGAAGACCTCATTAGCTCTTTTGAGAGGACCCGTACGCATGGCATCAGGTGGAAAGGGTTCTCCCCCGAGGGCGCTCTTAATGAGGTGGATCTGTCTGTTCCTTCGGAGGAGCGCACTGTGGCTCTCTGTGAAGTCAACTACATGGTGGCTCATTCTTTGCACCGCCATTCGAGAGCCTGGTGAACGCTGAGCGGTCGCGTCCGCGTAGTCCAGAGATCATGAAGCATCGATTTCGTCGGGACCTACTTTAGGGACTCACCAGGGGAAAGACCGCTGCACAGGCCGCAGATCCGTTCGCTTGCCGCTCCGTAACCGCCGGGGCAGCGGCTACGTCTACAAGGCTGGAGGCGACCAGCGATTGCCAATTCCTGTTCGAGCCACCTAAGGAAATCCCACACGGATATATATGCGCCTCGTGCCGGACTGCAATAACCTGACACGCACCAAACAGATCGCAACCGCAGGAGTTTCTGCGGCAGGAACCCTTGGGCCAGGATCTTCCGGGGCCGGCGTGTCCGGAGCAGCGATGGCTGGGATGGACGCTGACAAACAGGCGTGGCTAGCCAAGTATGCCACTGGAGCAAGTCATGAGAATCTAGCCCCTACAGCTCAAACGATTGGAGCAAATCGGTACCATCTGAGGACAGTTCGGTTTCGTGCAAGAGAAGGACAATCGGCTATTCAAAGCCGTACCCCAACGAGTTTGATCTGATTCCGCTGCCACCCAAGTATAAGCTCCCTGAGTTCTCAAGATTCAGCGGGTCAGAAGGGTCAAGCTCGATCGAGCACATAAGCCGATACCTGGCACAACTAGGCATGATTTCGGCATCAGATCAGATGCGCGTAAGATTCTTTGCGCAATCTCTGACAGGACCGGCCTTTGGGTGGTACACCTCACTGCCACCTGATTCAATTCATACCTGGAAGCAACTGGAAGAGCAGTTCCACATCCAGTACCATTCAGAGGCTACTGAGGCTGGCATTGCAGACCTGGCGCAGGTGCGGCAGAAGCGAGGAGAAACTGTAGCCGAGTACATCCAGCGCTTCAGGACTGTCAAGAACCGATGTTACTCGGCTCGTTTAACTGAGAAGGAAGCCGTCGAGCTGGCAGTGTTGGGTCTCTCAGCACCCATCAAGGACTTGGCGTTCCAGGTAGAATACAACTCATTGGCGCACATGGCCCAGAAACTGACGATGTATGAGCAGCGCCACCCTGAGTTGTACCAAGACAAATTCAAACGTCCGATAAGCCTGGTCGATGCAGAAGAAGAAGATCCGACGCAGGACCAGGAGGTGGCCGTAGCTGAATGGGCTCGGGGGGCAGATCCTGTGGCCTGCAAATGGGTGAAACAGCAAGGGCCTGCGAAAGGGTTCGACTTCGATGTGAGCAAAGCTGAGCAGATATTCGATCTACTGCTGAAGGAGAAGCAGCTGAGATTACCCGAAGGCCACAAAAGCCCTACGGCTCAGGAGATGAACGGGAGACCATACTGCAAGTGGCATCATTCGTTCACTCACACCACCAACGAGTGCAAGGAGCTTCGCCGCCAAATCCAAATGGCGATAGAAAAAGGTCGTCTGATCCTTGGGCGGTTCGCCATGAAAGTGGACACAAACCCATTTCCCGGCGTCAACATGGTAGAACTCAGTCGCTCCGCGAGGCGTAAGCTAGCCTCGTTCGGCGTTAACATGGCAGGGTCTGGATACCACCATGACACGTACAAAGAGAACGGTGGTCGCTCCCGGGGCAAGGAAAGAAAGGAGGCTAGTCCATGCGACCGGCCCAGCCACAATGACAGGCGGTACTTAACAGAGGAACAAGTGAGGAGAGTGCGATATCAGAAGCCACATTCCACGCATCTCCTTAACAAGTATGAGCGCCAGTATGACCAACGTCGCCAGCACGACAGAGACGACGGAAGATATGAACACCTTGCTAGGGGACCGTCGAAAGAGAAGGAAGGCGCAGCTAGGCATTGGGATTGTCCTTTCTTCAAGTATTGCTGGGGCACCGGAATGAGCCGATTGCCTACAGTCGACAACTGCCCGGAATGCAACCAGCAGAAAGAAGACACGAGGCCAGTGTCAGTATTCAAACGCCTAGGGCCTCTTCCGTCCCAGAGCCGACGCAAGGAGTCCGTTCGAGCAGGAGACCTCGAGGAGCCGAAGGATGACAAGGTCAAAGACAGGTATCACCGTCCAAGGTGGTGCCCCGACGGACTCAGACATACCCAGAAGCGTAGAGTGCAGCGGCTCCGTAACCTAGAGGAAGCTGAAGCGCAGTATCTCCACGCTTTGAAGAAAGCACTACCGATCCGGCCAAAGTGAGACAGATGTGGAAACGGAAGACCGCCCGACCAGGAAAGAGTGGCGCCCCAAACCGTTAAGAGCCGTAAAGACATCGGGCACAAACATGGTGTTCGTGCTCCGCCGTAATCTGCGCCAAGAACCGATGAGCTACTCGTGGCACAATTTGATCGCGCCACGGTTATCTTTGAGAAGCCACGTGAGAAGGGTTACAAACATCCGAAAGCCACAGCACTGCGAGGTTACATCAATGGGCAACCTGTCGCCAAGATGTTGGTGGACACCGAGCGGCAATCAATATCATGCCATACTCCATGCTACGACGTTTGGGACGCCCACCGCAGATCTGATCAAAACCAACGCCACGTTGAGCGATTTCAACGATCGGTCTGGAACACAAGGTGTCAACGTGTACTTGGTGGGCAGGAAAACCGCACTCCACGTCATTCTTCGTCAGGACAGAAGAGCACTTACACTGTCTTGCTAGGAAGGGATTGGATTCACGCTAATTGCTGCATCCGTCCACAATGCATCGCTCGATCCAAAGGGATGGAGAAGTGGAGGTCATCCACGCAGCGATTCTCCGAGATCTCCATAGCTGGCATGAACGCCGGGAAGCGAAGACCAAGAGCCGATCTCGAATCAATCTAGACGGCTGCGAGCGTATTGAAGCTACAAAAAACGGGGTGAGGCTGGTCTTATCCACTGGCCTTACAGAGTAGAAAATCCCACGATCATCTGTGGTACGGCCGATCCACGCGATCGGCCACAAAAAATAAAAAGCAGCGATCATACGACAAGCAGTTCATGTAGTCGTAGCAGAGAGATGCTCTGCCACTGTAAAATAATAAGGTGTAAACCGTCCTTGACAGGTGCAAGCAAGAAGGGGGCCGATTCAGGCGATCGGCCCAAATTATTTTGTTGTCCTCACCCACCGCTTGTGTTTAGCGTCGATTTGACAGGTGACGGAAAGCTAGGGTACGGGTTTACATCGGCTGATGAGCTAGAAGAGATCGACATTGGTCCTGGGGATAAGCCACGACCAACATTTATCAACAGAAAGTTAGAGCCAAGTCTGCGGGGCCCGATGATAGCCTGTTGAAACAATATCCAGATTGCTTACCGACTACAGAGATGCCTGGATTGGACAGGAGCATCATCGAGCATCGTCTCCCGCTCAAAAAAGGATTTCGGCCGTTTCAGCAGCGAGCACGACAAATGAAGGCCGAAATTCTGGAAGAAGTCAAGAAAGAGGTCGAAAAAATGTTGACGGCCAATTTGATCAGACCATGCAGGTATGCTGAGTGGATTTCTAGTATCGTACCTGTCGAGAAGAAGGGTGGCCAATGGCGGGTTGCTATAGATTTTCGAGATCTCAACAGAGCTATCCCAAAGGATGAGTATCCGATGCCGGTGGCAGAAACATTAATCAATGCAGCAGCTGGTCATAAAATTTTGAGCTTCATGGACGGCAATGCCGGGTACAACCAGATCTTCATGGCTCCAGAAGACATACACAAGACTGCATTCAGAGTCCCAGGGTCCGTGGGGTTATTTGAATATGTAGTCATGACGTTTGGACTGAAAAATGCCGGCGCCACGTACCAAAGGGCCATGAATTATATCTTCCATGATCTGATCGGCAAACTGGTGGAAATTTACATCGATGACGTGGTGATCAAGTCGGCTTCGACGCACGGACATTTGGACGATCTGCAACGCGTCCTGGACCGAACAAGAAAATTCGGCCTACGGATGAATCCAAAGAAGTGCGCTTTCGGGGTGACGGCCGGTCAGTTCTTGGGCTTTCTGGTCCATGAACGCGGAATTGAGATCGGCCTGAAAAGTCAGGAGGCAGTGCGAACGATGAAGCCACCCACCACGAAGAAAGAACTGCAGTCCCTTATCGGCAAGATCAACTTCGTCAGACGATTCATCTCCAATCTGTCAGGAAGGATTGAGCCGTTCATGGGACTAGTTAAAATCAAATCTGACGAGGAATTCCGGCGGGGCGAGCAACAACGCGCTTTGACGAGATCAAAGAATATCGACAAAGCCGCCGTGTTAGTTCCACCCAGACGGTGCCATTCTACATTTACTTGTCAGTGGCTGACACATCCATCGCCTCGGTAGTGGTACAAGTTTATGATGGGCTGGAGCGGGTCGTCTTTTACATAAGCAGGAGGATGCTGGACGCAGAGACAAGGTACCCTGATATCGATAAATTGTGCCTCTGCCTGTTTTTCACCTGCACCAAGTTGCGACACATTTTGCTATCAGCAGAGATCATCATCATATGCAAATCAGACATCATAAAGCACATGCTGTCGGCTCCTATGTTAAAAGGCCGGCTGGGCAAATGGATGTTTGCATTGTCAGAGTTTGACATCTGGTATCAACCCGCGAAAGCAGTTAAGGGACAGGCGCTGGCTGATCTTATCGCTGAAAGGATCAACACTAACATAGCCGCACTGTCCATAAGAGCGTGGGCTATGTTTTTCGACGGATCAGTTTGTGACGATGGCTGCGGCATCGGCATTTTACTCGTGTCGCCCCGGGGGGCAACATTTTCCTTCTCCATCAGATTGTCTACCTCTCGCACTAACAATGTAGCCGAGTACGAGGCGATACGCAGGATGGAGTTACTCCTCGGCCGGAGCGAAGCGGAAATTTTGGAGACTCCAAGTTGGTGATTTCCCAGCTCACGGAGGACTACAAGTGCGAGAGCGAGTCCCTCTTCCCATTATGGCTCCACCGCCATGGTGATGACGCAATTCCGGTACGTCAACTTCACTTGGATCCCACGAACGCAGAATACCGAGGCGAACGATCTTGCGCAGATAGCTTCAGGGTACAAGGATGTGGTAGAAGGAGCTGATGTTCAGTACGCCCTAGCAGACGACTGGAGAGCCGATATCTTCAATTACTTGAAAGATTCGGCTCGGGGGGCACCTAAACGGATAAGGTACAAAGCCATGAAGTACGTGCTTATTGGGGATGACATGTTTTACAGGACTTTGGAAGGACTATTGCTCAAATGCCTGGGGACAGCCGAGGCCAATCAGCTCCTACACGAGGTACACGAAGGAGCCTGTGGAACTCACCAATCGGCTCATAAGATGAAATGGTTGATCAGGCGATCAGGGTTTTATTGGCCCACTATGCTTGAGGACTGTTTCAACTACTACAAAGGGTGTCAAGCATGTCAGAAATTGTGTGTTTCAACTACTACAAAGGAGCCAGAATGTGTTGCCTGCCAAAACCCACCGGCGAGCAGCGACTGACAACACGAAGAGCCGGGAGGCTCCCAGGACTGCTGGTGGGCCCTGGTCCCTCGGGCGACGGCCCGCAAAAGCTCCGGCACACGTCCTGGCTTGGTTCGAGGGCGTGCCACCTGACCTATACCTGGTCAGGAAGGTGAAGGATTGCTCCGATTGATTTCCTGCATGATAAACAAGTATACGTAAAATTCGAGCCGTGATCGGCTCCCGGTTTCTCAGAATCGGCTCTTAAAGCCGATTGCCCCATGGTTCTGCGTTAGATTTATGATAACATGGGGTTTTGCTTGATCATTACAAGTTAAATCGATCTCGATAGTTTAACGCTTTCACCACGTAATCGGAACATCCTACGCGTAATTGAGCCTAGTACGCATAAAAGATGAAGAATATCAACCCTAGAGGAGGCCTAATAACCAACATAAAGCCAATTACGGAACATCCTCTCTAGAACGAATAAGCCACATCCTTATGCATTACGGATCGTTCAACCCGTTTGTAAGGCCTGATTACGTAGATATTAAACTAAAACTTGACGAACAAGGTACAACTATAATGACCGAATCGACTAAATAAAGATCAGCAAGGCGCTACCCTTGCACTTTGGGACACGGTGCAAAGGTAGCGAGATAGCTAGAGGTAGCATAACCGGCGATAATAATGAAACAAAGTGCGATGCTAGCCTCAAACAATCTATGATAATGGTATTACTCGCCATCAACAACGCTCAAGACGAGTAAAACCGGTTAACGAAATAGATATCGCCTAGATCGCAAGATGCGATCTAGGCAAGATGGCACTTACCGAAAGAAACCCTAAGAACAAGGGGTGATGCGCCGAGATTGTGTTTGTTGTGAACGTGGTTGTTGTTTTCTTTCAATAACCCTAGGTACATATTTATAGTCCGGAGACTCTCTACTTTTGGAATAACTCTACAATTCTATCTTTACCTAAACATAAACGGAACCTAAACAAACACGAATCCTACTATGATACAAGATACACGGGCAATTCAGCCCAAATCTACGCACTAGGCCGATCCAACAACACGTTGAATATATGTATCTTCCAAGCCCATCTTGATCACGGCCCATCTCCGTCTTTGGCCAAAATACGGTGATAACACATGCCCCCCTGGTTTTGGCAATGATAATTCCAAAACCACTCTGTGTGTTTTTTTCCCTCTTCTCCTCTTTTTTTTTGTATCGGGTTGCGCGTCGACAGAATGCGTGGCAGAACAGCACCGTCACGCTACCCCTTCATCATGATGCCCTGTCTTCTCAACTCCTGCGCAGCGTGTGATTTGACGATTTTGGCAGTGCAATCTGGGAAACCGCCATGGCATTGAACCGTCTGTCTACTATTCCCCTTATTTAAATCAGCCTGAACAGTTCGCAGTCCCCATCTTCCTCCAGTTGCCAGAAACCCTTCTCCCATCACCGGGAAAACCCTCTTTCTTGCCATGGCCTCCTCTGCTTCCTCCGATGCGTCCTCCCACGCCTCCAACTCGATTAGCGACCGAGAACCAACGCCAGAGCACCCGCCCACGGCGACATACAGTACTTTCGCCCCACGATAGTGGGACGAAAGGATCGATTTCGCCCGTCTGAGGACGATCGTCCTCGATCGACGGCGAAGAGAGCCTACAGTTCCTAGTCGACGGGGAACTGGAGGCGAAGAGCAGCGACGACAACTGGTCGTGGGACGGCGTCGACTCTTCCGCCGAGGAGGAGGAATCGGAGGAGGACACCTCCTCCGACGAGTATCCGCCGACGAAGCGCTTCCGCTACGGGTCCAGCGAGGATACTGAAGATGACGACGAGGACGAAGAGGTCCCCGCTGGTTTCTTCAGCAGCAGCGAGGACGATGCCGGGAGCAGCGCCGAAGACAGCGAAGAGGACGGCGGCGACGACGACCTTGGCTTAGATTAGGAATCGTAGTAATGGCCAGAAAGATAGTAGGCCCCTTTTGTAATCGATCATCCTGTAAGCAATGATCTTTTGAATGAATGAAACTCTGTTTCCCAAATATTGCTCCTTTTTGCTTCAATTTTGCCGATAACCGAAACAGGTCGATGTTCCAGAAGCCCGACATCAGATCGGCTTTCATCATCTTGCCGCACGATCAAACAAGTTAAATTGCATGAGCCGATGAACACCCATCGGCTTCTCCTGAAAAACGTTGATAGGGTCAACCTTCAGTCGAATCTTTAACACATCACAACGGCCACTTCTTAGTTTCAAATGATGACCTGCGACCTTCCTCAACACAGTGGATTTCAAACACGGGCGACCCAAATCTCCAATTGCCCACCGAAAAATGTGCCCCGCACAGACGACTAATGACAAGCAAAGATGAAGATGACGAGGCTGAGACCGTCGAGGTGGCCCTTTTTGGAACATGTGTGAACCTCTAGCATCGATGACCGTGCATCGGCTACATATATGTATTTTTTTTTTTTTTTACTCGGCCGATTTTCAGCATTGGCCCCCATATTTTTACCGTCCATCGCTTCTCGTGCCTTTACCTAGCCGATTTCATGTATCGGCCCCTCCAATTTTACTGTCCAACATCCCACATGCTTGGGAAATATTTCTTGAGATGTTGTCCGTTGACTGCCACTGGGAATTTTACTCCATCCAATAGCTCGAGCATGTATGCGTTTCCCCTTAAAACTTGGTCGACCTGCATGCGGACCGTGCCAATTTGGAGACCATTTACCATATGTTGCATCCTTAGTCCCTAAGGGCAACATGCCTTCCCACACCGGATCACCAACGTGGAACTCCTTTGGCTTCACTTTCTTGTTGTATGCACGAGCTACCTTGGCCTTGTTTTCTTTGATTTTCTCCGTGACCATAAACCTGAGCTCGGTTAAATCCTCCACACCGTCACTCATCGGGTTGCGTACTCTTGGTTGTTAGATCGTCACGAAAAGTAACGTCTCGATCCAGCCGTAATTTCCACGGTAGGCGGCTTCTTGTCCATATACTAGATGGTAGGGTGAGGTTTTTATTGCTCCATGACATGACATGCGATAAGCCCATAACGCCTCGACAAAACCTCGTACAACGCGTCTTGGGTGTTCATCGACTTTCCTCTTGATCAGTTTGATGAGGCTCGTTGACGCCAGACTTGCCCATTTGCTTGAGCATAGTATGGAGATGATCTAATCAGCTTAATCCCCATGTCCTCGCAGAACTTTCTAAACTCGAGAAATAAAACCGAACCTCCATCGGTCGTGATAGTTTGGGGAATCCCGAATCTATGGATGACATGTTCCTTCACAAAATTGATAACATCCTTGAGTTTACGACTTCATCGGGACAGCCTCTACCCATTTAGTGAAGTAGTCGTGATAGCAGAATCCACATGTGGCCTTTGCTTGATGGAGGATTGATCTTGCCGATCATGTCCATGCCCCATCCTCGGAATGGCCAAGGCTTGATGATGGGGTTCATTGTCGACGTGGTACCATCTGGATTTTCCAAATTTCTGACATGCTTGACACCCTTTGTAGTAGTTGAAACAGTCCTCAAGCATAGTGGGCCAATAAAACCCTGATCGCCTGATCAACCATTTCATCTTATGAGCCGATTGGTGAGTTCCACAGGCTCCTTCGTGTACCTCGTGTAGGAGCTGATTGGCCTCGGCTGTCCCCAGGCATTTGAGCAATAGTCCTTCCAAAGTCCTGTAAAACATGTCATCCCCAATAAGCACGTACTTCATGGCTTTGTACCTTATCCGTTTAGGTGCCCCCCGAGCCGAATCTTTCAAGTAATTGAAGATATCGGCTCTCCAGTCGTCTGCTTCTAGGAACTGTACCTGAACATCAGCTCCTTCTACCACATCCTTGTACCCTGAAGCTATCTGCGCAAGATCGTTCGCCTCGGTATTCTGCGTTCGTGGGATCCAAGTGAAGTTGACGTACCGGAATTGCGTCATCAGCTCGCGGCAGTGGAGCCATAATGGGAAGAGGGACTCGCTCTCGCACTTGTAGTCCTCCGTGAGCTGGGAAATCACCAACTTGGAGTCTCCAAAAATTTCCACTGCTTCCGCTCCGGCTTCGAGGAGTAACTCCATCCCCTTGCGTATCGCCTCGTACTCGGCTACATTGTTAGTGCGAGAGGTAGACAATCTGATGGAGAAGGAAAATGTTGCCCAGGCGACACGAGTAAAATGCCGATGCCGCAGCCATCGTCACAAACTGATCCGTCGAAAAACATAGCCCACGCTCTTATGGACAGTGCGGCTATGTTAGTGTTGATCCTTTCAGCGATAAGATCAGCCAGCGCCTGTCCCTTAACTGCTTTCGCGGGTTGATACCGGATGTCAAACTCTGACAATGCAAACATCCATTTTCCCAGCCGGCCTTTTAACATAGGAGCCGACAGCATGTGCTTTATGACGTCTGATTTGCATATGATGATGATCTCTGCTGATAGCAAAATGTGTCGCAACTTGGTGCAGGTGAAAAACAGGCAGAGGCACAATTTATCGATATCAGGGTACCTTGTCTCTGCGTCCAGCATCCTCCTGCTTATGTAAAAGACGACCCGCTCCAGCCCATCATAAACTTGCACCACTACCGAGGCGATGGATGTGTCAGCCACTGACAAGTAAATGTAGAATGGCCTGTCAGGCTGGGGTGGAACTAACACTGGCGGCTTTGTCAGATATTCTTTGATCTCGTCAAAGGCGCGTTGTTGCTCTGCCCCCCAGCGGAATTCCTCGTTAGATTTGATTTTAACTAGTCCCACGAACGTCTCAATCCTTCCTGACAGATTGGAGATGAATCGTCTGACGAAGTTGATCTTGCCGATAAGGGACTGCAGTTCTTTCTTCGTGGTGGGTGGCTTCATCGTTCGCACTGCCTCCTGACTTTTCAGGCCGATCTCAATTCCGCGTTCATGGACCAGAAAGCCCAAGAACTGACCGTCACCCGGCGCACTTCTTTGGATTCATCCGTAGGCCGAATTTTCTTGTTCGGTCCAGGACGCGTTGCAGATCGTCCAAATGTCCGTGCGTCGAAGCCGACTTGATCACCACGTCATCGATGTAAATTTCCACCAGTTTGCCGATCAGATCATGGAAGATATAATTCATGGCCCTTTGGTACGTGGCGCCGGCATTTTTCAGTCCAAACGTCATGACTACATATTCAAATAACCCCACGGACCACAGGACTCGAATGCGTCTTGTGTATGTCTTACGGAGCCATAAAGATCTGGTTGTACCCGGCATTGCCGTCCATGAAGCTCAAAATTTTATGACCAGTTTGCATTGATTAATGTTTACGCCACCGATCGGATACTCATCCTTTGGGGTAGCTCTGTTGAGATCTCGAAAATCTATAGCAACCCGCCATTGGCCACCCTTCTTCTCGGCAGTGCGATACTAGAAATCCACTCGATACCCGCATGGTCTGATCAAATTGGCCGTCAACATTTTTTCGACCTCTTTCTTGACTTCTTCCAGAATTTCGGCCTTCATTTGTCGTGCTCGCTGCTGAAACGGCCGAAATCCTTTTTTGAGCGGGAGACGATGCTCGATGATGCTCCTGTCCAATCCAGGCATCTCTGTGTAGTCCCAGGCGAAGCAATCTGGATATTGTTTCAACAGGGCTATCATCGGGCCCCGCAGACTTGGCTCTAACTTTCTGCTGATAAATGTTGGTCGTGGCTTATCCCCAGGACCAATGTCGATCTCTTCTAGCTCATCAGCGGATGTAAACCCGTACCCTAGCTTTCCGTCACCTGTCAAATTGGCGCTAAACACAGGGCAAACGGTGGGTGAGGACAACAAAAATAATTTGGGCCGATCGCTGAATCGGCCCCCTTCTTGCTTGCACTGTCAGGGCGGTTTACACCTTATTATTTTCTGGCGCGAGCATCTCTGCCTACGACTACATGAACCGCTTGTCGTATGATCGCTGCTTTTTATTTTTGTGGCGATCGCGTGGATCGGCCGTACCACGATGATCGTGGGATTTTCTACTCTGTAAGGCGATGGATAAGACCAGCCTCACCCGTTTTTGTAGCTTCAATACGCTCGCAGCCGTCTAGATTGATTCGGAGATCGGCTCTTGGTCTTACGCTTCCCAGACGTTCATGCCAGCTATGGAGATCTCGACAAAATAAATCTGCGTGGATGACCTCCACTTCGTCTCCATCCCCTTTGGATCGAGCGATGCATTGTGGACGGATGCAGCAATTAGCGTGAATCAATCCCTTCCTAGCAAGGCGGTGTAAGTGCTCTTGCTGTCCACGACGAAGAATGACGTGGATGCGGTTTTCCTGCCTTTGTCAAGTCCACGTTCGATACACCTTGTGTTCCCGAAGACTGACCGTTGAAATCGCTCAACGTGACGTTGGTTTTTATCAGATCTGCAGTGGAGCGTCCCAAACGTCGTAGCATGGAGTATGGCATGATATTGACTGCCGCTCCGGTGTCCACCAACATCTTGCTGACAGGTTGCCCATTGATGTAACCTCGCAGGTACAGGGCTTTCACATGTTTGTAACCCTTCTCACGTGGCTTCTCAAAGATAACCGGCCGTGGGCGCGATCAAATTGTGCCACGAGTAGCTCATCGGTTCTTGGCGCGCAGAATTCTGACGGGAGCACGAACACCATGTTTGTGCTAGCCGATGTCTTTGCATCGGCTCTTAATGGTTTGGGGCGCCACTCTTTCCTGGTCGGGCGGTCTTCCGTTTCCACATCCTGTCTCACTTTGACGGCCAGATCAGGCCGTGCTTTCTTCAAAGCGTGGAATCTGCGCTTGACTTCCTCTAGGTTCTGAGCCGCTGCACTCTCGCTTACAGGTATCTGAGTCGTCGGGCACCACCTTGGGCGGTGATACTGTCTTTGACCTTGTCATCCTTGGCTCCTCGAGGTCTCCTGCTCGAGCGGACTCCTTGCGGCTCTGGGACGGAAGAGGCCCTAAGCGTTGAATACCGACCGGCCTCGTGTCTTCTTTACGCTGGTTGCATTCCGGGCAGTTGTCATTGTAGGCAATCGGCTCATTCCGGTGCCCCACAATACTTGAAGAAAGGACAATCCCAATGCCTAGCTGCGCCTTCCTTCTCTTCGGCGGTCCCCTAGCAAGGTGTTCATATCTTCCGTCGTCTACATCGTCTTGGCGGCGTTGGTCATCTTGGCGCTCATACCATTAAGGAGATGCGTGGAATGTAACCGATATCACACTCTCCTCACTTGTTCCTCTGTTAAGTACCTTTGTCATTGTGGCTGGGCGGTCGCATGGACTAGCCTCCTTTCTTTCCTTGCCCGGGCGACCACCGTTCTCTTTATGCGTGTCATGGCGGTATCCGACCTGCCATGTTAACGCCGAGCGAAATCCAGCTTACGCCTCGCGGGCAGAGTTCTACCATGTTGGCGCCGGAAATGGGTTTGTGTCCACTTTCATGGCGAACTGCCCAAGGATCGAACGACCTTGTTCTATCGCCATTTGGATTTGGCGGCGAAGCTCCTTGCACTCGTTGGTGGTGTGAGTGAGCGAATGATGCCACTTGCGGTATGGTCTCCGTTCATCTCTGAGCCGTAGGGATTTTGTGGCCTTGGTAATCTCACTGCTTCTCCTTTAGCGATGATCGAATATCTGCTCAGCTTTGCTCACATCAGTCGAACCCTTCGCAGGCCCTTCTTGTTTCACCCATTTGCGAGCCACAGGATCGCCCCCGAGCCCATTCAGCCAGACCACCTCCGGTCTGCGTCGGATCTTCTTCTTCTGCATCGACCAGGCTTATCGGACGTTTGAATTTGTCTTGGTACAACTCAGGGTGGCGCTGCTCATACATCGTCAGTTTCTGGGCCATGTGCGCCAATGAGTTGTATTCTACCTGGAACGCCAAGTCCTTGATGGGTGCTGCGAGACCCAACACTGTCAGCTCGACGGCTTCCTTCTCAGTTAAACGTCCGATACATGCTCGAGCTATTACTGTAGCTCGAACACTGCCAAAACCCACCGGGCCAGAATGTGTTGCCTGCCAAAACCCACCGGCGAGCAGCGACTGACAACACGAAGAGCCGGGAGGCTCCCAGGACTGCTGGTGGGCCCTGGTCCCTCGGGCGACGGCCCGCAAAAGCTCCGGCACACGTCCTGGCTTGGTTCGAGGGCGTGCCACCTGACCTATACCTGGTCAGGAAGGTGAAGGATTGCTCCGATTGATTTCCTGCATGATAAACAAGTATACGTAAAATTCGAGCCGTGATCGGCTCCCAGGTTTCCCTGTAAATCGGCTCTTAAAGCCGATTGCCCCATGGTTCTGCGTTAGATTTATGATAACATGGGGTTTTGCTTGATCATTACAAGTTAAATCGATCTACGATAGTTTAACGTTTTCACCACGTAACTGGAACATCCTACGCGTAATTGAGCCTAGTGCGTACAAAGATGAAGAATATCAACCCTAGAGGAGGCCTAATAACCAACATAAAGCCAATTACGGAACATCCTCTCTAGAAGAATAAGCCACATCCTTATGCATTACGGATCGTTCAACCCGTTTGTAAGGCCTGATTACGTAGATATTAAACTAAACCTTGACGAACAAGGTACAACTATAACAGATCGAATCGACTAAATAAAGATCAAGCAAGCGCTACCCTTGCACTTTGGGACAGTGCAAAGGTAGCGAGATAGCTAGAGGTAGCATAACCCGGCGATAATAATGAAACAGGCCGATGCTAGCCTCAAACAATCTATGATAATGGTATTACTCGCCATCAACAACGCTTGATGCGAGTAAAACCGGTTAACAAAATAAGTGAATCGCCTAGATCGCAAGATGCGATCTAAGCATGGCACTTACTACGAAGAAACCCTAAGAACAAGGGGTGGCGATGCGCGAGATTGTGTTTGTTGTGAGCGTGGTTGTTGTTTTCTTTCAATAACCCTAGGTACATATTTATAGTCCGGAGACTCTCTACTTTTGGAATAACTCTACAATTCTATCTTTACCTAAACATAAGCGGAACCTAAACAAACACGAATCCTACTATGATACAAGATACACGGGCAATTCAGCCCAAATCTACACTAGGCCGATCCAACAACACGTTGAATATATGTATCTTCCAAGCCCATCTTGATCACGGCCCATCTCCGTCTTTGGCCAAAATACGGTGATAACACATGCCCCCTGGTTTTGGCAATGATAATTCCAAAACCACTCTGTATTTTTCCTCTTCTCCTCTTTTTTTTGTATCGGGTTAGCGTCGGCGGAATCGTGGCGTAACACCGTCACGCTACCCCTTCATCATGATGCCTGTCTTCTCAACTCCTGCGCGGCGTGTGATTTGTGATTTTGGCGGTAACTGGAAACCGCCATGGCATTGAACCGTCATCTACTATTCCCTTATTTAAATCAGCTGAGCAGTTCGCGGTCCCCATCTTCCTCCGATTGCGAAACCCTTCTCCCATCACGGAAAACCCTCTTTCTTGCCATGGCCTCCTCGCTTCCTCGTCGTCCTCCCGCCTCCAACTCGATTAGCGCGAGAACCAACGCCCAGCACCCACGGCGACATATGATACTTCGCCCCGATAGTAGAGGGAAAGGGCTGAGATTCGCCGTCTGGTCGAGGACGATCGTCCTGGTGACGGCGAAGAGCCTCGATTCCTAGTCGGCGAACGGAGGCGAAAGCGGCAACGACAATCGTCGTGGGGCGGCGTCGACTCTTCCGCCGAGGAGGAGGAATCGGAGGAGGACACCTCCTCCGACAGTATCCGCCGACGAAGCGCTTCCGCTGGTCCAGCGAGGATCTTGAAGATGACGACGAGGACGAAGGTCGCTGGTTTCTTCAAAGAAGGGGCGATGCGAGCGCGAGCAAGAAAGAAGACGGCGACGACAGCGGCGACGACGACCTTGGCTTAGATTAGGAATCAGTAGTAATGGCCGTAGCAGTAGTAGGCCCCTTTTGTAATCGATCATCCTGTAAGCAATGATCTTTTGAATGAATGAAACTCTGTTTCCCAAATATTGCTCCTTTTTGCTTCAATTTTGCCGATAACCGAAATAGGTCGATGTTCCAGAAGCCGACGACACTGTATCGGCTTTCATCATGCTGCACGCATACAGTCAAACAAGTTAAATTGCACAGAGCCGATGAACACCCATCGGCTTCTCCTGAAAAACGTTGATAGGGTCAACCTTCAGTCGAATCTTTAACACATCACAACGGCCACTTCTTAGTTTCAAATGATGACCTGCGACCTTCCTCAACACAGTGGATTTCAAACACGGGCGACCCAAATCTCCAATTGCCCACCGAAAAATGTGCCCCGCACAGACGACTAATGACAAGCAAAGATGAAGATGACGAGGCTGAGACCGTCGAGGTGGCCCTTTTTGGAACATGTGTGAACCTCTAGCATCGATGACCGTGCATCGGCTACATATATGTTTTTTTTTTTACTCGGCGATTTTCAGCGCCCCCATATTTTTACCGTCCATCGCTTCTCGTGCCTTTACCTAGCCGATTTCATGTATCGGCCCTCAATTCTTGTCCAACATCCCACATGCTTGGGAAATATTTCTTGAGATGTTGTCCGTTGATCGCCATCGGGAATTTTACTCCATCCAATAGCTCGAGCATGTATCGTTTCCCTTAAAACTTGGTCGACCATGCGGACCGTGCCAATTTGGAGACCATTTACCATATGTTGCATCCTTAGTCCCTAAAGGGCAACACAGCTTCCCACACCGGATCACCAACGGAACTCCTTTGGCTTCACTTTCTTGTTGTATGCACGAGCTACCTTGGCCTTGTTTTCTTTGATTTTCTCCGGTGACCATAACCTGAGCTCGGTTAAATCCTCCACCTTGTCACTCATCGAGTTGCGTACTCTTGATTGTTAGATCGTCACGAAAAGTAACGTCTCGATCCAGCCGTAATTTCCCAGTAGGCGGCTTCTTGTCCATATACTAGATGGTAGGGTGAGGTTTTATTGCTCCATGACATGACATGCGATAAGCCCATAACGCCTCGACAAAACCTCGTGCCAACGTCTTGGGTGTTCATCGACTTTCCTCTTGATCAGTTTGATGAGGCTCGGTTGGGCCTTGCTTGCCCATTTGCTTGAGCATAGTATGGAGATGATCTAATCGCTTAATCCCCATGTCCTCGCAGAACTTTCTAAACTCACGAGAAATAAAAACCGAACCTCCATCGGTCGTGATAGTTTGGGGAATCCGAATCTATGGATGACATGTTCCTTCACAAAATTGATAACATCCTTGAGTTTCTTGACTTCATCGGGACAGCCTCTACCCATTTAGTGAAGTAGTCGGTGATAGCCGAATCCACATGTGGCCTTTGCTTGATGGAGGATTGATCTTGCCGATCATGTCCATGCCCCATCCTCGGAATGGCCAAGGCTTGATGATGGGGTTCATTCTTGACTGGTACCATCTGGATTTTTCCAAATTTCGACATGCTTGACACCCTTTGTAGTAGTTGAAAGTCCTCAAGCATAGTGGGCCAATAAAACCCTGATCGCCTGATCAACCATTTCATCTTATGAGCCGATTGGTGAGTTCCACGGGCTCCTTCGTGTACCTCGTGTAGGAGCTGATTGGCCTCGGCTGTCCCCAGGCATTTGAGCAATAGTCCTTCCAAAGTCCTGTAAAACATGTCATCCCCAATAAGCACGTACTTCATGGATTTGTACCTTATCCGTTTAGGTGCCCCAGGCGAATCTTTCAAGTAATTGAAGATATCGGCTCTCCGATCGTCTGCTTCTAGGGCATGCACGAACATCAGCTCCTTCTACCACATCCTTGTACCTGAAGCTCTGCGCAAGATCGTTCGCCTCGGTATTCTGCGTTCGTGGGATCCAAGTGAAGTTGACGTCTGGGAATTGCGTCATCATCGCGGCGGTGGAGCCATAATGGGAAGAGGGACTCTCTCTCGCACTTGTAGTCCTCCGTGAGCTGAAATCACCAACTTGGAGTCTCCAAAATTTCCCGCTTCGCTCCGGCGAGGAGTAACTCCATCCCCTTGCGTATCGCCTCGTACTCGGCTACATTGTTAGTGCGAGAGGTAGACAATCTGATGGAGAAGGAAAATGTTGCCCCCCGGGGCGACACGAGTAAAATGCCGATGCCGCAGCCATCGTCACAAACTGATCCGTCGAAAAACATAGCCCGCTCTTATGGATGCGGCTATGTTAGTGTTGATCCTTTCAGCGATAAGATCAGCCGGCCTTCCCTTAACTGCTTTCGCGGGTTGATACGGATGTAAAACTCGACAATGCAAACATCCATTTGCCCGGCCTTTTAACATAGGAGCCGACACATGTGCTTTATGACGTCGATTTGCATATGATAATGATCTCTGCGATAGCAAAATGTGTATAACTTGGTGCGGTGAAAAAAGCAGAGGCACAATTAATCGATATCGGGTACCTTGTCTCTGCGTCCGCATCCTCACCTTATGTAAAGGCGACCCGCTCCAGCCCATCATAAACTTGCACCACTACCGAGGCGATGGATGTGTCGATCGACAAGTAAATGTAGAATGGCTGTCGGTGGGGTGGAACTAACATGGCGGCTTTGTCGGATATTCTTTGATCTCGTCAAAGGCGTTGTTGCTCTGCCCCGGAATTCCTCGTCGATTTGATTTTAACTAGTCCCATGAACGGCTCAATCCTTCCGAGATTGGAGATGAATCGTCGGAAGTTGATCTTGCCGATAAGGGACTGCAGTTCTTTCTTCGTGGTGGGTGGCTTCATCGTTAGACCGCCTCCCGACTTTTCAGGCCGATCTCAATTCGCGTTCATGGACCGAAAGCCCAAGAACCGGCCGTCACCCGGCGCACTTCTTTGGATTCATCCGTAGGCGAATTTTCTTGTTCGGTCCAGACGGGCTGCGAATCGTCCAAATGTCCGTGCGTCGAAGGCCGACTTGATCACCACGTCATCGATGTAAATTCCACCGGTTTGCCGATCGGATCATGGAAGATATAATTCATGGCCCTTTGGTACGTGGCGGCATTTTTCGTCAAACGCGTCATGACTACATATTCAAATAACCCCACGGACCACAGGACTCGAATGCAGTCTTGTGTATGTCTTACGGAGCCATAAAGATCTGGTTGTACCGGCATTGCCGTCCATGAAGCTCAAAATTTTATGACCAAATCTGCATTGATTAATGTTTACGCCACGGCATCGGATACTCATCCTTTGGGGTAGCTGTTGAGATCTCGAAAATCTATAGCAACCCGCCATTGGCCACCCTTCTTCTCGGCAGTGCGATACTAGAAATCCACTCGGCATACCCGCATGGTGATCAAATTGGCCGTCAACATTTTTCGACCTCTTTCTTGACTTCTTCGAATTTGCCTTCATTTGTCGTGCTCGGCTCTTTGAACGGCGAAATCCTTTTTGAGCGGAGGCGATGCTCGATGATGCTCTGTCCAATCCAGCATCTCTGTAGTCCCAGGTAAACTGGATATTGTTTCAACAGGGCTATCATCGGGCCCCGCAGACTTGGCTCTAACTTTCTGCTGATAAATGTTGGTCGTGGCTTATCCCCAGGACCAATGTCGATCTCTTCTAGCTCATCAGCGGATGTAAACCCGTACCCTAGCTTTCCGTCACCTGTCAAATCGACGCTAAACACAGGGCAAACGGTGGGTGAGGACTGTTTCAACTACCACACGTCAGAGATGAAGAAAAGGAAGAGTTGATCCAAGGTGTGATCCGTGGGGAAGATAATTTAGACGTATCAACGTTTCTGAACAACTCCGGTGAGGGTGATCCTCTTTTTACCGGAGTAGACAACTTGTTTGAGGTTGAAGGTGTTGCCTTCCATGAGAGAAGCGATGCCTTGTGTAATCGAAGACGACCGCTCGGCGAGGTGCATGTAATATAAATCAATTCATTAATTAATCATCTGCTATCTATATAGAAATAGTAACGATCTTTCTTCTTTTAGCCCTCCGATCGAAGGAATCTCTTGAAAAAGCGGACGAGGCCCAACCAAAAGTTGCAAGACCATGAGAGGTTCGGGATCGAAGATGTCGTGAAGACGGCAAACCGGCTCCGAAGTTATCGCAACCAAATTTGTGGCACAATGCGAATGTCGTTAGGGACTTAATCCCGATCACCATTAGAAATTGGAATAGGCCTGCTAATGCGGATGAAGAGGAACATGTTTATTTGTCCCTAACGGCGCCAAAGATTTCTTGTGGAAGAGGCTCATGGTTAATTTCAAACTACGAAGATAGAGCTGGATCCAAATGCGGAGGATCCGATTGAGGGCCTTACAACATGGGAGAGCCATGGAGGATAAGGTCGAGTGGGCTTTGAAGAAGATGGCCTAGTGTTTCACCAACTGGAACAAAAGATTGCACCTTGACTATGTCGTGAAAAGAAGACTCGATTTCAAGAATATTCAGTTTGAGAAGATAAAACCATTACAGCTGAGTTTGTGGAATACAAGAAATCGAAAAAGCTAAGAAAATGTCTGAAGCGAATAAGCTGAATCTGCTAACAAGAAGTATCACCATACTATGGGGCAAGGTGGCTACAGGGTTGGCATTCCTAAGTGGGAGAAACTTGAGCAGGAACTGCGTGATAAAAAGATCACCCTAGAGACAGACGATTGGGTAGAACGTGCAAGGAATTGGTTTTACGGGCATGGGGGCACGTTGGACTCGGAAGGAGGTGTATATATAATATCGACATAAAGAAGACCCCTTGCCAATCGAGAGGATCAGAAAAGCAGTAAAGGCTGTTAAAGATGGGGACTTCATTCCCGATAGAGAGAATGATGAGCTCACACTCGCCCTTGGAAATAAGGAACATGATGGACGAACACGAGGCACAATAGGCTCCCAATCATGGAGGACTGGGTTTCCCGAAGAGAGGAAGAAATATCCTGATAGAAGCCGTCAGAGGAGTAAGGACAGGGCGGCAGTTGAAGCAGAAAGTCAGAAAGAGCGAATGCGTTTAATTGAAGAACGATTAAAGCAACAACAAGATGAAATTAACGCACTTAAAGAGCAAAGTACTACCGACCCATCTCAGCAGCACACTGCATTCGATGCTACCGGCCTATCGAATAATCGAAAAAGCAGTGTGGCTTCCACCGAGGTCCCGGGTGATGACAATGGCGATGACGATGATGCACCGACGATGGCTCCTGTTGGCTACCCAGTGGATGATATCACAGAGATGACACACTGCGAGCTACATGTCAAAGTTGTGAACATATCAATGAAGGTGGAGGTCGGCTATGCCTTACCAATTGGACCCACACCAACTTACCACTGTTGTCCGGTTCCAGAGGGCTACGCTGTTGTCGGCGTGGATGAAATCATGCCCACCTTTGAGGTTTTGGATCTTCACTACCCTGCTGGTGAAGGGGATGTGACTGTGCTGGGTGACGCAAAAAACGTCACCATTCTATGGCCGAAGGAATGTATCGTGCTTCGAAATCACACGCCAAGGCCATCTTCGCCGCCGCCTCACCCGTCTCCAGCGAGGTCGTCGCCGCCGCGGCAGCCGTCTTCGTCGCCTCACCCGGCTCCGTCGCCTCACCAATCTCCGGTGCAGCCATCGCCACGGGAGCCATCGCCGGCGCCTCAGGATAAAAAGCGTAAGCGTACCGCTACTGTGCGTCGTAA
Organism: Avena longiglumis; assembly: GCA_030063025.1. Lineage (NCBI taxonomy): Eukaryota > Viridiplantae > Streptophyta > Magnoliopsida > Poales > Poaceae > Avena > Avena longiglumis. The sequence continues at coordinate 140,795,586 of CP125974.1, forward strand.
GCGATCGCCGAAACGTAAACAAGAGCCTCTTCCAAAAGTACCAAAGGTTCCTCCCAAGAGAGCTTATGACTGTACTGAAGAGGAGACTGCGGCGATCGTTGATGCGGAAACGACAAGATATTTTCGCTAAAATGGCCGAAAGAGCCAGAGTTCCCCAGCACCAAATAAGAAAAAGCCAAAGTGTTTAAAATGCTAAAGAATCTTCATCAACCTGAGCCAAAGCTGTCATCAGACTATGACCGTTCTATTCTCAAGTCACATGCGGCACAAAAAGCCTCGAAAGATCTTGATGCAAACGGGAAATCTGTTGCCCAGCTCGAAGAACAAGCAAAAAAGACTTGCGCCCCTCTCAAGGTGATTTCTCAAACCAATGTGGGGTCGAGCAAATATGGGGCCGAAGGGCAGTATGATCCAGAGGTAGTTACTGTCTGAGAAGCCGCTGCTCAAGGTATGAGTATTGCCCAGTACTTATCCCAGTTAGAGTTCTTCCTCGTGAGTGAAGTAGCATACAAATACCAGTACGACAAACCTCTCGTCAAACCTGAGGAGGTAAACAATCTTTCAACAAAAATGCGAAGATTGCATAACTGGTACATGCATGCCACGCCCGCCGGGGCTAACTGGATAGTGCTGAGGGTTACAAAAAAGCATCATGGGAAAGAAAGGGATGACATGATATCCATTGAATTTGATGAACTATTTCAATTATTCAATCAAGACGCCTTGGACAAATCGATCAGTGCCTATTGTCTGTAAGTACTAATTCTGTAATTAATTTAGTCTCCAGCTATATTATTTTGTTTATTGCATGTATATAATCATACTTTAATATGCAGAATGAAGATTCTCGAATGCAGCAGAGGACAAATCTATGACATTGGCTTCATTGACCCATATTGGGTTCATGAAGCTAATCTCAAAATAAGCCCCCAGGATACGGAGGATAATATAGTACACGCGTTAAGGTTTCAAGAAATCAAAAGGAAAATACTATTTCCTTACAACTTCCAGTGAGTGTTATTGTCTTGTATACACTTTCTATTTAAACACTCGATGTTAAGTATATAATTGATTAGTTCTGCATTCGCAGGTACCACTATATTCTGTTAATCATTCAACTTGACAAAGGGCGTGTACTAGTCATGGACTCGAAACATAAACCCCTTGAGACGTGGAAGGACATGCAGATACTTCTCCAGCGGTAATTCTAATCATTACGACACTATATCGGCAACGTTCGTGAATTTTATGATATCAAGTACTTAATAACTTATTTTATTCGTTTTCTTCGCCGGGCAGCGCTTGGAAAAGGTTCACCAAAAAGGCTAGGGGTGTTTGGAAAGAGGAGCTTACATTTGAAGCACTAGATGTAAGCACCACTAGCTATATCCGCGCATCTCTTTGATTCTAGTTTTGATACAGTTATTATCATGCTTGATTATTATTTTGATTGAACTCTGTTCTCGTAAAGTGCCTGACGCAGGGACCAGGTAACAATCTCTGTGGATACTATGTTTGCGAGTTCATCCGGCAGACGTGCGATGAGAAGGGCAGAAATTTAGAGCAACTCCACGTACGTAAACAATTTCTATAGTTTCTAATTTCAAACAAATTGTGTTTAGTTTCATTCATATAGGCTGACTCCTTTTTTAAATCAGATCGAACGTCTACGGGACGGTCTTCTGCCAACGGATCGCGTACGAGCAATTCAGGAGGAATTGGCGGGATTTTTGGATGCAAAAGTCTTAGACCCGAAAGGGGAATACTATTCTGCTATGTATAGACAATAGGGATTGTAAAAATAGCAACTTTGAAGGAATTGGCCGGTAGCATCGAATAGCAACTTTTGTATGTAGTGCATGAACTCGATCCGTGTATTGAATGTAATATTGTCATGATGATCTTGTGTTATATAAGGTTCCTTCGTTGATAAGTGAAAAACACTAAATAAACAATAAAACAACCTAAATTAATTCTCTGCCGCGGCAAAGTGGCGAAAATGCTGCCGCGGCAACAAAATGTGTCAAAATGAATTCTCTGCCGCGGCAGAGAAATGGGCCAAATCTCTGCCGCGGCAGCAGGTTCGTGTTACGAACCGGGACTAATGCTCCACCCCCCTCGCGCTCTGATGCCGTCATGTGTGCCCCCATTTGTCCCGGTTGGTGGGGCAACCGGGACTAAAGGTTAGAGCTTTAGTCCCGATTGCCCTGTCCCGGTTGGGCAACCGGGACTAATGGCCCTTACCAACCGGGACGCATGGGGCGTTTTCTACCAGTGTTTCCCAAAGGAAAAAAAAAAAAGAAATACCATTCTTTGGGCAAACAATTGAAATGTGTGAATCAGAGCAAGCCACCGAGAAAGATCGTTGCTAGTATTACCGCAAAAAATAAATAAAAGAGAAAATGTCAGCATTATCTCAAGAAAGAAAAGAGGAAAGAGCTACTTATACCTAATGTACTTTCCTTTGAACCATCAACACATACGCATTTCTCCATCGGTCTTTATATAAGGCGCACTCATTGGTTTGTCTCTCAACCACAGAAAACCTCTCAGCCCAGGAAGTCAGGAGTCGATCAGTGAGAGGAACGTGCAGCGGCCATGTCGTCGGATGCGGGGAAGAAGGCGTATGTTGTGGCCATGGTGATCCAGGTGATCTACACCGGCATGTACGTCATGTCGAAGGCGGCCTTGGACGGCGGCATGAACAGCTTCGTCTTCATCTTCTACCGCCAGGCTGCCGCCACTCTCCTCCTGCTGCCCCTCGCCATCCTCCTCGAGAGGTAATTAACAATGATCACTTTTTCTCCCCCAAAAAAGTATCTTAGCACTTTGCATAATTGCTTGACCAAGGCTTGATTAACAGCTAATTAACACTTTGCATTCATGCATGTAATCCCTGTTTGAATCTGATGGTAATGATTTTTGCAGGAAAAATGCGCCACCCATGTCACTGTGGTTGTTCACAAAGATATTCTTGTATGCTTTACTCGGGTACGTAAAAGATCATTCTTGATGTTGGTTCATAATTTCATACTCCATCCGTCCTAAAAAGGTTGTCTCAAGTTTGTCTAAACTTGCATGTATCTAGTATATAGATACATTCAAATTCAAACAAAGTTGAGATAGAGGGAGTATATATGGTGAAAGAGATCGATCATACATGTACTAACTAACATGCATGTATAGGATCACGGTGAGCATGAACCTGCACAACCTGAGCCTCAAGTACACCTCGGCGACCGTGGCGTCGGCCACGAGCAACTCCATCCCGGTGATCACCTTCCTATTCGCCGTCCTCCTCCACCTCGAGGCCATCAAGCTGCGCGCCTCCTCGGGCATGGCCAAGCTCGCCGGCGTGGCTCTCTGCGTGGCCGGCGTCCTCGTCATCGCCCTCTACGCCGGGCCCCCGCTCAGCCCGCTCAACCACCACCGCGCCTTCGCCGGCCACGCGCACGCCAACAAGCAGGAGGGGCAGTGGATGAAGGGCACGTTCCTGATGCTGCTGGCGAACATCACGTGGTCGCTCTGGATGGTGCTCCAGGCGCGCCTCCTCAAGGAGTACCCCAACAAGCTGCTGCTCACGGCGCTGCAGTGCCTGCTGAGCACGGTTCAGTCGTTCACGCTGGCTGCGGCAGTGACCGGCGCAGCCGGCGGGGGAGGGAAGGACCAGTGGAGGCTCCGGCTGGACGTGGGGCTCGTCGCCGTGGCCTACTCTGGGTTCGTGGTCACCGGGGTGTCCTTCTACCTGCAGGCGTCGTGCATCGAGAGGCGCAGGCCGGTGTTCCTGGCCATGTCCAACCCGCTGGGCCTCCTGCTCACCGTGTTCTGTTCGTCGTTCTTCCTCGGCGAGGTCGTCCACCTCGGGAGCGTCCTCGGCGGCGCGCTGTTGGTGGCAGGGCTCTACAGCGTGCTCTGGGGGAAGAGCAAGGAGCAGCCGCCGCCGCCCTCGCCTCCTACCGCGTCAGCAGTGACCTGTACCATTAAACAAGGCTGCGACGGTGAGGTGGAATTAGAGGAGAAAAGGATCAAGCTGGATTCACAGGTGTAGCTTATACAGAGCCAACATCTGACTGCGCATGCGTCCCAAACCCCTTCATCTTCTCCATCGACATCAGCCATCACCACCCGGCGGAGGTAGGATTAGGAATAGCCTAAAGGACGATGAAGACCCGCCGTTCAGGACACCCCGCGGAAGCCGACGAGGGGGCCCAACGGAAGTGACGCGGATGATATGGCAGGGAGCTTGCTCGCCCCCACCCGTCTGGGGGTCACTTTTGTTGGCCCTCAACTCCTGGATCGCTCTCTGACACAGCACGCGAATTGGACAGAGGAGGAAGAAGAATTCAGAGATGAACACACGAGAGTTTTTTTTGTGCGGTATACTGCGTACCGCTTTTCTCTTTCTTTCTTCCTTTTATTTGCGGAATGCAAGCATGCCGTGGTGATCGCCACGCCCCTACAAAATCGCGCCATCCCACGATTCGGATGTGCACACGGTGATCCTAAAACTACGGAGCACATCAAACAGGCTCGACTCTGTCCAACTACTTGACCAAGCAAATAAACAGCTATCTCTAAATCCCTGACGAAACTGAACTTTTGACCGGTGACACGGAAACAGAAACACAACAGCAGCTAGATTATTTCCTAACAAACTCCCTCTAAGCTAGCTGCCCTTCTACTCGACGCTCATCATGCCGATGCGAGTGCAGAGCTCCTGGAACCGAACACGCGCAAGGGGCTTGGTGAGGATGTCCGCGAGCTGCTCCCCGGTGTTGATGTGCTCGACGCAGATCTTCCCAGATTCGATGCACTCGCGAATAATGTAGTGGAACCGCACCTCAATGTGCTTGGACCGATCATGAAACACCGGATTCTTGCATAGTTGGATGGCGGAATTGTTGTCGATGAAGATAGTTGGTGCGCCGCCGTCTCTTCCGGTCATGTCATCCATCAGACGGCGGAGCCGCACACCCTAATAGGCAGCGGTGGTGGCAGCGACGTATTTCGCCTCACACGAAGACAGCGCGACGATCTTCTGCTTCTGTGACTGCCACGTGATCGGGTTGTCACCGAACGAGAAGAAGAGGCCGGTGGTGCTCTTGCGGTCGTCAACATCACCGGCCATGTCAGAGTCGTTGGATCCCTTCAGTTCACGGTCACCACCACGCGTGTACCTGCAGCCATAGTTTCACGTTCCAGCGATGTACCTCAGGAGGTGCTTGACAGCTGCCAGGTGCTCTTTTGTGGGCTCTTCCATGAAACGGCTCACATATCCGACGGCGAAGGAGATGTCCAGGTGGCTGTGCACAAGGTAGCGCAAACACCCGACCACACTGCGGTAGAATGTGGCGTCGGTGGTCGGCGCCTTGCTCTCCCTGCTGATCTTGAGCCGCGACTCCATCGGCACGAGCGCTGGGTTGCACTTTTCCATGTCCGCTCGCTCCAGTAGCTTCGCAGCATAGGCGGCCTGGGACAGAATGATGCCACTCCCGCTCTGGCGCACCTCTATGCCGTGGTAGTAGTGCAGGAGACCAAGATCACTCATGCGGAATTTCTCCATCATCTCCTTCTTGAATTTTGCGATTTCCTCAGCATCTGCACCGGTGACGATGAGATAGTCAACGTATACGCCGAGGAGCAGCCTTGTACGCCCTTGTCCGCGTGCATACATCGCGTGTTCTAACGGCGAACAGCTGAAGCCAAGCTGTCAGAGCGTGGCGTCCAGATTTGTGTTCCAGGCACGAGGCACCTGCCTCAGCCCATACTGTTGGAGATATGCCCTAGAGGCAATAATAAATGTAGTTATTATTATATCTTTGTGTTTATGATAAATGTTTACATTCATGCTATAATATTATTAACAAAGAAGCATTAATACTTGTGTGATTTGTAAACTAAAATAAGAGTCCCTAGTAAAAGCCTCTTTATAATACTAGCTTGTTGGTTAATAGATGATTGTGGTTTCCATATCATGAACATTGAGATGTTATTAACAACAAGATCATATCGTTAGGAGAATGATATGGTGGACATACTCCTATAGATAAGCGTAGCATAAAGATCAAGTCATTTTAATAGTTCAATTGCTATATGCTTTCTGATACATAGTTATTTAATTCCTTCGACCATGAGATCATGCATATCACCTTTACCAGATGGATGCTTTGATGACATCAAACACCACACCGTAACTGGGTGGCTATAAAGGTGGCATTGAGTGTTCGGAAAGTATTGGTTGAAACACATGGATCAAGAGTGGGATTTGTCCATCCATATGACGGATAGATATACTCTGGGCCCTCTCGGTGAAATGTCATCCAATTAGCTTGCAAGCATGTGACTGGCTCACAAGGGATCACATATCATGGGAATGAGAAAAGAGTACTTATCGGTAACGAGATTGAACTAGGTATACAGAGATACCGACGATCATAACCTCGGATAAGTAAACTATCGTGAGACAAAGGGAAATTGATATCGTATGTAAGTGGTTCATTCGATCGCAAAGTAATCGTAGAAATATGTGGGAGCCATATGAATTTCCAGATTCCTCTATTGGTTATTGTTCGGAGAAGTGTCTCGATCATGTCCGCATAATTCACGAACCGTAGGGAGACACACTTAAGGATTCGACGTTGTTTGAGTAGTTATGGAATGATGAGAAAGAGTCTGAATGTTGTTCGGAGTCTCGAATGGGATTCGGGATATCACGAGGAGATCCGGAATGGTCCGGAGAATAAGATTCATATAAGGAAAGTCCCGTTTCGGAGTTGGAGAATGGTTCCGGTGTTTTCATCGGGAATGTTCTAGAAGGTTCCGGAATGTCCGGCACTCCGGAGGGGAAGGGTACATGAATGTGTTATATCAAGTTGGTATGATTGCATCATGTACTAAGTGTCATCGCTAAACAAAATAAAGGATTAATTCAAATCCTAGTTTGAAAAGTCAAACGGCTAGTTTGAAAGTCAAACGGCTAATTTTGGAAAGAGGAAAAGGAGGAGGAAACCAAGTTGGGGAGGAGTCCCTCCTACCCACCGCCGGCGCACCACCCAAGCCGAGTTGGGGAGGGACTCCTCTCCCTCCCCTTGGCCGGCCGGCCCCTCCACCTATATAAGGTCCTCTCCTCCAAACCCTAGTACCAAGCCGCCGCCGCCTCCATAGCCGCCGCCGGCCCTAGGGCACTCGCCGCTGCCGCCTAGGTGAAACCCTAGCCGCCGGCCTAGCCCCTCCTCGGTGTGTCTAAACCCTAGATCGTCGAGGGACTCTCTCATACTCCACCATACTCGCTCCGGCTTAAGGCGAAGCCCTACGAGATCTCCCCTCTACTTCCGGTACCACGCCGTTGTGCTGCCGGAATCGCGAGGAGAGTGCTACAACCTCCATTTTCTTTGGAACAAGGAGAGGAAGGTCTTCGTCGAAATCGAACGTGTGACCGATCATGGAGCGCTGCGAACGCCGTTAGGAAGGATCGCCTACGCGATCTTGAGATCGGAAAGAGTACGACTACATCACCCACGAGAATCCGCTCTCGTTAAACACTTTGGAATCTTCGAGGGTGAGTTATTCCATCAACTCGTTGCTACAATCTAGTAGGTAGATCTTGGCTTGTTTGTTTGTATGCGATAGAAATTTTTTGTTTTCCATTCTACGAAACCCTACAGTGGTATCAGAGCCGTGTCTATATGTAGATCTGTTGCACGAGTAGAACACAATGGTCATTGTGGGCGTTGATGCTTTTATTGTCGATTGCTTTTTGTGTACTTTGCATCTTGCGGGATGTTTGGATGAAGCGGCCCGGGCTAACCTTACATGACATCGTTCATGAGACTTGCTCCACGCTTGACATGCAACTTGTATTGCATAAGTGGCTTTGCGGGTGCCTGTTTCTCCTAGCATAGTTAAGATCCAATTTACAACGGGTGATTAACAATACTAGTATCAATGTTGTAGTTCATGTTCGTAAGTTAGAACGACACTCATTGAAAGCCCCAAACCACGTAAAACATGCAAAGAAAGTAGAGGCGTCTAACTTTGTTTTGCAGGGGTGTGCAGTGATGTGATATGGCCATGATTGTGATTATATTTGATGTATGCAATGTTCCTTATTGTAAGTGGGCAACCGGCAGGAGCCATATGGTTGTCTTTAATTTATGTTAAGACCCGCGTGTCTATTCAAAGTAGTTGTAATAGTTGAAGCTGGTGGACGACAACCATGGAAAAGCGTCATTGACCTTGATGCAATGCCGGTGATGATGGAGATCATGTTCGTGCTAGAATATGGAGATCGGAAGCACAAAGAAGAAAGGCCATATCATATCACATATTATGAATTGCATGTGATGTTAATCCTTTATGCATCTTGTATTGCTTAGTAGACGACGGTAGCATTATAAGATGATCCCTCATGCACATGAATTTCAAGTCATAAAGTGTTCACCCTTAGTTAGCACTGTTGCTAAAGCTTGTTGTTTCGAAGCACCACGTGATGATCGGGTGTGTTAGATTCCGCAAGTGTATACAACGTGAGCAAGCCAGATTTGCTCATGCGGAAACTAAGGTTTGATCTTGACGAGCCTAGCACATGCACATGGTCTCGGAACACGGATCACCGAAAAGGTAAAGCATGAATCATATAGTAGATATGATGAACATGACGATTGTTCGCCATTGAAACTATATCAACTCTCGTGATGATCGGTGTTGATGTGGTGGATTTGGTTCGTGTGATCACTAAAACAATGTGAGGGATATTGTTTTGAGTGGGAGTTCACCTAGATTAATTTTATTATTAATTTGAACTCAATTTGTCATAAACTTAGTCTAAACTATTGCAAATATGTTGTAGATCAATGGCAGCCCCTACCATCAATTTTAATGCGTTCCTAGAGAAAGAAAAGTTGAAAAACAATGGAAGCAACCATGGATTGGTTCCGCAATTTGAGGATTGTCCTCACAAATGGTAATTTGACCTATGTGCTAGATGAACATTTGGGTGACCCACTGCGGTGATGCTACCGATGAAGTAAGAACGTTTACCTCACTCGGAAGACTCGAGACTCCAGTTCAGTGTGCTATCTTGTATGGTTTAGAATCGGAGCTTAAGAAAAGGTTTGAGAATTCAGACCCATATGATATTGTCGAGGATCTCAAATTGATCTTTGAGACTCATGCGGCAATTGAAAGCTATGAGGCTTCTGAAAAGTTCTTTAACTGCAAGATGGAAGAGGGCAGCTCCGTCAGTGAGCATGTGCTTAAGATGTCTGGGCACGTAAACAAACTTCAAAGCTTGGGTATAGTGATCCCTAATGATTTGGGGATTTACCGTGTCCTCCAATCACTACCACCAAGTTACAAGAACTTTGTGATGAACTACAACATGCAGAACATGAACAAGACGTTGCCAGAACTCTTTGCCATGTTGAAGTCTGCAGAAGTGGAGATCAAGAAAGAGTACCAAGTGTTGTTGGTCAATAAGACCACCAAATTCAAGAAAGGCAAGTCTAAGCAGAAGGGACACTTCAAGAAGGGTGGTAAGAATGTTACCACGCCAACGAAGAAGACCAAGGCTGGACCTAAGCACGATCGAGTGCTTTCTTGCAAGGAGAAGGTCATCGAAGCGGAATTGCCCAAAGTACTTGGCGGATTTGAAGAACGGCAACATCAAGAAGAAAGGTATATCGATATACATGTTATTGATGTGTATCTCACTAGTACTAAGTAGTAGTGCCGGGTATTTGATCTTGGTTCGGTTGCTCATATTTGTAACTCAAACAAGTCTTTGCAGAATAAACGGAAGCTAGCGAAGAAAGAGGTGACGATGCTGGGAAAGCGGATCAAAGGTTGATGTGATCGCGGTCGGCACGCTACCCCTTCATCTACCATCGGGATTAGTTTTATACTTAAATAATTGTTATTTGGTGCCTGCGTTAAGCATGAACATTATATCGGGATCTTGTTTATTGCGAGACGGTTACTTGTTTAAGTCCGAGAATAATGGTTGTTCGATTTATATGAGTAATATGTTTTATGCACATGCACCTTTGATAGATGGTCTATTCTTGTTGAATCTCAATAATGGAAATACACATATTAATAACATTGAGGCTAAACATTTGAAATCGAGCGATAACTTGACCTATATGTGGCACTGTCGTCTTGGTCACATTGGAGTGAAGCGTATGAAGAAACTCCATTCCGATGGACTTCTTGAATCACTTGATTTTGAATCACTTGAAAGATGCGAAGCATGTCTGATGGGTAAAATGACTAAGACTCCATTTTCTGGTATGATGGAGCGAGCTACGGACTTATTGGAAATCATACATACCGATGTGTGTGGTCCAATGAGTGTAGCATCGCTGATGGTTATCGTTATGTTCTTACCTTCACGGATGATTTGAGTAGATATGGGTATATCTATTTCATGAAACATAAGTCCGAAACTTTCGAGAAGTTTAAGGAATTTCAAAGTGAGGTAGAGAATCAACGTAACAAGAAGATTAAATTTCTACGTTCTGATCGTGGAGGTGAATATCTAAGTTACGAGTTTGGCGAGCATTTGAAGAAATGCGGAATACTTTCACAGTTGACACCGCCGGGAACACCACAGCGTAATGGTGTGTCCGAACGTCGTAATCGAACTCTCTTAGATATGGTTCGTTCTATGATGTCACTTACAGATTTACCGCTATCATTTTGGGGTTATGCATTAGAAACAGCCGCATTCACTTTAAATAGGGCATGTAACACCCTCAGAATCGGACCTATGCAAGTTTGAGCAAAATTCGCCAAACCCGCATAGAAACGATTCAAAGGTGCCCACCAGGCACTTTCGTGCGGGTGGAAAACGAAGTAATAACATTACACAACAGTCCTCGATGGAACCCACAGAACAGATATATATATACAGCGACCCAATGAGTCAAGAATACAGATAGAGTATACAAAGAGCCAAATCACCTTGAAAACGATAGAGCGTCCAGCTACGGACAAGATGCAAATGGGGCTAAGAGCCCTGAAGAATAACCAATGGCGTCCATAACCTGCCCTGCAAGCCGAAAGGGTAACCCTGCTAACGGCGTCGATCTCAAAACCTGCTTAAACAAAAGGGGTGCCGACAAAGGGCAAAGGAAAAAGAGGAGCGTCAGTACTGAGGCCAGTACACGGCGAGGCTAGAATTCGGCGGTCCTCGCCTACATAGGTATGCCGGATTTTGATGTTTGATTCAAGAGGGGGCGTTTTAGAAAGTAAAACGGGTGTTGCGAAAATAGTTTTGGCAAACAATGCATGATGATGACGATGCAATGCACAAATTCAACGCGATTTTCTAGTAGTGGTTTTTTGCGGGATGCCACAATTCGACACCACTAACAATGGATCTCTCCCTCGAGATCCGCCTCATGGTACCGGAAGGAAGGTCGGCGGTCCGCATCTTCTCGCTTCGTGTAGATCCTCGCGACACCACTAACAAAAGGTTGTTGTCCGTGATCGTCGAGAGAACTCTCCGGTAACAGAAGATCGAAGGCAGAGGCATCAACAAATAAGCCACCTCTAGCTTCGATGAAAAAGGGGAACCGATGCATTCTCGACCACGTCAATGTACAAAAGCGAATAGAAGGGGTAGTCGGCATGGGGGCCAATCCATCACGCACCCGAACTATTACTCCGCACAATCAGTAGAAAAGAGTGCAACCATTCTCGGAATCAGACTGAAGATCTCGACAAGCGAGGTTCGGAAACAAAGGAGCGATGCAGACTCTGCATCGGATCTGGCGTAGATGATGTCGTCACGTCAGAGAACTCCGGAAGGAACACACAAGGAACAAAGAATGGTACCACAGACGAAGGATTCCTCGGATAGCATGAAGACCATATGTAGCGTCACCGTTATCAGAGGGGGAAGCGAAAACCCTGAAGGTACGACGGAAACCCAACCACGAGAATTCCTGGACTCGAAGAAAGAGACGAGAGCGGATTCAAAACACGTAGAGATGAGAGGAGAACAGCAGAGGGGTAAGGAATAAAATCAGACCTAATCAGAACTATCCAACCGATTTTGCAAAATAGTTTCGACACTCTACTTCGGCCGTTAGCTAGGTTATCCTACAGGCTGGACTTGTGGGGTATCGCAACTGCTGAGCTCTGATACCACTCAGAACCCTCGATCGGACCTATGCAAGTTTGAGCAAAATTCGCCAAACCCGCATAGAAACGATTCAAAGGTGCCCACCAGCACTTTCGCGGGTGGAAAACGTAATAACATTACACAGTCCTCGATGGAACCCACGTAATGTATATATATATACAGCGACCCAATGAGTCAAGAATACAGATAGAGTATACAAAGAGCCAAATCACCTTGAAAACGATAGAGCGTCCAGCTACGGACAAGATGCAAATGGGGCTAAGAGCCCTGAAGAATAACCAATGGCGTCCATAACCCTGCCCAGGCCAAGCCGGAAGGGTAACCCTGCTAACGGCGTCGATCTCAAAACCTGCTTAAACAAAAGGTGCCGACAAAGGGCAAAGGAAAAGAGGAGCGTCAAGATCTGAGGCCAAGACACGGCGAGGCTAGAATTCGCGGTCCTCGCCACATAGGTATGGTGGATCAAGCGGCAAAGAAGCACTAAACAACCTACAGGGACTCGATACAACTGGCGGATATCAGAGAGGGATAAGAAAGACCTAACCGGATCCAACCTGAAGCTATCACCAAACAAACCCATCCTGGCGTTTCCCCCTCGAGACCAAACGAGGAAGTCAACCGAGGAACTCACACAGTTGGCAATTTTACTTATTTGGTTATCGTTGCAGCAATTACTAGTCAGGTATAGATAATCGTCCTGATAAAGTAAGCAGTGGGCCCTTTTAGTTAACCATTCCGTTATAGTTGCAACAATTACTAATCAGATACAGATAGCATGAGATAAACCCAAAACCCAGCAGTTGTTGGTACTTTTATTCAGCCATTTCGTTGTAGTTGCAATACTTACTAGTCAGGTACAATTGTCGCAAGCGACAACCAAACAAGCAATTGTGGGCAGTATTAATTAGCCATTCCATTATAGTGAAGCTGATTACTAGTCATTATAAGTCAAATTTATAACAATAAACTTTAGTTATGCTTGTCTATGATCGAGATATCATGCTCCAAGTCGTCCATATCCGCGGACACGGCTTTCGTAAAGTTTTACCCGCCGGGTGCACCAATAGCAACACACGCTCGATCAACCTCGAAAACCAAATCAAAACCCAACGAGGCTTTCACGATCGAACAATCACAGATTCAGAAATATTTGGGGCCACCCTTTGAGTAGATCCCGCAACGGAGTAAGCAAGCTCCGAGACGGCCTCAAGGTTAGCGCCAATGGCTGTAAGCGACTGGGAACCCGAAAGTGTGGCTGGGCTTGTCGATACCGCGTAATCACTCCGCCTTCCTAAACAGTACAGTGTTCTCCTCGCACAAATGTAAATACAGAAAGTAGCATGGCATAAGTACAGGATCGTAAATAAAACCTCAAACTAGTTTGTGGCCCCAAGAAATAAGAATGAATCAAGCTCTGGCTCAGGGGGGTCCCATATACCTCCCGGATGTGGATAGCGCGATAAATCAAGGAACAGGTATCAAGTACTCGGGGTCTTACGGGACACAAGTGGGCATTCGGAAACCAAATACTTTCTATCACCCACCGATGCCTCTACTTATTTCAATTTTAGTTGTTAAACAGAAATTAAAGTGACGATAAGTAAAACTATGGTCATCTCCATCATCGACATGCGGCAATACATCAGCAACTGTGGCATATGACGACTCACATCAGCACTTTGATCAAGCAACTACGACGCGCAAGTCCAACTATCTACCAAACAACAGGTAATAGGATGTGTCCCAGGCAATATAGGGCTGCACGGTATATCACAGGTACGGAAACTAAAGCATCGCAACACAGATAGCAATATATCAACAGGAGGGAATAAAGACTATAAAAGTAAGATAGGTAGAAAGGGGGAGATGCTCGCCTGAAAACATTGTCGAAGGTTCAACCGAAGATCGGGGCGAAGCTCACATCAACTCAACGGCCTTATCCGCGAAGAAGCAAAACACTAGAAGGAACACCGGATGCAATATTTAATACAACGGCAGAAGATCGGCATGATGCATGTATGATGGATGACATGGCAAAGGTGCGATGCAATTAGGTCAAATTAAGCGGAACCGGGGTCCCGACAATTAATTAGGAGGTTCAAGTTATTTAGAAACCCCCGCAATTTAAATGTTGTATTAACATGGCAAAAGATAGTACTGGTTCGCTACACAAGTTTAAATGAGGCCAATATGAGACTGGATTTGCCCGCATATGGGCCCCATATTTAATTATAAGGTGAATCGGCATAAGGCCCCCAAACCACAGATATGCATGCGAGATGACAATTTAATATGCACGAGTTGTTATTATCTTATAAAATAGGGTTCTCGGATAAGGGTCACACTTTAGGGTTCTCGACGATCTTGGGGGTTCCGGGGTTCGACAGGGTCCAGGGTTCGACGGTTCGGGCTCGGCGGGATCGCTCTCGCCTCGTAACGGGCAGATCTTGCTCCGGAAGAAGTACTTGGCGTTTTGCGTCGGTGCCGTTCTTGTCGCATTCGCGGTCTTCGGGTCATGTCGACGATCGTGGCGTCCTGAAAGAAGTACTCGGCGTTTCGTGATGATCTTGTTGATCCCATGGCGGAGGCCTTGGCGCTTCGGATCGGCCTTCGGATCGGGGTTTCGGGGACTTGGGGTTCCACCTTGATTAACGGGGACGAACTTGGGGCTCGACGCCGGGGTCTCCAGGGTCCCTGTCGGAGTGCTAGATGTTCCGTGATGGAGTTCTTGTCGGAGCTTCTTCGGACACCTTCGGCTGGGTACGGTCTTGGCGTCTCGCGCCCGTGGTCTTGTGGGGTCCTATAGAATCAGCCTTCGAGTTCCGGAAAGTCGATCTTGGTGTATTGTCCTCTAGTTCCCTGTCGGCGGTCGAACTTAGGTCCCAGCCAAAAGTCTGCGGGTCCAGGTAGAAGTGCTTGACGGTCCGCGGGGGCGATCTTGGATGCTAGCATGTCGGAGTTGGATCCGCATCGATGTGGCCTTGTTAACGAGAAGCTCTTGTCGTGATTCCCATCCAACATGTCCTTCGTGTGGTTCTCCGAGACACCAGAACGGGGGACGGTGAGGGTGCCGGAGAGGCAAGGTCGCATGAGGCCGAGGACGAGGCAGGTTGCGAGCGACGCGCCAGGGCGGAGAGCGACGGCGAGGGCGAGCGGGACGCATCGGAGGCGAGGAGGCCGCGGGTCGGGGACATGCTGGGAAGGGCGAGCGGGGGGGCCCGGCGGACGGTGGCGGCGAGGAGGGCACCTGGCGACGCTGGGACCGGCGTGGCGGTCACCGGAGGAGGCCGAGGACGGCGACCTCGGCGGCGGCGGAGGAGTCGCCGGCGAGGCGCAGGGCGGCGCGGGATGCAAGTGAGGCGGAGCGCGGCGTGGGCGGAGCTGCGCGAGAGGTGGAAGCTTCGGGCGACGGCGGGTCTGAGCGGCGCGGGCGGCCGGAGGAGGTTGAGCGCGGGTCGGGTCGGGCTGGGCGGTTGCTGGAGCTGGCTTCATGCTGGAGTCTGGCGCTGGTCGCCGGGGAGTGGAGACGGCGGTTGGGCTGAGGAAGCGAAGCGCCATGCGGGCGGCATCGGAGAGGCGGTTGATGGCGCTGGACGGGAGGAGGCGCAGGGGAGGCGAGCACCTGCCGGGCGCGGCGCAAGGGAGCGGAAGCCGGGCGGGCTGCTCGGGGCGAGGCTGGGCGGGCGACCGCGAGGTCGACGGTGGGATCGGGCAGGAAGGGAGGAGACGGGGCAGCGCAGGTGAGGTGGGTGCGTGGGGTCCCGGGCGTGGGAGGCTGGCTGGCAAGGTGGCGTGGCTGAGTGTGATTGGGTGGGGTGGTGTGTCTGAGTGGGAGGAGAGAGAGAGGGGCCACGTGGCGGGTTGGTGGGGGAAGTGGAGAGGGTGAGGTGGCGCAGGGGGAGTGGCCAGGGTGAGGTGGAGGGTTGAGCGTGGGTAGATAATTGGGTAGGTTTAGAAATTTAGGAGGTGTAGTTGGACTGCTTTTAAAATCTGGGCTCGCTCGGGTCGGCTGGCCTGCTCGACCGCCTACTAAAATAAAAATAAATTTTATTTATTTCAAACAAAGCTTTGCAAACCGATGTCGGGCAAAACAAAATATTCCTAGACGGATTTTGATGTTTGATTCAAGAGGGGGCGTTTTAGAAAGTAAAACGGGTGTTGCGAAAATAGTTTTGGCAAACAATGCATGATGATGACGATGCAATGCACAAATTCAACGCGATTTTCTAGTAGTGGTTTTTTGCGGGATGCCACAATTCGACACCACTAACAATGGATCTCTCCCTCGAGATCCGCCTCATGGTACCGGAAGGAAGGTCGGCGGTCCGCATCTTCTCGCTTCGTGTAGATCCTCGCGACACCACTAACAAAAGGTTGTTGTCCGTGATCGTCGAGAGAACTCTCCGGTAACAGAAGATCGAAGGCAGAGGCATCAACAAATAAGCCACCTCTAGCTTCGATGAAAAAGGGGAACCGATGCATTCTCGACCACGTCAATGTACAAAAGCGAATAGAAGGGGTAGTCGGCATGGGGGCCAATCCATCACGCACCCGAACTATTACTCCGCACAATCAGTAGAAAAGAGTGCAACCATTCTCGAATCGATCAAGATCTCGACAAGCGAGGTTCGAACAAAGGAGCGATGCGCATCGATCGGATCTGGCGAGATGATGTCGCCACGTCGAGAACTCCTAAGGAACACACAAGGAACAAAGAATGGTACCACAGACGAAGGATTCCTCGGATAGCATGAAGACCATATGTAGCGTCACCGTTATCAGAGGGGGAAGCGAAAACCCTGAAGGTACGACGGAAACCCAACCACGAGAATTCCTGGACTCGAAGAAAGAGACGAGAGCGGATTCAAAACACGTAGAGATGAGAGGAGAACAGCAGAGGGGTAAGGAATAAAATCAGACCTAATCAGAACTATCCAACCGATTTTGCAAAATAGTTTCGACACTCTACTTCGGCCGTTAGCTAGGTTATCCTACAGTTGGACTTGTGGGTATCGCAACCGCCGAGCTCGATACCACTCAGAACCTCGAATCGGACCTATGCAAGTTTGAGCAAAATTCGCCAAACCCGCATAGAAACGATTCAAAGGTGCCCACCAGGCACTTTCGTGCGGGTGGAAAACGAAGTAATAACATTACACAACAGTCCTCGATGGAACCCACAGAACAGATATATATATACAGCGACCCAATGAGTCAAGAATACAGATAGAGTATACAAAGAGCCAAATCACCTTGAAAACGATAGAGCGTCAGCTACGGACAAGATGCAAATGGGGCTAAGAGCCCCAAGAATAACCAATGGCCCATAACCCTGCCCAGCCAAGCCGGAAGGGTAACCCCGCTAACGGCGTCGATCTCAAAACCTGCTTAAACAAAAGGGTGCCGAAAAGGGCAAAGGAAAAAGAGGAGCGTCGATCGAGGCCAAGACACGGCGAGGCTAGAATTCGCGTCCTCGCCTACATAGGTATGGTGGATCAAGCGGCAGCGCAAGCACTAAACAACCTCTGGGACTCGATACAATCAAGCGGATATCGAGAGGGATAAGAAAGACCTAACCGGATCCAACCGAAGCTATCACCAAACAAACCCATCCTGGTGTTTCCCCCTCGAGACCAAACGAGGAAGTCAACCGAGGAACTCACACAGTTGGCAGTTTTACTTATTTGGTTACCGTTGCAACATTTACTAGTCAGGTATAGATAATCGTCCTGATAAAGTAAGCAGTGGGCCCTTTTAGTTAACCATTCCGTTAAAGTTGCAACAATTACTAATCAGATACAGATAGCATGAGATAACCCAAAACCCAGCAGTTGTTGGTACTTTTATTCAGCCATTCCGTTGTAGTTGCAATACTTACTAGTCAGGTACAATTGTCGCAAGCGACAACCAAACAAGCAATTGTGGGCAGTATTAATTAGCCATTCCATTATAGTGAAGCTGATTACTAGTCATTATAAGTCAAATTTATAACAATAAACTTTAGTTATGCTTGTCTATGATCGATATACTGTGCTCCAAGTCGTCCATATCCGCGGACACGGCTTTCGAAAGTTTTACCCGGGGTGCACCAATAGCAACACACGCTCGATCAACCTCGGAAAAACCAAATCAAAACCCAACGAGGCTTTCACGACTGAACAATCACAGGATTCAGAAATATTTCAGGGGGCCACCCCTTTGAGTAGATCCCGCAACGGAGTAAGCAAGCTCCGAGACGGCCTCAAGGTTAGCGCCAATGGCTGTAAGCGACTGGGAACCCGAAAGTGTGGCTGGGCTTATCGATACCGCGTAATCACTCCGCCTTCCTAAACAGTACAGTGTGCTCCTCGCACAAATGTAAATACAGAAAGTAGCATGGCATAAGTACAGGATCGTAAATAAAACCTCAAACTAGTTTGTGGCCCCAAGAAATAAGAATGAATCAAGCTCTGGCTCAGGGGGGTCCCATATACCTCCCGGATGTGGATAGCGCGATAAATCAAGGAACATGTATCAAGTACTCGGGGTCTTACGGGACACAAGTGGGCGTTCGGAAACAAAATATTTTCTATCACCCACCGATGCCTCTACTTATTTCAATTTTAGTTGTTAAACAGAAATTAAAGTGACGATAAGTAAAACTATGGTCATCTCCATCATCGACATGCGGCAATACATCAGCAACTGTGGCATATGACGACTCACATCAGCACTTTGAGCAAGCAACTACGACGCGCAAGTCCAACTATCTACCAAACAACAGGTAATAGGATGTGTCCCAGGCAATATAGGGCTGCACGGTATATCACAGGTACGGAAACTAAAGCATCGCAACACAGATAGCAATAGATCAACAGGAGGGAATAAAGACTATAAAAGTAAGATAGGTAGAAAGGGGGAGATGCTCGCCTGAAAACATTGTCGAAGGTTCAACCGAAGATCGGGGCGAAGCTCACATCAAATCAACGGCCTTATCCGCGAAGAAGCAAAACACTAGAAGGAACACCGGATGCAATATTTAATACAACGGCAGAAGATCGGCATGATGCATGTATGATGGATGACATGGAAAAGGTGCGATGGAATTAGGTCAAATTAAGCGGAACCGGGGTCCCGACAATTAATTAGGAGGTTCAAATTATTTAGAAACCCCCGCAATTTAAATGTTGTATTAACATGGCAAAAGATAGTACTGGTTCGCTACACAAGTTTAAATGAGGCCAATATGAGACTGGATTTGCCCGCATATGGGCCCCATATTTAATTATAAGGTGAATCGGCATAAGGCCCCCAAACCACAGATATGCATGCGAGATGACAATTTAATATGCACGAGTTTTTATTATCTTATAAAATAGGGTTCTCGGATAAGGGTCACACTTTAGGGTTCTCGACGATCTTGGGGGTTCCGGGGTTCGACAGGGTCCAGGGTTCGACGGTTCGGGCTCGGCGGGATCGTTCTCTCGCTCTCGGTAACGGGGCAGATCTTGCGTTCCGGGAAGAAGTACTTGGCGTTTTGCGTCGGTGCCGTTCTTGTCGCATTCGCGGTCTTCGGGTTATGTCGACGATCGTGGCGTCCTGAAAGAAGTACTCGGCGTTTCGTGATGATCTTGTTGATCCCATGGCGGAGGCCTTGGCGCTTCGGATCGGCCTTCGGATCGGGGTTTCGGGGACTTGGGGTTCCACCTTGATTAACGGGGACGAACTTGGGGCTCGACGCCGGGGTCTCTGTGGTCCTCGCCGGAGTGCTAGATGTTCCGTGATGGAGTTCTTGTCGGAGCTTCTTGGACACCTTCGGCTGGTACGGTCTTGGCGCTCGCGTGGTCTTGTGGGGTCCTATAGAATCAGCCTTGAGTTCCGGAAAGTCGATCTTGGTGTATTGTCCTCTAGTTCTCGTCGGTCGAACTTAGGTCCCACCAAAAGTCTGGGTCCGTAGAAGTGCTTGACGGTCCTGGGGCGATCTTGGATGCTAGCATGTCGGAGTTGGATCCGCATCGATGTGGCCTTGTTAACGAGAAGCTCTTGTCGTGATTCCCATCCAACATGTCCTTCGTGGTGGTTCTCCCGAGACACCGAGCGGGACGGAGGGTGCCGGAGAGGCAAGGTCGCATGAGGCCGAGGACGAGGCAGGTTGCGAGCGACGCGCCAGGGCGGAGAGCGACGGCGAGGGCGAGCGGGACGCATCGGAGGCGAGGAGGCCGCGGGTCGGGGACATGCTGGGAAGGGCGAGCGGGGGGGCCCGGCGGACGGTGGCGGCGAGGAGGCACTGGCGACGAGGACCGGGCGGGCGGTCACGGAGGAGGCCGAGACGGGCGACCTCGGGCGGCGGAGGAGTCGCCGGAGGCGCAGCGCAGGCGGCGGATGCGAGGTGAGGCGGGCTGCGAGGGCGCGCTGAGCGGAGCTGCGAGAGGTGGAAGCTTCGCCGGGCGACGGCTGGTCTGAGCGCGCCGGGCTGGAGGAGGTTGAGCGCTGGTCGGTCGGGCCAGGCGGTTGCGCGGAGCTGGCTCATGTGGAGCGGCGGCGCTTGGTCGCCGGGGTGGAGACGGTTGCGGGATGGCCCGAGGAAGCGAAGGCCGGGCGCGACGGGCCGGAGGCGGTGATGGCGCTGGACGGGAGGAGGCGCAGGGGAGCACTGCGTGCCGCGGCGGGAGCGGGAAGCCAGCGGGCTGCGCGAGCTTGGGGCGAGGCGGTGGGCGGCCGAGGTCGACGGTGGGATCGGGCAAAGTGGAGGTAGGAGACGGGCAGCAGTTGGTGAGGGTGGGTGCGTGGGGTCCTGGGGCGTGGGCCCGGGGGAGGCTGGCGCTGTGTGGCAAGCGTGCGTGCTGAGTGTGATTGGGTGGGGTGGGGTGTGTGCTGAGTGGGGGGAGGAGAGAGAGAGGGGGCCACGTGGCGGCTGCGGGTTGGTGGGGGGAAGTGGAGAGGGTGAGGTGGCGCAAGGGGAGTGGCCAGGGTGAGGTGGAGGGTTGAGCGTGGGTAGATAATTGGGTAGGTTTAGAAATTTAGGAGGTGTAGTTGGACCGTTTTAAAATCTGGGGCGGTCGTTCGGGTCGGGCTGGCCCGTTCGACTGCCCCTACTAAAATAAAAATAAATTTTATTTATTTCAAACAAAGCTTTTGCAAACCGATGTCGGGCAAAACAAAATATTCCGGCGACCCGGATTTTGATGTTTGATTCAAGAGGGGGCGTTTTAGAAAGTAAAACAGGTGTTGCGAAAATAGTTTTGGCAAACAATGCATGATGATGACGATGCAATGCACAAATTCAACGTGATTTTCTAGTAGTGGTTTTTTGCGGGATGCCACAGGGCACCATCTAAATCCGTTGAAACGACACCATATGAATTATGGTTTGGGAAGAAACATAGATTGTCATTCCTTAAAGTTTGGGGTTGCGAAGCCTATGTAAAGAAGTTATAGCCGGACAAGCTTGAACCCAAAGCGGAAAAATGCGTCTTCATAGGATACCCGAAGGAAACTATTGGGTATACCTTCTATCATAGATCCGAAGGCAAAATCTTCGTTGCCAAGAATGGATACTTTCTAGAGAAGGAATTTCTCTCGAAAGAAGTGACTGGAAGGAAAGTAGAACTCGACGAGGTTGTCGAACCTTCTCTCGAAATTGTGAGTAGCGTAGCACCGGAAGAAGTTCCTGTGGTGCCTGCACCAGTTAGAGAGGAAGCTAATGATGATGATCATGAAACTTCGGTTTAAGTTGCTACAGAGCCTCGCAGGTCAACGAGAACTCGTACCACTCCAGATTGGTATGATCCCGTTATGAGTGTCATGTTGGTGGATAACACTGATGACCCTGAGACATATGAGGAAGCGATGATGATCCCAGATTCCAATAAATGGCAAGAAGCCATGAAATCCGAGATTGGATCCATGTACGAAAACCAAGTATGGACTTTGGTGGACTTACCGGATGGCCGGAAGGCCGTCGAGAACAAATGGATTTTCAAGAAGAAAACAGATGCTGATGGTAATGTAACTGTCTATAAAGCTCGACTTGTCGCAAAGGGGTTTCGACAAATTCAAGGAGTTGACTACGATGAGACTTTCTCACCAGTAGCGAAGCTAAAGTCTGTGAGGATTATGTTAGCAATCGCTGTAGGGGTTCGTAGCATGGAAAACAAAAATTTTCTATCGCATACAAACAAACAAGCCAAGATCTATCTACTAGATTGTAGCAACGAGTCGATAGAGGAACTCACCCTCGAAGATTCCAAAGTGGTTAACGAGAGCAGATTCTCGTGGGTGATGTAGTCGTACACTTCCGATCTCAAGATCGCGTAGACGATCCTTCCAGCGCCACGTTCCAAGAGCGCCTCATGATCGGTCACACGTTCGGTACTCGACGAAGACCTTCCTCTCCCTTGTTCCAGCAGGCAGCGGAGGTTGTAGCACTCTCCTCGCGATTCCGGCAGCACAACGGCGTGGTACCGGAAGTAGAGGGGAGATCCCGCAGGGCTTCGCCTTAAGCCGGTGCGAGTATGGTGGAGCTTATGAGAGAGGCTATTAGTGGTCTAGTAATTAGACACACCAATTAGAAGGCTCTAAACCAATTAGAAGGCTCTAAACCGCTGGCTAAAGCAATTAGAAGCTCTAAACCAAAACGGCTCTAAACCGGAGATCTAGAGTAGAAAGTTATGTGTCTATGGGAGGAGCCCTGCCCCTCCTTATATGGGAGGGGGGTCCTTGGCGCGCCAGGGAGGGAGGGAGTCCCTCCCCAACTCGGACCAGGGCTTACGGCGCCCGAGGAGTCCAACTCCTCCTCCAAAGTTGGTTCCAACTCCTCTTGCTTGTTTCCCACAGTTTCTTGTTTTGGCGTTTGACTTTCAAACCGACATTTGACTTTTCTGTTTTAGGATTCAATTTAATCCTTTATTTGGGACAGCAAGAACACTTAGTACATGATGCAATCATTCAATGAGTAATGACACATTCATGTACCCCTTCCCCCCGGAGTGCCGACAATCCGGAACCTTCTAGAACATTCCCGATGAAAACACCGGAATCATTCCCGAACTCAAACGGACTTTCCTTATATGAATCTTATTCTCCAGACCATTCCGGATCATCTCGTGATATCCCGGATCCCATCCGAGACTCGAACAACATTCGGTCTCTTTCTCATAATACCATAACTACTCAAACAACGTCGAATCCTTAAGTGTGTCTCCCTACGGTTCGTGAATTATGCGGACATGATCGAGACACTTCTCCGAACAATAACCAATAGAGGAATCTGGAAATTCATATGGCTCCCACATATTTCTACGATTACTTTGCGATCGAATGAACCACTTACATACGATACCAATTTCCCTTTGTCTCACGATATGTTACTTATCCGAGGTTATGATCGGTATCTCTGCATACCTAGTTCAACCTCACATCGATAAGTACTCTTTTCGCTCCGTGATATGTGATCCCTTGTGACCAAGTCACATGCTTGCAAGCTAATTGGATGACATTCCACCGAGAGGGCCCAGAGTATATCTATCCGTCATATGGATGGACAAATCCCACTCTTGATCCATGTGTTTCAACCAATACTTTCCGAACACTCAATGCCACTTTTATAGCCACCCTGTTACGGTGTGGTGTTTGATGACATCAAAGTATCCATCCGGTAAAGGTGATATGCATGATCTCATGGTCGAAGGAATTAGGTTACTATGTATCAGAAAGCATATAGCAATTGAACTATTGAAATGACTTGATCTTTATGCTACGCTTATCTATAGGAGTATGTCCATCACATCATTCTCCTAATGATATGATCCTGTTGTTAATAACATCTCTATGTTCATGATCAGGAAACCATGATCATACATTTAACCAACAAGCTAGTTTAACAAGAGGCTATACTAGGGACTCTTATTTTAGTTTACAAATCACACAAGTATTAATGTTTCCGGTTAATACAATTATAGCATGGTATGTAAACATTTATCATAAGTGTGAAGATATGATAATAACTCACTTTATTATTGCCTCTTGGGCATATCTCCAACAGTCTCCCACTTGCACTAGAGTCAATAATCTAGTTTCAAACCTTTGTGTATATAACACCTATGGCTTTCCGGTGTTGTATGTACACTTTTGCTAGTGGTCAACTGATCTCCGGATCTGACACTTCCAGGTCCGTGTGTAATTGCATGTCTTTATGCTCTCACGCATCACTCATTCTCTAATGAGATGGCTTTGTATAAATTTGGTCTTTCGGTGTGACCTTTAGCTCTTTGGGGTTAAAACATGTTGATAATATTGTCGCACAATATATCTTCATAGTATTATCCCACTGTGAACTACACCTAGTTTGATAACAAACTACTTGACACAAATGCCCTCTTTTGCTGCTAAAATAGCAGTTATATACTTGGCCTTTTGTTGTAGTATCTGTCACAATGTCTTAATCTTTGGAACTCATCCAAATCCATTATGGAACTCACTTTCCATTATTTTGTGCCACCCTTAGTTTAGATTGAGATAAACTTAATTTGTACTTTGTGACAAAACTAGTATCAATGTAGTACTTTTACAATGAACTAACCATCTATTTGTCACTTCTACAAACAATATATTCTTAGTTCTTCCAAAAGATCATAAGAATATCCTTACTATTGTCCAATGATCATCTTCCGAATCATTCTGGTATATGCTCATAATATTTAGAGCATAGGACATA
Organism: Avena longiglumis; assembly: GCA_030063025.1. Taxonomy (NCBI): domain Eukaryota; kingdom Viridiplantae; phylum Streptophyta; class Magnoliopsida; order Poales; family Poaceae; genus Avena; species Avena longiglumis. The sequence continues at coordinate 140,820,428 of CP125974.1, forward strand.
TCTGGATTTGTACATATCACAGTATGATTGATATAAATACTCTTTGTGATTTCATACATCAAGTATCAATCTATACTTGATTATTTGTTTCACTTTACCAAATGTCAATACACTTGAATATATCATCAACATTGAACTCATTCAATCCTTTCAGTGTGACAAGAAACTTTCTTGTAGTTTCTATATTGAACTCATTCAATATCTTGTCTATGTACTTCGGCATAACCATATTAGCATCTATTGATGCTAAATATTTGGTTTTGCCTAAGTCTTTCATCGGGATGAAATTCTTAATATGTGTTAATAAAAGATACATTATTTCCAATCAACAATATGTCTTCCACATAATGTATTAGAAACATGTCTTAGCGCTCCCACTTAATTTCTTGCAAATGCAAGCATCTTCATTGTCTCGATGAAATTAAAACTCTTTAACAGTTTCATCATAGTGAAGATTCCAACTCGCTATGCTTACTTTAACCATTGAAGTTCGTGATATGCTTTTAGCATCCTTGAATTAACAAAACCCTATGGACCGTGTTATGCACATGTCCTAGGTAACGATTCTATTAGAAGAACTTGTTTTGTTTATTCTACTACCATATAACAAAATTATATGTAGTGGTTGCTACATTAATCCGTCTAGACTAAATATCACTATGAAAGATCAAATCTTGTCATAGTCAACCTTTGAACATTTTGTGAACTCTTTCCCAACATGTCGACTATTTCATAGATGTGAAACATCCATGTCTATTTCTTTATAGATCCAGACACAACTATAAGGTCTTACACCTTTCTCGAGGGTCCTTTAAGTTCAAAACTTGATTTTCTCGTGTATGGAACTATCACGGATTTTATGGCTTCAAGCCATTTTACGGAGTCAGGGCCCATCATCGCTTCTTTGCATGTAGTCGGTTCATTATTCTCAAATAATGGTTCAACCCTCAAATCTTGGTATTTGATTGTTTATCCGACCTACTTGTTTCAATAGGAACTTTAGATCTCCGTGACCACAACCTTTTGAGGCACGTGAGCCATGAGCATTGTTGCTGCCTCCGAAACACTTTTCGGTGCTGCGCAACTCTGCACATATAGCTAAGGTTCTTTCAACCTTATCAAAGTTCTATTGTCCTCCCACTTAACTTTTCACGAAAAAATTCCTTCTCAAAGAAACTTGACGTTTTAAGTGACAAACACTTTTGTCTCTGGTGTTATGGAGGAATACTTAACAGTTATTCGAAATAACATACAAAGACAGGTTTATCCGACTTTGGTTGCAAAACATCTTTCTTATGCAAAGCATACCAATGTTTAAGAAATGACGACTTGGGTTTAATCCCAAACCATAACTTTATATGGTGTCATTTCAACGGATTATGACGGAGCTCTTTTCAGTGGAAAAACGGTAATCTCTAAAGCTTTTAATCTTTAAAATATAATGGCAGTTTTTATGAATTATACCTTTGATCTTACCATGTCAAACAAGGTTTAATTACATATCTCGAATGCTCCATACTCTTATGGTGTTTCGGGAAATGCAAATCCACGGAACAATTCCTTAAATCTTAGGTATTATGCTAAACTCTGTAACTCAAATATCTCCCTTTATGATCTTATCATAAACTATTTATATTTTTGTTACAATGATTTTGCACTTCATCTTGAAAGTCCTTGAACCTTTCAAATGTTTCACACTTCATCCTTATTAAGTAAATATTCATATATTCACTCAAATTTTCGGAGAAAGCATATGAAGTTGAAATCCATCGCTCTTGACTACACATAATGGACTTCGTACAACAATATGTACAAATTCCAATAAGCTAGTCTTCGTTCCTTTTGGCCTATGAACGAAGTTTTAATTATCTCTAGGAAAGTTTCACTGGCGTCATTTGATCAAAATCAAAAGACTCCAAAATTCCATACATATGGAGTTTCTTCATGTTTTCTTTCCAATATAATTTAAACGGCGATGTCACTTCCTAAGTGATCTTTTCAATCAATTTGTCTTTCGACATCTTTAGCATTAGCTTTATGGATGTGATTTTTTTCAACGAGATTTGTAAATCATCCATCTTTTATGGATTACGGCAATTATTTGAACAACCCTTTTGTTCTCATAACACCTGATAAAACAAATCTTGAAGGCAAGCTTTGATGTTTAACGAGCAACACAATAACCCTTTATTTTGTTCTCGATGAACATCATCACATATTCTTTTGCTAGTTACTTAGGCCATTGTAGTTCATGAATTGTGTTGTTTCGTATGACGATTCACACCAACAAATTCAGTATCAAATACTTAAGAACCACATTGTTTAATAAGCAAAGAATATATCCATAACATGTATATCATCTATATACTTAAATTGAACAATTCTAATCTTTTCTTTTACGCCATATATTTATGAGATTCTCTTTCGTATTTCCTTTTACATTTGAAAGAATCTATCAATATCAATAGTGGAGTCATACATATGACACATATAGTCCAAAACGTGTATAGTTAAATACCAATGTCTTTGGACTTGCACTTTGAAGTAGATCACCATCATCAAATGTTTGGTGTTCTTTCAAATTCCTTTATTTAGTAATCTTCTTGGTGTAGTAAACATTTTACCTACATCAAATATTCACCCTTATTATGGATTAATCCATGATCAAGCTACTTTTAGCTTGTAACGGTGAATCGCAAGTATAATGTTGCTCTCCAAAATCTTTTGGAGGATTAGGACAACTAGTGTCTCCAACCTTTTTGCAAATTCTCATCAAATATGAGAACATGACTTTTGCCATATTATACTCTATCATGTTGCAACCAAAACTTTGTTTCAGATATCACAATATCTTCCACACATCATGGTTTTCAAACAACTCTTTTGATCCTAGATAACCTTGATATTAAGAGAATCCTTTGAATATCAAGAATCGTGAGACAAACATGATACTTATATACTAACATTGGAATTGTTACTCTTGTTTTAATACCAATTATTAAACTTCATGGAGTAACTTGGAACTTCTTGAAAGTTTGCAATAGGACTTTTAAACTTTAGATTAACACTTCAAAACAATACGATACCAGTTCGTAAAGTAACTAACCAGAATTCTATAGCTCTATCATCTCAATTATAACTAAGCGCAAGGTGGTAAACGGATGCCAATGACTACAACAACTATGCAAATTCACTTTGATTTAGTTTATGATAAATTGAGTTCTAATTAATAATTAAATTAATCTAGGTGAACTCCACTCAAAACAATATCCCTCACATTGTTTTAGTGATCACATGAACCAAATCCACCACATCAAAACCGATCATCACGAGAGTTGATATAGCTTCAATGGCGAACAATCGACATGTTCATCATATCTACTATATGACTCATGCTCTACCTTTCGGTAATCCGTGTTCACGAGGCCATGTCTCGTACATGCTAGGCTTGTCAAGATCAAACCTTAGTTTACGCATGAGCAAATCTGGCTTGCTCACGTTGTATACACTTGCGAATCTAGCACACCCGATCATCACGTGGTGTTTCGAAACAACAAGCTTTAGCAACGGTGCTAACTAAGGGTGAACACTTTATGATTTGAAATTCATGTGCATGAGGGATCATCTTATAATGCTACCGTCGTCTACTAAGCAATACAAGATGCATAAAGGATTAACATCACATGCAATTCATAATATGTGATATGATATGGCCTTTTCTTCTTTGTGCTTCCGATCTCCATCTTCTAGCACGAACATGATCTCCATCATCACCGGCATTGCATCAAGGTCAATGACGCTACTCCATGGTTGTCGTCCACCGGCTTCAACTATTACAACTACTTTGAATAGACACGCTGGGCTTAACATAAATCACAGACAACCACATGGCTCCGGTTGCCAACTTACAATAAGGAACATTGCATACATCATATATAATCACAATCATGGCCATATCACATCACAGCACACCCCTGCAAAACAAAGTTAGACGCCTCTACTTTCTTTGCATATTTTACGTGGTTTGGGGCTTTCAATAAGTGTCGTTCTAACTTACGAACAAGAACCACAACATTGATACTAGCATTGTTGATCACCCGTTGTAAATTGGATCTTAACTATGCTAGGAGAAACATGCACCCATAAAGCCACTTATGCAATACAAGTTACATGTCAAGCGTGGAGCAAGTCTCATGAACGATGTCATGTAAGGTTAGCCGGGCGCTTCATCCCAACATACCGCAAGATACAAAGTACACAAGAAGCAATCGACAATAAAAGCATCAACGCCCACAATGACCATTGTGTTCTACTGTGCAACAGATCTACATATAGACACGGCTCGATACCCTTTGTAGGGGTTAGTAGCATGGAAAACAAAAATTTTCTATCGCATACAAACAAACAAGCCAAGATCTATCTACTAGATTGTAGCAACGAGTCGATAGAGGAACTCACCCTCGAAGATTCCAAAGTGGTTAACGAGCGATTCTCGTGGGTGATGTAGTCGCACACTTCCGATCTCAAGATCGTAGACGATCCTTCCAGCGCCACGTTAAGCAGCGCTCCCGCATCGGTCACACGTTCGGTTTTCGGCGAAGACCTTCCTCTCCCTTGTTCCAGCAGGCGGAGGTTGTAGCACTCTCCTCGCGATTCCAAAGACAACGGCGTGGTACCGGAAGTAGAGGGAAGATCCCGCAGGGCTTCGCCTTAAGCCGGTGCGAGAATGGTGGAGCTTATGAGAGAGGCTATTAGTGGTCTAGTAATTAGACACACCAATTAGAAGGCTCTAAACCAATTAGAAGGCTCTAAACCGCTGGCTAAAGCAATTAGAAGCTCTAAACCAAAACGGCTCTAAACCGGAGATCTAGAGTAGAAAGTTATGTGTCTATGGGAGGCCCTGCCCTCCTTATATGGGAGGGGTCCTTGGCGCCAGGGAGGGAGGAGTCCTCCCCAACTCGGACCAGGGCTTGGCGCCGGCTGGAGGAGTCCAACTCCTCCTCGGGTTGGTTCCAACTCCTCTTGCTTGTTTCCACAGTTTCTTGTTTTGGCGGTTTGACTTTCAAAGCTGGACATTTGACTTTTCTGTTTTAGGATTCAATTTAATCCTTTATTTGGGACAGCAAGAACACTTAGTACATGATGCAATCATTCAATGAGCAATGACACATTCATGTACCCTTCCCCGGTCTTGGGACAATCCGGAACCTTCTAGAACATTCCGATGAAAACACGGAATCATTCCCGAACTCCGAAGCAGGACTTTCCTTATATGAATCTTATTCTCCGGACCATTCCGGATCACCTCGTGATATCCGGATCCCATCCGAGACTCCGAACAACATTCGGTCTCTTTCTCATAATACCATAACTACTCAAACAACGTCGAATCCTTAAGTGTGTCTCCTACGGTTCGTGAATTATGCGGACATGATCGAGACACTTCTCCGAACAATAACCAATAGAGGAATCTGGAAATTCATATGGCTCCCACATATTTCTACGATTACTTTGCGATCGAATGAACCACTTACATACGATACCAATTTCCCTTTGTCTCACGATATGTTACTTATCCGAGGTTATGATCGTCGGTATCTCTGCATACCTAGTTCAACCTCGTTACTGATAAGTACTCTTTTCTCGTTCCCGTGATATGTGATCCCTTGTGACCAAGTCACATGCTTGCAAGCTAATTGGATGACATTCCACCGAGAGGGCCTGTAGTATATCTATCCGTCATATGGATGGACAAATCCCATTCTTGATCCATGTGTTTCAACCAATACTTTCCGAACACTCAATGCCACTTTTATAGCCACCCTGTTACGGTGTGGTGTTTGATGACATCAAAGTATCCATCCGGTAAAGGTGATATGCATGATCTCATGGTCGAAGGAATTAGGTTACTATGTATCAGAAAGCATATAGCAATTGAACTATTGAAATGACTTGATCTTTATGCTACGCTTATCTATAGGAGTATGTCCATCACATCATTCTCCTAATGATATGATCCTGTTGTTAATAACATCTCTATGTTCATGATCAGGAAACCATGATCATACATTTAACCAACAAGCTAGTTTAACAAGAGGCTATACTAGGGACTCTTATTTTAGTTTACAAATCACACAAGTATTAATGTTTCCGGTTAATACAATTATAGCATGGTATGTAAACATTTATCATAAGTGTGAAGATATGATAATAACTCACTTTATTATTGCCTCTTGGGCATATCTCCAACAATCGCTGCATATTATGATTATGAGATATGGCAGATGGATGTCAAAACAGCATTCCTCAATGGAGACATTGATGAAGAGTTGTATATGATGCAACCCAAAGGTTTTGTCGATCCTAAAGATGCTAACAAGGTATGCAAACTTCAACAGTCCATCTATGGATTGAAGCAAGCATCCCGAAGTTGGAATCAACGTTTTGATAAAGTAATAAAAAGTTTTGGTTTTGTACAAACTTATGGAGAAGCTTGTATTTACAAGAAAGTGAGTGGGAGCTCTGTAGCATTCTTAATACTATATGTAGATGACATATTGTTGATTGGGAATGATGTAGACCTTCTTAATAGTGTCAAGGAATATTTGAATAATAGTTTTTCAATGAAAGATCTTGGCGAAGCAGCTTACATATTAGGCATAAAGATTTATAGAGATAGATCAAGACGCCAAATGTCATTGTCACAAAGTACATATTTGGACAAAGTTCTAAAGAGGTTTGGAATGGAAGATAGCAAGAAAGGGTTCTTGCCCATGTTGCCCAATACGACCTTGAGTAAAACTCAAAGTTCGACATCGGCAGAAGATAGAGAAAGGATGAGTAAGACTCTATGCCTCGACCATAGGATCTCTAATGTATGCCATGCTATGTACTAGACCGACATTGCATATCGTTAGTTTAACTAGCAGATATCAAAGTGATCCAGAGTGGATCATTGGACAATGATCAAAACATCCTTAAGTACTTGAGAAGAACTAAGGATATGGTTCTTTCTTATGGAGGTGATGAACATCTCGTTGTTAATGGTTACACCGATGCTAGTTGGAACACCGATTCGGATGATTCTAAATCACAATCTGGATACGTATTTATTTTGAATGGTGCAACAGTTAGCTGGAGGAGTGCAAAGCAAAGCGTTGTGGCGAGATCTTCAACTGAATCGGAATACATGGCTGCTTCGGAGGCTTCACAAGAAGCGATATGACGGATAGATATACTCTGGGCCCTCTCGGTGGCTATAAAGGTGGCTATAAAGGTGGCATTGAGTGTTTGGAAAGTATTGGTTAAAACACATGGATCAAGAGTGGGATTTGTCCATCCATATGACGGATAGATATACTCTGGGCCCTCTCGGTGAAATGTCATCCAATTAGCTTGCAAGCATGTGACTGGCTCACAAGGGATCACATATCACGGAACGAGAAAAGAGTACTTATCGTGCGAGGTTGAACTAGGTATACAGAGATACCGACGATCATAACCTCGGATAAGTAAACTATCGTGAGACAAAGGGAAATTGATATCGTATGTAAGTGGTTCATTCGATCGCAAAGTAATCGTAGAAACATGTGGGAGCCATATGAATTTCCAGATTCCTCTATTGGTTATTGTTCAGAGAAGTGTCTCGATCATGTTCGCATAATTCACGAACCGTAGGGAGACACACTTAAGGATTCGACGTTGTTTGAGTAGTTATGGAATGATGAGAAAGAGTCTGAATGTTGTTCGGAGTCTCGAATGGGATTCGGGATATCACGAGGAGATCCGGAATGGTCCGGAGAATAAGATTCATATAAGGAAAGTCCCGTTTCAGAGTTGGAGAATGGTTCCGGTGTTTTCATCGGGAATGTTCTAGAAGGTTCCGGAATGTCCGGCACTCCGGAGGGGAAGGGTACCTGAATGTGTTATATCAAGTTGGTATGATTGCATCATGTACTAAGTGTCATCGCTGAACAAAATAAAGGATTAATTCAAATCCTAGTTTGAAAGTCAAACGGCTAATTTTGGAAAGAGGAAAAGGAGGAGGAAACCGAGTTGGGGAGGAGTCCCTCCTTCCCACCGCCGGCGCACCACCCAAGCCGAGTTGGGGAGGGACTCCTCTCCCTCCCCTTGGCCGGCCGGCCCCTCCACCTATATAAGGAGGAGCAGGGCTCCCTCCTAGATACACACAAGATCCTCTCCTCCAAACCCTAGTACCAAGCCGCCGCCTCCCCCAGCCGCCCGCCACCCTAGGGCACTCGCCGCCGCCTAGGTGAAACCCCAGCCCCTCCTCGGCGTGTCTAAACCCTAGATCGTCGAGGACTCTCTCATACTCCACCATACTCGCTCCGGCAAGGCGAAGCCTGCGAGATCTCCCTCTACTTGGTACCACGCCAGTTGCCTTTGGAATCGCGAGGAGAGTGCTACGACCTCCCATTTTCTGGAACAAGGAGAGGAAGGTCTTCGTCGAGTATCGAACGTGTGACCGATCAGGGAGCGCTATGAACGCAGCGCCGGAAGGATCGTCTCTGCGATCTTGAGATCGGAAGAAATTACTACATCACCCACGAGAATCCGCTCTTGTTAAACACTTTGGAATCTTCGAGGGTGAGTTATTCCATCGACTCGTTGCTACAATCTAGTAGATAGATCTTGACTTGTTTGTTTGTATGCGATAGAAAATTTTTGTTTTCCATGCTACGAAACCCTACACATACAAGGCTTTGTGGAGCCAATACACCTTGCCCTGTGCACCACCGTCATGCGTGAAGCCAGGTGGCTGCGCAACGTACACTTCCTCCTGCAGGTCTCCATTGAGAAACGCGGATTTCACGTCGAGGTGGTGCACCTTCCAGTCCTGGTGCACAGCTACTGCGACGAGGACGCGCACTGAGTCCAGGCGTGCGACCGGTGCAAAGACCTCGTCGAAGTCCACGCCTTCCTGCTGCACATAGCCCTTGGCGACCAGCCGTGCCTTGTGCTTGACAATGGCACCGGCCGCGGCGCGCTTTGTCTTGAAAACCCATTTCAGACCGATGGGACGGTGACCTGCAGGTAGATCGGTGAGTGACCATGTCCCATTCTCCTCGATGGACGCGAGCTCGTCCAGCATCGCCTTGCGCCAGTACTCATGTGGCTCAGCCTCGGCGAAGTTGTTCGGCTCGTCGATGAGAAGCAGCTGCTCGCCGTGGTCATGATCGCCTGCAGCTACGTCTAGCATGTCAGCAACTAGGCGGAGGTGGTGTGGCCTTGCAGCATCGTCATCATGGTCCAGAAGCTCGCTGGCGTTGCTCTGTGGCGAGACGAACCTGACGAGATGTTCTGAAACTGTTCCTTCAGAGACAAGAACGTGTCTAGCAGTGGCTGCCACGGCAGAAGTTGATTCCAAAACCTTTGCCACGGCAGAGCCTCCTGTCGTGGCTCTAGGTACAGGTGATGATGGCATCTCGCGGCCTGGCGTCTCGCGGCCCAGAGGCACTCCCCCGTGCACCATGTACTCGATGATGAGCGGATCGTCCTCGCTGCCTCGTTGCTCGTGGCTCCAGTCCCACGCACTGGCCTCATCGAGACCACGTCCCTAGAGATGATCACATGGTCGTTCACTAGGTCGTACAACCTATAGGCTTTGGAGCCAGGTTCGTACCCTAGGAAGACGGTCTTGACGATGCGGTCGTCCAGCTTCTTCAGCCCTAGCTTGGTGATCTTGGCATGAGCAACACATCCAAAGGCTCGGAGATGCTCCACGACCAGTTTTCTCCCATGCCGCACCTCAAACAGCGTCTTGCCGTCCAGCGCACGCGTGAGGGACCGGTTGAGGATGTACACAACAGTGAGCACCGCCTCGCCCCAGAAGCGATTTGGCATCCCCTTTGCCTTCAACATGCTCTGTGCCATGCTGGCGACGTTCTGGTTTCGGCGCTCCACGACTCCGTTCTGCTACGGAGAGTAAGGGGCCGTCAGATGGCGCTGCACGCCGTGCTCAGAGAATAACTTGCCGAGGGACGCGAATGTGAACTCTCCCTCCCGATCTGTGCGGAAAGTGCGGAGTGAGCACTGGGATTCCAGCTCAGCTGCTGCCTTCAAGCGCTTGATGGCATCCGCGACTGCGTCCTTCGACTGAAGAACAACGCTGAATCACATGCCCCTGCAAAAACATGTTAGACGCCTCTAATTTTCTTTGCATGTTTTACGTGGCTCGGGGCTTTCGAATAAGAACCGTTCTTACCTTCGAACATGAACCAAAACGCTGATACAAGTGTTTTCAAGTACAAATTGTAAATTGAATCTTAAATATGGTGGGCGAGACAGACACCCGCAAAGCGACTTGTGCAATGCAATTTGCACACTGAGCGTGGAGAAAGTCTCATGTGCGACGACATGTAACGTTATCCCGGGCTGCTGAAGGGGTTCGTAGCATGGAAAACAAAAAAAAATTCTATCGCATGGACACACACAAGCCAAGATCTATCTACTAGATTGTAGCAACGAGTCGATAGAGTATTAACCCTCGAAGATCCAAAGTGGTTAACGAGAGTAGATTCTCGTGGGTGATGTAGTCGTTCACTTGCTGTTCTCAAGATCGCATAGACGATCCTTCCGGCGCCGCATTATGGCAGCGCTCCCGCAGTCGGTCACACGTACGATAATCGATGAAGACCTTCCTCTCCCTTGTTCTAGCAGGCAGCAAAGGTTGTAGCTCTCGCCTCGTGATTTCGGCAGCACGACGGCGTGGTAACGGAAGTAGAGGGTAAATCTCGCAGGGCTTCGCCTAAGCCGGAGCGGGTATGATGGAGTAGAGAGAACCTTGGCACTAGTGTTTAGACGCCGAGGGAAGAGGGCAGGCGGTGGCTAGGGTTTAGGCTAGACGGCAACGGCGGTTTAGAGGGGATCTAGGGTGTCGCCGGCTTGGGGCCGGAGCGGCGACCTAGGGATTGGGTCTTGGGCGCCTAGGGAAAGGGGGATACTTTGGGGTGCGCCCCCACCCCTCCTTATATAGGTGGGGGCGTCCAAGGGTGTTCCCAGCCCAGGTGGAAACCCTCCCTAACTCGGCCTCCAAAGGAAGAGGCTGAAACCTTTTCCACCAAGACTTCCCTCTTACCAAAAACTAGAGTTTGATTTTTCAAACTAGGATTTGACTATTCAAACTAGGGGTTGACCCTTTTACTAGTCTTGGCCGAATAAACCCTTTAGGGTTTGGTGTGGCTAGCCCCTAGGGCATGCCACTCTTCAAGTGACCCCCTCCCGGGGTGGTGGACCTTCCAGAACATTCTACAAGCTTCCAGTCAAAACATCAAAACATTTCCGATCCCCTGGAAATTGAATTTCCTTATATGAATCTTATTCTTCGTACCATTCCGGGTCTCCTCGTGATATCCCGGATGCCATCCGAGACTCCGAACAACATTCTGTCTCTTTACTCACATTCCATATCTACTAAACAACATCGAATCCTTAAGTGTGTCTCCCTACGGTTCGTGAATTATGGAGACATGATCGAGGCTCTTCTCCGATCAATAACAAATAGAGGAATCTAGAAATTCATATGGCTCCCACATATTTCTATGATTACTTCATGGTCGAATGAACCATTTACATATGATACCAATTTCTCTTTGCCTCGCGATATTTTACTTATCCTAGGTTTGATCGTCGGTATCTCTGCATACCTAGTTTAACCTCGTTACGATAAGTACTCTTTACTCGTTCCTGTGATATGTGATCCCTTGTAAGCCAGTCACATGCTTGCAAGCTAACTGGATGACATTCCACTGAGAGGACCCAGAGTATATCTATCCGTTATATGGATGGACAAATCCCACTCTTGATCCATGTGCCTCAACACATACTTTCTGAACACTCAATGTCACCTTTATAACCACCCAGTTACGAAGTGGTGTTTGATATCGTCAAAGAATCCATCCGGTGATGGTGATTAACATGATCTCATGATCCCACTAGTGGTCCCTCTAGAATATTCTAGAAGTTTCTGGTCAAAACACCGAAAACATTTCCGAACCTCAGAAATTGACTTTCCTTATATGAATCGTATTCTCTGGAACATTCGGGATCTCCTCATGAAGTATTGGATCCAATCCGAGACTCAGAACAACATTCGGTCTCCAACTCATATTCCATATCTACTTAAACAACATCGAACCTTAAGTGTGTCACCCTACGGTTCGCGAACTATGCAAACATGATCGAGACATCTCTATGGTCGATAAATAATAGCGGGACCTGGAGATCCATAATGGATCCCACATATTCAACGATGAATTTGTGATCGAATAAACCATTCACATACGATACCAATTCCCTTTGTCGCGTGATATTTTACTTATCCGAGGTTCGATCGTCGATATCTCCATACCTAGTTCAACCTCGTTACTAATAATTACTCTTTACTCGTTTCATGATATAACATGGCTTGTGACCTAGTCACATGCTTGCAAGCCAATTGGATGGCATTCCACCGAGAGGGCCCAGAGTATATCTATTCGTCATAAGTATGGGCAAATCCCACTCTTGATCCATGCGCTTCAACACATACTTTCAGAATATCCAATGCCACCTTTATAACCACCCAGTTACGGAAGTGGCGTTTGATGTCATCAAAGTACTCATCTGGTGATGGTGATTAATATGATCTCATGGTCGAAGGATTAAGTTACTATGTATCTGAAAGGTTGTAGCAAAACGAAACGAATGACTTGATGTTATGCTATGCTTACTATGGGTGTGTGTCCATCACATCATTCTCCTAATGATATGATCTTATTATTAATAACATCCAATGTTCATGATAAGGAAACCATGATCATCTAGTTTCAACAAGAGGGTTACTAGGGACTCTTTTATGTTTACAAAACACACAAGTATTAATGTTTCAGGTTAATACAATTATAGCATGAGATGTAAATATTTATTATAAACATAAAAATATAATAATAATCACTTTATTATTGCCTCTTGGGCATATCTTCAATGACGCGCGGGCCCAAATGAGGACCTGCCCGGACGGGCGGGCAATCCGAGCCTCCGCAAACCGAGCTCAACTTTCAGCCCGATTGGCCCCGAAACGGACAGTCTAGGGCTGGATACCGATTTGCGGATGCGTGTTGGGTCATGACCTCGGATCGGAAGGACGGAATCGACCCAAGGGGGCCATTGGAGTGGAAAGCAGGGTGATATGTATTGTTAAATGAGTATGGATGACTTTAGTACTCTCTCTGTCTCAAAAAAGATGTTTCAAGTTTGTCAAAATTTAGATAAATTTATATACTCCCTCCGACCTATATTAGTTGACTTGGATTTATCAAAGATTTGATTAACCTATATACCCCCTCCGACACATATTAGTTGATTCAAATTTTTCTAGATTTGAACGAATCTAGACACTATTTAGTATATAAGTTTATCCAAATTTTTATAAATCCAAGTCAACTAATATGGTTCGGAGGGAGTACTAAATAGTGCCTAGATTTATCCAAATCTAGATAAATTTGAGTGAACTAATATGAGTCAAAGGAAATACTAAATATTATCTAGATTTATTAATTTTTTAATAAATCTAAGACATCTGTTTAAAAATAGAGGAAGTATAATTTATACTAGTCCATATGTTTTGCCGGACATGCACGCGGATCCAGCTTCTAGCCTTCTACCCTAATCCCAGCGGACCCGGTATATACTTACAAAAGCACGGACGTACGGCGGGTGCATATACGCGTGCATGCATTCATGCTATCATAAATTAAACGTGCAGCCTTGTTAGCACCTCGGACATGCAATTATTGGTCTCATTACTTGACCAAGAGGCAAGAGCACGGATGTGATCCTTGGGTCGTCCTTGGCGTGCTTTGTCTCTCGCGATCAACATCGTAGTCGAACTGTCCTAGACGCAGATATGTGGCCCGCTTTACATAAAGAGCTATGTGGAAAAAAAATATACATATAGAACATAGAACTATACACTAAACAGTACTTCGACGACTTAACGCACGCGCATTTTCTATTCGACTACTACTAGTTCGGCTGCAGGCTTGATTGATCCATTCTTTTTTGTTTGGGAAAGCAGCCTAGCCCGAGCTCGAGCTCGATCTCGGTTGATCGATATGCATCTCCTATAAATACTTTACTAGGAAGTTGCGTCGTGCCGCCGCGCCCCTTGAATGACTGACATGTCTTGGAAAGATAGTACGATGGGAATTTTCATTTTTTGAGAAACTAAATTTCTAGTTGGTAAAATTTTTAGGGTACATCCCACTTCGCTTGGATACATCTAAATCTGTAATGGTAGAAGTAGAAGACGGAACAATATTCAGTGATAATCTTATTTCAAGTGGCAAAGTACATACGTTCTTGTAGATGTAGTTTCGAACTTGCATCCTCTTATTTGTGCAACATGAAAGATCACTATATTTAATAAGATTAAAAAAATGGGGATAGAAGCAGATATTCAATCCTTTTTTTCCGCCGGGTACAGAACCGATGACTTAATATACATACCGTACAACAACACATTCACACTGATGCAGATTAGAGCCCTAGGGTAGAAGCGAAAGACAAAGAAAAAATAGAAAAAAACACTTGTTAAGCCGACTGCAAACATAAGGAACATTTGAAGGAAAATAAAATGAAAATACATGCATAACACCGATTGAACAACCAGCGGTCACATAGAAGTCCATTATGCTGCATCGGCAACTGTATGTGCTCGATGCATTTGCCCAGATCTGAATCAGCCACTGTCATCCACCGTTGTACTCACTGTGTGTCTTGCTAAAAGCAAACGAACTCGGTACTTAGTCAATTAGGGGCATTGTGTTCAAACTACGAAGCAGCTAACTTAACTCAAGATGAACAATTTGAGAGACTCATATCTACAGTTCTACTTCTCCAACCGCCAATCCACTGCTTGAGCAAAATAGATAATAGTTTGTACATGAACATGCATAGATAGTCCTAGATGCAGTGCAACAGAAATGGTCTGCTATCTAACAACTTGAACCATAAAATATCATGGATATTTACTTCAATAAACCTAGAAACACTCGGAAGGGTGCAAAGTAGGTATTAGGCTTAGGGTGCAAGATTACAACGGAAGAGTACATGTGAATGTTGCCATGTCAAGGGATTTTATAGCAAAATATAGCAATTCAGCAAGAACCCGCACAAGCAGAAGCACGATCAAGCACAGGAATCCTTGGGCCCCGCGCTACCATGAAGATCTCAAATGTATAGATTGATCCTTCTTTTAACTGTTATCTGAACTGAGATGTGGTTTCTTGGTAGAGTCTTTCCTTGTGTTTCCCTGCAATGTCAGTTAAGGCTAGCTATTTATTTTATGGATAAGTAGGCACAAATGAAAGAAATTTAGAAGAGCAAATTGTGAAAATTTCACACTGTTTCTGCAACACAGGTAAACATACACTTACATTGATGCTCTCTTTTATTATACTTTATTATTCCATTGATATTGTATATATTGAATTTGATAAGAGTTTAGTTGATCAGACCATAGAGGAAATAGGTAGTGAGTCATTGTTACTAATTTTTTTTTACTAAAAATGGAAAAAAAAAACATGCTTCCGCCTAAATTTTTATAGTGACAGTTACTGAATCAAGATGATGGCAGGAGAAAGAGAGCACTTATGTATAACATTGTTATGATGAAATCTGTACAAAATATATCTGAGAAATATACAGGAATTAAATTTCAGGTATTAGGTTGTTGAAAAACAGAACATAAAAAACACACGATATTTTTTACTTATCTGGAAATATATTGACATTTACGGTGACATGTTTTCTTCTCAAATTTGACATGTCAGTATGAGAAATTAAACACCTATTATGTCCTTACTACAATCTTAACATACATTGACTCTGCTTATTTTACCAAATATGCATAAATACCTATGCACAAGAAGAAAAAACTATTTTGCCTATCAAGGCTCCATGGATTGTTATATTAGCTTGGCAAATTCTATAATCAACATCATCCGTAGCATTGAGACCTTTTACGGACTTTGGATTAAGATATGGAGCCAACAACAACCAAACCTTTGAATTATGTGAGATGGGAAAGTATCCAGTGATCCCACACTTTAAATGCTCCTATGATACCAGTTTACAAAATTCAAACTTCGAAGTGCCTATTTTTTTTACAAAAAACATGTTTGTGTTCATTAGACGTGTGTAGCATGTAAAGTGTGGATCACTGGATATTTTCCCTATGAACACAAAAAAGAGAAATGACAAACCCTCAGTCTGCAACTTTCTCACTTCGAAAACAACGATGCAATGAGGGCTAATAGGCATTCATATAATTGGAGTGGAATGCTAAAGTTGTTTGTTTCATCTAGAACACGAATACACAAAAGTTCCTGACATTCAGAATTATTACTGAAGTGTCGTTTGTGGGTACAGAGATGGCAAATTACACAACGAAAATGTCACTCCTTGTGAGAATCAAGCTCGGCTAATCCTAGAATCCTTTCACATTTTTGGTTGCAAATTTGTTAACCTGGCATTTTATTACAACTGGATGGTAAAAATACTCCAGACTTCAGGTATAAGATTAAATAAATATATAACAGAATACCTCACTATGAAGTCCAGTTCACATCGACAGCCGTCAAAAGACCATTGGAATCATGATGCCGTCCAGCAGAAGAACCTATCAGGACACTGGTTGTGGAGACCTACAAAAAACAAATCGGAAGAAATAGAAAATAATTACAAACAACCAAAGAACCTGGAATAGAAGACATGCAAATAGAGCAAACGTGACACAACCTGCAAGAAAGTACCCTCCAAAAACGAAGATTGAGCAAAACCAGGTGGGGTCCAACAAAGATAACCCAATTGAACCATCCCAAAAATAACATGGCCAACTTATGGTGGCACCAAGACAATCCAATAGAGGTATGGAAATGGGGAACATCTACAAAGAATATAATAACACGCATTAAGGTCTTGTTGTTCTATCAGCGATATAAAACAAACTACAAACGATGGACCAAATAATAAGGCCACTTGTCCACCCTTACATAACCCAAGAATGGAAATAGTTATATCTATTATATACTAAAAGTAATATAAGGATGTTTTTCGAGACACTATGTTGATCCACATCATTAGAATTATTTATGATAGTTGGATCTAATATCAATGGTTAGGATTTGATAAAATAGTGTAACTTAATTATGTTTTTATATAACAAATTAAGTCTTCGTCACGTCTATGTATAGTACGTGTTGGGTGTGGACTCCTTAATAAGCAATCAACATTCACACGTTCTTCCCTTTCAAGAGCTGCATCCGTACACGCTACCAAGGCTACAACATGTTACATGTCAAAACAAACCTGGCTGGAACGTTGGTAGTTGTGATCGGAAAAAAACACAACCTGGCTATAATAGCGTTGGAGCATGGAAAGCCAAGCTGGTTGATATATTTCGCTAGGACACTATGGTCCGACCCTTACAAGAAATACTTTGTATTTCCGTTTTTGTGTCCATTCAACAGAGAAAACCAGTGTTTTAACTCTCAGACTACCGTGTCTCCATGTTCAAAACTCACATTAGGGTCAGCCATATCTATGGCTAGGTGAGTCTGTTACAAAAATAAGGAAAACTAGATACAGCTATAACGCGGTTGTAAGGTATCTGTGCTGAAATATAAATAAATTATGAAAAGATCAAGACATAGGTAGTTAACTATGTTGATGTATAAATATGAATTGAATGAGCACATATAAAAAGGTCATCTAAAAATGACTAAAAAATTTAAGCATACAAAATATATGAGATACAAACTACAAAGAGAAACCAATTTATAAAATATACTGCTCAAGGCTACACACCTTATCTGACAATAGAAATCCATGAAAGTTCGAAATTGAAATGAGAAATCTTAACACAAAAGAACCTAGAAATCCAATTTGGATCCTAGGTGTAGATGCACCTATTAATTTTATAAAAATCATATTTTAAAATATAAGAATTATTTGATTTTTTTCTTGTGCATTCAGATATTCTATGTAAGAAAGACAATGCTTCAATATGACTACCGACGAGGATTTGTTTTTTCTTTTTCTCATAGGTCATAAAATGTTATATTTTTGCGATACTCGGTCAACAAACATAGAATTTATAAATGTACACGCTAATTTTATTTTTTTTATTTTAAAATTTTGAATTTTTTTTGTGTTTTCATAATGAGTTCATCTATTATTATGAGACAAAAGAGCACCTCGGGAAGAACCATGCATGATTGTCTATTTTGTTTAGTTTATACATATGTTCTTCTATACATCCCAATGAGTTTTATTAAAAGAACTAGAAATTATCACATGAATACCATAATATTAGAATTTTTACTCGATTATTTATATATTAAAATCACAAATAGTCTGGAAGAAAGAGATGTAATAAGAATTTCTGTAAAATGAAAAAATCAACCCGCATTGGTCAGTGGTGATTAAATGCACAAAATTGCAATGTTAATGGATTTTAAACTAAGAAAACTATTTCTATAACACATAAGCATTAAAAAGAAAAAACAAATTCAGAAATTGTATATGCATTCACATTTTGAATCTACATCAACATAATCAATATTGTTGTCCTACTATAGGAGACTAGGTTGGAGATATTACCATCCACGCCACGCACTCAAGCTACACAACACAATAATTACATGTGTCTAAGAGTATACTACCACAAGACCACCGAAGTTCATTCTAAAAAGGAGATTGAACAACAACAAAATAAAACTATTTTATCCACGTCACAATAGAAACCGCTGCCAAAACTCTCCACCTTTGACTATTGGTATATATCAAAATATTTGATTCGAACAATAGAAAAATGACATTAAATATTCTTTTTAAATATCTATACACAATAGAATTATCAAATTTTCAGCATGGAGACTTTGTATGTCTAAAGCGACACTTTTGTCTGATGAGTAAGTAAATGAGAGAAAGGAAAATTCAGAAAGGCAATGGGAGTACCTTATAACAAGGGTAAGTTATTTCTTTTCAAATGGCCAACCAAATTAATATCGGTGTTTCAATCGAGAGATTACCCAAACTTCAAGTGGACACAGCTCTGGTGGATGCTCCCTATTATTTAGACCACGGTGCATAGACTTGTAATTTTTTACATCCAGTACAACCATACCAAAAATATATGTTGAATATATACGACACCTAGAAATATTGGATTTGTTTAGGGAATAATGTACAAATGAATGAATTGGTGCGATATCTCCACCAATTAACCTAATCAAGACTCTTCATGCAAATTAACCATGATAAACTCGCGATGGATAATGCCCATGGGATTTACTCCCTATAAGCAAATCGGCTGTGAGAGCAAAAAAATACTAGAGCACGAAATTTGTGGTTCTAAACGTCAACAATCAAAATTAATCTTATATCAATTAAAAATTAGTATACGATTATACATTTGTTTTAAGTTATGGATTTTACTTATTAGGTTCCCTTTTGGAACTGTGAAATTTATGGTTTTGGTTCATATATAGAGAGAAACTTAAGTTAACTGGTATGTTTGTGAATATAAGTCAATTGGCTTCTCACTCAATCTTTTTACCACGAAGAAAAATAATCCGCTATATATGATCGAAGGATCAAATAAAATTTTATACCATTAAGAAAGGGGATATGCTCCTAGATTTTTGACAAGTAATTAACATGATTTTATTTATTAGGAGGTGCTTCAGAACTATGTAATTTCTACTTTAGATTAACATAGGGTTTACAATTACAGTATTTAGAATCAATCAAACTTGGTTTCATTTATTAGGTGATCTTTCGGATCTATGCAATATCTACTTTAGATTGATGTATAGGAATGGAAAATTATGATAAGTATATTTGTGAATATGAGTTAATTTACTTCTCACTCAATCTTTCTACCATCCAAAAAATAATTTGTTTTATATGAAGGAAGGATCAAATGATATCCAGATAACTATACACTTTTCTGGAATGCCTCTCAGTCTCCTAAGTGTCACTCCAATAGTTGTGGCTGATGATTATGTAGCTTTGAAGGTAGGATTTAAGTTGATTTCCCATTAAGAGATTAGTTTAATTTATTACAAATTTCATAAGGCTATAACATATAAAGATTTTGAGGAGCAATACACTAAAAGTTGGGACCCAAATTATCAAACATCCGAGGAGTCATGAACGATCCTTGATTTCTGAACCAAAATCTTGAGGGTGTGATATTTATTAATTATTTCAATTTTGGCTATTTTTATAATGAATAAATCTGATTGTATATGCAATAAAAAGTCTCAGTTCTAGAAAAGATTTTGTTCTTTAGAGAACAAGAATCACCAAACCAGATTGTTATGTATGAAATGTTGGATGCTTAGAGCTAAAATTTACGCGGACGGTGCACACAACTATTGAACTACCGGTATGCAATTCATGGGATAGTGTTCGTTGGTTTTGTCTTGCAACTCCATGTTTTATTGTACAAACATGTTATTCAGAAGATAAGAATTAATAAAATAATAATCTTATTATCATATAAGGACATATGATGAATTCAGAAATACAAAGATTTATGAAATCAATATGTTCAGGAAAAACTATCGGCTGTGGTCACCTAGATAAATATACTGATGTATCATGAGATAGCCGAGACCAAATCTTTGTATTTATGAATTCATCATATGTTCTTCAATATTGATCTTGGTACGCATATCTAAATGTCTCGAGGAAAAATTATTATTTACACATCAACCTATATACATGGATCAAATATTGGAAGTAACCTTAACCCCACATTGATGTAACATGAAAAAACTACATCCTAGATTACTATATAAATTTCCTTCTTTGTACTTATCTATATCACCATGTACAAAAGACACATATATATACGCCATTCATAAGATCTTTTTTAGTGGAACAGTAACTATTCTACCACAAATTAAAAGATTTCTCCAGCTCAATATTTTATTTACCATGTTATTCATAGTGAGCATAGAACTACGTAAAATATGTTGGCATAATATAAGTTTCTATAGAACTGTAAAAAGTTTCTTAAAATGTTCAGACGTTGCCGTCGCATTTGCGAGGGCCACCTTGCTAGTTTCAATAAAAAAGTGGTAATATGTGAATCGGCTACATATATGTACTACATGCACTTCCTCTTTTTGGTGCTACATGACGTCATAGATAGGGCAGTGGCGCTTCTAAAGTTCGTAAATCTGAATGGACTATAAATTATTTGACATCTACACCACCTCTAATCTTACCTACTGTTTAGCTAATAATTTGCTAGATCTACAATGTGATTCTGTTGCACTTAACCTTTGTCACTACCAATTTATGGCTGTATTAGCAAAATATATAAGTGCCTCATAAAATTGGGACTAGACTTCCCTTGCTATAGCAGGACTTCTTCCCAACAATAGATCGAGATACAACAGTTAGAAGCCAGAATTAAATAAGAAAAAATGCATAAAATCCACCGGTGAAATAAAATAGCTGTATTTAAAATGCAAAGAAAGCCTATTGGGTACCTGGGTAATCCAATTATACTAAGAAACAGTGCATGCCTATACCACCCATGATTACTCTGTTGCATTTTGGGGAAGCTGCAGACTCATAAATCCAATAGCCATACTGGAAACAACAGGAAACTTGAAAGTCCTTCTGACAATCATGCAACTACATTTTAATTTGGAAGAGGAAATACATCTCCTGTCCAATTACAAATATATGGCAGTATACTGAAATTAGTCTGTATACTGGCAGATGTGGTTTGGGGCATTTATGCGGATTAGTGGGAAAAAGGGAAGGGGAAGGGGAACAAAGAGAAGACAATAACTCACCTCATCCCAATCACCCATCCGTGTGTGGTAGCCCAGAACTGATCAAGCAGTCGTGGAATATCATATAGGGATGGGACTGTGGAGGTAATGAACTGATAATGAAATCAAACGCATATCATAAATTGCCCAGAAAATAAAATACAATATGCAGGTCAAACCAAAACAGCACGTACCAGAGAAAGGAAGAAAAAGATGCCATCATCACCATTGGCTGAATCGCAAATGGAGGAGCCAGCGGCGGGGAATAGTGGAACCAGTGGTGGGGAAAAACATTGGACAGAGAACCAAACTCCCGCAGCTAGAGCAGAGCAGAGCCACCATGCCGTCGGGCCACCAGGGTCACCTCCGCTGCCCGCGCAAGCTCCTCTGCCATGCCCCTGTTCAGCGTCCTGCAGTGCACACCGGCGTCACTACTCCCACTGTTGTCCTCCGATGCGTCCACACAGCGGCCGCCGTTCGACGCGGACATCCGCGACCATGCCGGCTGCTGCACCTCACCAGTAGCTTGCCCAGGTCAAGCTCCAGCCAACCTCGGACGCCGGCATCTATTCACCGCCGCCCAGCGCCATACATCGACGGACCTGCAGCGCCTCTTGATGATCTCGATGTCCAGGTTCGC
Source organism: Avena longiglumis (assembly GCA_030063025.1). Lineage (NCBI taxonomy): Eukaryota > Viridiplantae > Streptophyta > Magnoliopsida > Poales > Poaceae > Avena > Avena longiglumis. Next base: position 140,842,928 of record CP125974.1, read on the forward strand.
TGACCTCCGTCCAGGCTAGTAGAGCGCCTGGGTGACGGCCGCAACACCGGGGAGGAGCTGACCCAGGCACGGCCGCTGGGCAAGGGGAACTGGCGGCTAGGGCAGGGGAGGTCGGGGCAGGCAGATCAGCTCGAAAAAGCCGATGGATGGGTCGGTTAACAGAAGATGTGGATGTGGTTCGAGAGAGATCGCTAGGCAGTTGGCAGAGCCGAAATAAGCGGCGGCAAAAAACAAAGCTAAAAAAAGGCCTACGTTTAGTTTACTGTAGATGACATCTACAGTACCTACAGCTGATTTGGCTTCCTTAATTGATCGCTGAGGTGCTAGACTTTCATATATGTAGTAATTGTACTTAGAGCACTGTACATATACTATAACATCCACCACTGCTTTATTGTACTTCCTTCGACCGATATTAGTTGACTCACGCTTTGTCTAAATTTAATGAATCTAAACACTATTTATAATATATAAGTTAATCTAAATTTTAATAAATCTAAGTCAACAAATATAGGTCGGATTGAGTAGTACGTTTTCCTCGCTAGCTCATCCCTTTCCGATCTCCTTTCTTGTTCACCGGTAGCCCCCTATCTTTCTTCTTCCATCTTTTGGACGCGCATATCATCCATGGCCTAGCTGAGACAACAACTTGAAGAAAGCCGGGATCGTTCATTCCTTATGGCTACAGTATCCAACACATGTACTACCTAGATCGAACTCGACAGGAGGATGGCTCCACGACACGACCTGCGTACGGCTGCCCACAATAATGCAGCATGCATGCTCCAACCTGCTTCAACCTTTTTCCATTTAATTTCCTTCCGTAAAGCAACCAAAATTATCTTAACTAAAACTAAAGTATAATAAAGAGCTTTAGCCGGAGGCTAAAACAAAACTTTAAGGACCGAGGATGTCATTCACACCGCACACCACAGATATGCATATACTTCACGTGCCTTAACTAAAACTAATTAACGATCTTCTCCTTCTCGTTGTTGTCTCGATAAACATTTTGCGTGACGGGATGCATATATGGATATCATATATGTATGCATGTGAAATCAAATGTATCTAGACTTTATTTAGTATGTAGGTTTACTTAAGTTTGGTGTGAATCTACACACTAAAACAAGTCTAAATACATTTTCTTTACAAATCTAAAACATCTTATATTTTAAAAACGGAGGGAGTATATAAGAGCATTTCCACTCGTTGACTGTTTTCAGGCCAAAATCCAGACCAAAATATGCGGGATAAAACACGTTTTTGGCCTGGGAACGGTGAGTTTTCCACTCGTCGTTCCGCCGTGTTTTCAGACGAGGCAGAAACGACAAATTATTTGAAAATTATCGTTTTCACCAGCGAACTCCCGGCAAAATGTGATCGACAATCTCGGTAAAACGGGTCGACGATCAGTCATCCGTTTGTTAAGCATAAGCATATTGTACTGTCCGCGCCATCGAACCTGAAAAGGCCGGATAAACTGGCCGTCGCTGGTCCAGCGCCCCGCCAGCCACCTTCACGCCTTGAGGAGAAGCATCTCCCTGGCCTGTCGCTGTCTTGCTGTTGCATGTTGCATGTTGGCATGTTGCCCCTATTGGCCTGTTGTTGGCTGCTGCATGCAATTGTGTTTGTGCAACTGCGAGTGCAATTGTGCTTGTGCGTTGCCTGTTGCTAGCTAACCTAGTTTGCCGCATGCGTACGAGTGTATGATGTATGTACAATTGTGCATGTGTTGTTGCCTGGTTTGATGCTTGCAAGTTGGTAGTACCACTTTATTTTGTGAATTTATTGTGCCTAGTTGCCACTCTGACTTTTCTTCCATACATATTTATCTGTTTATGTAGCATTTATGCGTAAAAATACTACACTATCTTACATGTTAAAATACGGTACAGCAACCATGAACCAATGGTTCAATAAGAAAAAAACCTGAACCGAGAGTCTCACGGTTCAATCACCGGTATAGTTTTTTAAACTATGCTTTTAAGCCAACTTTTTATATTGGCTTCATTATTTTCATAGAAAACAGACGATCTATATGATCCAAAGCCAACTCTTTGTTGGCGAGCTTTCACTGTACCGAGAGTGTGTGTAATGCGCGCGTGTATAATGGTGGAAGAAGGAAGGTGATTGATGTGTTCCACGTATGCATTATCAAACAGAAAAGATTGAGGAGTAGTAGTGCCAGATCGATCGTTTTAAAGGCGATGTTGATAGGTTCTAGGTGATGGATCCCATTCCATTAACATGGACTACACTATCGTGATTATGAATTCTACAGCGTTCATAAATAATTAGATATGTACTCCATTGTTCCTAAATATAAGACGTTTCTACAATTTGGCTTGCTAAAACATCTTGTACTATTTCAAAACGGAGAGAGGACTAATTAGTGCAGGGGTCAATCAAGTAAACACAAGACAATAGTATGCTGAACATAATTAAGTTAGTTTAGTTTGTTGTATCTGCATTAACACCGTCAATTGCAAGTTGTTTGTTTATCAGGTTGTTTGCCTTCAGAAAAAGTCAAGCTTTGGAAAAAAAAAGAAACCCTTTCTAATTCATCGCAGAAGAACTAAAAAAAGGTTGACCAACAGGTTAGGGATTCCTCCCTTGGCTATATGTTGTTAAATAAATAAGACGTCTTTAGCGTATTTTTTAACAAGCACTAGAGGAAAAAGGGCCATCCGTTCGCCACCTCTGGGAGCATTAGTCCCGGTTGCGCCACCAACCGGGACTAATCTTGCTGCACGTCGGTTGGGCGGGCACGGGCCAGGGCATGGGTCCCGGTTGGTAAGGGGCATGCGTCCGGTTGGAGCCACCAACCGACTAAAGGTTTGGCCACCACGTGGCGTGTACGCACCTTTAGTCCCGGTTCTTGGCTCCAACCGACTAAAGACCCTCTGCCTCTATAAATGCAACGCCCCTCTGCCTCCACTGTTTTTCAATGGTGTAAGGTGTGAGGGTGTGTGCTAGTTTTTCTCATGCATGCATTGAAGGTGTTTGTTGAAATGTTTGAGTGAAAAATCCGTTGAATTTCTCATAGAACAAAAATATAGAAGGTGTCCAGACGCACTTGAGCTTTCTCCTCTTTATTTCCCTCGATCGAGGTTAGCAATCCTATCTTTTCTAGGTCATTGATACAATTCATGTGTCGGTGTGAATTGGTTATTTCACTATTTATGATGTCCTGTTTTTGATAAACTTACTTATATGATGCGTATGAAGCTCGGGAATGGATGTACGGTGACCGTGGTAGCCGGTATATCAAAGGCGTGGATAAATTTATCGATGTGGCTACGGCAAACAAAGAGAATGGATTTATCGTTGTCCATGTGTTCAATGTCGGAACAACAAGGAGTACTCTTCCTCGAAAATCATTCGCGACCACCGATTATGAAAGGTTTCATGCCCAACTATAATTGCGGACCAAGCACGGGAAAGAGGGGTTATGATGGAAGATGGTGAAGAAGAAGATGATGATAACAACTATCATCATATGTTTCTGAATACGGTGATACCGCTATGGAAGACAATGGAGAGGAAAAAGGTGAAGAACGGGCATCGGATGAGCGGTGATGAACTTGGTAGGGTCATTTTCGATGCAAAGCGAGGCGTAAATGTAAAATGAGAAGTTGAAGTTAGAGGGCATGTTAGAAGATCACAAGAAATTGTTGTACCCAAATTGTGAAGATGGCAAGACAAAGCTCGGTACCACACTGGAATTGTTGCGATGGAAGGCGAGTGTGGTCTAACGACTCCTCATTTGAAAAGATGCTGAAAATAATGAAGCCAAGTTTCCAAAACATAACGAACTTCCCGAGAGTACCTCTGAAGCAAAGAAGACTCTCATCCTCGGGATTAGATGTGCAAAAGATACATGCATGCATTAATGATCGCATCCTCTACATGTAAGGAGTATGAGAATTTAGATAAATGCCGGTATGCAACGCGTTGCGGTATAAGATCGCACGAGATGACCCGGTGATGTTGAGGGAGAGCCTCCTAAGAGGGTTCCTAAGGTTATGTGGTATGCTCCTATAATACCAAGGTTGAAACGCATGTTCAGAAACAAAGAGCATGTCAGGTTGTTGCAATGGCACAAAGAAGACCGTAAGAAAGACGGGGAGTTGAGACACCCTGCTGATGGGTCACAGTGGAGAAAAATCGAGAGAGACTTCCCAGACTTTGCAGGTGACGCAAGGAACTTATGGTTTGGTCTAAGTACGGATGGCATGAATCCTTTTGGGGAGCAGAGCTGCAGTCACAACACCTGGCCCGTGACTCTATGTATCTACAACCTGCCTCCTTGGTTGTGCATGAAGCGTAAGTTCATTATGATGCCAGTGCTCATCCAAGGCCCGAAGCAACCGGGCAACGACATTGATGTGTACCTTAGGCCATTAGTTGAAGAACTCTTACAGTTGTGGGGCAAACCAGGTGTACGTGCGTGGGATGAGAACAAACAGGAGCCATTTGATCTACGAGGGTTGTTATTCATAACCATCAATGATTGGCCTGCTCTTAGTAACCTTTCGTGATGCATAAACAAAGGATATAAGGCATGCACCCACTGTTTAGATAAGACCGAAGGTACATATTTGCATAAATGCAAGAAGGTTGTGTACCTAGCGAATCGACGATTTCTTCCGACCAATCATCCGTAAGAAAGAAAGGCAAGCATTTCAAAGGTGAGGCGGATCACCGAAGAAGCCTGAACTCCCACCGGTGATGATGTATTTGGTATGGTCAAGGACATAGAAGTAATCTTTGGAAAGGGTCCCGACGGTCAATCGATTCGACGACGTCGCTACAGACACGCACCCATGTGGAAGAAGAAATCTATATTTTGGGAGCTGCCATATTGGAAAGTCTGCGTGTCCGCTCTTCAATCGACGTGATGCACGTGACGAAGAATCTCTGCGTGAACTCGCTAGGATTCCTAGGCGTGTATGGGAAGACAAAAGATACACACGAAGCAGGAGGACCAACAAATTATGAAAGACCCAAAGAACATGCATCTGAGATAACAAGACGGATAAAGGCGTCACTTAAGTCGTACCTATGCTCTTACCAAAGCAGAGAAGGAAATCTTTTTGAAGTCCTTTACAAGTATCAAGGTGCCGTCGGGCTTCTCATCTAATATAAAGGGATAATAAATATGGCGGAAAAAGTTCCAAAACCTGAAGTCTCATGGTATCACGTGATTATGACGCAGATTGCTTCCGATTGCATTGAGGGGCTTCTACGTAAAATGTTCGAGTACCCATTGTGAAGTCTGTGCATTCCTCAATGCAATATCTCGTAAGGTAATCAATCCGGATATTACGCCAAGGTTACGAAGGATGTGGTACAATGTCTTGTTAGTTTTGAATTGGTGTTCCCACCATCCTTCTTCAATATTATGACGCATCTCTGGTTCATCTAGTGGAAGAGATTGCCATTCTCGGTCCGTATTTCTGCACAATATGTTCCCCTTTGAGAGGTTCATGGGAGTCTTAAAGAAATATGTTCATAACCGTGCTAGACCGTAGGAAGCATCTCAAGGGATATGGAGCAGAGGAGGTCATTGAGTTTTGTGTTGACTTTATTCGACCTTAAGCCGATTGGTGTTTCGACTCATGGCATGAGGGAAGACTAAGTGGAAAAACGCTGGGAAAGAAAGCAATGATATGTAGGGACGGGATTCTTTCACTAAAGCACACTACAGTTCTACATAATTCCACCTTGGCGCTCAGATATGGAGGAACACAAGAATATTGTACGCTCAAAAACCCGGGAAGCTCGAATCATGGATTCTGAGATGAACACATGAAGTCTGTTCGGTGGTTGGATGCGGACACATCTCTTGAATGACACCACCGTTGGAGATCGGCTATACTTGTTGGCCGCGTCACCATCTTCTCTGTATTGAATTTCCAAAGTACGAAATAAATGGGAATACATTCTACACGATCGCCCAAGATAAAAGAGCACCAACCAAAATAGTGGTGTCGCTTTGATGCAATAGACGAGAATGGACAAAAGGACACATATTATGGTTACATAGAGGAGATATGGGAACTAGACTATGGAGTCTCTTTTAAGGTCCCTTTGTTTCATTTGCAAATGGGTCAACCTGAATGGGGAAGGGTAAAGATAGACCGGTTATGCGGAATGACAACAGTGGATCTCAACAATCTTGGTTATAGAGATGAACCATTCGTCTAGCCAATGATGTGTCTCGGGTTTTCTATGTGAAGGACATGTCCTCCGCACCGAAAAAAAGAAAAATATGCAAACGAATACATCATATGATGAGCCAAAGCGTCACATAGTTCTTTCGGGGAAAAGAAACATCGTGGGAATCGAGGACAAGATGGACATGTCAAGATTATAATAAGTTTGATGAAATTCCGCCCTTCACGGTGAAAACCCGGCCCAAGCATTCCGTTAAGTAAAGAAGATGCTCCATGGTTACGTCTGAAGCGGTCATAAGGAATGACATATGCCAAGAAGTTCATGCTCATATTATGTAACTCTAGTTCATGTCTTTCGCGGTTTGTGGCTTGACCAGAGGATATCTTTCGCGGTTTGTGGCCTTTAGTCCCGGTTTTGTAGTCTCGTTTTAATATTAATAAATGTCTTGAGTGTTAGTCCCATTTTGTGGCTGGACCGAGTGCCTCTATGACCAGTTTCTCGGAGATGCGGAGGACTGGGCTCCGTCGCATCTCCTCAACTGGCGCAGCGGTGTCCTCTCGAAAACCATCTTGCAGCTTGTAACTTCACTAACTAGATCAATACGCCTCGGCTAACTAATTTCACATATTAGGAGTGCCTCTATGACCGATTTCTCGGAGATGCGGAGGACTGGGCTCGTCGCATCTCCTCGAAATCCGCATGATGGTGTCCTCTCGAAAACCATCTTGCAGCTTGTAACTTCACTAACTAGATCAATACGCCTAGGAGCTAACTAATTTCACATATTAGGAGTGCCTCTATGACCGATTTCTCGGAGATGCCGGAGGACCTGGCTCGTCGGCATCTCCTGGCAGCGATGGTGTCCCTGCTCTCGAAAACCATCTTGCAGCTTGTAACTTCACTAACTAGATCAATACGCCTAGGAGCTAACTAATTTCACATATTAGAGTGCCTCTATGACCAGTTTCTCGGAGATGCGGAGGACTGGGCTCAGGCATCTCCTCTGGCCGCAGTGGTGTCCTGCTCTCGAAAACCATCTTGGAGATGCCTCAAACTGGCCGGAGGACTGGACTCACAAGGATGCATATTTATAGTAGAAGCAACGGCATAATGTCGACACTCACGACATAATGTCGACACTCACCCCTATTATTAGTCCGACTCATCTTTAGTCGGTTGGTGTCTCCAACCGACTAAAGGTTCATCTTTAGTCGGTTGGTGACACCATCCGGACAAGGTACAAGCCGCACGACATAATGTCGACACTCACCCCTATTATTAGTGTTGTCCGCCCACTGCCGCATAATCCCTTTAGTCCCGGTTTGTGACATCCGACTAAATGTGTTCGAACAATGATCATGTTTCGAAAATACCGACTTGGTATATTGATCATGTTTCGAAAAAACCTTCACAAAATGACCTATCATGTTCGAGGTTTCATGGCTTTCGAATGACCGATGTTATGTGCTGAATCACGGCATAGTTTGTGATGTTGTGCCCATATTATGCATGTGTGTGGACATTGGTATGTAGAACAATGTTGCAGGAGGAAGTTTTCCTTTTTGTCGCATACGGAAAATCCCTTTTCCATTTTCCGCGCAAAAACGGGTCATTTTGAAGTAACCACCAAAATGCCGCTTCGGAATGCTATCGTCCTATTTTCCTAAAATACTAGACCACCTTACATGGACTATATCCCAACCGGTACATCTCAAACCTTTTCGTCCATCCGGGTAAAAGGACAAATGTCTTAGAATCGGCAGGAAGTGGTCGGTTTGTACTACGGTATATGATCTATCGCCGTGATTTTTGAAAAATCATTTTAGACTCGCAATATGTGGTTTCTTTAGAGATCCAATGCAAGTTCTAACGATGCGTCCCCTATCTTCATGCACACCGGTTCGACCATAGTTAGAAATTCGGATAATTCAAAAGCGGGCATAATAAATTCAAAAAAACCCGAACAATGAAAATCCTTAGCGTGGTGTCATATTATGTTACATAGTTGAAAGGAAAAATACAGACTTGATATATTGATCATGTTTTGAAAAACCTTCACAAAATGACCTATCATGTTCGAGGTTTCATGGCTTTCGGTCCAAATGACCGATGTTATGTCTTGAATCACGGCATAGTTTGTGATGTTGTGCCCATATTATGCATGTGTGTGGACATTGGTATGTAGAACAATGTTGCAGGAGGAAGTTTTCCTTTTGTCATACGGAAAATCCCTTTTCCATTTTCGAGCGCAAAAAGCAGGTCGCTTTGTGAAGTAACCACCAAAATGCCGTTTGAGAATACCGTCCTATTTTCCTAAAATACTAGACCACCTTACATGGACTATATCCCAACGGTACATCTCAAACCTTTTCGTCCATCCGGTAAAAAGGACAAATGTCTGTAGAATCGGTGAAGTGGGCCAGTTTGTACTGGTACATGATCTATCGCCTGTGATTTTTGAAAAATCATTTTAGACGCAATATGTGGTTTCTTCAGAGATCCAATGCAAGTTCTAACGATGCCCGTCCCTATCTTCATGCACACCGGTTCGACCATAGTTAGAAATTCAGATAATTCAAAGCGGGCATAATAAATTCAAAAAACCGAACAATGAAAATCCTTGGCGTGGTGTCATATTATGTTACATAGTTGAAAGGAAAAATACCAGACTTGGTATATTGATCATGTTTCAAAAACCTTCACAAAATGACCTATCATGTTCGAGGTTTCATGGCTTTCGGTCCAAATGACCGATGTTATGTCTGAATCACGGCATAGTTTGTGATGTTGTGCCCATATTATGCATGTGTGTGGACATTGGTATGTAGAACAATGTTGCAGGAGGAAGTTTTCCTTTTATGCGGAAAATCCCTTTTCCATTTTCGGCGCAAAAACGAATGGATTGTGAAGTAACCACCAAAATTCCGTTTAGAATGCTACCGTCCTATTTTCCTAAAATACTAGACCACCTTACATGGACTATATCCCAACGGTACATCTCAAACCTTTTCGTCCATCCCGGGTAAAAGGACAAATGTCTGCCGAATCGTGAAGTGGTCCGGTTTGTACTACAGTATATGATCTATCGCCCGTGATTTTTGAAAAAATCATTTTTAGACTACAATATGTGGTTTCTTCAGAGATCCAATGCAAGTTCTAACGATGCCGTCCCTATCTTCATGCACCGGTTCGACCATAGTTAGAAATTCAGATAATTCAAAAGCAGGCATAATAAATTCAAAAAACCCGAACAATGAAAATCCTTCGTGGTGTCATATTATGTTACATAGTTGAAAGGAAAAATACCAGACTTGGTATATTGATCATGTTTGAAAAAACCTTCACAAAATGACCTATCATGTTCGAGGTTTCATGGCTTTCGGTCCAAATGACCGATGTTATGTCTTGAATCACGGCATAGTTTGTGATGTTGTGCCCATATTATGCATGTGTGTGGACATTGGTATGTAGAACAATGTTGCAGGAGGAAGTTTTCTTTTTGTCGCATGGAAAATCCCTTTTCCATTTTCCGAGCGCAAAAAGCGGTCGTTTTGTGAAGTAACCACCAAAATGTCTGTTTGAATGCTACCGTCCTATTTTCCTAAAATACTAGACCACCTTACATGGACTATATCCCAACAGGTACATCTCAAACCTTTTCGTCCATCCGGGTAAAAGGACAAATGTCTAGAATCGGCAGGAAGGGTCGGTTTGTACTCAATTACATGATCTATCGCCGTGATTTTTGAAAAATCATTTTATACTAAATATGTGGTTTCTTCAGAGATCCAATGCAAGTTCTAACGATGCGTCCCTATCTTCATGCACACCGGTTCGACCATAGTTAGAAATTCGGATAATTCAAAACGGGCATAATAAATTCAAAAAAAAGCATATAAGTTCAAAATCCAAACACTTCTTATGTTTAAAGTTTTCTAAATTCCAAATTGATATTAAAAAATATAAGTTAATTCATTTTAATTGTAAATGGTTCATATTTTAAATGGTTACATAAATTATTTTTAAAGCAGAAAATGTTTTGAATTATTTATTTAAATCCAAACACTTTTATGTTTAAATTTTTCTAAATTCCAAATTAATATTCAAAATATAAGTTAATTCATTTTAAAGGTTACATTAATTATTTTTAAAAATAGAATATGTTTTTGAATTATTTATTCAAATCCATACACTTCTTATATTTAAAGTTTTTCTAAATTCCAAATTAATATTCAAAAATATAAGTTAATTCATTTTAAAAGGTTACATTAATTATTTTTAAAAATAGAATATGTTTTTGAATTATTTATTCAAATCCATACACTTCTTATATTTAAAGTTTTCTAAATTCCAAATTAATATTCAAAAATATAAGTTAATTCATTTTAAAAGGTTACATTAATTATTTTTAAAAATAGAATATGTTTTTGAATTATTTATTCAAATCCATACACTTCTTATATTTAAAGTTTTCTAAATTCCAAATTGATATTAAAAAAATATAAGTTAATTCATTTTTAATTGTAAATGGTTCATATTTTAAATGGTTACATTAATTATTTTTCAAAACAGAAAATGGTTTCGAATTATTTATTCAAATCCAAACACTTTTTATGTTTAAAGTTTTTCTAAATTCCAAATTAATTATCATTTAAAAAACATTACAAATTTAAACCCCAAAATAAAAAAAGGCGGGAACAGAGAGAAAATAACTGAAAAAATTTGAAAACAGGGGAATACGTCCCGGTTGGAGCCACCAACCGGGACGGAAGAGTCCCCTGCGCGCGCGCCCCTTCACCTGCTGAAAATTGGACTATAGGTCCCGGTTGGTGGCTCCAACCGGGACGTATGCACCTTTAGTCCCGGTTGGAGCCACGAACCGGGACTAAAGGCCCTTTAGTTATAACCGTGCCTCCTCTTCTTCTTCCCTTCCCCACTCACTTCTCTGCCTCTGCCTCTGCCTCGCCACGACGACGCCTTGCCAGTTGCCTCGCCACCGCCAAGCGCTCCCGTGGCTCACGTCAACGCCTCGCCTCCGGCCACCAGCGTCTCTTCCTGCTGACGATCATGGCCGCGTCTCCTTCCCGACGATCGCCGTCGCCTGCGTCTCGCTTCCCGCCGACGAACGCGCTGCCCCCACCGCGTCAGTGCACGCCCTCCTCTCTGCCTCCCCTCCCTCTGCTTTGGTGGTGGGCGCGGCGCTCGATCGGGTGGTGCATCGTCGCCGGCCGCTTCCTCCATCGCCCGTCGTCCTTGTCCACGCCACGCCCACCTGTCGGCCCTCTGTTTCCCTTTGCTTGCGTGGCTGAGGTGGCTCGGGCCCCACCTGTCACCACTATGGCTAGTTGTTACTATGGTGCAAAAGGTTTAAACATTTGATTTAATAATTTCAGAATTTGAATAAAACTTGTAAATTCAATAACTTTTAATCATGTCTGAAAAATACAAATAATATACCAAAATGTTCGGAAAAATGAGAACTATCTATCTATGCTATAATCATGCATTGTTCAACAACTTAAATGACAAGTTTAATTAGAACACCCTAGTAACCCTAACAGTGATTCGAGTTCCTTGAGTTAGGGTTTGCCCCTCTAACCCGATTAACTTGTCGAGAATGCTTTAGGGTTACATTCCAATGCACATTAACTTGTGGTATCATCATCATTGCTTGAGCATTGCATCGATGCCATGTGTTGATTGTTCCCTTTCTTTCCGGTGATTTGGTTCTTCTCGGTAGAATACGATATCGAGATTGAGATTGAAGACCGAGATCAAGACCATAGATAGATCGAAGACCTTTTGTAGCCTTATACTCATGTTCCCTCTCATAGCCTTAGGGTTTAGGGTTTCTCTTCATTTTATTATTGTGTATGTATATATTAGGTTTCACCTTCGATCCGGAAAATATTCGTTAGCCGCTTTGACTTATTCGTAACTTTCTCCTTTAGCCGCTTTGACTTATTCGTTTTCCACCTATGCGAAAATATGGACCCACACGCCGAGACGAAGAAAAGGAAGAGTTGATCCAAGGTGTGATCCGTGGGAAGATAATTTAGACGTATCAACGTTCGAACAACTCCGGTGAGGGTGATCCTCTTTTACCGGAGTAGACAACTTGTTTGAGGTTGAAGGTGTTGCCTTCATGAGGAGAAGGCGATGCCTTGTGTAATCGAGAAGACGCCTCCGGCAAGGTGCATGTAATATAAATCAATTCATTAATTAATCATCTGCTATCTATATAGAAATAGTAACGGCGATCTTTCTTCTTTTAGCCCTCCGAATCGAAGGAATCTCTTGAAAAGAGCGGACGAGGCCCAACCAAAAGTTGGAAGACCATGAGAGGTTCAGATCGAAGATGTCGTAGGCAGACGGCAAGCGACTCCCGGGTTGTCGCAACCAAATTTGTGGCACAATGCGGAGTAATCGTTAGGGACTTAATCCCGATCACCATTAGAAATTGGAATAGGCCTGCTAATGCGGATGAAGAGGAGCATGTTTATTTGTCCCTAACCACGCCAAAGATTTCTTGTGGAAGAGGCTCATGGTTAATTTCAAACTACAGATAGAGCGGATCCAAATGCGGAGGATCCATTGAGGACGCCTTACAACATGGGAGAGCCATGGAGGCTAAGGTCAGGAGTGGGCTTTGAAGAAGATGGCCCGATGTTTCACCAACTGGAAGAAAATATTGCACCTTGACTATGTCGTGAAAAGAAGACTCGATTTCAAGAATATTCGGTTTGAGAAGATAAAACCATTCGGGATGAGTTTGTGGAATACAAGAAATCGAAAAAGCTAAGAAAATGTCAAAACGAATAAGTCGAATGTTGCTAACAAGAAGTATCACCATACTATGGGGCAAGGTGGCTACATGGTCGGCATTCCTAAGTGGGAGAAACTTGAGCAGGCTGCGTGATAAAAATATCACCCCGTAGACGATTGGGTAGAACGTGCAAGGAATTGGTTTTACGGGCATGGGGGCACGTTGGACTCGGAAGGAGGTGTATATATACCATACAACATAAAGAAGACCCTTGCCAATCGAGAGGATGAGAAAAGCGTAAAGGCTGTTAAAGATGGGGACTTCATTCCCGATAGAGAGAATGATGAGCTCACACTGCCCTTGGAAATAAGGAACATGATGGACGAACACGAGGCACAATAGGCTCCCAATCATGGAGGACTGGGTTTCAAGAGAGGAAGAAATATCCGATAGAAGCCGTCGAGGAGTAAGGACAGGCGGCGGTTGAAGCGAAAGTCGAAAGAGCGAATGCGTTTAATTGAAGAACGATTAAAGCAACAACAAGATGAAATTAACTCACTTAAAGTGCAAAGTACTACCGCCCCATCTCAAAGAAGACACTGCGCATTCGATGCTACCGCCTATCGAATAATCGAAAAGATGTGGCTTCCACCGAGGTCCCGGGTGATGACAATGGCGATGCCGATGATGCACCGACGATGGCTCTGTTGGCTACCCGTGGATGATATCACGTAGATGACACATGCGAGCTACATGTCAAAGTTGTGAACATATCAATGAAGGTGGCGGTCGGCTATGCCTTACCAATTGGACCCACACCAACTTACCACGGTCGTCCGGTTCAGAGGGCTACGCTGTTGTCGGCGTGGATGAAATCATGCCCACCTTTGAGGTTTTGGATCTTCACTACCTGCCGGTGAAGGGATGTGATCGCTGGGTGACGCAAAAACGTCACCATTCTATGGCCGAAGGATTGTATCGTGCTTCAAATCACACGCCAAGGCCATCTTCGCGCCGTCTCACCCGTCTCCGGTAATCGTCGCCGCCGGCGTCTTCGTCGCCTCACCGGCTCCGTCGCCTCACCCGTCTCGGTGCAGCCATCGCCATGAGCCATCGCGGCGCCTCGGGATAAAAGCGTAAGCGTCTGCCATCAGGTCGTAGCGATCGCCAAGCGTAAACAAGAGCCTCTTCCAAAAGTACCAACGGTTCCTCCCAAGAGAGCTTATGGTATCTTGAAGAGGAGACTGGCGATCGTTGATGCGGAACGACAGCTTTCGCTAAGCCGAGGCGGCGAAAGAGCCAGAGTTCCCAAGACCAAAGAAGAAAAGCCAAAGTGTTGAAAATGCTAAAGACTCTTCATCAACCCGAGCCAAAGCTGTCATCGGACTATGAGCGTTCTATTCTCAAGTCACATGCGGCACAAAAGCCTCAAGAGCAAGATCGATGCAAGCGGAAATCTGTTGCCCAGCTCGGAGAACAAGCAAAACAGACTTGCGCCTCTCAATGTGATTTCTCAAACCAATGTGGGTCGAGCAAATATGGGGTAAGAGCGGTATGATCCGTAGGTAGTTGCACTGTCGGAGAAGCTGCCGCTGCTCAAGGTATGAGTATTGCCCAGACTTATCCCGATTAGAGTTCTTCCCGTGAGTGAAGTAGCATACCAATACCGACGGAAAACCTCTCGTCAAACTGAGGAGGTAAACAATCTTTCAACAAAATGCGAAGATTGCATAACTGGTACATGCATGCCACAAGGGCGGGGCTAACTGGATAGTCTTGAGGGTTACAAAAAGCATCATGGGAAAGATAAGGATGACATGATATCCATTGAATTTGATGAACTATTTCAATTGTTCAATCAAGGCTTGGACAAATCGATCATCGATTGCCTATTGTCCGTAAGTACTAATTCTGTAATTAATTTAGTCTCCATCTATATTATTTTGTTTATTGCATGTATATAATCATACTGTAATATGCAGAATGAAGATTCTCGAATGCAGCAGAGGACAAATCTATGACATTGGCTTCATTGACCCATATTGGGTTCATGAAGCTAATCTCAAAATAAGCCCCGTGATACGGAGGATAATATAGTACACGTTAAGGTTTCAAGAAACCAAAAGGAAATACTATTTCCTTACAACTTCCAGTGAGTGTTATTGTCTTGTATACACTTTCTATTTCGCTTACTCGATGTTAAGTATATAATTGATTAGTTCTGCATTCGCAGGTACCACTATATTCTGTTAATCATTCAACTTGACAAAGGGCATGTACTAGTCATGGACTCGAAACATAAACCCCTTGAGACGTGGAAGGACATGCAGATACTTCTCCAGCGGTAATTCTAATCATTACGACACTATATCGGCAACGTTCGTGAATTTTATGATATCAAGTACTTAATAACTTATTTTATTCGTTTTCTACGCCGGGCAGCGCTTGGAAACGGTTCACCAAGAAGGCTAGGGGTGTTTGGAAAGAGGAGCTTACATTTCAACCACTAGATGTAAGCACCACTAGCTATATCCGTGCATCTCTTTGATTCTAGTTTTGATACAGTTATTATCATGCTTGATTATTATTTTGATTGAACTCTGTTGTCGTAAAGTGCCTGACGCAGGGACCAGGTAACAATCTATGTGGATACTATGTATGCGAGTTCATCCGGCAGACGTGCGATGAGAAGGGCAGAAATTTAGAGCAACTCCACGTACGTAAACAATTTCTATAGTTTTTAATTACAATCAAATTGTGTTTAGTTTCATATTCATATAGGCTGACTCCTTTTTTAAATCAGATCGAACGTCTACGGGACGGTCTTCTGCCAAAGGATCGCATACGAGCAATACAGGAGGAATTGGCGGGATTCTTGGATGCAGAAGTCCTAGACCCAAAAGGAGAATACTATTCGGCTGTGTATAGACAATAGGGATTGTAAAAATAGCAACTTTCAAGGGATTGTAAAATGTTGTCATGATGATCTTGTGTAATATAAGGTTCCTTCATTGATAAGTGCAAAACACTAAATAAACAATAAAACAACCTAAATGAATTCTCTGCCACGGCACAAAAAATGGCGAAAATGCTGCCGCGGCAGAGAAATGGGCCAAATCTCTGCCGCGGCAGCAGGTTATTAGTCCGGGACTAAAGCTCCACCCCCCTCGCGCTCTGATGCCGCCACGTGTGCCCCATTTGTCCCGGTTCGTGTTACGAACCGGGACAAATGCTCCACCCCCCCTCGCGCTCTGATGCCGCCACGTGTGCCCCCATTTGTCCCGGTTGGTGGGGCAACCGGGACTAAAGGTTAGAGCTTTAGTCCCGATTGCCCCGTCCCGGTTGGGCAACCGGGACTAATGGCCCTTACCAACCGGAACGCATGGGGCGTTCTCTACCAGTGAAGGGGTAGCACCTCATTGGTCAATAAGCGCTTCTGCGACTCGAATCCGGATGGGCTGGCTCGGCATTCCGAATTCTAGCCACCAAGCCAGCGCTTGGTTCTCTCATCATAGAATAACTTAAATATATATTATTTTATTTGTGACAAAACAAAAATCCCCATTAAATTCCTTCTTAATATTTTTTTTGACACAAAACATGAATCCTCTCTTTACATCTCCAAAGGAAAGAATAAGCAAAAGCCATCGCCATTTTTTGTTGTTAATATTTTTTTTACATGTGTCAATCCATTAGAATGCATAACTACACTGGTTTCTTAAGAAAAGGAGGTAGTGTGACCACCTGTAACTAAACTAAAACCAGCACAATAGAAACACTACCAGAAAGAGAGAATCGAATTGACGGTCATGTCATTTCGGAAGATATGGATAGAGATGGAAAAAATTAACTAATTAATATAATGAATGAATGGTGGTACTAGTATGATTCGGGCATGCTACCTAGCTAGCTATTATTGCAAAGATGACATGAATTCACGGTGCTTTGGTGCGCTCGATATCTCTGGTCTGCCAGTACGATTATGTGCAAGGTACTCCACTTTGATCGAATTGGTTCTCAACTTGATTAGTTAGCGGCAATATGCCATTTATAAAAAAAATGGCCAGAAATGCTTCCTACATAAGCGTCAATACGCCCCCCCCTCCCCCCAACTATTGATTCAGCACACTAATTAGAATATGCTTTTCACAGACTAACTAAAAACCGGATTTGCTAGTTCTCGAGAACTTGCTAAATCTCAGTCACCTTTTTCCATTAGATTTGCCTATGATTCACATGATCCGGAGAGTTGCACATTGGTTGCAACTAAGTAGATTTAGGTAGACTAAGATCTAGGCGTGTCCTTAAACAAGATAGGCGACATATGAATTGGTGGCTTAACTATTTGATCGTTAATGAGTCCGTGTTAAGGCAAATGATAATGTTCGATCCTCTGGTCAAGCTCTCTGCGCACGAGTCCCTTCAAGACTAGACGGGTCTGGATAGTCTTGGTGATCCGTACAAGCATTCTCCTTCCCAACTCTATCTCTTCCTTGTCTGATTTCCCCATTGTCTTGCGCCACCGCCGTGCCCAACGGGCTAGAGCGTGCCGTGCACCTCGTGGCTACCGCCGCCACACCGCTTAGGCTCCCAGACATCGCGTCCCCCTAGCCTATCACCCGTCGTTCCCTCTTGGAGCACTTCCGCCGACGGGGTTTCCCGCTGGAGCAACCTCTGAATTCTCCCTCGGCTGTTTCGATCTCCTTCGGACGATAGGGCGGCAGAACTCAAGTGATGGGCGGCCTACAAGGATCACGTGTTGTTGGTGGATTGGAGAAAGATTTGGTGGTGGGCCTCGTCCGGGTTTTGCCATGTGTGGTGGTGCTGTCATGGGGTGATGACGGGTGCAAGGTTGTGGTGCTACCATGGACCGTCGACGTGGTTGTGCTACCCATGCGTAGTGATGGTGTTGTCCGGTGGTGGCGATGATGCAAATACAGGTGCACCGATGCTACCGTAGGTGGGAAACGATGTTGCCGTAGGTGGACGGCAGTGCTACCTTCTGTCAACACCCGGATTTTTCAATCCTAGATGCCTGTTATGCCATACATAGCAGTCCCAGGATTACCAATTTTGCCAGACATAACAAAATTGGATACCATAGTACTTCATCCATTACAAACGATACATAAGTTCTTACACAAATAGGGATCTCATGATCTAGTTCTTAATACAACATCAAGCAGCGGAATACGTAATAATAACGGTAGCATAGGCGAAGCTCCATCTTCGGGGTCACAGGCAATGCTGACGATGGGAGATGATCCTAGTTGTCGTAACCTTCCTGGGGTCCATCTTTCAGGTACTCCTCTTCATAGTCTGGCCATGGGAATAGCCAGGGACAAAGCCATGAGTACTCTTTAAGTACTCGCAAACTAATACTAACAAGTAAAGGGGTTTTTTGGATAATAGGACACTAGGCTCTAGGGTTGTTTTGCAAAAGCCAGATTTATCTCTACTAAGTTCTGAAGCTAGTCATAATTTTATAAATCCTAAGTGGGAACTTGTATTTCAGGTCACAACTCTGTGGTGGTCAAGTCAAAGTCTCAATTCATTTCACAAGTCATTTTGAAAAGTCTGACGGGGGAACAGTATGGCCACTCCAACTGTCCATAACCGCGGACGCGGCTATTCGAATAGTTTGACACTCTGCAGAGATTGTACACTTTCACCACAACATTCGATACATCAGTCAGGAACAAATCCTGAACTCACCATAATCAGTATGCGGATAATCAATCCTAACCTTTCAATTACACGCCCTAGTATGAGCACCTCTCCTGTGAGTTTGGCCTCCCAACCATGACCAGCTGTCATCTTGGTACTGCACAGGTGGACAATCTTCACAAGGTAGCCTCAGCTCAGACCTTGGCCGTGAGGGAACTAATACTAAGGTATATAAGTTTCCAGTCAAGCCCTACCCAATATTCGGGTATTGTGGTTGTACGCTAAAATTGGAATGGTATCGCATCCAGATAACCATCAGTTTTATAAAGGGCTAAGGCTCATGCCTCAACATTTTCATCACCAAAATCATCAAGTGTTTGGAAACACATGTCCAAAACATTTTCATAACCATTTTTCCACCAAGTATTCCCATCTAAAAGTTGATCAAGTTTTATGCTTAGCACTAGCATCTACAGGTGGGGGTAGTACTAATGAGGGGTGGTAACTAGTGGAGTTTCACTAAGTACAACCTTATGTCTCAGGCTGATATCAAGGTTTCTAGCTTAGGCCAAATTTTATGCTCTT
Source organism: Avena longiglumis (assembly GCA_030063025.1). Classification (NCBI taxonomy): domain Eukaryota; kingdom Viridiplantae; phylum Streptophyta; class Magnoliopsida; order Poales; family Poaceae; genus Avena; species Avena longiglumis. The sequence continues at coordinate 140,862,129 of CP125974.1, forward strand.
TATGCAACCTTCAGCATATCTTTCTAGTATCTACCAATCTCTTAAATAAACTCTAAGTAAGCTTTGATAAAGAAAATAAAGTGAGAAGCTTGCACATAAAACTAGGATTGGTTTATCAAATGGGTATGATCACATATGCTTAAGGCATAGTAACAAGTAGGGGTTTGTTGCATCAGTAGGGTATCTTGCAAGTGTTAGCTTGCATCAATGTCAATATAAGCTTGCTAAATTGCAAGTGTTAGCTTGCAAGGTTACTAGCTTGCCTTGTGCAGAGCAGTGGTTGAATTTCTTCTCGGGTTCTTCTTCGTAGTATTCTCCTTCCTCCTCGTAGCCTTGGTCGGTACTAGCGTCTATGAATAAATACGAGGTACACAATCACCAAACAATACTTAATTACTTGCAATCATCACACACAAGGGTCTTATAGATGATCTAACATCATCTCTAACCTTACAAGGTTAAGGCTTGATTAGATTCTTTTTATTTTTAGAAAAGTAATTTCTACTCATTGAAAAACTACTTAAGATTTAATATTCTCCAAACCAAATATGGGATCATGTTGACACATGTCATCACCACATATTGTAGTCCATGGGAATGTGATTTAAAGTGGTGTCACAATTTAATAAGGTTTTACCCTTTTATTTTAATTAATTAAAGTGGCTAGAAATGCTTATGTAGCATTCTTTTATTACTTGAACATTATTTCTGCAAGTAAACCTATATATTTTTATATATTCTGAAAGGTATGGTTAAATGTGATTTCTGAGAGTTGGAATCAACTCAAAAGCTTTTATGGTTTAAATTTGAAAAATGTTTGAATGCAGAAAAGCTTCTGCCTTGTTATTTTTACTATGGGTGATCTACAGATCCAAATGACTTGAATCCAACGGGCTTGGATTCAGCATTCACGGTCCTTTCCATAAAAATTGGTTTCATCCAATTTGGTGCACAGAATCGGTCTGGGTTGATTTTTGAAGTTGGGTACAGAAATGTGTTTGAATTTAAAAAGAAAAAGGTTTAATTTGAATCATTTGGGCTGCGGGAAAAGTTCTTGGGCGGCCGCTAAGCGCAGTGCTCCATGAGCTGCTTAAGTGGGTGTCCCCACTCGTCGGTGACACGGGCTGGGCGGTATGGGAACACGTGGATCGTTCGATCTAGTTCTAATCCAACGATCGGGGTCATCGTCGGCGAGACAACTCGGCGAGAACGAAACCTAAGCGCCGGTGAGGGTGCTGGGGGCTCACCGAGTGCAGGCGAGGTCGGCGAGCGGCGGCAAGTCGACGACGGCGAATCTCCTGTACCGATGGCTTCTCTGGGGCGGCTCAATCGTTGGCCCTTCTTCTCCAGGCGGCGGGATCCGGTGAAATTCGGCGAGGTGGTGCTCGCCTTCGAGAAAGGTGTGGCACGATCGGTGAGAGAGGGAGTGAGATGGTGTGAAGAAATCGTATGGGGTGGCCTCTATTTATAGTCGGCGAGGGGACCGTCGGCGCACGGTGAGCTCGTCGAGGCGAAGTTCTACTGACTAAAGGCATGGGCAAGGGTAGGGGCGGTGCGGTGTCTCTGGCGATGCTCAACAACATGGTCTCGAGGCATGGGCGGTGTGGCTTGGTCTGAGCAGGCGGTGCTCTGCTTGGCGGCAGCGTCTTCGACGGCGGTGGGCCATGTACGCAGGCGGCAAAGCGGGATGTCTGGCGGTCTCTGGGTCGGTGGTGATCGTGTGTGTGCGCGGTGAGGCGTGATGCATGGATGATGGTCGAGGGTGGCGCTCTGCGCACGCCGACATGGCTCGGGCTTGTCTTGCGCGTGGTCTAGGGCTTGCAACGCTGGGGGCGAGGGGAGTGGCGGTGGGCGGTGGTGCCTCCCGACATGCTGGCTAGGCTTGCTGCTCCTAGCTTGCTGTCGACTATGGGGTGGCAAGAGGGTGCTCGGCTATTCACCATTGATGACAATGGCAAGCTCACAGTGGTGCTAGTGTCTGGCTAATCTTCCTAGATGATTTACTGAGTTGTGTGTGAGCTAAATGGGGAACCAGTTAGGCAAGAATCACTGCTCACAATAGTGTTTGATGTTTGTTTGATTTGTGTCTGCAACCTGTTTGATGAAATGGCCGCATGAAATCAAGTTTTGAATTTTGAAATGAATTTTGGTGAGTTTGCTAGATTGGTGCTGGTGAGTCTGCAGATGCTTGGGTTTTGAAAGTTGAGCTTGTTTGAGTGGTGTTTGAAAAAGTGGGATCTTCCCATATGATAAAGATTCAATTTTGAATTGTCATTTAAACTATGCATTTGAAAGTTTCTGGATGATCACAAAGTGGGCCTTAATACCTTGTTATGAGTACATTCAAGGGGTGCAAAGATCCAGAAAAGTTTCTGTTAGGTTTTGAAAGTTTGAGACAGCCAAAGTAGGCATGCGAGTTAAATTGGTCAAAGTGACCATTCACTTCATATATGTGTTTTGATTTACTTGTCTTTAGGAAAAGTGTGGGAAATGTTTTAGATGATGTTTATTTCACCTAAGAAACATTTTACAAGCAATGAAACAAACAAACAAGGTGGGTTTAAAAGAATTCAAAAATCAATGCATACACATATGCATGCATTCATAATTTTATTTAGAAAAGTTTTTGTTAACCCTAAATGTGAGGATTAGAATTTGATGATCCAAGTTTAGTATTTTTGGGATGTTACAAACCTTCCCCCCTTAAACAAAATCTCGTCTCGAGATTTGAAAAGGACGAAAAGATTACCTAGGATTTGAAGAGATCTGGAAACTCCGTCCTAATATGATCTTCGCGCTCCCAGGTAGCTTCCTCTTCTGTGTGGTTGCTCCACTGAATCTTGAGAAACTTGATGCTTCGGGTTCGGGTAGTTCGAAAGGCTTCTTCCAAAATATGGATGGGTACTTCGGGATAGGTCAGGTCATCGTTGATCTCTATGGTCCGGTGATCGATATTCTTGAACACTTCGGTCTTCTTGGGGACTTCGAGACACTTGCGAAGTAACGAGATATGGAACACATTGTGCACAGCTGACATCTCTTCTGGTAGTTCCAATTGATACGATACTTCTCCTCGACGGTTCAGAATTATGAAAGGTCCGATATATCTGGGGGCTAAATTTCCCTTGAGTTGGAAATGCTGCATTCCCTTCAATGGCGACACTTTCAGATAAACAAAATCTCCTATGTTGAAGGCGAGGTCTCGACGTCTCTTGTCGGCGTAACTCTTCTGTCGGGATTGGGTTGTCTTGAGGTGCTCACGAATCTTGTGAACCTTCTCTTCTGCTTCTCGTAGGATGTCGGGTCCGAAAATCTGACTCTCTCCTACTTCCGACCATTTCGAAGGGGTGCGACACTTTCTTCCGTACATGAATTCAAATGGGGCCATTTGCAAACTGGCTTGGTAACTATTGTTGTATGAAAATTCTGCAAGCGTACGGTCTTCCCACTTGGATCCATATTCTAGCACACATGCTCTAAGCATATCTTGAGTATTTGATTTACTCGCTCCGTTTGTCCATCGATTGCGAGGGTGATACGTGATCTTGAAATCTAGGCGGGTTCCTAAACCTTCTTGGACTTTCTTCCGTAATCTCGAGGTAAACCGAGTTCCTCGATCCGATACTATGTTCTTGGGGACTCCATGCAAACTAACGATTCTAGCGATGTACAACTCGCTAGCTTGAACTCGATAGGTGGTTTTGTGGGCAAGAAATGGGCGACTTTGGACAATCTGTCCACTATGACCCAAATAGAGTCATTTCCCTACTAGAAGTAGGCAGTCCGATGATAAAGTCCATTCTCTGAATCCCATTTCCATTCCGGAATTTGCAAAGGTTGCAACAATCCAGCGGGTCTTTAATGTCCGGCCTTGAATCGCTGACATATATCACACTTGGCGATATAGCTTCCGATTTCTCTCTTCATCTTATGCCACCAAAATAGCTCTTTCAAATCTTGATACATCTTAGTTCCTCCGAGATGGATAGAATAAAGAGTATCATGAGCCTCCTTCAAGATAACTTCTTTTAACTCAGAATCTGATGGTACACAAAGGCGTCCTTTGTACCACAAAACTCCTTCTTCATCCTTGGTGAATCCAGGTACTTTGCCTATACCGATACGACGCTTGATTCCGACATCGGGCATTTCCTTGCGCCTCTTTAATCTGACTGATCAAAGTGGGCTGAAGTTCTATGCTAGCCAAAAATCCTTCACTTACTAATTCCATTCGAAAATCTTCCATCTCTTTGTGCAAACTTGGTTGCTCCTTCAAAATCATGGAGTTCAAGCGGCACGGCAATCTGCTAAGGGCATCGGCTACCACGTTGGCTTTACCAGGGTGATAGTGAATGTCCAGGTCGTAATCCTTGATTAGCTCAATCCATCTTCTCTGCCTCATATTCAGCTCCTTCTGAGTGAATATATACTTTAGGCTCTTGTGATCCGAATAAATCTCTAGCGGTTTCCCATCGTAATGTCTCCATGTCTTGAGGCTAGAACTACTACGAGTTCGAGGTCATGGGTTGGGTAATTTTGTTCATGTTGCTTCAATTGTCGCGATAGATAAGATATAACTTTTTCTTCTTGCATTAGCACACATCCAAGACCAATCTTGGATGCTTCACAATACACATTGAAGGGCTTCGTGATATCCGGCATGATCAAGATTGGGGCTGAAATCAATCTCCTTTTGAGTTCTTGAAAACTCGCTTCACATTTGTCGGTCCATTCAAACTTCTTGTCCTTCTTCAACAATTGGGTCATGGGTCTGGCGATACTAGAGAATCCTTCTAAAAATTTGCGGTAATATCCCGCCAATCCGAGAAAAGCACGAACTTGGGTTTGAGTGGTTGGGGCTTGCCAATCTTCTACATCTTTCACTTTGGCAGGGTCAACGGCAATTCCTCCGGCTGATACAATGTGACCGAGGAATCCTACTTCCTGTAACCAGAATTCACATTTGCTAAACTTTGCATATAGCTGATGCTCTCTAAGGGTTCCAAGAATCGTCCTTAGGTGTAGCTCATGTTCTTCTTCTGACTTGGAATAAATCAGAATGTCATCGATGAACACAACAACAAACTTATCCAGGAACTCCATAAAAATCTTATTCACGAGGTTCATGAAATAAGCGGGGGCATTGGTTAATCCAAAAGACATGACTGTATACTCATACAATCCATATCTGGTGGTAAAGGCAGTCTTTGGAATATCCTCTGCACGAATTTTGAGTTGATGATAGCCAGTCCTAAGATCAATCTTAGAAAACACTTTGGCACCGGTCAACTGATCAAAAAAATCTTCTATCTTAGGCAAGGGGTACTTGTTCTTGATGGTGACATCATTCAATTTCCGATAATCCGTACACAAACGGTTACCTCCATCCTTCTTGTCCACAAACAAGACAGGTGATCTCCATGGGGACGCACTTGGTTGAATCAATCCGATTTCCAACATGGAATCCAGTTGCTTCTTCAATTCTTCTAGTTCTGACGGGTTCATACTATAGGGTCTCTGGGCTATGGGTCCTGTTCCGGGGATTAGTTCGATGATAAACTCGATATCCCGATCTGGGGGCATACCGGGCAAAACATCTGGAAATACATCGGGGTATTCGCAGACTATCCGGACTTGGTCAATGGTAGGTTGGGCTATACTCTTGTTACACTTGAATTGGCAAGGTAAGGTTTCAGATATATGCTCGACTGATATTCCGGTGGTACTGGTCATGGTGATGGCTTTCTTGGCATAGTCAATCAATCCCTTATGTTTGGACATCCAATCCATTCCTAGTACCACTTCCAAACCTTTAGTTCCGAGTACTATCAGATTTGCATAAAAATCTATGCCATGGATTCGGATAGGGACGGCCTTGCAAATTTGCCTAGCCTTGGTGGTTGATCCGGGAATTTGTACAATCATCACATGCTTCAATTTGGTTGGTTGAATTTTACTAGTGCAGGCAAATTCTTCGGTAACAAATGAATGCGATGCACCAGAGTCAAACAACACTCTTGCAAGTACTGAATTAACAGAAAACATACCCAGCACGACGTCTGGCGCTTCCTGAGCTTCTTCAGCATGCATGAGAAAAAGACGGCCATTGCGGTTGAGTGAATTCCCTAGGGCAAATCTTCTCCCTGGCTGGACACGACGCTGCTGCTGAGCTGGGACATTGGCGTTGGGGGCTGTAGCATTCTTCTTGTTGGGGCACTCGTTGGAATAGTGGCCTTTATTTCCACAGTCATAACAGGTCACTTGTGACTTGTGCTTGGCTGCGACAGGAACAACATTGCTTCCATTCCTCGGGGCAGTGTTGGGGTTGGCGGTAGCATTGTTGGTGTTGAACTTGGGTGGGGCACGGGTGAAATTTCTAGAGTTGACAGGGTTATTGTGACTTCCTCCGGGTCTAGGGTTTCCACGGTTGGGGTAGGTCGGACGGGTCATAGGGGGTCTGTTGGTTCTTGGGGCAAATCCTGGAGATGGGTTGGGGCGATACTTTGGGGTCTGATGGGTTCCTGGTTGATGCATCATGCGACGCTTGCAATTCTCATTGGCCTGGTTGATATTTCCTTCCATCTGGATAGAAGAGTCTACAAGGGCTTCAATATCAACAAAGGGGATATTTACTAACACTGTCTGCATCTCGTCATGCAGACCATTCAGGAATCTTTCTTTCTTCTTGGCTTCGGTGTCTATCTCGTCCGGGGCATACCTAGCTAATGACAAAAATTTGTCACGGTATTCCACTACAGTCATCCTTCCTTGATTTAGCTCTCTGAACTCGTCTCTCATTCTCTTGATCAAACCTGGTGGCACATGGGTTCTGCTGAACTTGACCTTGAACTCCTCCCAGGTCATCATTTGGCCTCCGGTCATTGCACGAACACTGTTCCACCATGCCCTGGCATCTCCGGCTAGATAATGGGTGGCGAACAGGACTTTCTCGTTGGCTTCCACTCCGGCAACTTCTAGGTTGTTTTCCATGGTTTGCAGCCAATCATCGACATCTAGGGGTTCTTCTGATTTGGTGAAAACGGGTGGGTTGGTATTCTGGAAATTCTTGATCTTAGATCCGTGGTTGTCCTGATTTCCGTGGCCTTGGTTATTGTGGGCTAGCTGGGCTATCTGTTGCAGAGTGGCTAGGTTGGCTTGACGTTCCGCTCTTTCAGCTTCGCGGTCAGAAGTCAACATTTGCAGGATCTGCAACATCGGGTCCGGGGCCGAACCACTTCCTCCACGTGGCATCTTGAGATTGATATAGATCATGAGAAAAGAGGGAAATTTCTAAGGTTTTGGGTTTTTGAAAAGTTTTTAGAGTTTGACTCAGGTTTTTCTAGCAACTTGCTTTTTCATTCATTCATTCACTCGATACAACGCACACCACAGCAAGGAAAAACAGATGGTTTTAAGAACCATTCTGGAAACTACGATACAGTGGGACCGACTACTACTCACTACGCTAGTGCTCAGTGCTACTACTCCTTGGAGTCTATGGCTTCATCATCTTCAGCATCATCGATGAAGGTGAAATCATCCTCATCGGTGAAGAAGTCCATGGCCTGATCCTCCAGAAAATCGTCGTCATCGCTGAGATAGGAGTAAGGGTCTCCACGAAGATCCTCTCCGGCATTCTCCCTTTCCTCTAACTGCATGTCTCTCTCGTGGATGGTCTCCTCCAGAGATGAGATGCGATGGCGAAGACGGGCAATAATGCGCTCCTTCTTGTCGAGCTGACGGCGGCGAGACTTGCGATCCTTTGCTAGCATGGCGATGGTCTGGTCCTTCGTCTTGATGATGGCAGACTTGTGGTTGCAATAGTCACGGCAGTTGTCCAATTCCTGCTGACGATCATACATCATGAAGCTAAGGTGGTCCAATTGAGTCTTCAGCTCGGGGTGGTATGGGGCTTCCAATGGTTGTCCATTTGCATCACGCCTTGGGCAAAACTCAAAGCGAGTACCCTTGATCTGATTGATGCTCTGCCCACACAGACGGGAAAGAGCTTCCTGCATTGCTCTGGCAAGTCCATCGAGCCAGTTGTTTTCCCTCAAGGTAAACTGAATTCCCTCCGCAGTGGGAGGTTCAATCTTTCCTCGGAGACTTGCAACAATTAGCCACTGTAGATCTTCTCCTCCTTGATCATTGAGCTGAGCTCCGAAGAACTCGGGATGCGGACGTTCCAGAAGTTCCAAAAGCTGATCCAGATCCCTCTCAAAGATAAGGTCTCCTCCATTCCCAAGTTGGTAAAACTTGCTGTACTTCACATCCATCTATAAAAATAGAGGATGAGTAGATTAGCAGAGTGATAAAGTGTGTCAAAATTTTATCTATTTTGCAAGAGTTTTTGAGGAACATGAAGTTTTATTAAAGAATTAAAGAGGTAAGAATGAGAATAAGTTTTCGTAAATATTTTTGTTCTTTGGTTTTGAAACTAAGTTTTTGGTTCAACGTCCAATCTAACTAGGGTCTGCTATGGTCAGGATGGCTCTGGTACCAACTTGTCAACACCCGGATTTTTCAATCCTAGATGCCTGTTATGCCATACATAGCAGTCCCAGGATTACCAATTTTGCCAGACATAACAAAATTGGATACCATAGTACTTCATCCATTACAAACGATACATAAGTTCTTACACAAATAGGGATCTCATGATCTAGTTCTTAATACAACATCAAGCAGCGGAATACGTAATAATAACGGTAGCATCGGCGAAGCTCCATCTTCGGGGTCACAGAAAATGCTGACGATGGGAGATGATGCTAGTTGTCGTAACCTTCCTAGGGTCCATCTTCCAGGTACTCCTCTTCATAGTCCGCCATGGAATAGCCAGGACAAAGCCATGAGTACTCTTTAAGTACTCGCAAACTAATACTAACAAGTAAAGGGGTTTTTTGGATAATAGGACACTAGGCTCTAGGGTTGTTTTGCAAAAGCCAGATTTATCTCTACTAAGTTCTGAAGCTAGTCATAATTTTATAAATCCTAAGTGGGAACTTGTATTTCAGGTCACAACTCTGTGGTGGTCAAGTCAAAGTCTCAATTCATTTCACAAGTCATTTTGAAAAGTCTGACGGGGGACAAGATGGCCATCCAATCGTCATAATCATGACGCTATTCGAATAGTTTGACACTCTGCAGAGATTGTACACTTTCACCACAACATTCGATACATCCGTCAGGAACAAATCCTGAACTCACCATAATCAGTATGCGGATAATCAATCCTAACCTTTCAATTACACGCCCTAGTATGAGCACCTCTCCTGTGAGTTTGGCCTCCCAACCATGACCAGCTGTCATCTTGGTACTGCACAGGTGGACAATCTTCACAAGGTAGCCTCAGCTCAGACCTTGGCCGTGAGGGAACTAATACTAAGGTATATAAGTTTCCAGTCAAGCCCTACCCAATATTCGGGTATTGTGGTTGTACGCTAAAATTGGAATGGTATCGCATCCAGATAACCATCAGTTTTATAAAGGGCTAAGGCTCATGCCTCAACATTTTCATCACCAAAATCATCAAGTGTTTGGAAACACATGTCCAAAACATTTCAATAGAATGATCCATCATTCCAAGGTTTTCATAACCATTTTTCCACCAAGTATTCCCATCTAAAAGTTGATCAAGTTTTATGCTTAGCACTAGCATCTACAGGTGGGGGTAGTACTAATGAGGGGTGGTAACTAGTGGAGTTTCACTAAGTACAACCTTATGTCTCAGGCTGATATCAAGGTTTCTAGCTTAGGCCAAATTTTATGCTCTTTATGCAACCTTCAGCATATCTTTCTAGTATCTACCAATCTCTTAAATAAACTCTAAGTAAGCTTTGATAAAGAAAATAAAGTGAGAAGCTTGCACATAAAACTAGGATTGGTTTATCAAATGGGTATGATCACATATGCTTAAGGCATAGTAACAAGTAGGGGTTTGTTGAATCAGTAGGGTATCTTGCAAGTGTTAGCTTGCATCAATGTCAATATAAGCTTGCTAAATTGCAAGTGTTAGCTTGCAAGGTTACTAGCTTGCCTTGTGCAGAGCAGTGGTTGAATTTCTTCTCGGGTTCTTCTTCGTAGTATTCTCCTTCCTCGTAGCCTTGGTCGGTACTAGCGTCTATGAATAAATACGAGGTACACAATCACCAAACAATACTTAATTACTTGCAATCATCACACACAAGGGTCTTATAGATGATCTAACATCATCTCTAACCTTACAAGGTTAAGGCTTGATTTGATTCTTTTATTTTAGAAAAGTAATTTCTACTCATTGAAAAACTACTTAAGATTTAATATTCTCCAAACCAAATATGGGATCATGTTGACACATGTCATCACCACATATTGTAGTCCATGGGAATGTGATTTAAAGTGGTGTCACAATTTAATAAGGTTTTACCCTTTTATTTTAATTAATTAAAGTGGCTAGAAATGCTTATGTAGCATTCTTTTATTACTTGAACATTATTTCTGCAATTAAACCTATATATTTTTATATATTCTGAAAGGTATGGTTAAATGTGATTTCTGAGAGTTGGAATCAACTCAAAAGCTTTTATGGTTTAAATTTGAAAAATGTTTGAATGCAGAAAAGCTTCTGCCTTGTTATTTTTACTATGGGTGATCTACAGATCCAAATGACTTGAATCCAACGGGCTTGGATTCAGCATTCACGGTCCTTTCCAGAAAAATTAGTTTCATCCAATTTGGTGCACATAATCGGTCTGGGTTGATTTTTGAAGTTGGGTACAGAAATGTGTTTGAATTTAAAAAGAAAAAGGTTTAATTTGAATCATTTGGCCGCTGGAAAAGTTATCGGGTGGGCCGCTGCTAAAGCGTTCCCAGGCTGCTTAAGTGGGTGTCCCCACTCGCCGCTGACACGGGTCGGGCGGTATGGGGCAACGTGGATCATTCGATCTAGTTCTAATCCAACGGCTGGGGGTCATCGTCGACGCGAGACAACTCCGGCGAGAACGAAACCTAGCTCGGCCAGTGAGGGGTGCTGGGGGCTCACCGGGGTACGGGCTAGGGTCGGCGAGGCGGGCAAACGACGAAGTCGACGATGGCGAATCTCCTGGTACCGATGGCTTCTCCTGGGGCGGCTCCAATCGATGGCTCCCTTCTTCTCCAGAGTCGGCGGGCTCTGGTGAAATTTCGGCGAGGTGGTGCTCTCCTTGCTCTGAGAACGGTGTGGCACGATCAGTGAGGAGAGGGGAGTGAGATGGTGTGAACAAATCGTGCGGGGGTGGCCTCTATTTATAGTCGAGCGAGGGGACCGTCGGGGCACACGGTGAGCTTATCGGGGGCGAGGTTACAGGCGGCTAAAGGCATGGGAAAGGGTAGGGGACGGTGCGGTGTCTCCTGGCGATGCTCAACGACATGGTCTCGAGGCATGGGGCGTTGTGGCTTGGTCTGGAACGGGCGGTGCTCTGCGCGGCATAGGCGACGTCTTCGACGGCGGGCGGTAGCTGTATGGCACGGGGCGGCAAACGGGGATGTCTGGCGGTCTCCTGGGTCGGTGGTGACTGTGTGTGCACTCGGTGAGGGCGGCGCGCGGTCTGTGGATGATGGTCGAGGGTGGCGCTCTAGCGCACGCTCGACATGGACTGGACGCGGCTTGTGCGCATGGTCCAGGGCTTGGCAACGCTCGCGGCTGGGACAGGGAGTGGCGATGGACGGTGGGCTGCCTCCCAGACATGCTGGCTAGGCTTGCTGCTGCTCCTATCTTGCTGTCGACTATGGGGTGGCAAGAGGGTGCTCGGCTACTCACCATTGATGACAATGGCAAGCTCACAGTGGTGCTAGTGCCTGGCTAATCTTCCTAGATGATCTACTGAGTTGTGTGTGAGCTAAATGGGGAACTAGTTAGGCAAGAATCACTGCTCACAATAGTGTTTGATGTTTGTTTGATTTGTGTCTGCAACCGGTTTGATGAAATGGCCGCATGAAATCAAGTTTTGAATTTTGAAATGAATTTTGGTGGGTTTGCTAGATTGGTGCTGGTGAGTCTGCAGATACTTGAGTTTTGAAAGTTGAGCTTGTTTGAGTGGTTTTTGAAAAAGTGGGATCTTCCCATATGATAAAGATTCAATTTTGAATTGTCATTTAAACTATGCATTTGAAAGTTTCTGGATGATCACAAAGTGGGCCTTGATACCTTGTTATGAGTACATTCAAGGGGTGCAAAGATCCAGAAAAGTTTCTGTTAGGTTTTGAAAGTTTGAGACAGGCAAAGTAGGCATGGGAGTTAAATTGGTCAAAGTGACCATTCACTTCATATATGTGTTTTGATTTACTTGTCTTTAGGAAAAGTGTGGGAAATGTTTTAGATGATGTTTATTTCACCTAAGAAACATTTTACAACCAATGAAACAAACAAACAAGGTGGGTTTAAAAGAATTCAAAAATCAATGCATACACATATGCATGCATTCATAATTTTATTTAGAAAAGTTTTTGTTAACCCTAAATCTGAGGATTAGAATTTGATGATCCAAGTTTAGTATTTTTGGGATGTTACACCTTCAGTCAACAACATTTGGAGCGATGCTACAATAGTACCACTTTTTTTTTTGCTATAACAGTTAGTGGTTTTGTTACAATAGTGCAAAGTTTTACCACGAGGTCTTCGACGATGTCTCCGGCGAAGTCGAGATTCCTCAAGTAGCAGAAAATTTTTGCTACAACTATTTAGTCGTTTTGCTATAATAGTACATAGTTTTTTGCTACGAGATCTTTAGGAAGAGTCTTAGGTGAAGTCGGTTTCCTAAAGTATCACAACTTTTTTGCGATGAGGTCTCTGGTGAGGTATCACTGGACCTTTTTTGACTAACGAGTATTTTTTCTATGGCAGGACCTTTTTTTCTACAATGTAGCAAAACTGGGACGTTATTTGCTACATACTAGCAAAAGCGGGATGAAGGGATTAGACGATGGATATCTGACCGTTGATTGTTTGATCCGGTGGCTGGCTACCGGGGATCGGGTGTTTGATCCTCCCAGGGGACGTGTAGTGGTCCTTCTTGTTAATGTTCGGTTTGCTTGTTAGTTAAGAAACATAGTACAAGCCCCTGTCTCCACTTAACTATGAGCAAGTTCAACAATTACTCTTAATAATGATACACTATATATGCGCATTGGGGGTCCTAATTAAAGGCCAAAAAATTATGCTCCCTCGTTAATATGTAGGGCTCTTGTTTTCTCAAAAGTCAAACAATATAAACTTTGTTCAAACATGTAAAAACACATCAACATCTAAAATATCAAATCAATATTATTATATAACCATAATAAATTAGACTTTTATATTATATGAATTTGACGGCATAGGTATCGATATATCTTCTATATACTTTAAATCGTTTGACTCTTGAAAAACTAATATGCACTACATTTTGGGAAGGATGGAGTACTAACTCTCTAATTTCTAAAGCCCTATTTCTTTTTCCTCGTGTATTTTAACATATGTGTACTCTCTTTTTCTATAAAGCAAGTTTTTATTAACTCAAGTTCACATCAAGATGATAAAATCAAAAGAGTTGGACACCACAAAACTTCAACTAACCCAATTGTCTTCCCTAAAAAAGTACTTGAGGTTTTATATTTCTTGAATATCTTTGGGAAAAATTTCTTTTCTTCTATCATTTTAGTTTATGTGAGCTTATTTTCAGAATCTATTATGGACACATAGCTAGTGAAATATATAAAAAAACAGTTAGGTGAGCTCTAGAGTAAGAAAAATAATTATGGAAAATGAGAATATTATTTTGCTGTTGTTCCAAATGCAACCAAAAATATAATATCATTTCTAGAGTGAATTGTTGTTTAGGATCCCTCCTTTCACATATTTACATGAACTACCGCATTACCATACTTCCATCTGAATTACGGCAGCTAGTGAAAGTTTTGCCCACTTTAATCCCTTCAAAGATATTGGGAGCAATTTGACGGTGTGTCACTGTTATCATGTACATGTGGTATGCCACGTCACGATCTTTGTCTTGGATTTTCTTTATTCTAGTGCAAACTTGAGCTGGTTTCATGCAAGTTAAATGAGTTATGTTAGAAAATGTGTTAGAAGAAACATAAAGTCTGGACGCAACATGAAGATACTATGCACAAATATATAGTTGGAGATCGCATTGCACTTTGCTGGGGTGGATGGTATTAGAGGAAATCTACCCCCAACAGGGGAAATCATTTCTACAAGACACAACTAGCAGACATATCCGCATGGTTCTAATCAGTAACGAGTGGTTATAGATATTTTGGCATAAGATGGGAGACCGGACCACTAGCTATATCTAGTTTCCGAAGTGAGATATAAGCACTAACCCAAGTGTTATGCAACCACATCAAAACTTTCCCAAAGGAAAAAAGATGAGTGATATCATTCTTTGGTCAAGCAATTGAAATTGTGAATCATAGCAAGCCAGCGATAAAGATGGTAGTATTACCGTGAAAAATAAAATAGAGAAAACGTTAGTATTATCGCAAAAAGGAAATAGGAAAAAACTACTAATGCCTATTGTACTTTCGTTTGAACCATCAACACACGTATGCAAAAATAAAACTTGCACACAATTTTACATTGAGATTCTATAAATTAATAAATATCATGAGACTATGGTACTATTACATGATAGAGAGATAGTATCATACAGTAGTATCATATGCATGATTCTAGTATATGATGTTGGAGATATGCCCTAGAGGCAATAATAAATATAGTTATTATTATATCTTTGTGTTTATGATAAATGTTTACATTCATGCTATAATAGTATTAACAAGGAAACATTAATACTTGTGTGATTTGTAAACTTAATTTGAAGTCCCTAGTATAGCCTCTATACTTCACTAGCTTGTTGGTTGATTAATGATTGTGGTTTCCCTGTCATGAACATTGAGATGTTATCAACAACAAGATCATATCGTTAGGAGAATGATATGGTGGACATACTCCTATAGATAAGCGTAGCATAAAGATCAAGTCATTTCAATAGTTCAATTGCTATATGCTTTCTGATACATAGTAACCTAATTCCTTCGACCATGAGATCATGCATATCACCTTTACCGGATGGATGCTTTGATGACATCAAACACCACACCGAATCGGGTGGCTATAAAGGTGGCATTGAGTGTTCGGAAAGTATTGGTTGAAACACATGGATCAAGAGTGGATTTGTCCATCCATATGACGGATAGATATACTGGGCCCTCTCGGTGGAATGTCATCCAATTAGCTTGCAAGCATGTGACTGGCTCAAGGGATCACATATCACGAGAACGAGAAAAGAGTACTTATCAGTAACGAGGTTGAACTAGGTATGCAGAGATACCGACGATCATAACCTCGGATAAGTAAACTATCGTGAGACAAAGGGAAATTGGTATCGTATGTAAGTGGTTCATTCGATCGCAAAGTAATCGTAGAAATATGTGGGAGCCATATGAATTTACAGATTCCTCTATTGGTTATTGTTCGGAGAAGTGTCTCGATCATGTCCGCATAATTCACGAACCGTAGGGAGACACACTTAAGGATTCGACGTTGTTTGAGTAGTTATGGTATTATGAGAAAGAGACCGAATGTTGTTCGGAGTCTCGGATGGGATCCGGATATCACGAGGTGATCCGGACTGGTCCGGAGAATAAGATTCATATAAGGAAAGTCCCGTTTGAGTTCGGGAATGATTCCTGTTTTCATCGGGAATGTTCTAGAAGGTTCGGATTGTCCCAAGACTCCGGGGAGGGTACATGAATGTGTCATTACATATTGAATGATTGCATCATGTACTAAGTGTTCTTGCTGTTCCAAAACTGAAAAGTCAAACTGCCAGTTTGAAAGTCAAACGGCTAAAACAGGAAACTGTGGAAAACAGAACTGTGGGAAACAGAAACTGGGAAACAAGCAAGAGGTGGTTGAACCGACTTGGGAGGAGTCCTCCAAGCCGGCGCGCCAACCAAGGCCGACTTGGGGAGGGACTCCCCTCCCCTTGGCCGCCCCTCCCACCTATAAAAGGAGGGGGGCCTCCTCCTCTAGACACACAAGTTCCTATCCTCTAATCTCCGGTTTAGAGCCGTTTTGGTTTAGAGCTTCTAATTGCTTTAGCCTGCGGTTTAGAGCCTTCTAATTGGTATGTCTAATTCCTAGACCACTAATAGCTCTCTCTCATACTCCACCATACTCGCTCCGGCTTAAGGCCTCATGATCTCCCTTCTACTTACCACGCCACAGCCGGAATCGCGAGGAGAGTGCTACAACCTCCGCTGCCTGCTGGAACAAGGGAGAGGAAGGTCTTCGTCGAGTACCGAACATGTGACTGACTGCGGAAGCGCTGCCGGAACGCAGCGCCGGAAGGATCGTCTACACGATCTTGAGATCGGAAAGAGTACGACTACATCACCCACGAGAATCCGCTCTCGTTAAACACTTTGGAATCTTCGAGGGTAAGTTATTCCATCGACTCGTTGCTACAATCTAGTAGATAGATCTTGGCTTGTTTGTTTGTATGCGATAGAATTTTTTTGTTTTCCATGCTACGAACCCCTACAGTGGTATCAGAGCCGTGTCTATATGTAGATCTGTTGCACGAGTAGAACACAATGGTCATTGTGGGCGTTGATGCTTTTATTGTCGATTGCTTCTTGTGTACTTTTCAACTTGCGGTATGTTGGGATGAAGCGGCCCGGGCTAACCTTACATGACATCGTTCATGAGACTTGCTCCACGCTTGACATGCAACTTGTATTGCATAAGTGGCTTTGCGGGTGCCTGTTTCTCCTTGCATAGTTAAGATCCAATTTACAACGGGTGATCAACAATGCTAGTATCAATGTTGTGGTTCTTGTTCGTAAGTTAGAACGACACTTATTGAAAGCCCCAAACCACGTAAAATATGCAAAGAAAGTAGAGGCGTCTAACTTTGTTTTGCAGGTGTCTGATGATGTGATATGGCCATGATTGTGATTATATTTGATGTATGCAATGTTCCTTATTGTAAGTTGGCAACCGCAGAGCCATATGGTTGTCTTTAATTTATGTTAAGAGACCGTGTCTATTCAAAGTAGTTGTAATAGTTGAAGCCGGTGGACGACAACCATGGAGAAGCGTCATTGGCCTTGATTCAATGCCGGTGATGATGGAGATCATGTTCGTGCTTGAAGATGGAGATCGGAAGCACAAAGAAGAAAGGCCATATCATATCACATATTATTGAATTGCATGTGATGTTAATCCTTTATGCATCTTGTATTGCTTAGTAGACGATGGTAGCATTATAAGATGATCCCTCATGCACATGAATTTCAAGTCATAAAGTGTTCACCCTTAGTTAGCACCGCTAAAAGCTTGTTGTTTCGAAGCACCACGTGATGATCGGGTGTGTTAGATTCTGCAAGTGTATACAACGTGAGCAAGCCAGATTTGCTCATGCGGAAACTAAGGTTTGATCTTGACAAGCCTAGCATGTACAGACATGGTCTTGGAACACGGATCACCGAAAGGTAAAGCATGAATCGTATAGTAGATATGATGAACATGACGATTGTTCGCCATTGAAACTATATCAACTCTCGTGATGATCGGTGTTGATGTAGTGTATTTGGTTCGTGTGATCACTAAAACAATGTGAGGGATGTTGTTTTGAGTGGGAGTTCACCTAGTTTAATTACTTAATTAATTTGAACTCAATTTGTCATAAACTTAGTCTAAACTATTGCAAATATGTTGTAGATCAATGGCAGCCCCTACCATCAATTTTAATGCGTTCCTAGAGAAAGAAAAGTTGAAAAACAATGGAAGCAACTTCGGATTGGTTCCTCAATTTGAGGATTGTCCTCACACCGGTAATTTGACCTATGTCTTTGGATGCACATTGGGTGACCCACTGCAGGTGATGCTCCCGATGAAGTAAAGAATGTTTACCTCGCCGGAAGAATCAAGATCAAGTTCAATGTGCTATCTTGTATGGTTTAGAATCGAGCTTCGTAAAAGGTTTGAAGAGTCGACCCATATGATATTGTCGAGGATCTCAAATTGATTTTTGAGACTCATGCGGCAATTGAAAGCTATGAGGCTTCAAAAGTTCTTTAACCGCAAGATGGAAGAGGGCAGCTCCGTCGGTGAGCATGTGCTTAAGATGTCCGGCACGCAAACAAACTTCAAAGCTTGGGTATAGTGATTCCTAATGCTTTGGGGATTTACCGTGTCCTCCAGTCACTACCACCAAGTTACAGAACTTTGTGATGAACTACAACATGCGTAACATGAACAAAGAGTTGCCGAACTGTTTGCTATGTTAAAATCTGCGTAAGTGGAGATCAAGAAAGAGCACCAAGTGTTGTTGGTCAATAAGACCACCAAATTCAAGAAAGGCAAGTCTAAGCAAAAGGACACTTCAAGAAGGGTGGTAAGAAAGTTACCACGCCGTGAAGAAGACCAAGGCTGGACCCAAGCCCGACATCGAGTGCTTTATTGCAAGGGAGAAGGTCACTTTGAAGCGAATTGCCCAAAGTACTTGGCGGATCCAAGAACGACAACATCAAAAAGAAAGGTATATCCGATATACATATTATTGATGTGTATCTCACTAGTACTCGTAGTAGTGCCTGGGTATTTGATACTGGTTCGGTTGCTCATATTTGTAACTCGAAACAGGTGCTGCAGAATAAACGGAAGCTAGCGAAGAACGAGGTGACGATGCGCGTGGGAAACGGATCAAAGGTTGATGTGATCGCGGTCGACACGCTACCCCTTCATCTACCATCGGGATTAGTTTTATACTTAAATAATTGTTATTTAGTGCCTGTGTTGAGCATGAACATTATATCGGGATCTTGTTTATTGCGAGACGGTTACTTGTTTAAGTCAGAGAATAATGGTTGTTCGATTTATATGAGTAATAAGTTTTACGCACATGCACCTTTGATAGATGGTCTATTCTTATTGAATCTCGATAGTGGAAATACACATATCAACAACATTGAGGCTAAACGTTTGAAATCAAGCGATAATTCGACCTATATGTGGCAATCGCTGCCTTGGTCACATTGGAGTGAAGCGTATGAAGAAACTCCATTCCGATGGACTTCTTGAATCACTTGATTTTGAATCACTTGAAAGATGCGAAGCATGTCTGATGGGAAAAATGACTAAGACTCCATTTTCTGGTGTGATGGAGCGAGCTACGGACTTATTGGAAATCATACATACCGATGTGTGTGGTCCAATGAGTGTAGCATCATGTGGTTATCGTTATGTTCTTACCTTCACGGATGACTTGAGTAGATATGGGTATATCTATTTCATGAAACATAAATCCGAAACTTTCGAGAAGTTTAAGGAGTTTCAAAGTGAGGTAGAGAATCAACGTAACAAGAACATTAAATTTCTACGTTCTGATCGTGGAGGTGAATATCTAAGTTACGAGTTTGGCGAGCATTTAAAGAAATGCGGAATACTTTCACAGTTGACACCGCCGGGAACACCACAGCGTAATGGTGTGTCCGAACGTCGTAATCGAACTCTCTTAGATATGGTTCGTTCTATGATGTCACTTACAGATTTACCGCTATAATTTTGGGGTTATGCATTAGAAACAGCCGCATTCACTTTAAATAGGGCACCGTCTAAATCCGTTGAAACGACACCGTATGAATTATGGTTTGGGAAGAAACCTAGATTGTCGTTCCTTAAAGTTTGGGGATGCGAAGCCTATGTAAAGAAGTTACAGCCAGACAAGCTTGAACCCAAAGCGGAAAAATGCGTCTTCATAGGATACCCGAAGGAAACTATTGGGTATACCTTCTATCATAGATCCGAAGGCAAAATCTTTGTTGCCAAGAATGGATCCTTTCTAGAGAAGGAATTTCTCTCAAAAGAAGTGACTGGAAGGAAAGTAGAACTCGACGAGGTTGTCGAACCTTCTCTCGAAATTGCGAGTAGCGCAGACCGAAGAAGTTCTGTGGTGCCTGCACCAATAAGAGAGGAAGCTAATGATGGTGATCATGAAACTTGGTTGAAGTTGCTCTGAGCCTCGGAGGTCAACGAGAACTCGTACCACTCCATTTTGGTATGATCCCGTTATGAGTGTCATGTTGGTGGACAACACCGATGACCCCGAGACATATGAGGAAGCGATGATGAGCCCAGATTCCAATAAATGGCAAGAAGCCATGAAATCCGAGATTGGATCCATGTACGAAAACCAAGTATGGACTTTGGTGGACTTACCGGATGGCCGGAAGGCCGTCGAGAACAAATGGATTTTCAAGAAGAAAACAAATGCTGATGGTAATGTTACTGTCTATAAAGCTCGACTTGTCGCAAAAGGGTTTCGACAAATTCAAGGAGTTGACTACGATGAGACTTTCTCACCAGTAGCGAAGCTAAAGTCTGAGGATCATGTTAGCAATCGCTGCATATTATGATTATGAGATATGGCGATGGATGTCAAAACAAAGATTCCTCAATGGAGATATTGATGAAGAGTTGTATATGATGCAACCCAAAGGTTTTGTCGATCCTAAAGATGCTAACAAGGTATGCAAACTTCAACGGTCCATCTATGGATTGAAGCAAGCATCCCGAAGTTGGAATCAACGTTTTGATAAGGTGATCAAAAGTTTTGGTTTTATACAAATTATGGAGAAGCTTGTATTTACAAGAAAGTGAGTGGGAGCTCAGAGCATTCTTAATACTATATGTGGATGACATATTGTTGATTGGGAATGATGTAGACCTTCTTAATAGTGTCAAAGAATATTTGAATAATAGTTTTTCAATGAAGGATCTTGGCGAAGCAGCTTACATATTAGGCATAAAGATTTATAGAGATAGATCGAAACGCCAAATATCATTGTCACAGAGTACATATTTGGACAAAGTTCTAAAGAGGTTTGGAATGGAAGAAAGCAAGAAAGGGTTCTTGCCCATGTTGCCCAATACGACCTTGAGTAAAACTCAAAGTCCGACATCGGCAGAAGATAGAGAAAGGATGAGTAAGACTCCCTATGCCTCAGCCATAGGATCTCTAATGTATGCCATGCTATGTACTAGACCCGACATTGCATATGTTGTTAGTTTAACTAGCAGATATCAAAGTGATCCAGAGTGGATCATTGGACAATGATCAAAAACATCCTTAAGTACTTGAGAAGAACTAAGGATATGGTTCTTTCTTATGGAGGTGATGAACAACTCGTTGTTAATGGTTACACCGATGCTAGTTGGAACACCGATCCGGATGATTCTAAATCACAATCTGGATACGTATTTATTTTGAATGGTGCAGCTTAGTGGAGGAGTGCAAAGCAAAGCGTTGTGGCGAGATCTTCAACCGAATCGAATACATGGTCGCCCGGAGGCTTCACAAGAAGCGATATGGATGAAAGAGTTCATTACAGAGCTGGGTGTGGTTCCTAGTGCGCTGGACCCAATGTCTATCTACTGTGATAACATGGGAGCCATAGCCAATGCGCAAGAACCAAGGTCACACAAGAAGCTGAAGCATATCAAGCTGCGTTTTCACGCTATTCGAGAACATATCCAGGATGGGGATATAAATATTTGCAAAGTACACACAGATCTGAATGTGGCGGATCCGTTGACTAAACACCAAACTGCCATGGGTGTTCGGTATATTGCCATGTAATCTAGATTAGATGACTCTAGTGCAAGTGGGAGACTGTTGGAGATATGCCCTAGAGGCAATAATAAATATAGTTATTATTATATCTTTGTGTTTATGATAAATGTTTACATTCATGCTATAATAGTATTAACAAGGAAACATTAATACTTGTGTGATTTGTAAACTTAATTTGAAGTCCCTAGTATAGCCTCTATACTTCACTAGCTTGTTGGTTGATTAATGATTGTGGTTTCCCTGTCATGAACATTGAGATGTTATCAACAACAAGATAATATCGTTAGGAGAATGATATGGTGGACATACTCCTATAGATAAGCGTAGCATAAAGATCAAGTCATTTCAATAGTTCAATTGCTATATGCTTTCTGATACATAGTAACCTAATTCCTTCGACCATGAGATCATGCATATCACCTTTACCGGATGGATGCTTTGATGACATCAAACACCACACCGTAACTGGGTGGCTATAAAGGTGGAATTGAGTGTTCGGAAAGTATTGGTTGAAACACATGGATCAAGAGTGGGATTTGTCCATCCATATGACGGATAGATATACTCCGGGCCCTCTCGGTGGAATGTCATCCAATTAGCTTGCAAGAATGTGACTGTCTCACAAGGTATCACATATCACGGGAACGAGAAAATAGTACTTATCAGTAACGAGGTTGAACTAGGTATGCAGAGATACCGACGATCATAACCTCGGATAAGTAAACTATCGTGAGACAAAGGGAAATTGGTATCGTATGTAAGTGGTTCATTCGATCGCAAAGTAATCGTAGAAATATGTGGGAGCCATATGAATTTCCAGATTCCTCTATTGGTTATTGTTCGGAGAAGTGTCTCGATCATGTCCGCATAATTCACGAACCGTAGGGAGACACACTTAAGGATTCGACGTTGTTTGAGTAGTTATGGTATTATGAGAAAGAGACCGAATGTTGTTCGGAGTCTCGGATGGGATCCGGGATATCACGAGGTGATCCGGAATGGTCCGGAGAATAAGATTCATATAAGGAAAGTCCCGTTTCGGAGTTCGGGAATGATTCCGGTGTTTTCATCAGGAATGTTCTAGAAGGTTCCGGATTGTCCGGCACTCCGAGGGGGAGGGTACATGAATGTGTCATTACATATTGAATGATTGCATCATGTACTAAGTGTTCTTGCTGTTCCAAAACTGAAAAGTCAAACTGTCAGTTTGAAAGTTAAACGGCTAAAACAGAAAACTGTGGAAAACAGGAAACTGTGGGAAACAGGAAACTGTGGGAAACAAGCAAGAGGTGGTTGGATCCGACTTGGGGGAGGAGTCCCTCCAAGCCGGCGCGCCAACCAAGGCCGACTTGGGGAGGGACTCCCCTCCCCTTGGCCGCCCCTCCCACCTATAAAAGGAGGGGCAGGGCCTCCTCCTCTAGACACACAAGTTCCTATCCTCTAATCTCCGGTTTAGAGCCGTTTTGGTTTAGAGCTTCTAATTGCTTTAGCCTGCGGTTTAGAGCCTTCTAATTGGTGTGTCTAATCCCTAGACCACTAATAGCTCTCTCTCATACTCCACCATACTCGCTCCGGCTTAAGGCGAAGCCCTGCGGGATCTCCCCTCTACTTCCGGTACCACGCCGTTGTGCTGCCGGAATCGCGAGGAGAGTGCTACAACCTCCGCTGCCTGCTGGAACAAGGGAGAGGAAGGTCTTCGTCGAGTACCGAACGTGTGACCGACTACGGAAGCGCTGCCGGAACGCAGCGCCGGAAGGATCGTCTACACGATCTTGAGATCGGAAAGAGTACGACTACATCACCCACGAGAATCCGCTCTCGTTAAACACTTTGGAATCTTCGAGGGTAAGTTATTCCATCGACTCGTTGCTACAATCTAGTAGATAGATCTTGGCTTGTTTGTTTGTATGCGATAGAATTTTTTTGTTTTCCATGCTACGAACCTAAAGTGGTATTATGTTCGGTCCTTTAAGTACTCCAGGTTCTATGTTTCTTGATAATCTTTGGGCAAATTTGCTTTTCTTATATCCGTTTAGTTTAACTAAAGTTATTTTCATAATCTACTGTGGACACATAGCCACCAAAATATACAAAAAGAGCTAGCCGAGCTATAGAGTAAGAAACAAATTCTTTGGAAAACGAGATCATTCCATTCGTTGTGCCAAATGCAACTAGAAATACAATATAATTTCTAGAGTGAATTGTAGTTTATGGTGCTTGCTTTCACAATTTTTCAGATTAATGACCCCATTTACCATGCTTCGATCCGAATTACCGCAGCTAGTGAAAGTTTTGCCAGCTTTTATCCCTTTTAATATAGGTTTTATATAATTGGAGCAATCTGCCGGGTGTGTCACCTTTGTCATATACATGTGGTGTGCCACGTCGCGATCTTTGTCTTGGATTTTGTTTATTCTCATGCGAACCTCAGTTGGTTTCATGCAAGTTTAATGAGTTATTTAGAAAATGTGTTTTAAGAAACATAAAGTGTACACTACTAGGAAAACAACTATAGATAGACAAGACTTCTATGACGCATATGTTTTTCCATGTTTTGCCACACAAGTTTTCACCGGGATTGGGCACCCGGGCTTTCTGTGACGCATATAGCCATATCCGCCACAGGAGTTGAAACTTCTGTGGCCGCATTTGACCATATACGCCACAGAAAGCTCGGGTGGACCCTACCACGAAATCTTGTTGAACGCACTCTAACCAACATTTTATGGCGCATATGACCATATGCGCCATATAAGGGTCCATCTTCTGTGGGGCATATAGAGGTATACACCAAAGAATTGGAATAGGAAAAACAGAACCCACCCCTCCCCCATGGGATCGCCTTTTTAGCCTTACAAAAATAAAAGAAAATGAAAAACACTTTAAAAAATAAAATCCTTTCACATAGTGGTAGGTAATGTGATCTAGTTTGTATAAAAATTAACAAACATGCATTTTGACTTTCTATGCAAAAAAAAGTCATGCCACGGTAAAACGGCCGTAACTTTTGCGTACGATGTCAGAAAAAACGTTTAATATACCAAAATGACGAGAACGAGATTTTGCATCCGCTTGCAATGACCTTGATCGTTTAGTGATTTTTTAGATTTTCAAAATTCAAAAGGAGTAAAAAGTTATAGTCAAAAGATCTTATTTCCTGCCAAAAAATAAAAAAGGGGGAGAAACTTCCGTGGCGCATTTCCCCCATATGCGCCACAGAAGTCTTGGGAGGGATTCAAAATTTGAATCCTGCCGCCCCTTCTCCCTCTCTTATCCTCTTCCACTCCTCCACCCTTCTCCTCCTCCACTTCTTCTCCCCTTCTTCATCACCTTCTCCTCCTCCTCCTC
The DNA here is from genome assembly GCA_030063025.1 of Avena longiglumis. NCBI lineage: Eukaryota > Viridiplantae > Streptophyta > Magnoliopsida > Poales > Poaceae > Avena > Avena longiglumis. Next base: position 140,887,136 of record CP125974.1, read on the forward strand.
CCTCCTCCTCCACCCCGGTGAGCTCCTCCTCCTTCTCCTCCTCCCACCTTCCACCTCCCTCCTCCCTCCTCCTCCACCTCGGTGAGCTCCACCTCCGGCGGCCTCCTCTTCTCCCCCACCGGCGATCTCCACCTCCTCCTTCCCCTCCTCCACCGGTGGCCTCATCCCCTCCTCCTCCTCCCCCTCCGGCCACCATCAGCCTCCTTTTCCTCCTCCGGTGACTCCCGCCTCCGACTATCCCCACCTCTGGCCAGATCTGGCCGGGTTTTCTTTTTGAAATTTTAAAAAAAATGTGGCGCATGTTGGCAATATGCGCCACAGAAGTTTGAGATCTGGTTGGGGACTTCTGTGGCGCATATTGACAATATGCACCACAGAAGTTTTTGAGACTTCGGTGGCGCATTTCAATATGCGCCACAGAACTACACTTTAGTGACGTGATAGCAGTGGCACATCCCATATTGGGCCATAGAAGTTGAAAAATGGTGCGCCACTGATGAGCTTTTTCCTATTAGTGGTGGCTGCAACATGAAGATACTATGTACATATATAGTTGGAGATCACATTGCACTTTGCTGGGTGGATGGTATTGGAGGAAATCTATCCCCCAACAGGGAGAAGATCATTTTTACAAGACACAACTAGCCGAAATAAAATATTCTCACGGTTCTAATCACAGGTATTTTGTCATAAGACAGGAGACCGAACATAGCTAGCTAGCTAGTTTCCCAAATGAGCAATAAGCACTAACCCAACCCAAGTGTTATATATGCAACCACATCGAATCTTTCCCAAAGGAAAAAAAAGAGAGATATCATTCTTTGAGCAAACAATTGAAATGTGTGAATCAGAGCAAGCCGCTGAGAAAGATCGTTGCTAGTATTACCGCAAAAATTAAAATAAAAGAGAAAAGGTTAGCATTATCGCAAGAAAGAAAAGAGGAAAAAGCTACATATACCTACTGTACTTTCCTTTGAACCATCAACACATACGCATTTCTCCATCGGTCTTTATATAAACCTCTCAGCTCAGGAAGTCAGGAGTCGACCAGTGAGAGGAACGTGCAGTGGCCATGTCGTCTGATGCGGGGAAGAAGGCGTATGTTGTGGCCATGGTGATCCAGGTGATCTACACGGGCATGTACGTCATGTCGAAGGCGGCCTTGGACGGCGGCATGAACAGCTTCGTCTTCATCTTCTACCGCCAGGCTGCAGCCACTCTCCTCCTGCTGCCCCTCGCCATCCTCCTCGAGAGGTAATTAACAATAATCACTTTTTCTCCCCCAAAAAAGTATCTTAGCACTTTGCATAATTGCTTGACCAAGGCTTTGATTAACAGCTAATTAACACTTTGCATTCATGCATGTAATCCCTGTTTGAATCTGATGGTAATGATTTTTGCAGGAAAAACGCGCCACCCATGTCACTGTGGTTGTTCACCAAGATATTCATGTATGCTTTACTCGGGTACGTACGTAAGAGATCATTCCCGATGTTGGTAATTCATATGGAGAAAGAGATCGATCATACATACACTAACTAATCAACATGCATGTTATATAGGAGCACGGTGAGCATGAACCTGCACAACCTGAGCCTCAAGTACACCTCAGCGACGGTGGTATCGGCTACGAGCAACTCCATCCCAGTCATCACCTTCCTTTTCGCTGTCCTCCTCCACCTGGAAGCCATCAAGATCCGCGCCTCCTCGGGCATGGCCAAGCTCGCCGGCGTGGCGCTCTGCGTGGCCGGCGTGCTCGTCATCGCCCTCTACGCCGGTCCGCCTCTCAGCCCGCTCAACCACCACCGCGCCTTCGCCGGCCACGCGCACGCCAACAAGCAGGAGGGGCAGTGGATGAAGGGCACGTTCCTGATGCTGCTGGCGAACATCACGTGGTCGCTCTGGATGGTGCTCCAGGCGCGCCTCCTCAAGGAGTACCCCAGCAAGCTGCTGCTCACGGCGCTGCAGTGCCTACTGAGCGCCGCGCAGTCGCTCGTGCTGGCGGCGGCGGCGACCGGAGGGAAGGAAGGGGAGGGCGCGTGGAGGCTAAGGATGGACGTGGCCTACTCCGGGTTCGTGGTCACTGGGGTGTCCTTCTACCTGCAGGCGTGGTGCATCGAGAGGCGCGGGCCGGTGTTCCTGGCCATGTCCAACCCGCTGGGCCTCCTGCTCACCGTGTTCTGTTCGTCGTTCTTCCTCGGCGAGGTCGTCCACCTCGGCAGCGTCCTCGGCGGCGCGCTGTTGGTGGCAGGGCTCTACAGCATGCTCTGGGGGAAGAGCAAGGAGCAGCCGCCTCCGCCCTCGCCTCCTACCGCGTCAGGTGTAGATTATACGAAATATATACACGGTTACCTACAGAGGCAACATCTGACTGCGCATGCAGAGTAGGGGCTGCAGCGTCCCAAACCCCTTCATCTTCACCATCGACATTAGCCATCACCACCCGGCGGAGGTAGGATTATTTCCTAACAAACTCCCCCTAAGCTAGCTGCCCTTCTACTCGACGCTCACCATGCCGATGCGAGTGCGGAGCTCCTGGAACCGAACGCGTGCAAAGGGCTTGGTGAGGATGTCCGCGAGCTGCTCCCCAGTGCTGATGTGCTCGATGCAGATCTTCCCAAATTCGATGCACTCGCGAATGTAGTGGAACCGCACCTCAATGTGCTTGGACCGATCATGAAACACCCGATTCTTGCACAGTTGGATGGCGGACTTGTTGTCGATGAAGATGGTTGGTGCGCCACCTTCTCTTCCGGTCATGTCATCCATCAGACGGCGGAGCCACACACCCTGACAGGCAGCGGTGGTGGCAGCGACGTATTTCGCCTCACACGAAGACAACGCGACGATCTTCTGCTTCTGTGACTGCCACGTGATCGGGTTGTCACCGAACGAGAAGAAGAGGCCAGTGGTGCTCTTCCGGTCGTCAACATCGCCGGCCATGTCAGAGTCGTTGGATCCCTTCAGTTCACGGTCACCACCACGCGTGTACCTGTAGCCATAGTTTCGTGTTCCAGCGATGTACCTCAGGAGGTGCTTGACAGCTGCCAGGTGCTCTGTTGTGGGCTCTTCCATAAAACGGCTCACATATTCAACGGCGAAGGAGATGTCCGGGTGGATGTGCACAAGGTAGCACAAACACCCGACCACGCTGCGGTAGAACGTGGTGTCGGTGGTCGGCGCCTTGCTCCCCCTGCTGAGCTTGAGCCGCGACTCCGTCGGCACGAGCGCTGGGTTGCACTCTGCCATGCCCGCGCGCTCCAGTAGCTTCCCAACATAGGCGGCCTGGGACAGAATGATGCCACTCCCGCTCTGGCGCACCTCTATGCCGAGGTAGTAATGCAGGAGACCAAGATCGCTCATACGGAATTTCTCCACCATCTCCTTCTTGAATTTTGCGATTTCCTCAGCATCTGCACCGGTGATGATGAGATCGTCAACGTGTACACCAAGGAGCAGCCTCGTACGCCCTTGTCTGCGCGCATACATCACGTGTTCTGACGACGAACAGCTGAAGCCGAGCTGTCAGAGCGGGGCGTCCAGCTTTGTGTTCCAGGCACGAGGCGCCTGCCTCAGCCCATACAAGGCTTTGTGGAGCCAATACACCTTGCCCTGTGCACCGTCACGCGCGAAGCCAGGTGGCTGCGCACCGTACACTTCCTCCTGCAGGTCTCCATTGAGAAACGCGGATTTCACGTCGAGGTGGTGCACCTTCTAGTCCTGGTGCGTAGCTACCGCGATGAGGACGCACACTGAGTCCAGGCGTGCGACCGGTGCAAATACCTCGTCGAAGTACACGCCTTCCTGATGCACATAGCCCTTGGCGACCAGCCATGCCTTGTGCTTGACAATGGCACCGGCGGCATCGCGCTTTGTCTTGAACACCCATTTCAGACCGATCGGACGGTGACCTGCAGGTAGATCGGTGAGTGACCATGTCCCATTCTCCTCGATGGACGCGAGCTCATCCAGCATAGCCTTACACCAGTAATCATGTGGCTTAGCCTCGGCGAAGTTGTTCGGCTCGTCGATGAGAAGCAGCTGCTCGCCGTGGTCATGATCGCATGCAGCTGCGTCTAGCATGTCAGCAACTAGGCGGAAGCGCATGTCAGCAACTAGGCGGAAGCGGTGTGGCCTTGTAGCATCGTCATCATGGTCCAGAAGCTCGCTGGCGTTGCTTGGTGGCAGGACGAACCTGACGGGATGTTCTGAAACTGTTCTGTCAGAGACAAGAACATGTCCAGAGTGGTTGCCGCGGCAAAACTTGATGCCGAAACCTCTGCCACATCAGAGCCTCCTGTCGTGGCTCTAGGTACATGTGATGATGGCATGTCGCGGCCTGGAGTCTCGCGGCCCAGAGGCACTCCCCCGTGAACCACGTACTCGATGACGAGCGGATCGTCCTCGCCGCCTCGTTGCTCATGGCTCCAATCCCACACACTGGCCTCGTCGAAGACCACATCCCTAGAGATGATCACACGGTCGTTCACTGGGTCGTACAGCCTATAGGCTTTGGATCCAGGTTCGTACCCTAGGAAGACGGTTTTGACGCTGCGGTCGTCCAGCTTCTTCAGCCCTGGCTTGGTGAACTTGGCATGAACAACACAGCCAAAGGCTCGGAGATGCTCCACGGCCGGTTTTCTCCCATGCCGCGCCTCCAACGGTGTCTTGCCGTCCAGCGCACGCATGAGGGACCGGTTGAGTATGTACACAGCAGTGAGCACCGCCTCGCCCCAGAAGCGATTTGGCATCCCCTTTTCCTTCAACATTCTCCATGCCATGCTGGCGACGTTCTGGTTCCGGCGCTCCACGAATCCGTTCTACTGCAGAGAGTAAGAGGCCGTCAGATGGCGCTGCACGCCGTGCTCGGAGAATAACTTGCCGAGGGCCGCGGATGTGAACTCTCCCTCCTGATATGTGCGGAAAGTGCGGAGTGAGAACTGGGATTCCAGCTCAGCTGCTGCCTTGAAGCGCTTGATAACATCCGCGGCTGCGTCCTTCGACTGAAGCACAACGCTGAATCACATGCCCCTGCAAAAACATGTTAGATGCCTCTAATTTTCTTTGCATGTTTTACGTGGCTCGGGGCTTTCGAATAATAACCATTCTTACCTATGAACATGAACCAAAATGCTGATACAAGTGTTTTCAAGTGCAGATTGTAAATGAATCTTAACTATGGTGGGAGAGACAGACACCCGCAAAGCCACTTGTGTAATGCAATTTGCACGTTGAGCGTGGAGCAAGTCTCATGTGCAACGACATGTAACGTTAGCCCGGGGCGCTGAAGGGGTTCGTAGCATGGGAAACAAAAAAATCTATTGCATGAACACACACAAGGCAAGATCTATCTACTAGATTGTATCAACGAGTCGATAGAGTACTAACCCTCGAAGATCTAAAGCGGTTAACGAGAGCAGATTCTCGTGGGTGATGTAGTCGTTCACTTGTCGATCTCAAGAACGCATAGACGATCCTTCCGCTGCCGAATTCCGGCAGCGCTCCCGTAGTCGGTCACACGTACGATACTCGACGAAGACCTTCCTCTCCCTTGTTCCAGCAGGCAGCAAAGGTTGTAGCTCTCGCCTCGTGATTCCGGCAGCACGACGACATGGTGATGGAAGTAGAGGGGAAATCCCACAGGGCTTAGCCTAAGCCGAAGCAGGTATGGTGGAGTAGAGAGAGCCTCGGTGCTAGGGTTTAGATGCCGAGGGAAGAGGGCAGCCGGCGGCTAGGGTTTAGGCTAGACGGCAACGACGGTTTAGAGGGGATCTAGGGCGCCGACGACTTGGGGGGAGCGGCGCTAGAGATTGGGTCTTGGGCGCCTAGGGAAAGGGGGATACCTTGGGATGCGCCCCCCTCCTTATATAGGTGGCGGGCGTCCAAGGGTTTTCCCATCCCAGGTGGAAACCATCCTTAACTCAGCCTCCAAAGGAAGAGGCTGAAACCTTTTCCACCAAGACTTCCCTCTTACCAAAAACTAGAGTTCGATTTTTCAAACTAGGATTTGACTATTCAAACTAGGGTTTGACCCTTTTACTAGTCTTGGCCAAATTGACCCTTTAGGTTTTGGTGTGACTAGCCCCTAGGGCATTCCACTCTTCAAGTGACCCCCTCCCGGGGTGGTGGACCTTCTAGAACATTCTATAGATTCTAGTCAAAACATTTTCGATCCCCCGGAAATTGACTTTCCTTGTATGAATCTTATTCTTTGGACCATTCCGGATCTCCTCGTGATATCTTGGATCCCATCCGAGACTCCGAACAACATTCAATCTCTTTACTCACATTCCATATCTACTAAACAACATCGAATCCTTAAGTGTGTCTCCCTACGGTTCGTGAATTATGGAGACATGATCGAGGCTCTTATCTGATCAATAACCAATAGAGGAATCTGGAAATTCATATGGCTCCCACATATTTCTACGATTACTTCATGGTCGAATGAACCATTTACATACGATACCAATTTCTCTTCGCCTCGCGATATTTTACTTATCCGAGGTTTGATCGTCGGTATCTCTACAAACCTAGTTTAACCTTGTTACCGATAAGTACTCTTTACTCATTCCTGTGATATGTGATACCTTGTGAGCCAGTCACATGCTTGCAAGCTAACTGGATGACATTCCACTGAGAGGGCCTAGAGTATATCTATCCGTTATATGGATGGACAAATCCCACTCTTGATCCATGTGCCTCAACACATACTTTCTGAACACTCAATGCCACCTTTATAACCACCCAGTTACGAGTGGTGTTTGATGTCATCAAAGCATGCATCCAGTGATGGTGATTAACATGATCTCATGATCCCACTAGTGGTCCCTCTAGAACATTCTAGAAGTTTCTGGTCAAAACACCGAAAACATTTCCGAACCTCGGAAATTGACTTTCCTTATATGAATCACATTCTCCGGACCATTGGGGATCTCCTCGTGATGTATTGGATCCAATCCGAGACTCCGAACAACATTCGGTCTCCAACTCACATTCCATATCTACTTAAACAACATCGAACCTTGATGCTCCATGCTTGTTTAGTATCTACCTTGCTTTACTTGTCTACACTTTGAGGTGCTTTTTACATGTTTTCTGGTACTAACCTATTAACAAGTTGCAACAATGCCAGATGCGTGTTTTCTGCTGTTTTTGCTTTCAGAAAAGTTAGTAAAGAAATATTCTCGGAATTGGACGGGACGAAGGACAAAGTCAATAACTTTCCGTGGGGAACAAGAAGTCCAGAGGAGAGACGAGGAGGCCGGCCAGGGGGCCAGACCCACCCTAGGCGCGGGTGGGCCCTACCTCGCGCCTGGGTAGGGTTTGCCTGCCCTGGCGGCCGCCTCGGTCTCCCCCTTCGCTTATAAGAAGCCCCTGATATAGAAACTCTCAGCACCCGATCAGAAATCCATGAAACCGTCTGTAGCCACCGCCACCATTGTCCCTAGATCAGGGGGATCTGAAGCTCTTCCCGACACCCTTCCGGAGGGGAGATCATCTCGGAGGCCTTCTCTCCGATATGATTTGTGAGTAGTTCCACCTTGGACTATGGGTGCATGTAGTAGCTAGATGGTTGTATCTCCTCCTTGTGCTCTCATGTATAGATCTTGTGAGCTCCGTTCATGGTCAAGATCTAATATATTTTTGTAATCATGAATGTTGTGTTTGCAGGGATCCGATGGATATTGAGATTATTATGTTGGTTTTGTTGGAGATATGCCCTAGAGGCAATAATAAAAGTGGTCATTATTATTTCTTTGTGTTTATGATAAATGTTTACATTCATGCTATAATAGTATTAACTGGAAACATTAATACTTGTGTGATTTGTAAACTAAATTAGAGTCCATAGTAAAGCCTCTTTGTAATACTAGCTTGTTGGTTAATAGATGATCGTGGTTTCCCGATCATGAACATTGATATGTTGTTAACAACAAGATCATATCATTAGGAGAATGGTATGATGGACATACTCCTATAGATAAGCGTAGCATTAAGATCAAGTCATTTTCAAGTTTTTTTTTTTTAAGATTTTTTTGCATAGTAACTTCAATTCCTCTTCCATGAGAACATGCTAATCACCATCACCGGAAGGATGCTTTGATGACATCAAACACCACACCGTAACTGGGTGGCTATAAAGGTGGCATTGAGTGTTCGGAAAGTATGTGTTGACGCACATGGATCAAGAGTGGGATTTGTCCATCCATATGACAGATAGATATACTCTGGGCCCTCTCGGTGGAATTTCATCCAATTGGCTTGCAAGCATGTGACTGGCTCACAAGGGATCACATATCATGGGAACGAGAAAATAGTACTTATCAGTAACGAGTTTGAACTAGGTATGCAGAGATACCGACGATCAAAACCTCTGATAAGTAAACTATCGTGAGAAAAGGGAAATTGGTATCATATGTAAGTGGTTCATTCGATCGCAAAGTAATCGTAGAAATATGTGGGAGCCATATGAATTTCCAGATTCCTTTATTGGTTATTGATCGGAGAAGTGTCTCGGCCATGTCCGCATAGTTAACGAACCGTAGGGAGACATGTAGGGGTTCGTAGCATGGAAAACAAAAAATTTCTACCGCATGAACACACAATCAAGATATAATCTATGATCAAGACAAGATCTATCTACTAGATTGTAGCAACGAGTCAATAGAGTACTAACCCTCGAAGATCCAAAGCGGTTAACGAGAGCAGATTCTCATGGATGATGTAGTCGTACACTCCCGATCTCAAGATCGCGCAGTCGATCCTTCCGGCGCTGCGTTCCGGCAGCGCTTCTGCAGTCGTTCACACGTTTGGTACTCGATGAAAACCTTCCTCTCCCTCGTTCCAGCAGGCAGCGGAGGTTGTAGCACTCTCCTCGCGATTCCGGCAGCACGACGGCGTGGTACCGGAAGTAGAGGGGACATCTCGCAGGGCTTCGCCTTAAGCCGGAGCGAGTATGGTGGAGTATGAGAGAGCTCCTCGGCGATCTAGGTTTTAGACACACCAAGGAGGAGGTGCTAGAGCCGGCGTCTAGGGTTTGGGGCACCCCAAGTCGGCGACTAGGGCAACCCTAGGCGGCGGCGACAGCTGCAGGAGGTGGTGGCGCCAAGCTAGGGTTTGGAGGAGAGGTACTTGTGTCTCTTGGAGGGGCAGCCCTGCCCCTTCCTTTATAGGTGGGAGGTGCGGCCAAGGGGAGGGGAGTCCCTCCCCAACTCGGCTTGGAGGTGGGCCGCCGGTTGGAGGAGGGAACTCCTCCCCAACTCGTTTTCAAACTTCCTCCTCCTCTTTCCAAAAACTGCCGTTTGACTTTTCAAACTAGCCGTTTGACTTTTCAAACTAGGATTTGAATAAACCCTATATTTTGGACAGCGAAGACACCTAGTACATAATGCAATCATACCAACTTGATATAACACTTTCATGTACCCCTTCCCCTCCGGAGTGCCGGACATTCCGGAACCTTCTAGAACATTCCCGATGAAAACACCGGAATCATTCTCCAACTCCGAAACGGGACTTTCCTTATATGAATCTTATTCTCCGGACCATTCCGGATCTCCTCGTGATATCCCGGATCCCATCCGAGACTCCGAACAACATTCGGTCTCTTACTCATCATTCCATAACTATTCAACAACATCGAATCCTTAAGTGTGTCTCCCTACGATTCGTGAATTATGCGGACATGATCGAGACTCTTCTCCGATCAATAACCAATAGAGGAATCTGGAAATTCATATGGCTCCCACATATTTCTAATATTACTTTGCGATCGAATGAACCACTTACATACGATACCAATTTCCCTTTGTCTCACGATAGTTTACTTATCCGAGGTTTTGATCGTCGGTATCTCTGCATACCTAGTTCAACCTCGTTACCGATAAGTACTCTTTTCTCGTTCCCGTGGTATGTGATCCCTTGTGATCCAGTCACATGCTTGCAAGCTAATTGGATGACATTCCACCGAGAGGGCCCAGAGTATATCTATCCGTCATATGGATGGACAAATCCCATTCTTGATCCATGTGCCTCAACACATACTTTCTGAACACTCAATGCCACCTTTATAGCCACCCAGTTACGGTGTGGTGTTTGATGTCATCAAAGCATCCTTCCGGTGATGGTGATTAGCATTATCTCATGGTCGAAGGAATTAGGTTACTATGTATCAGAAAGCATATAGCAATTGAACTATTAAAATGACTTGATCTTTATGCTACGCTTATCTATAGGAGTATGTCCATCACATCATTCTCTTAATGATATGACCCTGTTGTTAACAACATCTCTATGTTCATGATCAGGAAACCATGATCATATATTAACCAACAAGCTAGTTTAACAAGAGGCTTTACTAGGGACTCTTTTATGTTTACAAATCACACAAGTATTAATGTTTCCTGTTAATACAATTATAGCATTGGTATGTAAACATTTATCATAAGTATGAAGATATGATAATAACCACTTTATTATTGCCTCTTGGGCATATCTCCAACAGTCTGCCACTTGCACTAGAGTTAATAATCTAGTTTCAAACCTTTGTGTATTCAACACCTATGGCTTTCTGGTGTCGTATGTACACGATTGCTAGTGGTCAACTGATCTCCGGATTTGACACTTCCAGGTCCGTGTGTAATTGCATGTCTTTGCGTATCTACGCATCACTCATTTTCTAATGAGATGGCTTCGCACAAATTTGGTCCTTTGGTGTGACCTTTAGTTCTTTGGGGTTAAAACATGTTGATAATATTGTCGTACAATATATCTTCATAGTATTATCCCGCTGCGAACTACACCTAGTTTGATAACAAACTACTTGAGATAAATGCCCTCTTTAGCTGCTATTATAGCAGTCATATACTTAGCCTTTTGTTGTAGTTTCTGTCACAATGTCTTAACTTTGGAACTCATCCAAATCCATTATGGAACTTACTTTCCATCATATTGTGCCACCCTTAGTTTAGATTGAGATAAACTTAATTTGTACTTTGTGACAAAACTAGTATCAATGTAATTCATTTACAATGAACTAACCATCTATTTGTCACTTCTACAAATAATATACTCTTAGTTCTTCCAAAAGATCATAAGAATATCCTTACTATTGTCCAATGATCAACTTATGAATCATTCTGGTATATGCTCATAACATTTAGAGTATAGGACATATCTAGATTTGTACATATCACAGTATGATTGATATAAATACTCTTTGTGATTTCATACATAAAGTATCAATCTATACTTGAATCTTTGTTTCACTTACCAAGTGTCAATACACTTGAATATATCAATATTGAACACATTCAATCCTTTCTGTGCGACAAGAACCTTTCTTGTAGTTTCTATATTGAACTCATTCAATATCTCATCTATGTACTTCTGGCACAACCATATTAGCGTCTATTCATGCCAAATATTTGGGTTTTGCCTAAGTCTTTCATCGAGATGAAATTCTTAATATGTGTTAATAAAATATACATCTTTTCCAATCAACAATATGTCCTCCACATAATGTATTAGAAATATGTCTTAGCGCTCCCACTTAATTTCTTTCAAATGCAAGCATCTTCATTGTCTCCGATGAAATTAAACTCTTTTAACAGTTTCATCATAGTGAAGATTCTAACTCCGCTATGCTTACTTCAACCATTGAAGTTTGCATACGCTTTTAGCATCCTTTGAATTAACAAAACCCTATGGACCGTGTTATGCACATGTCCTAGGTAACAATTCTATTAGAAGAACTTGTTTTGTTTATTCAACTACCACATAACAAAATTATATGTAGTGGTTGCTATATTAATCCGTCTAGACTAAATATCGCTATGAAAGATCAGATCTTGTCATAGTCAACCTTTGAACATTGTTGTGAACTCTTTCCCAACATGTCGACTATTTCATAGATGTGCAACATCCATGTCTATTTATTTATAGACCCAAACACAACTGTAAGGTCTTACACCTTTCTCGAGGGTCCTTCAAGTTCAAAACTTGATTTCTCGTGTATGGAACTATCACGGATTTTATGGCTTCAAGCCATTTGACGGAGTCAGGGCCCATCATCGCTTCTTTGCATGTAGTCGGATCATTATTGTCAAATAATGATTTAACTCTCAAATCTTGGTATTTGATTGTTTACCCGACCTACTTGTTTCAATAGGAACTTAGATCTCCGTGACCACAACCTTGGAGGCACGTGAGCCATGAGCATTATTCTTGCCTCGGAACACTTTTTTGCTGCGCAACTTTGCACATATACCTAAGGTTCTTTTAACCTTATCAAAGTTCTTTTGTCCTCCCACTTAACTTTTCACGAAAAATTCCTTCTCTAAGAAACTTGACGTTCTAAGCGACAAACATTTTGTCTCCGATGTTATGGAGGAAGGTTATTCAAATAACATACAAAGACAGGTTCATCCGACTTTGGTTGCAAACATCTTTCTTATGCATAGCATACCAATGTTTAAGAAAGGACAACTTGGGTTTTATCCCAAACCATAACTTTATATGGTGTCATTTCAACGGATTATGATGGAGCTCTTTTCAGTGGAAAAACGGTAGTCTCTAAAGCTTTTAATCTTTAAAATATAATGGCAGTTTTATGAATTATACCTTTGATCTTACCATGTCAAACAAGGTTTAATTACACATCTCGAACGCTCCATACTCTTATGGTGTTTCGGGATATGCAAATCCACGGAACGATTCCTTAAATCTTAGGTATTATGCTAAACTCGTAACTCAAATATCTTCCTTTATGATCCTATCATAAACTATTTATATTCTCGTTACAATGATTTTTCACTTCATCTTGAAAGTCTTTGAACTTTTCAAATGTTTCATACTTCATCCTTATTAAGTAAATATTCATATATTCACTCAAATTTTCGGAGAAAGCATATGAAGTTGAAATCCATCGCTTTTGACTACACATGATGGACTTTGTACAACAATATGTACAATTTCCAATAAGCTAGTCTTTCGTTCCCTTTGTGGCCTATGAACGAAGTTTTAATTATCTCTAGGAAAGTTTCACAAGCGTCATGTGATCAAAATCAAAAGACTCCAAAATTCCATCCACATGGAGTTTCTTCATGTTATCTTTCCAATATAATTTAAACGGCGATGTCACTTCCTAAGTGATCTTTCAATCAATTTGTCTTTCGACATCTTTAGCACTAGTTTTATGGATGTGATTTCTCCAACGAGATTTGCGAATCATCCATCTTTTATGGATTACGGCAATTATTTGAACAACCCTTTTGTTCTCATAATACCTGATAAAACAAATCTTGAAGGCAAGCTTTGACGTTTAACGAGCAACACAATAACCTTTTATTTGTTCTCGATGAACATCATCACATATTCTTTTGCTAGTTACTTAGGCCATTGTAGTTCATGAATTGTGTTGTTTCGTATGACGATTCACACCAACAAATTCAGTATCAAATACTTAAGAACCACATTGTTTAATAAGCAAAGAATATAGCCATAACATGTATATCATCTATATACTTAAACTGAACAATTCTAGTCTTTTCTTTTCTGCCATATATTTATGAGATTCTCTTTCAGTATTTCCTTTTCTGTTTGAAAGAATCTATCAACATCAATAGTGGAGTCATACATATGACACATAGTCCAAAGCGTGTATAGTTAAATACCAATGTCTTTGGACTTGCACTTTGAAGTAGATCACCATTATCAAATGTTTGGTGTTCTTTCAAAATCCTTTCTTTAGTAATCTCTTGGTGTAGTAAACATTTTACCTACATCAAATTTTCACCCTCATCATGGATTTATCCATGATCAAGCTACTTTTAGCTTATAAAGATGAATCGCGAGTATAATGTTGCTCTCCAAAACCTTTTGGTGGTTTAGGACAACTAGTGTCTCCAACCTTTTGCAAATTCTTATCAAATATGAGAACATGACTTTTGCCATATTATACTCTATCATGTTGCAACCAAAACTTCGTTTCAGATATCACAATATCTTCCACACATCATGGTTTCTGAAACAACTCTTTCAGATCCTAGATAACCTTGATATTAAGACAATCCTTTGAATATCAAGAATCATGGAGACAAACATGATACTTATATACTAACATTGGAATTGTTACTCTTGATTTAATACCAACTATTAAACTTCATGGAGTAATCAAAACTTACTTCATGGAGTAATCAAAACTTATTGAAAGTTTGCAATGGGACTTTTAAACTTTTAGATTAACACTTCAAAAACAATACGATACTAGTTCGTAAAGTAACTAACCAGAATTCTATAGTTCTATCATCTCAATTATAACTAAGCGCAAGGTGGTAAACGGATGCCAATTACTACAAAAATTATGCAAATTCACTTTGAGTTAATTTATGATAAATAGTGTTCAACTTTTAATCATATTGCTGCTAAACTCCCACTCAAAACAATATCCCTCACATTGTTTTAGTGATCACACGAACCAAATCCACCACATCAAAACTGATCATCACGAGAGTTGATATAGCTTCAATGGCGAACAATCAACATGTTCATCATATCTACTATATGACTCATGCTTTACCTTTCGGTGATCCGTGTTCCTGAGACCATGTCTGTACATGCTAGGCTCGTCAAGATCAAACCTTAGCTTCCGCATGAGCAAATCTGGCTTGCCCACGTTGTATACACTTGCGAAATCTAACACACCCGATCATCACATGGTGCTTCGAAACAACAAGCTTTAGCAACGGTGCTAACTAAGGGTGAACACTTTATGACTTGAAATTCATGTGCATGAGGGGTCATCTTATAATGCTACCGTCGTCTACTAAGCAATACAAGATGCATAAAGGATTAACATCACATGCAATTCATAATAAGTGATATGATATGGCCTTTCTTCTTTGTGCTTCCGATCTCCATCTTCAAGCACGAACATGATCTCCATCATCACCAACATTGCATCAAGGTCAATGACGCTGCTCCATGGTTGTCGTCCACCAGCTTCAACTATTACAACTACTTTGAATAGACACGCGGGTCTTAACAGAATTTAAAGACAACCATATGGATCCTGCCGGTTGCCAACTTACAATAAGGACCATTGCATACATCATATATAATCACAATCTTGGCCATATCACATCACAGCACACCCCTGCAAAACAAAGTTAGACGCCTCTAATTTTCTTTGCATATTTTACGTGGTTTGGGGCTTTCAATAAGTGTAACTCTAACTTACGAACAAGAACCACAACATTGATACTAGTATTGTCAATCACCCGTTGTAAATTGAATCTTAACTATGTTGGGAGAAACAGGCACCCGCAAAGCCACTTATGCAATACAAGTTGCATGTCAAGCGTGGAGCAAGTCTCATGAACGATGTCATGTAAGGTTAGCCCGGGCCGCTTCATCCCACCATCCCGCAAGATGCAAAGTACACAAGAAACAATCGACAACAAAAGCATCAACGCCCACAATGACCATTGTGTTCTACTCGTGCAAACAGATCTACATATAGACACGGCTCTGATACCACTGTAGGGGTTCGTAGCATGGAAAACAAAAATTTTCTACCGCATGAACACACAATCAAGATCTAATCTATGATCAAGCCAAGATCTATCTACTAGATTGTAGCAACGAGTCAATAGAGTACTAACCCTCGAAGATCCAAAGCGGTTAACGAGAGCAGATTCTCGTGGATGATGTAGTCGTACACTCCCGATCTCAAGATCACGCAAACGATCCTTCCGGCGCTGCATTCCGGCAGCGCTTCCGCAGTCGGTCATACGTTCGGTACTCGATGAAGACCTTCCTCTCCCTCGTTCCAGCAGGCAACGGAGGTTGTATCACTCTCCTAGCGATTCCGGTAGCACGACGACGTGGTACCTGAAGTAGAGGGGAGATCTCGCAGGGCTTCGCCTTAAGCTGGAGCGAGTATGGTGGAGTATGAGAGAGCTCCTCGGCGATCTAGGTTTTAGACACACCAAGGAGGAGGTGCTAGAGCCGGCGGCTAGGGTTTGGGGCACCCCAAGTCGGCGACTAGGGAAACCCTAGGGGGCGGCGGCAACTGCTGGAGGTGGTGGCGCCAAGCTAGGGTTTGGAGGAGAGGTACTTGTGTCTCTTGGAGGGGCAGCCCTGCCCCTCCCTTTATAGGTGGGAGGTGCGGCCAAGGGGAGGGGAGTCCCTCCCCAACTCGGCTTGGAGGTGGGCCGCCGGTTGGAGGAGGGAACTCCTCCCCAACTCGGTTTCAAACTTCCTCCTCCTCTTTCCAAAAACTGCCGTTTGACTTTTCAAACTAGCCGTTTGACTTTTCAAACTAGGATTTGAATAAACCCCATATTTTGGACAGCGAAGACACCTAGTACATAATGCAATCATACCAACTTGATATACCACTTTCATGTACCCCTTCCCCTTCGGAGTGCCGGACATTCCGGAACCTTCTAGAACATTCCCGATGAAAACACCGGAATCATTCTCCAACTCCGAAACGGGACTTTCCTTATATGAATCTTATTCTTCGGACCATTCCGGATCTCCTCGTGATATCCCGGATCCCATCCGAGACTCCAAACAACATTCGGTCTCTTACTCATCATTCCATAACTACTCAACAACATCGAATCCTTAAGTGTGTCTCCCTACGGTTCGTGAATTATGCGGACATGATCGAGACTCTTCTCCGATCAATAACCAATAGATCGAATGAACCACTTACATACGATACCAATTTCCCTTTGTCTCACGATAGTTTACTTATCCGAGGTTTTGATCGTCGGTATCTCTGCATACCTAGTTCAACCTCGTTACCGATAAGTACTCTTTTCTCGTTCCTGTGGTATGTGATCCCTTGTGAGCCAGTAACATGCTTGCAAGCTAATTGGATGACATTCCACCGAGAGGGCCCAGAGTATATCTATCCGTCATATGGATGGACAAATCCCATTCTTGATCCATGTGCCTCAACACATACTTTCCGAACACTCAATGCCACCTTTATAGCCACCCAGTTATGGTGTGGTGTTTGATGTCATCAAAGCATCCTTCCGGTGATGGTGATTAGCATGATCTTATGGTCGAAGGAATTAGGTTACTATGTATCATAAAGCATATAGCAATTGATCTTCATGTGCCACATGCAAACATGTTGAGTGTAGACTCATGACTCCTAATCCTCATCAGAGTAACCTGCAACATCACAAGTTACAGCCACAGTGGGTCAATACATTGGAATAGTATTGGAAAGTGATACCTTAGTATATTATTGGTGGACTACATACTATATGCAATTTGGCTAAGTGTAGCTTAGGCTTGCTTTGCTCAAAATAGGTTTTGCCTATTAGTTGAAATCACTAAGTTTTTCTTTGTCAAAACTTTTCCCAAGGAACCACCAATAGACATTGGGGTCCTTCACCCTTGTTCACCCACAAGTTTTACTTAGAAATTGGGATGAGGAGATTCTTGATAGCTTCCATGTCTTGATGCTCAAGTTTTCCTTTTCCAGGGACATGGCTAAGTACTTAGATTCTTCCATCTGCAGAGGTTGTGCACTTTCCCCACAAGTTTTGATTTTCACCAAGACAGGACCTTTCAGAAGCCTTCCCTTAGACCAAATGGACACGCTCCAACCTATCATCCCACTACCACCAACTGTCCAAATGGCTAAGTTATTGCAACCTATATGATCCTGGCAGAGCCCATATTGCCAAGTGGCTGCACTAGAAGCTTCTTAACATTTGGCCTCTCAAATCCCCTTGTTCCTGGGTGGCTTTCCACAAGTGAGATACACAAGGTAAACCATAGAAATGGGCCTTGTGTAACCACTCAAGATAAACCATTCCTTCCATTCCACCCAGGTGTTTCATTTACTTAGTTGTTTTATTAAGCAAAAACACAAGTCCAAAGACTTAGCATATTTTTCCATAGCAGGAATAATTCACCACCCTTGGTTGCTACTAGCTAGGCTAAGCATGGCATAGATAACATCTACTTAGAAATTTCTAGCAATTCTATAACTACTAGGATTTCCCAAGCATAGCATATAAGCAAAATATAGCCATGCAAGACTAGCAAAAATATTTCTAATGCATAGTACAAAAACATAGGGATAAAAATATCATGAAGCACCACTTGCCTTGGTAGTTTGGAGAGTAGCTACACTCCTCACAATCACAATCACTATTGGCACCAAAATCTACACATAAAATCATAGCAACAAATCACATACAAAATAAATACAAGCAAAAATACAGGGATGCATGCAATATGGTATGTGGTGATTTTATAAACTCAATAAGACAAGTGCACAGTACTGGTTCATAAACAAGTTCAAAACTTGCCAAAAAACATTTATTTAAACACTAAAACATTTCTCAAATAATTTATATACACAAAATAGTCCTACACATGTTTCTATAAATAAAACCATTTTAACAGAAACAAAATATTAAACACATTGAATATTTGAAAAGGTCTTGCTCTCCTGATTCCATTGATATAAAATTCATCAAATTTGGACGTGGGGATCAAAAGTTATGACTAAATCAAAATCAAACATCTAATAGATTCAAATTCTGATTTTAAATCTAATTCCTAGCCACGCGTCACGTTCTGATTGGTGCGTACCGATTCGCTCAGGATCACGCACACAAGCCGTTAGATCTAACTTAATCTGCATGGCCCAGATCTACTCGTACCCCTTCGTTTAAGTGTTCTATCTAGCCCATCAGATCTGGATCCAACGGTGCGCGATCAAACGACCACACTCTGGCGGCGGCGGCTCTGTCTACGGCGGCGCGGTGGCTACAGGGGGCTCTGGGGTCGTCGGAGGTGCTTACCAGACTCACGACGGTGTACTGAAGCTCAACGTGGCGACGGCTTGACAAGGGGCGCACGGACACGGCGGCACGGGCTCGTCGGAGTTGAAGACAACGTCGGGTGTTCGGTGACGAAGTCGTTGGCGGTGCTCCGGGTCACCCTAGCACGAATCAAAGACATCAGGGGGTGCGCAAGGCTACGGCGAACCGCTCGCGTGAATCAGAGGCGAAGGGGAACACGGGGCTCACCGAATTTAGTCGCCGGAGTTGAAGACGTCGTCGGGAGCTTGCAATGCTTGATGAAGTCGACAACCTAGGGCAGTATAGGATGAACTAATGGTGTCAGAATGTGCGCAAGGAAGTTGCGAGGCCGTCTGCATGAACTAGAGGGGAAGGGGCACGCGGGGCTCACCGGGATTGGTCGCCGGAGTGAGCTCTATCTGCAGCGGTGCAAGAGCGATTGCGGGTAGCCTGGGGGCGCTCTGTGCTCGGGGTCTGGGGGAAAATGGAGAGGGGGCAGAGGGGGTTTAAGTAGGCGAGACGAGGGCGTGAATCACTCCTACAATCAACGGGAATTGACGACGCGATAATAAACAGGAAACACTCGCTTGATTTGGGGAAGAACACGTCGCCGGGGTGGAGACGATGACGCCGTGTGGGCCACGGCTGTCAGCGAGTGAACGAGAGAGAAGGTGGGGCCCTTGCGTCAGCGACTATGGGTGCGGGTGTGAGTGAAGAAAACGCTTCGCGAGGGGGGGGGGGGTTGCTGGGCTAGTTGGGCTGGTTGGGCCTATTAGCCGTTTGGCTTATTTTTTTCCTTCTTATTCCTTTTTCTTTTTCTGTTTGAATTTCTAAAACTGATTTCAAACACCAATTTCAAATCTGTTTGATTTCAAATATTCTCCACATTTTTGTACAGTGAATCTTGCACTCACATAAGTGTCAAACCTATCTGTTTACAAAAACCATCTTGGGTTATTTGAAAATTAGAATTAAAACCAAGCCATTATGTGATGTAATAATAGGCATAAACTTGGTTTTATCTCAAACTTTGTTTGGAAACTTTATTCAAAATTTTGTAACCACTTATATTTGAATTCAAAACCCTACTGAATGATTATTTGCATCACACTCAATAGCAAGTAGCCCAAAGGCTAGAGTGTTCATACATAAAATAATGAGCCATATATGCTCCTGTTTTTGAAATGATTTTGTAATGAAACCCTAAATGATCATGAATAAATGGATGATATGCATGAGTTTGAAACATGATTTTTGGGATGTTACATAGGGATATTGTTTTGAGTGGGAGTTCACCTAGATTAATTTAACTATTAATTAGAACTCAATTTGTCATAAACTTAGTCTAAACTATTGCAAATATGTTGTAGATCAATGGCGGCCCCTACCATCAATTTTAATGCGTTCCTAGAGAAAGAAAAGTTGAAAAACAATGGAATCAACTTCACGGATTGGTTCCGCAATTTGAGGATTGTCCTCAATGCTGGTAATTTGACCTATGTGCTGGATGCACCGCTGGGTGACCCACCTGTAGCTGATGCTACCGATGAGGTAAAGAATGTTTTCATCACTCGGAAGAATCAGTACTCCACAGTTCAGTGTGCTATCTTGTATGGTTTGGAATCGGAGCTTCAGAAAAGGTTTGAGAACCATGACCCACATGATATTGTCCGGGAACTCAAAATGATATTTGAGGCTCACGCGGCAGTTGAGAGTTATGAGGCTTCTGAAAAGTTCTTTAACTGCAAGATGGAAGAGGGCAGCTCCGTCAGTGAGCACGTGCTTAAGATGTCTGGGCACGCAAGCAAGCTTCAAAGCTTAGGTATAGTGATTCCTAATGCTTTGGAGATTCACCGTGTCCTCCAATCACTACCACCAAGTTATAGGAACTTTGTGATGAACTACAATATGCAAAACATGGACAAGTCGTTGCCCGAACTCTTCTTCATGTTAAAATCTACGGAAGTGGAGATCAAGAAAGAGCACCAAGTGTTGATGGTCAATAAGACCAACAAATTCAAGAAGCAAGGCAAGTCTAAGAAAAAGGGAAACTTCAATAAGGGCGGTAAGAAAGTTACCGCGCCGGCGAAGAAGACCAAGGCTGGGCCTAAGCCGGATACTGAGTGCTTTTACTGCAAGGGAGAAGGTCACTGGAAGAGGAATTTCCCTAAGTACTTGGCGAATTTGAAGAACGGCAACATCAAGAAGAAAGGTATATCCGATATACATGTTATTGATGTGTATCTCACTAGTACTCGTAGTAGTGCCTGGGTATTTGATACTGGTTCGGCTGCTCATATTTGTAACTCAAAACAGGTGCTAAAGAATAGACGGAAGCTAGCGAAGAATGAGGTGACGATGCGCGTTGGAAATGTTTAAAAGGTTGATGTGATCTTGGTCGGCACGCTACCTATTCATCTACCATCGGGATTAGTTTTATACTTAAATAATTGTTATTTGGTGCCTGCGTTGAGCATGAACATTATATCAGGATCATGTTTATTGCAAGAGGTTACTTGTTTAAGTCCAATAATAATGGTTGTTCGATTTATATGAGTAATATGTTTTATGCACATGCACCTTTGATAGATGGTCAATGTGGAAATACACACATTAATAACATTGAAGCTAAACATTTGAAATTGAGCGATAACTCGACCTATATGTGGCACTGTCGTCTTGGTCATATTGGAGTGAAGCGTATGAAGAAACTCCATTCTGATGGACTTCTTGAATCACTTGATTTCGAATCACTTGAAAGATGCGAAGCATGTCTGATGGGTAAAATGACTAAGAATCCATTTTCTGGTATGATGGAGCGAGCTACGGACTTATTGGAAATCATACATACCGATGTATGTGGCCCAATGAGTGTAGCATCGCGCGGTGGTTATCATTATGTTCTTACCTTCACGGATGACTTGAGTAGATATGGGTATATCTATTTCATGAAACATAAGTCCAAAACTTTCGAGAAGTTTAAGGAATTTCAAAGTGAGGTAGAGAATCAATGTAACAAGAAGATTAAATTTCTATGATCTAATCGCGGAGGTGAATATCTAAGTTACGGGTTTGGCGAGCATTTGAAGAAATGCGGAATACTTTCACAGTTGAAACCGCCGGGAACACCACAGCGTAATGGTCTGTCCGAACGTCGTAATCGAACTCTCTTAGATATGGTTCGTTTTATGATATCACTTACAGATTTACCGCTATCATTTTGGGGTTATGCATTAGAAACAGCCGCATTCACTTTAAATAGGGCACCATCTAAATCCGTTGAAACGACACCGTATGAATTATGGTTTGGGAAGAAACCTAAATTGTTGTTCCTTAAAGTTTGGGGTTACGAAACTTATGTAAAGAAGTTACAACGCGGGAAGCTTGAACCCAAAGTGGAAAAATGCGTCTTCATAGGATACCCAAAGGAAACTATTGATTATACCTTCTATCATAGATCCGAGGGAAAGATCTTCGTTGCCAAAAATGGATCCTTTCTAGAAAAGAAGTTTCTCACGAAAGAAGTGACTGGAAGGAAAGTAAAACTCGACGAGGTTGTTGAACCTTCTCTCGAACTTGCGAGTAGCGCAACACCGGAAGTAGTTCCTGTGGCGCGTACACCAATAAGAGAGGAAGCTAATGATGTTGATCATGAAACTTCGGTTGAAGTTACTACGGAACCTCGCGGGTCAACGAGAACTCGTACCACTCCTGATTGGTATGATCCCGTTATGAGTGTCATGTTGGTGGACAACACCGATGACCCTGCAACATATGAGGAAGCGATGATGAGCCCAGATTCCAATAAATGGCAAGACGCCATGAAATCCGAGATTAGATCCATGTACGAAAACCAAGTATGGACTTTGGTAGACTTACCGGATGGCCGGAAGGCTGTCGAGAACAAATGGATTTTCAAGAAGAAAACAGATGCTGATGGTAATGTTACTGTCTATAAAGCTCGACTTGTCGCAAAAGGGTTTCGACAAATTCAAGGAGTTGACTATGATGAGACTTTCTCACCAGTAGCGAAGCTAAAGTATGTGAGGATTATGTTAGCAATCGCTGCATATTATGATTATGAGATATGGCAGATGGGTGCCAAAACGGCATTCCTCAATGGAGACATTGATGAAGAGTTGTATATGATGCAACCCAAAGGTTTTTTCGATCCTAAAGATGCTAACAAGGTATGCAAACTTCAACGGTCCATTTATGGATTGAAGCAAGCATCCCGAAGTTGGAATCAACGTTTTGATAAGGTAATCAAAAGCTTTGGTATTATACAAACTTATGGAGAAGCTTGTATTTACAAGAAAGTGAGTGGGAGCTCTATAGCATTCTTAATACTATATGTAGATGACATATTGTTGATTGGGAATGATGTAGACCTTCTTAATAGTGTCAAGGATTATTTGAATAATAGTTTTTCAATGAAAGATCTTGGCGAAGCAGCTTACATATTAGGCATAAAGATTATAGAGATAGATCGAGGCGCCTAATATCATTGTCACAGAGTACATATTTGGAAAAAGTTCTAAATAGGTTTGGAATGGAAGATAGCAAGAAAGGGTCCTTGCCCATGTTACCCAATACTACCTTGAGTAAAACTCAAAGTCTTGCAACGACAGAAGATAGAGAAAGGATGAGTAAGACTCCCTATGCCTCAGCCATAGGATCTCTTATGTATGCCATGCTATGTACAAGACCCGAAATTGCATATGCTTTTAGTTTGACTAGCAGATATCAAAGTGATCCAGGAGTGGATCATTGGACAGCGGTCAAAAACATCCTTAAGTACTCGAGAAGAACTAAGGATATGGTTCTTTCTTATGGAGGTGATGAACATCTCGTTGCTAATGGTTACACCGATGCTAGTTGGAACACCGATCCGGATGATTCTAAATCTCAATCTAGATACGTATTTACTTTGAATGGTGCAGCAGTTAGCTGGAGGAGTGCAAAGCAAAGCGTTGAGGCGAGATCTTCAACTGAATCGGAATACATAGCTGCTTCGGAGGCTTCACAAGAGGCGATATGGATGAAGGAGTTCATTACAGAGCTCGGTGTGGTTCCAAGTGCGCTGGACCCAATGTCTATCTACTGTGATAACATGGGCGCCATAGCTAATGCGCAAGAACCAAGATCACACAAGAAGCTGAAGCACATCAAGATACATTTTCACGCTATTCAAGAGCATGTCCAAGATGGTGACATAAAGATTTTCAAAGTACACACAGATCTGAATGTGGCGGATCCGTTGACTACACCTCTCCCGAGGGAAAAACATGACCAGCACCAAACCGCCATGGGTGTTCGGTATATTACCATGTAATCTAGATTAGTTGACTCTAGTGCAAGTGGGAGACTATTGGAGATATGCCCTAGAGGCAATAATAAAAGTGGTTATTATTATGTCTTTGTGTTTATGATAAATGTTTACATTCATGCTATAATAGTATTAACCAGAAACATTAATACTTGTGTGATTTGTAAACTAAATTAGAGTCCCTAGTAAAGCCTCTTTGTAATACTAGCTTGTTGGTTAATAGATGATCGTGGTTTCCCGATCATGAACATTGAGATGTAGTTAACAACAAGATCATATCATTAGGATAATGGTATGATGACATACTCCTATAGATAAGCATAGCATTAAGATCAAGTCATTTCAATAGTTCGTTTGCTATAAGCTTTCTGATGCATAGTATCCTAATTCCTTTGACCATGAGATCATGCTAATCATCATCACCGGAAGGATGCTTTGATGACATCAAACACCAAACAATAACTGGGTGGCTATAAAGGTGGCATTGAGTGTTCGGAAAGTATGTGTTGAGGCACATGGATCAAGAGTGGGATTTGTCCATCCATATGACGGATAGATATACTCTGGGCCCTCTCGATGGAATTTCATCCAATTGGCTTGCAAGCATGTGACTGGCTCACAAGGGATCACATATCACGGGAACGAGAAAATAGTACTTATCGGTAACGAGGTTGAACTAGGTATGCAGAGATACCGACGATCAAAACCTCGGATAAGTATACTATCGTGAGACAAAGGGAAATTGGTATCGTATGTAAGTGGTTCATTCGATCGCAAAGTAATCGTAGAATTATGTGGGAGCCATATGAATTTCTAGATTCCTCTATTGGTTATTGATCGGAAAAGTGTCTCGGTCATGTCCGCATAGTTCACGAACCGTAGGGAAACACACTTAAGGATTCGATGTTGTTTAGTAGATACGGAATGTTAGTAGGGATACTGAATATTGTTAGGAGTCTCGGATGGGTTCCCGAATATCACGAGGAGATCCGGAATGGTCCAGAGAATAAGATTCATATAAGGAAAGTCTGATTCCGGAGTTCAAGAAAGATTCCAATGTTTTCATCGGAGAGGTTCTAGAAGGGTCTAGAAGGTTTACCAGACCGGAAGGGGAATGGACCATGAACGTGTCATGGATAAGTGGAATTATTGGATCATATCCTAGGTCACTTGATTTGGGCATTTGCAAGAGAGACTTAAAGCTCTATATTGAAAGTTAAACGGGAAGTTTGAAAGGTCAAACTGGAACAATGGTTTCCTAGTGGAAGAAGGAAAGAGTCCTTCTCTCAATACAACTTGGGTTTGGGTTTGGATTCAAAACCACCCCTCTCAAGGCTGCCCCTCTCATAAATAGAGGGGGAGGGCTGCCCCAAACACGTAGCCCTATCCCTCCCACACCCGCGCCGCCGCCAGCAGACGCCGCCGTCGGCCCGTCGCCGTTGCCCTAGCCGCCGACGACACCTCCTCCTCCTCCCAGTCTTCTAAACCCTAGATCACCGAGAAACCCTAGATCCACCATAACTCGCACCGGCTTAGGCGAAGCCCTGCGGGATCTTCCCTCTACTTCCGACACCACGCCGTCGTGCTGCCGAAATCGCGAGGGGAGAACTACAACCTCCGCTGCCTGCTGGAACAAGGGAGAGGAAGGTCTTCATCGAGTACCGAACGTGTGACCGACTATGGAAGCGCTGCCGGAAGGATCGTCTACGTGATCTGGAGATTGGCAAGTGTACGACTACATCACCCACGAGAATCTGCTCTCGTTAACCGCTTTGGAATCTTTGAGGGTGAGTTCTTCTATCGACTCGTTGCTACAATCTAGTAGATAGATCTTGGCTTGTTTGTGTGCATGCGGTAGAAATTTTTTGTTTTCCATGCTACGAACACCTATGGGTTTGATTAAGGGTTTTATATTTATGATTCTATCATGTCTGTTTTGTTTGGGATCCTGCATGCTCTCCGTTGCTAGTGCTTATCTTGTCCAAGTAGTTGCTAGTGACTCCAAGAGGGAGTATTTATGCTCGATAGTAGGTTCATGCCTCTAGTTTCCAAGGGAAGTGACAATAATCTCTTCGGTTGTAGATGTGCTGTTGCTACTTGGGAGAAAACAACGGTCTCTTGTTCATGGAACATGTGGACTGTTTACCTTACACACTTTGCTTAAAGCAGTTGTCTGTTGCTTGCAACTTAATACTGGAGGGGGTTCGGATGATAACCTGAAGGTGGACTTCTAGTCATAGATGCAGTTGGATTACGGTCTATGTATATTGTTGTATTACCCAATCAACCTCATAGGATCTTTCTGGCTAGTAATTGCATTGTTATGTATTGCTCAGTTCCTGTCAATTGCCCCGCTGTAATTTGTCTACCCTTCATGCCATGTTGTTTATCTAAGGAGAGCACCTCTAGTGAACTATGGACCCCGGTACAATCTTTACCATTGATATTGATGGGATTCGCGGCATAGTAAATCAAAAATTTTCTACGGATGCGAACAGAGGGAAGCCAAGATCTAATCTAGGAGATGCAAACAACGAGAGAGATTGGATTAGATCTTCATACCCTTGAAGATTCGCTGTGAACGTTACGTCGAACGTGGGTGATGTAGTCATACTGCTTCCTCCTCGATCCGATCCGATCTAGCACCACAAGTGGCGATGCCTCCGTGAGATGCACACGTGCGGCACCTCGACGTCTCCTCCTTCCTTGGTCCAGCAAGTATGGTGGAGAGATGGGTTGGATCTACAACGCGACGGCGCGGTGCAATTGGTGGAGAATTTCTGCAGCAGGGCTTCGCCTACAAGCAGTCGGGAGGGAGAGAGGAGGGCAGCAGGGTGGCTAGGGTTGGAGGGGAAGGTGTGTGTGGTTGGTGCGCCCCCAGCCCTCTATATATAGAGGGTGGGGCGCAGCCCTAGCACCTCCCCCAATCCCAAACCGGCGGCCCCAAGGAGAAGGAGTGGGGGGCAAGGAAACCCCCCCTTCTAGATGGTCTATCTCGAGTTTAAAACCCCCTTGGCCGGCTGGGCCCTATGGGGCCTTGTGCCCCTGGCCCAATGCGGCCAGGGCACTCCCTCATAGGCCCATGCCCCCTCCCGGAAGGTGTGGCCACGTTGGTCCCCTTCCGGAAGGTTCTAGAAGCTTCCGGTACAATACCGATTAACCCGGAACAATTAGAACTCCAAAAACTGCACTTTGCCTTATATGAATCTTATTCTCCGAACACTCCGGAACCTCGTGATGTCCGGATCCCATCCGAGACTCCGAACAAAAACTCATAAACCAATTATCCAATCTATCCTAGCGTCGATACACGTTAAGTGTGTGACCCCTTGGTTCGAGAATATGCGGACATGATCTTCTATCAATAATCAACGGTGGTGCAGGCACCCATATTGACTCCCACACATTCATCGATGATCATATCGGATGAACCACGATGCCAGGATTCAATCAATCCCATATATATATTCCCTTCGTCTCGCGATATTTTTACTTGCCCGAGATTTGATCATCGGTACCGTCATACCTAGTTCAATCTCGTTCACAGCAAGTACTTTACTCATTCAGTAATCCGATATCACTTTGTGATTAACTCCTTAACCACATGCTTGCAAGCAGTGTTGATATCGATTACCGAGTGGGCCCGAAGTATATCTCTCCGACTTGGGAGGGACAAATCCCATCTCGATACATACAACCCAACTGATACTTTCCGATCACCTGAGAGACACCTTTATGATCACCCTCTCATAGGATGACGTTTGATGACCTCAAAGCTTTCTTCCGATACCAGGGAGTTGTATTATCTCATGGTCTAAGGAATACAATATTTGACATAAGAAAAGCTTCGCAAAGACGAACACGATGACACGATCTAATTGCTTCGCTTAGTTTGGGTCTGTCCATCATATCATTCTCCCAATGATATGATCTCATTATCAATTGACAACTCATGTATATGGTTAGGAAACCTTAACCATCAATTATCAATGAGCTAGTCCATAGAGGCGTACTAGGGACACGGTGTTGTTCACAAACCACACAAGTATTAAAGTTTCCGCTTAATACAATTCTAGCATGGAATATAAACATTATCATGAACAAGAATTATAATAATAACAGCTTTATTATTGCCTCTAGGGCATAATTCCAACAGTCTCCCACTTGCACTAGAGTCAATAATCTAGTTTACATCTGGCAACAATCTCACACCCATGGCACTGAGGTGCTGATCATGTTTTACACGTGGAAGAGGTTTAGTCAATGGATCTGCGACATTCAGATCTGTATGTACTTTGCTAATCTTCAGATCTCCATCTGCTATATAATCTCGGATTATATGAAACTTGCGGTTGATATGCTTGGTCTTTGGATGATATCTTGGTTCCTTAGCGAGTGCTATGGCGCCAGTGTTGTCACACAATATCTCCAAGGTCCAATGCACTTGGAACCATGCCAAGCTCGATGATGAAGTTTCGATCCAAACTCCTTCACTTGACGCTGCGGCAGCCATGTATTCCGCTTCTCATCAGATCCCGCGATCACGCTTTGCTTGCACTTCTCCACTCATAGCTCCTCCATTCAAAATATACACGTATCCCGTCTCGAGATTTAGAATCATCCTTGTCGATTGTCAAAACTAGCGTCGACGTAACCTTTTATGACGCTGTTCATCACCCCATAGACTAAGAACATTTCTTTAGTCCTATTTAGGTACTTTATGATGTTCTTCACGGATGTCCGATGTTCCACTCGATCACTTTGATATCTCGTCACAAACTAAGAGCATTGGACACATCCGTCTAGTACACAAGATGGCATACATGATGGAACCTATGGCCGAGGCATAAGGCACTTTGCTCATAGCTTCCCTATCATTTACAGAATGGACACCGAGCCTTGCTCAATATCTTACCCGACAACATAGGCACCGAACCTTTCTTTGCCTTATCCATTCTCGAACCTTTCGAACTTTGTCTAGGTATGTACTCTGGCTTAAAGCTATCAGGCGTCTTTGTCTATCTCTATAGATATTGATGCCCAATATATAAGCAGATTCACCTAGGTCTTTCATTGAAAAACACTTGTTCAAATAACTGTTCACATCGTTAAGCATGTTGATGTCATTTCCAATAATCAATATGTCATCCACATATAGTACCAGAAACGTCACCGAGCTCCCACTCACTTTCTTGTAGATACAAGCTTCGTAGAAATTTGGAACAAATCCAAAGCTCTTGATCACTTGATCAAAACGAAGGTTCCAACTCCGAGATGCTTGCTTCAGTCCATAAATGGAACGCTGAAGTTTGCACACTTTATCATCATCCTTAGGATCGACAAAACCTTCGGGTTGCATCATATACAACTCTTCATCAATGTTGCCATTGAGGAAAGCAGTCTTGACATCCATCTGCTATATTTCGTAATCATGAAACGCAGCAATTGATAATAAAATCCGAATGGACTTAAACATCGCTACGGGAGAGAAAGTTTCATCGTAGTCAACACCTTGAACTTGTCGAAAACCTTTTGCGACAAGCCGTGCTTTATAGACGGTAACATTACCATCCGCGTCCGTTTTCTTCTTGAAGATCCATTTGCACTCAACGGCCTTTCGGTCGCTAGGAGCGTCCACCAAAGTCCATACTTGGTTTTCGCTCATGGATCCCAATTCGGATTTCATGGCTTCTAGCCATTTCTCAGAGTCTGGGCTCATCATCGCTTCCTCATAGTTCGTAGGTTCATTGTCTTCTACTAGCAAGACAGTCAAGACAGGGTTGCCGTACCACTCAGGAGGGGCACGCGACCTTGTCGACCTGCGACGTTCAGTAGCAGCATCGTCCGAAGCTTCATGATCCTTGTCATTAGCTTCCTCTATTGTTGGTGCAAGGCACCTTTGGAACAATTTCAGGTGTTGCGCTACTCTCCAATTCAAGAGAAGGTTCAATAACCTCGTAAGCTCTACTTTCCTCCCACTCACTTCTTTCGAGAGAAACTCCTTCTCAAGAAAGGAACCGTTCTTCGACAAACACTTTGCCTTCTTCGTGATAGAAGGTATACCCAATAGTTTCCTTAGGGTATCCTATGAAGACGCATTTCTCCACTTTGGGTTCGAGCTTGTCCGCATCAACTTCTTGACGAAGCTTCGCATCCCCAAACTTTAAGAAACGACAACTTAGGTTTAGCACCAAACCATAGTTCATACGTGTCGTCTCAACGGATTTAGATGGTGCCCTATTTAAAGTGAATGCGTGGTTTCTAATGCATAACCCCAAAATGATAATGGCAAATCAAGAAGAGACATCATAGATCGGACCATATCTAATAAGGTTCGATTCTGGCTCGTACACACCATTGCTGTGGTGTTCCGTGGCGTGAGTTGTGAAACGATTCCACTTGTTTTAAGATGCGTGAGAAAATCATAACTGAAATATTCACCTCCACGATCGGATCGTAGAAACTTAATCTTTACATTACGATGGTTCTCCACTTCATTCGAAATTCTTTGAACTTTTCAAGCGTTTTAGATTTATGTTTCATTAAATAGATATACCCATATCTACTTAAGTCATCGGTAAAAGTGAGAAAATAGCGATATCCACCAAGGCGAAACACTCACGGTCCGCATACATCGATGTATGATTTCCAACAAGTCCGTTGCTCGCTCCATCATACCGGAGAACGGGGTTTTGATCATCTTGCCCATGAGGCATGGTTCGCATGTGTCAAATGATTCAAAATCAAGAGACTCCAAAAGTCCATCAGAATGGAGTTTCTTCATTCACTTTACACCAATATGACCTAGACGACAGTGCCACAAATAAGTAGTATTATCACTATCTAATTTGCATCTCTTAGCCTCAATGTTATGGATGTGTGTTTCATCCCTTTCGAGATTTAGAAGAAATAAACCATTCACAATAGGTGCATGACCATAAAAGATGTTACTCATATAAATAGAACAACCATTATTCTCCGATTTAAATGAATAACCGTCTTGCAATAAACACGATCCAGAAATGATGTTCATGCTCAACGCAGGCACATAATAACACTTATTAAGGTTTAAAACTAATCCCGAAGGTAAAACTAAGGAGAGCGTGCTGACGGCCATCACATCAACTCTTGATCCGTTGCCAACGCGCATCGTCACCTCATCCCTCGCAAGTCGCCGTCTATTCCGTAGCTCTGCTTTGAGTTACAAATATTAGCAACTGAACCGGTATCAAATACCCAGGCACTACAACGAGGGCTAGTAAGGAAAACATCAATAACATGTATATCAAATATACCTTTGATGGTGCCAGCCTTCTTGTCCGCTAAGTACTTCGGACAGTTGTGCTTCCAATGACCCTTGTCCTTGCAATAGAAGCACTCAGTGTCCGACTTAGGACCAGACCTGAGCTTCTTCTCAGCAGGGGCAGTGCGCTTGCCGCCGCCCTTCTTGAAGGGCTTCTTTGCTCCCTTACCTTTCTTAAAGGTGGGCTTGTTGACCATCAACACATGATTATCCTTTTTGATGTCCACTTCCGTGGCCTTCAGCTTTGCGAAGAGCTCGGTGATCGTATCAGTGGAACCAATCTGATTGTGAGTCACTACAAAACTTTTGTAGCTGGGAGGGAGTGATTGCAGAACCCTGTCAATCTTGAGCTCCTCTGGAATCGTGCATTCCTGTTGCTCAAGGCGTTGAGTGTAGCCCGTCATCTTAATGGCGTGCTCACTAACGGAACTCCCTTCCTCCATCTTGCAGTTAAAGAACTTCTCAGAGATCTCACATCTCTCAGAACGGGCCTGAGTCTGAAACATGGTTTTCAGCTCTTCGAGAATCTCAAAGGGCCCGGGATAGTCTTCAAAACGATTTTGAAGTTCCGGTTCCATAGCAAACAACATGGTGCTCTTAATCACACCATAATCATCTTTGCGTGACTGATAGACAGCTTTCTCATCTGCCGGCGCAGTTGCAGCAGGGGGGACACCTAACGCTTTCCCAAGGACATAGTCCTTTTGACCGCCAGAGAGAATGATTCTTAGATTGCGGGACCAATTGGTGAAGTTAGACCCATTGTTTCTAAGATTTTCCTTCTCAGCAAAAACGTTGAAGTTGAAGTTGGACTTAGCCATTTGATCTACAATATTTTCAAGTACAATTTAGACTATGTTCATGATAACTAGTTCAACTTTTAATCAAATTACTAGATGAAC
The DNA here is from genome assembly GCA_030063025.1 of Avena longiglumis. Lineage (NCBI taxonomy): Eukaryota > Viridiplantae > Streptophyta > Magnoliopsida > Poales > Poaceae > Avena > Avena longiglumis. Next base: position 140,919,515 of record CP125974.1, read on the forward strand.
TCCCACTAAATTCAACATCCCTCAAGTTGTTTAGTGAACACGATCCAAATTCACCACACCTAATCCGATCTTCACAAGAAGAGATGTGGTTTCAATGGTGGACAACGAAGTGTCGATCATATCATTCATATGACTCATGCTTAACCTGTCGGTTCATGTGTTCCGAGGCCATGTCTGTACATGCTAGGCTCGTCAAGTTAGACCCAAGTATTTCCGCGTGTGCAAAACTGGCTTGCACCCATTGTATGTGAGCGTAGAGTCTATAGCACCCGATCATCACGTGATGCTTGGACACGACGAACTTTCGCAACGGTGCATACTCGGGGAGAACACAGTTTTTATCTTGATCTTTAAGTGAGGAATCATCTTATAATGCTATCGTCGCGATCTAAGCGTAATAAGATACATAAAAGGATAAACATCACATGCATATAACTTTATGTGACATGGTATAGCCAATCTTCGCGCAATGATCTAAATATTGTGCGTTCCGGCATGATCTCCATCACTCCACCATGATTGCCTCCACCACGAATAGCAACTACAACTATTGCTAACTACTTAGCGATAAAGTAAAGCTATTACATGGCGTATAAGAAGTTGACTCGCAGGTCATACACAATTATAAAGACAACCATATGGCTCCTGCCGGTTGTGTACTCATCGACATGCAAGTTGTGAAAAATTACAAAACATGATCATCGCATACAATATACACATCACATCTTGGGCCATACCATATCACAGAAAACACTCCCTGCAAAAACAAGTTAGACGCCTCTACTTTGTTGTTGCATATTTTACGTGGCTTATGGGAGTAGATGCTAAGAACGATTCTTACCTACGAAAAGCCACAATGGTGATATTATGGTTGCCAAACTCCAGTGTTAATCCCATGATAACTATAGTGAGAGAAACTGACATCCACCAGCCGCATGTGTGGAACAAGCCACACGTCAAGTGCGGAGCCGGTCTCGCGAACGACGTCGCGTAAGGTTGGCCTGGACCGCTTCAATCTCACTATCCAGCGTCATAAGAAGAACACAAACAAGAGGCTTGCAACAGAAAACATCAACGCCCGCAACAACCATGTTGCGTTCTACTCGTGAAACACATCTACGCATAGATCTAGCTCTGATACCATTGATGGGATTCACGACATAGTAAATCAAATTTTTTCTACGGGTGCGAACAGAGGGAAGCCAAGATCTAATCTAGGAGATGCAAACAACGAGATAGATTGGATTAGATCTTCATACCCTTGAAGATTCAAGCAGTGAACGCTCGTCGAACGCGTGGGTGATGTAGTCGTACTCGCTTCCCCTCCTCGCGATCCGATCCGATCTAGCACCACAAGTGACGATGCCTCCGTGAGATGCACACGTGCGGCACCTCGACGTCTCCTCCTTCCTCGGTACAGCAACTATGGTGGAGAGATGGGTTGGATCTACAACGTGACGGCGCGGTGCAATTGGTGGAGAATTTCTGCAGCAGGGCTTCGCCTACAAGCAGTCGGGAGGGAGAGAGGAGGGCAGCAGGGCGGCTAGGGTTGGAGGGGAAGGTGTGTGTGGTTGGTGCGCCCCCAGCCCTCTATATATAGAGGGTGGGGAGCAGCCCTAGCCCCTCCACCAAGCCCAAACCGGCGGCCCCAAGGAGAAGGAGTGGGGGGCAAGGAAACCCCCCCTTCTAGAAGGTCTATCTCGAGTTTAAAACCCCCTTGGCCGGCTGGGCCCTATGGGGCCTTGTGCCCCTGGCCCAATGCTGCCAGGGCACTCCCTCATAGGCCCATGCCCCCTCCCAGAAGGTGTGTCCACGTTGGTCCCCTTCCGGAAGGTTCTAGAAGCTTCCGGTACAATACCGATTAACCCGGAACAATTCCGAACTCCAAAAAACTGCACTGCCTTATATGAATCTTATTCTCCGGACCACTCCGGAACCTCTCGTGATGTCCCGGATCCCATCCGAGACTCCGAACAAAAACTCATAAACCAATTATCCAATCTATCCTAGCGTCGAGACACGTTAAGTGTGTGACCCTGCGGGTTCGAGAATATGCAGACATGATCTTCTATCAATAATCAACAGCGGGGTCTGGGCACCCATATTGACTCCCACACTTTCATCGATGATCATATCGGATGAACCACGATGCTAGGATTCAATCAATCCCATATATATATTCCCTTCGTCTCGCGATATTTTTACTTGCCCGAGATTTGATCGTCGGTACCGTCATACCTAGTTCAATCTCGTTCACAGCAAGTACTTTACTCGTTTCGTAATCCGATATCACTTTGTGATTAACTCCTTAACCACATGCTTGCAAGCAGTGTTGATATCGATTACCGAGTGGGCCCAAAGTATATCTCTCCGACTTGGGAGGGACAAATCCCATCTCGATACATACAACCCAACTGATACTTTCCGATCACCTAAGAGACACATTTATGATCACCCTCTCATAGGATGACGTTTGATGACCTCAAAGATTTCTTCCGATACCAGGGACTTGTATTATCTCATGGTCTAAGGAATACAATATTTGACATAAGAAAAGCTTCGCAAAGACGAACACGATGACACGATCTAATTGCTTCGCTTAGTTTGGGTCTGTCCATCATATCATTCTCCCAATGATATGATCTCATTATCAATTGACAACTCATGTCTATGGTTAGGAAACCTTAACCATCATTGATCAATGAGCTAGTCCATAGAGGCGTACTAGGGACACGGTGTTGTTCACAAACCACACAAGTATTAAAGTTTCCGCTTAATACAATTCTAGCATGGAATATAAACATTATCATGAACAAGAATTATAATAATAACAGCTTTATTATTGCCTCTAGGGCATAATTCCAACAGATACATCTTCCAATGTTACTTGTTTACTTGCTGCAAACCATTACCTTCCACACCATACGTTTAATCCTTTGTTACAGCAAACCGGTGAGCTTGACAGCCTCACTGATTCGTTGGGGCAAAGTCTTGAGTTTGTGTTGTGCAGGTCTCCACGTTGTTTGCAACACCTGTGTGACATTTCCTTCCTCCTTCTGGTTCGATAACCTCGGTCTCAACTAAGGGAAGACTTGCTGCTTGCGGCTTCACACCTTGCTCTTGGGATTTCCAACAAAGCGCTTCCACATCAAACACCAGGCGCCATCAAGCTTTCTGGTGCCATTACTGGGGAATCTACTTCAACCTCTTCCACCTTGTCAAGCGCTATCAACAAGTTTTCTGGCGCCGTTGCCGGGGAGTCTAAGGACGTCTTCACTAGGGGAGTCCTTCACTTCCTTTCTCTTTACTTTGTTTTTAGTTTGCTTGGTTTTTTTGCCTCTTTTCAAAAAACCCCAAAAAATTAGTCTAGCTTGGTTTGTTTTCTTTATTAAAAAACACAGAAAAATTAGTTCCTACCTTAGTTACTACCATGTCTGGTTTTGATCTAATCTATATGACACCTATGGAAAAGATCTTTACTTTTAAACAAAAAAGTGAGGAGAGTTTCAAAGAAGCTTGGTCTAGAATCTCTGTTTTACAAAGGGAAACTGAGCCTAAGATGAGTCTTAGCTTGGTTATTGATAGTTTATACCGCGGTATTGCTCTTCGTTATAGATATGCTTTGGATGTTGTGGCTGAAAAAGATTTTTTGCTTTGTACTGAGGATGAAGCTTATGATGCTATAAGAAAATTAATCATGATCTATGATACACCTGGCAAGTCTGATTCCTCTTTCACAAGTATTTTTGTGGTAGACCCCTCCTTTATAAAGGAAAGGATCCCTGTGATTGCAATGCTAGTCCCTGGATCAATGCTAGCATCCACAGTTTAAGATGAAGTACACAGATACAAAGGTCGTTTATTACATTCATTCCAGAGATAAAACATAGTCTTTTACAACTCATGGCCATAGTCCTAATACAAGAGTTTAAGGAATAAGCAAATAAACACAAGTCTTCATCTTCATGTGCCACAGGCAAGCATGTTGAGTGTAGACTCATGACTCCTAATCATCATCGGAGTAACCTGCAACATCACAAGTTACAGCCACAGAGGGTCAATACTTTGGAATAGTATTGGCAAGTGATACCTTAGTATATTTTAAGTGGACTATATTACTATATGCATTTTGGCTAAGTGTAGCTTGGCTTTTGCTTGAAAATAGGTTTTACCTATTAGTTGAAATCACTAAGTTTTCTTTGTCAAAACATTCCCAAAGAACCACCAATAGACATTGGGGTCTTCACCCTTGTTCACCCATAATTTTTACTTAGAAATTGGAGTGATGAGATTCTTGTAGCTTCCATGTCTTGATGCTCAAAAGTGTCCATTGCCTTGGACTAGGCTAAGTACTTAGGTTTTCCATCTGCAGAGGTCGTGCACTTTCCCCACCGACTTGGTTTCCCAAGACAGACCTTTCGAAGCCTTTCCTTAATCAAATGGGACGCTCCAACCTATCATCCCATCTACCACCAACTGTCCAATTGACTAAGTTCTAGCAACCTATATGATCAAGCGAGCCCATATTGCCAAGTGGTTGCCTTGTAAGCTTTCTCAACACTTGGCCTCCAAATCCCTTTGTGCTGGGTGGCTTACCACAAGTGAGATACACAACCCAAGTCCATGGCCTTGTGTAACCACTCAACATAACCCATTCTTCCATTCCACCCAGGAGGTTCATTTAACTTAGTGGTTTTATTAGAAAAATATAAGTCTCATGACTTAGAAATATTTCCATCATGGTAAGTGTAGATTTTCACCAACCCTTGTTTGCTATATAGCTAGGCTAAGCTAGGCATGGCAACTTATCATAGAGAGAATTCCCTAGCAATTCTACTATTCTAATCTACATAGGATTTCCCAATTTAGCATTGGACAAAAATAGCATGCAAGCAAATATCTAATGCTAGTACAAAACATAGGATAGAAACATTCATGGAAATATCACTTGCCTTGGTAGTGGGAAGAGTAGCACTCTTCACAATCACAATCACTAGCAAAATCTACAAGAAAAATTATAGCATTCAATTTCACACAATATATTCAATCAAAAATAATATGAATGCATGCATGCAAGAATTTTACTAAGTGGTGATTTTGGAAATTTTTACCAAGCATGTGCATGATACTGAAACATAACAGGACACAAAATTTGCCAAAACAAACTTATTTAACTTTAAAACCAATTACCAAAACAAATCTATACTCAAAATAGCTTTAAATATGATTCCACAAATAAAGTCATTTTAATGGTTACTATCTGTTAAACAAATTGGATATTCAGAAAGGTCTTGTTTCACTGAATCCAACGGTATAAAGTTTGTAAATTTCTAACGTGGCATTCAAAAGTTATAGCAGTTTGAAGTTTGAATCTAAATCAGGTTTTAAATTCTGTTTTTGAATTAAATCCCGCCACGCGTCGCAACCTTACTTGAGTGCGTGCGGTTCGCGGATCGCTCTGTGGACCGCCGATCTAAGTGGGATCTGGCGGCTCGGATCTTGCGCTTACCCTTTCGTTTCGCTTAAAGTTCTATCCTAGCCCTACGATGTAGATCCAACGGTCTAAATCACCAAGCCAGAAACTGGCGGCGCTTAGCGGCTGTGCGCGGCGGCGACGACCAGACGGTGGCGGCGCCGGCGGTACAGGTCACTAGGAGGATAGGGAAGGTACTCACCGAGACCGCAAGGACGTGGGGATGCTCAACTCGTGCACAGCTCGGCAAGGGGCGCTCAGGGTTGCGGTGAATTCCTCGCCGGAGTTGGATCTGGCAACGGTGGCTCTGCTTGAGGTCGAAGGCGACGTTGTGGATCGCTAGGATGCAAACGGAGGATGTGGTTAGATGCAGAAGACCACGGCGAAGACGTGTGCGTGACAATCAGGGTTCGGGATGGTCTGGACTTACCGCTGAAGCTCGCCGGAGTTGGAGCTGGAGACGGTGGCGGTCAGTCGTCGACGTTGCTGGAGCTACAGGTCATGCGAAGGTAAGCGGGGTGTGTCAGTAGATGCGCCGCGACTCACTGGACAAGACAGCATGAAAGAGGGGCAGAGGGAAACACAAGACTCACCGGAATTCGCTGGCGCAGTCGTCGGAGATGGCGGGGTTGCAGAGCAATGCTGACTGGCGTGCTTGGGGTTTGGGGAAAAGAGAGAGAGGCGGAGGGGTTTATGTAGCCAGCTCGCGAGCGAGAATCACTCGAGCCTTAACTCGAATTTAAGCCGCGTAATCAACAGGAAACGGCCGCGTTGATTTGATTTGGGGACGAACAGTCGTGGGGGGTGGAGCGACGATGCTCGGGTGGGCGCGGTTGTCGGCGAGAGAGGGTGGCGGGTCCTTCATCGATTGAGATGGTGGGTGCGGTAGTGGGTAAAGAAAGCGATTCGCGGGGTGTGCACTCTTGGGCTAGTTTGGGCCGTGTTGGGTCGGCGATTAATTTGGTTTGGCTATTTTTTCTTCTTAATTCTTTTCTTTTCAGATTGAATTTCTAGAAATGGTTTTAAAACCCAAATTCAAATATGTTTGAATCCAAAGCTTTACATGACTTTTGTACAATAAATCTTGCTCTTAAATAGGTGTTAAACACATCTGAACACTTCTGAACATTTGGGTCTTTTGAAAATAAATTAAAACTATGCCTTTATGATAATAGGCATATAATTTGTTTTTAATTCATATTTTGCTTTGCTACTTTGCTCAATATTTTGGAAATCACTTGTGTTTGGATTCTAAACAATAATGAAGGATAAATAGCATTTTTATCAACAATAATTAGCACAAAGGCTAGGGTTTCCTTACATAAAATAATGAGCCACAATTGCTCCTGTTTCTGAAATGATTTTGAGAAAAACCCTAAATGATGATGAATGCAAGGATGATATGAATGAGTTTTGGAATATGAATTTAGGGATGTTACAAATCTAACCCCCTTAAGATGAATCTCGCCCTCGAGATTCGGATTGGCTAGCAAATAGGTGAGGGTAGTCTTTTCGAAGATCATCTTCTCTTTCCCATGTTGCTTCCTCTTCGGAGTGATGGTTCCATTGCACCTTACAAAACTTGATAGTCTTAGTCCTGGTGACCCTTTCTGCGGTCTCAAGAATCTTCACAGGTTTTTCCTCATAGGTGAGATCACTTTCTAGCTGGACTTCTTCCAACGGTATGGTATCCTTCAGAGAAGTTTCTTCCATTTCTGGGTGACATTTCTTAAGCTGACTCACATGAAACACATTATGGACAGATGACAGTGATTCAGGCAATTCAACTTCATATGCAACTTCTCCTTTGCGACTTAGAATCTTGAATGGCCCAACATATCTTGGTGCCAACTTTCCCTTGACTCCAAATCTTTTCACTCCACGGAGTGGTGATACCCTGAGATAAGCCCTATCCCCAACTTCGTAGGTGACTTCTCTACGCTTAGAATCTGCGTAGCTTTTCTGTCGGGACTGTGCTACCTTCAACCTGTCCCTAACCAATTTGACCTTCTCTTCGGCGTCTTTGATGAGATCAGGTCCAAATAAACTTCTCTCGCCCACACCATTCCATAGTAATGGGGTGGTACATTTCCTTCCGTAGAGTAACTCAAATGGTGCCATTCCAATACTAGCTTGATGACTATTGTTGTAAGAGAACTCTGCGTAAGGCAAGCTTTCATCCCAACTTGCTCCATAGTCTAAAGCATGCTCTCAACATGTCTTCAAGAATTTGGTTAGTCCTTTCTGTTTGTCCATCCGTTTGAGGATGAAATGCGATCTTGAATTCCAACCTCGTTCCCAAGGATTCATGAAGCTGTCTCCAAAAGTGAGAAGTGAACTGAGTTCCTCTATCTGACACAATACTCTTAGGCACACCGTGAAGGCATACAATTCTGCTCATGTAGATTTTTGCTAACTTGGCACTTGTATAAGTTGTCTTCACGGGTATAAAATGAGCCACTTTAGTTAGGAGATCCACTACCACCCATATGGAATCATACCCTGACCTGGTCCTTGGTAATCCGGTAATGAAATCCATACCAATATTTTCCCACTTCCATTCGGGAATAGGCAGTGGTTGAAGCAAACCTGCTGGTTTCTGATGCTCTGCTTTTACTCTGCTACACACATCACACAAAGCAATATGTTCGGCGATGTCTCTTTTGAGATTGTTCCACCAAAATCTTTCTTTCATGTCCATGTACATCTTGGTGTTTCCCGGGGGAATAGAATACGGAGAGTTGTGAGCCTCTTGTAAAATCAGTTTTCAACTCGGGTCTTATGGAACATATATGTTTCCGTGCCATAAGGTACCTTGTTCGTCTATGAAAACTCTTAGCTTTTCCTGGACTTATATTTTCCTTAATCTTTTCAATTTCCTTATCGGTTTTACGAGCTTCTTGGATCTTGTCCAATAAAGTGGGTTGAACATCTAAGGACATGAGATGTCCTTCGCACAATCTCTAATCGAGTTCTTTGAATTGCTTACACAAGTCATCGGCAATTCCCTTTGGTAAGGCCATTTACAAGCGTCTTACGACTTAGAGCATCGGCTACTACGTTAAACTTTACCGGGTGGTATTGCAAACTTAAGTTGTAATCCTTAATAAGTTCTAGCCATCTCCTTTGTCTCATGTTGATTTCTTTTACGGGTGAAGATATACTTCAAGCTCTTATGATCGGTGAACACTTCACACCGCTTACCCAAAAGTTAATGTCTCCATGTTTTGAGTGCATAGACGACAGAGGCTAACTCCAAATCATGAGTAGGATAGTTTACTTCATGAGTTTTGAGTTGTCTCGAAGCATAGGCTACGACTTTACCATCTTGCATAAGTACGGCACCCAAACCTTGATGAGACGCATCACAATATACTTGGAAATCCTTTTCCAAATCATGGAACATAGAACTGTCTTGTCACAAGTCTCTTCTTCAACTCTTGAAGTCGACTTAGCAACCTTGATCAACCAAATTTCTTGTCCTTCTTTAGCAATTCTCATTGGCTTAGCAACCTTCGAGAAATTTTCAATGAACCTTCGTAGTAACCTTTAAGCCGAGGAAACTACGAACTTCCTTCACATTCTTGGGTGATTCCCATTCTCACAAATGAAACCTTAGCGGATCAATGCCACACCATCCTTTGTCATAACATGACCAAGAAAACCAACTTCCTCTAACCAAAACTCACACTTGCTGAATTTGGCATAAAGTTTATGCTCTCTTAACTTTTCAAGTATCAAGCAAGTGTCTTTCATGTTCTTCCTTACTCTTGGAGTAGACTAAGATGTCATCGATGAAAGCGACCACAAACTTGTCAAGGAATTCCATGAATACCTTGTTCATCATATTCATGAAGTATCTTTGGGCGTTGGTTAAACCAAAAGGCATCACGGTGTACTCATACAATCCATACCTTGTGGTGAATGCTGTCTTAGGTATGTCTTGCTCTCTTATCTTGAGTTGAAAATAGCCTGACGAAGATCAATCTTGAGAACACACATGATCCTTCTAGCGATCAAACAAGTTGTTGATTCTTGGCAAAGGATATTTGTTCTTGATGGTCACCTCGTTGAGAGAACGGTAGTCAATACACAATCTTTGTGTTCTATCCTTCTTCTCCACAAACAATCCGGGCTCCCCAAGATGAAGAACTTGGTTGAATAAACCCTTTACAATGTTCTCCTAGCTGCTTCTTGAGTTCTTCAGTTCATCAACTGACATTTTGCAGTCTCTTAGCTATTGGTCCGAACACGGTACCAAATCTATCGAAACTCCACATCTCTATCCGGTGGCATTCCTGGTAATTCTTCCGGAAATACATCCGGATACTCACACACAATTGGCACACTGTCCATGCTAACCCCCTTAAGAGAATTCAGCTTACTTCCTTTGGGTTCAAAGTTTGACTTGAATTTTATTCTTTTCCTTACGAGTTGTGAGTGCAAGCATGCGATTGGCGCAATCTAGTAGTCCTTCATACTTAGCCATCCAATCCATTCCCAAAATTACGTCTAGTCCTTGGGAATCTAGGATTATCAGGCTTACTGGAAACTTATGTTTTCCAAACTCTATGACAAGGTCCCGGCATCCAAGACTTACTATCATGTCTCCACCCGGAGAACTAACCATTATTGGACACCCAATGTTTTCAGATGCAAACCCATTTCTATCAACAAATGCTTTGATATGAATGAATGAGATGCACCAGTGTCAAAGAGTACAAATGCTGGAATGGAATTGAGTCTGAACTTACCAGCAACGGCATCAGGCTCTTCATAGACCTCCTCCACATTGATGTGGTTAACCTGTCCTTTCTGGAAAGGATTTGGCTTGTTAGGTCCTTCCACTTTCTTCTCAGGGCACTCATTAGCATAATGCCCCAGCTTCTTGCATTTGAAGAACTCAACTTGACTGATGTCCTTTTTAACGTGCTGACTTCCACTTCCACTACCATTACCACTGTGGTGGCTCTTATGTCCACTCTTGTGGTTCTTATACTTGTCATTGTCATGACCGCGGTGATGCTTGTTGTCATGACGGTTGTGGTTGTGGTGCTTGTTGAATTTCCCATGCTTATGGGATCCTGAGCTGCCACTGTCATCATAGTGAGATCGTTTGTGAGACGATCCCGAGCTGTGCTTGTCGAGTGTTTCCTCTTCCTACTCTCGACTTGCTTCAATTTACTTTCCAAAATAGCAGCCTTGTCACACAAAAAGGATAAGTTGGAACATATGCCATGAACAATGGGTTCAGCTCATCATTCAAACCTTCCGAAATTTTTCCTTTCTTTTTGCATCTGTGTCAAGCTCATCCGGTGCATAGCGCCAGATTGTTGAACTCTTCTATGTATTCAGCCACGCATGCGGTGCTGCTTTGAGTTGTAAACTCCTTCTTTTCGGACTCATCATTCTGATGAGATATGAGCGATCTGAAAGCCATCTTCAAAGATAGCCCAAGTCACCTCATCAATAGGAGTGGTGATTTGGAAGTTGTCCCACCATGTGGCTGGTCCTTCAACAGATGTCTTTGCGAACCTGACTTCTTGACATCCGTGCAACCCACGGTCACTAAGTCCTTGTTCACGAGCGTAGCTCATTGGCTACCATGGGATCGATGGTTCGAAAACTTTCTTGGCCTTGAGACGCAATCTGGTGAGCATATCAAAACCCGGAGGGTTGTTGTTGTTGTTGTTGTTGTTGTTGTTGTTGTTGTTGTTGTTGTTGTTGTTGTTGTTGTTGTTGTTGTTGTTGTTGGGATTGTTGTTATTGTTGTTGTTGTTCTGGTTTTGAATGAATGTTGTCATCATTTGCATAAGCTGTGTTTGTGCATTCATCATTTGTTGCATTTCCGGGGTGATGTTGTTGGGGTTGGGGTTTGCGCGACGGGGAGGCATCTGTGGTTTGTTCAAATAGATAAGAATGAGATACCCATAGACGTTTTATGCACAATACATCATAAGCAAACACATAACAAGCAACATAATAATAAAAGTTCAACAACCACATAATAATCTCATGAAGTAAAACACACAAGTGGCAAGCCATCCACATGTCGGATGGTCCAATAATAAGTTCACCATAATAAGTACGAATATGAAAGATAAACTAGTAATCAAGTCTACTCATCAGCATCAATCTCCTCCTCGTGAAGGTAAGACCTGCGTTCTCCATCGCGTCTTGTTCTCCTCAATCGTAGTGGTCAAGGAATCGACCTTGGCCTTGAGAGCCCTCTTCGGGGGCGAAGCCTCTCAATAACCATCTGCTGCTGCTCAAGCTCAAGTCCTTGGACTTGATTCCTCAGTCATGTCCGGATTTTCTTGTTCCTATCACGGACGTTTCTCCTGACTCTTGAACTTGCGGTCCTGGGCCTCGAACTTTGTCTCCATTTCCTTGATCATCTCATCCTGCTGTGCGAAAAGCTTGTCCTTCTCGCGTAGCTGTACCTGAAGCTCGTCATTGCCAAGCATGACGTTCGTCCTATCCGTGTCCACGTGCCTGAGGAGAGTCTCTAAGTCCTGGAGATAGAGACGTATCGGCTTTGCCGTGTCCCTCGAGTCGTCTTCAAAGTCGATGGACTCTCCATCAACATCACGCCTTCCGAAGACGTGAAAGTGAGTGCCCCTAACCTGTCGGGAGTGACAGCCTAACAGACGTCCTATCAGGTCCTGCATAACTACCTCCATGCCTCTCTCCCTGTCGTCGTGCATCAGCTTGAAGACGATGGCCTCTGTAGTAGGCTCGATCGCGTCTGGCTGGTTCACCTTGAAGCCCAGAGGTCCTTCCTCTCGAACTTGGTGAGTGGGTACACCGTGATGGTGGGAAGAGGAGATCAAGCAAAGTGGTAAGCTCAATGATACGAGGTCAAAGCGAGTAACCTGGAACTCCTCAACAGTGCTGATGGCAATAGGCATCTATTTATAAGGATGAAAAAGTTAGAACAACACAATTCAAGGTAAATCAAGACAAACATTCATACATATCCATGGAATTCAATCCTTACACAAGTCATGCATACATAGGTCCACTACATCAATCAAGACCCATACTTATTTAAAGTATCATTTTTGGGAAAATAAGGTGATAAATGGTGGTCACTAACAAGGTGTGCTCATAGGCCTATCTCACTGGATCTGGTGGCTATCACAATGTTCCTAGAGGCAATCCACCTATCTTGCTCACATGATTCCATCACCAAGTCTATTATATCTCCCCTTAACTCTTGGTTGGTGACTTCCAACTCTTGGGTAAGTTCCTTCTCTTTCTCTAAGTCTTTTTGGAGGTTGAGCATTCTGCACTTGACTCTAGCACTTAGTTCTTTGATAGTCCTCCAAGCTACATCTCTGGCTGACTCAAAGAATGTGGTGTGCATTATAGTGTTGGTGTACATGCAGAATCCCCTTTCTTTGTGGTTGTCTTCCTTGTTTTTGTACAAGTGAAGTTGTACCCACCAATACTCCACTCCTTCATCCATCACAGGAAAGCCTTTGTACACAGCTGCACCATGTGCTTCCATTGCCACCATGAGGTCCTTGAGTATATTGGGAAACTCAGTTTCACACTCCAAGGTCATGGTCATGAGTGGTCCTTTCTTCACGGCTTCATTGATGGAGTTCATCTACAAATGGAGTTGAGAATGAAAAGATTAGAAAAGTTTTACGAGAAGATTAGACAAGTGTAGAAGTGGTTGAAAATTTTTCCTTAGTAGTTTTCAATCCTAGGGTCATAATCCTACAGGCAACACAGTGCTCTGATACCATCTGTTAGACCCCTCCTTTATAAAGGAAAGGATCCCTGTGATTGCAATGCTAGTCCCTGGATCAATGCTAGCATCCACAGTTTAAGATGAAGTACACAGATACAAAGGTCGTTTATTACATTCATTCGGAGATAAAACATAGTCTTTTACAACTCATGGCCATAGGCCTAATACAAGAGTTTAAGGAATAAGCAAATAAACACAAGTCTTCATCTTCATGTGCCACAGGCAAGCATGTTGAGTGTAGACTCATGACTCCTAATCATCATCGGATTAACCTGCAACATCACAAGTTACAGCCACAGAGGGTCAATACTTTGGAATAGTATTGGCAAGTGATACCTTAGTATATTTTAAGTGGACTATATTACTATATGCATTTTGGCTAAGTGTAGCTTGGCTTGCTTTGCTTGAAAATAGGTTTTACCTATTAGTTGAAATCACTAAGTTTTCTTTGTCAAAACATTCCCAAAGAACCACCAATAGACATTGGGGTCTTCACCCTTGTTCACCCATAATTTTTACTTAGAAATTGGAGTGATGAGATTCTTGTAGCTTCCATGTCTTGATGCTCAAAAGTTTCCATTGCCTTGGACTAGGATAAGTACTTAGGTTTTCCATCTGCAGAGGTTGTGCACTTTCCCCACCAGACTTGGTTTCCCAAGACAGGACCTTTCAGAAGCCTTTCCTTAATCAAATGGACGCGCTCCAACCTATCATCCCATCTACCACCAACTTTCCAATTGACTAAGTTCTAGCAATGTATATGATCAAGGCACTGTAAGCCAAGTGGTTGCCAAGTGGTTGCACTGTAAGCTTTCTCAACACTTGGCCTCCAAATCCCTTTGTGCCTGGGTGGCTTACCACAAGTGAGATACACAACCCAAGTCCATGGCCTTGTGTAACCACTCAACATAACCCATTCTTCCATTCCACCGAGGAGGTTCATTTAACTTAGTGGTTTTATTAGAAAAATATAAGTCTCATGACTTAGAAATATTTCCATCATGGTAAGTGTAGATTTTCAGCAACCCTTGTTTGCTATATAGCTAGGCTAAGCTAGGCATGGCAACTTATCATAGGGAGAATTCCCTAGCAATTCTACTATTCTAATCTACATAGGATTTCCCAATTTAGCATTGGACAAAAATAGCATGCAAGCAAATATCTAATTCTAGTACAAAACATAGGATAGAAACATTCATGGAAATATCACTTGCCTTGGTAGTGGGGAGAGTATCACTCTTCACAATCACAATCACTAGCAAAATCTACAAGAAAAATTATAGCATTCAATTTCACACAATATATTCAATCAAAAATAATATGAATGCATGCATGCAAGAATTTTACTAAGTGGTGATTTTGGAAATTTTTACCAAGCATGTGCATGATACTGAAACATAACAGGACACAAAATTTGCCAAAACAAACTTATTTAACTTTAAAACCAATTACCAAAACAAATCTATACTCAAAATAGCTTTAAATATGATTCCACAAATAAAGTCATTTTAATGGTTAGTATCTGTTAAACAAATGGGATATTCAGAAAGTTCTTGTTTCACTGAATCCAACGGTATAAAGTTTGTAAATTTATAACGTGGCATTCAAAAGTTATAGCAGTTTGAAGTTTGAATCTAAATCAGGTTTTAAATTCTGTTTTTGAATTAAATCCCGCCACGCGTCGCAACCTTACTGGTGCGTACCGGTTCACGCGGATCGCGCTCTGTGGACCGCACGATCTAAGTGGGATCTGGCGGCTCAGATGCCGCTACCCTTCGTTTAAAGTTCTATCCTAGCCCTACGATGCAGATCCAACAGTCTAAATCACCAAGTCAGAAACTGGCGGCGCTTAGCGGCTGTGCGCGGCGGCGACGACTAGACGGTGGAGGCGCCGGCGGTACAGGTCACTAGGAGGATAGGAAGGTACTCACCGAGACCGCAGGGCGTGGGGATGCTCAACTCGTACGGCTCGGCAAGGGGCGCTCAGGGTTGCGGTGAATTCCTCGCCGGAGTTGGATCTGGCAATGGTGGCTCTGCTTGAGGTCAAAGGCGACGTTGTGGATCGCTAGGATGCAAACGGAGGATGTGGTTAGATGTAGAAGACCACGGCGAAGACGTGTGCGTGACAAACAGGGTTCGGGACGGTCTGGACTTACCGCTGAAGCTCGCCGGAGTTGGAGCTGGAGACGGTGGCGGTCAGTCGTCGACGTTGCTGGAGCTACAGGTCATGCGAAGGTAAGCGGGGTGTGTCAGTAGATGCGTCGCGACTCATTGGACAAGACAGAATGAAAGAGGGGCAGGGGGAAACACAAGACTCACCGGAATTCACGGCGCGATCGTCGAGGAGGCGGGGTTCGAGAGCAATCTGCGACTGGGGCGTTCGTGCTTGGGGTTTGGGGAAAAGAGAGAGGCAGAGGGGTTTATGTAGCCAGCTCGTGGCGAGAATCACTCGAGCTTTAACTCAAATTTAAGCGTAATCAACAGGAAGCGGCCGTGTTTATTTGGGGACTAACAGCAGTCGTGGGGGTGGAGACGACGATGCTCGGGTGGCCGCGGTTGTCGGCGAGAGGGAGTGGAAGCGGGTCCTTCATCGGTGAGATGGTGGGTTGGAGTGGGTAAAGAAAACGATTCGGGTGTGCACTCTTGGGCTAGTTTGGGCCGTGTTGGGTCGGCCAGATTGGCTGGTTTGGCTATTTTTTTCTTCTTAATTCTTTTTCTTTTTCAGATTGAATTTCTAGAAATGGTTTTAAAACCCAAATTCAAATATGTTTGAATCCAAAGCTTTACATGACTTTTGTACAATAAATCTTGCTCTTAAATAGGTGTTAAACACATCTGAACACTTCTGAACATTTGGGTCTTTTGAAAATAAATTAAAACTATGCCTTTATGATAATAGGCATATAATTTGTTTTTAATTCATATTTTGCTTTGCTACTTTGCTCAATATTTTGGAAATCACTTGTGTTTGGATTCTAAACAATAATGAAGGATAAATAGCATTTTTATCAACAATAATTAGCACAAAGGCTAGGGTTTCCTTACATAAAATAATGAGCCACAATTGCTCCTGTTTCTGAAATGATTTTGAGAAAAACCCTAAATGATGATGAATGCAAGGATGATATGAATGAGTTTTGGAATATGAATTTAGGGATGTTACAAATCTAACCCCCTTAAGATGAATCTCGCCCTCGAGATTCGGATTGGCTAGCAAATAGGTGAGGGTAGTCTTTTCGAAGATCATCTTCTCTTTCCCATGTTGCTTCCTCTTCGGAGTGATGGTTCCATTGCACCTTACAAAACTTGATAGTCTTAGTCCTGGTGACCCTTTCTGCGGTCTCAAGAATCTTCACAGGTTTTTCCTCATAGGTGAGATCACTTTCTAGCTGGACTTCTTCCAACGGTATGGTATCCTTCAGAGAAGTTTCTTCCATTTCTGGGTGACATTTCTTAAGCTGACTCACATGAAACACATTATGGACAGCTGACAGGGATTCAGGCAATTCAACTTCATATGCAACTTCTCCTTTGCGACTTAGAATCTTGAATGGCCCAACATATCTTGGTGCCAACTTTCCCTTGACTCCAAATCTTTTCACTCCACGGAGTGGTGATACCCTGAGATAAGCCCTATCCCCAACTTCGTAGGTGACTTCTCTACGCTTAGAATCTGCGTAGATTTTCTGTCGGGACTGTGCTACCTTCAACCTGTCCCTAACCAATTTGACCTTCTCTTCGGCGTCTTTGATGAGATCAGGTCCAAATAAGCTTCTCTCGCCCACACCATTCCATAGTAATGGGGTGGTACATTTCCTTCCGTAGAGTAACTCAAATGGTGCCATTCCAATACTAGCTTGATGACTATTGTTGTAAGAGAACTCTGCGTAAGGCAAGCTTTCATCCCAACTTGCTCCATAGTCTAAAGCACAGGCTCTCAACATGTCTTCAAGAATTTGGTTAGTCCTTTCTGTTTGTCCATCCGTTTGAGGATGAAAGGCAGTACTGAATTCCAACCTCGTTCCCAAGGATTCATGAAGCTGTCTCCAAAAGTGAGAAGTGAACTGAGTTCCTCTATCTGACACAATACTCTTAGGCACACCGTGAAGGCATACAATTCTGCTCATGTAGATTTTTGCTAACTTGGCACTTGTATAAGTTGTCTTCACGGGTATAAAATGAGCCACTTTAGTTAGGCGATCCACTACCACCCATATGGAATCATACCCTGACCTGGTCCTTGGTAATCCGGTAATGAAATCCATACCAATATTTTCCCACTTCCATTCGGGAATAGGCAGTGGTTGAAGCAAACCTGCTGGTTTCTGATGCTCTGCTTTTACTCTGCTACACACATCACACAAAGCAATATGTTCGGCGATGTCTCTTTTGAGATTGTTCCACCAAAATCTTTCTTTCATGTCCATGTACATCTTGGTGTTTCCCGGGGGAATAGAATACGGAGAGTTGTGAGCCTCTTGTAAAATCAGTTTTCGCAACTCCGGGTCTTATGGAACGCATATATGTTTCCCGTGCCATAAGGTACCTTGTTCGTCTATATGAAAACTCTTAGCTTTTCCCAGACTTATATTTTCCTTAATCTTTTCAATTTCCTTATCAGTTTTCTGAGCTTCTTGGATCTTGTCCAATAAAGTGGGTTGAACATCTAAGGACATGAGATGTCCTTCTGGCACAATCTCTAATCTGAGTTCTTTGAATTGCTTACACAAGTCATCTGGCAATTCCCCTTTGGTAAGGCCATTTACAAACGTCTTACGACTTAGAGCATCGGCTACTACGTTCGCTTTACCGGGGTGGTATTGCAAACTTAAGTTGTAATCCTTAATAAGTTCTAGCCATCTCCTTTGTCTCATGTTGATTTCTTTCTGGGTGAAGATATACTTCAAGCTCTTATGATCGGTGAACACTTCACACCGCTTACCCAAAAGGTAATGTCTCCATGTTTTGAGTGCATAGACGACAGAGGCTAACTCCAAATCATGAGTAGGATAGTTTACTTCATGAGTTTTGAGTTGTCTCGAAGCATAGGCTACGACTTTACCATCTTGCATAAGTACGGCACCCAAACCTTGATGAGACGCATCACAATATACTTGGAAATCCTTTTCCAAATCTGGCAGACATAGAACTGGTGCTGTCACAAGTCTCTTCTTCAACTCTTGAAGTCGACTTGACCTTCATCAACCAAATTTCTTGTCCTTCTTTAGCAATTCTGTCATTGGCTTAGCAACCTTCGAGAAATTTTCAATGAACCTTCTGTAGTAACCTGCTAAGCCGAGGAAACTACGAACTTCCTTCACATTCTTGGGTGATTCCCATTCTGTCACAGCTGAAACCTTAGCAGGATCAACTGCCACACCATCCTTTGTCATAACATGACCAAGAAAACCAACTTCCTCTAACCAAAACTCACACTTGCTGAATTTGGCATAAAGTTTATGCTCTCTTAACTTTTCAAGTATCAAGCGCAAGTGTCTTTCATGTTCTTCCTTACTCTTGGAGTAGACTAAGATGTCATCGATGAAAACGACCACAAACTTGTCAAGGAATTCCATGAATACCTTGTTCATCATATTCATGAAGTATGCTGGAGCGTTGGTTAAACCAAAAGGCATCACAGTGTACTCATACAATCCATACCTTGTGGTGAATGCTGTCTTAGGTATGTCTTGCTCTCTTATCTTGAGTTGAAAATAGCCTGACCGAAGATCAATCTTCGAGAACACACATGATCCTTCTAACTGATCAAACAAGTTGTTGATTCTTGGCAAAGGATATTTGTTCTTGATGGTCACCTCGTTGAGAGAACGGTAGTCAATACACAATCTTTGTGTTCTATCCTTCTTCTCCACAAACAATACCGGGGCTCCCCAAGATGAAGAACTTGGTTGAATAAACCCTTTCTGCAACTGTTCTCCTAGCTGCTTCTTGAGTTCTTTCAGTTCATCAACTGACATTTTGTACGGTCTCTTAGCTATTGGTCCAGAACCTGGTACCAAATCTATCAGAAACTCCACATCTCTATCCGGTGGCATTCCTGGTAATTCTTCCGGAAATACATCCGGATACTCACACACAATTGGCACACTGTCCATGCTAACCCCCTTAAGAGAATTCAGCTTACTTCCTTTGGGTTCAAAGTTTGACTTGAATTTTATTCTTTTCCCTTCTGGAGTTGTGAGTGCAACTGTACGATTGGCGCAATCTAGTAGTCCTTCATACTTAGCCATCCAATCCATTCCCAAAATTACGTCTAGTCCTTGGGAATCTAGGATTATCAGGCTTACTGGAAACTTATGTTTTCCAAACTCTATGACAAGGTCCCGGCATCCAAGACTTACTATCATGTCTCCACCCGGAGAACTAACCATTATTGGACACCCAATGTTTTCAGATGCAAACCCATTTCTATCAACAAATGCTTTGATATGAATGAATGAGATGCACCAGTGTCAAAGAGTACAAATGCTGGAATGGAATTGAGTCTGAACTTACCAGCAACGGCATCAGGCTCTTCATAGACCTCCTCCACATTGATGTGGTTAACCTGTCCTTTCTGGAAAGGATTTGGCTTGTTAGGTCCTTCCACTTTCTTCTCAGGGCACTCATTAGCATAATGCCCCAGCTTCTTGCATTTGAAGAACTCAACTTGACTGATGTCCTTTTTAACGTGCTGACTTCCACTTCCACTACCATTACCACTGTGGTGGCTCTTATGTCCACTCTTGTGGTTCTTATACTTGTCATTGTCATGACCGCGGTGATGCTTGTTGTCATGACGGTTGTGGTTGTGGTGCTTGTTGAATTTCCCATGCTTATGGGATCCTGAGCTGCCACTGTCATCATAGTGAGATCGTTTGTGAGACGATCCCGAGCTGTGCTTGTCGGAGTGTTTCCTCTTCCTACTCTCGACTTGCTTCAATTTACTTTCCAAAATAGCAGCCTTGTCACACAAAGACTGATAAGTTGGAACATATGCCACAGACAACAGTAGGTTCAGCTCATCATTCAAACCTTCCAGAAATTTTTCCTTTCTTTTTGCATCTGTGTCAAGCTCATCCGGTGCATAGCGCGCCAGATTGTTGAACTCTTCTATGTATTCAGCCACGCTGCGGTGGCGCTGTTTCAGGTTGTAAAACTCCTTCTTTTTCAGACTCATCATTCCTGATGAGATATGAGCAGTGCGAAAGCCATCTTCAAAGATAGCCCAAGTCACCTCATCAATAGGAGTGGTGATTTGGAAGTTGTCCCACCATGTGGCGGCTGGTCCTTCCAACAGATGTGCTGCGAACCTGACTTCTTCAGCATCCGTGCAACCCACGGTCACTAAGTCCTTGTTCACAGAACGTAGCCAGTCATTGGCTACCATGGGATCAGTGGTTCCCGAAAACTTTGCTGGCCTGAGACGCAGAAATCTGGTGAGCATATCAAAACCCGGAGTGTTGTTGTTGTTGTTGTTGTTGTTGTTGTTGTTGTTGTTGTTGTTGTTGTTGTTGTTGTTGTTGTTGTTGTTGTTGTTGTTGTTGTTGTTGTTGTTGTTGTTGTTGTTGTTGTTGTTGTTGTTGTTGTTGTTGTTGTTGTTGTTGTTGTTGTTGTTGTTGTTGTTGTTGTTGTTGTTGTTGTTGTTGTTGTTGTTGTTGTTGTTGGGATTGTTGTTATTGTTGTTGTTGTTCTGGTTTTGAATGAATGTTGTCATCATTTGCATAAGCTGTGTTTGTGCATTCATCATTTGTTGCATTTCCGGGGTGATGTTGTTGGGGTTGGGGTTTGCTGACGGGAGGCATCGTGGTTTGTTCAAATAGATAAGAATGAGATACCCATAGGCGTTTTATGCACAATACATCATAAGCAAACACATAACAAGCAACATAATAATAAAAGTTCAACAACCACATAATAATCTCATGAAGTAAACACACAAGTGGCAAGCCATCCACATGTCGGATGGTCCAATAATAAGTTCACCATAATAAGTACGAATATGAAAGATAAACTAGTAATCAAGTCTACTCATCAAGATCAATCTCCTCCTCGACGAAGGTAAGACCTCGTTCTCCATCGCGGTCTTGTTCTCCTCAATCGTCTTGGTCAAGGAATCGACCTTGGCCTTGAGAGCCCTCTTCCGGGAGCGAAGCCTCTCAATAACCATCTGCTTCGCTCAAGCTCAAGTCCTTGGACTTCAGTTCGGTCATGTCCCGGATTTTCTTGTTCCTATCCCGACGCGCTTTCCCGACTCTTGAACTTGCGGTCCCGGCCTCGAACTTTGTCTCCATTTCCTTGATCATCTCATCCTGCAGGCGAAAAGCTTGTCCTTCTCGCGTGTAGTGCAAGCTTCGTCATTGCCAAGCATGACGTTCGTCCTATCCGTGTCCACGTGCTCGAGGAGAGTCTCTAAGTCCCGGAGATAGAGACGATCGGCTTTGCCGTGTCCTCGAGTCGTCTTCAAAGTCGATGGACTCTCCATCAACATCACGCCTTCGAAGACGTGAAAGTGAGTGCCCTAACCGCCGGGAGTGACCCAACAGACGCCCTATCAGGTCCTGCATAACTACCTCCATGCCTCTCTCCCCGCCGTGCATCAGCTTGAAGACGATGGCCTCTGTAGTAGGCTCAGTCTGGCGTCCTGGCTGGTTCACCTTGAAGCCCCAGAGGTCCTTCCTCTCGAACTTGGTGAGTGGGTACACCGTGATGGTGGGAAGAGGGAGATCAAGCAAAGTGGTAAGCTCAATGATACGAGGTCCGAAACGAGTAACCTGGAACTCCTCAACAGTGCTGATGGCAATAGGCATCTATTTATAAGGATGAAAAAGTTAGAACAACACAATTCAAGGTAAATCAAGACAAACATTCATACATATCCATGGAATTCAATCCTTACACAAGTCATGCATACATAGGTCCACTACATCAATCAAGACCCATACTTATTTAAAGTATCATTTTTGGGAAAATAAGGTGATAAATGGTGGTCACTAACAAGGTGTGCTCATAGGCCTATCTCACTTTGGATCCGTGGCTATCACAATGTTCCTAGAGGCAATCCACCTATCTTGCTCACATGATTCCATCACCAAGTCTATTATATCTCCCCTTAACTCTTGGTTGGTGACTTCCAACTCTTGGGTAAGTTCCTTCTCTTTCTCTAAGTCTTTTTGGAGGTTGAGCATTCTGCACTTGACTCTAGCACTTAGTTCTTTGATAGTCCTCCAAGCTACATCTCTGGCTGACTCAAAGAATGTGGTGTGCATTATAGTGTTGGTGTACATGCAGAATCCCCTTTCTTTGTGGTTGTCTTCCTTGTTTTTGTACAAGTGAAGTTGTACCCACCAATACTCCACTCCTTCATCCATCACAGGAAAGCCTTTGTACACAGCTGCACCATGTGCTTCCATTGCCACCATGAGGTCCTTGAGTATATTGGGAAACTCAGTTTCACACTCCAAGGTCATGGTCATGAGTGGTCCTTTCTTCACGGCTTCATTGATGGAGTTCATCTACAAATGGAGTTGAGAATGAAAAGATTAGAAAAGTTTTACGAGAAGAATAGACAAGTGTAGAAGTGGTTGAAAATTTTTCCTTAGTAGTTTTCAATCCTAGGGTCATAATCCTACAGGCAACACAGTGCTCTGATACCATCTGTTAGACCCCTCCTTTATAAAGGAAAGGATCCCTGTGATTGCAATGCTAGTCCCTGGATCAATGCTAGCATCCACAGTTTAAGATGAAGTACACAGATACAAAGGTCGTTTATTACATTCATTCCAGAGATAAAACATAGTCTTTTACAACTCATGGCCATAGGCCTAATACAAGAGTTTAAGGAATAAGCAAATAAACACAAGTCTTCATCTTCATGTGCCACAGGCAAGCATGTTGAGTGTAGACTCATGACTCCTAATCATCATCGGATTAACCTGCAACATCACAAGTTACAGCCACAGAGGGTCAATACTTTGGAATAGTATTGGCAAGTGATACCTTAGTATATTTTAAGTGGACTATATTACTATATGCATTTTGGCTAAGTGTAGCTTGGCTTGCTTTGCTTGAAAATAGGTTTTACCTATTAGTTGAAATCACTAAGTTTTCTTTGTCAAAACATTCCCAAAGAACCACCAATAGACATTGGGGTCTTCACCCTTGTTCACCCATAATTTTTACTTAGAAATTGGAGTGATGAGATTCTTGTAGCTTCCATGTCTTGATGCTCAAAAGTTTCCATTGCCTTGGACTAGGATAAGTACTTAGGTTTTCCATCTGCAGAGGTTGTGCACTTTCCCCACCAGACTTGGTTTCCCAAGACAGGACCTTTCAGAAGCCTTTCCTTAATCAAATGGACGCGCTCCAACCTATCATCCCATCTACCACCAACTTTCCAATTGACTAAGTTCTAGCAATGTATATGATCAAGGCACTGTAAGCCAAGTGGTTGCACTGTAAGCTTTCTCAACACTTGGCCTCCAAATCCCTTTGTGCCTGGGTGGCTTACCACAAGTGAGATACACAACCCAAGTCCATGGCCTTGTGTAACCACTCAACATAACCCATTCTTCCATTCCACCGAGGAGGTTCATTTAACTTAGTGGTTTTATTAGAAAAATATAAGTCTCATGACTTAGAAATATT
This sequence comes from Avena longiglumis, assembly GCA_030063025.1. Lineage (NCBI taxonomy): Eukaryota > Viridiplantae > Streptophyta > Magnoliopsida > Poales > Poaceae > Avena > Avena longiglumis. The sequence continues at coordinate 140,943,397 of CP125974.1, forward strand.
TCCATCATGGTAAGTGTAGATTTTCAGCAACCCTTGTTTGCTATATAGCTAGGCTAAGCTAGGCATGGCAACTTATCATAGGGAGAATTCCCTAGCAATTCTACTATTCTAATCTACATAGGATTTCCCAATTTAGCATTGGACAAAAATAGCATGCAAGCAAATATCTAATTCTAGTACAAAACATAGGATAGAAACATTCATGGAAATATCACTTGCCTTGGTAGTGGGGAGAGTATCACTCTTCACAATCACAATCACTAGCAAAATCTACAAGAAAAATTATAGCATTCAATTTCACACAATATATTCAATCAAAAATAATATGAATGCATGCATGCAAGAATTTTACTAAGTGGTGATTTTGGAAATTTTTACCAAGCATGTGCATGATACTGAAACATAACAGGACACAAAATTTGCCAAAACAAACTTATTTAACTTTAAAACCAATTACCAAAACAAATCTATACTCAAAATAGCTTTAAATATGATTCCACAAATAAAGTCATTTTAATGGTTAGTATCTGTTAAACAAATGGGATATTCAGAAAGGTCTTGTTTCACTGAATCCAACGGTATAAAGTTTGTAAATTTATAACGTGGCATTCAAAAGTTATAGCAGTTTGAAGTTTGAATCTAAATCAGGTTTTAAATTCTGTTTTTGAATTAAATCCCGCCACGCGTCGCAACCTTACTGGTGCGTACCGGTTCACGCGGATCGCGCTCTGTGGACCGCACGATCTAAGTGGGATCTGGCGGCTCGATCTGGCTTACCCTTTCGTTAAAGTTCTATCCTAGCCCTACGATGCAGATCCAACGGTCTAAATCACCAAGCCAGAAACTGGCGGCGCTTAGCGGCGCGTGGCGGCGCATTTACCGGTGGAGGCGCCGGCGGTACAGGTCACTAGGAGGATAGGGAAGGTACTCACCGAGACCGCAAGGACGTGGGGATGCTCAACTCGTGCACAGCTCGGCAAGGGGCGCTCAGGGTTGCGGTGAATTCCTCGCCGGAGTTGGATCTGGCAACGGTAGATCTGCTTGAGGTCGAAGGCGACGTTGTGGATCGCTAGGATGCAAACGGAGGATGTGGTTAGATGCAGAAGACCACGGCGAAGACGTGTGCGTGACAACCAGGGTTCGGGACGGTCTGGACTTACCGCTGAAGCTCGCCGGAGTTGGAGCTGGAGACGGTGGCGGTCAGTCGTCGACGTTGCTGGAGCTACAGGTCATGCGAAGGTAAGCGGGGTGTGTCAGTAGATGCGTCGCGACTCACTGGACAAGACAGCATGAAATAGGGGCAGAGGGAAACACAAGACTCACCGGAATTCACCGGCGCAGTCGTCGGAGACGGCGGGGTTGCAGAGAGCAATGCGCGCAGCCTGGGGGCGTTCTGTGCTTGGGGTTTGGGGGAAAAGAGAGAGGGGGCAGAGGGGGTTTATGTAGCCAGCTCGCGAGCGAGAATCACTCGAGCTTTAACTCGAATTTAAGCCGCGTAATCAACAGGAAACGGCCGCGTTGATTTGGGGACGAACAGGTCGTGGGGGGGTGGAGACGACGATGCTCGGGTGGGCCGCGGTTGTCAGCGAGAGAGGGGAGTGGAAGCGGGTCCCTTCTGTCAGTGAGCTGGTGGGTGCGGGAGTGGGTAAAGAAAACGATTCGCGGGGTGTGCACTACTGGGCTAGTTTGGGCCGTGTTGGGCTGGGTCGGCCAGATTGGCTGGTTTGGCTATTTTTTTCTTCTTAATTCTTTTTCTTTTTCAGATTGAATTTCTAGAAATGGTTTTAAAACCCAAATTCAAATCTGTTTGAATCCAAAGCTTTACATGACTTTTGTACAATAAATCTTGCTCTTAAATAGGTGTTAAACACATCTGAACACTTCTGAACATTTGGGTCTTTTGAAAATAAATTAAAACTATGCCTTTATGATAATAGGCATATAATTTGTTTTTAATTCATATTTTGCTTTGCTACTTTGATCAAATTTTTGGAAATCACTTGTGTTTGGATTCTAAACAATAATGAAGGATAAATAGCATTTTTCTCAACAATAATTAGCACAAAGGCTAGGGTTTCCTTACATAAAATAATGAGCCACAATTGCTCCTGTTTCTGAAATGGTTTTGAGAAAAACCCTAAATGATGATGAATGCAAGGATGATATGAATGAGTTTTGGAATATGAATTTAGGGATGTTACATTTTGCTAGGTTGAACCATCTTGAGACCAGTATTGCTTCCATGAATAGTTGCTAGCACACTCTTAGGGCTTATCATGATTATGTTCCCATAAATTTCGAGCCTTCAAATTGGTTTCCCACAATCAAAGTCTCAATAAACACTACACTCTTTGATGCTCGCTGTGATATCATGTCTGAATTTTGTCTCATGCCCAAAGATATTTTTGATTCCTTGAGTATTTGGGGGCTTATTGAAGGAGGAGAAGAAATCTCTCTTACCAAAAATGCCACTATATTACCCATTGGAATAGCTGAAGGTGTTCTTACAAAAATCTCAGGGAAAATGGTGTCTATTGATTATCTTGTTATTGAATGTGTAGGCAAAGGATAGATCACACTTGGAAGATCTCTACTGAAACACCTTGGGGCAGTAATAGACGTGGGAGAAGGCATCATGCACTTTACTCTCCCGGTAAGCAATCATACCTTAACTAAAAAGAAAAAGAAAGGTAAGAAAAGAAGGAACAAGAGGGGCAATTCTTCATTTGAAAATACTTGATTCTTCTTGCTTCTTGTGCCTAACTTAAAGGCGTTAAATAAAAGTACTTATTGGGAGATAACCCAAGAGTTTCCTTGAGTCTTGGAAGTTATTACTACTATAATGACTTGAAAGGATACGGATGTCGCCTAGAGGGGGGTGAATAGGCGAGTAAAACTTTTCCTAGAGTGGCTCAACAAAGGCGGAATAAAAGTAGTGTTTACTTTGTTAAGCACAACCTAGAACAACTAAGGTTCACCTATGTGCACCAACAACTTATGCTAAGCAATACAAGCAACAAAGTGATAGCAAGATATATATTACTTCAAGCACGAAGGCTATCACAATGTAAAGTGCATAAGTAAAGAGCTCGGGTATAGAGATAACCGAGGCACGTGGGGACACCGATATTTTACCGAGTTCCTCCCAACATGGAGTACGTCTCGTTTGGAGAGGGGGTGGTATCAAACCATCAATGCCACAAAAGGCCTCCCTTATTCTCCGGTGAATCTCACCCCAATGGGATCGATTCACGCTTCCACTATCGGTGCACTTGTCGGTGGCAACCGGGACCTCTCCACAACTAAATTGGAGGCTCCCAAAAAATGCCACAAAAGGCCACAACAAATGCCACCAAGGCCACAATGCCACCAAGGCCACAAAACCGTCTAGGGTTCCAAGAACCCAAGAGGGACAAGCTCCAATGAGAAATTCAAGCCAAATCCTCCGAGGAGAACTCAAACCGATGCACCAAATGCAAATGGCACGAACACCACAAAGATGCTCAAATCCCTCACTCTCAAGTTCCAACAAAGCTACTACAGTTATTGGGGGAACAAGAGAGGAGGAATCAAAGAGAAACACAAAATCCCCCAAAATCTAGATCCCCAAAGATACACTCACAAAGAGATGTTTTGGTTTGGTCAAAACGTAGATCTATATCTCCTCCAACTACCCCTCAAATATATGCAAGAATCAATGGAGGGGTGAGTAGAAATCAATCTCAAAGAGTAAGGAAAATGGGGGCAAAGCTTAGACAAAAGGAGGAGCAAGAAGCAACCCTAAATGAAAATGGACAAAAGACTTATATAGGGCTAGACAAAATATGGCCATTGGGGTATTTTTCTGGACGGTCCGGTAGTACCGGTTTGGTCCGGTACTACCGGACCCAATCAGCGAAGAAAGCACAGCAGCAGAAGCAAGGCGGTCAACTCGGCAGCGGCGTTAGCGCGAGTGGTGTGGGACAACCCGCAGCGTCAGTAGTGAGGCAAAGCAGCAGCAGTGCTAGTAGCAAGTGTAGCGCGGCAATGACGCAACGCTGGCAGCAAGCACTGCAGCAGAAGAATGGCCACAAGAGGGCGAGCAGCGGCTGCTGGTCAACGCTGGCAGCGGTGGGGCTACAGTGGCGGCAGAAGGGCAGCAATGGGCGAGCGAGCCAGCATAAAGGGAGCAGCGTGTGGGGCCAAGCCAGCGCAGGCCCAGCGCAGCAGCAGTAGTCGGCATCACGCGGGACGAGCGCACAGCGCGCGATGCAAGGCGGTCAACACGAGCGAGCGAGGCAGGGGATGCAGCGCGCATGCAGATCGAGATCTGGATCTAAATCAAGGAAAATATCTGGGCCGGCCGGTACTACCGGCCCACCCGGGCGATACTACTAGGCCGGCCGGTAGTACCGGATTTAGGTACCTAGCGAGGAAGAAATAAAACAGGCCGCTTGTAGGCCCGGGCGGTAGTACCGGCCCGTCCGGGCGGTACTACCGCTCGGCCCAGAAAACAGATTGACAGGCAAATATTCAAACAACAATAACTTTTGACTGGAAGCTCCGATTGACCCGATTCAAATTGCGTTGGATAGAGGACGGCAAGGGCTTCCCAATAAAAGTATCAAGTAGAATAATGTGATATACCTCACTTGGTGAGAAACCGAAAAGCCGCATAAATCAAAATCGCAATAAGATACATATGGGAGATCCGATTTTGATGACCAAGATCTTGTTATGGAGATTACCACAAGCTCTATATCCTCACATGGATAAGACCAAGTAACAACCAAATACGATGATGCAAGTATGCAAAGTTTTGAGCTCTCTCCGAACGATGTGACCGAATTACTCATACGAGAGCCCCTCTTGATAGTACGTATCTATCCTAAAACCGGTCTCACACACACAACGTGCGACCGGCAAAAGGAAAAACTTATCAAGATTATACCTTTGCCTTGAGGATTCCACTTGAGCTCGATGTAGACAATCTTGCCCTTCTCAAGAAGGAACGCCTTTCTTGATTCTTCATCATCGATCCATGATCACCGAGGATGGCAAGACTCAAACATGAGATGTTCTATATATGGCGCATTTTGAGCTTGCACAACATATCTTTCATCGACCTTGAAGCCAACACATGCTCCAAGCGATGTCAATGGACAAATCCTACAAGTATTACTTAATACACATATTAGTCCATAAAGATTGTCATTAATTACAAAAACCACACATGGGGTCCCAACATGTTCTTTCCTGACTTCTCTTTATCCTTTTTGTTTGCTTTTTGTGCCAAGAATGACCTCTAATAAGAGGGAACTAGGATTTGGGGAGTTGCTGTCCCGAAACAGATTTATGTCCTCCACCAAAAAAATTCTCTTGGAGGCTCTGTAACTCGGATTGTGCTCAAAATTTACGAATACATCCCCTAGTATGTTGGCTAACTTTCGTTAGATCAACACTTTTTGATTTGAGCAACAGAAGATGTTCTAAAAAATTAGTTTCTACCTGATGGTCTATTTTGACAGATTTCTGCCATTATTTGCATTTGCTTCTTATTGATTCCTTTTTGAGATCTCTTCAGGTAAATTGAGTTTATTTGAAGAAGTTACTATATTAGCTTGTGTTTTTAGTGAAAAGCCTTGCTGTTCCAAAGCTTTGCCAGTGGTCTAATATCTTTTGAATAAGCTAATGTTGCTAATAAAGATTGTGTGAAGTTTTGTATGAAGGAAAAATTTCAGGTGTAGAGAGAGAATGATGCAATGAGATGAAGAGTGGACAAAAGATCAAGCTTGGGGATGCCACCATGGTGTCACCACAAGAAATATCCAAGAGGTACAAGTGTCAAAGCTTGGACATGACCAAGGCATCCCCTTCTTCATCAATAAAAAGCTCAGGTCTGTCTAGACACTTCACTTTTATTGTTTCATGCATAGTTGTGTTGTTCTTGGAGCGTCTTAGTTTTCGTTTGCTTTGATTAGTTTGTTTAGTTTGCTGGAATAAACTAGTTTTGACCCCCGTTCTCGCTGTGTTGTTTTGCAAATAAGTTTGCTTGGTGTTTGGAAATGAGTAGTAAGTTCTTGCTTGAAGTGCAAGAGGAGCTTGCATTGAATGTGACTTAGACTTTAGCATGACATGCTAGGTGTTGTTTTAGTATTATGCTTAGTGATTGTTGCTGTAGAATGTCTTGTTCCAAACAATTGGGATTGCTTAGTGTGCCTTGAAGAAATTATGCGTTGTTTTAGCATGCAAAAGCATAGTATTGTGGTATTTCTCCTTTGATGTTTTTCTTGGGTTGACTTGGCACATGCTCACACCATGTTATGACTATGAGAAGTCACCATTAGCCTCTATGATCATTTAGTCCTTGACTTGTAGTACCACTCTTTGCTTTGATTGCATTGCATAATTATGGCCATTATTGCTCTCTTAGTTGGTTGCTCCCAGTCTTTTTCTAGCCTCCACTTGTATGAGCAAGTCCTACTCATGCTTCCAACTCCCAAGAAACCAAGTTATTCCAAAGTGTCCACTATAAACTCCTATGCATGGTGTGTTACACCATTCCAAGTATATTCTTGTTTTCAACTATATTCCAATTAAAAACTATATGTTATGTGAAAACTTAGTGATTAAAGCCCTCACGAACTTGATGGCACACTTTATATTCTTTGCCCCTAATAAATTTGAACCATTGAGGCAACTTTGTTGTATATGCTTGCACTTATAAATTGGGATTAGCAGAACCGTGCTGTCACGGGGAAAGTTTTCAACATTGCACTTGTACTTTTTGTACTCCGTTGATATCATGCTCTTTTTGAAATGAAGTGGAAACTTGTAAGTCCATGGAGTTTGTATTTTGTGTTAGAGAAACACCTGGGCCGCTAGCCTAAGCCATGCCTAATCATGGTGGAAACTTGTAGCATCACCATAGTGACATATATGAAGCATTCTTCTTATAAAAAAATAGAGACACATTGAGAAAAGAGGAAAGAGAGAAAAAAACACCATATTCCCATGGTACATAAGAAGAATTGCTGAGATGATCATTGTCTGCTTGCCTTGTCATTTTGGTTATATGGGAAAGCTCATGTGCCATGTGTAAGGGGTACCCCGTTGGCGGTTCTCAATGATATGCAAATACTTATAGTGACAAGAACTTGCCTGGGCCCTAAGTTGAGTATCCAGCAAATACTAAGGGACTTGAGATTGACAACTTATACTTTGTCAAGCATATACTCCAGCTTTGCCACTTTAACCTTAACCACTTCAAGATGCTTATGATAGGGGAAATGAGGGCTGAAAGATAAAAAGTACCATAATTTTTGGAAGCTCTTTTTGAAACTTGTAATCCTTGCTTCCGTTACAAAAAGGCCTTTCTTCCACCATTATTTGAGTCTCCACCTTCTACCTTTAGGCACCATTAAGAGAGCATAGTTGTCATTCTGTATGCAATGTTCCAAAGCTTACTAATTGATGCATATTGTGTTATTACTTGCTCTTGTACTACTTGTTTCTAGTCACCCTTGTGAACTTTGCAGGTGTCCTATGCATTATATTGCTACTCTATGAGGGACAAGCTGATTGCCACTATGCTATATTTTCTGCATGTGAAACAAACAAACATTTTTCAATGCATATTATTCATGATCTTTGTTTGTAGCTTTCCATGCTGCATGCATAGTTACTATGTCCTATTGTTAGAACTCCATCTTTCATGCACATGTTTATAGTTCTTTGATCCCAGCTTTCAATGTTTACAAATGGTTGGATCTTTATTGTGAGGGTGCATGTCACCTCAAAAATTATTCTTTTATCACTTACCTACTCGAGGACGAGCAGGAGTTAAGCTTGGGGATGCTGATACGTTGGAAATGTATCTATAATTTTTGATGCTCCATGCTTGTTTAGTATCTACTTTGCTTTACTTGTCTACACTTTTAGGTGCTTTTTACATGTTTTGTAGCACTAACCTATTAACAAGTTGCAATAGTGCCAGATGTATGTTTTATGTTGTTTTTGATTTCAGAAAAGTTAATAAAGAAATATTCTCGGAATTGGAAGGGATGAAGGACAAATTCAATAACTTTTCGTGGGGAACAAGAAGTCCAGAGGAGAGACGAGGAGGCCGGCAAGGGGGGCCAAACCCACCCTAGGCGTGGGTGGGCCCTACCCCGCACCCGGGTAGGGTTTGCCTACCCTAGTGGCCGCCTCGATCTCCCCCTTCGCTTATAATAAGCCCCCGATACAGAAACTCTCAGCACCCGATCAGAAATCCACGAAACCGTCTATAGCCGCCGCCACCATCGTCCCTAGATCGGGGGGATCTGAAGCTCTTCCCGGCACCCTGCCGGAGGGGAGATCATCCCGGAGGCCTTCTCTCCGGTATGATTTGTGAGTAGTTCCACCTTGGACTATGGGTCCATGTAGTAGCTAGATGGTTGTATCTCCTTGTAACATCCCAAAAATCATGATTTAAAAAGCTTGCATATCATTCATGCATTCATAAGCATTTTAGGATCATTTTCAAATAAGATTTCAAAAATAGAAGCAATTGTTGTCTATTATTTTAAGTAAGCAAGGCAATGGCCTTATTGCTACTCTCTAATATGAGAATAATTGTTTTAACCAGAAAATATTTGAACATAAGTTTGATTGATGTTTCTAAAGCTTGGTCAAAGTTTCAAAACAAAAATATGAATTCAAACCATTAATATGCCTATTGAAAATAATTAATTAAGGCATGATTTTATTTTTAAATTCAATGGGCCAATATAATCTTGAGAGAACAGCAATGTTCCACATTCAAATATGTGCAAGTTTCACTTTACAAAAATCCAGAAGGAGTTTGAATTCAAACTCATTTGAAATCATTTGAAAAAGATTCCTGGAAAATCAATCAGAAAAAGAAAAGGATAAAAGAAAAGGAAAAGGGCCAGCGTTGTCAAACAAGCCCAGCAGCAGAACCAGCCCATTAGCCAGCCCACCCGGGATCCCCTTTCCTCTCTGTTTCTCACTTCACCCGCGCACACCCACTCGCTGACGCCTCGGACCCACCTGCCCCGTCAGCTTCGTCCCCAAAATCCCGCGACGACCAGCTCACCGCTGCGGTTTCTTCCCCTTTCAAACCCGATGAAATCATGATTGATTTCCATTGATTCGCCGAGTAAATCCCTCCCCCGCTCTGGCTATTTAAACCTCTCCCTCTCCGCATCATTTTCCCCCACTCTACACCACCAGAGCGCCGCCAGGCTACCAGAATTAAGCTTCACACCGCCGCTGTTCCGACGAGCTCCGGCGAGCTATTGTGGTGAGCTCCGAGCACCCCCTTATCTCTAGTTCACGCGCCTGTGTTCGCTAGGTTCTTGCGCTCATTCTTATGCTTTCCGCTTGTTCCCTTGTGGCCTAGGACGTCGCCTTCATCTTCAACCGAGAGTACCCAACGACGAGAAGAACTCCGGCGAGCGATTCTGTTCGTGTCCGTGCGACTCCACCCCGACCGCGACCACGTTGAGCATCTCCATGACTTCGCGACCTCGGTAAGCACCAGCGCACCCCCCTGCACCTCTGACCTCGCCGGCGTGTCACCTCCAGAGGCGTCGCCGCCGCCAGCGCCATTCGCGCCGCTAGATCTTGGTCTAATAGATGTGATCCATTGGATCTAGATCCAAAGGCCTAGATTAGATCTTAGTGAAGCGGTACGATTAGATCTGGGCCGTGCGCAGTCACTTAAATCCAACGGCCCTCATCGGTCGATCCGAGCGAAACGGTATCAGCCAATAAAAACAGCCCATGTGGCCTAGCCCATCTGTTTAAAATTCCAGAAATGAATTTTGAATGTTTAAACTTGTAAATTTCATAACCTTTGTTCTGCTTATCCAAAAAATGCAAATAAGATACCATTGGAATCACAAAAATAAATCATACACATCTATGGGCTTAGTTTTGTAATTTTTTTCTGATAAAATAGGATTTTATGCAGAGACATTTGTAGGCTTTTTTTGTGTATAAAAATTAATGGGAAAATGTTTTAAAGATCAAATAAAGTTTATTTGATGTGTAAAAGTTTAGTTTATTGATCAGTACTGTTTTAGTTGTCTTGCTTAGTTTAGAAAAATCATCACATGGCATTTGCATACATTCACATATTTTTGCTTGTTTATTTGATATATGAATTTGGTGATATCATTTTATGTGTAGATTTTGGTGCTAGTGGTGATTGTGACTGTGAGGATTGTTGTTACTCCCCCAACTACCAAGGAAAGTGGTGCTTCATAATTTTGTCCCAATATTTTAACTATGCATTAGAAATATTTTGTATAGGGCTTGCATGATAATTTTTGCTAAGTATCTATATGCTATGCTTGGGAAATCCTAGTAGTTGTAGAATTGTTAGAATATTCTCTAAGTTAAGATACTTTATATTGCCATGCTTAGCCTAGCTAGTAGAAACCAAGGGTGGAATATATACATGCTATGGAAAAATATAGCTAAGTCTTTGACTTATGTTTTTACTTAATAAAACAACTAAGTGAATGAAACACCTGGGTGGAATGGTAATTGCTTGGTGGTTTTTGGTTGAGTGGTTATCAGGGCTCATTTTCCAATGGTTTACCCTGTGTATCTCACTTGTGGAATGCCACCCAGGAACAAAGGGATTTGAGATGCCATATGTTAAGAAGCTTCTAGTGCAACCACATGGCATATGGGCTCTGCCTGGATCATATAGGTTGCAATAACTTAGCCAAATGGACAGTTGGTGGTAGGGATGATAGGTTTGGAGCGCGTCCAATTTGGTCTAAGGGAAGGCTTCTGAAAGGTCCTGTCTTGGTGAAAATCAAGTCTTGTGGGGAAAGTGCACCACCTCTGCAGAAGGAAGAATCTAAGTACTTAGCCGTGTCCCCGGCAACGGACAATTTGAGCATCAAGACATGGAAGCTATCAAGAATCCCCTCATCCCAATTTTCTAAGTTAAAACTTGTGGTTGAACAAGGGTGAAGGGTTCACCAATGTCTATTGGTGGTTCCTTGGGAGTTTTTGCCAAACAAAAACTTAGTGTTTTCAACTAATAGGTAAAACCTATTTTGAGCAAATCAAGCCTAAGCTACACTTAGCCAAATTCATGTAGAAGCTAGATACTATTATTCTACTAAGGTATCACTTGCCAATACTATTCCAATGTATTGACCCACTGTGGCTGTAACTTGTGATGTTGCAGGTTACTCTAATGAAGATTAGGGTTATGACTCTACACTCAACATGCTTGCCTGTGGCACATGAAGATGAAGACTTTTATTTATATTTTAAGTTAAACTCTTGTACTAGCCTATGTCTATGGAGTTGTAAAAGACTATGTTATCTCTGGAATGATGATGTAATAATGACCTTTGTTTCTGTGTACTTCATCTTAAACTGTGGATGCTAGCAATTGATCCAGGACTAGCATTGCAATCACAGGGACCTTTACCTTTATAAAGGTGGGGTCTTATAGATGGTATCAGAGCACCGTGTTGCCTATAGGATTATGACCCTAGGATTGGATTAGAAACCACTAAGGAAAAATTTGCAACACTTTGAAAAAAAATTCCACACATGTCTTTTTCTTCTCGTAAAACTTTTCTAATCTTCTTTCTCATCTCTATTTGTAGATGAACTCCATCAATGAAGTTGTGAAGAAGGGACCACTCATGACCATGACTTTGGAGTGTGAGACTGAATTTCCCAAGGCACTCAAGAACCTTATGGTTACCATGGGGATACATGGTGCAGCTGTGTACAAGGGATTCCCTGTGATGGATGAAGGAGAAGAGTATTGGTGGGTGCAACTTCACTTGTACAAAAACAAGGAATACAACCACAAGGAGTCAGGATTCTGCATGGTCACCAACTCAGAAATGCACACAAAATTCTTCGACTCTGCAAGAAATGCAGCTTGGAATGCTATCAAGGAGCTTGGTGATAGACTCAAGTGCAGAATGTTAAACAACCAAAATGACCTTAGAGAAGAAAAGAAGCATACCCAGGACTTAGAGGCTGCTAACCAACGTTTAAGAGAATACATCATAGACTTAGCAATGTGTAGAGGGAGTGTCCCAACCTTTATTAACATAAGGTGGTGTCCCCTGTGTTTACAATGCTACTCCCTGGATCAATAGCTAGCATCCACAGTTAAGATGTAATATCAAGAAACAAAGGTCATAATATAACTTTATAACCAGGAATAACATAATTTTATCACATCTTACATAGCTCATTTGGCTATTACATTACATTGCAGCGGAATAACTATAATCATGGGGTCCTTCATCTTCAAAGTGCCACATGCAGACATGTTGGTTGTAGACTTTGTAATCCTAATCAATCAATCTTCTCTAAAACAGTCAAACCTGCAACATTACAAGTTACAACCACAAGGGTCAATACATTTGAATTGTATTGGCAAGTAATACTATGGTAGTATAGTGGAGTCTATCATCTATATGCATTTGGCTAAGTGGAGTTTGAGGCTTGCATTGCTCAAAATAAATTTTCCTTATCATTTTGAAGACACTAAGTTTTAACTTGACAAAATCATTTTTCTCAATCAAAGATTTGAAGATCCTTTAACCAAGGCATCTCTCAATCAAAGATTGAAGATTTCAAACAACCCTTGTTCAAACCACAAGTTTTAACTTAGAAATTTGAATGATGAGATTCTTGATTGCTTCCATGTCTTGATGCTCAAATTGTCCTTTACCAGGGACATGGCTAAGTACTTAGATTTTACACTCTGCAGAGGTGGTGCACTTTCCCCACAAGACTTGGTTTCCCAAGACAAGATCTTTCAGAAGCCTTCCCTTAGAACAAAATGGACGCGCTCCAACCTATCAAACGCTACCACCCACTGTCCATATGGCTAAGTTCTTGCAACCTATATGATCATGGAAGAGCCCATATTGCCAAGTGGTTGCACTTGAAGCTTCTCAACATTTGACATCTCAAATCTCTTTGTTCCTGGGTGGCCATCCACAAGTGAGATACACAAGGTCAACCATAAACATGGGCCTTGTGAACCACTCAACCAAAATCTGCCAAGCAAGTCCCATTCCACCCAGGTGATTCATTAACTTAGTTGTTTTATTAAACAAAACATAAGTCCTCAGACTTAGAATATTACTCCATAGTGTGAATATATATTCCACCCATGTTTTCTATTAGCTAGGCTAAGCTTGATAGTAATAGGAATCTTAACTTAGGAAAATCCTACTAAGGGTTCATCTACTAGGTTTTACTATAGCAAGGTTTATACTTAGCAAAATTTCATGCAAGTTTTACTTAGAGAAAATCACTAGTGCATAGTGAAAGTAATGGGACAAAAGTATGATGCATCACTTGCCTTTTTGGTAGAGTATGGGTTCACTCCTTGTCCTTGCAACAATCACACTCTTCAAGTCACTACAAATAAACCAAGCAAGGCACATACTCAATCTACCAATCAAGCAAATCAACACATAAAATCACAAAGTCAAAGTAATGCATGCAAGCATGCCAAGCTTTGTTTTGTTTGAGAAAGTGGTTCCTAATGGGTCATGAACATTTGAAAACACCTAATGGTCATTTTATAAGGTGGCAAAGTCATTTGCAAAAGGTCTCACTTCATAAACCATTTTCAAAACAAGATGTCATTTTATGTGGTGTAGAAATATTTTTACTAAGGCATTAATCTCCAAGGTTCACCAAATATGTTTTCAAACCATAAAACTTGGTGTTTGGGGTCAGAGAGTTTAAAACAAATCATTTTCCAAAGGTTTTCCTTCAAAATCATTTTTAATAAATAAACCACATTTCTATTTGACTAGAAATGGTTTTAAATCAAAGAATCATTATTTTGTTTCACCAAATACATTTTTGGATCTACAAAGTGTTTCCTAGGGTTAGTAGGTTCAAATCACACCATTTGCCAAAGATTTTATCCCAAAAATCATTTTTAAACAATTTTTACATCCTTAACAAGCATACAAATGATTCTGCAAAAACAACCAGGCTAACAGATACTATTTACTAAACCAATGACATGGTTGGCTAGGGCTTGCTCTACTGATTCCAATGATATAAAGTTTGTAATTTTTGGACATGTGGATCCAAAGTTACAAAGGTTTGAAAACTGAATCTATAACAGATTCAAATCTGTTTTTAAATCTAAACCTGGCCACGTGTCGCGTCTTCATTCGTTGGTAACGGTTCGGCCGGATTGATCTCTCTAGATCGTTGGATCTAAGTGAGATCGTGTGGTGCAGAGACACTACTTACCCTTTCGCCTATGTTCTATCGCATCCGTTAGATCACGATCCTACGGTTGCTAGCACGCTTGCCAAAGATCGGCGGCGATGACGGCGGCGGTTGGCGGCGGCGCGCTCAGACGGTGTGGTCGCCGGTGATTTAGGAGGAGAGGGAAGCAGAGGGGTAGCTCACCGGAACCGCAGGGCTGTGGTGATGCTCAAGGTACTGCTGGCTTGACAAGGGGCGCTCAGGGGCAGTCGTAATTCCTCGCCGGAGTTAGGTCTGGCGACGGTTGCACGCGGTCGAGGTTGAGGATGATGCTACGGTTCACAAGAATACAAACAGAGGACATGGTTAGCTGCGCATGGTCGAGGCGAGTGAGGGAGCGTGAACGAGGAGGCGCGGGGCGGTCTGGACTTACCGGAGGAGCTCGACGGAAATGAGGCAGACGGCGGCGAGGTCAAAGCTTGACGTAGCCGACGCTCTGGGGCGCCCGCAGTCGAATGAAGGGCACCGGCAGGTGCGTCAGGAGGTGGGGAAGGTGTGAGCTAGGTCGAGGAGGCACGGGGCGTTGTGGTGCTGCCGGAATTGGCAAGGGAAGTCGTCGGAGACAGAGGGGCTCGGGGAGGAATTGGGGCGGCCTGGGGGCGTGCCATTGCGGGGTGACAGAGGGGAAATGGAGAGGAGGCGCTGGCGATTAAGACAGCGTGCTCGCGGTGAGAGATTAATGCTACATTAAGGGTGTATTCAATCGGAGAATCGATGGCAGCAACGATGGCGAGTTTAACGCGAGGAGGAAGAAGGGTGAGCTGGCTGCGTGGGGCCGGTTGGTCAGCGGAGTAAGAGAGGGAAGGGGGGTCCACTTGTCATTGGCTTAGCGGGTTCTAAATCGAGTGCGAAACGTTTCGCTGAGGGAAAAGAAAGTTGGGCTGGTTGCTGGGCTTATTGGCTGGCCGGCTGGGCTGGTCTGTCTTCATATTTTTTTTCTTCCTGGATGTTTTTCTTTTTCTAATTTCAATTTCTGTTTGAATTTCAATCAACTAACCAAACAATTCAAACAATCACTAAACTTTGTATTGTGTTTTTGGTTCTGTTTATCAACATAAACCAAATTTCCAAAATAAAAATAATATTTTTATTTATTTTAGGATCCATTCATTAATGAAATAAAATGGACCTTTAGTTATTTAATTAAATAGGGTTTGATTTATTTAATAAAATCTTCATTTGAAATCCAAATATTTTCAAAACCAAATTAGTAGGTTTTATTTGAAAATACAAAATACTTTGGAAAACTTGTTTAAAACAAAATAACCTTTTTATTTTTAGGTCCCATTAATAATTAAATAGAATGGACCTTAGTTATTAAATCAAAATAGGATTTTTTTTATTAAAATATTTATTTTGAAATCTAAAATAAAACCAAAACACTTCAGTAGGTTTTAATTAAGAAAATAAAATACTTAGAGAACTTATTTAAAATAATTTAATAAGTTTTGATGTTTTAATTAAAATGGTAAAACCTTTTATTTAAATAAAATTTGGATATTAATTCGTTATTATTTTATTTAAATAAACCTTTAATCAAAACAAAACATTTTATTTTAAAAGCTTGGCCAAGGTTTAATTTGGCCCTATAAAATAATATTTATTCATAAAACTTCTATTTCTTTTGAAATCCAAAAACCTTTCATTTAAAAGTTCCAAATTAGTAATTCCAAATATTTTATTTTCCTTTATTAAATGTTTATCTTTTTAAATCCCTTTAGGATTTATTTGATCCAATTTGGTTTGAGGATCCAATTAAATTCAAAAAGTTTCTTCTGGCCCTGAAAATCAAACAAAGTTTTATTTTATTCATTTATTTTTCACATTACAAGATTTGGAAAATCTTGGGATGTGACACAATGGAGTCATGTGATCAAGATCGACATATTGCCTCTAGGGATGCCCTGATAGCTAACTTGGCAAGTGAGTGGGGATTGTAATGTACTCCGTTAGTTGGACCACCACACTTATCGTTTTTACTTCCAAAAATTTGTTTAAGTTATGTTGAACCTTTGATGTTTGTAATGGATTTATGTATGCCATGACTTGTGTGTTTGTTGCTAAAGATGTGCTTGTGATATTTTGTCTTGTGATTTTTCTCTATTTGTGTTCATTCTAACTTTTCTCTATCTTATAAAAATAGATGCCTAATGTTGTTATCAGCACGGCCGAGGAGTTCAAGGGAACTCGTTTTGGCACTCGTCTCATTGAGCTCACTAGTGTGCTCAACCTTACGCTTCCTAGCATCATGACACTTCCACTCACTAAGTTTGAGAGGAAGGACCTATGGGGATTCAGAGTCACCCAGCCCGGAAGCCAGACAGAGCCAACCACGGATACCATCACTTTCAAGCTGATGCATGACGACAAGGAGAAAGGCCTAGATGTAGTCATGCAGGACTTACTTGGGCGCCTGGTAGGGAGACACTCCACCGAGCTTATAGGTCTTTACTTTCACCCCTTCGAGAGACACAACGAGGAGGGTGAAGCCATATAGTACGAGGATGCTGCTAGAGAGACAATGGAGCCGATTCGTCTGTACCTCCAGGACCTAGAGGGTCTTATTAGACACCTAGATACTGATAGGACCAACGTCATGCTTAGCAATGACGAGCTCCAGGTTCAGCTTCTTGAGAAGGACAAGATCTTCGCGGAGCAAGACGAGATAGTCGAGGAAATGGAGGCCAAGTTTGAAAGCCAGGACAAGAAGTTCAAGAGCCAGGAGAAAAGAGTCCAAGACAGGAACAAGAAGATCCGAGAGATGAAGGAAGATCTAGACGCCAAGGACTTCGATCTTGAGCATCAACAGGGAGTGATCGAGGAGCTTCGCTCACAAAAGAGAGCTCTTAGGGCCAAGATAGAGGCCTTGACTACTAGTGTTGATGAGTATAAGACCGCGATGGAGAATGCAGGTCTTAACCTTGTTGATGTGGAGATTGATGCGGAGGAGTAGAGTAGAGTAGTTGCTAGTGACTCCAAGAGGGAGTATTTATGCTCGATAGTGGGTTCATGCATCTAGTTTCCAAGGAAAGTGACAATAACTCTTCGGTTGTAGATGTGTTGTTGCTACTAGGGAGAAAACAATGGTCTCTTGTTCATGGAACATGTGGACTGTTTACCTTACACACTTTGCTTAAAGCAGTTATCTGTTTCTTGCAACTTAGTACTGGAGGGGGTTCAGATGATAACCTGAAGGTGGACTTCTAATCATAGATGTAGTTGGATTACGGTCTATGTATATTGTTGTGTTGCCCAATCAACCACATATGATCTTTCTGTCTAGTAATTGCATTGTTATGCCTTGCTCAGTTCCTGTCAATTGCCCGGCTGTAATTTGTTTACCCTTCATGCCATGTTGTTTATCTAAGGAGAGTGATGACCCACAAGTGTAGGGGATCGCAACAGTCTTCGCGGGTAGTATTATCCAATTTATTGGTTCGACACAAGGGGAGCCAAAGAATACTTGCAAGCCTTAACGACAGAGTTGCCAGTTCAGTTGCACCTGGAAATAGTTCTTGCTCACAGAAGTTTATCAGTAGCAATAGTTTGTAGTAGCAACAGCAACAACAACAGCAATGGTGAAACATTAGCAATAGTAACAGTAACAGTAACAGTAGGATTCGAGTGCGGTAGGCATAGGGATGGATGGACGGTCGTTGCATGGACGAGTCTAAACATGTAACTTCAACATCTATGGCATTGCAGATAAATAATAATAAGCATCCAAGTACTAAACAATCCTAGGCATGTGCTCCAAATATAGTCATACGTGCTCGCAATGAGAACTTGCACAACATCTTCTGTCCAGCCAGCCCGTGGCAGCAGGGCCTCTAGGGAACTACTGGCAATTAAGGTGCTCCTTTTAATAGAGCACCGGAGAAAAGCATTAACACTCTTTGAACACATGTGATCCTCATACCATAGCCATCCCCTCCCGTTGTCCCAATTATTGTCACTTTGGGGCCTTTGGATCCGGACAATGATATGTGTACACAACTTGCAGATAAGATCATAAACAATACTATCATAATGATTCAATAATAAGTTCAGATCTGAGATCATGGCACTCAGGCCCTAGTGACAAGAATTAAGCACAACAAGTTGCAACAAAGTCAAATAGCACTAATAGAGATATTAGGCACTATGCCCTAACAGATCTTATTCGATTACATGATAGAACTCATCGAATCCCTACCATCCCCAAGCCTACAACGGGGGATTACTCACTCATGGATGAGGGAAACATCGGTGGTTGATGGAGATGCGTTGGTGATGACGATGGCGATGATCCTCTCCAAATTCCCCGTCCCGGCAGGGTGCCAGAACAGAGTTTCTGGATCCGAATCTTGGTTTTTGGTGGCGGCGGCGAAGCGGAACTCTTTCTAGAAAACTATCGAACCCCCCTGTTTTTAGGTCAGAAGGCAACTTAAAGACGCGGAGGGAGGCCAAGAAGCTGCCTAGGGTGGCCAAACCTCCCCCAGGCGCGGGGTCAGTGGGCCCGCGCCTGAGGTGGGTCTGCCCCCCAGGCCTCCCCTCCGTCTCCCCTTCTGGCTCCGTGGATCTTCTGGTGAAATATAATTTTTGGCATATTTTCCGGGATTTTTCCTGATAGTTCATTTTATGCACAAAAACAAGACACCAAGGTAATTCAGCTGAAAACAGCGTCAGTCCGTGTTAGTTGTATCCAAATCACACAAGTATAGAGGAAAAATAATAGCAAAGTCTTTGAGAAAGTAGATACATTTTGGACGTATGAACTCCCCCCAAGCTTAGCTTATTGCTTGTCCTCAAGCAATTCAATTGAAAACTGTGTGCGATAAAAGAACTTTCACGAACACATTGGTTCATATGATGTATATATTCTCAGTACAGGAGTACATGCTTATACAATTCATAATAAAGAGTATGCAACTAAGTCTACTCAATAGTTATTGCAAGCTATAAAGAGAATCCAACTCAATAATAATAAGTAACATGAAACATAAACATAAGCAGCATTGCAATGCTCATAATAAGGTATGATAGAGTGGTATCTCGCTTGCCTTTGTTTGAAGAGCACAATATAAATGTTGAGGCACCTCTGAAGTTCACATGAAGACTAGAGATAAAGATATAAGAGATACAAACATCAAAGTCATGACATAATTAACCAAGTTTTGGAACAAACACAAGAATGACAACTATGCTCTCAAGAAGGTGCTCATAGAATAAGTGGTGACTCAACAAAGTTGTGAAAACGGTTTTTGTGAAGGTTTGAAAGGCTTCCTAATGCTGAAAGGAAGGTACTCGTTAGCTTTAAGCTCTTATTGCCCCTATCATAGGCATCTTCATGTGGTTAAGGTGAAAGTGAGGTCCACTCTGAATCATATGCTTGACAGACCATAGACTGGAAATCCCAAGTCCCTTGAGTACGAGGGTCGCTCCGCATGCTACTCAACTTTCGTCACCTGAAAGTTCTTGTCATTGTAAATACATGCATATCATCGAAAAAAGCCAACGGGGTACCCCTTGCACATGGTACAGGAGCTTTCCCATAACCAAAATGACACGGCAATCAGACAATGAGCATCGTAGCAATCTTTTTATTTACCATATGCACAACTTTTTATTGAGGAAGCTTTATAGATGATCATTATAGTGATGCTGCAAGTTTCCACCATGATTAAGCATGGCTTAGGCTAGCGGCCCAGGCGTTTCTTTAACACAAGGTATAAACTCCATGAACTAACAACTTCCCCTTTTATTTCACATTGTTGACATCCATAAACAAAAGAGAAAGGAATCAACTGGATGAGATATCCAAAAAGTGTTGAAAGCGTTCCCCGTGACAGCATGGTTCTGCTGACTCCCAGTATATAATAAGCAAGCATATAATTTTCATGGACTAGTCAGAATAGTTCAAGATTATTAAGCACAAGGAATAAAGTGTGCCATCAAGTTCATGAGAACTTTACTAACTAACTTTCTCAAAACAACAAACATTTTATTTTGGAAGAAAACACAGTATATGGAATATGCACTGAAGTAGCAAATGATGCTAATAGGTATGTATGGTGGACACAACTGGCAATATTGGTTTTGGGGAGTTGGAAGCACAGGTAGAGCACATACTCAGTGCAAGTGAAGGCTAGCAATAGAGAGGGAGCGACAAACAAGAGAGCAATAGCTGTTATAATCATTCTTGCAACAAAACAAGACTAACTATGGCATGAAAGTGATACAAGAACTCTGAGGCAAAATAAATCATCGAGGCTTACTGACTATTGATTAGTCATATGCATGCGTGAGCATGTGCCAAGTCGATTCACATGAATAGTTAGAGGAGGATATCACAATATCATACTAAAGTATGAATAAAACAATGCAAACAAGCATTCATATGACATGCTACGAACTATTAGCAAGCTGGAGCTAATCATAAACAAGCAAGAACTACTAAGCATCCATAATGACATACGCTTTACACAAACAGGCTAAGCATGCTCACAATGATGAGTATATGTACAAAAATGAAACAAATAGAGTTCGTTACCAGCCTCTTACCACACCTCGAGTTGTCTTAATCTTCATTATTGCCCTTCACTTGTGTGACTTGAATAATTAACATGAAACCAAACTCCACTGAGGACGGCTGAACCCTGCAAAGAATTCACAAAACCAAAGAAGAACAACAAATATTTTTGGTGTTTTCGATTTTTTTAGAAGGCAACCAACGCAAAACCAAACGAAGCAAAAGAAAACCAAAAAAAAAAACTAAGACGCTCCAAGAACAACACAATTATGCATGAAACAATAAAAACGAAGTGTCTAGAAAGACCTGAGATTTTTATTGATGAAGAAGGGGATACCTTGGGCACCACCAAGCTTTGATGCTTATACCTCTTGAGTAATTCTTGGGGTGACACGGAGTGGCTCCCCCCAAGCTTGAGCTTTTGTCCATTCTTCATCTCATTACATCATCCTCTCTCTACACCTGAAATTTTTCTTTCATACAAAACTTCACACAAACTTCATTAGCAATATTAGTTTATTCAAAAGATATTAGACCTCTGGAAAATCTTGGAACAGCAAGACTTTTCATTTAAAACACAATATACTGTAGCAACTCCTTCAAAAAGCTCAATTTCTCCAAAAGAACCCGAAAAGGAATCAATAAGAAGCAAATGCAAATAATGGCCGAAATCTGTCAAAACAGACCAGCAGGTAGAAACCGATTTTTTTGAAAATCTTATGTTACTCAAATTAAATAGTGTTGAACTAACGAAAGTTATCTAACATAATGGGGGATTTATTCGTAAATTTTCAGCTCAACCCGACTTACAGGTACTCCTCACGAATTTTTATGGTGGAGGACAGAAATCTGTTTCGGGACAGCAACTCCCCAAATCTTACTTCCCTCTCATTAGAGGTCATTCTTGGCACAAAAAAGAAAACAAAAAGGATAAGGAGAGGTCATTACTGAAGTAATAACTTCCAAGACTCAAGGAAACTCTTGAGTTATCTCCCAACAAGTACTTTTCTTTAACGCCTTTAAGTTAGGCACGACGAAGAGCAAGGATTGGAAAGGAGAAAAATAAAAGTGAGCAAGTATAACCACTGTGAAAGCATTGTTTTGTTCATTAAAATCCCTTTGTTAACAAGGTTAATCAAGTCTTGTTACCAAAACAATCTTATATGAAACAAAACTTTGCATTTCACTAAATGATTATGTTGCCTCATACTTGATAGCAATGGTCCCAATCATAATAGTTTCAAAATTTTCTTGTGGAATGGGACAATATATTTCTCCAACCTTGATGCTCTCAATATTTTCAATGGAATTCAGGCAATAGCTCTTAACAATCTTCTTGGGGGAATAGACAGTGTGCTCTTTTTCATTAATATTGAATGTTACTTTTTCTTGATTGCAATTGATGAAAGCACCTGCCATATTAAGAAAAGGTCTCCCAAGAATAATAGACATATTATCATCTTCATGCATTTCAAGCACATCAAAATCAGTTAAGACCATGCAATTATGAGAAACTTGAATAGGAACATCCTCACATATACCAACAGGAATAGTAGTTGACTTATCAGCCATTTGCAAAGATATATCAGTTGGTATCAACTTTTCTAGCTGGAGTCTCTTATAGATATAAAAAGGCATAACACTAACTCCATCTCCCAAATCACATAAAGCAGTTCTAACATAATTATTCTTAATGGAGCAAGGAATAGTTGGTATACCTGGATCACCAAGTTTCTTTGGAACCTTACCGTTGAAGGATTAATTAGCAAGTAGAGTAGAAATATCTTCATTAGGAATCTTCCTTTTATTAGAGACAATATCCTTCATATACTTTGAATAAGGAGTCAACTTAATAGCATCAGTCAAAGCAATTTTCAGAAATAAAGGCTTCATCCACTCACAAAACTTGTTGTAGTGTTCTTCCTCCTATGACTTGTGTTTCTTACCTAGAAAAGGCATAGGTTTCTGCACCCAAGGTTCTCTCTCTTTACCATGTTTATTAGCAATAAAATCTTCCTTTGTGTACCTAGTGTTCTTAGTGTATTTTTCAGGTTCTTCCTCAACTTCCTCCTTATCAGGAGACTCATTATTATTACCACTTTCAGTTTCAGCATCAGAGATAGATATACTATTAGGATTTACTGTTGGAGGTATGCCCAAGAGGCAATAATAAAGTGGTTATTATCATATCTTCATGCTTATGATAAATGTTTACATACCATGCTATAATTGTATTAACCGGAAACATTAATACTTGTGTGATTTGTAAACATAAAAGAGTCCCTAGTAAAGCATCTTGTTAAACTAGCTTGTTGGTTAATATATATGATCATGGTTTCCTGATCATGAACATAGAGATGTTATTAACAACATGGTCATATCATTAGGAGAATGATGTGATGGACATACTCCTATAGTTAAGCGTAGCATAAAGATCAAGTCATTTAATATAGTTCATTTGCTATAAGCTTTCTGATACATAGTAACCTAATTCCTTCGACCATGAGATCATGTTAATCACCATCACAGGAAGGATGCTTTGATGACATCAAACACCACACCGTAACTGGGTGTCTATAAAGGTGGCATTGAGTGTTCGGAAAGTATGGGTTGAAGCTCATGGATCAAGAGTGGGATTTGTCCATCCATATGACGGATAGATATACTCTGGGCCCTCTCGGTGGAATGTCATCCAGTTATCTTGCAAGCATGTGACTGGCTCACAAGGGATCACATATCACGGGAACGAGAAAAGAGTACTTATTGGTAACGAGGTTGAACTAGGTATGTGTAGGGATTCGTAGCATGGAAAACAAAAATTTTTTATCGCATACAAACAAACAAGCCAAGATCTATCTACTAGATTGTAGCAACGAGTCGATGGAATAACTCACCCTCGAAGATTCCAAAGTGTTTAACGAGAGCGGATTCTCGTGGGTGATGTAGTCGTACTCTTTCCGATCTCAAGATCGCGTAGACGATCCTTCCGGCCAAGGCTCCTGCGGCGCTCCCGCAGTCGGTCACACGTTCGGTACTCGACGAAGACCTTCCTCTCCCTTGTTCCATCAGGCAGCGGAGGTTGTAGCACTCTCCTCGTGATTCCGGCAGCACAACGGCGTGGTACCGGAAGTAGAGGGGAGATCTCGCAGGGCTTCGCCTTAAGCCGAAGCGAGTATGGTGGAGTATGAGAGAGTCCCTCGACGATCTAGGGTTTAGACACGCCGAGGAGGAATCTTGGCCGGCGGCTAGGGTTGCTAGGCGGCGGCGGCTTAACCTAGGGCGGCGGCGGCAGCAGGTGGCGGCGCCGTCGGCTTAGGGTTTGGAGGAGAGGATCTTGTGTGTCTAGAAGGGGAGCCCTGCCCCTCCTTTTATAGGTGGAGGCGGCCGACCAAGGGGAGGGGTGTCCCTCCCCAACTCGGCTTGGTGGTGCGCCGGCGGTGGGGAGGAGGGACTCCTCCCCAACTCGGTTTCCTCCTCCTTTTCCACTTCCCAAAAATAGCCGTTTGACTTTCAAACTAGCCGTTTGACTTTTCAAACAAGGATTTGATTTAATCCTCTATTTTGTTCATCGATGACACTTAGTACATGATGCAATCATACCAACTTGATATAACACATTCATGTACCCTTCCCCTCCGGAGTTCCAGACATTCCGGAACCTTCTAGAACATTCCCGATGAAAACACCGGAACCATTCTCCAACTCCGAAACGGGACTTTCCTTATATGAATCTTATTCTCCGGACCATTCCGGATCTCCTGGTGATATCCCGAATCCCATTCGAGACTCCGAACAACATTCGGTCTCTTTCTCATCATTCCATAACTACTCAAACAACGTCAAATCCTTAAGTGTGTCTCCCTACGGTTCGTGAATTATGCGGACATGATCGAGACACTTCTCCGAACAATAACCAATAGAGGAATCTGGAAATTCATATGGCTCCCACATATTTCTACGATTACTTTGCGATCGAATGAACCACTTACATATGATATAAATTTCCCTTTGTCTCACGATAGTTTACTTATCCGAGGTTATGATCGTCGGTATCTCTGCATACCTAGTTCAACCTCATTACCGATAAGTACTCTTTTCTCGTTCCCGTGATATGTGATCCCTTGTGAGCCAGTCACATGCGTGCAAGCTAATTTGATGAAATTTCACCGAGAGGGCCCAGAGTATATTTATCCGTCATATGGATGGACAAATCCCACTCTTGATCCATGTGTCTCAACCAATACTTTCCGAACACTCAATGCCACCTTTATAGCCACCCAGTTACGGTGTGGTGTTTGATGTCATCAAAGCATCCATCCGGTAAAGGTGATATGCATGATCTCATGGTCGAAGGAATTAGATTACTATGTATCAGAAAGCATATAGCAATTGAACTATTAAAATGACTTGATCTTTATGCTACGCTTATCTATAGGAATATGTCCACCATATCATTCTCATAACGATATGATCTTGTTGTCAATAACATCTCAATGTTCATGATAGGGAAACCACAATCATCTATTAACCAACAAGCTAGTATTATATAGAGGCTTTACTAGGGACTCTTATTTTAGTCTACAAATCACACAAGTATTAATGTTTCCTTGTTAATACTATTATAGCATGAATGTAAACATTTATCATAAACACAAA
Organism: Avena longiglumis; assembly: GCA_030063025.1. Classification (NCBI taxonomy): domain Eukaryota; kingdom Viridiplantae; phylum Streptophyta; class Magnoliopsida; order Poales; family Poaceae; genus Avena; species Avena longiglumis. Next base: position 140,968,847 of record CP125974.1, read on the forward strand.
GATATAATAATAACTATATTTATTATTGCCTCTAGGGCATATCTCCAACAGTCTCCCACTTGCACTAGAGTCATCTAATCTAGATTACATGGTAATATACCGAACACCCATGGCAGTTTGGTGCTGGTCATGTTTTGCCCTCGGGAGAGGTTTAGTCAACGGATCCGCCACATTCAGATCTGTGTGTACTTTGCACTTCTTTATATCCCCATCTTGGATATGTTCTCGAATAGCGTGAAAACGTAGCTTGATGTGCTTCAGCTTCTTGTGTGACCTTGGTTCTTGCGCATTGGCTATGGCGCCCATGTTATCACAGTAGATAGACATTGGGTCCAGCGCACTAGGAACCACACCCAGATCTGTAATGAACTCTTTCATCCATATCGCTTCTTGTGAAGCCTCCGAAGCAACCATGTATTCCGATTCAGTTGAATATCTCGCCATAATGCTTTGCTTTGCACTCCTCCAGCTAACTGCTGCACCATTCAAAATAAATACGTATCCAGATTGTGATTTAGAATCATCCGGATCGGTGTTCCAACTAGCATCGGTGTAACCATTAACAACGAGTTATTCATCACCTCCATAAGAAAGAACCATATCCTTAGTTCTTCTTAAGTACTTCAGGATGTTTTTGACCGCTGTCCAATGATCCACTCCTGGATCACTTTGATATCTGCTAGTTAAACTAACAGCATATGCAATGTCGGGTCTAGTACATAGCATGGCATATATTTGAGATCCTATGGCTGAGGCATAGGGAGTCTTACTCATCCTTTCTCTATCTTCTGCCGATGTCGGACTTTGAGTTTTACTCAAGGTCGTATTAGGCAACATGGGCAAGAACCCTTTCTTGCTATCTTCCATTCCAAACCTCTTTAGAACTTTGTCCAAATATGTACTTTGTGACAATGATATTTGGCGTCTTGATCTATCTCTATAAATCTTTATGCCTAATATGTAAGCTGCTTCGCCAAGATCCTTCATTGAAAAATTATTAGTCAAATATTCCTTGACACTATTAAGAAGGTCTACATCATTCCCAATCAACAATATGTCATCCACATATAGTATTAAGAATGCTACAAAGCTCCCACTCACTTTCTTGTAAATACAAGCTTCTCCATAAGTTTGTATAAAACCAAAACTTTTGATTACCTTATCAAAATGTTGATTCCAACTTCGGGATGCTTGCTTCAATCCATAGATGGACCGTTGAAGTTTGCATACCTTGTTAGCATCTTTAGGATCGACAAAACCTTTGGGTTGCATCAACTCTTCATCAATGTCTCCATTGAGGAATGTTGTTTTGACATCCATCTGCCATATCTCATAATCACAATATGCAGCGATTGCTAACATAATCCTCACAGACTTTAGCTTCGCTACTGGTGAGAAAGTCTCATCGTAGTCAACTCCTTGAATTTGTCGAAACCCCTTTGCGACAAGTCGAGCTTTATAGAAAGTAACATTACCATCAGCATCTATTTTCTTCTTGAAAATCCATTTGTTCTCGACAGCCTTCCGGCCATCTGGTAAGTCCACCAAAGTCCATACTTGGTTTTCGTACATGGATCCAATCTCGGATTTCATGGCTTCTTGCCATTTATTGGAATCTGGGCTCATCATCGCTTCCTCATATGTCTCAGGGTCATCGGTGTTGTCCACCAACATGAAACTCATAACGGGGTCATACCAATCTGGAGTGGTACGAGTTCTCGTTGACCTGCGAGGCTCTGTAGCAACTTCAACCGAAGTTTCATGATCATCATCATTAGCTTCCTCTCTAATCGTGCACCACAGGAACTTCTTCCGGTGCTGCGCTACTCGCAAGTTTGAGAGAAGGTTCGACAACCTCATCGAGTTCTACTTTCCTTCCAGTCACTTCTTTCGAGAGAAATTCCTTCTCTAGAAAGGATCCATTCTTGGCAACGAAGATTTTGCCTTCGGATCTATGATAGAAGGTATACCCAATAGTTTCCTTTGGGTATCCTATGAAGACGCATTTTTCCGCTTTGGGTTCAAGCTTGTCCGGCTGTAACTTCTTTACATAGGCTTCGCAACCCCAAACTTTAAGGAACGACAATCTAGGTTTCTTCCCAAACCATAATTCATACGGTGTCGTTTCTACGGATTTAGACGGTGCCCTATTTAAAGTGAATGCGGCTGTTTATAATGCATAACCCCAAAATGATAGCGGTAAATCTGTAAGTGACATCATAGAACGAACCATATCTAAGAGAGTTCGATTACGATGTTCGGACACACCATTACGCTGTGGTGTTCCCGGCGGCATCAATTGTGAAAGTATTCCGCATTTCTTCAAATGCTCGCCAAACTCGTAACTTAGATATTCACCTCCACGATCAGAACGTAGAAATTTAATCTTCTTGTTACGTTGATTCTCTACCTCACTTGAAATTCCTTAAACTTCTCAAAAGTTTCAGACTTATGTTTCATGAAATAGATATACCCATATCTACTCAAGTCATCCGTGAAGGTAAGAACATAACGATAACCACCGCGCGATGCTATACTCATTGGACCACACACATCGGTATGTATTATTTCCAATAAGTCCGTAGCTCGCTCCATCATACCAGAAAATGGAGTCTTAGTCATTTTACCCATCAGACATGCTTCGCATCTTTCAAGTGATTCGAAATCAAGTGATTCAAGAAGTCCATCAGAATGGAGTTTCTTCATACGCTTCACTCCAATGTGACCAAGACGACAAAACCACATATAGGTCGAGTTATCGCTCGATTTCAAACGTTTAGCCTCAATGTTATTAATATGTGTATTTCCACTATCGAGATTCAATAAGAATAGACCATCTATCAAAGGTGCATGTGCATAAAACATATTACTCATATAAATCGAACAACCATTATTCTCGGACTTAAACAAGTACCGTCTCGCAATAAACAAGATCCCGATATAATGTTCATGCTCAACGCAGGCACCAAATAACAATTATTTAAGTATAAAACTAATCCCGATGGTAGATGAAGGGGTAGCGTGCCGACCGCGATCACATCAACCTTTGATCCGTTTCCCACGCGCATCGTCACCTCGTTCTTCGCTAGCTTCCGTTTATTCTGCAGCACCTGTTTCGAGTTACAAATATGAGCAACCGAACCAGTATCAAATACCTAGGCACTACTACGAGTACTAGTGAGATACACATCAATAACATGTATATCAGATATACCTTTCTTCTTGATGTTGCCGTTCTTCAAATCCGCCAAGTACTTTGGGCAATTCCGCTTCCAGTGACCTTCTCCCTTGTAGTAAAAGCACTCAGTATCAGGCTTAGGTCCAGCCTTGGTCTTCTTCGTTGGCGCGGTAACTTTCTTACCACCCTTCTTGAAGTGTCCCTTCTGCTTAGACTTGCCTTTCTTCAGTTTGGTGGTCTTATTGATGAACAACACTTGGTGCTCTTTCTTGATCTCCACTTCTGCAGATTTCAACATGGCAAAGAGTTCTGGCAACGTTTTGTTCATGTTCTGCATGTTGTAGTTCATCACAAAGTTCTTGTAACTTGGTGGTAGTGATTGGAGGACACGGTAAATCCCCAAAGCATTAGGAATAACTATACCCAAGCTTTGAAGTTTGTTTGCGTGCCCAGACATCTTAAGCACATGCTCACTGACGGAGCTGCCCTCTTCCATCTTGCAGTTAAAGAACTTTTCAGAAGCCTCATAGCTTTCAATTGCCGCATGAGTCTCAAAGATCAATTTGAGATCCTCGACAATATCATATGGGTCTGAATTCTCAAACCTTTTCTGAAGCTCCGATTCTAAACCATACAAGATAGCACACTGAACTGTGGATTACTGAGTCTTCCGAGTGAGGTAAACATTCTTTACTTCATCGGGAGCATCAGCTGCAGGTGGGTCACCTAGCGGTGCATCCAGCACATAGGTCAAATTACCAGCTGTGAGGACAATCCTCAAATTGCGGAACCAATCCGCGAAGTTGCTTCCATTGTTTTTGAACTTTTCTTTCTCTAGGAACGCATTAAAATTGCTCGTAGAGGCTGCCATTGATCTACCACATATTTGCAATAGTTTAGACTAAGTTTATGACAAATTGAGTTCACATTAATAATAAAATTAATCTAGTTGAAATCCCACTCAAAACAATATCCCTCACATTGTTTTAGTGATCACACGAACCAAATCCACCACATCAACACCGATCCTCATGAGAGCTGATATAGTTTCAATGGCGAACAATCGTCATGTTCATCATATCTACTATATGATTCATGCTTTACCTTTCGGTGATCCGTGTTCCGAGACCATGTCTGTACATGCTAGGCTCGTCAAGATCAAACCTTAGTTTCCGCATGAGCAAATCTGGCTTGCTCACGTTGTATCCACTTGCGAAATGTAACACACCCGATCATCACGTGGTGCTTCGAAACAACAAGCTTTAGCAACGATGCTAACTAAGGGTGAACACTTTATGACTTGAAATTCATGTGCATGAGGGATCATCTTATAATGCTACCGTCGTCTACTAAGCAATACAAGATGCATAAAGGATTAACATCACATGCAATTCATAATAAGTGATATGATATGGCCTTTCTTCTTTGTGCTTCCGATCTCCATCTTCTAGCACGAACATGATCTCCATCATCACCAGCATTGCATGAAGGTCAATGACGCTTCTCCATGGTTGTCGTCCACCGGCTTCAACTATTACAACTACTTTGAATAGACACGCAGGTCTTAACATAAATTAAAGACAACCATATGGCTCCTGCCGGTTGCCAACTTACAATAAGGAACATTGCATACATGGCCATATCACATCACAGCACACCCCTGCAAAACAAAGTTAGACGCCTCTACTTTCTTTGCATGTTTTACGTGGTTTGGGGCTTTCAATAAGTGTCGTTCTAACTTACGAACATGAACCACAACATTGATACTAGTATTTTTAATCACCCGTTGTAAATTGGATCTTAACTATGCTAGGAGAAACAGGCACCCGCAAAGCCACTTATGCAATACAAGTTGCATGTCAAGCGTGGAGAAAGTCTCATGAACGATGTCATGTAAGGTTAGCCCGGGCCGCTTCATCCCAACATCCCGCAAGATGCAAAGTACACAAGAAGAAATCGACAATAAAAGCATCAACGCCCACAATGACCATTGTGTTCTACTCGTGCAACAGATCTACATATAGATACGGATCTGATACCACTGTAGGGATTCGTAGCATGGAAAACAAAAAATTTCTATCGCATACAAACAAACAAGCCAAGATCTATCTACTAGATTGTAGCAACGAGTCGATGGAATAACTCACCCTCGAAGATTCCAAAGTGTTTAACGAGAGCGGATTCTCGTGGGTGATGTAGTCGTACTCTTTCCGATCTCAAGATCGCGTAGACGATCCTTCCGCTAAGGCTCAGCGCCGCAATCGGTCACACGTTCGGTACTCGATGAAGACCTTCCTCTCCCTTGTTCCAAAGAAAGGAGGTTGTAGCACTCTCCTCGATTCCGGCAGACAACGGCGTGGTACCTAAGTAGAGGGAGATCTCGCAGGGCTTCGCCTTAAGCCGGAGCGAGTATGGTGGAGTATGAGAGAGTCCCTCGACGATCTAGGGTTTGGACACGCCGAGGAGGAAGCTTGGCCGGCGGCTAGGGTTGCTAGGAGGCGGCGGCTTGACCTAGGTCGGCGGCGGCAGCAGGTGGCGGCGCCGACGGCTTAGGGTTTGGAGGAGAGGATCTTGTGTGTCTAGGAGGGGAGCCCTGCCCCTCCTTTTATAGGTGGAGGGGGCCGGCCAAGGAGAAGGGAGTCCCTCCCCAACTCGGCTTGGTGGTGCGCCGGCGGAGGGGAGGAGGGACTCCTCCCCAACTCGGTTTCCTCCTCCTTTTCCACTTCCCAAAAATAGCCGTTTGAGTTTCAAACTAGCCGTTTGACTTTTCAAACAAGGATTTGATTTAATCCTCTATTTTGTTCAGCGATGACACTTAGTACATGATGCAATCATACCAACTTGATATAACACATTCATGTACCCTTCCCCTCCGGAGTGCCGGACATTCCGAAACCTTCTAGAACATTCCCGATGAAAACACCGGAACCATTCTCTAACTCCGAAACGGGACTTTCCTTATATGAATCTTATTCTCCGGACCATTCCGGATCTCCTCGTGATATCGCGAATCCCATTCGAGACTCCGAACAACATTCGGTCTCTTTCTCATCATTCCATAACTACTCAAACAACGTCGAATCCTTAAGTGTGTCTCCCTACGGTTCGTGAATTATGCGGACATGATCGAGACACTTCTCCGAACAATAACCAATAGAGGAATCTGGAAATTCATTTGGCTCCCACATATTTCTACGATTACTTTGCGATCGAATGAACCACTTACATACGATATCAATTTCCCTTTGTCTCACGATAGTTTACTTATCCGAGGTTATGATCGTCGGTATCTCTGCATACCTAGTTCAACCTCGTTACCGATAAGTACTCTTTTCTCGTTCCCGTGATATGTGATCCCTTGTGAGCCAGTCACATGCTTGCAAGCTAATTGGATGACATTTCACCGAGAGGGCCCAGAGTATATTTATCCGTCATATGGATGGACAAATCCCACTCTTGATCCATGTGTCTCAACCAATACTTTCCGAACACTCAATGCCACCTTTATAGCCACCTAGTTACGGTGTGGTTTTTGATGTCATCAAAGCATCCATCCGGTAAAGGTGATATGCATGATCTCATGGTCGAAGGAATTAGATTACTATGTATCAGAAAGCATATAGCAATTGAACTATTAAAATGACTTGATATTTATGCTACGCTTATCTATAGGAGTATGTCCACCATATCATTCTCCTAACGATATGATCTTGTTGTTAATAACATCTCAATGTTCATGATAGGGAAACCACAATCATCTATTAACCAATAAGCTAGTATTATATAGAGGCTTTACTAGGGACTCTTATTTTAGTCTACAAATCACACAAGTATTAATGTTTCCTTGTTAATACTATTATAGCATGAATGTAAACATTTATCATAAACACAAAGATATAATAATAACTATATTTATTATTGCCTCTAGGGCATATCTCCAACAGTATGCAGAGATACCGACGATCAAAACCTCGGATAAGTAAACTATCGTGAGACAAAGGGAAATTGGTATCGTATGTAAGTGGTTCATTCGATCGCAAAGTAATCGTAGAAATATGTGGGAGCCATATGAATTTCCAGATTCCTCTATTGGTTATTGATCGGAGAAGTGTCTTGATCATGTCCGCATAATTCACGAACCGTAGGGAGACACATTTAAGGATTCGATGTTGTTGAGTAGTTATGGAATAATGAGTAAGAGACCGAATGTTGTTCGGAGTCTCGGATGGGATCCGGGATATCACGAGGAGATCCGGAATGGTCCGGAGAATAAGATTCATATAAGGAAAGTCCTGTTTTGGAGTTGGGGAATGATTCCGGTGTTTTCATCGGGAATGTTCTAGAAGGGTCCGGAACGTCCGGCACTCCGGAGGGGAAGGGTACATGAATGTGTCATAACAAGTTGGAATGGTTGCATAATGTACTAGGTATCATGGCTGGGCAAAATAAAGGGATAAATCAAATCGTAGTTTGAAAAGTCAAACACCAATTTGAAAAGTCAAACGGCAGTTTTGCTTGGTGGAGGGAGAGTAGGAAACCTACTTGGGGAGGAAGTCCCACTCCCTCCACCCGCCGGCCAAGGAGGAGGAGTTGGAGGAGGACTCCCTCCTCCCAACCGCGCCTCCCTCCCACCTATAAAAGAAGGGGAAGGGGTGCCCCCTCTTCTACACACCCAACACCTCCAAACCCTAGCCCCAGGCGCCACCACCTTCTGCTGCCGCCGCCTAGGGCCTCCTCCCAAGTCGCCGACTAGGGTTTCCCCAAACCCTAGCCGCCGGCTACACCTCTCCCCTTGGTGCCTCTAAACCGTAGATTGGCAAGGCCTCTCTCATACTCCACCATACTCGCTACGGCTTAAGGCGAAGCCCTGCGAGATCTCCCCTCTACTTCCGGTACCACGCCGCCGTGCTGCCGGAATCGCGAGGAGAGTGCTACAACCTCCGCTGCCTGCAGGAACAAGGGAGAGGAAGGTCTTCATCGAAAATCAACGTGACCGATCAAGCGGCAACGCCGGAACGCAGCGCCGGAAGGATCGTCTACGCGATCTTGAGATCGGAAGTGTACGACTACAATCTTGAGATCGGAAGTGTACGACTACATCACCCACGAGAATCTGCTCTCGTTAACCGCTTTGGATCGTCGAGGGTTAGTATTCTATAGACTCGTTGCTACAATCTAGTAGATAGATCTTGGCTTGATCATAGATTAGATCTTGATTGTGTGTTCATGCGGTAGATTTTTTTTGTTTTCCATGCTACGAACCCCTACAGTGGTATCAGAGCCGTGTCTATATGTAGATCTGTTGCACGAGTATAACACAATGGTCATTGTGGGCATTGATATTTTTTTTGTCGATTGCTTCTTGTGTACTTTGCATCTTGTGGGATGGTGGGATGAAGCAGCCCGGGCTAACCTTACATGACATCGTTCATGAGACTTGCTCCACGCTTGACATGCAACTTGTATTGCATAAGTGGCTTTGAGGGTGCCTGTTTCTCCCAACATAGTTAAGATTCAACTTACAACGGGTGATTGACAATACTAGTATCAATGTTGTGGTTCTTGTTCGTAAGTTAGAACGACACTTATTGAAAGCCCCAAACCACGTAAAACATGCAAAGAAAATTAGAGGCGTCTAACTTTGTTTTGCGGTGGTGTCTTGTGATGTGATATGGCCATGATTGTGATTATATTTGATGTATGCAATGTTCCTTATTGTAAGTTGGCAACCGGCATGAGCCATATGGTTGTCTTTAAATTCTGTTAAGACCCGCGTGTCTATTCAAAGTAGTTGTAATAGTTGAAGCTGGTGGACGACAACCATGGAGCGGCGTCATTGACCTTGATGCAATGCCGATGATGGTGGAGATCATGTTCGTGCTTGAAGATTGAGATCGGAAGCACAAAGAATAAAGGCCATATCATATCAGATATTATGAATTGCATGTGATGTTAATCCTTTTATGCATCTTATATTGCTTAGTTCACGACGGTAGCATTATAAGATGATCCCTCAAACACACAATTTCAAGTTTTAAAGTGTTCATCCTTAGTAAGCACCGTTGCTAAAGCTCGTTGTTTCGAAGCACCACGTGATGATCGGGTGTGTTAGATTATGCGAGTGTATACAACGTGAGCAAGCCAGATTTGCTCATGCGGAAGCTAAGGTTTGATCTTGACGAGCCTAGCATGTACAGACATGGTCTCGGAACACGGATCACCAAAAGGTAAAGCATGAGTCATATAGTAGATATGATGAACATGTTGATTGTTCGCCATTGAAGCTACATCAACTCTCGTGATGATCGGTTTCGATGTGGTGGATTTGGTTCGTGTGATCACTAAAACAATGTGAGGGATATTGTTTTGAGTGGGAGTTCAACAGCAATATGATTAAAAGTTGAACACTATTTATCATAAATTAAATTAAAGTGAATTTGCATAGTTGTTGTAGTCATTTGCATCCGTTTACCACCTTGCGCTTAGTTATAATTGAGATGATAGAACTATAGATTTCTGGTTAGTTACTTTATGAACTGGTATCGTATTGTTTTGAAGTGTTAATCTAAAAGTTTAAAAGTCCCATTGCAAACTTTCAGTAAGTTCCGGTTACTCCATGAAATTTAATAGTTGGTACTAAAACAAGAGTAACAATTCCACTGTTAGTATATAAGTATCATGTTTATCCCCATGATTCTTAATATTCAAAGGATTGTCTTAATATCAAGGTTATTTAGGATCTGAAAGAGTTGTTTCAGAAACCATGATGTGTGGAAGATATTGTGATATCTGAAACGAATTTTTGGTTGTAACATGATAGAGTATAATATGGCTAAAGTCATGTTCTCATATTTGATGAGAATTTGCAAAAGGTAGGAGACGCTGGTCGTCTTAATTCTCCAAAAGGTTTTGGAGAGCAACATTATACTCGCGATTCACCGTTATAAGCTAAAGTAGCTTGATCATGAATAATTCCATGAGATGGGTGAATATTTGATGTAGGTAAAATATTTACTACACCAAGAGATTACTAAAGAAAGGAATTTGAAAGAACACCAAACATTTGATGATGGTAATCTACTTCAAAGTGCAAGTCCAAAGACATTGGTATTTAACTATACATGCTTTGGACTATGTGTCATGTGTATGGCTCCACTATTTATGTTGATAGATTTTTTCAAACAGAAAAGGAAATACTGAAAGAGAATCTCATAAATATATGGCAGGAAAGAAAAGACTAGAATTGTTCAGCTTAAGTATACAGATGATATACATGTTATGGCTATATTCTTTGCTTATTAAACAATGTGGTTCTTAAGTATTTGATACTGAATTTGTTGGTGTGAATCGTCATACGAAACAATACAATTCATGAACTATAATGGCCTAAGTAACTAGCAAAAGAATATATGATGATTTTCATCGAGAACAAATAAGGGTTATTATGCTGCTTGTTAAACATCAAAGCTTGCCTTCAAGATTTGTTTTATCAGGTATTATGAGAACAAAAGGGTTGTTCAAATAATTGCCATAATCCATAAAAGATGGATGAATCAAAAATCTCATTGGAGAAATCACATCCATAAAACTAGTGCTAAAAATGTCGAAAGACAAATTGATTGAAAGATCACTTAGGAAGTGACATCGCCGTTTAAATTATATTTGAAAGAAAACATGAAGAAACTCCATGTGGATGGAATTTTGGAGTCTTTTGATTTTTGATCAAATGACGCTTGTGAAACTTTCCTAGAGATAATTAAAACTTCGTTCATAGGCCAAAAGGGAACGAATGACTAGCTTATTGGAACTTGTACATATTGTTGTATGAAGTCCATTATGTGTAGTCAAGAGCGATGGATTTCAACTTCATATGCTTTCTCCGAAAATTTGAGTAAATATATGAATATTTACTTAATAAGGATGAAGTATGAAACATTTGAAAAGTTCAAAGACTTTCAAGATGAAGTGCAAAATCATTGTAACAAGAATATAAATAGTTTATGATAAGATCATAAAGGAAGTGTAAGATCCCTCCTTTGTAAAGGAAAAGGATCCCTGTGATTGCAATGCTAGTCCCTGGATCAATGCTAGCATCCACAGTTTAAGATGAAGTACACAGAAACAAAGGTCATTATTACAGTCATTCCAGAGACAAACATAGTCTTTACAACTCCAAGGCCATAGGCCTAGTACAAGAGTTTGAATAAGTAAATAAATAAAAGTCTTCATCTTCATGTGCCACAGGAAAACATGTTGAGTGTAGACTCATGACTCCTAATCCTCATCAGAGTAACCTGCAACATCACAAGTTACAGCCACAGTGGGTCAATACCTTGGAATAGTATTGGCAAGAGATACCTTAGTATAATTTAGGTGGACTAGATACTATATGCAATTTGGCTAAGTGTAGCTTGGCTTGCTTTGCTCAAAATAGGTTTTGCCTATTAGATGAAATCACTAAGTTTTTCTTTGTCAAAACTTTTCCCAAGGAACCACCAATAGACATTGAGGTCCTTCACCCTTGTTCACCCACAAGTTTTTACTTAGAAATTGGGATGAGGAGATTCTTGATAGCTTCCATGTCTTGATGCTCAAGTTGTCCTTTTCCAGGGACATGGCTAAGTACTTAGATTTTTCCATCTGCAGAGGTTGTGCACTTTCCCCACAAGCCTTGATTTTCACCAAGACAGGACCTTTAAGAAGCCTTCCCTTAGACCAAATGGACGCGCGCCAACCTATCATTCCCACTACCACCAACTGTCCAAATGGCTAAGTTCTAGCAACCTATGTGATCCTGGAAGAGCCCATATTGCCAAGTGGCTGCACTAGAAGCTTCTTAACACTTGGGCTCTAAAATCTCTTTGTTCCTGGGTGGCTTTCCACAAGTGAGATACACAAGGTAAACCATAGAAATGGGCCTTGTGTAACCACTCAACATAAACCATTCCTTCCATTCCACCCAGGTGTTTCATTTACTTAGTTGTTTTATTAGGCAAAACATAAGTCCAAAAGACTTAGAAATATTTTCATCATAGCATGTATATTTCACCAACCCTTGGTTGCTACTAGCTAGGCTAAGCATGGCATAGATAAGCATCTTAACTTAGAAATTTTCTAGCAATTCTACAACTACTAGGATTTCCCAACATGGCATATAAGCAAAATATAGCATGCAAGACTAGCAAAATATTTCTAATGCTTAGTATAAAACATAGGGATAAAAATATTCATGAAGCACCACTTGCCTTGGTAGTTTGGAGAGTAGCTACACTCCTCACGATCACAATCACTCGCACCAAAATCTACACAAATATTCATAGCCACAAATCACATACAAAACATATACAAACAAAAATATATGAATGCATGCAATATGATATGTGATGATTTTTAAAACTCAACAAAGCAAGTGTACAGTACTGGATCATAAACAAGTTAAAAACTTACCAAACAACATTTATTTAAAGCCTAAAACATTTCTTAAACAATTCATATACTCAAATTAGCCCTACACAAGTTTCTGCAAATAAAACCATTTTAACAGAAGAAAAACATTAAACACATTGCATATTTAGAAAGGGCTTTCTCTCCTGATTCCAACGATATAAAATTTGTCAAATTCTAACGTGGGGATCAAAAGTTATAGCCAAAACAAATTTAAACATCTAATAGATTCAAATTCTGTTTTTAAATCTAAACAGCTGCCACGCGTCTTAATCTAATTGGCCCGTACCGCTTCGCTCAGGATCGCACCTGTGAGCCGTTAGATGAACATAATCTGCACGGCCCAGATCTAACTATACCGCTTCGTTAAGTGATCTAATCTCGTACGCTGGATCCAGATCCAATGGCTCTGGATCAAACGACCAAAGCTGGGTGGCGCTGGCGGTGGCTACTGGCGGCGGCGAGCTCTTCCTACGGCGGCGCGGCGCTACAGGTGGCCCTAGGGTTGTCGGAGATGCTTACCAGAACCGCAGCGATGCACTGATGCTCAACTTAGCGACGACTTGGCAAGGGGCGCTCTGGAGTGGTCGAGGGAGCTCGTCGGAGTTGCTGGCGGCGTCGGGCTTGGGTGGACGACGATGTTGGCGAGGCTCCTGGTCACCCTAGCATGCACAAACAGCATCAGGAGATGCGCAAGACTACGGCGAGCAAGATCGTGTGCATCAGAGGCAGAGGGGAACAAGGGGCTCACCGAATTTGACCGCCGGAGTTGAGGATGTCATCGGGGGCTTGCTGTGCTTGTCGAAGATGACGACCTGGGGCGATACAGAAGGAACCAACGGTGTCAGTAGATGCGCAAGGATGTGGCGAGGCGGTCTGCAAGAACCAGAGGGAGAGGGGCGCACGGGGCTCACCGGAATCGATCGCCGGAGGGCTCTCTGTCTGCGGCGGTGTGAGGATGATTGCGGGCAGCCTGGGGGCGTAGAGGTGGCGCTAGGTGACGGGAAATGGCCGCGGTGCAGAGGGGGTCTTATAGCCAGAGCGGGGGCGAGGATCGCGCGCGGAATCAAGGGCAATTAAGCGAGGAATCAACGCGGCAGTGAAGGGTGGAGGAAACGGCCGGCGACGTGGTCGTGGGCGCGATTTGGGGAAGACGAGGGTGAGCTGGCGAGGTCCACCAGTCAGCGAGTGAAACAGAGAGGGGGTGGGGTCCTGGCATCAGTCTCTCAGCAGGTTCGTCTACGAATGAGAAGGATAGAGGGGGAACTCGGGTGGGCTTAGTGGGCTGGATTAGTAGTTGGGCCAGATAGGTAGCGCTGGCCTTTTTCTATTTCTTTTCTCCTTTTCTTTTTCTATTTTGATTTTCTGAAATGGTTTTCAAATCCAAATCAAATGAGTTTGAATTCAAATCTCCTCTAGGTTTTTATACTGCAAATCTTGCACTTAAAAGAGTGTCAAACACTACTGTTTAATCAAAACACTTTGATCAAATGAAAAATAAAAATAAAACCAAGCCTTTATGATATATATTCAAGTAGGCATAATATTGGTTTATTCACTCATTTTGTTTTGAAATTTTGTTCAAACTTTTAGTGGTGCCTAAGTTTGAATTTCAAACTTTACTGAATCAAAACAAGTATTCTTCTCATTGGAAGATAACACTAAGGCTAGAGCAAACTTACATGAAATAATAAGCATAAATGCTTCTGTTTTGAAATGATTTGTTTGAAATGAAATTCATATGATCATGGATGCATGGATGATATGCATAAGTTTGAAACATGATTTTAGGGATGTTACAAATCTAACCCCCTTAAGGTGAATCTCGCCCTCGAGATTCGGATTGGCTGGCAAATAGGTGAGGGTGGTCTTTCTGAAGATCATCTTCTCTTTCCCATGTGGCTTCCTCTTAGGAATGATGGTTCCACTGAAATTTGCAAAACTTAATAGTCTTAGTACTTGTGACTCTTTCTGCAGTCTCAAGAATCTTGATAGGCTTCTCCTCATAGGTGAGGTCACTTTCTAATTGTACCTCCTCCAAATGTATAGTATCCTTCAAAGAAGTTTCTTCCATTTCTGGATGACATTTCTTAAGCTGACTCACATGAAACACATTATGGACAGCTGCCAAAGACTCTGGCAATTCAATTTCATAAGCAACTTCTCCTTTGCGACTCAGAATCTTGAATGGTCCAACATATCTTGGGGCCAACTTTCCTTTGACTCCGAACCTCTTTACTCCACGAAGTGGTGACACTCTAAGATAGTCTCTATCACCCACTTCATAGGTGACTTCTCTACGCTTAGGATCTGTGTAGCTTTTCTGTCGGGACTATGCTATCTTCAATCTGTCCTTAACCAACTTGACCTTCTCTTCGGCTTCTTTGATAAGTTCTGGTCCGAACAAACTTCTTTCTCCCACACCATTCCATAATAATGGGGTGGTACACTTTCTCCCGTAGAGAAACTCAAATGGTGCCAGCTCAATGCTGGCTTGATAGCTGTTGTTATAAGAAAATTCTGCATAAGGCAGACTTTCATCCCAACTGGCTCCATAGTCTAGGGCACATGCCCTCAACATGTCTTTAAGAATCTGATTAGTCCTTTCGGTTTGTCCATCAATTTGAGGATGAAAAGCAGTACTGAATTCCAACCTCGTTCCCAATGACTCATGTAGCTGTCTCCAAAAATGAGAAGTGAATTGAGTTCCCCTATCAGACACAATACTCTTGGGCACTCCATGTAGACATACAATTCTACTCATATAGATTTTGGCCAACTTAGCACTTGTATAGGTTGTCTTCACGGGTATGAAATGAGCCACTTTGGTTAGGCGATCCACTACTACCCAAATAGAATCATATCCTGACCGGGTCCTTGGTAATCCGGTAATGACCAATCTTGTCCCACTTCCAATCAGGAATAGGTAGTGGTTGAAGCAAACCTGTTGGTTTCTGATGTTCCGCTTTCACTCTACTACACACATCACACAAAGAAATATGTTCGGCGATGTCCTTCTTGAGTTATTCCACCAAAATCTTTCCTTCATATCCATGTACATTTTGGTGTTACCCGGATGAATGGAATATGGAGAGTTGTGTGCTTCTTGCAAAATCAGTTTCTGAAGCTCCGGATCTTGTGGAACACATATACGTTTCCCATTCCATAAAGTAACTTGTTCGTCTTCATGGAACCCTTTGGCTTTTCCTTTGCCAATATTTTCCTTAATCTCTTCAATTTCCTTATCGGTCTTCTGGGCTTCTTTGATCTTGTCCAACAGAGTGGGTTGAACGTCCAAAGACATGAGATGTCCTTCAGGAACGATCTCCAATCTGAGATCTCTGAATTGGGCACACAAATCATCGGGAAATTCTCCCTTGGTAAGGCCATTCACAAAAACCTTACGGCTTAAAGCATCCGCTACAACATTTGCTTTACCGGGATGGTATTGCAAACTTAAGTCATAGTCCTTGATGAGTTCTAGCCATCTTCTTGGTCTCATATTAATTTCCTTCTAGGTGAAGATATACTTCAAACTCTTGTGATCTGTGAACACTTCACAACACTTTCCCAAAAGATAGTGTCTCCATGTTTTGAGGGCATGGACAAGAGAGGCTAACTCTAAATCATGAGTAGGGTAGTTCACTTCATGAGTTTTGAGTTGTCTCGAGGCATATGACACAACTTTCCCTTCTTGCATAAGTACTTCACCCAAACCATGATGAGATGCATCACAATATACTTGGAAATCTTTTTCCAAGTCTGGCAAACACAAGACTGGTGCTGTCACAAGTCTCTTCTTTAATTCTTGGAAGCTGAGTTCACATCCCTCAGACCAAGCAAATTTCTTGTCTTTCTTTAGCAATTCTGTCATGGGTTTTGCTACCTTGGAGAAATTCTCAATGAACCTTCTGTAGTAACCTGCTAAGCCAAGGAAACTACGAACTTCTTTCACTGACTTAGGAGATTCCCATTCAGTTACAGCTGAAACTTTAGGAGGATCAACTGCTACACCATCTTTTGTCGTAACATGTCCAAGAAATCCAACTTCATTTAGCCAAAATTCACACTTGCTGAATTTGGCATACAGCTTATGCTCTCTAAGTTCTCAAGTATCAAACGCAAATGTCCTTCATGTTCTTCTTTGCTCTTGGAGTAGATCAAAATGTCGTCGATAAAAACGACAACAAACTTATCAAGAAATTCCATGAACACCTTGTTCATCATATTCATAAAGTATGCTGGAGCATTGGTCAATCCAAATGGCATCACGGTATAATCATACAATCCATACCTTGTGGTGAAAGCTGTCTTAGGTATGTCTTGCTCCCTTATCTTGAGTTGGAAATAGCCTGACCGGAGATCAATCTTTGAGAACACACAAGCTCCTTCTAGTTGATCAAACAAGTCATTAATTCTTGGAAAAGGGTATTTGTTCTTGATAGTCACCTCATTGAGTGAACGGTAATCTATGCATAACCTTTGACTTCTATCTTTCTTCTCTACGAACAAAACTGGGGCTCCCCAAGATGAAGAACTTGGTTGAATAAATCCTTTCTGCAACTGTTCTCCAAGCTGTTTCTTGAGTTCTTTCAGTTCATCAACTGACATCTTGTATGGTCTCTTTGATATTGGTCCAGATCCTGGTAGAAAATCAACAAGGAACTCCACATATCTATCTGGTGGCATTCCCGGCAATTCTTCCGGAAACACATCCGGATATTCACTCACAATTGGCACACTGTCCATGCTAACCCCCTTAAGAGAATTTAGCTTACTCCCTTTTGGTTCAAAGTTAGACTTGAATTTAATCCGTTTTCTTTCCGGGGTTGTGAGTGCAACAGTATGATTAGCACAATCTAGTACTCCTTCATACTTAGCCATCCAATCCATTCCCAATATTATGCCCAATCCTTGGGAATCTAGGATTATCAGACTCACTGGAAACTTATGCTTTCCAAACTCTATTACTATATCCCGGCATCCAAGACTTACTATCATATCTCCACCTGGAGAACTAACTTTTATTGGACACCCAATGTTTTCAGTTGGAAACACATATCTATCAACAAATGCTTTTGATATGAATGAATGCGATGCTCCAGTATCAAAAAGAACAAATGCTGGAATAGAATTGAGTCTGAACTTACCAGCAACAGCATCGGGCTCCTCATAGATTTCCTCCACATTGATGTGGTTAACTTGCCCTTTCTAAAAAGGGTTAGGCTTGTTGGGTCCTTCAACTTTCTTTTCCGTGCATTCATTTGCATAATGCCCCTTCTTCTTGCACTTGAAGCACTCAACCTGAGTAATGTCCCTCTTGATAGGCTGGCTTCCACTGCCACTTCCACTACCACTGTGGTGGCTCTTATATCCACCCTTGTGGTTCTTGTACTTGTCATTGTCATGACTACGGTGATGCTTGTTGTCATGATGGTTGTGGTTGTGGTGCTTGTTGAATTTCCCATGCTTGTGGGATCCTGAGCTTCCACTATCATCATAATGGGATCGTTTGTGAGACGATCCCGAGATGTGCTTGTCTGAGTGCTTTCTCTTTCTACTCTCAACTTGCTTCATTTTGTTCTCCAAAATAGCAGCCTTGTCACAAAGAGAATGATAAGTGGGAACATAGGCCACTGATAGCTGCAAGTTCAGTTCATCACTCAAGCCTTCAAGAAACTTTTCCTTGCTCTTAGCATCAGTGTCAACTTCATCCGGTGCAAAACGCGCCAGATTGTTGAACTCCTCAATATATTCTGCCACGCTGCGGTGGCGCTGCTTCAGATTATAGAACTCTTTCTTTTTCAGACTCATCACTCCATATGAGAAATGAGCAGTACGAAAGCCATCCTCAAAGATAGCCCATGTCACATCTTCTATGGGAGTGGTGATCTGGAAGTTATCCCACCAAGTGGCGGCTGGTCCTTCCAGATGTCTTTGCAAATCGACCTTTTCGCATCAAGACACAGTTACCAAGTCCTTGTTCACAGAGCGTAGCCAATCATTGGCCACGATGGGATCAGTCGTTCCTGAGAACTTTGCTGGCCTCAATCTCAAGAACCTGGTAAGCATGTCAAAACCCGGTGGGTTGTTGTTGTTATTGTTTTTATTGTTGTTGTTGTTGTTTTGGTTCTGGATGAATGTCATTATCATTTGCATCAGCTGCGTCTGAGCTGTCATCATTTGTTGCATTTCTGGAGTGATGTTGTTGTTGTTGGGGTTGGGGTTTGCACGACGGGGAGGCATCTGTGGTTGGTTCAATAGAGATAAGAATGAGATACCCATAGATCCTTTCATGCACAATACATCACATAAACAATCACAAAGCATGCAACATAAAGATAAAGGTTCAACAACCAGATAACAAGTTCGCAAAGTAAAACACACACGAATAACAAGCCATCCACATGTTGGATGGTCAAATAACAAGTTCCCAACAACAAGTATGATAATAAATGATAAATGAGTAGACAAATCTACTCCTCGGCATCAACCTCCTCCTCGACAAAGGTAAGACCTGCGTTCTCCATCGCGGTCTTGTATTCCTCGACGCTGGTGGTCAAGGTCTCTATCTTGGCTTTGAGAGCCCTCTTCTGGGAACGAAGCCTCTCAATCACCGTCTGCTGATGCTCGAGCTCGAAGTCCTTGGCCTGCAGTTCTTCAGTCATGTCCCGAATCCTCTTGTTCCTATCTTGGACTCGCTTCTCCTGACTCTTGAACTTTCTGTCCTGGCTCTCGAACTTCGCCTCCATCTCCTTGACTATCTCATCTTGCTCCGCGAAGAGCTTGTCCTTCTCGCGAAGCTGCACCTGGAGTTCGTCATTGTTGAGCATGACGTTAGTCCTATCGGAGTCCACGTGCCTAATGAGAGCCTCTAAGTCCTGGAGGTATAGGCGAATCGGCTCGGCTGTATCCCTCGCCGTGTCCTCGAAGTCGATGGACTCTCCATCCTCATCACGTCTACCGAAGACGTGGAAGTGAGTACCTCTAACCTGTCGGGAGTGTCTCCCAGCAGACGTCCTATCAGATCCTGCATGACTACCTCAAGGCCTCTCTCCTTGTCATCGTGCATGAGCTTGAAGATGATAGCCTCCGTGGTAGGCTCAGTCTGGCGTCCGGGCTGGTTGACCTTGAAACCCTAGAGGTCCTTCCTCTCAAACTTGGTGAGGGGAAGCACCATGATGGTAGAAAGAGGGAGATTGAGCAAAGTAGTAAGCTCAACAATACGAGGACCAAAGCGAGTTCCCTAGAACTCCTCAACAGTGTTGATGGTAACAGTAGGCATCTATTTATAAGATAGAAAAAGTTAGAACATCACAATTTAAGATAGAACACAAGGAAAGCATCACATGCATATCTTTGGAAATCCAAACACACAAGTCATGGCATACATGGATCCATTACAATAACCAAGGTTCAACTTATTTCAAGCAACATTTGGAAAATAAGGTGATAAGTGGTGGTCCAACTAACGAAGTACGTTTACAATCCTATCTCACTGGATCTGTTGGCTAACACAATGTTTCTAGAAGCAATCAGTCTATCTTGCTCACATGACTCCATTACTAAGTCTATAATGTCTCCTCTTAAGGTTTGGTTGGTAGCTTCCAACTCTTGGTTATGTTTCTTCTCTTCCTTTAGGTCATTTTGGAGGTTGAGCATTCTGCACTTGACTCTATCACTAAGTTCTTTGATGGTCCTCCAAGCTGCATCCTTTGCTGAATCAAAGAATGTAGTGTGCACCACTGAATTGGTGAACATGCAGAATCCTTTTTCCTTGTGGTTGTCTTCCTTGTTTTTATACAAGTGAAGTTGCACCCACCAGTACTCAACTCCTTCATCCATCATAGGAAAACCTTTGTACACAGTTGCACCATGTATTTCCATTGCAACCATGAGGTCCTTGAGAGCCTTGGGGAATTCTGTCTCACAATCCAAAGTCATTGTCATGAGTGGTCCCTTCCTTACGGCTTCGTTGATGGAGTTCATCTACAATTAGAGATGAAAAAGAAGATTAGAAAAGTTTACGAGATGAATAGACAAGAGTAGAAGTTGTTGAAAAATTTTCCTTAGTGGTTTCCAATCCTAGGGTCATAATCCTATAGGCAACACAGTGCTCTGATACCATCTGTAAGATCCCTCCTTTGTAAAGGAAAAGGATCCCTGTGATTGCAATGCTAGTCCCTGGATCAATGCTAGCATCCACAGTTTAAGATGAAGTACACAGAAACAAAGGTCATTATTACAGTCATTCCAGAGACAAACATAGTCCTTACAACTCCAAGGCCATAGGCCTTGTACAAGAGTTTGAATAAGTAAATAAATAAAAGTCTTCATCTTCACGTGCCACAGGCAAACATGTTGAGTGTAGACTCATGACTCCTAATCCTCATCAGAGTAACCTACAACATCACAAGTTACAGCCACAGTGGGTCAATACATTGGAATAGTATTGGCAAGTGACACCTTAGTATAATTTAGGTGGACTAGATACTATATGCAATTTGGCTAAGTGTAGCTTGGCTTGCTTTGCTCAAAATAGGTTTTGCCTATTAGTTGAAATCACTAAGTTTTTCTTTGTCAAAACTTTTCCCAAGGAACCACCAATAGACATTGAGGTCCTTCACCCTTGTTCACCCACAAGTTTTTACTTAGAAATTGGGATGAGGAGATTCTTGATAGCTTCCATGTCTTGATGCTCAAGTTGTCCTTTTCCAGGGACATGGCTAAGTACTTAGATTTTTCCATCTGCAGAGGTTGTGCACATTCCCCACAAGCCTTGATTTTCACCAAGATAGGACCTTTCAGAAGCCTTCCCTTAGACCAAATGGACGCGCGCCAACCTATCATTCCCACTACCACCAACTGTCCAAATGGCTAAGTTCTAGCAACCTATGTGATCCTGGCAGAGCCCATATTGCCAAGTGGCTGCACTAGAAGCTTCTTAACACTTGGCCTCTAAAATCTCTTTGTTCCTGGGTGGCTTTCCACAAGTGAGATACACAAGGTAAACCATAGAAATGGGCCTTGTGTAACCACTCAACATAAACCATTCCACCCAAGTGTTTCATTTACTTAGTTGTTTTATTAGGCAAAACATAAGTCCAAAAGACTTAGAAATATTTTCATCATAGCATGTATATTTCACCAACCCTTGGTTGCTACTAGCTAGGCTAAGCATGGCATAGATAAGCATCTTAACTTAGAAATTTTCTAGCAATTCTACAACTACTAGGATTTCCCAACATGGCATATAAGCAAAATATAGCATGCAAGACTAGCAAAATATTTCTAATGCTTAGTATAAAACATAGGGATAAAAATATTCATGAAGCACCACTTGCCTTGGTTGTTTGGAGAGTAGCTACACTCCTCACGATCACAATCACTAGCACCAAAATCTACACAAATATTCATAGCCACAAATCACATACAAAACATATACAAACAAAAATATATGAATGCATGCAATATGATATGTGATGATTTTTAAAACTCAACAAAGCAAGTTTACAGTACTGGATCATAAACAAGTTAAAAACTTGCCAAACAACATTTATTTAAAGCCTAAAACATTTCTTAAACAATTCATATACTCAAATTATCCCTACACAAGTTTATGCAAATAAAACCATTTTAACAGAAGAAAAACATTAAACACATTGCATATTTAGAAATGGCTTGCTCTCCTGATTCCAACGATATAAAATTTGTCAAAATCCAACGTGGGGATCAAAAGTTATAGCCAAAACAAATTTAAACATCTAATAGATTCAAATTCTGTTTTTAAACCTAAACAGCTGCCACGCGTCTTAATCTAATTGGCCCGTACCGATTCGCTCAGGATCGCGCCTGTGAGCCGTTAGATGAACATAATCTGCACGGCCCAGATCTAACTATACCGCTTCGTTAAGTGATCTAATCTCGTACGCTGGATCCAGATCCAATGGCTCTGGAACGACGATGTTGGCGAGGCTCCTGGTCACCCTAGCATGCACAAACAGCATCAGGAGATGCGCAAGACTATGGCGAGCAAGATTGTGTGCATCAGAGGCAGAGGGGAACAAGGGGCTCACCGAATTTGACCGTCGGAGTTGAGGATGTCGTCGGGGGCTTGCTGTGCTTGTCGAAGATGACGACCTAGGGCGGTACAGAAGGAACCAACGGTGTCAGTAGATGTGCAAGGATGTGGCGAAGCGGTCTGCAAGAACCAGAGGGAGAGGGGCGCACGAGGCTCACCGGAATCGATCGTCGGAGGGCTCTTTGTCTGCGGCGGTGTGAGGATGATTGCGGGCAGCCTAGGGGCGTAGAGGTGGCGCTAGGTGAGGGGAAATGGCCGCGGTGCAGAGGGGGTCTTATAGCCAGAGCGGGGGCGAGGATCGCGCGCGGAATCAAGGGCAATTAAGCGAGGAATCAACGCGGCAGTGAAGGGCGGAGGAAACGGCCGGCGACGTAGTCGTGGGCGCGATTTGGGGAAGACGAGGGTGAGCTGGCGAGGTCCACCAGTCAGCGAGTGAAACAGAGAGGGGGTGGGGTCCTGGCGTCAGTCTCTCAGCGGGTTCGTCTGCGAGTGAGAAGGAGAGAGGGGGAACCCGGGTGGGCTTAGTGGGCTGGATTAGTAGTTGGGCCAGATAGGTAGTGCTGGCCTTTTTCTATTTCTTTTCTCCTTTTCTTTTTCTATTTTGATTTTCTGAAATGGTTTTCAAATCCAAATCAAATGAGTTTGAATTCAAATCTCCTCTAGGTTTTTATACTGCAAACCTTGCACTTAAAAGTGTGTCAAACACTACTGTTTAATCAAAACACTTTGATCAAATGAAAAATAAAAATAAAACCAAGCCTTTATGATATATATTCAAATAGGCATAATATTGGTTTATTCACTCATTTTGTTTTGAAATTTTGTTCAAACTTTTAGTGGTGCCTAAGTTTGAATTTCAAACTTTACTGAATCAAAACAAGTATTCTTCTCATTGGAAGATAGCACTAAGGCTAGAGAAAACTTACATGAAATAATAAGCATAAATGCTTCTGTTTTGAAATGATTTGTTTGAAATGAAATTCATATGATCATGGATGCATGGATGATATGCATAAGTTTGAAACATGATTTTAGGGATGTTACAAATCTAACCCCCTTAAGGTGAATCTCGCCCTCGAGATTCGGATTGGCTAGCAAATAGGTGAGGGTGGTCTTTCCGAAGATCATCTTCTCTTTCCCATGTGGCTTCCTCTTCGGAATGATGGTTCCACTGAACTTTGCAAAACTTAATAGTCTTAGTCCTTGTGACTCTTTCTGCAGTCTCAAGAATCTTGATAGGATTCTCCTCATAGGTGAGGTAACTTTCCAATTGTACCTCCTCCAAATGTATAGTATCCTTCAAAGAAGTTTCTTCCATTTCTGGATGACATTTCTTAAGCTGACTCACATGAAACACATTATGGACAGCTGACAAAGACTCTGGCAATTCAATTTCATAAGCAACTTCTCATTTGCGACTCAGAATCTTGAATGGTCCAACATATCTTAGGGCCAACTTTCCTTTGACTCCGAACCTCTTTACTCCACGAAGTGGTGACACTCTAAGATAGGCTCTATCACTGTCACATCCCAAGATTTTCCAAATCTTGTAATGTGAAAATAAATGAATAAAATAAAACTTTGTTTAAATTTCAGAGCCAGAAGAAACTTTTTGAATTCAATTGGAACTTCAAAAACCCATTTGAATTAAACCTAAAGGGATCTGAAAAGATAAACAATTAATAAAAGGAAAAATAAAAACATTTGGAAATACTATTGGGAAAATCTTGAGTGAAAAGATTATTTTCAAATGAAATAGAAGTACATTTTGTTTTGAATAAAAATAAACAAAGGATTATTTAAATAAATTAATAAGGACCTAATAACCAAATTTTATACAAATAAAAGGTTTTACCAATTTAATTGAAACATCAAAACTTATTAAATTATTTAAATAAGAATTCCAAATATTTGATGTTCACAAATAAAACCTACTAAAATGTTTTGACTCTATTTTAGAATTCAAAATAAATATACTCAATAAAATAAATCCTATTTGAATTAATAATGAAAGTCTATATTATTTAAATAATAATGGACTCTAAAATATAAAGGTTATTTGTTCTAAAACAAGTTTCCAAATAATCTATAGTCTCCAATTGAAATCTACTGATTTAATTTTGAAAAATATTTAGGTTTCAAATAAAAGGTTTTGTTAATAAAAATCAAACTCTATTTGCATTTAAATAACCAAGGTCCAATGGTACTTAATTATTAATGGACCCTATTATTTAAAATTATTAATTTGGATTTTGATTCATGTTAATAAACAGAAATATTTTCAATATCACAAAGTTTGGATGTTATTTGAATTGATTTAAACATTGTTTGACTTGTTTGAATGATTGAATAATTGATTGGAATTTCAAAACAGGGAAATAGAAATAGAAAAAGAAAAGAGTTTAGGAACAGGAAAAAAAATATAAAGTCAGGTCGGCCCAACCCATCAGCCCACTAAGGCCGGAACCAGCCATTTATTCTTTCCCGAGAAAACGGTTCACACCACTAATGCAGACCAGCATAGTATGACAGTGGACCGCCCTTATTTCTTTTCCATCGACCGTAGGCCCGCTATCACTGTTCATCGTCTCCTTCACCCATCCCATGGCGACCAGTTCTTCTCCCCCGTTCTGCCGTTGATTGCTCCAGCTTAATTCGCTTTAACGCGACAGACGTTACCAGCCTTGATCACGCAGATGGAAACGCCAGAGCATCCTCTATATTTCCCCTCTGACACCTCGCGCTCGCACGCCCCAGACCGCCTCCAATTTCTTCCCGAGCACCCTCTGCTCCGACGAGGACCAGTATCGATTCCGGCCAAACCACATCACCCGAACCTCCCTGAGCACGCTGACAGCCTCCCCACTCACAGACAATCCTCCCTATGCCTTCCGTTCGACCGTGGGCGCCCCAGAACACCGTCCTCGACAAACTCCGAACACCACCGCGTCTGCCTCCAACTCCGTCGAGCCCCACAGGTAGATTCCGACCGCCCCGCGCCCTCTCGTTCACACTCACAGTTCTGCCTTGATCGTACGCTTCTAATTGTGCCCTCGTTTTGCTTCTGGATGATCTACAGCGTCGCCCTCGACCGCGGACAAAGCCACCCGACGCCGACCTCCACTCCGGCGAGGAATTACTGCAGACCCTGAGCGCCCCGCGACCAACCTACCACACCCCGAGCAACCCCTCGGCCTCGCGATCACGGTGAGCGTTCTCACCTCGTACTTTGCTTCCTAGAACCACCGATAGCCGCGGCCAGACCGTCGCCGCCGCGCGCAGCCACCGAGCGCCGCCGGAATTTGGCAAGCATGCTAGCGACCGTTAGATTTAGATCTAACGTATAGGAAAGAAAGTGGGCGAAGGGGTATCGAGCAACCAGCGCCGTGCGATCCCACTTAGATCCAACGATCCAGAGAGATCGATCCACCCGAACTGGCCCAGCTTAAAACACGCCGTGTCACCTATTTCGTTTTAAAAGAAATTTGAAAACAGATTTATTTGCAAACTTCAAACCCTTGTAACTTTCAAACCACACGTCCAAAAATTGCAAATTTTATGTCGTTGGATTCAGGAGAACAAGCCCTAGCCAACCATGGCCTTAGTTTCGAAAATAGTATCTGTTAGCTTGTTTGAAATTGCAGATCCTTTTGTGAGCTTGTTTAGAGTAGAAAAAATTGATTTTAGGATTAAATCTTTTGCAAAATGGATTTATGTGACCTTACTGACCCTAGGAACCAACCCTTGGTGTTAAAAATTATTTTGGTATAATTTAGGTTGAATTATTTGACTTAGCCATATTCTAGCCAAATAAAATTATGGATTTTACTATGGAAAAGTTTTTGCAAAGAAAACTTTGAGGAAATGTTTTGGATCAAAACCTACTGACCCAAAAACACCAAGTTTTACAATGACAACTCACTTGGTGAAAAACATAAGGTTTTGCTTTAAATAAAGAAACTATTTTTCATCACATAAATAATGAGTGGTTTGGAAATGGTTTAAGGATAAACCACATGTGCAAAATGACTTTGCCATCTTGGTAAATGACCAATTTGGAACTTACAAAGTTTAGAAACCTAGTAGAGACCATCCTTACCATAGAACCAACCATTGCATACTTATGCATGACTTAGATTCCATTACTTGTGTGTGTGGAATGTTGTTTGAATATTGGTTTGGAATGCTACTTGATACCATGCTTGTTTGATTGATTGTAGTGAAATTAGCAAAATGTGAGACTAGCAAGATCAAGAAGTAAACCCTCATTCTCTACCAAAAAGGCAAGTTACACTATCATACAAATGCCCTATTATTTTCATTATACTTAGTGGATTATGAAAACATGAATGAAAAAGATATCTTTATACTCATGCTATGCTAAATCCTAATAGGATTCCCTATACACTCCTTAGTGAAAATATTGTAGTTGTACATGCTTAGCCATACTTATTTGAAAATAAAGATACATGTTGAGATTTTACAAAGTTAAGAAAAGACTTGTGTTTTACATAATAAAACAAGGACTCAATGAACCACCTAGGTGGAGGATACTTTAAGTTTTGGAGAAGGTGGCAACAAAAGGAACCATGTATATGGGAATCACTTTGTGTTGTGCTCCAAAAGAAAACCACCTAGGAAACTTAGAGATTGAACATGTTTCTCCAATTGTGGCTTTCGTGTGCAACCACATGCTATTATGGCTCTGGCTTAGTCAACTACATTAGGAAGACCCATACATTGTCTTTAGTTACCGGACATGGGGATCTGGAATGCTTCATGGGGCTAAGACAAGCTAGCAATGATGTATGGGAGGACCTTTTGGAAAGACTTCACACATTCTCATCCGGTACTCCAACTTGGTGAGCACTAATCCAGTAGGCCACTGGTGGCAACAAGATGGGATTGTGTCATGTGGGTAAAGTGTACTCCTTCTGCAGAAGCTAAATAAATCTAAGTACTTAGCCGTGTCCCCGGTTATGGACAATACTGAGCAACTAAAGTTTGAACTATGGGAGATCTCGACATTCCAACTTCTAATATAAAAACTTGATGCACTTGGGGGTACCAAGGAATTCGAAGAGATTTGTTAAGCTTGTTGCACTTGGGAAGTTACCAAGGTGCTCAAGAGCATGATGTACTTGGGGTTACTAAGGAACTCATGAGATTTCATAAAACTTGTTGCACTTGGGGTTACCAAGTAGCTCAAGAGATTTTGACAAGGACTTGAACACTTGAGTTTCTACCAAGGGTTAAAGGGATTCTTGGGAAAGAGATTTGACAAAGGAATTAAAACCCTTTTTAGAAAGATAGGATAAAATATTGCTTTATGCAAATAAGCCATGAACTCTACTTAGCCAAATATGCATATAATGATAGAATCCACTCTTATTATACATAGAAGTGAAGCTTGCCAATACAATTCAAATGTATTGACCCTTTTGGCTGTAATTTGTAATGTTGCAGGTTGATTTTTTTTAATGAAGATTGTTTGATTGACTAGGACTACAAAATCTACAACCAACATCTGCCGGTGGCACTTTGAAGATGAAGGTCCCATGACTATAGTGATTCCGCTGCAATGTAATGTAATAGCCAAATGAGCTATGTATGATGTAATAAACTTATGTTATTCCTGGTTATATATTTATATTATGACCCTTGTATCTTGATATTACATCCTAACTGTGGATGCTAGCTATTGATCCAGGGACTAGCATTGTAAACACAAGGATCTCTACCTTATTAGGTTGAGACCTCTACAGATGGTATCAGAGCATTGTGTTTCCTGTAGGATTTGTAACCCTAGGATTGGACAAAAACCCTTAGAAAAATAGGAGTTGTTTTGTTCCAAAAACTTATTTACAAAAACTTGAAATCCCTTTCCTCAACCATTTTGGTTTCAACTCTACACCTCTTCTACTTCAACTTGATGGAAAAACCTACCCATGGCCAAGGACTACACCATGTACAAAGGATGACTTCAACTTCTTCAACACTAATGACTTCAACATCTTCAGCCTCTTCACCAAGGACTTCCAACATGAATATCACTAAGGACCACAAGTGAAACAAGGAAAGTCTTATTCAAGATTTAGAGACCGAGGGAATGCAAAATAAGAAGGAACCATCAACAACTTTGAAGCATTGTACCAAGAGCTTATCTCAAGGAAACCATGATTTCATGTAAGAAGGATCAACCAAGAAGGATGGAAGGATCACAAGTGAACCATGTAGATGGACCACCATAATTTAGTTAAGACAAAACACACCAACTTATGTGATGTAACAAAAGTATTTTAAAGCCTAAGAATGTGCTTGAACTTTGTTGTTGAGTGCAAAATTGTTTGCTAGTGTTTGGTTTATGATTGCATGCATATTGCTTGTGTGAATTGTGATGTGTGTGATTAGAATTGACTCCTTAGAAATATCTTGCCTATTCTAATTTCCCTTCAACCCAAACAGATGACTACTCCCAAAGACTCCAAGGTTGATGACACCAACACCAACCAAGCTGATAGCATGAAGGAGCTCATAGCAACCCAACACCAGTTGAACCAACTGACAGCTCAGTTCCTAGTCAACAATAGTGATAAAGATCCAGCACTACAAAAGTTTTTGGAGGAACAATCCCAATTGATGCTTAAGGTGACTAACCAAATGATTAGCATGGAAGAAAGATATCCCCAAGGAATTTATGATAACAAGGATGACAAGAATGTTATTCTGGATGGATCCCCATCTTGCATTATTTGTGGAGACAAGGATCATACTTCCAAGGAACATGAGGGACAATGCCCCAATTGTGATGAGGAACATCCTGTTGGACAATGCCCCACCTCTCAAGCTACTTGTTACCTTTGTGAAGGAAGTGATCATACTCCTGGCCAATGTCCCATATATGCCATGGTAGAACAAAGGAAACAAGAAGGATCCAAATCTACTAAAGGAAAAGGACCACTCATACCTCCAAACAAGACAACCCAATTCAAAGGATCAAAGAAAACCAAGAAACCCAAGCAAGACATGAGCCTTGCACAATGTCGTAAATGTAAGGAAATGGGACACTACTCCAGTGGATGCCCAGAGAACAAGAAGAATAAAGAGATTGACCAAGTGTGGTGCAACAACTGCAAAGAACCAGGTCACTATGTAGCAACTTGTCCACAAGAGCCACGTAAAGAACTCAAGGACATTCATTGTTTCAACTGCAAGAACCCAGGACACTATGCGAGCAACTGTCCAGAAAGGATGAAGAACAAGTTGAACAAGCCTATGGAGAAGCTCAACCTTGGCCCATGAGTCAAATATGGAAACCAAGGAAACCATGCAAATGTTTGCCATGAAGAATTTTCCCCAGGATCCCAAGAAGGACAATATGTAATTTTTGTTTGGAACTTTTTAAGGGTGGTATTACCCTAGTTGTTTTGAACTTGCTTGTAACCCTAGCCTTCCCAAATCTCGGGACGAGATTTATTTTAAGGGTGGTAGCCTGTCACATCCCAAGATTTTCCAAATCTTGTAATGTGAAAATAAATGAATAAAATAAAACTTTGTTTAAATTTCAGAGCCAGAAGTAACTTTTTGAATTCAATTGGAACTTCAAAAACCCATTTGAATTAAACCTAAAGGGATCTGAAAAGATAAACAATTAATAAAAGGAAAAATAAAAACATTTGGAAATACTATTGGGAAAATCTTGAGTGAAAAGATTATTTTCAAATGAAATAGAAGTTTATAAAATAAAGAATGTTTTATAAAGCCAAATTAAAACCTTGGCCAAACTTTGGAATTAGTACATTTTGTTTTGAATAAAAATAAACAAAGGATTATTTAAATAAATTAATAAGGACCTAATAACCAAATTTTATACAAGTAAAAGGTTTTACCATTTAATTGAAACATCAAAACTTATTAAATTATTTAAATAAGAATTCCAAATATTTGATGTTCACAAATAAAACCTACTAAAATGTTTTGACTCTATTTTAGAATTCAAAATAAATATACTCAATAAAATAAATCCTATTTGAATTAATAATGAAAGTCTATATTATTTAAATAATAATGGACTCTAAAATATAAAGGTTATTTGTTCTAAAACAAGTTTCCAAATAATCTATAGTCTCCAATTGAAATCTACTGATTTAATTTTGAAAAATATTTAGGTTTCAAATAAAAGGTTTTGTTAATAAAAATCAAACTCTATTTGCATTTAAATAACCAAGGTCCAATGGTACTTAATTATTAATGGACCCTATTATTTAAAATTATTAATTTGGATTTTGATTCATGTTAATAAACAGAACTATTTTCAATATCACAAAGTTTGGATGTTATTTGAATTGATTTAAACATTGTTTGACTTGTTTGAATGATTGAATAATTGATTGGAATTTCAAAACAGGGAAATAGAAATAGAAAAAGAAAAGAGTTTAGAAACGGGAAAAAAAATATAAAGTCAGGTCGGCCCAACCCATCAGCCCACTAAGGCCCGGAACCAGCCCAGCTATTCTTTCCCCGGAGAAAAACGGTTCACACCCACTAACAGACCCGCGCATAGTATGACAGGTGGACCGCCCCCCTTATTTCTTTTCCACTGACTGGTAGGCCCGCTATCACTGTTCATCGTCTCCTTCACCCATCCCGCAGCGACCAGTTCTTCTCCCCCGTTCTGCCGTTGATTGCTCCAGCTTAATTCGCTTTAACGCGACAGACGTTACCAGCCTTGATCACGCAGATGGAAACGCCAGAGCATCCTCTATATTTCCCCTCTGACACCTCGCGCTCGCACGCCCCAGACCGCCTCCAATTTCTTCCCGAGCACCCTCTGCTCCGACGAGGACCAGTATCGATTCCGGCCAAACCACATCACCCCGAACCTCCCTGAGCACGCTGACAGCCTCCCCACTCACAGACAATCCTCCTCCCTGTTTCCGCTCGCGCCTGTAACACCGCCCTCGACAAACTCAACACCACCGCTCGCCTCCAACTCCGCCGAGCCCACAGTAGATTCCGACCGCCTCGCTCACACTCACAGTTCTGCCTTGATCGTATGCTTCTAACTGTGCCCTCGTTTTGCTTCGGGATGATCTACAGCGTCGCCCTCGACCGCGGACAAAGCCACCCGACGCCGACCTCCACTCCGGCGAGGAATTACTGCAGACCCTGAGCGCCCCGTGACCAACCTACCACACCCCGAGCAACCCCTCGGCCTCGCGATCACGGTGAGCGTTCTCACCTCGTACTTTGCTTCCTAGAACCGCCGATAGCCGCAGCCAGACTGCCCGCCGCAGCCACCCCGAAGGCCGAATTTGGCAA
Organism: Avena longiglumis; assembly: GCA_030063025.1. Classification (NCBI taxonomy): domain Eukaryota; kingdom Viridiplantae; phylum Streptophyta; class Magnoliopsida; order Poales; family Poaceae; genus Avena; species Avena longiglumis. The sequence goes on from CP125974.1 coordinate 141,000,871, forward strand.
GACATGCTAGTGACCGTTAGATTTAGATCTAACGATAGGAAAGAAAGTGGGCGAAGGGTATCGAGCAACCAGCCGTGCGATCCCACTTAGATTCAACGATCCAGAGATCGATCCACCGAACGGTACTCCAGTTAAAACACGCCGCGTGTCACCTATTTCGTTTTAAAAGAAATTTGAAAACAGATTTATTTGCAAACTTCAAACCCTTGTAACTTTCAAATACACGTCCAAAAATTGCAAATTTTATGTCGTTGGATTCAGGAGAACAAGCCCTAGCCAACCATGGCCTTAGTTTCGAAAATAGTATCTGTTAGCTTGTTTGAAATTGCAGATCCTTTTGTGAGCTTGTTTAGAGTAGAAAAAATTGTTTAAAAATTGATTTTAGGATTAAATCTTTTGCAAAATGGATTTATGTGACCTTACTGACCCTAGGAACCAACCCTTGGTGTTAAAAATTATTTTGGTATAATTTAGGTTGAATTATTTGACTTAGCCATATTCTAGCCAAATAAAATTATGGATTTTACTATGGAAAAGTTTTTGCAAAGAAAACTTTTAGGAAATGTTTTGGATCAAAACCTACTGACCCAAAAACACCAAGTTTTACAATGACAACTCACTTGGTGAAAAACATAAGGTTTTGCTTTAAATAAAGAAACTATTTTTCATCACATAAATAATGAGTGGTTTGGAAATGGTTTAAGGATAAACCACATGTGCAAAATGACTTTGCCATCTTGGTAAATGACCAATTTGGAACTTACAAAGTTTAGAAACCTAGTAGAGACCATCCTTACCATAGAACCAACCATTGCATACTTATGCATGACTTAGATTCCATTACTTGTGTGTGAGGAATGTTGTTTGAATATTGGTTTGGAATGATACTTGATACCATGCTTGTTTGATTGATTGTAGTGAAATTAGCAAAATGTGAGACTAGCAAGATCAAGAAGTAAACCCTCATTCCCTACCAAAAAGGCAAGTTACACTATCATACAAATGCCCTATTATTTTCATTATACTTAGTGGATTATGAAAACATGAATGAAAAAGATATCTTTATACTTATGCTATGCTAAATCCTAATAGGATTCCCTATACACTCCTTAGTGAAAATATTGTAGTTGTACATGCTTAGCCATACTTATTTGAAAAGAAAGATACATGTTGAGATTTTACAAAGTTAAGAAAAGACTTGTGTTTTACATAATAAAACAATGACTCAATGAACCACCTAGGTGGACGATACTTTAAGTTTTGGAGAAGGTGGCAACAAAAGGAACCATGTCTATGGGAATCACTTTGTGTTGTGCTCCAAAAGAAAACCACCTAGGAAACTTAGAGATTGAACATGTTTCTCCAATTGTGGCTTTCGTGTGAAACCACATGCTATTATGGCTCTGGCTTAGTCAACTACATTAGGAAGACCCATACATTGTCTTTAGTTACCGGACATGGGGATCTGGAATGCTTCATGGGGGCTGAAGACAAGCTAGCAATGATGTATGGGAGGACCTTTTGGAAAGACTTCACACATTCTCACGATCTGGGTACTCCAACTTGGTGAGCACTAATCCAGTAGGCCACTGGTGGCAACAAGATGGGATTGTGTCATGTGGGTAAAGTGTACTCCTTCTGCAGAAGCTAAATAAATCTAAGTACTTAGCCGTGTCCCCGGTTATGGACAATACTGAGCAACTAAAGTTTGAACTATGGGAGATCTCGACATTCCAACTTCTAATATAAAAACTTGATGCACTTGGGGGTACCAAGGAATTCGAAGAGATTTGTTAAGCTTGTTGCACTTGGGAAGTTACCAAGGTTCTCAAGAGCATGATGTACTTGGGGTTACCAAGGAACTCATGAGATTTCATAAAACTTGTTGCACTTGGGGTTACCAAGTAGCTCAAGAGATTTTGACAAGGACTTGAACACTTGAGTTTCTACCAAGGGTTCAAGGGATTCTTGGGAAAGAGATTTGACAAAGGAATTAAAACCCTTTTTAGAAAGATAGGATAAAATATTGCTTTATGCAAATAAGCCATGAACTCTACTTAGCCAAATATGCATATAATGATAGAATCCACTCTTATTATACATAGAAGTGAAGATTGCCAATACAATTCAAATGTATTGACCCTTGTGGCTGTAATTTGTAATGTTGCAGGTTGATTTTTTTTTAAATGAAGATTGTTTGATTGACTAGGACTACAAAATCTACAACCAACATCTGCCGGTGGCACTTTGAAGATGAAGGTCCCATGACTATAGTGATTCCGCTGCAATGTAATGTAATAGCCAAATGAGCTATGTATGATGTAATAAACTTATGTTATTCCTGGTTATATATTTATATTATGACCCTTGTATCTTGATATTACATCTTAAATGTGGATGCTAGCTATTGATCCAGGGACTAGCATTGTAAACACAAGGATCTCTACCTTATTAGGTTGAGACCTCTACAATCACCCACTTCATAGGTGACTTCTCTACGCTTAGGATCTGCGTAGCTTTTCTGTCGGGACTGTGCTATCTTCAATCTGTCCTTAACCAACTTGACCTTCTCCTCGGCTTCTTTGATAAGTTCTGGTCCGAACAAATTTCTTTCTCCCACACCATTCCATAATAATGGGGTGGTACACTTTCTCCCATAGAGAAACTCAAATGGTGCCATCTCAATGCTGGCTTGATAGCTGTTGTTATAAGAAAATTCTGCATAAGGCAGACTTTCATCCCAACTGGCTCCATAGTCTAGGGCACATGCCCTCAACATGTCTTCAAGAATCTGATTAGTCCTTTCGTTTTGTCCATCAGTTTGAGGATGAAAAGCAGTACTGAATTCCAACCTCGTTCCCAATGACTCATGTGGCTGTCTCCAAAAATGACCCCTATCAGACACAATACTCTTGGGCACTCCATGTAGACATACAATTCTACTCATATAGATTTTGGCCAACTTAGCACTTTTATAGGTTTTCTTCACGGGTATGAAATGAGCCACTTTGGTTAGGCGATCCACTACTACCCAAATAGAATCATATCCTGACCAGGTCCTTGGTAATCCGGTAATGAAATCCATACCAATCTTGTCCCACTTCCAATCAGGAATAGGTAGTGGTTGAAGCAAACCTGCTGGTTTCTGATGTTCCGCTTTCACTCTACTACACACATCACACAAAGCAATATGTTCGGCGATGTCCTTCTTGAGATTATTCCACCAAAATCTTTCCTTCATATCCATGTACATTTTGGTGTTACCCGGATGAATGGAATATGGAGAGCTGTGTGCTTCTTGCAAAATCAGTTTCCGAAGCTCCGGATCTTGTGGAACACAGATACGTTTCCCATGCCATAAAGTACCCTGTTCGTCTTCATGGAACCCTTTGGCTTTTCCTTTGCCAATCTTTTCCTTAATCTCTTCAATTTCCTTATCGGTCTTCTGGGCTTCTTTGATCTTGTCCAACAGAGTGGGTTGAACGTCCAAAGACATGAGATGTCCTTCAGGCACGATCTTTGTATGTTATTTTGAATAATCGTTGAGTATTCCTCCATAACACCAAAGACAAAAATGTTTGTCGCTTAGAACGTCAAATTTATTTGAGAAAGAAATTTTCCGTGAAAAGTGAAGTGGGAGGACAATAGAACTTTGATAAGGTTAAAAGAACCTTAGCTATATGTGCAAAGTTGCGCAGCGCCGAAAAGTGTTCCGGAGGCAGCAACAATGCTCATGGCTCACGTGCCTCAAAGGTTGTGGTCACGGAGATCTAAATTCCTATTACAACAAGTAGGTCGGGTGAACAATCAAATACCAAGATTTGAGAGTTAAATCATAATTTGACAATAATGATCCGACTACATGCAAAGAAGTGATGATGGGCCCTGACTCCGTCAAATGGCTTGAAGCCATAAAATCCGTGATAGTTCCATATACAAGAAATCAAGCTTTGAGCTTGAAAGACCCTATGGAAAGGTACAAGACCTTACAGTCATATTTGGATCTATAAAGAAATAGACATGGATGTTTCACATATATGAAATAGTCGACATGTTGGGAAAGAGTTCACAACAATGTTCAAAGGTTGACTATGACAAGATTTGATCTTTCATAGCGATATTTAGTCTAGACGGATTAATGTAGCAACCACTACATATAATTTTGTTACGTGGTAGTTGAGTAAGCAAAACAAGTTCTTCTAATAGAATTGTTACCTAGGACATGTGCATAACACGGTCCATAGGGTTTTGTTAATTCAAAAGATGCTAAAAGCATATGCAAACCTCAATGGTTGAAGTAAGCATTGCGGAGTTGGAATCTTCACTATGATGAAACTGTTAAAAGAGTTAAAATTCATCAGAGACGATGAAGATGCTTGCATTTGCAAGAAATTAAGTGGGAGCGCTAAGACATGTTTCTAATACATTATGTGGAAGAAATATTGTTGATTGGAAATGATGTATCTTTTATTAACACAAGATAAGAATTTCATCTAGATGAAAGGCTTAGGCAGAACCCGAATATTTGGCATCAATGTCTATAAGGATAAATTGTGACGCCAATATAGGTTATGCCCGAAGTACATAGATGAGATATTGAATGAGTTCAATATAGAAACTACAAGAAAGGTTCTTGTCGCACAGAAAAGGATTGAATGAGTTCAATGTTGATGATATATTCAAGTGTATTGACACTTGGTAAGTGAAACAAAGATTCAAGTATAGATTGATACTTGATGTATGAAATCACAAAGAGTATTTATATCAATCATACTGTGATATGTACAAATCCAGATATGTCCTATGCTCCAAATAATGTGAGCATACACCAGAATGATTCATAAGATGATCATTGGACGATAATAAGGATATTCTTATGATCTTTTGGAAGAACTAAGAATATATTGTTTTGTAGAAGTGACAAATAGATGATTAGTTCATTGTAAAAGTACTACATTGATACTAGTTTTGTCACAAAGTACAAATTAAGTTTATCTCAATCTAAACTAAGGGTGGCACAATATAATGGAAAGTAAGTTCCATAATGGATTTGGATGAGTTCCAAAGTTAAGACATTGTGAAAGATACTACAATAAAAGGCTAAGTATATTACTGCTATTATAGCAGCTAAAGAGGGCATTTGTGTCAAGAAGTTTGTTATCAAACTAGGTGTAGTTCACAGCGGGATAATACTATGAAGATATATTGTACGACAATATTATCAACATGTTTTAACCCCAAAGAACTAAAGTTCTCACCAAAGGACCAAATTTAGACAAAGCCATCTCATTATAGAATGAGTGATGCGTAGAGACGCAAAGACATGCAATTACACACGGACCTGGAAGTGTCAGATCCGGAGATCAGTTTACCACTAGCAATCGTGTACATACAACACCGGAAAATTATAGGTGTTGAATACACAAAGGTTTGAAACTAGATTATTGACTCTAGTGCAAGTGGGAGACTGTTGGAGATATGCCCAAGAGGCAATAATAAAGTGGTTATTATCATATCTTCATGCTTATGATAAATGTTTACATAACATGCTATAATTGTATTAACCGGAAACATTAATACTTGTGTGATTTGTAAACATAAAAGAGTCCCTAGTAAAGCCTCTTGTTAAACTAGCTTGTTGGTTAATATATATGATCATGGTTTCCTGATCATGAACATAGAGATGTTATTAACAACAGGGTCATATCATTAGGAGAATGATGTGATGGACATACTCCTATAGTTAAGCGTAGCATAAAGATCAAGTCATTTAATATAGTTCATTTGCTATAAGCTTTCTAATACATAGTAACCTAATTCCTTCGACCATGAGATCATGTTAATCACCATCACCGGAAGGATGCTTTGATGACATCAAACACCACACCGTAACTGGGTGGCTATAAAGGTGGCATTGAGTGTTCGGAAAGTATGGGTTGAAGCTCATGGATCAAGAGTGGGATTTGTCCATCCATATGACGGATAGATATACTCTGGGCCCTCTCGGTGGAATGTCATCCAATTAGCTTGCAAACATGTGACTGGCTCACAAGGGATCACATATCACGGGAACGAGAAAAGAGTACTTATCGGTAACGAGGTTGAACTAGGTATGCAGAGATACCGACGATCAAAACCTTGGATAAGTAAACTATCGTGAGACAAAGGGAAATTGGTATCGTATGTAAGTGGTTCATTCGATCGCAAAGTAATCGTAGAAATATGTGGGAGCCATATGAATTTCCAGATTCCTCTATTGGTTATTGATTGGAGAAGTGTCTCGATCATGTCCGCATAATTCACAAACCGTAGGGAGACACACTTAAGGATTCGATGTTGTTGAGTAGTTATGGAATAATGAGTAAGAGACTGAATGTTGTTCGGAGTCTCGGATGGGATCCGGGATATCACTAGGAGATCCATAATGGTCCGGAGAATAAGATTCATATAAGGAAAGTCCTGTTTCGGAGTTGGGGAATGATTCTAGTGTTTTCATCGGGAATGTTCTAGAAGGGTCAGGAAGGTCCGGCACTCCGGAGGGGAAGGGTACATGAATGTGTCATGACAAGTTGGAATGGTTGCATCATGTACTAGGTATCATGGCTGGGCAAAATAAAGGGATAAATCAAATCCTAGTTTGAAAAGTAAACGCCAATTTGAAAAGTCAAACGACAGTTTTGCTTGGTGGAGGGAGAGTAGGAAACCTACTTGGGGAGGAAGTCCCACTCCCTCCACCCGCCGGCCAAGGAGGAGGAGTTGGAGGAGGAATCCCTCCTCCCAACCGCGCCTCCCTCCCACCTATAAAAGAAGAGGCAGGGGTGCCCCAGGCCCTAGCCCCAGGCGCCACCACCTGCTGCTGCCGCCGCCTAGGGACTCCTCCCAAGTCGCCGACTAGGGTTTCCCCAAACCCTAGCCGCCGGCTACACCTCTCCCCTTGGTGCCTCTAAACCGTAGATCGCCAAGGCCTCTCTCATACTCCACCATACTCGCTCCGGCTTAAGGCGAAGCCCAGCGAGATCTCCCCTCTACTTCCGCCATGGCCGTCTTTGGAATCGCGATGAGAGTGCTACAACCTCCGCTGCCTGCTGGAACAAGGGAGAGGAAGGTCTTCATCGAGTACCGAACATGTGACCGACTACGGAAGCGCTACCGGAACGCAGCGCCGAAAGGATCGTCTACGCGATCTTGAGATCGGAAGTGTACGACTACATCACCCATGAGAATCTGCTCTCGTTAACCGCTTTGGATCTTCGAGGGTTATTATTCTATAGACTCGTTGCTACAATCTAGTAGATAGATCTTGGCTTGATCATAGATTAGATCTTGATTGTGTGTTCATGCGGTAGAAATTTTTTGTTTTCCGTGCTACGAACCCCTACATCTACAGCAGGTTCAAGTGGTTCCTCAACTTTCTTATGTTTATTTTTCTTCCTCTTACGAGGACTAACACTATCTATTTGTTGGGAATCCTGCTCTATTCTTTTAGGGTGTCCTTCAAGATATAAAGTATCTTGAGTAGCTGCACCACTCCTAGTTTTAATTCCATAAGCATGTTTATTTTCTGAAGCATTAACTAGCATATCATTTTGTACCTTAGCAAGTTGATCAAGTTGAGTTTGAACCATTTGAAAGTGTTTACAAAGCATTTTAATATCATTATAAGTTATTTCCATAATATCTTTCAACTCATGAATAGCTCTAGAGTTTTCCAATAAATGATTCTGAACTTTTTTATTAAAGTGACCTTGTTTAACAATAAAAATGTCAAGTTCCTCTAAGCATTGATCAGGAGGCTTACCATAAGGAATATCACCTTCATGAAAGTGTTGGAGAGAGTGTACCTCAATAGTAGATGAGTGGGGAATTGGCTTACATAATTCTGCTATAGGAGGTAGATTCTTCACATCTTCAGCTCTAATACCTTTCTCGTTTAGACACTTTTTAGCTTCCTTCATCACTTCATCATTTAATGCAATAAATCCCCTCTTCTTTGTTGTTGGTGGTGGAACTAGTTCAAGAACAACTGGTTCAGGAGTAATAGGCTCAGGTGTATTCAGCTCAGTTGAAGTCCAATCATCATAATTCTTGCTTATCTTGTTCATTAATTCTTCAGCATATGTAGGAGTCCTTTTCCTGAAAACACAATCAGCAAAGCTATCTAGGTAGGTGCTAGAATCATCAGTTAGTCCATTATAATAAATATCAAGAAGCTCATTCTGAGGTAATGGACATCCAGGATATGCATGAATCAAGGAACAAAATCTTTTCCATGACTCAGGCAATTTCCCTTCTTCTTCATGTTTAAAATCAAAAAGTTTCTGCAAAGCAGCATGTCTAGCACTGGGAGGAAAATATTTATGGAAGAAAGAAGCAATCAAGCAATCAGGGCTATCAATGGAACCAGGAGGTAATCTATTAAACCAAGCCCTAGCTTCTCCTTTTCTTGAAAAAGGGAAGATCTTAGCAACAAAGTACTTGCGCATTTTAAAATCATCAGAGAACAAAGCACTCATAGTGGAAAGCTCATTCATATGAGCCACATCACTCTCATTTTCAGTACCACAAAAAGTTTCTTTCTCAACAATATCTAAATAAGTTAAATCAAGAGAGAAATCATAATCTTTATCCTTAATATCTATGGGAGAGGTGGCAAACTTAGGATCATAGGATTTCTTGGGCATAATAGTACGTCTAGCAAGGAGACTCTTAATAGCACTAGCACCATGTGTGTTTCGGCACTCTTCAACAAATTCATCAGTGAGCTCAATGTAACCATCATTAATATCAAAACTCTCACTAGACTCATGTGAGCTAACAAGTGTAACAGTCTCTTCAATAGGAGTTTCGGTATTTCCTAGACTAGCCATAGTAGCATCTTGAAAAAGACCTAATGAACCACTCGCATCGAGCACAGTAGAAGTAACATCATGAGTATCAAAAGCAGTTTTAGATTCAGCAGTAGAAGCAGTGTGTGTAACATGAGCATGTGGTGGTGGTGTGACAAGCTTACTTATAACAGACGGTGAATCAAGAGCAACAGAGGTGTTTAGGACTGTACCTCTTCTTGTAGTGGATGGTAAAATAGGGAACTTTACATCACGAGACTTCCCCATGATGAAAGGAGTAGCAATGAACAATAATAGATCCAAGTGAACTTACAAATAAAGCTATGCTCCTCGGCAACGGCGCCAGAAAATAGTCTTGATGACCCACAAGTGTAGGGGATCGCAACAGTCTTCGCGGGTAGTATTACCCAATTTATTGATTCAACACAAGGGGAGCGAAAGAATACTTGCAAGCCTTAAGAACTGAGTTGTCAGTTCAGCTGCACCTGGAAATAGTTCTTGCTCACAGAAGTTTATCAGTAGCAACAGTTTGTAGTAGCAACAGCAACAACAACGGCGAAACAGTAGCAATAGTAATAGTACGGCAACAGTAGGATTCGATTGCGGTAGGCATAGGGATGGATGGATGGGCGAAGCATCCAAGTACTAAACAATCCTAGGCATGTGCTCCAAATATAGTCATACATGCTCGCAATGAGAACTTGCACAACATCTTCTGTCCAGCCAGCCCGTGGTAGCGGGGCCTCTAGGGAACTACTGGCAATTAAGATGCTCCTTTTAATAGAGCACCGAAGCAAATCATTAACACTCCATGAACACATGTGATCCTCATAGCACAGCCATCCCCTCCAGTTGTCCCAATTATTGTCACTTTGGGGCCTTTGGATCCGGACAATGATATGTGTACACAACTTGTAGATAAGATCATAAACAATACTATCATAATGATTCACTAATAAGTTCAGATCTGAGATCATGGCACTGAGGCCCTAGTGACAAGCATTAAGCACAACAAGTTGCAACAAAGTCAAATAGCACTAATAGAGATACTAGGCATTATGCCCTAATAGATCTTATTCGATTACATGATAGAACTCATCCAATCCCTACCATCCCCAAGCCTACAGCGGGGAATTACTCACTCATGGATGAGGGAAACATCGGTGGTTGATGGAGATGCGTTGGTGATGATGATGGCGATGATCCTCTCCAAATTCCCCGTCCCGGCAGGGTGCCAGAACAGAGTTTCTGGATCCGAATCTTGGTTTCTGATGGCGGCGGCGGAGCGGTGAAATGGATCGTATGGGCACCTAGAGGGGGGTAAATAGGTGCTAACCAATTTTTAATACTTTTTCAATTTTAGGCTTGACACAAAGTAAATTCTCTAGATATGCAATTACGAGAATTTCCCTATATGCAACCCTAACTACTAAGCACGTAAAGAGAGGAGCGAAGAAACCGTAGTGGAGCACGCGGAGACACAGGGATTTGTTTTACCGCAGTTCCTTCCTTGTTAAGGGAAGTACATCTGCGTTGGAGGGGTGGGCGGTTCTAAGACCACCACGCCACAATAGGCCTCACCCTATTCTCCGATGGATCTCGCCACGAGAGGCCTGATCCACCTTCTCCACTATTGGTTCCCTTCGAGGCGGGAACCGGTGCCTTTTACAACACTATCAGGGCACACACCCACAACCGAATTGGGGGCTCCCAAGATGACAACAAGCTGCCACAAGAACAAGGTTTATCAATATAAACAAAAACAAGGATCTAGGTATTTGCAAGAAATACTAGATTGGTGGTTCTCCAAATGAATGGAGAGGAGATGAAGCGCTTGATTGCTGATGATGAAGATCGAGTTATCCTCCTTCGATTACCCAAGGGACGGGGCCTTTGGATGGATCTAGGTGGAGCTCTCTTGGATAAAGGTTGCAGATCAAATCTCGTCTTTTTCGAATGAATCAAGCAGTCTGGCAGGAGGGGGAAGGCTGGCTTAAATACCCCCTCCCCAAATCTGGCCGTTGAGCAACTTTTGGGGCGGATTATCCGCCCCCTGGGAAAACTCCGCCCCGAGGGTGGATTTTTCGGGAGAAACTCCGCCCCCTCTCTGGGGCTGGCGCTTGCGTGACTTGGTGAAGATCCTGGGGGGGATAATCCTGCCCCCTCCTGGGGTGGATTATCCGGCCAGGCCGAAAAGTCCGTCCAACACTTTGCCCCCTCTCTGGGGCTTGCGCCTTGGCGGTGAGAAAGGGAGGCGGACTATCCAGTCCCCCTGAGGGGTGGATTATCCAGCGGGGCCAGAAAATCCGGCCAAAACTCCGCCCCCCTTCTGGGGCTTGCGCCTGCTTGGGAAGAGGGAGGGGCGGATTATCTGCCCCCAAAGGCAGATACTTTTCCCTTTTCTCAGAGAGAGCTGCAACACTTCAACACACATTAAAATACTCCTTGATATTGTTATCTAACACACAAAACACTAGGGATTAAGAGATGTTCTTTCAATCTCCCCCTTTTTTGTGTTAGATGACAATACTAGGATTTCCAATGAAACCGGCTAACGCCACCTTAAAATGAAAGACGCTCCCCCTAGATGTGTGCATATTTAAAATTTGCATTTGAATAAAATACACACACTAGAGAGAACACAACTTCCATAGAAAAGATAATTGAAACAAGGTGGGTTGGGAAACAAGGTCATACCACCAGGATGTGATTATAGACAAAGAATATAATTAGCTTGATAGCCTCCAAGCACATCCCAACAATATTGATCCATACATTAGATAGACCCATGATTCCATATGCCATCAAATATGCTCCATAGATAAATCCAGAATTCCATGAGATCCACAATAGATAAATCCAGAATTCCATGAATACCACACATAGTACCAAACATAGTGGGACAGGACACAGTCTTACATAATCAAACACGAATAGCAAATAAGTTCACGCTAAAAGGGCACAAGCAGGCAAATAAAACGTAAAACGACTGAAAGATAGATGCTTGCGCCTCGACCCTTGCAAATCCACGAGACCTAATAGAACTACTTCTCCCCCATTGGCATCGAAACGCCAAAAAGGAAGAAGAGCAATGCTAACGCCCCTGAAGATCACTCCTCAATGGTACTACACACCCAAATTTGCAAGAACCAAATTAAACAAAAACCAAAGTTGAGTGTGTTTTCCATAAGAACAAGAAATATGCAAGAAAATCGAAAGAGAGCCATTAGAAACTAACTCTTCTCAAGGAAGAGGGCGGTGGCCGAAGCCACCATGTTGGAGCGCATGGCATGACACCGTGAAGATGTATCTTGAGTTCAAAACCAATGCTCATCGATGACCCACATATCACAAAATGATATTAAGGGAAATGATTTTACTTGCTTTCGGCATTATGGGGGGAGGGTTGGCCCAATCAATTAGGACCACACTCCCCCTATGTCTATGCCCACATCTAAACCAAATACATGAATAAGAGGAAGTGAGTGTGCAAGAGTAGTCAAGCCAAGCTCCTTGAATCTATGATATTTAGCTCATTCCTCAAATAAAAAAATCTTGCTTCATCAAGAGGCTTCGTGAAAATATCAGCAAGTTGGTTCTTCGTGCTCACAAAGGATAGGGTAATATCACCATGAGCAACATGATCCCGAATAAAGTGGTTGCGTATCTCTATATGTTTTGTTCTTGTATGCTGCACGGGATTGTAAGCAATTTTGATAGCACTTTAATTGTCACATAATAGAGGCACTTTGTCACAATTGACACCATATTCCTTTAAAGTTTCCCTCATCCATAACAATTGTGTACAAGCATTGGCAGCAGCAACATATTCAGCTTCGGCGGTTGAGAGTGAAATACAATTCTGTTTCTTTGAAGACCAACACACTAGAGACTTGCCCAAGAATTGACATGCACCAGAGGTTGATTTCCTATCATCTTTGTCACCAGCCCAATCGGAATCAGTGTAACTACATAGATAGAAACTTGAACCCTTGGGATACCGTAACCCAAAATTTGGGGAATGAACCAAATATCGGAAGATTCGTTTGACCGCCACTAAGTGACTTTCTTTAGGAGCGGCTTGGTACCTTGCACACACCCCTATACTTAACACAATATCGGGCCTAGATGCGCAAAGCTAAAGGATAGAGCCGATCATGGATCGGTATACCTTTTGATCCACGTCTTTACCCTTGGGATTGAGCTCAAGATGACACTTTGTTTGCATTGGAGTAGCAACGCCATTGAGATCCGTCATCTTGAACCTTTTGAGCATGTCTTGGATGTACTTAGCTTGATTAATAAAGGTTCCCTCTCTAAGTTGTTTGATCTCAAATCCAAGAAAGAACCTCAGCTCACCCATCATGGACATCTCAAACCTGTCAGTCATAAGCTTGGTTAGTAGAGCCAAAAATGATGTCATCTACATAAAGTTGGCATACAAAAAACTCCCCATTAACTTTCTTAGTAAAAAGAGTGGGATCGATTTGCCCAACTTCGAATCCATGGTCTAACAAAAGCTCTTTAAGGTGCTCATACCACGCACATGGGGCTTGTTTAAGGCCATAGAGCGCCTTATCGAGTTTGTAGAAATGGTTCGGAAATTTGGGGTCCTCAAAACCCAGGGGCTGCTTGACGTATACTAACTCATGTAGAGGACCATTAAGGAATGCACTCTTAACATCCATTTGTTGTAATTTAAAATTATGATGGGCTTCATATGCAAGAAGGAGTGGACTCAAGACGAGCCACAGGAGCATAAGTCTCGCCAAAATCAATTCCTTCCACTTGAGAGAATCCTTGTGAAGGGAATATGCCCTGAGAGGCAATAATAAAATGTTTATGATGTGTATTCCAAGTGTATGATAGATGTTTATTTTGCATGCTATAATTGTATTAATACGGAAACGTTAATACATGTGTGTTTAATAAACAAATACAAAGTTCCTAGTTATGCCTCTCTCATAAACTAGTTCGTTGATTAACAAGATGATCACAGTTTCCTGATCATAGACATTGGATATTGTTAATAACGAGATCACAACATTAGTGTAATGGTGTGATGAACATTCATCCGAAGTATAGCATTACGATCAAAGTCATTGAGTTTATATTGCTATAAACAACTTACGAAGTAGTCCTAATCCTTAGACCATGAGATCATGCCAATCACTAACACCGGAAGGGTTTCTTGTTGACATCAAACGTCACACCGTAACTGGGTGATTATAAAGATGGCTTCAAAGCTAATAAAGTGTTATGTTGAGAATCATGGATCAAGAGTGGAATTTGTTCATCCCGATGACGGATAGATATACTCTGGGCCCTCTCGGTGATATCACATTGGTTAGATTGCAAGCAAGTGATTTGATCACTAGAATGTTATATCACGGGAACGAGAAAAGAGTGCATGTCAGTAACGAGATCAAACTAGGTATGGAGATACCGATGATCGAATCTCGGACATGTAACATATCGTGAAACAAAGGGATTAAGATACAAGCGTACAAGGTTCCGACAATCACAGAAAAAGTCATCGTTGAATGTGTGGGAGACAGTATGGATCTCCAGGTCCCGCTACTGATTATTGATCGGAGAAGGGTCTCGATCATGTCTGCATTATTCGCGAATCGTAGGGTGACACACTTAAGGGACACTGACATCCAGTTGGAGCAAATGTTTCATGCCGAAAGAATAAACAAGCGTAGGAATTTATTTCACTAGATACCGAAACAGGTTTTCGGGTGAAATTGCATAAAGAGGTTATGCATGTGAAATGTAATTCTAGCAAGGGGTTATTTTTGAATGTTTGTCATTAAAGTAATTGACAAAATTCTGAATAAAATAAAAGAGTTTTATTTAATGAGAGTTTGCATTAAATTTGGTGGAAATTTAATGGGAATTTGAGTGGGTTTTTGAGTGGAGAAAATTGAAGGGCCATTTTGTGAGTGGAGTGTCCACCCACTTGAATGAAGGAGGGGAGGGGGCAGCCCCCATGGCCGGTGGCCACCCCCTTGGGTGCCCCCACCCTCCTACTATAAAAGGCACCCCCTCTCCTCTCTCTCGCTCACACCTCCTCGTGAAGGATCTCTCTCCCCCTCTAGAATTTATCCCCCATGGTCTCGGACTAGCGAGATACATGTTCCCGGTGGCTATTCGGCAAGAAAGGATTGTGCTTCCGCTGCATCGCTGGAGCGTGGAGGAGGAGGTTGCTCGGTGTCTTGTATGTGTGTGCGAGCACGGATGCGCTGCTGCTTTGCGGCGCTAGGACTTCCTCTCGATCTTGAGATCGGTAAGAGATCGTCTACATCAACCACGAGTTGAACTCGTTAAGCTTTGTCGGTCTTCAAGGGTATGTTCTCTACGAATATACATCCGCCCGTTGTTGGTATCTAGTAGATAGATCTTGGTACATAGTTGTTCCCATCGTAGGAAAATTTTTGTTTTCTATGCTGCGAACCCTACAGTGGTATCAGAGCCGGATCTATGTGTAGATGCTTTACGCGGGTAGTACACATATGAGTATGTGGGCAATGATGATCATGTTGTTGCTCCTTAGTTGTAATTTTGGATATTTGTGGCATAGCGGGATGAAGCTGCCCGGACAAACTTTACATGTCCTCGCACATGAGACATGTTCCACGCTTGACATGCAACAAGTTTGCATAAGTGGCTAGCGGGTGTCTGTCTCTCCTACTATAGTCAATATCTATTTTGCAACGAGTTGTCAACAATTTGGTTATCCTCGTTGTGGTTCATGTTCGTAGGTAAGAACGGTTCTATCTCGAAAGCCCTAAACCACGAAAAACTTGCAATGGATAAATTAGAGGCGTCTAGTTTAGATTGTTGCTGGGCTAGTGTTATGATATGGTGATGTTGTAAGTAGAAGTATGAGATGATACTCTTACAACATACATAACGTGTAATCTCCATAGACCTTGGACTTACACATATAGGTATGATAGTGATCATACCACGGTGCACATGATAGACATCATATGCGGGAACCATATCATTCCACTAATAAACATGTGATGTTTGATAGCATCTTATATTGCTTGTTTAGCGCTTTGTTAGCATAATAAGATGATCCCTATTTTAAATATCAAGATAAGAATGTGTTCTTCCTTTAGTATGCACCGATTATGTTTTCGTCGCTCCAAGACATCACGTGATGATCGGGTGTTCTTGGATCCACGACCATATATCGGGTGTAAAACAGTTACACACACGAATACTAAGGTTCTAACTTGGCGAGCCTAGCATGTACAGACATGGCCTCGGAATACAGACCGAAAGGTTAAGCATGAGTCATATAGTAGATATGATGCCCATTAGATGCTCGCCTTCGAAGCTACACCGACTCACGTGATGATCGGACTTGGTGTAGTGGATTTGGTTCATGTAATCACCAAAAAGGCACGAGGGATGTAGTTTTTGAGTGGGAGTTCATTCATAATATGGATTAGTCAAACTCAATATATCATAAACTTAGTCTAAACTTTACAAATTCGGTTGTAGATGGCACCACCTGCTTTTAATTTCAATGTGTTCATGGAGAAAGAGAAACTTGCAACGAACGGTAGCAACATTACTGAATGGGCCATGAATTTGAGGATTCTCCTCTCTGCTGCACAAAAGAAATATGTGCTAGAAGCGCCGCTAGTCCCCCAACCCTTTGAGGATGCCCCTGACGAGGAGAAGAATGTCTATCTGACTCGTCAGGAGGACCACAACTTAGTACATTGCGGAATATTGTATGGGCTAGAGCCAGAACTTCGAAAGCGTTTCGAAAACGGCAATGCATTTGATACAATGGGTGAGTTGAAAATGATTTTCGACACACATGCTGCTGTAGAGAGCTACAACCAGGGGCGGAGCTAGAAACAGCTCAAGTCCGGTGCTAATACTAGGTTAGTGGTGCTAATACCTAGGATTTTCATGTTTATATAGCCTTGAATCTAATGCATGCTCCTTATACTGTAGTTGATAGGCCGGTGCTACAGCACCGGTAGCACCACCCCTAGCTCCGCCCCTGGCTACAACGCTTCAGAAAAGTTCTTTAGCTGCATGATGGAAGAGCACAACTCCGTTAATGAGCATGTACTCAAGATGTCGGGTTACGCCGATAATCTTGTGTCCTTGGGAATATCGATTCCCATTGACTTGGGCATCCATCGTGTTCTGCAGTCTCTGCCACCTAGCTATAAGAGATTCGTGATGAACTATAATATGCAAGGCATGAAGAAGTCTCTCCCCGAGCTTCTGTCAATGCTTAAAACTGCAGAAGTGGAGATCAAAAAGGAACATCAAGTGTTGATGATCAATAGGAACACTGGTTTGAAGAAAGATAAGAAGGGAAAACG
This sequence comes from Avena longiglumis, assembly GCA_030063025.1. Classification (NCBI taxonomy): domain Eukaryota; kingdom Viridiplantae; phylum Streptophyta; class Magnoliopsida; order Poales; family Poaceae; genus Avena; species Avena longiglumis. The sequence goes on from CP125974.1 coordinate 141,018,083, forward strand.
GAAGGGAAGTAAGAGCGGCAAGCTGGTTTCCGTGCCTGAAAAGAAACCCCGAGTTGGACCTAAGTCTGATACCGAGTGCTACTATTGTAACGGGACTGGCCACTAGAAGCGCAACTGCCCCAAGTATTTGGCAGACAAGAAGGCCGGCAAGGCAAACAAAGGTATATATGATATACATGTTATTGATGTGTACTTGACTAGTGCTCGCAGTAGCACCTGGGTATTTGATACCGGTTCAGTTGCTAATATTTGTAACTCGAATCAGGGGCTGTGGAACAAGCGACCGCTAGCAAGGGGTGAGGTCAAGATGCGTGTCGACAATGGATCAAGCGTTGATGTGATCGCCGTTGGAACGCTACCTCTCCACTTGCCGTCGGGATTAGTAATAAACTTGAAGAATTGTTATCTGGTGCCAGCACTTAGCATGAACATTGTATCTGGATCGTGTTTAATGCGAAGTGGTTATTCATTTAAATCCGAGAACAATGGTTGTTCCATTTATATGAATGAAATCTTTTATGGTCATGCACCGATGATGAATGGTTTATTTCTATTGGATCTCGATAATAATGTTACACATATTCATAATGTTGATGCTAAAAGGATTAAACTAAATGATGATATATCCGCATATATGTGGCACTGCCGTCTAGGTCATATTGGCGTTAAACGCATGAAGAAGCTCCATTCGGATGGACTTTTGGAATCACTTGATTTTGAATCATTTGATACATGTGAGCCATGCCTTATGGGCAAAATTACTAGAACGCCGTTTTCCGGTTCAATGGAACGGGCGACAGATTTATTGGAAATCATACATTCTGATGTATGTGGTCCAATGAGTGTGTCGGCGCGAGGTGGATATCGTTATTTCGTTACTTTCATAGATGATTTGAGTAGATACGGTTATATCTACTTGATGAAACACAAGTCTGAAACCTTTGAAAAGTTCAAGGAATTTCAGAATGAAGTGGAAAATCATCGTAATGGAAAGATCAAATTTCTACGTTCCGACCGTGGAGGTGAGTATCTAAGTTACGAGTTTAGCACTCACATGAAAGAGTGTGGAATTGTTTCACAACTCACACCTTCCGGAACACCACAAAGAAATCATGTGTCGGAATGTCGTAATCGTACTTTATTAGATATGGTTCGATCTATGATGTCTCTGACGGACTTGCCGTTGTCATTTTGGGGTTATGCACTAGAAACTGCTGCATTCACTTTAAATTGGGCACCATCTAAATCCGTTGAAAAGACACCGTATGAATTGTGGTTTGGAAACAAACCTAAGTTGTCATTTCTTAAAGTTTGGGGATGCGATGTTTTTGTGAAGAAACTTCAACCGGATAAACTCGAACCCAAAGCAGAAAAATGCGTCTTCATAGGATACCCTAAGGAAACTATTGGGTATTCCTTCTATCACAGATCCGAGGGCAAGGTTTTTGTTGCCAAGAATGGATCCTTTCTAGAGAAAGAGTTTCTCGCGAAAGGTGTGAGTAGTCGGAAGGTAGAACTCGAAGAGGTTATTGAACCTTCTCTTCAAAGTATGGCGAGTAGCACAGCGCCGGAAGTTGTTACGGAGTTAGCTTCACCTGTTGAAGAGGGAACTAATGATAATGATCATGAAACTCCGAAAGAGAGTACTACCAAACCTCGCAGGTCTAGCAAGACGTGTGCAGCTCCCGAGCTGTATGGAAATCCTATCATGAATTTCATTGTTGATGAAAATGATGACCCTGCGACATATGAAGAAGCGATGATGAGCCCGGATTCCAACAAATGGTTAGAAGCCATGAAATCCGAGATGGAATCCATGTATGAAAATCAAGTTTGGAACTTGGTGGACTTACCTCACGACCGAAAGGCCGTGGAGAACAAATGGATTTTCAAAAGGAAAACTGATGCTGATGGTAATGTAACCGTCTATAAAGCTCGACTTGTCGCAAAGGGGTTTCGACAAATTCAAGTAGTTGACTACGATGAGACATTCTCTCCCGTAGCGATGCTAAAGTCAGTTAGGATTGTGTTAGCAATTGCTGCATATTTCGATTATGAGATATGGCATATGGATGTCAAAACCGCGTTTCTCAATGGTAATATTGAAGAATAGTTGTATATGATACAACCAAAGGGTTTTGTCGATCCTAAGGATGCTAACAAGCTTCAGCGATCCATCTATGGATTGAAGCAAGCATCACGAAGTTGGAATCTCCGCTTTGATGAGGTGATCAAAAAGTTTGGATTTGTCCAAACTTATGGAGAAGCTTGTATTTACAAGAAAGTGAGTGGGAGCAATGTGGCATTTCTGATATTATATGTGGATGACATATTATTGATTGGAAATGATATAGATCTTTTAAACAGAGTTAAAAGTTATCTAAACAGCAAATTTTCAATGAAGGACCTAGGTGAAGCGTCATACATATTAGGCATAAAGATCTATAGAGATAGATCTAAGCGCCTAATAGGTCTATCGCAAAGTACATACCTTGATAAGATTTTAAAGAAGTTTAAAATGGACGGAAGTAAGAAGGGGTTCTTACCTATGTTGCAAGGCAAGACATTGAGTAAGACTTAAAGTCCGGCTTCTGCGGAAGAAAGAGAGATAATGGACAAAGTCTCTTATGCTTCAGCCATAGGCTCTATAATGTACGCCATGCTATGTACAAGACCGGATGTGGCACATGCTATTAGTTTGACTAGTAGGTACCAATCGGATCCAGGTTCAGAACACTTGAAAGCGGTCAAGAATATCCTTAAGTACTTGCGAAGAACTAAGGATATCTTTCTTGTATACGGAGGTGAAGAAGAGCTCGTCGCTAAGTGTTATGTCGACGCTAGCTTTGACACCGATCCGGATGACTCTAAGTCTCAATACGGATACGTATTTCTCATGAATGGCGGAGCGGTTAGTTGGAGGAGCTCCAAAAAACCTGTGGTGGCGGGATCAACAACGTAGGCCGAATATGTTGCTGCTTCAGAAGCGGCTCAGGAAGAAGTTTGGATGAAGGAGTTCATATCTGAACTAGGTGTGGTTACAAACGCATTGGACCCAATGGTGATCTATTGTGACAACAATGGTGCCATTGCCAATGCCAAAGAGCCAAGGTCTCACAAGCATTCCAAGCATATTAAGCGCCGGTTTCACTCCATCCGTGAGCATGTCAAGGATGGAGATATAAAGATTTGTAAAGTACATACGGATCTCAATGGAGCAGATCCGTTGACTAAAACTCTCCCTAGATCAAAACATGATCTACACCAGAACTCCATGGGTGTTAGATACATCACTGTGTAACTAGATTATTGTCTCTAGTGCAAGTGGGAGACTGAAGGGAATATGCCCTGAGAGGCAATAATAAAATGTTTATTATGTGTATTCCAAGTGTATGATAGATGTTTATTTTGCATGCTATAATTGTATTAATACAGAAACGTTAATACATGTGTGTTTAATAAACAAACAGAAAGTTCCTAGTTATGCCTCTCTCATAAACTAGTTCGTTGATTAACAAGATGATCACGCTTTCGATCATAGACATTGGATGTTGTTAATAACGAGATCACAACATTAGTGTAATGGTGTGATGAACATTCATCCGAAGTATAGCATTATGATCAAAGTCATTGAGTTTATATTGCTATAAACAACTTACGAAGTAGTCCTAATCCTTAGACCATGAGATCATGCCAATCACTAACACCGGAAGAGTTTCTTGTTGACATCAAACGTCACACAGTAACTGGGTGATTATAAAGATGGCTTCAAATCTACTAAAGTGTTATGTTGAGAATCATGGATCAAGAGTGGAATTTGTTCATCCCGATGACGAATAGATATACTCTAGGCTCTCTCGGTGATATCACATTGGTTAGCTTGCAAGCAAGTGATTTGATCACTAGAATGTTATATCACGAGAACGAGAAAAGAGTGCATGTCAGTAACGAGATCAAACTAGGTATGTAGATACCGATGATCGAATCTCGGACATGTAACATATCGTGAAACAAAGAGATTAATATACAAGCGTAAAAGGTTCCGACGATCACAGGAAAAGTCATCGTTGAATGTGTGGGAGTCAGTATGGATCTCCAGGTCCCGCTACTGATTATTGATCGGAGAAGGGTCTCGATCATGTCTGCATTATTCGCGAACCGTAGGGTGACACACTTAAGGGACACTGACATCCAGTTGGAGCAAATGTTTCATGCCGAAAGAATAAACAAGTGCAGGAATTTATTTCACTAGATACCGAAACAGGTTTTCGGGTGAAATTGCATAAAGAGGTTATGCATGTGAAATGGAATTCTAGCAAGGGGTTATTTGTGAATGTTTTTCATTAAAGTAATTGGCAAAATTCTGAATAAAATAAAAGAGTTTTATTTAATGAGAGTTTGCATTAAATTTGGTGGAAATTTAATGGGAATTTGAGTGGGTTTTTTAGTGGAGAAAATTGAAGGGCCATTTTGTGAGTGGAGTGTCCACCCACATGAATGAAGGAGGGGAGGGGGCAGCCCCCATGGCCGGCGTCCACCCCCTTGGGTGCCCCCCTCCTCCTATAAAAGTCACCCCCTCTCCTCTCTCTCACTCACACCTCCTCGTGAAGGATCTCTCTCCCCCTCTAGAATTTATCCCCCATGGTCTCGGACTAGCGAGATACATGTTCCCGTTGGCTATTCAGCAAGAAAGTGTTGTGCTTCCGCTGCATCGCTGGAGCGAGGAGGCGGAGGTTGCTCGGTGTCTTGTACGTGTGTGCGAGCACGGATACGCTGCTGCTTTGCGGCGCTAGGACTTCCTCTCGATCTTGAGATCAGCAAGAGATCATCTACATCAACCACGAGTTGAACTCGTTAAGCTTTGTCGGTCTTCAAGGGTATGTTCTCTACGGATATACATCCGCCCGTTGTTTGTATCTAGTAGATAGATCTTGGTACATAGTTGTTCCCATCGTAGGAATTTTTTTGTTTTCTATGCTACGAACCCTACACCTTGAGCCACGAGTCTTGCTTTATTCCTCACAACAATGCCATTTTCATCTTGTTTGTTCTTGAAGATCCACTTGGTGTCGATAACATTGCGGCAATCCTTGGGTTTGCGATCGAAGTTATTTAATTCTTCATGCATAGCAACCACCCAATCGGGATCTTCAAGAGCATCAAAGACTTTCTTCGGTTCAACCATGGAAATGTGAGCTTGATGATCACAGAAGCTTGCAAGTTCTCTTCTAGTAGACACCCTTCTTCATAGATCACCAACAACCTTGTCAAGAGTGTGACCCCTTACTTCAAGGTTCCGATCAGCACGTGCCTTGCGACAAGCCTCAATGTCCTTATTATTTCTAGAAGGAGTTGATTCAGAATTTGTATCCTTGTCTTGACCACTGCCTTGCCCTTGATCTTGATCTGAATTAACACCAGGAGGTTGCTGCAGAGCTTGTTCTTTAGGGCCGGATAATCTGCCCCTTGGAGGGGCCGGACTATTCGGTGTGGGAGATGAAACACCAGTGGCTATTTCCTGAGCATGCCTGGCAGGACTTGGAGACTCAGAGCCGGATAATCCACCCTCGAGGGACGGAGAATCCAGCCTGGGAGTTTCTTGGTTGTTGTCTTCGCCTCCAGATCCCCTGGAACGAGTTGGATTTCCAGGGGCGGATTGTCCGCCCCTTGGAGGGGGCGGATAGTCCGGCCTGGGACTACCAACTTGTCCAGGAGACAGATGATCTTCAGCAGGTTGTGGTGTTGGTGCAGAGTTTTCTCCAACAGTAGGAGCTTGTTGATCTTGTGTAGATGAGGGCTCCACTTGAGTGGAGCATTGTCCTTCCCAATCCGCCACAAGGGGTTCCTCAATGGGGCGGAAAAATCCCACGCCCATTCTTCTTATGGCATCTTGGGGTATTTCAACATTTGCATCAAAAACATCAACTTGCCCTACAAAGGAGCTGTTATTTTCATCGAACTCCACACTACAAGATTCTACAACAATCCCAGTGAGCTTGTTGTAGACTCTATAAGTGTGGGATTCGGCACCGTAACCAACAAAAATACCTTCTAAAGCTTGGACTCAAATTTTGACAAATGGACACCTTTAATAAGAAAGAAACACTTACACGCGAATACCCTGAAGTATGAGATGTTGGGCTTGTTACCGGTAAGAATTTCATATGGAGTTGTCACATCCCAAGATTTTCCAAATCTTGTTATGTGAAAAATAAAGGAATAAAATAAAACTTTGTTGATTTTTCAGGGTGAGAAGAAACTTTTTGATTCCAATTGGAAACCTTCGAACCTATTTTTGATAAAACAAATCCTAAAGGGATTTGAAAAGATAAATAGTTAATAAAGAAAACTTTAAATATGTGAAACTACTATTTTTGGACCTTTTAATAAAAAGATTTGGTTTTTCAAAAACAAAAAGGTAGAAATATAAATAAAGATTATTTTATAGAGCCAAATTAAACCTTGGCCAAGCTTTGCCTATAAAATATTTTGTTTTGATTAAAAGTATAAAGGTCTATTTAAACAAAATAATGAGGATTTATTAATATCCCCTTTTATTAAAGTAAGGACTTTTCCCATTTTAATTAAACACTAAAACTTGTTATTTTATTTTAAATGAGTTTTCCAAGTGTTTTATATTTTCAAATAAAACTTACTAAAATGATTTTGGTATTATGTAAGTTTCAAATGGAGTTTTTAATAAATCAAAACCTATTTGAATTAATAATTAAGGTCTATTTTATTTAATTATTAAATAGATCCTAAAAAAGAATAAAAATATTATTTTATTTATGACTTTGGATTTGTGTTGTTAAACAGAACTAAAACTCAATACAAAGTTTGGAGGAGGTTTACATTGATTTGATGTTTGAATTTTTTGTTTGAATTTCAAAACAGAAAATCAAATAGAAAAAGAAAAAGCAACCAGAACAAAAAAAGGGAAAACAAACAACAGCCCAACCATCTGGCCCAACCCAGCCCAGTAGCCAGCCCACCAGCTCGCGCTCAGCGAATCGTTTTCCTACTCAACCGCGAATCCGCAGAGTCCCAGACAGGTGGCCCCCTCTCCCTCTCTTTCTTCCTCGCTGACAGACCGGTCCCACCACCACCACACCGTCGTCTTCAACCCCAAACCACGCCCTGCCGTTGCAACCGAGTAACGCCGGCGATGAATACGCGTTGAATACAACCTTAATTCCTTACAGTGACTACGCCCGTTAAATCGCCCCTCTCCCCTCTCTCTTTCCCCCCAAGCAGCTCCTCCCCTCTGCCTCTAGGCTGCCCCAATTCGCCCCCACACCGCCACTGCTCCGACGAGCTTCTCCAGTGAATTCCGGCCCCGTCCAGCCTCGCCTTGCCTCCCCGACCAAGATCACTTGCTCCCCAGACCTAGACGAACCTCCCAGTGGCCTCAGCTCGGCCGCGCTCGCCCCAGAGCGTCGGCAAGGACAACCACCACCCGCCGATTGCCGACCAGCTCCGTGAGCCTCGACGCCAAACCCGTGCGCCCCTCGCGTTTTGGTGAGTACCTGTACAACCCCTGAGATAGTGCGCATCCTCCTCATACTTCTCCTCGCTTGTGTCCCAGAGCTCGTCAGCTACTGACGGCCGTGCGCACCCGACGATAGGAAGAACTCCGGTGAGCAATAGCCGTGAACTCCGCGCGCCCCTTGCCCTCTCGCGAGTACCTAGAGAATCACCGCGACTCTGCGAAACTGGTAAGCATCTCCCCCACTCCTCTCGCTTCCTGTAGCCACCGCACCACCGCTAGCAGAGCGCCGCCGCCGCGCGCCACCGTCGTCGCGCCGCCAGTTCTTGGCAAGGTGATAGGAGCCGTCTGATCCAGATCGTAGTGACACGATAGAGTCACTTAATGACGAAGGGGTACGCAACCTGTGCCGCTCGATCCAACTTGATACAACGCATCAGAGAGCATGATCCGAGCGAAGCGGTATCAGCGAATTAAAACACGCTACGTGTCTCTGTCGATTTGAATTAAAACAGATTTGATCTATTAGTTGTTCTATTTTATAAATTCCATAACTTTAGTTCGACACGTCCAAATTTTGCAAATTTTATATCAATGGATTCAGTAGATCATGAAATTTGCAACCATGCACTTTGTTTAATGATTTCCTTCTGGAAAATTGGTTGAATTTGCAGAAACTTGTGTAGGCTTGTTATGAATATAAAAATTGTTCTAGTTATGTTTTTGAGTTGAAATCTTTGCAAAATGGTTTGTTGTGAACCTACTGACCCTAGGAACCAACTCATGGATTTAAAAATGTATTAGGTGAAGATTAGGATTGAATAATTGAATTAGCTCATTTCTAGTCAAATAAAAATATTGATTTTGATATGGAAATGATTTTTGAAAAAAACCCTTGGAAAATGTTTTGATTCAAACCTACTGACCCTAAACACCAAGTTTTGTGAATTAACAACCTATTTGGTGGACAACATAAAATTATTGCCTTACCAAAAGCATTTTCCACCAGATGAAATAATGATTTGATTTAAAAATGGTTTATAGATAAAACCCTTTTTGCAATAGGTTTGACACTTTAGAAAATGACCACTTTGAACCTTACAATGTTTAGAGCCTAGTAGAAACCACCTTTGCAAATAAAACTATCTTTTGCATGCTTGCATGCATGACCTTGTTTGTGTTATATTATGTGTGATGAATTGTTTGAATATTGTTTGGAATGCTAGCTGAATCTATGTTTGCTTGATTGATTTGTAGTGAAGTTAGAAGAGTGTGATATTAGCAAGATCAAGAAGTGAACCAACATCCTCTACCAAAAAGGCAAGTGACACTATCATCCAAGTCCTACTATTTTCATTACACTTAGTGGATTTTGAAACATGCATGATAAGAACTACTATATTTTGCTATGCTAAATCCTATTAGGATACCCTTATACATTCCATAGTGAAAACAATGTTGTTGTAAAATGCTTAGCCCTGCTATATATATTGAGATGAGATACATGTTGAGATTATATGAAGTTGGGAAAAGACTTGTGTTTTATATAATAAAACAAGTACTCAATGAACCACCTGGGTGGACAAGGATACTCAAGTTTTGGACAAGGTGGCAACAAAAGGAACCATGTTTATATGGCAATCTCTTTTTTTATGTGCACCAAAAGAAAACCACCCAGGGACTTAGAGATCGAACATGTTTCTCGTACAGTGGCTTCCGTGTACAGCCACATGCTAAATGGGCACTGGCTTAGTCAACTACATAGTGGAAGTCCCATGCATTGGCCTCTTCAGGTTACTAGAATGAGGGAACTTGGAACCCTACATTGGTGCCTGAAGACAAGCTAGCATTGTGTATTGGGAGGACCCTATGGAAAGACTTCGTCACATTCTCAATCTGCCAGTACTCCATCTTGGTGAGTACTTATCCAGCGGCCACTGGTGGCAACAAGATGAGATTGTGTCATGTGGGTAAAGTGTACAACTTCTGCAGAAGATAAAAAAAATCTAAGTACTTAGCCGTGTCCCCAGTTATGGACAATACTGAGCAACTAAGGCCTGAAGCTATGGGAAATCTCGACATTCCAATTTCTAAAAGTAAAATTTGAAAGTGACAACAAGAGACTTGAAGCACTTGGTGGATTCAAGGAGTTCAGAAAGATTTGACAAAAGATCAAAAACTATTTTGAAAAGATAGGATAAAACTATATTGCTTTCTGCAAATGAGCCTAAACCCCACTTAGCCAAATATGAATGTATTGATAGGATCCACTTATATTCTACATAGTAGTGAAACTTGCCAATACAATTCAAATGTATTGACCCTTGTGGCTGTAACTTGTAATGTTGCAGGTTGGTTGGTGTTAGTGAAGTTTAATGATTAGGATTACAAGTCTACAACCAACATGTTTGCCTGTGGCACTTTGAAGATGAAGGACCCCATGCTTATAGATATTCTGCTGCAATGTAATGTAATAGCCAAATGAGCTATGTATATGTAATAAAATTATGTTATTCCTGGTTATAAAGTTGTATTATGACCTTTGTTTCTTGATATTACATCTTAACTGTGGATGCTAGCTATTGATCCAGGGACTAGCATTGTAAACACAGGGATCTCTACTTTATTAAAGGTTGGGACCTCTACAGGAGTCTTCTCCAAAATCTTTCGGAGGTAGAGCCGGTTCGATGAGTGACAAGCAGTGGATATGGCTTTAGCCCAAAAATTATAAGGAGACTTGAATTCAGCCAACATTGATCTAGCCATATCCATCAAAGTCCGGTTCTTCCTCTCGGCTACACCATTTTGTTGAGGGGTGTACGCGGCGGAATATTGATGTATAATCCCCTCTTCGCTAAGAAACTCATTCAAAGTGTAGTTCTTGAATTTCGAGCCATTGTCACTTCTTATTGCCAAGATAGGAACATTGTGTTGACGTTGAACTTCATTGGCAAAGTCAATGACAGTTTGTTGAGTCTCACTTTTCAGCTTGAAGAAATAGACCCATGTATATCTTGAGTAATCATCGATAATGACCAAGCAATATTTCTTCCCACCAAGACTTGCATGAGAAGGAGGAACAAATAAATCCACATGAAGTAATTCCAAGATCCTCTTTGATGACACAATAGTCTTCCTCTTGTGGGGAGATTCATGCATTTTTCCTTCTACACAAGCCCTGCAAACACGATCTTTGGCAAAAGAGACATTGTCTTTTAGTCCAAGGATGTGGCCACCCTCCTGGAGACTTTGCAAAGTTCTCATGTTGACATGGGCTAAACGGCGATGCCATAGCCAGCCCACGTCGGCCTTTCTGAATAGACACATCGGACCCGAAGTGGTTTTCCCCGAGAAGTCCACCACATACAGGTCATTTTCGACGTATCCAACGAAAGCGACCTTTAGAGACTTGCTCCACAAGAGTACCACCAAATCATAATCGATAAAAACAGCAAAACCCATCTTGCCAAGGGCACGAACAGAAAGAAGGTTGTAACCGAGGGTCTCAACAAGCATGACGTCCACGAGAGAGATATCGTGGGCAACCACAACCTTGCCAAGACCCAATACCTGAGATTTAGACTTATCACCATAGGAGACTGTGATATTATCATGATTTGGACGCATCTCCGTGATGATCTCCTTGCTTCCAGTCATATGACTAGTGCAACCACTATCCAGCATCCATTTCGACCCACCGGAAGCATAGCCCTGCAAGAAAATTACTTCTTGGTTTTAGGTACCCATTTTTCAATGGGTCCTTTCATGTTAGTAACAAGAGTCTTTGGGACCCAAATAGACCAAGCAATATATTCATCAAAGGGACCGACATAATAAGCATAAACATCACCATAATCATCACAAAAAAGTTCATAATTTGGATTGTGAGACCCTGCAAAACCAATATTGTTAGTTTCGTCTTTTGTGACAATCTTCTCAGCGGTGCTTGCCTTTGATTGCACATTCTTGGTCTTGTTCTTCTTGTTTTTCTTTTTCTTGGACTTGGTGACATATCCAAGTCCCTCTTTACCATGATTTGACCTTTGCTTGCCAAGGACTTCATCAAGCACACCTTTATCCTTGGGAGTGATGTCCTTGATCACTTCTTTTTCCACACTAGCATTTTCCTTGTGACTATATGTTGAGTTGGATGAGCTAGGAGCATCATATTTGGCCAATCGACTTTGAATCTGATCATGTGACTCACTGAGAATAGAGAACTCGTTTTTCAACGCCTTGTGAGCATTGTCAAGTTTCTCCAATTCCTCGGAGAGTCTATCATGAGTAGCCCCAAAGTCAATCTTTTCCTTCTTTAACTTCTTTGCTTTGGTGACAGCATTGTCACGTTCCTTAACAAGTTTAGTCACAATTTCTTCATGTGACTCTTCAATAGACTCAAGCCTCTCTTAAAGAGAGACCCGAGCCTCTTCCTCTTCTTCAAGAGCATTTTTTAAGGATGCAATTTCCATTGCATCCTCCCTTTCAATTCTGCCCTTTTCTTCGAGGAGAGCTTCGTTTTGGGCCAACTGATCCATAAGAGCTTCAAAACAAACTTTGTGCTCACCTGGCAAGTTAGTATAGAAATAATCCAAAGCAATAATCTCTTCTTTAACCTTAAGACTAGTAGGATCATCCATGTCAATCATGGCCTTAGGAAAAGAAGAGTTAGAGGAAGTTACCTCGGAGCTTCTTGGCATGAGACAAGTAGCATTATTGTTGATGATGTTTTTGTTCGGAGAGTCGAAGAGAGATGTTGATGTAGATGTGGTGGCTATAGCAGCTACCTCTTGAGAGCTATCGTCCTTGTCCTCATCTTCACTTCTCGATGAATATTCTTCTTGAGACACTAGAATAATCTTTGGTTGCTTCTTGAAAGGATCATTCTTCTTTACAAATTGTTTCTTGCGTGGAGCCTTTGACTTGTCCTTGAAAATGAGTCTTCCTCCATTATCTTCCCTACTTTGATATGGACACTCAGCTACGAAGTGCAGCCGGTCACCACAGTTGAAACATGTTCTCAGCTTGGGACCATTTTCTTTTCTTCCTTGGAGACTTTTCAAATCTGTGGGCTCAAATGGCATAAGAGCACTGACATACTTGCGCTTGATCCATGCATCATCAACATGAGCGGCACCATGATTTCTGAAATTTGTGGCTATAGCCTTAAGCTTCCTATACATGTCTTCATGGTCTTCTCCATCCAACATATAGAATCCTTCAGCTTCGTTGCTCAATGCATCATATCTATTCCTTTTCATACTTTCATTTCCAATGAAAAGCTCAGTGAGAGCATCCCAAGCTTCCTTAGATGTACTAAGATGCTGAATGTGTGGCATATCTTTGTCACCCACACCAAGTTGTATCATGTGTAGAGCTGTAGCGTTGAGTTGGCTATCGACAACTTCTCTTCTTGTAAGATTGTTGGGGTTTCCAACATGAAGACCATTTTCGATGATCTTCCACAACTCTATGGAGGAACTGCACACATGAGATTTCATCAAAAATTGCCATTGGGTAAAAGTAGATGCTGAAAGTTTGGGTGGATCACCCCTATTATGTATATATGGGTGAGGAATAGGTGGATCAGGGGAATACACATGAGAAACCTCATTGTATCCATCCTTACCGCTATCCCTTTTCGAGGAGGATCTTTTGCTAGTGTCATCACCAACCACTTCGTTATCTTTGGAAACAATTTTACCTGTTTCCTTGGATTGCGGAGTGGTATCCTCAGAGTTAGATGGAGGTGATGCTGCGGATGTGGAGAGACGCATTATCAATTGACGCATCTCTTCCATCTTAGCCTCCATTGAACTCACCAAGGTTGTTTCCAACGTCTTGAGATCGTTCATGGTGACTACCTCCGGAGCATCACTCCCATCTACCTTGGAACCCATACTTCTCTTAGGCGGTTAAGCCCGAAATAAGAGCCGGGGCTCTGATACCAATTGAAATGGATCGTATGGGCACCTAGAGGGGGGGTGAATAGGTTCTAACCAATTTTTAATACTTTTTCAATTTTAGGCTTGACACAAAGTAAATTCTGTAGATATGCAATTACGAGAATTTCCCTATATGCAACCCTAACTACTAAGCACGTAAAGAGAGGAGCGAAGAAACCGTAGTGGAGCACACGGAGACACAGGGATTTGTTTTACCGCAGTTCCTTCCCTGTTAAGGGAAGTACATCTGCGTTGGAGGGGTGGGCGATTCTAAGACCACCATGCCACAATAGGCCTCACCCTATTCTCCTATGGATCTCGCCACGAGAGACCTGATCCACCCTCTCCACTATTGGATCCCTTCGAGGCGGGAACTGGTGCCTTTTACAACACTATCAGGGCACACACCCACAACCGAATTGGGGGCTCCCGAGATGACAACAAGCTGCCACAAGAACAAGGTTTATCAATATAAACAAAAACAAGGATCTAGGTATTTGCAAGAAATACTAGATCGGTGGTTCTCCAAATGAATGGAGAGGACCTGATTGATGATGATGAAGATCGATTTCTCCTCCTTCGATTCCCCAAGGGACGGGGCCTTTGGATGGATCTAGGTGGAGCTCTCTTGGATGAAGGTTGCAGATCAGATCTTGTCTTTTTCGAATGAATCAAGCAGTCTGGAAGGAGGGGGAGGCTGGCTTAAATACCCCCTCCCCAGATCTGGCTGTTGAGCAACTTTGGGGGCGGATTATCCGCCCCATGGGAAAACTCCGCCCCGAGGGCGGATTTTCCGGGAGAAACTCCGCCCCCTCTCTGGGGCTGGCGCCTGCGTGACTTGGTGAAGATCCTGGGGGGGGGCATAATCCTGCCCCCTCCTGGGGCGGATTATCCGGCTAGGCCGGAAAGTCCGTCCAACACTCCGCCCCCTCTCTGGGGCTTGCGCCTTGGCGGTGAGCAAGGGGGGCGGATTATCCGGCGGGGCCAGAAAATCCGGCCAAAACTCCGCCCCCCTTCTGGTGCTTGCGCCTGCTTGGGAAGAGGGAGGGGCGGATTATCCGCCCCCCAAAGGCAGATACTTTTCCCTTTTTCTCAGAGACAGCTGCAACACTTCAACACACATTAAAATACTCCTTGATATTGTTATCTAACACACAAAACCCTAGGGATTAAGAACTGTTCTTTCAAGCGGAACTCTTTCTGGAAAACTATCGAACCCCCCTCCCCTGTTTTTAGGTCAGAAGGCAACTTATAGACGCAGAGGGAGGCCGAGAAGCTGCCTGGGGTGGCCAAACCTCCCCTAGGCGCGGGGTCAGTGGGTCTGGGCCCCCCAGGCCTCCCCTCTGTCTCCCCTTCTGCTCCGTGGATCTTCTGGTGAAATATAATTTTTGGCATATTTTTCAGGATTTTTCCTAATAGTTTATCTTCTGCACAAAAACAAGACAGCAAGGTAATTCTGGTGAAAACAGCGTCAGTCCGTGTTAGTTGTATCCAAATCACACAAGTATAGAGGAAAAACAATAGCAAAGTGTTCGAGAAAGTAGATACGTTTTCGACGTATCAGAGCGCACCTCTAGTGAACTATGGACCCCGGTCCAATCTTTACCATTGATACATCTTCCATTGTTACTTGTTTACTTGCTGCAAACCATTACCGTCCACACTATATGTTTAATCCTTCGTTATAGCAAACCGGTGAGCTTGACAAAATCACTGATTCGTTGGGGCTAAGTCTTGAGTTTGTGTTGTGCAGGTCTCCACGTTGTTTGCAAAACTTGTGTGACGTTTCCTTATTCCTTCTGGTTCGATAACCTCGGTCTCAACTGCGGGAAGACTTGCTGCTTGATGCTTCACACCTTGCTCTTGGGGTTTCCAACGAAGCGCTTCCAAATAAAACACCAGGCGCCATCAAGCTTTCTGGTGCCATTACTGGGGAATCTACTTTAACTTCTTCCACCTCGTCAAGCGATATCAGTGTGTCACCCTACGGTTCGCAAACTATGCAGACATGATCGGGACACCTCTACGGTCAATAAATAATAGCGGGATCTAGAGATCCATAATGGATCTCACATATTCAACGATGAATTCGTGATCAAATAAACCATTCACATACGATAACGATTCCCTTTGTCGCGCGATACTTTACTTATCCGAGGTTCGATCGTCGATATCTCCATACCTAGTTCAACCTCGTTACCGATAATTACTCTTTACTCGTTCCATGATATAACATCTCTTGTGACTTAGTCACATGCTTGCAAGCTAATTGGATGACCTTCCACCTAGAGGGACCAGAGTATATCTATTCGTCATAAGTATGGACAAATCCCACTCTTGATCCATGCGCTTTAACACATACTTTCAGAATACCCAATGCCACCTTTATAACCACCCAGTTACGGAAGTGGCGTTTGATGTCATCAAAGTACTCATCTGGTGACGGTGATTAATATGATCTCATGGTCGAAGGATTAGGTTACTATGTATCTGAAAGGTTGTAGCAAAACGAACTTAATGACTTGATGTTATGCTATGCCTACTATGGGTGTGTATCCATCACATCATTCTCCTAATGATATGATCTTGTTATTAATAACATCCAATGTCCATGATTATAAAACCATGATCATCTATTAATCTACAAGCTAGTTTCAATAAGAGGGTTATTAGCGACTCTTTTATGTTTACAAAACACACAAGTATTAATATTTCCGGTTAATACAATTATAGCATGGGATGTAAACATTTATTATAAACATAAAGATATAATAATAATCACTTTATTATTGTCTCTTGGGCATATCTCCAACACGTATGACGCGCGGGTCCAAATGAGGACCGACCTAGACGCGCGGGCAGTCCGAACCCCCGCAAACCGAGCTCAATTTTCAGCCCAGTTGGTCCCGAAAAGGACAGTCCGGAGCTAGATACCGATTTGCGGATGCGTGTTGGGTCATGACCTCGGACCGGAAGGACATAGTCGACCCACGGGGCCCATTGGAGTGGCAAGCAGGGTGATATACGGGACTACTCTCTAGTACAATTTACCTTGTATGTATTGTTAAATGAGGATGAATGACTTTAGTATTCCCTTCGTTTCAAAATAGATGTTTCAAGTTTGTTAAAATTTAGATGAATTTATATACTCTCTCCAACACATATTAGTTGACTTAGATTTATCAAAAATTTGATGAGCCTATATACTAAATAGTATCTAAATTCATTCAAATCTAGATAAATTTGAGTCAACTAATATGAGTCGGAGGAAATATTAAATATTATCTAGATTCATTCATTTTTTAATAAATCTAAGACATCTGTTTTAAAATAGAGGGGGTATAATTCATACTAGTCCATATATTTTGCCGGATATGCACGCCGGATCCAGCTTCTAGCCTTCTACCCTAAGAGCATCTCCACTCGTTGGGCGAACCCGGGCCGAAAACCAGACCAATTTTCGACCGAACGAATCGCGTTTTCGGCCTGGGTACGCCCAGTTTCCCACTCGCGTACCCAGGCCGAGTACCCAAGTTTGGCTAAATTCAGTTAAACTCGACGAAATATGGGCGAATATAGGTGGAATTTCATTAAAGTAGGCAAGGGGTACATAGTACGTCGGAATTTATAACTAGAAAAGGCCGCCGCCGTAGTCGACGCCGGACGCCGCAACTACAGGCTGAGGCGGGGGTTGTTGCCAGCCTCGATGTGCGCCATGACTCTGGCGAGAGTCTGCCCTGGAACACTCCACCGGCGGCGGCGGTAAGCCGTATTGTTACGCGGCGGCGGCAGCGAGTCCGGCGGTCCGTCGTGTCGGGCGAGTTCCTCGAGGCGCCTGTTGGCGAAAAACTGCCACCAGAAGACCAGGTTGCCCTGATCCTCGGCGAGATCAAGGCCTTGCACGGCGGCGATAGCGGCCTGGATCTCTCCGGCCAGTTCTGGGTCTTCCATGGCGGCGATAGCGGCCTGGATCTCTCCGGCGAGGTCGTCTCCGTCCGGCACCAGTGGAACGGGGATCCCGCCGGCGCTGAGTTTCCAGCCTACAGGGAGACGAGTGTCCGGCGGCGCCGTATAGCGCGCCTTGTGGAGCAGCCGGGCTTCCCACGACGACAGCGTGCGTCGTCCCTCGGCCATGGCTTCTCGGCGGAGTTGAGGAGAAAGAAAGGTGTGAATGTCTGAAGTTCGCCAGAGTTGTGGTGGTGTGAGGGACTGTGAAGAGAGACGGCGAGATGTATGGCTTTATAGGCCGGAAGAATGGCGGGAGGGGTGTAGCGGCAGGGGCGGCAAAAGGAAAATAGCGGGAAGGATGGCGGCTAGTCGGCTTCTGTCGCTGACAGTCTGGTTCACTCGCCGAATTTGCGTCTGGCGTCCCCAGGGCGTCCCGGGATCCTGGGTTCGGCCTGGATAGTCCGGACGAAAGTTGGCCAATCCGACCGAAAAGAGGTCTCTAGGTACGCGCGACTGGGCCAATTTTCAGCGTCCGAACATAATTTAGGCGTCCGGATTGGCCTCTGGATAGGCAAGTTGAGATGCTCCCAGCGAACCCGGTATATACTTACAAAAGCACGGACGTACGGCGGGTGCATATACGCGTGCATGCATTCATGCTATCATAAATTAAACGTACGTGTAGCCTTGTTAGCACCTCGGACATGCAATTATTGGTCTCATTACTTGACCAAGAGGCAAGAGCACGGATGTGATCCTTGGTCGTCCTTGGCGTGCTTTGTCTCTCGCGATCAACATCGTAGTCGAACTGTCCTAGACGCATATATGTGCATCGCGATCAACATCGTGCTATGTGGAAATACAGGTGCGGCCATGCTACCGTAGGTGGGCAACTAAGCTACCGGATGTGGAAAGCAGTGCTACCTTTAGCCAACAACATTTACAACAACGCTACGATAGTACAATATTTTTGCTATAACCGTTAGTAGATTTGCTAAAATAGTATAACCGTTCGAACTGTCCTAGACATAAATAGCATATATGTGGCGCGCTTTACATAAAGAGCTATGTGGAAAAAAAATATACATATAGAACATAGAACTATGCTAAACAGTACTTCGACGACTAAACTTAACGCACGCGCATTTTCTATTCGACTACTAGTACTAGTTTGGCTGCAGGCTTGATTGATCCATTCTTTTTTGTTTGGGAAAGCAGCCTAGCCCGAGCTCGAGCTCGATCTCGATTGATCGATATGCATCTCAGCATATATATGTACTTACAGCACTGTACGTATACTGTAACGTCCACCATCGCTGCTTTATTGTAGTACGTTTTCCTCGCTAGCTCCTCCCATTCCGATCTCCTTTCTTGTTCACCGGTAGCCCCCTATCTTTCTTCTTCCATCTTTTGGACGCGCATATCATGCATGGCCTAGCTGGAACAACAATTTGAAGAAAAGCCGGGATCGTTCATTCGTTATGGCTACAGTATCCAACACATGTACTACATAGATCGAACTCGACAGGAGGATGGCTCCACGACACGACCTACGTACGGCTGCCCACAATAATGCAGCATGCATGCTCCAACCTGCTTCAACCTTTTTCCATTAATTTAATTTCCTTCCGTAAAGCAACCAAAATTATCTATAACTAAAACTAAAGTATAAAGAGCTTTAGCCGGAGGCTAAAACAAAACTCTAAGGACCGAGGATGTCGTTCACACCGCACACCACACAGATATGCATATATTCCACGTGCCTTAACTAAAACTAATTAACGATCTTCTCCTTCTCTTTGTTGTCTCCATAAACATTTTACGTGACGGATGCATATATGATCATCATATATGTATGCATGTAAATAAAATGTATCTAGACTTTTTTTAGTATGTAGGTTTACTCAAGTTTGGTGTGAATCTCCATACTAAAACAAGTCTAGATATATTTTCTTCACAAATCTAGAACATCTTATATTTTAAAATGGAGAGAGTATATAAGAGCATTTCCACTCGTTGGCTCTTTTCAGATCGAAATCCGGACCAAAATATGGCGGAACAAAACACGTTTTTGCCTGGGAACGACGAGTTTTCCACTCGTCGTTCCGCCGTGTTCCCAGGCGAGGCAGAAATGGCAAAATATTTGAAAATTATCGTTTCCGCGGACGAACTCCCGGCAAAATGTGATTAACAATCACCGGCAAAATTATTACAGAAATGGATAGCATCTCCCTGGCCTGTCGCTGTCTTGCGGTTGCATGTTGGCCTGTTGCCCCTATTGGCCTGTTGTTGGCTGCTGCATGCAATTGTGTATGTGCAACTGCATAGTGCAATTGTGCTTGTGCGTTGCCTGTTGCTAGCTAACCTAGTTTGCCGCATGCGTACGTGTATGGTGTATACGTACAATTGTGCATGCGTTGCTGCCTGGTTTGATGCTTACAAGTTGTTAGTACCACTTTATTTTGTGAATTTATTGTGCCAAGTTGCCAAGTCTAACTTTTCCCCATACATATTTATCTGTTTATGTAGCATTTATGAGTAAAATTACATTATCTCACATATTAAAATACCGTACAGCAACCATGAACCAGTGGTTCAACAAAAAAAAAACTATACCGAAAGTCTCACTGGTTCGATCATCGATATGATTTTTCAAACTATGCTTTTAAGCCAACTTTTTATATTGACTTAATTATTTGCACAGAAAACAGACGATCTTTAGGATCCAAAGCCAACTCTTCGTTTGTGAACTTTCACTGTACCGGGAGTGTGTGCAATGCGCGCGTGTATAATGATCGAAGAGGGAAGGTGCTTGATGTGTTCCAAACGTATGCGTTATCAAACAGAAAAGATTGAGTAGTAGTGTCAGATCGATCGTTTAAAAGGCGATGTTGATAGATTTTAGGTGATGGCTCCCATTCCATTAACCTGGACTACATATCGTTATCGTGATGGCTCCCATTCCATTAACCTCAACTAAAGGCCTCGTTTCCACTAGTGGTTCATAAATAATTAGATATGTACTCCATTGTTCCTAAATTATCTTAACTAAAACTAAAATAGTATAATAAAGAGCTTTAGACGGAGGCTAAAACAAAACTTTAAGGACCGCGAGGATGTCGTTCACACTGCACAACACAGATATGCATATATATACTTCACGTGCCTTAACTAAAACTAACAATCTTCTCCTTATCTTTGTTGTCTAGATAAACATTTTAAGTAACGGATGCATAGATGAACATCAGATATATATCTATGCATGTATATAAGCACGTGCTTAGTTTGCGAGTGAAGATGATCTCCAAAGGAAAGATACACTACAGGAAACGCTAAATAGGCCGACGGCTGGGGCCTGTCGACGTAGGCCCTGTTCCCCGTCGGGCGTAGGCTGGCCCGACGGGGCCGTCGGCGTAGTAGGCCGTAGGCGTATGTCAATAACCCGTCGACGTATAGATTTCCGTCGGCCTAGGCCCACCTGGGGCCCACCTAGAGCAGGTAACGGCCGTTAGCGCGGTGATCTATACGCTGACGGCTACGCCGTCGGCCTAAGAGGATACGTGCTTCCCTGTGGCTGTCTACGAGTGTGGATACGCCGATGGCCTGGCCGTCGGCCCTACTCTGCCAGCTGGGCCCCTTAGCACTGACGCCGACGGCATTGCCGTCGGGCAAAACATGCTCTCTGGGCCACTCGCGCACTGACGTCGACGGGGTTGCCGTCGGGCAAACTTAATATGTGCCATATGGTCGCTTAGGCCCTGGCAATTTTTTCATTTTTTCATTTTGTTTTATTCATTCCCTGCAAATTATATATTCTCAGATTCCAGACACAGATTTCAGACACATCACATGCACAAACATAAGATCATCATCGTCAAAAGAACATAACTAGATCATCCATACATAGGATCATCCATACATAGGTACATCCTCATCCAAACAACATAGCTAGTACATACACATATAGGTACATCTCTAACTGCATCCGAACACATGCACATCCCTACACCTCCGGAGAGCTGCTCGAGACACCCATGTCTCCCCACGCGAAGAAAGGTGAAGCTTGACGTCGAGTAGCCGCCATCGAACCAGCACCAGAAGAAGGAGAAGTACCGCCATGACCACCACCACTGGTAGAAGGAGAAGCACTGCCACCCTCAGCACGATCGAAAGAAGGAGAATCACCGCCACCGCCACCGCCACCACCACCACCAGCGGAAGCACCAGGAGAAGCACGGCCGGTATGAACCGGTGTCATCGCGCGCGAGATAGTCGGCGAGGCATCAGGACGACCAAAGTGTGTATTGTCGGAGCATCACCGTCCCTACATGTTTGAGGCAGAGTTAGCAACCACCAAGGCACAGGTTTGTTGTAACAACCGGTTTGGCAAATAACTTATCGGGGTCCCTGAGTAGAAGGTCAAAGCATATTCTTCCTTTGATGGGAAGATTGGCTGCGGCCCTGGCCTAGGTGGCCGTGGCGGTAGAGTGGCTCGCTCTCCAGTGCCATAAAACCTCTCCAAAAGTTGCAAGATAGTTTAGATGTGAGGCGTTGCAGAAATAAAGATTTAAATTAGGGAATGCGAGACTTGTCATATTTTGCATAAAGGTGGAAACCTACATCATCGCGTAACTCTGCCCACTGCTCGTAGGCCGCTCGGGTCTGGGACCACGTCTCGAGCGTCACCAAGTGTTCCGCAAAAGCGGGCTTGTAGGCCGCGTCCAAAACAGGCTATAATTTCAAAAACAATGAATCTCGTCAACTTAGCCACTCACGAATGATTTTTGGAAATATGATGGAAATGAGAAAAACTTACATCGCCGTTCGCTCGGGAAGTGTCGAGGCGGGATAGCAGGGTCGTCGGCGGTGAGGGTATCCTTGATCCACGTGAGGCTCAAAGAAGGAGTTCGCGGGATCACCCTATCGAGAATCTTGAAACGGCCGTACTCCCGGCCGCGTCCCACCACGACCACCGCTCTCTCGTCGGTCTCCTCTGCTCTAGGATATTATACCTCCGGATGAAAACCAGTGAACGCCTCGAGGTAGTTAGCACCATCCTCCTTGGCAGTGCCATAGAACTCTGGAAGCGAGGGCTGAGGTAGGGACAGATCAGGCCTCTTCTGCTTCATCCTCTCCCATACTTCATAGTCAGAACAATGCCTCTCTAGATGTGTCTCATGCATGGCCAAAAAAATGTTATGCGTATCAAGTAGGATCACGAAGGGAAATAAATAAAGATTGTTCCATGTATACATGTATACCATATGGGCCTTGAAGCGACCATGGTTGCGGTTTCCCGCACAGTGTGTCCCCCCGGAGCCACGGTTTGCCTTGTTCCGCTCGCTCAAGGCGTTGAACTCGGTGTCTTCTATAGGGGTTCGTAGCATGGAAAACAAAAAATTTCTACCGCATGAACACACAATCAAGATCTAATATATGATCAAGCCAAGATCTATCTACTAGATTGTAGCAACGAGTCGATAGAGGAACTCACCCTCGAAGATTCCAAAGCGGTTAACGAGAGCAGATTCTCGTGGGTGATGTAGTCGTACACTTGCCGATCTCAAGATCGCGTAGACGATCCTTCCGGTCTTTGCGTTCGTGAGCTACATGATCGGTCACGTTACTCGATGAAGACCTTCCTCTTCCTTGTTCCAGCAGGCAACGGAGGTAGTAGCACTCTCCTCGCGATTTCGGCAGCACGACGGCGTGGTACCGAAAGTAGAGGGGAGATCTCGCAGGGCTTCGCCTTAAGCCAGTCGGGGCGAGTATGGTGGACTATGAGAGAGGCCTTGGCGATCTAGGGTTTAGACACACCAAGGAAAGAGGGCTAGGCCGGCAGCTAGGGCAAGGAGAAGCCCCAACTCGACGGCTTGGGAGAAACCCTAGGGCGGCGTCGGCGACTTGGTGGCCGATGGCTAGGGTTAGGGTTTGGTGTGGCAAGGTGTAGGTCTAGAGGGGCAGCCCTGCCCCTCCTTTTATAGGTGGGAGGGCGCCGGCCAGGGGAGGAGAGTCCTCCCCCAACTCGGCCTTCAAGGTCGGCAGGTGGAGGGAGAGGAACTCCTCCCCAAGTAGGTTTCCTACTCTCCCTCCACCAAGCAAACTTGCCGTTTGACTTTTCAAATTGGCGTTTGACTTTTCAAACTAGGATTTGATTTATCCCTTTATTTTGCTCAGCGATGACACCTAGTACATGATGCAACCATTCCAACTTGTTATGACACATTCATGCACCCCTTCCCCTCCGGAGTGCCGGACCTTTCGGAACCTTCTAGAACATTCCCGTTGAAAACACCGGAATCATTCTCCAACCCTGAAACAGGACTTTCCTTATATGAATCTTATTCTCTGGACCATTCCGGATCTCCTCGTGATATCCCGGATCCCATACGAGACTCCGAACAACATTCGGTCACTTATGCATCATTCCATAACTACTCAACAACATCGAATCCTTAAGTGTGTCTCCCTATGGTTCGTGAATTATGCGGACATGATCGAGACACTTCTCTGAACAATAACCTATAGAGGAATATGGAAATTCATATGGTTCCCACATATTTCTACGATTACTTTGCGATCGAATGAACCACTTACATACGATACCAATTTCCCTTTGTCTCACGATAGTTTACTTATCCGAGGTTTTGATCGTCGGTATCTCTGCATACCTAGTTCAACCTCGTTACCGATAAGTACTCTTTTCTCGTTCCCGTGATATGTGATCCCTTGTGAGCCAGTCACATGCTTGCAAGCTAATTGGATGACATTCCACCGAGAGGGCCCATAGTATATCTATCCATCATATGGATGGACAAATCCCACTCTTGATCCATGAGCCTCAACCCATACTTTCCGAACACTCAATGCCACCTTTATAGCCACCCAGTTACGGTGTGGTGTTTGATGTCATCAAAGCACCCTTCCGGTGATGGTGATTAACATGATCTCATGGTCTAAGGAATTAGGTTACTATGTATCAGAAAGCTTATAGCAAATGAACTATATTAAATGACTTGATCTTTATGCTACGCTTATCTATAGGAGTATGTCCATCACATCATTCTCCTAATGATATGACCCTGTTGTTAATAACATCTCTATGTTCATGATCAGGAAACCATGATCATATATTAACCAACAAGCTAGTTTAACAAGAGGCTTTACTAGGGACTCTTTTATGTTTACAAATCACACAAGTATTAATGTTTCATGTTAATACAATTATAGCATGGTATGTAAACATTTATCATAAGTATGAAGATATGATAATAACCACTTTATTATTGCCTCTTGGGCATATCTCCAACATCTTACCCGCGCCACCTCGCCGACAATGCCAGCCATGCGTCCTCCTTACCATTGGCCCATGTGGGCATAACCTGAAAAAACAATACTCTTTTGAAGAATGGATAATGCAATTAGCAACAACATAGAATCTGATTGAAAATTTACTTACCCCGGCATAATCTTCCTCGGTCATTTTTGGTTGGTCCTTCACATTCAAATGCTTTGGCGCCCTCTTGCCCAACTTCTCGGAGCTGTATAGACTGGTGGTGGTATGCTTCTGATTGTAAAACTGCTGCCATGTCAACCTCTGACAAGCCCCCCTCAAAGTCTTTTCCGCCTTCTAGAAAACCAAGGATAGGCCCAAGGTTCCACCGGTCTACCCTCGTTTGATCCACGGCGGGAGCCTCCTCCTACATGTCCAACACACTTCTCTAAGTGTTATCGCATGCAACGTGGACGGTCACACCCGGGAGCTAGGTTTTCCATCTTGGGGCAATCCACCACCCTTGTGCATGTATGCTAGGGCCACACGCATGTTCCCGTGGCATCCCGGCACTCGGGCAGTCCTTTTTGACAAAACCCTAATCTGAGGGCCCCGCAGGTCTACCCCCGTAGCATTCTCCGTACGAGGGTTGAACAATCACTCTCTTGGTGGTTTAGGTTTGTTTAGGTCATATCTACATGGAAAACCAAGGATAGTCCCAAGGTTCCACCGGTCTACCCCCGCGGCGGGAGCCTACTCCTACATGTCCAGCACACTTCTCTAAGTGTTATCGCATGCAACGTGGAAGGTCACACCCGGGAGCTAGGTTTTCCATATAGGGGAAATCCACCACCCTTGTGCATGTATGATAGGGCCACACACATGTTCCCGTGGCATCCCGGCACTCGGGCGGTCCTTTTCCGACGAAACCCTAATCCGAGGGCCCCGCGGGTGTACCCCCGTAGCATTCTCCGTATGAGGGTTGAACAATGCACTCTCTTGGTGGTTTAGGTTTGTTTAGGTCATATCTACATGGAAAACCAAGGATAGTCCCAAGGTTCCACCGGTCTACCCTCGTTTGATCCGTGGCGGGAGCCTCCTCCTACATGTCCAGCACACTTCTCTAAGTGTTATCGCATGCAACGTGGCCGGTCACACCCGGGAGCTAGGTTTTCCATCTAGGGGCAATCCACCACCCTTGTGCATGTATTCTAGGGCCACACGCATGTTTCCGTGGCATCCCGGCACTCGGGCTGTCCGTTTCCGATGAAACCCTAATCCAAGGGCCCCGCGGGTCTACCCCCGTAGCATTCTCCGTACGAGGGTTGAAAAATGCACTCTCTTGGTGATTTAGGTTTGTTTAGGTCATATCTACATGGAAAACCAAGGATAGGCTCAAGGTTCCACCGGTCTACCCTCGTTTGATCCGTGGCGGGAGCCTCCTCCTACATGTTCAACACACTTCTATAAGTGTTATCGCATGCAACGTGGGTTAACCAATATACTTTTTTGGTAGTTTTGGTTTGTTTAGGTTATACTAATGTATTTTTTGGCCTTTAAAAGCATGCATGCGATAACCTTCGCACGGTATAGGGTTTCTCCAAATAGTGGGTTCGATGCCCGAGGGTCCCCAAAAGAGAGGGGTTTCGTGTATTTTGTTGTTCCTATTTTACATTTATATTTTCGCATCGGGTTTCGGAAGATTCGCGTCGTATTCTTTGCGGGTGTGGTCGGATACGCGAAGATTCGTGTGGTTAATTTACAAACACCAATTTATTTATAAATTACATCTACATTAAATTAGCATGGAAAATAAATAAACAAATCAACTATAAGTATTTTAGACATTGGAGAAAAAAACCTAGGCCGACGGCAAAGCCGTCGGCGTATACGGTGTCCCCTGACTAGGCCGACGGCCCGGCCGTCGGCATAACTGTGCGTTCAACGGCGTCACGGGGCCCGTCAGGTGGGCCATTAACTAGGGCTTTACGCCGACGACCGCAAATAGGCCGACAGTCACCGTCAGGACGCTTCCGGTTGACGCTGACGGTTTTGCTTCGCCGACGACCGCCGTCGGTGCTTATCTCCCTACGCCGACGGCAATTGTACGCCGACGGCTTGCTGGACCAGCTGACGAACCCGGTCAAGTGGGCCGACGGGCCCCACCTTTCCCCGTCGGCGTATAAATACACCGTCGGCGTCTACCTTATTTCATGTAGTGATATGTACCCTTGAAAACGCGCCCGTAACTAGCATGATCATTAGTATTAACTTTACGGTTTCATGCTTTATGCTATATATCCATGTTTTCCAAAAAGAAATCATTTCAGGTTCTTTATTATTTTTTGTTTTTACACTTACATGATGTAAATCTAGTCATTGTATTCGATCTTATTTTATGCTATGTCAAAACTCCTAATTAATTCGGTTTGAATGCATTGCTTCTATGGCCAAAAGAGGAATTATGTGCGTAATTTAAAAGGACATCTATTTTGAAACGGGGAAGATGTAGCACCTAAAACGAACTGTTGTGTGGCGCCTCATGCACCACCGATTCATCTAATTGAGCTGCCGTGGAAAGGAGGTTCAAAACCTACCTAGCTCGTCATGCATGCACGGACCATCTCTCATGCATGTATCCTTTTGGGAAAAGGAAGATGACTCCTAGCCTCTCAATCGAGATCAACGATTATTCAACAAAGCCAAGAAAGAGCAAAACATCGATGCCAATCAAATCAACCAAAAAAACAAATCTTTGGTCCATCTAAAAAGAAATACCGTTACCCGTAGAAAAAAGAAATAGCCTCGACAACAATATCTCCTCAAATCTACCATGACCCCTATGTCATATAACGGAACAACGAAAGTACAACTCATAGGCAAAACCTTTAGAAAGAGAGTATGGTATGTGGACCGATATCGACGAGTCCAACAAGCTCTAACTCGTGATTTTTATTCGTTGAAAAGAACTTTGAGCAACCACCATCAACAAAAACATGACGCGCAGACATTACCATTGAATGATTGTTCGCACCGGAATATGAGCATACTTGTCGCCGAAGCTATAGGTAAGCAAATTCTAGGTAAGTTTGATGAATTTTTCATGCATGGTGCACCGTGCCTGCAGTATATCTGGAAATACTACTGAGCACATAGCAGTTTTTCAAGGGGTTGTAAGGTGATAGTTGATTTTCATGCTGTAAAGATATAGCTTACCTCTATGAAGTGATCAGTGGTAATTGTCGTAAAAACGGACTTGTTTGCTGATTGAACCGGAAAAATCCCAGAACCGAAGGCCTTATCGTTTTTTTAGACACCTCATCGGTTTGTTAAGCATATTGTACTGTCCGCGCCATCGAACCGGAATAGGCCGGATAAACTGGCCGTCGCTAGTCCCGCGTCCCTTATCGTTTTTTTACACAATTTTATATTAAGATTATATAAATCATTAAATATAGTACTAGTATGATACTATCGTACGATAACATCCACTATAGAGATAATATCATATATTAGTGCATGATACTGATAGTATGATACTAATACTATGACCAGTGTTAACCATATCGTACCGTCCGCGCCATCGAACCGATAAGGCCGGGTAAACTGGCCGCCGCTAGTCCAGCCACCTTCACCCCTTCAGGAGAAGCATCTCCGTGGCCTGTCGCTGTCATGCTGTTGCATGGTTGTCCTGTTGCCCCTATTGGCCTGTTGCTGGCAACTGCATGCAATTGTGTATGTGCAAGTGCAATTGTGCTTGTGCGTTGCCTGTTGCTAGCTAACCTAGTTTGCCGCATGCGTACATGTATAGTGTATGTACAATTGTGCATGCGTTGTCGCCTGGTTTGATGCTTGCAAGTTGTTAGTACCACTTTATTTTGTGAATTTAGTGTGCCAAGTTGCCAAGTCTGACTTTTCCCCATACATATTTATCTGTTTATGTAGCATTTATGAGTAAAAATACATTATCTTACATGTTAAAATACCGTACAGCAACCATGAACCAGTGGTTCAACAAGAAATAATCTGAACCGAGAGTTTCACCGGTTCAATCACCGGTACTGTTTTTTAAACTATGCTTTTAAGCCAACTTTTTATATTGGCTTCATTATTTGCACAGAAAACAAACGATCTATATAGGATTCAAAGCCAACTCTTTGTTGGTGAGCTTTCACTGTACCGAGAGTGTGTGTTATATGCGCGTGTATAATGGTCGAAGAAGGAAGGTGCTTGATGTGTTCCAAACTTATGCATCATCAAACATTAAAGATTGATGAGGAGTAGTAGTGTCAGATCGTTTAAAAGACGATGTTGATAGATTTTAGGTGATGGCTCCCGTTCCATTAACCTGGACTACAATACCATGATTATGAATTCTAAAGCGTTCATAAATAGTTAGATATATACTCCACTGTTCCTAAATATAAGACGTTTCAGCAATTTGGCTTGCTAAAACATCTTATACTATTTCATAACGGAGGGAGCACTGATTAGTGTCTGATCAATCGGGTAAATAAAGGACAAAAGTATGCCGAATGTAATTAAGTTAGTTTAGTTTGCTGTATCTGTATTGACACCGTCAATATAGCAAGTTGTTTGTTTATCTAAAAGGAAATTGCAAGTTGTTTGCCTTCAGAAAAAACTCATGTTTTGAAAAAAAAATCCTTGCTAATTCATCGCAGAATAACTTTTTATTCCTAGCAACGTAAGGATCCTCCGTTAAATTCCTCTGTAATATTTTATTTGACACAAAACACAAATCCTCTGTTTACATCTACAAAGGAAAGAATAAGCGAAAGCCATGGCCATCTTTTTATTGGAGCAATAGAAAAATTTACATATGTCAATTCATTCTAATGCATAACTACACTGGATTCTTACGGAAAGGAGGTAGTGATGACCACCTGTAGCTAAATTAAAACCAGCACAACAGAAACACTACCAGAAAGAGAGAATCGAATTGTCAGTCATGAATGTCAATTCGGAAGATATGGACCAAAGATATGGATGGAGATGAACAAAATAATTAACTACGTAATAATTAATATCAGAGAACCTAACAATGAATGGTGGCAATATGATTCGTGCTAGCTATTATTGCAAAGATGACATGAATTCACGGTGCTTTGGTACGGTCGATCTCTCTGGTCTGCCGGTACGGTTATGTGCAAGGTACTCCACTTTGATCGAATTGGTTCTCAACTTAATTAGTTAAGCGCAATATGCCATCTATTAAAAATGGCCAGAAATGCTTCCTACATATGCGTCAAGATTTTTTCCTACTTTTGATTGAGCACACTGATTAGAATATGCTTTTCAAGGACTAAATAAAAACGCGGATTTGTAAGTTTTCTGACGCATCGTGGCACTCGCTAAATCTCAGTCACATTTATCATCTTTGGATTTGCCTCGTGATTCGTGTGATCTGGGTTGCACATAGGTTGCAACTAAGTAAAATATACACACAACATAAATTTTTTGTTCACCCTGCTTACGTTGTACAAATTAATTTGTGCACGTACAAATTTTTTGTTCATGATGTTACAGAATATTCATGTGTCATAAATAGTAGCATGCCGGCAGCCCGACTAAGATTTAGTTATATCTTAGTAGACTGAGATCTTGGTGCGCCCTTAAAAAAGATAGACAACCATTGAATTGGTGGCTTAACTGTTTCATCGTTAATGAGTCCTTGTTAAGGGAAATAATAATGTTCGATCCCCCAGGATGCTCTCTCCATGTCATGAGCCCCTTCAAGACAAGACGGTATTGCATGTGGGTGGCCCGCACAAGCATTCTCCTTCCCAACTCTATTTCTTTCATGTCTGATTCCCAATTGTCTCGTGCCACCGCCGTGCGCAATGGGCTGCAGCGTGCCACACACCTTGTGTCTACCATCTCCACACCTCTTAGGCTCCTAGAGATCGCGTCACCCTATCCCGTCACCCGTCGTTCACTCTTGGAGTACCGCCGCCGAAGGGGTTTCCCACTGGAGCACCTTCGAATTCTCACTCGGCCATTTCGAGCTCCTCCTGCCGACAGGGCGACGGTACTCTAGCAATGAGTAGCGTACGAGGACCACATGCTTCTGCTGGATTGGAGGAAGATTTGGAGGTGGGCCTCGTCCTACTTCTGCCATGTGCGGTGGTGCTGTCATGGGCGGCGATGGGTGCAAGGTTGTGGTGCTGCCATGGACCATCGATTGGGCCGTACTGCCCGCCTGTAGTGGTGGTGTTTTCCGGTAGTGGCAATGATGCAAATACAGGTGAGGCGATGCTACCATAGGTGGGAAGTGATGCTACCGTAGGTGGATGGCAGTGCTACCTTCAGTCAACAACATTTGCAATGATGCAACAATAGTACAATTTTTCGCTACTCCCTCCGTTCAGAAATATAAGACATTTTAGCTTGTGAAGTAAATGTATCTAGACGTTTTTAAGTGTATAGGTTTACTCCGAACCTCTGTGAATCTATATACTAAAAGATGTTTAGATACGTTTGATTCACAAAGCTAAATCGTCTTATATTTCTGAACGAAGGGAGTATAACCTTTAGTGGTTTTGCTACAATAGTGCAACATTTTATTACGAGGTCTTCGGCAAAGTCGAGTATGCTTAGGTAGCAGATTTTTTGCTACAACTATTTTGTTGTTTTGCTACAATAGTGCATATTTTTTGCTATGAGATCTCCTGGGAGAATCTCAGGCGAAGTTGATTTCGAGGCGAAGTCAATTTTGCTATAGTAGCACTATTCTTTTGCTACGAGGTCTCGCTACAACTTTTTTCCAACGGATCTTTTTCTTTTGTCTATGGTTGAACAATACATCAAAAATGGAACTTTATTTGTACATATTAGCAAAAGCAGGATGAAGGAACGGGACGAGAGATATTTGATAGCCGATTGTTTGATCTGACGGCTGGAAATGGGGGATGGGGAAGGGGGTGATCCCCGGGGACGCGTAGCACTCCATCTTGTTAATGTTCAGTTTTCTTGTTAGTTAAGAAATAGAGTACATTCACATAGTCTCCACCAAACTATGAGCATATTCAGCAATGACTCATAACTATGAGACCCTATGTGTTATTTGGGAGCCTAATTAAGGGCCAAAAAATTATACTCCTCGTTAAAATGCATGGTTCTTGTTTTTTCAAAAGTCGAACAATATAAACTTTGTTCAAATATGTAAAAAAATATCAACATCTACAACATCAAATCAGTATTATCAGAGCCATAATAAATTACTATTTTGTATTATACGAATTTGATGTTTTAGATATCGTTATATTTTCTATATACTTGATCAAAATTTACATTGTTTGACTGTTGGAAAACTAATATGCAGTACATTTTGTCAAGGAGGGCCTTATTTCTGAATCCCTGTTTCTTTTTCCTCGTGTATTTAAACATAGGTGTACTCTAGTTTTTCTATAAAGTAATTTTTATCTACTTAAGTTCGCATCAGAGTTAGACACCACAAAACTTCAACTAACCCAACTTTCTTCCCTAACTAGGATGAAGGTAACTATCTTGCATTACGCAAAACAAGTTACTACATTCCATTCTTTAAGTACTTGAGGTTTTATATTTCTTGAAAATCTTTGGGCAGATTTGCTTTTCTTCTATCATTTTAGTTTATGTAAACTTATTTTCATCATCTATTGTGGACTCATACCCATCAATATATATGAAAAGATTTAGCCGAGCTATAGACTAAGAAAAAATCTATGGAAAACGAGATGATTAGACCACCTTTGTGTCAAATGCAACCATAAATATAATATTATTTCTAGAGTGAACTGTAACATTTTTACATGAATTACCACATTTACCATACTTCCATCCGAATTACCACATGTAGTGAAAGTTTTGCCAGCTTTAATCCCTTTAAAAATATTGGGAGCAATCTGCTGGGTGTGTCACCGTTGTCATATACATGTGGTGTGCCACTTCGCGATCTTTGTCTTGGATTTTCTTTATTCTCATGCGAACTTCAGTTGGTTGCATGCAAGTTAAATGAGTTATTTAGAAAATGTGTTTCAAGAAACATAAAGTGTGGCTGCAACATGAAGATACTTTGTACATATATAGTTGGAGATCACATTGCACTTTGTTGGGTGGATGGTATTGGAGGAAATCTTTCCCCCAACGGGGAGAAAATCATTTCTACAAGACACAACTAGCCGGCATAATATTCTCACGGTTGCAATCAACAACGAGTGATCACAAATATTTTGGCAACAGACAGGAGATCGAACCACTAGCTATAGCTATCTAGCTAGTTTCCCAAATGAGCAATAAGCACTAACCCAAACCAAGTGTTATATATGCAACCACATCGAATCTTTCCCAAAGTGTAAATTTGTGATAATAATAATAATTGATAATTGTACAATGAGAGAATACAATGGTTTATATAGGAGATGGGGGAGAGGAGGTGCAGCGCACCGGCCTAAACCCTAACTTGATATGCAAGTAAATATAATCTAACATCCCCCCGCAGTCTCAACCGTGGACTCGACAACATTGAGACTAAAACGAATCTCTGTAAATGGTGTAGTAGCAAGTCCTTTGGTAAAAATATCTGCAAACTGGGTCGTAGAAGGCACATGAAGAAGACGCACTTCTCCCAAAGCGACCTTCTCTTGAACAAAATGGATGTCAATCTCGATATGCTTTGTCCGTCGATGCTGAACTGAGTTTCCAGACATGTAAACAGCTGAAATGTTATCACAATATACCACTGTGACCTGACCAATAGGTCGATGTAACTCAACAAGTAACTGACGCAATCAAACTGTTTCAGCAACTGCGTGAGCAACAGCACGGTACTCAGCCTCTGCGGACGAGCGAGAAACCGTAAGCTGACGCTTTGAAGACCAAGAAATTAAATTATTGCCAAGAAAAACACAGTATCCTGAAGTGGATCGACGAGTGTCTGGACAACCAGCCCAGTCTGCATCGGAATATGCTGTCAATGATGTGGGTGATGAGTGGTTGATATGCAAACTATGATCTAATGTACCTTTGAGATATCTAAGTATGCGTTTGACATGGTTAAAATGCGGAACTCTTGGATCATGCATGTAAAGACAAGCTTGCTGGACAGCATATGATATTTCTGGACTCGTAATGGTGAGATACTGAAGGGCTCTAGTTAAGGTACGGTATAGAGTCGGATCAGGAAAAATATCACCATCCGAGGAAAGTTTAGAAGAAGTATCTACAGGTGTACGGGATGGTTGACAATCTAACATTCCAGCCCTAGTTAGGAGATCAATAGAGTACTGACGTTGAGAGAGAAAAAGACCAGAAGAATCACGAGTGACAGCTATACCTAAGAAGTGATGAAGGGAACCTAGATCAGTCATAGAGAATTCAGTTTGTAGGAGAGAAATAATATGAGTGAGAAAAGTTGTGGAGGAGACAGTGAGAACTATATCATCAACATAAAGTAGGAGATATGCAACCTGGGTGTTAGAGTGGTAAACAAAAAGAGAGTAGTCAGAACGAGAAGGAGTGAATCATATAGTTTGAATAAAGGTAGAAAAACGTTGAAACCAGGCTCGGGGTGCTTGTTTGAGGCCATAGAGAGATTTTTGGAGAAGGCAAACGTGATCAGGAAAAGAAGAATCTTCGAAACCGGAAGGTTGTTGAGAATAGACGACTTCGTTTAAGGAACCATGGAGGAAAGCATTTTTTACATCGAGTTGATGAATGGGCCAGGAAGAGGAAACAGCAATACTAAGAATGGTTCGGATGGTGCTAGGTTTAACTACTGGAGAGAAAGTTTTGTCGTAATCGACGCCGTGTTGTTGAGAGAACCCACGACAAACCCAACGCGCTTTATACCGAGAGAGAGTTCCATCAGAATGAAATTTTTGACGGAACACCCACTTTCCAGAAACAACATTTGCATTAGGAGGTCGGGGAACAAGTTGCCATGTGTTATTGGATTGGAGTGCTTGAAACTCATCGCGCATGGCAGCGGACCAGTTCGGATCAAGAAAAGCAGATTTGTATGTTTTGGGAAGAGGTGAGAGAGTTGGAGATGCATGGATATTGAGGCGTGTTTGAGGAAGTCGAAAACCAGACTTGGCACGTGTGCGCATGGAATGGTCGTTGTTAGATGCGATAATGGGAACGACATGTGAAGGAGGGGCTGCTGCATCCGGCGCAGCGGAGGAGGAGGACGCAACAGCATGAGGGGCAGGAGTTTTGGGGCGGCGAGCGGAAACCTGGGTTATGGGTGGTCGAGAAACGGGTGCTGATGGGGCTGTCAGGGCAGCCGAGTCGTCCGGGGCAGGGTTAGGGTCTACCGTGGCAGGATAATCGGGAGCGATATTGGTCGAGGGAGGGTAGTGGGCAGCCGTGGCAGGGTTGTAGGGCAGGTTAGGAACGAAAAAATGAGGTTTTATGGAATTGGCTGGGCGAGGGGTGGATGTGGTGGGAGTAGATGTAGGGGTTCTAGTGGCAAAAGGAAAGGTGTTTTCATCGAAAGTGACATGCCTAGAGATGTGAATGTGACCGGTCACAAGATCAAAACACCGGTAGCCTTTGTGTTCATCTGAATAACCTAAGAAGACACAAGGAAGGGAACGAGGAGATAGTTTGTTTGGGGAAGTTGCATAGACATTGGGAAAGCAAAGGCAACCAAAAACGCGAAGCTCATTGTATTTTGGGTGAGAGAGAAAAAGTGAGTAGAAAGGTGTGGTGTTTGGGTTAGTGCTAGATGGTCGAATATTGAGGAGATAGGTTGCGGTTCTAAGAGCTTCAGCCCAAAACATGGAGGGCATAGATGATTGAATGAGGAGTGTGCGAACTATATCATTGATGGTGCGGAGTGATCGCTCAGCCTTGCCATTTTGTGGGGAAGTGTAAGGGCAAGAGAAACGAAGGAGAATGCCATGTTGGAGAAAGAAATTACGGTTTGCAAAGTTGTTAAATTCTTTTCCATTGTCACATTGGATAAATTTTATGGGTAAAAAAAGTATGTGTTGACATAGGTTTTAAAGTTGATAAAAAGTGAGTGGACATTAGATTTGTTGCGAAGTGGAAAAGTCCAAACGAAGTGTGTAAAATCATCTAAAATAACTAAGTAGTATTTGAAACCGGAGAGACTCACAGTTGGAGAGGTCCATAGATCACAGTGCAAAAGTTCAAAAGGATAAGTACTATGAGAAGTAGAATGCACAAATGGTAAACGAACATGTTTTCCTTGTTGATAGAACTCACAAACGGAGGAATTATGAACCTCTTTATTACAAGGGATCGAAAAATCACTAAGTAGAGAGGATAAAGTGGCTTTATTCGGATGGCCTAAGCGTTTATGCCATAGATCTACAGAGGCGAGCATGGATGATGGAGACGAGGACGCAGGAGCGCCATGAACAGCGTAGAGGTCACCAGAGCTATCGAAGCGAGCGATCTCCGCCTTGGTCATGAAATCCTTCACAGACAAGCCAAAAGGGTCAAATTCGACGGAAACATGGTTGTATTTGGTGAAACTATGAACAGAAATTAAATTTTTAATGAGGGCTGGTGCGACTAAGACATCTTTAAGTAGGAGTGGTTTGGAAGTGGAAGATGCAAGGTTTGTATGACCGACACATGAAATTGGTATGGAGGAACCATCGCCTAATGTAATGGATGAAAAATGAGATGGTATGCAAGTTGACAGCATAGTATTCGATGAAGACATGTGACTGGAAGCACCAGAATCGAAAATCCAATCAGTACCTGAGTTACCTTGAGCAGCAAAATTATTCATGGCCTGTAGAAACGCAGCTTGGTCCCATCTCGGAGTAGAGGGAGTCGATGCAGCTGACGGAGCAGGTACTGGCGCAGGTGGTGGCGGTGCAGCAGGATTCGAGTACATTGTGTATGGCGAGTAGTAGCCTCCAGGATTATAAGTGACCGGTGCCGAAGGGCCATAAGGACCCATAGCAAAGGGCATCGGCGAGTGCATCGGCGAGGCATAGGGAGCCGGCGATGGTGCAGCATACATGGGCGGTGAAGGAGCGGCGTAATGAGCTTGTGCAGGGACCCGTGGTGCAAGGAGGCCAGGTGAGCCTGTATGAGGATGCACGCCGGGCTGCCACGAACCAGTGTAGGCAGGTGGCGCGCCAACAGGAGAGGGCGCGGTCCAGGGCATTGGCCAAGCCTGAACCATGCCAGTCCAAGGGTCCTGAGAAGATCGCCAAGCTGGTGCTGCAGGTGGAGCCGGTGGTGGTGCCGGGGCAGGTGGAGGAGCCGGTGCTGTTGGAGGAGGCCGTGGTGCAGGCGGCCGATAGATAGGTCGGGTGCCCCTATAGTTGGGGCTGGGGCGCCAACCTGGCGGTGGAACAGGCGCAAGCGGCGCCGGAGGCGATGGTGGTGCAGGAGGCCGTGGAGCAGCAGCATAGGCTTGAGGGCGAGACTCTTGAGTGGTCATGGCGCGGTCCGCCCAGGAGAGCATGGAGCGGACTTCTGCAAAGGAAGGAGATGGCCGCATCATGGGGATGAAGGACTGCTGCTTGTCGAAGCGCTGATTGAGGCCGACGAGGAGGATCTTGATGAGTTGTTTGTCCTCAACGGGATCACCGAGTTCACAGAGTTCATCGGCGATGGTCTGGAGGCGCTGGCAGTATACCCCTACGAGCAAGATGCCCTGGGCGGTGTTCCGAAGCTCCGTGTTGAGCGTGTTGACACGGACGTCGGCGTTGTCCTGAAAAAGCTGACGGAGGCCTGCCCAAAGGGCGGCGGCAATGGTGGCAGCCCTGAAAACGAGATTGAAAATCTCGGTGCTCACCCGCTGGTAGATCCACTGTATCACAGCGAGATCATCCTTGACCCAGCGGGGATCCGAGGGAGACGGCGGGATGTTGGGGTCGACGTGCGCCATGAGGTTGCAGCGGCCCAAGTGCACCTCAAAAAGATGTCTCCAATGGTAGTAGTTGTGTTTGGGGAGATCTAAAGTGATGGGAATCAATGGAGTAGCGTCGGAGATTGTATCGGCGAAGTTGATGGTGGTGGCGATAGGAGGTGGGGCGGATGTGGTGCATGGTTTGACAGCCGGGACGGTGTCCATGGCGGCGCGCCACTCGAAGAACCCCGGAGGGGGCGGTGGGAGGCATGGGAGCCATGCCCTAGAATCTAACCTTAATCTGATACCATGTAAATTTGTGATAATAATAATAATAATTGATAATTGTACAATGAGAGAATACAATGATTTATATAGGAGAGGGGGAGAGAGGAGGTGCAACGCACCGGCCTAAACCCTAACTTGATATGCAAGTAAATATAATCTAACACAAAGGAAAAATAAAGGACGAGAGTACCATTCTTTGGGCAAGCAATTGAAATGTGCGAATCATAGCAAGCCAGATAGAAAGATGGTTGCTAGTATATATTACCGCAAAAATAAATTAAAATAGAGAAAAAGTTTAGCATCTATCTATTCTATTCTATTTCTATTATATCAATATAAGTATGTTTTTCGAGACACCACGTTAATCCACAACATCTTAATTATTTTCTACAGTTAGATCTAAAATTAACCGCTAAGATTTAGTCCATGGGTTAAGAGGTGTTACGTAAATATGTACAAGGGGCGACTTATGTCACGTGACCGTGGCTACACACGTTTGCTGAACATAGGCTTAAGAGACCGACCATGCAACGATACACATGACCAACGATCAACTGCCTCACCTAAAAAACCGATCAACTGCCTCATCATCCGAAAAAAATTCAATGTTTTCTGAGCATGGGTGTAAGAGACGGTCAGACGGACGATGCAAAACATATACACAACCAACGATCAGATAAAAAAGGGATTTACTAATTCTCAGCTAGCTGAGATTTAGATTACGGCATAGTCACGTCCTAGCCCGTCCGATTTTTTTCACGCATCAAGATTTGTGTCCGCTTGAGTCCGGTTTTGTTCCGCGAGTTGCCTCTACTCGTTTCCGGCCTTGTCCAGCGTGTTCTTTTTTTGCTTTGCAAAATGTCTTGTCCAGTGTGTTGTTGCGCGTCATCAACTATCCATATAACCATGTTGTGTCGTACGTAGCTCTAGAAACTTGGGTTATGTACTTTTTTCCTTAGTTTGGTTGTCTGCGGGTCTTTTTTTTTTCTACGTGTCTTTCTCTGAGTGGTAATTAAGGAGATAAACACGCGCCATTTTTTGTTGTTGTTTTGTGCGGCAAGCAACGACAAGCATGTATCGGCTGTATAAAAAATACTATGTGGTTGTTTTTCTAAATTAATCTACCGTAGTTATTTCTACAACTGTAGTTTTTTGCTTACATTTATTTTTGCGTGTTTGGTCCGGGTTTAAGCTGTTGGGCCCGTGAAAATTGTGTGGTCTGGATTTTTATGGACTCTTGAGTGGGTCGTGTCCTATTTTTGTGTCTTCTCACGTTGAGTGGGTCACTGTCTTGTTCTTTCTGTTCTCTATCGCGACTTTGACTTCTTTTATTTAGAGAGGCTAGGAGCGGCGGAGATTGGTAGACATTTTCCGAGAGCAGGAGAGGCGGGAGGTGGAGGATCGTTCATTTGAGCATCAGTTCTTTTTCAGCGTCGGGGCCTTAATGATTTGCGTCGACGTCGGTTCTTCTCCGTCGACTACGGTGGAGAGCAGCGGAGAATAGTTGATTTCGATATTTTCTTCTCTGGTGTCGGTCTCTTTTTTCGATGGGGTTGTACTTGAACAGGGTTTTTTATGATCGTTGACTTTTTATGATGTTCTTCACAATGTTCTACTGATTTATTGTTGCAATTTGTATACGGTATCATGGTTCTTGTAACGGTGAAGAGTGGAGAAGATCTTTCTTCCAGTTATCAGTTATTTCATGGTTTCTTCTTACTATGAGTTGCAAGGCTTTCTCTATGACTTGCAACCCCATGTTTCATGGTGCGTTCTTACCATGAGTTGCAACTAGACTTGCAATTGTTTTTCTCAGCGATTATGAGTTACAACTAGACTAGGAGTTGGCTTTCTCGGCGAGTTGCAACTAGGGTTATAACCGATGATTGTTTCGTGGATCTTTCTTATCATGAGTTGCAACTGACTTTGCAACCGAGAATTGTTTCGTGCCAAGTCTGGTTTTCGACTTCCTCAAACACGCCTCAATCTCCATGCTTCTCCAACTCTCTCACCTCTTCCCAAAACATACAAATCTGCTCTTCTTGATCTGAACTGGTCCGCTGCCATGCGCGATGAGTTTCAAGCACTCCAATCCAATAACACATGGCAACTTGTTCCCCGACCTCCTAATGCAAATGTTGTTTCTGGAAAGTGGGTGTTCCGTCAAAAATTTCATTCTGATGGCACTCTCTCTCGGTATAAAGCGCGTTGGGATTGTCATGGGTTCTCTCAACAACACGGCGTCGATTACGACGAAACTTTCTCTCCAGTAGTTAAACCTAGCACCATCCGAACCATTCTTAGTATTGATGTTTCCTCTTCCTGGCCCATTCATCAACTCGATGTAAAAAATGCTTTCCTCCATGGTTCCTTAAACGAAGTCGTCTATTCTCAACAACCTTCTGGTTTCGAAGATTCTTCTTTTCCTGATCACGTTTGCCTTCTCCAAAAATCTCTCTATGGCCTCAAACAAGCACCCCGAGCCTGGTTTCAACGTTTTTCTACCTTTATTCAAACTATATGATTCACTCCTTTTCGTTCTGACTACTCTCTTTTTGTTTACCACTCTAACACCCAGGTTGCATATCTCCTACTTTATGTTGATGATATAGTTCTCACTGTCTCCTCCACAACTTTTCTCACTCAAATTATTTCTCTCCTACAAACTGAATTCTCTATGACTGATCTAGGTTCCCTTCATCACTTCTTAGGTATAGCTGTCACTCGTGATTCTTCTGGTCTTTTTCTCTCTCAACGTCAGTACTCTGTTGATCTCCTAACTAGGGCTGGAATGTTAGATTGTCAACCATCCCGTACACCTGTAGATACTTCTTCTAAATTTTCCTCGGATGGTGATATTTTTCCTGATCCGACTCTATACCGTAGCTTAACTGGAGCCCTTCAGTATCTCACCATTACACGTCCAGAAATATCATATGCTGTCCAGCAAGCTTGTCTTTACATGCATGATCCAAGAGTCCCGCATTTTAACCATGTCAAACGCATACTTAGATATCTCAAAGGTACATTAGATCATAGTTTGCATATCAACCACTCATCACCCACATCATTGACAGCATATTCCGATGCAGACTGGGCTGGTTGTCCAGACACTCGTCGATCCACTTCAGGATATTGTGTTTTTCTTGGCAATAATTTAATTTCTTGGTCTTCAAAGCGTCAGCTTACGGTTTCTCGCTCGTCCGCAGAGGCTGAGTACCGTGCTGTTGCTCACGCAGTTGCTGAAACAGTTTGACTGCGTCAGTTACTTGTTGAGTTACATCGACCTATTGGTCAGGCCACAGTGGTATATTGTGATAACATTTCAGCTGTTTGCATGTCTGGAAACTCAGTTCAGCATCGACGGACAAAGCATATCGAGATTGACATCCATTTTGTTCGAGAGAAGGTCGCTTTGGGAGAAGTGCATGTTCTTCATGTGCCTTCTACGACCCAGTTTGCAGATATTTTTACCAAAGGACTTGCTACTACACCATTTACAGAGATTCGTTTTAGTCTCAATGTTGTCGAGTCCACGGTTGAGACTGCGGGGGGATGTTAGATTATATTTACTTGCATATCAAGTTAGGGTTTAGGCCGGTGCGCTGCACCTCCTCTCCCCCCTCTCCTATATAAACCATTGTATTCTCTCATTGTACAATTATCAATTATTATTATTATCACAAATTTACACTTGGGAAAGATTCGATGTGGTTGCATATATAACACTTGGTTTGGGTTAGTGCTTATTGCTCATTTGGGAAACTAGCTAGCTATAGCTAGTGGTTCGATCTCATGTCTGTTGCCAAAATATTTGTGATTACTCGTTGTTGATTGCAACCGTGAGAATATTATGCCGGCTAGTTGTGTCTTGTAGAAATGATTTTCTCCCCGTTGGGGGAAAGATTTCCTCCAATACCATCCACCCAACAAAGTGCAATGTGATCTCCAATTATATATGTACAAAGTATCTTCATGTTGCAGCCACACTTTATGTTTATTGAAACACATTTTCTAAATAACTCATTTAACTTGCATGCAACCAACTGAAGTTCGCATGAGAATAAAGAAAATCCAAGACAAAGATCGCGAAGTGGCACACCACATGTATATGACAACGGTGACACACCTAGCAGATTGCTCCCAATATTTTTAAAGGGATTAAAGCTGGCAAAACTTTCACTACATGTGGTAATTCGGATGGAAGTATGGTAAATGTGGTAATTCATGTAAAAATGTTACAGTTCACTCTAGAAATAATATTATATTTATGATTGCATTTGACACAAAGGTGGTCTAATCATCTCGTTTTCCATAGATTTTTTCTTAGTCTATAGCTCGGCTAAATCTTTTCATATATATTGATGGGTATGAGTCCACAATAGATGATGAAAATAAGTTTACATAAACTAAAATGATAGAAGAAAAGCAAATCCGCCCAAAGATTTTCAAGAAATATAAAACCTCAAGTACTTAAAGAATGGAATGTAGTAACTTGTTTTGCGTAATGCAAGATAGTTACCTTCATCCTAGTTAGGGAAGAAAGTTGGGTTAGTTGAAGTTTTGTGGTGTCTAACTCTGATGCGAACTTAAGTAGATAAAAATTACTTTATAGAAAAACTAGAGTACACCTATGTTTAAATACACGAGGAAAAAGAAACAGGGATTCAGAAATAAGTCCCTCCTTGACAAAATGTACTGCATATTAGTTTTCCAACAGTTAAACAATGTAAATTTTGATCAAGTATATAGAAAATATAACGATATCTAAAACATCAAATTCGTATAATACAAAATAGTAATTTATTATGGTTCTGATAATACTGATTTGATGTTGTAGATGTTGATATTTTTATATATATTTGAACAAAGTTTATATTGTTCGACTTTTGAAAAAACAAGAACCATGCATTTTAACGAGGAGTATAATTTTTTGGCCCTTAATTAGGCTCCCAAATAACACATAGGGTCTCATAGTTATGAGTCATTGCTGAATATGCTCATAGTTTGGTGGAGACCATGGGAATGTACTCTATTTCTTAACTAACAAGAAAACTGAACATTAAAAGATGGAGTGCTACGCGTCCCCGGGGATCACCCCCTTCCCCATCCCCCATTTCCAGCCGTCAGATCAAACAATCGGCTATCAAATATCTCTCGTCCCGTTCCTTCATCCTGCTTTTGCTAATATGTACAAATAAAGTTCCATTTTTGATGTATTGTTCAACCATAGACAAAAGAAAAAGATCCGTTGGAAAAAAGTTGTAGCGAGACCTCGTAGCAAAAGAATAGTGCTACTATAGCAAAATTGACTTCGCCTCGAAATCAACTTCGCCTGAGATTCTCCCAGGAGATCTCATAGCAAAAAATATGCACTATTGTAGCAAAACAACAAAATAGTTGTAGCAAAAAATCTGCTACCTAAGCATACTCGACTTTGCCGAAGACCTCGTAATAAAATGTTGCACTATTGTAGCAAAACCACTAAAGGTTATACTCCCTTCGTTCAGAAATATAAGACAATTTAGCTTTGTGAATCAAACGTATCTAAACATATTTTAGTATATAGATTCACAGAGGTTCGGAGTAAACCTATACACTTAAAAACGTCTAGATACATTTACTTCACAAGCTAAAATGTCTTATATTT
Source organism: Avena longiglumis (assembly GCA_030063025.1). Taxonomy (NCBI): domain Eukaryota; kingdom Viridiplantae; phylum Streptophyta; class Magnoliopsida; order Poales; family Poaceae; genus Avena; species Avena longiglumis. The sequence goes on from CP125974.1 coordinate 141,061,514, forward strand.
CTGAACGGAGGGAGTAGCAAAAAATTGTACTATTGTTGCATCATTGCAAATGTTGTTGACTGAAGGTAGCACTGCCATCCACCTACGGTAGCATCACTTCCCACCTATGGTAGCATCGCCTCACCTATATTTGCATCATCGCCACTACCGGAAAACACCACCACTACAGGCGGGCAGTATGGCCCAATCGATGGTCCATGGCAGCACCACAACCTTGCACCCATCGCCGCCCATGACAGCACCACCGCACATGGCAGAAGTAGGACGAGGCCCACCTCCAAATCTTCCTCCAATCCAGCAGAAGCATGTGGTCCTCGTACGCTACTCATTGCTAGAGTACTGCCGTCAGCCGGCAGGAGGAGCTCGAAATGGCCGAGTGAGAATTCGAAGGTGCTCCAGTGGGAAACCCCTTCGGCGGCGGTACTCCAAGAGTGAACGACGGGTAACGGGATAGGGTGACGCGATTTCTAGGAGCCAAAGAGGTGTGGAGATGGTAGACACAAGGTGTGTGGCACGCTGCAGCCCATTGCGCACGGCGGTGGCACGAGACAATTGGGAATCAGACATGAAAGAAATAGAGTTGGGAAGGAGAATGCTTGTGCGGGCCACCCACATGCAATACCGTCTTGTCTTGAAGGGGCTCATGACATGGAGAGAGCATCCTGGGGATCGAACATTATCATTTCCCTTAACAAGGACTCATTAACGATGAAACAGTTAAGCCACCAATTCAATGGTTGTCTATCTTTTTTAAGGGCGCACCAAGATCTCAGTCTACTAAGATATAACTAAATCTTAGTCGAGCTGCTGGCATGCTACTATTTATGACACATATACCAAGTCTGGTATTTTTCCATGGAACTATGTCATATAATATGACACCACGCGAAGGTTTTGCATTGTTTCGATCATTTTTTATTTTTTTATGTCCGTTTCAAACTATCATCAAACTTTCTAAATCGAGGGGCATGATGATTCTTAGCTCGGGGACGAGTCTCACTAAACTTGCATTAGATCTCTGATGAAATGGCATATTGTGAACCTAAAAATGATTTTTACAAAAAATCATGAGCAATATATCATGTACCTGTAGTTCAAATCTAACTCATTTCCTGCCGATTCAGTAGGAATTTGTCTTTTTCACGAGAGGTGAACGGAAAGGTTTGAGATTCCTAGGTTGGGAAATTGTCCATTCAATATGGTATAGTATTTTTGAAAAATGTGGTATTATCATTTTGAATCTTTCAGTTGGTGGTTGCTTCACAAAAACACCCCGTTTTTTGCACTCGGAAAATGAAAAATGGCTTTTCGGTGCGACGAAAAGGAAAACTTCCTCCTGCAACATTGTTCATCATCCCATGATACACATGTGTGCACAATATGGACACATTATTGCAAACTATACCGCGATTATAGCAATAACATTGGTCATTTGACCTGAAATCCAGAAAACCTCGATTGAGATAGGCCATTTTGTGAAGGTTTTTTAAGACTCAATGAATATACCAAGTCTGGTATTTTTCCATGGAACTATGTCATATAATACGACACCACGCGAAGGTTTTGCATTGTTTCGATCATTTTTTAATTTTTTATGCACGTTTCAAACTATCATCAAACTTCCTAAATCGAGGGGCATGATGATTCTTAGCTCGGGGACGAGTCTCACTAAACTTGCATTAGATCTCTGATGAAATAGCATATTGTGAACCTAAAAATGATTTTTACAAAAAATCATGAGCAATATATCATGTACCTGTAGTTCAAATCTAACTCATTTCCTGCCGATTCAACAGGAATTTGTCTTTTTTACGAGAGGTGAACGGAAAGGTTTGAGATTCTTAGTTTGGGAAATTTTCCATTCAATATTGTCTAGTATTTTTAAAAATGTGTTATTATCATTTTGAAACTTTCATTTGTTGGTTGCTTCACAAAAACACCCCGTTTTTGGCACTCGAAAAATAAAAAATGGCTTTTTGGTGCGACGAAAAGGAAAAAACTTCCTCCTGCAACATTGTTCGCCATCCCATGATACACATGTGTGCATAATATCGACACATTATCGCAAACTATACAGCGATTATAGCAATAACATTGGTCATTTGACCTGAAATCCAGAAAACCTCGATTGAGATAGGCCATTTTGTGAAGATTTTTTTAAGACTCAATGAATGTACCAAGTCTGGTATTTTTCCATGGAACTATGTCATATAATATGACACCACGCGAAGGTTTTGCATTGTTTCGGTCATTTTTTAATTTTTTATGCCCGTTTCAAACTATCATCAAACTTCCTAAATCGAGGGGCATGATGATTCTTAGCTCGGGGACGAGTCTACCTAAACTTGCATTAGATCTCTGATGAAATGGCATATTGTGAACCTAAAAATGATTTTTACAAAAAATCATGAGCAATATATCATGTACCTGTAGTTCAAATCTAACTCATTTCCTACCGATTCAGCAGGAATTTGTCTTTTTCACGAGAGGTGAACGGAAAGGTTTGTGATTTATAGGTTGGGAAATTGTCCATTCAATATGGTATAGTATTTTTGAAAAATGTGGTATTATCATTTTGAAACTTTCATTTGGTGGTTGCTTCACAAAAACACCCCGTTTTTTGCACTCGGAAAATGAAAAATGGCTTTTCGGTGCGACGAAAAGGAAAACTTCCTCTGCAACATTGTTCACCATCCCATGATACACATGTGCACAATATGGACACATTATCGCAAACTATACCATGATTATAGCAATAACATTGGTCATTTGACCGAAATCCGAAAACCTCGATTGAGATAGGCCATTTTGTGAAGGTTTTTTTAAGACTCAATGAATATACCAAGTCTGGTATTTTTCCATGGAACTATGTCATATAATATGACACCACGCGAAGGTTTTGCATTGTTTCGATCATTTTTTAATTTTTTATGCACATTTCAAACTATCATCAAACTTCCTAAATCGAGGGGCATGATGATTCTTAGCTCGGGGACGAGTCTCACTAAATCTGCATTAGATCTCTGATGAAATAGCATATTGTGAACCTAAAAATGATTTTTACAAAAAATCATGAGCAATATATCATGTACCTGTAGTTCAAATCTAACTCATTTCCTGCCGATTCAGCAGGAATTTGTCTTTTTTACGAGAGGTGAACGGAAAGGTTTGAGATTCTTAGTTTGGGAAATTGTCCATTCAATATTGTCTAATATTTTTAAAAATGTGGTATTGTCATTTTGAAACTTTCATTTGGTGGTTGCTTCACAAAAACACCCCGTTTTTGGCACTCGAAAAATAAAAAATGGCTTTTTGGTGCGACGAAAAGGAAAACTTCCTCCTGCAACATTGCCATCCCATGATACACATGTGTGCATAATATCGACACATTATCGCAAACTATACCGCGATTATAGCAATAACATTGGTCATTTGACCTGAAATCCAGAAAACCTCGATTGAGATAGGCCATTTTGTGAAGATTTTTTTAAGACTCAATGAATATACCAAGTCTGGTATTTTTCCATGGAACTATGTCATATAATATGACACCACGCGAAGGTTTTTCATTGTTTCGATCATTTTTTCATTTTTTATGCTCGTTTCAAACTATCATCAAACTTCCTAAATCGAGGGGCATGATGATTCTTAGCTCGGGGACGAGTCTCCCTAAACTTGCATTAGATCTCTGATGAAATGGCATATTGTGAACCTAAAAATGATTTTTATAAAAAATCATGAGCAATATATCATGTACCTGTAGTTCAAATCTAACTCATTTCCTACCGATTCAATAGGAATTTGTCTTTTTCACGAGAGGTGAACGGAAAGGTTTGAGATTCTTAGGTTGGGAAATTGTCGATTCAATATGGTATAGTATTTTTGAAAAATGTGGTATTATCATTTTGAAACTTTCATTTGGTGGTTGCTTCACAAAAACACCCCGTTTTTTGCACTCAGAAAATGAAAAATGGCTTTTCGGTGCGACGAAAAGGAAAACTTCCTCCTGCAACATTGTTCACCATCCCATGATACACATGTGTGCATAATATGGACACATTATCGGAAACTATACCGCGATTATAGCAATAACATTGGTCATTTGACCTGAAATCCAGAAAACCTCGATTGAGATAGGCCATTTTGTGAAGGTTTTTTTAAGACTCAATGAATATACCAAGTCTGGTATTTTTCCATGGAACTATGTCATATAATATGACACCACGCGAAGGTTTTGCATTGTTTCGATCATTTTTTAATTTTTTATGCACATTTCAAACTATCATCAAACTTCCTAAATCGAGGGGCATGATGATTCTTAGCTCGGGGATGAGTCTCACTAAACTTGCATTAGATCTCTGATGAAATGGCATATTGTGAACCTAAAAATGATTTTTACAAAAAATCATGAGCAATATATCATGTACCTGTAGTTCAAATCTAACTCATTTCCTACCGATTCAGCAGGAATTTGTCTTTTTCACGAGAGGTGAACGGAAAGGTTTGTGATTTATAGGTTGGGAAATTGTCCATTCAATATGGTATAGTATTTTTGAAAAATGTGGTATTATCATTTTGAAACTTTCATTTGGTGGTTGCTTCACAAAAACACCCCGTTTTTTGCACTCGGAAAATGAAAAATGGCTTTTCGGTGCGACGAAAAGGAAAACTTCCTCCTGCAACATTGTTCACCATCCCATGATACACATGTCTGCACAATATGGACACATTATCGCAAACTATACCGCGATTATAGCAATAACATTGGTCATTTGACCTGAAATCCAGAAAACCTCGATTGAGATAGGCCATTTTGTGAAGGTTTTTTTAAGACTCAATGAATATACCAAGTCTGGTATTTTTTCATGGAACTATGTCATATAATATGACACCACGCGAAGGTTTTGCATTGTTTCGACCATTTTTTAATTTTTTATGCACATTTCAAACTATCATCAAACTTCCTAAATCGAGGGGCATGATGATTCTTAGCTCGGGGTCGAGTCTCACTAAACTTGCATTAGATCTCTGATGAAATAGCATATTGTGAACCTAAAAATGATTTTTACAAAAAATCATGAGCAATATATCATGTACCTGTAGTTCAAATCTAACTCATTTCCTGCCGATTCAGCAGGAATTTGTCTTTTTCACGAGAGGTGAACGGAAAGGTTTGATATTACTAGGTTGAGAAATTGTCTATTCAATATGGTCTAGTATTTTTGAAAAATATGGTATTATCATTTTGAAACTTTCTTTTGGTGGTTGCTTCACAAAACACCCCGTTTTTTGCACTTGGAAAATGAAAAATATGTTATACGAAAGTATTTGTATTTTTTATGTATTTTTTGAATAAGAATATATAATATTTGAGTTTATATAGATATATCTTATTTTTCTGCAAATTTTGATATATTATATGTATTTTTCTGAATTTAAATGATTTAGTTATGATTTTTCTAAGATTAATATGGCAAAAAAAGAAAAATAGCTACGCTGACGGCTTTGCCTTCGGCGTAGACTTGACGCCGTTGCTTTGCCGTTATCCCAATGGGCTACTTGCAACTGGCTTTCCTCATGGGGAAGTTACAACTGAGAATTATTTCATGGTTCCTTATTACTATGAGTTACAACTGGAGACTTGTATCTAGTTTTCTCGGGGTTCCATTTTACTACGAGTTGCATCTAGACTTGCAACTGGCTCTCGATGAGTTTAAATGAAAATTTTAATTAAGGATTATTTCATAGTTCCTTCTTATGAGTTGCGATTATACTTGCAACTGGATTATCTCATGGAGAAGTTACAACTGATATTGGTTTTGTGGTTCCTTATTACTATGAGTTGCGATTATACTTGCAATTGGATTTTCTTATGGAGAAGTTGCAACTGAGAATTATTTTGTGGTTCCTTAATACTATGAGTTACAATTGGAGACTTGTATCTAGCTTTCTCGGGGTTCCATTTTACTACGAGTTGTATCTAGATTTGCAACTGGCTTCTCGATGAGTGTAACTGAAATTTCAATTAAGGATTATTTCATAGTTTCTTCTTACTATGAGTTGCGATTATACTTACAACTGACTTTTCTCATGGGGAAGTTACAATTGAGAATTATTTCGTGATTCCTTATTACTATGAGCTAGAACTGGAGACTTGTATCTAGCTTTCTTGGGGTTCCGTTTTACAACAAGTTGCATCTAGACTTGCAACTGGATTTTTCCAGAGATTGTTGTGTTGTCCCTTCTTATTATGAGTTGCAGCTGAACTTTTAAGCTAGTTTTTCTCAGGAGTTGCAACTAGGTTTGCAACTTAGGATTAAAATATCATTTTCTTAGGAGTTGCAACCTCAGTTGTAACCGAGGATTGAAATAACATTTTTTTAGGAGTTGCAAACTAGGATTGTCATATTCTAGGGTTTTTACTAATTCTCAGTCATCCTAAATCTCAGTCAAGTCCCTACCCGTTTGTTCCATTTGGTTAAGATTCGTGTGATGACTTGGTGTTTCGTTTATGTCGACTTTTGGTACGAAGAAACCCCAATTGCAAATGTGATTTGTTAATTACAAATGGAATTGCGACTAGGATTTTCCAATTACAAGTGGTTTTTATACGGTGCAAGTTGCAAATGTGCAAGAAGGCTGCAATTACTCTCTCTATCTCGAGTTAGATGTCAGCGATTTGTCTAGATTCACATAAAACGCGTCTAAATACATGTGTATCTGGACAAATTTGTGACAAGTGATTCAATAAAAAAGAGTACTTTTTTCTAGTTTAGTCGAATTAGCAAAGGTTCCTTACTTTTCTATGAAGTTGGACGACGAAGAACTTTGCTTACAAAACATGTACTACTATGAACAGTACCTGAAGCAGCACTTATACGTACTAGTATCAAATTGTGTCGTGAGTCACGCGCTTTCTATAGGAACTTGCTTAGGGCCGGCCGGGGCGGGCATGCATTCATACGATGCTCCAAAATTAATACAGTAGCAGATCGCAGACGGAAACAGGCCGCGTGGGAACCCTCGCGCGCGTGTGACGTCAGCTGACTGAGAGTTATTAGACAGACCCGATAAAAAAAGATCAACTGCGTGATCAGGATTACAAATTCATGTACTGTATGCGAATACACTCGGCGCTCTTCCTCTCTCCAAATAAAAAAAAATCATCAACTTACGGCATGGAATCTTCATCATTTTTCTCCATAAAATGGTAAATCCATCTCTCAAACTGAAGGTAGCTTGCGCCTTGAATAAGGTGTGGTTAAAGAGCTTAGGGCTTGTTTGGTAGGAGGGAAACCCAGCCTTTTCCCAGGGAAATAAATCCACTAGTAGGGAGGTGGGGAATAAAATCCCGGAAATTTAAACTGTTTCGTCGATTCCTGGTCGAGATTTTATTCCCTGGGATAAAAATCCCGTTACATCCAAACAAGCCCTTAGTAGAATTACTTATGTTATATGGTTATAAGTACTTCACTACTACTATTTCTCCATATGATTGTTGAGTGTCCTCAGGCCAAAAAAAACCCGTGTGTTCCGAAAAAATGAAGAGTCAGTATTATAAAAGAGGTCAAGAGGAAATATATAGTTCTATCAAAAACAATGTTCAATCAGCAGTGATATAAGAGTCCCATGTCTTCCCAAAAGAAACATGAGTCCGTATTATACAACAAGGTGAATAGTAAAAGGAAAATATGTACTACAAAAAAAATCAAGTAGGACGTCCAGTCGTGTGCGAATTGCATGACATGGCGGGTTATGGTAATTGATATACATATATAGGGATGAGAGTAATTATATAGACAAAACAAAAACGGAAGTTTTCACAAGGTGGTTTAGTTTTACTCCCAAGATACACACGCTTATTGTGAGAGAATACTTGAATTTCTATAGTGATAGGAGTTTTTTTTACAAATATAAATCTTATTAACAAAAACTGGGAATGTGTAGTGACATTTTAGGACTTAAATTAAGAACGGAAATTTACCCGATACATTGATTATTGGATGATAAGAAAATCTCCTATACATGAATGATAATATGAATTAGTTCATGAACAGATATTCTGAACCTCTATGCTCCCTTCAGATAAGTAGTTAAATAAAGGTAAATCCTCCTTAACTTTTAAACTTTGACGAGAAGATGGAGAGAGGGGCGATATTACTATATAAACATAAATAACAACAAATAAAGTTTTTGTAGAATTTTACTTTTGTTGAATAGTAATGTATACTCTTTCTTTTGTTGGTTTAGAGATCACATGAATTTTTCTCCTATTACACCCATTTTGAGAAGAAGGAAAACATCAAGTCTAACTTCTTTGAAAATATATAGTGTGAGTTCTAGGAGACAAATATTTTGTTTCAATTTATATGATCTATAATTTTTTGAGATTTAGGAAGTACATGCTATTGCAATCATAATTTATTTTATACTTATGTGTTTTTTAATTCAAATTTTCCATACACTATCATGTTGGTATTGACGCTATTAGGAGTGTTGTCTGCCGACTAGAGGCCAATACTAATAGTGGGATCATGGTAAAATAGATTGTATAGATGAGTATAAATAGTAAACTAATGACTTGTAGGATTTGTTCCTATAGAGATATTTTAATTTGCAAGATTAGCAATGTTAGGCATCTTTTAAATTCATCACACTTAGTTTGAAACAAAAATAAAATCTTTGGGTACAATCTTCTCTATAGTCATTTATCGATGTCTTTCCTGTTATGTAACTAAACACATTTTGTTCCATTTTTTGTTTCTAATATTTAATATTTAATAGAATGTGTCATTGTATTGTTGGAGTAAAACCAATGAAGATAAAGATGCCAAAACTATATCGTCATTGCTTACATAATCACTTTGCATGACTTGCCAAGTACCTTTGAGTAACCCTAGAATGAGTAGATTGGACACTTGGGATATAGGAGCGATATTAAATCCAATTGATAAAGGTATATAAATAAGGTTAAAGAATATTGGTAATGGTAATAGTCCCTCCATTTTCGAAATTAATATTGTCAAGGAAGTTTGCGGTCAAAGTCTCTAACATTCATGGTTGAAGTATAAGTATATATCAGAATAGTACAAAAGTTAAGATAGTTAAATAATAATATATTTTTAATTAAATTTATTTGTATATTTGTATACAAATAAATGTATAAGTTGCATTTTCTAACTGTTCGCACGTATATAAAGTGTCATGTCTTTTTGAACAGAGGGAAACTTAACATATTTAAGAACAAATAAATCGATGAAAGGAAATATTATCTACAAAATGTAAAACATAAAATCTTATTATTTAACTGGCCAATATATATTATGGAATTAGACAAAGGTTTTTCTGAAACATAGAGAAGTTGTTACACTGCTAGATATATATTGTTCAAGTGGAGCATAATATTATTTTGACCACAACATACACTACGGGAATAACTAAATAGGCCGACGGCCTTTTTATACGCCGACGGCAAAATGTAGGGGCCGTCGGCGTAGCTTGACGGGTCGTCGGCCCAGTTTTGCCGTCGGCGTAGAATAAATAGGCCGATGGCCACCGTCGGCGTAAACATGACCGTCGGCGTAGCCCATTGGGCTAACGGCAAAGCAACGGCGTCAAGTCTACGACGAAGGCAAAGCCGTCGGCGTAGCTATTTTTCTTTTTTTGCCACATTAATCTTAGAAAAATCATAACTAAATCATTTAAATTCAGAAAAATACATATAATATATCAAAATTTGCAGAAAAATAAGATATATTTATATAAACTCAAATATTATATATTTTTATTCAAAAAAATACATAAAAATACAAATACTTTCGTATAACATATTTTTCATTTTCCAAGTGCAAAAAACGGGGTGTTTTGTGAAGCAACCACCAAAAGAAAGTTTCAAAATGATAATACCATATTTTTCAAAAATACTAGACCATATTGAATAGACAATTTCCCAACCTAGGAATCTCAAACCTTTCCGTTCACCTCTCGTGAAAAAGACAAATTCCTGCTGAATCGGCAGGAAATGAGTTAGGTTTGAACTACAGGTACATGATATATTGCTCATGATTTTTTGTAAAAATCATTTCTAGGTTCACAATATGCTATTTCATCAGAGATCTAATGCAAGTTTAGTGAGACTCGTCCCCGAGCTAAGAACCATCATGCCCCTCGATTTAGGAAGTTTGATGATAGTTTGAAATGTGCATATAAAATTAAAAAATGATCGAAACAATGCAAAACCTTCGCGTGGTATCATATTATATGACATAGTTCCATGGAAAAATACCAGACTTGGTATATTCATTGAGTCTTAAAAAAACCTTCACAAAATGGCCTATCTCAATCGAGGTTTTCTGGATTTCAGGTCAAATGACCAATGTTATTGCTATAATCGCGGTATAGTTTGCAATAATGTGTCCATATTGTGCACACATGTGTATCATGGGATGATGAACAATGTTGCAGGAGGAAGTTTTCCTTTTCATCGCACCGAAAAGCCATTTTTCATTTTCCGAGTGCAAAAAACGGGGTGTTTTTGTGAAGCAACCACCAAATGAAAGTTTCAAAATGATAATAGCACATTTTTCAAAAATACTATACCATATTGAATGGACAATTTCCCAACCTAGAAATCACAAACCTTTCCGTTCACCTCTCGTGAAAAAGACAAATTCCTGCTGAATCAGTAGGAAATGAGTTAGACTTGAACTACAGGTACATGATATATTGCTCATGATTTTTTGTAAAAATCATTTTTAGGTTTACAATATGCCATTTCATCAGAGATCTAATGCAAGTTTAGTGAGACTCGTCCTCGAGCTAAGAATCATCATGCCCCTCGGTTTAGGAAGTTTGATGATAGTTTGAAATGTGCATATAAAATTAAAAAATGATCGAAACAATGCAAAACCTTCGTGTGGTGTCATATTATATGACATAGTTTCATGGAAAAATACCAGACTTGGTATATTCATTGAGTCTTAAAAAAACCTTCACAAAATGGCCTATCTCAATCGAGGTTTTCTGGATTTCAGGTCAAATGACCAATATTATTGCTATAATCGCGGTATAGTTTGCGATAATGTGTCCATATTGTCCACACATGTGTATCATGGGATGGTGAACAATGTTGCAGGAGGAAGTTTTCCTTTTCGTCGCACCGAAAAGCCATTTTTCATTTTCCGAGTGCAAAAAACGAGGTGTTTTTGTGAAGCAACCACCAAATGAAAGTTTCAAAATGATAATACCACATTTTTCAAAAATACTATACCATATTGAATGGACAATTTCCCAACCTAGGAATCTCAAACCTTTCCGTTCACCTCTCGTGAAAAAGACAAATTCCTACTGAATCGGTAGGAAATGAGTTAGATTTGAACTACAGGTACATGATATATTGCTCATGATTTTTTGTAAAAATAATTTTTAGGTTCACAATATGCCATTTCATCAGAGATCTAATGCAAGTTTAGTGAGACTCGTTCCCGAGCTAAGAATCATCATGCCCCTCGATTTAGGAAGTTTGGTGATAGTTTGAAACGGGCATAAAAAATTAAAAAATTATCGAAACAATGCAAAACCTTCGCATGGTGTCATATTATATGGCATAGTTCCATGGAAAAATACCAGACTTGGTATATTCATTGAGTCTTAAAAAAACCTTCACAAAATGGCCTATCTCAATCGAGGTTTTCTGGATTTCAGGTCAAATGACCAATGTTATTGCTATAATCGCAGTATAGTTTGCGATAATGTGTCCATATTGTGCACACATGTGTATCATGGGATGATGAACAATGTTGCAGGAGGAAGTTTTCCTTTTAAATGCATGAAAAGCCATTTTTCATTTTCCGAGTGCAAAAAACGGGGTGTTTTTGTGAAGCAACCACCAAATGAAAGTTTCAAAATGATAATACCACATTTTTCAAAAATACTATACCATATTGAATGGACAATTTTCCAACCTAGGAATCTCAAACCTTTCTGTTCACCTCTCGTGAAAAAGACAAATTCCTACTGAATCGGCAGGAAATGAGTTAGATTTGAACTACAGGTACATGATATATTGCTCATGATTTTTTGTAAAATTCATTTTTAGGTTCACAATATGCCATTTCATCAGAAATTTAATGCAAGTTTAGTGAGACTCGTCCCCGAGCTAAGAATCATCATGCCCCTCGATTTAGGAAGTTTGATGATAGTTTGAAACTGGCATAAAAAATTAAAAAAATGATCGAAACAATGCAAAACCTTCGCGTGGTGTCATATTATATGACATAATTCCATGGAAAAATACCAGACTTGGTATATTCATTGAGTCTTAAAAAAACCTTCACAAAATGGCCTATCTCAATCGAGGTTTTCTGGATTTCAGGTCAAATGACCAATGTTATTGCTATAATCGCGGTATAGTTTGCGATAATGTGTCGATATTATGCACACATGTGTATCATGGGATGGCGAACAATGTTGCAGGAGGAAGTTTTCCTTTTCGTCGCACCAAAAAGCCATTTTTCATTTTTCGAGTGCCAAAAACGGGGTGTTTTTGTGAAGCAACCACCAAATGAAAGTTTCAAAATGATAATACCACATTTTTCAAAAATACTAGACAATATTGAATGGACAATTTCCCAACCTAGGAATCTCAAACCTTTCCGTTCACCTCTCGTGAAAAAGACAAATTCCTACTGAATCGGTAGGAAATGAGTTAGATTTGAACTACAGGTACATGATATATTGCTCATGATTTTTTGTAAAAATCATTTTTAGGTTCACAATATGCTATTTCATCAGAGATCTAATGCAAGTTTAGTGAGACTCGTCCCTGAGCTAAGAATCATCATGCCCCTCGATTTAAGAAGTTTGATGATAGTTTGAAACGGGCATAAAAAATTAAAAAATGATCGAAACAATGCAAAACCTTCGCGTGGTGTCATATTATATGAAATAGTTCCATGGAAAAATATCAGACTTGGTATATTCATTGAGTCTTAAAAAAACCTTCACAAAATGGCCTATCTCAATCGAGGTTTTCTGGATTTCAGGTCAAATGACCAATGTTATTGCTATAATCGCGGTATAGTTTGCGATAATGTGTCCATATTGTGCACACATGTGTATAATGGGATGATGAACAATGTTGCAGGAGGAAGTTTTCCTTTTAAATGCATGAAAAGCCATTTTTCATTTTCCGAGTGCAAAAAACGGGGTGTTTTTGTGAAGCAACCACCAAATGAAAGTTTCAAAATGATAATACCACATTTTTCAAAAATACTATACCATATTGAATGGACAATTTGCCAACCTAGGAATCTCAAACCTTTCCGTTCACCTCTCGTGAAAAAGACAAATTCCTACTGAATCGGTAGGAAATGAGTTAGATTTGAACTACAGGTACATGATATATTGCTCATGATTTTTTGTAAAAATCATTTTTAGGTTCACAATATGCCATTTCATCAGAGATCTAATGCAAGTTTAGTGAGACTCGTCCCCGAGCTAAGAATCATCATGCCCCTCGATTTAGGAAGTTTGATGATAGTTTGAAACGGGCATAAAAAATTAAAAAATGATCGAAACAATGCAAAACCTTCGCGTGGTGTCATATTATATGACATAGTTCCATGGAAAAATACCAGACTTGGTATATTCATTGAGTCTTAAAAAAACCTTCACAAAATGGCCTATCTCAATCGAGGTTTTCTGGATTTCAGGTCAAATGACCAATGTTATTGCTATAATCGCGGTATAGTTTGCGATAATGTGTCGATATTATGCACACATGTGTATCATGGGATGACGAACAATGTTGCAGGAGGAAGTTTTCCTTTTCGTCGCCCCAAAAAGCCATTTTTTATTTTTTGAGTGCCAAAAACGGGGTGTTTTTGTGAAGCAACCACCAAATGAAAGTTTTAAAATGATAATACCACATTTTTTAAAAATACTAGACCATATTGAATGGACAATTTCCCAACCGGGGTATCTCAAACCTCTCGTGAAAAAGACAAATTCATGCCGAATCAGTAGGAAATGAGTTAGATTTGAAGTACATGTACATGATATGATGCTCATGATTTTTTGCAAAAATCATTTTTAGGTTCAAAATATGCTATTTCATCAGATATATAATACAAGTTTAGTGAGGCTCAGCCCCGAGCTAAGAATTTTAATGCCCCTCGATTTAGAAAGTTTGACGATAGTTTGAAACGGGCATAAAAAATTGAAAAACGATCGAAACAATGCAAAATCTCCGCGTGGTGTCATATTATGTGACATGTTGCATGGAAAAATATAAAACTTGATATATTGATCGTGTCTCAAAGAACCCTTCACAAAATGGCTTATCTCAATCGAGGTTTTCTGGATTTCAGGTCAAATGACCAATGTTATTGCTAGAATCGCGATATAGTTTGCGTTAATGTGCCCATATTATGCACTCGTGTATATCATGGGATGGCGAACAATGTTGCAGGAGGAAGTTTTCCTTTTCGTCGCACCAAAAAGACATTTTTTATTTTTCGAGTGCCAAAAACGGGGTATTTCATGAATCTTGACATAGTTTCAGTTGGTCTAATATTTAAGATTTATGATATATAATTAAATAGATGATAGGGATGTCATATTTGGATTCCTCTCATTTTTCTGATCGATTTGGATATATTATTTGTCGAATTGTGATTTACGGATTTGTAGATATGAATTATTCAAATTTAAATAAAAAAGCAAAATAAATAAAATTTATTTTATTTTTATTTGAATTCAAGATTATTATTACTTATTTATTGTTGCTTACTCAAAAAATTGTATGTAATGTAGAAAAACAAATACATTATAGTGTAATGGTTAATAGGTTTGATATGATAATATTCATAACAAGTTCTAGTTTGTTTGTCGGAAGCTTATGTGGAAGGAACGAAGAAGTTAAACGTGCTGGGGCTGGAGTAGTATTAGGATGGGTGACCGGTTGGGAAGTTTGACTAATTGTGCAATTTGACTTGAGACTAAGTATACTTAGAATTAAAATGTCCATGTGAGATTAACAAGTTAAACAATACAAAAATGTTAAAAAAATCTGAAAAAAAATTTTTTAAAAAAAATTTTAAATTTTTTTTTGAAAAAATAAATTGGAAAAAAAAATTAAAAAAATCTAGACCGATGGTAAAGCCGTCGGCGTAGCCAAACGGCCGTTAGTCATCCAGGTGGGTCCCAGACGGTAAATCGATGAAAGGAAATATTATCTACAAAATGTAAAACATAAAATCTTATTATTTAACCGGCCAATATATATTATGGAATTAGACAAAGGTTTTTCTGAAACATAGAGAAGTTGTTACACTGCTAGATATATATTGTTCAAGTGGAGCATAATATTATTTTGACCACAACATATGGATATTTTTAACTTCACATCTGATCGATATAGCAATATACAAACTAAATTTTAACCCACTATGATTTAGTATCACAGAATAAGTCACGGCTACTTCTTTAACACCATGTACAAATCACACATATAGACGTTAATGGTTGATTTCTAAATGACATAATCAATCATATGTGATGTTTTATTTAGCATAGATGGAGTTAAAATGACTCGATCACTTTCAAGCGTACAGAACATAATGCCCTCGCATCTGCGAGGGCCATTGTGCTAGTTATCTTAAAAAAGAAAAGAGGAAAAAGCTACTAATACGTACTGTACTTTCCTTTGAAACATCAACACGTACACATTTCTCCATCGATCTTTATATAAGGCGCACTCATTGGTTTGTCTCTCAACCACAGAAAACCTCTCAGGTCGGGACTCAGGAGTCGATCAGTGAGAGGAACGTGCAGCGGCCATGTCGTCTGACTCAGGGAAGAAGGCCTATGTTGTGGCCATGGTGATCCAGGTGATCTACACCGGCATGTACGTCATGTCGAAGGCGGCCTTGGATGGCGGCATGAACAGCTTCGTCTTCATCTTCTATCGCCAGGCTGCCGCCACTCTCCTCTTGCTGCCCCTCGCCATCCTCCTCGAGAGGTGTTGAACTACCTAATCACTTTGCATAATTGCTTGATCAAGGCTCGATTAACCGTTAATTAATTAACACTTTGCATTCATTCATGTAATCCCTGTTTGAATCTGATGGTAATGATTTTTGCAGGAAAAATGCGCCACCCATGTCACTGTGGTTGTTCACCAAGATATTCTTGTATGCTTTACTCGGGTACGTAAAAGGTCATTCTTGATGTTGGTTCATAATTTCATATATATGGTGAAAGAGATCGATCATACATGTACTAACTAACATGCATGTATAGGATCACGGTGAGCATGAACCTGCACAACCTGAGCCTCAAGTACACCTCGGCGACGGTGGCGTCGGCCACGAGCAACTCCATCCCGGTGATCACCTTCCTCTTCGCCGTCCTCCTGCACCTCGAGGCCATCAAGCTCCGCGCCTCCTCGGGCATGGCCAAGCTCGCCGGCGTGGCCCTCTGCGTGGCCGGCGTCCTCGTCATCGCCCTCTACGCCGGGCCGCCGCTCAGCCCGATCAACCACCACCGCGCCTTCGCCGGCCACGCGCACGCCAACAAGCAGGGGCAGTGGATGAAGGGCACGTTCCTGATGCTGCTTGCGAACGTGACGTGGTCGCTCTGGATGGTGCTCCAGGCGCGCCTCCTCAAGGAGTACCCCAACAAGCTGCTGCTCACGGCGCTGCAGTGCCTGCTGAGCGCCGCGCAATCGCTGGCGCTGGCGGCGGCGACCGGAGGCGGAGGGGAGGGCGCGTGGAGGCTGCGGCTGGACGTGGGGCTCGTCGCCGTGGCATACTCCGGGTTCGTGGTCACCGGGGTGTCCTTCTACCTGCAGGCGTGGTGCATCGAGAGGCGCGGACCGGTGTTCCTGGCTATGTCCAGCCCGCTGGGCCTCCTGCTCACCGTGTTCTGCTCGTCCTTCTTCCTCGGCGAGGTCGTCCACCTCGGCAGCGTCCTCGGCGGCGCGATGCTCGTGGCAGGGCTGTACAGCGTGCTCTGGGGGAAGAGCAAGGAGCAGACGCCGCCGCCCTCGCCTAGTTCGGATCCTTGCGCAGCAGCAGTGGCATTCACCATTAAACAAGGCTGCGAGGACGAGGTGAAATTAGAGGACAAAAGGGCCAAGCTGGATTCAAAGGTGTAGCTGGATGCCCATCTGAGGCAGAGAAGCTTCAGGGCGGCCACGAGCGGTTGGTTTGAGATCAGGGCTGTAGAGCCGCCGTATCCTCTCTGATTCCGCCGCCGAGTCGTGAGAGGACGGCCTCGACGAGTTGGGTTCCTTCATAGTCGTGGCCGTCGGATCATGGACAGTTCATAGATAGTCTGCGTGTAGAACGATACAGAAGGAGATTGGCGGAATATGTTGGATGTATTGACGAGGTTTCGACTCGTCAATGCCCATTGTTATGAGCTTGAGTTTTTGAAAAGATGAGGATGCTGGATATCGCGGAACGGTTAACAGACAAGCAACCAGGGGACACGAGATTTACCCAGGTTTAGGCCCCCGGAGGGAAAACCCTACTTCTGCTTGTCTGCTCTTGATTGCAGCGGAACCGAAAGTTACAGGGGTGCACAGATGCAATCTGGCGTGGAGGTCTGTATGCGGTGGTATGAAAGGGTGTCAGAGAGAGCCTTGTTGTCGTGTCCTTCTAGCCTTTATATATAGATAGGCAGGTCCCAGGCATTTATCGAGTCGGTTACAGATTTTAGGGTTTATCCTTTTTGAATATTCTATCTGTTCTAGTCTTACTCTCCAAGGATCCGAAAACGTCATGGGCTTGGGCCACCCGAAAATTTTCATGGACCGCGTATATTCTCGTGGGCATTCCTTGGGCTGGACCAGGTATGCTGAAGTCGTGTACCCGTAGGGTATAACCATGTCATGTATTATTGAGCATAATGGGCGAGTATATATAGGCGTACAGAGATCATCTTGGAGTACAAGACAAGTTAGAATAGAGTCCTAACTATCCTAAACTACCATAATAACCGTATACGTACAATACTCTAACATCCCCCGCAGTCGTAGCGGTAGCGTCGTAAACAACTCGAACATTGCGAACGGTCAGACTGGAGATAAACCGAAATAGAACCAGTGGGCTGACATCCCCCGTGGTGACCGTAGAGAAAGTTGATGATGCTCAAGCGAGGTGGTAGCGCTTGTACCGATGTCGAGGGAGCCGAGATCGTGAGGCAGTGCCATGGTCGAGGTAGCCGCGCGAGGGGTCGGGCGTGGTCGATGTCGTGGTCGGGGATGCCGGTGTCGAGGTACCCGCACATAAAGCCGCATGTGCATAGTGTGCGAGGAGGATGACGGAGAAGCGTCGAGGCAGTCGTCGAGGATGTCGATGCCAAAACCGATGCAGTCCGAGCCATCGAAGACGAGGTGCGGCCATAGTTTTGCCAGAACTAGGCGCACGTCAGGGACGAACGCACACTCCGGTTTTGCCAGAACCGAGTATGGAAAGAAGAACTCGTCGGTGACGCGGTCGAGGCAGTCGTAGAGGGTTCGATGCCGAAAAAGACATTGTCAAAGCCGATGAAGAAGAGGCGCCGATCCTAGGTTGCCAGACTCAGCAACGCATCGGGGACGAAGGCACTCCCGGTGATGCCAGTACCAGGGGTGCGGGGACAGGGACAATCATGAACTTGTCGCCATGTCAGAAAGACTAGCAGAGGAAGCCTCCAGAGCGGTTGCGACGCGCAGAGCGGCGAAGGGAGAGATGCCGGCGCTGTCCGCGGTTGTCGGAGTAGATTAGCATGTGGTGTAGTCAGGGACGATGCGATGACGCTGTCGGTGAAGTTGTAGTGGACGAAGACGTAGAGGGCGGCAAAAACAACGATGACATGGGGTGGCCATGCTGGATGCCTAGAGCGGCGATGAGGTAGTCAGCGGGACCTTTGATAGCGAGAAGTCGCCCTGCAGGTTACCGTCTGAAGTGCGGCAGCGGTGCTCGAAGTAGGCGAGGAAGAACCCGATGACATGACGAAGTGTAGGGGTTCGTAGCATGGAAAACAAAAAAATTCTACCGCATGAACACAAACAAGCCAAGATCTATCTACTAGATTGTACCAACAAGTCGATATAGTACTCACCCTCGAAGATTCCAAAATGGTTAACGAGAGCAGATTCTTGTGGGTGATGTAGTCGTACACTTGCCGATCTCAAGATCGCGTAGACGATCCTTCCGGCGCTGTGTTTCAGCAGCGCTTTCACAGTCGGTCACACGTTAGGTACTCGATGAATACCTTCCTCTCCCTTGTTCCAACAGGCAGTGGAGGTTGTATTTCTCCCCTCGCAATTCCGGAAGCATGACAGCGTGGTGTCGGAAATAGAGGGAAGATCCTGCAGAGGGCCTAAGCCGGAGCAGGTTATGGTAGAGAATTTAGGGTTTCCGGCGATCTAAGGTTTAGGGGGCCGGAGAGGAGGAGGTGGAGTTAGAGGAAGCTAAGGCGGCGACAACGATCCGACGGCGGCGCTGCAGCGGCGGCGCGACAGCGGTATGGGGAGGGGCTGGTGTTGTGTGTCCTTGGGGCACCCCCTCCCCTCTATTTATGAGAGGGAGGGCAGCTTGGGAGAGGGGAGTTTGAATCCTTCGCCAACTCCCTCTCCTAGTTGGCTTGTGGTGGAGGGAAAGAAGGAATCTTTCCTTCCTCCACTAGGATACATTGTCCCAGTTTGACTTTTCAAACTTGCCTTTTGACTTTCAATTTGGAGCTTAATTTCTTTCTTACAAATGCCCAACCAAGTGACCTAGGACATGATGCAATCATTCCACTTATTCATGACACATTCATGTACCCTTCCCCTTCCGGCCCGGTGAACCTTATAGACCCTTCTAGATCATTCTGGTGAAAACACCGAAATCATTCCCGAACTCCGGAATTGGACTTTCCTTATATGAATCTTATTCTTCGGACCATTCTGGATCTCCTCGTGATATCCCGGATCCCATCCGAGACTCCGAACAACATTCGGTCTCCCTACTTACATTCCATATATACTAAACAACATCAAATCCTTAAGTGTGTCTCCCTATGGTTCGTGAATTATGCAGACATGACCGAGACTCTTCTCCGATCAATAACCAATAAAGGAATCTGGAAATTCATATGGCTCCCACATATTTCTATGATTACTTTGCGATCGAATGAACCACTTACATACGATACCAATTTCCCTTTGTCTCGTGATAGTTTACTTATCCGACGTCTGATCGTCGGTATCTCTGCATACCTACTTCAACCTAGTTACCGATAAGTACTCTTTTCTCGTTCCCGTGATATGTGATCCCTTGTGTGCCAGTCACATGCTTGGAAGCTAATTGGATGATATTTCACTGAGAGGGCTCAGAGTATATCTATCTGTCATATGGATGGACAAATCCCACTCTTGATCCATGTGCCTCAACACATACTTTCCGAACACTCAATGCCACCTTTATAGCCACCCAGTTACGGTGTGGTGTTTGATGTCATTAAAGCATCCATCCGGTGATGGTGATTAGCATGATCTCATGGTCAATGGAATTAGGTTACTATGTATCAGAATGCTTATAGCAAACAAACTATTGAAATGACTTGATATTTATGCTACACTTATCTATAGGAGTATGTCCATCATACCTACAGATGGCAATGGGTATCCGCTTACCCTGCGGCTTTTTAGCCATTAGGGTAAGGGTATGGCAGTAAAGTTATACCCTTGGGTAAGTAATTGGGAAAAAATCTATACCCGTTGGATATTGCGGGTGCGGGTGTGGTTATATAAAACCCGCACCTGCATACCCACCTACCCGACATCTTAGTAGATGATAGTGAGCCATCGGTACGATAATCATATTTATGTTGCCATCATTTTTGTTGGGTTTCGTAGCATGGAAAACAAAAAATTTCTATCGCATACAAACAAACAAGCCAAGATCTATCTACTAGATTGTAGCAACGAGTCGATGGAATAACTTACCCTCGAAGATTCCAAAGTGTTTAACGAGAGCGGATTCTCGTGGGTGATGTAGTCGTACTCTTCCCGATCTCAAGATCGCGTGAGCGATCCTTCCGGCAGCGCTTCATGATCGGTCACACTCGTTCATTTTCGATGAAGACCTTCCTCTCCCTTGTTCCAAAGCAGCGGAGGTTGTAGCGCTCTTCGCAATTCCGCAGCTGACGGTGTGTGGTACCTAAGTAGAGGAGATCATGAGGCTTAAGCCGAGTATGGTGGAGTATGAGAGAGTTTCCTCGGCGGTCTAGGGTTTAGACACACCAATTAGAAGGCTCTAATCCGGAGGCTAGGGCAATTAGAAGCTCTAAACCAAAACGGCTCTAAACCGGAGGCTAGGGCTAGGGTTTAGATTTAGAGGATAGGAACTTGTGTGTCTAGAGGAGGGAGCCCTGCCCCTCCTTATATAGGTGGAGGGGCCGGCCGCGCCATGGGGAGGGAGGGGAGTCCCTCCCCAACTCGGCTTGGAGGAGGCGCGCCGGTTGGAGGAGGGTCTCCCTCCCCAACTCGGTTTCCCTCTCCTTCCTCTTTCCCTCTTTCCAATTTTAGCCGTTTGACTTTTCAAACTTGCTATTTGACTTTTCAATTTAGGATTCAATTTAATCCTTTATTTGGAACAGCGAGAACACTTAGTACATGATGAAATCATCCCAATATGCAATGACACATTCATGTACCCCTTCCCCTCCGGAGTGCCGTACATTCCGGAACCTTCTAGAACATTCCCGATGAAAACACCGGAATCATTCCCGAACTCCGAAACGGGACTTTCCTTATATGAATCTTATTATCCGGACCATTCCGGATCACCTCGTGATATCCCGGATCCCATCCGAGACTCCGAACAACATTCGGTCTCTTTCTCATAATACCATAACTACTCGAATTATGCGGACATGATCGAGACACTTCTCCGAACAATAACCAATAGAGGAATCTGGAAATTCATATGGCTCCCACATATTTCTACGATTACTTTGCGATCGAATGAACCACTTACATACGATACCAATTTCCCTTTGTCTCACGATAGTTTACTTATCCGAGGTTAGGATCGTCGGTATCTCTACATACCTAGTTCAACCTCGTTACCGATAAGTACTCTTTTCTCGTTCCCGTGATATGTGATCCCTTGTGAGCCAGTCACATGCTTGCAAGCTAATTGTATGACATTCCACCGAGAGGGCCCAGAGTATATCTATCCGTCATATGGATGGACAAATCCCACTCTTGATCCATGTGTTTCAACCAATACTTTCCGAACACTCAATGCCACCTTTATAGCCACCCAGTTACGGTGTGGTGTTTGATGTCATCAAAGCATCCATCCGGTAAAGGTGATATGCATGATCTCATGGTCGAAGGTATTAGGTTACTATGTATCAGAAAGCATATAGCAAATGAACTATTGAAATGACTTGATCTTTATGCTACGCTTGTCTATAGGAGTATGTCCACCATATCATTCTCCTAACGATATGATCTTGTTGTTGATAACATCTCAATGTTCATGATAGGGAAACCACAATCATTAATCAACCAACAAGCTAGTGAAGTATAGAGGCTATACTAGGGACTTCAAATTAAGTTTACAAATCACACAAGTATCAATGTTTCCTTGTTAATACTATTATAGCATGAATGTAAACATTTATCATAAACACAAAGATATAATAATAACTACATTTATTATTGCCTCTAGGGCATATCTCCAACAGTCTCCCACTTCCACTAGAGTCATCTAATCTAGATTACATGGTAATATACCGAACACCCATGGCAGTTTGGTGTTGGTCATGTTTTGCCCTCGGGAGAGGTTTAGTCAACGGATCCGCCACATTCATATCTGTGTGTACTTTGCAAATCTTTATATCCCCATCCTGGATATGTTCTCGAATAGCGTGAAAACGCAGTTTGATGTGCTTCAGCTTCTTGTGTGACCTTGGTTCTTGCGCATTGGCTATGGCGCCCATGTTATCACAGTAGATAGACATTGGGTCCAGCGCACTAGGAACCACACCCAGTAATGAACTCTTTCATCCATATCGCTTCTTGAAGCCTCCGAAGCAGCCATGTATTCCGATTCATTGAAGATCTCGCCACAACGCTTTGCTTTGCACTCCTCCACTAATCACTGCACCATTTAAAATAAATACGTATCCAGATTGTGATTTAGAATCATCCGAATCGGTGTTCCAACTAGCATCGGTGTAACCGTTAACAACGAGCTGTTCATCACCTCCATAAGAAAGAACCATATCCTTAGTTCTTCTCAAGTACTTAAGGATGTTTTTGATCATTGTCCAATGATCCACTCGGATCACTTTGATATCTGCTAGTTAAACTAACAACATATGCAATGTCGGGTCTAGTGCATAGCATGGCATACATTAGAGATCCTATGGCTGAGGCATAGGAGTCTTACTCATCCTTTCTCTATCTTCTCCGATGTCGGACTTTGAGTTTTACTCAAGGTCGACATAAACATGGGCAAGAACCCTTTCTTGCTTTCTTCCATTCCAAACCTCTTTAGAACTTTGTCCAAATATGTACTCTGTGACAATGATATTTGGCGTTTCGATCTATCTCTATAAATCTTTATGCCTAATATGTAAGCTGCTTCGCCAAGATCCTTCATTGACAAACTATTATTCAAATATTCCTTGACACTATTAAGAAGGTCTACATCATTCCCAATCAACAATATGTCATCCACATACAGTATTAAGAATGATACAGAGCTCCCACTCACTTTCTTGTAAATACAAGCTTCTCCATAAGTTTGTATAAAACCAAAACTTTTGATCACCTTATCAAAACGTTGATTCCAACTTCGGGATGCCTGCTTCAATCCATAGATGGACCGTTGAAGTTTGCATACCTTGTTAGCATCTTTAGGATCGACAAAACCTTTGGGTTGCATCATATACAACTCTTCATCAATGTCTCCATTGAGGAATGCTGTTTTGACATCCATCTGCCATATCTCATAATCATAATATGCGCGATTGCTAACATAATCCTCACAGACTTTAGCTTCGCTACTGGTGAGAAAGTCTCATCGTAGTCAACTCCTTGAATTTTTCGAAACCCTTTTGCGACAAGTCGAGCTTTATAGACGATAACATTACCATCAAGATCTGCTTTCTTCTTGAAAATCCATTTGTTCTCGACAGCCTTCCGCCATCCCAGAAGTCCACCAAAGTCCATACTTGGTTTTCGTACATGGATCCAATCTCGGATTTCATGGCTTCTTGCCATTTATTGGAATCTGGGCTCATCATCGCTTCCTCATATGTCTCGGGGTCATCGGTGTTGTCCACCACCATGACATTCATAACGTAATCATATCAATCTGGAGTGGTACGAGTTCTCGTTGACCTCCGAGGCTCTGTAGCAACTTCAACCGAAGTTTCATGATCATCATCATTAGCTTCCTCTCTTATTGGTGCAGGCACCATAGGAACTTCTTCCGGTGCTGCGCTACTGCAATTCGAGAGAAGGTTCGACAACCTCGTCGAGTTCTACTTTCCTTCCAGTCACTTCTTCGAGAGAAATTCCTTCTCTAGAAAGGATCCATTCTTGGAAACGAATGTTTTGCCTTCGGATCTATGATAGAAGGTATACCCAATAGTTTCCTTCGGGTATCCTATGAAGACGCATTTTTCCGCTTTGGGTTCAAGATTGTCCGTCAGTAACTTCTTTACATAGGCTTCGCATCCCCAAACTTTAAGGAGCGACAATTTAGGTTTCTTCCCAAACCATAATTCATACGGTGTCGTTTCAGCGGATTTAGACGGTGCCCTATTTAAAGTGAATGCGGTGTTTCTAATGCATAACCCCAAAATGATAGCGGTAAATGTAAGTGACATCATAGAACGAACCATATCTAAGAGAGTTCGACGTTCGGACACACCATTACGCTGTGGTGTTCCCGGCGGTGTCAATTGTGAAAGTATTCCGCACTTCTTTAAATGCTCGCCAAACTCGTAACTTAGATATTCACCTCCACGATCAGAACGTAGAAATTTAATCTTCTTGTTACGTTGATTTTCTACCTCACTTTGAAACTCCTTAAACTTCTCGAAAGTTTCGGACTTATATATGATTCATGAAATAGATATACCCATATCTACTCAAGTCATCCGTGAAGGTAAGAACATAACGATAACCACCGCGCGATGCTACACTCATTGGACCACACACATCGGTATGTATGATTTCCAATAAGTCGGTAGCTCGCTCCATCATACCAGAAAATGGAGTCTTAGTCATTTTTCCCATCAGACATGCTTCGCATCTTTCAAGTGATTCAAAATCAAGTGATTCAAGAAGTCCATTGGAATGGAGTTTCTTCATACGTTTCACTCCGATGTGACCAAGACGACTGTGCCACATATAGGTCGAATTATCGCTTGATTTCAAACGTTTAGCCTCAATGTTGTTGATATGTGTATTTCCACTATCGAGATTCAATAAGAATAGACCATCTATCAAAGGTGCATGTGCATAAAACATATTACTCATATAAATAGAACAACCATTATTCTCAGATTTAAACAAGTAACCGTCTACTAATAAACAAGATCCCGATATAATGTTCATGCTCAACGCAGCACCAAATAACAATTATTTAAGTATAAAACTAATCCCGATGGTAGATGAAGGGGTAGCGTGCACCGCGATCACATCAACCTTTGATCCGCTTCCACGCATCGTCACCTCGTTCTTCGCTAGCTTCCGTTTATTCTAAGACTGTTTCGAGTTACAAATATGAGCAACCGAACCAGTATCAAATACCCAGGCACTACTACGAGTACTAGTGAGATACACATCAATAACATGTATATCAGATATACCTTTCTTCTTGATGTTGCCGTTCTTCAGATCCGCCAAGTACTTTGGGCAATTCCGCTTCCAGTGACCTTCTCCCTTGCAAGAAAGCACTCAAGATGTCGTGCTTAGGTCCAGCCTTGGTCTTCTTCGCCGGCGTGGTAGCTTTCTTACCACCCTTCTTGAAGTGTCCCTTTTGCTTAGACTTGCCTTTCTTGAATTTGGTGGTCTTATTGACCAACAACACTTGGTGCTCTTTCTTGATCTCCACTTCTGCAGATTTTAACATGGCAAAGAGTTCGCAACGCGTCTTGTTCATGTTCGCATGTTGTAGTTCATCACAAAGTTCTTGTAACTTGGTGGTAGTGATTGGAGGACACGGTAAATCCCCAAAGCATTAGGAATCACTATACCCAAGCTTTGAAGTTTGTTTGCGCCCTGACATCTTAAGCACATGCTCACCGTGAGCTTCCCTCTTCCATCTTGCAGTTAAAGAACTTTTCAGAAGCCTCATAGCTTTCAATTGCCGCATGAGTCTCAAAAATCAATTTGAGATCCTCGACAATATCATATGGGTCTGAATTCTCAAACCTTTTCTGAAGCTCCGATTCCAAACCATACAAGATAGCACACTGAACTATGGAGTACTGATTCTTCCGAGCGAGGTAAACATTCTTTACTTCGTCAAAGATCACCGCAGTGGGTCACCCAAATGCATCCAAAGACATAGGTCAAATTACCATGTGAGGACAATCCTCAAATTGCGGAACCAATCATGAAGTTGCTTCCATTGTTTTTCAACTTTTCTTTCTCTAGGAACGCATTAAAATTGATGGTAGGGGCTGCCATTGATCTACAACATATTTGCAATAGTTTAGACTAAGTTTATGACAAATTGAGTTCAAATTAATGATGAAATTAAACTAGGTGAACTCCCACTCAAAACAACATCCCTCACATTGTTTTAGTGATCACACGAACCAAATCCACTACATCAACACCGATCATCGCGAGAGTTGATATAGTTTCAATGGCGAACAATCGTCATGTTCATCATATCTACTATATGATTTATGCTTTACCTTTCGGTGATCCATGTTCCGAGACCATGTCTGTACATGCTAGGCTCGTCAAGATCAAACCTTAGTCTCCGCATGAGCAAATCTGGCTTGCTCATGTTGTATACACTTGCAGAATCTAACACACCCGATCATCACGTGGTGCTTCGAAACAACAAGCTTTAGCAATGGTGCTAACTAAGGGTGAACACTTTATGACTTGAAATTCATGTGCATGAGGGATCATCTTATAATGCTACCGTCGTCTACTAAGCAATACAAGATGCATAAAGGATTAACATCACATGCAATTCAATAATATGTGATATGATATGGCCTTTCTTCTTTGTGCTTCCGATCTCCATCTTCAAGCACGAACATGATCTCCATCATCACCGGCATTGCATCAAGGTCAATGACGCTTCTCCATGGTTGTCGCCCACCGCTTCAACTATTACAACTACTTTGAATAGACACGCGGATCTTAACATAAATTAAAGACAACCATCTGGCTCCTGCCGTTTTCCAACTTACAATAAGTAACATTGCATACAGCAAATATAATCACAATCATGGCCATATCACATCATCACACCGCAAAACAAAGTTAGATGCCTCTACTTTCTTTGCATATTTTACGTGGTTTGGGGCTTTCAATAAGTGTCGTTCTAACTTACGAACAAGAACCACAACATTGATACTAGCATTGTTGATCACCCGTTGTAAATTGGATCTTAACTATGCTAGGAGAAACAGGCACCCGCAAAGCCACTTATGCAATACAAGTTGCATGTCAAGCGTGGAGCAAGTCTCATGAACGATGTCATGTAAGGTTAGCCCGGGCCGCTTCATCCCAACATACCGCAAGATGCAAAGTACACAAGAAGCAATCGACAATAAAAGCATCAACGCCTACAATGACCATTGTGTTCTACTCGTGCAACAGATCTACATATAAACCTGGCTCTGATACCACTGTTGGGTTTCGTAGCATGGAAAACAAAAAAATTCTATCGCATACAAACAAACAAGCCAAGATCTATCTACTAGATTGTAGCAACGAGTCGATGGAATAACTTACCCTCGAAGATTCCAAAGTGTTTAACGAGAGCGGATTCTCGTGGGTGATGTAGTCGTACTCTTCCCGATCTCAAGATCGCGTAGACGATCCTTCCGGCTGCGTTCCGGCAGCGCTCCCGCAGTCGGTCACACGTTCGGTACTCGACGAAGACCTTCCTCTCCCTTGTTCCAGCAGGCAGCGGAGGTTGTAGCACTCTCCTCGCGATTCCGGCAGCACAACGGCGTGGTACCGGAAGTAGAGGGGAGATCCCGCAGGGCTTCGCCTTAAGCCAGAGCGAGTATGGTGGAGTATGAGAGAGCTATTAGTGTTCTAGGGTTTAGACACACCAATTAGAAGGCTCTAAACCGAAGGCTAGGGAAATTAGAAGCTCCAAACCAAAACGGCTCTAAACCAGAGGCTTTGGCTAGGGTTTAGATTAGAGGATAGGAACTTGTGTGTCTAGAGGAGGGGGCCCTGCCCCTCCTTTTATAGGTGGAGGGGGCCGGCGACCAAGGGGAGGGAGGGGAGTCCCTCCCCAACTCGGCTTGGTGGAGGCGCCGCCGGTTGGAGGAGGGATTCCCTCCCCAACTCGGTTTGCCCCCTCTTTCCTCTTTCCCTCTCTTTCCTGTTTTAGCCGTTTGACTTTTCATACTTGCTATTTGACTTTTCAGTTTAGGATTCAATTTAATCCTTCATTTGGAACAGCGAGAACACTTAGTACATGAGGCAATCATTCCAATATGTAATGACACATTCATGTACCCCTCCCCCCCCGGAGTGCCGGACATTCCGGAACCTTCTAGAACATTCCCGATGAAAACATCGGAATCAATCCCAAACTCCGAAACGGGACTTTCCTTATATGAATCTTATTCTCCAGACCATTCCGGATCACCTCGTGATATCCCGGATCCTATCCAAGACTCCGAACAACATTCGGTCTCTTTCTCATAATACCATAACTACTCAAACAACGTCGAATCCTTAAGTGTGTCTCCCTACGGTTCGTGAATTATGCGGACATGATCGAGACACTTCTCCGAACAATAACCAATAGAGGAATCTGGAAATTCATATGGCTCCCACATATTTCTACGATTACTTTGCGATCGAATGAACCACTTACATACGATACCAATTTCCCTTTGTCTCACGATAGTTTACTTATCCGAGGTTATGATCGTCGGTATCTCTGCATACCTAGTTCAACCTCGTTACCAATAAGTACTCTTTTCTCGTTCCCGTGATATGTGATCCCTTGTGAGCACCACATGCTTGCAAGCTAATTGGATGACATTCCACCGAGAGGGCCCAGAGTATATCTATCCGTCATATGGATGGATAAATCCCACTCTTGATCCATGTGTTTCAACCAATACTTTCCGAACACTCAATGCCACCTTTATAGCCACCCAGTTACGGTGTGGTGTTTGATGTCATCAAAGCATCCATCCGGTAAAGGTGATATGCATGATCTCATGGTCGAAGGAATTAGGTTACTATGTATCAGAAAGCATATAGCAATTGAACTATTGAAATGACTTGATCTTTATGCTACGCTTGTCTATAGGAGTATGTCCACCATATCATTCTCCTAACGATATGATCTTGTTGTTGATAACATCTCAATGTTCATGATAGGGAAACCACAATCATTAATCAACCAACAAGCTAGTGAAGTATAGAGGCTATACTAGGGACTTCAAATTAAGTTTACAAATCACACAAGTATCAATGTTTCCATGTTAATACTATTATAGCATGAATGTAAACATTTATCATAAACACAAAGATATAATAATAACTACATTTATTATTGCCTCTAGGGCATATCTCCAACAATTTTAAACTTCATTTTAGTATTTAAATTGTGAACTTCTTGAGTTGACGATTGTCGCTATATAGCTGATTGTGGTATGCCGTGTGGCTGTTTTGCAATTATTTTAAGACTTGAAAGTTTGAACTATATACTTCCTATGCAATTTATGTTTGGTCGTAACTTTTTTCATCACAAATATCATACGTTTGACTATGTATTTTTATTATTTAATATATATTTGCTTGCTTGTTGAAACCGTGAGTGAATGAAAATATATGTTGTCATTTTTTTATATATTGTGTCATTACAATGTCTTGTTAAGTTGTTTGGACTGATGGTTGGGTATTACCCGCGGGTTTTCTTACCCTCGACAGGTGCGGGTATGGGAAAAAATATATACCCATGTGCGGGTGCGGTTTGCGGAAAAGATTTAAGATTGCAGGTGCGGGTTTGGTTAAGCTCCACCCGCACCCAAGAGGCGCGGGTGCCATCCATAATCATACCATTTTCCTAATAATATGATCTTGTTGTTAATAATATCTCAATGTTCATGATCGGGAAGACACGATCATCTGTCAACCAACAAGATAGTATTATAAAGAGGCTTTACTAGGGACTCTAATTTAGTTTACAAATCACACAAGTATTAATGTTTCCGGTTAATACTATGATATCATGAATGTAAAAATTTATCATAAACACAAAGATATAATAATAACTACTTTTATTATTGCCTCTAGGTCATATCTCCAACACGAAGACCATGCGTAGACGGCGGTGATCCGCATCAGAGGAGATGGCGCAGCGGAAACCGAGAATGTCGGTGTGCGGGGACAACGAAGTAGACTGCGTGTAGCAACGGTACGACCCGAGGGGAGCAGCATAGCTATAGGGCGCAAGTCGGTGCAGCGGCTGGGAGACCCCAGCGACGTACACGCCAAGGAAGGCGCATTGGAATCCGGTAGCATGGACCAAATACGGCGGCGCTATGGCCTGATGGGGCGACGCATCGGCAACCCTTAGCTCCATCGGTGGTAGGCGCGTGCTCAGGGACGTGCTTGGCATAGACAGGCGCGGGATCGGTTGATCAGACCAACGATGCGCTATATGCGCCATGGCATGGACGAGCATAGATCGGAGTAGATGGTGGTGTTGACGGTGAAGTCCCGGACAATGACGACGAAGACGATCCGAGGGGGAAGCCGCGGCAGCCTTCCAAGGAAGGCGTAGCAGCCGTCTGTGGTGCGCGGCAGCCTGTCGTAAGGCCGCGAAAGCCTGCCGAGGCAGGAGCGGCAACAGAGGGGGCAGGCGCACAAGCACGGTGTAGATCGTCGGTGCCGATGGTCAGAGTAGAGGCGCGGCAATGGGCGAAGCAATCCGATCTAAGATTGGTAAACCAAAAAAGAAAACCGATCAAGAGATCAAAAAAAAACTTGCAGGGCAGCCAATCACAGATCGACAAACGAACCCTGCGTACGGGTTGCGCGGCCCCCGGCGGAGATCATGGAGATAAACCTCCCTGGGAGCGGCACGGCGGAAGCGTGCCGGCGGTGGCTAGGGTTTAGAATCAGTTTAGGCTGATACCATGTAGAACGGTAGAGAAAGAGAATGGCGGAATATGTTGGCTATATTATTAAGCCTCATGGGCGAGTATATATAGGCGTACAGAGATCATCTTGGAGAACAAGACAAGTTAGGTGATACGTCCAAAACGTATCTACTTTCTCGAACACTTTTGCTATTGTTTCTCCTCTAAACTTGTGTGATTTGGATACAACCAACACGGACTGGCGCTGTTTTTAGCAGAATTACCTTGGTGTCTAGTTTCTTTGCAGAAAATCAACTATCAGGAAAAATCCCGGAAAATATGCCAAAAATCCTATTTCACCAGAAGACTCACGGAGCCAGAATACGAGACGGAGTGCCCCCCTAGCCGTGCGGGCCAGGCCTGGCCGCACCTGGAGGGGGTGTGGCTGCCCCAGGCACCCCCTCGGCCTCCCTCTTCGCCTATAAGTTTCCTTCTGACCTAAAAACTCAGGGGGGGGTTCGACGTTTTTCCAGAAATAGTTCCTCTGCGCCGCCACCACCAGAAACCACGATTCGGAACCAGAAACTCTGTTCTGGCACCCTGCCGGGACGGGGGATTTGGAGAGGATCATCGCCATCATCATCACCAATGCCTCTCCATCAACCATCCATGTTCCCCTCATCCATGAGTGAGTAATCCCCCACTGTAGGCTATGGGGATAGTAGGGATTGGATGAGTTCTATCATGTAATCGAATAAGATTGTTAGGGCATTGTGCCTAGTATCTCTATTTGTGCTATTTGACTTTGTTGCAACTTGTTGTTCTTAATGCTTGTCACTAGGGCTCGAGTGCCATGATCTCAGATCTGAACTTATTATTGATTCATGATGATAGTATTATCTGTGATCTTATCTGCAAGTTGTGTACACATATCATTGTCCATATCCAAAGGCCCCGAAGTGACAGAAATTGGGACAACCGGAGGGGATGGCTGTGATGTGAGGATCACATGTGTTCATGGAGTGTTAATGCTTTGCTCGGGTGCTCTATTAAAAGGATCACCTTAATTGCCAATAGTTCCCTTGAGGCCCCGCTGCAACGGGCTAGCAGGACAAAAGATGTGCAAGTTCTCATGGCGAGCATGCATGACTATATATGGAGCACATGCCTATGATTGTTTAGTACTTGGATGATTATTCTTATTTATCTGCAATGTCCCTAGATCTTGAAGTTACATGTTTAGACTTGTCCATGAAATGCCCGTCCATCCATCCCTATGCATACCGCGCTCATATCCTACAGTTTGCTACTACAGTTACTATTGCTCCTGTTTTGCTGCTTCTCTTACTTTGCTATTGCTACTACAAAACTGTTGCTATTAATAAAATTCTGTGAGCAAGAACTATTTCTAGGTGCAGATGAATTGACAACTCAGTTGTTAAGGCTTATAAGTATTCTTTTGCTCTCCTTGTGTCGAATCAATAAATTGGGTAGTACTACCCTCAAAGACTGTTGCGATCCCGTATACTTTTGGGTCATCAAGACAATTTTCTGGCGCCGTTGCCGGGGAGCATAGCTTTATTTGTAAGTTCACTTGGATCTATTATTGTTCACTGCTACTCCTTTCATCATGGGGAAGTCTCGTGGTGGAAATTTTCCTATTTTACCATCCACTAAAAGAAGAGGTACAGTCCTAAACACCTCTGCTGCTCTTGATTCACCGTCTGTTATAAGTAAGATTCTTACAGCACCACCACATACACATGCTACACACACTTCTACTACTACTGAATCTGAAACTGCTTCTGATACTCACGATGTTACTTCTACTGTTCTTGATGCGAGTGGTTCATTAGGTCCTTTACTAGATGCTACTATTGCTAGAACTATTTTGGGAAACACTGAAACTCCTAGTGAAGACACTATTACACATGTTAGCTCACCTGGGTCTAGAGAGAGATATGATATTAGTGATGGTTACATTTAAATGACTCATGATTTTATTGAAGAGTACCAAAACACACATGGTGCTAGTGCTATTAGGAGTCTCCTTGAGATACGTACCATTATTCCTAAACTGTCTTCTGGTCCTAAGTTTGCCACTTCTCCTATAGATATTAAAGATAAAGATTATGATTTCTCTCTTGATTTATCCTATTTAGTTATTGTTGAGAAAAAACCTTTTTGTGGGACTGAAAATGAGAGTGTTGTGGCACATATGAATGAGCTTTCCACTATGAGTGCTTTATTCTCTGATGATTTTAAGATGCGCAAGTACTTTGTTACAAAGATCTTTCCTTTTTCACTAAAAGGAGAAGCTAAGGCTTGGTTTAATAGATTACCTCCTAGATCCATTGATACCCTGATTGTTTGATTGCTTCTTTCTTCCAGAAATATTTTCCTCCTAGTGCTAGACATGCTGCTTTGTAGATACTTTTTGATTTTAAACAGGGAGAAGAAGAGAAATTGCCTGAGTCATGGACAAGGTTCTGTGCCTTGATTCATGCACATCCTGGATGTCCATTGCCTAAAAATGAGCTTCGTGATAGTTATTATAATGGACCAACTGATGATTCTAGGACATACCTAGATAGTTTTGCTGATTGTATTTTCAGGAAAAGAACTCCTGCAGATGCTGAAGAATTAATGGCTAAAATAAGCAAGAATTATGATGATTGGACTTCAGCTGAGCTAAATACACCTGAGCCTACTACTCCTGAACCAATTGTGCCTGAACCAGTTCCAACACCAACACCAAAGAAGAGGGGAGTGATTGCATTAAATGATGAAGTGATGAAAGAAGCTAAGAAATGTCTTAAGGAGAAAGGTATTAGAGCTGAAGATGTGAAGAATCTACCTCCTATAGAATAATTATGTAAGCCAATTCCCCACTCATCTACTATTGAGGTACACTCTCTCCACTTTGATGAAGGTGATACTCCCTATGGTAAGCCTCCTGATCAATGCTTAGATGAACTTGACACCTTTATTGTTAAACAAGGTAATTTTATTAAACAAGTTCAGAATCATTTATTGGAAAACTCTAGAGATATTAATGAGTTGAAAGATATTGTGGAAAGAACTGATAATGATTTTAAAATGATTTGTAAACATTTTCAAATGGTTCAAACTCAAATGGATCAACTTGCTAAGGTACAAAAAGATATGCTAGTTAATGCCTCAGGAGATAAACATGCTTATGGAATTATAACTAGGAGTGGTATAGCTACTCAAGATCCTTTATATCCTGAAGGACACCCTAAAAGAATTGAGAAGAATTCTCAACAAGGTGAAAGTAGTGGTAGTCCTCGCAAGATAAAGAAAAAGAAACATAAAATAGTTGAGGAACCCTCTGAACCTGCTGTAGATCCTAATAGTATATATGTCTCTGATGTTGAAACTAAGAGTGATAATGATAAAAATGATGCTCCTAATAAGGAGGAAGTTGAGGAAGAACCTGAGAAGCACACTAAGAATACTAGGTACACTAAGGAAGATTTTATTGCTAAAAAACATGGTAGTGAGAGAGAACCTTGGGAGTAGAAACCTATGCCTTTTCCCAATAAGAAACACAAGTCAAAGGAGGAAGAACACAATAACAAGTTTTGTGAGTGGATGAAACCTTTATTTCTGAAAATTCCTTTGACTGATGCTATTAAGTTGCCTCCTTATTCAAAGTATATGAAGGATATTGTCTCTAATAAAAGGAAGATTCCTAATGAGGAAATTTCTACTTTGCTTGCTAATTATTCCTTCAATGGTAAGGTTCCAAAGAAACTTGGTGATCCAGGTATACCAACTATTCCTTCCTCTGTTAAGAATAATTATGTTAGAACTGCTTTATGTGATTAGGGAGCTAGAGTTAGTGTTATGCCTTTTTCTCTCTACAAGGGACTCCAGCTAGAAAAGTTGATACCAACTGATATATCTTTGCAAATGGCTGATAAGTCAACTAATATTCCTGTTGGTATATGTGAGGATGTTCCTGCTCAAGTGGCTCATAATTCTTGGTATTAACTGATTTTGTTGTGCTAGAGATGCCTGAATATGATAATATGTCCATTATTCTTGGGAGACCTTTTCTTAATACTGCAGGTGCTGTCATCAATTGTAATCAAGAAAAAGTAACTTTTAATATTAATGACAAAGAGCATACTGTCTATTTCCCCAAGAAGATTGACAAGATCTATTGCCTGAATTCCATTGAAAATATTAAGAGCATCAAAGTTGGAGATATATATTGTCCCATTCCACAAGAAAGTTTTGAAACTATTATGATTGGGACTATTGCTTTCAGGTTTGAGGTAACATAATCATTTTGTGAAATACAAAGTTTTGTTTCATATAAGATTGTTTTGGTAACAAGACTTGATCAACCTTGTTAACAAAAGGATTTTAATGAACAAAAAACTGCTTTCATAGTGGTTATACTTGCTCACTTTTATTTTTCTCCTTCCTAGTTTTTGCTCTTCCTCTTGTAGCTTTAGTTTTGCTAGTTGTTTGCTTGTTAGAGTGTCTTAGAACTTCTGTAGTTTTGGTTTTTGTTTGCTTTTGCTTATTCTAAAAAAAATCTTTTCTGCAATAAAATCAATTTTCATACCCTGAAAATTGGCCAAAAATAAAGTTTCCCGAAAAATCCTAGAAAATTCATATTAAATTTTTCCTCGAAAAAAGGGGCAGAGGGACACCTGGAGTGGCCTAGGGGGACCCATCAGGTCAGCACGCTCCCTGGTGGCGTGGCTAGCCCCAGGTGGCGCCTGGCCTGGGTGGGACCCACATGTGGCCCTCCAAAGTGTCTCCTTCCAGCCACTTCTTTCTCTCTCCCGAAAAACACCGGAAAAATTTCTCAATATCGAGTTCTTGCTATTCTTGCTCCCGATTTTCGATCTCCTTGCTCACCATCTTTGCTGCTGATTTTTGGAGGGATTGCTCCTTGGTATGTGCCTCCTCCCCTTGTCCAATTAGATTTGTGATTGGTAGATTGTATCTTGAGTATTTTGCTGCTATAGGTGTCAGGTTGTATGAGCTTGCATGCTTGTTCTATGCTTAGAGATTTCATTTTGATGCATGTTTAGCCCTCTAGCAAGTTCCTATAGTAGTTCGTCATCATTTATCAACTTGGAAATTACTTGGTTTGATGTTTGTCTAAAAATTTCAGAAAAAATGGACCACCACACCTTTGGAGAAGTGTTTAAGAGTGATGCACCGAGGAGGACAAGGCCTTCAAGATCATCCTCCCGAGCTATGCCCTCATACAATGAGGATCTCATTACTCCGCGTTTTGGCGACGAGGGAGATGAGGGGTATGCGCACCCTTCTACCTTTCCTTGTCCTACCTTTTTGCGGGCTACAGGGATTCTCAATGATTTCCTAACCTTGGTTCGGAGGGTTGGAATAACTATTTATATGCAGGATGAGAGTGTACATTACGATATGCTCACCAATACCTTTGTGGATAGTTTATCTTTTTCTAACATCCCTTTCAAGCCAGATGTGTCGTTCAGAATCTATAATAGGCCTATCTCCAGGACATTGAAGAAATTTTGTGAAATATTGGGTATTGGCACGTCTAGGACAGTGAAGAAGATTCCAGCTCAACTCGCTGATTTGTTGGAGTTCTACCGAGGGATAACTAATGATGATGACCGCAGAGCCCAGCGCGGAAAGATAAGAAATATCCAACTCCCAGCTATTAGATATTTTGCTTATTATCTTGCCACTATTATTCTTGGTAGGGAGAACACTAGTAATATTTCCAACTATCATTTGGCGTTTCTAGCTGCTGCACTCAACAATGAAACAAGGTATAATCTTGGTTCCCTCATTGCTCCTCTTAGCTTCTAAGGGACCCATTTATAGAGGTATTATTGTTGCACGTGTTGTTGCTGCCTTAGACCTTTTTGTTGATCCAAATGATACAGTTTTGGCTCCTCAGAGGCTATATTTAGATGCCATGAAAGCGCATAACTTTGTCACTGCTAGCTCTACCCTTGATAGTTTGGTTTATAGGATGATATTTACTGACGGGGCAGAGAGGGAAATTCCTTTGCCCCAAACCACTTTGTTCAGGGACCTTTGTCATGCTCAAAGGAGGAGATGGACGAGCAGCTACGCATTCATGGTTTCCACGGACACTACCAGGGGGACGCGCCCTCATACGACCCCTCTATGCACTACACAGTGGCGTCCTCGAGCTCATACCAGGATGAAGGGGCCTCGTCGTCGTATTACGAAGGTGCACCTTCTTGGTCACCATGGAGTTGAGCCCCACTTAGGCCAAAAGCCTAAGCTTGGGGGAGGTACACCAACATCACACTCATCTATATATCATGTTTCTTTGCTTCTTTGTATATCCATGTTTCGCTTTCTTTTTGTTTTTCTGTTTCCGTTTTCCCAAAACACAAAAAGACCAAAAATATTTTCGTTGTTTCTCTTGGTTTGTTTCTTTGGTTTTTAGCTTTGGTTTGCCTTAAGAAAAATCCAAAAATATTTTTCTTTGTTTGTTTTTGCTTTGTGTGCTTGCTATAAAAAATCAAAAACACCAAAAATATTTGTTCTTCTTCTTTGGTTTTGTGAAGTTCTTTGAAGGGTTCAGTGGTCCTCAGTGGAGTTTCGTTTCATGTTATTATTCAAGCCACACAAGTGAAGAGCAATAATGAAGATTGAGACAACTTGAGGTGTGGTAAGAGGCTGGTAACAAACTCTATTTGTTTTCATTTTTGTACATATACTCATCATTGTGGGCATGCTTAGTCTGTTCGTGTAAGGTGTATGTTATTTATGGATGCTTAGTAGTTTTTGCTCTCTTATGATTAGCTCCAGCTTGCTAATAGTTTGTGGCATGGCATATGAATGTTTGCGTGCATTATTTTTTTCATAACTTGGTATGATATTGTGGTATCCTCCTCTGAATGTTTCATATGAATCGACTTGGAACATGCTCACGCATGCATATGACTGAACAATAGTCAGTAAGCCTCGATGATTTATTTTTCCTCAGAGTTGTTGTATCACTTTCATGCCATAATTAGTCATGTTTTGTTGCAAGCATGATTATCACAGTTATTGCTCTCTCGTTTTTTGCTCCTTCTCTATTTCTAGCCTTCACTTGCACTGAGTATGACCTCTACTTGTGCATCCAACTCCCCAAAAACAATATTGCCACAGTGTCCACCATACCTACCTACTAGCATCATTTGCTATTCAGTGCATATTTATTATGCCTGGTTTTCTTCCAAATAAAATGTTTGGATGTTTTGAGAAAGTTAGTTAGTAAAGCTCTCACGAACTTGATGGCACACTTTATTTCTTGCACTTAATAAACCTGAACCATTGTGACTGTCCATGAAAGTTATATGCTTGAAAATTATAGGCTGGGAGTTAGCAGAACCGTGCTGCCACAAGGAATGCTTTCAACACTTGTGGATATATATCCAGTTGATATCATGCTCTTTTGTTTGCGGATATCGTCGGTGTGAAATAAAAGGGGAGCTTGTAAGTTCATGGAGTTATGTATATATATGTGTTAGAGAAACGCTTGGGCCGCTAGCCTAAGCCATGCCTAATCATGGTGGAAACTTGCAGCATAGCCATAATGAGTAATCTGTAGAGCATCCTCAATAAAAACCTATGCAAATAGCAAATAAAAAGATCTCTGAGATGCTCATTGTCTGCTTGCCTTGTAATTTTGATTATGGGATAGCTCCTGTATCACTGTTGGAATTATGCCCTAGAGGCAATAATAAAGATGTTATTATTATAATTCTTGTTCATGATAAAGTTTATATTCCATGCTAGAATTGTATTAAGCGGAAACTTTAATACTTGTGTGGTTTATGAACAACACTGTGTCCCTAGTACGCCTATATGGACTAGCTCATTGATTAATGATGGTTAAGGTTTCCTAACCATAGACATGAGTTGTCGATTAATAATGAGATCATATCATTGGGAGAATGATATGATGGACTAACCCAAATTAAGCAGAGCAATTAGATCGTGTCATCGTGTTCATCTTTGCGAAGCTTTTTCCTATGTCAAATATTGTATTCCTTAGACCATGAGATAATGCAACTCCCTGGTATCGGAAGAAAGCTTTGAGGTCATCAAACGTCATCCTATGAGAGGGTGATCATAAAGGTGTCTCTCAGGTGATCGAAAAGTACCTGTTGGGTTGTATGTATCGAGATGGGATTTGTCCCTCCCAAGTCGGAGAGATATACTTCGGGCCCACTCGGTAATCTATATCAACACCTCTTACAAGCACGTGGTTAAGGAGTTAATCACAAAGTGATATCGGATTACGGAACGAGTAAAGTACTTGCTATGAACGA
Source organism: Avena longiglumis (assembly GCA_030063025.1). Lineage (NCBI taxonomy): Eukaryota > Viridiplantae > Streptophyta > Magnoliopsida > Poales > Poaceae > Avena > Avena longiglumis. The sequence continues at coordinate 141,101,158 of CP125974.1, forward strand.
GATTGAACTAGGTATGCCGATACCGACGATCGAATCTCGGGCAAGTAAAATATCACGTGATGAAGGGAATGTATATATGGGATTGATTGAATCCTGGCATCGTGGTTCATCCGATATGATCATCAATGAGTATGTGGGAGTCAATATGGGTTTCCAGACCACACTGTTGATTATTGATAGAAGATCATGTCTGCATATTCTCAAACCCGTAGGGTCACACACTTAACGTGTCTCAACGCTAGGATAGAATGGATAATTGGTTTATGAGTTTTTGTTCGGAGTCTCGGATAAGATCCAGGACGTCACGAGAGGTTCCGGAATGGTCCGGAGAATAAGATTCATATAAGGGAAAGCAGTTTTTGGATTTCGGAATTGTTTCGGATTATCCGGTAATGTACCGGAAGGTTCTAGAAGCTTCCGTAGTGGGACCAACGTGGCCCCACTTGTCGGTAGGGGGCGTGGGCCTACGAGGGAGTGCCCTGGCCGCATTGGGCCAGGGGCACAAGGCCCCATAGGCCCAGCCGGCCAAGCCCTAGTGGAAACCCTAGGGAGAGCTTCTAGAAGGGGGAACTTGCCCCCCACTCCTCCCATGTGGTCGCCGACCCTAGGCTTGGATGAAGGGGCAAGGGGCAGCCGCCCACCCCTCTATATAAAGAGGGCAGGGGCACAGCCTCCCCCCACACCTCCTCAAGACCTAGCCGCCTAGCTGATGCCCTCCTCTCCCTCTCTCTCCCGACTGCGCGTAGGCGAAGCCCTGCTGCAGAAACTCTCCACCGTTGCACCACACCGTCGTGTTGTAGATCCAATCTATCTCTCCACCCCACTTGCTGGATGTAAGATCCCTCCTTTATAAAGGAAAAGGATCCCTGTGATTGCAATACTAGTCCCTGGATCAATGATAGCATCCACAGTTTAAGATGAAGTACACAGAAACAAAGGTCATTATTATAGTCATTCCAGAGACAACATAGTATTTTACAAACTCCTGTTGGAGATATGCCCTAGAGGCAATAATAAATGTAGTTATTATTATATCTTTGTGTTTATGATAAATGTTTACATTCATGCTATAATAGTATTAACAAGGAAACATTAATATTTGTGTGATTTGTAAACTAAATTAGAGTCCCTAGTAAAGCCTCTTCATAATACTAGCTTGTTGGTTAATAGATGATTGTGGTTTCCCTATCATGAACATTGAGATGTTATTAACAACAAGATCATATCATTAGGAGAATGGTATGATGGACATACTCCTATAGATAAGCGTAGCATAAAGATCAAGTCATTTTAATAGTTTAATTGCTATATGCTTTCTGATACATAGTAACCTATTTCCTTCGACCATGAGATCATGTTTATCACCATCACCGGAAGGATTCTTTGATGACATCAAACACCACACCATAACTGGGTGGCTATAAAGGTGGCATTGAGTGTTTGGAAAGTATGGGTTGAGTCACGTGAATCAAGAGTGGGATTTGTCCATCCATATGACGGATAGATATACTCTGGGCCCTCTCGGTGGAATGTCATCCAATTAGCTTGCAAGCATGTGACTGGATCACAAGGGACCACATACCACGGGAATGAGAAAAGAGTACTTATCGGTAACGAGGTTGAACTAGGTATGCAGAGATACCGACGATCAAAACCTCGGATAAGTAAACTATCGTGAGACAAATGGAAATTGGTATCGTATGTAAGTGGTTCATTCTATCACAAAGTAATCGTAGAAATATGTGGGAGCCATATAAATTTCCAGATTCCTCTATTGGTTATTGATCGGAGAAGTGTCTCGATCATGTCCGCATAATTCACGAACCGTAGGGAGACACACTTAAGGATTCGATGTTGTTTGAGTAGTTATGGAATGATGAGTAAGAGACCGAATGTTGTTCGGAGTCTCGGATGGGATCCGGGATATCACGAGGAGATCCAGAATGGTCCGGAGAATAAGATTCATATAAGGAAAGTCCTGTTTCGGGGTTGGAGAATGGTTCCGGTGTTTTCATCGGGAATGTTCTAGAAGGTTCCGGAATGTCCGGCACTCCGGAGGGGAAGGGTACATGAATGTGTCATTACAAGTTGGAATGGTTGCATCATGTACTAGGTTTCATCGCTGAACAAAATAAAGGGATAAATCAAATCCTAGTTTGAAAAGTCAAACGGCTATTTTGTTTGGTGGAGGGAAAGTAGGAAACCTACTTGGGGAGGAAGTCTGTCACATCCCAAGATTTTCCAAATCTTGTTATGTGAAAAATAAATGAATAAAATAAAACTTTGTTGATTTTCAGGGTGAGAAGAAACTTTTTGATTCCAATTTGAAACCTTCAAACCTATTTGATCAAACAAATCCTAAAGGGATTTGAAAAGATAATCAATTATTAAAGAAAATATTAAATATGTGAAATTACTATTTTTTTGAATCTTTTAATAAAGAGATTTGGTTTACAAATGAAAAGGGTAGAAATTTAAATAAGGACTATTTTTATAAAGCCAAAGTAAACCTTGGCCAAGTTTTTGAAATAAAATATTTTGTTTTGATAAAAGAGTAAAAGTTTATTTAAATAAAATAATGAAGATTTATTAATATCCAAATTTATTAAAGCAAAGGATTTGCCATTTTAATTAAACATCAAAACTTGTTAAATTATTTTAATCAAGTTTTCCAAGTATTGTATATTCTCAAATAAAACCTACTAAGGTGGTTGTGATATTATTTAGGTTTCAAATGGAGATTTTGAATAAATCAAAACCCATTTGATTTAATAACTAAGGTCCATTTTATTTAATTATTAATGGATCCTAAAAAGAATAAAAATATTATTTTATTTTGTTTTAGACTTTGATTTGTGTTGTTAAACAGAACTAAACACAATACAAAGTTTGGTGGAAGTTTGGTTTGATTTGGTTGTTTGAATTGTTGTTTGAAATTCAAAACAGAAAATCAAATAGAAAAAGAAAAAGATTACTGAATAAAAAAAATGGAATCAGACTCGGTCCAACTAAGCAGCCCCAGCAGCCTAGCTCCAGCCCAACTAAACCCCCCACACGCGAATCGTTTTCCCACCGAAAGACCCACCCGCGCAGTCACTGACCGGTGGACCTCACTCCCTCTTCCTCTCTCTCGCAGACAGCGCGGCCCCACGCCAGCTCAGCGTCGTCTTCCCCGCGTTGAACTCGCCGGCCATTTCCTGCCGTTGATGCCGCGATTGAATTCGCTTCAATGCCGCGCTTAATCCTCGCCGTGACCCTGCGGTATTAATCGCCACACTCTCCTCTTCTTTTCCCCTCAGATCCCACTCGACCAGAGCCACTAGGCTGCCCAAATTGCAACCTCGACTGCCACTATCCCCAACAAACTCCGGCGACGATTCTGGCCGAACCCTGCCGCCCCTTGCCTCCTCTAGCACACAGCTGTGATCTACACCTCCAGGCGCACCTGCCCGTGTACTCCTGTCGCACGCGCGCGCTCAGAATAGTCGGCAACGGCAACAACCTGAGCGCCACCGTCTGTTTGCTACTCCGGCGACCCTTCTGGTAAGAACCTGACCGCCCCTCTCCTTCCCGATGACGCTCCTGCACTCGCCACACTCGGCCGCATCTCACCGTGCCCTTGTTTTCCCTCGGGGTGAACCGCAGCCGCCTCGACGACCCCAGAACCGCCGACGCCGCCAACGCCTCCGAGCAATCCCCGTCGCCCCGAGAGCCCTTGCCAAGCCGACCACGCGTTGAGCATCACCTCGACCTCGCGAGCATGGTGAGCACCCCCGTTTCCTTCTTTGCTTCCTCTATCGCCAGGTCCGCCGCTAGCAGAGCGCCGACGCCGCACGCCACAGTCGTCGCGCCGCTAGTTAGTGGCAAGTTGATTGTAGCCGTTCGATCTCGATCTAGCGGATAGGAAAGAAAACTTAAACGAAGGGGTATGGTTGCCTCTGCGCCACACGATCATACTTAGATCCAACGATTCAGAGAGGCTGATCCGTGCGAACCGGTACCGACCAGTAGAAACACGCCGCGTGGCAGTAGTTTGATTTAAAACAAATTTTGAATCTGATTTATATGCAAACTTGTAACTTGCATAACTTTTGATCCCCACGTCCAAAATTTGCAAATTTTATATCAATGGATTCATAAAAACAAGCCCTAGCCAACCATGCACTTTGTTTAGTAAAAAGCTTCTGGTAAAATGTTTGTTTTTGCAGAAACTTGTGTATGCTTGTTTAGGATATAAAATTTATTCCAAAATGATTTTTGGATTGAAATCTTTGCAAATGGTTTGTTTTGAACCTACTGACCCTAGGAAACAAATTGTGGATTCAAAAATGTATTTGGTGAAACAAAAGAATGAATCTTGGATTTAAACCATTTCTAGTCAAATAAAAATATGGCTTATTTACTAAAAATGGTTTTGGTAGAAAATCTTTGAGGAATGTTTTGGAAATAAACTCTCTGACCCTAATCACAAGATTTGATGGTTTGAAAACATATTTTGTGAACCCTATAGATTAATGCCTTATTAAAAACATTTCTACACCACATAAAATGATACCTTGTTTTAAAAATGGTTTATAAAGTGAAACCTTTTGCAAATGACTTTTCCACTTTATAAAATGACCATTAGGTGTATCCAAATGTTTATGACCCATTAGAAACCACTTCTACAAATAAAACAACCCTTTTGCATGATTGCATGTATTGTTTTGTTTATTATTTTATGTGATGAATTGCTTGATTGGTAGATTGAAATGTTGTTTGCTTGATTGAACTGTAGTGACTTGAAGATTGTGATTGTTGCACAGACAAGGAGTGAACTTATACTCTCTACCAAAAAGGCAAGTGATGCTACATACTTTTGTCCCATTATTTTCACTATGCATTAGTGATATTTCTAAGTAAGACTTGCATGGAATTTTGCTAAGTATAAACCATGCTATGTGAAAACCTAGTAGATGAAACCTTAGTAGAATTTTCCTAAGTTAAGATTTCTACTACTATCATGCTTAGCTTAGCTAATAGAAAACAAGGGTGGAATATATATTCATGCTATGGAAAATTTCTAAGTCTGAGGACTTGAGTTTTGTTTAATAAAACAACTAAGTAAATGAATCACCTGGGTGGAATGGAAAGAATGGTTTGTGTTGTGTGGTTACACAAGGCCAGGGGACTGGTGAACCTTGTGTATCTCACTTGTGGATGGCCACCAAGGAACAAAGAGATTTGAGATGCCAAATGTTGAGAAGCTTCAAGTGCAACCACATGGCATTATGGGCTCTGCCTGGATCACATAGGTTGCAAGAACTTAGCCAAATGGGCAGTTGGTGGTAGGGGTTTGATAGGTTGGAGCGCGTCCATTTTGGTCTAAGGGAAGGCTTCTGAAAGATCTTGTCTTGGTGAAACCAAGTCTTGTGGGGAAAGTGCACCACCTATGCAGAGTGTAAAATCTAAGTACTTAGCCATGTCCCTGGCAAAGGACAATTTGAGCATCAAGACATGGAAGCTATCAATAATATCATCATCCAAATTTCTAAGTTAAAAACTTGTGGTTGAACAAGGGTTAAAGGATCTTCAATCTTTGATTGGTAGAAGCCTTGGGTGATTTTTGTCAAGCAAAAACTTAGTGTTTTCAAATGATAAGGAAAAATCTATTTTTGAGCAATGCAAGCCTCAACTCCACTTTGCCAAATGCATATAGATGATAGACTCCACTATACTACCATAGTATCACTTGCCAATACAATTCCAATGTATTGACCCTTGTGGCTGTAACTTGTTATGTTGCAGGTTTGTTTGATATTAGTGAAGTTTAATGATTAGGATTACAAGTCTACAACCAACATGTCTGCCTGTGGCACATTAAAGATGAAGGAACCCATGCTATTGTTATATTCTGCTGCATTGTAATGAGATAGCCAAATGAGATATGTAAGATGTAATAAATTATTTTATTCCTAGTTATAAAGTTGTATTATGACCTTTGTTTCTTGATATTACATCTTAACTGTGGATGCTAGCTATTGATCCAGGGACTAGCATTGTAAACACAGGGATCTCTACCTTATTAAAGGTTGGGAACCTTACAGATGGTATCAGAGCATTGTGTTGCCTGTAGGATTTGTAAACCTAGGATTGGACCAAAACCCCTTAGAAAAATTGGAGTTGTATTTGTTCCAAAACTTATTTACAAACAATCTTGTAAACTCTTTCCTCAACCATTTTGGTTTTGATTCTACATCTCTTCTATTTCAAACTTGATGGACAAAGCCTACCCCATGGCCAAAGACTTCACCATGTGCAAAGGACTTCATCAACTCTAATGACTTCAACATCTTCAGCATTTTCACCAAGGACTTCAACCTTGGATATCACTAAGGACAAGTGAGACAAGAAATGTTACTCAAGACTTTAAGACTAAGGAAACACAATTTAGGAAGAAACATCATCTCTTTAAAGTTTTTGTGACCAAAATTTTTCCCAAGGAAACCATGAACTCATGCAAGAAGAATCAACCAAGAAAGAAGAAAGGAATGCAAGTGAACCATATAGATGGACCACCATATTTTGTTTAAGTCAAACACACCAACTTATGTGGTGTAACAAAAATATTTTTGGTTGCCTAAAAATATGCTTGAAACTTGTTGTTTGAGTGGAATGTTTGTTTGTGATTGCCTGCACATTTCTGTGTGAATTGTGATGTGTGTGATTAGAATTATTACCTTAGAAAATCTTTTGCCTATTCTAATCCCTACCCAACCCAAACAGATGACTTCTCCAAGAGACTCCAACATCAAGGATGGTGACAACAACAACAACCAAGAGGACAACATGAGAGAACTTATAGCAACCCAAAACCAGTTGAGCCAAGTGACGACTCAGCTTTTAGCCAACAACAATGGACTAGACCCATCCATGCAAAGGATTTTGAAACTTCAATCCCAATTGTTGCAAGGATTGGTTACTCAAATGATCAACATGGGAGAAAATTTTTCCCAGAGAGCTAATGACAACAAGGATGACAAAGATGTTATTTTAGAAGGAACCAAAGCTTGCAATATTTGTGGAGACAAGGATCATACATCCAAGGAGCATGAAGATCAATGCCCTAATTGTGAAGAGAGACATCCAACTAATCAATGCCCCACATCTCAAGTGACTTGTTTCCTATGTGAAGGAAATGATCATGTCCCTATTCAATGCCCCATATATCCTATAGTTCAACAAATGAAGCAAGATGGAATGCATCAAATGTTTGGAAACCTCCATAAGGGAACAACTTCTACCAAGATGGATGAAGGCAAAGTCAGAACCATGCCAAATAAGGACAAATCCAAAGTGACCACAAAGTGTTGCTACTCTTGTGAAGAAGAAGGTCATATCTCTAGTAACTGCCCCAAGAAGAGAGAAAGATTTCCCACCTTTGAGGTGAGGTATGAAGAGCATGAACAAGAAGAACTCCTAGCTTTGGAGAGACCCAAAATAAGAAGAAAGACAAAAGCCAGTTGCAATGTTACAATTGCAAAGAGATGGGACACTATGCCAGTGAATGCCCAGAAAAGAAGAAGAGCCAAGAAGACCAACAAAAGCTAGTGAAACCCAAGATGAGAAAGGATATTATCCAAGTGATGTGCAACCACTGCAAAAGGTTAGGACATTATGCATCTTATTTTCCAGAGAATCCACCTCAAGACCTCAACCTTATCACATGTTTCAAATGCAAGGAGCTAGGCCACTATGTAAACCTCTGTCCAGGAAAGTTACATCAAGATCCCAAGTAAGACAATATGTAATTTAGTTGGAAAATTTTTAAGGGTGGTAGTACCCTAGATGCTTTGAGCCAACTTGTAACCCTAGCCTTCCCACATCTCGGGACGAGATTTATTTTAAGGGTGGTAGCCTGTCACATCCCAAGATTTTCCAAATCTTGTTATGTGAAAAATAAATGAATAAAATAAAACTTTGTTGATTTTCAGGGTGAGAAGAAACTTTTTGATTCCAATTGGAAACCTTCAAACCTATTTGATCAAACAAATCCTAAAGGGATTTGAAAAGATAATCAATTATTAAAGAAAATATTAAATATGTGAAATTACTATTTTTTTGAATCTTTTAATAAAAAGATTTGGTTTACAAATGAAAAGGGTAGAAATTTAAATAAGGACTATTTTTATAAAGCCAAAGTAAACCTTGGCCAAGTTTTTGAAATAAAATATTTTGTTTTGATTAAAAGAGTAAAAGTTTATTTAAATAAAATAATGAGGATTTATTAATATCCAAATTTATTAAAGCAAAGGCTTTGCCATTTTAATTAAACATCAAAACTTGTTAAATTATTTTAAACAAGTTTTCCAAGTATTTTATATTCTCAAATAAAACCTACTAAGGTTGTTGTGATATTATTTAGGTTTCAAATGGATATTTTGAATAAATCAAAACCCATTTGATTTAATAACTAAGGTCCATTTTATTTAATTATTAATGGATCCTAAAAAGAATAAAAATATTATTTTATTTTGTTTTGGACTTTGATTTGTGTTGTTAAACAGAACTAAACACAATACAAAGTTTGGTGGAAGTTTGGTTTGATTTGGTTGTTTGAATTGTTGTTTGAAATTCAAAACAGAAAATCAAATAGAAAAAGAAAAAGATTACTGAATAAAAAATGGAATCAGACTCGACCCAACTAAGAAGGCCCAGCTCCAGCCCAACTAAACCCCCCACGCGCGAATCGTTTTCCCACCGAAAGACCCACCCGCGCAGTCACTGACCGGTGGACCTCACTCCCTCTTCCTCTCTCTCGCAGACAGCACGGCCCCACGCCAGCTCAGCGTCGTCTTCCCCACGTTGAACTCGCCGGCCGTTTCCTGCCGTTGATGACGCGATTGAATTCGCTTCAATGCCGCGCTTAATCCTCGCCGTGACCCTGCGGTATTAATCGCCACGCTCTCCTCTTCTTTTCCCCTCAGATCCCACTCGACCAGAGCTACTAGGCTGCCCAAATTGCAACCTCGACTGCCACTGTCCCCGACAAACTCCGGAGACGATTCCGGCCGAACCCTGCCGCCCCTTGCCTCCTCGAGCACACAGCTGTGATCTACACCTCCAGGCGCACCTGCCCGTGTACTCCTGTCGCATGCGCGCGCTCAGAATAGTCGGCAACGGCAACAACCTGAGCGCCACCGTCTGTTTGCTACTCCGGCGACCCTTCTGGTAAGAACCTGACCGCCCCTCTCCTTCCCGATGACGCTCCTGCACTCGCCACACTCGGCCGCATCTCACCGTGCCCTTGTTTTCCCTCGGGGTGAACCGCAGCGTCGCCCTCGACGACCCCCAGAACCGCCTGACGCCGCCAACGTCTCCGGCGAGCAATCCCCGTCGTGTCTGAGAGCCCCTTGCCAAGCTGACCACGCGTTGAGCATCACCTCGACCTCGCGAGCATGGTGAGCACCCCCGTTTCCTTCTTTGCTTCCTCTATCGCCAGGTCCGCCGCTAGCAGAGCGCCGACGCCGCACGCCACCGTCGTCGCGCCGCTAGTTAGTGGCAAGTTGATTGTAGCCGTTCGATCTCGATCTAGCGGATAGGAAAGAAAACTTAAACGAAGGGGTATGGTTGCCTCTGCGCCACACGATCATACTTAGATCCAACGATTCAGAGAGGCTGATCCGTGCGAACCGGTACCGACCAGTAGAAACACGCCGCGTGGCAGTAGTTTGATTTAAAACAAATTCTGAATCTGATTTATATGCAAACTTGTAACTTGCATAACTTTTGATCCCCACGTCCAAAATTTGCAAATTTTATATCAATGGATTAAGAAAAACAATCCCTAGCCAACCATGCACTTTTTTTTAGTAAAAATCTTCTGGTAAAATGTTTTTTTTTGCAGAAACTTGTCTATGCTTGTTTAGGATATAAAATTTATTCCAAAATGATTTTTGGATTGAAATCTTTGCAAATGGTTTGTTTTGAACCTACTGACCCTAGGAAACAAATTGTGGATTCAAAAATGTATTTGGTGAAACAAAAGAATGAATCTTGTATTTAAACCATTTCTAGTCAAATAAAAATATGGCTTATTTATTAAAAATGGTTTTGGTAGAAAATCTTTGAGGAATGTTTTGGAAATAAACTATCTGACCCTAAACACAAGATTTTATGGTTTGAAAACATATTTTGTGAACCCTATAGATTAATGCCTTATTAAAAACATTTCTACACCACATAAAATGATACCTTGTTTTAAAAATGGTTTATAAAGTGAAACCTTTTGCAAATGACTTTGCCACTTTATAAAATGACCATTAGGTGTATCCAAATGTTTATGACCCATTAGAAACCACTTTTACAAATAAAACAACCCTTTTGCATGCTTGCATGTATTGTTTTGTTTATTATTTTATGTGATGAATTGCTTGATTGGTAGATTGAAATGTTGTTTGCTTGATTGAATTGTAGTGACTTGAAGTTTGTGATTGTTGCAAAGACAAAGAGTGAACTTATACTCTCTACCAAAAAGGCAAGTGATGCTACATACTTTTGTCCCATTATTTTCACTATGCATTAGTGATATTTCTAAGTAAGACTTGCATGGAATTTTGCTAAGTATAAACCATGCTATGGGAAAACCTAGTAGATGAAACCTTAGTAGAATTTTCCTAAGTTAAGATTCCTACTACTATCATGCTTAGCTTAGCTAATATAAAACAAGGGTGGAATATATATTCATGCTATGGAAAATTTCTAAGTCTGAGGACTTGATTTTTGTTTAATAAAACAACTAAGTAAATGAATCACCTTGGTGGAATGGAAAGAATGGTTTGTGTTGAGTGGTTACACAAGGCCAGGGGACTGGTGAACCTTGTGTATCTCACTTGTGGATGGCCACCCAGGAACAAAGAGATTTGAGATGTCAAATGTTGAGAAGCTTCAAGTGCAACCACATGGCATTATGGGATCTGCCTGGATCATATAGGTTGCAAGATCTTAGCCAAATGGACAGTTGGTGGTAGGGGTTTTATAGGTTGGAGCGCGTCCATTTTGGTCTAAGGGAAGGCTTCTGAAAGATCTTGACTTGGTGAAACCAAGTCTTGTGGGGAAAGTGCACCACCTCTGTAGAGTGTAAAATCTAAGTACTTAGCCATGTCCCTGGCAAAGGACAATTTGAGCATCAAGACATGGAAGCTATCAAGAATCTCATCATCCAAATTTCTAAGTTAAAAACTTGTGGTTGAACAAGGGTTAAAGGATCTTCAATCTTTGATTGGTAGATGCCTTGGGTGATTTTTGTCAAGCAAAAACTTAATGTTTTCAAATGATAAGGAAAAATCTATTTTTGAGCAATGCAAGCCTCAACTCCACTTTGCCAAATGCATATAGATGATAGACTCCACTATACTACCATAGTATCACTTGCCAATACAATTCAAATGTATTGACCCTTGTGGCTGTAACTTGTTATGTTGCAGGTTTGTTTGATATTAGTGAAGTTTAATGATTAGGATTACAAGTCTACAACCAATATGTTCTGTGGCACTTTGAAGATGAAGGACCCCATGCTATTGTTATATTCTGCTGCATTGTAATGAGATAGCCAAATGAGCTATGTAAGATGTAATAAATTATTTTATTCCTGGTTATAAAGTTGTATTATGACCTTTTTTTATATTACATATTAACTGTGGATGCTAGCTATTGATCTAGGGACTAGCATTGTAAACACAGGGATCTCTACCTTATTAAAGGTTGGGAACCTTACAAAGTCCCTCTCCCTCCACCGCCGGCCCATGGAGACCGAGTTGGGGAGGGACTCCCCTCCGCCTGGCGCGCCCCCTCCACCTATATAAGGAGGGGCAGGGCTGCCCCTCCTAGCACACAACTTGCACCCCACAAATCCTAGCTCCAATCCATCGGCGCCGCCACCTCCTGCTGCTGCCGCCTAGGGAAAACCCTAGCCGCCGACTTGGGCTTCCCCAAGACCTAGCCGTCGGCCTAGCCCTCTCTCCTTGGTGTGTCTAAACCCTAGATCACCGAGGGCTCTCTCATAGTCCACCATACTCGCTTTGGCTTAAGGCGAAGCCCTGCGAGATCTCCCCTCTACTTCCGGTACCACGCCGTCGTGCTGCCGGAATCGCGAGGAGAGTGCTACAACCTCCGCTGCCTGCTGGAACAAGGGAGAGGAAGGTCTTCATCGAGTACCGAACGTGTGACTGACTACGGTAGCGCTGCCGGAACGCGGTGCCGGAAGGATCGTCTACACGATCTTGAGATCGGGAAGAGTACGACTACATCACCCACGAGAATCCGCTCTCGTTAACCGCTTTGGAATCTTTGAGGGTGAGTTTCACTATCGACTCGTTGCTACAATCTAGTAGATAGATCTTGGCTTGTTTGTTTGCATGCGGTAGAAATTTTTTGTTTTCCATGCTACGAACCCCTACAGTGGTATCAGAGCCGTGTCTATATGTAGATCTGCTGCACGAGTAGAACACAATGGTAATTGTGGGCGGTGGTGCTTTTATTATCAATTGCTTCTTGTGTACTTTGCATCTTGCGGTATGATGGGATGAAGCGGCCTGGGCTAACCTTACATGACATCGTTCATGAGACTTGCTCCACGCTAAACATGCAACTTGTATTGCATAAGTGGCTTTGCGGGTGTCTGTATCTCCCATTATAGTAAGATCCAATTTACAACGGGCACTTGATATTTCTAGCATCAACGTTGTGGTTCTTGTTCGTAAGTTAGAGCGACACTTATTGAAAGCCCCAAACCACGTAAAATATGCAAAGAAAATTAGAGGCGTCTAACTTTGTTTTGCAGGGGTGTGCTGTGATGTGATATGGCCATGATTGTGATTATATTTGATGTATGCAATGTTACTTATTGTAAGTTGGCAACTGGCAGGAGCCATATGGTTGTCTTTAATTTCTGTTAAGACCCGCGTGTCTATTTCAAAGTAGTTGTAATAGTTGGAGCTGGTGGACGACAACCATGGAGCAGCGTCATTGACCTTCATGTTATGCCGGTGATGATGGAGATCATGTTCGTGCTTGAAGATGGAGATCGGAAGCACAAAGAAGAAAAGCCATATCATATCACATATTATGAATTGCATGTGATGTTAATCCTTTATGCATCTTGTATTGCTTAGTTAACGACGGTAGCATTATAAGATGATCCCTCAAGCACACAAATTTCAAGTTTTAAAGTGTTCATCCTTAGTTAGCACCGTTGCTAAAGCTTGTTGTTTCGAAGCACCACATGATGATCGGGTGTGTTAGATTCTGCAAGTGTATACAACGTGAGCAAGCCAGTTTTGCTCATGCAGAAGCTAAGGTTTGATCTTGACGAGCCTAGCATGTACAGACATGGTCTCGGAACACGGATCACCGAAAGGTAAAGCATGAATCATATAGTAGATATAATGAACATGTCGATTGTTCGCCACTGAAGCTACATCAACTCTCGTGATGATCGGTTTTGATGTGGTGGATTTGGTTCGTGTGATCACTAAAACAATGTGAGGGAGATTGTTTTGAGTGGGAGTTCACCTAGATTAATTTAACTATTAATTAGAACTCAATTTGTCATAAACTTAGTCTAAACTATTGCAAATATGTTGTAGATCAATGGCGGCCCCTACCATCAATTTTAATGCGTTCCTAGAGAAAGAAAAGTTGAAAAACAATAGAAGAAACTTCGCGGATTGGTTCCGCAATTTGAGGATTGTCCTCAATGCTGGTAATTTGACCTATGTGCTGGATGCACCGCTGGGTGACCCGCCTGCAGCTGATGCTATCGATGAGGTAAAGAATGTTTTCCTCGCTCAGAAGAATCAGTACTCCACTGTTCAGTGTGCTATCTTGTATGGTTTGGAATCGGAGCTTCAGAAAAGGTTTGAGAATTCAGACGCACATGATATTGTCCGTGAACTCAAAATGATATTTGAGGCTCACGCGGCAGTTGAGAGTTATGAGACTTCTGAAAAGTTCTTTAACTGCAAGATGGAAGAGGGCAGCTCCGTCAGTGAGCATGTGCTTAAGATGTCTGTGCACGCAAACAAACTCCAAAGTTTGGGTATAGTGATTCCTAATTCTTTGGGGATACATCGTGTCCTCCAATCACTACCACCAAGTTACAAGAACTTTGTGATGAACTACAATATGCAAAACATGGACAAGACGTTGCCAGAACTCTTCTCCATGTTGAAATATGCAGAAGTGGAGATCAAGAAAGAGCATCAAGTGTTGTTGGTCAATAAGACCACCAAATTCAAGAAAGGCAAGTCTAAGCAAAAGGGACACTTCAAGAAGGGTGGTAAGAAAGTTACCACACCGAAGAAGAAGACTGAGGCTGGACCTAAGCCTGATACTGAGTGCTTTTACTACAAGCAAGAAGGTCACAAAGCCTGATACTGAGTGCTTTTACTACTGAATTGCCCAAAGTACTTGGCGGATTTGAAGAACGACAACATCAAGAAGAAATGTATATCCGATATACATGTTATTGATGTGTATCTTGCTAGTACTCGTAGTAGTGTCTGGGTATTTGATACTGGTTCAGTTGCTCATATTTGTAACTCGAAACAGGTGCTGCAGAATAAACGGAAGCTAGCGAAGAACGAGGTGATGATGCGCGTTGGAAACGGATCAAAGGTTGATGTTATCACGGTCAGCACGCTACCTCTTCATCTACCATAGGGATTAGTTTTATACTTAAATAATTGTTATTTGGTGCCTGCGTTGAGCATGAACATTATATCGGGATCTTGTTTATTGCGATACGGTTACTTGTTTAAGTCCGAGAATAATGGTTGTTCGATTTATATGAGTAATATGTTTTATGCACATGCACCTTTGGTAGATGGTATATTCTTATTGAATCTCGATAGTGGAAATACACATATTAATAACATTGAGGCTAAACGTTTGAAATCGAGCGATAACTCGACCTATATGTGGCACTGTCGTCTTGGTCATATCGGAGTGAAGCGTATGAAGAAACTCCATTCCGATGGACTTCTTGAATCACTTGAAAGATGCGAAGCATGTCTGATGGGTAAAATGACTAAGACTCCATTTTCTGGTATGATGGAGCGAGCTACAGACTTATTGGAAATCATACATACCGATGTGTGTGGACCAATGAGTGTAGCATCGCGCGGTGGTTATCGTTATGTTCTTACCTTCAAGGATGACTTGAGTAGATATGGGTATATCTATTTTATGAAACATAAGTCCGAAACTTATGAGAAGTTTAAGGAATTTCAAAGTGAGGTAGAGAATCAACGTAACAAGAAGATTAAATTTCTACGTTCTGGTCGTGGAGGTGAATATCTAAGTTACGAGTTTGGAGAGCATTTGAAGAAATTCGGAATACTTTCACAATTGACACCGCCGGGAACACCACAGCATATGGTTCGTTCTATGATGTCACTTACAGATTTACCGCTATCATTTTGGGGTTATGCATTAGAAACAGCTGCATTCACTTTAAATAGGGCACCATCTAAATCCGTTGAAACGACACCGTATGAATTATGGTTTGGAAAGAAACCTAAATTGTCGTTCCTTAAAGTTTGGGGTTGCGAAGCCTATGTAAAGAAGTTACAGCCGGACAAGCTTGAACCCAAAGCGGAAAAATGTGTCTTCATAGGATACCCAAAGGAAACTATTGGGTATACCTTCTATCATAGATCCGAAGGCAAAATCTTCGTTGCTAAGAATGGATCCTTTCTAGAGAAGGAATTTCTCTCGAAAGAAGTGACTGGAAGGAAAGTAGAACTCGACGAGGTTGTTGAACCTTCTCTCGAACTTGCGAGTAGGGCAGCACCGGAAGAAGTTCCTGTGGTTCCTACAACAATAAGAGAGGAAGCTAATGATGATGATCATGAAACTTCGGTTGAAGTTGCTACAGAGCCTCGCAGGTCAACGCGAACTCGTACCACTCCTGATTGGTATGATCCCGTTATGAGTGTCATGTTGGTGGACAACACCGATGACCCTGAGACATATGAAGAAGCGATGATGAGCCCAGATTCCAATAAATGGCAAGAAGCCATGAAATCCGAGATTGGATCCATGTACGAAAACCAAGTATGGACTTTGGTGGACTTACCAGATGGCCGGAAGGCTGTCGAGAACAAATGGATTTTCAAGAAGAAAACAGATGCTGATGGTAATTTAACCGTGAAAGTGTAAGATGGTTAACCTAGAGGGGGGGGTGAATAGGTTTCTACAAGATTCTTTATAATCTTTTGCAAGTTTTAGGCTTTGCGGAATATAAGTGAGACTAAATGCAAACTAGGTGAGGCAACCTAGATGATGTACAAGATACTTCAAGTTCGAAGGCTATCACAAGATAAGCAACACAAGTAAGAGATCGGTTAAGGAATAACCGAAGAACGCGGAGACGAAGATGTATTCCCGTGTTCACCACCTTTGGGAAGGGGGCTACGTCACGTTGGAGAGGTGTGAGGTTCCACGAAGGATTACTCACGCGCAACAAAGGCTCACCTTCTTCTCCGAGCCTATCCCACGAAGGAATAGCTCACTTACTCGTGGTAGACTTTAGGGTAGTCTCCAAACCCTCACAAACTTTCCACGGGGCAAATCACAATCCGAATGCCTCCGAGCGACCCTAGCCGCCTAGGGTTTCCCACAAACCCAAGAGTAACAAGCTAACTCGATGAACTCAAGGGGGAATGAACTTTGGCTTGGTGGAAACGTAGATCGGGACCTCCTCTTCCTTTCTACCAAAGGGATTTGGATTTGGTTGGGTAGAATGGGAGATCCTCAAGCTTTTGTGTTTCAACAATGGGGAGAGAGAGAGCTTCAAGAAATGATATGAACTGAATGCCTAACATACTCAAGCTGGAAGAAGGGATATTTATACTCAAGGAGAAAAACTAGCCGTTTTGAGCCAAAAACGCAAGGTCCGGTTTTAAGTTCGGTTGGTCCGGCCCACACATCGGACAGTCCGGTCCACATCCCGGAAAACCGGACTGAAACCGAAACTGCTCTCAGTACCTAGACTCGGATAGACTCGGAGATAGAAAACCGGAGAACCCGGTTTGAGTCCGGATTTCCGATCCTGACACCGGACGGTCCGGTCTGGGAGCCGGTCCAACCGGTCTGAAAACCGGATCTGCAGAAAAGGCTCAGGTGGATAGGATTTCTTCTCTTCTCTCTTTGGTGATGGATTAGGTAGGAGAGAGGGATGTGTATATGGCTTAGGTGATCATCCCCAACAAGCTCATCGAGAGAACCCCTCTTAATAGTGCAGAGCTCCTAACTGGACTCAAATTACATGAAAAGGGAAAACTCCGGTGCGAAGCTTCGTTATCAAAATGGGGGGGTCTCCGATAACATTTCATCACAGCATTGGACTAGAACCTGTGTAAGACACTAGAAATAGCATTAGTCCACTCTAACCATGGTGTCATTGTCAACCAAAAATAGCATAGGGTAAAATACCCTTTCAATCTCCCCCTTTTTGGTTGGCGATGACAAACCGAGCTAGAGTTCGCAAAGATATTATCAACAAAAATAGACATAGTCATAGCATGATATAAATATCCATGGTTTACACACATAGCACAAACTTGTTCAACAGACAGAACGAAAGCAGATAGTTCATACATAAAGCGAAAGGGAAAGCACAATGCCATAAGAAGCAATGAGAACGCAAGGGGCATTGTGCTAACGGCAAACCCCGGAAAACCCGTAGATAACTAATAGAACTCTACTCTTCTCCCCCATTGGCATCGAGACACCAAAAAAGGAAGAGGAGGAGAGCGATGCTAACGCAACCCAACTAGAAGAACGGCGGAGGAGGAGGAGGAGGGACATCTTCCTCTTCAGAGTACTCGTCACTATCAGCAGCATCATCATTGTCCTCATCATCAACATGACCACTGGCGGAGGGACCACGGGACCACTGGGAGCAACCGACCAGGAAGAATCAGCACCCTCGATCGGACCTATGCAAGTTTGGGCAAAATTCACCAAACCCGCATAGAAACGATTCAAAGGTGCCACCAGCACTTTCGCGGGTGGAAAACGAAGTAATAACATCACAACAGTCCTCGATGGGACCCAGAACAGATATATATACAATGACGAGGAGCCAAGAATACATATAATATACAAGATCCAAATCACCTTGAAAATGATATAGCGTCCAGCTACGGACAAGATGCAAATGGGGCTAAGAGCCCTGAAGAATAACCAATGGCGTCCATAACCTGCCAGGCCAAGCCGGAAGGGTAACCACGCTAACGGCGTCGATCCCGAAACCTGCTTAACAAAAGGTGCCGACAAAGGGCAAAGCAGAAAACAAAAGAGGAGCGTCGATCGAGGCCAAGACACGGCGAGGCTAGAATTCGGTCCTCGCCTACATAGGTATGGTGGATCAAGCGGCAGCGGCATGCACTAAACAACCTATAGAGACTCGATACAATGGCGGATTTCGAGTGGGATGAGAATGACCTATCCGGATCCAACTCAAGCTAACACCAAACAAACCCATCCTGGTGTTTCCCCTCGAGACCAAACGAGGAAGTCAATCAAGAACTCACGTTGGCGGTTTTACTTATTCAGTTATAGTTGCACTTTACTAGTCGGTTTAAATAATCGTCTGATAAGGTAAGCAAGGCACTTTTAGTTAACCATTCCATTATAGTGGTAACTCTTACTAATCGTGTGCAAATAGCATGAGATAATCCCAAAACCCAGTTGTTGGTACTTTTATTCAGCCAATTGCTTGTAGTTGCAATACTTACTAATCGAGACACAATTGTCGCAAGCGACAACCAAACAAACAAGGGTGGGCGTATTAATTAGCCATTCCATTATAGTGGAGCTAATTACTAGTCATTATAAGTCAAATTTATAGCGATAAACTTTAGTTATGCTTGTCTATGATCGAGATCTTTGCTCCAAGTCGTCCATATCCGCGGACACGCTTTCGCTTTCAAAGTTTTACCGGGGTGCACCAATAGCAACACACGCCGATCAACCTCGGAAAACCAAATCAAAACCCAACGAGGCTTTCACGATGAACAATCACAGGATTCATAAATATTTCAGGGGGCCACCCCTTAGAGTAGACTCCGCAACGGCGTAAGCAAGCTCCGAGACGGCCTCAAGGTTTGGGTGGACGGCGGTAAACAACAAGGAACCCGAAAGTGTGGCTGGGCTTGTCGACACCGCGAAACGTGTCCCGATCCAAAATAAGACAGCAGTGCTCCTCGCACAATCGTAAATAAAGCGAGCAGTAGCATGGCATAAGCAGGATAGTAAAACACCTCAAACTAGTTTGTGGCCCCAAGAAATAAGAATGAATCAAGCTCGCTCGGGGTCCCATATACCTCCGGATGTGGATAGCGCATAAAAATCAAGGAACAGTATCAAGTACTCGGGTCTTACGGGACACAAGTGCTCGAAACCAAATATTATCTATCACCCACCGATGCCTCTGCTTACTCAATTTTAGTTGTTAAACAGAAATTAAAGTGACGATAAGTAAAACTAGAATCATCTCCAACATCAACATGCGGCAATACATCAGCAACTGTGGCATATGGCGACACACATCAGCACTTAAGCAAGCAACTGCGACGCGCAAGTCCAACTATCTACCAAACAACAGGTACTAGGGTGTGTCCAAGGCAATATAGGGCTGCACGGTATATCAAGGGGTACGGAATCTAGAGCATCGCAACACAGATAGCAATAGATCAACAGGAGGGAATAAATACTATAAAAGTAAGATAGGTAGAAAGGGGGAGATGCTCGCCTGAAAACATTGTCGAAAGGTTCATCCGAAGATCGGGGCGAAGCTCACATCAACTCAACGGCCTTATCCGCGAAGAAGCAAAACACTAGAAGAAACACCGGATGCAATATTTAATAAACGACAGAAGATCGGCATGATGCATGTATGATGGATGACATGGCAAAGGTGCGATGCAATTAGGTCATATTAAGCGGAACCGGGGTCCCGGCAATTAATTAGATGGTGCAAGTTGTTTAGAACCCCCGCAAATTAAATGTTGTTTAACATGGTAGAAGATAGCACCGGGTTCGCTACACAAATTTAAATGAGGCCAATATAAGGCTAGATTTGCCCGCATATGGGCCCCATATTTAATTATTAGGTGAATCGGCAAAAGGCCCCCAAACCACAGATATGCATGCGAGATGAATGATTAATATGCAACAGTTGTTATTATGTTATGAAATAGGGTTTCGGAAAGGGTTCACACATTAGGGGTGGTCGACGATCTTGGGGTTCCGGGGTTCGGGGTCCAGGGTTCGACGGATCGGCGAGAACGTTCTCGGTCTCCGGGGTTAGGGTCTCGGACCGGGGTAGGTCTTGGCGCAACCGGGGAGCAGGGCTTGGTTGGCGTCGGGGCGCATCGGCTTCTTCCGGGTCGATGCCGTTCTTGTCGTTGCGCAGATCTTGTCGGGTCCCACGGTTGATCTTGCCGTCACGAGGATCTTGTCGGGACCGTGTACCGGGTCGGTCTTGGCGTTCACGAGGGAGTACTTGTCGCACATGTTTTCTTCGGGTGCTCTTTCGATGATCTTGTCGTCGAGGGGAACTGGACGGGTCCGCGGCGAAGATCTTGTGGATCCAGCGTCTCGGTATCCGGTAGGCGTACTCGTCGGCACGGGGTTCGGTTTTCGGTTCGGATCTTGGCGTCCTGCGATGAAGGGCTTGGCGGTTTCCGAGGTTCGGTGCCGAAGGTCGTTGGCGAGCTCGGGGTGCTCCAAAAGGGCCATAGGGTTCACATGCGGTTCCCAGGACACATACACGAGCACACACATACACGCACACGTGCAGCGGGCCCACAGGGCAACGGTGGCGGGCCAGGCGTGGTGGACGGTGGCGCAGGGAGCTGCTGGAGGCGGTTGAACGCGGCCGGGGCGCTTGGGGGGCTCGAGGACGGAACCGCGGGGAGGGTCGTTGCCGGCGGGGAGGAGCGACGGGGACCGCTGGCGTCTGGCGGGTCGCTGGAGGTGGACACGGCGGCGCAGGAGGGGTCGGCGGCGGGCCGGGCGAGCCCGCCCGGGCAGAGACGCGCGGAGAGCCGGAGAGGGCGGCGCCGTCGGCTGGCAGAGGAGGCGCCGGCGGGAGGAACGGGGTCGGGAGATGGGCGAGGCGGGACTCAGGAGGCGGCCGCGGCGGACGCGAGGGGCGGCGGCCGAGCACGCGGAGGTGGTTGAGGCAGGCGCGAGTGGGGCCCGGCGACGGAGAGGCGGTGGAGGCCGAGAGGCGCGCCTTGGGCTTGGCGCGGCGGCGACGGGCGCGCGCGGCTCGTGGCTCGCAGAGGCGGAGGCGCGCGGATGTCTGGGGGGAGCGGGCTCGGGCGGGCTCGGGAGGAGGCGCGGGGAGGCGGCTCCGTGGCGGCGGACGCGGCGCCGGAGAGCGGAGCAGACGGTGGGGCGGGCCGGGGCATTGTCGGCGACGCGCCGGGGACTGGGGAGGCGGGAGCGGGCGGGCGGGACGCGTCAGGGCCAGAAGACGAGGGAGAGGCGCCGGCGACGCTGGAAGGTGGGCAGAGGGGCGGCGAGGCTAGAGAGGGCCGGGTCGCAGGCGCGCGGGGAGAGAGGGGTTGGGGAGGGAAGAGGAACAGTGGAGCGGCAGGTGGGGTGGTGGGTTCCGCGGGGGTCCGGGTGAGCTGCCAGGCCATGGGGCCGCATGCGGGCATCAAGTGCGTGGCGGCGTGGCAGGGACGTGTAGGTGGGCGTGGGGCCAGGGGAAGGGGCCCAGGCGGTGGGTGGTGGTTTGACTGGGAGGTGGGGATTACAGGTGGGTCCTGGCAGATAGAGAGGTAAGAGGGACTAGGTGAGAAAGAGAGTGAGGGGAAAAGAGGAGGATAGGTGAGGTGGCGGTGGTGGGTAGGTTTTGGGGTGAGAGGGTGAGGTGGCGGTTCTTTGTTGGTGGGTAGGAATAGATTGGGTGAGACTAGGATTTAGGAGGGCTTCCGTTTGTGTTTGTTTAGCTCTGTATAAAATAGAACTAAGCTACTTTACAAAATAGTTTTGGGACAAATAAAATCTCCAAAGCGATCGGAGTTTTGTGTTTGAAAATGAGAGGGGTTTTTGTACAATGCAAAACTAGGCTTTTCAAATAATGCAGCCAAACAATGCATGATGATGACGATGCAATGCACAAATTCAACGCGATTTTCTAGTAGTGGTTTTGCGGGATGCCACACCGACACCACTAACAATGGATCTCGCCCTCGAGATCCGCCTCAAGGTACCGGAAAGAAGGTCGGCGATCTGCATCTTCGCGCTTGGTGTAGATCCTCGCGACACCACTAACGAGGGTTCCTTCTTCATCTGGTAATCGGCGACACCACCAACAAAGGGTCGTTGTTCCTGATTGTCGAGAGAACTCTCCGGGAACAAAAGGTCGAAGTTAAAGGTAAAGCCACCTCTAACTTTCATGGATAGAGCAAAATCGCTGGATCCACTGATTCGACATGCAAGAGTGAATGATAAGAGCAGTGGTAGGGTAGCTAATCCATCCCGCACTCAAACCATTACTCTGCACACGAATAGGCGGATTAAGCAACCAACTCTCGGAATTAGACTGAAGATCCCCTTAGAGGGTATCCGGAACAAAGGAATGCTGCCAGCAGAGATCGTATGAAAGACACACTGATTAGGTTTCGCGATGGTTCCGTTGGCATGAACAACACGTGCTCAAGGTCGACTCCAACTTCACCAAAGCTCGTCCTTCTCATATGTTTTTCAACGACACTGATATCCAGCAAGGAACACAGATGGACAAAGAGATCCAGAACAACAGATTGGAGGAAGGGTACAACAGACAAGTTTCAGATTGATGATCGTAGCACCTCCGTTACAAAAGAGAGATAGAGAAACCCTGAAGGTACGACGGAAACCCAACCACGAGAAATCCTGGACTCGCAGAAAGAGAAGAGAGCGGATTCAAAACACGTCGAGTTAAGAGGAGAATAGCAGAGGGGTAAGGAGTAAAATCAGACCTAATCAGAACTATCCAACCGATTTTGCAAAATAGTTTTGACACTCTACTTCGGCCGTTAGCTAGGTTATCCTACAGGCTGGACTTGTGGGGTATCGCAACTGCTGAGCTCTGATACCACTCTGTAGCACCCTCAGAATCGGACCTATGCAAGTTTGGGCAAAATTCACCAAACCCGCATAGAAACGATTCAAAGGTGCCCACCAGGCACTTTCGTGCGGGTGGAAAACGAAGTAATAACATCACACAACAGTCCTCGATGGGACCCGCAGAACAGATATATATAACAGCGACTCCAGGAGCCAAGAATACAGATATAATATACAAGATCCAAATCACCTTGAAAATGATATAGCGTCCGACTACGGACAAGATGCAAATGGGGCTAAGAGCCCTGAAGAATAACCAATGGCGTCCATAACCCTGCCCAGGCCAAGCCGGAAGGGTAACCCTGCTAACGGCGTCGATCCCGAAACCTGCTTAACAAAAGGGGTGCCGACAAAGGGCAAAGCAGAAAACAAAAAGAGGGAGCGTCAGTACTGAGGCCAGTACACGGCGAGGCTAGAATTCGGCGGTCCTCGCCTACATAGGTATGGTGGACTGAAGCGGCAGCGGCAGCATGCACTAAACAACCTATAGAGACTCGATACAACTGGCGGATTTCAGAGTGGGATGAGAATGACCTATCCGGATCCAACCTGAAGCTAACACCAAACAAACCCATCCTGGTGTTTCCCCCTCGAGACCAAACGAGGAAGTCAACCGAAGAACTCACGCAGTTGGCAGTTTTACTTATTCAGTTATAGTTGCGGCACTTTACTAGTCAGGTTTAAATAATCGTCCTGATAAGGTAAGCAGTGGGCACTTTTAGTTAACCATTCCATTATAGTGGTAACTCTTACTAATCAGGTGCAAATAGCATGAGATAATCCCAAAACCCAGCAGTTGTTGGTACTTTTATTCAGCCAATTCGTTGTAGTTGCAATACTTACTAATCAGACACAATTGTCGCAAGCGACAACCAAACAAACAAGGGTGGGCAGTATTAATTAGCCATTCCATTATAGTGAAGCTAATTACTAGTCATTATAAGTCAAATTTATAGCAGTAAACTTTAGTTATGCTTGTCTATGATCGAGATACTGTGCTCCAAGTCGTCCATATCCGCGGACACGGCTTTCAGAAAGTTTTACCCGGCCGGGGTGCACCAATAGCAACACACGCTCGATCAACCTCGGAAAAACCAAATCAAAACCCAACGAGGCTTTCACGACTGAACAATCACAGGATTCATAAATATTTCAGGGGGCCACCCCTTAGAGTAGAATCCGCAACGGAGTAAGCAAGCTCCGAGACGGCCTCAAGGTTTGGGTGGACGGCGGTAAACGACTGGGAACCCGAAAGTGTGGCTGGGCTTGTCGATACCGCGGAAACGTGTCCCGATCCAAAACAGTACAGTGTGCTCCTCGCACAATCGTAAATAAAGCAGTAGCATGGCATAAGTACAGGATAGTAAAAACACCTCAAACTAGTTTGTGGCCCCAAGAAATAAGACTGAATCAAGCTCTGGCTCAGGGGGGTCCCATATACCTCCCGGATGTGGATAGCGCGCAAAATCAAGGAACAGGTATCAAGTACTCGGGGTCTTACGGGACACAAGTGGGCGTTCGAAACCAAATATTATCTATCACCCACCGATGCCTCTCGCTTACTCAATTTTAGTTGTTAAACAGAAATTAAAGTGACGATAAGTAAAACTAGAATCATCTCCAACATCAACATGCGGCAATACATCGAATCGTGGCATATGGCGACACACATCAGCACTTAAGCAAGCAACTGCGACGCGCAAGTCCAACTATCTACCAAACAACAGGTACTAGGGTGTGTCCAAGGCAATATAGGGCTGCACGGTATATCAAGGGGTACGGAATCTAGAGCATCGCAACACGATAGCAATAGATCAGGAGGGAATAAATACTATAAAAGTAAGATAGGTAGAAAGGGGAGATGCTCGCTTTGAAAACATTGTCGAAAGGTTCATCCGAAGATCGGGGCGAAGCTCACATCAACTCAACGGCCTTATCCGCGAAGAAGCAAAACACTAGAAGAAACACCGGATGCAATATTTAATAAACGACAGAAGATCGGCATGATGCATGTATGATGGATGACATGGCAAAGGTGCGATGCAATTAGGTCATATTAAGCGGAACCGGGGTCCCGGCAATTAATTAGATGGTGCAAGTTGTTTAGAACCCCCGCAAATTAAATGTTGTTTAACATGGTAGAAGATAGCACCGGGTTCGCTACACAAATTTAAATGAGGCCAATATAAGGCTAGATTTGCCCGCATATGGGCCCCATATTTAATTATTAGGTGAATCGGCAAAAGGCCCCCAAACCACAGATATGCATGCGAGATGAATGATTAATATGCAACAGTTGTTATTATGTTATGAAATAGGGTTTGAAAGGGTTCACACATTAGGGGTGGTCGACGATCTTGGGGTTCCGGTTCGGGTCCGAGGTTCGACGGATCGGCGAACGTTCTCGGTCTCCGGTTAGGGTCTCGGACCGGGTAGGTCTTGGCGCAACCGGGAGCGGGCTTGGTTGGCGTCGGGCGCCGGCTTCTTCCGGTCGATGCCGTTCTTGTCGCTATGAGATCTTGTCGGGTCCACGGTTGATCTTGCCGTCACGAGGATCTTGTCGGGACCGTACCGGTCGGTCTTGGCGTTCACGAGGAGTACTTATCGCACATGTTTTCTTGGTGCTCTTCGATGATCTTGTCGCCGAGGAAGACGGGTCCGCGGCGAAGATCTTGTGGGTCCAGCGTCTCGGTATCCGGTAGGCGTACTCGTCGGCACGGGGTTCGGTTTTCGGTCCGGATCTTGGCGTCCTGCGATGAAGGGCTTGGCGGTTTCCGAGGTTCGGTGCCGAAGGTCGTTGGCGAGCTCGGGGTGCTCCAAAAGGGCCATCGGGTTCACATGCGGTTCCCAGGACACATAAACGAGCACACATACACACGCTGCCCACAGGGCAACGGTGGCGGGCCAGGCGTGGTGGACGGTGGCGCAGGGAGCTGCTGGAGGCGGTTGAACGCGGCCGGGGCGCTTGGGGGGCTCGAGGACGGAACCGCGGGGAGGGTCGTTGCCGGCGGGGAGGAGCGACGGGGACCGCGCCGGCGGGCGGCGGGTCGCAGCTTGGAGGTGGACACGGCGCGGGCAGGAGGTCGGGCGCGGGCGAAGCTCCGGCCCGGGAAGCAGAGAGGCGCGGAGAGCTGGAGAGGCGGCGCTGCCACAAGAGGAGGCGCCGCGGCGGGAGGAACGGGGTCGCGGAGATGGGGCGAGGCGGGGACTCATGGAGGCGGCGGGCGGGACGCGAGGGCGGCGGGCGGGCGCACGGCGGAGGTGGTTGAGGCAGCCGGGCGAGGCAGGGGGGCGACGGCCGGAGAGGGCGGTGGAGGCCGGAGGACGCCGCCTTGGCCTGGGCGGGCGGGCGCGGGCGCGTCTTGAGCTCGTGGTAGCTCGCAGAGGCGGAGGCGCGGATGTCTGGGCCGGAGCGGGCTCATGGCGGGCTCGAGGAGGAGGCGGAGGAGGCGGCCGTGGCGGCGGGCCAGCGGGCGGCCGAGAGACGGCGAGCGGTGTGGGGCGGGCAGGGGCATTGTCGCTGCGGACGGCGACTGGGAGGCGGGGAGGCGGCGAGGGACGCTTCGGCCGTGGCACGAGGGAGAGGCGCCGGCGACGCTGGAAGGTGGGCAGAGGGGCGGCGAGGCTAGAGAGGGCAGGTCAGCAGCGCTGGGAGAGGGGTTAGAGGGAAGAGGAGCAGGTGGAGCGGTGGGGTGGTGGGTTCATGGGGTCGGGTGAGCTGCCGCGTGGGGCCCATGAGGCAATCTTGGCGGCGTGGCGTGGCCGAGCGGGGGGACGTGTAGCGCGGTAGGTGGGCGTGGGGCCAGGGGAAGGGGCCCAGGCGGTGGTGGTTTGACCGGGAGGTGGGGATTACAGGTGGGTCCGGTGGCGATAGAGAGGGTAAGAGGGACTAGGTGAGAAAGAGAGGGGGAAAAGGAGGATAGGTGAGGTGGTGGTGGGTAGGTTTTGGGGTGAGAGGGTGAGGTGGCGGTTTCTTTGTTGGTGGGTAGGAATAGATTGGGTGAGACTAGGATTTAGGAGGGGCTGCTTCCGTTTTGTGTTTGTTTAGCTCTGTATAAAATAGAACTAAGCTACTTTACAAAATAGTTTTGGGACAAATAAAATCTCCAAAGCGATCGGAGTTTTGTGTTTGAAAATGAGAGGGGTTTTTGTACAATGCAAAACTAGGCTTTTCAAATAATGCAGCCAAACAATGCATGATGATGACGATGCAATGCACAAATTCAACGCGATTTTCTAGTAGTGGTTTTGCGGGATGCCACAAGAACCCAGAGAACATAGCATCATCAAGAGGCGGCATCTCATAGTTGACATAAGGAACAAGGGCCATCTCAGGACCATCAGGTGGAGGAGTGACATTCTGGGTCGCAAGATAATCATTGTGGCGACGTCTAGTCTCCTGGCTCAATTCCAAAGCCTTGTGACTCACATCATAGGAAGAACGGCACATCTGGAATAGCCTCGTGAAAAACTTGGCAGCACCACCCTTCGGCCTTGGGTGAGAGGAGGACTCACCAACAGGACGACGAGAACCAGCCCAAGTAGAAAAAGAAGGCCGAGGATCATGAGCAGCTTTGGTGCGGTGCTCAGGAGTCCGCATCCCAGGGACCTTAGGAGTGTGTGCACGGAGACAGAGATTAAGAATTTCTTGTTCCTCACGCTCGCCTACCATCACACCAGGCGGCACCACCCGATTGAGCAGCTTCTGAACATATGCGCAGAAAGTGGGAGTCATCCTATCCAAAGCAGCCCGCCGCAGCTCACAGTACACAAAGTCACATCCATCAATCTTCCTCAGCCGATCCGGGTGACAATAGTACAACAAGTTGGCAAAATACCCACGGCAGTTGGTGGAATCGCCAACACGGGGAACAAGGGACTGACGAAATTTAGTGGCCAAGGTATGATAGTAGTAATACATGTCAGTCATGCACGGAGGACTCCACTGAGAATCACTGGGATAGCAGAAAGCAAGAGTCTCAACAGGCTTGACCTTCTCACTGTGAATACAGAAGCCGCCGCCTCGACCAGTGTAGCCCATGACATCGACCAAATCAGCATAAGTATCCTGAAAGCACCTCGTGCCAGTCATCCAAGTCATAATGCGATCCTCATCATCATGAAAAAAGACTGTGCAAAAGAACTGACGGATGAAGTCGGGGTAATAGTCCTCCTTGAGACAGACGAGGTCGAACAGATCCATTTTCCTCAAAGCTTCATCAACATAGAAGTAATCAGAGGCTGCATACATATTGAACCACTCCATATTGAGAGCTTGAATGTGGCCACAAGGAGTGACCCGGAACTGAGTGTAAATGTGATCCCACATCATAGCCTGAGTCCTAGTCCAAAACTTCTTGCCAGATCCTTTATAGGTGCGTTGCTTGAAGCGATAGGGATTCTGCTTGCGGAGTTCCCGGTACTGACCAATCTCCATACCCTTCAGATTTTGACAAGGCACATCCTTAGCCTCGGCCTGAGAAGCTTGCTGCTTACCCCTGTTAGCTTTGAGTTTGATGCGCCCAGAGCGAGCGCTCCCCTCAGGCTCAAGCTGCACAGACTGAGGGTTGCGACAAGCCCGCTTACTCCTGTTAGCTACTGCAGGCACATACTCATGATCAGGCACATACTCAGCACTAGCAGAATCAGCGTCTTCACCTGTGAAAAAGAGAGAGAGAGATTGCGGAGCATAGAGATAAGTACTCATGCCAAAGGAGAGGATGAGAGAAAAATAAACTTGGATTTGGGCAAGTGCATGGTAAAATAAGAGACATTGCAGAGAGGTCCGGTGCCAGGGCCGGAGCAACCGAGCCCAGAACCGGATGGTCCGGTGCTAGGGCCGGTCGGACCAAACGCAGAACCGGACGGTCCGGTGTCAAAGCCGGAAAACCGAAATCAGACCGGACGGTCCGGTGCCAGGGCCGGAACAACCGGGTTTGAAACCGAGATCCACGGAGACCACTATGCAATGTAAAAAATCGTACCAATGACTCATGTACTTGCGCAAATACAGTTCTAAGCAGAGTGGGTAGGACATGGAGGAACGAGGGTGGGGGGAAAAAACTAGGTGGACCCCTAATTTCTCAAATCCAACACAATGTATAGCAAAACATAGGGATTTGAGAAGGACAAGAGGATAGGGATAAAAGGAGTACCCGAGGACATGGATTCCCGTGAAGGAAAGCACCAAGGATCCCTTGAGGAAGGAGGAAACCAAAAAGAGCCCGAACCGCCGCGAGAGGAAGAAATTCCTTTGGTGAGAAGCCTCCAAAAGTCCTTCCTTACGAAATGGTGGCCCGATCTATGGATCCTAGGGGTGGAATCACCCTAGGAGAGGAGGGGAGGGTGGGGAGGGGCGACAATGGAGGAGGAGAGGTCGGGGGAAGTGAAGTGGAACTGTGGGAGGAGGGGGGACCAGGGAGAAGAGGGAGAAAAGAAAAAAAACAGATCTGAAACTCGGTTTTAAGTTCGGTTGAACCGAGATCCAAACCGGAGGACCCGGTCTACAGCTCGGAAAACCGGAGTAGAACCGAAAAACGGTTCAGATACGAGATCCGGATAGACCCGGTATAGTATAACCGGACTTTCCGGTTCTGGTCCGGTTTTCCGACGCTGGCACCGGGCTGTCCGGTCTGGGAGCCGTCGACCGGGCTAAGAACCGAACAACAGAATGTTTTTTTTTGTTTTCGAGGATGGCATGTGCAATTAGAGGAAGATAGTAGACTCCAAAAGGGTAGAGGAAGCAGGTGATCTAGGCATGCCTATTGGAAAGAATCAATTTCAACCTCACAAAGAGCAACAATAGGCATGATTCGAAGATATCAAGAGCGAGAGGAAAGATCAAACTCAGAGAGCCTCAAGATGGAAAACATTGAAAAGCAAAGGAGGCTAGAAGGTTGTGGGGGATT
Organism: Avena longiglumis; assembly: GCA_030063025.1. Classification (NCBI taxonomy): domain Eukaryota; kingdom Viridiplantae; phylum Streptophyta; class Magnoliopsida; order Poales; family Poaceae; genus Avena; species Avena longiglumis. Next base: position 141,131,238 of record CP125974.1, read on the forward strand.
TCTCCCCCTATGTTTAAGAACATGTGTCCTGACGCCTCAAAGATAGATGCTTGGACTCATATCATGACACGAGATCAATTTATGTTGCACACATAGGTATGCATCAAACCAAGACATGGTAAGATGGCTATCCCTACATGTGCGGCGCAACTAGTCTACACAGCATGTTAAGAGCAATAATATAGTGCAAGAAGCAAATCAATCCAAGTTTTGGGGATCTAGGATACCGAGTTCTCGCCTCAACATGACAAATCGGGCTTCATCCAAAGGCTTCGTGAAGATATCGGCCAATTGGAACATCGTACCCACATGAGTGAGATTGATATCACCATTTGCAACATCGTCATGTAGGAAGTGGTGGCGAATGTCAATATGTTTGGTGCGGCAATGTTGGACGGGGTTGTTGGCGATCTTTATCGCGCTTTCATTGTCACATAGAAGAGGCACCATACCAAGAGACACACCATAGTGTTTCAAGGTTTGCCTCATCCATAACAATTGAGCACAACAAGATGCCGCGGATATATATTCGGCTTCGGCGGTGGATAGGGCTGTGGAGTTCTGTTTCTTGGAATACCAACTCACCAACGACTGGCCAATAAATTGGCAAGCCCCGGAGGTTGATTTCCGGTCAACTTTATCACCTGCCCAATCGGCATCCGAATATCCAACAAAGTCAAAGGTTGACCCCTTTGGATACCAAAGCCCGAGAGTAGGAGTGAGAACAAGGTACCTAAAAATCCGTTTGACCGCCATCAAGTGGCACTCCTTGGGAGCGGATTGAAAACGAGCACACATTCCTACACTTAACATGATATCCGGCCTAGAAGCACAAAGGTAGAGCAAGGAACCAATCATAGAACGATATACCTTTTGATCCACGTCCTTCTCACCTACTCCAAGGCCAAGTTATCCATTTAGTGGCATGGGTGTCTTCATGGGATTAGCCTTGGCCATCTTGAACTTATTGAGCATATCCTTAATGTACTTTTCTTGAGAGATGAAAGTGCCATGAGGAAGTTGCTTTATGATGAAGCCTAGAAAGAACTTCAACTCCCCCATCATGGACATCCTAAATTTCATAGTCATCAACTCGGCAAAAGCTTTGTTATGAGATTCGTTAGTTCCACGAAAGATAATATCATCAACATATATTTGAACAATAAATAAGCCACCCCCTTTAACCCGTTTGGTGAAAAGGGTGGAATCGACCTTACCCACGCTAAACCCATCCATGAGTAGAAAATCCCTAAGGTGCTCATACCAAGCACGAGGAGCTTGCTTTAGTCCGTAGAGATCCTTATGGAGTAGATACACATGGTTGGGATAGCTTGTGTTTTCGAAACCTGGGGGTTGAGCTACATATGCAACCTCTTTCAAGGGACCATTAAGAAATGCACTTTTCACATCCATTTGATAAAGCTTGAAGTTATGGAAAGATGCATAAGCAAGCAAGAGACGAATAGATTCAAGACGAGCAACGGGCACAAAGGTGTCCTCATAGTCAATACCTTCTATTTGGGCATACCCTTGCGCCACTAACCTTGCTTTATTCCTCGTGACGACCCCGTTCTCATCTTGCTTGTTTTTGAACACCCACTTGGTCCCAATAACATTGATGCGATGATCTTTAGGCCTCTCCACAAGAGACCATACTTCATTGCGGGTGAAACACTCGAGTTCTTCTTGCATGGCAATGACCCAATCCGGATCCTCCAAAGCCTCATGTACCTTAAGGGGCTCGAAGTTGGACACAAAAGCATGGTGCCCACAAAAGGTTGTGAGGTTCTTCTTCTTGGCATGGGTCTCGATCCCTCTTGATATGCTTTCAAGGATATTGTTGACTTGAAGTCCACTTGCAATGGAGGCGGCCTTAATCTTCCGAATTGTGCCTTCATGATCAACAAATTCATCTTTTGAGGGGCCTTGATTGTTGACACCATCTTGAGCTTGGCCTTAAGATGGAGGTTGATCTTCTACTTGGTCTTGCTCAAAGGTTTGAGGGCTTGGTTCTTGTTCTTCGGTTTGCAAGGCATCATGAGAGAGATGTTGATCTTGTGATGCATTTGATGGCTCAACTTGGATAGAGCTTGGCTCTTCTTGAGTTGAGCTTGATTCTCCCCCATCATCTTGTTGAACATGAATGTGAGACTCGGTGGGCAAGATGTTCCCAATACCCATCAACTTGATGACTTGAGAAGAATCACCGTCTCCTACATCACGAGAAGAAACTTGCCCCTCATGGGGACCATTATTCTCCAAAAACTCCACGTCACAAGATACTTCAACACAACCATTAGTCTTGTTGTAGTATCTATAGGCATGAGAGTTTTCCGCATAACCAACAAAAATACCCTCTATAGTTCTAGATTCGAATTTACCGAGCTTTTCCTTTTTGTTCTTGACGAGACACTTGCACCCAAAGACACGGAAGTAGTTGACAATGGGCTTCTTACTTGTGAGAATCTCATATGGAGTCATGTCAAAGGGAGCACGGAGGAAGAGCCGGCTCGTGTAGTGGACCGCGGTAGCAATAGCTTCTCCCCAAAAATTGTGAGGAGACTTGAATTCACTCAACATTGTTCTTGCCATCTCAATGATTGTCCGGTTCTTCCTTTCAACAACACCATTTTGTTGAGGGGTATAAGGAGATGAGAATTCATGCTTGATCCCCTCATCTTCAACAAATTCTTGCATGGTGTAATTCTTGAACTCGGTGTCGTTGTCGGTTCTAATAGTCTTGATCTCCACACCATGAGTGTGTTGAGCTTGCTTGGCGATGATCATGAATTCCTTGAAAGTCTCATCCTTCGTCTTGAGAAGAAAGACCCAAGTATACCTTGAGTAATCATCAACAATGACAAGACCATATCTTCTTCCTCCAAGAGAGTCATATGTCGAAGGCCCGAAGAGATCCATATGGAGCAATTCCAAGGGTCTTGACGTGGCCACCTTGGTAACGGAAGGATGATGCTTTCCAATTTGCTTCCCTGAAATGCAAGCACTACACACACGATCCTTCTCAAAGGAGATACCGGTTAGTCCAATAATATGTTCACCCTTTAGGAGGAGATTGAGATTTCTCATGTTAACATGGCCTAGGAGACGATGCCAAAGCCATCCCTTGTCAGCCTTGGCCATTAGACATGTAGGAAGAGATTGACTCTCTTTCGAGAGGTCGACCACATAAAGGTCATCTTCCACGTGTCCAATGAGAACCAAGCTGAGATCATCACCCCTAAAGACCTTCACAAAAGTTCTAGAGAAATAGGAGTCATAGCCGGCATTCGCGAGATGTTTAATAGAAAGCAAGTTGTAACCAAGGTTTTCAACATGTAGGACAGTCTCAAGAGTCAAAACCTTGGAAATTACCAACTTACCATAACCAAGAACCTTTCCTTTTGAGTTATCTCCAAAAGTGATGCTTGACGTTGAGTTGACATCGTGAATGAATTGGTCAAGCCCACTCCTACCTCCGGTCATGTGATTGGTGCATCCACTATCAAACACCCATTTTGATCCACCGGAGGCATAACCCTACAAAATCAATTCTTTGATTTAGGAACCCATTGAGTAATGGGTCCCCTAGCATTAGCAACAAGATCCTTAGGTACCCAAATTGAGTACCACCTATAAGCATAACCATTTCGAGGGCCAACATATTTGGCATATACATTTCCTTGAGTGCCCTTACACAGCACATAGGAAGGATTAGAATCTCCCGCAAACTTGTGATTGGGATTGCCCCTCATGTCTCCCCCATTCACCACATTCTTTTTGACCCGGTCAACCACCTTGTCACCTTCCTTCACAAAGGTTATCTTCTTCGGTGGAATGGAATTGCTCGTGTTGTTCTTTGGATCAAAGCCGACACCTTCCTTGGAAACTCTCGTCTTCTGACGGGATAAAATCTCATCTAGGATCTTTCCCTTAGAGGTAGGTTCATGAAGCTCTGTCTCAAGTTGCTCTTTCAACTTCTTATTTTCCTAAATGAGGTGAGATTGATCAAAGGTAGAGTTAGAGGTACAAGAATCATTTTCAACTATAATTGGATCCTTCAATGTACCAAGAGCTTTCTCATAGGACACCCGAAGTTGATCATGGTTCTCTCCAAGTTTTATGAGCTCACGCTTGACAAGCAAACTAGCCTTCTCAAGGTGCTCAAGGTCCTTGGTAAGAGAAACATGAGCAACTTCAAGCTCTTTCTTTGAAACATCGAGCTCTTGAGACAATGAGTTAGCCCTATCAATAGTGGCCATGTCTTTTGCTTTATCAATTTCAAAGATTTCAATTTGTAGTTTAAGAAAAGAGTTGGTATTCTTTTCCTCACAAAGATCTTGCTTAAGAAGATTGAATCTTCGTTTCTTATCATCAATATGAGATTCCAAGCTATCAATGGTCTCATCGAGTGAGCTAACAAGTTCCATTAATTGCTTGACTCTAGAACGAGCAATGGGAGGAAGAGACTTCATGATAGCATACATTTCTTTTATATATTCTTTTCCAAATTCATCATTATCACTATCACTATCATGGTCACTCTCAAGATCATCCAAGACACTAGATAGGGATGGAGGAGAGACAATTACCTTGGAGCTTCTTGCCATAAGACAAGAACCGGTGATCTTGGGAATAGGAGAACTCTCGATGTAGTCCTTGGAATAGTCGTAGGTGAGAGGTGAATCGGATTCCACATATGCCAAACCGGTCACACCCACCACCTTCTCCTTATCCCCACACTCCACGTCGGACTCGTCCTTGGAGCTCCTTGCCATGAGGCAAGTGGCAGTGACCTTGGGGTTAGGAGAGTCATCGGTGTAGTCCTTGGTGTAGTCATAGGTGAAGAGAGAACCGGGTTTGGCAAAGGCCAAACCGGCCACTCCAACCACCTTCTCTTCATCCTCTTCCTCATTGTCGGATATGTATTCTTGGCCTAGGAAGCCCTTACCATCACGCCTATTGTTCCTCTTGTATCTTTCATTGATGGGGTTGGGCTTCAATCTTGGTTTGGCACCTTCTTCATATTTAGGCTTGTGAAGCCTCTTCTCATAAGGACACTTGTCGGCAAAATGGGTTGCCTCATCACAATTGTAGCACGTCCTCTTCTTCTCACTTGATCCCATTGAGCTTTTCTTTCTTCGGAATTTCATGTTCTTGGTGAAGAGAGCAAGTTGAAAGAGCATATCATCAACTCCATCACCATTGCTATCTTCATCACTAGCAACATCTTCTTGCACTTGCTTGGCCTTCAAAGCTAGAGAGTGGGAAGACCCGATAGCACGGTTGATCTCCTTGATCTTTTGCCCTTCATCCGCCAAGTTATCCGTGGCAACTAGATAAGAGACTAGATCATCAGGAGTGAATTGATTAGCTCTATCGAGGAGTTGCAAGTTCAAGGCAAGCTTCTTGTCGGTGACCGCGATCATGGAGACAATCTTGGACTTGATAAGTTCATCATTCAAATTGAATCCATCATCATACTTCTCACAACCTAGGCCACCAATATTCACGCGGAGGGCAACGAGTCTCTTGTATGATTCAGCGATAGTTTCACCATCATGGTTCATGAACATGTTCATCTCAGACTTGGCAGATTCATACTTGGACTTTTGGATAAGAGAGGTTCCCTCTTGGAGAATGACAATCCTATCCCAAAGATCCTTTGCGGTGGGGATGTCGCTGACTTGATCATGGAGAGTGCGGTGGATGGCACTCCTTATCTTGTCACAAGCCGTTGCATTTAGTTGACGGTCGTAGTACTCCCCCGGGATGAGGTTGTTGGGATCATGAGGGTGGAATCCGGTGCATACAATCTCCCAAATCTCAACGCTGCAGCTGCGAAGATGAGATTCCATAGAAGCTTTCCAATGAGAGAAGTGAGTTCCATCATAATGAGGTGCAGGGCCCGAACCATTAATATGAGGCATGATGTTGTTTTGCTTAGGATAAACATAAGGGAATTGATTAGGGGGCGTGGAAGTTTTTGACGAGCCGCCCTCATGAGCGGACTCGGCATCCTTATCCTTCTCGATGTCCATTGGTCTCCCTTGAGGTACTACTAATGGATTACCAAGAAAAGCCCCATCGCCAATGGCCTTAAGTTGTCCTTCTAGGTAACTCATTCGAACAAGGAGATCGGAATCCGCCTTGGCATTTTCAAGGGAACTCTTGGCTAAGAGTTCACGAAGCTCCTTGACCGAATAAGTTTTTTCCTCCTCATCATCGGAGAAAACCATCTTTCCTCTTAGGCGGTAAAGCCCTTAAAAGAGCCCTTGGCTCTGATACCTAGAGGGGGGTGAATAGGTTTCTACAAAATTCTTTATAATCTTTTGCAAGTTTTAGGCTTTGCGGAATATAAGTTAGCCTAAATGCAAACTAGGTGAGGCAACCTAGATGATGTACAATATACTTCAAGCTCGAAGGCTATCACAAGATAAGCAACAGAAGTAAGAGATCGGTTAAGGAATAACCGAAGCACGCGGAGACGAAGAAGTATTCCCGTGTTCACCACCTTTGGGAAGGGGGATACGTCACGTTGGAGAGGTGTGAGGTTCCACGAAGGATTCCTCACGCTCCACGAAGGCTCACCTTCTTCTCCGAGCCTATCCCACGAAGGAATAGCTCACTTACTCATGGTAGACTTTAGGGTAGTCTCCAAACCCTCACAAACTTTCCACGGGGCAAATCACAAGCCGAATGCCTCCGGGCAACCCTAGCCGCCTAGGGTTTCCCACAAACCCAAGAGTAACAAGCTAACTCGATGAACTCAAGGGGGAATGAACTTTGGCTTGGTGGGAACGTAGATCGGGACCTCCTCTTCCTTTCTACCAAAGGGATTTGGATTTGGTTGGGTAGAATGGGAGATCCTCAAGCTTTTGTGTTTCAACAATGGGGGAGAGAGAGAGAAAGAGCTTCAAGAAATGATATGAACTGAATGCCTAACATACTCAAGCTGGAAGAAGGGATATTTATACTCAAGGAGAAAAACTAGCCGTTTTGAGCCAAAAACGCAAGGTCTGGTTTTAAGTTCGGTTGGTCCGGCCCACACAACAGACAGTCCGGTCCACAGCCCAGAAAACCGGACTGAAACCGAAACTGCTCTCAGTACCCAGACTCGGAGTGAGAAAACCAGAGAACCCGGTTTGAGTCCGGATTTCTGATCCTGACACCGGACGGTCCAGTCTGGGAGCCGGTCCAACCGGTCTAAAAACCGGAACTGCAGAAAAGGCTCAAGTGGATAGGATTTCTTCTCTTCTCTCTTTGGTGATGGATTAGGTAGGAGAGAGGGATGTGTATATGGCTTAGGTGATCATCCCCAACAAGCTCATCGAGAGAACCCCTCTTAATAGTGCGGAGCTCCTAACCGGACTCAAATTACATGAAAAGGAAAACTCGGTCTGAGCTTCGTTATCAAAATGGGGGGGTCTCCGATAACATTTCATCACAGCATTGGACTAGAACCTGTGTAAGACACTAGAAATAGCATTAGTCCACTCTAACCATGGTGTCATTGTCAACCAAAAATAGCATAGGGTAAAATACCCTTTCAAACCGTCTATAAAGCTAGACTTGTCGCAAAAGGGTTTCGACAAATTCAAGGAGTTGACTACGATGAGACTTTCTCACCAGTAGCGAAGCTAAAGTCTGTGAGGATTATGTTAGCAATCGCTGCATATTACGATTATGAAATATGACAGATGGATGTCAAAACAGCGTTCCTCAATGGATACATTGATGAAGAGTTGTATATGATGCAACCCAAAGGTTTTGTCGATCCTAAAGATGCTAACAAGGTGTGCAAACTTCAAATGTCCATATATGGATTGAAGCAAGCATCCCGAAGTTGGAATCAATGTTTTGATAAGGTAATCAAAAGTTTTGGTTTTATACAAACTTATGGAGAAGCTTGTATTTACAAGAAAGTGAGTGGGAGCTCTGTAGCATTCTTAATACTATATGTAGATGACATATTGTTGATTGGGAATAATGTAGACCTTCTTAATAGTGTCAAGGAATATTTGAATAATAGTTTTTCGATGAAAGATCTTGGCGAAGCAGCTTACATATTGGGCATAAAGATTTATAGAGATAGATTGAGATGCCTAATATCATTGTCACAAAGTATATATTTGGACAAAGTTCTAAAGAGGTTTTGAATGGAAGATAGCAAGAAAGGGTTCTTGACCATGTTGCCCAATACGACCTTGAGTAAAACTCAAAGTCCTGCAACGGCAGAAGAAAGAGAAAGGATGAGTAAGACTCCCTATGCCTCAGCCATAGGATCTCTAATGTATGTCATGCTATGTACTAGACCCGACATTGCATATGTTGTTAGTTTAACTAGCAGATATCGAAGTGATCCAGGAGTGTATCATTGGACAGCGGTCAAAAACATCCTTAAGTACTTGAGAAGAACTAAGGATATGGTTCTTTCTTATGGAGGTGATGAACAGCTCGTTGTTAATGGTTATGCCGATGCTAGTTGGAACACCGATCAGGATGATTCTAAGTCACAATCTGGATACGTATTTATTTTGAATGGTGCAGCAGTTAGCTAGAGGAGTGCAAAGCAAAGCGTTGTGGCGAGATCTTCAACTAAATCGGAATACATAGCTGCTTCGGAGGCTTCACAAGAAGCGATATGGATGAACGAGTTCATTACAGAGCTCGGTGTGGTTCCAAGTGCGCTGGACCCAATGTCTATCTACTGTGATAACATGGGCGCCATAGCCAATGCGCAAGAACCAAGGTCACACAAGAAGCTGAAGCACATCAAGCTACGTTTTCACGCTATTCGAGAACATGTCCAAGATGGAGACATAAAGATTTGCAAAGTACACACAAATCTGAATGTGGCGGATCCGTTGACTAAACCTCTCCCGAGGGAAAAACTGTAGGGGTTCGTAGCATGGAAAACAATTTTTTTCTACCGCATGCAAACAAACAAGCCAAGATCTATCTACTAGATTGTAGCAACGAGTCGATAGAGGAACTCACCGTCGAAGATTCCAAAGCGGTTAATGAGAGCAGATTCTCGTGGGTGATGTAGTCGTACTCTTGCCGATCTTAAGATCGCGTAGACGATCCTTCCGGCCATTGCGTTCGGCGGCGCTTCATCGGTCACTGCGTTAAATTTTCGATGAAGACCTTCCTCTCCGTTCTTACAACAGGCAGCAGAGGTTGTAGCACTCTCCTCGCGATTCTGGAAGCACGACGGCGTGGTACCGAAAGTAGAGGGGAGATCTCGCAGGGCTTCGCCTTAAGCCGGAGCGAGTATGGTGTACTATGAGAGAGCCTCGGTGATCTAGGGTTTAGACGCACCAAGGAGAGAGGGAGCTAGGCGCGGCTGGGGCAAGGGATTGCCCCAACTCGGCGACTTGGCAAACCCTAGGAGGCGGCGACAATGGTGGAGGCGGCTAGGGTTTAGGTTTAGAGAGAGGTGTTGTGTACTTGGAGGCAGCCTGCTCCTCCTTATATAGGTGGAGGAGGCGCCAGGGGAGAGTCCCTCCCAACTCGGATCCCAAGTGGGCGGCGGTGGAGGAGAACTCCTCCCAAGTAGGTTCCCTTCCCTCCACCTTCAAAATAGCCGTTTGACTTTTCAAATTGGCGTTTGACTTTTTCAAACTAGGATTTGATTAAACCCTTTATTTTGTTCAGCGATGACACCTAGTACATGATGCAATCATTACAACTTGGTATGACACATTCATGTACCCTTTCCCTCCGGAGTGTCGGACATTAGGAACCTTTTAGAACATTCTCGATGAATACACGGAACCATTCTCAACCCCGAAACAGGACTTTCCTTATATGAATCTTATTCTCGGACCATTCCGGATCTCCTCGTGATATCACGGATCCCATCCGACTCGAACAACATTCGGTCTCTTACTCATTATTCCATAACTACTCAACAACATCGAATCCTTAAGTGTGTCTCCCTACGGTTCGTGAATTATGCGGACATGATCGATACACTTCTCCGATCAATAACCAATAGAGGAATCTGGAAATTCATATGGCTCCCACATATTTCTCGATTGCTGCGTCGAATGAACCACTTACATACGATACCAATTTCCCTTTGTCTCACGATATTTTACTTATCCGAGGTTTCGATCGTCGGTATCTCTGCATACCTAGTTCAACCTCGTTACTGATAAGTACTCTTTTCTCGTTCCCGTGATATGTGATCCCTTGTGAGCGAGTCACATGCTTGCAAGCTAATTGGATGACATTCCGAGAGGGACGAGTATATCTATCAGTCATATGGATGGACAAATCACTCTTGATCCATGTGTCTCAACCCATACTTTCCAAACACTCAATGCCACATTTATAGCCACCCGATTCGGTGTGGTGTTTGATGTCATCAAAGCATCCTTAGGTGATGGTGATTAACATGATCTCATGGTCGAAGGAATTAGGTTACTATGTATCGGAAAGCTTATAGCAAATGAACTATATTAAATGACTTGATCTTTATGCTACGGCAACTATAGGAGTATGTCCATCACATCATTCTCCTAATGATATGACCCTATTGTTAATAACATCTCTATGTTCATGATCAGGAAACCATGATCATATATTAACCAACAAGCTAGTTTAACAAGAGGCTTTACTAGGGACTCATTTATGTTTACAAATCACACAAGTATTAATGTTTCCTGTTAATACAATTATAGCATGGTATGTAAACATTTATCATAAGTATGAAGATATGATAATAACCACTTTATTATTGCCTCTTGGGCATATCTCCAACAAAAACATGACCAACACCAAACTGCATGGGTGTTCGGTATATTACCATGTAATCTAGATTAGTTGACTCTAGTGCAAGTGGGAGACTGTTGGAGATATGCCCTAGAGGCAATAATAAATGTAGTTATTATTATATCTTTGTGTTTATGATAAATTTTTACATTCATGCTATAATATTAAGGTATAATAAACAAGTCCTAGTAAAAGTCTTGTGATTGAAATCATGATTGTGGATCATGGCACATTGAATCATTGGGCGAAGAAATGTGATGATAAATCAAATCTGGTTGAAAAGTCAAGCCATTTAAAGTCAAATTTTATTTGGTGGAGGAGGTAGAGCCTGCTTGGGAAGTCCTCCTCCCGCCGCCAATGGGCGAGTTGGGGAGGACTCCTCCACTGGCCCCCTCCTATAAGAGGGCATGGCTGCCTCCTAGCAACTTGCACCCATGAGCCCTGGCTCAAGCCTTGCGCGCGACCTTCCTGCTGCCGCCTGGGGCAACCCTAGCCACCGACTTGGGCTTCCCCAAGCCCTGGCCGTCGGCCTAGCCCTCTCCTTGGTGTGTCTAAACCATAGATCACGGGCTCTCTCATAGTCCACCATACTCGCTCCGAAGCAAAGCCTGCGAGATCTCTGCCCAGTGCGTCTTGCGGGGAATCGCGGGGTTCTGCCTTGGAACAAGGAGAGGAAGGTCTTCATCAATCTGCGACGATCGCCGGCCGACGGGCGGGGCCACGCCGGAAGGATCGTCTACGATCTTGAGATCGGGAGAATGACTTGCACATCCTCTCTGGTTAACACTGGAATCTTGTTTGTTTGCATGCGGTAGAAATTTTTTGTTTTCCATGCTACGAACCCCTACAACTCCATGGCCACAGGCCTAGTACAAGAGTTTAAATTAGTAAATAGATAAATAAGTCTTCATCTTCATGTGCCACAGGCAAGCATGTTGAGTGTAGACTCATGACTCCTAATCATCATCAGAATAACCTGCAACATCACAAGTTACAGCGACAGTGGGTCAATACATTGGAATAGTATTGGCAAGTGATACCTTAGTACAATATTGGTGCACTAAAATACTATATGCATTTTGGCTAAGTGTAGCTTAGGCTTGCTTTGCTCAAAATAGGTTTTGCCTATTAGTTGAAAACACTAAGTTTTTCTTTGTCAAAAACTTTACCCAAGGAACCACCAATAGACATTGGGGTCCTTCACCCTTGTTCAACCACAAGTTTTACTTAGAAATTGGGATGAGGAGATTCTTGATAGCTTCCATGTCTTGATGCTCAAATTGTCCAATACCAGGGACATGGCTAAGTACTTAGATTCTTCCATCTGCAGAGGTTGTGCACTTTCCCCACCAGACTTGATTTTCACCAAGACAGGACCTTTCAGAAGCCTTCCCTTAGACCAAATGGACGCGTTCCAACCAATCATCCCACTACCACCAACTGTCCAAATGGCTAAGTTATTGCAACCTATGTGATCCAGGCAGAGCCCATATTGCCAAGTGGCTGCACTAGAAGCTTCTTAACATTTGGCCTCTCAAATCCCTTTGTTCCTGGGTGGCTTTCCACAAGTGAGATACACAAGGTAAACCAGAGACATGGGCTTTGTATAACCACTCAACACAAACCATTCTTCCCATTCCACCCAGGTGTTTCACTCACTTAGTTGTTTTATTAAGTCAAAACATAGTCCAAAGACTTAGAAATAATTTATCATAGCATGAACATTTCACCACCCTTGGTTGCTACTAGCTAGGTGTGGCATCCCGCAAAACCACTACTAGAAAATCGCGTTGAATTTGCGCATTGCATCGTCATCATCATGCATTGTTTGCATAAAACTATGTTCGCGAAGCCCGTTTTGGTTTCTAAAACGCCCCGACTTTTGTTCAAGCATGAAACCCCGGATGTTCGGATATTTTGTTTGTCTAAAACTAGTTACAAAAGATATTTGAAAATAAATAAAATATTAAATTATTTTTTGGGGCGGTCGAGCGGGCGAATGACCCGAGCAGCCTTGATTTAAATCACCCCACCTAACCAGCCCCTAATTCCTAGGTTCACCAAACTACCCACACACCCAAGCCACCTCGCCCGACCTATGGCAGCTTGCCCGTCATCTCTCCCTCCCCTAGCCAACAAATCCGCCACCTAGACTAAACCACATCACCCCCCCTCCTCTCCTCTCAAACCAACCACACACACTCACCACGCCGCCCACAGGACCCACCGCAGTGCCCAACCCCGACGCCACGCCTCCCATGGTCCCGCCTGGCCCCACCTCGCCCACCTCCCTCCTCCTCCTCCCTGCGACCCACCCTGGAGCCTTGCCTCGCCCGCTCCTCCTTCAACCTCCCTCCCCCATGCGAGCTCCCCTTCCCCGACCACCCGCTCCGGTGCCCCTCCTACCGCCACCTCCGCTTCGCCTTGGCTCAGCCATCCCTCTCCCGGCTTCCCAGCGCCCAGCGCGCCTCGCCAGACCAGCGTCGCCTTGTGTGCTCCCTCCCTTGGCGCGTCCCTCCGCCCCTCCCTCCAGCGCACCCCTCGCCGCCGGCGCCTCGGCCGTCCGCCCGCTTCGCCCGCGCCCGGCCAGCGTGCTCGACCCACGCCCAGCCGCTCGCTCGGGCCAGCCCGCCTCCCCGAGGCCGGCCGCCCTCGCCCCTGCGCCTGGCCCGCCGTTCCGCGCGCCCTCCGCCGGCGTGGCCCGCGCCTGAGTCCTCCTCGCCAGCCGCGCACCTCTCGACCACCGCCCGCCTCCCCTCTCCGGCGGCCGCGCCGCGCCCTCTGGCGACCTCGCCCGTCCCGAGCCGCCGCCCGTTCCCCCTCCGCGCTCGTCTCCCCGGTCTCCGCCCGCCGCCACCTGCTCTGCCTCGTCGCACCACCTCCCGCGCTCGAGCCTACCCCGGAACCCGGCCGCGTCCGCCGTCGTCGTGCGCCCTGCCGGCCAGCGCGTCCTCGCGCGCGACCCTGTCTCCCTGCGCGCTGCTCGTCTTCAGTCAAGGTCGCCACCAGGGATGTGCTCGTCTTCAGTCAAGGTCGCCACCAGGATGTGCTGTTATGGTGCCAAGATGGTGGCTGTGTTTTAGTTTTCCGACTTTTGACGGGAAACGGTGTTATGTGTCAATGGACCACCCGACGGATAAGAGCTACAAGTTAGACAAGTGCATCGATGACAGGGCGCGACAAGATCTTCTTCATGAACCCCGGTGCCCAGCTGAGTCCGACACCGACAACTGAAACCGTGGAACCGTCAAGATCGACCTCACCGACGCCATGGTCTCCCTCACGGACCGCAAGACCGTTCCCCGAAGCCGAAGATAGATCCCGAACCCGGCGCCGTGCCAAGATCTCCGGAAAAACCCCGGGACCGAACAAGTCCGCCATCGACAATTGAAGCCGGCATCCTTCAAGATCTTCTCCCCGGACGCCAAGACCGACTCGATGGCGCGGGCCCGACAAGACCCTCGCAATGGCAAGATCGACCCCGTGGGACCCGACAAGTTCTCCTTCTAGTATCCGCTCCCGCCGAGACCGACCCCGTCAACCCTGGACCCCGAGACCGGACCCTGGACCCTGTCGAACCCCGGAAACCCCAAGATCTGCCGAATCCTAAATGTGCGAACCCCTTCCCGAAACCCTATTTTATGACATAACAACAATTTGTTGCATATTTAATTGTTATCTCGCATGCACATCATTGGTTGGGGGCCTTATGCCGATTCACCTAATAATAAAATATGAGGCCATATGCGGGCAAATCTAGCCTTATATTGGCCTCATTTAAACTTGTGTAGCGAACCGGTGATATATTCTGCCTTGTTAAACAACATTTAAATTGCGGGGTATCTAAACAAATTGAACCGCCTAATTAGTTGTCGGGACCCCGGTTCCGTTTAATACTGTCTAATTGCATTGCACCTTTGCCATGTCATACATCATACATGCATCATGCCCGATCTTCTGCCGATCTTAAATAGTGCATCCGATGTTTCTTCTAGTGTTTTGCTTCTTCGCGGATAAGGCCATCGAGTTGATGTGAGATTCGCCCCGATCTTCGGTTGAACCTTCAACAATGTTTTCAGGCGAGCATCTCCCCCTTTCTACCTATCTTACTTTTCTAGTATTTATTCCCTCCTGTTGATCTTTGCTATCTGTGTTGCGATGCTCTAGTTTCGTACCCGTGCTATCCCTTGCAGCCATATATAGCCTTGGACACATCCTATTACCTGTTGTTTGGTAGATAGTTGGACCCGCGTGTCGTGATAAACTTGCTCAAGTGTTGTGCTTGCCGTCAAGTACCACAATTGTTGGAGGATTGCCGCATGTTGGCGTTGGAGATGATCATGGCTTTACTTATCGTTCACTTTAATTCTTGTTTAACAACTAAAATTGAATTAAGCGGAGGCATCGGTGGGTGATAGGTAAGTTTTGGTTTCCGCCCACTTGTGTCCCGTAGGACCCGAGTTCTTGACACCTGTTCCGAGATCGAGCGCGCTAACCACAGGTGGGGAGATATGGGCCCCCCATCGATTATTACCTGATTTCAAAGTATTGTACTGGGGGCCACAAACTAGTTTGAGGTTTTATTTACTATCCTGTACTTATGCCATGCTTTACTGCTTTATTTAAATTGTGCGACAGATAGCACCTGTACTGTTTAGGATCGGGACACGATTTCGCGGTGTCGACAGTCCCCGTTTGGGGATTTGCTGTCGTTCACAGCCGTATACCCAAACCCTAAGTCCGTCTCGGAGACCGGCCGACTTCGTTGCGGGTGTACTTAGTGGGGTGGCCCCCCGTGCTTTGGGTCTGGGAACGTCGTGACTTAGGCCCGCCGACATACCGATGGGTGTATGTTAACGATCGGCAAAAGGGTCGAAGTGCTGTGGATACTTTGGTGCACCCTGCAGGTTAAATCTTTTCGAAAGTCGTGTCGCGGTTATGGGCGACTTGGAGCACGATGTGATCATAGACAACTATAACTAAAGTTCTTGTTTTAAATTGACTCGTATCCGATATGATTAGTAATCAGCTTCACTACAACGGAATGGCTAAATAAAAGTACCAACAAGCTGCTTTGGGTTTTGGGTTATCTCATGCTAATTGAATCTGACTAGTAAGTGACGCCACTATAACGGAATGATTAACTAAAAGTGCCCACTACTTACTTTACCAGGATGATTATCTAAACCTGACTAGTAAAGTGCAGCAACTATCACTGAATAAGTAAAACTGCCAACTGTGTGAGTTCCTCGGTGGACTTCCTCGAATTGGTCTCGAGGGGGGAAACACCAGGATGGGTTTGTTTGATGGTAGTATCAGGTTGGTTCCGAAAAGGTCCTTCTCACCTCTCTCGATAGCCTTGATTATATCGAGTCTCTATAGGTTGTTTAGTATAAGTTGCCGCTGCGCTTGATCCACCATACCTATGTGGCGAGGACCGCGAATTCTAGCCTCATGGTGTCTTGGCCTCGATCTTGGCGCTCCTCTTTTTCCTTTGCCCTTTGTCGGCACCCTTTTGTTTAAGCAGGTTTTGAGATCGGCGCCGTTAGCAGGGTTACCCTTCCGGCTTGGCACAGGGTTAAGGGCGCCATTGGTTATTCTTGGGCTCTTAGCCCCATTTGCCTCTTGTCCGTGGTCGGACGCTCTATTATTTTCAAGGTGATTTGGATCTTTGTATATTATATTTGTATTCTTGACTCATGGAGTTGTGTTGTATATATATACATTACGTGGGTTCCATCGAGGACTGTTGTGTAATGTTATTACTTCGTTTTCCACCCATGCAAGTGCTGGTGAGCACCTTGAATCGTTTCTATGCGGGTTTGGCGGGTTTCGCTAAAACTTGCATAGGGCCGATTTGAGGGTGTTACAGTGGTATCGAGCTCAACGATTCGATACCCCACAAGTCCAGCCTGTAGGATAACCTAGCTAACGGCCGAAGTAGAGTGTCAAAATTATTTTGCAAAATCGGTTGGATAGTTCTGGTTAGGTCTGATTTTACTCCTTACCCCTCTGCTATTCTCCTCTTATCTCGACGCGTTTTGAACCTGCTCTCTTATCTTTCTTCGAGTCCAGGAATTCTCGTGGTTGGGTTCCGTCGTACCTTCAGGGTTTCGCTTCCTCCTTTGATAACGGTGGTGCTACATAGGGTCTTCATGCTATCCGAGGAATCCTTCGTCTGTGGTATCATTCTTTGTTCCTTGTTTGTGCCTTCCGGTGTTTTCCGACGCGACGACATCCTCTATGCCAGATCCGATGCAGAGTCTGCATCACTCCCTTGATCCGAACCTCGCTTGTCGAGATCTTCAGTCTGAATCCTGAGAGTTGGTTGCATAATCTGTCTATTCGAGTACATAGTAATGCTTTGAGTGCGGGATGGAGTCGCGACCATACCACTACTATTATCATTCGCTTATGTACATTGAATGGTGGATCGATGCAATTTTACTCCTTCCATGAAAGTTAGAGGTGGCCTTACCTGTAACTTCGTCCGTTGCTTTCCGGAGTGTTCTCTTGATGAACAGGATCAACGACCCCTTGTTAGTGGTGTCGCGAGGATCTACACGAAGCGAGAAGACGCAGATCGCCGACCTTCCTTTCGGTACCATCAGGCGGATCTCGAGGGCGAGATCCCTTGTTAGTGGTGTCGAATTGTGGCATCCCGCAAAACCACTACTAGAAAATCGCGTTGAATTTGCGCATTGCATCGTCATCATCATGCATTGTTTGCATAAAACTATGTTCGCGAAGCCCGTTTTGGTTTCTAAAACGCCCCGACTTTTGTTCAAACGCCAAACCCCCGGATGTTCCGGATATTTTGTTTGTCTAAAACTAGTTACAAAAGATATTTTAAAATAAATAAAATATTAAATTATTTTTTTCGGGGCAGTCGAACGGGCCGAATGACCCGAACGACCGCCCCAGGATTTAAATCGCCCCACCTAACCAGCCCCCTAATTCCTAGGTTCACCAAACTACCTACCCACACACCCAAGCCACCTCGCCCCAGCCTATGGCAGCTTGCCACGTCATCTCTTCCCTCCCCCTTAGCCAACCAAATCCCGCCACCTAGACTAAACCACATCACCCCCCCACTCCTCTCTCCCTCTCAAACCAACCACACACGCACACACTCACACCACGCACGCCGCCCCTGGGACCCACCGCAGTGCCCAACCCCCGCACGCCACGCCTCCCCGCGGGTCCCACGCCTGGCCCACCTGGCCGCCCACCTCCTCCTCCCGCCCTGCGACCCACCTCCTGGAGCCTTGCCGCTCGCCCGCTCCTCCTTCAACCTCCCTTCCCCACCGAGCTCCCCTTCCCCGACCACCCCGCTCCGGCCCCGGCCGCCCCCTCCTACCGTACCACCTCCGCTTCCGCCGCCAGCTCAAGCCATCCCCTCTCCCCGGCGCAGCGCCCCGCGCCGCCGCGCCTCGCCCGGGCCAGCGTCACCGCCCAGCGTCTCCTCTCCCGGCCCTTGCCCTCCCGCCCCTCCCTCCAGCCGCCCGGCCAGCGCCTCATCCGCTCGCGCGCCGCCCGGCCCGCGTGCTCGGCCCGACCAGCGCCTCCGCGCCTCTCGGGCAGCCCGCCTCCTGAGCCCCGGCCGCCCTCCTGCGCCGCTGCCGCCGTTCCGCCCGCCCCCCTCGCCAGCGTGGCCCAGCTGCGGGTCCTCCTCGCCCGGCCGCGCACCTCTCCTGACCACCGCCCCGCCTCCCCTCTCCGGCGAGCCGCGCCGCCGCCCTCCCTGGCGACCTCGCCGCGTCCCCGAGCCCGCCGCCGACGCGTTCCCCTCCGCCACTCGTCTCCCCGTCAGTCTCCGCCGCGGCCGCCACCTGCTCTGCCTCCGTCCGCACCCACCTCCCCGCCGCTCGAGCCTACCCGGAACCCGGCCACGTCCGCCTTCGTCGTGCGCCCTGCCGGCCAGCGCGTCCTGGCGACCACTCTCCCTCGCGCTTCGTCTTGATCAAGGTCGCCACGAGGATGTGCTCGTCTTGATCAAAGGTCGCCACCAGGATGTCTTTGTTATGGTGCCAAGATGGTGGCTGTTTTAGTTTTCCGACTTTTGACGGAAGCGGTGTTATGTCAATGGACCACCCGGCGGATAAGAGCTACAAGTTAGACAAGTGCATCGATGACGGTAGCGACAAGATCTTCTTCATGAACCCGGTGCCCGGTGAGTCCGACAAACAAGCTGAAACTGGAACCGTCAAGATCGACCTCAGCGCCATGGTCTCCCTCACGGACCGCAAGACCGTTCCCCGAAGCCGAAGATAGATCCCGAACCCGGCGCCGTGCCAAGATCTCCGGAAAAACCCCGGGACCGAACAAGTCCGCCATCGACAATTGAAGCCGGCATCCTTCAAGATCTTCTCCCCGGACGCCAAGACCGACTCGATGGCGCGGGCCCGACAAGACCCTCGCAACGGCAAGATCGACCCCGTGGGACCCGACAAGTTCTCCTTCTAGTATCCGCTCCCGCCGAGACCGACCCCGTCAACCCTGGACCCCGAGACCGGACCCTGGACCCTGTCGAACCCCGAACCCCGAACCCCGGAAACCCCAAGATCTGCCGAACCCTAAATGTGCGAACCCCTTCCCGAAACCCTATTTTATGACATAACAACAATTTGTTGCATATTTAATTGTTATCTCGCATGCACATCATTGGTTGGGGGCCTTATGCCGATTCACCTAATAATAAAATATGGGGCCATATGCGGGCAAATCTAGCCTTATATTGGCCTCATTTAAACTTGTGTAGCGAACCGGTGATATATTCTGCCTTGTTAAACAACATTTAAATTGCGGGGTATCTAAACAACTTGAACCGCCTAATTAGTTGTCGGGACCCCGGTTCCGTTTAATACTGTCTAATTGCATTGCACCTTTGCCATGTCATACATCATACATGCATCATGCCCGATCTTCTGCCGATCTTAAATAGTGCATCCGATGTTTCTTCTAGTGTTTTGCTTCTTCGCGGATAAGGCCGTTGAGTTGATGTGAGCTTCGCCCCGATCTTCGGTTGAACATTCAACAATGTTTTCAGGCGAGCATCTCCCCCTTTCTACCTATCTTACTTTTCTAGTATTTATTCCCTCCTGTTGATCTTTGCTATCTGTGTTGCGATGCTCTAGTTTCGTACACGTGCTATCCCTTGCAGCCATATATAGCCTTGGACACATCCTATTACCTGTTGTTTGGTAGATAGTTGGACCCGCGTGTCGTAGTCGCTTGCTCAAGTGTTGTGCTTGCCGTCAAGTACCACAATTGTTGGAGGATTGCCGCATGTTGACGTTGGAGATGATCATGGCTTTACTTATCGTTCACTTTAATTACTGTTTAACAACTAAAATTGAATTAAGCAGAGGCATCGGTGGGTGATAGGTAAGTTTTGGTTTCCGACCGCCCACTTGTGTCCCGTAGGACCCGAGTTCTTGACACCTGTTAGAGATCGAGCGCGCTAACCACAGGTGGGGAGATATGGGCCCCCCATCGATTATTACCTGATTTCAAAGTATTGTACTGGGGGCCACAAACTAGTTTGAGGTTTTATTTACTATCCTGTACTTATGCCATGCTTTAATGCTTTATTTAAATTGTGCGACATATAGCTTTGTCTTGTTTAGGATCGGGACGATTTGGCGGTGTCGACAGGTCCCTTTGGGGATTTCTTTGTCGTTCAGATACCCAAACCCTAAGTCCGTCTCGAGACCGGCGTCGTTCTTGGTGTACTTAGTGGGGTGGCCCCGTGCTTGCTTTGGGTCAGGGAGCCGTGAGTTAGGCCCACGACATACCGATGGGTGTATGTTAACCGATCGGCAAAAGGGTCGAGTGCTGTGGATACTTTGGTGCACCCCTGCAGGGTTAAATCTTTTCGAGAAGTCGTGTCCGCGGTTATGGACGACTTGGAGCACAGTGCTTGATCATAGACAACTATAACTAAAGTTTACTGTTTTAAATTGACTCGTATCCGATATGATTAGTAATCAGCTTCACTACAACGGAATGGCTAAATAAAAGTACCAACAACTGCTGGGTTTTGGGTTATCTCATGCTAATTGAATCTGACTAGTAAGTGACGCCACTATAACGGAATGATTAACTAAAAGTGCCCACTACTTACTTTACCAGGATGATTATCTAAACCTGACTAGTAAAGTGCAGCAACTATCACTGAATAAGTAAAACTGCCAACTGTGTGAGTTCCTCGGTGGACTTCCTCGAATTGGTCTCGAGGGGGGAAACACCAGGATGGGTTTGTTTGATGGTAGTATCAGGTTGGTTCCGAATAGGTCCTTCTCACCTCTCTCTCTGATAGCCGCTAGTTATATCGAGTCTCTATAGGTTGTTTAGTATAAGTTGCCGCTTCAGTCCACCATACCTATGTAGGCGAGGACCGCCGAATTCTAGCCTCATGGTGTCTTGGCCTCGATCTTGGCTCCTCTTTTTCCTTTGCCCTTTGTCGCACCCTTTTGTTTAAGCAGGTTTTGAGATCAACGTTAGCAGGGTTACCCTTCCGCTTGGCACAGGCAGGAGTTAAGGGCGCCATTGTTTATTCTTCAGTGCTCTTAGCCCCATTTGCCTCTTGTCCGTAGTCGGACGCTCTATCATTTTCAAGGTGATTTGGATCTTTGTATATTATATTTGTATTCTTGACTCATGGAGTTGTGTTGTATATATATATACATCGTGGGTTCCATCGAGGACTGTTGTGTAATGTTACTTGGTTTTCCACCCGCGCAAGTGCTGGTGACACCTTGAATCGTTTCTATCTTGGGTTTGGCGGGTTTCGCTAAAACTTGCATAGGGCCGATTCTGAGGGTGTTACACTAGGCTAAGCATGGCATAGATAAACATCATAACTTAGAAATTTCTAGCAATTCTACATCTACTAGGATTTCCCAAGCACAACATATAGAGACCAAAAATTATCTATGCAAGTCTAGCAAAATAATTCTAATGCAAATTTGAAAACATAGGAATAAATTATGAAGCATGACTTGCCTTGGTAGTTTGGATAGTAGCTACACTCCTCACAATTACAATCACTATTTGCACCAAAATCTACACATAAAATCATAGCAACAAAATCACATACAAAATAAATACAAGCAAAAATATATGGATGCATGCAATATGATATGTGATGATTTCCTAAACCCAACAAGACAAGTGCACAGTACTGAATCAAAAACAAGTTTAAAACTTGCCAAACAACCTTTATTTGAACATTAAAACATTTCTCAAATAATTAATATGCACAAAATAGGCATACACATGTTTCTATAAATAAAACCATTTTAATAGAAACAAAACATTAAACACATTGCATATATGGAAAGGGCTTTCTCTCCTGATTCCATTGATATAAAATTTGTCAAATTTGGACGTGGGAATCAAAAGTTATGAATTTATCAAGTTTAAACATCTAATAGATACAAAATCTGATTTTAAATCTAACTCTCTGACACGCGGCGGCATCTAATTGGCTGGTACCGCTTCGCGCTGGATCGCGTCTATGAGCCGTCAGATCTAACTAAAACGCGTGGCCCGGATCTAAACTTAACGTTTCGCCTAGGATCTATCGTATCCACTGGATCTAGATCTAACGATCCTAAGCATCTGACCATCAAGTGGCGGCGCTAGCGGCGGCGACAGGCGGCGGCGCTCTCTGTCAGTGGATGCGCCGGTGAACTAGGTCGCCCGGGGAGGTGGGAGGATGCTTACCGGAACCGCGGTGACGAGGAGAAGCTCAACGTGTCCTTGGTTGGTGAAGGGGCGCTAAGACGAACCAGTGAGGCTGTTAGATGCGCACAAGCCATGCGAACACGTACGTATCGAAAAGGAGAGAAGGGGTGGTCGGGAACTACCAGGAGGGGTCGCCAGAGTTGCGCAGTGCTTCGGTTGCTTCCAGTGGGGGACGGTGACGACGTTCTAGGTTGAAACAGAGAGAAATAAATACATGAGAAGATGCGCAGGGACATGTAGATCACGCTCGCATGAAGCAGAGACAAAGGGGTGGACGAGGCTCACTGGAATTGATCGCCGGAGGTTGTCGGTGCTACGGCGGTGTGGGCACGATTACGGGAAGCCTGGTGGCGTGGTGTCTGTGCTAAGTAAGGGGAAATGAGCGGCGAGGGGAGGGGTTTAAGTAGGCAGCAGCGCGACTGCAAACGCTCGCGGAATCAAGGCCAATTACGCCGCGACATTATCGGCATCGATGGTAGCGGCGACGTGGTCTGCGGGCGAGATTTTGGGGACGACGGAATGACGTGGCCGCAGGGTCCACTTGTCAGCGAGAGGATGTGCGCGAACGCGGTGAGAAACAGAGGAGAGGAGGGAATCCCGGGTGGCCTGCTTCACTAGTTGGGCTGGAATGGTGGCGCCATGCCCAACTGGGTTTTAAACTTCTTTTTCTTTTTCTGGGTTGATTTTCAGGAATCAAAATCAAATAAAACCAAAACCATTTGAATTCAAATCTTTTCTGTATTTTTGTAAAGTGCAACCTTCATATATTTGTGCACAAAACCATGTGGTCTCACTGCACTTTCCTGGTCACTTGGAATAAAACAAAATAAAAAGTGACATAGCACTAGTTTTAAATAGGTTTTGAAAATGGTTTTTAAACCATATTTGTTTTGTAATTTTTGTTTAAGTACTAGCAATCAAGTAAAACAATCTGGGAGTAACAAGATTTGACTCATGAACAACAATCTCTCATTGGAGAGTAGCATCTGATTCAATGTTGATCACATAAAATAATAAGCTCATATGCTCCTGTTTTTGAATTGATTTTTTTAAATGAAACTCTACATGATCATGGATGCATGGATGATATGCATGAGTTTTGAAATATGATTTTAGGGATGTTACACTGGACCGAGGAAGGAGGATACTTCGAGGTGCCGTAAGTGTGCATCTCTCGGAGGCATCGCCACTTGCGGTTTTGGATCGGATCGGATCACGAGGAGGAGAAGGCTAGTACGACTACATCAACCACGTTCCGTCGAACGTTCCGCTGTGCGATTTCTTTAAGGGTATGAAGATCTCATCTATCCCCCCTCATTGTTTGCATCTCCTAGATTAGATCTTGGCTTTTCCCGTTCGCATCCGTAGAAAATTTTGATTTACTATGCAAAGAAACCCTTCAGTGGTATCAGAGCTAGATCTATGCGTAGATGTGTTTCACGAGTAGAACGCAACATGCTTGTTGCAGGCGTTGATGTTTTATGTTGCAAGACTCTTGTTTGTGTACTTCTTATGACGCGGGATAGTGAGATCGAAGCGGTCCAGGCCAACTTTACGCGACCTCGTTCGCGAGACCGGTTCCGCACTTGACGTGTGGCTTGTTCCACACATGCGGCTGGTGGATACCAGTTTCTCTCACTATAGTTGTCACGGGATTTACACCGGAGTTTGGCAACCATAATATCACCGTTGTGGCTTTCCGTAGGTAAGAATCGTTCTTAGCTTGTTACTTCCATAAGCCACGTAAAACATGCAACAACAAAGTAGATGCGTCTAACTTGTTTTTGCAGGGAGTGTTTCTGTGATATGGTATGGCCCAAGATGTGATGTGTATGTTGTATGAAATGATCATGTTTTGTAATATTTCACGACTTGCATGTCGATGAGTACACAACCGGCAGGAGCCATATGGTTGTCTTTATAATTGTGTATTACCTGTGTGTCAACTTCTTATACGCCATGTAATAGCTTTACTTTATCGCTAAGTAGTTAGCAATAGTTGTAGTGGTGGAGGCAATCATGGTGGAGTGATGGAGATCATGCTGGCACGCACAAGATGGAGATCATTGCGTGGAGATTGGCTATACCATGTCACATAAAATTATATGCATGTGATGTTTATCCTTTTATGTATCTTATTATGCTTAGATCACGACTGTAGCATTATAAGATGATTCCTCACTTAAAGATCAAGATAAAACTGTGTTCTCCCCATGTATGCACCGTTGCGAAAGTTCGTCGTGTTCAAGCATCACGTGATGATCGGGTGCTATAAACTCTATGTTCACATACAACGGGTGCAAGCCAGTTTTGCACATGCGGAAATACTTGGGTTTGACTTGACGAGCCTAGCATGTACAGACATGGCCTCGGAAAACACGGACCGAAAGGTTAAGCATGAGTCATATGAATGATATGATCGACACTTTGTTGTCCACCATTGAAACCACATCTCTTCTCGTGAAGATCGGATTAGGTGTGGTGAATTTGGATCATGTTCACTAAGCAACTTGAGGGATGTTGAATTTAGTGGGAGTTCATCTAGTAATATGATTAATTTGAACTAGTTATCATGAACATAGTCTAAATTGTACTTACAAAATTTTGTAGATCAAATGGCTAAGTCCAACTTCAACTTCAATGTTTTTGCTGAGAAAGAAAAGCTTAAGAACAATGGGTCTAACTTCACCAAATGGTTCCGCAATCTGAGAATCATTCTCGCTGGCTGACAAATGGACTATGTCCTTGAGAAAGCGCTAGGTGACGCCCCTGCTGTAGATGCGCCTGCTGATGAGAAAGCTGTTTATCAGTCGCGCAAAGATGATTATGGTGTGATTAAGAGCACCATGTTGTTTGCTATGGAATCGGACCTTCAAAATTGTTTTGAGGAGTTCCTCGGGCCCTTTGAGATTCTTGAGGAACTGAAAACTATGTTTCAGACTCAGGCCCGTTCTGAGAGATATGAGATCTCTGAGAAATTATTTAACTGCAAGATGGAGTAAGGGAGTTCCGTTAGTGAGCACGCCATTAAGATGTCGGGCTACACTCAACGCCTTGAGCAACTGGACTGCAAGATTCCAGAGGAGCTCAAGATTGAGAGAGTTCTGCAATCACTCCCTCCTATCTACAAAGGTTTTGTAGTTACTCATAATCAGATTGGTTCCACTGATACGATCACTAAGATCTTCGCTAAGCTGAAAGCTTCGGAGGTGGACATCAAGAAAGATAATCATGTGTTGATGGTCAACAAGCCCCCCAGCTTTAAGAAAGGTAAGAGTGCAAATAATCCCTTCAAGAAAGGCAGTTGCAAGCGCGTTGCCCCTGCTGAGAAGAAGCTCAAGTCCGGACCTAAGCCGGGCACTGAGTGCTTCTATTGCAAGGACAAGGGTCACTGGAAGCGCAACTGTCTGAAGTACTTAGCAGACAAGAAGGCTGGCACCATCAAATGTATATTTGATATACATGTTATAGATGTTTTCCTTACTAGCCCTCGTTGTAGTGCCTGGGTATTTGATACTGGTTCAGTTGCTAATATTTGTAACTTGAAATAGGAGCTACGAAATAGACGGCGGCTAGGGAGGGATGAGGTGATGATGCGCGTTGGCAACGGATCAAGAGTTGATGTGATGGCCGTCGGCACACTCTCCTTAGTTTTACCTTCAGGATTAGTTTTAAACCTCAATAAATGTTACTATGTGCCTGCGTTGAGCATGAACATCATATCTGGATCGTGTTTATTGCAAGACAGTTATTCATTTAAATCGGAGAATAATGGTTGTTCTATTTATATGAGTAACATATTTTATGGTCATGCACCTGCTAAGAATGGTTTATTTCTTCTGAATCTCGAAAGCGATGAAACACACATCCATAACATTGAGGCTAAGAGATGCAAGGTAGATAGTGATAATACTACTTATTTGTGGCACTGTCGTCTAGGTCATATTGGCGTAAAACGCATGAAGAAACTCCATTCTGATGGGATTTTGGAGTCTCTTGATTTTGAATCATTTGAAACGTGCGAGCCGTGCCTCATGGGCAAGATGATCAAAACCCCGTTCTCCGGAATAATGGAGCGAGCAACAGACTTGTTGGAAATCATACATACCGATGTATGCGGACCGATTAGTGTTTCGACGCGCGGTGGTTATCGCTATTTTCTCACTTTTACTGATGACTTAAGTAGATATGGGTATATCTATTTAATGAAACATAAATCTGAAACATTTGAAAAGTTCAAAGAATTTCAGAACGAAGTGGAAAACCATCGTAACAGAAAAATTAAGTTTCTACGATCCGATCATGGAGGTGAATATTTGAGTTATGATTTTCTCACGCATCTTAAAGCAAGCGGAATCGTTTCGCAACTCACGCCACCCGGAACACCACAACGCAGTGGTGTGTCTGAACGCCGGAATCAAACTCTATTAGATATGGTGCAATCAATGATGTCTCTTATAGATTTGCCGTTATCATTTTGGGGTTATGCATTAGAAACCGCTGCATTCACTTTAAATAGGGCACCATCTAAATCCATTGATATGACACCGTATGAACTATGGTTTGGTGCTAAACCTAAGTTATCGTTTCTTAAAGTTTGGGGATGCGAAGCTTACGTCAAGAAGTTGATGCCGGACAAGCTCGAACCCAAAGCGGAGAAATGCGTCTTCATAGGATACCTAAGGAAACCATTGGGTATACCTTCTATCACAGATCCGAAGACAAAGTGTTTGTCGCAAAGAACGAATCCTTTCATGAGAAGGAGTTTCTCTCGAAAGAAGTGAGTGGGAGGAAAGTAGAGCTAGACGAGGTTATTGAACCTTCTCTTGAGTTGGAGAGTAGCGTAGCACCGGAAATTGTTCCCGTGCCATCTGAACCAACAATAGAGGAAGCTAATGACAAGGATCATGAAGCTTCGGACGATGCTACTACTAAACATCGCAGGTCGACAAGGTCACGTGCCCCTCCTGAGTGGTACGACAACCTTGTCCTAACTGTCTTGTTGGTAGACAACGGTGAACCTGTGAACTATAAGGAAGCGATGATGAGCCCAGACTCTGAGAAATGGCTAGAGGCCATGAAATCCGAATTGGGATCCATGAGTGAAAACCAAGTATGGACTTTGGTGGACCCTCCTAGCGACCGAAAGGCCGTTGAGTGCAAATGGATTTTCAAGAATAAAACGGACGCGGATGGTAATGTTACTGTCTATAAAGCACGGCTTTTCGCGAAAGGTTTTTGACAAGTTCAAGGTGTTGACTACGATGAGACTTTCTCTCCCGTAGCGATGTTTAAGTCCATTCGGATTTTATTAGCAATTGCTACGTTTCATGATTATGAAATATGGCAGATGGATGTCAAGACTGCGTTCCTCAATGGCAACATTGATGAAGAGTTGTATATGATGCAACCCGAAGGTTTTGTCGATCCTAAGGATGCTGATAAAGTGTGCAAACTTCAGCGTTCCATTTATGGACTGAAGCAAGCATCTCGGAGTTGGAACCTTCGTTTTGATCAAGTGATCAAGAGCTTTGGATTTGTTCCAAATTTCTACGAAGCTTGTATCTACAAGAAAGTGAGTGGGAGCTCAGTGACATTTCTGGTACTATATGTGGATGACATATTGATTATTGGAAATGACATTGACATGCTTAACGATGTGAAGAGTTATTTGAACAAATGTTTTTCAATGAAAGACCTAGGGGAAGCTGCTTATATATTAGGCATCAAAATCTATAGAGATAGACAAAGACGCCTAATAGATTTAAGCCAAAGTACATACCTAGACAAAGTTCTGAAAAGGTTCAGGATGGATAAGGCAAAGAAAGGTTCAGTGCCTATGTTGTCAGGTAAGATATTGAGCAAGGCTCAGTGTCCAGCCACGGTAAACGATAGAGAAGCTATGAGCAAAGTGCCTTATGCCTCGGCCATAGGTTCTATCATGTATGCCATGCTGTGTACTAGACCGGATGTGTCCAATGCTCTTAGTTTGACGAGAAGATACCAAAGTGATACAGGAGTGGAACACTGGACAGCCGTAAAGAACATCCTAAAGTATCTAAATAGGACTAAAGAAATGTTCTTAGTCTATGGAGGTGATGAACAGCTCGTCGTAAAAGGTTACGTCGACGCTAGTTTCGACACCGACAAGGATGATTCTAAATCTCAGAAAGGATACGTTTATATTTTGAATGGAGGAGCTGTGAGCTGGAGAAGCTGCAAGCAAAGCGTGATCGCGGGATCTACAGTAGAAGCGGAATACATGGCTGCTGCAGAAGCGTCAAGTGAAGGAGTTTGGATCAGGAACTTCATCACTGAGCTTGGTGTGGTTCCAAGTGCCTTGGACCCACTAGAGATATTGTGTGACAACACTGGCGCCATAGCACTGGCTAAGGAACCAAGATATCATCCAAAGACCAAGCACATCAACCGCAAGTTTCATATAATTCGAGATTATATAACAGATGGAGATCTGAAGATTAGCAAAGTACATACGGATCTGAATGTCGCAGATCCGTTGACTAAACCTCTTCCACGAGCAAAACATGATCAGCACCTTAGTGCCATGGGTGTTAGATTGTTGCCAGATGTAAACTAGATTATTGACTCTAGTGCAAGTGGGAGACTGTTGGAATTATGCCCTAGAGGCAATAATAAAGATGTTATTATTATAATTCTTGTTCATGATAAAGTTTATATTCCATGCTAGAAATGTATTAAGCGGAAACTTTAGTACTTGTGTGGTTTATGAACAACATCGTGTCCCTAGTACGCCTCTATGGACTAGCTCATTGATTAATGATGGTTAAGGTTTCCTAACCATAGACATGAGTTGTCGATTAATAATGAGATCATATCATTGGGAGAATGATATGATGGACATACCCAAATTAAGCAGAGCAATTAGATCGTGTCATCGTGTTCATCTTTGCGAAGATTTTTCCTATGTCAAATATTGTATTCCTTAGACCATGAGATAATGCAACTCCCTGGTATCGGAAGAAAGCTTTGAGGTCATGAAACGTCATCCTATGAGAGGGTGATCATAAAGGTGTCTCTCAGGTGATCGGAAAGTACCTGTTGGGTTGTATGTATCGAGATGGGATTTGTCCCTCCCAAGTCAGTGAGATATACTTCGGACCCACTCGGTAATCGATATCAACACCACTTGCAAGCACGTGGTTAAGGAGTTAATCACAAAGTGATATCGGATTACGGAACGAGTAAAGTACTTGCTATGAACGAGATTGAACTAGGTATGCCGATACCGACGATCGAATCTCGGTCAAGTAAAATTTCGCGCGACGAAGGGATGTATATATGGGATTGATTGAATCCTGGCATCGTGGTTCATTCGATATGATCATCGATGAGTATGTGGGAGTCAATATGGGTTTCTAGACCCTGTTGTTGATTATTGATAGAAGATCATGTCTGCATATTCTCGAACCCGTAGGGTCACACACTTAACGTGTCTCGACGCTAGGATAGAATGGATAATTGGTTTATGAGTTTTTGTTCGGAGTCTCGGATAAGATCCAGGACGTCACGAGAGGTTCCGGAATGGTCCGGAGAATAAGATTCATATAAGGGAAAGCAGTTTTTGGATTTCGGAATTGTTTCGGATTATCCGGTATTGTACCGGAAGGTTCTAGAAGCTTCTGGAGTGGGACCAACGTGGCACCACTTGTCGGGAGGGGGCGTGGGCCTACGAGGGAGGTCCCTGGCCGCATTGGGCCAGGGGCACAAGGACCCATAGGCCCAGCCGGCCAAGCCCTAGGGGAAACCCTAGGGAGAGCTTCTAGAAGGGAGGGGAACTTGCCCCCCACTCCTCCCATGTGGCCGCCGGCCCTAGGCTTGGAGGAGGGGGCAAGGGACAGCCGCCCACCCCTCTATATAAAGAGGGCAGGGGCGCACCCTCCCCCCACACCTCCTCAAGCCCTAGCCGCCTAGCTGATGCCCTCCTCTCCCTCTCTCTCCCGACTGCGCGTAGGCGAAGCCCTGCTGCAGAAACTCTCCACCTTTGCACCACGCCGTCGTGTTGTAGATCCAATCTATCTCTCCACCCACTTGCTGGACCGAGTAAGGAGGATACTTCGAGGTGCCGTACGTGTGCATCTCTCGGAGGCATCGCCACTTGCGGTGTTGGATCAGATCGGATCACGAGGAGGAGAAGGCTAGTACGACTACATCAACCATGTTCCGTCGAACGTTCCGCTGTGCGATTTCTTCAAGGGTATGAAGATCTCATCTATCCCCCCTCGTTGTTTGCATCTCCTAGATTAGATCTTGGCTTTTCCCGTTCGCATCCGTAGAAAATTTTGATTTACTATGCTGCGAAACCCTTCAGTGCAAGGGGTACTCCATTGGCGGTTCTCTATGATACGCATGTATTTACTATGACAAGAACTTACCGGTAACTAAAGTTGAGTATCATGAGGAGCGGCCCTCGTACTCAAGGGACATGAGATTTCTAGTTTATGGTATGTCAAGCATATAACTCATATTGGACCTCAATTTCACCTTAATCATCTAAAGATGCCTATGATAGAGGAAATGAGAGCTCAAAGCTAATGAGTACCATACTTTCAGCATTTGGAAGCCTTTCAAACTTTTCAAAACCTTTTCACTTCCTTGTTGAGTCACCACTTATTCTATGAGCACCTTCTCGAGAGCATACTTGTCATTCTTAATGTAATGTGCTTGTCTCAAAACATGGTTAATTATTTTATAACTTTGATGCATGTATCTTTGATATATTTACTTCTAGTCTTCACTTGAACTCCAGAGGTGCCTTGGCCATTATTTTGTGCTCTATAAACAAAGGCAAGCGATATACCACTCTATCATACCTTCTTATGAGAATTGCAATGTTCCTTATGTTTCTGTTTCATGCTACATATTATTATTGAGTTGGAATATTTTCATATCTTGCAATGACTATTGAGTAGACTTAGTTGATACTCCTTATTATGAATTATCTAAGTATCTAGTCATGTGCTGAGAATATATACATCATATGAAGCAAATGTGTTCGTGAAAGTTTTTTTATCGCACTCAGTTTTCAATTGAATTGCTTGAGAACAAGCAATTAGCTAAGCTTGGGGGAGTTGATACGTCCAAAACATATCTACTTTCCCGAACACTTTCGCTATTGTTTCTCCTTGAAACTTGTGTGATTTGGATACAACTAACACCGACCGACGCTGTTTTCAGCAGAATTACCTTGGTGTCTAGTTTTTGTGCAGAAAATCAACTATCAGGAAAAATCTCGGAAAATATGCCAAAAATCCTATTTCACCAGAAGACTCACGGAGCCAGAATACGAGATGGAGTGGGGCCCTGGGGGGCCCACACCGCCCAGCCACGAGGGCGAGGCCTGGCCGCGCCTGGAGGGGATGTGGCTGCCCCAGGCACCCCCTTGGCCTCCCTCTTCGCCTATAAGTTGCCTTCTAACATAAAAACTCAGGGGGGTTCGAAGTTTTTCCAGAAATAGTTCCGCTGCGCCGCCACCACCAGAAACTCCGTTCTGGCACCCTGCCGGGACGGGGAATTTGGAGAGGATCATCACCATCATCATCACCAACGCCTCTCCATCAACCGTCCATATTTCCCTCATCCATGAGTGAGTAATCCCCCGTTGTAGGCTATGGGGATGGTAGGGATTGGATGAGTTCTATCATGCAATCGAATAAGATTGTTAGGGCATGGTGCCTAGTATCTCTATTTGTGCTATTTGACTTTGTTGCAACTTGTTGTGCTTAATGATTTTCACTAGGCCCCGAGTGTCATGATCTCATATCTGAACTTATTATTGATTCACGATGATAGTATTGTTTGTGATCTTATCTGCAAGTTGTGTACACATATCATTGTCTGGATACAAAGGCCGCAAAGTGACAGAAATTGGGACAACAGGAGGGGATGGCTGTGATGTGAGGATCACATGTGTTCATGGAGTGTTAATGCTTTGCTCCGGTGCTCTATTAAAAGGAGCACCTTAATTGCCAGTAGTTCCCTTGAGGCCCCACTGCAACGGGATGGCAGGACAAAAGATGTTGTGCAAGTTCTCATTGCAAGCACACATGACTATATATGGAGCACATGCCTATGATTGTTTAGTACTTGGATGCTTATTCTTATTTATCTGCAATTTCCCTAGATCTTGAAGTTACATGTTTAGACTTGTCCATGCAACGGCCGTCCATCCATCCCTATTCCTACCGCGCTCATATCCTACTGGTTGCTACAACTGTTACTATTGCTCCTATTTTGCTGCTGCTGTTACTTTGCTATTGCTACTACAAAACTATTGCTACTGATAAACTTCTGTGAGCAAGAACTATTTCCAAGTGCAGCTGAATTGACAACTCAGTAGTTAAGGCTTATAAGTATTCTTTGGTTCCCCTTGTGACGAATCAATAAATTGGGTAATACTACCCTCAAAGACTGTTGCGATCCCCTATACTTGTGGGTCATCAATAGGCTAGAGTCCTAACTATCCTAAACTACCATAATAACCATATACATATAATACTCTAACATGCCGCGGACCTGGGCGTTGCCAGAACCGAGAACCGCAGCCTCTTTTTGTCGAGCGGTTCCAGTAGTGGATTCGACCGATGCCCAGCTAGAAGCGGCTTCCGCGACCGCTATGTTTGAATTCTGGTGGATGCGCATCCCCGGAAGTTGTCTGAGCCCTGGTCATCTGCTCTAAACCGCCGTCCTCGTTTCTCAAGTCCGCTGCTGACTAGGTGTTCGACGGTTTTACTAGGTGAGTTTCTCAACTTTTCCGCAGTTTTACTAGATGAAGAGGTTGAGGGCTATGACTTTCGACGACTCTTCCCGTCGGAGGAGGAAGATGAAGATTCGGAAATGACTATAACAATGATTTTGAACGAGGATTTTCGGAGGCCGAGGCGAGGATCCCAATTCGGCTCGAACCGTCGAGAACAAGGAGACACATTCACAGCTAAAAGCTGATCTTGTTGAGCATCACACACGTATCTATAGCAATTCTTGGTTGTGTTTTATCATTTAGTTTGTAATATTGAATAATTTTATTTTTACATTTATAATTCGATTTGTAAAAATGTTGGATTGAAATGAGTTGGTTTGCAAAGAATATGAGAACTCCTGTTTTATTATCCATATATAGGAGTTCGGCTCTAAACGACCTTCTATTAGATGATAAAAAATGAGAAGTTATTGGATAGGGAGGCTTTTTATCATCTAAACTATAGGGGTTTGGGTAGAGGTGCTGCAATAGTGACCCGTGCGCCCCGGCCCGAGAGCACCTCTATCCAAATCCTTAAAAAGGCAAATCTGAGTATCAAACTCTCTTTTTATTACCTAAACACACACTAGTCCAACCCGCAGACGCTTTAGCTGATAAAAAATTATAAACCTCAATCCACGGCTCCTGTAATTAGTCGGCCCACGGCTAAAATTGGAAATACAAGGGATATAAATGTTTAGATCCATCCTCTTGTTTTTTATACATCCCATGTGGTGTAGGCCTTGATGAGTCGATGTTTCGTGAATATAATTTTGTTATTCTAACATATTTTTGAAAGTAACGTGAATACTTTCAAAAATATTTTAGCTATGACAAAAATATACCTAAAATTTGGACGGATGTAACTTTCGGCTTGGGAATGGCCGTTTTCCCACTCATGTTCCCAGGCGATGCAAAATCGGTGAGTTTTCGCCCAAATTCGGCCCAAATCCGAAGAGTTCTGCATAAATATGAATACAGAGCAATGTTCGGCATAGTTTGGCATGAAATTATACATAGATTGGCATAGACTAAAATACAAAATAGTTCATCCTAGTTTAGCCAGATCATGTTCGACATCTACCTGTTGGCCCTGTGTATCTATATGTGCTCAACCAGATCATCATGCAACTATTGATGCACTAGCGGGTCTTGGATCTCCTGTCGCATGGCGATGAAGGCATCCTAGGTTGGTGGAACCTGTTGATTAGACTCTACACGAGGTCCCTGTCTGTAGTATAACTCGTCCTGCTCGACCAAATCCACTAGGTCCTTTCTCTCATCCTCAATGATCATGTTGTGCAAGGTCACACAAGAGTTCATCACTTCCCATATTTGATCTTTCAACCAGGTCATAGCAGGGAACCGGAAAATTGCAAACCTCTGTTGGAGCACACTAAATTCCCACTCCACGTCCTTCACACAAGCTTCCTGTTCCTTGGCAAACTGAGCATGCTTAGGGAGCATCGGGCTTGAGATAGTCTTCAGAAATGTTGGCCATCTTGGATAGATGCCATATGCAAGATAGTATCCCTTGTTGTATGTAGCATCCTAATTGTCTAACAATTGTAATGCTACTTGCCTATTATATATAATGCTACTTCATACATATCATTCTTGCATTGCATCATCATTATATCATGCTCACGTCACCTTTCCACCTTGCATTTGAGCATCATATAAAACCCTTCTATTTAGTTCTTATCTCATATGCATTGTATATATTGTATCACTTGTATTTTCTTCTTGATATATTGTAGTTGCTTCTTGATAAATTGCTTCATGACCTAGTTGAGTTGTGGGCATATCTCTTTTGCAACTCCATCACCTTTCTTGTCACCATCTTATAATTCCACCATCCAAGCTATATGTGACCCAATCTTTGTTTTTCCTCTTGTTAGTCTTAGTTTTGCTAGTTGCTTGCTTATTAGAGTGTCTTAGAACTTCTGTAGTTTTAGTTTTGGTTTGATTTTGCGTCTTTCAAAAATCTTTTTTGTGAGAAAATCAATTTTTATAACCTAAAAATTGGCCAAAAATAAAGTTTCCCAAAAAATTCCAGAAAATGCATATTAAATTTTTTCATGAAAAAAGAGGCAGAGGGGCACCTGGAGTGACCCAGGGGGACCCAACAGGCCGACACACCCCCTGGTGGCGCGGCCAGCCCAGGGGCACGCCTGGCCCTCCACTTAGCCTATTTCCAGCCACTTCTTTCTCTTTCCCGAAAAACACCAAAAAACTTCTCAAATCTCGAGTTCCTGCTGTTCTTGCTCCCAATTTTTAATCTCCTTGATCAGCCCATCTTTGATGCTGATTTTTGGAGGGATTGCTCTCCGGTATGTGCCTCCTCCGCTTGTCCAATTATATTTTTGATTGGTGGATTGTATCTTGAGTATTTTTCTACTGTAGGTGATAGGTTATGTGAGCTTGCATTCTTGTTCTATGCTTAGAGATTTCATTTTGATGCATGTTTAGCCCTCTAGCAAGTTTTTATAGTAGTTCCCCAACATTTACTAGCTTGGAAATCACTTGGTTTGATGTTTGTCTAAAATTTTTAGAAAAGAAGATGAGTGAATACCAGCTGAGTAAACATGAACTAAGGGTACCAGAGATTATGAAAGTCCAACGCGAGGAGGAATTTTTCTCTTCCATTTATCCATGCCCAGAATTCATGAGAGCTGCAGGGATATTTCAGGATTTCCAAACTCCAGTTTCTAATGCAGGGTTGGAGCATTTTGTTAGAGAAGAACCTTACCAATATATGAAACTAACTATGTCGTTGGTGCAAGATTTTTGATTTAGTTGGACCTTGCCTAACCCCATGGTTCAATACAAAATTTACAATATAGTTGTCAACCTACCGTTTGATGATTTTTGTGCAGCTATTAGAGTACCACGGTGGGGTTCATGTGAGAAGAGTAGAGAGAGTCCCGCGCAACTCATGGACTTATATGCGGAGCATTGCCAAGGATGCAGCTTCTCAAAGGAGAGTGGTAAAATTCGGAATATTCATCTCCCATCCATTCGTTATTTTGCATATTTCATTGCCAAGTGTGTTCTTGCTAGGAAAACTGCTAGTAAATTATCTTCATTTGATCTAGCTTTTATCTCAACCGCCTTGAAACGAGATATGACTTATAACTTGGATGCTTTGATAGCCTTCCGTCTTGCTGCTAACTGCGAGAAAGGTGGAATTTGCGGAGGCCTTATTGCCCCTCGTTTGTTAGCTTTGCATGGTTTAGCACCTCATCATTCAGACTTGCAGTTTCCCATAGATAGACTTGATCTCAATTCCATGATACAGCATAAATTTGTTTCTTCTTGGTCTAATCTGTGCGAGTTATGTTATGAAATAACCTTTCTCAAGAGTGGTTGGAGAGGAGGTAAGTCTGAGAAAGTAGTCCCTTTCCCTGCACCTGCTTTGTTTGACTTTGATACCAGGACATGATGGTCACTCACGGAGGAAGAACTTGACACATACGTGGCGGAGCTCTACCAGCAAGACGAGAATGTTGGAGAGGATGCCAAAGATAATTTGGTTCATCCTTCCAACATGGGGGAGTCTTCATACCAGCAGCCCTCTTATGATTGGGGCGCTTCTTCCTCTTCATCGCGAGGGCCTAATTATGATCATTCCTACGATGATCCATCGGCTTAGGGTTACTACCCGAGTTTTGATTGATCTCCACTTAGGCCAAAAGCCTAAGCTTGGGGGAAGTATACCGACACCACACTCATCTACATATCATGTTTTTTCGGTACTTTGTATATCCATGTTTCACTTTCTTTTTAGTTTTTGTTTCTGCTTTCCAAAACACAAAAAGACTAAAAATATTTTCGTTGTTTCTCTTGGTTTGTTTCTTTGCCTTTTAGTTTTGGTTTGCTATAAAAAATCCAAAAATATTTTGCTTTGTTTTCTTTTGCATTGAGTGCTTGCTTTAAAAAAATCAAAAACCAAAAAATATTTGTTTTTCTTCTTTGGTTTTGTGAAGTTCGTTGCAGGGTTCAACGGTCCTCAGTGACTCCTTTGTAGTTTTGTTTCATATTATTATTCAAGCCACACAAATGAAAGGCAATATTGATGATTAATGACAAAGTTCTTGCTCTCTTATGATTAGCTCCAGTTTGCTAATAGTTTGTAGCATGTCACATGAATGTTTGCTTGCATTGTTTTATTCATAACTTGGTATGAAATTGTGGTATCCCCCTCTGAATTTTTCATTTGAATCGACTTGACACATGCTCACGCATGCATATGACTGAACAAAAGTCAGTTAAGCCTCGATGATTTATTTTGCCTCAGAGTTCTTGTATCAATTTTATGCCATAATTTCAATTCTCCCATATCTACCTATCAGCATCATTTTCTATTTCTATGCATATTTATTATGCCTCTTTTTCTTCCAAATAAAATGTTTGCTTGTTATGATAAAGTTAGTTAGTAAATCACTCACGAACTTGAGGGCATACTTTATTTTCTTACACTTAATAAACCGGAACCATTGTGACTATCCATAAAAGTTATATGCTTATAAATTATAGGCTAGGAGTTAGCAGAACCGTGCTCTCACAGGGAACGCTTTCAACACGTGTAAATACTTATCCAGTTGATATCATGCTCTTTTGTTTACGGATGTCGGCGGTGTGAAATAAAAGGATAGCTTGTTTGTAAACGAAGGAAAGTGTCGCCCGACAGTCCTAGTTGTTTTGTCCGTATCAGTTGTACACGACTAATATTATACGTAACATTTTTATCTTTAAATCTCAACCATAAATTTTAGATCCGACTATCAATAATAATAATTTAGAGGATATGAATTAACCTGATGTTTTTATTTTAAACCTTCATGTTGTGCTTTTATATATAACTAGCTGAATGTCCGTGTGTTGCAACGGCTCACTAAATTTTTGTTTCTTATCTCACATGTAAATATGATTTGTAAAAAAATCATAAATATATAGTTAGGACTCGATATACCAAAAGAAACGACCACCGTGGTGTTAGTTTCCTGCAAAACAATAGCTGAACCATATTAGCACATACGACATCAATTCTGAATAATATGACATTCCCATTGGATAAATATTCCATTTTGGAATTTTTGTTGCATTTTAAACAAAATCAAATCAATTTCCAAATAAAGAATAAAATAAAAGAGGAGAGAATAATATGACATTCTCATAATATAGTTTGAAATGATTTAAATGTATTGCATATTCATTTTGGATCTATACAAATGTTATGGGAATTTACAATAAAAACATTATTTAGGGAATTTATAAAGTTCATAATGGATTTACCACAAATAAAATTATTTTATAAAAAGCAATTGGATAGGAAAATATATTCCTAAGAGTCCAATGTGACTATATTGTTTTATTGAAACTGTTGGTTTCTTGTTTGAAGAATTTTTAAACTTGTGTAATAGCAAAACATAAATAAAGATAGAAAAAGAGAAAGGAAAAGAAAAAAAACTTGTACAAGATCAAAAGAAAGGCCCAGTTCAGCCCGGTCGTCTTCCTGTTCCATAACACCTTCAAAGTGTAACTGAACTACAGCCATAAACAGACGTTATCCTCAATATTCCATCCATTTTAAATATCTAAACGCTTCGCATTAAACATAAAACTTACTCCCCATGTACCCACGGTTCCATTCCGTGGATTTAGTTCTCACTTTCGTAAACATCTTTTCCACCCGATCGATTGTCTTACTCCTGTAGCACGAACAGCACGTATACCTACAGAAGATCAGCAGCCATGGCGAGCCACAACCATGGCGACGATGGCGTGGTACAGAGGACGAGGCGGATCCTGCAGTGGAGCTCGCGTGCACAAGGCGGCGAGGTTGCACGGGCGACCAGTAGCGGAGCAGAACCACGGGGACGGCGCGCAGGTCACCGGAGAGGAGGCGGGGCAGGGGCTCGTCGGCCAGGGAGGGAGGAGATCACGGGGAGGCACACAGGTCAACGGAGAGGAGGCGGCGATCGGGAAACTTGCTGCAGGCCAGATCTATCGACGCGATGGATCTTGGCTAGGCTGGGCCAAGGTGCACGTCTCTCCAACGGATGAAGGCCACAACAAATAGGGAACATTGAGTAGACAGTTTTTGGTAGTTATTGAATAAGATTTCGATCCGGACTATGCTCTCCTGCATCCACGCGACGGACGAAGGCCAACGCGACGGACGAAGCAAGAGGGGGCGAACAAAAAGCACCTCAACATAAATTATAGTGGTCCTTGCAAATGCGAGGACATGGTCATTAGCTTCTTTAATAATATTCATCATTTAAAATTTTATGGTCCAAGAGATTAATAAATATAAACGTGTACAAAATATTGCTTGGTCATATATTAATCTCTTGCTTCCTAATAATTTATTGGACCTAATATCTATCTATATAATCTATAATATCTGTAAAGTTCATCCCCACTAACCTTCATTTAATGTTTGCAAGCTTCACCCTAATTTCTCCTATCCATTAGATTACAAAGATGAGGTCCCTGATGTATCGGTCGACCGTATTCCCTCTGCCCAGTTCGCTCGAAGCCTATGTTCATTCCCTCGACAGCCCAGGCCGATCTCAGGATCAGGTCCGGCTCTATTTTTTCGGGGCCCTTGGGCGAAGTCGACAAACAGGCCCCTACGGTCAATATATATTTGTACACATAACTAGATATATATGCATGTACATGCTTATTTTCAGTTGAAAACTAAAAAAGTTAATATCTATCCATAGCATTCGTAGTCTCAGATGTTTATAAATAATAATCAAGAACAAAAGCAATGTTACATGTTCGTAAATTAATAGTAATAGAATTTACATTTACAAATCTTAAAAGATAAAATCCTAATTAAAGTACTACATCACTGGCTTGATGAATGATTACAAGAACAATTGCATCTTTGCTGAGAGAAGATGAAGATAAGAATTTAGAAGAGAACTTACAGCAGGTTAGGGGCAGGGGCACATGACGACCGGACGAGCACGGCACAGCAGGACTGCAGTGGTCGGCTCGCCGCCAGAGCGTGTCAGCTTCAAGTCATGACCCGTGAGGATTAAGGAACAGAGGCGATGTACAGAGAAGAGCAGTCGATCCGTAATCGGCCGAAGATGAACAGAGGATCCTAAATTTTTGCTATCGCTAATTACTTGTTCGGTCTCCGTCCGGAATTGAGCTGACTCCGGATCGATCTTTTTTTTTTTTTTGAGTGGACCCAATCGATCGATCTTCCTGGTCATGTGTCAACGTGTGCCAAATTTCTGTCGGCCTATTAGAAAACTAAGCAGCCCAGCCAGAATAGCAGGGTATATACAGTCTATATCTTGGGCCCCCATTGTCATGGGCCCTTGGGCGCCGCCCAAACTGGCCTAGGGTCAGAGCCGGGCCTGCTCAGGATGGCTCCCTTCTTTCTATTAAGCCCATATACGCTTCTGCAACATGTGAAGGAAAGAAAAACTTCGCTCGACCGGCCCAGCCCACATCAGGATCCCTGCTTCTCTCTGCCCAGCCCACATACACGTCTTCTTCTCAAACTGCAGCGCTAAGGAAAAAAAACTATGTTCTGTCCATCGGCAAGACAGGCTCGATGCCGCCGCAACCATCGCCGACCTTGCCTCCTGAGCTCCCACTGAAAACTGTCGGATGCCGCCCACCAGAAACTGCCGGATGCCTGCCGGATGCCTCCCCATCTTCATGTATCCACAGTTTTCGCTCCTCCCGCAACTGGTTGGTAAGAGCATCTCCATTCGCCTACCCAGAACGTCCGCGCGGACGCCGAATTTCGGTCCGGACGTCGAAAATCGGCCCAGTCGCGTACCCAACGACCTGTTTTCGTCCGGATTTCGGCGTGTTTTGGTCCGGCCTATCCAGGCCGAACCCAGGTTCCTGGGTACGCCCTGGGGACGCCGGACGCTGCAAAAAAGGGCGTGGGTCAGCTCTGTCGGCGAGACAGTCTCATTTCCACCCACTCCACTCGCCCGATCGCCGCGAGCTCTCGCCATGACTTGTCGGCGGAGCTCCCGCACGAGACCTGCTTACGCCTAGCTACGCTTCGCCGTCGTTGCCAGATCCCCGCCTCCGCCGCCGCTTACGACCTACCCCTTGCCGTAGCTGCTTGCTCGGTGCGCCACCAACACGCCCGCCGGTGTTCGACATTTGGCGAGATTCGCCATGGACTCCGGCGGCGAGGTGTCGCCCATCGACGAGGGCGAGATACTCGCCATGGATTCC
The DNA here is from genome assembly GCA_030063025.1 of Avena longiglumis. Lineage (NCBI taxonomy): Eukaryota > Viridiplantae > Streptophyta > Magnoliopsida > Poales > Poaceae > Avena > Avena longiglumis. The sequence continues at coordinate 141,172,777 of CP125974.1, forward strand.
GACAACGAGGAGTTGCTAGCCGAACTCCTGGAGGAGGAGAGCGCCGAGGTCGCCGAAACTGAAGAGCACTTGCAGATTCTCGCGTCGCTCGCCCAACTGTACATGCAGATGGCGAAGCCGAAGCGCGGTGGTTCGGCGCCAGGTCGCATGAAGTGCAAGGCGAGACAGAGGATAGAGGGCTAATGCATGTTGTACGCCGACTACTTCGCCGACCAGCCACTCCATGGAGAAGACGCGTTTTGCCGCCGTTTCAGGATGAGCCGGAAGCTCTTCCTCAAGATCGTGCATGCCATCCGGGAGTTCGACTCATATTTCCTTTGCAAGAAGGACTGCACCGGCTTGGTTGGGTTTTCGTCGCTTCAGAAGTGCACCGTGACGATGAGGTTGCTTGCATATGGAGCGCCGGCTGATGTTACCGATGACTATCTCCGCATCGCCGAGTCCACCGCCCTTGAATGCTTGTACAAGTTCTGCAGGGCAGTGATTGCAGTGTTCGGGGAACAGTACTTGAGATCACCCACTGCTGAAGACACTGCTCGGATCCTCGCAGTCAATGAAAGTAGAGGATTTCCTGGTATGTTTGGAAGCATAGATTGCATGCATTGGGAGTGGAAGAATTGTCCATTTGAATGGCAAGGAATGTACAAAGGCCACAAAGGAGGATGCACTGTGATACTTGAGGCAGTTTCTACACATGATCTTTGGATCTGGCAGTTCTTCTTTGGCATGGCAGGATCGAACAACGACATCAACATTCTCAACTCCTCAACTGTCTTTTCCAAGCTTGTTGAGGGTCATGTTCCCCCTGTGGAATTTGAGATCAACGAGCATCACTACAACAAGGGATACTATCTAGCAGATGGCATCTATCCAAGATGACCAACATTTGTGAAGACTATCTCAGACCCAATGCTCCCCAAGCATTCTCACTTTGCCAAGGAACATGAAGCTTGCAGGAAGAACGTGGAGCGGGCATTTGGTGTGCTCCAGCAGAGATTTGCAGTTGTCCAGTTCCCTGCTATGACCTGGTCGAAAGATCAGATGTAGGAAGTGATGAACTGCTGTGTGACCTTGCACAACATGATCATTGAGGATGAGAAGAAGGATCCAATGAGTTTGCTCGAGGAGGACGAGCCATACCATCTACAGGGTCCTCTTGCCGAGCCTGATCATCAGGTGCCTCCAACATGGGCTGCATTCATCGCAATGTGTTAGGAGATCCGAGATCCGGCGATGCATCAACAGCTACGGGATGATCTTGTCGAGCACCTATGGACACGCAGGGGCAACACGACGTAGATGCTGAGCATGAACTGGCCGAACTTGGCCGAAATATGTTGTAATTTTATTACAGGCCGAACTATGTTTACAGTACGCTGAACTCTGCTTAAAAATTTCGCCGAATTTTGTTCTTAAAGTGTTCTGTATTCGTCGTATAACGAACTATGCCGAAATTTGGACGAAGTTTAGCCGAATTTGAGCCGAATTTGAGCGAAAACTGACGACCCGGGAACTCGGCGTGGGTACGCGAGTGGAAAACTGGGCGTATCCAGGCCAAAAACTTGCACCGTCCAGCCGAAGTTTGGTCTGGATTTCGACCTGGGTTCGGCCAAGATGCTCTAACGCCCAGCGTCCCCACATTTTCCACGATTCATTCTATCGATTTTAATGGCTTCCATTCGCTGACTCCTCTGCTCGATCGTGTATTTTAACCCCTCAATTTCCTCTTCTTGACTCCCCTCACTTGCCCCTCTAAATCTACCCGCTCTCTGTGTTTGTTCACTGCGTCTGCTGGTGTTGCTGGATGTCACCACGCCCGATCCCCACATCGGTCTAGCTCCCCTACAGGTCCTGGTCTCATCAGTGCTGTCAATCTTCTCTTTGATTTCACTATAGCCATCATCATCACCAAACATCTAATTTGGACCGGAGATACGTACCTAGCCATCATCATCACCTCGGGTGGAGATACACAACAACATCATCATCATCATCTTCATTACTAATTTGGGACAGATTACACCTCAGCGTGGAGTCCCACGCTGATGAAGTGGTCGTCGGTGACGTCAATCGTCACCTGTTACACTACCTCACAGAGACCCATCTATGACAGGTGAGTCTCTACATAGACGTAGAATAGCGAATACACACGGATGTTAGTTCATAAATTTAGGGCAAATCTAGATAGTGACCGAATCGGTGGAAGTAAAAACTTAGGGCTTGTTTGATTTATAGGAATTGCATAGGAATTGTGTAGGATTTGAATCCTATGGGAATTTTTCCTATGTTAGTGTTTGATTCATAGGAACATATCCTATAGGAATTAATCCTATAGGAATCTTGTAGTGCAATTTCTATAGGAAAACAACAGTAGGTCACACCTCATGGAAAAATTCCTTTGCCACATCAAACAAGATCCCTCTTCCTATAGGATTCACATTGGCATGACATATCAATCATATGGTTTTCCTATTCCTATACTTTTCCTATCCTATGAATCAAACAAGCCCTTAGTGGGCGTACGCTGTACAGTACGCGCTGCTGTCTGATTGTATCCACCGAAGTACAAAACGAATCAAGGTCAGCAAAAAGCAAATCGAAAATTTAAAATATTTTATAGATCAAACCGTTTATCCAATTTAGGATCCGTTTTCACCGTTGGGCTAGTCGCGACGAGATATTCGAAACTAGATCCCATATTGGTATATTTCGTTGAATTTTTTTTGGACCAAAAAATTACCCACCCGTAACACTTGAGTTATCCATGTCATAACATATAAGTTATCCACCATATATCATGAAAGTTTATCCACCGTATAAAAATGTTGGGCCGAGGTGTTCTCATATTTCTCATGTGGATAACTTTAATATTTTTTTCATCTTATGAAACCTTGACTAACGCATCGACGAGCGATGAAAACTCGTTACCCTAAAACCCTTTGACGCTTTGTCGTCCGTACACCACGGTAGCGGCGACGGACAAAGCCGAGCCAATAGACTACTGGTTACCCGTTATATTTGTTCACTATAACTTAGGATGGTGGGTGGATGGAATATAACATCTCATTTATTATATCGTGCAAAAGAAACTTAGATTTAGTTCCTTTTAAAAAATATGTTTGATGTTTAACGCTGTAGCCTTTTGAGGTTGAGTCACCCGTACGCCCCTCGTGTCGATGGGAGACGAATTCAAGCCGCTAGAATAACTTTTGTGTTCTATCTATAGTTAATTTTTGTAGTGGTGGATAACTTATATGTTACTGGGTGGATTTAAATGCTGAAGTATGGATAACTCTTGTGTTACTAGTGGATAATTATGGTAACTTAAGTTTTTTTTATCTATGTGGATAACTTTGTATAATTTTTAGGATAACTTCAGTTTTCTTTGTGGCCACCATAATTTTTAAGCCCTGATTACTTTCATCTTAGTTAATTACATATGCAATAGACTTACTTGATTTGAATACGGTAGCTTCTTCGTGGTCGGCGTGAAACAAATCTTAAATCATAGAAGTTTACATTTGTGTTTACTCATGCATGAAAAACTCAAACACATGACTTATTCATAGGACGGATAACTTATGTAACATCAGGTGGATAACTTAAGAAGTTCAGCATGGATAACTTTTGTGTTATGGGTGGATAACTTTTGGGTCCGAAAAAAAATTCTCAAAACATACCAATATGGGATCTAGTTTCGAAAATCTCATCGGGACTAGCCCAACGGTGAAAATAGATCCAAAATCGGATATACGGATTGATCTATAAATCATTTTAAATTTTCAGATTTTCAAATTTAAACCAAACATCATCTATTTTGTCGTTTGTAATTAACAACTAAATAGGCTCTTATTAGACTGGACCACCTCCATGCATGTACATGTATCTTCACGCATGCATGCTCTGTATCGTCCGCCAAATTTTGTCATTTGCAGAACGGTTGCCAGCTAGCCGTGTCCTAAATTTAACTATACGAATTCGATGCACAAAAAATCATATAAATATAGCTCCATATTCCATATACTGTATCCTAACACATTCTCCTTTTTTCGTTGATGTAGATAAAGTGGCCATCTTCAACACGACAACATTCATGAAACGCCCCGGTAGGACTGTCCCACACAGCTCCATCTTGCGTCTACTAAACATAATATAATCCCATCAGACCCATCCACGCAAGAAAATGTAGTTGGACAACTCTCTAGATCTTATAATTCTACACCAAGTCCAGCCCAACACCAACATCGTAGGGTTTATGTTTTTCTCTTATGCACTACAATCAGGCAAGACAATCTCCATATGGTATGCACAGTCTTCAAGTATTATGAGAGATAAAAATTTGGACAAACAATTTGAATGCCCTCATGTTGACAATCCAATTAGATACATACTTTCCACACCCAACATTGCTCTGTATTTTACAAAAATATAGAATTTTACCTTCTGTCAACAGCTCAAATACAAAGAGACAACTATAGTTTGATAACGATATTCAATAGATATAGCAATGCAAAGTAGAAAATATTAGGGCCCGTGGCTTGGAAGTTTGGGCCTTCTATTGAGTAAATATTGCATATGTAAGAAACAATCTCATTAACATGTGGGTCCCACGTGTCAGCCGGGTATCCGCTGGATATCCATGGAGCAATAACACTATCCATGTCCGTCCCATTAATTAGCGGATATCCGCCCCATGAAATCCGTGGATGTAACTAGGCCTTCATACCCTTATCCACCGGTTCGGATATCCGTGGATACCCGAATCCATGGATAAAATTGCCATCCTTAAGCCCGCCCACGAAGATATCCATGGGCATAGATGTTGCTCCATATCCAAACCCGGCGGATATCCATGTATCCATGGATATCCATTGGTTACACACTATACAATAATCATAACAACATTTAGCATAAGTACGATATAATAGCAATTTTTTACAGCATTTTAGCATCATTTCAGCAAATATTATATGTATAATAATACATAGGAATATGAAAGCAACAATATTTTCACCACATAGTACTTAAATGTGTCAAATATCACATGATAACATCACAAAGTACATAGATGTCTCATAAAAGTCTTAGAGAATGCTTTTTATTACAAGTTTTCAATACAACATCTCATATATTCAATAGATATAGCAATGCAAAGTAGAAAATATTGGGGCCCGTGGCTTGGAAGTTTGGGCCTTCTATTGAGTAAATATTGCATATGTAAAAAAACAATCTGACTAACATGTGGGTCCCACGTGTCAGCTGAGTATCCGTTGGATATCCATGGAGCAATAACACTATCCATGTCCACCCCATTAATTAGCGGATATCCGTCCCATGAAATCCGTGGATGTAACTAGGCCTCCATACCCTTACCCACCGGGTCGGATATCCGTGGATACCCGAATCCATTGATAAAATTGCCATCCTTAGTTACGACAATGTGAGCAAACAACAAAAATAAAGGTAGTTAATACTTCAACACCAATCTTAACGTCCATTCTTGCAAAATATCCTGACCTCTAAATCCATCTAATCTACTTACTTCGTTCCCTAATTTCATTCAAGAGATCCTCGAGGAAAATAATTTGGTTTCCACCGAGCTGAAGCCTCTCAAATTAATTTCTCAGAAACCTCAAAAATATTTAAAGGTAAATCTCCATATTAATAAATATAAGAAATATACCTATTTTCCTAAAGAACATATATGATATGCCTTCTCACTTGAAAATATAACGTTTTTATTGACACTGCAGATACTCCGTCGTCTTCTAGTGAATAAACATCACCATGATGGAAAGCGAGTGGTTGTGGTTGTTACAGACCACCGGAAAAGCCTTGATGAATAATGGCCTGCCAACGATGCTTCTCCAATATTCTGTGTTTTCTGTCAAATGTTTTACATTATCCTTCTAAATGTCAGGAATCCTACGATCTTTTATTCCCTTACATGTCTTTGTTCCTGATGTAATGGATACACAATAATCACTTACCGGTGAAACATTCAAAGAAGGTTTCATATCTTTCAGTTTGAAGAAGTTCGTGCTATTTCTTCATATCTTTTACCCATGGCTACGCGCAACCAAAGACAATATACAGCTATGTGCTAGCACTTCATAAAACTTTATGTAAATGGCCATTATTTTTTCCATGCAATGTCCAGGCCATTTTTTGCATACAAATAAAACATCTCTAATGCCCGCCGCAACGCGCGGGGTATCAACTAGTTAGTGATGATTCATCCACTTGCTTCCTATTAGAACTTTAGTTCCACTAACTAAGCCATAACTATAAATTGTTTGACAATTCAGTAGAAATGAGTACAAGGATCAACCGTGATCCGGAGGACTAAAAATTCATGTACCGGTCAAATAGAATGTACAATTATTGGCCATCACACGAAAGGGATCATAAGTTTGATGTACAAAATATACATGTTGATATATACTTACGTGCTTCTAATTATAGTGGGCTCATCTAATTTACTATCCATCTATATATTAGAACATAATAATATGCACAATAATTAACATGCTAGGCCTAAACTTCAATTCCATATACTAATCTAATACATAGGTACTTTGATATCACAACTGATATGATTGAATGGACGACATTTACTATGAACTCTAATTTCATGTAGGAAAGCTATAACGTACAATAAGCCCTTCATAAAAAAAAGTAGAACCAACCTATTGTATCGACACAAAAGATCAGCATGCTCATGGCCCAAAAATAATACCGACCTAATATTAGGTACAAATATTCGACCATGTAAAGCAAACAAAAATCTCACATAAGACCATTGGTTAATATCTAATATTATATTCCATTGACTAATACTATAATAAAACTTTGGTGCCTAGAAAATTCAAACCCAAATTAAGCGAAAGAATGAAGATTATGAAGTGGTCAGAAAGCAATACCTAATGGGAAAAAATATTGCTGACCATTTAAGCAAAAAACAAAGAGAGAATTGATCATGATATGTTTGGTACCATTAGATGTAGTCTACTAAAATCGGGGGAGAGGAATATGAAAGTGCTCAAAACTAATTTTGGAACTCTTAAGCATGTGTCGAATAATATTATGCACAGTAATTAACATGCTAGGTCTGAATTTCAGCTCGATATACTAATCAAGGTATTTTGATATCACAACTGATATGATTGAATGGACGATGCATACTATGAATTAATTTCATGTAGCAAAGCTATTACATACAATAAACCCTTTGCAAAAAAAGTATAACCAACATATTGGCTCAACACAAAAGATCAGCTTGCTCATGAAACCAAAATACCGACCTAATATTAGGTACAAATATTCGACCACGTAAAGCAAACAAAAATCTCACACAAGACCCACCATAGAACTTTTTTGGAAAACAACACATAATATCATATTCCATTGGTTAATACTATAATAAAACGTTGATGTATGGAAAATTCAAATCCAAAAGTAAGAAAAAACATGAATAAGTTGAAGTAGACAGAAAGCAATACCTAATGAATAATATATTGCCGAAAATTTAGGCAAAAGAAAGAGAGAATAGGTCATGATATGTTTGGTATCATTTGATGTAATGTATTAAAATCGGGGGAGAGGAATATGAAGGTGCTCAAAACTAATTTCGGAACTCTTAAGCATGTGTCGAATAATACTAAGGACACAATAATTTTATCTAAAGCTCAGGGAAAACAATGCACAATCTCAAATTCCATTAGTTAATGCTACAATAATACCTTTGCTGCATTTAGTTCTTTGGCTTCCACCTTACGTGTGTGCCTCTCTCAGGGCATTCTTGTAAATAACTTTGTTTTCTTCTAATGGAATTGTAGCGCGTTGGCTAAAAAACATGAATATGTTACTGGATAGAAAAGCTAGACTCAAACATGAAATTTAACTTATGTTTTAGGCAAATAAACACCTGAACAAATAACTGACCAGGCCAATATTTTTGTTCCTTTTGATATAGTGTAAACAACTGGAGTGACAGGAACCATCAGATTATCCAAAATAATTACGGAATTTTTAACAGTATCCAGAACCATGTAAAGGATGCATGCGGCATGCGTTTTAGCAAACAATGCTAGGGTGTTTGCAAACAAACACGGTAAGAAAAAATAGATCATGCTAAGTGTTTGTACCTTTTCCTATAATCTAAACAATCGCAGCCCAACCTTGATAGGAGTTGACTGGTTCTCAACTTGAAAGGTTAGGCTTTATCTATCACCGTGCATGTCTTTGGTGTTTGCATGTATCCTCCTGTGAAAAAAATATATAATCTAGAATAATCAAAAGGAAATTTCAAGCACTCAGGCAATATGGAGCAAACTGTAGCAATGATCTACTCCTGATGTAATGAGCAGCTTGCCTGCGCACACTCCAAGAAAAAAGACATAATGTCAAAAACAGACTTAAGCAGAGGGGAAAGATACTATGGTGAAAGCTGTGTCAAACGACAAGAATAGGGATTGTGGGAACCATGCTTGAGTCCACATGTGCTGCGTGTTAATATATGGGGCACAAGGCCAAGTTGTACAAGAGAGATGTGTCCGGTCACAATACGACACGGTACACAAAATAATAAAACCAACAATTACATCTAACACTCTCCCTTCTAGAAAGGTTTAGATTACGCTTAAACTCATCTAGCTGTTTCACTGGAAGTGTCTTTGTAAAGCCATCTGCTACTTAATCCTTGCTTGAAATAAACTTAATATCAAGAAGATTATTAGCAACTCTCTCTAACAAAATGAAAGTCTATCTTAATATGTTTGGTGCGAGCATGAAATACTGGATTAGCAGACAAATAGGTAGCACCTAAATTGTCACACCAAAGACATGGCTTTTCCTTCATCTTAACACCGAGTTCACCAAGAAGAGCTTCTACCTAAATTAATTCTGCTGTAGCATTTGCCAAAGCCTTGTATTCAGCCTCTGTACTAGACCTGGACATTGTGGCCAGTTTTATGTCACTCCAAGAAACCAGATTTGATCCAACAAATATAGCAAAACCACTAGTGGATCGTCTATCATCAATAGAACCTGCCCAATCAGCATCAGAGAAGGCACTGAGGAGCATAGATGAAGATCTGAAAAATGTAGTTCCAACCTTCGATGTATCTTGAATATATCTAAGGATACGTTTCACAGATGATCAATGTCCTGTAGTAGGAGCATGGAGAAACTGACAAACTTTATTCATAGAATAAGACAAGTCTGGGCTGTCAGTGTTAAATACTGTAACCCTCCAACAATGCTGCGATACTGACTACTGTCATCAGGACCTAGTGGTGTGCCATCAGTAATAGATAACTGTTCTGTAGAAGACAAAGGTGTGGATGCAGCTTTGCAACCATGCATACCAACCTTTGCAATCAAATCTGTGGCATACTTCTCCTGTGTCAAAATTAATCCATTCGGCACCCTCTTGACTTCAATGCCAAGAAAATAATGTAAATCACCTAGATCCTTAATAGCAAAGTTTGCATTGAGATCTCGAAGCAGGACACTAATAGCATCATCATAAGAACTTGTTACTATAATATCATCAACATAGATCAACACATAAATAGTGATACCTGCCTTCTCATAGAGAAATAGTGATGTATCAGCTTTGGAGGAAATAAACCCAAGCTCACTCAATTTTGAGCTAAGCCTGGAGTACAATGCTCTAGGTGCTTGTTTCAGTCCATAAAGATCCTTGTCAAGTTTGCAAATATGATGCAGAGCGTGAGTATTTTCGAAACCTGGAGGTTGTCTCATATATACCTCCTCTTTCAGAACACCGTGTAAGAACGCGTTATTAACATCTAGCTACCGTAAACTCCATCCACGAGAGACAGAAAGAGACAAGACAACTCTGATAGTAGCAATTTTAACCACATGACTAAAGGTATCCTCATAATTAATACCATATCTTTGTTTAAACCCTTTTGCAACCAGCTTTGCTTTATACCTGTCAATAGAACCACCTGCCTTCTTCTTGACACGATATACCCATTTGCAGTCAATTAAGTTTATATTGCTTCTTGGAGGAACAAGATGTCATGTCTTGTTTTCAATCAATGCATCATACTCTTCCTGCATTGCCTGATGCCAGTTTGGATCATTTTGAGCTTCCACAAGTGTATTTGGCTCACCTGTAGAGGAAAACATGCCATATCTAATGGTTCCATCAATATATCTCTTTGGATGTCGTATACCTTTCTGAAGACGTGTATGAACTCCAATGGTGTGATCAGGCTGCTGAGCAACGGGAGATGGAGGCGGTGAAGATTTTTCATTTTCTTCATTTTCTGGATCTATAGCACCATCTGCCCCCCAGCGTCAGCAGCCATAGAGGATCCCTGGGAGGAATCATCCATGGACATTGTGCCAGGGGACACGGTGCCAGGCGGCTGTAGCGACGCGTGGTCGGCCGCATCGTCATGGGCTCCAGAACCACCAAGTGTCAGCCGGCGAGTGGCTGGAGGCGTGTGCACACCACCATCCTCCTCAGGAGATGGTGATAGGGACCGCGCCAGGGCCCGCCCGGGCGTGTGGCCGCCCCTCCCCGCCTCGGGAGCACGCGATGGAGACCGCGAGCAGCGACGCGAGTAGATACGGAAAGGCGGGATGACAGGATCTTCCTCGGAAGGCGTGACCTCGGGATCCAGGCGATAGAGGGAATGTCGGCGAGGATCCTCCTCGCGGTCCGTTCCTTGTTCGTCATTTTGTGCACTTGATTCAAACCGATTTGTTGGACATGATGGAGCACCGTTCGAGCTGAGATTTTCTTCTTCAACTTCGTCAACCTACTGAGCATCATTAATAGGAACAATAATAGGCACATGACGATCAATATTTTGTACACCCTCATTAGAATCTGGAAGAAGTAAGATTTGTTGTTTGAGAGGGGCACCGACATTGGGATGAAGGGATGCAAAAGGAAAGGCATTCTCATCAAAAACAACATCACAAGATATATAGATTCTGCCTGTGGAAACATCAATACATCTGACATCCTTGTGCATTGGACTATAGCCAAGGAAAACACACTGTTTTGATCTAAAAGCAAGATTGCGCATGTTGTAGGGTCGAAGGTTAGGCCAGCAGGAACAATCAAAATTTCTAAGAGCATCATAATTTAGTGTAACATGAAGAATACGTTCAGTAGGGGTGTCAAAATCAAGGACTTTGCTAGGAAGCAAGTTTATGAGAAAAGTGGCACTGATAAAAGCTTCATCCCAATATTTTAAAGGCATAGAGGCATTGGCAAGTAAGGCTAAACCCACTTCAACAATGTGACAGTGTTTTCTCTCAGCAGAACCATTTTGTAGTTGGGCATGTGGACATGAAACATGATAAGTTATGCCAATCTTTTGAAAGAAACAATTTAATTTCTCATACTCGCCTCCCCAATCAGTTTGCATAATAATAATTTTTCTATCAAACTTGCGCTCAACATATTGCTGATAATTAAGAAAGGCTTGATAAACATCAGAATGCTTCTTAAGCAAATATATCCAAGTGAATTTACTGAAATCATCGATAAAGCTTACATAATATGCATGTTTTTCCACAGACAAAGGAGCAGGACCCCATACATCAGAGAATACTTGCTCCAAGGGAGCATTGGAGACACTAGATGACACATGATATGGCAACTGATGACTCTTAGCTAACTGACAAGAATCACACACACATATGGGGTATTATCTGGGGTGTAAGCTATTTTATTTCTCCTAAGAACTTGCTGAACCACAAACAAAGAAGGATGTCCTAAACGTCGATGCCATGTAGATGATGATGGATTTATTGAGAAGAAAGCGTGCTTGGAGGTCTCATGAAACATAGGCACCAAGGGATAGAGACCACCATAGCAAGGGCCTCTAAACAGGATTCTTCGAGTTGCTTGGTCCTTGATTAAAAAGAAGAAAGGATGAAACCCAATAAAGACATGATTATCAAGTGTAAATCGATGAATAGATAAAAGATTCTTAGTTGCATTTGGAACAAGAAGAATATTTCTAAGATCAAAGGAACCATGAGGGGTACGCAATATTGAATCACCAATATGACTAATGTTCATACCTATGCCTTCAGCAGTGTGGACCTTGTCTTGCCCATGGTACTTGTTGGTGATAAGGAGCTTGCTTAGCTCACTAGCAACATGATTAGTGGCACCAGAATCAGCATACCAGTTTGTGTCAACACCATAGGAGGTGGCTGCAAGATAAGCCTGCTTCTCTGCATCATCTCTCCTTTTCTTGTCATCAGAATAGCGCCACTAACACTCACTAGCAGGATGTCCATGCTTCTTGCAAATCTGGCAATCAGTATCAACGTAATTGGTGGGTGTACAATCAGGACGTCGTCCCCCACCATCATTGCGCCTGTTTACGGCGCTCATCACGCCTATCACCACGGCGATCATCCTCTCGGAGCTCATCCTCTTGGCGCTCATCACGGTGCCAGCTCCTATCATCATCACGGCGTTCATCTCGACGCCAGCTGTGACTATCAGCACGATCACGGGAGTAGTAGTCACAATCACCACCACCCCCTCCATGGTAGGAGCCCCCATGATCAGGGTTGCGACCACGGGAAGGAGGCGATTAGCCACGTCCAGGAGGTGTACGGCCACAGGGACGATCATACCCTCGACGATCCAGATGTGCTGAGGAGATAAACGTACCGTTTTCTTCGACTCCATTGCGCATATCATATCCACAGAGCTGCTCATAAAACTCAACCAGGGTGGTGCTAGAGTTTCCATTGACTGAAGTGATAAGAGAGTTATATTCACCTTTGTCCAGACCATGCAAGAGGTACCCAAGGAGCTCATCATCTTTAATCGGTTTCCCAAGCGCTGAGAGCTCAGAAGCAAAACCCTTCATCTTGGTGTAGTACTAATCAGCAGTCATTGACAGTTTCTTGGTGTCATTGAGATTTTTACGAAAATATTGACCCTTGGTACGAGATGCTGTTTTGAACATAGCATTGATAGTCATCCACGCAGCAGCAGTGGTATCCATGCCCAGAACATGCGACAGAATCACGAGGGAGAGCGAATTTAGAATAAACCGCAACACCTGTTGATCCCGAGCAATCCAGGTCACGTAAGCAAAGTTCTCAACTTGGATCTTCTCCTTCTCTGAGATCTGAGACTCGATGGTCCTGGCAGGAGAACGGTCAGTATCATCAATAAGACCCATGACGTTGGCGCCACGAAACGCCACAATGATGAGAGCTTACCATAGGAGATAATTGTTCTGCGTCAAGAGCTGGGTAGGAGGGCTGCCCAGGGCAGCAGCCAGGCCAGAGATTGACGTAGAAGAACTCAACTTGGGTGATCAGATCGTTCTGCGACAGAGTTTTGTCCTGAATTCCTACCACGGTAGTGGCTGTCGCGACAGAGAAAACGTGTGTTTTTCTGCCGCGGTAGGAGGGTGGCTAGGGTTTTGGTTTTGAGGTTTTCGGTGATGGATACTTGGCTAGGGTTTTTCGCTTGGGGGTGTATCTAGGGTTTGTAGAGGCAGCTGCGGCGGCTGGATCAGCGGCGGCGGCGATAGTTGTTGGTGGCTGTAACATCCCAATTTCATCAAATTCGAAACCATGTTGTTGAATTCATATCATCATGGCATATTCATTTTGCACAAAAAAATTCAAAACAAAAACCCTTAATAAAACCATATTTAAACCCCTTCTTATATTATATATATGGGACAAGGTTTTATTTTATTTTCATGACCCGAAATGATTTTTGATTGAATAGATGTGTTTGACACACTTTTGGACACTGATGCGTGTTGACGCCCCGTTGAGAAACCCCAAGAGCAAGGTATGATGCAGCACAACAGCAAGTTTTCCCTCAGTAAGAAATCAAGGTTATCGAACCAGTAGGAGGAAAGAAACGCCTCAAAGGTGTTGCAAGCAACGTGGAAACCTGCACAACACAAACTCAAGACTTTGCCCCAACTAACAGTGAGGTTGTCAATCTCACGGGTTGCTATAAAAAAGAATTAACTGTATGGTGTGAAAGGTGATGATGGTTTGTAGCAAGTAAACATTAATAGTGGAAGATGTATCAATGGTAAAGTTTGGACCGGGGTCCATAGTTCACTAGAGGGGTTCTCTTTAGATAAACAAACATGGCATGCTGGGTAAACAAATTACAGGAGGGCAATTGACAGGACTGAGCAAGGCATAACAATGCAATACTAGACAAAAAGATCCTATGAGATTCGATTGGGAAATACAACAATATACATAGACCGCCATCCAACTACATCTATGACTAGAATTCCACCTTTGGGTTATCATCCGAACCCCCTCCAGTATTAAGTTGCAAGCAACAGACAACTGCTTTAAGCAAAGTGTGTAAGGTAAACAATCCACTTGTTCCATGAACAAAAGACCGTTGTTTTCTCCCTAGTGGAAACAGCACATCTACAACCTTAGAGATTTCTGTCACTTCCCTTGATTGAGTAGAGGCATGAACCCACTATCGAGCATAAATACCCCCTCTTGGAGTCACTAGCAACTACTTGTCCAAGATAGCTACTAACAACAGAGACAAGATCACAAACGACACAGACATGATAGAATCAATAAGACAAAACCATTAATCAATCTGACATAGTAATCTCAATATCCATTGGATCACCGCAAACACAAAATGCATAATTACAAATAGATTAGATCTTGATCATGAACGGAGCTCACAAGATTAGAAACCGTTTTTTTGAAAATCACAAAGTGTTGAACTAACGAAAGTTAGCTAACATACTGGGGGGAAGTGTTCAATACCTTTACTGAATGGAAATTGATATTTAATGGTGCCTTCTTTCATATCAATGATGGCACCAACAGTTCTAAAAAAAGGTCTTCCCAAAGTAATAGGACAAGAAGCATTGTATTCAACATCCAAAACATAGAAATCAACAGGGACATAAGCATTGTTAACCATAATGAGAACATCATTAATACTCCCCATGAGTTTCTTCTTAGCATTATCATTAAGTGGGACATCCAAATAACAATCTTCTAAAGGTGGCAAATCAAGCATTTCATAAATCTTCCTAGGCATAATAGAGACACTAGAACCAAGATCACATGAAGCTTTGAGATCAAAGTCATTCACTTGCATATTAATAATGGGTTCCCAACTATCTTCTAATTTCCTAGGAATAGAAGCTTTATGTTTTAACTTCTCTTTCTTAATCTAAACAAGAGCATATGTAATGTGTTGGTGAAAGAAACATGCATATCACTAGCATCAGGACTTCTAGCAAACTTTTGCAGGAACATAATCACTTCAGAAATATTGCAACCATCTATATCAAAATCAAACTTAGCATCACTACTAGTATACTCATTAGGATTAGGCATTGTGGGAGGAGGAATAGGGACTTCTTGTGGTTTGGTGGTATCCATTCTAGTGATGGTGCACACACTATTGTTTCTATCAATTTCAGCTTCCCTTTCCCACATAGCATGAAGTTGAGCTAACAGTCTAACATTTTCATCAATAGTAACTTGTATGGCATGAGTAGCAGCAAAGGTAATTTCCATGGTTTCAGGTTTAGCAGCCATTTTATTCATCAAGGAGGACTGTGCTTCAGACAAGGAGGAAATATTTTTCTCAGCACCCAATTTTTTTACTGTAAACTAGGAATTTCTCTATTCAGATTCTCAAGCTGATGACTAATGTTTTTCATGATAATAGATTGTTCTTCCATAGTTTTAGTGAAAATATTGTTCTCATATTGCATCTGCATAAAGTTTTTAGTGGATCTTTCAACTTCTAGAATCCTCTCTTCACTAGGCATTCCAGATCTACCATGATAAGCATTTCCATTATTAGGAGGATAAGGCCTATAGTTATTACCATAAGTATTGTTACCAAAATTGTTGTTTATAATGAAGTTCACATCAACTTGTTCTTCTCGAGCAACCAAAGAGGCTAAGGGAACATTATTTGGATCTAAAGGAGCTTTCCCGTTAACAAGCATAGCCATAATAACATCAATGTTATCACTCAAAGAGGTGGTTTCTTCAACAAAATTTACCTTCTTACCATGTGGAGCTCTCTCAGTGTGCCATTCAGAGTAATTAACCATCATATTCTCAAGAAGTTTGGTTGTAGCACCCAAAGTGATGCCCATAAAGGTACCTCCAACAGCTGAATCCAACATGTTTCTTGAAGAGAAGTTCAGACCTGCATAAAAAGTCTGGATAATCATCCAAGCAATAAGTCCATGAGTTGGACAATTCTTAACCAAAGATTTCATTCTTTCCCAAGCTTTTGCAACATGTTCATTATAAAGTTGTTTAAATTTCATAATATCACTTCTCATAGATATAATCTTAGCAGGAGGGTAGTACTTTCCAATAAAACCATCCTTGCACTTAATCCAAGAATCAATACTATTTCTAGGCAAGGATAGCAACCATTCTTTAGCTTTTCCTCTCAAGGAGAAAGGAAATAGCTCGAGCTTAATAATATCTCCATCTACATCCTTATACTTTTGCATCTCACAAAGTTCAACAAAGCTATTGAGATGGGTAGCAGCATCATCAGAACTAGCACCAGAAAATTGCTCTCTCATCACAAGATTCAACAAAGCAGGCTTAATTTCATAAAAGGTAGCATCAGGAGCAGGTGGAGCAATAGGAGTGCTAAGTAAATCATTGTTGTCTGTGCTAGTGAAGTCACACAACTTGGTGTTCTCAGCAGAGTTCATTTTGGCAAAAGTGGAGCAAGCCAAAACAACAGCAACAACTAGAGCAGGGACTTATTTTTTGTGTGTTTTTGATAAGAGAAAGGAAACCAAACTAGACTATTTTTTTGGAGTTTTTGATAAAAAGAGGTAAATAAAACCAAGAAAAATAAACTAAGCAAACTAAAAACAAAGTAAAGAGAAAGGTTGAGGACGACTCCCCTTGTGAAGACGTCCTTAGCCTTGCCGGCAATGGTGCTAGAAAGTCTTCATGCGTGTTGACGCCCCGTTGGGAAACCCCAAGAGCAAGGTATGATGCAGCACAGTAACAAGTTTTCCCTCAGTACGAAACCGAGGTTATCGAACCAGTAGGAGGAAGGAAACGCCTCAAAGGTGTTGCAAGAAACGTGGAAACCTACACAACACAAACTCAAGACTTTGCCCCAACTAACAGTGAGGTTGTCAATCTCACCAGTTGCTGTAACAAAGGATTAACTGTATGGTGTGGAAGGTGATGATGGTTTGCAACAAGCAAATAGTAATAATGGAAGATGTATTAATGGTAAAGATTGGACCGGGGTCCATAGTTCACTAGAGGTGTTCTCCTTAGATAAACAAACATGGCATGCTGGGTAAACAAATTACAGGAGGGCAATTGACATGACTGAGAAAGACATAACAATGCAATACTAGACAAAAAGATCCTATGAGATTCGATTGGGCAATACAACAATATACATAGACCGCCATCCAAGTGCATCTATGACTAGAAGTCCACCTTTGGGTTATCATCCGAACCCCCTCCAGTATTAAGTTGCAAGCAATAGACAACTGCTTTAAGCAAAGTGTGTAAGGTAAACAATCCACTTGTTCCATGAACAAGAGACCGTTGTTTTATCCCTAGTGGCAATAGCACATCTACAACCATAGAGATTTCTGTCACTTCCCTTGATTGAGTAGAGGCATGAACCCACTATCGAGCATAAATACCCCCTCTTGGAGTCACTAGCAACTACTTGGCCAAGATAGCTACTAACAACAGAGACAAGATCACAAACGACACAGGCATGATAGAATCAATAAGACAAAACCATTAATCAATCTGACATAGTAATCTCAATATCCATTGGATCACCGCAAACACAAAATGCATAATTACAAATAGATTAGATCTTGATCATGAACGGAGCTCACAAGATCTAGACATGAAAGCATACGGAGGAGATACAACCATCTAGCTACTACAAGGACCCGTAGTCCAAGGTGTAACTACTCACGCTTCATACCGGAGGCTGGCATGATGAAGAAGAAATCCTCCGGGATGATCGCCCCTCCGGCAGGGTGTCGGGAAGTGCCTCAGATCCCCCCGGTCTAGGGACGATGGTGGCGGCGGCTACAGACATTTCGTGGAATTTTGATTGGTTGCCTAGGGTTTCTGCATCGGGGGCTTCTTAAAGGCAAAGAGGAGAGGCAGGGCAGCGGCCAGGGGGCCCACACCCTTCCTAGGCGCGGGCCCATCCTAGGTCGCGCCTGGGGCGTGTGGCCACCGTGTGGCGCCCCTCCATCTATCCTCTAGACTCCTTGTTCTCCTCGGTGAAATATTGACTTTGTCTTTTGTCCGTACAATTCCGAGAATATTTCCTTACTAGCTTTTCTGGAACCAAAAACAGCAGAAAACAGGAAACTGGCACTGTGGCAACTTGTTAATAGTTTAGTACTAGAAAACATATGAAAAGCACCTCAAACCATGGACAAAGAAAAGCAAAGTAGATACTAAACAAGCATGGAACATCAAAAATTATAGATACGTTTCCGACGTATCAGACACTAGGGTCACCACCCAAAAGTTTGGTGAAAGTTTGAATTCAAATGGATTTGGAAAGGGCATTCAAATACTATTTAGAAAATCAAAACAGAAAAAGAAAAGAGAAAAAGGAAAAAAATAAAACAGGCGGCATCCTTATGGCCCATTTCCCTTGGCAGCCCACGGCCCACCCGGGAACCTCCCCTGTCTCTCTCTCTCTCTAATTCTCACCCGCATGCACACCCTCCCTCTCACTGACCAGTGGCCCCGTTGCCACATCAACATCGTCTTCCCCAAATCCCGCCCGCGACCAGCTCCACTGCCATTTCTCCTCGCTATCACTGCCGATGAATTTGCGCGTTGATTGCCGTTGATTCCCTGAGTAACTCCCCTCCCTGCTCTGGCTATTGAACCCCCACCTCCTCGCAACCATTTCCCCTCACACTGCAAGCCCCAAGCGTCGCCAGGCTCTTGCAATTTCCACTTGCATAGCCGCAGTACTGAGCTGCTCCGGCGAGCTATTCCGGTAAGCACAGAGCACCCCTCTACCTCTCGTTCACACGATCATGATCCCCTCAGCCTTGCGCATCTGCTCATGCCTTTGTTTTGTTCTAATTCTCCCCAGGTCATTGTCCCTGTTAACGTCTGCAAGCAACTGAGGCGCCGTTCAACTCTGGCATGCAACCACGGTGAAATTCGCGCGCCCCTTGACCTCTTCTTCACGCAATTGAGTTCGCCAGATCCTTGCGCACCTTCTGATGCCATTCATTTGCACTATTGTGTCCTATGTTGTCGTCCCCGTCTCCGTTCATGAACACCCGACGCCAGGACGAACTCCGACGAGCGCTTGAGCCCGTGTCCGTCCGCCCCCGTCTCAGCCGCATCCATGTTGAGCATCCCCACGTGCCCACGAGTTCGGTAAGCATCAGAACACCCCCTTACCCCTCTATTTTCGCCGGTGTGTCACCGCCAGTGGCGTCGCTGCCGTTAGAACCATTTGCGCCGCCCGCGTATGGTCAGACAGAACTGATCCGTTGGATCTGTAGCTAGCGGTTGAGATTAGGTTTTAACGCGAAGGGGTAAGTTTAGATCTGAGCCGCTGGATTCACTTTAGATCTAATGGTGCGGAATTGTGATCCAGCACGAACCGGTACGCACCAATCAGAGCGTGCCGCGTGGGTAGGGTTTTGGTTAAAAAAACAGATTTTGTTCTATTAGTTATTCAAATTTGTAAATTCAATAACTTTTGTTATGTTTGTCCAAAAATTACAAATTTTATATCAATGGATTCAAAAAAGTAAAGTCTTTGCATATATGGCCTTGATTTGGCCATTTGCGTCTGGAAAATTAGGATTTTATGCAGAAGCATTTGTAGGCCTATTTTGACTATAAAAATTATTTGGAAAATTGTTTTAAAGTAAATTTTGGTTTATTTAGACTTTATAAAGTATGCTTTGTATTCAGTACTGAAAAGATTATTTTGAAAAGTGTGAAAAATTATTCCTTTGCATTTTGCATGCATTCATATTATTTTTGTTTGAATATTGATTGTGAAAATTGTTGTATGAATTTATGTGTAGATTTTATGGAATTTGGAGAGTGTGATTATGAGGATTGTGTCTATTCCCCTAGGTATCAAGGAGAGTGATTCTTCATCTTTTTGTCCTATTATTTTATCTATGCACTAGTGGTATTTTACTAGGATTTGCATGGTAATTTTTCAAATTATATGCTATGCTATGGTGAATCCTAGAATGATATCTTGGTAGAATTTCCCTAAGTTAAGATACAATGTTATGCTAGTATTCTTAGACTAGCTAATATAATGCAAGGGTGGAATATTCTATGATACTATGCAAAGTTTATGCCTATGTTTTTTATTACTAAAACAACATGTTAATGAATCACCTAGGTGGAATGGAAAGATTGGTTTGTGTTGAGTGGTTATACAAGGCCCATGTCTATGGTTTACCTTGTGTATCACACTTGTGGATGGCCACCCAGGAACAAAGAGATTTGAGATGTTTAGTGTTGAGAAGCTTCTAGTGCAACCACATGGCATATGGGCTCTGCCTTGACCAACTAAGTTGCAAGAACTCAGCTAGATGGACATTTAGTGGTAGGGTTGATAGGATGGAACGTGTCCATGGTGGTCTGAGGGAATGCTTCTGAAAAGTTTCGTCTCGATGCATGTCGAGTCTTGTGGGGAAAGTGCACCACCTCTATAGAGGGTAAAACCTAAGTATTTAGCCGTGTTCCCGTTATCGGACAATTTGAGCATAGAAGACATTAAAATGATCAAGGATCTCCTCATCCCAATTTCTCTAAGTTAAAACTTGTGGTTGAACAAGGGTATAGGTTCACCAATGTCTATTGGCGGTTCCTTGGATGTTTTCATCAAACAAAAACTTAGTGTTTTCAAACTAATAAGACAAACCTTATTTTGGAGCAAAGCCAGCCTAAACTACACTTAGACAAATTCATATAGTTAATAGATGCTACTATACTACTATGTTATCACTTGCCAATACAATTTAAAATGTATTGACCCTCTGTGGTTGTAACTTATTATGTTGCAGGTTACTCTAATGGTGACTAGGGTTATGAGTCTACACTCAACATGTTTGCCTGTGGCACATGAAGATGAAGACTTTATTTATTTTGTTAAGTTTTGTGAACTCTATGTATTAGCATTGGGCTAATGAGTTGTAAGAACTTTGTATCTATAGAATTACGATGTAATTATGAACTTTGTATTTGTGTACTTCATCTTAAACTATGGATGCTAGCATTTCGATCTAGGGACTAGCATTGCAATCACAGGGGCCTTTACCTTTAAAAGGGTGAGGTCTTACAGATGGTATCAGAGCACTGTGTTGCCTATAGGATTATGACCCTAAGATGGATTAGACTAAGGAAACCACTAGGAAAATGCAAACTCCTTTGTAAATTTCCACACTTGTCTCTTTTTCATCTCGTAAAACTCCTCCTAATCTTCTTTCTCATTTCTATTTGTAGATGGCCACCATCAACGAAGCCGTCAAGAAGGTACCACTCATGACCATGACCTTAGAGCGTGAGACGGAGTTTCCCAAGGCACTCAAGAACCTTATGGTTACCATGGGGATACATGGTGAAGACGTGTACAAAGGATTCCCAGTGATGGATGAAGGAGAAGAGTATTGGTGGATACAACTCCACTTTTATAAAAACAAGAAGTACAACTACAAAGAGTCGGGATTCTGCATGGTCACCAACTCTGAAATGCACAAGTTATTCTTTGACTCTGCAAGGAATGCCGCTTGGAATTCCATCAAGGAGCTTGGAGATAGACTCAAGTGTATAATGCTCTAGAGAGGAGAAGAAGCATACCCAATACTTAGAGGCCACCATAAAACGTCTAAGGAAGGATGTCATAGACTTAGTATGGGAGTCTTGTGATCAAGACAAGCAGATTGTCTCCAAGGATGCTCAGATAGCTACCTTGACTAGTGAGTGAGAGTTGGGACGTACTCCAATAGTTGGACCACCACACTTGTTGTTTCCTGGCCTTAATAATTTTGATCATACTAACCTATGTGGTATGGCAAAAATTTGTCTAAGTTATGTTTGAACCTTAGTGTTTGTGATTGAATATTATATGCCATGAATTGTGTTTGAAATAATTTATGTGTTTGTTGTAAGCTTTTGTTTCTACTATCTTGTGTTTTACTCTTTACTTGTGTTGTTTATAATTTTCTCTATCCTATGCAATAGATTCCTAGCTTTGTTTTCAGCACTGCCGAGGAGTTCAAGGGAAATCGTTTTGGATCCTGTATTGCGCAGCTTGTCAGTGTGCTCAATCTTCCCCTCCCTGACATTAAGGGACTTCAGCTCAGGAAGTTCGAGAGGAAGGACTTATGGGGATTTATAGTCTCTCAGCCAGGACGCCAGTCGGAGCCTCCCACCGAGGACATTGCCTTCAAGATACTCCATGATGACAAGGAGAAGGGCCTCGACGTTGCCATGTAGGAGCTACTTGTATGCATTTGTGGAGGTCACTCCGCCGAGCTCAAGGGCCTCTACTTCCACCCCTTTGGGAGACGTGACGAGGAGGGAGAGTCTATAGAGTATGATGACGCTACTAGAGAGACTATTGAGCCAGTACGCCTCTATCTTCAGTACCTAGAGAGCCTTCTTAGACATCTCGATACTGATAGGACCAACGTCATGCTTAGCAATGACGAGCTACAAGTCTAGTTGAGGGAGAAGGACAAGGCCTTTGAGCAGCAGGATGAGAGCATCAAGGATATGGAGGCTATGTTCGAGAAGCAAGACAAGAGGTTCAAGAACCAAGAAAAGAGAGTGTAGGATAGGAACAAGAAGATCAATGAGATGAAGGCCGAGATGAAGCTCAAGGATCTTGAGCTAGAGACACAGCAGGAGGTGATAAAGAGGCTGCGCTCGTAAAAGAGAGATCTTCAAGCGAAGGTCGATGCTTTGACCACCAGTGTGGAGGAGTACAAGTGTAGAGGTCCCAACCTTTAATAAGGTAGATATCCCTATGTTTACAATGCTAGTCCCTAGATCAATAGCTAGCATCCACAGTTAAGATGTAATATCAAGAAACAAATGTCATAATACAACTTTATAACCAGGAATAAAATAATTCATTACATCTTACATAGCTCATTTGGCTATCTCATTACAATTCAGCAGAAATAACTATAGCATGGAGTCCTTCATCTTCAAAGTGCCACAGGCAATCATGTTGGTTGTAGACTTGTAATCCTAATCAACATACTTCACTAACATCAAACAAACCTGCAACATAATAAGTTACAGCCACAAGGGTCAATACATTTGAATTGTATTGGCAAGTGATACTATGGTAGTATAGTGGAGTCTATCATCTATATGAATTTGGCTAGGTGGAGCTTAGGCTTGCATTGCTCAAAATAGATTTTCCTTATCATTTGAAAACACTAAGTTTTTGTTTGTCAAAATCACCCAAGGCATCTACCAATCCTTGATTGAAGATCCTTAACCCTTGTTCAACCACAAATTTTAACTTAGAAATTGGGATGAGGAGATTCTTGATAGCTTCCATGTCTTGATGCTCAAATTGTCCATTTCCAGGGACATGGCTAAGTACTTAGATTTTTCACTCTGCAGAGGTGGTGCACTTTCCCCACAAGACTCGACATGCATCGAGACAAGATCTTTCAGAAGCCTTCCCTTAGACCAAAATGGACGCGTTCCAAACTATCATCCCCTACCACCAACTGTCCATTTTGCTAAGTTATTGCAACCTATATGATCCAGGCAGAGCCCATAATGCCAAGTGGCTGCACTTGAAGCTTCTCAACATTTGACATCTCAAATCTCTTTGTTCCTGGGTGGTATTCCACAAGTGAGATACTCAAGGTAAACCATAGAAATGGGCCTTGTGTAACCACTCAACACAAACCATTCTTTCCATTCCACCCAGGTGATTCATTCACATAGTTGTTTTATTAAACAAAACACAAGTTCTTTACTTAAAAATATTCCATAGCATGAATATAATCCACCCTTGTTTTCTACTAGCTAAGCTAAGCATGATAGTAGTAGGAATCTTAACTTAGGAAAATTCTACTAAGGTTTCATCTATTAGGATTTCCCATGGCATAGTTTATACTTATAAAAAATGTCGTGCAAGTCCTACATAGAAATATCACTAATGCATAGTGAAAATAATAGTACAAAAGTATGAAGCACCACTTGCCTTTTTGGTAGAGATTATAAGTTCACTCCTTGACCTTGCAATAGTCACACTCTTAAAATGTCACTATAATTCAATCGAGCAAGGCACAAATTCAAGCAATCATCACATAGAATAATAAAACAAAGCTATGCATGCAAGCATGCCAAAGATTGTTTTATTTTGGAAAAGTGGTTCCTAATAGGTTATAAACATTTTAGAATACTTATTTGTCATTTATAAAAGTGGAAAAACCATTGGATATCAAGTTAGTGAAAATGGACATTTTAAGTCATTTTTGTTTTGCTAGAAATGATTTAAATCAAAGTGATAATCTCTAGTGTTTGACAAATACACTTTTAAACACAAATGTTAGTCTTTTAAGGTCAAGTGTTTAATATTGAAACCATTTGCAAAATGTTTTACCTATAAACCATTTTTATATCAAAGTAATATTTTATGTTGTTGAAAATGCTTTTTTAGCAAAGTAATAATTTATAAGGTTCATCAAATATATTTTTTAAATCCTAAAACTTGGTGTTTAGGGTCAGAGAGTTTAAATCAAATCATTTTCCAAAGGTTTTACTCAAAAGCATTTTTAACACATAAACCATATTTGTATTTAACTAGGAATGCTTTAATTCAAAGATTTATTCTTTAGCTTCACAAAATACACTTTTAAATCCAAAAGTTGATTTCTATGGTCAGTAGGTTCAAAACAAACCAATCTACCAAAGATTTTATCACAAAAATAATTTTAGAATGAATTTTATATTCAAAATATGCCTACACAAGTTTCTATAAAAACAACCAATTTACAGAAACAATTTACTAAAAAAAGTGCATAGTTGGAAAGTACTTGTTTTTCTGATTCCATTGATATAAAATTTGCAAAATTTGGACGTGTGGAATTAAAGTTATGGAATTTACAAAATCACATATCTAATAGAATCAAATTTGTTTTTAAAACTAGAGTCTGGCCACGTGGAATGTCCTGATTGGCCAAAAACGGTTCGTGTGGATCGACTGCTGTGGTGCGTTGGATCAAAATGAAATCATGCGGCACAGGAAGCTCCATACCGCTTCACTTAAGTCAACCTATCGTATTGCTTGGATCTAGATCGGACGGCTCACAGTGCATTGCCAAGAACTGGCGGCGCTGGCGGCGGCGAGTGGTGGCAGCGCGCTCAGACGAGGGTGGTGCTGGCGATGTAGGAAGCAAGAGACGGTAGGGATAATCTCACCAGATTCTCCATGCTTTGCTTATGCTCGAGGTGGTCTCCATCGTCGAAGGGGCGCTCGGGTGTGGCTGTAATTTCTCGCCGGAGAAGCTTCTAGTGGCGGTGTGCTCGGGCTGTCGTCATTGGCGACGTTTCGGGATGTGCTAAGACAAGATTTTAATTAGCTGCGCACGAGGTGGGCGATCATGCGTGCATCAACGAGAGGAAGAGGTGCGGTCAGAACTCACCGAGGAAACTCGCCAGAGTCGAGGCAGGAGGCGATGGTGCTCTGATGTTGATGTTGCTGAGCCTCTAGTGAACACGCGGGCTAGTGGTTGGTGCCGGGAGGTGCGCAGGAGTCTG
Organism: Avena longiglumis; assembly: GCA_030063025.1. Taxonomy (NCBI): domain Eukaryota; kingdom Viridiplantae; phylum Streptophyta; class Magnoliopsida; order Poales; family Poaceae; genus Avena; species Avena longiglumis. The sequence goes on from CP125974.1 coordinate 141,198,595, forward strand.
GGGATCAGCCTTGTGTGGTCGAGGGGGCAAGGGGAGATGGGGAGCGGCTGGAATTCTCGTCGGAGTTCGTCGAAGTCTGAGAGCTTTCGAGACGAATTTAGGGCGGCCTGGGGGCGGAGGGAAGATGGTGTCTGGGGGAAAATCTAGAGGGGGTGTGGGCGTTTAAAGGAGCGTGGTCGCAGGGAGTAAAGGCTGCGTCATTGTCGCGTATTGAATCGAGTTTTAAACGGCAGAAACGGCCGGCGAGGGCGTGGTCACCGCGGGGGGGGGGGGGAGGAAGACGACTGACGAGTGGGGCTGGCTAGTCAGCGAGAGAGGGAAAGGAAAGGTGGGGTCTGGGTGTCAGCGACTTTGCGGGTTTGCTGTTGAGTGAAAAGAAAACGGTTCGGGGGGGGGGGGTTAGTTGGGCTAGATGGGCCGGTTCCTTTTTCTTTTTCTATTTTCTTTTTCCCGTTTTGATTTTGTTTAAACCATTCAAACAACCATTTGAATTCAAAACCTTGCCAAACTTTCTGTAAGTTTTTAATCTGTCTAAACATGTATTTTTAAATACCATTTTAGGAATAATTATCTTATTTATTTATGCTTTATATTTTATTTAAAAAGGGCACTTTCCTTTATTAAATAAGTTTTAATTAAATTATCAAACCCTTATTTGAAATCAAAATTTCATCAAACCTTTATTCAGTAGGTTTTATTTATTTAATAGGGTATTAAATAATTCACTTTGAATTATTTAAAGTAAATGATTATTAATCATTTAATTTGGGCAATTGTCTTTATTCCAATGAAATTCAAATATGGTTTTAATTCCACATAATTTTATTTGAATATTCCCCATTATTTTATTTGGATTTGGATTATATTCATTCCATTTGCTTATGGATTTGGCCAATGTTTAATTTGGCTTTTAATTATTTCTTATTTATTTCCTTCCTCATCTTATAAAATCCATATATTTTTATTTAAAGTGCAAAATTGGTGATTCCAATTTGTATAATTTTATTTAATATTTGTTGTCCTTTTAAATCTCTTTAGGATTATTTGCTCACCATTTGGTATGGATTTTAGATAGGAGCTTTATTAGCTTTAGAAATTATTTCCTTTCATCTTTTTAATTTCATAAGTTTTTATCCATGGTTCCAAATTAAGTGAAACCAATTTATATGGCTTTATAATATTTTTATTTATCCTTTTGATCACTTATAATTGTTTTGTTGACAAATTTTATATGGATCAAATCCATAGTCTTAGAGAGATCTTGGAAATGATTTTCTCCCATTAGGGTTTTAGAGTTTTGGTTTAACTTTTCCAAGTGTTTAAATTTCAAGATGCATTTATGAAGAATGCATTGCACTTGATTTGAATTTAGTTGGATTCCCTTTTATTCAAAGTTTGTTCAAGATGGGTTTTTATGTTTCCATTTCAAAACAAAAAGTTTCTTTTCACCCTAAATTCAACAATTATTTATTTTGTTTATTTATTTTTCACATTACAAAATTCGGAAAATTTTGGGATGTGACAACAAGGCAGGAATCGAGGCAGCAGGACTTACTCTAGTGGAGGAGGAAGTCGACATGGTGGAGTAGTGTTGACTACTTGGCTATCTATCCATCTATCATGTTTTTATTTATCGAGTCGCATTGATCATCCAACATGTGGATGACTATGCTAGTGTGTTTACTTTTCAAAACTTGTTGTTCACGTTGTTTAAACTCTAAGTTTATTGTGCTTGCTTATTGTGATTGTTGCTATGTGTTGTGATGTGCATATTAATATCTATGGGTTATATATCATTACTTATCCTTATTGAAACCACAAATGCCTTCCCGTCGTGCCAATCCCAACAATAACAAAAATGGCAATGAGATGCAACAGCTGAGGACAGCCCAAACTCAGTTGATGCAAATGATGACTCAGTTCATGGCCAATCAGAATCAGAACCAAAACAACAACAACAACAACAACAACAACAACAACAACAACAATAACAACAACAACAACAACAACAACAACAACAACAACAACAACAACAACCAAAAAAACCCACCAGATTTTGATATGCTCACAAGGTTTCTGAGATTGAGGCCTGCTAAGTTTTCACGAACCACTGATCCTATGGTAGAAAATGATTGGCTACATTTTGTGAACAAGGACTTAGTCACAGTTGGTTGCACTGATGAGGAGAAAGTCAGGTTTGCAGCACATCTGCTAGAAGGACCAACATCTACTTGGCGGGATAATTTCCAAATCACCACTCCTATTGAAGATGTGACTTGGGCAATATTTGAGGATGGTTTCCGCACTGCTCATATCTCTTCAGGAGTGATGGGGTTAAATAAGAATGAATTTCACAACCTTAAGAAACTCCACCACAATGTTGCATAATATATTGAGGAGTTCAACAATCTGGCATGCTATGCACCGGATGATGTTGACACTGATGAAAAAAGGAAGGAGAAGTTCCTTGAAGGGCTGAATGATGAAATGTGCATGCAGCTATCCATTGCATATGTTCCAACTTATCGATCCTTGTGCGATAAAACCACCATCTTGGAAAGCAAGATGAAGCAGCTGGAGAACAGGAAGAGGAAACACCACTTTGATAAGCATGGATCTGGATCGTCTCAGAAGCGATCTTATGGTGAAGGAAGTGGAGGTTCTAGATCCCACAAACACGGGAATCATAACAACCACCACAACAGTAACCATCACCATGATAGTAAGAATCACCGTAGTCATGACAATGGTGGATATAAGAACCACAAGAGTGGACACAAGATGTCAACACCCGGGTTTTTAATCCTAGATGCCTGTTATGCCATACATCGCAATCCCAGGATTACCATTTTTGCGAGACATAATAGAATTGGATACCATAGTACATCATCCATTACAAACCATACATAAGTTCTTACACAAATAAGGATCTCATGATCCAGTTCTTAATACAACTCAAGCAGCGGAATTACATAGTAATAAAGGTAGCGTAGACGAAGCTCCATCTTCGGGGTCACAGACACTGCTAATGATGGGAGATGATCCCAGTTATCGTAACCTTCCTGGGGTCCATCATCGTGGTACTCCTCTTCATAGTCTCGCCACGGGAATAGCCAGGGACAAAGCCATGAGTACTCTTTAAGTACTCGCAAACTAATTGTTGCCTGTCAAAACTCACCGGCGGGCAGCGACGAGCAACACGAAGAGCCGGGAGGCTCCCAGCGGTGGGCCTGGTCCCTCGACGACGCAAGAATCTTCCGCACGCACGCCGTCTGTCTTGGTTCGAGTGCCACCTGACCTATACCTGGTCGTGAAGGTGATGGATTGTTCCGATTGGTTTCGCACGGTAAACAAGTATACGTAAAATTCGAGCCGTGATCTCCCTGTGTTTCAGAATCGGCTTTCGAGCCGATTACCCCCATGGCTTTGCATTGGATCTTATGATAACATGGGGTTTTGCTTAATTACTACAAGCTAAATCGATCTACGATAGTTTGGTGTTTTCACCACGTAACGAACGCCCCACGCCGTGGTTGAGCCTAATAGATACGAAAAGTAGTAGAAAACCGATCCTAGAGAAGGCCTAAAACCAACATAACGCCAATTCCTAACATCCCTCTAAGATCAATAAACCATACCTTACGACACGGATCGCTCAACCCGCTTTGTGAGGCCAAATCACGAGATATTAAACTAAACCTTGATGAACAAGGCACAACTATAACAGATCAAATCGACTTAAGCGAAATCAAGCAAGATGCCACCTTTACACCCGGAGAAGGTGCAAAGACGAGATAGCTAGAGGTAGCATAAATAAGCAATCATAGTAAAAGTATCGATGCTAGCTCTAACAAATCTGGTAAAGATGTTACCGCCATCAACAAGGCTTCAGACGAGTAACACCGGATAACGATAGAATATCGCCTAGATCGCAAGATGCGATCTAGGCAGCATGGCACTTACCCGAGAAAAACCCTAGAAACAAGGGGTGGCGATGCGCCGAGATTGTGTTGGTTGTGAACGTGATTGTCCTCTTTTTCTCAATAACCCTAGGTACATATTTATAGTCCGGAGACTCTCTACTTTTGGAATAATTCTACAACTCTATCTTTATCTAAACATAAACGGAACCTAAACAAATACGAATCCTACTAAGATACAAAATACACGGGCAATCCAACCCAAATCCACACGCTAGGCCGATCCAACAACACGTGGAATATATGTATCTTCTGAGCCCATCTTGATCACGGCCCATCCCCTTCGTAGGCCAAAATATGGCGATAACACTAATACCAACAAGTGAAGGGGGTTTTTATAGTAGGACACTAAGCTCTAGGGTTGTTTTGCAAAAAGCCATATTTACCTCTACTAAGTTCAGAAGCAAAGAAAGCTAGTTGAAAATTTTATATCACCTAAGTGGGAACTTGAATTTCATGTCACAACTCTTTTGTAGTCAAGTCAAAATCTCAATTCATTTCACAAGTCATTTTGAAAACATCTAACGGGGGAACAGTATGGCCATCTAATCGTCCATAATCATGACGCTATTCGAATAGTTTGACACTCTGCAGAGATTGTACACTTTCACCACAACATTTGATACATCCGTTAGGAACAAATCCTGAATTCACCATACTTAGTATGCGGATAATCAATCCTAACCTTTCAATTACACACCCTAGTATAGGCACCTCTCCTGTGAGTTTGGCCTCCCAACCATGACCAACTGTCACCTTGGGTACTGCACAGGTGGACAATCTTCACAAGGTAGCCTCAACTTAGACCTTGGCCGTGAGGGAACCAATACTAAGGTATATAAGTTTCCAGTCAAGCCCTAACCAATCTTCGGGTATTGTGGTTGTACGGTAAAATTGGAATGGTATCGCATCCAGACAACTATCAATTTTATAAAGGGCTAAGGCTCATGCCTTAACATTTTCATCTCCCAAATCATCTGGTGTTCGGAAACACATGTCAAAACATCTCAGTAGAATGACTCATCATTCTAAGGTTTTTATAAACATTTTCCACCAAGTATTCCCATCTAAAGTTGATCAAGTTTTATGCTTAGCACTAGCATCTACAAGTGGGGGTAAGTACTAATGAGGGGTGGTAAATAATTGGAGTTTAACTAATTACAATCTCATGCCTTAGGATGACATCAAGATTATCTAGCTTAGGCCAAATTTAATGCTCTTTATGCAACCTTCAATTATCTTCCTAGAATCTATAAATCACTTAAGTAAGCTCTAAGTAATAGCTTTGATAAAGAAATAAAGTAGAAAGCTTGCAAGTAAAACTAGGATTGGCTTATCCAGTGGGTATGATCACATATGCTTAAGGCATATGGTTGGCATGGTAACAAGCAAGTATTAGCTTGCATAGGTCAACTTGATTAGTAAGGCTTGCCTTGTGTAGAGCAGCGGTTGAAGTTCTCCTCGGCTTCTTCTTCGTAGTATCCTCCTTCCTCCTCGTATCCTTGGTCGGTACTAGCGTCTATAAATAAATACGAGGTACACAATCACCAAACAATACTTAACTACTTTCAATCATCACACAAAGGGGTTCTATAGATGATCTAGCATCATCACTAACATTACAAGACTAAAGCATTTATCTTATTGATTTTATTTTTATAAAAGTAATTTCTACTCATTGAAAAACTACTTAAGATTTAATATTCTCCAACTCAAACATGGGATCATGTTGACACATGTCATCACCACATATTTTAGTACATGGGAATGTGATTTAAAGTGGTGTCACAATTTAATAAGGTTTAACCTTTTATTTTAAATAAATAAAGTGACTAGAAATGCCTATGTGGCATTCTTTTATTACTTGAACATTATTTATGTAAGTAAACCCATATATTTTTATATATTCTGAAAGGTATGATCAAATGTGATTTTTGAGAGTTGGAATCAACTCAAAAGCTATTATCGTTTAAATTTGAAAAATGTTTGAATGCAGAAAAGCTTATGCCTTGTTATTTTTTTACCAAGGTTGATCTATAGATCCAAATGATTTGAATCCAACGGGCTTGAATTAAGCATTTTAAGACCTTTCTAAAAAAATTGGGTTCATTCAATTTGGTTCACTGAATCGAGCTGGGTTGATTTTTGAAACTAGGTACAGAACTGTGTTTGAATGAAAATAGAAAAATCTAAATTCAAACGAGTGGGTTGCGCGGGAAGGGGAAATGGGTCGGCCTGTCACTCATTGACGAATCGATGTGGGGTTCCACCAAGGTGGCTCTTTAAACGCTGAAGCGATATGGCATCGCCGCACGATCTAAGTCTAATCGAACGGCTACGGCTCATCGTCCACGTCGGGCAGCGCCGGCGAGACAGAACCCTAACGCGGAAGGTGTGGGTCGTGGGAGGCTCACTGGGTCTCAGGCGAAGGTCGGCGATGTGGGCGAACGACGAAGTCGACAACGGCGAACCTCCTGGTACCGGCAGCTCCTCCTGGGGCGGCTCCAATCGATGGCTTCCTTCTTCTCCAGCAGCGGCGAGCTCCGGCTAAATTCCGGCGATGCGCTGCTCGCCTTGCTCCGGGAATGGGGTGGGGTGGTTCTGGGTGAGAGGGGAGTAGAATGGTGTGAAGAATTCGAGCGGGGGAGGCCTCTATTTATAGTGGCGAGAGGGGACCGACGGGCGCAAGATGAGCTCGTCGTGGTCGATGACACAGAGGGCTATCGGTGTGGGCGACGGTAGGGGGCGGTGCTATGCTCCCTGGCGAAGCTCAGCGGCGTGGTGGCGAGGTGTGGGGGGTGCTGATCAGTCGGAAATCTGCGGTGCTCTGCGCGTGTCCAACGGAAGTTTTAATGGCGCACAGCGCGCGTGGTCCGCGCGGTGGCGAACGGGCGTGTCTGTGGGGTTGCTGGGACGGTGTTGATCACGCGTGCATGCAGCGTGGGCGACACGCGGTCTGTGGGTGCTAGTCGAGCGTGGCGCATGGGGTGTGCTCTCGGCATGCTCGCAGAGCGGCTTGGCATGGCTCGGGCGTGTGGTCTAGTGGCTGGCATTGCTCGAGGCTGGGACAAAGAGTGGCGGTGGGATACTGGCTAGCTCCCAGACAAGGTTGGCGAGGCTAGTGTGGCCTCTAGCTCGCTGGCGACAACGGGGTGGCAAGTTTGCTCTCGGCCTGCTCACCATTGATGAAAATGGCCAGCTTACAGTGGTGCTAGTGATTAGTTAGGGTTGTTAGATGATCTACTAAGGCTAGTGGTGTCCAGATAGGGAACAAGTTAGGCCAGAATCACTGCACACTATAGTGTTTAGGATTTGTTTGATTTGCATCTGCAAGGTATTTGATGACATGGCCGCATGAACTCAAGTTTTGAATTTTGAAAAGATTTTTGGTGGGTGTGCTAGGAATGTGCTGGTGAGTCTGTGGATGCTTGGGTTTTGAAATTTGAGCTTGTTTGAGTGATTTTTGAAAAAGTTGGATCTTCCCATATGATATAGATTCAATTTTAAACTGTCACTTAAACTATGCATTCAAAATTTTGGATGATCACAAGGTGGGCCTTGGTACTTTGTTATCAGTACTATCAAGGGCTGCAAAGATCCAAACAAGTTTCTGTTAAGTTTTGAAAGTTAGAGATAGCCAAAGTAGGCATAGGAGTTAATTTGGCCAAAGTGACCATTCACTTATTTTGTTTGTTTTGATTTGTTTGTCTTTGGGAAAAGTGTGGGGATTGTTTAGATGATGTTTATTTCACCTAAGAATCATTTTACAAGCAAAGAAACACACAATCATGGCAATTCAAAAGAATCCAAATTGTAATGCTTACACATATGCATGCTTTCATTTTTTTAATTTGAAAAGTTTTTGTTAACCCTAATTTTGATGATTAGAGTTTGATGATCCAAGTTTAATATTTTTGGGATGTTACACAAGAGCCACCATAGTGGAAATGGCAATGGGAATCAACTAGCTAAGAGGTACATCAGTCAGGTTGAATGCTTTAAGTGCTAGAAAACTGGGCACTATGCAAATGAATGCCCAGAAAAGAAGACTGATGGAGCCAACAAGCCAAACCGTTTTCAGAAGGGCCATGTGAACCAAATCAATGTGGAGGAAATCCAAGAGGAGTCTGATGTTGTTGAAGGGTTTCGCGGCATAGTAAATCAAAATTTTCTACGGATGCGAACAGAGGGAAAGCCAAGATCTAATCTAGGAGATGCAATCAACGAGAGAGATTGGATTAGATCTTCATACCCTTGAAGATTCGCACAGCGGAACGTTCGTCGGAATGTGGGTGATGTAGTCGAACTCGCTTCTCCTCCTCGCGATCCGATCCGATCTAGCACCACAAGTGGCGGTGCCTCCGTGAGATGCACACGCAAAGACTCGGCGTCTCCTCCTTCCTCGGACCAGCAGTATGGTGGAGAGATAGATTGGATATACACGACGGCGTGGTGTATATGGTGGAGAATTTCACTGCAGGCTTCGCCACAAACGAGTCGGGAGGGGAGAGGAAGGTAGCAAGGCAGCTAGGGCTTGGAGGAAGGTGTGTAGGGGAGGAGGCGCACCACCCTCTATATATAGAGTGCGGCCAGCCCTGCCCTCCTCCAAGCCTATCTCTAGTTTAAACAATTTAAACTCTCCCTTATCTAGAAATCCTATCTCTAGTTTAAACGATTTAAACTCTCCTTATCTAGAATTCTATCCCAGATTTAAACGAGTCAAATCTCTAGAATCGGCTGGGCCCTATGGGGCCTTGTGCCTGGCCCAATGAGGCCAGGACACTCCCTCATAGGCCCATGCCCCTCCCGGAAGGTGGGGCCACGTTGGTCCCTTCCTAAGGTTGTAGAAGCTTCCTGCAATACCGATTAACCCGGAACAATTCCAAACTCCAAAACTGCACCGCCTTATATGAATCTTATTCTCCGGACCATTCCGGAACCTCTCGTGATATCCGGATCCCATCCGAGACTCGAACAAAAATTCATAAACCAATTATACAATCTATCCTAGCGTCGAGATACGTTAAGTGTGACCTCGGGTTCGAGAATATCGCATATGATCTTCTATCAATAATCAACAGCGGGTCAGGCACCCATATTGACTCCCACACATTCATCGATGATCATATCGGATGAACCACGATGCCAGGATTCAATCAATCCCATATATATATTCCCTTTGTCTCGCGATATTTTACTTGCCCGAGATTCGATCGTCGGTACAGTCATACCTAGTTCAATCTCGTTCACGGAAAGTACTTTACTCGTTCCGTAATCCGATATCACTTTGTGATTAAATCCTTAACCACATGCTTGCAAGCGGTGTTGATATCGATTACCGAGTGGGCCCGAAGTATATCTCTCCGACTTGGGAGGGACAAATCCCATCTCGATACATACAACCCAACAGATACTTTCCGATCACCTGAGAGACACCTTTATGATCACCCTCTCATAGGATGACGTTTGATGACCTCAAAGCTTTGTTCCGATACCAGGGAGTTGTATTATCTCATGGTCTGAGGAATACAATATTTGACATAGGAAAAGCGTCACAAAGATGAACACGATGAAACGATCTAATTGCTTCGCTTAGTTTGGGTCTGTCCATCATATCATTCTCCCAATGATATGATCTCATTATCAATTGACAACTCATGTCTATGGTTAGGAAACCTTAACCATCATTAATCAATGAGCTAGTCCATAGAGGCGTACTAGGGACACGGTGTTGTTCACAAACCACACAAGTATTAAAGTTTCCGCTTAATACAATTCTAGCATGGAATATAAACTTTATCATGAACAAGAATTATAATAATAACATCTTTATTATTGCCTCTAGGGCATAATTCCAACAGTTGTGGCTGGTAAGTTCAAGATTAACTCTTTTCAAGCACTTGTCCTTTTTGATATCGGCGCATCGCATTCATTCATTTCAAGAGCATTTGTAGACAAAAATAGACTCCCAAATGAAACAATTGGATGTCCTATTAAAGTAAGATCCCCAGGTGGAGAGATGATAGTAAATTTTGGATGTCATGATCTAATAATAGAGTTTGGAAAGTATAAGTTTCTAGTTAGTCTGATAATCCTAGATTCCCAAGGATTAGATGTAATTTTTGGCATGGATTGGATGACTAAGTACAAGGGAGTTATAGATTGTGCCAATCATACTGTTACACTCACAACCCCGGATAAGAAACGGATTAGGTTCAAGTCTAACTTTGAACCCAAAGGGGGTAAGCTAAATTCTCATCAGGGGGTTAGCATAGATAGTGTACCAGTACTGAAGGAGTACCCGAATGTGTTTCCGGAGGAATTACCAGGAATGCCACCAGATAGAGATGTGGAGATTTTGATTGAATTACTGCCAGGATCTGGACCCATAGCAAAGAGACCCTACAAGATGTCAGTTGATGAGTTAAAAGAGCTCAAGAAACAGCTTGAAGAACAGTTGCGAAAAGGATTTATCCAACCAAGTTCTTCATCTTGGGGTGCACCAATTCTGTTTGTTGAGAAGAAAGACAGAAGTCAAAGTCTATGCATTGATTATCGGTCACTCAATGAGGTGAATATAAAGAACAAGTATCCCTTACCTAGAATCAATGATCTATTTGATCAGCTAGAAGGAGCTCGTGTGTTCTCAAAAATTGATCTCCGATCAGGCTAATTTCAGCTAAAGATTAGAGAGCAAGACATACCTAAGACTGCTTTTACCACTAGGTATGGATTGTATGAGTATATAGTGTTGCCATTTGGGCTAACAAATGCACCAGCTTGTTTCATGAACATGATGAACAAGGTGTTCATGGAGTTTATTGACAAGTTTGTTGTCGTATTCATCGATGTCATATTGATCTATTCTAAGAGTAATGGAGAGCATGAAGAACATTTGCATTTGGTTCTTGAGAAACTCAGAGAGCACAAGTTGTATGCCAAGTTCAGTAAGTGTGAATTTTTGTTGAATGAAGTTGGATTTCTTGGACATATTGTGTCCGGAGATGGTATAGCTGTCGATCCCGCGAAGGTGTCAACTGTAACTGAGTGGGAATCTCCCAAATCAGTTAAGGAAGTTCATAGATTCCTAGGCTTGGTCGGGTACTATAGAAGGTTCATCGAGAATTTCTCAAAAGTGGCTAAGCCAATGACAGAGTGGCTAAGCCAACGACAAGTTGTTCATGACCCCCATAGACTAAGAACATTTCTTTAGTTCTATTTAGGTACTTTAGGATGTTCTTCACGGCTGTCCAGTGTTCCACTCCTGGATCACTTTGATATCTGCTCGTCAAACTAAGAGCATTGGACACATCCGGTCTAGTACACAGCATGGCATACATGATGGAACCTATGGCCGAGGCATAAGGCACTTTGCTCATAGCTTCCCTATCATTTACCGTGTGGACACCGAGCCTTGCTCAATATCTTACGACAACATAGGCCTTGAACCTTTCTTTGCCTTATCCATTCTGAACCTTTTGAACTTTGTCTAGGTATGTACTCGCTTAAAGCTATCAGGCGTCTTTGTCTATCTCTATAGATTTTTATGCCCAATATATAAGCAGCTTCACCTAGGTCTTTCATTGAAAAACACTTGTTCAAATAACTCTTCACATCGTTAAGCATGTTGATGTCATTTCCAATAATCAATATGTCATCCACATATAGTACCAGAAACATCACCGAGCTCCCACTCACTTTCTTGTAGATACAAGCTTCGTAGCAATTTGGAACAAATCCAAAACTCTTGATCACTTGATCAAAACGAAGGTTCCAACTCCGAGATGCTTGCTTCAGTCCATAAATGGAACGCTGAAGTTTGCATACTTTACTAGCATCCTTAGGATCGACCAAACCTTCGGGTTGCATCATATACAACTCTTCATCAATGTTCCCATTGAGGAAAGCAGTCTTGACATCCATCTGCCATATTTCATAATCATGAAACGCAGCAATTGCTAATAAAATCCGAATGGACTTAAACATCGCTACGGGAGAGAAAGTCTCATCGTAGTCAACACCTTGAACTTGTCGAAAACCTTTTGCGACAAGCCGTGCTTTATAGACGGTAACATTACCATCCGCGTCCGTCTTCTTCTTGAATATCAATTTGCACTCAACGGCCTTACGGTCGCTAGGAGGATCCACCAAAGTCCATACTTGGTTTTCGCTCATGGATCCCAATTCGGATTTCATGGCTTCCAGCCATTTCTCAGAGTCTGGGCTCATCATCGCTTCCTCATAGTTCGTAGGTTCACTGTCTTCTGCTAACAAGACAGTCAAGACAGGGTTGCCGTACCACTCAGGAGGGGCACGCGACCTTGTCGACCTGCGACGTTCAAGATGGCGACATCATCCGGCTTCATGATCCTTATCATTAGCTTCCTCTATTGTTGGTGCGGCGGCACCGGAACAATTTCAGTCTGTGCTACTCTCCAATTCAAGAGAAGGTTCAATAACCTCGTCTAGCTCTACTTTCCTCCACTCACTTCTTTCGAGAGAAACTCCTTCTCAAGAAAGGAACCGTTCTTTCGACAAACACTTTGCCTTCGGTTCGTGATAGAAGGTATACCCAATGGTTTCCTTAGGGTATCCTATGAAGACGCATTTCTCGCTTTGGGTTCGAGCTTGTCGGCATCAATTTCTTGACGTAAGCTTCGCATCCCCAAACTTTAAAAAACGACAACTTAGGTTTAGCACCAAACCACAGTTCATACGGTGTCGTCTCAACGGATTTAGATGGAGCCCTATTTAAAGTGAATGCAGCGGTTTCTAATGCATAACCCCAAAATGATAACGGCAAATCGAAGAGACATCATTGATCGGACCATATCTAATAGGGTTCGATTCGTTCAGACACACCATTGCGCTGTGGTGTTCGGTGGCGTGAGTTGTGAAACGATTCCACTTGCTTTAAGATGCGAGAAAATCATAACTCAAATATTCACCTCCACGATCGGATCGTAGAAACTTAATCTTTACATTACGATGGTTCTCCACTTCATTCTGAAATTCTTTGAACTTTTCAAAGCGTTTCAGATTTATGTTTCATTAAATAGATATACCCATATCTACTTAAGTCATCGGTAAAAGTGAGAAAATAGCGATATCCACCGCGCGTCGAAACACTCATCGGTCCGCATACATCGGTATGTATGATTTCCAACAAGTCCGTTGCTCGCTCCATCATACCGGAGAACGGGGTTTTGATCATCTTGCCCATGAGGCATGGTTCGCATGTGTCAAATGATTCAAAATCAAGAGACTCCAAAAGTCCATCAGAATGGAGTTTCTTCATGCGCTTTATACCTATATGACCTAGACGACAGTGCCACAAATAAGTAGTATTATCACTATCTACTTTGCATCTCTTAGCCTCAATGTTATGGATGTGTGTTTCATCCCTTTCGAGATTTAGAAGAAATAAACCATTCATAAGAGGTGCATGACCATAAAAGATGTTACTCATATAAATAGAACAACCATTATTGTCCGATTTAAATGAATAACCGTCTTGCAATAAACATGATCCGGAAATAATGTTCATGCTCAACGCAGACACATAATAACACTTATTAAGGTTTAAAACTAATCCCGAAGGTAAGACTAAGGAGAGCGTGCCGACGGCCATCACATCAACTCTTGATCCGTTGCCAACGCGCATCGTCACCTCATCCTCGCAATAGCCGTCTATTCCGTAGCTCTGTTTGAGTTACAAATATTAGCAACCGAACCGGTATCAAATACCGTGCACTACAACAAGGGCTAGTAAGGAAAACATCAATAACATGTATATCAAATATACCTTTGATGGTGCCAGCCTTCTTGTCCGCTAAGTACTTGACGATTGCGCTTCGTGACCCTTGTCCTTGCAATAGAAGCACTCGTCCGGCTTAGGGCGGACTTGAGCTTCTTCTCGGCAGGAGCATTGCTTGCCGCCGCCCTTCTTGAAGGGCTTCTTTGCTCCTTACCTTTCTTAAAGGAGGGCTTGTTGACCATCAACACATGATTATCCTTCTTGATGTCCACCTCGCAGCCTTGACTGCGAAGAGCTCGGTGATCGTGTCGATGGAGCCAATCGATTATGAGTCACTACAAAACTTTTGTAGCTAGGAGGGAGTGATTGCGAACCTGTCAATCTTGAGCTCCTCCGGAATCATGCAATCCAGGTTGCTCAAGACGTTGAGTGTAGCCCGACATCTTTATGGCGTGCTCACTAACGGAACTCCCTTCCTCCATCTTGCGTTAAAGAACTTCTCGGAGATCTCATATCTCTCGAGCGGGCTGAGTCTGAAACATGGTTTTCGGCTCCTCGAGAATCTCGAAGGGCCGGGATAGGTTTCAAAAGCGATTTTGAAGCTCCGGTTCCATAGCAAACAACATGGTGCTCTTAATCACACCATAATCATCTTTGCGCCGACGATAGACAGCTTTCTCATCGGCCAGCTTGATTGCTTGGGGTCACCTAACGCTTTACCAAGGACATGGTCCTTTTGTCCATGACAGAATGATTCTTAGATTGCGGAACCAATTGGTGAAGTTAGACCCATTGTTTCTAAGCTTTTCCTTCTCAGCAAAAGCGTTGAAGTTGAAGTTGGATTTGGCCATTGGATCTACTGATTTGCAAGTACAATTTAGACTATGTTCATGATAAATAGTTCAACTTAATCAAATTACTAGATGAACTCACACTAAATTCAACATCCCTCAAGTTGTTTAGTGAACATGATCCAAATTCACCACACCTAATCCGATCATCACGAGAAGAGATGTGGTTTCAATGGTGGACAACAAAGTGTCGATCATATCACTCATATGACTCATGCTTAACCTTTCGGTTCTTGTGTTCCGAGGCCATGTCCATACATGCTAGGCTCGTCAAGCTAGACCCAAGTATTTCTGCGTGTGCAAAACTGGCTTGCACCCGTTGTATGTGAGCGTAGAGTCTATAGCACCCGATCATCACGTGATGCTTGGACACGACGAACTTTCGCAACGGTGCATACTTGGGGATAACACAGTTTTATCTTGATCTTTAAGTGAGGAATCATCTTATAATGCTACCGTCGCGATCTAAGCATAATAAGATACATAAAGGGATAAACATCACATGCATATAACTTTATGTGACATGGTATAGCCAATCCTCGCGCAATGATCTCCATCTTGTGCGTTCCGGCATGATCTCCATCACTCCACCATGATTGCCTCCACCATGAATAGCAACTACAACTATTGCTAACTACTTAGCGATAAAGTAAAGCTATTACATGGCGTATAAGAAGTTGACTCGCAGGTCATACACAATTATAAAGACAACCATATGGCTCGCGGTTGTGTACTCATCGACATGCAAGTCGTGAAACATTACAAAACATGATCATCGCATACAATATACACGTCACATCTTGGGCCATACCATATCACAGAAAACACTCCCTGCTAAAACAAGTTAGACGCCTCTACTTTGTTGTTGCATGTTTTACGTGGCTTATGGGAGTAGATGCTAAGAACGATTCTTACCTACGGAAAGCCACAACGGTGATATTATGGTTGCCAAACTCCGGTGTTAATCCCATGACAACTATAGTGAGAGAAACTGACATCCACCGCGCATGTGTGGAACAAGCCACCGTCAAGTGCGGAGCCGGTCTCATGACGCGTCGCGTGGGTTGGCCTGGACCGCTTCAATCTCACTATCCGCGTCATAAGAAGAACACAAACAAGAGGCTTGCAACAGAAAACATCAACGCCGCAACAACCATGTTGCGTTCTACTCGTGAAACACATCTACGCATAGATCTAGCTCGATACCCTTTGAAGGGTTGCGCGGCATAGTAAATCAAAATTTTCTACGGATGCGAACAGAGGGAAAGCCAAGATCTAATCTAGGAGATGCAATCAACGAGAGAGATTGGATTAGATCTTCATACCCTTGAAGATTCGCACAGCGGAACGTTCGTTGGAACGTGGGTGATGTAGTCGTACTCGCTTCTCCTCGCGATCCGATCCGATCTAGCACCACAAGTGGCGGTGCCTCCGTGAGATGCACACGGCACCTCAACGTCTCCTCCTTCCTCGGACCAGCGAGTATGGTGGAGAGATAGATTGGATCTACAACACGGCGTGGTGTATATGGTGGAGAATTTCTGCTGGGGCTTCGCCTACAAGCGATCGGGAGGGGAGAGGAAGGTAGCAAGGCAGCTAGGGCTTGGAGGAAGGTGTGTAGTAGGGAGGCGCACCACCCTCTATATATAGAGGGGCGGCCCAGCCCTGCCCTCCTCCAAGCCTATCTCTAGTTTAAACAATTTAAACTCTCCCTTATCTAGAAATCCTATCTCTAGTTTAAACGATTTAAACTCTCCCTTATCTAGAAATTCTATCCCGAGATTTAAACGAGTCAAATCTCTCTAGAATCGGCTGGGCCCTATGGGGCCTTTTGCCCCTGGCCCAATGCGGCCAGGACACTTCCTCATAGGCCCATGCCCCCTCCTGGAAGGTGGGGCCATGTTGGTCCCCTTCCGGAAGGTTCTAGAAGCTTCCGGTACAATACCGATTAACCCGGAACAATTCCGAACTCCAAAAACTGCACTGCCTTATATGAATCTTATTCTCCGGACCATTCCGGAACCTCTCGTGATATCCCGGATCCCATCCGAGACTCCGAACAAAAATTCATAAACCAATTATCCAATCTATCCTAGCGTCGAGATACGTTAAGTGTGTGACCCTGCGGGTTCGAGAATATGCAGACATGATCTTCTATCAATAATCAACAGCGGGGTCTGGGCACCCATATTGACTCTCACACATTCATCAATGATCATATCGGATGAACCACGATGCCAGGATTCAATCAATCCCATATATATATTCCCTTCGTCTCGCGATATTTTACTTGCCCGAGATTCGATCGTCGGTACCGTCATACCTAGTTCAATCTCGTTCACAGCAAGTACTTTACTCGTTCCGTAATCCGATATCACTTTGTGATTAACTCCTTAACCACATGCTTGCAAGCGGTGTTGATATCGATTACCGAGTGGGCCCGAAGTATATCTCTCCGACTTGGGAGGGACAAATCCCATCTCGATACATACAACCCAACAGATACTTTCCGATCACCTGAGAGACACCTTTATGATCACCCTCTCATAGGATGACGTTTGATGACCTCAAAGCTTTATTCCGATACCAGGGAGTTGTATTATATCATGGTCTAAGGAATACAATATTTGACATAGGAAAAGCTTCGCAAAGATGAACACGATGAAACGATCTAATTGCTTCGCTTAGTTTGGGTCTGTCCATCATATCATTCTCCCAATGATATGATCTCATTATCAATTGACAACTCATGTCTATGGTTAGGAAACCTTAACCATCATTGATCAATGAGCTAGTCCATAGAGGCGTACTAGGGACACGGTGTTGTTCACAAACCACACAAGTATTAAAGTTTCCGCTTAATACAATTCTAGCATGGAATATAAACTTTATCATGAACAAGAATTATAATAATAACATCTTTATTATTGCCTCTAGGGCATAATTCCAACAGTTGTGGCTGGTAAGTTCAAGATTAACTCTTTTCAAGCACTTGTCCTTTTTGATATCGGCGCATCGCATTCATTCATTTCAAGAGCATTTGTAGACAAAAATAGACTCCCAACTGAAACAATTGGATGTCCTATTAAAGTATGATCCCCCAGGTGGAGAGATGATAGTAAATTTTGGATGTCATGATCTAATAATAGAGTTTGGAAAGTATAAGTTTCTAGTTAGTCTGATAATCCTAGATTCCCAAGGATTAGATGTAATTTTGGACATGGATTGGATGACTAAGTACAAGGGAGTTATAGATTGTGCCAATCATACTGTTACACTCACAACCCCGGATAAGAAACGGATTAGGTTCAAGTCTAACTTTGAACCCAAAGGGGGTAAGCTAAATTCTCATCAGGGGGTTAGCATAGATAGTGTACCGGTACTGAAGGAGTACCCGAATGTGTTTCCGGAGGAATTACCAGGAATGCCACCAGATAGAGATGTGGAGATTTTGATTGAATTACTGCCAGGATCTGGACCCATAGCAAAGAGACCCTACAAGATGTCAGTTGATGAGTTAAAAGAGCTCAAGAAACAGCTTGGAGAACAGTTGCGAAAAGGATTTATCCAACCAAGTTCTTCATCTTGGGGTGCACCAATTCTGTTTGTTGAGAAGAAAGACAGAAGTCAAAGTCTATGCATTGATTATCGGTCACTCAATGAGGTAACTATAAAGAACAAGTATCCCTTACCTAGAATCAATGATCTATTTGATCAGCTAGAAGGAGCTCGTGTGTTCTCAAAAATTGATCTCCGATCAGGCTAATTTCAGCTAAAGATTAGAGAGCAAGACATACCTAAGACTGCTTTTACCACTAGGTATGGATTGTATGAGTATATAGTGTTGCCATTTGGGGTAACAAATGCACCAGCTTGTTTCATGAACATGATGAACAAGGTGTTCATGGAGTTTATTGACAAGTTTGTTGTCGTATTCATCGATGTCATATTGATCTATTCTAAGAGTAATGGAGAGCATGAAGAACATTTGCATTTGGTTCTTGAGAAACTCAGAGAGCACAAGTTGTATGCCAAGTTCAGTAAGTGTGAATTTTTGTTGAATGAAGTTGGATTTCTTGGACATATTGTGTCCGGAGATGGTATAGCTGTCGATCCCGCGAAGGTGTCAACTGTAACTGAGTGGGAATCTCCCAAATCAGTTAAGGAAGTTCATAGATTCCTAGGCTTGGTCGGGTACTATAGAAGGTTCATCGAGAATTTCTCAAAAGTGGCTAAGCCAATGACAGAGTTGCTGAAGAAAGAGAAGAAGTTTGATTGGACTGAAGGATGTGAAACCAGTTTTCAAGATTGAAGAAAAGACCAGTGTCAACACCAGTTTTGTGCCTACCTGATCTAGAGAAAGACTTCCAAGTCTATTGTGACGCATCTCACCAAGGATTGGGTGGAGTTTTTATGCAAGAAGGAAAATTATGGCTTATGCCCCGAGAAAACTCAAAAATCATGAAGTAAACTATCCTACTCATGACTTAGAGTTGGCATCTGTAGTCCATACACTCAAAACATGGAGACATTATGTTTTGGGAAAGCGTTGTGAAGTGTTCACTGATCACAAGAGTTTGAAATATATTTTCACCCAGAAAGAGCTAAACATGAGACACATAAGGTGGCTTGAACTTATCAAGGATTATGACTTGAGTTTGCAATACCATCCCAGTAAATCAAATGTTGTAGCCGATGCTTTAAGTCGTAAAGTTTATGTGAATGTCCTCACTAAAGGAGAATTGCCAGATGATTTGTGTGCCCAATTCAAAGAGCTAAGATTGGAGATAGTGCCTAAAGGATATCTCATGTCATTGGAAGTTCAACCAACACTATTGGATAAGATCAAAGAAGCCCAAAAGTTGGACAAGGAAATAGAGGATATTAAGAGTAAAATTGGTAAGGGAAAGGCTAAAGGATTTCATGTAGGTGAATAGGGAACTTTATGGTATGGAAAGTGTATATGCATTCCACAAGATCCGGAACTTCGGAAATTGATTCTGCAAGAAGCACACAATTCACCATATTCTATTCATCCGGGTAACACCAAAATGTACATGGATGTGAAAGAAAGATTTTGGTGGAACAACCCTAAGAAGGATATTGCGGAGCACATTTCTTTGTGTGACGTGTGTAGTAGAGTGAAGACGGAACATTAGAAACCGACAGGATTATTGCAACCACTACCAATACCTGATTGGAAGTGGGATAAGACTGGTATGGATTTTATCACAGGATTTCCAAGGACTAGGTCCAGATACGATTCTATATGGGTTGTTGTGGATCGCCTAACTAAAGTGGCTCATTTTATACCCGTGAAGACTACCTATACCAGTGCTAAATTGGCTAAGATCTATATGAACAGAATCATATGTTTACATGGAGTACCTAAGAGTATTGTGTCTGATAGAGGAACTCAGTTCACTTTGCAGTTTTGGTGACAACTGCATTAATCATTGGGAAAAAGACTATAATTCAGCACAACATTTCATCCTCAGACTGATGGGCAGACAGAAAGAACCAATCAGATTTTGGAAGATACGTTGAGAGCATGTGCACTAGACTATGGATCTAGCTGGGATGAAAGTCTACCATACGCAGAATTCTCTTACAATAACATCTATCAATCGAGCATAGAGATGGCTCCGTTTGAATTTCTTTATGGAAGGAAGTGTACTACGCCATTACTATGGAATGGAGTAGAAGAAAGAAATTTGTTCGGACCAGAACTGATCAAGGAAGCCGAAGATAAATTCAGAATCGTAAAGGACATATTGAAGATAGCCTAGTCCCGACAAAAGAGCTATGCAGATCCCAAGCATAGAGAAGTCACCTATGAGGTAGGTGATAGAACTTATCTTAGAGTCTCACTACTACGTGGTGTCAAGAGATTTGGAGTCAAAGGGAAATTGGCACCTCGATATGTTGGACCATTCAAGATTTTGAGTCGCAAAGGAGAAGTGTCTTATGAGTTAGAATTACCAGAAGAACTGTCAGTAATTCACAATGTGTTTCATGTGAGTCAGTTGAAGAAGTGTCATACGGAGATGGAAGAAACTTCGTTGAAGGACACTATACCATTGTAAAAGGTACAATTGGAGAGTGGTCTCACCAATGAAGAGAAACCTATCAAGATTCTTGAGATAGCAGAAAGAGTTACTCGTACTAGGACTATCAAATTCTGCAAAGTACAGTGGAATCATCATACCGAGGAAGAAGCAACTTGGGAAAGAGAAGATGAGCTTCAGAAAGATCACCTCACCTATTTGCTAGCCAATATGAATGTCGAGGGTGAGATTCATCTTAAGGGGTTAGATTTGTAACATCCCAAATTTCATCAAATTCAAAACCATGTTGTTGCATTCATATCACCATGGCCTATTTATTTTGCACAAAAAAATTCAAAACAAAAACCCTAAATAAAACCATATTTAAACCCCTTCTTATATTATATATATGGGGCAAGGTTTTATTTTATTTTCATGACCCAAAATGATTTTTGATTGAATAGATGTGTTTGACACACTTTTGGAAACTAGGGTCACCACCCAAAAGTTTGGTGAAAGTTTGAATTCAAATGGATTTGCAAAGGGCATTCAAATACTATTTAGAAAATCAAAACAGAAAATAAAAGAGCAAAAGGAAAAAAATAAAAAAAGCGGCACCCTTCTGGCCCATTTCCCCTGGCAGCCGACGGCCCACCCGGGAACCTCCCCTCTCTCTAATTATCACCCGCGCGCACACCCTCCCTCGCACTGACCAGTGGCTCCGTTGCCACGTCAACATCGTCTTTCCTAAATCCCGCCCGCAACCATCTCCACTGTCGTTTCTACTCACTGTCACTGCTGATGAATTCGTGCATTGATTGACGTTGATTCGCTAAGTAACTCACCTCCCTGCTCCGGATACTTAACCCCCGACAATTTCCCCTCACACTGCAAGCCCCAAGCGTCGCCAGTCTCTCGCAGTTTCCACTTGCACCGCCACTGTACTGAGATGCTCTGGCGAGCTATTCCGGTAAGCACAGAGCGCCCCTCTGCCTCTTGTTCACACAATCGTGATCCCCTCGGCCTTGCGCATCTTCTCATGCCTCTGTTTTGTTCTAATTCGCCCCAGATTGCTGTCCCCGTCGATGTCTGCAAGCAACCAAGGCGCCGTTCAATTTCGGCGAGCAACCACGGTGAAATTCGCGCGCCCCTTGACCTCTGCTTCATGCAATTTTGTTCCCCAGATCCTTGCGCACCTTCTGATGCCATTCATTTGCACTATTGCATCATAGGTTGTCGTCCCCATCTCCGTTCGTGAACACCCGACGCCAGGATGAACTCCGACGAACGCTTGAGCCCGTGTCAGTGCGCCCCCGCCTCAGCCGCATCCACGTTGAGCATCCCCACGTCCCGCGAGTTCGGTAAGCATCAGCACACCCTCCCTTACCCCTCTGTTTTTACCGGCGTGTCACCGCCAGTGGCGTTGCCGCCGCCAGAGCCATTTGCGCTGCCCGCGTTGTTGGGTTCACAGCATAGAAAACAAAAAATTCCTACGATGGGAACAACTAAGTACCAAGATCTATCTACTAGATACAAGCAACGGTTAGATATACATCCATGGAATACATACCCTCGAAGACCGAATAGCATTAACGAGGTTGTACTCGTGGATGATGTAGTCGAACGCTTGCCGATCTCAACATCGTGATGAAGTCCATCTGGTCCAGCCGGTCCAGCACCATCAAGTCCAGCATTGCAAAGCAGTGGTGCATCCGTGATCGCACACACATCCGAGTACCCCGATAACCTCCGCGCCCTCGCTCCAGCGAAGAAGCGGAAGCAACAAATCCTTCCAGAAAAATCCATCGAGAACATGTATCTCGCTGATCCGAGACCATGGGAAATTCTAAAAGGGGGAGAGATATCCTTCACGAGGAGGTGTGCTTTGAGAGGAGGAGGAGAGGGGGGCCTTTTATAGGAAGAGGGGGGCACCCCAAGGGGCATGGCACCCAGCCATGGTGGCTGCCCCCACCTCTTCCACATTCATGTGGGTGGAGCTTCCACTCAAAATGAAAAGCCTCCACTCCCATAAAAGAGCCTCCACTCAAAAATCTACTCACATGCATTAAATTTCCACCAAATTTAATGCAAGCTCTCATTTAAATAAAACTCTTTTATTTATTTATTCAGAATTTTTTTAATTACTTTAATTAACAAATATTCACATAAAACCCCTTGCTAGTATTCAATTTCACATGCAGAAAAAGTTGCAGCAATTTCAACCAAAACAGTTTCGGTGTCTAGTGAAATAAATTCATGCGCTTTCCTTTTTCTTTCTCTGGCATATTATTTTCTCCAAATGGTGTCGATATCCCTTAAGTGTGTCACCCTATGGTTCGCGAATAATGTAGACATGATCGAGACCCCTCTCCGATCAATAATCACCAGCGGGACCTGGAGATCCGTACTGACTCCCACATATTCAACGATGATTCTGTGATCGTGTGAACCTTATACGCATGTAACTCAATCCCCTTGTCTCTCGATATATTACATGTCCGAGATTTGATCATCGGTATCTCCATACCTAGTTTGATCTCGTTACCGACATGTACTATTTTCTTGTTCCCGTGATATAACATTCTAGTGATCAAATTACTTGCTTGCAAGCTAACTAATGTGATATCACCGAGAGGGTCCAGAGTATATCTCTCCGTCATCGGGATGGACAAATTCCACTCTTGATCCACGAGCCTCAACATAACACCTTCGTAGCAGTGAACCCATCTTTATAGTCACCATGTTACGGTGTGACGTTTGATGTTATCAAGATACTCTTTCGGTATTAGTGATTGACATGATCTCATGGTCTAAGGACTAAGATTACTTCGTACGATGTTATAGCAATATAAACACAATGAACTTGATCGTAATGCTATACTTCGGATGAATGTTCATCACATCATTTCAAAAATGTTGTGACCTCGTTATTAACAACATCCAATGTCCATGATCAGAAAACCTTTGATCATCTTGTTAATCCGCGAGCTAGTTTATGAGAGAGGCATAACTAGGAATTTTATATTTGTTTATTAAACACACATATATTATCGTTTCAGTATTAATACAATTATAGCATGCAAAATAAATATTTATCATAAATAAGGAATGCGATAATAACCTTTATTATTGCCTCTCGGGCATATTCCCTTCATGAGTATGGTCAGACAGCTCTGATCCGTTGGATCTCTAGCTAGTGGTTGAGATTAGGTTTTAACGCGAACGGATAATTTTAGATCTGAGCCGCTGGATTCACTTTAGATCTAACGGTGCGGAATCATGATCCAGCGCGGACCGGTATGCGCCAATCAGAACGTGCCGCGTGGCTAGGGTTTTGATTTAAAAAAATAGATTTTGTTCTATTAGTTATTCAAACTTGTAAATTCAATAACTTTTGTTCTGTTTGTCCAAAAATTACAAATTTTATATCAATGGATTCAAAAAAACAAACTCTTTGCATCTATGGCCTTGGTTTGGCCATTTGCTTCAGGAAAACTAGGATTTTATGCAGAAGCATTTTTAGGCCTATTTTGACTATAAAAATTATTTGGAAAATTGTTTTAAAGTAAATTTTGGTTTATTTAGACATTAGAAAGTATGCTTTGTATTCAGTACTGAAAAGTTTGTTTTGAAAAGTGTGAAAAATCATTCCTTTGCATTTTACATGCATTCATATTATTTTTGTTTGAATATTGATTGTGAATATTGTTGTATGAATTTATGTGTAGATTTTGTGGAATTTGGAGAGTGTGATTGTGAGGATTGTGTCTATTCCCCTAGCTATCAAGGCAAGTGATTCTTCATCTTTTTGTCCTATTATTTTATCTATGCACTAGTGGTATTTTAGTAGGATTTGCATGGTAAATTTTCAAAGTATATGCTATGCTATGGTGGATCCTATAGATGATATCTTGGTAGAATTTCCCAAAGTTAAGAGACAATGTTATGCTAGTATGCTTAGCCTAGCTAATAGAATGCAAGGGTGGAATATTCATGTTATGATACTATACAAAGTTTATACCTATGTTTTTGATTAATAAAACAACATGTTAATGAATCACCTGGGTGGAATAGAAAGATTGGTTTGTGTTGAGTGGTTATACAAGGCCCATGTCTATGGTTTACCTTGTGTATCACACTTGTAGATGGCCATCCAGAAACAAAGAGATTTGAGATGTTTAGTGTTGAGAAGCTTCTAGTGCAGCCACATGGCATATGTGCTCTGCCTTGACCAACTAGGTTGCAAGAACTCAGCCAAATGGACAGTTGGTTGTAGGGTTGATAGGATGGAATGCGTCCATGGTGGTCTGAGGAAATGCTTCTGAAAAGTCTCGTCTCGATGCATGTCGAGTCTTGTGGGGAAAGTGCACCACCTCTCGAGAGGGTAAAACCTAAGTACTTAGCCGTGTCCCCGGTATCGGACAATTAGAGCATCGAAGACATTGAAATGATCAAGGATCTCCTCATCCCAATTTTTCTAAGTTAAAACTTGTGGTTGAACAAGGGTATAGGTTCTCCAATGTCTATTGGTGGTTCCTTAGGTGTTTTTATCAAACAAAAACTTAGTGTTTTCAAACTAATAAGATAAACCTTATTTTGAAGCAAAGCCATCCTGAACTACACTTAGTCAAATTCATATAGTTAATAGATGCTACTATACTACTATGTTATCACTTGTCAATACAATTCCAAATGTATTGACCCTCTATGTATTAGCCTTGGGCTAATGAGTTGTAAGAACTTTTTATCTCTAGAATAACGACATAATAATAACCTTTGTATCTGTGTACTTTATCTTAAACTGTGGATGCTAGCATTTTGATCTAGGGACTCGTATTGCAATCATAGGGGCCTTTACCTTTAAAAGGGTGAGGTCTTATAGCGGCAGCGGCCCTTGAGAGCGGAGGCGGCAGCGGTTGTTGTTGATCTTGGTTGTTGTTTTTGGTTGTCTTGGTCCTGGTTGTGTGTCGACGACGAGAGAGGAGATCTCGTTGGTGACAAGGTTGTCTAGGGATGCTATACTGCGACGGCAGGGAAGATCCCGGCGGCGGCGGCTGCAGCTAGGTCACGGAGGAGGTCGCTCAAATACCATGTCAAACTACAAGAATAGGGATTGTGGGAAGCGTGCTTGGAGGGCTGCGTGTTAATATATGGGGCACAAGTCCGAGTTGTACAAGAGAGATGTGTCCGGTCACAATACGACACGGTACACAAAATAATAAAACCAACAATTACATGTAACAAGCTGTAGCAATCAACTAATTTTAGATTATTCTAGGAGTTTGACAATTTGACATTAGCAGAAAACAGTTTGCTTTCCTTTCTCACTTTCACATTGGTAGGTCTAATGCTATACTCTCACAGTATACACATGCATTATTCACTATGTAGTGCTCTGTTTGCTCCTTTACAGCTAAAAATAAGAATATCGTCATTTCATTTTTCCTAGGTTGTGAAATACTAACTCCAACAATGTAAAAAATACAGTCCATGGAAAATATAGAGACGAACCCGTCATACAAAGATGAAGATAAACTGCATATTGTAATTTCCTGTAACAAAGAAGCCTCGACGTGTTATAATTAAACTTACCTGAAAACAAAGGCTATGTATTTTCCTATAAAATTTAACAAACATCTCATGTGCACAAAATGGGGATGTGATTATGAAGAAATTAAATAGTGTAGGAGAACGGAATCCATGCTTAGCAGAACACGAAAGTCTAATCTTTAGAACTAAACATTATACTGCAGCAAGATATTTTTATTTACCTTGTGGTGATCTTCATGTTCTTACAAGATTTGCTTACAATCTCCTTCACACAAGAGATTGTGTTTTCTGGTCATATCATTCTTTCTTCTATCCATTGGATGAGCTTCTACCATAGTACCATATTGGAAGAAAGGACCAGCAACATGGTCGAGATCTGGAGCAGTATCTAGATGGGGGACAAAAGCCATGCTGAGGTGGGTGGTTGTTGGTACTTTCAGCTTCATTGCGGAGAGATTCAGTTTTTTCATCTCAAAGAGCTTCCCTGCCTGCAGTATAAAGATAGAGGACTTACAACACATGCATAAGAGCAAGAAGGCGATTGACAAAGGCACATATCTGACGAAAGTAGAACTTGCCTAGAGGATTTCTTGGGCTGTGCACTGATGGCCGAACGACGGTCCCGCGGCCGTATCTCAGCTTATGGTTCGGCGGGAGGATGTCAACCCGACCGGAGAAACGACGTGGAAGGGCTCTCTCAAGCAATCCATGACCTAGGGCATAGGCAAACCACAAGTTGAGAGACGGCTGCTCTTTTCGGCAGAATCAGGAGGAGAGCGTACTGCACATAGACTCTTCAAATTTTTAAAACGGTACATGAACCAAACATCTCATTATGTGGACTAGTAGAGTGCCTGTGCGTTGCCACGGCTTCTTAGTTAGACATACGAACATTATTTGCATACTATTCCAACTATATAAACGCTGATCATTTATTTTGTTATGGGTTTGAAAAGTGTTTTTCCTTTTCCTTTTACCAAAAACCATTCTTCTTTTTTTTTACTAAAATATTTAAGGAAAACACTAAAAAAAACCGTTGCCAGCCACGTACGCGAGTACACATAAGAGCTCCTTTTATTTGTTAGTAGTATGGAGTTGTAATGTGTCGAAAAATGTCTCATAGTAGTATTTGCTCTTTTTTGCATCATCGTGATTTTCTCCTAAATTTATTTTACTAACATCCTATTTTATTTTCTTTAACTGTCATGTTTCATTCAAATATATATTTATTCTACTATTTTTATGGTCAAAAGTTAGTTTTTAAAAAACTTTTAAAACAGAAAACTAAAAGGTTTTGATAAAAGAATAACCTGGTGAAGGCAGCCCAGCAGGTCGGCCAGGCCACCTATCACCCTAGCCTAGCCCTTTCTCCTAGCGTGCTTGGACCGTGTCTCCGAGGCATAGCTGAATATAGATATCATGAACGCAGGGATAAGGATACCACACTAGTGGAAAAAGGGTCATCCGTTTGCGTCCCCTCAGAGCATTAGTCCCGGTTGCGCCATCAACCGGGACTAATGCTGGCACGCGTCCCGGTTCGAGCGGACACGGGGCCAGGAGGCATGCGTCCTGGTTGGTAAGGGGGCATACGTCCCGGTTGGAGCCAGCAACCGGGACTAAAGGTTTGGCCACAGCCACGTGGCGTGGCACACACCTTTAGTCCCGGTTGCTGGCTCCAACCGGGACGTATTCTCCCGCCCTCTATAAATGCAACGTCCCAGCCCCCTCTGCCTCCACTCTGTTTTTTCTCTTGGTGGAAGGTGTGAGGGGTGTGCTAGTTTTTCCTTTTCTATGCATGCATTGAAGGTGTTTGATGAAATGTTTGAGTGAATAATCCCGTTCAATTTCTCATAGAACAAAAATATAGAAGGTGTCCGAGACGCACTTGAGCTTTCTCCTCTTTATTTCCCTCGATCGAGGTTAGCAAACTTATCTTTTCTCTGTCATTGATACAATGCATGTGTCGATTGGTGTTTCTGACTCGCGGCATCAGGGAAGACTAAGTGGAAAAGGCACGCTCGGGAAGAAAGCAATGATATGTAGGGACGGGGATTCTTTCACTAAAGCACACTACACAGTTCTACATAATTCCACCTTGGCAGCTCCGTATATCGAGGAACACAAGAATATTGTACGCTCCAAAAACCCGGGGAAGCCTGAATCATGGATTACTGATGAACACATGAAGTCTTTCGGTGGTTGGATACGGACACATCTCTTGAATGACACCACTGTTGGAGATCAGCTATACTTGTTGGCCGCATCACCATCTTCTACTGTATTGAATTTCCAAGGGTACGAAATAAATGGGAATACATTCTACACGATTGCCCAAGATAAAAAGAGCACCAACCAAAATAGTGGTGTCCGCTTTGATGCAATAGACGAGAATGGACAAAAGGACACATATTATGGTTACATAGAGGAGATATGGGAACTAGACTATGGAGTCTCTTTTAAGGTCCCTTTGTTTCGCTGCAAATGGGTCAACCTGAATGGGGAAGGGGTAAAGATAGACCAGTTGTACGGAATGACAACAGTGGATCTCAATAATCTTGGTTATAGAGATGAACCATTCGTCCTAGCCAATGATGTGTCTCAGGTTTTCTATGTGAAGGACATGTCCTCCAGACCGAAAAAAAGAAAAAATATGCAAACGAATATATCATATGATGAGCCAAAGCTTCACATAGTTCTTTCAGGGAAAAGAAACATCGTGGGAATCGAGGAAAAGACAGACATGTCAGAAGATTATAATAAGTTTGATGAAATTCCGCCCTTCACAGTGAAAACTGACCCAAGCATTCCGTTAAGTAAAGAAGATGCTCCATGGTTACGTCTGAAGCGATCATAAGGAAGGACATATGCCAAGAAGTTCATGCTCATATTATGTAACTCTAGTTCATGTCTTTCGCGGTTTGTGGCTTGACCGAGGGATATCTTTCGCGGTTTGTGGCCTTTAGTACCGGTTTTGTAGTCTCAGTTTTTAATATTAATAAATGTCTTGAGTGTTAGTCCCTCTTTGTGGCTGGACCGGGATATGAAGAAGTTGTCCTGATTCGTACTTACCATTAAGATCTGATCTCCAAACGCGCGCAGTCACATATTAGGGAGTGCCTCTATGACCAGTTTCTTGGAGATGCCGGAGGACTGGGCTCCGTCGGCATCTCCCTGAAACTGGCCGCAGTGGTGTCCCTGCTCTCAAAACCCATCTTGCAGCTTGTAACTTCTCTAACTAGATCAATACGCCTCGGAGCTAACTAATTTCACATATTAGGGAGTGCCTCTATGGCCAGTTTCTCGGAGATGCCGAGGATCGGCTCCGGGCATCTCCTCGAATCGGCAGATGGTGTCCTGCTCGAAAACCATCTTGGAGATGCCTCAAACTGGCTGGAGGACTGGACTCACAGGGATGCCTATTTATAGTACAAGGATCTCGGCATAGTGTCGACACTTACGAAATAATATCGACACTCACCCCTATCATTAGTGTTGACTCGTGTTTTGTCCCGGTTGGTGTCTCCAACCGGGACTACAGGTTGATCTTTAGTCCCGGTTGGTGACACCATCCGGGACAAGGTACACGCCGCATGACATAATGTCGACATAATGTTGTGCCCATGGACATGGACTATCTCCCAACCGGGACATCTCAAACCTTTTCTGAGCGCAAAAAACGGGTCGTTTTGTGAAGTAACCACCAAAATGCCGTTTCAGAATGCTACCGTCCCATTTTCCTAAAATACTAGACCACCTTACATGGACTATCTCCCATCGGGACATCTCAAACCTTTTCTTCCATCCCGAGTAAAAAGGACAAATGTCTGCCGAATCGGCAGGAAGTGGGTCCGGTTTATACTACAGGTACATGATCTATCGCCCATGATTTTTTGAAAAAATCATTTTTAGACTCGCAATATGTGGTTTCTTAAGAGATCCAATGCAAGTTCTAACGATGCTCATCCCCTATCTTCATGCACACCGGTTCGATCATAGTTAGAAATTCAGATAATTCAAAACGGGCATAATAAATTCAAAAAAATCCGAACAATGAAAATCCTTCGCGTGGTGTTATATTATGTTACATAGTTGAAAGGAAAAATACCAGACTTGGTATATTGATCATGTTTCGAAAAAACCTTCACAAAATGACCTATCATGTTCGAGGTTTCATGGCTTTCGGTCCAAATGACCGATGTTATGTGCTGAATCACGGCATAGTTTGTGATGTTGTGCCAATATTATGCATGTGTGTGGACATTGGTATGGAGAACAATGAGGAAGTTTTCCTTTTTCTCGCACGGAAAAACCCTTTTCCATTTTCCGAGCGCAAAAAACGGGTCGTTTTGTGAAGTAACCACCAAAATGCCGTTTCAGAATGCTACCGTCCCATTTTCCTAAAATACTAGACCACCTTACATGGACTATCTCCCAACCGGGACATCTCAAACCTTTTCGTCCATCCCGGGTAAAAAGGACAAATGTCTGCTGAATCGGTAGGAAGTGGGTCCGGTTTGTACTACAGGTACATGATCTATCGCCCATGATTTTTTGAAAAAATCATTTTTAGACTCGCAATATGTGGTTTCTTAAGAGATCCAATGCAAGTTCTAACGATGCTCGTCCCCTATCTTCATGCACACCGGTTCGATCATAGTTAGAAATTCAGATAATTCAAAACGGGCATAATAAATTCAAAAAAAATCCGAACAATGAAAATCCTTCGCGTGGTGTTATATTATGTTACATAGTTGAAAGGAAAAATACCAGACTTGGTATATTGATAATGTTTCGAAAAAACCTTCACAAAATGACCTATCATGTTCGAGGTTTCATGGCATTCGGTCCAAATGACCGATGTTATGTGCTGAATCACGGCATAGTTTGTGATGTTGTGCCAATATTATGCATGTGTGTGGACATTGGTATGGAGAACATTGAGGAAGTTTTCCTTTTTGTCGCACGGAAAAGCCCTTTTCCATTTTCCGAGCGCAAAACACGGGTCGTTTTGTGAAGTAACCACCAAAATGCCGTTTCAGAATGCTACCATCCCATTTTCCTAAAATACTAGACCACCTTACATGGACTATCTCCCAACCGGGACATCTCAAACCTTTTCGTCCATCCCGGGTAAAAAGGACAAATGTCTGCCGAATCGGTAGGAAGTGGGTCCGGTTTGTACTACATGTACATGATATATCGCCCGTGATTTTTTGAAAAAATCATTTTTAGACTCGCAATATGTGGTTTCTTAAGAGATCCAATGCAAGTTCTAACGATGCTCGTCCCCTATCTTCATGCACACCGGTTCGACCATAGTTAGAAATTCAGATAATTCAAAACGGGCATAATAAATTCAAAAAAAATCCGAACAATGAAAATCCTTCGCGTGGTGTCATATTATTTTACATAGTTTAAAGGAAAAATACCAGACTTGGTATATTGATCATGTTTCGAAAAAACCTTCACAAAATGACCTATCATGTTCGAGGTTTCATGGCTTTCGGTCCAAATGACCGATGTTATGTGCTGAATCACGGCATAGTTTGTGATGTTGTGCCAATATTATGCATGTGTGTGGACATTGGTATGGAGAACAATGTTATAGGAGGAAGTTTTCCTTTTTGTCGCACGAAAAAGCCCTTTTCCATTTCCCAAGCGCAAAAAACGGGTCGTTTTGTGAAGTAACCACCAAAATGCCGTTTCAGAATGCTACCATCCCATTTTCCTAAAATACTAGACCACCTTACATGGACTATCTCCCAACCGGGACATCTCAAACCTTTTCGTCCATCCCGGGTAAAAAGGACAAATGTCTGCCGAATCGGTAGGAAGTGGGTCCGGTTTGTACTACAGGTACATGATCTATCGCCCGTGATTTTTTGAAAAAATCATTTTTAGACTCGCCATATGTGGTTTCTTAAGAGATCCAATGCAAGTTCTAACGATGCTCGTCCCCTATCTTCATGCACACCGGTTCGACCATAGTTAGAAATTCAGATAATTCAAAACGGGCATAATAAATTCAAAAAAAAATCTGAACAATGAAAATCCTTCGCGTGGTGTCATATTATGTTACATAGTTGAAAGGAAAAATACCAGACTTAGTATATTGATCATGTTTTAAAAAAACCTTCACAAATTGACCTATCATGTTCGAGGTTTCATTGCTTTCGGTCCAAATGACCGATGTTATATGCTGAATCATGGCATAGTTTGTGATGTTGTGCCCATATTATGCATGTGTTTGGAAATTGGTATGGAGAACAATGTTGTAGGAGGAAGTTTTCCTTTTTGTCGCACGGAAAAGCCCTTTTCCATTTTCCGAGCGTAAAAAACGGGATGTTTTGTGAAGTAACCACCAAAATGCCGTTTCAGAATGCTACCGTCCCATTTTCCTAAAATACTAGACCACCTTACATGGACTATCTCCCAACCGGGACATCTCAAACCTTTTCTTCCATCCCGGGTAAAAAGGACAAATGTCTGCCCAATCGGCAGGAAGTGGGTCCGGTTTGTACTACAGGTACATGATCTATCGCCCGTGATTTTTTGAAAAAATCATTTTTAGACTCGCAATGTGTGGTTTCTTCAGAGATCCAATGCAAGTTCTAACGATGCTCGTTCCCTATCTTCTTGCACACCGGTTCGACCATAGTTAGAAATTCAGATAATTCAAAACGGGCATAATAAATTCAAAAAAAAATCCGAACAATGAAAATCCTTCGCGTGGTGTCATATTATGTTACATACTTGAAAGGAAAAATACCAGACTTGGTATATTTATCATGTTTCGAAAAAACCTTCACAAAATGACCTATCATGTTCGAGGTTTCATGGCTTTCGGTCCAAATGACCGATGTTATGTGCTGAATCACGGCATGGTTTGTGATGTTGTGCCCATATTATGCATGTGTGTGGACATTGGTATGGAGAACAATGTTGCAGGAGGAAGTTTTCCTTTTTGTCGCACGGAAAAGCCCTTTTCTATTTTCCAACACTCACCCCTATTATTAGTGCTGACTCGTGTTTTGTCCCGGTTGGTGTCTCCAACCGGGACTAAAGGTTCATCTTTAGTCCCGGTTGGTGACACCATCCGGGACAAGGTACACGCCGCACGACATAATGTCGACACGCCATTTTCCCCTCCATTTTTCTTCCCGCCATTTTTCTTCCTGCCATTTTTTCCCGCCAGTTCTTCCCTCCAGTTTTTCCCTCCAGTTCTTCACTATATATATGTAGAGTTGGCCTCCATTATCATCGCACATCTCTAGACTCATATCTGCAACCTCATCACTCTTTCCCATGGCTTCCACCGTAGCACTAACTCCCAGGGAGGCGGAGGCGCTTTGCGCCTCGAACTACCCATGCCCGCCGGGCTACTGTGTCCCCGTCAGCTGGATGCTGAGCGCCGGAAGTGTGCCGGTTCCTCCTGTCCCTCTAGGTGTGGCGCGTCGAATGGCCATCACGAACCACTACTACTTCGAGCTCACGCCGGAACAGCGGAGGAATCCCAGATGGCATCCCAACTATTTCCCGACTTGGGAAGCCTTCTTCGTGGATCGGCGTGAGAGGGCACTCGCCAGGCACGAGGAGGAGGGCCCACCTCCTCCGAACTTCAACGAGGCCGGCCGTCGGTTGTGGTGGCGCGGCCGGACTCTCCAGAGCGTCATGGCCTACGACACGGCCGCCAACTCTAGCCCCCGCCTGCGCTACCCTCAAGTCCAGCCCACTCGTACTCAACCTTCAAGGTTCAACTACGGCGACCCGACGATGATAGTGACGGCCAAGGCGTCTGGCGACTACAGTGGCGAGTATTACAGGTGTAGGCAGGAGCATGACTGAATTATTCCTACATTGCAAAACAAGTTCGGCCGATTGTGGCTTAATCTGGCCATGTAACTTAATTTTCAGTTCTTCTATGTAACTTTGTGTTAGTTGCGTTATGTACTTTAATTCCAGTTCTATCCTAATCAAATTTTCTTTCCGCCCATTATTTTCCGTCCTTTTTTTTCCGCCCATTAATATATAAAAATATAAGTTAATTCAAATCCAAATTAAAAACATGAAATGGTTTTGAATAAGTTTTGAATTACTTATTCAAAACCAAACACTTTTTATGTTTAAAGTTTTTCTAAATTCCAAATTAGTATTAAAAAGTATAAGTTAATTCATTTTTAATTGTAAATGGTTCATATTTTAAATGGTTACATTAATTATTATTTTAAAACAGAAAATGGTTTTGAATTATTTATTCAAATCCAAACACTTTTTATGTTTAAAGTTTTTCTAAATTCCAAATTAATATTCAAAAAATATAAGTTAATTCATTTTTAATTTTAAATGGTTCATAAGTTAAATGATTACATTAATTATTTTTAAAAACAGAAAATGGTTTTGAATTATTATTCAAATTCAAATACTTTTTATGTTTAAAGTTTTCTAAATTCCAAAGTAATATTCAAAAAATATAAGTTAATTAATTTTTAATTTTAAATGGTTCATATTTTAAATGGTTACATTAATTATTTTTTAAAAATAGAAAATGGTTTTGAATTAGTTATTCAAATCCAAACACTTTTTATGTTTAAAGTTTTTCTAAATTCCAAATTAATATTCAAAAAATATAAGTTAATTCATTTTAAATTTTAAATGGTCCATAGTTTAAATGGTTACATTAATTGTTTTTAAAAACAGAAAATGGTTTTGAATTAGTTATTCAAATTCAAACACTTTTTATGTTTAAAGTTTTTCTAAATTCCAAAGTAATTATCATTTAAAAAACATTACAAATTTAAACCCCAAAATAAAAAATAAGGCGGGAACAGAGAGATAATTCCTGAAAAAAAAATTGAAAACAGGGTTATATGTCCCGGTTGGAGCCACCAACCGGGACTAAAGACCCCTGCGGCGCGCCAACCCTTGGTCTGCTGAAAACATTGGAGTATACATCCCAGTTGGTGGCTCCAACCGGGACGTATAACCCTTTAGTCCCGGTTGGAGCCACCAACCGGGACTAAAGGTCCTTTGGTTATAACTGACGCGCCTCCTCTTCTTCTTCCCCATCTCACTTCTCTGCTTCTCACCGACGCGAGAACCGCCTCGACGCTGCGCTCGCCGCCGACGCCGAGCAGCGTTAAATCGCCACCATCGCCCGCCTCCGTGCATGCGCCCGGCTACTTCCGCCCGCCGCCACCGCCGCCGCTCGAGCTCGACGGAGGCGACGTTCCGGTGACCAAGAAGGAGCGGCGCCGCCTCTCTCTAACGCGCGGTGAGCCTCTGCACCTCCCAGTGCCCTCCGTTTGCCTGCTTGCTTGTTGTAGCCGCCACGTGTCGTGTCCCTGCAAGCACCGCCGCCGCTGCCCGCCGTGCGCCCAGCTTCGGTGACCTTCTTCGAGCGGCGCCGCCACTTTATTGCTTACCTCGACGCGCTGCTTCGATCAAGCCTAGCCCCGTCGCCCCGCACGCCTCACAGCGCCGTCCCCGGTGACCACCCGACGGTGGCCGCCGAGATGACGTCACCCCGGCGTCACGCTGACATGGCCCACGGGCCCGCTGACCTTTGACCACCACGGTGGCTTGCTGATGTGGCCTAGGGCCCAGCACTCAGTCACAGTGGCTAGGTTCTGTCTGGGTAAAAAAAACCCAACCCTTTGCAATGTCATATTGACACAGTACTTCAATTTTAAATGATTTAATAATTCTAGAAATTGATATAAACTTGTAAATTCAATATCTTTTTATTTATAAGTCAGAAAAATACAAATAATATATCAAATTGTTTAGAAAAATGAAACCTATCTATTTAACCTATAATAATGCATTGTTCAACAACTTAAATGACAAGTATAATTAGAAGAACAAATGCACCCCTCTCATATGTTCCGGAGTTTCCCCGAGTTAAGGTTTTCACCCCTCGGAACCCCGATTAAATCGTCGAGCATGTCTTAGGGTTACATTCCAATGCAAATTAACTTGTCATATCATCATACTTGCTTGAGCATTGCATCGATGCCATGTGTTGATTGTTTCCCTTTCTTTTTGGTGTTTGGATTATTAGGTTTATTATTAGTTAGGTATTATTAGGTTTATTAATTAGTTTGGTATTATTGGTCTTCGGGCCCACTGGTCAGTCACTGTGGGTAGCCCCAGACCCGATTCACATTTTCAAGCAACTTAAAAGCCCTATCTTAGATAAGGAATCATTAATACCCCTTAATTAGGTGCATGTGGGTTCGACGATGTGCCTTCGACAGGGCATTCCGAACCCTCTTAAATCGATTCCAATATGGTATTTTGTTAGTATCTAGTGTTACCTATCTGCTGGATAGTTTCCCTTTTCTAGCCTTATACTCATGTTCCCCTCTCATATGCATCCGAGGTTTCTCCGAACTAGGTTTTACACCCCTCGGAACTCCGGAATATTGATTTTAGTTGATTTTACCTAGAGTTACCTATCTACTACATGGTTTCCTTTTTGTAGCTAGGTTTAGGGTTTAGGGTTTCTCTTCATTTTTATTATTGTGTATGTATATATTAGGGTTTCTCTGAATTAGGGTTTATATCTCTCAACACCGTACCTAACTTTCTCCTTTAGCCGCTTTGACTTATTCGTTTTTACACCTATGCAGAAAATATGGACCCACACGTCAGAGACGAAGAAAAGGAAGAGTTGATCCAAGGTGTGATCCGTAGGGAAGAAAATTTAGACGTATCAACGTTTCTGAACAACTCCGGTGAGGGTGATCCTCTTTTTACCGGAATAGACGACTTGTTTGAGGTTGAAGGTGTTGCCTTCCGCGAGGGAGAAGGCGATGCCTTATGTAATCGAGAAGACGACCGCTCCGGTGAGGTGCATGTAATATAATCAATTCATTAATTAATCATCTGCTATCTATATAGAAATAGTAACGACGATCTTTCTTCTTTTAGCACTCCGGATCGAAGGAATCTACTGAAAAGAGCAGACGAGGCCCAACCAAAAAGTTGCAAGACCATGAGAGGTTCAGGATCGAAGATGTCGCTGAAGACGGCAAACTGACGGCTCCCGAAGTTGCCGCAACCAAATTTGTGGCACAATGCGGAGTAATCGTTAGGGACTTAATCCCGATCACCATTAGAAATTGGAATAGGCCTGCTAATGCGGATGAAGAGGGAACATGTTTATTTGTCCCTAACCACGCCAAAGATTTACTGTGGAAGAGGCTCATGGTTAATTTCAAACTACCAAAGATAGAGCTGGATCCAAATGTGGAGGATCCAGTTGAGGACGCCTTACAACATGGGAGAGCCATGGAGGCTAAGGTCAGGGAGTGGGCTTTGAAGAAGATGGCCCGATGTTTCACTAATCGGAAGAAAAGATTGCACCTTGACTATATCGTGAAAAAGAAGACTCGATTTCAAGAATATTCAGTTTGAGAAGATAAAACCATTCGGGCTGAGTTTGTGGAATACAAGAAATCGAAAAAGCTAAGAAAATGTCTCAGCGAATAAGTGAATGCTGCTAACAAGAAGTATCACCATACTATGGGGCAAGGTGGCTCTGGTGGCATTCCTAAGTGGGAGAAACTTGAGAATGAACTGCGTGCTAAAAAGATCACCCCAGAGACAGACGATTGGGTAGTACGTGCAAGGAATTGGTTTTACGGGCATGGGGGCACGTTGGACTCGGAAGGGAGGTGTATATATAACATAAGACATAAAGAAGACCCCTTGCCAATCGAGAGGATGAGAAAAGCAGTAAAGGCTGTTAAAGATGGGGACTTCATTCCCGATAGAGAGAATGATGAGCAGCACACTACATTCGATGCTACCGGCCAATCTCAGCAGCACACTCCTATGTATCCCTAGAGAACGATTAAAGCAACAACAAGATGAAATTAACGCACTTAAAGCGCAAAGTACTACTGGCCAATCTCAGCAGCACACTACATTCGATGCTACCGGCCTATCGAATAATCGAAAAAGCAATGTGGATTCCACCGAGGTCCCGGGTGATGACAATGGCGACGACGATGGTGCACCGACGATGGCTCCTGTTGGCTACCCAGTGGATGATATCACAGAGATGACAGACTGCGAGCTACATGTCAAAGTTGTGAACATATCAATGAAGGTGGCGGTCGGCTATGCCTTACCAATTGGACCCACACCAACTTACCAGTGTCGTCCGGTTCCAGAGGGCTACGCTGTTGTCGGGGTGGATGAAATCATGCCCACCTTTGAAGTTTTGGATCTTCACTACCCTGCAGGTGAAGGGGATGTGACTATACTGGGAGACACAAAAAACGTCACCATTCTATGGCCGAAGGAATGTATCGTGCTTCGAAATCACACGCCAAGGCCATCTTCGCCGCCGCCTCACCCGTCTCCGGAGGTCGCCGCCACGGCAGCCGTCTTTCGCCTCACGGCTCCGTCGCCTCACCAATCTCCGGCGCAGCCATCGCCAAGGAGCCATCGGCGCCTCGGGATAAAAAGCGTGGCGTCGCCACGTGCTTCGTGGTAGCGATCGCGAAACGTAAACAAGAGCCTCTTCCAAAAGTACCAAAGGTTCCTCCCAAGAGAGCTTATGATCTTGAAGAGGAGATCTGGCGATCATTGATGCCGAACGGCAGCGTTTTTCGCTAAGTAGGCGGCCGAAAGAGCCGAGTTCCCCAAGACCAAAGAAGAAAAAGCCAAAGTGTTGAAAATGCTAAAGACTCTTCATCAACCCGAGCCAAAGCTGTCATCATACTATGAGTTCTATTCTCAAGTCACATGCGGCACAAAAAGCCTCAAGAGCAAGATCGATGCAAGCGAAATCTGTTGCCCAGCTCGGAACAAGCAAAACAGTCTTGCGCCCCTCTCAAGGTGATTTCCCAAACCAATGTGGGGTCGAGCAAATATGGGGCCGAAGAGCAGTATGATCCAGAGGTAGTTACACAATACGGAGAAGCTGCCGCTGCTCAAGGTATGAGTATTTCCCAGTACTTATCCCAGTTAGAGTTCTTCCCCGTGAGTGAAGTAGCATACAAATACCAGTACGGCAAATCTCTCGTCAAACCTGAGGAGGTAAACAATCTTCCAACAAAAATGCGAAGATTGCATAACTGGTACATGCATGCCACAAAGGCCGGGCCTAACTGGAAAGTGCTGAAGGTTACAAAAAAACATTATGGGAAAGATATATATGACATGATATCCATTGAATTTGATAAACTATTTCAATTATTCAATCAAGACGCCTTGGACAAATCGATCATCAGTGCCTATTGTCTGTAAGTACTAATTCTGTAATTAATTTAGTCTCCAGCTATCTCACCTTGTTTATTGCATGTATATAATCATACTGTAATATGCAGAATGAAGATTCTCGAATGCAGCAGAGGACAAATCTATGATATTGGCTTCATTGACCCATATTGGGTTCATGAAGCTAATCTCAAAACAAGCCCCTAGGATACGGAGGATAATATAGTACACACGTTAAGGTTTCAAGAAACCAAAAGGGAAATAATTTTTCCTTACAACTTCGAGTGAGTGTTATTGTCTTGTATACACTTTCTATTTCGCTTACTCGATGTTAAGTATATAATTGATTAGTTATGCATTCGCAGATTCCACTATATTCTGTTAATAATTCAACTTGACAAAGGGCGTGTACTAGTCATGGACTCGAAACATAAACCCCTTGAGACGTGGAAGGACATGCAGATGCTTCTCCAGCGGTAATTCTAATCATTACGACACTATATCGGCAACGTTCGTGAATTTTATGATATCAAGTAATTAATAACTTCTTTTATTCGTTTTCTACGCCGGGCAGCGCTTGGAAACGGTTCACCAATAAGGCTAGGGGTGTTTGGAAAGAGGAGCTTACATTTCAACCACTAAATGTAAGCACCACTAGCTATATCCGCGCATCTCTTTGATTCTAGTTTTGATATAGTTATTATCATGCTTGATTATTATTTTGATTGAACTCTGTTCTCGTAAAGTGCCTGACGCAGGGACCAGGTAACAATCTATGTGGAAACTATGTTTGCGAGTTCATCCGGCAGACGTGCGATGAGAAGGGCAGAAATTTAGAGCAACTCCACGTACGTAAACAATTTCTATAGTTTTTAATTACAATCAAATTGTGTTTAGTTTCATTCATATAGGCTGACTCCATTTTTAAATTAGATCGAACGTCTACGGAACGGCTTCTGCCAAAGGATCGCGTACGCGCAATTCAGGAGGAATTGGCTGGATTCTTGGATGCAGAAGTCCTAGACCCAAAAGGAGAATACTATTCGGCTGTGTATAGACAATAGGGATTGTAAAAATAGCAACTTTGAAGGAATTGGCCGGTAGCATCGAATTGTATGTAGTGCATGAACTCGATCTGTGTATTGAATGTAATATTGTCATGATGATCTTGTATAATATAAGGTTCCTTCATTGATAAGTGCAAAACACTAAATAAAAAATAAAATAACCTAAATGAATTCTCTGCCGCGGCACAGAAATGGCGAAAATGCTGCCGCGACAACAAAATGTGCCAAAATGAATTCTCTGTCGCGGCAGAGAAATGGGTCAAATCTCTGCCGCGGCAGAAGGTTATTAGTCCCGGTTCGTGTTACGAACCGGAACTAATGCTCCACCCACCTCGTCCTCTGCCGCTGCCACGTGTGCACCCATTTGTCCCGGTTGGTGGGGCAACCGGGACTAAAGGTTAGGGCTTTAGTCCCGATTGCCCCGTCCCGGTTGGGCAACCGGGACTAAAGCCTCTTACCAACCGGGACCAATAGGGCTGTTTCCACCAGTGCCATGCCGAGAAATCCGGGCAAGTACTCCCCTAATGTGTCGATTTCTAGCGCATCTAGGGCCCCGGCGCCCAGCTCCGCTAGAGAGACTGTCATGATTTGAAAAGTGCGTCTGCGGTTTGGATAAACTGATTCTACTTGTGAAAAAAAGTGCTAAGTTTATTTCAGATAAGTGATTAAACCGAAAAAAGACCTTTCTCCCTTGGCGCCGCACTATGCTCCCTGCGACAAATGATAGTTTTCTTCTTAGTTTTTTTTGCAATAACAACATTTTCTGACAACACTATAACAACCTTTGTTAATATTTTTCCATTTTTATGTACAAGTAATGCAACCTAATTTTCATACCAGCAATTTCGATAAACCATCATTATAAAAGAATATCTTCCTCCTCCATTAATAATATTTATGCATGC
Organism: Avena longiglumis; assembly: GCA_030063025.1. Taxonomy (NCBI): domain Eukaryota; kingdom Viridiplantae; phylum Streptophyta; class Magnoliopsida; order Poales; family Poaceae; genus Avena; species Avena longiglumis. Next base: position 141,239,982 of record CP125974.1, read on the forward strand.
CGCCACATACTGCAGTGCGCTAGTTTTTCTCTATCTCCTACCCCATGCACCCCCGCCATTGACACTTCGTCAAGGTTGGCAGCCGCACTCCTGTGGCAGTTATTCTATCGACGAACTCCACACCCTTGTTGTAATTTTAACATGCTTTTCTAGAACATGAAATGTGGCCCTTGTAAAAAATCGTACAACGATAGGAATAACTGAGAGCTGCTACCACACCGTCAGTGTGGTCATCGAGGTCGTTTTACCTTGCATAGTCTATACGAACGGGAAGAATGTCCTCATGGAGGTCAGCTCAACAATGACTTTCTTGAGAATCAGCCGCAACCCCAATTGAGAAGGGTAGAAAAGGCTGGCTTTGTGTGTCGATTTGTGTCGTAGTTGGAGGTGGTGCAATGGCAAGATCGCTCCTTGCGATGGATTCTAAGTCGTGCTAGCTGTATGTTTCCTAGTTCTTTTTATACGTGGCTTCGTGGATTCTTATTCTAGGGAGACCGTGGCTCCATGGATCGGCTTTGAAGTTGGGCAGTATCGTGATGGGCCAAGAACCCAAGCAGGCCGGTCATGCCGTGACGGGCTAGACTCGATCACGTTAGTAACCGGGGAGAGGTCTCACGCTCACGGGATCGAGTTAACCCAACACAAGGACAACTTTGTATCACGCGGTGCCAGGACTCCCGGTGATGTACGAAAATTTGGGTTGAACAAAAACCACCTTAGTCAAAATTATATAGTAGAGATATAGGGTTTCCTGAGTTACATGTTCCTTACATATCAAACGTGTTTGTACGTGTCCTTTTCGAGATATATTTGGTATGCACCGGCCGGTGTAGATGTTTAACAGACTTGTCACGTGTCAATAGTTTTGTGTAACTCTTTTATCTTTTAAATCTTAACCATTAGTAGTAAAATCAATGGTATATTTATTTCTAGACTATGTTGATTAACGTGATGTCTCGAAAAACACTCTTATATTACTTTTAGTATACAATAGATAGATAATAGATTTCTAACGTCCTCTAGATAACTTCAGTTTTGCAAGCCCACCTCTTCGTATTGCCAAATTGACTCTCAGGACTAGAAATCCTAAACAGAGAAAATACTTCTTAAGTGATATATACTTCACAACTCTTTACATTTTCTATAATTTATAACATGGCTAACTACAAGGACCGCTATTGTCCTCCTCGCTGCCGAATGATGTTATTGATCTCGGCTTCGACGAGCCGAATAATATTCGCAACTGCACTAGCATGCCTCGGTCAACATTTGTCAGGGTTCACCATCGACGCGTCCCATCAACTGCTCAAATCAGCACTCGAGTACATCGTGACTGTCACCCATGATGTCAGCCACTCCGAAGGAGTCGACAACAATTATTCGCTCTAAGTCGAGTACCTGCAAATCACTCGATGTCGTAACAAAATGAGCCTATGCACGGCTACAAGTGGTCGATCATAGCCTCCGGGGCTACTCCTATATACGGAGAGAGCTGGCCGTGCAACCGACAAAAATGACCGCACTTCTCTACTGCGTCGACACCCAACTTGTATCTATGGAGATTCATAGTTGGTAATGTTAAAATTTATGATTTCTTCATCATATAAATTTTTTAGTGCTTTTTTAGCATCTTTTCTTCTTTCGAAAAAGGGAGTGAAACCCCGGCCTCTTAAAAGAAATTATCCAAAGAGCTCACAATTCACGGATCACATAAGGTCAATACATGTACGAACCATCGGAACAAAAGAAGCATATGAAGACTAAACATCCTGCAATCTACTATTATGCCACCAGGACAACTGGGTAAAGATATCTTGAGCGACCATCAAGACACGGCTGCACCCAGTAGACATAATATCCCGCCGGTCTTGTGGCAGGAGAAAAGCCCATAATTGCATCAAATGTGCTACCATGTGAATAACCTGCAAAAAAATAAATGTTTTTTATTCGTTAATTCGTTAAAGATAATATGGTTCCTGCAATGCTAGATAGCCCAACATCTATATCTATACCTAATAATAAAGCACGAAGTGTTTCTCCCGGTCCAATATTTTTTTGGACCAATTTACCCCTTCACTTGGATAGAATTACCCACCGTTGTCACCAATAAGTTACGTAAGATTTCGTTTATATTTATATATGCCTGACCGGGCGAACTGGTCCGTGTCCTGAGAGGCTGATGGGCCTTTCATCGATTGATTTTCCACTGGCCGCTCCCTCCGGATTGCGGAATAGTCCCACCTCGCTCTTTTATAGCGAGTCCCACCTATGTTCTTAGGTTCCTGGAATCAGCAAGCCAGTCGCTAATCTAATATGCAACAACACCGTTGTTTGATCTCTGAAATCAGATGATATAAGAAAGGAATTATAAATCCTCATGTCCCAACGGGAGAGGGGAAAACTGCCTAGACGGACCGGGTCAGCATGGCCGCCCAATCCTTGGGAGGGGGAACTGACAGATGCGGGATCGATGTATGCGGATGGAGGCTGTTGCCGCCGGCGGCGACCGATGTATGCGGATGGAGGCGGCGACGTATGCGGGTGTATGCGGATGTAGGCGGCCGTGGTCCCTCTCGCCCGTGCCTTCAAGGCTCCATCTGTATATTGCGTCTCTTCCCGATCCCTCACAGCACCTGCCCATTAGCACGAAGTGTTTCTCCCGGTCCAACACTTTTTTGGACTGTTTTGTCCTCCCACCAAAATCCATATTACATGGCAACGCCACCGAAACGTTTTTCGCTCTTTTATTATCCTCTCCCCGACCCGAGCGATTCCCCATTGTCTTGCTCGTGCTTGTGTCCTGCTCACGATTCCCCAATGTTCTGTAGCGCCGCCCCGGAGTCTCGACCTCATCCTGTAGCGCCACGTACAAGCAAGGTCCGGGCCACCCCAGAGTCCCGACCCCACTCCCAGCGTGCGGCATCGGCCTTCCACCGCTGCTCCATCACGTCCACGACCTCCAGCTCCTTCAACGACACGCCCCTGCTTCTTCCCCGCGCCGCCCAGTGTGCAGCCCGCTTCTTCCCGGCGGCATGAAAAAACTATCTGAAATGTATTATATAGATACCATATGAAAATATGTTTCATGATTTATCAAAGGTTATGGATTTTATATTGTAAATATTAATATTTTTCTTTAAAAACTTGATCAAACTATACGTAATTTGACTTTTAAAAAATATAAGCCTTAAGCTTTGTGACAGAGGTAGTATTTTATATGTGTTTCCATCTTAATACACTATTGATTGGTGGTGTTCTAGCATAGTACTTCTAGATTTGATTCTAAACTTTTAGTGGCAGCTCGGACAAACAGCTGAATTTAACAGTCTGCAATCTCCCCTCTTAATGATAGATGTTTGAATTTAGCACACGAGGTCACCACGAATACGAAGGATGTGCATGATATCACTTTTGTCCCTATTGTACATAAGTTCGTCGTCGATCGTAGCAACACACGGGTATTGTGCTAGTAAGGCTGAAACACCAATCCAAGTTCCATCCTTAGATTTTTTACCAGCACCATTAAACCATTTTCCAAACATATGGCTGGAGGGGGAGATCAAAAGCGAAGGTGATAGTGCGCCACAAGAGGCAAGCAAAAGGGCAAGATATAAATAAATGCTCTATGGTTTCCTACGAGCCAGAAAAACAACACTTGCTACATCCTACCCAATTCCTTTTAAGCAAGTTGTCCTTTATCAGAAGAAGTTTATTATTCAAAAACCACAAATTTTTTAATTTTAAGTGGAATTTTCAATTTCAAAAGGTATTTCTGAAGAAAAAACTTATAATTATTCATAAGGTCTTCATACATGGATTTAACCGAGAAAACCCCAGATGCCGTTAGGTTCCAAATAAAATTATCACGATATTTGGATAACTGTACCATCATCAATCTTTGGCATAAGTGTAACCAAGCATTCCACTTACTACCAACAAGTACACGTCTAAAATCAATATTTAGTGGTACTTGAGATAAAACTTGTGCGACAATCATATTCGTCTGTTGCACAATATTGTATAACAATGAATATTGCCGTGTTAGGGGCATATTTCCCAACCATCACTAGTGCACACACAGGCCTCTAACACCGGTTCGGACCAGCCTCTAATAGCGGTTGTAGAACCGTTGTTGGCGGTTCGGTGTTAGAGCCCCCTTTAACATTGGTTCTTATACGAACCGCTGTTAAAGGGTGGCGCACGTGGGGCTGCCGCAGCGCTCAGGGCCCCCTTTAACACCGGTTCGTAACACGAACGGGTGTTAAATGTTCTCTGTCGCGGCAGAGTTCTGTCGCCGCCCCGTTCTGAGCGTATTTCTGCGGCGCAGCGGGGACGGGGAGGGGGAGGGGGAATCGATCGGGAGAGGTATACACATACATCGTCGTCGATACATACGAGTACATGAATAATTAAGCAACTATTATTATACACAAACATCGTCATTGTGGTATTCTCCGTAAACGTTGAAGCATCAAGTACAAGACAAACACGTTCAAGCATATATACAATATAACATCTCCGTACACGTTCATTTTGGTGGATATCTAAAGAGTTCTCCGCCAGGCGTGATGACCTCATCAAGTATAAACCCCGTCAATTCCTCTTGAATGGCTCGTATGCGGTCAAATGGTAGGAGTTGGTCCCGCATCCGTTCGATCTAAATATATATAAAGAATAGGGTCAATATATATATAAGAATAAAACTCAACACAATTGATGGTAATAAAATAATGTTGTGTACTTTGTTTACTTACTCTAAGTTGTTCTACTGCGGCTTGGCCCGTCGCACATATTGTGTTGCGAATGAACTCGAAAACATAGTATCCACATAAGTTATTGCCAGGTCCCTGATACGCGCACTTTACGAGAATAGAGAGTTCAATCAAAATAATAATCAATAATGCATGATATAATGGAATTGGAAGCAGAATCAAAGAGATACGCAGACCTAGCTAGCTAGTATTACTTACATTTTGGTCTACAAATTTTAGTTCTTCTGACCATTCACCCATGGCCCTGCCCGTGAACCTTTTCCAAACCCTGTCCAGCAAAGAAAATGGATAAACGAGTAATTAATTACTTGTTGTCACGAAAGTTGCCGATCTAGTGCGATAATATAATTGAAATTACCTCTGTAGCATCTCTTTAAAGTCTGCCCATAGCTCTTGGTGTTTTCGTAACGAGTCCATAACAAGGACTTTTCCTGAGTCAACTTGAATGACTAGTAGAATAAAGTGGAACTTGCGCAAGCATAACTCATCATCAGTTACACTTAACATCGAGTAATCCGAAACAGAATGTGTACAAGAGAGGGTAACACTCACGAGAAGTTGTAAGGCAATAGTATTTCCCTTTTGGTTTGTTGTCTTAGTAAAGACGTTAGCAAGAAATCTTCTGTTTGCCCGGGTTTGAGTTTTACCACTTATTCATGAACTCTATTTGGGTCAACGAACCCAATGTCAAAAGGGCCTCCTTTCATGCATTCCATAACCTTTTTCCTGCATAATAGTATATACATATATGGTAAGCATATATATACATGCAATTAATGAATTGAATGAGATGAGATAGAAATTACAGAAATAGTACTTACACACAATAAAGGCTGATGGCAGCTTTGTCGAGTTCCTTCTGATTGAATAGAAAATGCAAGTCTTGAATGTTGAAGCTGATCTCGTCGTCTCCGCACAAGAAAATTTGATCTCTTATATGCGTCGCGATCCATTCTTCCTTTCTCGTCTTGCAGAAATCAAGGTATCACTTATGCAATCTTCGCATCTTTGTTGGTAGATTCTTGAGATCCTTTTTCTTGACGAGATTCTTCACATACTTCCATGGCTGTATGGGGCTGACATCGCCTTTGGTCAAGTTTTCTCCCATGATGTTCAAGTATGCAATGTAAGTCATCCCCATCTCATTGTCCTTTCTTTGTAGCTCTGCCTCGTAATCATTTACAGGAGGAGCTATCCGTGCGTCGAACACTTGGAGCGGGGCGCATGATTGGTTTTCCTGCTCTCCGAGCATGGGAACTGTTTTTTGGGGTGCCGCACGACTGCTACTTTCATACTCCATCCGCCTTGTATCCCCCTTCATAATCTGGCGCTCGTAGTCCGGCACAAGTGGGGTTTCAGGTTTCAAAAGATTATTGTAAAACTTCTCCACCACCGCCGGATCTAGTTTCTCCTTTGGCTCGGCCCGCCTAGGTGCAAAGAATTTCTTGACCTCTTCTTCTGAGAACCTCTTGGTCTCCTCGTCGCTGCGATTCCACGGTAATACCGGCAATGGCTTGGCGGAAGTCTGCGGGACGTAGTTTCTTGAACTCTTTGGCGTACGGTTTCCTGCGGATTTCTTCGTGGCAGTGCTAGTGATGCTCTTCGTGGAAGTGCTCTTACGCTTACGCTGAGGAGATGGCTAAAGCTCTGGAGATGGCTGACGCGCAGGAGATGGCTGGCGCGCCGGAGATGGCCAACGCGTAGGAGATGGATGAAGCGCCGGATACGATAGGGGAGTATTCTGATGACTTGGAGACGTCTGAGGCGGCTCAGACTCCTGACGCTGCGGAGGCGGCGGGGGTGCCAGTGGCCTCCAATTTGGAAGCACGATGTGTTCCTTCTTCCAAAGAATGGTTGTTTTCACTGCAAATTTGAGTTGAGTTTCCCCTTCACCTGTAGCATGGTCAAGCTGTGCTTCCTCATATTCCTTCACAACCTCATACACCCCGACAATAGCATAGCCATTTGGAATCGGTCGGCAGTGGTAAGTTCCACCAGCTACAGGAGGTAAGGCATAGCCGACCGCCACCTTAATGGATAATCCCATTAATCTCACATGCAGCTCAGCGTGTTCGCTCTCCATGATATCATCCATGGGGTATCGAGGACCAGCCATTTCAAGCGTGGGCCGCACGTTCTCTGTGGAAGCCACGCTACTTTTCCACGCAGAGTCTAGGCCGCCGGTAGCTTCCAATGCAGGCTCTTCATGCCACTGATATGGGTCGGTAGCTTGCGGGCTCTTTTGTGCATTCACTTGCACCTGCAGCGCCACAAGTGCATGTTCTATCTATGTCATCTGCTCTGTACGCTCTTTTTCTTTTCTGCCGCGCCATCTGTAAGAGTCGCCCCACTCGGCAAACCCATTCTTCCACGTCATACCCCATGTGCCTCGTGCAAGTCTAGGGTGTTCTTTTTTACTGATGGCGCGTGTCAGCTGGTCATTCTCTCTGTCGGGATGGAAGGTCCTGGCGGCTGTTTCCTCGTATGCCGTGATGAGTTCAGTGACGGGTTTGGCAAGGAGGGTTTGGAAGATACACAATCCCGTTTCTAGGTCCAACCTTGCCCCGATTCCGTAGAACCAAGTCTTTGCACGTAGGTCCCACCCATGTGTCTGGGGTGTGATCCCTCTATCGCGCAGGGACTTCTCAGCTTCCTCCCACTTAGGCCTCTGAGATATGTAGCCACCTGACCCCGTCCTCTGGTGATATTCCTTCTTCTGGGCATTTAGCGTATTGGTTTCTGACCTCTTTGTAGCTATAGCACCTTCCTTGTACGCCACAAATTCGGGCCAGTGTCTTATCTTCGCATAATATGCGTCTTCGAAATCTGGAGTCTCGCGAGCTTTGACAAATTTGTTCAATTTTGTCTTCGATTCTGGAAGTCGACCATCTTCTTTAGAGTCCACTCTTTGACCTTTTCCTTTATAACCGGTTTATTTTCATCCTCCTCTGGTGGTAGGGTGAAATTTACCAACAGCGAATTCCAAAGCGTTTCTTTGGATCTTTCATCGACAAAGGTACCGTTGCCCTTCTTTGGCTTATTACAATATTCAATTATGATTGGGATTTGGTCCCTAACAAGAACTCCAGCCTGACGTATAAATTTGTCTGCGGCCTTCTTGGGCTCCATTGGCCTGCCATCAACACGGACTGCTTCGATCGTGAACTTTGCACGATCTTTCAACTGATGGCTCGCTCCTTGCTTGCTATTTTTCGTAGAAGAATATTGTTGCTGGCTGGTCAATCCGGAGGGCTAAAAGAAGAAAGAAGCGTTAATATATACAAATCAATCGGTGCAAGTCAGCAGAGGCTTAATCCATGCATATATATACCTCGGCGGACTTTGTGTAGCATCCCAGTTGTCTAACACCTGTAATGCTACTTGTTCTAGTAATAAAAGGGCCACTTCCAATATATAATTGTTGCATCATCATCATGTCATGCTCATGTCATCATGCCACCTTGCATTTTAGCATCATATGTCGTGGGAATGACCACGGCAGATGCTGCAATCGGCAGCGAGTAGTAGAACGAAGGGCAAGGGCGGCCAGCCATCTGCGGTGCGAGATGAGGGCAAAGACACAGGGTTTTACCCAGGTTCGGCCCCCCGGAGGGTAAAGACCTACTCCTGCTAGATTGTATTATGGAGGTGTTTACTAGGCGAACTCGGCGACTAGGCGGCGAGTTGCTTGGTGTATGAGGAACGTCTCTACTCACCCCTTAGGGAGGTTTATATAAGCTTACCTCCCTAGGGTTTACATATCTCAACCGATTGGTTACAACTTTGTCAATCGTTTAACTTTCGACCACTGGGCCTATCTATTCGCCTGGGCCTTGACCTCCGATGCTGGTACCTGATGGGCTTTGATCCACTCGCCGTTCTGCAGCCCACTGCCCAGCCCTTGGGCGGTCGAACGTCCCGAGGATACCCGAAGAGGCATATCCCCATCAGTAGTCCCCGAGGCCGTCGTTGATTAGGCGCGGGTGGCTGTTGGCAGTCGGAGTATATGGCTTCAAGTTGGCATCCAGTCGAATCGTCGGCGGGCTCCTGCACGAAGGAAAAAATCCGGCGAACCGAGTTGCGTCTTGGGTGAATCGAACCAGCGGTGACCTCGGCGAGTAACTCAATGAGCCGGGTGGCGGAGGCGACCGTCGGGCGTGGTCAAACTAGCGTTAAGGTAACCGCGGTAACTTTCGGCGTAATCATCGCGCGGTAACGGCCCCCTAATTTGGCGGGCAGCTTCCGCTATATAAGAGGAATGGTAGGCCATCGGAAAGCCAACCGCCCACCATTTCTTCCGAGTACGCACATCTTTCACCCGTTGATCTCGCGATCTGACCGACCCGCAATCCTCCGACCTCCAAGCAAATCCTCAGCCATGGCCCTCTCCACCGAACCTTGGGGTAGATCCAAGTGCACCAGGGCGCAACTGGCCTCCTTCGAGGAGGCCGGAATCTCGGGCAGCTTGGCGAATCCCTTGGCGGAGAAACGACCCCGAACCAGCGAGAGAGTTCATCTGCTTCACTAGTCACCTCGGCGGGCTTAGGGTTTCCCACTTCTCTGTTCTTCCGGTAACCTCGCCTACTCGAGATCCAGCCCTCGGATCTGGGTCCCCATAGTATCGAGCAGCTTGCCATCTTTGTGGCGTTCTGCGAGTGTTACTTGCTGGCCCTATTTTCCCTTGTGGCAAGATCTGTTCCGCAGACGGATCAGCGAGGAAGCGGCGACCCAATGCTAGCCAGGCGGCCTAACCTTCAACTCAAATCCAAAGCCTCCTTCTTCGACGATCTGCCGGCCAAAGCAGCGGCGACGAAAAAGTCTTGGTTTTATGTGACGGCGACCCGGCGACGAAGGCGGGCGATCCCGATACTCGGCCAACCGTTCCGAGCCATGCAATCTCCAGTCGTCAAGCTCCCGGCGACCAAAGGATGGTTGTTGACGAGATGCTCCGACCATTCGTGGTCCGAAGAAGAAGGGCTCGACGGTGAACTTGTACAACTGGCTTGGCGGCGGCTTGTTCCACTCGCCTTGAGCACTATATGTACCAAGATGCGAGAAGACTCGGACGAAGGCCTGCCTCGCCGAGTGGAAGCGGAGGACTACCTCCTGGCGAAGAGGATCACCCAGCGGCATACACGGATGCGCAGGCGGGCTCCCTCCATACACCGCTGCGTCCGGCTCCAACGGTAATAATTTGATCTTGTTCGCATCGCGCATATGCGATCGCGGTAATTCTCACTTTGTTCCATGTTCAACGCAGCTATTTCAAGTAGTGGAAGGGTGGCTACCACCGCCGATGTGAGCTCGGGCCATCCGCCCAGACACAAGCGAAGTCGCCTCCGCCAAGGATAATGAGGAGGCGATGAGGACGAATCGAAGAGAGATCGCCCCTGGTCCGAAAGACCATGGAACGCGTCGTAGCGAACTCGAGGCGGCAGAGCCTCGGCGTCATGACGATGACGAGGAACTCCGGAGACCACCTCGCTCCGTCGCCACTCCGCGAAGAAGAAGGAGAAAGAGGCGAGGCCCCCGAGGAGGGCGAAGCCGCGAAGATGGCCTCACCGCGCGCTCAGCGGCAGCTCCGATGCCACAGCTCGGCCGGTGACGGGCGGCCCGGCAACAACCGCGCTAGATGCACCATCCATGGAGGCACCGCTGGCCTCGATGCCTCCGCCTTCGCGCGGTCTCCGGGCTAGGAAGGCTCCGGTGGCGACTTCGCAAAGGGTCGGCGTGGCGGTCTCGCCTCGCAAGGAGGCTCCGATTCGGCAGCTCCTTGCAAGGAAACCTCCGCCCGGCGCCGAGGCGCCAACCGCTACCTCAACATCAAAGAAACCGTCCGTATCCTGGGCCTGGCCGAACTGGGGGCTCGATCGCCGCAGCCCCGAGCTGGAGAGACCGGCCGGACTTCGCACAGGGCTGCGTTTCATTCCGGTCGCCAAGTGAGTGTACTCGGCTTTCGCCTTTCTCTCTTAGTATTTTGAATGTTTTTCTGAATTGTCTCGTCGTGGGACCGGAGTGAAGAAGATGGGCCACCCGACGGTGGTCAAGGTGCCCTCGCCACTAGCGAGGAGGACCCTTCCGTAAGAGGAAGGTGGAGCGGTCGCCGCTTCCACGGAAGGCAGCAAGAAGGCCAAGGCGATGACATCGCCATCGCTCTCGGCGACCACGGCGGTCGCGCCCGGCTGGCTGGAAGCGACGCGTCCACGAAGAGGCATTTCGTTGCCTAGACCGTAAGAAGCGAGCTCCTTTGGGCGGGTGCGACAATCGCTACCTTCCCCGCTTCATGACCAAGGCGGCCACGGCGGTGAGGCTGCGACTCGAACCCGCTCGAGAGACGCCGACGCTGAGATTGACCAACGTCGCGGGCACACACCGCGCTTGCGTCCGTGGGCGCAACTTTTCGGCATGCTTGGCGCGGCCATCCGGTACCTCCGGTCCCGAGGATCAGGTCGGTGCTGCAGCGGCCTGATTCTTATAGTTACTTGTTTTGTGCGTTGAGTCCGGTCCCCGAGTGCGCACCGCTAAATTAGCGGGTGGGCATCGAGTGATTTTCGAGCCGGTCCCAGTGCGCTTCCGCTAAATTGTAGCGGGTGCACCGAGTATTTTCGAGCCGGTCCCGAGTGCGCACTCCGCTAAATTGTAGCGGTGGGCACCGAGTTGTTCGTGTGTCTTGACTTTGAAAATTTGGGGTTTACAACGAGTCGGCGAGCGATTGGCTGCGGCAGCGTCTGAGAAGAGTTGGCGCTCTCAAGAAGTAAACAGGAGCTTGAGGCAATGCTGCGAGTGCAGGTGGCTCGCCAGAGCTTGTCCTCGCTGGCGGTGGCGACGAGATCTGCGTTAAGCACTGCTGAACAAAGGATCGCCGACCTCGGCGCTGAATCGCGGGAGGCGAAGAAGAAGCGAGCTTCGCGAGCAGGCGAGCTAAGGCCGCCGTTGCCGCGGAAGAAGACCGGAAGGTGTCGGAAGCCCTCATCGTTGGGCAGGCGATAAAACGCCGCTTCAAAGCTTCATCACGGGCTCGCCGCCCGTTGCTTTCGGTGAGTCGTCTTCCCGCCTTGTAGTTATATTGTTTGTGGTTTCCGTGGTGCTCACAACTGTTTCCGTCTAGCAGGCCATGTGATTGGTAGCCATGAAGCGAGTTCTCTTGATGCGAGGAGTGCGTGAGCATGCTCGTCGACTTCGGCGTCGGCGACTTGCATCCGCCTACCTTCAAGAGATGTCGCCCACGGAGGTTATTCGGTGACCTCGTTGAGGTGTGGGAGTACTTGGAAGGCGCCCAGCGGTCGTGGAGTTCATGGCGCGGTCGGCGTTTCGACGTGGAGCGTCGGCGGCTCGAGCCTGGGACTCGCCCACTTCCCGAAGACTTGACCTCGGCGATGTGACGGTGGTTATCCTTCATCGTCCCGCGCGGTGGATCTGCGAAGTTCTTAAGCTGCGAGCGTGCGCGCGTACTCGGGCGTGTTTGGGCGATGGCGACCTTCTTCCGTACCGAAGCGGTCGCCGCGCGGCGACCCGAGCCCGCATCGCGACTTCAAGGTCGAGCAGCCCTTTCGCGGCGATGGCGGGGCGGTGACGACTTATCCATCGAACCCGTACACTGCATTCATCCGGAAGCGCCGGGACGCTGGTGCATCATCGTCGAAGCCTGCGGAATAGTGTTAGCAGCAGTTCTGCCGAGTAGGCATATTTTGTAATGTAAGACAATGTGATATGCGATTGAATGGAACGTTGTGTTCATTTTGCTATTTGTTTGCGTGTTTTGGATTGATTTTGGGTGAGTCCCCGAGCGCGTCCGCCCTTTTGCGGGGTTCACCTTAGATATGATGTTTTGTTGTTTATCATGTGTGTTGTTGGTTGAGTCGACTCGCCCGAGCTCGGAGAGCGATGCAAGCGACTCCCTCGAGTGCTCATGCTTTACCGTTTTCCGTCTGTGACGGGCCGGGTGGCCGAGTCCCCGGCGTGGTACTTGGTAGTTCAAGGCGCGACTTCGGGTGGTTGAGGACTGAGCGTTGGTGTGGCGCGTCCTCCTGGCCCAGTGGGTCGATCGCGTGGCGAGTCTGGCACGCTCTCTTTGGCGTTTTCCTGTCGATCGAGACGAACTGGTATCCAGTCGGCGTGGTACTTAGCCGTTCGAGTCGCTATGCCGAGGATGCGGAGGACCAGGGTCGCTGTGGGGAGCGAGGACAGATTTCTTGGTTCGTAAAACCAGTCGAGCTAGGCGACTCCGATGGGGCTCCGGATTGGCGTTTTTCGTGGACGATGCAAGACCTGAAATGACTCAGTGCTCTTACATCGCACTACTTAGCCGTGCCGGTCGCTGTACCAAGGGTTGACTTCTGTATTTTAGCATGACGCTTAATTACGAGTCGAGTGGCACAAGGCATGGAGAGTAGACAATTTTGCAAGAACGTTTCTTTTATTCATAGCGACTTGGAGAGTACATATGTGGGGTTCTAGGTATAGAACTTCCGGAGGAGATTTACATTCCATGGCCGCTTAACGTCGAGCTCGACGTCCCCGCGGACGTCGACGAGGTAGTAGGCGTCGTTGCCGAGTATGCGCCCGATAGCGAACGGGCCTTCCCACGGAGGGGAGAGCTTGCGCATGCCCTTCTTGTCCTGGATGAGGCGTAAGACCAGGTCGCCTTCCTGGAAGGTGCGGGTTTTCACCCGTCGGCTGTGGTAGCGGCGGAGTCCTTGCTGATAGATGGCGGTGCGCGATCGGGCGGTCGCGCTTCGTCGAGTTGGTCGAGCCCATCTTGGCGGGCCAGTTCGTTCTGACCTCCGTATAGTGGACGATCCGCGCGAGTCGTGTTCGAGGTCGGTTGGCATGACAGCTTCAGCGCCGTAGACCATGAAGAAGGGGTGAATCCGTCGACCTGTTGAGGTGCGGATTCCCCGGATGACGGAGGAAGCTCTTGACCCAGCATCCAGCGGTGCGCCGAGTGGTACTTTGGAGGTCGGCCGTGGAGGATGCTTTGGTTGGCTCGTTCCGCTGGCCGTTGGATTCGGGTGTCTGCGACGCGAGGTCGAGCCGGATGTGGTGCTCCTCGCAGAACTCGGCCATTGCTCCCTTGGCGAAGTTTGTGCCGTTGTCCGTGATGATCTGTTGGGGAAACCGTGGCGGTATATGAGCTCGTAGGAACTTAGTGGCGATCTTCCGTCGCATTTCCGGACTGGCTTGGCTTCTACCCACTTTGTGAATTTGTCGTGGCGACCAGCAGTGGGTGTAGCCAGAGGGCCTTCTTGAAGGGCCTACCATGTCCATGCCCCACACGGCGAATGGCCGGTGATGGGGATTGTTTTGAGCCGAACTTGGGCGTGCGTCGGTTGGCGTGCCGGCACCGGCGCATCGCTGGGCGATATCGACGCGTCGGCATGTGCGGTGGGCCGATGAAGCCGTGTCGCATGGCTTTGGCGACCAGGAGCGCGCGGCAGCGTGGCATGATCGCTGAGTGGATGTCGTGTAAGATTTTGCGTCCTTGACGGTTGGACGCAGCGTTGAACACGCCGGTGACGCTGCGCTTGTGTAGCTCGCCGTCGATGATGGTGTAGGACTTGCATCGGCGGGCGATCATTCTAGCGCTTGTCTCGTCTGCGGGCAGGTTGCCTGTCTCCAGGTGGGCGATGTAGGGCTTGGTCGTTCGGCTCGGTGACGAAGTGCGACCAAGGTTGCCTCTGGTTGGGCGGGACTCAATGTCGATCTCCTTGGGAGAGGCGATGGCGTGAAGATGGTGTCGAGGAACACGCCCGGTGGTGGTGCGAGTCGAGCCGACCCGATGCGAGAGGCGTCGGCCTCCTCGTTCTTCCTCCTGTCGATCCACTCGACGAGTAGCGATGAAGTGGCCGCCCACCTTGTCCACCTCTTGGCGGTATGCCGCCATGGTAGAGACGGCGTCGCGGTGCGGCGACTTGACCCGCAACGGTCGGAGTCTCCGTAGCATCGAAGGCGATTGGCGCTCATCTCCTTTGCGGCTCGCATGCCGTGGAGTAGGGCCTCGTGTTCGGCCATGTTGTTGGTGCAGGCGTGAATTGAGGCGGAGGATGTAGGAGCTTGTCGCCTTTGGTGAGGTCAAGACTATCCCGCTCTGCGCCGTCGCGTTCTTGGACCCGTCGAGTGCAGGCTCCGATGTGGATGCGGCGGCTTCTCTCTTGGGCCTCCTCCCGGTCGGCGAGGAAGTCGGCGGTGCTGCGACTTAATCGCCTGCGTGCTCGTACTTAATGTTGTGGACGCCGATCTCGGCGGCCCACTTGGCGACCGCCGTCGCCTCGCGATTCGGATGATGTCTTGTAGTGGAGCTGAGGAGGCGACCGTGATGGGGTGCTCACGGAAGTAGTCTTGGCGCGCTGAGCTCAAGACCGCGTATACCAGCTTTTGGTATGTGGGTATCGCTGCGCGACTCGGTTAGGACCTCGCTGATGTAGTATACCGCCGCTGGGCGCTCTTTTCCTTCCTCGTGGTTCGACGACCATTACAAGGCTGACGCGCTCGGACGCCGCGACGTAAACCAGCATGGGCTCCTTGTCGACGGGTGCGGCGAGTAGTGGTCGGCGAGTAGCACCTTTTGAGGTCGCGAGCGTCGTCCGCCTTCTTGTCCCATCGAAGGTGGGATTCTTCGCATCAGCGGTATAGGGGCATCGCCTTTTCAGCGGGGATGAAGCGGCGAGCCGCTACGCCGCCAGCCACGGGCGTCGCGCGCACTCGGGTTTGCCGAGCAGGCGATCGTGTCGATCTTCGTTGGGTTTGCCTCGATCCCTCGTTTGGAGACGACGTACCCTAGTAATTGCCCGACGGGTACACCGAAGGTGCACTTGCCTGGGTTGAGCTTTATCTTGTACCTCCGCAGGTTGGCGAAGGTCTCTGCGAGGTCGGCGAGTAGGTCGCCTTGGCGAGCGGATTTTACGACCACGTCGTCGATGTAGACGTGGATGTTGCGGCCAATTTGGCTCGCGAGGCATTCTTGCATGCACCGCTGATACGTTGCTCGGCGTTCTTGAGGCCGAAGGTCATGGCGGTGCGAAGGCTCGAAATGGCGTGATGAACGCCGTCTTCTCCTCGTCCTCGACAGCCATTTTGATCTGGTTATACCCAGAGTAGGCGTCGAGGAAACACAGCGACTCCGAGCCCGCGGTGGAGTCGATTATCTGATCGATCCGCGGGAGGACGAACTGCTCCTTTGGGCAAAGCCGTATTCGAGTTTGTGTAGTCGATACACATTCTCCGGTCCCATTCTTCTTCTCGACCAGGACTGGGTTTGCCATCCACTTGGAGTATTTAATTGGCGGATGAAGCCGGCAGCGGTAAACGCACTTCCTCGGCGATTGCCGACGGCGTTCTTCGTTGAATGGCGTAGCGATTGACTGGTCGCACTTTGGGGTCGGCGTTTAATTTGTGCTCAGCCGAGCTCCCTAGGGACACCGGGCATGTCGGAGGGTTTCCATGCGAAGATGTCCCTGTTCTCACGGAGGAACTCGATGGAGCGCCTTCCTATGCTAGGCTCATGCACATCCCGATCGTCAACGTCGCTAGGGTCGCTGGGACCAGCTCGGCCGGTCTTGGTGTCGTCGTGGCCTCAAAGGTTGAGGTGTTTGTGCCCTCTGAGTTGGGCTTCTTGAGTATTGTGGGTCGTCATTGTTGACCCGCCGCGTGTTAAGCGAGCTCATCGGCGTGACTAGCTTCCGCCGCGATGACGGCGTCGGCGAGTTCGGCTCCTTTGGCCTCGCGTTGGCGGCCATGTCGAGTCGCCGTTAATGGTGATGACGCCGCCGGCCGGGAGCTTCATCGCGTTATGCAGCGTAATGGGTGCCGCCATGATTTTGGCGACGCTGGCGCCCAGACGCAATGGTAAGGCTGTCGAAGGGCACCAGCTCGAAGACGATCCGCTCGGTACGGAAGTTTTCCGGTGTGCCGAAGGTGACTGGCAGCGTGACCTTGCCAATTGGGTACGCCTTCCGACCGGGGACGATGCCGTGGAACGTGGTGTGGGTTGTCTCGATCATCGACTGCGGAGTCGCGATCGCTGAAGGTGTCGAGGTAGAGGATGTTGATGGAGCTGCCGCCGTCCATCGACTCTTGGGAGCGATGATCGCCGACCTTGGGCTTGACCACCGGGCGACTCGTCACGGATACTCGATCGTGGCGAGTGGTCTTGCGGCTCGGTGATGGGCTGCTCCGACCAGTTCGAGGCGGGGGCGTCTGTCTGGCCACCGCGTTGGCGACAGCGCGGGCGATGACCTTCTTCTCGGCCGTGTTGAAGCCGGTGAAGGTGTGGGGCGAGCCGGCTACTTTGCGAATTTTCCGCCATTTTGCGGGTCGTTGTCGGTGTCCTCCAGCGTCGTGCCTTCTCGATCTCCACGAGGGTGTGGCGTCGGCGGTGGTGTGGCGGGCTTTCCTTCCCTGTGAAACGCACATGGTTGGTTAAGGAGGGCGCGGGATCGAACCTTGGCTTGTTCTTGTAGTTCCGCCGTCGTCGTTGCCCTCCGTCGCGGCGGTAGCTCTTGGGGTCGCGTTGTGCGTGTCGGCATTGGCGGCAAGTCGACTTCGCCCATCGGTCTGGCGCTTGCTGTGAGGCGAAGTGCCGCTGTAGCGTCGTCGGTTCGGCGGCGCCGTCGTTTGCCGCCCGTCGTCATTGCCCTCGGACTCGTCGTCGACGTCTTGGTTGGGATCTTCCTCGGCGTACCGTTTGGCGATCTCGAGGAGGTCGGGATGTTGTCGAGTGTGCGGGCGTGTCGCTTGAGCTTGGAGACTAGAGGCTCGTGGCACGAGGTCTTGAAGCAATGGATCGCGGTGTCCGGGTGGATGCCGACCGCGTTGTGCGAGCTCTTGCCACCGTTGGACCCGATTCGGGTCGACTCGCGGGGTCCCTGGACGCATCGTTCAGGTCCTCGATGGTGGTGGCGGGTGTAGGAGCACTCGAAGTGCACGGCGGCGTCGCATTTCCTCCCGAGTCGATCATCACGGGGAGTGTGTTGATCCATTGCTGCCGCGTCCCTCCATCATTAGTGGGAGGTAACGGGCGTAGTAGGTCGATGTGACCCGCGATCCCCATTGCCATGAGGTATGTGTCGAGCGGACAGGGGTCGTCTGAGTCGTATTTTTCGATCTCCTTTGGCGCCTTGAAGTTGGGTGGGTACTTTTCGCCTCGGATCATTGGTCCGAAGCACTTGGGCCCTAGTCGACTGAGCGATCCCATAGGCTCGCCATCGCGGCGAGTAGTTAGGGTGTGCCGCAAGTCGTCGGGCTGGCGTGCGCGCCAGTTTTGGTTGTTGATGATGTGAGTGCGAGCGTCGATTGGCTCTCCATTAGCGGCGACGAGGTTGGTCGCTGGCCTGGGATCGTTGGTGGAGAGTGCCGCATTCGCGGGTCATCGTTGGAGCCGCAGTGGCTCTGGCGGCAGGCAATTGAGGGTGTTTGCCACCGCGGGCGGCGCTTGAGGCCGCCCTTCCCGAGGCGCGAGTACACTCGCCTTTGCGTCGGCGCTTTTCTTTGTTCCACGGCCTTCGCGAGTAGGGCCTGACGTCTTTGGATCTGTAAGGCGCCGTCGCCGGTCGCCGTGATCTTTGTCGGCAGCGGCTCGGCCTGCGAGGTTGTCCATCGGGGTGGAGAAAGTGGAAGGCCGTTCGCATCTCGCTCCGTGAGGAGACGACTATCGCGGCTGGTCCACAGGAGGGTGCGGTTGGGTGGTGGTGGGGCACCCATCGCCGTTGATCTGGCGGGGTCGGCGCTTCCCCCTGGTGGCGCGTTCTCGCGGATCGCTCGGCTATCGCGAGCAGGTCGTTCGTCGTCGAAGTTCAGCGCGCCCTGAGCGGTGGGGTTCGGCGTGACCTGATCCGCTGGTGGTAGCGTGGCTTCTGCGGCTCACACCTTTCGGCGAAATTTTCGGCGCTCGGCCTGCTCTTGCCTCCGCCCGATTTGGTGAGTTCTCGACCTCCGTCGCCGTGGCGTTAGGAGGATCGAATGGAGAAAGGGTCCTCCGGCGGATCGGTGCGGTGGCCATGTAGGTCGCGCGTGGCGGCTGGTTCCGTCGTGGAGGTCGGCGGAGTTTTCCGACCCGAGTCGAAGTCGAAGATCCCGAGGATGGAGGGTCCTCGAAATCTCCCGTTGGAGACCTGGCGATGGAGCCAGCGGACGAAGCGGTGATGGATCCGGCGAGTGGCGCGGGGTCGTCGAGTCGGCGTCGTCGGTGAGGGTCGCGTCTTCCGGCGGCGAGTTCTCGGCCACGTTAACGTGGGCGAGTTGTACTCGGAGGCGAGGCGGTGGATCGTGCGGATCTGGCTCTCGGAGAGCCGATCGCGTGGCGGCGACTCGCGGATGCGAGCAGAGTCCTCCGAGGTGATGACGTCGGTGAAGCCGACGAAGAGGCTGATCGTGCCGACCGGCAGGATCACGCTGTGTGTGGCGCGCCCGGACGTAGCTGCTCGGCAAGATCTGGAGCATCTCGCCGATCGCTATCATGCGGCGGTGGCGACCGTCGTTGATGGGCAGATTGGATCTCGCCGCGAACACCGGCCAGACCGGCCAGGCCCCGATGGGCGCCAATATCGTGGAATGACCACGGCGAATCTGCAATCGGCGGCGGTAGTAGAAACGAAGGGCAGGCGGCCAGCCATCTGCGGTGCGAGATGAGGGCAAAGACGAGGTTTTACCAGTTCGGCCCCGGAGGTAAAGACCTACTCCTGCTAGATTGTATTATGGAGGTGTTCTGTTGGGCGAACTTCGGCGACTAGGCGGCGAGTTGCTTGGGTGTATGAGGGCGTCCTCTACTCACCCCTTAGGGAGGTTTATATAAGCTTACCTCCCTAGGGTTTACATATCTCAACCGATTGTTACAACTTTGTCAATCGTTTACTTTCGAACCGGTGGGCCTATCTATTCGCTGGGCCTTGACCTCCATGCTTTGGTACCTGATGGGCTTTGATCCACTCGCCGTTCTGCAGGCCCACTCGCCAGCCCTTGGGCCAGTCGGAAACGTCCCGCTGAGGATACCCCAGTAGGCATATCCCCATCATCATATAAAACCCCTCTTTATTTTGGTTCTTATCTCATATGCATTATTAATTGTAGTTGCCTCTTGATATTGTATTTGGTTCTTGATATGTTGTTAAATGCCCAAGTTGAGTTGGGGGCATATCTCTTATTAACTCCACCACCTTTTTCTTCTCACCACCTTATAATTCCACCATCCAGCTAAATAGGAGCTAGCATTTTGTTGAGTTTACCTCTAGCTCATGTGGGTTGGGTGGAATCCACCATAATCTTATGCTTGGCCTTTGCCCACCTTTTGGGAATGCAAGGAATAATGCCACAAGATTTTATGTTGTTTTCACAATATAGCTACATGGCAATTATTGTTTGCATGGGCCATGCAAGTGCCACCTTTTTCTTGACATTTGAATGTTATTTGGCTTTGCTTGCATGGATCACCTCTCCTTTGCTTAATCTTGTTTTGGCTTGTAGAATTCTTCACCACACCCTCTACCTCTCTATCCCCCTCTAGCTAAACCCTAATCATCATACCCCATGCATACACATGTGATTATGTGGCATGCACAAAACCTAAACCCCTCCCCCTCTCTCTAGCCCCTACCACCCTTGTGCTTGTTCATGTGAGGCCATTTTTATGTGCTTAAACATGAGCACACTCTCTCCCTCTTCTCTTCTTGATCTTGCTTGACCTATATGGAGCATGCATGCATCAAAAATCCTTAGCTCTCCCTCTCTCTCTAATCCTCATCACCATAACCATCCTAGATAAAACCCTAAGCTACACCTAGTCCAAACCAAACTCTAATCCACCCCCTAGCTTACCCCCTCTCTTCCTCGGCCTCTTCCCTCTCTTCCACGCAGGCCCCACCCCAGCACCATCCTACCATCTAACCCATGCCACACCGACCCCCCCAAACCTAAACCCTAGTCCCACACTACTAGCCGAGCCGGCCCCCCCTCTTCCTCTCTTCTCTCCCTTCCCTAGGGGCCCTCCTCCATACCTGCCTACCCGAGCCCCCTCTCCAGCCTCGCCTGGCCCAGCTCACCCACCAGCTGCCCCTGCCTGGCTCACGTGAGGGGGAAAAAGGTGACACCGACGCCACCCTGGCCATCTTCCCCTCCCCCACGCAACCCTCCTGCCCCTCTGTTCTTATCCACCCCCTCGTCTCGCCTGAGATACTCCCCGACCACCCCAGGAACCTTCCTCCCTCCTTCCTCCCTTCCCCAGCTCAGCCATGTCCTCCACGTCCCTCTAAAACCTAGCACGGCCAGATCTGCAGGAGAGCGGAAGGAGCTGTGCGAGAGGGTGCCCACGGCGACCAGGAGCTTACTGCTTCCCTGCGCCTAGGACGCCCGGAAGCCACGGGACCTCGCCGAGGCGTTGCGCCGCCGTGTCCGTGGTGCGAGCTTCGTTAAATCGGCCTCGCCAGCGATCACCGTCCCCTCTGGCCGAACCAACCTCGCCGGCAAGCCCCTGGTGATACCATCGCCTCCCTAGACATGTCCCTTTACCCCCTAGTGCATCGTAGCTCGGCCGCCCGTCAGACACCTGCGTGCGTCGCGCCAGCTCTGGCGACGGCGGCAATCGCAGCTGCCCGCGATTCCTTGCCGTTCCCGGCGCTCTGACCCTCTCAGAGTTGAGCTCGAACAAAGATGTAGCCCTAGAGTCCTTCTTCGTTTTCCTTTTTGGGTCATCTCGTTTCGTCCAGGTATGCGTCGCCATCGTCGCCGAAGTCGCCCGATTCAGCCCGCCACGGCGCTGGCGTCTGCCAGCGTCTTGACAGCGCACATTTTTGCAGATAGGCCCTCCCCCTTTTTCCCGCCTAAAACCTGTAGCCACCGGCCCCACCTACCAGCGCCTGTGGGCTTTTTGCAAAAAGGGTCCGCTGCTTCCCTCGTTTCCTACCCGCGGTCCCTGGATCGTCCACGTGTCGTCCGTCGGGCGCCTGCGCCGAGTGAAACTCTGTTGGCGCTGGACCGCTGTCGACTCGGGCTAGAGTGAGCCGGTGAGGAAGGTCTGCTCGTGTGTGTCGCCTAGTCGACAGGGACCCACCTATCATCCTCTGGTGTAGATTTCTGCTGAGTATCAAAAGACCAATAGTTTGTTGTTTCAAAATTTTCAAACATTTTCAAATCAAATTCAAATCAGTTCAAATTCAAATCTGTCCAAATTTAATTGAATTCATAACTTATTCCTGGTTTGGAATTTGAATTCAAACCTTATATGAAAAATGTTCAGTTTTTGAATTATAATTCAAATCCTTATTCAAATATTTTCAGAATTATTTTATTTAGTCCACCTTTGACTTTGACCCTAATTATTAATATTGACTTAAAATAAATTTAATTCATATTTTCAAATAATGCAAATGATATATGTTTTGAGATCAGAAAAATGTGAGGATTTCAAATATGCTATTTAAATTACCTTTTGAACCTTTTAAATTCCAAGTTGAATTAAATTACCACAGATGCCACTAGAACTTAAATAATTAATAACTTTTGATTTATAATTCCAAATTTAACAAATGATATGTCTAAAATGATCAGCTCGACGAGACCTTTCCATTTATGCTATCCATGACTTCAATTGCAGCATGCATCATATAAAAATATAGGGTACAGCAACTGTTATGACAACAAAATGTGGTCCAACCTTAATAAAATGCCTTATTCTTGCATACCACACCTCACCCATGCCATGCTACTTATTGCCATGCAACTTGTGCATCATTCATCATGGCATGATTGTTTGCTTGTCGCATTTTAGTCCTATGCTTGTGCACTTTATTTATGTTGGCCCTTGCTTGTTTGGTTCTTCTTTCGAATAGACGCTGAGCAGGGGATATATCAGGAGAACCAGGAGCACTACCCAGATCCGTCTCTCGCTTCAACTGAGTTGCCAGGCAAGCACTTCCACATGCTTGCATACATACAGTACCTATTGCCTCTATCTTATTCTTGCATCATTGAGTCGCGATTGCATTAAACTGAATCCCAAG
The DNA here is from genome assembly GCA_030063025.1 of Avena longiglumis. Taxonomy (NCBI): domain Eukaryota; kingdom Viridiplantae; phylum Streptophyta; class Magnoliopsida; order Poales; family Poaceae; genus Avena; species Avena longiglumis. The sequence goes on from CP125974.1 coordinate 141,262,741, forward strand.
TATTGCATAGCCTTTACTTTAAACCCCATCGAGCTTGTTCCTCCCTCCCATGAGCCATTACTACAGGAGTTGTTTGAGCCATGCGAGTCGTAGAACAGCATGTGTAGGGTTTGTGAGTGTCCGATGGATAACGAGGTACCTAAACAACTTAACCTGAGTAGTAATGGGATAACTAATGAAAGTGGCACCGGTGGGCAACATCTGCTATTTGGTTTTTCCTGCTCACTTGTGTCCCGTAAGACCCCGAGTACTTGATTCCTGTTCCTTGATTTATCGCGCTATCCACATCCGGGAGGTATATGGGACCCCCCTGAGCCAGAGCTTGATTCCGTCTTATTTCTTGGGGCCACAAACTAGTTTGGGGTTTTCTTTACTATCCTGTACTTATGCCATGCTACTTATGTATTTACTATTGTGCGAGGAGCACACTGTACTGTTTAGGATCGGGACACGTTTACGCGGTATCGACAAGCCCAGCCACACTTTCGGGTTCCCGATGCGTTTACGCCGTCCACCCAAACCTTGAGTCCGTCTCGGAGTCAGCTATCTTCGTTGCGGGATCTACTTAAGGGGTGGCCCCCTGAAATATTTCTGAATCCTGTGATTGCTTAGTCGTGAAAGCCTCGTTGGGTTTTGATTTGGTTTTTCCGAGGTTGATCGAGCGTGTGTTGCTATTGGTGCATCCGGCGGGTAAAATTTCTGAAAGCCGTGTCATGTTATGGACGACTTGGAGCACAGTTTCTCGATCATAGACAAGCATAACTAAAGTACCGCTTTAATCTGACTAAGTAATCTGACTAGTAAATAGTGCAACACTCATGGAATGGTTAATAAAATTGCCAACAGATGGGGGGTTGTTCGTCCGCTTCCTCTTTGGTAAGCGAGGAGGAGGATGGATCTAATGATATTACTATTATAACTGTTGTCCTTAATTCACGGACATCCGCCTATCATTGGTTAGGCGGATGGTTAGCGTTTATCTGTAGAACTGCTAGGGTTTATCTTTCGCTGCAATTGCGTCACCCCGGGTTGTGTCCCCTTTAGAGGCATTAAGACTTGCTGAGTACCCTTAGGGTCTCACACGATAAATTATTTGTTTCAGATGAGCAGGTACCCTCGCAGGACGGATACTGGGTGGAAGAGGCTGATGATGCGGGCAACGATCGTTCGGTGTAGAGATTCCGGGAACGGGGATCCGTGAGATCTGTGGGCGGGATGTGCTTACTTCTATGGCATCTTATGCTTATTTGCTTCTTGTCCATACCCGGACTTTGTTTTGCCGCTTCCGCTTGATACTCTGATGTGTGTTGTATGAGGAATTATCCTAAAATATTATACCTATCTAGGTCATTTGAATCTTGCCGTATGGCGTTGCTATATTTCCTTTCTTTCTAGATGGTATGGCTCTGATGTACTCTTGTATGGTGGCTTGCATACATACCCACTTGTGTATGTAGTTGATCCCTTCGCCTGCCGATTACGCCGCCCGTACAGGTCCCGTTGAGATGGTAGTGGTTGGGACGGCCGAAAGGTCTACCCATGAGTGGCTTTTGGGGCCCCACCGTACTATTTCAACCACTACCGCTCATCCAGGCTTGTATCTAGGAGCGTAATTCACCGAGGTAGTTACACTTTGTAATCACTAAAGTGCGTTCACCGGAGTCGTCATCTTCTCCATGACTACTTGAGCTATCATCATGTCCCTCCAAGTTCAGATATTGTGAGGTGTCCTCGTGGATCATGTTCTCCATTATTTATTCCTCTTCAAGGTTTCTACTGAGTGGATCCATAGTTCCTAAAACAATAATATTATCTAGAGTAAGAGAGTAAACATTCAAGTGGACTTGGATTCATACACAAATATACATATTATTCATACAAAAATACACAAATATTATCTAGAGTAAGAGAGCGACCTAGGGCGCGTGAGCAAGCGTGTTCGACACAGCGCGATGCGGCCTACCTAAAACGGGTGGCGCCGCTACCTAGGGGTCACCGGAGCGTCACGGCAGCGACTAGGCGGCGCTTGCGAGCAGCGACGGCGGCTCGGCGAGAGGGAGCGAGCGGAGGGGCGGGTGAGCACCGTGGGCACGACGGAGACGACGGCGTGGGTGGGCGCGGCGGCGACGGCTCCTCTCTCTGTGCTCCTCTGCTCCTCGATCTGGCTAGGGGAAGAGGAAGAGGAGGTGCGCGCGTTATCATAGGATTGATATCATAATTATTAATATCACAAAATATCCATATATCCAATTAATATCCTAAAATCCTAAAACAAAATTCTAAAACAATCCTAAAACAAAATATTCTAACAAATTCTCTAAACAAAATATTCTAACAAAATCCTAAAACAAAATATTCTAACAAATTCTCTAAACAATCCTAAAAAATCCTAAACAAAATATTCTTACAAATTCTCTAAACAAAATATTCTAACAAAATCCTAAAACAAAATATTCTAATAAATTCTCTAAACAAAATATTCTAACAAAATCCTAAAACAAAATATTCTAAAAAATTCTCTAAACAATCCTAAAACAAAATATTCTAACAAATTCTCTAAAAAAAATATTCTAACAAAATCCTAAAAGAAAATATTCTAACAAATTCTCTAAACAATCCTAAAACAAAATCCTAAAACAAAAATCCTAGGCGCGCGCGGCTCACCTAGGGCACGGCGGCCGACAACGGCGAGGCGGCACGGACGACGAGGGAGGCGTGGCCAACGACGGGGACGCAGCATAACAAGGAGGCGGACATCGAGGAGTCGTGGTGGGCCAGCGAACGCAGTGGCGGACAGCAGCCTGGCGAGGGCGGAGAATTGAGCCCTGATCGTCGTTGTTCTCCGCGCACTCCTCTGTGCTCGATCCCAAAATTTTCTAAGTGCTGGCTGGGGAAGAGGAAGAATGCGCGCGCTGCGTTATACCCCCCCCCTTTAACACCGGTTCTAGCCATGAACCGATGTTAAAGGGGGGAATTCGTTTCGCGCCCCCCCCCCCTTTAACACCGGTTCATGGCTGGAACCGGTGTTAAAGGGGGGCATTTATTTCGTACATTAAAGGGGTAGGGTTTTTTTAATTCAAAAAATAGGATAGAATTAAGAAAATTCATATATTTTTCATTGTAACTCAGAAAAAATATGAATAATATATCATAATTTTAAGAAAAATAAGATCTATCCATTCATTATGAGGGACAGGAAGATAACTAGAGGGAAGAACTGGCGGGAAAGACTGGTAAGAAGAAATGGCGGGAAAAAATGGCGGGAAGACAAATGGAGGGAAGAAATGGTGGGAAGAAAAATGGCTCATTTAATACATATAGTGTTAACAGAAGAAATATGACATTTATTTCCATGTTGAGATACATATGTGTGCCAAAAATGGCTCAATTAATACATATAGTCAATCTTATGATCGCGTCGGCCGTAACCATGGAGTATCAGCACCCTTTAACAGGATGGTTAGGTCAGTCTTCACTCTGAAGGGCGGAATTTCATCAAACTTATTATAATCTTTTGACATGTCTGTCTTGTCCTCCACTCCCACGATGTTTCTTTCCCCTGAAAGAACTATGTGACGCTTTGGCTCATCGTGTGATGTATCTGTTTGCTTATTTTTTTCTTTTTTTCGGTTTGGTAGACATGTCCTTCACATATAAAACCTGAGCCACATCATTGGCTAAGACGAATGGTTCGTCTAAGTTCTTGTCTACCTTCATAAGATTGTTGAGATCCACTGTTGTCATTCTGTACTTCTTGTCTACCTCAACCCCTCCTCCTGTTAGCTTGACCCATTTGCACCGAAACAAGGGGAACTTAAAATTAGATCCATAGTCAAGTTCCCATATCTCCTTTATGAACCCATAATACGTGGTCTTTTGCCCATTGACTTATGCTGCATCGAAGCGGACACCACTGTTTTGCTTGGTTCTCTTTTTATCTTGGCCTATCGTGTAAAATATATTCTCATTTATCTCGTACCCTTGGAAACTACATACAGTCGAAGATGGTGTCCTGGCCAACAAGTACAGCTGATCTCCAACAATGGTGTTATTCGTGAGAAGTCTTTGCAGCCAGCCGCCAAAACTCGCCATGTGTTCACTTATAATCCATTCACCAGACTGCCCCGGGTGTTTGAGGCGTATAAAATTCTTGTGTTCATTGATATACGGGGCAACCAAGATAGATCTTTGTAAAACCATGTAGTGTGCTTGATTGAGAGAATGTCCGTCCCGACATATCATTGCTTTACATCCTAGGGTGCCTTTTCCATGCAGTCTTCCCTCATGTCGTGATTCTGGAACACCAATCTCCTTAAGGTCAGGAATAAAATCAACACAGAACTCAATGACCTCCTCTGTTACATAGCCCTTGGATATGCTTTCTTCTGGCCTAGCACGGTTATGAACATATTTCTTTAAGACTCTCATGTACCTCTCAAAGGGGAACATATTGTGTAGAAATACAGGACCGAGAATGGCAATCTCTTATACTAGGTGAACCAGGAGATGCGTCATAATATTGAAGAAGGATGGTGGGAACACCAACTCAAAGCTGACAAGACATTGGGCCACATCTGTCTGTAACCCTGCTAGGCTTTCTGGATCGATTACCTTCTGAGCTATTGCATTGAGGAATGCACATAGCTTCACAATGGGTACTCGAACATTTTCAGGTAGAAGCCCCCTCAATGCAATTGGAAACAATTGTGTCATAATCACGTGGCAGTCATGAGACTTCAGGTTTTGGAATTTTTTCTCTGCCGTATTTATTATTCCCTTTATATTCGACGAGAATCCAGACGGGACCTTGATACTTCTCAGGCATTCAAAAAAGATTTCCTTCTCTGCTTTGGTAACAGTGTAGCTGGCAGGAGTTAAGTGGCATCGTTTACCCTTCTCGTTCTCAGGATGCATAGGCTCTTCAGGGTCTTTCATACGTTGCTGGTCCTGTCGTGCTTCCGGTGTATCTTTTGTCTTCCCATACACTCCTAGGAAGCCTAGCAGGTTCACGCAAACATTCTTCGTCACGTGCATCACGTCGATTGAAGAGCGGACCTCTAGGACTTTCCAATTGGGTAGGTCCCAAAATATAGATTGCTTCTTCCACATGGGCGCTTGTCCGGCATCGTCATTCGGAATAGATAGACTGGCAGGACCTTTTCCAAAGATTACTTCTAGGTCCTTGACCATACCAAATACCTCCTCACCGGTACGGAGGACAGGCTTCCTCCGGGGTTCTCCCAGACGTTTGAAATGACTGCCTTTCTTTCTTATGGGATGCTGGTTCGGAAGAAATCGACGATACCCTAGGTACACAACCTTCTTACATTTATCCAAATATACACTTTCAGTCTCATCTAAACAATGTGTGCATGCATTGTATCCCTTGTTTGTCTACCCTGAAATGTTACTAAGAGCAGGCCAATCATTGATGGTTACGAAAAGCAATGCTCGTAAATCAAATGGCTCCCCTTTGTGCTCATCCCACATACGTACACCTGGTTTGGCCCACAGCTGTAAAAGTTCTTCAACTAATAGCCTTAGGTACACATCAATGTCGTTGCCGGGTTGCCTCGGGCCTTGGATGAGCACTAGCATCATAATGAACTTCCTCTTCATGCACAACCAAGGAGGAAGGTTATAGATACATAGAGTCACAGTCCAGGTGTTGTGACTGCAGCTCTACTCACCAAAAGGATTCATGCCATCTGTACTTAGACCAAACCTTAAGTTCCTTGTGTCACGTTCGAAGTTCGGGTACTCTCGCTCGACTTTTCTCCACTGTGACCCATCAGCGGGGTGTCTCAACATCACGTCTTTCTTACGATCTTCCATGTGCCATCGCAACAACTTGGCATGCTCTTTATTTCTGAAGAGACGTTTTAACCGTGGTATTATAGGAGCATACCACATAACCTTGGTAGGAACCTTCTTCCTAGGGCCTCGCCCTTAACATCGCCAGGATCGTCTCGTCTGATCTTATACCGCAGTGAAGTGCATACCGGGCATGCATCCAAATTATCGTACTTCTCACCGCGGTAGAGGATGTAGTCATTAATGCAGGCTTGTATCTTCTGCACGTCTAATCCTAGAGGATAGACAACCTTCTTTTCTTGGTATGTACTGTCGGGCAACTCATTATTTGTTGGAAGCAGATTCTTCATTTTTACCAACAACTTTGAAAATGCGTTGTTAGTCACACCGTTCTCTGCCTTCCATTGCAGCAAATCCAGTGTGGTACCTAGCTTTTTGTGGCCAACTTCGCAAGTTGGGTACAACAATGTTTTGTGATCCTTTAACATCTGCTCTAGCTTCTCCTTCTCCTTTTCAGTTTCACATTCTTCCTTTGCATCAGTAATGGCCCGACCAAGATCGTCATCAGTGGGCCCATCTGCTGCCTCTTGATCTTCATTATCTACCCTCGTTGCAGTATCATCATATTCAGGATACATATTATGATAGTTGTCATCATCCTCTTCTTCTTTGTTGTCCTCCATCACAACCCGTTTTTCTCCATGCTTGGTCCAACAATTATAGTTGGGCATGAAACCGGATCGAAGCAGGTGGGCGTGAATGGTTCTGGTATTTGAGTAGTCTTTCTTGTTCTGACAGTGAACACATGGACAGCACATAAAACCATTGTGACCATAGTTTGCATTAGCCACAACGATGAAATTTTGGAGGCCCGTAATGTACTCAGAAGTGTGTCGGTCACCGTACATCCATTGTCGGTTCATCTGCATTAATATATAGTATATAAAAAATTAATAGGGAGATGACCATTTATATAGTACATCAATGACACATGAAAGGATAAAGTTGCCGACCTCGACCGAGAAGGAAAGAGCAATGAGAAAACTTATTTCGAGCTCTCGGGCATTTCACCGAACACCTCTTGTGCATAGGAAAAAACACAAACTAGCACACCTCTCACCCTCTTGGTATGCTCCAAAATGAGAGAGTGAAAAAAATGAAAGAGAGGGGTGCGGGCTGTGGTGTGTTATATAGGCGCACCCCCTTTAACACCGGTTCAAGCCACGAACCGGTGTTAAAGGGGGGCTGCGCGGGCCACTGGTGTAGGGCCTTTAACACTGGTTCGTGGCTCGAACCGATGTTAAAGGGGGTGCTCCTTTTTGCTTTCTGGACCACGCTGGTATGGGCACCCCCTTTAACACCGGTTCGTAGGAGAACCGGTGTTAAAGCCCATTTCCGACCTCAACCAAAGGCCTCGTTCCCACTAGTGCATGTATTCTTCCAAAACCTAATATTAGTCCCGCCTCCGACTTGGAAATGACCTCTAGCAAAGAAATCTATCTTTACCTGCGTAAGGCCCTTCCAAAAGGAGAATCGGTCAGTTTTGTTTGGACTTCATACAAAGTTTTCTGGCTTAAATATTTATTATGTAGTAATTCTTGCTAAACTCCATTCTCGTTGAGTAGTTTAAAAATTCATTTGTTTAATAAACACTTGTTTTCAGTTTCCAAAACATTTATGCCTAGACTACCCTGATCTTTTGGTCTACAAATTATATTCCATTTCGTTAATATGTATTTCCATTTATTCCCATCACTTTGCCAAAAGAAACGAGATCTATAGAAATCCAATCGTTTCCTTACATCTTTAGGTATTTCCAGGAAAGATAACATAAACATAGGTAAACTTGTTAAAACATAGTTGATTAGGACCAAGTGATCACCATAAGATAAAAGCTTGCCCTTCCAGCACTCTAGCTTCCCTTCGAGTCTAGTCTCTACTAGATACCAATCTGATTTTTTTAGTTTTTGATGAACCACAAGTATAGGGGGTGTATCGTAGTACTTTCGATAAATAAGAGTGTCGATCCCAATGAGGAGAAGAAGGTGTTGACTAGTGGTATGGAGCAGGAAGTCTATGTAAATACTTAGCAAACAGATTTTTAGGGGTTTTCTAATAAAACAAGGAAATAAAGTACAAGTAAATAAAACAGAAAACAATTGCAGCAAGTGGCCCAATCCTTTCTAAGCAAAGGACAAGCCGGTGGAAATACTAATGAGGACCAAATGTTCTTGAGGACACATGGCAATAATGTCAAGTGCTTTTGTTTCATATAGCTGAGTAGTCTTCTTTGGTTTTATCAGTGTTGTGTGGGTGAACCTGTGCTAATGTACCGACCTTACTTGGACTAATACATACTTGTGATTAAACCCCTTGCAAGCATCCGCAACTACAAGTAAGCAATTAAGATATAAACCTAACCACAACCTTAAACTCTGAGATCCTACACTCCCTTGTGCAATGGTTTCCAAACGGGGGTTCAGGTTTATGTCTCTCCGGCAACCCCACAATTAGTAGCCAAATACACAATGCATTCCCCTAGGCCCATAAATGCTGAAGTATCATGTAGTCGACATTCACATGACACCACTAGAAGAATAGCAACACAACTTAAATATTAGACCATTGAATAATATCTCAACACAAATCTACTACTAACAACATGACTTCTCCCATGTCCTTAAGAACTAAACGAACTACTCACGACACATCATATGGATCAAGAACAGAGATGATATAATGATGGATAACAATCTGAACATAAACAATAATTCAATGGTTCCACTCACAAGCATCAACTACAATAGTAATCAACACCGGGAATGTTTCCCCTAAGAACTATGCAAGATTCAACACAATTGTTACAGCGGGATGGAGTGGTGATGATGGTGCTGGTGGAGATGATGGTGTGGATGATGATGATGATCCCGATGAAGTCTAGCTTGATGATGGTGTTGATGGCGATGATCTCCCCTCTCCGAGAAGGAATTTCCCGGAAATCATGCTCGAGAGCTCTTCTCTCTTGGTGTTTTACCTTGTGAGGCGGCGGAATCATTCTTTGGTCGCCCCGCGTGTATTAGGGTTTCGAGGAGAATATATAGGCGAGAGGGCGGAGCCAGAGGTGGGCCAGGTGGTCCACACCCCCTGTAGGCGCGGCCTAGGGTAGCCCGCGCCTGGGGGTGTGGGCCCCTTGTGGCCCAACTCCGCCTCCCCTTCTGGCATTCTTCGTCTTTTGCGAAAATAGGATTTTTTTATAGTTTTTCTGGTATTTTTCTGATCTTCACGAAATTGCATCAAAACACCGATTTTTTCCATCAGAATCCTGACTCCGGCAGTTCATCCTCAAAGAATTATCCAAAATGCAAAAACAAATGAAAAGACATAAGTAACACCTCTTAATATGAAATATATCAATGAATAGAGGCAAATTATGATATAGAAAGGTGATGCAAATTGGACGTATCAACTCCCCCCAAGATTAGACCTTCGCTTGTCCCCAAGCGAAAACTGAGCTCAATAAACATGTCCATAGGTTTATGGAGTGAAGTGTCGATAAAAAGAGTATGGACAAGAAGCATCACACTTACCATTTCACAACTCATATAAGAAAGAAACTCACCATTATATAACTTAGCTTGCAACAAGTATGGGGGTCACAATAAAGATGCATAAAGATAAATCATAATTGGAATTGGCAAACTTTGTTCTTGGTAAGGGAACAATTGGCAAACAGTTTTCAAATAAGGATTTTGTAGAAGTTTTACAACAGGAGTACTCTTTACTCAAACATAAAAGGTTTTTTACAATGATGGCTTTCAAAGTAATACTCATTAGATAATAGTCTTGTACAAACAAGGAAGATAAAGAACATGATTGAATAAATCATTATATGAATGCTTGAAACACAACAACTCAAATGCTTGCTGGAGATAGAGGGGAATAGGTTTACTGACTCAACTTAGAAATAGGAGAAAGGCCCTTCATAGAGGGAAGCAGGGATTTCAAGTTCATAAAGAGCTTGGTACTTACTAGTTTTGAGGTCTCATTGTCCCTATCATAAGCATCTTGAGGTGATTAAGGTTAAAGTGAACAAAGATGGAGTATATGCTTGACGAAATATAAGTTGGCAATCTCATGTCCCCTGAGTACGAGGGCCGCTCCTCATTCTACTCAACTTTAGTTACCGGTAAGTTCTTGTCATTGTAAGTACATGCGTATCATAAAGAATCGCCAACGGGGTACCCCTTGCACATGATATAGGATCCATCCCATAATCAAAATGAGAAGGCAGCAGACAATAAGCATCTCAGCAATCTCTTATTTACCATGGGAAAATGGTGCTTTTTTCTCTCTTTCCTCTTTTCAATATGTTTCTCTTTTTTTATATAAGAAGAAAGCTTCATAGATTACTCATTATGGTGGTGATGCAAAGTTTCCACCATGATTAGGCATGGCTTAGGCTAGCAGCCCAGGCGTTTCTCTAACACACATACATAACTCCATGGACTTAAAAGCTCCCCTTCTGTTTCACACCGACGACATCTACAAACAAAAGAGCATGATATCAACTGGGTATGTATTTACAGGTGTTGAAAGCGTTCCGCGTGACATCACGGTTCTGTTAATCCCAACATATAGATGCAAGCATATACAACTTCGATGACACAATGGTTCAAGTTTATTAGGGGCAAGAAAATAAGGTGTGCCATCAAGTTCGTGAGAGCTTTACTAACTAGTTTTCACATAACAAAATAATTTTTAATTCAAAAGATAGATGAAGCTTGATAATTTACTTGGAATAACAAACATGCTAATAGGTAGATATTGTGGACACAAATGGCACAGGTTTTGGTTTGACAGGGTTGGAAACATGAGAAGTATGCCTTCTCAAAACAGGTTTTTGGCTAGAAAGCCTGGGTAGCAAGCAAAAGAGTCAAAATAAACAAGCAAACATACAAGTAATAAAGCCAAACATGTAATCTTCCTTGAAGACACAAAAGATCTTAAATAAAGAATACTAAGCTTATGAGCCAATCAAGAAGGAAAATAAATGATACAAAATACCTGTAAGTTCTTTTCTCTTTTCCTTTCAAACCTCAAAAAGTGTTGCTACTGACCAGAGCTCGGTTTGCCAAAACCAATTTAGATCTACTTGATGCTCCCAAAGTGATGTCAATACTGATCAACAAGATCAATCATATAATAGAGATTGCAAACTAGAATAAGAAGTGCAAAAAGTAAAAGATGAGACTTCTCATTAATATTCCATAAAGGTGCTCACACCAAGGGATACATAGATAACCAACTAAAGGAGAGATACCTCCACAATGCAAACCAACCTATAAGATAACTTCTCTACCCAAGATATAACTGTACTAAAAAGGTAAAAATATAAAAGGTAATGATGTGATACCGCGGCACTCCCCAAGCTTGGAACAAGCCGAGGGGATGCCAAACCTGATGACGAATTACTCCTTCGGTGGTGGTGGTGTTTTCTTGATAAGCTCTTCAATCAGTTCCCTCAAATCCTCAATCTCAAAGGTTAGAGTACGAATCAACTCTGAATTATGCTCAATGCAGTTCATGATCATGTCGGACCGAGAATCCCAGTCCTTGTTATTCTTTCCCCACTCTTCCTTCTTAGTATGTTCCTTCCCTGCATGGTTAGAACGAGGCATATCCCAAATAGAGGGCAACCTCCCTTGGGGCACCTTTTGGTATTGTTGCTCAATTAAGAGAGTATGGAAAGGGTTCTTGGTGCGTGAAGGAAGTGACCGTGGAGCAAGGATATGACGTGGGGGTTTTCCCTCCTATAGACATCTGTGCTGTCCTCCTAAGCTTGATGGGGTTTTCCACCACTCCAATGCTTGTAATGGTAGCGTGGGTGCCAGGATGCTCTTCCTCCTTCATGTCTTCTTCATCCTCAACCAAGATCTCCTCCTTGGGGTTTTGAGGATCATCTTCCACGGGCTTTTTGCCTTTGTCGTTGGCAGTGACCACGGTGTTCTAAACTTGAGAAAATTTCCTGACAGAAACATATCGAAACAAAAACACGACGAGAACACGATATATGAACCTCGGGGGATCCGGTGGGTTATATATTACGAAGTTTCAATGCACAAGGAAGGTACTGTGCGAAAACGAGGCGGAGACGGACTCCAGGGGGCTCACACCCCCTCTAGGCACGGCTAGCTAGGGCCCGCGCCTAGGGTGGGTGTGGCCCCTATGTCCCCCGTTTCCTCCTCTGTTTCATCTCGTATCCTTCAGTATGTAATAAAAACATCAAAAATATAAAAAGATAAGGTTTTCGTGAACCTTCTGTTTTCACCAATTTTTACCTATTCAGAGACGGACTCTACATATTCCTGGTGTTTGGTTTCTAATAAATTCTTCCGGAGTCACCATTTGAATCATATCAACATCTTCATTATAAGAATCTCCGAAAATATAATGTTTGAGCGTTTGACCATTCACCACATGTGTAGTGTTGTCCTTCAAAGAAGATATTTTGATATCCCCTGAAGGATACACTTCCTCAATAACAAAAGGTCCTTCCCATTTTGAGAGTAGTTTCCCTGCAAAAAATCTGAGACGAGACCTATACAAAAGAACTTTCTCACCAACATGGAACTCCCTTTTTAGAATTCTCTTATCATGTCATATTTCGACTTTTTCCTTAAAGAGTAGCATTTTCATAAGCTTCACTTCTCCACTTATCTAAGGTACTCAACTCAAGCAATCTTTTCTCACCAGCAAGTTTAAAATATCTATTCAGTTCTTTCACTGCCCAATAAGCTTTTTGTTCTAATTCTAAAGGCAAGTGACAAGCTTTCCTATAAACCATTTTGTAAGGATACATCCCCATAGGATTTTTATAACCGGTTCTATAAGCCCATAAAGCGTCATTCAACTTTTTAGCCCAATTTTTTCCAGATCTATTAACAGTCTTTTGCAGGATAGATTTAATTTCTCTATTGGAAAGTTCTACTTGCCCACTGGTTTGGGGGTGATAAGCTAAAGCAATTCTATGGTTAACATCATATTTAGCAAGAGTATTCCTAAAACCACCATGAATAAAATGAGACCCTCCATCAATCATGAGATATATAGGCACACCAAACCTAGGAAAATAACATCTTTAAGCATTTTTAAAGAGGTCTTACCATCGGCGTTGTTCGTAGGTATGGCTTCTACCCACTTTGTAACATAGTCAACAGCAACAAGAATACGAGTATACCCTTTTAAGGAGGAAAATGACCCATAAAGTCAAATCCCCAACAATAAAAAGGTTCAATAACAAGAGAATAATTCATAGGCATTTCATTGCGTCTCGAAATGTTACCAAATCTTTGACATTCGTCACATGATAAAAAAAACTTCCTTGCATCCTTGAAAAGGGTAGGCCAATAAAATCTAGATTGTAAAACCTTTTGTGTAGTTCTATCCCTAGCATGATGTCCTCCATAAGCACTGCCATGACATTTTCTCAATATCTCTTGTTGTTCATACTCTGGAATACATCTTCGCATAATACCATATACTCCTTTATATAAATGTGGGTCATACCAAAAGTAATGCCTTAGATCATCAAAGAATTTTCTTCTTTGCTGGGATGTAAAGGTTGGAGGCAAATACTTGGAAACAATAAAGTTAGCATAATCAGCATACCAAAGACTCTCATGCGGGATTACCCTTATTGCCGCCAATTGTTCATTTGGAAAACTATCATTAACAGACATAGGGTAAAAAGAAATGTTTTCCAAATGAGATAAATTATCAGCAACAGGATTCTCAGCACCTTTCCTATCTACAATATGCAGATCAAACTCTTGTAAAAGCTGCACCCATCTAATAAGCCTAGGCTTAGTGTCTTTCTTTTTCATAAGGTACTTAATAATGGCATGATCAGTATGAATAGTAACCTTTGAATCAACAATATAGGGTCTAAACTTATCACAGGCAAAGATTACAGCTAAGAACTCCTTTTCAGTAGTAGCATAATTCTTTTGAGCGGCATATAAAGTCTTGCTAGCATAATGAATAACATTCAACTTATTATCAACACGTTGCCCAAGAACATCACACACAGGAAAATCACTATCATCACACATAATTTCAAATGGTAAACTCCAATCAGGTGGTTGAACAATAGGAGCAGTAGTCAAGGCTTTCTTCAGAGTTTCAAAAGCTTCCTTACAATCATCATAAAAAACAAAAGGTACATCTATTTGAATAATATTAGTAAGGGGCTTTGAAATTTTGGAGAAATCTTTAATAAACCTCCTATAGAAACCAGCATGACCAAGGATACTACGAATACCTTTTATGTCCCTGGGGCAAGGCATCTTCTCAATTGCTTCAATTTTGGCTTTGTCTACTTTAATACCTCTTTCAGAAATTTTGTGTCCAAGAACAATCCCTTCATTAACCATGAAATGGCATTTTACCAATTAAGAACAGGCTTAGTTTCTTCACATCTCTGCAAAACTTTATCAAGGTTGTGTAAACAATTATCAAAAGAAGTTCCATAGACGAAGAAATCGTCCATGAAAACCTCCACAATTTCTTCACAAAAACCATGAAAGATAGCAGACATACATCTCTGAAAGGTAGCAGGAGCGTTACATAAACCAAAAGGCATACACCTATGTGCATAAGTTCCAAAAGTACAAGTGAAGGTGGTTTTCTCTTGGTCTTGTGCTCTCACAGCAATTTGAGATAACCCAGAATAACCATCAAGAAAACAAAAGTGGGTCTTTTTAGACAACCTTTCTAGCATTTGATCAATAAAGGGCAGAGGATAATGATCTTTCTTAGTAACTTTATTAACCTTTCTAAAATCAATGCACATCCTATAAACAACCACTACTCTCTGAGGTATAAGCTCATTATTTTCATTAGGCACAAGAGTGATTCCCCCTTTCTTGGAGACACAATGAACAAGGCTAACCCATTGACTATCAGTAGTAGGGTAAATAATACTAGCATCAAGGAGTTTTAATACCTCATTTATTACCACATCCTTCATCTTAGGATTTAAACGGCGTTGGTGTTCAACAACTGGTTTTGCATCAGGTTCTATATTGATAGCATGCTAACATATAGTAGGAAAAATCCCTTTTAAATCATCAAGAGTATACCCCATAGCTCCTCGGTGTTTCTTCAATATTTCCAATAACCTTTCCTATTCCTTCCCTAAAAGTTTAGAACTAATAATAACAGGATAAATTTTCTTATCATCTAGATAAGCATATTTAAAATCATGAGGTAAAGGTTTTAATTCGAAAATAGGGCCCCCTTTAGGTGGTAGTGTGGTACCCAAATCTTCCACAGGTAAATTATGCTTAAGTAACTCAGGTTGACGAAGGAAAACCTCGTCAATTTCATTTCCTTCCTTCATGAAGACCTCGCTTTCATGATGTTCCATAAACTGCTACAAGGCATTATTAGGAGCAAGAGAAATAGCAGAAAGTTGTTCAACCCTGAAATACTCATTAGGAAATTTGTTTTCATAAGGAGTTTTAGCAAATTTGGAAAAAATAAACTCATAAGACTCTCCATCAAACTTAGTTAAAACTTTTTCCTTCCTAGAATCTATAATAGCCCCACAAGTATTCAAGAAAGGTCTACCAAATATAATAGGTCAGGTTTTACTGGCTTTAGAACCAAGTACTAGAAAATCAGCAGGATATTTAATCTTACCACAAAGAACCTCCACATATCTTACAATGCCAGTTGGATAAACTGTCTCTCTATTAGCAAGGTGAATAACCACATCATTGTCCTCAAGCTCACAAGGACCAATTTCATGCATAATTTTCCAGTAAAGCTCATAAGGAATAGCACTAGAACTGGCACCAATATCACATAAACCATAATAGCAATGATCACCAATTCTAACAGAAAGCACAGGGACACTGGCTTTTCTAGCTTTTCTAGGATGATAAACAATATTAGAAGCATCTTCACAGAAGATAATGTTTTCATCCTCTATATTTTTAGTGACAAGATCCTTCACAATAGCTACCACAGGTTCAATGTTTATTTGCTCATCGGGTTCCACAGTTTTCTTTGCACTTTTGCTAACCACATTAGCTATGATAGAATGTTCCTTTACCTTAGCAGTAAAAGGGATTTTCTCAACATAAGGTTCAGGCAAGATAGGATCAACAATACAAACTTCAATGCTGGCAGGAACATGGGTAACAATATCTTTATAAGGATCATGGTACTTGTCACACTCCTTTTTTGGAATTCCAATATAAGAGGCAAAAGCCTTAAAACATTTTGCAAGAACTTAAGAATTAAGACCATACTCAGTACTAATATCACGGAAGTCATCAGTTTCCATAAAAGATTTAATGCATTCATAATCATAGTTTATACCTGACTTTCTTCCTTTATCATTCTCCCATGCTTCAGTGTTCTCTTGAATACGGTCTAGGAGATCCCATTTATCTTCTTCCTTCATACGTGTGAATGATCCAGCACAAGAAGCATCTAGTAAATCTTTATCATGAAGAAAAACCCTTGCATAAAAGTTATTGATAATAATATTGTTAGGGAGTTCATGAATAGGACATTTAAGCATTAGTAACTTCAATCTCCCCCAAGATTGAGTTGTACTCTCTCCATCACGAGGCCAAAAGTTATATATCAGATTCCTATCCTTATGAATCTCACTGGAAGGATAGAATTTAGAATAAAAGAGAGGTACTATTTCCTCCCATTCCATGGATTGTCCATTCTTTAGAAGCTTATACCATTCTTTAGATCTTCCTTTCAATGATATAGAGAGTAACTTCTTCTTCACCTATTCAGTTGTGATACCTACACACTTAAACAACCCGCATAATTTATGGATAAAAACAAAGTGATCACCAGGGTGGACAGTTCCATCCCCTAAATAATAATTATCCATAACACGATCAATAATACTTATAGGTATCTTAAAAGGATTTATCTCAACAGGCGGTGGTTTATCTACTACCCTAACAATGGTAGTAGTTTTCCCAAACAGAAAACCAAGTGGGTTATCCATATTGGAAACAAAGTAACAAACATAAATAAAAAGAAATACTCACAGTAGAAGTTTCCTTTACCAGTTCCACTCTTCAATAGCGCTTCACTCCCGGGCAACGGCGCCAAAAATAGTCATGATGACCCACAAGTATAGACGGTGTATCGTAGTACTTTCGATAAATAGTAGTGTCGATCCCAACAAGGAGAAGAAGGTGTTGACTAGTGGTATGAAGCAGGAAGTCTCTGTAAATACTTAGCAAGCAGATTTTTAGTGGTTTTTTGATAAAGCAAGGAAATAAAGTGCAAGTAAATAAAAAAATAAACAATTGCAGCAAGTGGCCCAATCCTTTCTTACCAAAGGACAAGCCGGTGGAAATACTAATGAGGACCAAACGTTCTCGAGGACACATGGGAATACTGTCAAGTGCTTTCGTTTCATATAGTTGAGTAGTATTCTTTGGTTTTATAAGTGTTGTGTGGGTGAACCTGTGCTAATGTTCCGACCTTATTTGGACTAATACATACTTGTGATTAAACCCCTTTCAAGAATCCGCAACTACATGTAAGCAATTAATATATAAACCTAACCACAGCCTTAAACTCTGAGATCCTACACTCCCTTGTGTAATGGTTTCCTAACGGGGGTTCAGGTTTCTGTCTCTCCGGCAATCCCACAATTAGCCAAATACACAATGCATTACCCTAGGCCCATAAATGGTGAAGTATCATGTAGTCGATGTTCACATGACACCACTAGAAGAATAGCACCACAACTTAAATATTATACCATTGAATAATATCTCAACACAAATCCACTACTAACAACATGACTTCTCCCATATCCTCAAGAACTAAATAAACTACTCATGAGACATCATATGGATCAAGATCAGAGATGGTATAATGACGGATAACAATCTGAACATAAACAATAATTCAATGGTTCCACTCACACGCATCAACTACAATAGTAATCAACACCAGGAAAGTTTCCCATAAGAACTATACAAGATTCAACACGATTGTTACAGCGGGATGGAGTGGTGATGATGGTGCTAGTGGAGATGATGGCATGGATGATGATGATGATCCCGATAAAGTCTAGCTTCATGATGGTGTTGATGGCGATGATCTCGCTTCTCCAGGAAGGAATTTCCCTGGCAGAAATCTGTCTACCGGAGAGCTCTTTCTCTCTCGGTGTTTTCCACCCCACAGAGGCGGCGAAATCTTTCTGTGGTTGCCCCCCGTGTATTAGGGTTTCGAGGAGAAGATATAGGCGAGAGGGCAGAGCCAGAGGTGGGCCAGGTGGGCCACACCCCTGTAGGCGCGGCCTAGGGTGGCCCGCGCCTAGGGGGTGTGGGGCCCCTATGGCCTAACTCCGCCTCCCCTTCTGGCATTCTTCGTCTTCTGGGAAAATAGGGTTTTCCGTAAGTTTTCTGGTATTTTTCTGATCTTCGCGAAATTGCATCAAAATACAGCTTTTTCCATCAGAATGCTGACTCCGGCAGTTCATCCTCAAAGAATCATCCAACATGTAAAAACAGATGAAAAGACATAAGTAACACCTCTTAATATAAAATATATCAATGAATAGAGGCAAATTATAATATACAAAGGTGATGCAAATTGGACGTATCAGTTTCCTATAGTGAACTAGTATTCCCAAATACCAAAAAGGTAGAGAACTAGCCTCACAACCAAAAATTTCTTTGTAATGCTGTTCCTCCTCTTTGGCTTTCCCAAAACAGAAAATCTCGCTTTTATGAAAATTTATCTTTAAACCCGATAATTGTTCGAATATACATAATATTAATTTCATATTCACCGCCTTCTGTAGGTCATGCTCCATGAATAATATATTATCATCCGCATATTGTAGAATTTGAACTCCTCCATCAACTAGATGAGGGATAAGACCTCCAACCTGACCGTCCTCTTTCTCCCTTGCAACGAGGATGGCTAGCATATCTACAATAATATTAAAAAGTATCGAGGATAACGGATCACCCTGCCGAAGACCTTTTCTTGTTTGAAAGAAATGACCAATATAATCATTAACACGAATTCCGACACTCCCCCTCTAAACAAACTGCTCAATTAATCTATACACTCGGGGGCAAATCCTTTCATGCGCAAAGTTTGCTGGAGGAAAGATCATTTTACTTTATCATAAGCCTTCTCAAAATCGATTTTGAATAGTACCCCGTCCATTTTATTCCGATGAAGCTCATGAATGGTCTCATGAAGGACAACAAATCATTCAAGGATATGTCGACGAGGCATAAAAGCAGATTGAGTTGGTCTAATTACTTTAGGGGCAATCCCCGTAATGCGATTAGTACCCACTTTAGTGAAAATTTTGAAGCTAACATTTAATAGAAAAATTGGTCTATATTGTTGTATTTGTACCGCATTATATTTTTTTGGAATTAATGTAATGACACCAAAATTCAATTTAAACAGAGGAAAATCCCCTATATGTAATTGACTAAAAAGTGCCAAAATATCAACCTTGATCACTTCCCAAATTTTTTGATAGAACTCAGCCGGAAATCCATCTGGGCCAGGAGCTTTATTATGCTCCATTTGGAAAATGGTGTCATACACTTCCTTCTCGACGAAAGGAGTTGTAAGAATGCTATTTTCCTCAATAGAAAGTTGTGGTGTATTATTAGTTATTTCCTCCATCATTGTAACATTCGATGGGGAAGGCCGCCCAAAAAGTTTTTTGTAAAATTCAGTAATGTAGACCTTTAAATTTTCTTCACCGGCAATAGTGTCTTCGTTTTGCTCTAGTTGAAAAATCTTCTTCTCTCTATGCTTACCATTTGCAATTAAATGGAAGTATTTAGTATTGTTTCCCCCCTCCTGGATATGTTTTACTTTAGCTTGTTGAGCCCATTTAGTCTCCTCATATCGGGTGAGAGTTGTAATGCGGTCATTTGCAACCCTCAAAGCCTCACGCTCCTTGTTAATGAAACCGATTCAGCCTTTGTGTCAAGTTTATCAATTAGAGAAAGTAAACTTTTCTTTTCTTTCTTATATTTTCCACTAAAGTTCTTGGCCCAACCCTTTAGAAAACGTCTCAGATGGCGAATTTTATTTTGCCATAATTCTATAGGTGTACGATCTTCAATAACTGCCGCCCACTCAGCCGCTACCATCTCATAAAAAGCTTCTTGTCGTAACCAATACAACTCAATGGAAAAACAAGATTTGTTACAAAGATAAGCTTTAACACCAGAATCAATAAAAAGAGTAGTATGAACAAACCCAGCGTGTGTGAGATCCCGTATGGTAACGAGAGGGAATTTATGTTCCCATTCTACATTAGCTAGGACTATGATTCTCCCACGTGAATTGCCATCCCGAGAGAATGATTTATCTTAGATCAAGTCTCTCATTAATCACATTAAAGACGAAAGGCCAATGAGCATTAAAATTATCATTATTCTTCTCCCCTTTAAAATCCCCACCTACCAACATAGCTAAAGGTCCTAACTCACACATACGAACCAATCAGCTTTATGTGATTCCTGCGCTGCCCCATAGACAGGCACAAGAGCCCACTCAAAATCATCTTTCTTACATTTTACATGCATCTTAACATAGTAATCCCTAGCGGTCATTTTAAGAACCTGGAGAGTATCCATGTTGATACCAACCAAAATTTCACCGGATCTACCATGAGGTGGTAGACAAAACCACGAAAAGTCCAAACCAGCCGCAAGTTGTTTTAAGAAAGGCATAGAAAAATTTGATCGACATGTTTCCAACAGGGCAATAAAATCTAGTCGATGCTCTCTGATGGACTCCTTAAGAAAGTTGTGTTTTGCAGGATCTCTAAAACCCTCGTTGTTCCAAGTCATACCTTTCAAGCTTTGCATCATGAATATATTTTTTTGTTCATTTTCTAGAGATCCTTCGCACATTAGACACATCATATATATTTTTTCTAACGAAGTTTCTTAGGACTAGAGCGAAGGCTTGGATTATCCAATTTATCATACATGCCAAACTCGTCATCCTCCTCCTCATTAAGATCCTCACTCAGATTAGAAACTCATGAAACCAATAAACTAGAGGGTCCTATATCCCCATCTAAAGAATCAGAAATATTCTTTTGTAACATTATTAAACTTCTCTCCTCATCTAGTTTTTTAATTAATCTAACTGATTCCACACCTTGCTGAACCATGACCTTTTCCTATGGTTCCATGGCATACCTCATCTTTGCTATGGTTCCATGGCATACCTCATCTTTCAAATGCTAATAAACCATGACCTTTTCCATTGCACATGGCAGGATTCTCAGAGATGTATCTCCTCTTGAAAATGGAACATAATACATGAATAATTGTACAATATATTGTCCAAAAGTTTTTGGAAGAAATGCAAAAATAGTAGTACAATATTTTGTCTCAATTAGTTTTAATACTAAATGAATAGCCACACGGTATCTATTACACTTACATTCAAAGTATATCAAAAATCACAACCATAAGTTAAGGTCACTCACACCATGTTAAGGAGATCCGACCTAAAACTTTTACCCAAGCGAAATCTGAGCTTCAGGACAGGCCATTTTCCCAGCAGCCAAGTAATAAAGGGCAACAAAGCTACAAGAACACATATAGCAATGGCCATCCAGTTGAGACGCGGTGCCAGCACTGTGTATAAACCAGTTGAAAAGGACGTAGTAGTTGTTGCATATGCAAACCACATGAGCTTCTTTGTAAATGATACGTAATAGATCAAGAACTCGTAATCCTCCCACCTTGCCATCATGCATATGAAGGCGACAGCAAATGATGAGCACATCGCTAAGGTGTTAGAGATCAAGAATGCATTGAATGAAACCTTCCGTGCCATGATGGAAAGCCCCTCGCTTTCGGGAGCACTGCTATATCCTCCAGGCAGAGTGAAAGCAGCGGCAAAAGTGATTGTCGTAATGAGGATCGCCACTAACGAGGTGTTGGTTGTGTATATTTGCGTGAGTGACTTTGCACCCTTCCTTGATTTCATAGTTGCCTTTTGTTTCGCCTCCATCTGAAGATTATAAAGAGAGGTATCACCTTGAGGATATGCTTCAACCATACGCATGAGGACTTCATTCTGCATGAATTCAATCAAAAATCATCTCAAAACATAGTAAAACTTAGCTATTTTACCAAGTGAATATGAATATAGGTGTTCCTCCTACATAAATGATGAGTTGTTTTTGTTGTGCATTTTCAATGTCAAAACAGGTTTGATTGTTTCATCAATCAATTTAAATAGACAGGGCTCATATCGATATATATATATATATATATATATATATATATATATATATATATGTGTGTGTGTGTGTGTGTGTGTGTGTGTGTGTGTGTGTGTGTGTGTGTGTGTGTGTGTGTGTGTAATATAAATATATTTCTAGTTGATTATTTGATGTTTAAGAATATATATATTAATGTCACTACATTTGCCACTTATACTTCCTACAAGGCATTTCGGTAACACCCCCACATGGCATTTTACAATTGAGCTAGCTGCCTAGCTCTCCTGGTTTTTCTTTCTTACTCTCTGAGTTCCAAAATACAGAACGGTTTGGACATAAGTACAGTTGTAAGATGCAACATGAGTTGTTGTATTTGATATGTGTATGTTATTAAACTAATTACAGGTTGAAAAATCATGAAACATTTTTCATGTCGGATCTAATATTTTGATGGACAGATCACATATATGTTATTCAAACTCTTGCAACTGTTGCTATCTGGACCAGAGGAACGCACTGCCATCTGGTTGATGGCAGAACAGACATGGTGAGGCCTACTATTAGAGACCATGCAACTGAAATAAATTTAAGAAACAATTCTATTGAGCAATGGTTACTTACTTGAATGAAAACATAAGTTGAATTATGGTGTTTATATGGTATAACACATATACTTACCCAGTTTAAAGTCTTTGCACAATCCGTGGTGCTCCATAATTCCCAAGCTGCTGAGTTACCGGCGTGGTCTTGCACTGTCACATCTATGTCCCTGTGAGACAGTAAAATGGAAACAATTGTAGGATTGCACTTCTGCACTGCAAGATGTAGAGCGGTTTTTCCATCTTCGTGTTGCATGTTAATGAGTTTCTCAAGTTGTGGTGTGCCCAGGATAAATTTGACAAACTCTGCATTTTCCCGAAATACAGCTGTATGAAGACATGTCCAGCCTTGTGCTAAGCGATAAGGAGCATCAGGACAATGATTCAGAATCTCTTGAGCAATATCAATGTGACCTCCAAATGCGGCAGATACAAGGAGGGGGGAATCATCATCCTCGCTCAGTTCATACCCCAAGGAATGATCATGTTCTAACAATACTCGTAGCACCTCGGTGTTGTTAAAACGTACAGCCAGTCTTACTGGTGAATTCTTCTTCTCGTCCGTTGCTTTCACCATCTCAGGCCGTATCCCCATAATTATTCTAGCACTCTCTGGAAAACACAAATAAAGGGGCAAGGATTAATTAAGGATGATGTTTTAAGAACAGCCAAGTGACAACAATAGTCTTTGCCATGATGTAAATTGATCGATATAAAAAGTTTACAAATCATAACATCAACTACACGACTCCCCCATATAAGCAAGATTGAAAAAGCCGACCTCCCCGCGTCGCCTCCCCGAGTGAGGCGACAGGGGGCTCCCTCCCCTCGCCCCTTGGAGGGATCGATCTTCCCCCGCGCTAGAGGCCTCGACCCGGGCGGGTGCTGATGGTGGCGGTGCGGCTCGGCCAACCTTGGTCCGGCGGTGGCGCGGCTGACCCCGGGAGGTCACGAGGCGGCGGTGCTGCCCCTTGGCAGCAGCGCGCGGCGATGGCGTGAGGCTGGGTGGTGGCCGCTCGGCGCAGATTTGGGCCCGTTTGGGCCCCATCTGGGTCGGGTCGGCCTGGCGGCGGCGCGGTCAGCTACGCGTCCTGGAGAGCATCGTTGGGCGGTGGCGGGACATGGACAGTGGCGGTGCTACTGCGCGCCTACTGCAGAGTGGCGGCTAGGGCTTTGCGGGCCCAATCCAAGCCGTTGTCGGGCCCGTAGGCCTGGTATGCCCTTGCTGCCGCGTCCGGTCGATTACCGTGAAAACGGTGGGGGTTATTCCCTCCCGCGCCACGAAAGTGCTGCCGCATCCGAGTCCTGATCAGCTACCTGGGCTTTGTCTCTTAGGCCTCGTGTCGGTGTCCTCAGTGAGACGATGTTGGTGGTGTCAAGATCGTGCTGGCGCGAGTTGGTGGGCGACAGGGATGGGTGGAAGCCTACCGGGTGTTCGGGGTAGAGGTCGTTTGGGGGTCGGAAGAAATCTCTGTCGATCTTCCGACACCGACGGGGTGACGCCTACCGGTATCGCCTCTCCCTCCTGAGGGTGTCGGGTGTACCCCCCTTTCCTCTCACCTCCGCGTATAGGGGAAACCCTAGGACAAGTCCGAGCAGCAGCATCGTCGTAGACCTTTTTGAAGGTGTTGCTTGATACATGACGTTCCGTAGGTTAGGTTTGCGTTGGGAAACTGCCGGAGGGCGCAGCTATGGCGAGCCATCTTCGTTTAGTCGCCCTGCCTTGGCTAGCTTTGTGTTTCTTTTTTGCTTCTCTTACTTTTTGTTTGGGCTAGTTTATGCTGAGGCCCCGGCAGCTATATCGTTGTATTGGTGATGGCTATATTAATATAGCGGGGCAAAAGTCTGATTCGAGGAACATCAACTACTCTAGATAATAGTAATTTTAAACCACATGGCCAACAAGGTATAAATACTACGTACTAGTATTAATGTAATTTGCACTCTTGGTCTCACCTGCATGTCCGTGTATAACCGCGGCATGCAAAGCATTGCGGCCAAGCATCCCTGCGTGGCTAGAACCCTGAGTGTTGAGGAGTTTCTTGATAACATGTCTATAATCTCTCACCGCCGCAGCGAACATGGCTGACATGTTGAATCTGGTGAGAGCTGCGGACAGGTCGGGATCTGCTCGTATCAACTCTAGTGCAAGCTCCTTGTGGTCGAAGCAAATGGCATGGTGCAGTGCATTACATCCATGCATGTCTTGTTGCAAGATTGCCTGCCTCAATCGTAGCCGATAGCAGAGCCCGAGTAAAACGAAAGCCAATGAGACATGGCCATTTGTCACTGCGACGACAAGTGGTGTCTCTCCTTCCATGTTTACAGCTTCGAGGAGACCCTGTTTTAGTTCCGCAACAACCTCGCAGAATCTCACATGGCCGTGGATGGAGGAAATGTGGAGGCAGGTGTTCCCAGATGGAGTTGTTCCATGCAGAATGCTTTGATCTCGTGAAGCCATGGCCTGCATTGATGTGAAATCACCGGATGTGGCTGCTTTCATGAGCTCTTTGACCATGCGAGGTTGTGTTCCTCCTCCTCCATAGTAACCAGCTGTTGTTGTATTGACGACTGCCATTGTATCTTTCTTTTTGGTTTAAACACAGATGGCCTGCACAGGAACAAAAAAACAATAAAATGATGGGTAAATAAGTAGCCACTTGTTTTGAATGCAAAATTCCCAAACCATACTGGACCACCATTGAAACTAAGATCAACACAACAAAATATTTGGGTAAAATACTCAAACTGATAACTGAAGAAATGATTTCATTATTTACAAAAAGAAGGTTAAGCATTTCCCGGGGAAATAGTAATGGACCTCAAAGTAAGGGGAAATAAGTAAGAATCAATATCAAAAGAGAAGATGACATCAGCTAAGTAGTTCCCATTTGGAGAATATCATGATCAGATTAGAATAAACATCACATTTACATAGCTGATAGAAATGTACAATGAATAATTGAATAGAGTAATAGACCATTATGTCACATAGTGAAAGCACTGCAATTCCAAAGGAGTGCCGTAGAAACACTGGACAAAAACAAAGGTGCAGAGGAAGTTGGTAAAATCAGAAGACAATTGCAGCCTATATTGATAGCTTCCCCATTCAGGTGATTGATTGTTTGACATGTCTAGATTGAATACTGTTAGATTATATTTACTTGCATATCAAGTTAGGGTTTAGGCCGGTGCGCTGCACCTCCTCTCCCCCCTCTCCTATATAAACCATTGTATTCTCTCATTGTACAATTATCAATTATTATTATCATAAATTTACATGGTATCAGATTAAGGTTAGATTCTAGGGCATGGCTCCCACGCCTCCCACCCCGCCGCCGCCGCCCCCTCCGGGGTTCTTCGAGTGGCGCGCCGCCATGGCCGCCGTCGCGGCTGCCAAACCATCCACCTCATCCGCCCCACCTCCTATCGCCACCACCATCAACTTCGCCGATACAATCTCCGACGTTACTCCATTGATTCCCATCACTTTAGATCTCCCCAAACACAACTACTACCATTGGAGGCATCTTTTTGAGGTGCACTTGGGCCGCTGCAACCTCATGGCGCACGTCGACCCCAACATCCCGCCGTCTCCCTCGGATCCCCGCTGGGTCAAGGATGATCTCATTTATGTCTGATGGATCTATCAGAGTGAGCACCGAGATTTTCAATCTCGTTCAGGGCTGCCACAGCGCCGCCGCCCTTTGGGCAGCCCTCCGTCAGCTTTTTCAGACAACGACGCCGTGTCAACACGCTCCACACGGAGCTTGAACACCGCCAGGCGTCTTACCGTGGGTATCGCCAGCGCCTCCAGACCATCGCCGATGAACTCTGTGAACTCGGTGATCCCGTTGAGGACAAACAACTCATCAAGATCCTCCTCGTCGGCCTCAATCAGCGCTTCGACAAGCAGCAGTCCTTCATCCCCATGATGCGGCCGTCTCCTTCCTTTGCAAAAGTCCGCTCCATGCTCTCCTGGGCGGACCGTGCCATGATCACTCAAGAGTCTCGCCCTCAGGCCTATGCTGCTGCTCCAAGGCCTCCTGCACCGCCACCGCCTCCGGCGCCGCTTGCGCCTGTTCCACCACCAGGTTGGCGCCCCAGCCCCAACTATAGGGGCACCCGGCATATCTATCGGTCGCCTGCACCACGGCCTCCTCCAACAGCACCGGCTCCTCCACCTGCCCCGGCACCACCATCGGCTCCACCTGCAGCACCATCTTGGCGATCTTCTCAGGACCCTTGGACTGGCATGGTTCAGGCTTGGCCAATGCCCTAGACCGCGCCCTCTCCTGTTGGCGCGCCACCTGCCTACACTGGTTCGTGGCAGCCCGGCGTGCATCCTCATACAGGCTCACCTGGCCTCCTTGTTGGAGATATGCCCAAGAGGCAATAATAAAGTGGTTATTATCATATCTTCATACTTATGATAAATGTTTACATACCATGCTATAATTGTATTAACAGGAAACATTAATACTTGTGTGATTTGTAAACATAAAAGAGCCCCTAGTAAAGCCTCTTGTTAAACTAGCTTGTTGGTTAATATATGATCATGGTTTCCTGATCATGAACATAGAGATGTTATTAACAACAGGGTCATATCATTAGGAGAATGATGTGATGGACATACTCCTATAGTTAAGCGTAGCATAAAGATCAAGTCATTTAATATAGTTCATTTGCTATAAGCTTTCTGATACATAGTAACCTAATTCCTTCGACCATGAGATCATGCTTATCACCATCACCGGAAGGATGCTTTGATGACATCAAACACCACACCGTAACTGGGTGGCTATAAAGGTGGCATTGAGTGTTCGGAAAGTATGGGTTGAGACACATGGATCAAGAGTGGGATTTGTCCATCCATATGACGGATAGATATACTCTAGGCCCTCTCGGTGGAATGTCATCCAATTAGCTTGCAAGCATGTGACTGGCTCACAAGGGATCACATATCACGGGAACGAGAAAAGAGTACTTATCGGTAACAAGGTTGAACTAGGTATGCACAGATACCGACGATCATAACCTCGGATAAGTAAACTATCGTGAGACAAAGGGAAATTGGTATCGTATGTAAGTGGTTCATTCGATCGCAAAGTAATCGTAGAAATATGTGGGAGCCATATGAATTTCCAGATTCCTCTATTGGTTATTGATCGGAGAAGTTTCTCGATCATGTCCGCATAATTCACAAACCGTAGGGAGACACACTTAAGGATTCGACGTTGTTTGAGTAGTTATGGAATGATGAGTAAGAGACCGAATGTTGTTCGGAGTCTCGAATGGGATCCAGGATATCACGAGGAGATCCGGAATGGTCCGGAGAATAAGATTCATATAAGGAAAGTCCTGTTTCGGAGTTGGGGAATGATTCCGGTGTTTTCATCGGGAATGTTCTAGAAGGTTCCGGAATGTCTGGCACTCCGGAGGGGAAGGGGTACATGAATGTGTCATGGCAAGTTGGAATGATTGCATCATGTACTAAGTGTCATCGCTGTTCCAAATAAAGGATTAATTCAAATCCTAGTTTGAAAAGTCAAATAGCTAAATTGAAAAGTCAAACGGCTAAATTTGGAAAGAGGAAAAGAGGAGGAAGGTGAAACCGAGTTGGGAGGAGTCCCTCCTCCCAAGCGCACCACCAAGCCGAGTTGGGAGGGACTCCACTCCTCCCCTTGGCCGGCCCCTCCACCTATATAAGGAGGGGCTCCTCCTAGCACACACAAGTACCTCTCCTCCAAACCCTAGCTTGGCGCCACCACCTCCTGCACTGTCGCCGCCTCCTAGGGTTGCCCTAGCCACGACTTGGGGTGCCCCAAACCCTAGCCACGGCTCTAGCACCTCCTCCTTGGTGTGTCTAAAACCTAGATCGCCGAGGAGCTCTCTCCTCCACCATACTCGCTTAAGGCGAAGCCTGCGAGATCTCCCTCTACTTAGGTACCACACCGTTGTCTTCGGAATCGCGAGAGAGTGCTACAACCTCTGCACTTTGGAACAAGGGAGAGGAAGGTCTTCGAGTACCGAACGTGTGACCGATCAAGGGAGCGCTTTAACGCAGCACCGTAAGGATCGTCTACGCGATCTTGAGATCGGCAAGTGTACGTCTATATCACCCACGAGAATCTGCTCTCGTTAACCGCTTTGGAATCTTCAAGGGTAAGTTCCTCTATCGACTCGTTGCTACAATCTAGTAGATAGATCTTGGCTTGTTTGTGTACATGCGGTAGAATTTTTTTGTTTTCCATGCTACGAACCCCTACACTCCTTGCACTATGGGTCCCTGCACAAGCTCATTACGCTGCTCCTTCACCGCCCATGTATGCTGCACCACCGCCGGCTCCCTATGCCTCGCCGACGCACTCGCCGATGCCCTTTGCTATGGGTCCTTATGGCCCTTCGGCACCGGTCACTTATAATCCTGGAGGCTACTACTCGCCATACACCAGGTACTCGACTCCTGCTGTGCACCACCACCAAGATACCGCTCCGTCAACCGCACCGACTCCTCTACTCCGAGTTGGGACCAAGTTGCGTTCTACATCCATGAATAATTTTTTCTGCTCAAGGTAACTTGTAATCGATTGGATTTTCGATTCGTGCTTCTAGTCACATGTCTTCATCGAATACTATGTCACAACTTGCATACCATCTCATTTTTCATCCATTACATTAGGCGATGGTTCCTCCATACCAATTTCATGTGTCGGTCATACAAACCTTGCATCTTCCACTTCCAAACCACTCCTACTTAAAGATGTCTTAGTTGCACCAGCCCTCATTAAAAATTTAATCTCTGTTCGTCGTTTCACCAAAGACAACCATGTTTCCGTCGAATTTGACCCTTTTGGCTTGTCTGTGAAGGATTTCATGACCAAGGCGGAGATCGCTCGCTTCGATAGCTCTGGCGACCTCTACTCTGTTCATGGTGCTCCTGCGGCCTCGCCTCCATCATCCATGCTCGCCTCCATATATCTATGGCATAAACGCTTAGGCCATCCGAATAAAGCCACTTTATCCTCTCTACTTAGTGATTTTTCGATCCCTTGTAATAAAGAGGTTCATAATTCCTCCGTTTGTGAGTTTTGTCAACAAGGAAAACATGTTCGTTTACCATTTGCGCATTCTACTTCTCATAGTACTTATCCCTTCGAACTTTTGCACTGTGATCTATGGACCTCTCCAACTGTGAGTCTCTCCGGTTTCAAATACTACTTAGTTATTTTAGATGATTTTACACACTTCGTTTGGACTTTTCCACTTCGCAAAAAATCTGATGTCCACTCCCTTTTTATCAACTTTAAAACCTATGTCAACACACACTTCTTTTTACCCATAAAATTTATCCAATGTGACAATAGAAAAGAATTTAAAAACTTTGCAAACCGTAATTTCTTTCTCCAACATGGCATTCTCCTTCGTTTCTCTTGCCCTTACACTTCCCCACAAAATGGCAAGGCTGAGCGATCAATCCGCACCATCAATTACATAGTTGGCACACTCCTCATTCAATCATCTATGCCCTCCACATTTTGGGCTGAAGCTCTTAGAACCGCAACCTATCTCCTCAATATTCGACCATCTAGCTGAAGGGAATATGCCCTGAGAGGCAATAATAAATTGTTTATTATGTGTATTCCAAGTATATGATAGATGTTTATTTTGCATGCTATAATTGTATTAATACGGAAACGTTAATACATGTGTGTTTAATAAACAAACAGAAAGTTCCTAGTTAAGCCTCTCTCATAAACTAGCTCGTTGATTAACAAGATGATCAAGGTTTCCTGATCATGGACATTGGATGTTGTTAATAACGGGATCACAACATTAGTGTAATGATGTGATGAACATTCATCCGAAGTATAGCATTACGATCAAAGTCATTGAGTTTATATTGCTATAACAACTTAAGTGATCCTAATCCTTAGACCATGAGATCATGTCAATCACTAACACCGAAGAGTTTCTTGATAACATCAAACGTCACACCGTAATGTGTGATTATAAAGATGGGTTCGAACTAATAAAGTGTTATGTTGAGGCTCATGGATCGAGAGTGGAATTTGTTCATCCCGATGACGGATAGATATACTGGGCCCTCTCGGTGATATCACATTGATTAGCTTGCAAGCAAGTGATTTGATCACTAGAATGTTATATCACGGAACGAGAAAAGAGTGCATGTCGAACGAGATCAAACTAGGTATGGAGATACCGATGATCGAATCTCGTACATGTAATATATCGTGAGACAAAGGGATTAAGATACTAGCGTAAAGGTTCCGACGATCACAAGAAAGTCATCGTTGAATGTGGGAGTCGATGGGTCTCCAGATCCCGCTCGATTATTGATCCGAGAGGGTCTCGATCATGTCCGCATTATTCACGAACCGTAGGGTGACACACTTAAGAGACACCGACATCCAATTGGAGCAAAAGTTTCATGCCGAAGAATAAACAAGCGTAGGAATTTATTTCACTAGATACCTAAAAGTTTTGGTGAAATTGCATAAAGTGGTTATGCATGTGAAATAGAATTCTAGCAAGGGTTATTTGTGAATGTTTGTCATTAAAGTAATTGACAAAATTCTGAATAAAATAAAAGAGTTTTATTTAATGAGAGATTGCATTAAATTTGGTGGAAATTTAATGGGATTTTTGAGTGGACTTTTGAGTGGAGGGAATTTGGAGGAGTTTTGTGAGTGGAGTGTCCACCCACATGAAGAGGGGAGGGCAAGCCCCATGCGCCTGCCACCCCTTGGGGTTCCCCTCCTCCTATAAAAGGAGCCCTCCTCTCACTTCTCACTCACACCTCCTCGTGAAGGATCTCTCCCCTCTAGAATTTATTCCCCATGGTCTCGGACTAGCGAGATACATGTTCCGTGGCTATTCGGCAAGAAAGAGTTGTGCTTCGCCGCATCACTGGAGCGAGGAGGCGGAGGTTGCTCGGTGCCTCGAACGTGCGAAAGCACGGATGCGCCGCTGATTTGGCGCTAGGACTTCCTCTCGATCTTGAGATCGGCAAGAGATCGTCTACATCAACCACGAGTTTGGACTCGTTAAGCTTTGTCGGTCTTCAAGGGTATGTTCTCTACGGATATACATCCCGTTGTTTGTATCTAGTATAAATAGATCTTGGTATATAGTTCACATCGTAGGAAAATTTTTGTTTTCTATGTCGCGAACCCTTCAAAGGGTATCGAGCCGGATCTATGCGTAGATACTTTACGGGTAGTACACATATGAGTATGGCGATGATGATCATGTTGTTGCTCCTTTCTTGTGATTTTGGATATTGGTGGCATAGTAGGATGAAGCCCGGACAAACTTTACATGTCCTCGCACATGAGACCTGTTCCACGCTTGACATGCAACTAGTTTGCATAAGTGGCTAGCGGGTGTCTGTCTCTCCTACTATAGTCAATATCTATTTTGCAAGCGAGTTGTCAACAATTTGATTATCCTCGTTGTGGTTCATGTTCGTAGGTAAGAACGGTTCTATCTCGAAAGCCCTAAGCCACGTAAAACTTGCAATGGATAAATTAGAGGCGTCTAGTTTAGATTGTTCTTTGGGCTAGTGTTATGATATGGTAGTGTTGTAAGTAGAAGTATGAGATGATACTCTTACAACACACATAGCGTAAAATCCATAGAGTGGATTTACACATATAGGTATGATTGTGATCATACCACGATGCACATGATAGAGATCATCTGCGGGAACCATATAATTTCACTAATAAACATATGATGTTTGATTGCATCTTATATTGCTTGTTTAGCGCTTTGTTAAGCATAATAAGATGATCCTCATTTAAATATCAAGATAAGAATGTGTTCTTCCTTTAGTATGCACCGATTATGTTTTCGCCGCTCCAAGACATCACGTGATGATCGGGTGTTCTTGGATCCTCGACCATACTTGGTGTAAAAGCGATTACACACGCAAATACTAAGGTTCTAACTTGGCGAGCCTAGCATGTATGCACATGGCCTCGAACACGTAATCGAAAGGTTAAGCATGAGTCATATAGTTGATATGATGCCCATTTGATGCTCGCTTTGAAGCTATACCGACTCACGTGATGATCGGACTTGGTGTAGTGGATTTGGTTCATGTAATCACCAAAAGGACACGAGGATGTCGCTTTTGAGTGGGAGTTCATTCGTAATATAGATTAGTTGAACTCAATCTATCATACACTTAGTCTAAACTTTACAAATTCTGTTGTAGATGGCACCACCGCTTTTAATTTCAATGCTCATGGAGAAAGAGAAACTAGCAACGAACGGTAGCAACTTTGAATGGGCCATGAATTTGAGGATTCTCCTCTCACGCACAAAATCAATATGTGCTAGAAGCGTTAGGCCCCCACCTTTGATGATGCCCCGACGAGGAGAAGAATGTCTATCGACTCGTCGGAGGACCACAACTTAGTTCATTGCGGCATATTGTATGGGCTAGAGCCGAACTTCAAAGCGTTTCAAACGGCAATGCATTTGATACAATGGGTGAGTTGAAAATGATTTTCGACACACATGTCTTTGTGAGAGCTATAATGCTTGAGAAAAGTTCTTTAGTCAAGATGATGGAAGAGCACAACTCGATTAGTGAGCATGTACTCAAGATGTCGGGATTCGCCGATAAGCTTGTGTCCTTGGGAATAACGATTCCCATTGACTTAGGCATCCATCGTGTTCTCATAGCCGCCACCTAGCTATAAGAGCTTCGTGATGAATTATAATATGCAAGGCATGAAGAAGTCTCCCGAGCTTCACAATGCTTAAAACTGTAAGTGGAGATCAAAAGGAACATCAAGTGTTGATGATCAATAGGAACACTGGTTTCAAGAAAGACAAGAAGGGAAAACGGAAGGAAGTAAGGGCAAGCCTGTTGTCGTGCTGAAAAGAAACCCGAGTTGGACCCAAGTCGATACCGAAAGTGCTACTATTGTAAGGGATCGCCATCGAAGCGAATCGCCCCAAGTATCCGCGGCATAAGAAGGCAAGGCAAACAAAGGTATATATGATATACATGTTATTGATGTGTACTTGACTAGTGCTCGCAGAGCACCGGTATTTGATACCGTTGCTAATATTTGTAACTTTCGAATCGTGGGTCATGAACAAAGCCCGCTAGCAAGGGTGAGGTCAAGATGCGTGTCGGCAATGGATCAAACGTTGATGTGATCGCCGTCGGAACGCTACCTCTCCACTTACCGCCGGGATTAGTCATAAACTTAAATAAATGTTATCTGGTGCCTGCACTGAGCATGAACATTGTATCTGGATCATGTTTGATGCAAAGTGGTTATTCATTTAAGTCTGAGAACAATGGTTGTTCCATTTATATGAATGAAATCTTTTATGGTCATGCACCGATGATGAATGGTTTATTTCTGTTAGATCTCGATGATAATGTTACACATATTCATAATGTTGATGCTAAAAGGATTAAACTTAATGATGATATATTTCGCATATATGTGGCACTGCCGTCTAGGTCATATTGGCATTAAACGCATGAAGAAGCTCCATTCGGATGGACTTTTGGAATCACTTGATTATGAATCATTTGATACATGTGAGCCATGCCTTATGGGCAAGATGACTAGAACGCCGTTTTCCGGTTCAATGGAACGGGCGACAGATTTATTGGAAATCATACATTCTGATGTATGTGGTCCAATGAGTGTGTCAGCGCGAGGTGGATATCGTTATTTTGTTACTTTCACGGATGATTTGAGTAGATACGGTTATATCTACTTGATGAAACACAAGCCTAAACCCTTTGAAATGTTCAAAGAATTTCATAATGAAGTGGAAAATCATCGTAATAGAAAGATCAAATTTCTACGGTCCGACCGTGGAGGTGAGTATCTAAGTTACGAGTTTAGCACTCACATGAAAGAGTGTGGAATTGTTTCACAACTCACACTGCGGAACACCACAAATAAATGGTGTGTCGGAACGTCAATCGTATTTTATTAGATATGGTTCGATCTATGATGTCTCTGACGGACTTGCCGTTGTCATTTTGGGGTTATGCACTAGAAACTGCTGCATTCACTTTAAATCGGGCACCATCTAAATCCGTTGAAATGACACCGTATGAATTGTGGTTTGGAAACAAACCTAAGTCATCATTTCTTAAAGTTTGGGGTTGCGATGTTTATGTGAAGAAACTTCAACCGGATAAACTCGAACCCAAAGCGGAAAAATGTGTCTTCATAGGATACCCTAAAGAAACTATTGGGTATTCCTTCTATCACAGATCCGAGGGCAAGGTTTTTGTTGTTAAGAATGGATCCTTTCTAGAGAAAGAGTTTCGCGAAAGGTGTGAATAGTCGGAAGGTAGAACTCAAGAGGTTGTGGAACCTTCTCTTCAAAGTATGGCGAGTAGCGCAACGGAAGTTGTTCCGGAGTTGGCTCCACTGTTGAAGAGGGAACTAATGATAATGATCATGAAACTCCGAAGAGAGTACTACCGAACCTCGCAGTCAAACAGACGTGCAGCTCCCGAGTCAGACGGAAATCCTGTCACAAATTTCATGGTTGATGAAAATAATGACCTGCGACGTATGAAGAAGCGATGATGAGCCCGGATTCCAACAAATGGTTAGAAGCCATGAAATCCGAGATGGAATCCATGTATGAAAATCAAGTTTGGAACTTGGTGGAATTACCTCACCGAAAGGCCGTGGAGAACAAATGGATTTTCAAAAGGAAAACTGATGTTGATGGTAATGTGACCATCTATAAAGCTCGACTTGTCGCAAAGGGTTTCGACAAATTCAAGGAGTTGACTACGATGAGACTTTCTCTCCGTAGCGATGCTAAAGTCGATTAGGATTATGTTAGCAATTCTGCATATTTCGATTATGAAATATGGCGGATGGATGTCAAAACCGCGTTTCTCAATGGTAATATTGAAGAAGAGTTGTATATGATACAACCAAAGGGTTTTGTCGATCCTAAGGATGCTAACAAGGTGTGCAAGCTTCAACGATCCATCTATGGATTGAAGCAAGCATCACGGTTGGAATCTCCGCTTTGATGAGGTGATCAAAGAGTTTGGATTTGTCCAAACTTATGGAGAAGCTTGTATTTACAAGAAAGTGAGTGGGAGCAATGTGGCATTTCGATATTATATGTGGATGACATATTATTGATCGGAATGATATAGAACTTTAAACAGTGTTAAAAGTTATCTAAACAAAAATTTTCAATGAAGGACCTAGGTGAAGGTCTTACATATTAGGCATAAAGAT
The DNA here is from genome assembly GCA_030063025.1 of Avena longiglumis. NCBI lineage: Eukaryota > Viridiplantae > Streptophyta > Magnoliopsida > Poales > Poaceae > Avena > Avena longiglumis. Next base: position 141,298,719 of record CP125974.1, read on the forward strand.
CTATAGAGATAGATCTAGGCGCCTAATAGGGCTATCATGATACATACCTTGATAAGATTTTAAAGAAGTTTAAAATGGACGAAGTAAGAAGGGTTCTTACCTATGTTGCATGGCAAGACATTGAGTAAGACTCAAATTCCGCTTCAAGAAGAAAGAGAGATAATGGACAAAGTCCCTATGCTTCACCATAGGCTCTATTATGTACGCCATTCTATGTACAAGACCGGATGTGGCACACGCTATTAGTTTGACTAGTAGGTACCAATCGGATCTAGGTTGAACATCGGATAGCGGTCAAGAATATCCTTAAGTACTTACGAAGAACTAAGGATATGTTTCTTGTATCTGGAGGTGAAGAAGAGCTCGTCGCTAAGTGTTATGTCGACGCTTAGCTTTGACACCGATCCGGATGACTCTAAGTCTCAATCCGGATACGTATTTCTCATGAATGGCGGAGCGATTAGTTGGAGGAGCTCCAAACAACCTGTGGTAGCGGGATCAACAACGGAGGCGAATATGTTGTCGCTTGAGCGGCTCGAGAAGCGATTTGGATGAAGGAGTTCATATCCGAACTAGGAGTTGTGGAAAACGCGTTGGACCCAATGGTGATCTATTGTGACAACAATGGTGCCATTGCCAATGCCAAAGAGCCAAGGTCACACAAGCATTCCAAGCATATTAAGCGCGGTTTCACTCCATCCGAGCATGTCAAGGATGGAGATATAAAGATTTGTAGAAGTACATACGGATCTCAATGTAGCGTATCCGTTGACTAAAACTCTCCCTAGAGCAAAACATGATCAACACCGAACTCAATGGGTGTTAGATATATCACTATGTAACTAGATTATTGTCTCTAGTGCAAGTGGGAGATCAAGGAATATGCCCGAGAGGCAATAATAAATTGTTTATTATGTGTATTCCAAGTATATGATAGATGTTTATTTTGCATGCTATAATTGTATTAATCTGGAAACGTTAATACATGTGTGTTTAATAAACAAACAAAGTTCCTAGTTAAGCCTCTCTCATAAACTAGCTCGTTGATTAACAAGATGATCAAGGTTTCGATCATGGACATTGGATGTTGTTAATAACGGATCACAACATTAGTGTAATGATGTGATGAACATTCATCCAAGTATAGCATTACGATCAAAGTCATTGAGTTTATATTGCTATAACAACTTACAGTGATCCTAATCCTTAGACCATGAGATCATGTCAATCACTAACACCGGAAGAGTTTCTTGATAACATCAAACGTCACACCGTAACAGGTGATTATAAAGATGGGTTCGTAACTAATAAAGTGTTATGTTGAGGCTCATGGATCGAGAGTGGAATTTGTTCATCCCGATGACGGATAGATATACTGGCCCTCTCGGTGATATCACATTGATTAGCTTGCAAGCAAGTGATTTGATCACTAGAATGTTATATCACGGAACGAGAAAAGAGTGCATGTCGAACGAGATCAAACTAGGTATGGAGATACCGATGATCGAATCTCGTACATGTAATATATCGTGAGACAAAGGGATTAAGATACTAGCGTAAAAGGTTCCGACGATCCCAAGAAAGTCATCGTTGACTGTGTGGAGTCGATGGGTCTCGGATCCCGCTTCTGATTATTGATCTGAGAGGGGTCTCGATCATGTCCGCATTATTCACGAACCGTAGGGTGACACACTTAAGAGACACCGACATCCAATTGGAGCAAAAGTTTCATGCCGAAAGAATAAACAAGCGCAGGAATTTATTTCACTAGATACCAAACAGTTTTCGGGTGAAATTGCATAAAGTGGTTATGCATGTGAAATAGAATTCTAGCAAGGGGTTATTTGTGAATGTTTGTCATTAAAGTAATTGACAAAATTCTGAATAAAATAAAAGAGTTTTATTTAATGAGAGATTGCATTAAATTTGGTGGAAATTTAATGGGATTTTTGAGTGGACTTTTGAGTGGAGGGAATTTGGAGGAGTTTTGTGAGTGGAGTGTCCACCCATGAAGAGGGAGGGCAAGGGCAGCCCCATGCGCCAAGCCACCCCTTGGGGTTCCCTCCTCCTATAAAAGGAGCCCTCCTCTCACTTCTCACTCACACCTCCTCGTGAAGGATCTCTCTCCCTCTAGAATTTATTCCCCATGGTCTCGGACTAGCGAGATACATGTTCCCGTGGCTATTCGGCAAGAAAGAGTTGTGCTTCACGCATCGCCGAGCGAGGAGGCGGAGGTTGCTCGGTGCCTCGAACGTGTGCGAGCACGGATGCGCTGATTTGGCGCTAGGACTTCCTCTCGATCTTGAGATCGGCAAGAGATCGTCTACATCAACCACGAGTTTGGACTCGTTAAGCTTTGTCGGTCTTCAAGGGTATGTTCTCTACGGATATACATCCGCCCGTTGTTTGTATCTAGTATAAATAGATCTTGGTATATAGTTCACATCGTAGGAAAATTTTTGTTTTCTATGCTGCGAACCCTTCACTAGCACTAACCCAAACACCACACCTTTCTACTCCCTTTTTCTCTCTCACCCAAACTACACTGAGCTTCGCGTTTTTGGTTGCCTTTGCTTTCCCAATGTCTATGCAACTTCCCCAAACAAACTCTCTCCTCGTTCCCTTCCTTGTGTCTTCCTAGGTTATTCAAATGAACACAAAGGCTACCGGTGTTTTGATCTTGTGACCGGTCACATTCACATCTCTAGGCATGCCACTTTCGATGAAAACACCTTTCCTTTCGCCACTAGAACCCCTACATATACTCCCACCACATCCACCCCTCGCCCAGCCAATTCCATAAAACCTCACTTTTTCGTTCCCAACCTGCCCTACAACCCTGCCACGGCTGCCCATTACCCTCCCTCGACCAATACCGCTCCCGATTCTCCTGCCACGGTAGTCCCTAATCCTTCCCTGGCAGACTCGGCTGCCCTGACAGCCCCATCAGCACCCGTGTCTCGACCACCCATAACCCAGGTTTCCGCTCGCCGCCCCAAAACTCCTTCCCCCGACAATCAAACTACCCAATCCTCTGCCCCTCATGCTGCTGCGTCCTCCTCTTCCGCTGCGCCGGATGCAACAACTCCTCCTTCACATGTCGTTCCCATTATCACACCTAACAACGACCATTCCATGCGCACACGTGCCAAGTCTGGTTTTCGACTTCCTCAAACACGCCTCAATCTTCATGCTTCTCCAACTCTCTCACCTCTTCCTAAAACATACAAATCTGCTCTTCTTGATCCGAACTGGTCCGCTTCCATGCGCGATGAGTTTCAAGCACTCCAATTCAATAACACATGGCAACTTGTTCCCCGACCTCCTAATGCAAATGTTGTTTCTGGAAAGTGGGTGTTCCGTCAAAAATTTCATTCTGATGGCACTCTCTCTCGGTATAAAACGTGTTGGGTTTGTCGTGGGTTCTCTCAACAACACGGTGTCGATTATGACGAAACTTTCTCTCCAGTAGTTAAACCTAGCACCATCTGAACCATTCTTAGTCTTGCTGTTTCCTCTTCCTGGCCCATTCATCAACTCGATGTAAAAAATGCTTTCCTCCATGGTTCCTTAAACCAAGTCGTCTATTCTCAACAACCTTTCGGTTTCGAAGATTCTTATTTTCCTGATCACGTTTGCCTTCTCCAAAAATCTCTCTATGGTCTCAAACAAGCACCCCGAGCCTGGTTTCAACGTTTTTCTACCTTTATTCAAACTATAGGATTCATTCCCTCTCGTTCTGACTACTCTCTTTTTGTTTACCACTCTAACACCCAGGTTGCATATCTCCTACTTTATATTGATGATATAGTTCTCACTGCCTCCTCCACAACTTTTCTCACTCATATTATTTCTCTCCTACAAACTGAATTCTCTATGACTGATCTAGGTTCCCTTTATCACTTCTTAGGTATAGCTTTCACTCGTGATACTTCTGGTCTTTTTCTCTCTCAACATCAGTACTCTGTTGATCTCCTAACTAGGGCTGGAATGTTAGATTGTCAACCATCCCGTACACCTGTAGATACTTCTTCTAAATTTTCCTCGGATGGTGATATTTTTCCTGATCCGACTCTATACCGTAGCTTAACTGGAGCCCTTCAGTATCTCACCATTACACGTCCAGAAATATCATATGATGTCCAGCAAGCTTGTCTTTACATGCATGATCCAAGAGTTCCGCATTTTAACCATGTCAAACGCATACTTAGATATCTCAAAGGTACATTAGATCATAGTTTGCATATCAACCACTCATCACCCACATCATTGACAGCATATTCCGATGCAGACTGGGCTGGTTGTCCAGACACTCGTCGATCCATTTCAGGATACTGTGTTTTTCTTGGCAATAATTTAATTTCTTGGTCTTGAGCGTCGACTACGGTTTCGCTTCGTCAGAGGCTGAGTACTTTGTTGCTCACGCAGCTTGTCAAAACAGTTTGGTTGCGTCAGTTACTTGTTGAGTTACATCGACCTATTGGTCAGGCCACAGTGGTATATTGTGATAACATTTCAGCTGTTTACATGTTTGAAAACCCAGTTCAGCATCGGCGGATAAAGCATATCGAGATTGACATCCATTTTGTTCGAAAGAAGGTCGCTTTGGGAGAAGTGCGTGTTCTTCATGTGCCTTCTACGGCCCAGTTTGCAGATATTTTTACCAAAGGCCTTGCTACTACACCATTTACAGAGATTCATTTCAGTCTTAACGTTGTCGAGCCCACGGTTGAGACTGCGGGGGATGTTAAATTATCAAGTTAGGGTTTAGGCCGGTGCGCTGCACCTCCTCTCCCCCTCTCCTATATAAACCATTGTATTCTCTCATTGTACAATTATCAATTATTATTATCATAAATTTACAAATACCAACTGCTATTTCATTGGCTGAAGATGAGGTAAGATAACCCTTTCACATAGAACTCAATTGGCCGTAGCATAGCCAAGGCATAATCAATCATGTTATTCCTACCGAAAATTGTAGAACTTCTCTAGGAACCTAATCAAATTATATTATTTCAAACCAGACTGATAAGGCTAGGCCTTTATGGGATTGACTGGGTCAATTGTATCTCATACTTCTATTATATACTAAAAGCAATATAAGGATGTTTTTCGAGGCACCAGGTTGATCCACATGTACTAATTTATTTTCATTCGTCCATCTTAATTACAACCGTTCAGATTTAAAGTTAGAAAAACTTAGGTAAACTAATCGGGTACAACATGTCACGTAAGTGCAAACATAGAAAAGACATAGTAGACGGGCTCTTTGGTTCGACAGTTTGACTCTTTGGGCCAAACTCAAAGACTTGGTAATTCATACGTCTCCTATCCGCGAGCCAGACCACTCATATATCTCCATCGCACGCATGTCCTGAACCTGCAACGCAACGCTGCCACTGACGGAATGACCAGCTGCATGTGTGCATGTGTGGATCATCACGTGGGTCTACGAAATACAAGAAGCGAACACTAATCACGCATCAAAATATCAAGTTTTGGGATGCATGTGATTATGTGCACCCAGGGCAAGCAGCAGGACATATCGCTCTGATTAGAATTCATCCATACACATATACATAGATGAATCGATGGGATCCCTACTAATAAAGCAAGTTCAGGTAAGTATTGATCGTCTCCATTTCCAAAAAAAAAGTATTTATCATCTCCGTACATTAGTATTTAATACATTTGTACTCCCTTGGTTCTAAAATATATATGTTTTACCTTTTTAAAACACATTTATCTAGACACATCTTTTATTATTATGTAGATTCATTCATGTTACTCCGAACATATGCATTAAAAAAGACGTCTAGATACGTACCTTTCAGAAAAAGACGAAAACACCCGTGCATAGGCTATATATATGCATAAGTATGCCAATAAAAATAGCTTCAGCTATTCTCGGATAATTATTGGTGTTGTTCAAGAAGTGAGATTTCATTGACCTAGAACTAGAAAGTAGGTCAGTCCGCCCCTCTAATGCAAGTCATATACTCCCTGCATTTCTAAATAGATGTCGGAGATTGTCTAGACTCACATGTATGTAGACGTGTTTTAGTATATAGATATATGCAAATTTAGATAAATTTTAGACATCTATTTCAATACGGAGGAAGTATATAACATATAGCATGTACGATTCTCCATGGTCATCTTAATTATGTGCTTACGGACCAATTTTTTAATTATATTGAATTGTATCTACTAGGAAGTAGAACTCACCCCCCAAATCAATTGGAACAACTCGACTACATTCTACAATTGATAATCAAGTCAGTGTGTTGTAAAATTTTGTAACAAACCTCTATTTATCTTCTAGAACTTTAACTATAAGAGGATCATAATTAATACTGTAACGATGGAAGGGATATTTTATTTAGCATAATAATTGCCGTGCCTATGAACCTGAATTTTATTCCCAACAATGTCAAGTGATTTAATTGGAGAACACGAGCAAGTCACGTAATTCAATGGGCACATTCCTCATAAAAGGAGATAATATCTAGCACTCAGTTTTAATTAGGTTGATATAATTTCATTATAGCCATGTAGAAATTATGGAAATATACACTCAGTTATAATCCGTACTCTAACATTTGAAACACATAGAGATCATGGAAAAAAACACCTCCTATACCTACATTACTTGGTCCAAACACAAACCCTATAAGACCTATGGTCACACGGTTTTCCTTTCTATTTTAATTTTTGTTAGATTCCGTGATAATATCATGTTCTAATCAACTACATATTTTCTACCTAGAAAGAATAAAATGGTGTGAACCGATATATTAATATTTTTGTAGCCTCACATCTAATATCAAGAACCAACAAATTAGAAGTTAACATTGCCTACTCATCTAACATAAGACCTATGGACAAATCACGGTCAAAATTTTAATTCGATGTATTGATGTATTACCATACACAAATGACACACATCATCAATAGTATAGTGTCTTTACGTATAACATTATGACAGACATTCTCTATACAAAATATGATAAAAATATTTGCCAGGAATAACATAGGAAAATCCCCTACAGAGAGATGATATAAATGTTCCACTCACATGTGGCATATATTACGAAGCATTTTATGAGTATGAATTAGTATTACTTTAGCAAAATGTGAATATAATATATCATTCACTTTCGACACAACTAAGAAAATCCCCTCGCATTTGCGAGGGCCATCATGCTAGTTTTAAAAAAGAAGACAGTACATTTCTTTGAAATATATGAACGCCCTAAAGAAAGGCACGGCCGTGAAAAGAGGTGGGTCTGTACTATGTAATAGTATGATAAAAATAGTTATTAGGGGAGTAGTGCATGTTTCTTTTTTGATTGAAGGAGCCCAGGAATTAATCGCTAATTACATCTTAGGGGCCAAGTGCCGTGTGGTGTCTCGATTTTCAACACCGGGATAGGGATTCCCTTTGTTAGTTCGGCCAGGGACGCAACGTCCGGCCAGCTTGATCGGCGAGGTAGACGAACACACACAAAGAGGGACACAAATTTTTTTACCCAGGTTCAGATCCTCGAGGATCCCTACGTCCTGCAACTGTCTACTATCCTGTGGATGATCACAATTACAATACGTCCTTCCCCGGAAAGGATCTATGCTCTAAACCTCTCACCCTCTCTACGCTCGACCTAGGCCTCCTTTTATAGGTAAGGGGACACCACAGGAGTCGGAGATCATGCGGTGGCAACGAGGCAGAGTGCATTCTTACAACGTGTAAGAATGCTCCTGACGTTGCGCCGTGTTCCACTGGTCACCTGCACCGAGCAGACTGGTGCCGGCTCTCGCCTGTCAGTCTGCAACATGTTAGGAATCGTCTCCCCGGGTAAAAAGCCTCGGGGCTCCTAGACAGGGCTTCTTCAGGGCAGCCTCGAACGGAGTATCGAGAGCTGCCTTGGGCTCGCAGGGCTATGTTGTCGGGACTTGCAGTGAGTCAGTCGAGGCGTGCCCGGGGGAAAGTTCCTCCTCCCAGCCAGCCGTCATCGGTTACCCGCTTATCTACTTTACCCGGGGTCTCTGCGAGACCATTCTTCATCTAGAGGAGTGCCAGCTCCCCCCCCCCTCGACCTTTACCTGGTCTCCTCCATGGGTTTCCCGGATCCGCATGGAGCGTGGGCCAACCGTCTACTCTGGGTACTCCGGATCCACGGATGCGGCAGTAGCCCCCTAGCGCGCCACAACCATGGGGAGACAGGTCGGGGCCGTGTCCTTATCTTGAGTGGGCCCATGACCCTCATCATAACTTTATCATGTGAGTCGCTTCTTCATCTCTTTGGACATGTCGCGTCTTCCTTGAGATGTGTGAAGGGGGTGACTCGTCATTCGCCGCAGGGTCCTGGCAGTAATTGTGGGTAGCGGTGGGTGGATAAGTTTCTTAGGACTGGGCCTATAAAGAAACAGTATCTCCCCCTCCCGTGCCCATCACATTCTTCTCTCTCCATTTCTTCTTCTTCCCTTGGCCTTCGACCCAACGCATCCTTGTGGAGTCGATATTGAGCCAAGGAATCAAGGGGTATTCAGCTAGGACTCGATCCGGAGTCTCGGGGCATCGGAAGCCTGCAAGGGCCCGACTCCCCTCCACTATAGATCAACAGAAATTATTGGCTCTGAGACTTCATGTGGCCGACGAGCGCCATGACAATGGAGCCACCGTACTCCATACTCAAGGAGGGGGCATCAGGGAAGGGGAGATGCCCATCTATAATTGGTTCCTTCAGATTGGCCTGGTTCCCGTATTCTCCGACTTCTTCCTGGAGTTGATGGTGGCGTACGGCTTCTGTCCGGTTCAGATCCACCCTAACACCATGCTGGCATTGGCGGCCTTCTCCCACATGTGCGAAGGATTCTTTGGAGTGATGCCTTCGATGGCGCTGTTTCACCACTACTGCGCCCCTCGGGTTGATAAGAAACCGAGGATAGCAGGCGGTATCACTTTTTGCCTCTGAAACAACCTCTCCAAAGGTACCTCCTAGGGAAGTTCAAATGCGAATGGAAAGAGTGGCGCATCGAGCACTGTGTAGTGCCCGTGGATTGTCCCTTCCCATGGATGTATGATCCTCGAGAGGTAGCCTAGCCCCTCCCTGGTTGGGGGAGGCTGAGCACCCAAGACGCGGATTTGAAGCCTGTGACCGATAGGATTCAGATCCTTGCAAACAGGGGTTTGGCGATTCATAGCGTCATCTTGAACTATCTATGGAGCCGTCTGGCATCGCTGCAGAGGAGGTCCCGTCCGTCCTGGGCGTACCGAGGCCCGTATGATCGCACTCGGCTTCGCCCGGGGAAAGAGTAGGACCTCACCCAGAACGAGTACGCCGGCTTGATGAAGGAGCTCCTTTTTCCGACGGCCAGTGGGGGCCATCCGAAGGGGCTTCTTCCTTTGTTCTTCAACAAGCACATGGATGATTATCTAGGGTGCCAATTAGGATTCCACCTAAATCCCACTTGTAGTTCATTTGCCAAATTCTAGTGTAAATTTTGAGCAAAAATTTGCACTAGATTTTGAGAAATGAACTAGAAGTGGGATTTAGGCGGGATCCCACCTGACACCCTATGATTATCTCGGGGCTCCTTCCCTGCAACGCTAGGGGCATCTTCAGTCGGGAGGAGACTCCCTATGATGTCGCTGGTTTGTCAGAGGAAGGCGGAGAACCCTCCAAGTATAGCGCGGGGTTGTCGCTTGCGACTCATTCATCCATGGAGGGGGAGTCTTCCCCGGAAGATTCCCCTCCACGGGCCGAGAGAGATCCACGTGGAGACTTACCATCGAAGATTTCTTCAGTGACATGGCCAGGTCGCAACCCCGCCTAAGGAGCAGACCTTTGCACCTGCTCCTCCATGGGTTGTTCTCAATTCCCCGCCTAAGGAGCAACCCGGGGAGCTCGAGACTCCCTGGTAATCTCCTATCTTCCGCCACAAGCAGACCTTTGCATCACCGGTAAGTCTTGCGGCTCCTTCTGACAAGAGGGAGAGACGAGAGGCCGGGACCAAGCGTCGGCGAGTATCCAGCACTCTCCCTCCCAGATCCCATCCTTAGCCTAGATTCTGACTATCTTATGTCTTCGCAGGGAGACAACCCCCGCAGAGCCGGTTCCCTCCATGTACGACCCGAGCGTTGTTACTGGTGGTGCGGTCACCCCTTCCGGGAAGGGTATTTCCCCGGCCAATGATGAAGACCGGGCCGGGGAGACAGGTGAGAGTTTCTCTTGACTCGCTGCTTGGTCTGGTACTTGTTGAGTGCTTTCTCATCCTTTCGCTCCTCCTCCCAAGATCACCCGACATAGTAGGAGTCCCTGGGAAATGGTTGGCTCGCCCCATGTTCCCCTGGGTAGGCCTCTAGCCGGTCCCCCTTCATGGGAGACGGGGGAGGGGTTCGTGCAGGCTTTGGCTCCCGAGAGTGGAGTATGACACCCCGGACCCTTCACGGACGACGAGCGCTCCGGTTCTGACTGGGATTTTGCTTGTCGTCTTCTGGGGAAGGCTTGGGAAGCGGCCTGGAGAGCGATGGTCAACTGCAACACAGAGTGCCTTCCTCTCTGGGCCTGGCTAGGATCTTCCCACACCCTCGAGCGTGCCCGCCCTCGCGAGGTAGTGAGGGAGAGGCCCCCGACCGCCGGAAGCGACTCCTGGGCGAGGAGGGATTTTCGAGGTTGAGCCTCGAGGATGCCCGCCCGCCTAGGAAGAGGCTCTCCCATTCTGTGAGTCTTCTTCAGCTCCAGAGCAACAAGTCCGCCGCATGTGGATTCGGCTGGAGGAGGCCCTAGGGGAGGCCGAGGAGGCATTACTGGTTTTCCATGAGGCACGGAAGGCCAGTGACGCGAACTTAGCCTCTCTCGTCTGAGTGGCCTCCTAGGTGAATGGGTTCTTGGAATCTCTTGGGCTGCCTACCCTCGAGCCCCTGGCTCGGGGACAGATGCCGGTCTGAATCTTCTTCATTGCTGACTCCCCTGGAGGGCTTCTATGAGATCCTGCCACATGGCTTAATAGAATTGATAGGATACCATATTAACAAGTTGTAACTTCTTTTCTGGAAGCCCATCGAAAAAAAACTCTGAGGTTAAGCGTGCTTGGCCTAGAAAAATTTGAGGATGGATGACCAACCAAAAATGGGTCTCGGGTACGCACGAGTGAGGATAAAGTGCATAGAAAAGTCTAGTATTGGTGTGTGGGGCTAGTCTAGAGATCCTACTAAGCTACCAGAGGTGACAGCCTGGGCACGGAGAGTCCGGGATGTTACAACTTCAGCGTGTTTTTGGACTCGTTGATGAAGGAGGAAGGCAGGGAAGTGACTCGCGGCGTAACCTAAGCAGTGTTAGCCCAGGGTCACCACCACTTCCCTCGTTTTGATGCCGATGTGATCTTCAATCCCCTCGGCTCCTGCCAGAGTCTCCACGCCTCTTAGGAGGCCGTGGAGGCAGCTATTGCCAAGGTGGTTGAGTGCCTTCGCCGTGCACCGGCGGCCTAAAATGCTTCTTCTTTCATTTATTTTTTCTGTTCAAGCATAAAGGTAGAGCGCCGAGCTTTACTACCTTGTAATCTTTTTCACTTTCCGGCAAGTTGGCTATACAATTTTTTAATAAATTCCTTTGACGTATTTTTTAGCCGGTCACCTGATAGCTAAACGTTCTTGTTGCCCCACGTCATTTCGGGGGATCGGTTAGCTTGACTACACCAGGCGCGTAGGACTAAGAGTCGGGCTCTGTAGTATCAACTACAGTGTGCATTCCTGCCGTGTGACCACTCCACCTTTCGGTCAGAGACGCCAGCACTAAGGACCCCAAGCCAGACCCCGGCGACCGCTCAAGGAGGCGCCCCCTTCCTAGGGTGCCCTTTATACGGTTAGGCACACGCAAAAACTAACAGGCTATGATAGAGAACGCGTCGGAATCATTTATGCTCTTATGCGAAGATTTTTCAACTCAAGCACACGTTATACTTATCTTTCTAGACTAGAAGAGCCCTCAGGATGCAACTGGCGCAAAGGCTGGTGCAACTTAGGTCTGTCTGTGCTTCGGATGCAGTCCTAAACTAGCTCTGGAGAGGTGCCATGCCTGGAGAAGTGCTTGGTCTCGGGGCAATAGAGAGTTTTCAGTAAAATCTATGTATGCCGATTATATGAATGGATACACTAGATTTATTTAAATGCACCTTTAAAAATTAAGGGATTAGAGGTACCGTTGAAAATAAAGATTTTTATGTGGTTTCTTTACAATGAAGTGTTACTTACTAAGGATAATCTTGCTAGGAGACAATGTCATGGGTGTAAGAAATGTGTCTTTTGTGACTCTAATGAGAATAGATCATTTATTTATCTGATGTTCTATGGCACGAATAGCTGTACCCTTTACTTTTAATATTACTCTATTAGTGTACCTAATTTATTAGTGGCTAAGTGGAGTAGATAAAACACAAAAGCTCAAATCATGGTCGGGGTTTGTGCTCTAGCAATTTGGAATTGTCGAAACCATATCATTTTTAAGAGAGTGGCAACCCAAAAAAATATTACAGGTTATACACAGGACGTCTTCTACAGTACACATGTGGTCTTACCTCCTGCCTGTGGAGCGGAGCAGCGGGGGTCTATTAACTCTGGATAAAATCGATTGATTGATGGCGGTTGTACGAGCTACCTACAACCAAGGTGGCTGGTTACATGCTAGACGGCTTCAGAATGCTTAGAGTTTTCCTTTGTTTTCTTTTTAGGTGGTCGATTCATGTAGCCACCCTAAGTGATCCATGAGATCCATGAGATGTAAACTTTGATAGTTTAATACTTTAATGTTCTAAAACGCTGTAATAAAATTTAGGCTATGTGCATCGTTTCGACTACTATATAATATAAAGTACTACTACCTCTGTTTCAGGGCTTAAGGCGCACACGCTTTTCAAAGCAAAGTTTGACTGAAAGAATTGAACAACAAAATCTTGATTATATTATACATAATTAGTACCGTTGGATTCGTATTGAAAAATACTTTCTAGTGGTACTAGTTTTATACCAAAACTTTTTATATATTTAAAGTAATTCTTGGTCAAAGAAAAAACACGCAAAACGAGGACGCCTTAAGCCCTGAAACGGAGGGAGTAGTAATGAAGTTTCCATGTGACAATAATTAAGAAACAGTAAAATTCACCTAGCTACAACCTCTCACAACGATTTCGAGTTTGACATGTGCATCAACATAGTAATCCCAGTTGTCAATAAACTCGTTTTTCTTTCCTTCAATACGTTAAAAAGCCAGATTTCTGTTGCTGGGCTGCTGCTCTACAGATTTAATTAGGACACTCCTGGTTAACTGGTGAGCGGGAGCTATACTGTCCCATCACGCAATTCCCCCTTCGCTATCTTGGGTTACCGCTCTCCCTGCGGAGGCCGTCGGCAGCGCAACTCCAAGTGCTGGTGGATCAGGTCGCCGCCAAATTGCCATCGTGGAAAGCCTCCATGCTCAATAGAGGAGGGCGGCTCGAACTTGTCAAAACAACTTTATCCGCCATGCCTATTTTTGCCATGATGTCCCTCGATATTCCCATAGAGACCATCACCGCCATCGAGAAGATCATTCGCGGTTTCCTCTGGAAGGGGAGGAAGAACGTGCACGACGGGCACTGCCTGGTGGCTTGGGACAGGGTGTGCATGCCCAAAGAGCTGGGGGGGGCTTGGCATCCCCAACCTGCGCCTCATGAACATTGCGCTGAGGGCCAGAAGGTTGTGGTTAAAGCGCGTGGAGGTGGATAGACCATGGCATGGCCTTGACATCCGGGTCCCAGATCCCTCGAGACGTCTCTTTGAAGCGGCGACTACCTCAGTAATTGGGGATGGCGCGACTACTTTCTTCTGGACGGATAAGTGGCTCCCATGCGGGCGGCTCTGTGATGTGACACCAAACCTCTTCGCTGCGGTCTCACCAAGTTCAATCTCCACACGCCGTGTTCGTGAAGGCCTTGCAGGAGGCTGGCTGCATGATGTCACTCCGGATCTTAGGGCAACAGCCATCAGGGAGCTCCTCGAGGTGGCGGACCGTATCGAAGCAATCACCCTGACAGAGGGTACGCAGGACATCCTCAAGTGGAACTGGGACCCAAGCAATTGCTACACGGCCCGATCCTGCTACCAGGCCCTTTTTGCAGGGCGAACTTCTATGGCAGGGGCCCTTCAGATCTGGCGATCCCGAGCCCCTGCTAGCTGCAAGGTGACCCTTTGGTTAGCCGTAAGGAACAGATGCTGGACAGCTGATCGGCTCAGCAGGCGTGGCATTCAACATCCGGCGGCCTGCCCCTTCTGTGACCAGTGTGGAGAGACCATAAATCATCTTTTCATGGGTTGTGTACTGGCCCGCGAGGTTTGGGCAGCCTTCCTGGGCTGGTGGAACAAGAGACACTGGATGCCGGAACATGACTCCAAGTTTGTTGCTTGGCTCCAAGATAAACGGGGCGGCGAGGGCCGCGAGCGCGACCTCTGGACAGAGATCGCTTTGGTTTGCTGGACGCTATGGCGCCACCGGAATGACGTGGTTTTTGAAGGGGCCACTCCTTCCCCTGAAGAGGTCATTCGCAAGATCACCGCGGAGGCAGACATCTGGAGGACTGCACGTCTTTTCCGCGACTGTCTAGGGCAGGTAGATAGGTGGAGATGCCGCGAATAGTTGTTTAGAGTGTGTGTGTGTGCCGTCTTTGGTACGGCGTGGATTTGCACCTTTGGCGTCTGTGCCACGGTGCGTTGTAAAGCTTGGCCTCTTGGCCCTTCTTCTATGAAAACGATACGTCTCCCAGGACGTATCCTTGGAAAAAAATCAGGCCGCGGGAGCTTATATGGGCCTTAGCAGTTTGGTAGTTCTGTTTTCGTCCTCATCGATTTTTCACTGTCTACCCTGGCCGTGGTGTCGTTCCTCATCCACCCACTCCTTGCATCATCGATGCTTTGCTCCGTTTTTGATTCACGACGGCGAACAATAAGGGCACGTACAACGCTCCTATGTCAGCCTTCCCTTAACTGTGCCATATAGGAGGCCACCTGACGTGGAAAGGAGGAAGATTTTGGTTCCCAAATGAAAAAAGAATCCCGAGGGGGCTCGGGATTCCCGGTTACCACGGTAACCGAGAAATCCCGAGCATTTACCGACCGAAATTTTTTAACTGAAATTTGAATTCAAATATTCGTAGAAAGTTTAGTAGAGTTTTTAACAGTTTCTTTTTAATAAGTACATGGCTGGTGCAGTGGTTTAACTTCAGTGCATCGCATCGGACCTGAAGCGTGCGTACACACGGTCTTACCACTACGCTGCTTCGTCGTATTGTTATATTTTACGGTAGTAAGCTATTTATCTATAAAGATAAACATTTAAATTCAAAAAATTCAAAAATTCTAGGATATTTTGTTCGGGATGGCCATTTCCCGAGGGTGCTCGGGAGATCCGGTTACCGCGACTGGTAAAACCTTGAAGGAGAGAGAAAGAAAACGGCCCAAACCTTTCCTTCGGTAAGGGGTCGTCATTTGATAAGGACAGGAAGTCATAGTTCTGGGTTGTACGACTTGCTCTCTCTTATTCACGATTTTTCCCAATTCCGTGCTCCGAGCACTAATTCTCGTTAACTGTCAGAAATATTTTGCTGTGCGCGCTAATTCCTTCCTTCTCCCCACGCTAATCCTTCTCTCCCGATGGAATATATCCACACACAGATGACAAAACAAGAACCAAACCCTACAGCCACGGCTACATTAGCGCCAGAAATCCATCCCGGCCACCACTCCTCCGGCAATGGATGGTCATCGGCAAGGGCGGACTGAAGCATCTTCGTCTCTGGGCATGCGCGGATATGCTTCTCCATCCCCAATGCGAGCGGAGCCAACTGACTCTAGCAACCACTCCTCCAACAATGTCTTCTCTAGCATTGTACACGCTCTAAACGAGCAGAGCCAACCGACTCTATCAGCCTCTGGTTTTGATCTCCCTCAAGTTCGCGTCAACTTAGAAGAGGCCGCACAAATCCTTCGCGTATCTCTGGCAACAGCGCTGCTGTGATGCTGATGCCACGCAGTTTGCGGAGTGGTCCCCTCCATGCAGATCTGGGCTTCATCGATTCGCTCGTCGACCCACCCCACCATTCGGGCAACGCCTCCCCTTCCTTCGTGAAGGTGGCATCGTAATCATGGTCTGAAACCGCTGGCGGCGGCGTAATCATGGTGGTACACTAATTTTTTTGACCCCTTCCTTCTGTAATTATGGTGATTAATTTCAGCATTATAGTCAGTTTACTTGTGTCGTTCATATATGTAAGTTGTAAGCAATCTTCTTTCTTTACCCTTCTGTCTCGTGTTCGGCCTCCCAATGTTCTTTATCAATGTTCTTTTGCTTAGTGTTTCTTCCTTTACCCCTTCTATCTGTCACAAAACAAACCCAAGAGAACAAAATTAAGATAAAGAAAGAGAAACTAAAACCAACTATGCCAGATCGACCAAAGTGATGATACCCTGCAACCGCCGTGCTCTCCGGATAAGTCCCACCACGTTGATATGTCGCCGAATCGCCGCGGACCAAGCAACAACTTTAATATGGAATGCGACGACGATGTTGCTGCTGCCCGAAGAGGTCATATGATTTCTCCCGGTACATGAAGGGAAGTGTGGAAGGGGTTCACCTGTCTCCCATCAAAAAGGAATGGCGGCGCCCATGGGCGTCATCGCGTCAGTGCCGCCGAGCCGATAGAGATTTCCCTTGGCCCCCAAAAAAACCAAAACCCGAACAATCCGTAGCGCTCCACCAAACTTGCCGCCCACCAACTTGCGCCACCACGGTCTTGCATTCACCATCGTCATCTCACTATGGCAAACACTGCGAGGCCGGCCAAATCGAGAAAAAATAGTGATAGACAAGGCACGACACTGGAGGGAACAACCTCCACCTCTAGAGACGGTAGCCGACCGGACTCCGCAGAACACACTAGGACAATCGGAAACAGAGGGCGGCAATGACAACACAACCACCTTGAGGATGTCCACTACCGCCAACGGCGGGTGCCAACAGGACGCGTGCCAACAGGACGCAGCAACAGGGACACACCAGACCAAGTAGGCCCAGCCGGGCCATGGGGACCCGTAAAGACTCTGCCGCTACGCTGCAACACGTAGACCACCTCCACCGCTACCCTCTTGCTTGGTGCCATAGGCCCGATCGGACTTAGATCGGGTCCGTGAAGCTCTCGCCGCCATGATGCAGCAGACGTGGCGTCGTCATTGCCCTCCCCCCATCACAATCTGCTCGTCGGTCTAACCAGAGTCGTCGCAACATAGCCCAAACCTGCCGACCCAGACCCAGATCGGGCCAAGCTCGTCGGTCTAACCAGAGCCGTCGCGTCCCGTCCCGCCACCAACTGCTGTCGCCGTTGCCGCACCACCATCTAGCCCAACGCTAGAGCGCCACTCCTGAGGACCACCGACGCCCATCTGCAGGCCTGAGCCAAGCCTCCAGGAGGCGGGGAGAGTTCTTGCAATTTTATCTCATTTTACTGATCCATTGTTAATATCTCTTACTTCTGTAATTTAATTCAAATTTTTTGTCCACTATCTGCAACTTGTTCAATCTTTAATCCCAGACAAATATGGAAAAGGGAAATAATCCGAAGGTTTGAGGCGAGAGGATGCGTAAGGAAGCATTGATACAATTGGAAGCGACACCCTAATCTGGAACAGGTAAGGGAGCACACATCAACATCCAATCCGTTTATAAAATTATATTTGTTAGTTTCCCATCTTGTTTGGTTCTGATTGTTTTGGAAAAGTGTCCTGGTCAAAGATCTTCTGTAATATGCAATTTTGGTCATAAAAGTATCATATTTTGTTCCAGTATGTCAAACTTGTTTGCGGCTTATTGAAGTATCACCTCTACATTAACAGGTGAGATGAATGACAAGAGGAGGATCAGCTAGAAGATGAAGTTTATGGGCAACTACAAGAGTACCCTCATGAAAATCTTTGGACTGTACGTGTCAACTGCAGGAGTGCTATCACAGATACTTTATGTACTGGTTCCCTTCTGTTAGGAAAAGAAAACATATTAATATGGACTATTTTAGTGGATAGCTTCTGCAAAATGTGTATAAAACCTTATTGTGACTTATTTGACTTTATGGTAATTTTCTGAAATAATATATGCTAATGTTAAATTGTCATGGTGGTGCTGGCACTAGAATGAATGATGTTTGCGACCTCTTTTGATTAAACTGTTACTGTCGATTTTCCTTCATGATATAATTTGATGATATACTTCTTTTCAAATCACATGTAACTCACTATGTAGAAATTGTGGCGTGTGGAAGGCAGGGTCATGGGGCATCAAGACTGATCAATGGATATCAGTTGCCATCACCCTCCCTTCTCTTGCTTGTTGATACTTTATATTTAAGCACTCTTGCATTACAACATTGTTTTCAACTGCTCTCAGAGTTGCACATTCTTAGTTCTTTTAAATTGCTTCTTGCTATTACTAAGTTCATATACTATACACCTTGATTTGCAAAGTTGGTGGAATTTTGGAGCTTCACAAAGATTCTCAAGGAACCCAAAATGCAAGAAACATTGCTTGGATAAATACCCTTTAGTTATACTTGCTCCCTGAAGATTTACTGTTAGCTTGGTTCTTGTGTTGTGTGTTGTCAGCTAGACACTTCCAGGGCTCTCTTCAAGCAGAGTACCGATATCTCATTTAAAGCATAGCAGAGAGGTTATAAAGAAACTTTCACTTCCAAGAGCTGCTATGCCATCGCCGTTGGTCTGAAAATGATAGTTTAAAGTGCCCTAGATCCTTCTACTAGCAATTTCCTGTTACTTTTGGTACCAAGATCCCTCAAAAAGAATAAGATCTTATTAAGCCATCCTTTTAATGGTATTTCCAGAGGCTTAATCCAATATCAACTTTACTTGCAACGATATTTAGACAATATATGTATTTCATATTTGCATGCCTTATATCCTAAATTATTATGGATGTCATGCTAATAAAAACTTCCGTCAGCTCATCCCTGAATATCTTAGGTCGCAGATATGCAATCATATGCTTAGAAATTATGCAATCCTATAACCAAAACTGAATTCTGAACTAAATGTATAATCGGCACCCCTTAATTTTCTCATGCATTCATTGTGTCAAGTTATTCCAAAATATTTATAATGTTCTTTCGACGAGAGGGAACGGGCACGGCAACACACCCTTTCCAGTAAAACTATATGAGAATAGAATGCGATTACCAGGCCGATAAAGCCAGAGTAGCGATAGGCCAGATCACCCTTATACGAACCAAAGTAGGCAAAGTACAGGGACGGAAGAGATACCTTCTTCTTCTTCTTCTTCCTTGCTTGCTTGGCTGCTCTCCAGATGCAGCGGCGGAAGCGTCCAGTTGGGGAATCGGGGAATGGGATATGGAGGCGGACCTAGGAGCCGTTGGTGGGATTGTGTGAGGAGGAGCAGCAGAGCATGAACGTAGGTCCAGAAAATGCTGGAACTCTCGGTGCAAAGCTAGTTCGGGTCTAGAATCGCCGGTGCCCCGGGGAAGAAATCGAGCGGACTGGCAACAACGGACGCGGCTGATCTGCTTTGTTGCGGGACGAAGGGGGAAAAAGGACGTGGGTCTCGAAGCGCGTCGCGTTGGCAGTATCTGAGTGTCTTTTCTTGCGTCGGCAGAATTTGACATGTCAGCCGGCCAAACCGGATTATTATTTATTTCGTCAAATCAGGAACTTACGTCGCTACCGTCCGATCTGGTTGGGTCGACTTCCGACAAGAGTCGGTGTGAGGACCAACTTGGCTCTATATGAGGGACCGTGTTTGGTATTCCGGATTTTCTCTTCTTGTATCTAGTGACAACAAATAACCTTATTTGGTTTTTGGGTCGCATATCTTTGTTGTATAGCACGAGTTTTAAAGCGGTCCAAAAGTTGGCCTATTGAGAACGCCGATTTTGGACGTTTTTGGGAAACAGGCCCTGACGATGAATGACGGTACATGGCTTCTCCTCGGATACAAATTCATAGCACGCGGCTTCTCCCTTAATTTCTTGTCTCCTCTAATCCCATCCTCTACCTCTCCTGATATTCTCCGTCACATTCTCGAGTACGCGTGCAGCTCCAAGAACAAGGGTCGTGGCTACAGGGATGGACGGCCGGAGCCGAGTGGAGCGTCGCCGGTGGGCCGTCTCCAGAAATCTGGGGCCCCTGTGCGAAACGCAAAATGGGGCCCTAAAATTTACACAATAGTACTAACTAAAACACAATTTTTAATTTAATTATATAACTACAATATGCGTTATTTCATACAATAAGTAGAAATATCACGCTTTGTAGCACTGAAATCATATTTTGTAGTAGACATGATTATCCTATTTATAAAAAACAATAAGTATTTTGAATATATTTTAGAAACTATATGAATATAAATTGGCAATTGTGTAGATAAGTTAGCAGAAGCTCGCCCTAAAAAAAGTTAATAGAAGCTCTACTACATACCTTGATCAGTGTTTCAGGTCTTGAGTTGGGGTGTTGGGAGGCAAAGACAACGAGTCGATCTATTGGGCATGGGTGAAAACCGATCGGCCAAGGTCCCAATCAATCAGCTCTTTTTGTAAACGGAGAGCATGCAGTAGAGGACAAGAGGGATTAAACTCGGTCACAATCCCTGTATTCTATTCGATCCCGTCCTGGTTTGACGCGTTGGTGTTCAGCCATAATGGTTGGGGGCGCAAGTTATGAAACCTAAGGATTCACGGCAGCCCACGCGCTTAAGCCTAGTATTAGCGAGAGTTGACGACGACTGGCAGGGGCCTCGCGGAAGCGCAAGTCACACGTTAAGCTACTCCACCTCGCATCAGGAAAGACTAGCAATGGGCCGGATTTGGGGTTTCGGTCGGGCCTAAAATTATACAAAACACGGTGTATATATGGGCTATACGGGTAAACTGGGTTCTGGGCCCTGTGCGGTCGCCCACTTCGCACAGGGCCTTGGACGGGCGGTGACAGGAGGCGGCGGCGGAGGCACGACGCCAGGCACATGAGCAGTCGAAGCGCGAGGCCGACGCAGTACACGGGCGGCCTGGCCGGCCGGGGACGCACGAGCCGCCCCTGACTGCACGGAGCGCCCTCGTCTCCAGCGGTCTCCAGCGACTCGACGAAATCTTCATGTAAATTATGCTAGCTACCAGTAAGGCTGTAAGCGGGAATACCTGCGGACAGCGGGCGTTCCGCATATTGCCGCATGAAACTACTTAATTTATGCGGACTTACGTGACCTGGTAGCGGCGGCCGCATACCCGCATAAGCTACATCCTTGTACTAATTAATCAGGGAGGCAAAGCTAAATACGGTACCTAGCGAGCTAGCAGGCAAGGGGATTCACACGACGGGTGCTTGAACTGGACTTCTTTCTGTTGAATTTGTGAAGAATAGAAAACGAGAGACAAGTGAATAGAATGAATCAACCAACTTTATTGATAAGGATCGAATCCTTATATAGTACTCCCTCCGTTCCAAAATATAAGACGTTTTAGATTTGTGAAGAAAATGAATCTAGACTTTTTTTAGCGTGTAGATTCATTCCAAAGTTGAATGAACTACATACTAAAATAAGTCTAGATTCGTTTTCTTCATAAACCTAAAACGTCTTATATTTTGGAACGGAGGGAGTATACATTAGGGACGTCTCCAAAGGACGCGTCGATTACAATGTCGGTTTTGGAGGCGACGCTCCAGGTTGTAACTGCCTAAGGCGGTTCCCACGTACGTGGGATTACAAGTGTGGACTAAGCGGGAATTATTCCTTAATTAATGATTATTAATTATTCATAACACTCCCCCTAATCACCGCTTCACTACATAAGGATCCTTCATCTTGATTTAAGTCTCCTTCAAAAACCCTGTGGGTAAAATGTGAGGAGTATGGTAGGATATGCTGTTAAAACTCCTTCAAAAACCCTGTGGGAAAATAAGGAGAAAATGACACAGCATATAATGATTATCGCCTCTATTAACTCAATATGAAATAAATCCATAGAATCTAGAGGTCAATAAATATGTCGTTTATACCATCTTAAAAACCCCGATGGGGAAAACGGATAGTATGACATATGATCTTATGTTGATATTACCTCATTAAAAACCTTAATGAGAACCTGAATAGTAAACTCATCAAGGGAAAAAAGAGTATAATATGATGCTTTGAACAGGCATAATTCAGGAAGACACTCCCCGATTCTTGCAAATCTCGCCGTCACATACCAATTCCATGAATATATTTTTGAAATGTTGAAGTTGGCGAGACTTCGTGAATAGGTCAGCGAGATTATCACATGACTTTACTTGCAAGATGTTTATTTCCCGCTCTTTTGGAGCTCATGAGGATAAAACAATTTAGGGGCAATATGCTTAGTGATATTGCTCTTGATGTATCCTGTTTGCATCATGCAACACAAGCCGCATTATCCTCATAGATAATGGTAGGTGATTCGATAGAACCAATTCCACATGACTTTTGTATGTGGTTTATCATTCTATGACCACACACATTCGCGTGATGCCTCATATAATGCAATTATTTCGTAATGATTGGTAGAAGTGGCAACCAGTCTGTTTGAAGACTTCCATGATATAGCAGTTCCACCATGTAGGAACACAAAGCCGGTCTGTGATCTGGCATTATGGGGATCAGATAAATAGCCAGCATCAGTGTATCCAATCATACCGGAGTCCAGATTTCTCTGAAACTGAAAGTATAGGCCAAGATCCTTTGTGCCTTGGAGATATCGAAAGACATTCTTGACTCCCGACCAATGGCGTTTGGTGGGAGCTGCTGTTGTCTAAGTAGATTCACTGCAAATGCGAGGTCAGGTCTCGTACAATTTGCAAGATACATAAGCGCTCCAATAGCACTGAGATATGGAACCTCGGGTCCCAACATCTCTTCTCCATCATCCCTTGGCCTGAAAGGATCTTTCCCTACGTCTAGAGAACGAACCACCATGGGAGTTTTAGATGGATAGGATTTGTCCATATTGAATTTCTCCAATATTTTCTGGATATAGGCAGCTTGGTGTACCATTATTCCTGAGGGAAGGTGCTCGAGTTGGAGACCCAAGCAAAATTTGGTTTGACCCAAATCCTTCATCTCAAATTCTGTCTTTAGATGATTGCGTGCTTCATCAATATCTTGTGTGTTGCCAATGATATTGAGATCATCGACATACACTGAAATGATGCAAAATCCTGAAGAGGACTTCTTGATGAAGACACATGGACAGTCATCATTGTTGGAGTAACCCTTCTGAAGAAGGAACTCACTAAGTCGGTTGTACCACATCCGTCCCGACTGTTTCAAGCCGTATAAAGACTTGTTCAGTTTTACACAGTACATGTTGCGTTTAGCGCTTGCATTCGGGACAGAGACTCCATCAGGAACCTTCATGTATATGTCCGAATCTAGTGACCCTAAAGATATGCGGTCACGACATCCATCAACTGCATAGATAGACGATTTTGCACTGCCAAAGATATAAGATATCGGAAAGTGATACCACTCATTACTGGAGAATATGTCTCATTGAAATCAATGCCGGGTCTCTGCGTGAAACCACGTACTCTGAGCCTCGCTTTGTATCTCACCACCTCATTGTTCTCATTCCGTTTCTGGAGGAAAACCCATTTGAATCCCACAGGGAAAACATTGGAAGGTGTTGGTATTGCTTCTGTGAATACCTTCCTTTTATTAAGCGAAGCAAGTTACTTTGTATTGCTTCCTTCCATTTAGGCCATCGGCGTTTCTCACACTCAATGATAGTCCTTGGATCATGATCATTGAGAAGGGTATCAGCAATTATAGCAGAAAAATAAGTGTCGACAATCGTAGACTTACGGTTGAATGATTCTCCAGAATCGATATAGTTGGTGGATATCTCATGCACCCTTGGTGACTCTTCGTGATTTCCCAATACGCGTGAGTCTAGGTGTTCGATGTCACCAAGGTGTGTGTGCAAGCTGGAGCTGGGTTGTGGAGGCTGCCCTTCCACTGGGTGTATACTACCCATAAGGTGTTCGTCAACGTTGAGCTGACTTGCATTTACCGATTTGGAGGATTTTCTCCTCACTCTCCTTTGTTGCTTGCGAGAAGCAGGTTCCGAGTCAGTGGCCGTACTACTCCCCCTCTTTTTAGGATCAGGGAGTTGAGTGGTTTTTGTTGGTACCTCCACTCTTTCGGGCGCATTTCTGGCCGGTTTCCAGGATTTAGTAACACCTTTTAGATCAGTAAATGAATCTGGCAGATTATTTGCAAGATGTTGCAAATTGATAATTTTCCGAACTTGGAGTTCAGTCTCTTGGGTACGTGGATCAGAGGTTGAAATGGCGATAGCATTCCAATCAATTTCCGGGCATTCTTTCTGGTACTTGCAATCTCCCCCTAATGCCGGAAAATGTTCCTCATCAAATATGCAATCAGCGTGACGGGCTGTGAATAGATCCCGATGGGGTTCCAGTGTAATAATCGGCGATTTGTACCCCACATAGATCCCTAGTTTTCTGTGTGGGCCCATGGATGTCCATGTGGTGGTGAGATCGGGATGTATGCAAGACATCCGAACTTACGCAGATGGGAAATCTGGGAGGATTTCCGCATACCAATTGCAGAGGGAATCTTGTGATGCATGAGGTCGCATTGGATTAGGTCAGCGTGTAAAACCGCGTGACCCCAACACGGTTGGCAAGCTGCAATTCATTAACAAAGGTCTTGCAATGAGTTTGATCCTCTTTATTAGGGACTCGGCCAAACCATTTTGAGTGTGGACATATGGAACAGAGTCTGAACTTCAATCCCCAAGGCCATGCAATAGTCATTGAAGGCGTGAAGAGAATTGCGGCATTGTCCATGCGAATTGATTTAATTCGACTTTCGGATAATGGGCCTGTAACTTAATTACTTCCCTCATTATCTTGGCAAATGCATGATTTCGTGAAAAGAAGACACACATGTGACCATCGTGTAGATGCATCAATCAAAACCATGAAATACCTAAATGGTCCAGATAATGGTTGGATAGGACCACAAATATCACCTTGAATTCGCTCAAGGAACTGAAGTGGTTCAACTTGTATTTTGAGGTGCGAAGGCCTCAAAATTAGCTTCCCCTGGCACATGATGTACACACAAAGTCCGATGAGGGAATTTAGACTCATGCAAATTATGACCAATGGAATTGCTAGTAATCTTCCTCATCATCCCGATACCGGGATGGCCTAGGCGATCATGCCAAGTTTGAAATGCATCAACATTCTGGAAGATTACCTTGTAAGCAACATGTTCTACGGGCTTGATGTACGTATAGTACAGTCCGGACGACGAGAAGGAATTTTTCAAGTACTTGCTTGCCATATCCGTTATCTTTTGTGAAGAGATACTCTTCTTTGTTGTCTTCATGGGTTTCAATATGAAAACCATTCTTACGGATATCTCGATAATCGATTAAGATGCGTGAATCGGGATACAACAAGGCATCCTCAATTGTCACTTGTGTACCGTTTGGGAGGGTAAATATGGCACGTCCAGTGCCAACAATTACCGTATCGCGTCCAGCGATAGTCAAAATATCTCCATTCATCTTTTTCAGAGTCTGAAAATATTTCAACTCCCTCAGTATGGAGTTTGTGGTAGCACTGTCCACAAGGCATAGTTCCTCTTCCATCGGATTGTCCCCGTAGAGAGCTATATATAAAAATAAAGAATTTTCAATGAGAAAACCTTATTTAGATACATAGAATACAATCTTTATTATATCAAAGTGCTGATACAATATAAATGACAACAACAATACTTATGTTCTTATTACAACATCACAAATGGACATAAAATAAAGTGATCACTAAGGAGATAGTGGGACTAGTCGAAGTCTCCAAACACGCTGCTTGAGGCATACTCAATCATCATGTTCTCCGTGCTCATAGGATCCTCGGGCTGCTGGAGAGTTATGGTGTTGCTAGGTCCAGGAGGAGCATCTTGCGAACAACCAGCTCCATTGGTGCCATCTGGATGAAGGTTGAAGTTGGCTTCAAACCTTTTCCCTTGAGGTGCCTTGCGTCCTTGGGATTGCTGGTAGAGGATTGCCAGATGCTTTGGGGTCTTGCACTTGTTAGTAGGATGCGTGTAGCATCCACACTTGTCACAAAGCCTAGTTTTGTCATACTTTGGCTTTGCGGTGCCTTTCCCACGGTCCGAGTTTCGAGGCTTCCTGTTCCGGTTGCGCTTACGCTTACCCTTGAAGTTCGATTGGTTGCCGTTGAAGGCACCACCAAACTTTCTTCCGTTCGCGACATTCATATGAACTTCCGGCAAAGGTTGGGAACCAATCGGGCGCTGAGAGCCATTCTTAGCAAGAAGCTCATCATGCTTTTCAGCCTGAAGTAGGATATGAATAAGGTCTGAATAGACACAGTAGTCGCGAGCAGTATTGCTTCGGAGGAGCCTTTCAGATGGGAGCATAGTGGATAGAGTTTTTTCTATCTTTTCCGCATCAGTAGGTTCCTTCTCGCAAAAGCGCAACTTGGAACTTATCTTATGAACCTCATGATTGTAATCCCCGACGGACTTAAAGTCCTGGAATCGAAGATGAGTCCAATCATGAAGTGCTTCGGGCAGGACAACTGCCTTCTGCTTTTCATACCTCGTTTTGAGGGCCTGAAACAAAGTAAATGGGGATACTCATACTTCTAATGCCTTATGTCATGACTTAATAAAATGTTTGGGAGAGCACATTGTTAAGCAATCATAGTGTCAAAAATGACAAAATGTAGGCTTTAAACAGTAGTGGTGATAATCTGCAGTGCAGTAGATCTGGCCACTACCTTGTGTTTCCAAAATATCAATTTAAAGAAATCACTTTAAATTTTGCATACCAATTCGTGCTTGTATCGAGTCAAAATGACTCAATTAAGACGATGAATTGATCTATTGCAAGAAATTGAAAATCTCAATTTCAAACTATGAATGTAATAAATCTCAACATGCACACACATAAAAATATATTACATCAAATATTTTTGGAATACACATAGTACTCGACAAATAAACAGTACGATGTACTGATTACTTAGCATAGCAAACTAGACGAACTAGAATAATTGAGAAGCTGCTAGTACTGCGCCTGCATCGCATGTGCTGTACTTGACCGCATGTGCAAAGCAGGGAATTATTTTTATTCACAAGCGAACTGGAGCCATGCGGTGTCCTGGGCGCATCTTCCCCAATTCACAAAGGGATAAAGCGAACAGAAACTGCCGCACCATGAGCCACGCAACCTGCCTGCACCAGAAGCCACCGCCGCGTGGGCGGAGTTCACCAGCGGCCGGAACTGCTCCCGCCGCTGGCCTCCTCGTCGGAGGAGTTACTGGGAGGGAGAGCGTTGGGTGCGACGCCGTCTGTGTGGCCGTTCGGCGGCTCGAGCGCGGCCGGACTCCAAGTCTCCGAGCAACGCCCGCGGCTGCTTGACGGAGAGGCGGACGCCGGGCTGGACAGAGGTAGGCCAAGAGCCGCCAGGCGACGGCGAACGTCTGCGCGTGGCGAAGGCGGAGTAGTCGCTGGGGCCGGGGACGGCATCCGCATCGGAGCGGCGGCATCGATGGTTGCGGCGCGGGAGAAGCTGTCCACGCCGGAGCCAAAGACGAAGGCGAGCACGTCGTCCGCGCGGACCTGCACGCGAGGCGCGCCCGGGAGACGCGGCACCGACGGAGGCAACCCCAGGGGCGGCGCGCCGGCTCCGATTTCAACGGCCGTGGGAGTCGGGGACGGAACCATCGGCTCGATGTCGTCGGCCTCGGGTGCTGCCGCGCTGGACGTGCCTCCGAATTCAAAGATGGAGGTTGGTGGCTGCCTGCGGGCGCCCAGGCCGACGGAGGAAGTCATCAGGGACGGCAGAGAGGCGTCCTCCGGAGGTGATGCGGCGGGGCCGTACTCGTGCAGGGGGCAAATTACCCACCCGTGCATCGAGCACCAGAACCATGGCGGCGGCGTCGCGAGTGCCGGGTCGACGTTCTCATCGGCCTCGAGCAATGGTGCGTCCAGACCAGCGCGGAGCCGGTTGGGCACCGCCGGCGCGACCTGCTGGTGGCGGTGAGGACCACGGTAGCCCCGACGGGGTCCTCCACCATGGTGGCGACCAATAAACCGGCGGAGGTCACGTAGTGAGCGGTGGAGGCGACGGCGACCGCCGGGACCATGGTAGCCGTAGCGGGCGAGACGGCGGCGGCCATCGTCCCGAAGCAGACGAAGGTACAGTGCTTGAAATCCACGAGGCATGACTTTTCTTTTACCTTTTCTCGTCGGAGTTTCGCTCTCGCTGGGAGCGTGCTGATAACGTGTGAAGAATAGAAAACGAGAGACAAGTGAATAGAATGAATCAACCAACTTTATTGATCAGGATCGAATCCTTATATAGTATACATTAGGGACGTCTCCAAAGGACGCGTCGATTACAATGTCGGTTTTGGAGGCGACGCTCCAGGTTGTAACTGCCTAAGGCGGTTCCCACGTACGTGGGATTACAAGTGTGGACTAAGCGGGAATTATTCCTTAATTAATGATTATTAATTATTCATAACAGAATTCACCTCCAAGCGCCAATTAACTGCCCCTAGCCTACCTTGCTGTCAACTAGACTCACCGGACAACTTGCAGACCTCGCTAGCCGCCAAAAACAGAGAAGGAGCGGCGGCGAGGAGGAGGTAGAGGAATGGATGCAGAAGGGGGGGTGGGTGGGGGTGGGGGGAGTGGGGTTGAGGAAGTGGAGGTGGTTGGAAGAGGAGCAGCGGCCATGGCGCAGCAAGCCGGCGGCGCTCCGGTCACACATCGTCACGAGCCGCTACCGTGGTGCGCGATTTCGATGCTAGATCGTATGCCAGATATGCTGGGGAAAATGATACGGTTCCCCCGGGGGATCGATCCCCCGGGTGGCTTCTTTCCGTATACGACGTCGGAGCCGGCGGACTTTGTTCACGCGGTGACGTCATTGCCGGAATAGTTGGTGCGCGACGACACGCATAAGCTGGTGCGGAACTCATCCCGCTTTTGCTACTAGTAATGAACAGTTGGTACGTGACCGATACGCATAAGCTGTCAAAGGGCTTGCTACATAGGCATGCCGACCTCGCTACATAGGAACGCGGACGAAAGGTATAGGGAGGCGCCTTTGCTACAAGCGGTGTGAGGCTCACAAAAGGCACGACAACCTTGCTACAAAGGCATGCCAACCTTGCTACAGAGGTATGGAATCGTCTTCTAAGGCGCAGACGTTATCCTTGCTACGAGGTACGACATCACCTTCTCTGGTGATAGCGTTTTGCTACAATGGTGCAAAGCCCGCTCTAGGCACAACGGCCTTTCTACAGAGGTAGGCGCGTCTTCTTTGGTGTCATCGTGTTCTCGTCGATAGAGCTTTTTTTGCTATAATTTTTTTTTTGCTACAACCGTTTTATGAATTTGCTACAAAAGCGTAAAGTTTTTGCTACATACATTTTATACTCTTGCTACAATAGCATAAAATTTTTGCTACACGGTCTCCGGCGAGAGTCTCCGGTGAGATCTCCCAAAAGTCGGGTTTGCTACATTAGCACAACTTTTTGCTACCACCGCTTTGCATTTTTGCTACAATAGCGTAACGCTTTTGCTACACGGTCTCCGTGAGGTCTAGGCGAAAGCCTCCCATGAGTCTCCGTGAGGTCGGGTTTGCTACTTTAGCATAACTTTTTGCTACACGGTCACGGCGAGGTCTCCGTGAAATCTCGACGAGGTCCAAATTGCTTTTTTATTTTTGATCGAACTGCTTTTGGCTACAATGTAGCAAAAACGGCGCAAATGTAGCAAAAACGGGGCAAATGTAGCAAAAGCGGGATTTTGAATTCAAAAAACGGACACGTGGTTGGCTGGGGACCCGGGGGATGAGAAATTTTTATCTCCCGGGAGACGCGTAGTACTGCCCATATGCTGGTGGCCCGCAAAATCCACGTATTTCCTGTCCTGTACCACGGGCCTCCGCATAAGCTGATATGTGGGCTTTCGGTTGTGGCGCCGCGGACGGTCTGCTCCAACCTGCACCATGAGCTACCAGGTGATTAGTAGTTCCATGGGCAAATGCCCCCGTCAGCTAGCTAGCTTTCTTTGCTTTGCCCCGGCTCCATGTAGCTCCGCCAATGTTTCGGGCCGGCGGACCGTACGAATCAGCCTGCAAGTGGATACGTCCACGGCTGTCCGTCGGCTGCCGCTTGGGCCCGTTTGATTAAACAGGATGATGTTCATCCGCTTAATCCCGTCTAGTTTCCAAGTCGACCACCAACCTGCTCTCTCTCGAAATAAGCTTTCGTCCCGTTTTATAAATAAAGCAATCACACTGATACAAGATTTCGACCAACCAAGAATGCTGGGGCATCAGCTAAAGCACGCCCAAAAAGAAAAGAAATGATGGAAACGACGATACGACGAGACTAGGGTGACCTGTCACCGTTGCGCCAACCGGAATAGTCCCACCACGCTTCAGACACACCGACACGCCTAGTACCAAGACAGCACCTTCAAGAAGGGAAACGCCGTTGACACGCGGCCGCGGGCCGTAACATCGACCTAGGGTTTCCACTTTCGGAGTATAGTAGGTCGGGGATATCCGTGACGCCCTTCAAGAAGGAATGGCGCCATCCGAGGGTGGCACCGCGACGGAGACGGACCAGCCGACAGAGATTTCTCCCTAACCCCACCTAAAAAAAACCCCGGGCGATACGGCGTGCCACCACCAGCTTCGTCGCCTACCAACTTGCGCCACCACGATCTTGCGCCACCATCGTCATCGCCTCATCGTGGATAAAGCAAGCAACCCGAAAACAAGGAAACTGTAACACCCTCAGAATCGGCCCTATGCAAGTTTTAGCGAAACCCGCATAGAAACGATTCGAAGGTGCCCACCAGGCACTTTCGTGCGGGTGGTAAACGAAGTAATAACATTACACAACAGTCCTCGATGGGACCCACAGAACAGATATATATACAACACGACTCCATGAGTCAAGAATACAGATATAATATACAAAGAGCCGAATCACCTTGAAAATGATACAGTGTCCGACTACGGACAAGAAGCCAATGGGGCTAAGAGCCCTGAAGAATAACCAATGGCGTCCATAACCCTGCCCAGGCCAAGCCGGAAGGGTAACCCTGCTAACGACGTCGATCTCAAAACCTGCTTAAACAAAAGGGGTGCCGACAAAGGGCAAAGGAAAAAGAGGAGCGTCAAGATCGAGGCCAAGACAGCGAGGCTAGAATTCGGCGGTCCTCGCCTACATAGGTATGGTGGACTGAAGCGGCAGCGCAGCATGCACTAAACAACCTATAGAGACTCGGTATAACTGACGGCTAACAGAGAGGGGTAAGAAAGACCTATCCGGAACCAGACTGACACTAACACCAAACAATCCCTTCCTGGTATTCCCCCTCGAGACCAAACGAGGAAGTCCACCGAGGAACTCACACCGTTGGCAGTTTTATTTATTCGGTTATCGTTGCAGCAATTACTAGTCAGGTTTAGATAATCATCCTGATTAAGTAAGCAGTGGGCACTTTTAGTTAACCATTCCGTGATAGTTGCAACACTTACTAGTCAGATACAATTCGCATGAGATAATCCCAAAACCCAGCAGTAGTTGGTACTTTCATTTAGCCATTCCGTTGTAGTGAAGCTGATTACTAGTCATATCGGATGCAAGTCAAATTATAACAGTAAACTTTAGTTATAGTTGTCTATGATCAAGCACTGTGCTCCAAGTCGTCCATAACCGCGGACACGGCTTCTAAAAGATTTAACCTGCAGGGTGCACCAAAGTATCCACAAGCACTTGACCCTTTTGCCGATCGTTAACATACACCCATCGGTATGTCGGCAGGGCCTAAGTCATGACGCTCCTGCACCCAAAGCAAGCACGGGGCCACCCCACTAAGTCTACCCGAACGAAGTCGGCCGGTCTCGAGACGGACTTAGGGTTTGTCGATGGTCAGAACGACAAGAAATCCCAAAACTGGGACTGTCGATACCGCAAAAACACTCCGCTTCCTAAACAGTACAGTGTGCTCCTCGCACAATCATAAATAAAGCAGTAAAGCATGGCATAAGTACAGGATAGTAAATAAAACCTCAAACTAGTTTGTGGCCCCCAGTGCAATACTTTGAAATCAGGTACTAATCAATGGGGGGCCCATATCTCCCCACCTGTGGTTAGCGCGCTCGATCTCGGAACAGGTGTCAAGAACTCGGGGTCCTACGGGACACAAGTGGGCGGTCGGAAACCAACATTATCTATCACCCACCGATGCCTCTGCTTACTTACTTCAATTTTAGTTGTTAAACAGTAATTAAAGTGACGAAAAGTAAAGCCATGATCATCTCCAACATTGAACATGCGGCACTTCTCCAACAACTGTGGTACTTGACGACACGCAAAAACACTTGAGCAAGCGACTACGACGCGCGGGTCCAACTATCTACCAAACAACAGGTAATAGGATGTGTCCAAGGCTATATATGGCTGCAATGGATATCACGGGTACGAAAACTAGAGCATCGCAACACAGATAGCAAATATCAACAGGAGGGAATAAATACTAGAAAAGTAAGATAGGAAGAAAGGGGGAGATGCTCGCCTGAAAACATTGCCGAAGGTTCATCCGAAGATCGGGGCGAAGCTCACATCAACTCAACGGCCTTATCCGCGAAGAAGCAAAACACTAGAATAAACACCGGATGCAATATTTAATACAACGGCAGAAGATCGGCATGATGCATGTATGATGCATGACATGGCAAGGGTGCGATGCGATTAGGTCATATTAAGTGGAACCGGGGTCCCGACATTAAACATATGGTTCAAGTTGTTTAGAACCCCCGCAATTTAAATGTTGTTTTAGCAAGGCAAAATATATCAACGGTTCGCTACACAATTTAAATGAGGCCAATATAAGACTAGATTTGCCCGCATATGGGCCCCATATTTAATTATGAGGTGAATCGGCATAAGGCCCCCAAACCACAGACAAGTATGCATGCATGAACAGTTTAATATGCAACAATTTGATATTACATTTATAAAATAGGGCTCGAGAAAAGGGGTCACACATTAGGGTTCGACGAGCTTGGGGTTCCGGGGTTCGGGGTCGGTATCAGGGTTCAGGGTTCGACGGAAGCGTTCTCGGACTCCGGGATCAGTCTTCGGATCTCAACATGGCCGGTCTTGGTGACGATCTTGTCCGATGGGGATCTTGGTTCAACATCATCGCGGTCTTCGGGTCCGAGGGTTAGACCTTGGCGTCCGAGGGAAGTACATGTCGTATCCGTGTCGTCGACCTTGGCGTTCAGGGGGAAGTTCCCGGTGCTTCGGATCGATCTTCGGGGGTCCGGGAAGGCGACCTTGGCGCGCAGGTTCGGCGGTATCGGTCTTCGGACTCCGTGAACGGGGCATCGATTCTGCGTTTGTGAAGGAGATCTTGGCGCGGCATCGGGTTCGAGATCTATCTTCGGCTTCGGGGAACGGGCTTGCGGTCCGTGTAGACGACCTTGGCGTCATGGTGGTCGATGACGAACTTGTCGGATGGCATGTTCTTCGGAAGATCTTGGCATGGGGCCCGAGCAGCATCGTTACCATTGCCCAAACTTGGTACTTGTTCACCCCGAGGTCTCGATCAGCAACACCAACATCTCCATGCCATCAACATACTTGCAAAAAGCTGGGACCGAGCTCGAGTGGAGGCAGACCACCGGGACAGGAGCACGTCGACAGGGCCGAGCCAGGGTCGACGGGGCGCTGAGGCGGAGGGAGGTGCAGGCGGGGCGGACCGGCAGCGGACGGTGGGCGGCGAGCGGGCCGGACGCGTTGAAGGCAGGCGGCGGTCCGCCCAGGTGAAGGCCGGAGCGGGACGGTGGGGATTCCGGCGCGGCCATGGTCCAGGGGAGGCGCAGCCCGAGGGACGGAGGCGGACGGCGGCGGCCGGGCGAGGCGGAGGGTCCGCGAGGTGGGGGGTCGTGGTGGAGGCGTGGCGGGAGCGGAGGCGCGGCGGGCGGGGCAGAGGAGCCCGACGGAGGGAGGAGCCTGGCGCGCCAACGGGGAGGGAGCGGAGGCGACCGTGAGCAGCGCAGGGCGGGCGCTGGGTCGGGCGAGGCGAGGTGGCGGGCGGCGATGGGGAGCTGGCGGGCGCTGGGTCCGGGCGAGCTCGGGCGGCGGTGGCGGAGGTTGGAGGAGAACGGCTCGGAGGACGACCGGAGGGAGGTCGAGGCCATGGAGCGGAGGTGGTGGCGGCAGAGGGAGGAGGCCGGGCGGAGGCGGATGGCGGGCGGCCGGCGACGCAGGAGGACGGGGAGCGGGCGCGGGTCGGGATGCGGGCGACGGCCGGCGGCGCTGGTTGGGGATCGGGGGAGGAGAGGCGCGGGGCTGAGGGAGAAGGAGGACGACGCGGGGGGAGACGCGGTGGGTGGGGCGGTTCGGTCGGGGTGGGGCCCGGGGTGGGTCCGGCTGGGGGAGGTTTGACCAGGGGAGGAGGAAGGAAGGGAGTCATGGGCCTGTGGTCGAGGGGAGAGGGCAGGGAAGTGGTGGGTGAGAGAGGGAGTTGGGGGGGGGGAAGGTGGCAGCGGGTTGGGGTGATGGGGCGGTTGAGGATTGGTTAGAGGGGAGGGAGAGGGTGACGTGGCGACCAGGGATTGGAGGGGGTGAGGTGGAGAGGGGCTGGGTAGAATAGGTTGGGTAGACTAGGGATTTTGGGGTGGACCGATCTTATTTCTGGGGGTGGTCGTTCGGGTCGAATCGGCCCATTCGACTGCCCCACTAAAAATATTTAACTATTTTATTTATTTCCAACCGGGCTTTTGCAAACCGATAGCAGAAAAAACAAAGTATTCCGGCGACCCGGGTTTTGCGTTTGAATAAAGATGGGGCGTTTAGAAACAAAACAGGTTTTTCCGCAAATAGTTTATGCAAGCAAATGCAAGAAGATGGCGATGCTCAAATGCAAAGTGGCATGATGACATGAGCACGCGGTCATGATGATGCAATGCACAAAAACAACACGATTTTCTAGTAGTGGTTTTGCGGGATGCCACAATTCGACACCACTAACAATGGATCTCGCCCTCGAGATCCGCCTCATGGTACCGGAAGAAGGGCGGCGATCTGAACCTTCTCGCTTCGTGTAGATCCTCGCGACACCACTAACAAGAGGTCGTTGTCCGTGATCGTCGAGAGAACACTCCGGGAAACAAAAGGTCGAAGGTAGGGGTATCAACAAATAAAGCCACCTCTAGTTTCCGTGGACGGAGTAAAATTGCATCGATCCACCATTCACTATACACAGCAAATGATAAGAGTAGTGGTATGGTCGCGACTCCATCCCGCACTCAAAGCATTACTCTGCACGCGAATAGGCGGACTATGCAACCAACTCTCGGAATTAGACTGAAGATCTCGACAAGCGAGGTTCGGAAACAAAGGAGGGATGCAGACTCTGCATCGGATCTGGCGTAGATGATGTCGTCGCGTCGGAAAACACCGGAAGACACAAACAAGGAACAAAGAATGGTACCACAGACGAAGGATTCCTCGGGCAGCATGAACACCGGACGTAGCATCACCGTGACCAAGGAGGAAGCGAAAACCTGAAGGTACGACGGAAACCCAACCACGAGAATTCCTGGACTCGAAGAAAGAGACGAGAGCGGATTCAAAACACGTAGAGGTAAGAGGAGAACAACAGAGGGGTAAGGAGTAAAAATCAGACCTAATCAGAACTATCCAACCGATTTTGAAAAATAGTTTTGACAATCTACTTCGGCCGTTAGCTAGGTTATCCTACAGGCTGGACTTGTGGGGTATCGCAACTGCTGAGCTCTGATACCACTCTGTAACACCCTCAGAATCGGCCCTATGCAAGTTTTAGCGAAACCCGCCAAACCCGCATAGAAACGATTCGAAGGTGCCCACCAGGCACTTTCGTGCGGGTGGTAAACGAAGTAATAACATTACACAACAGTCCTCGATAGGACCCACAGAACAGATATATATATACAACACGACTCCATGAGTCAAGAATACATATATAATATACAAAGAGCCGAATCACCTTGAAAATGATACAGCGTCTGACTACGGACAAGAAGCAAATGGGGCTAAGAGCCCTGAAGAATAACCAATGGCGTCCATAACCACCTGTGCCAAAGCGGAAGGGTAACCCGCTAACGACGCCGATCTCAAAACCTGCTTAAACAAAAGGGTGCCAAAAGGGCAAAGGAAAAGAGGAGCGCCAAGATCGAGGCCAAGACACGGCGAGGCTAGAATTCGGCGGTCCTCGCCTACATAGGTATGGTGGACTGAAGCGGCAGCGCAGCATGCACTAAACAACCTATAGAGACTCGATATAACTGACGGCTAACAGAGAGGGGTAAGAAAGACCTATCCGGAACCAGACTGACACTAACACCAAACAATCCCTTCCTGGTATTCCCCCTCGAGACCAAACGAGGAAGTCCACCGAGGAACTCACACCGTTGGTAGTTTTATTTATTCGGTTATCGTTGCAGCAATTACTAGTCAGGTTTAGATAATCATCCTGATTAAGTAAGCAGTGGGCACTTTTAGTTAACCATTCCGTGATAGTTGCAACACTTACTAGTCAGATACAATTCGCATGAGATAACCCCAAAACCCAGCAGTAGTTGGTACTTTCATTTAGCCATTCCGTTGTAGTGAAGCTGATTACTAGTCATATCGGATGCAAGTCAAATTATAACAGTAAACTTTAGTTATAGTTGTCTATGATCAAGCACTGTGCTCCAAGTCGTCCATAACCGCGGACACGGCTTCTCGAAAAGATTTAACCTAGGGTGCACCAAAGTATCCACAAGCACTTCGACCTTTTTGCCGATCGCTTAACATACACCCATCGGTATGTCGGCGGGGCCTAAGTCATGACGTTCCTGCACCCAAAGCAAGCACGGGGCCACCCACTAAGTCTACCCGCAACGGTTGGCGGTCTCCGAGACGGACTTAGGGTTTGCGTCGATGGTAAACGACAAAGAAATCCCAAAGCTGGACTGCGACATCGAAAACACTCCGCTTCCTAACAAGACAAAGGTGCTCCTCGCACAATCGTAAATAAAGCAGTAAAGCATGGCATAAGTACAGGATAGTAAATAAAACCTCAAACTAGTTTGTGGCCCCCAGTGCAATACTTTGAAATCAGGTACTAATCAATGGGGGGGCCATATCTCCCCACCTGTGGTTAGCGCGCTCGATCCCGGAACCGGTGTCAAGAACTCGGGGTCCTACGGGACACAAGTGGGCGGTCGGAAACCAACATTATCTATCACCCACCGATGCCTCTGCTTACTTACTTCAAATTTAGTTGTTAAACAGTAATTAAAGTGACGAAAAGTAAAGCCATGATCATCTCCAACATTGAACATGTGGCACTTCTCCAACAACTGTGGTACTTGACGACACGGAAAAACACTTGAGCAAGCGACTACGACGCGCGGGTCCAACTATCTACCAAACAACAGGTAATAGGATGTGTCCAAGGCTATATATGGCTGCAATGGATATCACGGGTACGAAAACTAGAGCATCGCAACACAGATAGCAAAGATCAACAGGAGGGAGTAAATACTAGAAAAGTAAGATAGGAAGAAAGGGGGAGATGCTCGCCTGAAAACATTGCCGAAGGTTCATCCGAAGATCGGGACGAAGCTCACATCAACTCAACGGCCTTATCCGCGAAGAAGCAAAACACTAGAATAAACACCGGATGCAATATTTAATACAACGGCAGAAGATCGGCATGATGCATGTATGATGCATGACATGGCAAGGGTGCGATGCGATTAGGTCATATTAAGTGGAACCGGGGTCCCGACATTAAACATATGGTTCAAGTTGTTTAGAACCCCCGCAATTTAAATGTTGTTTTAGCAAGGCAAAATATATCAACGGTTCGCTACACAATTTAAATGAGGCCAATATGAGACTAGATTTGCCCCCATATGGGCCCCATATTTAATTATGAGGTGAATCGGCATAAGGCCCCCAAACCACAGACAAGTATGCATGCATGAACAGTTTAATATGCAACAATTTGATATTACATTTATAAAATAGGGCTCGAGAAAAGGGGTCACACATTAGGGTTCGACGAGCTTGGGGTTCCGGGGTTCGGGGTCGGTCTCAGGGTTCAGGGTTCGACGGAAGCGTTCTCGGACTCCGGGGTCAGTCTTCGGATCTCAACATGGCCGGTCTTGGTGACGATCTTGTCCGATGGGGATCTTGGTTCAACATCATCGCGGTCTTCGGGTCCGAGGGTTAGACCTTGGCGTCCGAGGGAAGTACATGTCGTATCCGTGTCGTCGACCTTGGCGTTCAGGGGGAAGTTCCCGGTGCTTTGGATCGATCTTGGGTCCGGAAGGCGACCTTGGCGCCGCTGGTTCGCGGTATCGGTCTTCGGACTCGTGAACGGTGCATCGATTCCGCGTCTGTGAAGGAGATCTTGGCGCGGCACCGGGTTCGGGATCTATCTTCGGCTTCGGGGAATGGTCTTGCGGTCCGTGTAGACGACCTTGGCGTCATGGTGGTCGATGACGAACTTGTCGGATGGCATGTTCTTCGGAAGATCTTGGCATGGGGCCCGAGCAGCATCGTTACCATTGCCCAAACTTGGTACTTGTTCACCGAGGTCTCGATCGAACACCAACATCTCCACGCCATCAACATACTTGCAAAAAGCTGGGACCGAGCTCGAGTAGAGGCAGACCACCGGGACAGGAGCACGTCGACAGGGCCGAGCCAGGGTCGACGGGGCGCTGAGGCGGAGGGAGGTGCAGCGGGCGACCGACAATGACGGGCGGCGGCCACGGACGCTGTTGAAGGCGGCGGCGCGGTCCTGCTGGGGTGAAGGCCGAGCGGGACGGGGATTCCGGGCGGCGCGGCCATGGTCCAGAGGGGAGGGCGCCCGAGGGGACGGGCCGAGGCGACGGGCGGCGAGGCGGGAGGGTCCGCGAGGGGCGGGGGTCGGGGTGGTGGGCGAGGCGGCGGAGCGAGGGCGGCGGGCAGGAGGAGCCCGACGCTGGAGGAGGAGCTCGGCGCCAACAAGTGGGAGCCGAGCGAGGCGGAGCCGAGAGCAGGCAGCGGGGGCTGGGCGAGGCGAGGTGGTCGGGCGGCGGGCGATGGGGAGAAGTGGCGGGCGCCATGGGTCCGGCGAGCTCGGGCGCGGTGGCCGGAGGTT
Source organism: Avena longiglumis (assembly GCA_030063025.1). Lineage (NCBI taxonomy): Eukaryota > Viridiplantae > Streptophyta > Magnoliopsida > Poales > Poaceae > Avena > Avena longiglumis. The sequence goes on from CP125974.1 coordinate 141,338,060, forward strand.
GGAGGAGAATGGCTCGAGGACGGCGACGGAGGAGAGGTCGAGGCCGGGCGGGAGCGAGGTGGTGGCGCAGAGGAAGGAGGCCGGCGGAGGCGGATGGCGGCGGGCGACGCAGAGGACGGGAGCGCTGGTCGGGATGCGGGCGACGGCCGGCGGCGCCGGTTGGGGATCATGGGAGGAGAGGCGCGGGGCTGAGGGAGAAGGAGGACGACGCCGGGGAGACGCGGTGGGTGGGGCGGTTCGGTCGGGGTGGGGCCCGGGGTGGGTCCGGCTGGGGGAGGTTTGACCAGGGGAGGAGGAAGGAAGGGAGTGGGGCTGATGCGGGCCCAGGTGGTCAGAGGGAGAGGGCAGGGAAGTGGTGGGTGAGAGAGGGAGTTGGGGGGGGGGAAGGTGGCAGCGGGTTGGGGTGATGGGGCGGTTGAGGATTGGTTAGAGGGGAGGGAGAGGGTGACGTGGCGACCAGGGATGGGGGGGGGTGAGGTGGAGAGGGGCTGGGTAGAATAGGTTGGGTAGACTAGGGATTTTGGGGTGGACCGATCTTATTTCTGGGGGTGGTCGTTCGGGTCGAATCGGCCCATCTGATCGCCCAAGAAAATATTTAACTATTTTATTTATTTCCAACCGGGCTTTTGCAAACCGATAGCAGAAAAAACAAAGTATTCCGGCGACCCGGGTTTTGCGTTTGAATAAAGATGGGGCGTTTAGAAACAAAACAGGTTTTTCCGCAAATAGTTTATGCAAGCAAATGCAAGAAGATGTCGATGCTCAAATGCAAAGTGGCATGATGACATGAGCATGCGGTCATGATGATGCAATGCACAAAAACAACACGATTTTCTAGTAGTGGTTTTGCGGGATGCCACAGAAACGAAATAGAACCGGCTAGGGACAGCAGCCCTGCGACCACGCGGGAGGAGCCCACCTCCACCGAAAGGCGCCGATCGGGCTGAAAGCAGCGGTCAAACCAGCTTGGCGGCCCGGCCGGCCCCTGCGGCCCAGAAGCCCTGCCGCCTAGCTGCAACAGGCAGGCCGCTGTTCCGCTGTCCCCAGCCTGATCACCGTCGTCACCACCATGTTCAGAGGGCGCCTCTGCAGCAGACGCACCAGCCCATCGAAGTCCAGATCGGGCCCGAAGGGCCCAGATCCGGGCCCGGAGGTGCCAGCGCCACTGCCTTGCTGAGGGCCCTGCCATGCCGACGCTGCAAGAAGCCATGCTGCCGAGGAGAAGCAGCCGCAGACGCGCGGCCCACCTAGGCCCAGGGAAGATGCCGCCGCCACGCTCCCTAGCAGTTGCGCCACCGCCGCGCTGCGCCGTAGCCTCGCCACTGGCGCCGCCGCCCAGCACCACCCGAAGGGCCTCCGGACCGTCGCCACCCCAGGGACACCGCCGCTGTTGAGGGAGGCCAGCCCCGACCAGCTCCAAGGCATGGGGAAAAGAGGGCCGCCGTCGCTGGCCGGCCGGCGACCCTGCCAAGGCGGGGGAAGGGGGAGGAGGGGGAGGGTTAGGCGGGGAGAGAGGAGGGGGAGGGTTAGGCGGGGAGAGAGGGGGGTGCCGCGCCGTCCCCGGGGGGACGAGAGCGCGGCCGAGAGAGAGAGAGAGAGAGAGAGTTTTTCTCCATCAACCTCCTTAAAGCCGCCAAACAGCAACCGGCAGTTCAGCTCCTGCGCTCAGCTCTGCTCTGTTCGTGTTCGCATCTCTTGTACTGGCCCTGCTCCTATCTACGGATCAGGCGGGCGCGAGATAAACCATTCCAAGAAGACATGCGCGGCACCAACTCCACTCATGGCCTCTCCGCAGGCGGCGTCTTGTAGCTACCGGCCTCCATACCGTGTCAGTCGCCGCCGGCAAAAAATCCCCATAAGTCGCCGCCGCATTAGGAGCTATCGTGGCCGTCTGCTCCTCCTCTGGCGATGGGGCCTATGGCGGCAGCGATCTTGCCTTCGGATGGGCTTGCCGTCGGCAACGAGCTGGGCATCATGGATGGCCGGCCCGTCGCACAGCTGCACCCTGCTGCAGCCGCCAACGTGGGGCCGAACATGATGTGGATGGCGTAGCGGTGCACCTGACACTGGGCTACACATAGGAAAATCTCCCCGAGTCCAGATCTGTTTGCCGGCACCGCCATTACCGTGCTCTCGGCAGCAGCCGTGGCTGCCCATCCATCGGGGAGGGAGCGACGAAAATGGAGGAGTTTGTTTACTTTTGTTTTGGAACGAGCGGTTTGTTCTTTTAGAGATGTCGTGAAAGAGTAAATGGGCTTAACTGGGACAGGGTTAGCCGTGGCTCCCCGCCAACTAACACGAGCTGTCCATGGGTGTCCATTAACAAGATTAAGTGGGCACGGCTGGCGGCGCCGCGGACTGTCCATTCCCACTTACAGCCTAAACTTTAGGATGTGTCTGGTAGATCGGGGCAGTCCAGAAAATCTTATCCAATCTCATGTTTTTTTGTTTGGTAGATTAGGTCGGCTATTTCTGGTGGTGCCCACCTTATATAAAAATAGCCCCTCAGCTCTACACAGTTGGGAAGCTCAAATCGAGCTTCACAACTCAGCAGTGCTGAGTCCATCCCGAAAATCGGTCCAACTCTCTAGGGGTCTCCGGCCCGCACATCTCCTCTCTCATTTCCCTTGCACGCCTCCTTCTCTCCCTGCGTCCTCACCCACCCGACGACCTTCTCTCTCACTCGAGCTCGTCACTAGCCACAGAGCAACGCCATGCCACGACGCCTCACCCGTGCGACGACTAGCACGACAACCAGCAGCAAGGCGTGCAAGGAGGAGCTCGGCCACATCCGTGCAAGCAGCAGGAATGGCTCTGCCTCCTCTTAGCGACGCATGGAGACTCGTGGAGGCGCGTGGTGATAGCGAGTGGGAGCGGCGCACGTCGCCGGCGGTGGGCGCTCGCCAGCGGCCGGTGCTGAAACCCGAGCCCAATGCTTCCAGGAACCGATTGCTTTTTTTGGTAGTTAAGGACCTGATTGCTTTTTTTAGTAGTTAAGGACCTGATTGCTTTTTGTTTTTTTATGGCATATCTCAAGTCATACGGGATATCAAACAAGATCTTAGCTGAGCACAGTTCAGCTCGTACAGTCTAACAAACACAATGAATAAAATACACTTGCATTAGGTTAACATTGCTAGACTCGACTTGTATATGCTGAGATAGTTTACCCGGGCTACCAAACACACCGTTAGATCTCCTTTCTTGTTCACCCTTCGTCCTATTTTTCTTTCTTCTTCCATCTTTTCGACGCATATTACGCATGGCCTGGGACAACAACTTGAAGGAAGATAGTTTCAGGGAGCTGGGGGCGACATCGTTCGTTCGTTATGGCTACAGTATCCAATATATGTACTACATAGACCGAACTCGACAGGGGGATGCTTCCACGACACGACGCACGTACGGCCGCCCACAATAATGCATATGCATGCTCCAGCCTTCAACCTTTCTCCATTTATTTTTCTTCCGTAAAGCAACCAAAATCATCTTAACTAAAACTAAGCAACCAAAAGAGGCTAAAAAAAACTTTCAGGACCGAGGTTTCGTTCACACCGCACGCTTAGTATGCAAGTGAAGGTGATCTCCAAAGGGAAGATATGTACCCTTGAACCGCACGCGTAAACATATATGATGACTATTAACTTCAATGTTTCCAAATAGAAATCATTTTAGTCTCTTTTTTTCTACACTTACATGATATAATTCTAATCATTGTATTCAACCTTATTTTATGCCACGTCAATCTAATTAAAACAAACACCTAATTAACTCAATTTGTGTTTGAATGTGTGCTTCTCTGATCAAAAGAGGTAAGCTAAGGTTCCGGTGAGGACAAAAAAACACTAGTAGAAAACAGGCCTTGGTTCGGAGCATTAGTCCTGGTTTTGTTATGAACCGGGACTAATGCTCCGGTTCTAACGGCTAAAACGGCCGCACGGTATGGCATCCTCTAGTTCCGGTTCGAATGAGGCATTTAGTCCTGGTTTAAGACACTAATCGGGACTAAAGAGTTTTCGCCAGGCTGAGGTCCGAGCTAGCACCTTTAGTTCCGATTGGCCGGGACTAAATATGGACCTATAGTCCCGGTTGGAGATACCAACCAGGACTAACATCCCTCCTATATCATCTTTCTCTCCCTGCACGAGCCATTTTCAAGATGCTTCTCCTCTTTGTTTCCTCCCTGAGCTCGAGTTCATCCCCATTTTTTCACAAGATTTGGCGACGCCCCATCTATCTAATGTTGGAGATATGCCCAAGAGGCAATAATAAAGTGGTTATTATCATATCTTCATACTTATGATAAATGTTTACATACCATGCTATAATTGTATTAACCGGAAATATTAATACTTGTGTGATTTGTAAACGTAAAAGAGTCCCTAGTAAAGCCTCTTGTTAAACTAGCTTGTTGGTTAATATATGATCATGGTTTCCTGATCATGAACATAGAGATGTTATTAACAACAGGGTCATATCATTAGGGGAATGATGTGATGGACATAGTCCTATAGTTAAGCGTAGCATAAAGATCAAGTCATTTAATATAGTTCATTTGCTATAAGCTTTCTGATACATAGTAACCTAATTCCTTCGACCATGAGATCATGCTTATCACCATCACCGGAAGGATGCTTTGATGACATCAAACACCACACCGTAACTGGGTGGCTATAAAGGTGGCATTGAGTGTTCGGAAAGTATGGGTTGAGACACATGGATCAAGAGTGGGATTTGTCCATCCATATGACAGATAGATATACTCTGGGCCCTCTGGGTGGAATGTCATCCAATTAGCTTGCAAGCATGTGACTGGCTCACAAGGGATCACATACCACGGGAACGAGAAAAGAGTACTTATCGGTAACGAGGTTGAACTAGGTATGCAGAGATACCGACGATCAAAACCTCGGATAAGTAAACTATCGTGAGACAAAGGGAAATTGGTATCGTATGTAAGTGGTTCATTCGATTGCAAAGTAATCGTAGAAATATGTGGGAGCCATATGAATTTCCAGATTCCTCTATTGGTTATTGATCGGAGAAGTGTCTCGGTCATGTCTGCATAATTCACGAACCGCAGGGAGACATACTTAAGGATTCGATGTTGTTGAGTAGTTATGGAATGATGAGTAAGAGACCGAATGTTGTTCGGAGTCTCGAATGGGATCCGGGATATCACGAGGAGATCCGGAATGGTCCGGAGAATAAGATTCATATAAGGAAAGTCCTGTTTCGGGGTTGGAGAATGGTTCTGGTGTTTTCATCGAGAATGTTCTAGAAGGTTCCGGAATGTCCGGCACTCCGGAGGGGAAGGGTACATGAATGTGTCATTACAAGTTGGAATGGTTGCATCATGTACTAGGTGTCATCGCTGAACAAAATAAAGGGATAAATCAAATCCTAGTTTGAAAAGTCAAACGCCAATTTGAAAAAGTCAAACGGCTATTTTGTTTGGTGGAGAGAGAGTAGGAAACCTACTTGGCGAGGAGTTCCTCTCCCTCCACCGCCGGCCCTTGGAGACCGAGTTGGGGAGGGACTCCCCTCCCCTTGGCGCGCCCCCTCCACCTATATAAGGAGGGGCAGGGCTGCCCCTCGAAGCACACAACTTGCACCCCGCAAACCCTAGCTCCAAGCCGCCGGCGCCGCCACCTCCTGCTGCCACCGCCTAGGGCTAAACCCTAGCCGCCGACTTGGGGCATCCCCTTGCCCTAGCCGTCGGCCTAGCTCCCTCTACTTGGTGTGTCTAAACCCTAGATCGCCAAGCCTCTCTCATAGTCCACCATACTCGCTCCGGCTTAAGCCTGAGATCTCCCTCTACTCGGTACCACGCGTCGTCTTTGCCAAAATCGCGAGGAGAGTGCTACAACCTCCGCTGCCTGCTGGAACAAGGGAGAGGAAGGTCTTCATCGAGTACCGAACGTGTGACCGACTGCGGAAGCGCTGCCGGAACGCAGCGCCGGAAGGATCGTCTACGCGATCTTGAGATCGGAAAGAGTACGACTACATCACCCACGAGAATCTGCTCTCGTTAACCGCTTTGGATCTTCGAGGGTTAGTATTCCATCGACTCGTTGCTACAATCTAGTAGATAGATCTTGGCTTGATCATAGATTAGATCTTGATTGTGTGTTCATGCGGTAGAAATTTTTTGTTTTCCATGCTACAAACCCCTACATCCAGGGGTTTCTAAAAGGTTAGCAACTTAATCCTGTCATCTTTTATTGCTAGTTTAGCTCATTTCATGCTCTAGAAGTAGAGGGATTTGTGGGTTAGTTTGGGAGTAATTTTTGCAACTTCTATGTACATCTTGTATTAATCTGATGAACTCCAAGCTCAATATTATTTTCAATATGTGAACTCTATCTATATCTTGTTTTGGCACATAGTCTCGAAATGCATTTTATTCATAGAAGCACAGAGATACATGAGTTCATCCTAGCTACCTACTACAACTACTATAGCACAGAGAAACATGTGTTCATCCTACTACAACTACTACATCACAGAGAAACATGGGTTACGTTCATCCTACTACAACTACTACAACACAGAGATACATGGGTTCATCCTACTACATCTGTTAGTACACACACTCACAGATGCATCATGCCATCCAACAACAAAATGCCCTTCTTCTTCTACCTACCTTCAGCAAACTCACAAACTATAACAAAAATAGGGTTAATTCACAAAAGATTCATAAGAAGACACACTAGCTCAGTACATCTTCGATAAGCTCCCCGAGATCAATATATGGGAGTGCCTCTATGGCGAGCTCCTTGAAGATGTCTGAGGATGGGATCCTAAGACTTCTATAAGCTCCGACGTAGTGGTGTCTCTATCGCACCATCTTGAGGTTTATAACTTCTCTAGATAGATCAATACGCCAGGGAGCTAACAAATTTCACATTAGGAAGTGCCTCTATGGTGAGCTCCTCGAAGATGTCTGAGGAGGTGTCCCTCTCGCACACCAATTTGCAATTTATAACTTCACAAGGATGCATCTTGCCTATTTATAGATTAAGCGCCACAACATAGTGTCGACACATACCCCTGACATAGTGGAGCCACCCACTGAAATAGTGTCACCACTCACTGGCATAGTTCCGCCACTCACGACATAGTGTCGACACTCACCCTTGTCATAGTGCCGCCACCCACCGAAATAGTGTGGAAACTCACTAGCATAGTGCCGTGATACGTCCAAAACGTATCTACTTTCTCGAACACTTTTGCTATTGTTTCTCCTATAATTTGTGTGATTTGGATATAACTAACACCGACTGACGCTGTTTTCAGCAGAATTGCTTTGGTGTCTCATTTTTGTGCAGGAAATCAACTTTTAGGAAAAATCCCAGAAAATATGCCGAAAATCCTATTTTACGAGAAGACTCACGGAGCCAAAAGACAGAGGGAAGGAGAGGCATGAGGGGCCCACACCACCCCCTGGAGCGGGCCAGGCCTGGCCGCGCCAGGGCATGGTGTGTCCGCCTCGAACTCCGCCTTGACCTCTCCTTTCGCCTACATATACCCTCTGACCTAAAAACACAGGGAGTGTTCGACAATATCCAAAGAAGAGTTCCGCTGCGCCGTCACCACCGGAAACCGCGATTCGGAACCAGAAACTCCGTTCTGGCACCCTTCCTGGATGGGGAATTGGAGGAGATCATCGCCATCATCATCACCAACGCCTCTCCATCAACCATCCATGATTCCCCCATCCATGAGTGAGTAATCCACTGCTGTAGGCTATGGGGGATGGTAGGGATTAGATGATATCCATCATGTAATTGCATAATATTGTTAGGGCATGGTGCCTAGTATCCATTGTTAGTGATTTTAACATTGTTGCAACTTGTTATGCTAAATGCTTGTCACTAGGGCCCAAGTGCCATGATCTTAGATCTGAACATGTTATTAATTCATGATGATATTATTGTTTATGATCTTACCTGCAAGTTGTATACACATATCAAAAGGAGCACCTTAATTGCCAGTAGATTCCCTAGAGGCCCTGCTGCAACGGACTGGCAGGACAAAAGATGTTGTGCAAGTTCTCATTGCGATCATGTATGACTATATATGGAACACATGCCTATGATTACTTAGTACTTGGATGCTTTATCTTATTTATCTTTAAATGCCCTTGGTCTTGATTATTACATGAATCGTCTTGTCCATGCAACGCCCATCCATCCATCTGTGGCATCCCGCAAAACCACTACTAGAAAATCGCGTTGTTTTTGTGCATTGCATCATCATGACCGCATGCTCATGTCATCATGCCTCATTGCATTTGAGCATCGTCGTCATCATGCATTTGTTTGTCTGAAACTATTTTCGAAAAACATATTTTGTTTTCTAAATACCCCGCCTTTATTTCAACTCCAAAACCCGGGTCTCCGGATTATTTAGTTTCGTCTACCAATGGATTTCAAAAAACCCCGTTTCAAATAATAAAATATTGATATTATTTTTAGGGGGCAGCCGCACCAGGCCAATCCGACCCAGTCGGCCACCCCCAGTACAAATCAGACTACCCAGATCTTTTCATACCCCGTCCTATTCTACCCACCCTTCAGCCTCCTCACCCCCTCCAATCCCATGTCAACACCTCACCTCTCCCTTTCCCCCCATCCAACCCCGTCTTGCCACCTCAGCCTGGTCCTACCCTACCTAATCCCTCCCCACTCAACTCAACCCACCACACATCACACAAACGCACACACGCAACACCCCACACCTGCCAGCCCCGCTCCCCACACTGCCTGTCCACCTGACCCCACTTGTGCCCCACCCCGGTCCCACCGCGCCCTGGCCCACCACTCCCTCACCCCCACGGAGAAACTCCCGTAGGCCCCACTCCGACACGACCGCGTCCGCGTGATCCCCACGCGAGCAGCCCCGATCCTGCAACCATCTTCCCCCGATGCCTCTCTCCCCCAACTTCCACCGCCGCCTGCAAGCTCCACGCCCCGCATCCCCCCTCTCGCTCGCGAACCTCTCCTTCCCTCGCCCTCCTCTCCTTCAATCCCCGCCGCCAGGACATCTCCTTTTCTCGGGCGCCCCCTCGCTGGCCCCCATTCGTGTCCTCGCCCACCGCTGCCTCACACGGCAGGCCCTGAGCCACGCCGACCAAGCTTCCCCGCCTCCTCATCGCCGTCTCCCCAGGCTCCTCCGACCATCAAGGCGCCGCCATGCTCGCGACCTTGCCGCCGCCTGCTTTCTTCCCCCTTTATGCCGCTCACCTGGCACTTGCAAGCTCCACCGCGCCGGCCTTCACAGCATGGACCGGGAGCACCGCCGTCGCGACGTCCCCCCCTCCGCTGCTCTGCTCCTCCCCGACCACGAGTGCCTCCGCCTGCTGCAAGTCGGCCTCGCGGGGACCTCCTCATCCGCGACCTCCGCCAGGACGCGTCCTCTAATTCTGGGTCGAGTTTGTCTCCATGGTCGGCCCCTCCCGTGTCCCCGTGTTGCCTCAGTCCTCTCCACCAGGTCCATCTCCTTTGTCAGCCGTGGGCCTTTTTTTTCTTCTGCCAGCCACATGTGATCCAAGCACTGTTGTATACCCATGTGGTGTTGATGTTTATTGAAGTGGTGACTAATGTGGTGCCACCCGATGAACCACCCACGCCATAGTCCAAGTCCGACAATAACAATCGAGCCAGAACCACAAAAGCGTCGACAAGATCTCCCTATGATCGCCGCTACTGGGACCAAGTTCACCTTCGATAACTGGAGCTGGAAACTGTCGAGGTATCCTTCACGGATCTGAAGACTGAACACTGGTGCGCCAAGTTCTTCTATGTGGGTGTCACAACCTGGCAAACAAGAACAAGATGCACAAGGACATCGCCAAGGTCGTCGACACGGATTCGCCAAGTACTTCCTCGCGGACGCCAAGTTCTTCACCCCGAATGCCAAGACCGACCCGATACGCGGACCCGACAAGATCTTCGCAACGACAAGATCGGCACCGACCATGGCGGATCCGATGTGCCCCCGACGCCAACCAAGTTCTTCTTCTCGGATGCGACAAGATCGACTTCCGTTGTCCGAGACCGATCTCGTTGAGCCATTCTCCCGTCGAACCCTGAGACCCGACCCCGAACCCCTCGGAGCCGAAGTTCGTCGAACCCTATGTGTGACCCCCTTTATCCGAGACCCTATTTTATAATATTACATTATCAAACTTGTTGCATATAAATAATTCTTGGCGCATGCATATTTGTGTGGTTTGGGGGCATTATGCCGATTCACCTCATAATTAAATATGGGGCCCATATGCGGGCAAATCTAGTCTTATATTGGCCTCATTTAAATTGGTATAGCGAACCGGTGCTATCTTTTGCCATGTTAAGACAACATTTAAATTACAGGGTATCTAAATAACATGAACCTATTAATTAATTGTCGGGACCCCGGTTCCGCTTAATATGGCCTAATTGCATCGCATGCCTGCCATGTCATACATTATACATGCATCATGCCCGATTTTCTACCGTAGTATTAAATAGTGCATCCGGTGTTTCTTCTAGTGCTTTGCTTCTTCACGGATTAGGCTGTTGAGTTGATGCGAGTACCGACCCGATCTTCGGGTGAACCTTCGGCAATGTTTTCAGGCGAGCATCTCCCCCTTTCTACCTATCTTACTTTTATAGTATTTATTCCCTCCTGTTGATCTATTGCTATCTGTGTTGCGATGCTCTAGTTTTCGTACCCGTGTTATCCCTTGCAGCCTTATATTGCCTTGGACACATCCTATTACCTGTTGTTTGGTAGAAAGTTGGACTTGCGCGTCGTAGTCGCTTGCTCTAGTGCTGTTGCGTCTCGTCCAAAACCACAGTTGTTGGAGTTTTGCCGTGTGTTTAATGTTGGAGCTGATCAAGACTTTAATTACTGTTTAATAACTAAAATTGAAGTAGGTAATGCAGAGGCACAGGTGGGCAATAGATGTTATTTGGTTTTTAACCGTCCACTTGTGTCCCGTAGGACCCCGAGTACTTGATACCTGTTCCTTGAATATTCTCGCTATCCACATCCGGGAGGATTATGGGACCCCCCCCTAAGCCAGAGCTTGATTCATTATTATTTCTTGGGGGCCACAAACTAGTTTGACGTTTTATTTACTATCCTGGACTTATGCCATGCTTTACTGCTTTATTTAAATTGTGCGATGTCTCGCACTGTCTGTTAGGATCGGGACACGATTTCACGGTATCGACAAGCCCACCACACTTTCGGGTTCCCGATGCGTTGACCGTCCACCCAAACCTTGAGTCCGTTTGAGTCACTAACTTCGCTATGGTAGCTTAATGGGGTGGCCTCAAATATTTCGAATCCTGATTGCTTTGTCGTGAAGGCCTCGTTGGGTTTTGATTTGGTTTGTCCGAGGTTGATCGAGTGTGTGTTGCTATTTGTGCACCCCGGCCGGGTAAAACTTTCTGAAAGCTGTGTCCGCGGTTATGGACGACTTGGAGCACAGTATCTCGATCATAGACAACTATAACTAAAGTAGTGCTATAAATTTGACTTTATAATGACTAGTAATCAGCTTCACTGTAATGGAATGGCTAAATAAAATTGCCAACAATTGCTTGTTTGGGTTGTTGCTTGCTACCATTGTACCTGACTAGTAAGTATTGCAACTACAACGGAATGGATAAATAAAAGTACCAACAACTGCTGGGTTTTGGGATATCTCATGCTAATTGTATCTGACTAGTAAGTGTTGCAACTACAACGAAATGGTTAAATAAAACTGCCCACTGCTTATTATATCAGGATGATTATCTATACCTGACTAGTAATTGCTGCAACGTTAACTGAATAAATAAAACTGCCAACGGTGTGAGTTCCTCGGTTGACTTCCTCGTTTGGTCTCGAGGGGGAAACACCAGGATGGGTATGTTGGTGGTAGTATCAGGTTGGTTCCGAATAGGTCTTTCTTACCCTCTCCGTAGCCGCTAGTTGTATCGAGTCTCTATAGGTTGTTTAGTGCATGTCGCCGCCGCCGCTGCCGATCCACCATACTGTAGGCGAGGACCGAATTCTAGCCTCGCTGTAATCGGCCTCGATCGACGCCTTCTTTTTCCTTTGCCCTTTGTCGGCACCCCTTTTGTTTAAGTAGGTTTTGAGATCGACGGCGTTAGCAGGGTTACCCTTCCGGCTTGGCCTGGGAAGGGTTATGGACGCCATTGGTTATTCTTCAGGGCTCTAAGCCCCATTTGCATCTTGTCCGTAGTCGGACGCTCTATCATTTTCAAGGTGATCTGGATCTTTGTATTGTAAATCTGTATTCTTGACTCTTTGAGTCGCTGTTGTATATATCTGTTCTGTGGGTCCCATCGAGGACTGTTGTGTAATGTTATTACTTCGTTTTCCACCCGCACGCAAGTGCCTGGTGGGCACCTTTGAATCGTTTCTATGCGGGTTTGGCGGGAAGCGCTGAAACTTGCATAGGGCCGATTCTGAGGGTGTTACAGAGTGGTATCAGAGCTCAGCAGTTGCGATACCCCACAAGTCCAGCCTGTAGGATAACCTAGCTAACGGCCGAAGTAGAGTGTCAAAACTATTTTTCAAAATTGGTTGGATAGTTCTGATTAGGTCTGATTTTACTCCTTACCCCTCTGCTATTCTCCTCTTACCTCTACGCGTTTTGAATCCACCTCTTATCTTTTCTTCGAGTCCAGGATTTCTCGTGGTTGGGTTTCTGTCGTACCTTTAGGGTTTCGCTTCTTTCCTATTATAACGATGGCGCTACAAACATCTTATCTGCATCTATTTGGTGTACCCTTCATCCAATCTTTTTGTTCTTGAACTCTTTATCTATATGTGTTCCTTGCTGGATATCCGTGTCGTTGAAAAACATATGAGTAGGACGAGCATTGGTAAAGTTGGAGTATACCTTGAGCATGTGTTGTTCATGCCAATGGAACCATCGCGGAACCTAATCATTGTGTCTTTCATACAATTTCTGTTGTATCTTCCGGTGTTTTCCGATGCGATGACCTCATCTACATCAGATCCAATGCAGAGCTGGCATCACCCCTTTGTTCCGAATACCGCTTATGAAGATCTTCATTCTAAATTTCGAGAGTTGAGTTGCCTGATTTTCCTATTCATGTATAGAGTTGATAGTTTGGGTACGGGATGGACTGATCACCCTACCCGACTCTTACTGTTCACTCTTGTACATCGAATTGGTGGATCAATGTAACTTTTCCTCTTCTCATGGAAGTTAGAGGTGGCCTTATCTTTTGATACCTCTACCTTCGTCCTTTGTTTCTCCGGAGTGTTCTCTCGACGAATGGGGAACAATCCTTGTTGGTGGTGTCGCCATTTTTAAGCCGAGAAAGAACCCTTGTTAGTGGTGTCGCGAGGATCTACACGAAGCGCGAAGGATCAGATCGTCGGCCTTCTTCCCTGTACCATGAGGCGGATCTCGAGGGCGAGATCCATTGTTAGTGGTGTCGAATTGTGGCATCCCGCAAAACCACTACTAGAAAATCGCGTTGTTTTTGTGCATTGCATCATCATGACCGCATGCTCATGTCATCATGCCTCATTGCATTTGAGCATCGTCGTCATCATGCATTTGTTTGTCTGAAACTATTTTCGAAAAACATATTTTGTTTTCTAAATACCCCGCCTTTATTTCAACTCCAAAACCCGGGTCTCCGGATTATTTAGTTTCGTCTACCAATGGATTTCAAAAAATCCCGTTTCAAATAATAAAATATTGATATTATTTTTAGGGGGCAGCCGCACCGGGCCAATCCGACCCAGTCGGCCACCCCCAATACAAATCAGACTACCCAGATCTTTTCCTACCCCGTCCTATTCTACCCACCCTTCAGCCACCTCACCCCCTCCAATCCCATATCGACACCTCACCTCTCCCTTTCCCCCATCCAACCCCGTCTTGCCACCTCAGCCTGGGCCTACCCTACCTAATCCCTCCCCACTCAACTCAACCCACCACACATCACACAAACGCACACACGCAACACCCCACACCTGCCAGCCCCGCTCCCCACACTGCCTGTCCACCTGACCCCACTTGTGCCCCACCCCGGTCCCACCGCGCCCTGGCCCACCACTCCCTCACCCCCACGCAGCAACTCCCGTAGGCCCCACTCCGACCCGACCGCGTCCGCGTGATCCCCACGCGAGCAGCCCCGATCCTGCAACCATCTTCCCCCGATGCCTCTCTCCCCCAACTTCCACCGCCTCCTGCAATCTCCACGCCCCGCGTTCCCCCTCTCGCTCGCGACCCTCTCCTTCCCTCGCCCCCCTCTCCTTCAATCCCCGCCGCCAGGACATCTCCTTTTCTCGGGCGCCCCCTCGCTGGCCCCCATTCGTGTCCTCGCCGTCCACCTGCTCGTCTCCGTCGCCGGTGCAGGCCCTGAGCCACGCCGACCAAGCTTCCCCGCCTCCTCATCGCCGTCTCCCCAGGCTCCTCCGACTACTGCGAGCGCCGCCATGCGTGCGACCCCGTCGGCCGCCACCCCGTTGGCTCTTCCCCCTTTTGTGGCCGCCTTCCGCCCGCGGCACTTGCAAGCTCCACCGCGCCGGCCTTCACAGCACGGACCGGGAGCACCGCCGTCGCGACGTCCCCCCTCCGCTGCTTTGCTCCTCCCCGACCACGAGCGCCTCCGCATGCTGCAAGTCGGCCTCGCGGGGACCTCCTCGTCCGCGACCTCCGCCAAGACGCGTCCTCTAATTCTGGGTCGAGATTGTCTCCATGGTCGGCCCCTCCCGTGTCCCCGTGTTGGCTCAGTCCTCTCCACCAGGTCCATCTCCTTTGTCAGCCGTGGGCCTTTTTTTTCTTCTGCCAGCCACATGTGATCCAAGCACTGTTGTATACCCATGTGGTGTTGATGTTTATTGAAGTGGTGACTAATGTGGTGCCACCCGATGAACCACCCACGCCATAGTCCAAGTCCGACAATAACAATCGAGCCAGAACCACAAAAGCGTCGACAAGATCTCCCTATGATCGCCGCCATCGACCAAGTTCACCTTCGATAACTGGAGCTGGAAACTGTCGAGGTATCCTTCACGGATCTGAAGACTGAACACTGGTGCGCCAAGTTCTTCTATGTGGGTGTCACAACCTGGCAAACAAGAACAAGATGCACAAGGACATCGCCAAGGTCGTCGACACGGATTCGCCAAGTACTTCCTCGCGGACGCCAAGTTCTTCACCCCGAATGCCAAGATCGACCCGATACGCGGACCCGACAAGATCTTCGCGACGACAAGATCGGCACCGACCAGGGCGGATCCGATGTGCCCCCGACGCCAACCAAGTTCTTCTTCTAGGATGCGACAAGATCGACTTCCGTTGTCCGAGACCGATCTCGTCGAGCCATTCTCCCGTCGAACCCTGAGACCCGACCCCGAACCCCCCGGAGCCCAAGTTCGTCGAACCCTATGTGTGACCCCCTTTATCCGAGACCCTATTTTATAATATTACATTATCAAACTTGTTGCATATAAATCATTCTTGGCGCATGCATATTTGTGTGGTTTGGGGGCATTATGCCGATTCACCTCATAATTAAATATGGGGCCCATATGCAGGCAAATCTAGTCTTATATTGGCCTCATTTAAATTGATATAGCGAACCGGTGTTATCTTTTGCCATGTTAAGACAACATTTAAATTGCAGGGTATCTAAATAACATGAACCTATTAATTAATTGTTGGGACCCCGGTTCCGCTTAATATGGCCTAATTGCATCGCATGCCTGCCATGTCATACATCATACATGCATCATGCCCGATTTTCTACCGTAGTATTAAATAGTGCATCCGGTGTTTCTTCTAGTGCTTTGCTTCTTCACGGATTAGGCCGTTGAGTTGATGCGAGTACCGACCCTATCTTCGGGTGAACCTTCGGCAATGTTTTCAGGCGAGCATCTCCCCCTTTCTACCTATCTTACTTTTATAGTATTTATTCCCTCCTGTTGATCTATTGCTATCTGTGTTGCGATGCTCTAGTTTTCGTACCCGTGTTATCCCTTGCAGCCTTATATTGCCTTGGACACATCCTATTACCTGTTGTTTGGTAGAAAGTTGGACTTGCGCGTCGTAGTCGCTTGCTCTAGTGCTGTTGCATCTCGTCCAGAACCACAGTTGTTGGAGTTTTGCCGTGTGTTTAATGTTGGAGCTGATCAAGACTTTAATTACTGTTTAATAACTAAAATTGAAGTAGGAAATGCAGAGGCATAGGTGGGCAATAGATGTTATTTGGTTTTTAACCGTCCACTTGTGTCCCGTAGGACCCCGAGTACTTGATACCTGTTCCTTGAATATTCGCGCTATCCATATCCGGGAGGATTATGGGACCCCCTGAGCCAGAGCTTGATTCATTCTTATTTCTTGGGGCCACAAACTAGTTTGAGGTTTTATTTACTATCCTGGACTTATGCCATGCTTTACTGCTTTATTTAAATTGTGCGATGTCTTGCTGTCTTGTTTAGGATCGGGACACGATTTCGGTATCGACAAGCCCGATCACACTTCGGGTTCCCGATCGTTCTGACCGTCCACCCAAACCTTGAGTCCGTTTCGGAGTCAGCTAACTTCGTTGCGGGTAGCTTAATGGGGTGGCCCCCTGAAATATTTCTGAATCCTGTGATTGCTTTATCGTGAAAGCCTCGTTGTGTTTTGATTTGGTTTTTCCGAGGTTGATCGAGTGTGTGTTGCTATTTGTGCACCCCTGCAGGGTAAAACTTTCTGAAAGCCGTGTCCGCAGTTATGGATGACTTGGAGCACAGTATCTCGATCATAGACAACTATAACTAAAGTAGTGCTATAAATTTGACTTTATAATGACTAGTAATCAGCTTCACTGTAATGGAATGGCTAAATAAAATTGCCAACAATTGCTTGTTTGGGTTGTTGCTTGCTACCATTGTACCTGACTAGTAAGTATTGCAACTACAACGGAATGGCTAAATAAAAGTACCAACAACTGCTGGGTTTTGGGATATCTCATGCTAATTGTATCTGACTAGTAAGTGTTGCAACTACAACGGAATGGTTAAATAAAACTGCCCACTGCTTATTATATCAGGATGATTATCTATACCTGACTAGTAATTGCTACAACGTTAACTGAATAAATAAAACTGCCAACGGTGTGAGTTCCTCGGTTGACTTCCTCGTTTGGTCTCGAGGGGGAAACACCAGGATGGGTATGTTGGTGGTAGTATCAGGTTGGTTCCGAATAGGTCTTTCTTACCCCTCTCTGTTAGCCGTCAGTTATACCGAGTCTCTATAGGTTGTTTAGTGCATGCTGCCGCTGCCGCTCAGTCCACCATACCTGTGTAGGCGAGGACCGCCGAATTCTAGCCTCGCCGTGTACTGGCCTCAGTACTGACGCTCCTCTTTTTCCTTTGCCATTTGTCGGCACCCCTTTGTTTAAGCAGGTTTTGAGATCGACGTCGTTAGCAGGGTTACCCTTCCGGCTTGTCCTGGGC
Source organism: Avena longiglumis (assembly GCA_030063025.1). Taxonomy (NCBI): domain Eukaryota; kingdom Viridiplantae; phylum Streptophyta; class Magnoliopsida; order Poales; family Poaceae; genus Avena; species Avena longiglumis. Next base: position 141,355,556 of record CP125974.1, read on the forward strand.
AGGGTTATGGACGCCATTGGTTATTCTTCAGGGCTCTTAGCCCCATTTGCATCTTGTCCGTAGTCGGATGCTCTATCATTTTCAAGGTGATCTGGATCTTTGTATTGTAAATCTGTATTCTTGACTCTTTGAGTCGCTGTTGGATATATCTGTTCTGTGGGTCCCATCGAGGACTGTTGTGTAATGTTATTTCGCTTTCCCAAGACGCAAGTGCCTGGTGGGCACCTTTGAATTGTTTCTATGCGGGTTTGGCGGGAAGCGCTGAAACTTGCATAGGGCCGATTCTGAGGGTGTTACACCATCCATATTCCTACCGCACTTTAAATCCTGGTGTTTATTACAATTGTTACTACTGTACTTATTTTACTACTGTTGTTACTTTGCTATTGCTACTACAAAACTGTTGCTACTGATAAACTATTGCGAGTAAGACTGTTTCCAGGTGCAGCTGAATTGATAACTCAGTTGTTAAGACTTATAAATGTTCTGTGGCTCCCCTTGTGTCGAATCAATAAATTTGGGCTTTACTTCCCTCGAAGACTGTTGCGATCCCTATACTTGTGGGTCATCAAGACTATTTTCTGGCGTCGTTGTCAGGGAGCATAGCTCTATTTATAAAGTTCACTTGGAATTACTACTGTTCGCTTCTATCCATTCATCATGGGTAAAACTCGTGATGGAAAAGTTCCTATATTACCATCCACTACAAGAAGAGGTACACTTCTGAACACCTCTGTTGCTCTTGATTCACCATCTGTGATGAGTAAGCTCCTTACACCACCACCACATACACATGTTACACATACTTCTACTTCTGCTGAATATGAAATTGCTTCTGATACTCATGATGTTACTTCTACTATGCTTGATGAGAGTGGTTCATTAGGTCCTTTCCTAGATGCTACAATTGCTAGAACTATAATTGGAAACACTGAAACTCCTTGTGAAGATATTGCTACACCTGTTAGTTCACCAGAGTCTAGAGAGCATCTTAGCTATGATCTTGATGCCGGTTATATTGAAATGACTGATGAATTTATTGAAGAATGTCGAAACAGTCATGTTGCAAGTGCTATTAAAAGTCTTCTTGAGAGATGCACTATTAGACCTAAATTATCCCCTGATGCTAACTTTGCCACATCTCCCATAAATATTAAAGATAAGGATTATAATTTCTCTCTTGATTTATCTTACATAACCATTGTTGAGAAATAGACTTTTTGTGGGACTGAAAATGAAAGTGTCGTGGCACATATGACTGAGCTCTCTAGTATGAGTGGCTTATTTTCTGCTGATATTAAGAAACACACCTACTTTGTTGCTAAAATTTTCCCTTTTTCATTGAAACGAGAAGCTAAAGCTTGGTTTAATAATTTACCTCCTGGATCTATTGATAGTCCTGATTGCTTGATTAATACTTTCTTTTAGAAATATTTTCCTCCTAGTGCTCAACAGGACATTTTGCAGGAACTTTTTGATTTTAAACAAGGAAAAGAGGAGAAATTGCCTAAATCTTGGGCAAGGTTTTGTGCTTTAATTCAAGCACAGCTTGGATGTCCAATACCTAAAAATGAGTTTCTTGATATATACTATAATGGACTAACTGATGAATCTAGGACATACCTAGATAGTTGTGCTAGTTGTGTTTTTAGGAAAAGGACTCCCGATGAAGCTGAGGAATTAATGGCTAAAATAAGCAAGAATTATGATGATTGGACTATACCTGAGCCAACTACACCTGAGCCAACTGTGCCTGAGCCAATCCCAACACCAACACCAAAGAAGAGATGAGTGATTGAATTAAATGATGAAGTGATGAAGGAAGCTAAGAAATGTCTTAAGGAGAAGGGTATTAAATCTGGAGATGTGAAGAATTTACCTCCTATAGAAGAATTATGTAAGCTAACCTCTCACTCATCCACTATTGAGGTACACTCTCCAACATTTTTATGAAGGGGATATTCCTTATTCTAAACCTCCTGATCAGTGCTTAAAAGAATTTGATATTTATGTTGTTAAGCAAGATAATTTTAATAAGAGAGTGCAGAATCATTTAATGGAAAACTATAGAGCTATTAATGAGTTGCATGATATTGTGGAAAGAACCTCAAATGATGTTAAAATGCTTGTTAAACATTTCCAAATGGTTCAAACTCAAATTGATCAACTTACTAAAGTACAAAAATTTTTGCTGGTTAATTCTTCTAGAGAAAAAAATGCTTATGAAATTATAACTAGAAGTGGTGTTTCCACCCAGGACCCCTTATATCCCTAGGGACATCCTAAAAGAATTGAACACGATTCTCAACAAGCTAAAAATAGTGGTACTTCTTCTAAAAGAAAGAAAAATAAACATAAAATAGTTGTGGAATCTTCTGAACCTGCTATAGATCCTAATAATATATATGTCTCTGATGCTCAAACTAAAAGTGGTAATGATAAAAATGATGCTCCTAATAGTATATATTTCTACTTTGCTTGCTAATTATTCCTTCAATGGTAAGATTCCAAAGAAACTTGGTGATCAAGGTATTCCAACTATTCCTTGCTCTATTAAGAATAATTATGTTAGAACTACTTTATGTGATTTGGGAGTTGGAGTTAGTGTTATGCCTTTTTTCTCTCTACAAGAGACTCCAGCTAGAAGAGTTGATACCAACTGATATATCTCTGCAAATGGCTGATAAGTCAACTACTATTCATGTTGGTATATGTGAGGATGTTCCTGTTCAAGTGGCTCATAATTGCTTGGTTTTAACTGATTTTGTTGTGCTTGAGATGCCTAAAGATGATAATATGTCTATTATTCTTGGGAGACCTTTTCTTAATACTGCAGGTGCTGTCATTAATTGTAATCAAGGAAAAGTAAATTTTAATGTTAATGACAAGGAGCATACTGTCTATTTCCCCAAGAAGATTGATAAGAATTATGGCCTAAAATCAATTGAAAATATTGAAGGCATCAAAGTTGGAGAAATATATTGTTCCATACTACAAGAAAATTATGAAACTATTATGATTGGGGCTATTGATATCAAGGTTGAGGTAGCATAATCATTTAGTGAAATGTAAAGTTTTACTTCATATAAAATTGTTTTGGTAACAAGACTTTATCAACCTTGTTAACAAAGGGATTTTTATGAACAAAACAATGTTTTCATCATTAATTATCCTTGCTCACTTTTATTTTCTCTATCCCAATCTTTGCTCTTCACCTTGTTCATCTTTGTATTTCTAGTTTCTTGCATATTAGAGTGTCTTAGAACTTCTGTAGTTTTAATTTAGATTTGTTTTTGAATCATTCGAAAATCATCTTTCTGCAAGAAAATCATTTATTAATACCTGAAAATTGCTCAAAAATAAAGTTTCTCGAAAAATTCCATAAAAATCCTATTAATTTTTTACGTCAAAAAAGTGGCAGAGAGGCACCTGGAGTGACCCAGGGGGCCCACTAGGCAGGCACCCCACCTGGTGGCGCGGCAACACTAGGGGCGCTCCTAGCCATGGTGTGGGCCACCCCTGGCCCTCCACTTATTCTCCCCGCCAGCCATCTCTCTCTCTCTCTCTCTCAAACACCATTTCATTGCTCAAACCTGTGTTCTTGCTGTTCTTGCTCATGATTTTTGATCTCCTTGCTCAGCCCACCTCTGCTGCTGAGATTTGGAGCATTTGTTCTCCGTTATGTGATCCTCTGCTTGTCCAAGTAGATTTGTGATTAGTGGATTATATCTTGAGTATTTTTCTACTGTAGGTGACAGGTTATGTGAGCTTGCATGCTTGTTATTTGCTTAGAGAAATTGTTTTGATACATGTTTAGCCCTCTTGAAAGTTCCCATAGTAGTTCCCTTCATTATGTAGTTACTTTGAAATTTCTTATTGTGATGCATGTCTAAAATTTCAGAAAATGAGATGAATGAACGCCAACTCAACCAACATGAACTGAGGGTGCTTGAGGTCATGAAAGTCCACCGTGAGGAGGAAGTTTTTCCTTCCATTTATCTATGCCTCGAATTCATGAGGGCTGCAGGAATTTTTCAAGATTTCCAGACTCTAATTTCTTATGCAGGATTGGAGCATTTTGTTGGAGATGGACCTTACCAATATGTGAAACTAACTATGCCTGTGGTGCAGGATTTTCAATTTATTTGGTCTTTGCCTAACCCCATGGTTCATTACAAAATTTATAATCTAGCTATCAACCTCCCTTTTGATGATTTTTGTGCAGCTATTAAAGTGCCATAGTGGGGTTCGTGCAAGAAGATTAGGGAGCGGCCTACACCACTCGTGGACTTATATGCAAAGATTTTCTAAGGGAGCAGCTTCTCAAAGGAGAGTGGTAAAATTTGAAATATTCATCTCCCATCTATTCGATATTTTGCCTATTTTATTGTCGAGTGTGTTCTTGCTAGGAAGACTGCTAGTAAATTATCTTCATATGATCTAGCATTTATCTTAGCTGCTTTGAAACGGGATAGGACTTATAACTTGGGTTCTTTGATAGCTTTCCGTCTTGCTACTAACCGCGAGAAAGATGGAATTTGTGGAGGCCTTATTGCCTGTCGTTTATTAGCTTTGCATTGTGTAGCGCCTCATCACTCAGACATACAGTTTCCCATAGAGATGCTTGATCTTAATTCCATGATACAACATAAATTTGTTTCTTCTTGGGCTAGTTTGAGCGATTTATCTTATGACATAACCTTTCTCAAGAGTGGATGGAGGGGAGGTAAGTCTGAGCGAGTAGTCCTTCTGCCTGCACCTGCTTTGGTTAACCTAGATACCTGATACGTCCAATTTGCATCACCATTCTATATCATAATTTGCCTCTGTTCATTGATATATTTCTTATTAATAGGTGTTACTTATGTCTTTTCATATGTTTTTGCATGTTGGATGATTCTTGGAGGATGAACTGCTGGAGTCAGGATTCTGATGGATAAAGAGGTGTTTTGATGCAATTTCGCGAAGATCAGAAAAATACCAGAAAAATTATGGAAAATCATATTTTCTCAGAAGATGAAGGAGTCCAGAAGGGGAGGCGGAGATGGGCCACAGGGGCCCACACCCCCCAGGCGCGGGCCATCCCTAGGCCGTGCCTACACGGGGTGTGGCCCACCTGGCCCACCTCTGGCTCCGCCCTCTCGCCTATATCTTCCCCTCGAAACCCTAAAACACGGGGGGGGGGGGGGGTGACCACAGAAAGATTCCTCTGCCTCTGCGGGGCGGAAAACACCGAGAGAGAAAGAGCTCTCCGACAGACAGATTTCTGCTAGGGAAATTCCTTCCCGGAGAGGGGAGATCGTCGCCATCAACACCGTCATCAAGCTAGACTTCATCGGGATCATCATCATCATCCACACCATCATCTCCACCAGCACCATCATCACCACTCCATCCCTTTGTAACAATTGTGTTGAATACTTGCGTAGTTCTTAGGGGAACTTTCCCGGTATTGATTACTATTGTAGTTGATGCTTGTGAGTGGAACCATTGGATTATTGTTTATGTTCAGATTGTTATCCATCACCATATCATCTTTGATCTTGATCCATATGATGTCTTGTGAGTAGTTCGTTTAGTTCTTGAGGACATGGGAGAAGTCATGTTGTTAGTAGTGGATTTGTGTTGAGATATTGTTCAATGGTTTAGTATTTAAGTTGTGGTGCTATTCTTCTAGTGGTGTCATGTGAACGTCGACTACATGATACTTCACCATTTATGGGCCTAGGGGAATGCATTGTGTATTTGGCTACTAATTGTGGGGTTGCCGAAGTGACAGAAACCTGAACCCCCGTTAGGACACCATTGCACAAGGGAGCGTAGGATCTCAGAGTTTAAGGCTGTGGTTAGGTTTATATCTTAATTGCTTTTCTGTAGTTGCGGATGATTGCAGGGGGTCTAATAACAATTATGTATTATTCCAAGTAAGGTCGGTACATTAGCACAAGTTCACCCACACAACATTTACAACACCAGAGAAGACTACTCAGCTATTTGAAGAGAAAGCACTAGACAGTATTCCCATGTGTCCTCGAGAACATTTGGTCCTTATAAGTATTTCCACCGGCTTGTCCTTTGCTAAGAAAGGATTGGGCCACTTGCTGCAGTTGTTTGTTGTCTTTATTACTTGCACTTTGTTCCTTTGCTTTATCAGAAAACCCCTAAAAATCCGTTTGCTAAGTATTTACAAAGATTTCCTGCTCCATACCACTCGTCAACACCTTCTGCTCCTCGTTGAGATCGACACTCATATTTATCAAAAGTACTACAATACACCCCCTATACTTGTGGGTCATCAAGACTATTTTCTAGCGCCGTTGCCGGGGAGTGAAGCGCTATTGAAGAGTGGAACTGGTAAAGGAAACTTCTACTGTGAGTATTACTTTTTATTTCTGTTTGTTACTTTATTTCAAATATGGATAACCCACTTGGTTTTCTGTTTGGGAAAACTACTACCACTATTAGGGTAGTAGATGAACCACCACCTGTTGATATAGATCCTTTTAAGATACCTACAAGTAATGTTGATTGTGTTATGGATAATTATAATTTAGGGGATGGAGATGTCCACCCTTGTGAACATTAGCTTTTTATCCATGAATTATGTGGGTTGTTTAAGTGTGCAGGTATCACAACTGAATAGGTGAAGAAGAAGTGTAGAGGTCCCAACCTTCAATAAGGTAGAGATCCCTGTGTTTACAATGCTAGTCCCTGGATCAATAGCTAGCATCCAAATTTAAGATGTAATATCAAGAAACAAAGGTCATAATACAACTTTATAACCAGGAATAAAATAATTTATTACATCTTACATAGCTCATTTGGCTATCTCATTACAATGCAGCAGAAAATAACCCTAGCATGGGGTCCTTCATCTTCAAAGTGCCACAGGCAAACATGTTGGTTGTAGACTTGTAATCCTAATCATTAAACTTCACTAATATCAAACAAACCTGCAACATAACAGGTTACAGCCATAAGGGTCAATACATTTGAATTGTATTGGCAAGTGATACAATAGTAGTATAGTGGAGTCTATCATCTATATGCATTTGGCTAAGTGGAGCTTAGGCTTGCATTTCTCAAAATATATTTTCCTTATCATTTGAAAACACTAAGTTTTTGTTTGACAAAAATCACCCAAGGCATCTACCAATCCTTGATTGAAGATCCTTATCCCTTGTTCAACCACAAGTTTTTAACTTAGAAATTGGGATGAGGAGATTCTTGATAGCTTCCATGTCTTGATGCTCAAATTGTACTTTACCAGGGACATGGCTAAGTACTTAGATTTTACACTCTGCAGAGGTGGTGCACTTTCCCCACAAGACTTGGTTTCACCAAGACAAGATCTTTCAGAAGCCTTCCCTTAGACCAGAATGGACGCGTTCCAACCTATCAAAACCCTACCACCAACTGTCCATTTGGCTAAGTTATTGCAACCTATATGATCCAGGCAGAGCCCATAATGCCAAGTGGCTACACTTGAAGCTTCTCAACATTTGACATCTCAAATCTCTTTGTTCCTGAGTGGCCATCCACAAGTGAGATATCAAGTTTTCCCCAGTATACTGGACTTGGTGATGCCCAAGTTTTCCCCAGCATACTGGACTTGCATAGCCACTCAACACAAACCATTCTTTCCATTCCACCCAGGTGATTCATTCACTTAGTTGTTTTATTAAACAAAACACAAGTCCTTGACTTAGAAATATTCCATAGCATGAAATATAATCCACCCTTGTTTTCTACTAGCTAAGCTAAGCATGATAGTAGTAGGAATCTTAACTAAGGATATTTCTACTAAGGTTTCATCTACCAGGATTTCCCATGGGCATAACTTATACTTAGCAAAAATTCCAATGCAAGTCCTACTTAGAAATATCACTAATGCATAGTGAAAATAATGGGACAAAAGTATGAAGCATCACTTGCCTTGTTGGTAGAGAATATAAGTTCACTCCTTGTCCTTGCAATATTCACACTCTACAAATCACTACAATTCAATCAAGCAAGGCACAAATTCAATCTACCACTCAAGCAACAATACATAAAATAATAGAAACAAAACAATGCATGCAAGCATGCCAAAGATTGTTTTATTTGGAAAAGTGGTTTCTAATAGGTTATAAATATTTGAAAGCACCTATTGTTCATTTTATAAAGTGGAAAAATCATTTGCAAAAGATTTTACTTCATAAACCATTTTTAAACCAAGTCATTATTTTATGTGGTTGAAAAATGTCTTTAGCAAAGTAATAATTTTTATAGGGTTCACCAAATACATTTTCAAATCATAAAACTTGGTGTTTGGGGTCAGAGAGTTTAAATCAAAACATTTCTCAAAGGTTTTCCTCTAAAATCATTTTTAAACCATAATCAACATTTTTATTTGGCTAGAAATGTTTTAAATCAAATATTCATTCTTTTGCTTCACCAAATACATTTTTGAAACAACCAATTGATTTATAGGGTCAGTAGGTTCAAAAAAAAACCATTTTCCAAATATTTTATCCCCAAAATCATTTTAGAACAAATTTTATATTCTAAACATGCATACACAAGTTTCTGCAAAAACAATCATTTTTTCAGAAGCAACTTACTAAACAAAGTGCATGGTCAGAAAGTACTTGTCTTGATGATTCCATTGATATAAAATTTACAAAATTTGGACGTGTGGTTTGAAAGTTAGAATTTTTCAAATTGGCACATCAAATAGAACAAGTTTCTGTTTTTAAAACAGATTCCAGGCCACGTGTCTAATTCCTATTCGTCGGTACCGTTTCGGTTGGATCGACCTTCCTGGGCCGTCATATCTAATTGACTATGCACGGTATAGATCAAAGGATACCCCTTCGATTAAGATTCTATCGCGACCATCTGATTAAGATCCTACGGTCCTTATCACTTTGACCATTAAGCTGCGGCGCTGGCGGCGGCGTGTGGCGACGCTGGCTCTGGCTACGGCGTTGCTGGCGATGCAGGAAGCGAGGGAGGAAGGGGAGTGGCTCACCAGGTTCGCCGAAGTGTGGGGATGCTCAAGGCGGTCCTTGCTGGTGAAGGGGCGCTCGGGGTGGTCGACAATTGCTCGACGGAGTCATGGTCACCGTCGGTTGCGCTCAGACGTCGACGGGGGCAAGGATATATGCCACGGGAAGGAAAAATAATGGTAGCGTTAGATGCGTACTGGGTCTGTGATCATGTATGCATCAACGAGAGGTATGGGGGTGGTTAGTTACTACCTGGAGGCTTCGTCGGAGAAAGGGCAGACGACGACGCTGCTGGTCGTCGTCGTTGCCGACGCTGGGGGGCACGCTTGAGTGAGCCGAGGCCACTGGGAGGTGTAGTGGTTGATGGGGAACAATTCAGCGTGGTCGAGGAGGCAAGGGCAGGCGAGGTCTGGTCGGATTCGTCGCCGGAGTATCGTCGGGCAGAGGGACTTCAAGGTCAACATTCCAGCATCCTGGTGGCTCCTGTGGGGTGAGGTCTGGGGGAGAAGAGAGAGGAGACCAGGGCGATTAATAGGGCACAGTCGCAGCGAGTAATGGCCACGGAATCAACACGAATTGAAGCTGTCTTCAAATGCCAGTAACGGCGAGGAGGAAAGAGGAGGGCGGGTTTCACGCGAGGAAGATGATGCCAGCATGGCACGGGTCCGGGGTGTCAGCGAGAGAGGAAGAGGGGAGGTGGGGTCCAACTGTCATTCGCTGTGCGGGTCAACTTGTGAGTGAGAGAATAACGTTTTGGGGGAGAGAGGAAAATGGGCTGCTGGGCCTGGACTGGGTCTGTCGGGTTGGGCTGCTTTTGTTCCTTTTTTTTGTACAAATTCTTTTTCCCTTTTTCCAATTCTTTAAATCTGCTTTGGTTTTGTTTAATTAATTCACACATCAATTTGAATTCAAACTTCTCTCAAATTTTTTGTGAAATCAAACACTGATTACTAGTTCATTTTAGAGTCAAAATTAGAATATTTCCTTTATTCTTTTAGGGTCTTTTAAATATTTACTTAGGCCCTTGTTTTAACTCAAATAAGATTTTAATAATAATTCAAACACCATTTAAACTTCTAAATCCTTCCAAATCTTTTCATTAGATTTTTATTGGTTTAATTGGGTGTCAAATAATTGGAAAATTTTTTAATGTGATTTATTAATTATTTAAAACTGGATTTATCTTTATTCAAATAGAATTTGGTTTATGCCATTTTATTTTATTTTTGGAAATTATTTATCCAATATTTTATTGGGATTTGGATTATAATCATTCCACTTGTTTATGGATTTTGCCAAGATTTTAATTTGGTCTTTAATTATTCCTTATTTATAAAATCCATATCTTTTTATTTAGAGATCCAAACTTGGTGATTCCAATTTGTAAAATCTTATTTGATATTTATTTATCCTTTTAAATATATTTAGGATCATTTTCTCATCATTTGGTATGGATTTCTAGATAGGTTCTTTATTAGCTTTGGAAATTACTTTTCCTTATCTTATTAAATTCATAAGATTTTATCCATGGTTCCAAATTAAGTGAAACCAATTTCTATGGTCTTATAATATTTCTATTTGTCTTTCTTGATCTTTTGTAAATGTTTGTTGAAAAATTTTTATATGGATCAAATCCATAGACTTGGAGATAACTTGGAAATGATTTCTATTCCCTTAGGGCTTAGGGTTTGGATTTATTTTCCAAGTGTTTAAATTTCAAGATACATTCATTGAGGAATGCATTTCTCTTGTTTTGGATTTTGTTGGATTCAAACTTTAATTAAAGTTTGTTAAAGATGGGATTTTAAATTTCCAATTAGAAACAAAAGTTTCTTTTCACCCTAAAATTCAACAATTAATTATTTTGTTTATTTATTTTTCACATTACAAGATTTGGAAAATCTTGGGATGTGACAGGCTACCACCCTTAAAATAAATCTTGTCCCGAGATTTGGGAAGGCTAGGGTTACAAGTTGGCTTCAAAACAACTAGGGTACTACCACCCTTAAAAAATTTCCAACTAGATTACTTCTTGGCTTGCTTGGAATCTTGGGGAAACTTCTCTAGGCAAACATCTGCATAGTGTCCTTTGTTTCCACATTTGAAACATGTGGCAAGGCTGAGATCCTTCATGGGTTTTATCTTGTGCTTCATCTTTTCTAGGCAATTGCTTGCATAATGCCCTTGGTTACCACAATTGTAACATGTGATAAGATTGAGTTCATCACGTATCTTCTGTGGACAAGTTGCTACATAATGGCCTAGCTCTTTGCAGTTGTTGCACCACACTTGGTTAATCTCCTTATATTTTTGCTTCTTCTCTAGACATTCATTGGCATAGTGTCCCATTTCTTTGCAATGGCAACATTGCACTTCGCTTTTGTCCTTCTTCTTCTTGGGTTTCTCCAAAGCTAGGAGTGCTTCTAGTTCATGTTCTTCATATGTTATCTTAAAGGTAGGACAAGTTCCTGGTCTCCTTGACCTTTTCCTTGGGTAATACATATGTCTCCTCTTTGGTCCATCAAATTGAGTCACAAGTTGAGACTTTCCTTTGTCTTCATCCTTCTTGGTAGACTTTGCTCTTTCATGGTAGTCTGCAATCTGTTGTTGCACTCCACCTTGTTTCCTTTGTTGAACTATGGAATAGATGGGGCATTGGATAGGGACATGATTATTTTCTTCACATAGGAAACAAGTAGCTTGAGATGTGGGGCATTGGTCAGCTGGATGTTTCTCTTCACAATTGGGGCATTGATCTTCATGCTACTTGGAAATGTGATCCTTGTCTCCACAAACATTGCAAGCTTGGGTTCCCTCTAGAATATCATCATTGTCGTCCTTGTTGTCACATGCTCCTTGGGAAGAGTTGTCTCCCATGTTGATCATTTGATTTGTCACCTTATGCAACAATTGGGTTTGGGTTTCCAAAAACCTTTGCATGGTTGGATCTACCTCACTGGTGTTGGCTAAAAATTGAGCTGTCACTTGGTTCAACTGGGTTTAGGTTACTATGAGTTCTCTCATGTTGTCCTCTTGGTTGTTGTTGTTGTCACCATCCTTGATGTTGGAATTTCCTGGAGTAGTCATCTGTTTGGGTTGGATTGGGATTAGAATAGGCAAGATATCTCTAAGTAAATAATTATAATCACACACATCACAATTCACACAAGCAATGTGCAAGCAATCACAAACAAACATTTCACTCAAACAACAAAGTTCAAGCACATTTTTAGGCAACAAAATATTTTTGTTACACCACATAAGTTGGTGTGTTTGATCTATACTTAATATGGTGGTCCATCTATATGGTTCACTTGAGATCTTTCCATCTTTCTTGGTTGATTCTTCTTGCATGAGATCATGGTTTCTTTGGAAAAATTATTGTGTCTTAGTCACAAAATTCCAAAGGTGATGATTATTCCTTCTAAGTTGTATTTCCTTAGTCTTCAATTCTTGAGCAATATTTCTTGTCTCACTTGTAGTCCTTAGTGACATCCAAGTTGAAGTCCTTGGTGAAAATTAAGTTGAAATCACTTGAAGATGTTGAAGTCATTAGAGTTGATGAAGTCCTTTGCACATGGTGAAGTCTTTGGCCATGGGGTAGGCTTTATCCATCAAGTTGAAATAGAAGAGATGTAGAGTTAAAGCCAAAAGGTTGAGGAAATAGTTTACAAGATTGTTTGTAAATAACTTTTGGAACAAATACAACTCCTATTTTTCTAAGGGGTTTTGTCCAATCCTAGGGTTACAATCCTACAGGCAACACAATGCTCTGATACCATCTATAGAGGTCCCAACCTTCAATAAGGTAGAGATCCCTGTGTTTACAATGCTAGTCCCTGGATCAATAGCTAGCATCCACAGTTAAGATGTAATATCAAGAAACAAAGGTCATAATACAACTTTATAACCAGGAATAAAATAATTTATTACATCTTACATAGCTCATTTGGCTATCTCATTACAATGCAGCAGAAAATAATCCTAGCATAGGGTCCTTCATATTCAAAGTGCCACATGCAAACATGTTGGTTGTAGACTTGTAATCCTAATCATTAAACTTCACTAATATCAAACAAACCTGCAACATAACAGGTTACAACCACAAGTGTCAATACATTTGAATTGTATTGGCAAGTGATACAATAGTAGTATAATGGAGTCTATCATCCATATTCATTTGGCTAAGTGGATCTTAGGCTTGCATTTCTCAAAATAGATTTTCCTTATCATTTGAAAACACTAAGTTTTTGTTTGACAAAAATCACCCAAGGCATCTACCAATCCTTGATTGAATATCCTTATCCCTTGTTCAACCACAAGTTTTTAACTTAGAAATTGGGATGAGGAGATTCTTGATAGCTTCCATGTCTTGATGCTCAAATTGTCCTTTACCAGGGACATGGCTAAGTACTTAGATTTTACACTCTGCAGAGGTGGTGCACTTTCCCCACAAGACTTGGTTTCACCAAGACAAGATCTTTCAGAAGCCTTCCCTTAGACCAGAATGGACGCGTTCCAACCTATCAAACCCCTACCACCAACTGTCCATTTGGCTAAGTTATTGCAATCTATATGATCCAGGCAGAGCCCATAATGCCAAGTGGCTGCACTTGAAGCTTCTCAACATTTGACATCTCAAATCTCTTTGTTCCTGGGTGGCCATCCACAAGTGAGATATCAAGTTTTCCCAGTATACTGGACTTTGTGATGCCCAAGTTTTCCCCAGCATACTGGACTTGCATAACCACTCAACACAAACCATTCTTTCCATTCCACCCAGGTGATTCATTCACTTAGTTGTTTTATTAAACAAAACACAAGTCCTTGACTTAGAAATATTCCATAGCATGAAATATAATCCACCCTTGTTTTCTACTAGCTAAGCTAAGCATGATAGTAGTAGTATTCTTAACTTAGGAGATTTCTACTAAGGTTTCATCTACTAGGATTTCCCATGGCATAACTTATACTTAGCAAAAATTCCAATGCAAGTCCTACTTAGAAATATCACTAATGCATAGTGAAAATAATGGGACAAAAGTATGAAGCATCACTTGCCTTGTTGGTAGAGAATATAAGTTCACTCCTTGTCCTTGCAATATTCACACTCTACAAATCACTACAATTCAATCAAGCAAGGAACAAATTCAATCTACCACTCAAGCAACAATACATAAAATAATAGAAACAAAACAATGCATGCAAGCATGCCAAAGATTGTTTTATTTGGAAAAGTGGTTTCTAATAGGTTATAAATATTTGAAAGCACCTATTGGTCATTTTATAAAGTGGCAAAACCATTTGCAAAAGATTTTACTTCATAAACCATTTTTAAACCAAGTCATTATTTTATGTGGTTGAAAAATGTCTTTAGCAAAGTAATAATTTTTATAGGGTTCACGAAATACATTTTCAAATCATAAATATTGGTGTTTGGGGTCAGAGAGTTTAAATCAAAACATTTCTCAAAGGTTTTCCTTTAAAATCATTTTTAAACCATAATCAACATTTTTATTTGGCTAGAATTGTTTTAAATCAAAGATTCATTTTTTGCTTCACCAAATACATTTTTGAAACAACCAATTGATTTCTAGCGTCAGTAGGTTCAAAACAAACCATTTTCCAAAGATTTTATCCCCAAAATCATTTTAGAACAAATTTTATATTCTAAACATGCATACACAAGTTTCTGCAAAAACAATCATTTTTTCAGAAGCAACTTACTAAACAAAGTGCATGGTCAGAAAGTTCTTGTCTTGCTGATTCCATTGATATAAAATTTACAAAATTTGGACGTGTGGTTTGAAAGTTATGAATTTTTCAAATTGGCACATCAAATAGAACAAGTTTCTGTTTTTAAAACAGATTCCAGGCCACGTGTCTAGTTGCTATTCGTCGGTACCGTTTCGGTTGGATCGACCTTCCTGGGCCATCATATCTAATTGACTATGCACGGTACAGATCAAAGGATACCCCTTCGATTAAAATTCTATCGCGACCATCTGATTAAGATCCTACGGTCCTTATCACTTTGACCATTAAGCTGCGGCGCTGGCGGAGGCGTGTGGCGGCGCTGGCTCTGGCTACGGCGTTGCTGGCGATGCAGGAAGCGAGGGAGGAAGGGGAGTGGCTCACCAGGTTCGCCGAAGAGTGGGGATGCTCAAGGCGGTCCTTGCTAGCGAAGGGGCGCTCGGGGTGGTCGACAATTGCTCGTCGGAGTCATGGTCACCGTCGGTTACGCTCAGACGTCGACGGGGGAGAGGCTACAGGCCACGGGAAGGAAAAATAACTGTAGAGTTATATGCGTACGGGGTCTGCGATCATGTATGCATCAACGAGAGGTATGGGGGTGGTCAATTACTACCTGGAGGCTTCGTCGGAGAAAAGCGGGCAAGGCGGCGTCGTCGTTAATATGGGGGCACGCGAGTGAGCTGAGGCCACTGGGAGGTGCGGTGGTTGATGGGGAACAAGTCAGCGTGGTCGAGGAGGCAAGGGGAGGTGAGGTCTGGTCGGATTCGTCGCCGGAGTATCGTTGGGCAGAGGGACTTCGAGGTCAAAATTCCAGCAGCCTGGTGGCTCTTGTGGGGCGAGGTCTGGGGGAGAAGGGAGAGGAGACCAGGGCGATTAATATGGCACAGTCGCGGCGAGTAATGGTCGCGGCATCAATGCGAATTGAAGATGTCTTCAAATGCCAGTAATGGCAAGGAGGAAAGAGGGGGCGGGTTTCACGCGAGGAAGATGATGCCAGCATGTCACGGGTCCGGGGTGTCAGCGAGAGAGGAAGAGGGGAGGTGGGGTCCAACTGTCATTCGCTGTGCGGGTCAACTTGTGAGTGAGAGAATAATGTTCCGGGGGAGAGAGGAAAATGGGCTGCTGGGCCTGGACTGGGTCTGTCGGGTTGGGCTGCTTTTGTTCCTTTTTTTGTACAGATTCTTTTTCCCTTTTTCCAATTCTTTAAATCTGCTTTGGTTTTGTTTAATTAATTCACACATCAATTTGAATTCAACCTTCTCTCAAATTTTGTGTGAAATCAAACACTGATTACTAATTCATTTTAGAGTCAAAATTAGAACATTTCCTCTATTCTTTTAGGGTCTTTTAAATATTTACTTAGGCCCTTGTTTTAACTCAAATAAGATTTTAATAATAATTCAAACACCATTTAAACTTCTAAATCCTTCCAAATATTTTCAGTAGGTTTTTATTGGTTTAATTGGGTGTCAAATAATTGGAAAAGTTTTTAATGTGATTTATTAATTATTTAAAACTGGATTTATCTTTATTCAAATAGAATTTGGTTTATGCCATTTTATTTTATTTTTGAAAATTATTTATCCAATATTTTATTGGGATTTGTATTATAATCATTCCACTTGTTTATGGATTAGGCCAAGATTTTTAATTTGGTCTTTAATTATTCCTTATTTAATATTTCTTTCTTCATCTTATAAAATCCATATCTTTTTATTTAGAGATCCAAACTTGGTGATTCCAATTTGTAAAATCTTATTTGATATTTATTTATCCTTTTAAATATCTTTAGTATCATTTGCTCATCATTTGGTATGGATTTCTAGATAGGTTCTTTATTAGCTTTGGAAATTACTTTTCCTTATCTTATTAAATTCATAAGATTTTATCCATGGTTCCAAATTAAGTGAAACCAATTTCTATGGTCTTATAATATTTCTATTTGTCTTTCTTGATATTTTGTAAATGTTTGTTGACAAATTTTTATATGGATCAAATCCATAGACTTGGAGATAACTTGGAAATGATTTCTATTCCCTTAGGGCTTAGGGTTTGGATTTATTTTCCAAGTGTTTAAATTTCAAGATACATTCATTGAGGAATGCATTTCTCTTGATTTGGATTTTGTTGGATTCAAACTTTAATTAAAGTTTGTTCAAGATGGGATTTTAAATTTCCAATTAGAAACAAAAGTTTATTTTCACCCTAAAATTCAACAATTAATTATTTTGTTTATTTATTTTTCACATTACAAGATTTCGAAAATCTTGGGATGTGACAAGAAGTTACTCTCTATATCCTTGAAAGGGAGAGCTGAAGAATGGTATAAGGTGCTGAAGAATGGGCAATCCATGGAATGGGAGGAAATAGTACCTCTCTTTTATTCTAAATTTTATCCTCCCAGTGAAATACATAAGGATAGAAATCTGATACATAACTTTGGGCCTCGTGATGGAGAGAGTACATCTCAATCTTGGGGGATATTGAATTACTAATGCTTAAATATCCTATTCAAGAACTCCCTAACAATATCATTATCAATAACTTTTATGCTAGGCTTTCTCTTCATGATAAAGATTTACTATATGCTTCTTGTGCTGGATCATTCACACGTATGAAGAAGAAGAAGCTAAATGGGATCTCCTAGACCGAATTCAAGAGAACATTGAAGCTTGGGAGAATGACAAAGGGAGAAAGTCAGGTATAAATTATGATTATGAATGCATAAAATCTTTTATGGGAACGGATTACTTCCATGATATTAGTACCGAGTTTGGTCTTGACTCCCAAAGTATTGCCAATTGTTTTAAGGATTTTGTCTCTTACATAAAAATTCCTAAAAAGAAGTGGAATAAGTACCATGCACCTTATAAAGATGTTGTTAGTCATGTTCCTGTTAGAAGCACCGAAGTTTGTACTACTAATCATATTGTGCCTGAATTTTATGTTGAGAAAACACCTTTCCCAGCTAAGGTAAAAGAGTACTCTATGATGACTAGTGTGAATAATAAAGGTACAAATAAAACTGTGGAACCTGATGAGAAAATAAATATTGAACCTATGGTAGCTATTGTGAAAGATCTTGTCACTAAAAATATAGAGGATGAGCACATTATCTTCTGTGAAGACGCTTCTAATATTATTTCTCATCCTAGTAAAGCTAGAAAAGCTAGTTTCCCTGTGCTTTCTGTTAGAATTGGTGATCATTGCTATTATGGTTTATGTGATATTGGTGCTAGTTCTAGTGCTATTCCTTATGATCTTTATAGGGAAATTATGCATGAAATTGGTCCTTGTGAGATTGTGGACATTGATGTGGTTATTCACCTTGCTAATAAGGAAACCATATGCCCTATTGGTATTGTAAGAGATGTGGAGGTCCTCTGCAGTAAGATTAAGTATCCTGCTGATTTTCTAGTGCTTAATTCAGCAGCTAGCAAAACTTTTCCTATTATTTTTGGTACACCCTTCTTGAACACTTGTGGAGCTATTATAGATTGTAAAAAGGAATTTTTTTAACTAAGTTTGATGGAGATTCTTATGAGTTTAATTTTTCCAAATTCGCTAAAGCTCCTTGTGAAAATAGCTTGCCTAATAAAGATTTCAGGATGGTAGAACTTGCTTCTATTTATCCGTTTTATGACCTTGGACGTCCTTTTGGTGATTGTAAGTATGCTCTTTCTGATGATAAAATTGTTGACATTGACATTTATATTGTCATATTTATTCAAAGGGCTACTAAAAGTTATTATGAGAGAGGGAAACATGGTTTTATGCATCTCAATAATGTTAAGTTTCCCCGTTTAATGTTGAAAGCTTTAAAGTTGCATTTGTTTTGTCTTCCTATGCTAGTGGATTTTTGTTTCAACAATTTGTTTTCTCATGATACCCCCATGCATAGGAAGTGGGTTAGACTCAAATGTGTTGGTTATTTGCTTCTTGATGCTCTCTTTCACTTTAGATATTTATCTCCTATGTGAGCATCTTTGAAACTATCAAGCCTAACTTAAAGGCATTAAAGAAAAGTACTTCTTGGGAGATAACCCAATAGTTTTGTTGTGTCCTGGAAGTTATTTCCTCAGTAATAACCACTCCTTATCCTTTTTGTTTTGGTTTTTGTGTCAAGATCAACTGCTTTTGAGAAGTAGAGGAGTTGTGAAAAGTGGTTGTCCTGGGACAAATTTTTGTGCTGCATTGTAAAAATTCGTAAAGGAGGTCAGTACTTCGGATGGAGCTGTATTTTTGTGTGCTTGTTCTCCAAGTTTTTACCTAACTTTCATTAGTTTTGCACATTTTGATTTGAGCAACAGAAGGTTTTTGAAAAAATCAATCTTTACCTACTGGTCTATTTTGATAGATTTCTGCCATCATTTGCATTTGCCTCTTATATTGATTCCCTTCCAGATTCTTTTGGGTTTTTGGAAAGGAGTTGCTATAGTAGCTTTTGTTTTGATGGATTTCAGTTGAAATGTGTACCTAAAGGTTTATTGTTTTTGCATACACTAATGTGGCTATTGAGGTTTGTGTAAAGCCTTGCATGAAAGAAATTTCTAGGAGTTGGAGAAAAGGAATCTGCAGAGTTCGTCTTTGAATAGGTAAAAGAGGTGAAAAAATAAGGTTCGTGAAAACTCTATCTTTTTATATTTTTTTGATGTTTTTATTACATACGAAAGGTTACAAAATGAAATAGAGGAGTAACCGGAGGCCAGGGTGGCCACACCCACCCTAGGCACGGGCCCCAGCTGGCCGCGCTTGGAGGGGGTGTGAGCCCCTTGAGCTCCGTCTCCGCCTCGTTTTCACACCAGTACCTTCCTTATGCTTTGAAACTTCGTAATATACAACCCCTGGATCCCCCAAGGTTCGTGCATCATGTTCTCTTCGTGTTTTCGTTTCGATCTGTTTCTGTCAGGAAATCTTCTCAAGTTTAGAGCACCATGGTCTCCGCCACCGACAAAGGCAAGAAGCCCGAAGAGGATGATCCTCAAAACCCCAAGGAGGAGGAGATTTTGTTAGGGGATGAAGAAGACATGGAGGAGGACGAGCATCCGGACACCCGCGCTACCGTCGCAAGCATTGGAGTGGTGGCAAATCCTACCAAGCTTAGGAGGACAACACAGATGTCTATAGGAGGGAAACCTCCACGTCTTGTCTTCGTTCCACGGTCACCTCCTCCAGGTACCAAGAACCCCTTCCATACTCTTATACATGAGCAATAATACCAACAGGTGCCCCAAGGGAACTTTCCCTCGGTTTGTGATTTGCCTCGCTCTAACCATGCAGGGAAGGAACACACTAAGAAGGAAGAGTGGGGAAATAATAGCAAGGATTGGGACTCTCGGTCCAATATGATCATGAACCGCATTGAGAAAAATTCGGAGTTAATTTGTACTTTGAACTTCGAGATTGAGGATTTGAGGAAGCTGATTGAGGAGCTTATGAAGAGAACACCACCACCACCGAAGGAGTAATTCGTCATTAGGTTTGGCATACCCTTGGCTTGTTCCAAGCTTGGGGGAGTGCCACAGTATCACATCATTATCTTTTATCTTTTACCTTTTTAGTGGATTCATATCTTTGGTAGAGAAGTTATCTTATAGGTTTGTTTGCATTGTGGAAGTATCTCTCCTTTAGTTGAATATCTATGTATCCCTTGGTGTGAGTGCCTTTATGGAATATTAATGAGAAGTTTCATCTTTTACTTTTTGCTCTTCTTATTTTAGTTTGCAATCTCTATTATATGATTGATCTTGTTGATCAGTATTGGTATCACTTTGGGAGCATCAAGTAGATCTAAATTGGTTTTGGCAAACCGAGCTCTGGTCAGTAGCAACACTTTTTGAGGTTTGAAAGGAAAAGAGAAAAAGCTTACAGGTATTTTGTATCATTTATTTTTTTCTTGATTGGCTCATAAGCTTAGTATTCTTTATTTAAGATCTTTTGTGTCTTCAAGGAAGATTGCATGTTTGGCTTTATCACTTGTAGGTTTGCTTGTTTCCTTCAACTCTTTTGCTTGCTACCCAGCCTTTCTAGCCAAAAACCTGTTTTGAGAAGGCATACTTCTCATGCATCCAACCCCTTTGAACCAAACCTGCGCCATTTGTGTCCACCATATCTACCTATTAGCATTATTTCTATTCCAAGCAAATTCTCAAGCTTTATCCATCTTTTGAATTAAAAATCATTTTGTTATGTGAAAACTATTTAGTAAAGCTCTCATGAACTTGATGCCACACCTTATTTTCTTGCCCCTAATAATCTTGAACCATTATGTCATCAAAGTTGTATATGCTTTCATCTATACGTTGGGATTAGCAGAACCGTGTTGTCACGGGGAAAGCTTTCAACACTTATGGATACATATCCAGTTGATATCATGCTCTTTTGTTTGCGGATGTCGTCGGTGTGAAATAAAAGGGGAGCTTGTAAGTCCATGGAGTTAGAGAAACACCTGGGCCGCTAGCTTAAGCCATGCCTAATCATGGTGGAAACTTGCAGCATAACCATAGTGAGCAATATGTGAAGCATACTCAATAAAAACCTATGCAAATAGCAAATAAAAGATCGCTGAGATGCTCACTGTCTGCTTGCCTTGTCATTTTGATTATGGGATAGCTCCTGTATCATGTGCAAGGGGTACCCCGTTGGCAGTTCTTTATGATACACATGTACTTACAATGACAAGAACTTACCGGTAACTAAAGTTGAGTAGCATGAGGAGCGGCCCTCGTACACAAGGGACATGAGATTGCAAACTTCTATTTCTTCAAGCATATATTCCATCTTTGTTCACTTTAACCTTAATCACCTCAAGATGCTTATGATAGGGACAATGAGGGATCAAAGCTAGTAAGTACCATAATCTTTTGGAAGCTATTTATGACTTGAAATCCCTGCTTCCCTCTATGAAGGGCCTTTCTCCTATTTGCAAGTTGATTCAGTAAACATATTTCCTCTCTATCTCCAGCAAGCATTTGAGTTGTTGTGTTTCAATCATTCATATGATGATTTATTCAATCATGTTCTCTATCTTCCTTGTTTGCACAAGACTCTTGTCTATTAAGTATTACTTTTATGTTTGAGCAAAGAGTACTCTTGTTGTGAAAACTTCTACAAAAGCTTTTTTGTGAAACTTTTTGCCAGCTATTCTCCGACCAAGAACAAAGTTTGCCAATTCCAATTATGATTTATCTTTATGCATCTCTGTTGTTATTCCTATACTTGTTGCAAGCTAAGTTATATAATGGTGAGTTGCTTTCTTCTATGAGTTATGTAATGGTAAGTGTGATGCTTATTGTCTGTATTCTTTTATCGACACTTCACTCCATAAAGATGTGGACATGTTTACTGAGCTCAGTTTTCGCTTAGGGACACGCGAAGGTCTAAGCTTGGGGGGAGTTGATACGTCCAATTTGCATCACCATTTTTCATAATTTGCCTCTATTCATTGATATATTTCTTATTAAGAGGTGTTACTTATGTCTTTTCATCTGTTTTTGAATGTTGGATGATTCTTGGAGGATGAATTGCCGGAATCAGGATTCTGATGGATAAAGAGGTGTTTTGATGAAATTTCACGAAGATCCGAAAAATACTAGAAAAATTATGGAAAATCATATTTTCCTAGAAGACGAAGGAAGCCAGAAGGGGAGGCGTAGATGGGCCACAGGGGCCCACCCCAGGCGCGGGCCACCCCTAGGCCGTGCCTATAGGGGGTGTTGCCCACCTGGCCCACCTCTGGATCCTCCCTCTCGCCTATATCTTCCCCTCGAAACCCTAAAACACGGGGGACGACCACAGAAAGATTCCGCCGCCTCTGCGGGGCGGAAAACACCGAGAGAGAAAGAGATCTCCGGCAGACAGATTTCTGCCGGGGAAATTCCTTCCCGGAGAGGGGAGATCGTCACCATCAACAATGTTATCAAGCTAGACTTCATCGGGATCATCATCATCATTGATACGTCCAAAACGTATCTACTTTTCTGAACACTTTTGCTGTTGTTTCTTGTCTAAACTTGTGTGATTTGGATACAACTAACACGGACTGACGCTGTTTTCAGCAGAATTACCTTGGTGTCTAGTTTTTGTGCAGAAAATCAACTATCAGGAAAAATCCCGGAAAATATGCCAAAAATCCTATTTCACCAGAAGATCCACGGAGCCAGAGTACGAGACGGAGGGGAGCCCTGGGTGGCCCACACCCCCTGCCGCGCGGGTGGGCCCACCCCGTGCCTGGGAGGGGTGTGGCCAGCCGAGGCACCCCCTCGGCCTCTCTCTTCGCCTATAAGAAGCCTCTTGACCTAAAAACCGAGGTGGTTTCATCATTTTTCTAGAAAGAGTTCCACTGCGCCACCACGAAGCATGATTCGAACCGAAACTCCGTTCGGCACCTAGGGACGGGGAATTTGGGGAGGATCATCGCCATCGTCATCACCAACGCCTCTACATCAAACATCAATGTTTCCCTCATCCATGAGTGATTAATCCCCCGCCGTAGGCTATGTGGATGGTAGGGATTGGATGAGTTCTATCATGTAATCGAATAAGATTGTTAGGGCATGGTGCCTAGTATCTCTATTAGTGCTATTTGACTTTGTTGCAACTTGTTGTGCTTAATGCTTGTCACTAGGGCCCGAGTGCCATGTTCTCATATCTGAACTTATTATTGAATCTTTATAGTATTGTTTGTGATCTTATCTGCAAGTTATGTAGACATATCATTGTCTGGATCCAAAGGCCCCGAAGTGACAGAAATTTGTACAACCGGAGGGGATGGCTGTGATGTGAGGATCACATGTGTTCATAGAGTGTTAATGCTTTCCTCCGGTGCTCTATTAAAAGGAACACCTTAATTGCCAGTAGTTCCCTTGAGGCCCCGCTGCAACGGGCTAGCAGGACAAAAGATGTTATGCAAGTTCTCATTGAGAGCATGCATGACTATATATGGAGCACATGCCTATGATTGTTTAGTACCTGGATGCTTATTCTTATTTATCTGCAATTGCCCTAGATTTTGAAGTTACATGTTTAGACTTGTCCATGCAACGCCCGTCCATCCATCCCTATGCCTACCGTGCTCATATCCTACTGTTTGCTACTACTGTTACTATTGCTCCTGTTTTGCTGCTACTGTTGCTACTACAAACTTTTGCTACTGATAAACTTCTGTGAGCAAGAACTATTTCCAGGTGCAGCTGAGTAGATAACTCAGTTGTTAAGGCTTGCAAGTATTCTTTGGCTCCCCTTGTGTAAAATCAATAAATTGTATAATACTACCCTCGAAGACTGTTGCGATCTGATAGGTCAGAAACGTATCTATAATTTTTGATGCTCCATGCTTGTTTAGTATCTACTTTGCTTTACTTGTCTACACTTTGAGGTGCTTATTACATGTTTTATGGTACTAACCTATTAACAAGTTGCAACCGTGCCAGATGCCTGTTTTCTGCTGTTTTTGGTTTCAGAAAAGTTAGTAAATAAATATTCTCGGAATTGGAGCTGGAGGGGGACAAGAAGTCCAGAGGGAAGCTGGAGGAGCCAGCCAGGGGGGCCAGACCCACCCCAGGCATGGGTGGGCCTAGCCCCGCGCCTGGCTAGGGTTTGCCTACCATGGCCGCCTCCTCGGCCTCCCCCTTATCCTATAAGAAGCCCCCGATGCGGAAACCCTAAGGACCCGATCAAATATCCACGAAACCATGTGTAGCCGCCTCCACCATCGTCCCTAGATCGAGGGGCGGATCTGAAGTTCTTCCTGGCACCCTGTCGGAGGGGAGATCATCCCGGAGGCCTTCTCTCCGGTATGATGCGTGAGTAGTTCCACCTTGGACTATGGGTCCATGTAGTAGCTAGATGGTTGTATCTCCTCCTTTGTTCTTTCATGTATAGATCTTGTGAGCTCCATTCATGATCAAGATCTAATATATTTGTAATCATGCATGTTGTGTTTGCGGGGATCCGATGGATATTGAGACTATTATGTTGGTTTGATTAATGGTTTTGTATTTATGATTCTATCATGTCTGTGTTGTTTGTGATCTTGCATGCTCTTCGTTGTTAGTATCTATCTTGGCCAAGTAGTTGCTAGTGACTCCAAGAGGGGGTATTTATGCTCGATAGTGGGTTCATGCCTCTAGTTTCCAAGGGAAGTGACAGAAATATCTTCGGTTGTAGATGTGCTGTTGCCACTAGGGATAAATAAACGGTCTCTTGTTCATGGAACATGTGGACTATTTACCTTACACACTTTGCTTAAAGAAGTTGTCTATTGCTTGCAACTTAATACTGGAGGGGGTTCGGATGATAACCTGAAGGTGGACTTCTAGTCATAGATGCAGTTGGATGGCGGTCTATGTATCTTGTTGTATTGCCCAATCGAATCTCATAGGACCTTTCTGACTAGTAATTGCATTGTTATGCCTTGCTCAGTTCATGTCAATTGCCCTGCTGTAATTTGTTTACCCTTCATGCCATGTTGTTATCTAAGGAGAGCACCTCTAGTGAACTATGGACCCCGGTCCAATCTTTACCATTGATACATCTTCCACTGTTACTTGTTTACTTGCTGCAAACCATTACCTTCCACACCATACGTTTAATCCTTTGTTACAGAAAACCGGTGAGCTTGACAACCTCACTGATTCGTTGGGGCAAAGTCTTGAGTTTGTGTTGTGAAGGTATCCGCGTTGCTTGCAACACCCGTGTGATGTTTCTTTCCTCCTTATGGTTCGATAACCTCGGTCTATACTGAGGGAAAACTTGTTGCTGTGATGCTTCAAACCTTGCTCTTAGGGTTCCCAACAAGACTTCACATCAAGCACCAAGTTTTCTGGTGCCACCAAGGAGTCATCAACAAGTTTTCTGGCATCGTTGCCAGGGAGGCCAAGGCTTCACTAGGGGAGTCCTTCACTTCCTTTCTCTTTACTTTGTTTTTAGTTTGCTTTGTTTCTTTTGATTGGTTTTGTTTGCCTCTTTTCAAAAAAAAACCCCAAAAATTAGTCTTGTTTGGTTTGCTTGCTTTATTCAAAAACACAAAAAAATCACTTCCTGCTCTAGTTGCTGCCATGTCGGGTTTTGGACCAACCTTTAGTTCCCCTATGGTAGAAATCTCTACTTTTAAGCAAAAAAGTGAAGAAAGTTTTAAAGAGGCTTGGTCTAGAATCTTTGCTTTCCAGAAGGAAACTGAGCCTGAGGTAAGCCTTAGCTTGGTTATTGATAGTTTCTACCGCGGTATTGCTCTTCGTTATAGATATGCTTTGGATGCTGTGGCTGAGAAAGATTTTTTTCTATGTACTGAGGATGAAGCTTTTGATGCCATAAGGAAATTAATCATAATCTATGGTAGACCTGGCAAGTCTGATTCTTCTTTCATAAATATTTTTGCCAGGTTGAACACTCTTGAGAATAGTATTGCTTCTATGAATAGTTGCTATCACACGCTTAGGGCTTACCATGATTATGTTCCCATAAATTCTGAGCCTTCAAAGTCGTTTCCCACAATCAAAGTCTCTATAAATACATCACTTTTTTATGCTCGTTGTGATATCATGTCTGAATATTGCCTCATGCCTAAAGATATTTATGATTCCTTAAGTCTTTGGGGGCTTACTAAAGGAGGAGAGGGAATCTCTATTACCAACAATGCCACTATATTGCCCATTGGAATAGCTGAAGGTGTGTTTACAAAAATCTCAGGGAAAATGGTGTCTACTGATTATCTTGTTATTGAATGTGTAGGCAAAGGACAGATCACTCTTGGAAGATCCCTACTGAAGCACCTTGGAGCGGTAATAGATGTGGGAAAAGGCACTATGCACTTTGGTCCTCCGGTGAGTAATCATATCTTTCCTAAGGAGAAAAAGAAAGGTAAGAGAGGAAGGAACAAGAGGGGCAATTCTTCATTTGAAAATACTCGATTCTTCTTGCTTCTTGTGCCTAACTTAAAGGCGTTAAAGAAAAGTACTTGTTGGGAGATAACCCAAGAGTTTCCTTGAGTCTTGGAAGTTATTAATTCAGTAATGAACTATCCTTATCCTTTTTGTTTGCTTTTTGTGCCAAGAATGACCTCTAATGAGAGGGAAGTAAGATTTGGGGAGTTGCTGTCCCGAAACAGATTTATGTCCTCCACCAAAAAAATTCGTGAGGAGGCTCTGTAACTAGGATTGAGCTGAAAATTTACGAATAAATCCCCCAGTATGTTATACAACTTTCATTAGTTAAACACTTTTTATTTGAGCAACAGAAGATATTAGAAAAAATCGGTTTCTACCTGCTGGTCTCTTTTGACAGATTTCTTCCATTATTTGCATTTGCTTCTCATTGATTCCTTTTTGAGTTCTATTTAGGTGAATTGAGCTTTTTGAAGGAGTTACTATAGTAGCTTGTGTTTTTAGTGAAAATCCTTGCTGTTCCAAAGCTTTTCCAAGAGGTATAATATCTTTTGAATACACTAATGTTGCTAATGAAGATTGTGTGAAGTTTTGTATGAAGGAAAAAATTTCAGGTGTAAAGAGAGAATGATGCAATGAGATGAAGAATGGACAAAAGCTCAATCTTGGGGATGCCACCATGGTGTCACCCCAAGAAATATCCAAGAGGTACAAGCGTAAAAGCTTGGGGATGCCCAAGGCATCCCCTTCTTCATCAATAAAAAGCTCAGGTCTGTCTAGACACTTCATTTTTATTATTTCATGCACAGTTGTGTTGTTCTTGGAGCGTCTTAGTTTTCGTTTGCTTTGCTTAGGTTGTTTATTTTGCTTGAATAAAGTAGTTTGGACCCCCGTTCTCACTGTGTTGTTTTGCAAATAAGTTGCTTGGTGTTGGAAAGGAGCAGTAAGTTCTTGCTTGAAGTGCAAGAGGAGCTTGCATTGACTGTGACTTAGACTTTAGCATGACATGCTAGGTGTTGTTTTGGCATTATGCTTAGTGATTATTTCTATAGCATGTCTTGTTACAAACAATTGGGATTGCTTAGTATGCCTTGAATAAATTATGCGTTGTTTTAGCATGCAAAAGCATAGTATTGTGGTATTCTCCTTTGATGCTTTGCTTGGGTTGACTTGGCACATGCTCACACCATGTTATTACTATGACAAGTCACCATTAGCCTCTATGATCATTTAGTCCTTGACTTGTGGTACCACTCTTTGCTTTGATTAGTATGTTTTTTTGAATTGCATGATTATGGCCATTATGCTCTCTTAGTTGGTTGCTACCAGTCTTTTGCTAGCCTCCACTTGTGTGAGTAAGTTCTACTCATGCCTCCAACTCCCAAGAAACCAAGTTATTCCAAAGTGTCCACTATAAACTCCTATGCATGGTGTGTTACACCATTCCAAGTATATTCTTGTTTTCATCTATCTTCCCATTAAAAACTATTTTGTTATGTGAAAACTTAGTGATTAAATCCCTCACGAACTTGATGGCACACTTTATTCTTTGCGCCTAATAAACTTGAACTATTGTGACAACTTTTTTGTATATGCTTGCACTAATAAGTTGGAATTAGCAGAACCGTGCTGTCACGGGGAACGTTTTCAACATTGCACTTGTACTTTGTACTCAGTTGATATCATGTTCTTTTGTCTATGGATGTCACCAGTGTGAAATAAAGAGGGAACTTGTAAGTCCATGGAGTTTGTATCCTGTGTTAGAGAAACGCCTGGACCGCTATCCTAAGCCATGCCTAATCATGGTGGAAACTTGCAGCATCACCATAGTGACATCTATGAAGCATTCTTCTTATAAAAAAAGAGACACATTGAGAAAAGAGGAAAGAGAGAAAAAACCACCATATTCCCATGGTACATAAGAAGGTTGCTGAGATGCTCATTGTCTGCTTGTCTTGTCATTTTGGTTATGGGAAAGCTCCTGTACCATGTGCAAGGGGTACCCCGTTGGCGGTTCTCAATGATATGCAAATACTTACAATGACAAGAACTTACCTGGACCCAAAGTTGAGTATGCATGAGGTGTGGCCCTCGTATTCAGGGGACTTGAGATTGCCAACCTATACTTCGTCAAGCATATACTCCAACTTTGCCACTTTAACCTTAACCACTTCAAGATGCTTATGATAGGGGCAATGAGGGCTGAAAGATAACAAGTACCATAATTTTTGGAAGCTCCTTTTGAAACTTGTAATCCCTGCTTCCTTTACAAAAAATGGCCTTTCTTCCACCATTATTTGAGTCTCCACCTTCTACCTTTAGGCACCATTAAGAGAGCATAGTTGTCATTTTGTGTGCAGTGTTACAAAGCTTATTAATTAATGCATATTGTGATATTACTTGTTATTGTGCTATTTGTTTCTAGTCACCCTTGTGAACTTTGCAGGTGTCCTATGCATCTATTTGCTACTCTGTGAGGGACAAGCTGATTACCACTATGCTATGTTTTCTGTATGTGAAACAAACAAACGTTTTTCAATGCATGTTATTCATGATCTTTTTTTGTAGCTTCTCATGTTGCATGCATAGTTGCTATGTCCTATTGTTAGAACTCCATCTTTCATGCACATGTTTAGAGTTCTTTGATCCCATCTTTCAATTCTTGCAAATGGTTGGTGATGGGGATGTACCTACCGGGGTATACCTAGCAGGACGTTTCCGACTGGCCCAGGAACTGGCGAGTGGGACTGCGAGACGGCGACTGGATCAAGGCCTGGCGTGGATCCAAGCGACTGGAAGCTGAAGGCCCAGGCGAGTAGATAGGCCCAGTCCTATTAGGTTAAACAAGTACCGAAGCCTTAACTGATTCTGTTGAGATATGTAAACCCTAGGGGAGGTGAGCCTATATAAACCTCCCTGCGGGGCGTGTAGAGATACGTTCCATCATACACCCAAGCGACTCGCCGCCTCGCCGTCGAGCTCGCCCATTGTACCACCTTCATAATACAATCTAGCAGGAGTAGGTCTTTACCCTCCGGGGGGCCGAACCTGGGTAAAACCCTGTGTCTCCGCCCTCATCTCGCACCGCAGATGGCTGGCCGCCCTTGCCCCTCGTTCTACTACTCGCTGCCGATTGCAGCATCTGCCGTGACCATTCCCACGACAGTGGCGCCCACCGTGGGGCCTGGCCGGTGTTCTGCGGCGAGATCCAATCTTCCCATCAACGAGACGGTCTGGCCGGTGTTCTGCGGCACGATCAGCCTCTTCGTCGGCCTCACCGACGTCATCGTCTCGGAGGACTCAGCTCGCATCCGCGAGTCACCGCCACACGATCGGCTCTCTGAGGGCCAGATCCACACGATCCATCGCCTCGCCTCCGAGTACAACTCGGCCCACAACAACGTGGCCGAAAACTCAGCGGCCACAGAAGACGCGACCCTCAACGACGACGCCGACTCGGCGACCCCGATGTCACTCGCCGGATCCATCACCGTGGCTTCACCCGCGGGCTCCATCACCGAGGTCTCCAACGTGGGAGACTTCGAGGACCCCTCCATCCTCGCGATCTTCGACTTTGACTCCGGGTCGGAAAATTCCGCCGACCTCCGCGACGGAACCGGTCGCCACGCCGCGACCTACATGGCGACAGGCACCGAACCGCCGGAGGATCCCTTCTCCACCCTGATCCCTCCTAATGCCACGGCAACGGAGGTCGAGGAACTCCGCCTGAAGCTGGCGGAGGCGATGCGAGCAAGCGGCGTGAAAAATTTCGCCTCGAGCAGGTGACGGCGCAGGAGCTATCGCGCTACCACCAGCAGCGGATCAGGTCGGGCCTGAACCCCACCGTCGTAGCGCTGAACTTCGACGGCAACGACCGGCCGCGTGGCCGAGCGCGCGATCTGCGAGAACGCGCCACCAGGAGGAAGCGCCCGGCCCCCGCCAGGGTCGACGGCGATGGGCACCCCACCTCCACCCAACCGCACACCCCCCAGGGACCAGCCGCGGATAGTAGTCTCCTCACGGGAGCGAGACGCCAACGGCCTCCCACTGTTCTCCACCCCGATGGACAACCTTGTGGCGGGCCGAGCAGCAGCCGACAACATCACGGCCACCGGCGATGGTGCCCTACGGATCCAGTACGTCAGGGCCCTGCTCGCAAAGGCCGTCGAGCAGCAAAACGCAGGCGCCGACTCGCAGGGTCGAGTGTACTCGCGTTCTTCGGGAAGCAGAGCGGCCTCGAGCGGCCGCCCAATGGCAGCAAACACCCTCAACTGCCCGCCACCAGAGCCACTACAGCTCCAGCACCGACCCGCGAATGCGGCACTCTCCACCAACGACCCCAGGCCAGCGACCAACTTCGTCGCCGCCAACGGTCAACCCATCGACGCCCGCACCCACATCATCAACAACCAAAGCTGGCGCGCACGCCAGCCCGACGACCTGCGACACACCCTAACCAATCGCCGCGACGGCGAGCCCATGGGGTCGCTCAGTCGACTCAGCCCCAAGCGCTTCGGACCAATGATCTGAGGCGAGAAGTACCCACCAAACTTCAAGGCGCCGAAGGAGATAGAAAAGTACGACCCCTCGTACGACCCCGCCGTCTGGCTCGATACATACCTCATGGCGATGGGGATCGCAGGCCACAGCGACCTGCTAGCCGCCCATTACCTCCCCCTGATGATGGAGGGGATGTGCAAGCAGTGGATCAACACCCTCCCGTGATAGTATCGACTCACAGGAGGAGATGCACGCTTCGCCGTCGAGCACTTGAGTGCTACACCACGCCACCACCATCGAGGACCGGAGAGATGCGTCCGGGGACCCGAAGTCGACCATAGCTGGGTCCAACGATGGCAAGAACTCTGGTACAACGCGGTCGGCATCCACCCGGACACCGCGATCCATTGCTTCAAGACCTCGTGCCGCTACGAGCCTCTGGTCGCCAAGCTCAAGAGAAACTCTCGCACACTCGACAACATACCGGACCTCCTCGAGATCGCCAAACGGTACGCGGAGGAAGATCCAAACCAGGAAACCGACAACGAGTCGGGAGGTCAACGCCGCACGAGCGGCAACGACAGCGGACGAAGGTCCGACCTACGCTACAGCAACACTCGCCTCACCGGCAAGCGCCGCAGTGACGAGCGAGTCGACTTCGTCGCCAACGCCGAGCACGCACAACGCGAGCCCAAGAGCTTCCGCCGCGACGGAGGACAACGCCGCGATGGCGGCAACTACAAGGCCAAGCCAAGGTTCGACCCCGCGGCCCTCCTTAACCAACCTTGTGCATTTCATAGCAGGGAAGGGAAGCCCGCAACGCACACAACCGCCGACTGCCACACCCTCAGGGAGATTGAGAAGGCACGGTGAGCACGGCAGGACCCCGACAACGACCTGCCAAACGGCGAAAAATTCGGCAAAGTTGCCGGCTCGCTCCATACCTTCACAGGCTTCAATACGAAGCGCGAGAAGAAGGTCATCACCCGTGCCGTCGCCATCAACGCGGTGGCTCAGGTGGACGTTCCCCAGTTCCCTCAACTGGTCGGAGCAGCCCATCACCTGGAGCCGCCAGGACCACTCGCCACACATCGAGTACCCAGGCCGAGTCGCCCTGGTGGTCAAGCCTAAGGTCGGCGACTACTGGCTCCCCAAGACATTGATGGACGGCGGCAGCTCCATCAACATCCTTTACCTGGACACCTTCAGGCGGCTGCGGCTCCCGTAGTCGATGATCGAGACAACCCACACCACATTCCATGGCATCGTCCCCGGTCGGAAGGCGTACCCGATCGGCAAGGTCACGCTGCCAGTCACCTTCGGCACACTAGCAAACTTCCGCACCGAGCGGATCGTCTTCGAGCTGGTGCCCTTCGACAACCCCTACCACTACGTCCTGGGACGCCAGGCATTCGCCAAGTTCATGGCAGCGCCACACTACACGTACAACGTGATGAAGCTCCCCGGGCCGTGCGGCGTCATCACCATCAACGGCGACCCCGACATGCCCGCCGAGTTCGAGGCCAAAGGAGCCGAACTCACCGATGCCGTCATCGCGGCAGAAACCAACCACGCCGATGAGCTCGCCAAGTACGCGAGCGGGGTCAACAACGACGACCCCACCATACTCAAGAAGCCCAACTCGGAGGGCGCAAACACCTCAACCTTCGAGGCAACAACGCACACCCGCACCGTCGAGCTGGTCCCAGGCGACTCCAGCCAGACGGTGACGATCGGGATGGGCATGAGCCCAGCCTAGGAAGGCGCGCTCATCGAGTTCCTCCGTGAGAACAGGGACATCTTCGCATGGAAGCCCTCTGACATGCCTGGTGTCCCTAGGGAGCTCGCTGAGCACAAGCTAAACGCCGACCCCAAAGTGCGACCTGTCAAACAGTCGTTGCGGCCCTTCAATGAAGAGCGCCGCCGAGACATCGCCGAGGAGGTGCAGCGTCTACTCGCTGCAGGCTTCATCCGGCCAATCAAGTACTCCAAGTGGCTGGCAAACCCAGTCCTGGTCGAGAAGAAGAACGGACCTGGAGGATGTGTATCGACTACACAAACTTGAACAGCGCCTGCCCAAAGGAGCAGTTCGTCCTCCCGCTGATCGACCAAATAATTGATTCCACCGCGGGCTCGGAGTCGCTATGTTTCCTCGACGCCTACTCTGGGTACAACCAGATCAAAATGGCTGTCGAGGATGAGGAGAAGACGGCGTTCATCACGCCATTCGGAGCCTTCTGCTACACCGCCATGACCTTCGGCCTCAAGAACGCCGGGGCGACCTACCAGCGGTGCATGCAAGAGTGCCTCGCGAGCCAAATTGGCCGCAACATCCACGTCTACATCAATGACGTGGTCGTGAAGTCCGCTCGCCAGGGTGACCTACTTGCCGACCTGGCGGAAACGTTCGCCAACTTGAGAAAATACAAGATAAAGCTTAACCCAGGCAAATGCACCTTTGGTGTACCAGCAGGACAACTACTGGGGTACGTCGTCTCCAAGCGAGGAATCGAGGCGAACCCCACCAAGATCGGCACGATCGCCCGACTCGGCAAACCCGAGTGCCTGCGCGACGTCCAGAAGCTGGCCGGGCGAGTAGCGGCTCTCAGTCGCTTCATCCCCCGCCTGGGTGAAAAGGCGATGCCCCTATACCGCCTGATGCGCAAGAACCCCACCTTCCAGTGGGACAAGGAGGCGGATGACGCGCTTCCCGACCTCAAGAAGGTACTACTCGCCGCACCGCTACTCGCCGCCCCCGCCGACAAAGAACCCATGATGGTTTACGTCGCGGCTTCCGAGCGCGTCGTGAGCGCCGTCATGGTCGTCGAGCGACCGGAGGAAGGAAAGGAGCGCCCAGTACAGCGACCGGTGTACTACATCAGCGAGGTCCTCACCGAGTCGCGCCAGCGATACCCGCAGTACCAGAAGATGGTATACGCGGTCTTGAGC
The DNA here is from genome assembly GCA_030063025.1 of Avena longiglumis. NCBI lineage: Eukaryota > Viridiplantae > Streptophyta > Magnoliopsida > Poales > Poaceae > Avena > Avena longiglumis. The sequence goes on from CP125974.1 coordinate 141,389,631, forward strand.
CACGGCGCTGCGCACTACTTCCAGGAGCACCCGATAACGGTCATTTCCTCAGCACCGTTGCAGGACATCATCCGCAACCGTGAGGAGACCGGGCGGGTCGCCAAGTGGGACGTCAAGATCGGCGTCCACAACATCAAATACGAGCCACGAAAAGTGATCAAGTCGCAGGCCCTAGCAGACTTCATCGCCGACTGGGAAGAGGCCCAGCAACCAGAGAAGCTGCCATACCTCCACTACGGGAGCCTGCACTTCGACGGCTCCAAGAACGCGGACGGCGCAGGCGCAAGGATCGTGCTAACTTCACCGAAGGGCGACAAGCTCCGCTACGTCCTCTGCCTCGACTTCACACCCTGCACCAACAACATGGCCGAGTACGAGGCCTTACTCCACGGCATGCGAGCTGCCAGGGAGATGAACGTCAACCGCCTACGCTTCTACGGAGACTCCGACCTCGTCGCTGGGCAAGTCGCCGGCACCTGCGACGCCGTCTCCCCCACCATGGCGGCATACCGTCAAGCAGTGGACAAGCTGGGCGGACACTTCACAGGCTACTCCGTCGAGCGGATTGACAGGCGGAAGAACGAGGAGGCCGACGCACTCTCTCGCATCGGGTCGGCTCGACTCGCACCACCCGCCGGCGTCTTCCTCGACACGATCACCAAGCCATCAGTCTCCCCCCGAGGGAGATCGACATTGGAGTCCCGCTACAGCCGGACGCAGCCCTGGTCGCACTCGTCACCGAGCCAGACGACTGGACCAAGCCCTACGTCGCCTACCTAGAGGCCGGCACCTTGCCGGAAAATGAGACAGACGCGAGGATGATTGCACACCGATGCAAGTCCTACACCATCATCGGCGGCGAGCTCCACAAGCGCAGCGTCACCGGCGTGTTCCAACGCTGCGTCCAACCCGTCGAAGGACGCAAGATCCTCCACGACATCCACTCCGGCGCGCGGCCACGCCCGCGCCGCTCTAGTCGCCAAGGCTATGCGGCGTGGATTCTACTGGCCCACCGCACACGCCGACGCCGTCGACATTGTCCAGCGGTGCGCCGGGTGCCAGAAGTACGCCAACCAGACGCACGTGCCGAGCTCGGCGCTGAAGACAATCCCCATCACCTGGCCATTCTCCGTGTGGGGCATGGATATGGTAGGCCCCTTCAAAAAGGCCCCTTCCGGCTACACCTACCTCCTGGTCGCAGTCGACAAATTCACAAAGTGGGTGGAGGCCAAGCCAGTCCGAAAATGCGACGGGAAGACTGCCACTAAGTTCCTACGCGAGCTCATATATCGCTACGGGTTCCCAAATAGCATCATCACGGACAACGGCACCAACTTCGCCAAAGGAGCCATGGCTGAATTCTGCGAAGAGCACCACATCCGGCTCGACCTCGCGTCAGTCGCCCACCCGGAATCCAACGGCCAGGCAGAACGGGCCAATCAAAGCATCCTCCACGGCCTGAAGCCGCGACTCCAAGTACCACTCGAGCGCACCGCCGGGTGCTGGGTCGAGGATCTACCCTCCGTCATCTGGGGCATCCGCACCTCGGTCAACAGGCCGATAGGATTCACCCCCTTCTTCATGGTGTACGGCGCCGAGGCAGTCATACCCACCGTCCTTGAGCACGACTCGCCGCGGGTCGTCCACTACACGGAGGCTGCGAACAAACTCGCACGACAGGATGGAGTCGATCAACTCGACGAGACATGCGACCTAGCTCGCTCGCACACCGCCATCTACCAACAAGGACTCCGCCGCTACCACAGCCGGCGGGTGAAAACTCGCACCTTCCAAGAAGGCGACCTGGTGCTGCGCCTCATCCAGGACAAGAAGGGCATGCACAAGCTTCCCCCCCCATGGGAGGGACCATTCGCCATCGGGCGCGTACTCGGCAACGACGCCTACTACCTCATCGACGTCCGCGGGGACGGCGAACTCGACGTCAAGCGACCATGGAATGTAAACCTCCTACGGAAGTTCTATTCCTAGAACCCCACATATGTACTCTCCAGTCGCTATGAAATAAAAAAAATCGGTTACCGCAAATTGTGCCTACTCTCCGTGTCTTGTGCCACTCGCACTCGTAATAACAGCGTCAAGCTAACCGCAGAAGTCAACCTTTGGTAAAGAGATCGGCACGGCTAAGTAGTGTGATGCAAGAGCACTGGGTCACCTCAGGTTTTGCATCGTCCACGAAAAACGCCTACCCGGAGCCCCATTGGAGTCGCCTAGCCCGACTGGCTCTACGAGCCAAGACAACTGCCTTCGCTTCTCACAGCGACCATGATCCTCCGCATCCTTGACATAGCGACTCAAACGGCCACGTACCACGCTCGGGGACTGACGGCCAGTTCAGCGCGAGCGGCTCGGGAAAACGCCAAGTATGAGAGCATGCCCAGGACTCGCCATGCGACTGACCCAACGGGCCATGCAGGAGTGATGCGCTCAAACTAACGCGCCAAGTCCTCACCCACCCTCGAGTCGCGCCTAGAACAACCAAGTACCACGCTCGGGGACTCGGCCACCCGACCTCGTTCGCGCAAGGGAAAACGGCGAAGTACAGAGTGCTCAAGGGAGTCGCCTAGTGACTGGCTCTTCGAGTCCGGGCGAGTCGACCACACTAACAAAACATTCAAAAAACACAAACACATCACACACGAGGTAAACCCCACAAAAGGGCGGACGCGCTCGTGGACTCGTTCAACCACAAAACACATGACAAATCACAAAACAGACACGATATCTCATTCAATAGCATGTCGCGTTGTCTCAAATTACATAGTATGCCGAATGGCAGAACTGCTACTAACGCCCCAGGGCAACCTAGCTTATTCCGCAGGCTTCGACGACGACTCGCCAGCACCCTTGCGATTGCGGATGAAGGGAGTGTACGGGTTCGATGGGTACGTCGTCATTTCACCCGCCATCGCCGCACGAAAAGGCTGCTTGACCTTGAAGTCCCTGTGCCGCGGCTCGGGGTCGTTGGGCGCGACGACCGTCTCCTGGTAAGGAAGGAGGTCGCCCATCGCCCAGACGCGCTCGGAGTACACCGCGGCGCGGCCCGTCAACTTGAGCACCTCGGAGATCTCCACCTCGCCAGTCGACGACGGGTAGCCACTCGTCACATCGTCCAGATCGAAATCTTCTGGAAAATGAGCAAGCCCAAGGCTAAGCGCCGTCGCCGCTCCACGCCGGAACGTCGATCGCGTCATGAACTCAATGACCGACGGCGCCTTCTCCAAGTACTTCCACACCTCGACGAGGTCGCTGGGAATTACTTCCGTGGGCGATATCTCCTGGAGGTAGGCTCGGATGCATGTCGCCGACAACGTCGCTGAGTCGACGAGCGTGGCCACACATTGCCACGCGTCGAACGAGCTCGCCTCTTCTGCGCTATCAATGATGCGACCTGCGGATAGAAGATAAAAGTGGGTACATCGGATATTACGAAAAGACACATGCAATAGGCAAGGGCAGACAAACTCACCAATCAAGGGACGGGAGAGATCCGTGATGAAGCTTTGAAGAGAAGTATAGTCGTCCTGAAGCCCAGCAACAAGGGCGTCAGAAACTTTACGCTCTTCCGCGGCGGCCATAACGGCGGCCTTGGCTCGACCATCCGCCGAACTCGCCTCCTCTTTCGCCTCCCTCAGCTCGCGCTCGAGCTCGGCGATCCGCTTCTCAGCCGAGCTCAACGCCGGTTGAGCCGTCGCCAACTCACCCGCGGGGACAAGTCCCTGGTGAGCCTCTTTACGCCATGCAACTGCACAAGCCCCTTATTCGCCTCTTGGACGGTGGCCAGTTCCTTCTCCGCGCGGTGTTTCGCTGCCAATCGGTCAGCTGACTCACGTTGCAGCCCCTGCACACAATTCAAACAGTTAACCAAAGCGAAATCCTAAGTGCCCACCCGCTGAAATTCAGCGAGTACACACTCGGGGACTGGCAATCAAGAAATCCTAAGTGCCCACCCGCTGAAATTCAGCGAGTACGCACTCGGGGACTGGCAATCAAGAAATCCTAAGTGCCCACCCGCTGAAATTTAGCGAGTGTGCACTCGGGGACTGGCAATCAAAAAATCCTAAATGCCCACCCGCTGAAATTCAGCGAGTGTGCACTCGGGGACTGGCAATCAAAAAATCCTAAGTGCCCACCCGCTGAAATTCAGCGAGTGCACACTCGGGGACTGGACGCGAAAATAACAACAAGACACTAAAAGAATCAGACCGCTGCTGCACACCGACCTGATCCTCGGGGACTGGACATACCTGGATAGCTGCGCCAAGCATGCCGTGAAGTTGTATCGCATCCACAGATGCGAGGAGAGCTGGCGTGTGCCCACGACGCTGCTCGACCTCTACGTCGGCGACCCCAGGTGCACGGCTCGAGGGCGAGGTCCCACTTGCTGCAGCCGCCTTGTTCATGAAGCGCGGGAACGTGGCGATGGAGGCACCGGCACCAAAGGAGACCGGCTCGGTCACCCCAGGCGAGGGAGCACCCTCCTTCATGGGTACGGCCGCCTCCATTGCGGGTTCATTCGGCGCGACCGCCATGTCGTCGGAGATCGGGACGACATCGTCTCCCTTGGCCTTCTTGGCGCCATCCGCAGGAACGACGACTTCGTCCGCCTTCCTCTTGCGGGAAGGATCCTCCTCGCTGACGACGGGTGGCACCTTAGACACGGTCGGGTGGCCTATCTTCTTCGCTCCGGTCCTGTAAATCGATCGTGTGAGCGAAATAATTCAAGCTGCTATGAAAGACAAAAGTAGGTGATCGAACTCACTTGGCGACCGGAATGAAGCGTAGCACCGTGCGGATGCTGGCCGGCTTCTCCAGTTCGGGGCCCAGTCGGCGGCTGAGGCCCATCTTCAGGACGTCGTGTGCCCAAGACACAGACGGCTTCTTCGTGGTCGAGGCTGCAACGGGAGCCTCTGGGTCATCTTCAGCAGGGGCTTCCCTACGAGGTGAAGCCGCCGCGGCCGGAGCGGCCCCTAGCCCAAAAACTGGGGCGAATGGCGGAGGCATCGAGGCCAGTGGCACCTCGACAGTGGCCGTGTCCAGCGCGGCTGCCGCCGGCGGCGCCTCGTCCTTGGCCGAGCTGGGGGCGTCGGAGCGGCTCGCCGAGTGCGGTGGCGAGGCCGACCTCACCGGCTTCGTCTTCTTCTTCGGAGGAGCCTTTGCCTCCTCCTTCTTCTTCTTATTCTTCGACGGAGTAGCCTGGTGGCGCAAGGTGGTCTCCGGAAGTTTGTCATCGTCATCATGACGCTCGAGGCTTTTACTCGCCTCAAGCTCACGCTGACGCTGCCCGCGGGTCTTGCGGACCAGTGGGGCGACCTCCTCCTCGGATTCGTCGTCGCCGTTACTCTCGTCGCTCCCGGTATTGCCCTTGGCGGGGGGCGACTCGCCCATGTCCTGGACGGACGAGCTCGAATTCTCGTCTTCAGAAGGCGGGAGCCATCCTTCTACCACTTGGAATAGCTGCGATGAGCACAAATGAAATTAGACCGACCGCGACTGCAAAAACTGCGACTGCGAATGATGCGAGGTGACTTACCGTTGGGGCTGGATGCTTTGCGGTGTAGGGGGCGACCCCAGCCTTTGCGTCCAGGTACACCGCCTGGGTGATCTTCTTCAGTGCTGGGGTGTAGTCCTCAAGCTTCCACTCGGTGAGGCAGGACTTCGTCGAGTCCTCCCGGCCCGTGTACTGGTACATGTAGTGGTCACGCTGAGCCAGAGGGACGAGCCGCCGCCCGAGCCAGCAGTTGTATAAGTTGATCGTCTGGAGGCCCTTCTTCTTCAGACCGCGGATGGTTTGAAGCATTTCGTCCACTACCATCCGCTGGTCGCTGGGGAGCTTGCCGACTTAAAGCCGGCGCGGTTCGGACCGGTTGGCGGAGTACCGTGGGATCGCCGTCTCGCCCTCCGGGGTCGCCTTGGCAACATAGAACCAAGACTTCTTCCAGTCGCTGGCCGCCTTGGCGGGCAGCATCAAGTCAAAGAACGAAGCCTTCGACTTCAGCTGGAATGTTAGGCCGCCCGCGGCAAGTATTGGGCCGCCCGCTTCCTTGCGGCTGATCCGTCCGTGGAACAGATCTTGCCATAGAGGGAAGTAGGGCCGGCAGCCCAAGTAGCACTCGCAGAACGCCACGAAGATGGAGAGCTGCTCGATGCTGTGTGGACCTAGGTCCGACGGTTGGATCGCGTAGTAGGCGCATAAGCGCCGGAAGAACAGGGACGTGGGGAATCCTAGCCCCCGTTCTAGATGGCTGGTGAAGCAGATGAATTCCCCCTCGCGCGGGTTCGTGGTCACCTCTCCGGCCGCGGGGATACGCCAGCAGCCGGTACGCAGGATCCCGGCCTCCTCAAAGGAAGCCAGATCTACCCCAAGGTTCGGTGGAGAGGGCCATGGCAGAAGGATTTGTGGGGGGTCGGAGGATTTCAGATCGGCTAGGTCACGATGCGAAGGGAGGCGAAGGTGCGTGCAATCGGAGGAAATGGCGAGAAGGTGGTTCTCTGATTGCCTGCCATTCCTCTTATATAGCAGTTGTTACCTGCCAAATCAGGGAGCCGTTACTACGCGGTGATTACGCCAAAAGTTACCGTTGGGTTACCCCAACGGCTAGTTTGACCACGTTTAACGGTCCAACTTCAACCACTCGGCTCGCCGACCCGATCACTATGACAGTGTTTCGCCGACTCGACTCGCCAAATCTGCGATCACGATGACTAGTTTTTTCCTTTATACAGGAGCCCGCCGATGATTCGACTGGATGTCTACTCTGAAGCCGTATACTCCGACTGCCAGCAGCCACCTGCGCCCAATCAACGACGACCTCGGGGACTACTGATGGGGATGTACCTACCGGGGTATACCTAGCAGGACATTTCCGACTGGCCCAGGAACTGGCGAGTGGGCCTGCGAGACGGCGACTAGATCAAGGCCTGGCGTGGATCCAAGCGACTGGAAGCTGAAGGCCCAGGCGAGTAGATAGGCCCAGTCGGATTAGGTTAAACAAGTACCGAAGCCTTAACTGATTCGGTTGAGATATGTAAACCCTAGGGGAGGTGAGCCTATATAAACCTCCCTGCAGGGCGTGTAGAGATACGTTCCATCATACACCCAAGCGACTCGCCGCCTAGCCGCCGAGCTCGCCCATTGTACCACCTTCATAATACAATCTAGCAGGAGTAGGTCTTTACCCTCCGGGGGGCCGAGCCTGGGTAAAACCCTGTGTCTCCGCCCTCATCTCGCACCGCAGATGGCTGGCCGCCCTTGCCCCTCGTTCTACTACTCGCTGCCGATTGCAGCATCTGCCGTGACCATTCCCACGATAGTTGGATATTTTGTGAGGGTGCATGTGACCTCAAAAATTATTCTTTTTATCACTTACCTACTCGAGGACAAGCAGGAGTTAATCTTGGGGATGTTGATACGTCGGAAACGTATCTATAATTTTTGATGCTCCATTCTTGTTTAGTATCTACTTTTCTTTACTTGTTTACACTTTGAGGTGCTTTTTACATGTTTTCTGGTACTAACTATTAACAAGTTGCAATAGTGCCAAATGCCTGTTTTCTGCTGTTTTTGGTTTCAGAAAAGTTAGTAAAGAAATATTCTCGGAATTGGACGGGACAAACGTTAAAGTCAATTACTTTCCATGGGGAACAAGAAGTCCAGAGGGGAGCTAGAGGGGCCAGCCAGGGGGGCCAGACCCACCCCAGGCGCGGGTGGGACCAGGCCCGCGCCTGGCTAGGGTTTGCCTACCCTGGCCGCCTCCTCGGCCTCTCCCTTCGCCTATAAGAAGCACCCGATGCAGAAACCCTAAGGACCCGATCAAATATCCACGAAAGCGTCTGTAGCCGCCGCCACCATCGTCCCAAGATCAGGGGGGGATCTAAAGTTCTTCCCAGCACCCTGCCGGAGGGGAGATCATCCCGGAGGCCTTCTCTCCGGTATGATGCGTGAGTAGTTCCACCTTGGACTATGGGTCCATGTAGTATCTAGATGGTTGTATCTCCTCCTTTGTGCTTTCATGTATAGATCTTATGAGCTCCATTCATGATCAAGATCTAATATATTTGTAATCATGCATGTTGTGTTTGCGGGGATCCAATAGATATTGAGATTATTATGTTTGTTTGATTAATGGTTTTGTCTTTATGATTCTATCATGTCTGTGTTGTTTGTGATCTTGCATGCTCTCCGTTGTTAGTAGCTATCTTGGCCAAGTAGTTGCTAGTGACTCCAAGAGGGGGTATTTATGCTCGATAGTGGATTCATGCCTCTAGTTTCCAAGGGAAGTGATAGAAATATCTTCGGTTGTAGATGTGCTGCTGCCACTAGGGAGAAAACAACGGTCTCTTATTCATGGAACATGTGGACTGTTTACCTTACACACTTTGCTTAAAGCAGTTATCTGTTGCTTGCAACTTAATACTGGAGGGGGTTCAGATGATAACCTGAAGGTGGAGTTATAATCATAGATGCATTTGGATGGCGGTCTATGTATCTTGTTGTATTGCCCAATCAAATCTCATAGGATCTTTCTGACTAGTAATTGCATTGTTATGCCTTGCTCAGTTCCTGTCAATTGCCCTGCTTTAATTTGTTTACCCTTCATGCCATGTCGTTTATCGAAGGAGATCACCTCTAGTGAACTATGGACCCCGGTCCAATCTTTACCATTGATACATATTCCACTGTTACTTGTTTACTTGCTGCAAACCATTACCTTCCATACCATACGTTTAATCCTTTGTTACAGCAAACCGGTGAGCTTGACAACCTCACTAATTCGTAGGGGCAAAGTCTTGAGTTTGTGTTGTGAAGGTCTCCGCGTTGCTTGCAACACCTGTGTGAAATTTCCTTCCTCTTTCTGGTTCGATAACCTCGGTCTCTACTAAGGGAAAACTTGCTGCTGTGCTGCTTCACACCTTGCTCTTGGGGTTCCCAACAAGACTCCACATCAAGCACCAAGTTCTCTGGAGCCACCAAGGAGTCACCACGATCCCCTATACTTGTGGGTCATGAAGACTATTTTCTGGCGCTGTTGCCGGGGAGCATAGATTTATTTGTAAGTTCACTTGGATCTATTATTGTTCACTGCTACCCCTTTCATCATGGGGAAGTCTCGTGATGGAAAGTTTCCTATTTTACCATCCACTACAAGAAGATGTACAGTCCTAAACACCTCTGCTGCTCTTGATTCACCGTCTGTTATAAGTAAGCTTGTTACACCACCACCACATACTCATGCTACACACACTGCTACTACTGCTGAATCTGAATATGTTTTTGATACTCATGATTTTACTTCTACTGTGCTTGATGCGAGTGGTTCATTAGGTCCTTTCCTAGATGCTACTATGGCTGGTCTAGGAAATACTGAAACTCCTAGTGAAGACACTATTACACCTGTTAGCTCACCTGAGTCTAGAGAGAGTTATGATATTAATGATGGCTACATTGAGTTTACTGATGAATTTGTTGAAGAGTGCCAAAACACACATGGTGCTAGTGCTATTAAGAGTCTCCTTGCAAGACGTACCATTATTCCTAAACTATCTTCTGATCCTAAGTTTGCCACCTCTCCCATAGATATCAAAGATAAAGATTATGATTTCTCTCTTGATTTATCCTATTTAGACATTGTTGAGAAAGAACCTTTTTCTGGGACTGAAAATGGGAGTGCTGTAGCTCATATGAATGAGCTTTCCACTATGAGTGCTTTATTCTCTGATGATTTTAAGATGTGCAAGTACTTTGTTACTAAGATCTTCCCTTTTTCACTAAAAGGAGAAGCTAAGGCTTGGTTTAATAGATTACCTCCTAGTTCCATTGATAGCCCTGATTGCTTGATTGCTTCTTTCTTCCAGAAATATTTTCCTCCTAGTGCTAGACATGCTTTGCTTGAGACTTTTGATTTTAACAGGGGAGAAGAGAAATTGCCCGAGTCATGGACAACGTTCTGTGCCTTGATTCATGCACATCCTAGATGTCCATTGCCTAAAAATGAGCTTCTTGATATTTATTATAATGGACTAACCGATGATTCTAGGACATACCTAGATAGTTTTGCTGATTGTGTTTTCAGGAAAAGAACTCCTATAGATGCTGAAGAATTAATGGCTAAAATAAGCAAGAATTATGATGATTGGACTTCAACTGAGCTAAATACAGCTGAGCCTATAACTGCTGAACCATTTGTGCCTGAACCAGTTCCAACACTAACACCAAAGAAGAGGGGAGTTATTGCATTAAATGATGAAGTGATGAAAGAAGCTAAGAAATGTCTAAAGGTGTCGAAGGAATGACCACGGCAGATGCTACAATCGGCAGCGAGTAGTAGAACGAAGGGCAAGGGCGGCCAGCCATCTGCGGTGCGAGATGAGGGCAAAGACACAGGGTTTTACCCAGGTTCGGCCCCCCGGAGGGTAAAGACCTACTCCTGCTAGATTGTATTATGGAAGTGTTTACAATGGGCGAACTCGGCGACTAGGCGGCGAGTTGCTTGGTATGAGGAACGATCTCTACTCACCCCTTAGGGAGGTTTATATAGACTTACCTCCCTAGGGTTTACATATCTCAACCGATTCGGTTACAACTTTGTCAATCATTTAACCTTTACCGGGCCTATCTACTACTTTGGGCCTTGACCTTGATCGCTGGCATCCCGATGGGCTTGATCCACTGCCGTTCTGCAGGCCCACTCGATCCTCGGGCGATCGGAAGCGTCCGAGGATACCCCAAGAGGCATATCCCCATCGGTAGTCCCGAGGCCGTCGTTGATTAGCGCGGTGGCTCTGGCAATGGAGTATACGGCTTCAAGTTGGCATCCAGTCGAATCGTCGGCGGGCTCCTGTACGAAGGAAAAAATCCGGCGAACCGAGTTGTGTCTTGGGTGAACCGAACCAACGGGTCGCGGCCTCGGCGAGTAAGTTAGCGAGCCGGGTGGCAGGAGGCGGACCGTCGGGCGTGGTCAAACTAGCCGTTAAGGTAACTTAACGGTAACTTTCGGCGTAATCATCGCGCGGTAACGGCCCCCTAATCTGGCGGGCAGCTTCCGCTATATAAGAGGAATGGTAGGCTATCGGAAAACCAATCGCCCACCATTTCTTCCGAGTACACACACCTTTCACCCGTTGATCGCGCGATCTGATCGACCCGCAATCCTCCGACCTCCAAGCAAATCCTCAGCCATGGCCCTCTCCACCGAACCTTGGGGTAGGTCCAAGTGCACCAGGGCGCAACTGGCCTCCTTCGAGGAGGCCGGAATCTAAAGGGCTGGCGCGAATCCCCGCAGCCGGAGAAACGACCCCGAACCCGCGCGCGAGAGAGTTCATCTGCTTCACTAGTCACCTCGAGCGGGGTTTAGGGTTTCCCACTTCTCTGTTCTTCCGGCGCTTCTGCGCCTACTACGGGATCCAGCCCTCGGATCTGGGTCCCCATAGCATCGAGCAGCTCGCCATCTTTGTGGCGTTCTGCGAGTGTTATTTGGGCTGCCGGCCCTATTTTCCCTTGTGGCAAGATCTGTTCCATGGACGGATCAGCCGCGAGGAGGCGGGCGGCCCAATGCTAGCCGCGGGCGGCTTAACCTTCCAACTGAAATCCAAAGCCTCCTTCTTCGACTTGATGCTGCCGGCCAAAGCAGCGAGCGACTGGAAAAAGTCTTGGTTTTATGTGACCGAGGCGACCCCGGAAGACGAGGCGGCGATCCCACGGTACTCGGCCGACCGCTCCGAGCCGCGCAATCTCCAGGTCGCCAAGCTTCCCGACGACCAGCGGATGGTCGTCGACGAGATGCTCCAGACTATTCGCGGTCTGAAGAAGAAGGGGCTCCAGACGGTGAACCTGTACAACTGCTGGCTTGGGCGGCGTCTCGTTCCACTCGCCCGACGCGAGCATTACATGTACCAGTACACGGGCCGAGAAGACTCGACGAAGGCCTGCCTCGCCGAGTGGAAGCTGGAGGACTACCTCCTGGCGCTGAAGAGGATCACCCAGGCGGCATACACGGATGCGCAGGCCGGGCTCCCTCCATACACCGCGAAGCGTCCGGCTCCAACGGTAATAATTTGATCTCGTTCGCAGTCGCAGCATATGCAGTCGCGGTAATTCTAACTTTGTTCCATGTTTAACGCAGCTATTTCAAGTGGTGGAAGGGTGGCTCCCACCCGCTGATGACGAGCTCGGGCCATCCGCCCAGACAAGCGAAGTCGCCTCCCGCCAGGGCAATGAGGACGACGAGACGATCCGAAGAGGAGATCGCCCTGGTCCGAAGACCATGCAACGCGTCAGCGAACTCGAGGCGAGCAAGAGCCTCGGCGTCATGATGACGAGGAACTCCGGAGACCACCTCGCTCCGTCGCCACTCCCGCGAAGAAGAAGAAGGAGAAAGAGGCGAGGGCCCCCCTGAGGAGGAGGACGAAGCCGCCGAGGATGGTCTCACCGCCGCGCTCGGCGAGCAGCTCCGATGCCCACAGCTCGGCCGATGACGGGGCGGCTCCGGCAGCAACCGTGCTGGATGCGCCCTCCATGGAGGCGCCACTGGCTTCACTACCTCCGCCCTTCGCGCCGGTCTCCGGGCTAGGGGAGGCTCCGGCCGTGGCGACTTCGCCTTGCAAGGAGGTCCCGAGCGTGGCGGTCTCGCCTCGCAAGGAGGCTCCGGCCGCGGCAGCTCCACTTCACGAGGGAGCCTCCGTCGAAGGCGTCCCGGAGGCGCCAACCGCTACCTCAACGTCAAAGAAGCCCTCCGTATCTTGGGCCCCTGGCGTCCTGGAACTGGGGCTTAGTCGCCGATTGAGAAGCGAGAAGCCGGCCTCCGTGACTGGCTGCGTTTCATTCCGATCGCCAAGTGAGTGCACTCGGCCTTCACCTTTCTCTCTTAGTATTTGGATTGTTTTGACTGAGTTGTCTCGATACATAGGACGGAGTGAAGAAGATGGGCCACCCGACGGTGGCCAAGGTGCCCTCCGCGCTAGCGAGGGGACCCTTCTCGAAGAGGAAGGTGGATGAAGTCGCCGCCCGCCACGGAAGGCAGCAAGAAGGCCAAGGGCGGCGACATCGTCGCCGTCTCGACGGCGACCAAGGCGGCTGGGCCCATTGTGGAAGCGACCCGTCCACGAAGGGGCATTGCTGTTGCCTAGGCCGGAGGAGGCGAGCTCCCTTTGGGCGTCAATCGCTACCTTCCCCGCTTCATGACCAAGGCGGCCCACGGCGGTGCGGTGCGACTCGAACCCGCTCCGAGACCGCCGGCTGAGATTGACCAACGTCGCGGGCACACACGGCGCTGCTTGCGTCCGTGGGCCAGCGCAACTGCACGGCATGCTTGGCGGCCATCCAGTACCTCCGGTCCCGAGGATCAGGTCGGTGTTTTGCAGCGGCCTGATTCTTTTTAGTTTCTTGTTTTGTGCGTTCGAGTCCAGTCCCCGAGTGCGCACTCGCTAAATTATAGCGGGTGGGCACTGAGTATTTTTTGAGCCGCCAGTCCCCGAGTGCGCACTCGCTAAATTATAGCGGGTGGGCACTGAGTATTTTTTGAGCCGCCAGTCTCCGAGGGCGCACCCGCTAAATTGTAGCGGGTGGGCACTGAGTAATTTTCGAACCGCCAGTCCCCGAGTGCTCACCCACTAAATTTTAGCGGGTGGGCACTTAGGAATTTTCATGTGTGCTGACTTTGAAGACGTACAGGGTCTGCAGCTGGAGTCGGCAGAGCGATTGGCTGCGAAGCAGCGTGCTGAGAAGGAACTGGCTGCTCTCCAGGAAGCAAACAAGGAGCTTCAGGTTGTGGCTGCGCAGGCGGAGGTGGCTCGCCAAGAGCTTGTCCCTGCTGGAGAACTGGAAGCGGTGCGGTCTGTATTGGGCACCGCCGAACAGAAGATCGCCGACCTCGAGCGCGAACTGAGGGAGGCGAAAGAAGAAGCAAGCTCGGCGAACGGGCGAGCGAAGGCCGCCATTGCGGCCGCGGAGGACGATCGAAAGGCGTCTGAAGCCATCATTGTTGGGCTTCAGAACGACCATACATCGCTTCAAAGTTTCATCACGGGGCTCGCCCGCCCATTGCTTGGTGAGTGCGTCTTCCTTGCCTTATGATTGTACTGTTTGTGGTTTCCATTATACTCATACTTGTCTCCTTCTCGCAGGTCGTGTTATTGGCTGCCAAGAAGAAGCGAACTCTCTTGACGCGAGGGAGTGCGTGAACATGCTCGTCGACTCGTCGACGCTGTCGGCGACCTGCATACGCGCCTACCTCCAAGAGATGTCGCCCACGGAGGTCATTCCCAGTGACCTCGTTGAGGTGTGGGAGTACTTGGAGAAGGCACCCGCGGTCGTAGAGTTCATGACGCGGTCGGCGTTTCGTCGCGGAGCGTCGACGGCCTTGAGCCTTGGGCTCGCCCACTTCCCCGAGGACTTCGATCTCGATGATGTGACGAGTGGATACCCTTCATCGACTGGCGCGGTGGATCTGTCTGGTCGATGGGCGACCTTCTTCCTTACCAAGAGACGGTCGTCGCGCCAAACGACCCCGAGCCGCCGCATCGCGACTTCAAGGTTGAGCAGCCTTTCCGCTCGGCGATGGCGGGCGAGCTGACGACGTATCCATCGAACCCGTACACCGCGTTCATCCGTAAGCGCCGGGACGCTGGCGCCTCGTCGTCGAAGCCTGCAGAGTAGTTTAGTTTGCCCAAATGTGTTAGCAGCAGTTCTGCCGAGTAGGCATATGTTGTAATGTAAGACAATGCGATATGCGATTGAATGGAACGTTGTGTTCATTTTGCTATTTTTTTTTGCGTGTTTTGGATTGATTTTGGGTGAGTCCCCGAGCGCGTCCGCCCTTTGTGGGGTTCCCCTTGTATATGATGTTTTGTTGTTTATCATGTGTATGTTGGTTGAGTCGACTCGCCCGAGCTCGGAGAGCCAGTCGCAAGGCGACTCCCTCGAGTGCTCTGTACTTTACCGTTTTCCCGTACGCGAACGGGGCCGGGTGGCCGAGTCCCCGAGCGTGGTACTTGGTAGTTCAAGGCGCGACTCGAGGGTGGTTGAGGACTGAGCGCGTTTGTGTTAGCGCGTCGCTCCTTCCTGGCCCGGTGGGTCACGCGGCGAGTCCCGCACGCCTCTTACTTGGCGTTTTCCCTGTCCGATCGAGACGAACTGGTATTCAGTCCCCGAGCGTGGTACTTAGCCGTTCGAGTCGCTATGCCGAGGATGCAGAGGACCAGGGTCGCTGTAGGAAGCGAGGACATATGTCTTGGTTCGTAAAACCAGTCGAGCTAGGCGACTCCGATGGGGCTCCGGATTGGCGTTTTCGGACGATGCAAGACCTGAAATGACTCAAGGTTTTACATCGCACTACTTAGCTGCGGTCATCGTACCAAGGGTTGACTTCGTATTTTAGCATGACGTGTTAATTACGAAAAGTGCGAGTGGCACAAGGCATGGAGAGTAAACGAATTTTGCAAGAACTGCTTTTTATTCATAGCGATCGGAGAGTACACATGTGGGGTTCTAGGTATAGAACTTCCGAGGAGATTTACATTCCACGGCTGACGCCGAGTTCACCGCCCCGCGGACGCCGACGAGGTAGTAGGCGTCGTTGCCGAGTATGCGCCCGATAGCGAACGGGCCTTCCCATGGAGGGGAGAGCTTGTGCATGCCCTTCTTGTCCTGGATGAGGCGTAACACCAAGTCGCCTTCCTGGAAGGTGCGGGTTTTCACCCGTCGGCTGTGGTAGCGACGGAGCCCTTGCTGATAGATAGCGGTGCGCGATCGGGCGAGGTCGCGCGGCTTCGTCGAGTTGGTCGAGCCCATCTTGGCGGCCTGTTCGCTTGCGGCCTCCGATAGTGGACGATCCGCGGCGAGTCGTGTTCGAGGTCGGTTGGCATGACGGCTTCCGCGTAGACCATGAAGAAGGGGTGAATCTCACGACCTGACAAAGCGGATTCCCGTGATGACGGGGAAGCTCTTCGACCCAGCATCCAGCGGTGCGCCGAGTGGTACTTGAGTCGCTTCAGCCGTGGAGGATGCTTTGGTTGGCTCGTCCGGGCCGTTGATTCCGGTGCGATCGACGCGAGGTCGAGCCGGATGTGGTGCTCCTCGCAGAACTCGGCCATTGCTCCCTTGGCGAAGTTTGTGCCGTTGTCCGTGATGATGCTGTTGGGGAAACCGTAGCGGTATATGAGCTCGCGTAGGAACTTAGTGGCAGTCTTCCCGTCGCATTTCCGGACTGGCTTGGCTTCTATCCACTTTGTGAATTTGTCGACGGCGACCAGCAGGTGGGTGTAGCCAGAGGGGGCCTTTTTGAAGGGGCCGACCATGTCCATGCCCCACACGGCGAATGGCCAGGTGATGGGGATTGTTTTGAGCGCCGAACTTGGAACGTGCGTCTGGTTGGCGTACTTCTGGCACCCGGCGCATCGCTGGACGATATCGACAGGCGCAGCGGTGGGCCAAGAGAAGCCGTGTCGCATGGCTTTGGCGACCAGGAGCGCGCAGCGTGGTGTCCGCAATACCGAGTGGATGTCGTGTTAGATTTTGCGTCCTTCAGCTGGTTGGACGCAGCGTTGGAACACGCCGGTGACGCTGCGCTTGTGTAGCTCGCCGTCGATGATGGTGTAGGACTTGCATCGGCGAGCGATCATTCGAGCGCTTGTCTCGCCGCGGGCAGGTTGCCCGCCTCTGTAGGCGATGTAGGGCTTGGTCCAGCCGTTCGTTCGGTGACGAAAAGTACCAGGTTGCCTCCGGTTGGAGCGGGACTCAATGTCGATCTCCTTCGGAGGAGAGACCGATGGCGTGAAGATGGTGTCGAGGAACACGCCGCGGGTGGTGCGGATCGCCGACCGATGCGAGAGGGCGCCGGCCTCGCTTTTCCTCCCGTCGATCCACTCGACCGAGTAACCGTGAAGTGGCCGCCCACCTTGTCCACCTCTTGTCGGTATGCCGCCATGGTAGAGGCGTCGCAGTGCCGCGACTTGACCTGCAACGAGGTCGGAGTCTCCGTAATCGAAGGCGATTGACGCCATCTCCTTTGCGGCTCACATGCCAGGAGCAGGGCCTCGATTCGCCATGTTGTTGGTGCAGGCGTGAATTGAGGCGGAGGATGTAGCGGAGCTTGTCGCCTTTGGTGAGGTCAAGACTATCCCCGCCTCTGCGCCGTCCGCGTTCTTGGACCCGTCGAAGTGTGCTCCAGAATGTAGGTATGGCGGCTTCTCTGGCTGGGCCTCCTCCGCCGGGCGAGGAAGTCGCCTGCTGCGACTTGATCGCCTCCGTGGCTCAGATTTAATGTTGTGGACGCCGATCTCGACGCCCATTTGGCGACTCCGCCCGTCGCCGCGATTGCGGATGATGTCTTGTAGTGGAGCCGAGGAAACGACCGTGATGGGGTGCTCTCGAAGTAGTGCGGCAATGCCGCTGATCTCTCAAGACCGCGTATACCAGCTTTTGGTACTGTGGTATCGGGCGCGACTCGTTAAGACCTCGCTGATGTAGTATACCGTCGCTGGACTGGGCGCCTTTCCTTCCTCTCGTCGCTCGACGACCATTACAGCCGACGACGCGTTCGACGCCGCGACGTAAACCAGCATGGGCTCCTTGTCGACGGGTGCGGCGGTAGTGGTGGCGAGTAGCACCTTTTTGAGGTCGCGAGCGCTGCCCGCCTCCTTGTCCCAATCGAAGGTGGGATTCTTGGCATCAGCGTATAGGGCATCGCTTTCGCCAGCGGGGGATGAAGCGATCGAGAGCCGCTACGCCCGCCAGCCTCGGACGCCGCAGCACTCGGGTTTGCCGGGCGATCGTGTCGATCTTTGTTGGGTTTGCCTCGATCCTCGCTTGGAGACGCACGCACCT
This sequence comes from Avena longiglumis, assembly GCA_030063025.1. NCBI lineage: Eukaryota > Viridiplantae > Streptophyta > Magnoliopsida > Poales > Poaceae > Avena > Avena longiglumis. Next base: position 141,407,470 of record CP125974.1, read on the forward strand.
AGCAATTGCCCGGCGGTACAATCAAGGTGCACTTGCTGGGTTGAGCTTTATCTTGTACCTCCGCAGGTTGGCGAAGGTCTCCGCTAGATCGGCGAGTAGGTCGCCTTGGCGGCGGATTTTACGACCACGCCGTCGATGTAGACGTGGATGTTGCGCCAATTTGGCTCGCGAGGCATTCTTGCATGCACCGCTGGTAGGTCGCCCGGCGTTCTTGAGGCCGAAGGTCATGGCGGTGTAGCGAAGGCTCAATGGCGTGATGAACGCCGTCTTCCTCGCCCCTCGACAGCCATTTTGATCTGGTTATACCCGAGTAGGTGTCGAGGAAACACAGCGACTCGAGCCCGCGGTGGAGTCGATGATCCGATCGATCCGCGAGGACGAATCGCCTTTGGGCAAAGCGCCGCTGTTCAGTTTGTGTAGTCGATACACATTCTCCAGTCCCGTTTTTTTCTCGACCAGACTGGGTTTGCCACCACTTGAGTATTTAATTGGCGGATGAGGCCGGCAGCGAGTAGACGCTGCACTTCCTCGGCGATTGCCCTACGGCGTTCTTCGTTGAATGGCCGTAGCGACTGCTTGACTGGTCGCACTTTGGGGTCGGCGTTTAATTTGTGCTCAGCGAGCTCCCTAGGGACACCAGGCATGTCGGAGGGTTTCCATGCGAAGATGTCCTGTTCTCACGGAGGAACTCGAGCGCTTTCCTATGTTGGGCTCATGCGTCCCGATCGTCACCGTCGCTGGGGTCGCTGGGACCAGCTCGACGGTGCAAAGGCGTCGTGGCCTCAAAGGTTGAGGTGTTTGTGCCCTCGAGTTGGGATTCTTGAGTATTGTGGGGTCGTTGTTGACCCCGCCGCATTTGGCGAGCTCATCGGCGTGACTAGCTTCCGCCGCGATCACGGGCGTCGAAGTTCGCCCTTTGGCCTCGCATTCGGCGCTGCCATGTCGGGTCGCCGTTGATGGTGATGACGCCGACGCCTGGAGCTTCATCGCGTTATGCAGCGTGGGGTGCCGCCATGAATTTGGCGAACGCTGGCGCCCCAAGACGCAATGGTAAGGGTCGAAGGGCACCAGCTCAAGACGATCCGCTTCGTGCGGAAGTTCCGGAGTGCAAGGTGACGGGTAGCGTGACCTTGCCGATCGGGTACGCCTTCCGACCGGGACGGCCGTGGAACGTGGTGTGGGTTGTCTCGATCATCGATCGCGGAGCCGCAGTCTCAAGGTGTCGAGGTAGAGGATGTTGATGGAGCCGCCGCCCATCGTAGTCTTGGGGAGCCGAGTCGCCGACCTTGGGCTTGACCACCAGGCGACTCGCCCCGGATACTGGCGCGTGGCGAGTGGTCTTGCCGGCTCCAGTGATGGCTGCTCCACCAGTTCAGGAACCGGGGACGCCGTCTGCCACCGCGTTGACGGCGACAATACGATGGCGACCTTCTTCTCGCGCTCGTGTTGAAGCCGGTGAAGGTGTGGAGCGAGCCGCTACTTTGCCGAATTTTCCGCCATTTTGCGGGTCGTTGTCGGTGTCCTCCGCCGTGCCTTCTCGATCTCCCGAGGGTGTGGCAGGCGGTGGTGTGCGTGGCGGTTTTCCTTCCCGCCGTGAAACGCACATGGTTGGTTAAGGAGGGCCGCGATCGAACCTTGGCTTGTTCTTGTAGTTCCCGCCGTCGCGTCGTTGCCCTCCGTCGCGGAGGTAGCTCTTGGGTCGCGCAGCGTGCCCAGCATTGGCGGCAAGTCGACTCGCATCGCGTTGCGGCGCTTGCTCGTGAGGCGAAAAGTGCCAGAGCGAGGTCGGCTCGGGCGGCGCAATCGTTACCGCCCGGCGTCGTTGTCCGCCGGACTCGCCGACGCCTTGATTGGGATCTTCCTCGGCGATCGTTTGGCGATCTCGAGGAGGTCGGGATGTTGTCGAGTGTGCGGGCGTGTCGCTGAGCTTGGCGACCGAGGCTCAGAGCGCACGAGGTCTTGAAGCAATGGATCGCGGTGTCCGGGTGGATGCCGACCGCTGTACCAGAGCTCTTGCCACCGTTGGACCCAGCCGCGGTCGACTCGCGGGTCCCTTGACGATCGCTCCGTGTCCTCGATGGTGGTGGCGCGGGTGTAGGAGCACTCGAGTGCTCGACGGCGTCTCGCATTTCCTCCCGTGAGTCGAGCATCGCCCGGGGAGCGTGTTGATCCATTGCCCGCACGCCCTCCATCATCGATGGGAGGTAACGGGCGGCGAGTAGGTCGGTGTGACCGCGATCCCCATTGCCATGAGGTATGTGTCAAGCCGCACCGCAGGTCGTCGAGGAGTCGATTTTTGATCTCCTTGGCGCCTTGAAGTTGGGTGGGTACTTTTCCTCGGATCATTGGGTTCAAGCACTTGGGCCCTAGTCGATCGAGCGACCCATAGGCTCGCCATCGCGGCGAGTAGTTAGGTGTGCCGCAGTCGTCGGGCTGGCGCGGCGCGCCAGTTTTGGTTGTTGATGATGTGAGTGCGAAGGCCGATTGGCTCTCCATTAGCGGCGAGGTTGGTCGCCGTCCAGGATCGTTGGGAAAGTGCGCATTCGCTGGTCGCCGTTGGAGCTGCGGTGGCTCTGGCGGCGGCAGTTGAGGGTGTTTGCCACCGGACGGGCCGCCGAGGCTGCCCTGCTTCGAGGAGCGCGAGTACACTCGCCCTTGCGAGTCGGCCGCTTTCGCTGTTCCACGGCCTTCGCGAGTAGGGCCACTCGACGCATCGATCTGTAGGCGCCGCCGCGGTCGCCGTGATGCTGTCGGGCGGCTCGGCCTGCCACGAGGTTGTCCATCGGGTGGAGAACAGGAAGGCCATTCGCATCTCGCCTCCGTGAGGAGACGACTATCCGGCTGATCCACAGGAGGGTGCGGTTGGGTGGTGGCGGGCACCCATCGCCGATCTGGCGGAGGCGGTTGCTTCCTCTGGCGGCGTTCTCGCAGACAAGGCCGCGATGCGCGCGGGTCGCTTATCGCCGGGTTCGTGGTACGCCTGAACGGTGGGATTCAGCGTGACTGATCCGCTGGCTGATGGTAGCGTGATGCCTCGCTGTCACCGCCGAGGCGAAATTTTTCGCGCTCGGCCTGCTCTTTGCGTACTGCTTCCGCCAACTTTAGGCGGAGTTCCTCGACCTCCGTCGCCGTGGCGTTAGGAGGGATCGGGGTGGAGAAAGGGTCCTCCGGTGGATCGGTACCGGTGGCCATGTAGGTCGCGGCATGGCGACTGGCACCGTCGTGGAGGTCGGTGGAGTTTTCCGAGTCGAAGTCGAAGATCCCGAGGATGGAGGGGTCCTCGAAATCTCCCGCGTTGGAGACCTGGGCGATGGAGCCCGCGGACGAGGCCGCGGTGATGGACCCGGCGAGTGACGCCGGGGTTGCCGAGTCGGCGTCGTCGGTGAGGGTCGCGTCTTCCGCGACCGCTGAGTTCTCGGCCACGTTGCTGTGGGCCGAGTCGTACTCGGAGGCGAGGCGGTGGATCGTGCGGATCTGGCTCTCGGAGAGCCGATCGCGTGGTGGCGACTCGCGGATGCGAGCCGAGTCCTCCGAGGTGATGACGTCGGTGAAGCCGACGAAGAGGCTGATCGTCGATCGGCGGGATCACGCCGCGTGACGGGTCGCGCCGGACGTAGCTGCTCGGCAAGATCTGGAGCATCTCGCCGATCTCTATCATGCGCCGGTGGCGACCGTCTCGTTGATGGGCAGATTGGATCTCGCCGCAGAACACCGCCAGACCGCCAGGCCCCACGGGCGCCACCGCCAAGGAATGACCACGGCAGATGCTGCAATCGGCAGCGGTAGTAGAACGGGCAAGGGCGGCCAGCCATCTCAAGTGCGAGATGAGGGCAAAGACACGTGGTTTTACCTGTGTTCGGCCCCGAGGGTAAAGACCTACTCCTGCTAGATTGTATTATGGAAGTGTTTACAATGGGCGAACTCGGCGACTAGGCGGCGAGTTGCTTGGGTGTATGAGGGAACGTATCTCTACTCACCCCTTAGGGAGGTTTATATAGACTTACCTCCCCTAGGGTTTACATATCTCAACCGATTCGGTTACAACTTTGTCAATCATTTAACTCAGACCGACTGGGCCTATCTACTCGCCTGGGCCTTCGACCTTCAGTCGCCTGGCATCCCGATGGGCTTCGATCCACTCGCCGTTCTGCAGGCCCACTCGCCAGTCCTCGGGCCAGTCGGAAACGTCCCGCTGAGGATACCCCAGTAGGCATATCCCCATCAAAAGGAGAAAGGTATTAGAGTTGAAGATGTGAAGAATATACATCCTATAGAAGAATTATGCAAACCAATTCCCTACTCATCTACTATTTAGGTGCACTCTCTCCACTTTGATGAAGGTGATATTCCCTATGGTAAGCCTCTTGATCAATGCTTAGAGGAACTTGACACATTTATTGTGAAACAAGGTAATTTTAATAAACAAGTTTAGAATCATTTATTGGAAAACTCTAGAGCTACTAATGAGTTGAAAGATATTGTAGAAAGAACTTCTAATGATATTAAAATGCTTTGTAAGCACTTTCCAATGGATCAGAATCATTTATTGAAAAACTTTTCTAAATAAAAATATGAAAGCATGCATGTGTGTATGCATTCCTAATTGGATTCTTTTGAATTACCTTGCTTGTGTGTTTCTTTGCTTGTAAAAGGATTTTTAGGTGAAATAAACATCATCTAAACAATTCCCACACTTTTCCCAAAGACAAATAAATCGAAACAAACAAAATAAGTGAATGGTCACTTTGGCCAATTTAACTCCCATGCCTACTTTGGCTATCTCTAACTTTCAAAACTTAACAGAAACTTGTTTGGATCTTTACACCCCTTGATAGTACTCATAACAACGTACCAAGGCCCACCTTGTGATCATCCAGAAACATTTGAATGCATAGTTTAAAGGACAATTTAAAATTTAATCTATATCATATGGGAAGATCCCACTTTTTCAAAAACCACGCAAACAAGCTCAACTTTCAAAACCCAAGCATCCACAGACTCACCAGCACATGCCTAGCACACTCACCAAAAATCTTTTCAAAATTCAAAACTTGAATTCATGCGGCCATTTCATCACACCTTGCAGATTCAAATCAAACAAAATCAAAACACTATAGTGTGCAGTGTTTTGGGCCTAACTTGTTCCCTCTCTGGACACCACTAGCCTTAGTAGATCATCTAACGACCCTAAATAATCCCTAGCACCACTGTAAGCTTGGAAATGTCATCAATGGTGAACAACCGAGAACACCCATGTCACCCCAGTGTGGACAGTAGGCTAGAGGAAGAACTAGCCGTGCCAACCTTGTCTGGGAGGTAGCCCATTCCTCACGGCCCCCTCTCGACCAGCCCCGCCTCGTGGACAGCAGCTAGAACCGCCAGGAACGCCGCACCCGTGTCGCTGTCAACCATGCCGACCCGCGCCGTAGAGCACGTGCCGTTCCTAGTCAACCAAACCACCTCGAGCCCTCGCCGCCCGCCAACATGCGCCCCACCATCCCAGGAGACCGCCAGACATGCCCATTTCACCGCCCGTACCCCGTAGCCACCGCTCGCTGTCGAAGACGCCGCCTCTGCCGCACAGAACGTCGAGTGTTCCAGACCATTTTCCACCACCCCTACATGCGCATTAAAGCCATAGAGAATCGCTAGGAGACCACCGATCGATCGCCACCGTCGGCCATGCCTCTAGCAGCCCGTAGCCATGTCGCCACCATCGCCTGCCCATCCCGTTCGGTCTCGTCATCGAGACTATAAATAGAGGCCTCGCCCGCTCAAACTCTTGACACCATCTCACTCCCCTCTCTTCACTGATCGTTCTACCCCGTTCCCAGAGCAAGGTGAGCAGCGCATCACCGGAATTTCACCAGAGCCCGCCGCTGCTGGAGAAGAAGGAAGCCAATGATTGGAGCCGCCCCAGGAGAAGCTGTCGGTACCAGGAGGTTCGCCATCGTCGTTCGCCCGCCTCGCCGACCCTCGCCTGAGCCCCGGTGATCCTCCCACGACCCCACCTGCCGCGTTAGGGTTCTGTCTCGTCGGCGCTGCCCGACATGGACGATGAACTAGAGCCGTTGGATTAGAACTGGATCCAACGCACCACGTTGCCCCATACCGCTTCGCAACCCCCGTCTCACTGACGCATGGGGACAGCAACTTAACCAGCCCGCGTAGGCGCTATGCGTAGCAGGCCAGCCCATTTTCTCTTCCTGCACAGCCCACTCGTTGGAATTTGGATTTTTCCATTTTCATTCAAACATAGTTCTACACCTAGTTTCAAAAATCAACCTAGCTCGATTCAGTGAACCAAATTGAATGAAACCAATTATGTTAGAAAGGACTGGAAATGCTGAATCCAAGCCCGTTGGATTCAAGTCATTTGGATCTATAGATCACCCTTGGGAAAAATAAAAAGGCAGAAGCTTTTCTGCATTCAAACATTTTTCAAATTTAAACCATAATAGCTTTTGAGTTGATTCCAACTCTCAAAAATCACAACTGATCATACCTTTCACAATATATAAAAATATATGGGTTTACTTGCAGAAATAATGTTCAAGTAATAAAATAATGCCACATAGGCATTTCTAGTCACTTTATTTAATTAAAATAAAAAGGTTAAACCTTATTAAATTGTGACACCACTTTAAATCACATTCCCATGTACTGAAATATTTGGTGATGACATGTGTCAACATGATCCCATGTTTGGTTTGGAGAATATTAAATCTTAAGTAGTTTTTCAATGAGTAGAAATTACTTTTCTAAAAAAATAAAATCTTTAAGTCAAGTGCTTGTAATGTTAGTGATGATGCTAGATCATCTATAGAACCCCTTTGTGCGATGATTGAAAGTAGTTAATTATTATGTGGTGATTGTGTACCTCGTATTTATTTATAGACGCTAGTACCAACCAAGGATACGAGGAGGAAGGAGGATACTACAAAGAAGAAGCCGAGGAGAACTTCAACCACTACTCTGCACAAGGCAAGCCAATACTTGCAAGCTATTAACTTAGCAAGCTTATACTGATACTGATGCAAGCCAATACTTGCAAGCTATTAATTTAGCAAGCTTATATTGATACTGATGGAAGCCCAATACTACTAGTTTAATGTGCAAGCTAACACTTGCAAGATATTATAGTTTAGCAAGCCTTGCCATGCCAACCATATTATTTTAAGCATATGTGGTTATACCCACTTGACAAACCAATCCTAGTTTTACTTGCAAGCTTTCTACTTTTTTCTTTATCAAAGATTTCTTTTAGATTTTATTAAGTGACTTAAAGATTCTAGAAAGTTAATTGAAGGTTGCATAAAGAGCATAAAATTTGGCCTAAGCTAGATAATCTTGATGTCATCCTAAGGCATGAGATTGAACTTAGTAAAACTCCACTTGTTTACCACCCCTCATTAGTACTCACCCCCACTTGTAGATGCTAGTCCTAAGCATAAAACTTGATCAACTTTAGATGGGAATACTTGGTGAAAATGGTTATGAAAACCTTAGAATGATGGATCATTCTACTGAGATGTTTTGACATGTGTTTCCAAACACCAGATGATTTTGGTGATGAAAATGTTGAGGCATGAGCCTTATCCCTTTATAAAACTGATGATTGTCTAGATGCGATACCATTCCAATTTTACCGTACAACCACAATACCCGAAAATTGGGTAGGGCTTGACTAGAAACTTATATACCTTAATATTGGTTCCCTCACGGCCAAGGTCTGAGCTGAGGCTACCTTGTGAAGATTGTCCACCTGTGCAGTACCCAAGATGAAGTTGGTCATGGTTGGGAGGCCAAACTCACAGGAGAGGTGCTTATATTAGGGCGTGTAATTGAAAGGTTATGATTGATTATCCGCATAGTGAGTATGGTGACTTCAGGATTTTTTCCCAACGGATGTATCGAATGTTGTGGTGAAAGTGTACAATCTCTGCAGAGTGTCAAACTATTCGAATACACGCGTTCGCGGTTATGGACAGTTGGAGTGGCCATACTGTTCCCCCGTCAGATGTTTTCCAAAATGACTTGTGAAATGAATTGAGAACTTGACTTGACCACAACAGAGTTGTGGCATGAGATACAAGTTCCCACTTAGGTGTTATAAAATTTGACTAGCTTTCTCTTGCTTCTGAACTTAGTAGATGTAAATCTGGCTTTTTGCAAAACAACCCTACAGCTTAGTGTCCTATTACAAAACCCCCCTTCACTTTTTAGTATTAGTTTGCGAGTACTTAAAAAGTACTCATGGCTTTGTCCTTGGCTATTCCCGTGGCCAGACTATGAAGAGAAGTACTAGGATGATGGACCCCATGAAGGTTACGACAACTAGGATCATCTCCCATCGTCAACATTGCCTGTGACCCCGAAGATGGAGCTTCGCCTACGCTACCTTTATTATTACGTATTTCCGCTGCTTGAGTTGTATTAAGAACTGGATCATGAGATCCTTATTTTTGTAAGACCTTATGTATGGTTTGTAATGGATGATGCACTGTGTTATCCAATTCTGTTATGTCTCGCAAAAATGGTAATCCTGGGATTGCGATGTATGGCATAACAGGCATCTGGGATTAAAAACCCGGGTGTTGACAAGTTGGTATCAGAGCCATCCTGACCATAGGAGACCCTAGTTAGACTGGACGTTTGAATCAAAAACTTAGTTTCAAAACCAAAGGAAGCAAATATTTACAATAACCTATTCCCATTCTTACCACTTCGATTCTTTCATGAAAATTCATGTTCCTCAAAAACTCTTGCAAAATACATAAAATTTGACACACTTGATAACTCTACTAACCTACTCATCCTATATTCTTAATAGATGGATGTGAAGTACATCAAGTTTTATCAGTTGGGGAATGGAGGAGACCTTATCTTTGAGAGGGATTTGGACCAGCTTTAGGAATTTCTGGAGCGTCCGCACCCCGAGTTCTTCGGAGCTCAGCTCAATGATCAAGGAGGAGAACATCTGCAGTGGCTAATTGTTGCAAGTCTCCGAGGAAAGAATGAACCTCCCACTGCTGAGGGAATTCAGTTTACCTTAAGAGAGAACAACTGGCTCGATGGACTTGCCAGGGCCATGCAGGAAGCTCTTGCCCGTCTGTGTGGGCAGAGTATCAACCATATCAAGGGTACCCGCTTTGAGTTTTGCCCAAGGCGTGATGCTAATGGACAACCACTGGAAGCCCCATACCACCCTGAGCTGAAGACTCAATTGTACCACCTTAGCTTCATGATGTATGATCGTCAGCAGGAATTGGACAACTGCCGTGAGTACTCCAACCACAAGTCCGCCATCATCAAGACGAAGGATCAAACCATCACCATGCTAGCAAAGGATCACAAGTCTCGCCGCCATCATCTCGACAAGAAGGAGCGCATCATTGCTCGTCTTCGCCACCGTATCTAGGACTTGGAGGAGACCATCCACGAGAGAGACATGCAGTTGGAGGAAAGGGAGAATGCCAGAGAGGATCTTTGTGAAGACCCTTACTCCTATCTCAGCGATGATGATGATTTTCTGGAGTATCAGGCTATGGACTTCTTCACCGATGAGGATGATTTCGCCTTCATCAATGACGGCGATGATGAGGATGACGACTACACCGAATCCGAAGAGTAGTAGCACTTGAGCACTAGCGTAGTGAGTAGTATTCGGTCCCACTATATCGTAGTTTCCAGAATGGTTCTTAAAACCATCTTCTTTCCTTTGTTGTGGTGTGTGTTGTATCGTGTGCTATGAATGAATGAATGAAAAGCAAGTTGCTAGAAAATTTGAGTCAAACTTTAAAAACTTTTCAAAGTCCCAGAACCTTAGAAATTTCCCTCTTTTCCCATGATCTATCTCAATCTTCAGATGCCACGCGGAGGAAGTGGTTCATCCCCGGACCCGATGTTGCAGATCCTGCAAATGTTGGTTTCTGACCGCGAAGCCGAAAGAGCCGAACTTCAAGCCAACCTAGCCACCCTACAATAGATAGCCCAGCCGGCCCACAACAACCAAGGCCAAGGAAATCAGGACAACCATGGATCTAAGCTCAAGAATTTCCAGAATACCAACCCACCTGTTTTCACTAAGTCAGAAGAGCCCCTAGATGCCGACGATTGGCTGCAAACCATGGAAAATAACCTAGAAGTCGCCGGAGTGGAAGCTAACGAGAAAGTTCTGTTCGCCACCCAATATCTAGCCGGAGATGCAAGGGCATGGTGGAACAGTGTTCGTGCAATGACCGGAGGACAAATGATGACCTGGGAAGAATTCAAGGTCAAGTTCAGCAGAACCCATGTGCCACCAGGTTTGATCAAGAGAATGAGAGATGAGTTCAGAGAACTGAAGCAAGGAAGGATGACCGTAGTGGAATACCGTTACAAATTCTTGTCATTATCTAGGTATGCCCCGGATGAGATCGACACCGAAGCCAAGAAAAAATAAAGATTCCTGAATGGTCTGCACGATGAGATGTAGACTGTGTTAGTCAATATCCCCTTTGCTGATATTGAAGCCCTTGTCGACTCTGCCATCCTGATGGAAGGAAAGATCAACCAAGCCAATGAGAACTGCAAGCGTCGCATGATGCATCAGCCAGGAACCCATCAGACCCCAAAGTATCGCCCTAACCCATCTCTTGGATTTGCCCCGAGAACCAACAGACCCCCAATGAACCGTCCGACCTATCCCAACCGTGGAAACCCTAGGCCCGGAGGAAATCACAACAACCCCGGCAACTCTAGAAATTTCAACTGTGCCCCACCCAAGTTCAACAACAACAATGCTGCCGCCAACACCAACACTGCCCCGAGGACTGGAAGCAATGCTGTGCCTGTTGCAGCAAAGGACAAGTCACAAGTAACTTGATATGACTGTGGAAATAAGGGTCACTACTCCAACGAGTGCCCCAACAAGAAGAATGCCGCAACCCCCAAAGCAAATGCCCCAGCTCAGCAGCAGCGTCGTGTTCAGCCCAGAAGAAGGTTTGCCCCAGGGAATTCGCTCAACCGCAACGGCCATCTTTTTCTCATGCATGCTGAAGAAGCTCAGGAAGCGCCAGACGTCGTGCTGGGTATGTTTTCTTTTAATTCAATACTTTCTAGAGTGTTGTTTGATTCTGGTGCATCGCACTCATTCGTCACCGAAGAATTTGCATGCACTAGTAAAATTCAACCAAGCAAACTGAAGCATGTCATGATTGTTCAAATCCCCGGTTCAACCACCAAAGCTAGGCAAATTTGCAAAGTCGTACCTATCCGAATCCATGTCATAGACTTTTATGCTAATTTGATAGTACTCAGAACTAAAGGTTTGGAAGTAGTACTAGGAATGGATTGGATGTCCAAACATAAAGGATTGATTGACTGTGCCAAGAAAGCCATAACCATGACCAGTACAGCCAGAATATCAGTCGAGAATATATCTAAAACCTTACCTCGCTAATTCAAGTGCAACAAGAGTATATCCCAACCTACCATTGACCATGTCCGGATCGTCTGTGAATACCCTGATGTATTTCCAGATGTTTTGCCTGGTATGCCCCCAGATCGGGATATCGAGTTTATCATTGAACTAATCCCCGGAACAGGAACCATAGCCCAGAGACCCTATAGTATGAACCCGTCTGAATTAGAAGAACTGAAGAAGCAACTGGATGCCATGCTAGAAATTGGATTGATTCAACCAAGTGTGTCACCATGGAGATCACCTGTCTTGTTTGTGGACAAGAAAGATGGAGGTAACCGTTTGTGTACGGATTACCGGAAGTTGAATGATGTCACTATCAAGAACAAGTACCCATTTCCCAAGATAGAAGATTTGTTTGATCAGTTGACTGGTGCCAAAGTGTTTTCTAAGATTGATCTTAGGACTACCTATCATCAACTCAAGATTCGCGTAGAGGACATTCCAAATACTGCCTTTACCACCCGTTATGGATTATACGAGTATACTGTCATGTCCTTTGGATTAACCAATGCCCCCGCATATTTCATGAATATCATGAATAAGATTTTTATGGACTTCCTGGATAAGTTTTTCGTTGTTTTCATCGATGACATTCTGATTTATTCCAAATCGGAAGAAGAAGATGAGCTACACCTAAGGACCATTCATGGAACCCTTAGAGAGCATCAGTTGTATGCCAAGTTTAGCAAATGTGAATTCTGGTTACAGGAAGTAGGATTCCTCGGTCACATTGTATCAGCCGGAGGAATTACCGTTGACCCTGTAAAGGTGAAAGATGTCGAAGATTGGCAAGCCCTAACCACTCAAACCCAAGTTCGTGCATTTCTCGGATTGGTGGGATATTACCGCAAGTTCGTAGAAGGATACTCTAGTATCGCCAGACCCATGACCCAATTGCTGAAGAAGGACAAGAAGTTTGAATGGACGGACAAATGTGAAGCGAGTTTTCAAGAACTCAAGAGAAGATTGATTTCAACCCCAATCTTAATCATGCCGGATATCACGAAGCCCTTCGACGTGTATTGTGATGCATCCAAGATCGGTCTCGGATGTGTGCTAATGCAAGAAGGCAAAGTTATATCTTATAAATCTCGACAATTGAAACAACACGAGCAAAATTACCCAACCCATGACCTCGAACTCGCAGCTGTAGTTCTAGCCCTGAAGACATGGAGGCATTACCTGATGGGAAACCGTTGTGAGATTTATTCGGATCACAAGAGCTTGAAGTATATATTCACTCAGAAGGAGATGAATATGAGACAGAGAAGATGGATTGAGCTAATCAAGGATTACGATCTGGACATTCACTATCACCCTGGTAAAGCCAATGTGGTAGCAGATGCCCTTAGAAGATTGCCGTGCCGCTTGAACTCCATGATCTTGAAGGAGCAACCGAGCTTGCACAAAGAGTTGGAAGATTTTCGAATGGAATTAGTGAGAGAAGGATTTTTGACTAGCATAGAACTTCAACCCACTTTGGTCAGCCAGATCAAAGAGGCGCAGAAATGAAATGCTAGTATCGACGGAATCAAGCGTCGTATCGGTACATGCAAGGTACCCGGATTCACCGAAGACGAAGAAGGAGTTCTGTGGTACAAAGGACGCCTTTGTGTACGAGCAGATTCTGAGTTGAAAGAAGTTATTCTGAAAGAAGCTCATGATTCTCTTTATTCTATCCACCCCGGAGGAACGAACATGTATCAGGATTTAAAGGAGCAATTTTGGTGGCATAAGATGAAGAGAGAAATCGGAAGCTATATCGCCAAGTGTGATATATGTCAGCGAGTCAAGGCGGGACATCAAAGACCCGCTGGATTGTTGCAACCATTGCAGATTCCGGAATGGAAATGGGATTCCGTTGGAATGGACTTTATCACCGGATTGCCTACTTCTAGTAGGGGAAATGACTCTATTTGGGTCATAGTGGACAGATTGTCCAAAGTCGCCAATTTCTTACCCGTCAAGACCACGTATCAGAGTTCGAAGCTAGTAGAGTTATACATCGCTAGAATAGTTAGTTTGCATGGAGTTTCCAAGAACATAGTATCGGATCGAGGAACTCAGTTTACCTCGAGATTCTGGAAGAAAGTCTAAGAAGGTTTAGGAACCTGACTAGATTTCAGCACAGCTTATCACCCCAGACCGATGGACAAACGGAGCAAGTAAATCAAATACTCGAAGATATGCTGAGAGCGTGTGTGCTAGAATATGGATCTAAGTGGGAAGACCGTCTGCCTTTTGCAGAATTTTCATACAACAACAGTTATCAAGCTAGTTTGCAAATGGCCCCATTTGAATTCATGTAAGGAAGGAAGTGTCGCACCCCTTTGAACTGGTCGGAAGTAGGAGAGAGTCATATTTTCGGACCTGAAATCCTACAAGAAGCGGAAGAGAAGGTTCACAAGATTCATGAGCACCTCAAGACTGCCCAGTCCAGACAGAAGAGTTACGCCAACAAGAGACGTCGAGACATCGCCTTCAACATAGGAGATTTTGTATATCTGAAAGTGTCGCCATTAAAGGGAATGCAGCGTTTCCAACTGAAGGGAAAGTTAGCCCCCAGATATATCAGACCCTTCAAGATTCTGAACCGTCGAGGAGAAGTGTCGTATCAATTGGAACTTCCCGAAGAGATGTCACCCGTGCACAATGTGTTCCATATCTCATTACTTCGCAAGTGCCTCGAAGTTCCGGAGAAGACGGAAGTGTTCAAGAATATCGATCACCAAACCATAGAGATCAATGATGACCTGACCTATCCTGAAGTACCCATCCGTATTTTGGAAGAAGCTTTCAGAACTACCATAACCCGAAGCATCAAGTTTCTCAAGATTCAGTGGAGCAACCACACGGAAGAGGAGGCTACCTGGGAGCGCGAAGATCACATCAGGACGGAGTTTCCCGATCTCTTCAAATCCTAGGTAATATTTTTCGTCCTTTTTCAAATCTCGGGACGAGATTTTGTTTAAGGGGGGAAGGTTTGTAACATCCCAAAAATATGAAACTTGGATCATCAAACTCTAATCATCAAAACTTAGGATTAGCAAAAACTTTTCTAAATAAAAATATGAAAGCATGCATGTGTGTATGCATTCCCAATTGGATTCTTTTGAATTACCTTGTTTGTTTGTTTCTTTTCTTGTAAAAGGATTCTTAGGTGAAATAAACATCATCTAAACAATACCCACACTTTTCCCAAAGACAAATAAATCAAAGCAAACAAAATAAGTGAATGGTCACTTTGGCCAATTTAACTCCCATGCCTACTTTGGCTGTCTCTAACTTTCAAAACTTAACAGAAACTTGTTTGGATCTTTAAACCCCTTGATAGTACTCATAACAAAGTACCAAGGCCCACCTTGTGATCATACAGAAACATTTGAATGCATAGTTTAAAGGACATTTTAAAATTGAATCTATATCATATGGGAAGATCCCACTTTTTCAAAAACCACTCAAACAAGCTCAACTTTCAAAACCCAAGCATCCGCAGACTCACCAGCACATGCCTAGCACATTCACCAAAAATCTTTTCAAAATTCAAAACATAAATTCATGCGGCCTTTCATCAAACACGTTGCAGATTCAAATCAAACAAAATCAAAACACTATAGTGTGCAGTGTTTTGGGCCTAACTTGTTCCCTCTCTGGACACCAGTAGCCTTAGTAGATCATCTAATGACCCTAACTAATCCCTAGCACCACTGTAAGCTTGGCAATGTCATCAATGGTGAACAGCCGAGAACACCCATGTCACCCCAGTGTGGACAACAGGCTAGAGGAAGAACTAGTCGTGCCAACCTTGTCTGGGAGGTAGCCCATGCCTCACCGCCCCCTCTCGACAAGCCCCGCCTCGCAGACAGCAGCCAGAACTGCCAGGAACGCCGCGCCCGTGTCGCTGTCGACCATGCCGACCCACGCCGCAGAGCATGCGTCGTTCCCAGTAAACCAGACCACCTCGATCCCTCGCCGCCCGCCAACATGCGCCCCACCGTCCCAGGAGACCGCCAGACATGCCCATTTCACCGCCCGTACCCCATAGCCACCGCTCGCCGTCGAAGACGCCGCATCTGTCGTGCATAACGTCAATCGTTCCAAACAGTTTGCCACCGCCCCTACACGCGCATTAAAGCCATAGAGCATCGCCAGGAGACCACCGATCGATCGCCACCGTTGTTCATGCCTCTAGCAGCCCGTAGCCATATTGCCACCGTTGCGTGCCCATCCCATTCGGTCTCGTCATCGAGACTATAAATAGAGGCCTCCCCCGCTCAAACTCTTCACACCATATCACTCCCTCTCTTCACTGATCGTTCTACCCAGTTCCCAGAGCAAGGCGAGCAGCGCATCGCCGTAATTTCACCGGAGCCCGCCGCTGCTGGAGAAGAAGGAAGCCAGTGATTGGAGCCTCCCCAGGAGAAGCTGCCGGTACCGGGAGGTTCGCCGTCATCGACTTCGTCGTTCGCCCGCCTCGCCGACCCTTGCCTGAGCCCCGATGAGCCTCCCACGACCCCCTTTTCTAAAAAAAATAAAATCTTTAAGTCAAGTGCTTGTAATGTTAGTGATGATGCTAGATCATCTATAGAACCCCTTTATGTGATGATTGAAAGTAGTTAAGTATTGTGTGGTGATTGTGTACCTAGTATTTATTTATAGACGCTAGTACCGACCAAGGATACGAGGAGGAAGGAGGATACTACGAAGAAGAAGCCGAGGAGAACTTCAACCACTGCTCTGCACAAGGCAAGCCAATACTTGCAAGCTATTAACTTAGCAAGCTTATACTGATACTGATGCAAGCCAATACTTGCAAGCTATTAACTTAGCAAGCTTATAGTGATACTGATGCAAGCCCAATACTACTAGTTGAATGTGCAAGCTAACACTTGCAAGATATTATACTTTAGCAAGCCTTGCCATGCCAACCATATTCCTTTAAGTATATGTGGTTATACCCACTTGACAAACCAATCCTAGTTTTACTTGCAAGCTTTCTACTTTTTTCTTTATCAAATCTTTCTTTTAGAGTTTAATTAAGTGACTTGTAGATTCTAGAAAGTTAACTGAAGGTTGCATAAAGAGCATAAAATTTGGCCTAAGCTAGATAATCTTGATGTCATCCTAAGGCATGAGATTGAACTTAGTAAAACTCCACTTGTTTACCACCCCTCATTAGTACTCACCCCCACTTGTAGATGCTAGTGCTAAGCATAAAACTTTATCAACTTTGGATGGGAATACTTGGTGAAAATGGTTATGAAAACCTTAGAATGATGGATCATTCTACTGAGATGTTTTGACATGTGTTTCCAAACACCAGATGATTTTGGTGATGAAAATGTTGACGCATGAGCCTTACCCCTTTATAAAACTGATGGTTGTCTGGATGCGATACCATTCCAATTTTACCGTACAACCACAATACCGAAAAATTGGGTAGGGCTTGACTGGAAACTTATATACCTTAGTATTGGTTCCCTCACGGCCAAGGTCTAATCTGAGGCTACCTTGTGAAGATTGTCCACCTGTGAAGTACCCGAGATGACAGTTGGTCATGGTTGGGAGGCCAAACTCACAGGAGAGGTGCTTATACTAGGGCGTGTAATTGAAAGGTTAGGATTGAAATATGGCTTTTTGCAAAACAACCCTAGAGCTTAGTGTCCTATTACAAAAACCCCCTTCACTTGTTTAATTAGTTTGCGAGTACTTAAAAAGTACTCATGGCTTTGTCCCTGGCTATTCCCGTGGCCAGACTATGAAGAGGAGTACCAGGATGATGGACCCCAGGAAGGTTACGACAACTAGGATCATCTCCCATCGTCAGCATTGCCTGTGACCCCGAAGATGGAGCTTCACCTATGCTACCTTTATTATTATGTATTTCCGCTGCTTGAGTTGTATTAAGAACAGGATCATGAGATCCTTATTTGTGTAAGACCTTATGTATGGTTTGTAATGGATGATGTACTGTGGTATCCAATTCTGTTATGTCTCGCAAAAATGGTAATCTTGGGATTGCGATGTATGGCATAACATGCATCTAGGATTAAAAACCCGGGTGTTGAAAAATACTAGAAAATTCAAAATAATTTTTTCCTCGAAAAAAGGGGCAGAGGGACCCCTGGAGTGACCCAGGGGGCCACCCTAGGCCAGCACACCCCTGGGTGGCGCGGCCAGCCTCCAGGTGGCGCCTGGCAGGGGTGTGGCCCACCTGTGGCCCTCCAAGATGCCTCCTCCTAGCCATCTTATTTCTCTCTCCTGAAAAACACCGGAAAACTATCTCAAGATCGAGTTCCTGCTATTCTTGCTCCCGATTTTCGATATCCTTTCTCAGCCCATCTTTGCTGCTGATTTTTGGAGGGATTGCTCCTTGGTATGTGCCTCCTCCGCTTGTCCAATTAGATTTGTGATTGATAGATTGTATCTTGAGTATTTTTCTGCTATGGGTGACAGGTTGTGTGAGCTTGCATGCTTGTTCTATGCTTAGAGATTCCATTTTGATGCATGTGTAGCCCTCTAGCAAGTTCCTATAGTAGTTTCTCATCATTTATCAACTTGAAAATCACTTGGTTTGATGTTTGTCTAAAAATTTTAGAAAAAAAGAGGTCATGGACAACCACACCTTTGGTGAAATATTTGAAAGTGATGCACCTAGGAGGGCAAGGCCTTCAAGATCATCCTCCTGAGCTAGGCCCTCATACAATGAGGATCTCATTACACCACGATTTGGCGACGAGGGAGATGAGGGGTATGCGCATCCTTCCACCTTTCCTTGCCCAACCTTTTTGCGGGCAGCTGGGATCTCTGATGATTTTCTAACCTTAGTTCGGAGGGTTGGACTAACAAGTTATATGCATGATGAGAGCGTGCAATATTCTACGCTCACTAAAACATTTGTGGAGAGCTTCTCTTTTTCTAACAGCTTGTTCAAGCCAGATGTGTCTTTCAAAATTTATGGCAGGCCATACACCTTGACATTGAATTTTTTTGTGAGATCCTAGGACTTGATACAGCTGGGTCGGCGAAGAAGATTCCAGCTCAACCCAGTGATTTGTTGGAGCTCTACCGCGGGATAACCAATGATGATGGCCATAGAGCCCAGCGAGGAAAGATAAGAAATATTCAGCTCCCAGCTATCAGGTACTTTGCTTATTATCTTGCCACTAGTGTTCTTGGTAGAGAGAACACTAGCAATATTTCCAACTATCATTTGGCCTTCATAGCTGCTACACTCAACAATGAAACTAGGTATAACCTTGGTTCTCTCATTGCTCGTCGCTTAGCTGCTAAGGGACCCATTTATGGGGGAATTATTGTTGCACGTGTTGTTGCTGCCTTGGACCTTGCTATTGATCCAAATGATACAGTTTTGGCTCCTCAGAGGCTATATCTTGCTACCATGAAAGCGCATCACTTTGTCACTGCTATCTCTATCCTTGAGAGTTTGGTTTATAGAATGCTGTTTACTGACGGGGAAGAGAGAGATTCCTCTACCGCAAACCACTTTGTTCAGTATTTCCCAGGGACCTTTGTCATGCTCCAAGGAGGATATGGATGAGAAGCTGCACATTCTTGGCTTCCATGGACACTATCAGGGGGATGCGCCCTCATACGACCCCTCTATACACTACACAGGAGAGTCCTCGAGATTGTACCAGGACGAAGGGGCCTCCTCGTCGTACTACGGAGGTGCACCCACTTGGTCACCATGGAGTTGAGCCCCACTTAGGCCAAAAGCCTAAGCTTGGGGCGAGGTATACCGACATCACACCCATCTTTATATCATGCTTCGTCGGTTCTTTGTATATCCATTGTTTTGCTTTCTTTTTGGTTTTTGTTCCTGTTTTCCCAAAACACAAAAATACCAAAAAAAATTTCGTTGTTTCTCTTGGTTTGTTTGTTTTTTAGCTTTAGTTTGCCTTAAAGAAAAATCCAAAAATATTTTGCTTTGTTTTTTTTTTCTTTGTTTGCTTGCTTTAAAAAATCGAAAACACCAAAAATATTTGTTGTTCTTCTTTGGTTTTGTGAGTTCTTTGCAGGGTTCAGCCGTCCTCAGTGGAGTTTGGTTTCAATTTATTATTCAAGTCACACAATTGAAGGGCAATAATGAAGATTAAGACAACTTGATGTGTGGTAAGAGGCTGGTAAAAAACTCTATTTGTTTTCATTTTTGTACATATACTCATCATGGTGAGCATGTTTAGTCTGTTCATGTAAGGTGTAT
This sequence comes from Avena longiglumis, assembly GCA_030063025.1. Taxonomy (NCBI): domain Eukaryota; kingdom Viridiplantae; phylum Streptophyta; class Magnoliopsida; order Poales; family Poaceae; genus Avena; species Avena longiglumis. Next base: position 141,427,164 of record CP125974.1, read on the forward strand.
GTTATTTATGGATGCTTAGTAGTTCTTGCTTTCTTGTGATTAGCTCCAGCTTGCTAATAGTTTGTAGCTTGTCATATGAATGTTTGCTTGCATTGTTTTATTCATAACGTGGTATGATATTGTGGTATCGTCCTCTGAATGTTTCATGTGAATCGACTTGGCACATGTTCACGCATGCATATGATTAAACAATAGTCAGTAAGCCTCGATGATTTATTCTGCCTCAGAGTTCTTGTATCATTTTCATGCCATAATTAGTCCCGTTTTGATGCAAGCATGATTATGACAGTTATTGCTCTCTCATTTGTTGCTCCCTCTCTATTGCTATCCTTCGCTCGCACTGAGTATGAGCTCTACTCGTGTTTCCAACTCCCCAAAACCAATATTTCCAACAGTGTCCACCATACCTACCTATTAGCATCATTTGCTATTCCATGCATATTATTTATGCCTTTTTTCTTCCAAATAAAATGTTTGTCTATTTTGAGAAAGTTAGATAGTAAAGCTCTCACGAACTTGATGGCACACTTTATTTCTTGCACTTAATAAACCTGAACCATTGTGACTGTCCATGAAAGTTATATGCTTGCAAATTATAGGCTGGGAGTTAGCAGAACCGTGCTATCACGGGGAATGCTTTAAACACTTATGGATACATATCCAGTTGATACCATGCTATTTTGTTTGCGGATGTCGTCGGTGTGAAATAAAAGGGGAGCTTGTGAGTTCATGGAGTTATATATATGGGTTAGAGAAACGCCTGGGCCGCTAGCCTAAGCCATGCGTAATCATGGTGGAAACTTGCAACATTACCATACTGAGCATCTGTGAGGCATCCTCAATAAAAACCTATGCAAATAGCAAATAAAAAGATCGCTCAGATGCTCATTGCATGCTTGCCTTGTCATTTTGATCATGGGATAGCTCCTGTATCATGTGCAAGGGGTACCCCGTTGGCAGTTCTCTATGATATGCATGTATTTACGATGACAAGAACTTACAGGTGACTAAAGTTGAGTAGCACGAGGAGCAGCCCTCGTACTCAAGGGACATGGGATTTCCAGTTTATGGTCTGTCAAGCATATAACTCATATTGGACCTCACTTCCACCATTAACCACATAAATATGCCTATGATAGGGGCAATGAGAGCTCAAAGCTAGTGAGTACCTTACTTTGAGCATTTGGAAGCCTTTCAAACTTTTCAAAACCCTTTTCACTTCCTTGTTGAGTCACCACTTATTCTATGAGCACCTTCTTGAGAGCATAGTTGTCATTCTTGTTTTTGTCTCAAAACTTTGTTAATTATGTCATGACTTTGATGCTTGTACCTATGATATCTTTACTTCTAGTCTTCACTTGAACTTCAGAGGTACCTTGGCATTTATATTGTGCTCTACAAATAGAGGCAAGCGAGATACCACTCTATCATACCTTATTATGAGCATTGCAATGTTGCTTATGTTTATGTTTCATGCTACATATTATTATTGAGTTGGTTTATCTTCATAGCTTGCAATGACTATTTAGTAGACTTAGTTACATACTTCTTATCATGAATGGTTTAAGTATCTACTCCTGTGCTGAGAATATTTACATCATATGAAGCAAATATGTTCGAGAAAGTTCATTTATCGCACTCAGTTTTCAACTGAATTGCTTGAGGACAAGCAATAATCTAAACTTGGGGGGAGTTGATACGTCCAAAACGTATCTACTTTCTCGAACACTTTTGCTATTGTATCTCCTCTAAACTTATGTGATTTGGATACAACTAACACAGACTGACGCTGTTTTTAGCAGAATTACCTTGGTGTCTAGTTTTTATGCAGAAAATCAACTATCAGGAAAAATCTGGAAAATATGTCAAAAATCCTATTTCACTAGAAGATCCAAAGAGCCAGAGTACGAGACGGAGGGGAGCCCTGGGTGGCCCACACCCCTTCCCACGGGTGGGCCCACCCCGCGCCTAGGAGGGGTGTGGTTAGCCTAGGCACCCCCTCGTCCTCTCTCTTCGCCTATAAGAAGCCTCTTGACCTAAAAACCGAGGGGGTTTCTTCGTTTTTCCAAAAAGAGTTCTGCTGCACCGCCACCACCAGAAGCCGCGATTCGGAACAAGAAACTCCGTTCTGGCACCCTGCCGGGACGGCGAATTTGTGGAGGATCATCGCCATTGTCATCACCAATGCCTCACCATCAACCATCAATGTTTCCCTCATCCATGAGTGAGTAATCCCCCGTTGTAGGCTATGGGGATGGTAGGGATTGGATGAGTTCTATCATGTAATCGAATAATATTGTTATGGCACGGTGCCTAGTATCTCTATTAGTGCTATTTGACTTTGTTGCAACTTGTTGTGCTTAATGCTTTTCACTAGGGCCCCAGTGCCATGTTCTCAGATCTGAACTTATTATTGAATCATTATGATAGTATTTTTTGTGATCTTATCTGCAAGTTGTGTACACATATCATTGTCTGGATCCAAAGGCCCCGAAGTGATAGAAATTGGGAAAACCGGAGGGGATGGCTGTGATGTGAGAATCACATGTGTTCATGGAGTGTTAATGCTTTGCTCCGGTGCTCTATTAAAAGGAACACCTTAATTGCCAGTAGTTCCCTTGAGGCCCCGCTGCAACGGGATGGCAGGACAAAAGATGTTGTGCAAGTTCTCATTGAGAGCACGCATGACTATATATGGAGCACATGCCTATTATTGTTTAGTACTTGGATGCTTATTCTCATTTATCTGCAATTTCCCTAGATCTTGAAGTTACATGTTTAGACTCGTCCATGCAACACCCGTCCATCCATCCCAATGCCTACCGCGCTCATATCCTACTGATTGCTACTACTGTTACTATTGCTCCTCTTTTGCTGTTGCTGTTTCTTTGCTGTTGCTACTACAAACTTTTGCTAATGATAAACTTCCGTGAGCAAGAACTATTTCCAGGTGCAGCTGAATTGACAACTCAGTTGTTAAGGCTTGCAACTATTCTTCGGCCCCCCTTGTGTCGAATCAATAAATTGGGTAATACTACCCTCGAAGACTGTTGCGATGTAACATACCCAAAATATTAATCAAGGTTATCAAATTCCAATCACCCAAATTTAGGGTTAACAAAAACTTTTGTTAATTAAATCATTATGAATGCATGTGTGTATGTGATGAATGTATGAATGCTTGAATGGACTTGTTTGATTGTCGTGAATGGCAAGGATTTGGTTTATAGATGAAAACAACATCATCTAAATCAATTCCAAGAAGAATAAAATAAATAGAAATTCAAAAACAAACAAAACAAGAAAATGGTAATTTTTTCCAATCTTGCTCACTAGGCCACTTTGAGTGTTTATAGTCCAAGATTTCAAACAGCAACAATTCCATTTCTTTTCACCCCTTGTTAGACCAAGTGAAAGTGAACCCAAGCCCACCTTGCAAACCCACAGAAACATTTGGCAACCCTATTCAAATGACATTTGAAAACTGAATCTAGTTCATATGGGAAGATCACCATTTCTCAAAACCCAACCAAACCAGTGCACCTTGACAAATCCAAGCAACCAGAGACTACCTAGTATGTGACCAGTACACCCACCAAGTTTCATCCAAAAATTTAAATTTGAATTTCTTGCGGCCATTTCATCAAACACTTGGAGACAAAATATCAAATTGGCCAAACTTCACTGTTTTAAGCAGTAATTTGGCTAAGCACTGTTTTGATCACACTTTTCTCCCTAGTGCCAACCAGTGCCTTGAACAACCCTAGCCCCTATCCAGTGCACCATGCCATGCCAACCTGAGATAACCCTTGCCAGCCGACCATGGCTAGCTAGCCAGAGCAAGCGCCGCGCCTAGCCACCGTGTCTGGGACGCACGCCACCGTCCATCGCCAACCCCTATCCAGCCCTCGAGCCCTGCTAGCCACTAGACCACCCAGGACGAACGTGCCCATTTCTTTGCGACCATGTCCAGAGCGCGCCAGAGCGCCGCGCTCGAAACGATCGCACATACCATGCCTCGCCTTCGCTGCCCGCATACATGATCACCACCGCCCAGGAACCTCCCAGCATCCTCGTTCTCCGCCGCGCGACCCGTATCCGTTGTGCGCCATTAAAACTGCCGTCGGTGTCGCTCAGAGCGTCGACGCGTTCCGACCGAACCGCACCGCCCCATGCCTCGCCATCAAGCCATTGAGCTTCGCCAGAAGACAACGCACTGTCCCCTACCTTTGGCCATGCCATTAGCTCACTATGAAGCCGACCCCGATGAGATCAGCCCGCACCCTTCGGTTCCCTCGTTGCACTATAAATAGAGGCCTTCCCCGTTTGATTTCTCCACACCATTCCACTCCCCACCTCTCACGGATCGTGCCCACTTCTTCCCGGAGCAAGGCGAGCGCATCATCACCGGAATTTCGCCGGAGCCTGCTGCTGCTAGAGGAGAAGGGCGCCGTTGATTGGATCCACCCTAGGAGGAGCCGCTAGTACCAGGAGAATCGCCGTTGTCGACTTCATCATTCGCCCCCATCACTGACCATCGCCTGAGCCCCGGTGAGCCGCCACAGACCCCCACTGGCCGCGCTAGGGTTCGTGCTCAATGCGTTCTGTTCAGATGTGGACCATGACCCTCAGCCGTTGATCTTACATCTAATCATACGGTTTTAATCGCCTCGTACACCTTCGCACCCCCTATTTCACTGACTGGTAGGGACAACCACTTAAACCACCCGCGCGCGCTGTGCGCAGTGGGCCAGCCCAGTTAACTTTCCCGCGTGACCCAATTTATTTGAAATTAGGTTTATCTATTTAATTTCAAACTTAGTTCTAGGAGTAGATTCAAAAATCATTTTAGAGAGATTCACTGAACCAAATTGAATGAAACCAATTTTTTTAGATAGGTATTGAAATTCTTAATCCAAGGCCGTTGATTTCAAACCATTTGGAATTATAGATCACCTATAGTAAAAATAACAAGGCAGAGAGTTTTCTGTATTCAGACATTTTCCAAAATTCAACCATAAAAGCTTTTGAGTTGTTTCCAACTCTCAAAAATCACATTTGATAAGACCTTTCTGAATATATAGAAATATCTAGGTTTACTTACAGAAATAATGGACAAGTAATAAAAGAATGCCCCATAGACATTTCTAGTCACTTTAATTAATTAAAATAAAAGGGTTAAACCTTATTAAATTGTGACACCACTTTAAATCAAATTCCCAAGTAATTAAATATGTGGTGAGGACATGTGTCAACATGATCCCATGTTTTAGTTGGATAATATTAAATATTAAGTAGTTTTTGAATGAGTAGAAATTACTTTTCAAAAATAAAATAAATAAAACTAGTACCTTAATCTTTGTGATGATTGTGATGATGTTAGATCATCTAGTGTGAAACTTTGTGTGATAAATAGAATTAGTTAATTATTGTTTGGTGATTGTGTACCTCTTATTTATTTATAGACGCCAGTACCGACCAAGGATACGAAAAGGAAGGAGACTACTATGAGGATGAAGCAGAGGAGAACTTCAACCACTGCACTGCACAAGGCAAGCTTACACTTGCATCTTTGCCAGCCTAACACTACAAGTGGATATTGCAAACTAGATGCCTTAGGCATATGTGATTATACCCCCTTTAATTACACCAAATCCCAGTTTTACTTTCAAGCTTGATTATTTTTATTTCTTTATCAAAGCTCTTTATTACTTTTACTTAGTGACTTGTAAGTTTTGGAAAGATATTAAAGGTAGCATAAAGAGCATAAAAATTGTCCTAAGTTAGATAGATCTTGATGTCATCCTGAGGCATGAGATTCAACTTAGATAAGTCACAGTGGTTTACCACCCCTCATCAGTGTTGACCCCCAATTTTAGTGGCTAGTGCTAAGCATAAAACTTGATCACTTTAGATGTGAATACTTGGTGGAAATGATTATGAAGACCTTAGAATGATGAGTCATTCTAATGAAATGTTTTGACATGTGTTCTTGAACACCAGATGATTTTGATGATGAAAATGTTGAGGCATGAGCCTTAGCCCTTTATAAAACTGATGGTTGTCTGGATGGGATACCATTCCAATTTAACCATACAACCACAATACCCGAATTTGGGTAGGTCTTGACTGGAAGTTTATAGAGAAAATTCCTTATTTGAAATTAGTTTCCAATATGATTCCTTCTTTGACACTAGAAATTTTTCAGTTCCTTATTTGACACCTAGTGTAATTTTTTTCCTTAAATGACATGATACGTCCAAAACGTATCTACTTTCTCGAACACTTTGTTATTGTTTCTTCTCTAAACTTGAGTGATTTGGATACAACTAACATGGACTAATGGTGTTTTCAGACGAATTACCTTGGTGTCTTGTTTTTGTGCAGAAAATGAACTATCAGGAAAAATCCCGGAAAATATGCCAGAAACTATTTCTCACCAGAAGATCCACGGAGCTAGAAGGGGAGACAGAGAGGAGACCTAGGGGCCCAAACCCACCCTAGGAGCGGGCCCACCTGACCCGCGCCTGGGGGAGGTCTGGCCACCCCAGGCATCTCCTCGGCATCCCTCTGCGCCTATAAGTTTCCTTCTAACCTAAAAGCTCAGGGGTTCGATAGTTTTCTAGAAAAAGTTCCGCTCTGCCGCCGCCACCAAAAATCGAGATTCGGATCCAGAAACTCCATTCTGGCACCCTGCCGGGACGGGGAATTTGGGGAGGATCATTGCCATCGTCATCACCAACACATCTCCATCAACCACCGATGTTTCCCTCATCCATGAGTGAGTAATCCCCCTCTATAGGCTTGGGGATGGTAGGGATGAGTTCTATCGTGTAATCGAATAAGATTGTTAGGGGCATAGTGCCTAGTATCTCTATTAGTGCTATTTGACTTTGTTGCAACTTGTTGTGCTTAATACTTGTCACTAGGGCCCGAGTGCCATGATCTCAGATCTGAACTTATTATTGAATCGTCATGATAGTATTGTTTATGATCTTATCTAAAAGTTGTGTACCCATATCATTGTCCGGATCCAAAGGCCCCGAAGTGACAGAAATTGGGAAAACCGGAGGGGATGGCTGTGATGTGAGGATCACATGTGTTCATGGAGTGTTAATGCTTTGCTCCGGTGCTCTATTAAAAGGAACACCTTAATTGCCAGTAGTTCCCTTGAGGCCCCGCTGCAACGGGCTGGCAGGACAAAAGATGTTGTGCAAGTTCTCATTGAGAGCACGCATGACTATATATGGAGCACATGCCTATGATTGTTTAGTACTTGGATGCTTATTCTCATTTATCTGCAATTCCCCTAGATCTTGAAGTTACATATATAGACTCGTTCATGCAACACCCGTCCATCCATCCCTATGCCTACCACGCCCATATCCTACTGTTTGCTACTACTGTTACTATTGCTCCTGTTTTGCTGTTGCTATTGCTTTTTTGTTGCTACTACAAACTTTTGCTAATGATAAACTGAGCAAGAACTATTTCCAGGTGCAGCTGAATTGACAACTCAGTTGTTAAGGCTTGCAAGTATTGTCCGGCTCCCCTTGTGTCGAATCAATAAATTGGGTAATACTACTCTCGAAGACTATTCCGATGTAAAATCCCCAAAATATTAATCAAGGTTATCAAATTCCAATCACCCAAATTTAGGGTTAACAAAAACTTTTGTTAATTAAATCATTATGAATGCATGTGTGTATGTGATGAATGTATGAATGCTTGAATGGACTTGTTTGATTGTCATGAATGGCAAGGATTTGGTTTAAAGATGAAAACAACATCATCTAAATCAATTCCAAGCAGAATAAAATCAATAGAAATTCAAAAACAAACAAAACAAGCAAATGGTCATTTTTGCCAATCTTGCTCACTGGGCCACTTTTAGTGTTTCTAGTCCAAGATTTCAAACAACAACAATTCCATTTCTTTTCACCCCTTGTTAGACCAAGTGAAAGTGAACCCAAGACCACCTTGAAAATCCACAGAAACATTTGGCAACCCTATTCAAATGACATTTGAAAATTGAATCTAGTTCATATGGGAAGATCATCATTTCTCAAAACCCGACCAAACCAGTGCACGTTGAAAAATCCAAGCAACCAGAGACTACCTAGTATGTGACCAGTACACCCACCAAGTTTCATCCAAAAATTTAAATTTGAATTTCTTGCGGCCATTTCATCAAACACATGGAGACAGAAAATCAAATTGGCCAAACTTCACTGTTTTGAGCAGTAATTTGGCTAAGCATTGTTTACCATTGATCACACTTGTCTCCCTAGTGCCAACCAGTGCGTTGAACAACCCTAGCCCCTACCCAGTGCACCATGCCATGCCAACCTGAGAGAACCCTTGCCAGCCGACCATGGCTAGCTATCCAGAGCAAGCGCCGCGCCTAGCCACCGTGTCTGGGACACACGCCACCGTCCATAGCCAACCCCTATCTAGCCCTCGAGCCCTGATAGCCACTAGACCACCCAGGACGCACGCGCCCATTTCTTTGCGACCGTGTTCAGAGCGCGCCCGAGGCCGACACTGATCGCCTGCACCACGCCCACGCCCGCTTTGCATGATCACCACCGCCCCAGGAACCTCCCAGCAACCCCATTCTCCGCCGCGCGACCCATATCCGTTGTGCGCCATTAAAACTATCGTCGGTGTCGCTCAAAGCGTTGACGCGTTCCGACCGAACCGCACCGCCCCATGCCTCGCCATCAAGCCGTTGAGCTTCGCCAGAAGACAATGCACTGTACCCTACCTTCGACCATGCCATTAGCTCATTGTGAAGCCGACCCCGACAAGCTCAGCCCACACCCTTCGGTTCCCTCGTCGCACTATAAATAGAGGCCTTCCCCGTTTGATTTCTCCACACCATTCCACTCCCCACCTCTCACTGATCGTGCCCACTTCTTCCCGGATCAAGGCGAGCGTATCATCGCCGGAATTTCGCCAGAGCCTGCTGCTGCTGGAGGAGAAGGGCGCCGTCGATTGGAGCCACCGTAGGAGGAGCCTCTAGTACCAGGAGAATCGCCGTTGTCGACTTCATCGTTCGCCCCCATCGCTGAACATCGCCTGAGCCCCGGTGAGCCGCCACAGACCCCCACTGGGCGCGCTAGGGTTCGTGCTCAATGCGTTCTGTTCAGACGTGGACCATGACCCTCAGCCGTTGATCTTACATCTAATCATACGGTTGTAATCGCCTCGTACACCTTCGCACCCCCTATTTGACTAACTGGTAGGGACCACTTAAACCACCCGCGTGCGCTATGCGCAGTGGGCCAGCCCAGTTAACATTCCCACGTGACCCAATTTATTTGAAATTAGGTTTATCTATTTAATTTCAAACTTAGTTCTAGGAGTAGATTCAAAAATCATTTTAGAGAGATTCACTGAACCAAATTGCATGAAACCAATTTTGTTAGATAGGTATTGAAATTCTTAATCCAAGGCCGTTGATTTCAAACCATTTGGAATTATAGATCACCTATAGTAAAAATAACAAGGAAGAGAGTTTTCTGCATTCAGACATTTTTCAAAATTCAACCATAAAAGCTTTTGAGTTGTTTCCAACTCTCAAAAATCACATTTGATAAGACCTGTCTGAATATACAGAAATATATAGGTTTACTTACAGAAATAATGGACAAGTAATAAAAGAATGTCCCATAGGAATTTCTAGTCAGTTTAATTAATTAAAATAAAAGGATTAAACCTTATTAAATTGTGACACCACTTTAAATCAAATTCCCAAGTAATGAAATATGTGGTGAGGACATGTGTCAACATGATCCCATGTTTTAGTTGGAGAATATTAATTCTTAAGTAGTTTTTCAATGAGTAAAAAGTACTTTTCAAAAATAAAATAAATAAAACTAGTACCTTAATCTTTGTGATAATTATGATGATGTTAGATCATCTAGTGTGAAACTTTGTGTGATAAATAGAATTAGTTAAGTATTGTTTGGTGATTGTGTACCTCGTATTTATTTATAGACGCTAGTACCGACCAAGGATACGAAAAGGAAGGAGACTACTATGAGCAAGAAGAAGAGGAGAACTTCAACCACTGCACTGCACAAGGTAAGTCTATAACATCTCCCCTTATTTCTTGGTTGGTGTCTTCCAACTCTTGAGTAAGATCCTTCTCTTTCTCTAAGTCCTTTTGGAGGTTGAGCATTCTGCACTTGACTCTAGCACTTAGTTCTTTGATAGTCCTCCAAGCTGCATCCCTGGCTGACTCAAAGAATGTGGTGTGCATTGTAGTGTTGGTGTACATGCAGAATCCCCTTTCTTTGTGGTTGTCTTCCTTGTTTTTGTACAAGTGAAGTTGCACCCACCAATACTCCACTCCTTCATCCATCACTGGAAAGCCCTTGTACACGGCTTCACCATGTGCATCCATTGCCTCCATGAGGTCCTTGAGAATATTGGGAAACTCAGTTTCACATTCCAAGGTCATGATCATGAGTGGTCCCTTCTTCACGGCTTCGTTGATGGAGTTCATCTACAAAGGGAGTTGAAAGAGATTAGAAAAGTTTTACGAGAAGAATAGACAAGTGTAGAAGTAGTTGAAAAACTTTTTCCTTAGTGGTTTTTCCAGTCCTAGGGTCATAATCCTACAGGCAACACAATGCTCTGATACCATCTGTTAGACCCCTCCTTTATAAAGGAAAGGATCCCTGTGATTGCAATGCTAGTCCCTGGATCAATGCTAGCATCCACAGTTTAAGATGAAGTACACAGATACAAAGGTCGTTTATTACATTCATTCCAGAGATAAAACATAGTCTTTTACAACCCAGGCCATAGGCCTAATACAAGAGTTTTTAGGAATAAATAAATAAACACAAGTCTTCATCTTCATGTGCCACAGGCAAGCATGTTGAGTGTAGACTCATGACTCCTAATCATCATCGGAGTAACCTGCAACATCACAAGTTCTGACCACAGAGGGTCAATACTTTGGAATAGTATTGGCAAGTGATACCTTAATATATTTTAAGTGGACTACAATACTATATGCATTTTGGCTAGTGTAGCTTGGCTTGCTTTGCTTAAAAATAAGTTTTTCCTATTAGTTGAAATTACTAAGTTTTTCTTTGTCAAAAAAATTCCCAAGGAAACCATCAATAGACATTGAGGTCCTTCACCCTTGTTCACCCACAAATTTTTACTTAGAAATTGGAGTGATGAGATTCTTGTGGCTTCCATGTCTTGATGCTCAAAAATGTCCATTTCCTTGGACAAGGCTAAGTACTTAGGTTTTCCATCTGCAGAGGTTGTGCACTTTCCCCACTAGACTTGCTTTCCCAAGACAGGACCCTTCAGAAGCCTTTCCTTAGTCAAATGGACGCGTTCCAACCTATCATCCCATCTACCACCAACTGTCCAAATGACTAAGTTCTAGCAACCTATATGATCATGGCAGAGCCCATTTTGCCAAGTGGTTGCACTGTAAGCTTTCTCCACACTTGGCCTCCAAATCCCTTTGTTCCTGGGTGGCATTCCACAAGTGAGATACACAACCCAAGTCCATGGCCTTGTGTAACCACTCAACATAACCCAAACATCCCATTCCACCCAGGAGGTTCATTTGTCTTAGTTGTTTTATTAAGAAAATATAAGTCTCTTGACTTAGAATATTTTTATCATATAGTATATAGATGTTTACCGCCCTTGTTTGCTATAAGCTAGGCTAGGCAAAATATGGTAACTTAACTTAGGAAAATTTCCCTAGCAATTATACTATTTCACTCTACTTAGGATTTCCCAACTTAGTACTAAGCAAAATATCATGCAACACTTAGCAAAATAACTAATGCTAGCATAAAACTTAGGACAGGAATATTCATGAAAATATCACTTGCCTTGGTAGTGTGGAGAGTAGCACTCTTCACAATCACAATCACTAGCAAAATCTACACAGGAAATGGAACATACAATTACACACAATTTAAATACAATCAAAAATAATATGAATGCATGCATGCAAGAATTTACCAAGTGTTGAATTTTTGAAAGTTCTACCAAGTATGTTCATGACTACAGTAACTCAAAATGTCACAAGTTTACCCAATAAACTTATTTGGCCACAAAACAATTTATAACATAAATCTATAATCAAAATAGCCCTAAACTTGTTTCCACAAATAAAATCATTTTTAACTGTTACTATATGCTAAACAAATTGGATATTCAGAAAGGCCTTGTTTCACTGAATCCAACGGTATAAAGTTTGCAAAAATCTAACGTGTCATTTGAAAGTTATGAGCATTTGAAGTTTGAATCTAAATCAGGTTTTAAATTCTGTTTTTAATCCAAACCTTGCCACGCATCGTGTTTTCATTTGCCCGTACCGATTCGCATCGGATCGAGAACTACAGCCGTAGGATTTAAATGAAATCTGGCGGCTCAGATCGCGTACCGCTTCAGAGTAAGTGATTCTATCCTAGCGCTACGATAAAGATCCGACGGCTGCTATCGTACTGACTAGGATCTGGCGGCGGAGCGGCGGCTACCGGCGGCGGAGCTGTCAGTCGTTGACGGAGGCGGCGCTACATGGGTAAGGGAGAACGAGGAGTAGCTTACCGTGCTCAGAAGATCTTGGCGAGGCTCGACGTACTCGTGGTTGGTCAGGGGGCGCTCGAACACGGCTGTGATTTCTCACCGGAGTTCGTGGCGGCGTCGGGTGCGTCAGGTGGTCGTCGTGGACGCCGCTGTGAACCACCTCAAAGCAAAAGAGCGATACGATTAGGTTCACAGGGTCAAGGGAAAGTTGTGTGCATGAACGGGAGGCGAGGGGTGGTCTGTACCTACCGGAAAAACTCGCCGGAGTTGATATCGCCGTCAGTGCTCGCGGTGTCGAGTGGAATTGGCGACCTGGGGCAGTACAAGATGGACTATTGTGGTCAGGAGGTGCGCAAGGATGCACTGAGTCAAGCAGCAAACGATGAGCAGAGGGAACACGAGGCTCACCTGAATCGCTCGCCGGAGAGGGCTCTGTCAGCGGCGATTCGTGGAGGATTGAGGGCAGCCTAGGGGCGGAGTGAGCGAGGTGTTTGGGGGAAAAAGATCGCGGGGCAGAGAGGGTCTTATAGCCGGGGAGTCGACAAGAAACGCTCGAGGATTATTGCCCCATTACTCCGCGCCATTACCGCCATCATCGCAGCGACGTGGTCGCAGGCGCAGTCTGGGGAAGACGAGGACGACGTGGTCTGGTCCCGCTTGTCAGCGAAACACGCATAGTGCTGGTGGGGTCAGGTTGTCGGCGACTGTTTGCGTGTGCTCGCGCGTGTGAGAAGAAAAGGTTATCCCCGGGTGGGCTTGCTGGGCTTGATTGGCTGCTGGGCCAGTTACTGGCCGCGCGGCCTTTTCCTTTTGTTTAAGTATTTTCTTTTTCTATTTCTATTTCCTGGAATGGTTTTTGATATGAATTCAAATCCTTTTGAATCTAAACTGTTTTGGGAATTTTGTAGGGTTTTGTGGTTTCATAAACAGTCATTTTTAACCAAGTGGTTACTTGGCAAAGCTTGGTCAAGCTTGGGTTTCAAAGTAAACAGATATTTGCTCTAGTTTGCAAATATTTGAAAAAGGACTTTGAATCCATTTCTAAATTTGAAAACTTGGTTTTAAAAGTTTCACTTAATCTTTCCATCAATGGAGGCAAGCAACAAGTATTTAAACTTTAAAATTTCAAAGGGTGATGGTCATTTGGGATAAATTGTCCACATGAAATCATAGCACCAACTTCCATTTCTAAATGATTTTGAAGAAAACCCTAAATGGATGAATGATGCAAGGATGATATGAATGAGTTTTGAAACTACGATTTTTGGGATGTTACACTTAGTGACTTGTAAGTTTTGGAAAGATATTAAAGGTAGCATAAAGAGCATAAAAATTGGCCTAAGTTAGATAGATCTTGATGTCATCCTGAGGCATGAGATTGAACTTAGATAAGTCACAGTAGTTTACCACTCCTCATTAGTGTTTGCCCCCAATTTTAGTGGCTAGTGCTAAGCATAAAACTTGATAACTTTAGATGGGAATACTTGGTGGAAATGATTATGAAGACCTTAGAATGATGAGTCATTCTAATGAAATGTTTTGACATGTGTTCTTGAACACCAGATGATTTTGATGATGAAAATGTTGAGGCATGAGCCTTAGCCCTTTATAAAACTGATGGTTGTCTGGATGGGATACCATTCCAATTTTACCGTACAACCACAATACCCGAATCTGGGTAGGGATTGATTGGAAGCTTATAGAGAATATTCCTTATTTGAAATTAGTTTCCAATATGATTCCTTCTTTGACACTAGAAATTTTTCAGTTCCTTATTTGACACCTAGTGTAAATTTTTTTCCTTAAATGACATGATACGTCCAAAACGTATCTACTTTCTCGAACACTTTGTTATTGTTTCTTCTCTAAACTTGAGTGATTTGGATACAACTAACATGGACTAATGGTGTTTTCAGCAGAATTATCTTGGTGTCTTGTTTTTGTGCAAAAAATGAACTATCAGGAAAAATCCCGGAAAATATGCCAAAAACTATTTCTCACCAGAAGATCCACGGGCGAAGGGAGGCAGAGAGGAGGCACAGGGCCCAAACCCACCCTAGGTGCGGGCCCACCTGACCCCGCGCCTGGGGGAGGTCTGGCCACCCCAGGCAGCTGCTCGGACTCCCTCCGTGCCTATAAGTTGCTTTCTGACCTAAAAACTCCGGGGGGTTCGATAGTTTTCCGGAAAGAGTTCTGCTCTGCCGCCACCACCAGAAACCAAGATTCGGATCCAGAAACTCCGTTCTAGCACCCTGCCAGGACGGGGAATTTGGAGAGGATCATCTCCATAGTCATCACCAACACATCTCCATCAACCACCGATGTTTCCCTCATCCATGAGTGAGTAATCCCCCGCTATAGGCTTGGGGATGGTAGGGATGAGTTCTGTCATGTAATCGAATAAGATTGTTAGGGGCATAGTGCCTAGTATCTCTATTAGTGCTATTTGACTTTGTTGCAACTTGTTGTGCTTAATGCTTGTCACTAGGGTCCGAGTGCCATGATCTCAGATCTGA
This sequence comes from Avena longiglumis, assembly GCA_030063025.1. Taxonomy (NCBI): domain Eukaryota; kingdom Viridiplantae; phylum Streptophyta; class Magnoliopsida; order Poales; family Poaceae; genus Avena; species Avena longiglumis. Next base: position 141,442,256 of record CP125974.1, read on the forward strand.
ACTTATTATTGAATAATTATGATAGTATTGTTTATGATCTTATCTGCAAGTTATGTACACATATCATTGTCCGGATCCAAAGGCCCCAAAGTGGAAATAATTGGGACAACCGGAGGGGATGGCTGTGGTATGAGGATCACATGTGTTCACGGAGTGTTAATGCTTTGCTCCGGTGCTATATTAAAAGGAGCACCTTAATTGCCAGTAGTTCCCTAGAGGCCCCGCTGCCACGGGCTGGCTGGACACAAGATGTTGTGCCAGTTCTCATTGCGAGCACGTATGACTATATTTGGAGCACATGCCTAGGATTGTTTAGTACTTGGATGCTTATTATTATTTATCTGCAATGCCCTATTTCTTGAAGTTACATGTTTAGACTCGTCCATGCAACGCCCGTCCATCCATCCCTATGCCTACCGCACTTGAATCCTACTGTTACCGTTACTGTTACTATTGCTACTGTCTCACTATTGATGTTGTTGCTGCTATTGCTTTGATGTTGCTACTACAAACTGTTGCTACTGTCTCAGTTGTTAAGGCTTGCAAGTATTCTTTTCCTCCCTTGTGTTGAATCAATAAATTGTGTAATACTACCCGCGAAGATTGTTGCGATCCCCTCTACTTGTGGGTCATCATGACACTCTAGTGCATTTTAACAGCTAACGGTGTTAATTGGAGACTCACAAAGACTCTTTTTCCCCTAGTGCATAATGTCACAGAAATTACAAAACTAATGCCGTTGTACCATGATATATCTGCTCATGGTTTAATTACCAAATGGGACTCAAAACATTTTAGTCATCGAATTGATTTTAGCATGGTAAAACACTAATGCCATGGTAAAACGAAAGTCATCTTAGAGCAATCAAATAACCGGTCATTAGTGCTAACAGAACTGAGTTTAGCCGTGTCTTCGCGCGCTCCCTTCCTTCAGCGGACCATGTCTGAATGTAGTAGTATATCGGTTGCGCACGCATGCACCTGAACCAAGTCCACCATGCCGCTCCTAGATTAGATGATCGTTAAGTGTTAGTGTTTATCTAGTGTAGCTATCTCTCTGCCTCGTGGATGGACCTCGCTTTGGCTGACCGGGCGCAGAGCCAGGCCGAATTTGCCGCATTCTAGCATCGCCTTCTGCCGGCTGGAGCTGCGACTCCCCAACGATGACACCTTCTGTCGGCCGGAGATTGACGAGGTGGAGGCGTTGAAGGTGGGCGCACATAATATATCTAAGTAAGGGTATTTTGGTCCAGCTAAGTAAAAGTTGACAGAAGGTTGTAACATAACAAATGATAGTGTCATATAAGGCAAAAAGTTTACACTAGTTGTCAAATAGGGAAGTGAAAAAATCTAAGTGTCAAATAAGGAATCATATTTGAAACTAGTGTCAAATAAGGAATTATCTCAAGTTTATATACCTTAGTATGTGTTCCCTTGCGGACGAGGTTTGAGCTGAGGCTACCTCGTGAAGATTGACCACCTGTGCAGTTCCCAAGATGACAAATGGTCATGGTTGGGAGGCCAAAATCATAGGAGAGGTGCCTATACTAGGGCGTGTAATTGAAAGGTTAGGATTTATTATCCACATACTGAGTATGGTGAATTCTGGATTGTTCCTGGCGGATGTATCGAATGTTGTGGTGAAAGTGTACCACCTCTGCAGAGTGTCAAACTATAGCCGCGTCCGCGGTTATGGACAGTTGGAGTGGCCATATTGTTCCGTCGTCAGATGTTTTCAAAATGACTTGTGAATGAATCATGACTTTGACTTGACCACAACAAGGTTGTGAAAGTGAAAGTTAAGTTCCCACTTAGGTGTTATAAAACCTTAAACTAGATTTCTTTGCTTCTAAACTCAGTTAGAGACAAATCTGGCTTTTTGCAAAACAACCTAGAGCTTAGTATTCCTATTCAAACCACTTACTTGTTAGTGATAGTTTGCGAGTACTTAAAGAGTACTCATGGCTTTGTCCCTGGCTATTCCCGTGGCCAGACTTTGAAGAGAACTATCAGGATGATGGACCGCAGGAACGTTAAGACAACTAGGATCATCTCCCATCGTCAGCATTGCTTGTGACCATGAAGATGGAGCTTCGCCCATGCTACCGTTATTATATTATTTCACTGCTTTGATTGTACTAAGACTAGATCATGAGATCCTTTATTTGTTGGAAGACCTTATGTATGGTTTCTAATGGATTATGAACTATGGTACCAATATGTTATGTCTCGCAAAAATGGTAATCCTGGAATTGCGATGTATGGCATAATAGGAATCTGGGATTAAAAATCCGGGTGTTGACAAGTTAGTATCAGATCCATCTTGACCATAGGATACCCTAGTTAGAATGGACGCTTGAATAAACAAACTAGTTTCAAAACAAAAGAAGTGAGTATTTATGAAAAACTTATTATCATTCTTATCACTTAGATTCTTTCATGAAAAATACATGTTCCTCAAAAATTCTTGCAAACTTACATAAAATTTGACACACTTGATCACTCTACTAACTTACTCATCCTACATTCTTATAGATGGACGTGAAGTATAACAAGTTCTATCAGTTGGGGAATGGAGGAGATCTCATCTTTGAGCGTGATTTGGACCAACTTTCGGAACTTCTGGAGCGCCCGCACCCCGAGTTCTTCAGAGCTCAGCTCAACGATCAGGAAGGAGGAGAATTGCAATGGCTGATTGTTGCAACTCTCCGAGGGAAGATTGAAGCCCCCACCTCAGAGGGAGTCCAATTCACCTTAAGGGAGAACAACTAGCTGGATGGACTTGCCAGGGCCATGCAGGAAGCTCTTCCCGTCTGTGTGGGCAGAGTATCAATCAGATCAAGGGCACGAACTTTGAGTTCTATCCAAGGCGTGATGTTATGGGACAGCCACTTGAGGTGCCACGTCACCCAGAGTTGAAGCATCAAGTGGACCACCTCAGCTTCATGATGTATGACCGGCAGAAGGAATTGGAAAATGCATGCTCCTACGTCAACCATAACTACGCTATCTCAGTCCAGAAGGACCAGACCATTGCAATGCTTGTGAAGGATCGCAAGTCTTGTCGCCGTCAGCTTGACAAGAAGGATCACATTATTGCTCGCCTTCATCACAGAATAACAGACTTGGAGGCGACCATCCACGAGAGGGACATGCAGCTTGAGGAGAGGGAGAATACAGGGGTAGATATTCGTAGAGACCCCTACTCTTACCTCAGTGACGATGATGACTTCTTGGAGGATCAAGCCATGGACTTCTTCACCGATGAGGATGAGTTCGCCTTCATTGATGATGATGAAGCCACTGATTCCAAGGAGTAGTAGCACTTGAGCACTAGCATTAGTGAATTTATAATCGGTCCCACTGTATCATAGTTGCACAGAATGGTTCTTAAAACCATCTGTTTCCTTGTTGTGGTGTGTGTTTGTACGCTGTGCTATGAATGAATGAAAAGCAAGTTGCTAGAAAAACCCGAGTCAAAACTTCAAAAACTTTTCAAAAAAAAAAACCCCTAAACCTTAGAAATTTCCCTCTTTTCTCATGATATATCTCAATCTTCAGATGCCTCGCGGAGGAAGCAGTTCATCCCCGGAACCAATGTTGAAGATCTTGCAAATGTTGGTTTCTAACCGCGAAGCTGAAAGAGCCAAACATCAAGCCAACCTAGTGATACGTCCAAAATGTATCGACTTTCTCGAACACTTTGCTACTATTTCTTCTCTAAACTTGTGTGATTTGGATACAACTAACACGGACTGACGCAATTTTCAGCAGAATTACCTTGGTGTCTTGTTTTTTTACAGAAAATCAACTATTAGGAAAAATCTAGGAAAATATGCCAAATACTATATTTCACCAGAAGATCCACGGATCGATAAGGGGAGACGGAGAGGAGGCCTGGGGGCCCACACCCACCCTAGGCGCGGGCCCACCACTGGTCGCGCCTAGAGGGGGTGCAGCCACCCCAGGCACCCCCTCGGCCTCCCTTTGAGCCTATAAGTTGCCTTTCGACCTAAAAACCGAGGGGGGGGGTCGTTAGTTTTCCAGAAAGAGTTCTGCCACGCCGCCGCCACCAGAAACCAAGATTCGGATCCAGAAACTCCGTTCTGACACCCTGCCGGGATGGGGAATTTGGAGAGGATCATCGCCATCGTCATCACCAACACATCTCCATCAACCACCGATGTTTCCCTTATCCATGAGTGAGTAATCCCCCGTTGTAGGCTTGGGGATGGTAGGGATTGGATGAGTTCTATCATGTAATCGAATAAGATCTATTAGGGCATAGTGCCTAGTATCTCTATTAGTGCTATTTGACTTTGTTGCAACTTGTTGTGCTTAATGTTTGTCACTAGGGCCCGAGTTCCATAATCTCAGATCTGAACTTATTATTGAATCATTATGATAGTATTGTTTGTGATCTTATCTGCAAGTTGTGTACACATATCATTGTCCGGATCCAAAGGCCACAAAGTGACAATAATTTGGACAACCGGAGGGGATGGCTGTGGTATGAGGATCACATGTGTTCACGTAGTGTTAATTCTTTGCTCCGGTACTCTATTAAAAGGAGCACCTTAATTTCCAGTAGTTCCCTAGAGGCCCCGCTGCCACGGGCTGGCTGGACAGAAGATGTTGTGCAAGTTCTCATTGTGAGCACGTATGACTATATTTGGAGCACATGCCTAGGATTGTTTAGTAGTTGGATGCTTGTTATTATTTATCTGCAAGGCCCTAGATCTTGAAGTTACATATTTAGACTCGTTCATGCAACGCCTGTCCATCCATCCCTATGCCTACCCCACTCGAATCCTACTATTACCGTTACTGTTACTGTTACTCCTGTTTCACTATTGCTATTTCTACTATAGACTGTTGCTACTGATAAACTTCTGTGAGCAAGAACTATTTCCAGGTGCAGCTGAACTGACAACTCAGTTGTTAAGGCTTGGAAGTATTGTTTGGCTCCCCTTGTGTCGAATCAATAAATTGGGTAATACTAATCATGAAGACTGTTGCGATCCCCTACACTTGTGGGTCATCAAGACTATTTTCTAGCGCCATTGTCGGGGAGCATAGCTTTATTTGTAAGTTCACTTGGATCTATTATTGTTCACTGCTAATCCTTTCATCATGGGGAAGTCTCGTGATGGAAAGTTCCCTATTGAACCATCCACTACAAGAAGAGGTACAGTCCTAAACACCTCTATTGCTCTTGATTCACTGTTTGTTATAAGTAAGCTTGTCACACCACCACCAACACATACACATGCTATACACACTGCTACTACTGCTGAGTCTAAAAATGCTTTTGATGCTCATGATGTTACTTCAACTGTGCTTGATGCGAGTGGTTCATTAGGTCCTTTTCTAGATGCTATTATGGCTAGTCTAGGAAATACCGGAACTCCTAGTGAAGACACTGTTACACCTGTTAGCTCACCTGCTACTGGGAGTTATGATATTAATGATGGTTACATTGAGTTCACTGATGATTTTGTTTAAGAGTGCCGAAACACACATGGTACTAGTGCTACTAAGGGTCTCCTTGCTAGACGTACTATCATGCCTAAGTTGTCCTTTGATCCTAAGTTTGCCACTTCTCCCATAGATATTAAAGATGAATATTATGATTTCTCTCTTGATTTATCTTATTTAGATATTGTTGAGGAAGAACCTTTTTGTGGGACTGAAAACAAGAGTGCTGTGGCTCATATGAATGAGCTTTCTACTATGAGTTCTTTGTTCTCTAATGATTTTAAGATGCGCAAGTACTTTGTTACTAAGATCTTCCCTTTTTCACTAAAAGGAGAAGTTAGGGCTTGGTTTAATAGATTACCTCCTGGTTCCATTGATAGCCCTGATTGCTTGATTGCTTCTTTCTTCCAGAAATATTTTCCTCCTAGTTCTAGACATGCTGCTTTGCAGAGACTTTTTGATTTTAAACAGGGAGAAGAAGAGAAATTGCCCGAGTCATGGACAAGGTTATGTTCCTTGATTCATGCACATCCTGGATGTCCATTACCTAAGAATGAGCTTCTTGATATTTATTATAATGGACTAACTGATGATTTTAGGAGATACCTAGATAGCTTTGCTGATTGTGTTTTCAGGAAAAGAACTCCTACAGATGCTGAAGAATTAATGAACAAGATAAGCAAGAATTATGATGATTGGACTTCAACTGAGCTGAATACACACGAGCCTATTACTCCTGAACCAGTTGTTCCTGAACCAATTCCAGAACCAACAACAAAGAAGAGGGGAGTTATTGCATTAAATGATGAAGTGATGAAGGAAGCTAAGAAGTGTCTAAAGGAGAAAGGTATTAGAGCTGAGAAGATGTGAAGAATCTACCTCCTATAGAAGAATTATGTAAGCCAATTCCCCACTCATCTACTATTGAGGTACACTCTCTCCAACACTTTGATGAAGCTGATATTCCTTATGGTAAGCCTCCTGATCAATGTTTAGAGGAACTTGACACATTTATTGTTAAACAAGGGTATTTTAATAAACAAGTTCAGAATCATTTATTGGAAAACTCTAGAGCTATCCATGAGTTGAAAGATATTGTGGAAAGAACTTCTAATGATATTAAAATGCTTTAGAAACACTTTCAAATTGTTCAAACTCGACTTGATCAACTTGCTAAAGTACAAAAGGATATGCTAGATAATGCTTCAGGAAATAAACATGCTTATGGAATTAGAACTAGGAGTGGTGTATGTTGGGGATATGCTATATGGGTATCCTAATGGCATGTACTCTATCCGGATAACCCGGGTGGCCCACAGTTGGTAGCATGGACCATGGCCTGCTGGGCGGCTCAGTTAGATGGATCCAAAAGGGAGGCCCATGCCGGATAAAGGAAGGCTACGGAGGAGTCACCGACGTACCCGGAGCCTTGGAATGCAAGACACGCTAGACTAATTGTAGGAAGTGTAGGACTCTGTAACCTGTCCGGCTAGGACTTTTCCCTGTAACCCTAGGACCTGGCGACTATATAATTCGGGCCTATGGGATCCTTTAGGGCACGATAACTTAGACTTTCTAGTCTCCTCGCACAGCGAACCAATCCCTGTAACTTGGCGTATTGCCATTATAGTGATTTATAGGAGTAGGATTCCGCCACCGTCATGGGATCTGAACCTGGGTAAGCTGTGTTACCTCGTACCCGTCAACTGTCAGCCTTCCCCCACGTCTCTAAACATGCACTGTGAGGACCCCTCCATGGCGTACTCGTCGACAATACCATGACAGTTGGCGCCCACCGTGGGGCAAGAGGCGCTTCAGGTTCTTCAGTGGGCAACGACCAAGATCTTCGCGAGAATCGGCGAGACCGTAGCCATCGGTCATGTTCTCTTCTCTGGCAATGTTCCGATCATCCCTCCCGACAAGTTCTGGATATCGGTGAAGACGAACCCTACACCATGCTCGATCGTCCCCATCGGAGACATCCAGCTCTTCATTGGCAAAACCGACTCGGGCACTAGTTCCCTGGGAGTCGGAGGAGCATCAAGACCCGCACGGACCGCGTACGAGCAAGATACGTTTGCAGAAGGATCGATGTCGGATCTCTCCTCGGAGTTTGCCGGCAAAGATCGGAAAATTTCAAGACCCGCACAGACCGCCTACGGGCAGGATACGTTTGCAGAAGGATCGATGTCAGATCTCTCCTCGGAGTTTGCCGGCAAAGATCAGAAAAATTCAAGAACCGCACGGACTGCCTACAGGCAGGAGACGTTTGTGGAAGGATCGATGTCGGATCTCTCCTTGGAGTTTGCCGGCAAAGATCGGAAAAATTCAAGGCCCACCCAAACCGCCCCTGTGCTGGATATAACGGTGGAAGATCACTGCTAGTCCGCCGGCTTCGTCCGCGCGTCGAGACATCAGAGATCCAAGTTCGTCGGTGTGCTTACCATCTTCGATCTGGCGCGTTGCCTTCAGAGAGAGGGCGAAAACCCCCGCGATTACCTCGCTAGGTGGCTCCGTATACAGGCCGATCTGGCACATTACCCTAATGATGATGCTATGTATCACTTTGTGGAAGGATTGGACCAGGGAACGCTTCTCCGGCATTCTCTAAGGCGGCAGCAGGCTTCAGGACGCCTCACCTTCGAAAGCATGGTGAATACCGTCAACAACTACATGGAGGCTGAAGAGGCATCTCAGACAGCTCTTGTGCTCATTGACGGAGGGCCACTGATTCAGCCACCACCACCACCTCCTCCGGCCGCCATCGCCGCAGCTGCGCCACCACCTCCAGTCATCGTCTCGCCTGTTGCACCTCCACCCCCGTCATTGAGGAAGCCCCGACATCCTCCGACTCTGTGATTAACGCGCTCTACGCCGACTTCAGCGCATATTCAGAGGAGATAGACTTCAGCCCGGAGGAGCTAGACTCTGCCATGCAGGAAATGGACGAAGATTACCAGCGCGACGAGTAGGACAACAACGTCGTCGCGTCCCGAGAGGTTTTCGTCACCATTGGGACGGCGATGGATGAAGATCATCCCATACGAGCTCCGCCTACAATGCTGGACAAGGGGAAGGAACCACCTGTTGTTGTCGACAATGATCGTGCAAAGGACATGCCCCCTCCGCCTAACCCAGTGCAATAGACACAAGAACTCGACACCGAACCGAGAACAACAACACCGCAAACCCGCCACCTCCAGCATCTACGTCTGCTGCTACCCAAGTTACTCCAGCTGATAGAGTGATGTACAGCAATCTCCTCGTCGAGCCTATGACCGTCGCCCATATTCGCAATGTAGTCCAGCTTGACGAGAAGCGCCAGCAGCTGCTGGAGGAAGCGCAGGCCATCGCGGAGCAAGGCGCAAAGCTAGATCGAGATCTGGCCAACTGTCACATCCCAAGATTTTCCAAATCTTGTTATGTGAAAAATAATTGAATAAAATAAAACTTTGTTGATTTTCAGGGCGAGAAGAAACTTTTTGATTCCAATTGGAAACCTTCAAACCTTTTTGATCAAACAAATCCTAAAGGGATTTGAAAAGTTAAACAATTAATAAAGAAAATATTTTGAATAAGTGGAATTACTATTTTTGGATCTTTAAATAAAAGATTTGGTTTCCAAAAGAAAAGGTAGATTTATAAATAAGGATTATTTTATGGAGCCAAAATAAACCTTGCTCAAGCTTTTGAAATAAAACATTTTGTTTTGATAAAAATAGTAAAGGTTTATTTAAATAAAATAATAAGGATTTAATATCCAATTTTATTTAAGTAAAGGCTTTTCCCATTTTAAATAAACACTAAAACTTATTTATTTTAAATAAGTTTTCCAAGTATTTTATATTCTCAAGTAAAACTTACTGAAGTTTTTTTGGTTTTATTCTAGATTTCAAAATAAAGTTTTTAATAAAACAAACCCTATTTGATTTAATAACTAAGGTCCATTTTTAATTATTAATGGACCCTAAAATAAAAATGTTATTTTATTTTAAACAAGTTTTCCAAGTATCTTTTATTTTCAAATAAAACCTACTGATTTGGTTTTGAAAATATTTAGATCAGTTTTTAAATAAATTAAAACCCATTTGATTTATTAACTAGTGTCCATTTTATTTAATTATAAATGGACTCTAAAATAAAAATATTATTTTATTTTTGGACTTTGGTTTATGTTGCTAAACAGAACCAAAACTCAATACAAGTGTGGTGAATGTTTGAAATGATTTGAATGTTTGATTGGTTGTTTGAATTTCAAAACAAAAAATAGAATCAGAAAAAGGAAAATCAATCAGGAAAGAAAAAAATAGAAGTGGACATCAGCCCAGTCGGCTAGCCCAATAAGCCCAGTACAAGCCCAGTCTCTCTCCCCCTCTGCGAAACGTTTTTCACTTAAAGTCTCACCCGCAGAGCAACTGACCGGTGGACCCATTCCCCTCTCTCTCTCCCTCACTGCCAGATAGACCCCACAGCCACGTTCCCTTCTTCCCCACCCGCGGACTACGCCCTTCTCCCCGCCGGCCGTTGCAGGCGAATAAAGTCCGGCGTAATACGCGTTAACCATGCCATTAATCAGCCCCTTGACCACGCACATTAAAGTGTCTGCCCCTCCTATCCACTTCCCCTCAGCTGCCCCACCTCGACACGCCCCTAGGCCGCCCAATTCCTCTCCACACCACCCTCTGCTCTGACGAGGTCCGGTGCAAATTCCGGCGACCCAGCGCCGCCCCTTGCCTCATCGACCACACACACATACTCCACACATCCTGGCGCATCTCCCCGTGCCACTGGTTCGCCCGCGAGTGCCCCGTAACGTCGGCTTCGTCAATGTCAACTCGCCACCGCCGTCTGTAGTTTCTCCGACGAACTCCCCTGGTAAGCTTCGACCGCCCCAGAACCTCCCGTTGATGCTCCCTTACTTGCGAACCTTGTGCGCATCTAACCGTGCCTCTCTTTTGGCTTAGCGTGGTTCCAAACGACGCCAGCGACGACGACCCGAGAGCACCGCCGCCCATACCAACTCCAGTGAGCGATTCCTCCTGTCCCCGTGCGCCCCTTGCCAAGACGACTCCACGTTGAGGTTCGGCGTCGCCCTGCGATCACTGTGAGCATCTCCCCACCTTCCATTGCTTCCTGTATCGCCTGCACCGCCACCGTCTGGCCGCTCCGCCGCCAGTAGCCACCGCAGCGCCGCCCATTTCCGGCTGACGTGCTGTGCACCGTAGGATGTAAATCCAAGCGCCACGATAGAACAGGATCGAAGGGGTACGAATAGTTCTGTGCCACACGATCTAATTAGAATCCAACGACCCACATAGAGCGATCCACGCGAACCGTTTTCAGCCAGTAAGAAGGCGCCACGTGGTGAGTGCTTTGTTTTAAAAACAGAAATGTGTCTATTAGATATTCAAACTTGTAAAATCCATAACTTTAGTTCCACACGTCCAAATTTTGCAAACTTTATATCAATGGAATCAGTGGAACAAGCCCTAGCCAACCATGCCATTTGTTTAGTAAAAAGCCTCTGGTAAAATGTTTGTTTTTGCAGAAACATTTGTATGCTTGTTTAGATTGTAAAAATTGTTGAAAAATTATTTTGGGGATAAAATCTTTGGAAAATGGTGTGATTTGAACCTAATGACCATAGGAAACACTTTTTGGTTTCAAAAATTTACTTGGTGATGCAAAAAAATGATTCTTTGATTTAAAACCATTTCTAGTCAAATAAAAATATAGTTTATTTATTAAAAATGGTTTTGGAAGAAAACTTTTGGGAAATGTTTTGTTTTAAACTCTCTGACCCCAAACACAAAGTTTTATGGTTTGAAAACATATTTGGTGAACCCTATAGATTAATGCCTTAGTAAAAAATATATTCCTACACCACATAAAATGATACTTTGTTTTGAAAATGGTTTATAAAGTGAAACCTTTTGAAAATGACTTTGCCACATTATAAAATGACCATTAGGTGTTTTCCAATGTTTATGACCCATTAGGAACCACTCTTTCAAATAAAACAAAGCTTGGCATGCTTGCATGCATTACCTTGACTTTGTCATTTTATGTGATGTTTTGCTTGAATGGTAGATTGAACTTGTGCCTTGCTTGATTGAATTGTAGTGACTTGAAGAGTGTTATTGTAGCAAGGACAAGGAGTGAAATTATACTCTACCAAAAAGGCAAGTGATGCTTCATACTTTTGTCCCATTACTTTCACTATGCATTAGTGGTTTTTCTAAGTAAAACTTGCATGGAAATTTTGCTAAGTATAAACCTTGCTATGGAAAATCCTAGTAGATGAAACCTTAGTAGAAATTTCCTAAGTCAAGATACCTACTACTATCATGCTTAGCTTAGCTAATAGAAAACAAGGGTGGAATATACATTCATATTATGGAAAATTTCTAAGTCTGAGGACTTATGTTTTTCTTAATAAAACAACTAAGTCAATGAATCACCTGGGTGGAATGGTAATTGATTGGTGGTTTTTGGTTGAGTGGTTCACAAGGCCCATGTTTATGGTTGACCTTGTGTATCTCAGTTGTGGATGGCCACCCAGGAACAAAGAGATTTGAGATGTCAAATGTTGAGAAGCTTCAAGTGCAGCCACTTGGCATTATGGGCTCTGCCTGGATCATATAGGTTGCAAGAACTTAGCCATATGGACAGTTGGTGGTAGAGTTTGATAGGTTGGAGCACGTCCATTTTGGTCTAAGGGAAGGCTTCTGAAAGATCTTGTCTTGGGAAACCAAGTCTTGTGGGGAAAGTGCACCACCTCTGCAGAGTGTAAAATCTAAGTACTTAGCCATGTCCCTGGTAAAGGACAATTTGAGCATCAAGACATGGAAGCAATCAAGAATCTCATCATCCAAATTTCAAAGTTAAAAACTTGTGGTTGAACAAGGGTTAAAGGATCTTCAATCTTTGATTGAGAAAAATGATTTTGTCAAGCAAAAACTTAGTGTTTTCAAATGTTAAGGAAAAATCTATTTTGAGCAAGGCAAGCCTCAACTCCACTTAGCCAAATGCATATAGATGATAGACTCTACTATACTACCATAGTATCACTTGCCAATATAATTCAAATGTATTGACCCTTGTGGTTGTAACTTGTTATGTTGCAGGTTTGATTGATTTAGTGAAGTTTAAGTGATTAGGATTACAAGTCTACAACCAACATGTCTGCCTGTGGCACTTTGAAGATGAAGGACCCCATGCTTATAGATATTCTGCTGCAATGTAATGTAATAGATAAATGAGCTATGTAAGATGTAATAAAATTATGTTATTCCTGGTTATAAAGTTATATTATGACCTTTGTTTCTTGATATTACATCTTAACTGTGGACGCTAAGCTATTGATCCAGGGACTAGCATTTTAAACACATGGGACTCTACCTTATTTAAAGGTTGGGACCCTTACACCAATGCGCAGAAGTCAATATAGAAAGCTAGAGCAATGGAGGCCGAGTACAAGACTCTGCTGCAGCAGCAGAAGTCCAAGAAAGCTCCAGCTCGCTTCATCAACTATCCTGGTGTGCGGCTAAACCTAGGATGGGCTCCCCCGAAGCCGGCACAAGCCAAGCCATACATTGATAGTGAAGGCAGGCAGGTGATGCCCACTCCTCTCCTCAACCTCGCCGTCGCCAAGACCCTTCTGGAGCAGGATAGATCACCCGAAGCGGTGGACCAGGTCTATGACCTAGTGTCCAAGGTAGTAAAACAACAGGAAAAGGATACCTCTCAGAGGCTTGAGCCTGACCCAGCGTTTTGCAAGTCTAGCCAACATAAGCCGCCAAGGGACAGATCTCTTCTTGATGTCGGGTCTTAGATGGGTTCGTCAGAACGAGGACGGAGGAATGCACGCAACAGGAATGATGCTATCCACATATCCTCCGACCAAGGAGGTAAGGCCCAACCTCGTCGCCCATCGCCACCGCCCCGCCCCCCCGACATCGTGAAGAAACCAAGGCTCACAGTCGTACGGATATGCCTCCGCTAGGGCAGAGCAGCATCGTCATCCACGACAACACGGAGCAGACCCATCATGACGGAGAACGCAACCAGGGACACAATAGCAGGTCACGCCATGACCCTCCGCGTCCGACAAGCAACCGCGACAAGCGTGAGGCATCGCGGGAGGGTAACAGCAAGAAGGCTAACTCAGCACCGCCTCCGTCGCCACCTAGAAGCCACCATGGTGGAGGAGGTCCGCGTCGTTCACGCAACCCATCCCCTGATGGCAAGCAAAAAAGAAGCCCGGAGCCATACGATCCACGTTCGCATATAGACACGATCCACGAGGCCCGGGAAGGACCATACGTGGGACCACGTTGCTTTGGACCTGTGATACGGTCCGCAGTTTACCCCAAAGGTTTCCGGATTGACAAGACCATCAAGCCCTATGACGGCACCGCCAATCCAGCTACATGGTTGCAGGACTACGACAATTCGGTGGAGATCGGCGCGGGTAGCCCCAACGTCGCTGTCAAGTACCTCCCATTAATGTTGGCGGGCACGGCCCGTCAATGGAGTGATGACTTGCCGGAGAAATCCATCTGCAATTGGTTGGACATGCAAGAAGCGTTCACAAAAAACTTCGAGGGTACGTACAAGCGTCCCTATACCGTTAGCGATATACAATGGTGCATGCAAGAGAAAGACGAGACATCTCGCACCTACCTCTTCTGCTGGCTGGATATGAAGAATTCCTGCGCAGGAGTGCACGCTCAAACCACCATGGCCGCCTTCATTGATGAGTTGGAAAGGGGCATGTTGCTTCGACATAAGATGAAGCACCTGCAGGACAATCACCAGCTAGACTTGTCGTGGGAATAGTCACGACAGATGCTGCAATCGGCAACGAGTAGTAGAACGAGGGGCAAGGGCGGCCAGCCATCTGCGGTGCGAGATGAGGGCAAAGACACAGGGTTTTACCCAGGTTCGGCCCCCCGGAGGGTAAAGACCTACTCCTGCTAGATTGTATTATGGAGGTGGTACAATGGGCGAGCTCGGCGGCGAGTCGCTTGGGTGTATGATGGAACGTATCTCTACTCGCCCCATAGGGAGGTTTATATAGGCTCACCTCCCCTAGGGTTTACATATCTCAACCGATTCAGTTAAAGCTTGATTTGCTTAACCTAATCCATGGGCCTATCTACTACTTTGGGCCTTGACTTCCAAATGCTTGGTTCCTTGCTAGGCTTCAATCCAGTCGCCATCTTGCAGGCCCACTCGCCAGTTCTTGGGCCAGTCGAAAAGGTCCTGCTGGGCATACCCCAGTAGGCATATCCCCATCAGTAGTCCCCGAGGCCGCCGTCAATTAGGCATAGGTGGCTGCTGGCAGTCGGAGTATACGGCTTCAGAGTAGACATCCAGTCGAATCATCGGCGGGCTCCTGTATAAAGGAGGAAACTAGTCATCCTGATCGCAGCTTTAGCGAGTCGAGTCGGCGAAACACTGTCATTGTGGTCGGGTCGGCGAGGCAAAACACTGTCATAGTGGTCGGGTCGGCGAGTCGAGTGGCCGAAGTTGGACCGTTTAACCGTGGTAAAACTAGCCGTTGGGGTAATCCAACGGTAACCTTTGGCGTAATCACCGCGTAGTAACGACTCCCTGATTTTGCGGGTACCAACCGCTATATAAGAGGAATGAGAGGCAATCAGAGAACCACCTTCTCACCATTTCCTCCAACTGCGCACACCTTTCGCCTCCCTCCGCATCGCGATCCAGACGACCCGAAATCCCCCGACCCCCAGCAAATCTCTCTGCCATGGCCCTTTCCACCGAGCCGTGGGGTAGATCTAAGTGCACGAGGGCGCAACTGGCTTCCTTCGAGGAGGCCGGGATCTTGCGAGCCGGCTGTTGGCGTATTCCTGCAGCCGGAGAGACAACCCCAAATCCGCGATAAAGGGAGTTCATCTGCTTCACCAGGCATCTCGAACAGGGGCTAGGGTTCCCCACGTCCCTGTTCTTCCGGCGCTTCTGCGCCTACTACGGGATCCAGCCTTTGGATCTGGGTCCCCACAGCATCGAGCAACTCGCCATCTTCGTGGCGTTCTGCGAATGCTACTTGAAAGCCGGCCCTACTTCCCTTGTGGCAAGATCTGTCCACGGACGGATCAGCCGCGAGGAAGCGGACCCAATGCTAGCCAAGCGCCTAACCTTCCAGTTCAAGTCAAAGGCTTCATTCTTCGATCTGATGCTGCCCGCCAAGGCAGCGAGCGACTGGAAGAAATCGTGGTTCTACGTGGCCGAGGCGACCCCGGAGGGCGAGGCGGTGATCCCGCGGTATTCCGAAAATCGGTCCGAGCCGCTCCATCTCCAAGTCGGCAAGCTCCCCAACGATCAGCGGATGGTCGTCGACGAGTTGATCCAGACCATCATGATGCGCGTCAAAAGAAGGCCTCGACGATAAACTGGCTAACCGCTGGCTCGGGCGGCGGCTCGTCCCGCTCGCTCAGCGCGAGCACTACATGTACCAGTACGCGGGCCGGGGAGACTCGACGAAGACCTGCCTCGAGGAGTGGAAGCTGGAAGACTACCTCCCAGCACTGAAGAAAATTACCCAGGCGGTGTACCTGGATGCACAGGCTGGGGTCGCCCCCTATACCGCAAAGCGTCCAGCTCCAACGGTAATCGTTTCACTTCGCTCGTAGTCGCAGTTTATGCAGTCGCGGTAATTCTAATTTCATCTTGTATTCATTGCAGCTATTCCAAGTGGTGGAAGGATGGCTCCCACCTTCGAACGATGAGAACTCGAGCTCGTCCGTCCAGGACGTGGGCGAGTCGCCTCCCGCCAAGGGCAATACCGGGAGCGACGAGGGCGACAGCGACGACGAATCCGAAGAAGAAATCGCCCCACTGCTCCGCAAGACCCGTGGGCAGCGTCAACGAGAGATTGAGGCAAGTAAAAGCCTCGAGCGCCACGATGACGACGACGAGCTTCCAGAAACCACCTCGTGTCGCCAGGTGTAGCATCCCACTTGTCTAACACCTGTAATGCTACTTGTTCTAGTAATAAAAAGGGCCACTTCCAACATATAATTGTTGCATCATCATCATATCATGCTCATGTCATCATGCCACCTTGCAATTTGAGCATCACATAAAACCCTTTCTTGTTTGGTTCTTATCTCATGTGCATGGTTAATTGTAGTTGCCTCTTGATATTGTATTTGGTTCTTAATATATTGTTAAATGCCCAAGTTGAGTTGGGGGCATATCTCTTTTAAACTTCACCACCTTATAACTCCACCATCCAATTAATATGAGCTTGGCATTTTATTGAGTTCACCTCTAGCTCATGTTAGTTGGTTGGACTCCACCATAATCTTATGCTTGGCCTTTGCCCACCTTTTGGGAATGCAAGGAATAGTGCCACATGAATTAATGTTGTTTTCACAATATAGTTACATGGCAATTATTGTTTGCATGGGCCATGCAAGTGCCACCTTTTCTTGACTTTTGAATGTTATTTGGTTTTTGCTTGCAAGGATCATCTCTCCTTTGCTTAATTTTGTTTTGGCTTGTAGAATCCTTCACCACACCATCTACCTCTCTATCCCCCTATAGCTAAACCCTAATCCCCATACTCCATGCATGCACATGTGGTCATGTGGGTGTGTATGAGCCTAAACCTCCACATCCTTCTCCCTACCTCCTTTCTTTTTGATCTTTCTTGGTCTTTGAATGGAGCATGCATGATTCAAAAATCTCTAGCTCTATCTTTTCTCTTGGCTTGAACCATGTTGTTCTTGCTCAAAATTCTACCACCACATCTCTCTCTCTCTCCCTCTCTCTCTTTTTCTTGTCTTGATCTTGTTAGGGCTTGTTTATAGCATGGTTTGAGCTTGCCAAATAACCCTAGTAGCTATCCTTTCCCTCTCCAAAACCAACTCTAAGCCACCCTCTAAACCTAACCTAGCATGTCCACATGGTCACCATGCCCTAGCTACCCCACCCCAAACCTAACCCTAGCCGAGCCGGCCCCCTCTTCCTCTCTTCTCTCCCTGCCCTAGGGGCCCCCTCCATACCTGCCTACCCGAGCCCCTCTCCAACCCCGCCTGGCCCAGCTCAACCACCAGCTACCCCTACCCTGGCTCACGTGAGGGAGGAAAAAGGGGACACCGACGCCACCCTGGCCATCTTCCCCTCCCCCACGCAAACCTCCTGCCCCCTCCTGTACTTATCCACCCCCCTCCGTCTCTGCCTCACCCAGATCGCTCCACGTCCACCCCAGGAACCCTCCTCCCTCCTTCCTCCCTTCCCCAGCTCAGCCATGTCCCCCACGTCCCTCTAAACCCTAGCGCGGCCAGATCTGCAGGAGAGCGGAAGGAGCTGTGCGAGAGGGTGCCGACGGCGACCAGGACCTTCGCCTGCTTCCCCTGCAACGCCTAGGACCGCCGGAAGCCACGGGACCTCGCCGGAGGAGCGTTGCCGCCACCGTGTCCGTGGGTGCAGAAGCTTTCCGTTCGTCAGCCTTGCCGGCGATCACCGTCCCCTCTGGCCGAATCAACCTCGCCGGCAAGCCTCTGGTAAGCCCATCGCCTCCCTAGACATGTCCCTTTACCCCCTAGTGCATCGTAGCTCGCCCGCCGAACACCATGCGGCGTCGCCGCGCCAGCATCTGGCGGCGACGGCAGCAACTCTGCTCGCCGATTCTTGCCTCACAGCCCTCTTCAGGAGTTGAGCTCTGAACAAAAGACGTAGCCCTAGGGTCCTTCTTCGTTTTTCCTTTTTGGGTCATCTCGTTTCCCAGTACGCCGCCATCGCCGCCGGAAGTCGATTCAGCGCCCGGCAAGACGGCGTCTGCCAAGGCAGAAGAGCCCGCACGCTTTTGCAGATAGGCCCTCCCCCTTTTTCCCGCCTAAAACCCGCAGCCACCGGCCCCACCTACCAGCGCCTGTGGGCTTTTTGCAAAAAGGGTCCGCTGCTTCCCTCGTTTCCAACCCGCGGTCCCTGGATCGTCCACGTGTCGTCAGCCGGGCGGCTGCGCACGCGAGTGAAACTCTTGGCGCTGCCTGTCGGCCAGCACTGGCTAGAGTGAGCCTGGGTGAGAAATTGCACGGCGTGTGTGTTCCGCCAGGCTGGTGACCCCACCTGTCATTCTCTGGTGTAGCTTCTGCTGAGTGACAAAAGACCACGAGTTTGCTGAATCAAAAATTTCAAACCTTATTCCTGGTTTGGAATTACAATTCAAATCCTTATTCAAATATTTTCAGAATTATTTTATTTAGTCAACCTTTGACTTTGACCCTAATTAATTAATTTTTGACTTAAAATAAATTTAAAATTCATATTTTCAAATAATACAAATAATATATGTTTTTGAATCAGAAAAATGTGAGGATTTCAAATATGCTATTCAAATTGCCTTTTTCACATTTTAAATTCCAAGTTGAACTAAATTACCACAATGCCACTGGAACTTAAATAATTAATAACTTTTGATTTATAATTCCAAATTTAACAAATGATATGTCTAAAATGATCAGCTCGACGAGACCTTTCTGTTTATGCTATCCATGACTTCAATTGCAACATGCATCATATAAATATATAGTAAACAGCAACTGTTATGACAACAAAATGTGATCCAAAACCCCATTAAAATCTTATTACTTGTCTTCCACGCCTCACCATGCCATGCTACCTTATTGACATGAAAATTGTGCATCATTCATCATGGCATGATTGTTTGCTTGACGCATCTTATTCATATGCTTGTGCTCTATATTCATGTTGGCCTTGTTTGTTTGGTTTTTCTCGGATAGACACTGAGCAGGGGTTATATCAAGAGAACCAGGAGCACTACCGGATCCGTCCTCGCTTCTCTTGAGTTGCCAGCAAGCACTTCCACATGCTTGCATACATACCTATTGCCTCTATCTTGTTCTTGCATCATTGAGTCGCGATTGCATTAAATTGAATCCCAAGTATGCATAGCCTTTACTTTTAAACCCCACCAAGCTTGTTCCTCCATCCCATGAGCCATTACTACAGGAATTGTTTGAGCCATGCGAGTCGTAGAACAGCATGTGTAGGGTATGTGAGAGTCTGTTGGATAACGAGGTACCTAAACAACTTAACCTGAGTAGTAATGGGATAACTAATGAAAGTGGCACCGGTGAGCAACATCTGCTATTTGGTTTTTCCTGCTCACTTGCGTCCCGTAAGACCCCGAGTACTTGATTCCTGTTCCTTGATTTATCGCGCTATCCACATCCGGGAGGTATATGGGACCCCCCTGAGCCAGAGCTTGATTCCGTCTTATTTCTTGGGGCCACAAACTAGTTTGAGGTTTTCTTTACTATCCCGTACTTATGCCATGCTACCTATGCATTTACAATTGTGCGACAGATAGCACACTGTACTGTTTAGGTAAGCGGAGTGATTACGCGGTATCGACACCCCGAGTTTTCGGGTTCCCGATCGCATGACCATTGACGCAAACCTTGAGTCCGTCTCAAGCTTGCTTACTTGCTATGGTCTCTTGAATGGGGTGGCCTGAAATATTTCGAATCCTGTGATTGTTCACCGTGAAAGCCTCGTTGGTTTTTTGGTTTTTCCGAGGTTGATCGGCGTGTGTTGCTATTGGTGCACCCGGCCGGTAAAACTTTCTCAGCCGTGTCATGGATATGGACGACTTGGAGCACAGTTTCTCGATCATAGACAAGCATAAATAAAGTACCGCTTTAATCTGACTAAGTAATTTGACTAGTAAATAGTGCAACACTCATGGAATGGTTAATAAAATTGCCAACGGATGGGGGGGTTGTTCGTCCGCTTCCTTGTTGGTAAGCGAGGAGGAGGATGGATCTGATGAATTACTATTATAACTGTTGTCCTTAATTCACGGACATCCGTCTACCATTGGTTAGGCGGATGGTTAGCGGTTATCCGTAGAACTGCTAGGGTTTATCTTTTGCTGCAATTGCGTCACCCCAGGTTGTGTCCCCTTTAGAGGCATTAAGTCTTGCTGAGTACCCTTAGGGTCTCACACGATAAATTATTTGGTTCAGATGAACAGGTACCCTCACAGGACGGATACTGGGTGGAAGAAGCTGATGATGTGGGCAACGATCGTTCGGTGTAGAGATTCCGGGAACGGGGATCCGTCAGATCTGTGGTTAGGATGTGCTTATTTCTATGGCATCTTATGCCGATTTGCTTCTTATCCGTACTCGGACTTGTTTGCCGCTTCCGCATGATACTCTGATGTGTGTTGTATGAGGAAGTATCCTAAAATATTTGATCTATCTAGGTCGTTTGAATCTTGCCGTATGGCGTTGCTATATTTTCCTTTCTTTCTAGATGGTATGGCTCTGATGTACTCTTGTATGGTGGCTTGCATACATACTCATTTGTGTATGTATTTGATCCCTTCGCCTGCCGATTATGCCGCCCGTACAGGTCCCGTTGAGATGGTAGTGGTTGGGACGGCCGAAAGGTCTACCCGTGAGTGGCTTTTGGGGCCCCACCGTACTATTTCAACCACTACCGCTCATCCAGGCTTGTATCTAGGAGCGTAATTCACCGAGGTAGTTACAATTGGTATCAGAGCCATCCCGACCTTCAGGGTTTTAGCCAAACGGTCGTTGTCGGTCTAGCAAATATTTTGGTAGTTATGTATATTAGGGAAAAACAAAACGCGAGAGTAGGACTGCTTCCACTTTTCTTCTTACCCTCCCACCCACCCTTTTCTGGTAAGGAAGTGCAACGTTTTCAATCCTCTTCTCAAAGTTCAAACTAGGATTCACGTGTTCTGGGTTTCCGTAGTACCATAGGTTGTGTGTGTGTGTGTGTAATCCCTTGTCTATCTGTTGCATCCAAGTTGTTATCTAAAAAGCTTTTGGTTATCAACTGTTGGTACATTCCATACCGACAGGCTTTTGCAAACCGACGCAATCTGTCTTCCTCTTTGTATCCGACGCTATCTTGTTTGGGGTGTTCGTTTCCGTAGTTACCAATCTTTAGGTTTCGTCGTGAGAAGAAGGGGTTAGGATATGTGTTCCACTTCTTCATGTGCGGAGTAATGATTTGAGTGCGGGATGGAGTCGCGACCATACCACTACTCTTATCATTCGCTTTTGTATATTGAATCGGTAGAGTCACTAATCTTGATTCGTTAAGTAATTTTGCGCATCTATTGGTATTTTAATGCGAAATTTGTGGAAAATTTTCTTTGATATATTTGTGTACCACACTCCTTTTTCGATCGTGTGCGATATACTTAATATCTTTTAGGTGCTTTGAACTTTGTTGATATTTTAATATCATCTCAGTAAATTGTATCCTTTAATCTTGGTTAATTCCATCTTGGTACTATTTTGGATTATTATCATCTTCCATTATAGTACTGACTTGAGTTTTATATCCATGACAGGATGGCTCCACCACGGATCGATGAAGACATACCTCCGAATGGGCTCCATGTTGTCAAACATCGCTAATGCTTTGGCAGAATGCAAGAGAACCAGCGCTTTGAGGAGAGCGTCGAGAAACGAGTTTGCTCCACTTCCTCCACCTCCCAAGCGAGGAGACATCAAGAGCTTCCTCAAATTCAACCCTCGTCAGTTTTATGTTTCCGATCGACCTCTGGACGCGGATGATTGGCTGTGTGAGATCTCAAGGTTGCTCGAGACTGCTGATGTTCCGGAGCAGGAGTGGGTCAAGTGTGCTACCCACCTTCTGAAGGGAGATGCAGCTCTCTGGTGGGAGAACTACTTGAAGGCAAGCTGCACTGGGTTCCAGCCTACTTGGGAGAGGTTCACTGCAGCTTTCAAGGAGCAGTTTCTGTCAGAGATTGTAATGGAAAGGATGAAGGAAGCATTTCTCAACCTGAAGCAAGGAAATGATAACGTCAACACCTATATCAGGAACTTCATGAATCTCTCTCGTTATGGTGGTGATGAGGTATCTGATGACAAGAAGAAACAGAAGAGGTTCAGGCAAGGGCTCAATGCGTCGATCAAGTATGCGATCACACATGCAAGGCCAGCAACTTTCCTGGAACTACAGCACACAGCACTGCAAGAGGAGGCAAGCAGGAAAATGTTTGAGGAGTCCAAGAAACACAACAGGGATGCATCAAGCTCTGCAGTTATGGCAGCTCCTTCTAAGCGGCGTTCGGGTTCCTAACACCCCACCGTCGCTCCCGGCTCCACCAAGACCTGCAAATTCGCACCAAGGCCACCAAACTTCACCATCGGCTCCTGGGGCTACAACCACCACTACCTGAGCGCTGGGAGTCCCTCAGCTACTCGCTCCACGTCCAGGTGGTGCACGCTTCACGTGTGGAGATCCTGGACATCCCCCATCGAAGCCCAATGAAGAACAAAGCTCTCCCTCCACCCCCGCCAAGATCTGCAACAAGCTCTCCTTCGGTTCGTGCACCACCACCTCGGGCTCTCAACATCAACACCAAGCCCGGGTCTGCGGTTGTTCGTGCCAACTGCGTCAACGCCTCTCAAGCTGAGCATGCACCTGGAGTTGTGATGGGTATGCTTTCCGTTAACTCAGTCCCTGCACGAGTTTTGTTTGATTCTGGTGCATCGCATTCTTTTGTGACTCACAAGTTTGCAAATGAGAATGAGTTAGTCTTGGTTCCTCTCCAAAAGAGGTTAATGGTTCTTTCTCCTGGAGCAACAATGGCAGCTTCTAAAATCAGTCATGGCAATCAAGTTGAGATTGGTGGCTCTTCATTCTTGGCTTCTTTAATTATTCTGGGCGATTCTGATATTGATGTCATCTTGGGCATGGATTGGTTAACGGCAAATGTAGCTGTGATTGATTGTGCTGAACGCTCAGTGTCTCTGAAGATTCCTGAAGGCCATATAGTCTTTTCTCCAAGTCTGACTCCTGCTGTCCAGCTCTTCTCCTTGGCAGCTCTGAATAATGATGCTATGGAAGCTATTCAGAGTGTACCAGTGGTCTGTGAGTTCCCAGATGTCTTTCCGAAGAGTTGCGTATGCCTCCGGATCGCGAGGTTGAGTTCGTGATTGAGCTTGAACTGGAACGGCTCCTATCTCCAAGCGGCCAGTACAAAATGGGTCCTTCGAGTTGGCTGAACTCAAACGACAACTTGATGAACAAGAGAAGTTGGGTTTCATTCAACACACTTCTTCTTGGGGTAGCCCAACAATCTTTGTGAAGAAGCGTGTAACCGATAGACTCGTGTTGACTACCGGGCTCTAAATGCTAAAACCATCAAGAACAAATATCCTCTCCATGGATAAATGATCTTTTGATCGCCTAATTTGGAGTGGTGTTCTCTAAGATGGACTTGAGAAGTGGTTATCACCAAATCAAGATTCGCAAAGAAGATGTGCCCAAAACAGCTTTCACCACCCGCTATGGCCTGTATGAGTGCACGGTCATGTCTTTCGGTCTCACCAACGCACCAGCTACCTTCTCGAGGCTGATGAACTCCGTTTTCATGGAGTACCTTGATAAGTTCGTCGTGGTATATCTGGATGACATTCCGGTCTATTCCAAGTCCAAGGAAGAGCATGAAGAACACCTGCGGTGTGTCCTAAACAAGCTTCGTGAGAACCGCTTGTATGCAAAGTTCTCAAAGTATGAGTTTTGGCTGCCTGAAGTAACATACCTGGGTCATGTTATCTCTGCCAAGGGCATTGCAGTCAACCCGGAAACCGTGAAGACAATAGTTGAATGGCTTCCTCCTGCTAATGTCAAGGAGGTGCGGAGTTTTCTTGGTTTGGCTAGCTATTGCCGTCGCTTTGTTCAGAACTTCTCGAAGATAGCGAAGCTTCTTACCGATCTCCTCAAGAAAGGCAAGAAGTACCTGTGGACTCCTGCATGTCAAGAAAGTTTTGAGACACTCAAAGAGAAGCTCACTTCCACACCAGTCTTGGTTCCTCCGGATACATCTAAGCCTTTCCAGATATTCTGTGACGCCTCTTTGCAAGGATTGGGTGCGGTCCTGATGCAAGAGAAAGCAGTGGTTGCTTATGCCTCTCGCTTGAAGACGCATGAGATCAACTATCCCACACATGACCTCGAGCTAGCAAAGCTTGTCTTTGCTTTGAAGCTATGGAGGCACTACTTGCTTGGTAACCGCTGTGAGATCTTCTCGACCACAAGAGTTTGAAGTATATCTTCACAGCCGATCTCAACCTGCGGCAGAGGAGATGGATTGAAGCAATCAATGACTTTGATGTGACCATCAACTACACTCCGGGCAAAGCAAATGTTATGGCAGATGCGCTTAGCCGAAAAGCTTATGTCAACAACATCATGGTGGAAGAGCAGCAACCTCTCTTGTGCGAGGAATTCCGTCAGCTCAACCTGGAAATTGTGGAACAAGGGCATCTCCTGAACCTTCTGGCTACTCCTCTCTTGGAAGAAAAATTCGATCTAAATCGACTTGGTGATCCGCACACCAAAAAGCTCATCTCTAAGCTTGACCTTCCGAAGTATGAGTCCTTCCAAGTTGATGATCAAGGCACGCTTTTCTTTGAACACCGGATGTTTGTTCCAAACTACCCGGGTCTGAGAGACCAAGTTCTCAAGGAGGCGCATGATTCGGTTCTTTCTATCCATCCTGGCAGCACAAAGATGTACATGGACTTGAAAACACAATACCGTGGCCTGGGTTGAAACGGTATTGTGCCAAGTATGTCTCAGAATGTGATGTCTGTCGCAGAGTGAAGGCTGTCCATCAGAAACCATTCGGTCTTCTACAGCCATTGAAACCTCCGGAATGGAAATGGGAGAAAGTAGAGATGGACTTCATCACTGGCTTTCCAAGGTCGCAGAAGGGCAACAATGCAATTTTTGTTGTCATCGACAGGCTTTCTAAAGTGGCTCATTTCTTCCCAAAGAAACAATTTCTCGAATTCAGTTTGGTGAGCTCTATATCAACAATTGTCTCTCTGTATGGGGTTCCACTTGAAATCAGTTCTGACCGTGGAGCATCTTCACCTCAAAGTTCGGGAGAGTTTCCAAAATGCTTTGGGAACAAAGTTGAACTTCAGACTGCTTACCACCCTCGATCGCAGGACAGGTTGAAAGAATCAATCGATTGGAGGATATGCTTGAACTTGCGTCATCTCTTTTGGCATGAAGTGGGAGGAATGCCTTCCATATGCTGAATTCTCCTACAACAACAGCTTCCAAGAGTCTAAAGATGGCACCATTCGAGGCTCTCTATGGTCGCAAGTGCAGAACTCCGATTGGTTGGTCAGGTGCAGGAGAAAGAATCTGGTTTGGCCCTGACATTGTAACTCAGGCAGAGGAGAAGGTGCATATCATTCTGGAGAACCTGAAGATTGCTCAGAGTCGTCAGAAGAGCAACTATGACAGGAAACACACGGATATGGTATATGCCCCTGGTGATCTCGTCTACCTTCGTGTCACTCCCATGAGAGGTACACACCGTTCCGGTATCAAAGGAAAGTTGGCTCCTAGATACATCGGTCCTTTCAAGATTCGTGGTAGAAGAGGAGAAGTTGCTTATGCACTTGAGCTTCCGGAAAAACTCAAAGTCCATGATGTTTTCCACATCTCTCAGCTCAAGAAGTGCTTCAAAGATCCTGGCAGGACCGTGGATCATGAGCTAATCGATCTCCAAGAAGACTTGTCTTATCAAGAACACCCCACCAAAATCCTTGAGACCGCAGAACGAAGGACTCGCAACAAGTCCATCAAGTTCTGCAAGGTGCAGTGGTTACACCATTCTGTTGATGAAGCCACATGGGAGCGTGAAGATGAACTCCGTGCCAACCATCCTTCTCTCTTTGTGTCTTCTTCTTCTTCCTAGAATCTCGGGGCGAGATTCCTGTTTAGTGGGGGAGAGTTGTAGCATCCCAGTTGTCTAACACCTGTAATGCTACTTGTTCTAGTAATAAAAAGGGCCACTTCCAACATATAATTGTTGCATCATCATCATATCATGCTCATGTCATCATGCCACCTTGCAATTTGAGCATCACATAAAACCCTTTCTTGTTTGGTTCTTATCTCATGTGCATGGTTAATTGTAGTTGCCTCTTGATATTGTATTTGGTTCTTAATATATTGTTAAATGCCCAAGTTGAGTTGGGGGCATATCTCTTTTAAACTTCACCACCTTTCTTTCACCACCTTATAACTCCACCATCCAATTAATATGAGCTTGGCATTATATTGAGTTCACCTCTAGCTCATGTTGGTTGGTTGGACTCCACCATAATCTTATGCTTGGCCTTTGCCCACCTTTTGGGAATGCAAGGAATAGTGCCACATGAATTAATGTTGTTTTCACAATATAGTTACATGGCAATTATTGTTTGCATGGGCCATGCAAGTGCCACCTTTTCTTGACTTTTGAATGTTATTTGGTTTTTGCTTGCAAGGATCATCTCTCCTTTGCTTAATTTTGTTTTGGCTTGTAGAATTCTTCACCACACCATCTACCTCTCTATCCCCCTATAGCTAAACCCTAATCCCCATACTCCATGCATGCACATGTGGTCATGTGGGTGTGTATGAGCCTAAACCTCCACATCCTTCTCCCTACCTCCTTTCTTTTTGATCTTGCTTGGTCTTTGAATGGAGCATGCATGATTCAAAAATCTCTAGCTCTATCTTTTCTCTTGGCTTGAACCATGTTGTTCTTGCTCAAAATCCTACCACCACATCTCTCTCTCTCTCTCTCTCTCTCTCTCTCTCTCTCTCTCTCTCTCTCTCTCTCTCTCTCTCTCTCTCTCTCTCCCTCTCTCTCTTTTTCTTGTCTTGATCTTGTTAGGGCTTGTTTAGAGCATGGTTTGAGCTTGCCAAATAACCCTAGCAGCTATCTTTTCCCTCTCCAAAACCAACTCTAAGCCACCATCTAAACCTAACCTAGCATGTCCACATGGTCACCATGCCCTAGCTACCCCACCCCAAACCTAACCCTAGCCGAGCCGGCCCCCTCTTCCTCTCTTCTCTCCCTGCCCTAGGGGCCCCCTCCATACCTGCCTACCCGAGCCCCTCTCCAACCCCGCCTGGCCCAGCTCAACCACCAGCTACCCCTGCCCTGGCTCACGTGAGGGAGGAAAAAGGGGACACCGACGCCAGCCTGGCCATCTTCCCCTCCCCCACGCAAACCTCCTCCCCCTCCTGTACTTATCCACCCCCTCCGTCTCTGCCTCGCCCAGATCGCTCCCCGTCCACCCCAGGAACCCTCCTCCCTCCTTCCTCCCTTCCCCAGCTCAGCCATGTCCCCCACGTCCCTCTAAACCCTAGCGCGGCCAGATCTGCAGGAGAGCGGAAGGAGCTGTGCGAGAGGGTGCCCACGGCGACCAGGACCTTCGCCTGCTTCCCCTGCAACGCCTAGGACCGCCGGAAGCCACGGGACCTCGCCGGAGGAGCGTTGCCGCCGCCGTGTCCGTGGGTGCAGAAGCTTTCCGTTCGTCAGCCTCGCCGGCGATCACCGTCCCCTCTGGCCGAATCAACCTCGCCGGCAAGCCTCTGGTAAGCCCATCGCCTCCCTAGACATGTCCCTTTACCCCCTAGTGCATCGTAGCTCCGGCGCCTCCGTCGAACACCCTGCGAGCGTCGCGCAGCTGCTCTGGCGACGGCAAGAAGCTGCAGCTCTGCCCGGTTCTTCGCCGCTCTGACCCTCTTCAGAGTTGAGCTCAACAAAAGACGTAGCCCTAGGGTCCTTCTTCGTTTTCCTTTTGTGTCATCTCGTTTCGTCCGGCACGCCGCCATCGTCGCCGGAAGTAGTCGATTCAGCGCCGCCGAAGACGGCGTCTGCAGCAGAAGAGTCCCAAGACGTTTTTGCAGATAGGCCCTCCCCCTTTTTCCCGCCTAAAACCCGCAGCCACCGGCCCCGCCTACCAGCGCCTGTGGGCTTTTTGCAAAAAGGGTCCGCTGCTTCCCTCGTTTCCTACCCGCGGTCCCTGGATCGTCCACGTGTCGTCACCAAGGCGGCACAAGACGTGAAAACTTGGCGCTGGACACTTTGTCGCCTTGGGCTAGAGTGAGCCTGGTGAGAAATTACGGCGGCGTGTGTGTGTATCCGCCAGCCTGGTGACCCCACCGTCATTCTGGTGTAGCTTCACTGAGTGACAAAAGACCACGAGTTCTTTGAATCAAAATTTCAAACAATTTCAAATAAATTGAATCGTCAAATTCAAACCTGTTCAAATTTAATTGCATTCATAACTTATTCCTGGTTTGGAATTTGGATTCAAACCTTATATGAAAAATGTTTAGTTTTTGAATTACAATTCAAATCCTTATTCAAATATTTTCAGAATTATTTTATTTAGTCAACCTTTGACTTTGACCCTAATTAATTAATTTTTGACTTAAAATAAATTTCAAATTCATATTTTCAAATAATACAAATAATATATGTTTTTGAATCAGAAAAATGTGAGGATTTCAAATATGCTATTCAAATTGCCTTTTTCACATTTTAAATTCCAAGTTGAACTAAATTACCACAATGCCACTGGAACTTAAATAATTAATAACTTTTGATTTATAATTCCAAATTTAACAAATGATATGTCTAAAATGATCAGCTCGACGAGACCTTTCTGTTTATGCTATCCATGACTTCAATTGCAACATGCATCATATAAATATATAGTAAACAGCAACTGTTATGACAACAAAATGTGATCCAAAACCCCATTAAAATGTTATTACTTGTCTTCCACGCCTCACCATGCCATGCTACCTTATTGCCATGAAAATTGTGCATCATTCATCATGGCATGATTGTTTGCTTGACGCATATTATTCATATGCTTGTGCTCTATATTCATGTTGGCCTTGTTTGTTTGGTTTTTCTGATGACACGAAAGGTGGGTTATATCAAGAGAACCAGGAGCACTACCCAGATCCGTCCCTCGCTTCTACTGAGTTGCCAGGCAAGCACTTCCACATGCTTGCATACATACAGTACCTATTGCCTCTATCTTGTTCTTGCATCATTGAGTCGCGATTGCATTAAATTGAATCCCAAGTATGCATAGCCTTTACTTTTAAACCCCACCAAGCTTGTTCCTCCATCCCATGAGCCATTACTACAGGAATTGTTTGAGCCATGCGAGTCGTAGAACAGCATGTGTAGGGTATGTGAGAGTCTGTTGGATAACGAGGTACCTAAACAACTTAACCTGAGTAGTAATGGGATAACTAATGAAAGTGGCACCGGTGAGCAACATCTGCTATTTGGTTTTTCCTGCTCACTTGTGTCCCGTAAGACCCCGAGTACTTGATTCCTGTTCCTTGATTTATCGCGCTATCCACATCCGGGAGGTATATGGGACCCCCCTGAGCCAGAGCTTGATTCCGTCTTATTTCTTGGGGCCACAAACTAGTTTGAGGTTTTCTTTACTATCCTGTACTTATGCCATGCTACCTATGCATTTACAATTGTCGACGATAGCACCATCGCTTAGGTAAGCGGAGTGATTACGTGATATCGACACCGAGTTTCGGGTTCCCGTAGCTACACCATTGACGCAAACCTTGAGTCCGTCTCAAGCTTGCTTACTTGCTATGGTTCTCTTAATGGGGTGGCCTGAAATATTTCAATCGTGATTGTTCATGTGAAAGCCTCGTTGGGTTTTGTTTTGGTTTTTCCGAGGTTGATCGAGCGTGTGTTGCTATTGGTGCACCCCGGCCGGGTAAAACTTTCTGAAAGCCGTGTCCGCGGATATGGACGACTTGGAGCACAGTTTCTCGATCATAGACAAGCATAAATAAAGTACCGCTTTAATCTGACTAAGTAATTTGACTAGTAAATAGTGCAACACTCATGGAATGGTTAATAAAATTGCCAACGGATGGGAGGGTTGTTCGTCCGCTTCCTTGTTGGTAAGCGAGGAGGAGGATGGATCTGATGAATTACTATTATAACTGTTGTCCTTAATTCACGGACATCCGTCTACCATTGGTTAGGCGGATGGTTAGCGGTTATCCGTAGAACTGCTAGGGTTTATCTTTTGCTGCAATTGCGTCACCCTGTGTGTCCCCTTTAGAGGCATTAAGTCTTGCTGAGTACCCTTAGGGTCTCACACGATAAATTATTTGGTTCAGATGAACAGGTACCCTCACAGGACGGATACTGGGTGGAAGAAGCTAATGATGTGGGCAACGATCGTTCGGTGTAGAGATTCCGGGAACGGGGATCCGTCAGATCTGTGGTTAGGATGTGCTTATTTCTATGGCATCTTATGCCGATTTGCTTCTTGTCCGTACTCGGACTTGTTTGCCGCTTCCGCATGATACTCTGATGTGTGTTGTATGAGGAAGTATCCTAAAATATTAGATCTATCTAGGTCATTTGAATCTTGCCGTATGCTATATATTTTCCTTTCTTTCTAGATGGTATGGCTCGATGTACTCTTGTATGGTGGCTTGCATACATACTCATTTGTGTATGTATTTGATCCTTCGCCATTACATTCGTCTCAGACAGTCCGTTGAGATGGTAGTGGTTGGGACGGCCGAAAGGTCTACCCGTGAGTGGCTTTTGGGGCCCCACCGTACTATTTCAACCACTACCGCTCATCCAGGCTTGTATCTAGGAGCGTAATTCACCGAGGTAGTTACACCAGGCGACTCCATCGAAAAAGAAGAAGAAGGAAAAGGAGGTGAAGGTGCCTCCGAGGAAGACAAAGACCAGACCGACGAAGCCGGCCTCGCCGCCACATTCAGTGAACAGTTCTGACGCCCCCAGCCCGGCCAAGGACGAGGCGCCACCAACGACAGCCGTGCTGGACACGGCGACCATGGAGGTGCCGCTGGCTTCAATGCCTCCGCCATTCGCCCCAGTCTCTGGGCTAGGGGATGCTCCGGCTGCAGCGGCTTCGCCTCGCCAGGAAGCTCCTATCGAAGATATCCCAGAGGCTCCGGCTGCAGCCTCAACAACGAATAAACCGTCCGTGTCTTGGGCACGCGACGTCCTGGAGATGGGGCTCAGTCGCAAACTGGGCCCTGAACTGGAGAAACCGGCCGGCCTCCGTACGGGGCTATGCTTTATTCCAGTCGCCAAGTGAGTACACTCACCCTTCTTTGTCTTTCATAATTACTTGAATTATTTTTGCTTATACGATTGATGCACAGGACCGAAGTGAAGAGAATGGGCCATCCGACCGTGGCTAAGGTGCCACCCGTCGTTAGCGAGGAGGATCCTTCCCGCAAGAGGAAGGCGGACGAGGTCGTCGTCTCTGCGGATGGCAGCAAGAAGGCCAAGGGTGATGACGTCGTCACTATTTCTGACGACACGGCGGTCGCGCCAGCCGGACCCGTAACGGAGGCAGCCGCGTCTACGAAGGAGGGCGCTCCCTTGCCTGGAACGGCCGAGCCGACCTCTTTTGGAGCGGGTGCCTCTATCTCCACCTTCCCGCGCTTCATGACCAAGGCGGCCGCGGCAAGTGGAACTTCGCCCTCGAGCCACGCTCCTGGGACCGCCGATGCTGAAGTCGACCAACATCGTGGGCACACGCCGGCTCTCCTCGCGTCCGTGGACGCGATACAACTCCACGGCATGCTTGGCGCAGCTATCCAGGTACCTCCAGTCCCCGAGGATCAGGTCGTTGTTTTGCAGCGGCCTGATTCTTTTAATGTCTTATCCTTATTTTTCCGTATCTAGTCCCCGAGTGCGCACGCGCTGAATTTCAGCGGGTGGGCACTTAGGAATTTCTTTGAGTACCAGTCCCCGAGTGCACACTCGCTGAATTTCAGCGGGTGGGCACTTAGGAATTTCTTGATTGCCAGTCCCCGAGTGCGCAGTCGCTGAATTTCAGCGGGTGGGCACTTAGGAATTTTGCTTTGATTAACCTTTTTGGTGATATGCAGGGTCTATAGCTTGATTCGGCTGACCGATTGGCCACAAGCGCTGGAGAAGGAGCCGCCATCGTCCAGAGGCGAACAAAGGGCTTCAGTGTTGTTGCCAAGGCGGAGGAAGCTCGCCAGGGCTTGTCCACCGGTGAATTGGTGGCGGCGCAATCGGCTTTGAGTGCGGTTGAACAGCGGGTCGCCAACCTCGAGCGCGAGCTGCGGGAGGCAAAAGAAGAAGCGAGCTCGGCTGACGGGCGAGCCAAGGCCGCCATTGCAGCCGCCGAAGAGGATCGCAAAGTGTCCGATGCCCTTGTTGCTGGGCTTTAGGACGACCATACGTCGCTTCAAAGCTTCATCACGGAACTCGCCCGCCCGTTGATTGGTAAGTGCGTCTGCCCCTTCCGGTGGTTGTGCCTTTTGTGGTGTCCGTCGTATTCATTATTGTCTTCTACTCGCAGGTCGCATCATCGATAGCGAGGAAGAGGCAAGCTCGTTCGACGCGAGGAAGTGTGTAAGCATGCTTGTCGACTCAGCAACGTTGTCGGCGACGTGCATCCGCGCCTATCTCCAAGAGATATCGCCCACGGAGGTGATTCCCAGCGACCTCGTTGAGGACCTCGCTGATGTAGTACACCGGTCGCTGCACTAGGCGCTCCTTTCCTTCCTCCGGTCGCTCTACGACCATCACAGCGCTGACGACGCGCTCGGAAGCCGCGACGTAAACCAGCATGGGTTCTTTGTCGGCGGGGGCGGCGAGTAGCGGTGCGGCGAGTAGCACCTTTTTGAGATCGCGGAGCGCGTCGTCCGCCTCCTTGTCCCACTGAAAGGTGGGGTTCTTGCGCATCAGGCGATATAGGGGCATCGCTTTTCGCCAGCGAGGATGAAGCGACTGAGAGCCGCTACTCGCCCGGCCAGTTTCTGGACATCGCGCATGCACTCGGGTTTGCCGAGCCGGGCGATCGTGTCGATCTTCGTGGGGTTCGCCTCGATCCCTCGTTTGGAGACGACGTACCCCAGTAGTTGTCCTACGGGTACACCGAAGGTGCATTTGCCCGGGTTGAGCTTTATTTGGTACTTTCTCAGGTTGGCGAATGTTTCCGCCAGGTCGGCGAGTAGGTCGCCCTGGCGAGCGGACTTTACGACCATGTCGTCGATGTAGACGTGGATGTTGCGGCCAATTTGGCTCGCGAGGCATTCTTGCATGCACCGCTGGTAGGTCGCCCCGGCGTTTTTGAGGCCGAAGGTCATGGCGGTGTAGCAGAAGGCTCGGAATGGCATGATGAACACCGTCTTCTCCTCGTCTTCGACAGCCATCTTGATCTGGTTGTACCCAGAGTAGGCGTCGAGGAAACATAGTGACTCCGAGCCCGCGGTTGAATCGATTATCTGGTCGATCCGCGGGAGGACGAATCGCCTTTGGGCGGCCGCTCGTGTTTGTGTAGTCGATACACATCCTCCAGGTCCCGTTCTTCTTCTCGACCAGGACTGGGTTTGCCAGCCACTTGGAGTATTTGATTGGCCGAATGAAGCCTGCAGCGAGTAGACGCTACACTTCCTCGGCGATTGCTCGGCAGCGCTCTTCATTGAAGGGCCGCAGCGACTGCTTGACAGGTCGCACTTTGGGGTCGGCGTTTAGCTTGTGCTCAGCGAGCTCCCGAGGGACACCGGGCATGTCAGAGGGCTTCCATGCGAAGATGTCCCTGTTCTCACGGAGGAACTCGATGGTAGCGCCTTCCTATGCCGGGCTCATGCCCGCCCGATCGCCACCGTCTGGCCGAGTCGCTGGGACCAGCTCGACGCACGGGTGTGCGTCGTGGCCTCAAAGGTTGAGGTGTTTGCGCTCGAGTTGGGCTTCTTGAGTATGGTAGGGTCGTCGTTGTTGACCCTGGCCGCGTGCTGGCGAGCTCATCGGCGTGGTTGGTCTCCGCGATGACGGCGCCGAAGCTCGGCTCCTTTGGCCTCGCACTCGGCGGCCATGTCGGGGTCACCGTTGATGGTGATGACGCCGCACGGCCCGGGGAGCTTCATCGCGTTGTACGCGTAGTGGGGCGCTGCCATGAACTTAGCGAACGCCTGGCGCCCGTGACGCAGCGGGTAGGCTGTCGAAGGGCACCAGCTCAAGACGATCCGCTCGGTGCGGAAGTTTGCCGGTGTGCCGAAGGTGACTGGCAGCGTGACCTTGCCGATCGGGTACGCCTTCCGACCGGGGACGATGCCGTGGAACGTGGTGTGGGTCGTCTCGATCATCGACTACGGGAGCCGCAGCCACCTGAAGGTGTCGAGGTACAGGATGTTGATGGAGCTGCCGTCCATCAATGTCTTGGGGAGCCGAGTCGCCGACCTTGGGTTTGACCACCGTGGCGACTCGCCACCGGTACTCGATGCGTGGCGAGTGGTCTTGGCGGCTCGGTGATGGGCTGCTCGACCAGTTGAGGAACCGGGAACATCCACCAGGCCACCGCGTGACGGCGAAGGCGCTGGCGATGACCTTCTTCGCGCCGTGTTGAAGCTCGTGAAGGTATGGAGCGAGCCGCCACTTTGCGAATTTTCCGCCGTTTGGCGGGTCATTGTCGGGTCCTCCGCCGCCGTGCCTTCTCGATTTCCACGAGGGTGGCGGCCGGCGGTGGTGCGCGGGCTTCCTTGCCTGCTATGAAACGCACATGGTTGGTTAAGGAGATCCGCGGGTCGAACCTAGGCTTGCCTTGTAGTTGCCGCCGTCAGCGTTGTCCTCCGTCAAAGCGGAAGCTCTTGGCTCGCGTTATGCGTGCGGCGTTGGCGACGAAGTCGACTCGCCCACATCGCGGGCGCTTGCCGGTGAGGCAAGTGTTGTCAGAAGCGTAGGTCGGACCGTCGTCTCACTGCCGCTGTTGGCCATGCGGCGTTGACCTCTCGACTGGCTGCCGCTTCCTGGTTTGGATCTTCCTCCGCATACCGTTTGGCGATCTCGAGGAGGTCAGCGATGTTGTCGAGTGTGCGAGAGTGTCGCTTGAGCTTGGCGACCAGGGGCTCGTAGCGGCACGAGGTCTTGAAGCAATGGACCGCGGTGTCCGGGTGGATGCTGACCTCGTTGTACCAGAGTTCTTTCCACCTCGACTCGCGGGGTCCCTGGACGCAGCGTTCCAGGTCCTTGATGGTGGTGGCGCGGGTGTAGGAGCACTCGAAGTGCACGGCAAGGCGTCAGATCTCCTCCTGTGAGTCGAGCACCCTGGGAGGGTGTTGATCCACCGGCACGCCCCTCCATCATCGTGGGAGGTAAGGCGGCTAGCAGGTCGGTGTGTCCGCGATCCCCATCGCCATGAGGTATGTCGAGCCAGACGGCGGGTCGTCGAGGAGTCGTACTTTTCTATCTCCTTGGCGCCTTGAAGTTTGGCGGTACTTCTCCTCGGATCATTGGTCCGGCACTTGGGTACGATCGAGCGACCCTATGGGCTCGCCGTCGTGGCGATTGGTTAGGGTATGTCGCAGGTCGTCGGGCTGGCGTGCGCGCCAGCTTTGGTTGTTGATGATGTGGGTGCGGGCGTCAATGGGTTACCCGTTGGCGGCGACGAAATTGGTCGCCGGCCGGGGTCGTTGGGGAGAGGCTGCAGCGGTCGGTGTTGGAGCTGCAGTGGCTCGTGGCGGCGCAGTTGAGGGTGTTTGCCTCCGGGCGGCCGGAGGCCGCTTCCTTCGAGGAATGCGAGTATACTCGACCTTGCGATTCGGCGCTCTTTGCTGCTCGACGCCTTTGCGGCAGGGCCTGACGTATTGGATCTGTAGGGCGCCACGCCGCGGCCGTGCTGTCGGCTGCTGCTCGGCCTGCCACGAGGTTGTCCATCGGGGTGGAGAACAGTGGGAGGCCGTTTGCGTCCCGCTCCCGTGAGGATACCACTATCCGCGGCTGGTCCCTGGGGGGTGTGCGGTTGGGTGGAGGCGGGGAGCCCATCGCAGTCGACCCTGGCGGGGGTCGGGCGCTTCCTCCTGGTGGCGCGTTCTCACAGATCGCGCGCTCGGCCACACGGGCCGGGTCGTTTTCGTCGTCGAAGTTCAGAGCGCGCCCCTGAACGGTGGGTTTTAGGCACAACCTGATCTGCTGTTGGTGGTAGCGCGATAGCTCCTGCGCCGTCACTTGCTCGAGGCGGAATTTCTTGCGCTCGGCCTGTTCCTTGCGCACCGCCTCCGCCAGTTTCAGGCGGAGTTCCTCGACCTCCATTGCCGTGGCGTTAGGAGGGATTGGGGTGGAGAATGGATCCTCCGGCGGATCGGTGCCGGTGGCCATGTAGGTCGCGGCATGGCGACCGGTTCCGTCATGGAGGTCGGCGGAGTTCTCCGACCCGGAGTCGAATTCGAAGATCCCGAGGATGGAGGGGTCCTCGAAGTCTCCCATGTTGGAGACCTGAGTGATGGAGCCCGCGGGTGAAGCCGCGGTGATGGACCCGGCGAGTGACGCCGGGGTCGCCGAGTCAGCGTCGTCGTCGAGGGCCGCGTCTCCTGCAGCCGCTGAGTTTTCGGCCATGTCGCTGTGGGCCGAGCTCTACTCGGAGGCGAGGCGATGGATCGTGCAGATCTGGCTCTCGGAGAGCCGATCGCGTGGCGGCGACTCGCGGATGCGAGCCGAATCCTCCGAGACGATGACGTCGGTGAAGCCGACGAAGAGGCTGATCGTGCCGATCGGCAGGATCACGCTGTGCGTGACGGGCCGCGCCGCCGGGACTTAGCTGCTCGACAAGATTTGGAGCATCTCGTCGATCGCTATCATGCGGCAGGTGGCGACCGTCTCGTTGATGGGCAGATTGGATCTCGCCGCAGAACACCGGCCAGACCGTCCAGGCCCCACGGTGGGCGCCACTGTTGTGGGAATGGTCACGGCAGATGCTGCAATCGGCAGCGAGTAGTAGAACGAGGGGCAAGGGCGGCTAGCCATCTGCGGTGCGAGATGAGGGCAAAGACACAGGGTTTTACCCAGGTTCGGCCCCCCGGAGGGTAAAGACCTACTCCTGCTAGATTGTATTATGGAGGTGGTACAATGGGCGAGCTCGGCGGCTAGGCGGTGAGTCGCTTGGGTGTATGATGGAACGTATCTCTACTCGCGCTATAGGGAGGTTTATATAGGCTCACCTCCCCTAGGGTTTACATATCTCAACCGATTTAGTTAAAGCTTCGGTACTCATTTAGCCTAATCCGACTGGGCCTATCTACTCGCCTGGGCCTTCAGCTTCCAGTCGCTTGGTTCCTTGCTGGGCTTCAATCCAGTTGCCGTCTTGCAGGCCCACTCGCCAGTTCTTGGGCCAGTCGGAAACGTCCTGCTGGGCATACCCCAGTAGGCATATCCCCATCAAGACTTGAACCAGATGATTTAGTTGGCCAGTGAGTTTGCAGCGACCGCCGACGATGCTCACGGCTCTCTGCCGGCAACGGCCATTCCAACTCAAGCTCAGATGAATAGCAGCACAAAGCGTAAAACCGCACCAGAAGAAAAGCAAACTCCCGACACGGTCGCTATGACCTTCGCAGGACGAGGTGATGGCGAACAGCGTGGCTGAGGACGGGGAGCTGGTCGTGGGCAGCAGAAAGGAAGTGAAACTACCTCGGCAGCACTCTGTGTTCCCCAAACCTATGAGGAGTACCGCAATATGACGTGCCTCGTACACCTCGATGCCAACGGCAAGGCCACCCACACCAATCGCCACTGCAAGTTCGTCAACGACCTTAAGGAGGACCCGGAGTCCGGCTACAAGCAAAGTCGGAAGAATAGACTGCGAGGCAAGGGCAAGGGGAAGAAGAAGGAGGAGGCGTCCAAGGATTCAAGTGATATGGACGAGGACATTGACCCCAAGCACGCCGCCAAGAGTGAAGGAAAAGGCAAGCACCCCTTCGAGAAGAAGGCAGCAGTTTTCCACACTTTCCTTGGCACCCCCCACCATCCGACAACAGAAGACCTCCATGAGGATACTGATGGCTACTCTCCCCCCAGTTCCCTAGTTCTTTCACTGTTTAGAGATTCCAATTTCTTGGGATAGGAAGGATCACCCAGACCTCATCCCTACGGAGAACCAATACGCCATGGTCATCAACCCCCTGATTGACGGCAATGAGTTCACCAAATGTATGGTGGATAGTGGAAGAAGCATCAACATCATGTACCTGGATACACTGTAGAAGATGAACTTGACGGAGGCAAACCTAAGGAGGACCAACACCATCTTCCACGGCGTAGTTCTTGGTCGGGAGGCTCGGTCCCTTGGGTGCATCACACTTCAGGTCGCCTTTGGTGATGTTAATAATTACCGCCAAGAGCGCATGACCTTTGAGGTGGTCCCCTTCAAGAGCGTGTACCACGTCATATTCGGCCGCGACATATTCCACACCTTCATGGCCAATCCATGCCTCGTGTACAACAAACTCAAAATACCCGGACCAAATGGTGTCATCACCGTATCTGGAAGCTTTGCCAAGGCTAGGGACTGCGAGATTGGAGAAGCAACCTACGTGGAAGCTGTCCTCTACAGCGAAGAATTCAAGGAGATCCAGAGCAAGGTCGATGCCTCGGAAATGCCCGCGTCGAAGAAGCAGATTTGTGACTCCGCGCCAGCATTCAAGGCCGCCATCGAGACCAAGCCGGTGGAACTTGTGGTAGGCGATGCCTCCAAGACCACCGCCATTGGGACGAACCTGGATCCCAAATAGGAAAGCGCGCTCGTCAAGTTCCTCCGTGAGAATAGGGACATCTTTTCCTGGCAACCTACCGACATGAAAGGTGTACCTAGGGAACTTGCCAAGAACATCTTGAACATTGATCCAAAATGCAAACCAGTGAAGCAACCTCTACGATGCTTTGGAGATGAGAAGAGACGGGCCATAGGAAAAGATATAGCTAGGTCACTTAAGGCTAGTTTTATCCGAGAAGTCCTTCACACCCAATGGGTGGCCAATCCTGTACTTGTCCCCAAAAAGGGAACCAAAGAATTAAGAATGTGCGTTGATTACACGAGCTTGAACAAAGCATGTCCCAAAGATCCGTTTGCTTTGCCTCGCATTGACCAAGTCATTAACTCGACGGCTGGCTTGGAGCTTTTGTGTTTTCTCGATGCATACTCAGGATACCACCAGATCAAGATGAGGAAGTCGGACCAATTGGCCACTTCGTTCACTACACCCTACGACTCGTTTTGCTATGTCACGATGCCCTTTGGGCTAAAAACACAGGTACTACATACCAGCGGACAATGCAGTGTTGCCTACACGATCAAATTGGTCAGAATGTTCACGCTTATGTGGATGATATAGCGGTGATGTCTAAAAAATAAAATGACTTAATCTCCGACTTAAAAGAAACCTTTGATAATCTCCGGAAATACAACATGATGCTTAACCCTAAGAAGTGCTTCTTCGGGGTTCCAGCCGACAAATTGTTGGGCTTCATCGTTTGCCAGCGTGGAATCGAGGTCAACCCGGAGAAAATCAAGGCCATCTTAAACATAAACCGTACGACATGCCTAAAGGACATACAACGACTAACAGGTTGCGTTGCAGCAGTTAGTCGGTTCGTCAGCCGACTTGGAGAGAAGGCTCCGTCGTTGTACAAGTTGCTGAAGGAGGCGTACAAATTCACGTGGACGGACGAAGCAGATGCAGCACTGAAGCAGCTCAAGCAGATTCTTTCCTCAGCACCTATCCTTGCAGCGCCCGAGCCTGGAGAGCCCATGCTAATTTACATGGCGGCCACAAACCGGGTAATCAACATCGTAGTCGTGGTAGAGCAGAAGGAACCAGGCTATAAACACGGAGTTCAACGACCACTTTACTATGTAAGAT
Source organism: Avena longiglumis (assembly GCA_030063025.1). Classification (NCBI taxonomy): domain Eukaryota; kingdom Viridiplantae; phylum Streptophyta; class Magnoliopsida; order Poales; family Poaceae; genus Avena; species Avena longiglumis. The sequence continues at coordinate 141,482,318 of CP125974.1, forward strand.
AGGTCTTGACGGAGTCCAAGCAGCGTTACCCGCACTACCAAAAGATAACTTATGGAGTATTCCTCGCTTCTCGGAAGCTGAGGCACTATTTCCAGGAGCACCCCATCACAGTGGTGAGCAAGAATCCACTATTCGACATTATCAACAACAGCGACGCTACAAGAAGGGTCGCGAAGTGGGGCACTGAAATTGCGGCCTTAGAGATCACCTACAAGATACGCAACGCTATCAAGTCACAAGCCTTGGCGGATTTCATTGCAGATTGGACGGAGATGACAGATGCTACCCCAATGCCGGAGCCAGAATACTGGGTGATGCACTTTGACGGATCAAAGCTACTCAACGGCTTGGGGGCTGGTGTACTGCTACAGTCACCAACTGGGGACAAGCTGCACTACGTTCTGAAGATCCACTTCGAGGCTACAAACAACATGGCGGAGTATGAAGCACTCAATCACGGATTGCGCATAGCCAAGGATATTGGCATCAAGCGCATAGTTTGCTATGGAGATTCCGACTTGGTTGCCCAGCAGGTGGCTGGTACCTGGAATGCGCGGAACCCTATGATGGCAGCATATCGAGACAAAGTGGACGAGGTAGCCAAGAGCTTCTTGGGCTACGAGGTCAAGTATGTACCTAGGGAGCAAAACGAGGCGGCTGATCTGTTGTCTAAGCTTGGATCAGGGTGCAAACGAATTCCGCCTAGAGTTTTCCTGGAGCATCTGCGGACACCATCCGTGAAGGGAGCAAACATCGACAACCCGGACAGAGTTGACTCTTTTGTCCACATAGTGGCAAAGATCCCTCCGTCTTGGACAAAACCATTCATGGAGTATCTCGAACATGGAACTTTGCCCGACGACGAGGTCTAAAGACATCAAATAGTACGTCGAGCAAAGGGCTATACCATAATCAATGGATAGCTCTACAAAATAAGCACTACTAGTGTATACCTTAAGTGTGTTTCCCAGCAAGAAGGTATTGAAATCCTACATGAAATCCATCTCGGAGATTGCGGGCATCACGCCGCTCCCCTATCTTTGGTTGCTAAAGCCTTCCGGCAAGGATTCTACTGGCTGACCACGAAGGCAGACACTGACAAGCTGGTTGAGACATGCATGGGATGTCAGTATTATGCCCGACAACCACATGTTCCTGCTGAAGAATTGCAAAAAATATAATACCAATAACTTGGTCGTTTGCAGTCTGGGGGCTGGACATGGTGGGTCCATTACAAACGACACCATGTGGATTTACGCATCTGCTAGTAGCAGTTGATAAATTCACCAAATGGATAGAAGCTAAACCCATTAGAAAGCTCGATGGGGCAACTTCCCTTAGGTTTGTCCGGGATCTAGTGGTGAGATTTGGTCTCCCACACAGCATAATCACCGACAACGGCAACAACTTGTCACTCGAGGAAGTGGAGGATTATTGTTGGGACAAAGGCATCCGACTTGACCTTGCATCTGTGGCACACCCACATTCCAATGGTCAGGTTGAGCGAGCCAATGGATTAATTCTGCAGGGAATCAAGCCACGTCTTGAGGCACCGCTACATAGAGCAGCTGGAGCCTGGGCGGAAGAATTTCCATCTGTCCTGTGGAGTTTACGGACTACACCCAACAGATCCACCAGCTACACCCCTTACTTCATGGTATATGGAGCAGAAGCCATCCTGCCTTCCGACATCCTTCACGATGCACCAAGAGTTGCCGCCTACGACGAAGATGACGCTGAAGAATCCAGACGCCTAGATGTGGACCTTCTCGAGGAAGAGAGCGTATTGGCATGCGAAAGATCTGCCATCTACCAGCAGAAGCTACGCAGCTACCATAGTCGCTGCGTTCGGCATCGCTCGTTTAAAGAGGGGGATCTGGTGCTCCGACTTAATCAGAAGAAGTCACACAAATTATCCCCGCCATGGGAAGGACCGTTCATCATAAGAAAGGCACTGCTCAATGGGTCTTACTACCTTGTTGAAAATTGTGAACTGAAGGATAGACCCAGCGAGGATCATAAGCGTAAGCGACGTGACCCGGAGCTTGATCGGCCATGGAACATAGCACAACTACATCCTTTCTACACTTAGCATTTTTTATCAATTGTGTACCTCTTATATGATCAATGAAATAAAGCTCTTTGGTTTACTCATATTTCTGAGTCTTTTACCTCCTTTAGTGTTCATTTTTGAATCTTTGCAATTGCACTTGTGAAAATTCCGCCTACGGGCGTTAGCTTAAGTTTTCTGGTCTACACGTTCTTTGTTGTTTTTATGTGGATTCTGGAGTAGTGAATTTTGGCACTTATTGTCGGCGATTTTGTGCTTAGGTTATTGATGGTGCCATTGGGCATCATCACCTGAGCGCATGGTTCCGACACCAAGTCTTCCGACTCACGAATGATCAAGCATAAAAACCAGAGTAATGGATAAGCCAACACTTTCTTAAAAAATATATACATGCTGGAACCAATTGTTGAGTAGCAGGAAATAACAACCATTGTTTTCCGCCTTAAGTTAACACATAGTTTTTCCACATACACATTAAAGAGGAAACAAATATTACATAATTGTTTTTTTATTCCTCTGGCACAGTTGACTTGGACGCAGCATCATCAACAGCAGGAGAGTCACCTTCCTCGAAGTCGGCAGTGTTGAGGGACTCAGAGGAGATTTGGTTGCCACCGTCAATGGTTTTCATGGGCACAAAGACGTTAATATCGACCAACTCGGTGACTCTGGTGTCAAAACACGCGAGTGACACCAAGATAGCTTCGTGATTTATCTTTTGGCCTTCTTCATCTACGTCGGGGATACTGGAGGTCACCGTGTCGATGTCAACATTCTTGTATTGTGCCTTGACCATTGACAGTGCCATCCTGGCGCCAGCCCGTGTACACGAAGCTTTCCATCTTGAGATACGCTCGAGGGCTCGGCGAAGGATCTCCGAGAACTTCGCCACAGAGTCCACTGCCTTGATGTTAATCTGGAGGGGCTTGGCTATCTCCTTGGTCTGCTTGATGGCGGTGTTGATAAAGTTGACGGCAAGGACCATACATTCCTTTGGCGGAGGAGGCGATCGGGTTAAACCCATAGGAGCTGCACAATTCCGACAAAGGAGTGCATGAGTTCAATAACACAACAAATTCAGAGTATCTAACTTACAGAAGTACAAGGCGGAGAATCACTTACTGAAGATGCTAATCTCAGCCTGCTGGAGAGTTTCCGCCATGGAGTCCCGTTCTTGTCGGAGGATCTTGTATGGTTCATGATGGCATTGATTTTTTCTCATCGGCAGCTTTCTTCTGCTCTTTCAAGATCGGATTTCCTCCTTCAAGCGGTTCATCTCCTCGTTGGCGGAGTCCTGCAGGACTTTCATTGAGTCCTCATGCATCTTTAGCATGTCCTTCCTCTCCTGCTTAAGGATCTTGTTTTGGCTATTCAACTGTTGAATATGCTTGGATTGCTCAACAATATCCTTAGCCTTGGAAATGGCTTCTGCAAGTCGGAGAAAGAACAGTACACAGTGAGTACTCGGAGAATGTTGGCACAAGACCAAGTCAGAATACGAAAAGGAAAGGAAAAATAGACGGTTGCTCTTGGTGATTTGTTCCTTCAAGAAGGCAGTTTTACCCTTTTCAGCTTCCAGGTCCGCGCGCATCTTTTGGTACTTGTCGTTGGCCACGCCCCTCCTAGCATTCTCATTCTGTGGAAAGAATAAGGTTAAAGCGTTGTTCAGTCTACTTGGAGCATCTATCTGGAAAATTTCCATCTAGAAGCTCGGTGGCTACAGCGAGAGTTTTCTAACTTAGCAATACGCTTAATATTTCTTTAAGCATCTATTCAGAACTAATTCAGTTTTCGATTAGAAGCTTGGGGGCTACAGTATAAAGTTTTTAACTCAGACATATGCTTGGCTTCTCTTTAAGCATCTAGTCGGAATTAATTCAGTTACAACTAGAAGCTTGGGGGCTACAATATCGAAATTTACAAACACTGCATATGGTAGTCTTAAAGCTTCTAGTCGGAATAATTTATTCAAACTATATGCTTGAGGGCTAGAGTGAGAAGTTTTCTGGCTTAGTCACTCTTAGAGCATTTAGATGCAAAGACCTATGGTTTCTCGTCTAAATCCTCGGGGGCTACAGTGGGATGCTCATATGAAATGCAAAAGGCAAATAAAACTTACAAGTCCAATGATCTTGAGGTTGGTAGCACTCTCAGCAAGCAACTTGCCAAAGGAAAGGCTATTTCGCTGCAAGATTTCTGCTTGTCGGAGGAGCTCCTCAAGACCGCATGTTGGAGATGTCGGCACTACACCAGGAACCAGAGTGGTGCTACCCGACGTAAGTACCGGATAGACTATCTTCGAAAACTCTATGGTGTTCTTGGGTGCGGAGGCGCTGTCTTCGGCAGACGTACCACCCTCCACCACCGCCTTACCGCTACCGATGGCATCCTTAGCCGAAGCTTTAGCCATGTGGGTTGCGGCACTTTCTTGCATTGCCTTTTCACCGAAAACGGCAAGCTCCGTGGAGGCACCTGAGTCCACTTCCATGGCGGAAGGGCCGGATACATCTTTGGCCTGTGAGCTTGTTGGAGCGGGCGTGGGCTGGACGCTGGGAGTGTCAGGGGCGATGGCGGGAGATCCGTGGGGAGACGCGTCACGATGCAACATATCCTTAATGTTTTTTAGAAGCCCCCAAAGTCTTGGAGGTCTTCTTCAAACTATTTGTGGCTTTCTTCCTGAAACGTACAAAAAGTAGAAGTATAGGCATAAGACAAACAATGGACAATGTCGGAGAAAAAGAAGCTTACCTTTGGCAAAGGGGATCCCGGTAATATTTATTTTCTCCGCCTCCAGGGCGGCGGTAGTCATCTTGGAGGCTCCACCCTCCGTATTCTTCTTCTTGCCTCCATCGGCAGCGTCACAGGTGGAGCTATTCCGCTTTCGCGCCAATGGGACCTCATCATCGGACACGACGGTGACTTCCTTCATCTTTGGATCATAGATTTGGACAGCCATGCTATCCTTCTCTAGATCGCTGAGCTGTTAAGTGAAAAACCACAGTGTTAGATGAGATGGTAATGGCTAGAAAGAAGAACTGGAGTCTATGTCATACACAGAAATTAAACAAGTACCTTTGGGTACTTTCTCTCTACGAACATGTCATAGGTGATGGTGAAGCCACGCTTCCTATCCTTCACCTTGACGATGTCCTTGAGGCGGAGCTTGACGGAGTCACTCGAGAAGTTATCCTCGGAGATGCGGTGGCTATCCTTCCTCTCATTGGTATAATCGTGCATCAACTTCAAGCAGTGCTGCAGAGGCTGGATCCACCTGACGAACTAGCACATGGCCAGGTCCAATCCGGTCAGACCCGTATCTACGAACCACTCTATCCGCCTTATAGTGTGGGAAGCATCGATGTCGGAGGGAAGGGAGGCCTGGGATCTCCATGTCGGGGCTTCGGCGGCATCTCCATCGACGAAGTCCGGGTACGTTACTCCTCGGCCAGCCAGAGGGATATCTGGACCGTAGAAGTACGTCAGTTGCCAGTTCTTGCAAGACTCATGGCCGACGATGTTGGGGAACCGCCAGCTAGGCTGGATCTTAAAACTAATGGTGCCACAATTCCTGAGCTCGTCCTTGCCCGCTCCGGCTTCGCACTAGACGGTGTAAAAGTATATAAAGAGATCTAGCCTAGGCTTAATCCCTAAGTAACCCTCACAAAGCGCCGCGTAGTTGCTAAGCGTGAGGATGCTATTGGGGGAGAGGTTTTAAGGCTATACTCGGTAATGGTTGAGGACAACTAGGAAGAAATTGGAGATGGGCAGGTAGACGTCGCGTACCAGTTGGGATTTGAGGTACACCTTTTATCCAGCTTGTGGAGAAGGAGTGACCTCGACGGCCGGCGCCGCCCGCCAGGCGAGCCCGTCTGTCGCAGGGAGGTAGCCCTCGATGATCAGTTCCTTGATGTCGCTGTCCATAATATCCAAAACTCGCCAGTCGCCCTTGTGGGAGTCGTACTCCTCCTCTAGCAGCTCCAGTGCCGCTGGGTTATGGTCGCCGCCGGTGGTTTCGACCATCGCGGATTTGGGAATAACCAATCCCTCTGGGGGAACGATGACGGTGCTCGCCGACTTCACCGCGGCATCGCCTGACGCCGCCATGGAGGGGGAGGAGCTGCTGCTAGCCATTGGGAATTTTCTGTGGTGACTGGGAGAAATTGAGGAGCTAGGGTTTTTCGCATGGTGCACGGAGAGCTCGAGGAGGCGCTCGCTGGAGGAAGAATATGATGCAGAGGAGAATGAGGTGAAAAGTAAAATTTCAACCGCTATTACAATTTATAACATCCGGCATCAAGATTCGTGCGGAATGATCAAACGGTTGACGCGTGGACGACGTGTGCGGGTGCGTGCGCGGAAATTTCGCCACGTTGCCAACCGTTGCCACCAACGGTTCATATCGCTCGCGCGGGAAAATCGGACATGATTGTGTTCTCTGCATGTGTGAGTTACGAGGCGTTGCTGACCTACGTCTACGTCGCTCTAGCTATCACTAGCAGGTGAACCATCACATCGGAAGATTCCGGCATGGACGGATCCAATCTGGCTACGAAAGAGTACGATAGAAGATTCAGCAATTCTCCGACTTACAAGTTGAAGACGGAGAAAACCTTGCAGGGTTCTTTGGGAGGACTACAAGATGTTGCTTGACGATTTGCCGACATCCATATACACGGAGCATTCAACGTGAAGAGGAAAGACGGCGCAAGATCTCGGAGTTCTCCGGGGGCTACTATTGGGGATATGCTATATGGGTATCCTCATAGCATGTCCTCTATCCGGATAACCTAGGTGGCCCACAGTTGGTAGCATGGCCCATGGCCTGCTGGGCGGCCCAGTTAGATGGATCCAGAAGGGAGGCCCATGCCGGATAAAGGAAGGCTACGAAGGAGTCATCGACGTACCCGGAGCCTTGGAGTGCAAGACATGCTAGACTAATTGTAGGCAGTGTATGACTTTTCCCTATAACCCTAGGACCCGGTGACTATATAAGTCGGGCCTATGGGAGCCTTTAGGACACGATAACTTAGACTTTCTAGTCACCTCGCACAGCGAACCATTCCCTATAACTCGGCGTATTGCCATTATAGTGATTTATAGCAGGAGTAGGATTACACCAACATCGTGGGATCTGAACCTGGGTAAGTTGTGTTACCTCATACCCATCAACCGTCCGCCTTCCCCCACGTCTATAAACACGCACTATGAGGACCCCTCCATGGCGTACTCATCGGCAATACCACGACAGTATAGCTACTCAAGATCCTTTATATCCTGAAGGACACCCTAAAAGAATTGAGAAGGATTCCCAACAAGGTGAATATAGTGGTAGTCCTCGTAAGAGGAATAAAAATAAACATAAGATAGTTGAGGAACCACTTGAACCTGCTGTAGATCCTAATAGTATATCTATCTCTGATGGTGAAACTGATAGTGGTATTGATAAAAATGATGCTCCTGATAAGTAGGAAGTTGAGGAAGAACCTGAGAAGCACACTAAGAACACTAGGTACACAAAAGAAGATTTTATTGCTAATAATATGGGTAAAGAGAGAGAACCTTGGGCGCAGAAACCTATGCCTTTTCCAGGTAAGAAACACAAGTCAAAGGAGGAAGAACACTACAACAAGTTTTGTGAGTGGATGAAACCTTTATTTTTGCAAATTCCTTTGACTGATGCTATTAAGTTGCCTCCTTATTAAAAGTATATGAAGGATATTGTCTCTAATAAAAGGAAGATTCCTAATGAGGAGATTTCTAATTTTCTTGCTAATTACTCCTTCAATGGTAAGGTTCCAAAGAAACTTGGTGATCCAGGTATACCAACTATTCCCTGCTCTATTAAGAATAATTATGTTAGAACTGCTTTATGTGATTTAGGAGCTGGAGTTAGTGTTATGCCTTTTTCTCTCTACAAGAGACTCTAGCTAGAAAATTTGATACCAACTGATATATCTTTGCAAATGGCTGATAAGTCAACTGCTATTCCTGTTATATGTGAGGATGTTCCTATTCAAGTAGCTCATAATTGCATGGTTTTAACTGATTTTGTTGTGCTTGAAATGCCTAATGATGATAATATGTCTATTATTCTTGGGAGACCTTTTCTTAATACTTCAGGTGATGTCATCAATTGCAATCAAGGAAAAGAAATATTCAATATTAATGACAAAGAGCACACTGTGTATTTCCCCAAGAAGGTTGTTAGAAGCTATTGCCTGAATTCCATTGAAAATATTGAGAGCATCAAGGTTGGAGAAATATATTGTCCCATTCCACAAGAAAAAATTGAAACCATTATGATTGGGACGACTACTATCAAGTATGAGGTAACATAATCACCTTGTGGAATGCAAAGTTTTGTTTCATATAAGATTGTTTTGGTAACAAGACTTGATCAACCTTGTTAACAAAAGGATTTTAATGAACAAAATAATGTTTCCACTGTGATTATACTTGCTTTATTTTACTTTTCTCCCTCCTAGTCTTTGCTTTTGCTTTAGTTTTGCTAGTTGTTTGCTTGTTTGAGTTTCTTAGAGCTCCTGTAGTTTGGCTTTTGGTTTGCTTTTGTTTCTTTTGAAAAAACTATTTCTGCGAGAAAATCATTTTTCATACCCTGAAAATTGGCCAAAAATAAAGTTTCCCAAAAAATCCCAGAAAATTCAAAATAAATTTTTCCTCGAAAAAAGGGGCAGAGAGGCACCTGAAGTGACCCATGGGGACACCCCAGGCCCCCACACCTGTGGTAGGCGCGGCCTACCAAGGGGTGGTGCCTAGGGGGGGGTCTGGCCCACCTGGGCCCCTCCAGGTTGCCTCCTCAAAGCCATCTTCTTTATCTCTCCCTATAAACACCGGAAAACTTTCTCAAGCTTGGTTCTTGCTATTCTTGCTCGCGATTTTCGATCTCCTTGTTCAGCCCATCTCAAGTGCTATTTTTGGAGGGATTGTTCCTTGGTATGTGCCTCCTCCACTTGTCCAATTAGATTTATGATTGGTAGATTGTATCTTGAGTATTTTGCTGCTATAGGTGATAGGTTGTTTGAGCTTGCATGCTTGTTATATACCTAGAAACTTTGTTTTGATGCATGTGTAGTCATTTAGCAAGTTCCTATAGTAGTTGCTCATCATTTATCAACTTAGAAATCACTTGGTTTGATGGTTGTCTAAAAATTTCAGCAAGGAAGATGAGTGCTTATCCACTGAATCAATATGACTTGATGGTCCATGAGCCAATGAAGGTTCAGCGTGAGGAGGCAGTTTTTCCTTCCATATACCCTTGCCATGAATTTATGAGAGCTGTGGGGATCCTCCAAGATTTCCAAACTATGGTTACAAATGCAGGGTTGGAACACTTTGTTGAAGGTGAACCATTCCAATATGTTAATCCAACCATGGATTTTGTGCAGGAATTCTGGTTCACTTGGTCCACATCTAATCCCATGGTCCGTTAAAAAATATACAATATACCTGTCGACCTGCCTTTTGCTGATTTCTGTGCAGAAATTAGAGTACCTCAGTGGGGATCTTGTGAGAAGATCAAGGAGAGGCCCAGGTCACTTATGGATTTTTATGCTGAGATTTGCCAAGGTTTTGACTTCTCAAAGGAAAGTGGTAAAATTCCAAACATCCAGCTCCCAGTTATTAGATACTTTGCCTATTTCATTACCAAGTGTGTTCTTGCTAGAAAGTTATCTTCTGTTGATCTAGCTTTTATCGCAGCTGCTTTGAATAGGAGTAGATCTTATAGTTTGGGTTCTCTGATAGCTCACCGTCTCACCACCAACCGTGAGAAGGGTGGAATTTGTGGAGGTCTCATTGCTTCTAGATTGCTAGCTTTCCATGGTTTAGAGCCTCATTATTCATATTTTCAGTTCCCCATAGAGAGGCTTGATATTGAATCCATAATTCAGCATGATTTTGTTTCCTTGGGGGATAATGTGAGAAGTTTACCGTACGAATTATCATTTGCCCAGCAAGGTCAGAGAAAGGGTAGGACTGAGAAAATAGTTTATTTTTCTGCACCTGCTTTGTTTAATTTTGATAATAGGCAAGGATGGTCGCTTACGGAGGAGGAGGTTGACACATATGTGGGGGAACTCTCCCAACGAGAGGAGAATGTTGAAGAGGATGTCGAAGATAATTCGGTTCAGCCCTCCAACTTGGGAGAGTCTTCATACCAGCAGCCCTCATATGATTGGGGCGCATCTTCTTCTTCATCACAAGCGCCTGACTATGATCATTCCTATGATGACCCACCAGCATGGGGTTACTACCCGCACTATTGAGCCCCACTTAGGCCAAAACCCTAAGCTTGGGAGGAGGGACACCGACATCACACTCATAAATATATCATGTTCGGTCGTTTCTTTGTATATCCATCGTTTCGCTTTCTTTTTGGTTTTTGTTGCTTCTTTCTAAAAAACCCAAAAATACCAAAAATATTTTCGTTGTTTCTCTTGGTTTGTTTCTTTGTTTCTTTGCTTTGGTTTGTCTTAAAAGAAGAAAATATAAAAATATTTTTCTTTATTTTGTTTGGCTTTTCTTTGTTTGCTTGTTTCTAAAAATTTAAAAACACCAAAAATATTTGTTGTTCTTCTTTGGTTTTGTGAGTTCTTTGCAGGGTTCAGCCGTCCTCAGTGGATTTTGGTTTCATGTTAATTATTCAAGTCACACAAGTTAAGGGCAATAATGAAGATTAAGACAACTCAAGGTGTGGTAAGAGGCTGGTAACGAATTCTATTTGTTTCATTTTTTGTACATATACTCATCATTGTGAGCATGCTTAGCCTGTTTGTGTAAGGTGTATGTCATTATGGATGCTTAGTAGTTCTTTCTTGTCTATGATTAGCTCCAGCTTGCTAATAGTTTGTAGCATGTCATATGAATGTTTGCTTGCATTATTTTATTCATAGTTTGGTATGATATTGTGGTATCCTCCTCTGACTGTTCATATGAATCGACTTGTCACATGCTCACGCATGCGTATGATTAATCAATAGTCAGTAAGACTCGATGATTTATTTTGCCACAGAGTTCTTGTATCAATTCCATGCCATAATTAGTCATGTTTTATTGCAAGCATGATTATGACAGTTATTGCTCTCTCGTTTGTCGCTCCCTCTCTATTGCTAGCCTTCACTTGCAATGAGTTTGTGCTCTACCTGTGCTTCCAACTCCCCAAAACCAATATTGGCAGCTGTATCCACCATACCTACCTATTAGCACCATGCTACTTCAGTGCATATTTTATATATGCCGTGTTTTCTTCCAAAATAAAATGTTTGTCTGTTTTGAGAAAGTTAGTTAGTAAAGCTCTCACGAACTTGATGGCACACTTTGGCCCCCTTCTTTTCAGCTTCTTGGACAGCTTCTTCTAGAAGCTACCCTCGACCAGCTTCTCCTAGAATCTCATCTTCAAAATTCGTTCAAACTTCTTAACTAGTAGTTTCAATGTCAATTTAAAAGTATAAATGATTTTGCAGATGAGATTCTGGGAGAAGCTGGTCGAGGGTAGCTTCTGGGAGAAGCTAGCCAAGAAGCTGAAAAGAAGGGGGCCTTTATTCCTTGCGCTTAATAATCCTGAACCATTGTGACTATTCCATGAAAGTTATATGCTTGCTTATTATATGCTGAAAGTCAGTAGAACCGTGCTGTCACGGGGAACTCTTTCAACACCTTTTGGATATCGTATCCAGTTGATACTTTGCTCTTTTGTTTACGGATGTCGACGATGTGAAATAAAAGGGGAGTTTGTGAGTTCATGGAGTTTATACATTGTGCTAGAGAAACGCCTAGGCCGCTAGACTAAGCCATGTCTAATCATGGTGGAAACTTGCACCATCACCATAATGAGCATCTATGAAGCATCCTCAAGAAAAAGCTATGCATATGGTAAATAAAAAGATTGCTGAGATGCTCATTTTCTGCTTGCCTTGTCATTTTGGTTATGGGAAAGCTCTTGTGCCATGTGCAAGGGGTACCCCCTTGGCGATTCTCGATGATATGAATGTATTTACAATGACAAGAACTTTCAGGTGACCAAAGTTGAGTAGCATGCAGAGCGTCCCTCGTACTCAAGGGACTTGGGATTTACAGTTTATGGTCTGTCAAGCATATGATTCAGAGTGGACCTCACTTTCACCTTAAACCATATGAAGATGCCTATGATAGGGGCAATGAGAGCTCAAAGCTAATGAGTACCTTCCTTTCAGCATTTGTAAGCCTTTCAAACCTTCACAAAACCGTTTTCACAACTTTGTTGAATCACCACTTATTCTATGAGCACCTTCCTGAGAGCATAGTTGTCATTCTTGTGTTTGTTCCAAAACTTGGTTAATTATGTCATGACTTTGATTCTTGTATCTCTGATATCTTTACCTCTAGTATTCACTTGAACTTCAGAGGTGCCTTGGCATTCATATTGTGCTCTTCAAACAAAGGAAGCGAGATACCACACTCTATCATACCTTATTATGAGCATTGCAATGTTGCTTATGTTTATGTTTCATGCTACTTATTATTATTGTGTTGGTTTATCTTCATAGCTTGCAATGACTATTGAGTAGAGTTAGTTGCATACTTCTTATTATGAACTGTCTAAGCATCTACTCCTGTGCTGAGAATATATACATCGTATGAAGCAAAGTGTTCGTGAAAGTTCCTTTATCGCACTTAGTTTTCAACAGAATTGCTTGAGGACAAGCAATAAGCTAAGCTTGGGGGGAGTTGATACGTCCAAAACGTATCTACTTTCTCGAACACTTTGCTATTGTTTCTTCTCTAAACTTGTGTGATTTGGATACAACTAACACAGATTGACGCTGTTTTCAGCAGAATTACCTTGCTGTCTTGTTTTTGTGCAGAAAATCAACTATCATGAAAAATCCTGGAAAATATGGCAAAAACTATATTTCATCAGAAGATCCACGGAGCCAGAAGGGGAGACGGAGAGGAGGCCTAGGGGGCCCACACCCACCCCAGGCGCGAGCCCACCACTGGATGCGCCTGGAGGGGGTGTAGCCACCCCAGGCACCCCCTCGGCCTTCCTCTGAGCCTATAAGTTGCCTTTCGACCTAAAAACCTAGGGGGGTCGATAGTTTTCCAGAAAGAGTTCCGCCACGCCGCCGCCACCAGAAACCATATTCGGATCCAGAAACTCCGTTCTGGCACCCTGCCGGGATGGGGAATTTGGAGAGGATCATCGCCATTGTCATCACCCACGCATCTCCATCAACCACAGATGTTTCCCTCATCCATGAGTGAGTTATCCTCCGCTGTAGGCTTGGGGATGGTAGGGATTGGATGAGTTCTATCATGCAATCGAATAAGATCTGTTAGGGCATAGTGCCTAGTATCTCTATTAGTGCTATTTGACTTTCTTGCAACTTGTTGTGCTTAATGCTTGTCACTAGGGCCTGAGTTCCATGATATCAGATATGAACTTATTATTGAATCATTATGATAGTATTGTTTGTGATCTTATCTGCAAGTTGTGTACATATATCATTGTTTGGATCCAAAGGCCCCAAAGTGACAATAATTGGGACAACCAGAGGGGATGGCTGTGGTGTGAGGATCACATGTATTCATGGAGTGTTAATGCTTTGCTCTGGTGCTCTATTAAAAGGAGCATCTTAATTGCCATTAGTTCCCTAGAGGCCTCGCTTCCATGGGCTGGCTGGACAGAAGATGTTGTACACTCGAATCCCCTATGCCTACGCCTACCGCACTAGAATCCTACCGCACTCGAATCCTACTATTACCGTTACTGTTACTATTGCTCCTGTTTCACTGTTGCTATTGCTTTTTTGTTGCTACTGATAAACTTCTGTGAGCAAGAACTATTTCCAGGTGCAGCTGAACTGACAACTCAGTTGTTAAGGCTTGCAAGTATTCTTTGGCTCCCCTTGTGTCGAATCAATAATTTGGGTAATACTACCCGCGAAGACTATTGCGATCCCCTACACTTGTGGGTCATCACATAGCCAGCCTTCAACACATAGCTCATATGGCCAACAACAATCAAGGCCATGGAAACCAGGACAACCATAGATCCAAGCTCAAGAACTTTCAGAACACCAATCCACCCGTCTTTAGTAAGTCTAAAGATCCCTTAGATGCAGATGATTGGCTGCAAACCATGGAGAACAACTTAGAAGTTGCAGGAGTGGAGGCCAACGAGATAGTACTGTTTGCCACCCACTATCTAGCAGGAGATGCAAGAGCTTGGTCGAACATCGTTTGTGCCATGACCGGAGGATATATGATGACTTGGGATGAATTCAAACTAAAGTTCAGCAGAACCCATGTGCCACCAGGTTTGATAAAGAGGATGAGAGATGAATTCCGAGAACTGAAGCAAGGAAGAATGACAGTAGTGGAGTACCATGACAAATTTCTATCATTAGCTAGGTATGCACCCGATGAGATTGACACTGAATCCAAGAAGGAGGAGAGATTCTTGAATGGTCTGCATGATGAGATGCAGACATTGTTAGTCAACATCCCATTCGCTGACATTGAAGCCTTAGTGGATTCCGCCATTCAGATGGAAGGCAAGATCAACCAATCCAATGAGAACCGCAAGCATAGAATGATGCATCAACCAGGAACCCATCATACCCCAAAGTATCGCCCCAATCCGTCTGCAGGATTTGCCCCTAGAAACAATAGACCCCCGATGAACCGTCCAACCTATCCCAACCGTGGAGGAGGAAACCCAAGGCCCGGAGGAAACCACAACAACAACCCCGGCAACTCCAACAATTTCAATCGTGCACTGCCAAGGTTCAACAACAACAATGTCGCCACCAACACCAATACTGCCCCAAGGACTGGAAGCAATGCCTTGTTATGAATGCGGAACCAAGGGTCACTATTCCAATGAGTGCCCCAAGAAGATTGCAGCAGCCCCCAATGTGAGTGCCCAGCTCAGTAGCAGCGCCGTGTTCAACCTAGAAGGAGATTTGCCCCAGGAAATTCGCTCAACCGCAACGGCCGTATGTTTCTCATGAATGCCGAAGAAGCCCAAGAAGCGCCAGATGTTGTGATAGGTATGTTTTATGTTAAATCAGTACTTGCAAGAGTGTTGTTTGATTATGGAGCATCGCACTCGTTTGTTACAGAAGAATTTGCATGCACTAGTAATATTCAACCAACAAAATTGAACCATGTTATGATAGTTCAAATACCTGGTTCAACCACCAAAGCTAGACAAATTTGCAAGGCCATACCTATCAGAATCCATGGCATAGATTTTTATGCTAATCTAATAGTACTTGGAACTAAAGGTTTTAAGTAGTACTAGGAATGGATTGGATGTCGAAACATAAAGGATTAATCGACTGTGGCAAGAAATCCATAACCATGACCAGTACAACCGGAATATCAGTAGTGCATGTATCTGAAACCTTGCCCTGTCAATTCAAGTGCAACAAGAGTCTAGCCCAACCAACCAATGACCAAGTCAGAATAGTCTGTGAATAACCCGATGTATTTCCATATGTTTTGCCCGGTATTCCCCCAGATCGGGATATCGAGTTTATCATTGAATTAATCCCTAGAACCGGACCCATAGCCTAGAGTCCATATAGTATGAACCCATATGAATTAGTGGAGCTGAAGAAGCAACTGGAGGCTATGCTGGAAATAGGATTGATTCAACCAAGTGCGTCGCCATGGAGATCACCTGCCTTGTTTGTGGATAAGAAGTATGGAGGTAACCGTTTGTGTATGGATTATCGTAAGCTGAATGATGTCACCATCAAGAACAAGTACCCACTGCCGAAGATAGAAGATCTGTTTGACCAGTTGACTAGTGCCAAAGTGTTTTCTAAGATTGATCATAGAACTGGCTATCATCAACTCAAGATTCACGCAGAGGATATTCCAAAGACCGCCTTTACCACCAGATATGGATTGTATGAGTACATTGTCATGTATTTTGGATTAACCAATGCCCTCGCTTATTTCATGAATCTCATGAATAATATTTTCATGGACTTCCTGGATAAGTTTGTCGTTGTTTTCATCGAGGACATTATGATCTATTATAAATCAGAAGAAGAACATGAGCTACACCTGAGGACCATCCTTGGAACCCTTAGGGATCATCGGTTGTATGCCAAGTTTAGCAAATGTGAATTCTGGTTACAGGAAGTAGGATTCCCCGGAAATATTGTGTCAGCCAGAGGAATTTCCGTTGACCCCACCAAGGTCAAGGATGTTGAAGAATGGCAAGCCCCAACCACTCAAACCCAAGTTCATGCGTTTCTCGGATTAGCACGATATTACCGCAAGTTTGTAGAAGGATTCTCGAGCATCGAAAGACCCATGACCCAATTGTTGAAGAAATATAAGAAGTTTGAATATACGGACAAATGTGAAGCAAGCTTTTATGAGCTTAAGAAGAGATTGATCTCAGCCCCAATCTTGATCATGTCGGATATCACGAAGCCTTTTTATGTGTATTGTGACGCATCCAAGATCGGTCTCGGATGTGTGCTAATGCAAGAAGGCAAGGTTATATCATATCTATCCCGAGAACTGAAGCAACATGATCAGAATTATCCTACCCATGACCTTGAACTAGCAGCCGTAGTTTTAGCCTTGAAGACATGTCGGCATTACCTTATGGGTAACCATTGATGAAATTTATTCGGATCACAAGAGCCTAAAGTATATTTTCACTCAGAAGGAGCTGAATATGAGGCAAAGGAGATGGATAGAGCTAATCAAGGACTATGATCTGGACATCCACTATCACCCTGGAAAATCCAATGTGGTAGCAGATGCCCTTAGTAGTTTGCCGTGTCTCTTGAACTCTATGATTCTGAAGGAGCAACCAAGTTTAAACAAGGAGTTGGAAGATTTTAGAATGGAATTAGTAAGTGAAGGATTTTTTGCTAGCATAGAACTTCAACTTACTTGGATCAGTCAGATCAAGGAGGCGCGGAAAGGAAATGCTAGTATTGATGGAATCAAACGTCGTATTGGTACATGAAAAGTACCCGGATTCACCGAAGATGAAGAAGGAGTTTTGTGGTACAAAGGACATATCTATGTGCAAGCAGACTCAGAGTTGAAGCAGGATATTTTGAAAGAAGCTCATGATACTCTTTATTCTATCCACCGCGGAGGAACAAAGATGTATAAGGATTTGAAGGAGCAATTTTGGTGGCATAAGATGAAGAGAGAAATCGGAAGCTACATAGACATGTGTGATATTTGTCAGAGAGTCAAGGTGGGACATCAGAGACCCGCAGGACTGTTGCAACCATTGCATATTCCGGAATGGAAATGGGATTCAGTTGGAATGGATTTTATCATCGGTTTGTCTACATCTAGTAGGGGAAATGACTCTATTTGGGTCATAGTAGATCGAATGTCCAAAGTCGCCCATTTCCTACCAATCAAGACCACCTGTCAGAGTTTAAAACTAGCAGAGTTTTACATTGCTAGAATCGTCAGTTTGCATGGAGTCCCCAAGAACATCATGTTGGATCGAGGAACCTAGTTTACCTCGAGATTACGGAAGAAAGTCCAAGAAGGATTAGGAACCCAACTGGATTTCAGCACAGCTTATCACCTTCAGACTGATGGACAAGGAGCGAGTAAATCAAATACTCGAAGATATGTTGAGAACCTGTGTGCTAGAATATGGATCAAAATGGGAAGAATGTCTGCCGTTCGCAGAATTTTCATATAACAACAGTTATCAAGCTAGTTTGCAAATGGCCCAATTTGAATTCATGTATGGAAGGAAGTGTCGTACCCCTTTGAATTGGTCGGAAGTAGGAGAGAGTCGGATTTTCGGACCCGACATCCTACGAGAAGCAAAAGAGAAAGTTCACAAGATCTTTGAGCACCTCAAGAACACCCAATCTAGACATAAGAGTTATGCCGACAAGAGATGTAGAGACCTAGCCTTCAATATTGGAGATTTCGTATACCTAAAAGTGTCACCTTTGAAAGGAATGCAACATTTCCAGCTCAAAGGAAAGTTAGCCCCCAGATATATCGGTCGCTTCAAGATTCTGAATTGTCTAGGAGAAGTATCGTATCAACTGGAACTGCCAGAGGAGATGTCAGCCATGCATAATGTGTTTCACATCTCGTTACTTCGCAAATGCCTAGAAGTGACAAAGAAGACCGAAGTTTTCAAGAACATTGATCACCGAACTATCGAGATCAACGATGACCTGACGTATCCTGAAGTACCCATCCGTATTTTGGAGGAAGCTTTCAGAACCACCAGGACCCAGAGTATCAAGTTTCTCAAGATCCAGTGGAGTAACCACACTGAAGAAGTTACCTGGGAACGAGAAGACTACATCAGGACAGAGTTTCCAGATCTCTTTAAATCCTAGATTTATTTTTTCTCAAATCTTGGGTTGAGATTTTGTTTAAGGAGGGAATGTTTGTAACATCCCAAAAATATTAATAAAGTTTATCAAATTCCAATCACCCAAATTTAGGGTTAAAGAAAACTTTTATTAATTAAATCATTATGAATGCATGTGTGTATGTGATGAATGTATGAATGCTTGAATTGACTTGTTTGATTGTTGTGAATGGCAAGGATTTGGTTTAAATATGAAAAAACATCATCTAAATCAATTCCAAGCAGAATCAAATCAATAGAAATTCAAAAACAAACAAAACAAGCAAATGGTCATTTTTGCCAATCTTGCTCACTAGCCCACTTTGAGTGTTTATAGTCCAAGATTTCAAACAGAAACAATTCCATTTATTTTCACCACTTGTTAGACCAAGTGAAAGTGAACCAAAGCCCACCTTGCAAACCCACAGAAACATTTGGCAACCCTATTCAAATGACATTTGAAAATTGAATCTAGTTCATATGGGAAGATCACCATTTCTCAAAACCCAACGAAATCAGTGCACCTTGACAAATACAAGCAACCAGAGACTACCTAGTATGTGACCAGTACACCCACCAAGTTTCATCCAAAAATTCAAATTTGAATTTCTTGCGGCCATTTCATCAAACACTTGGAGACAGAAAATCAATTTGGCCAAACTTCAGTGTTTTGAGCACTAATTTGGCTAAGCATTGTTCATCATTGATCACACTTGTCTCCCCTAGTGACAACCAGTGCCTTGAACACCCCTAGCCCCTACCCAGTGCACCATGCCATGCCAACCCGAGAGAACCCTTGCCGGCTGACCATGGCTAGCTAGCCAAAGCAAGCGCCGTGCCTAGCCACCATGTCTGGGACACACGCCACCGTCCACCGCCAATCCATGTCCATCCCTCGAGCCCTGCTAGCCACTAGACCACCCAGGACGCATGCGCCCATTTCTCTGCGACCATGTCCAGAGCATGCAAGACCGCCGCGCTTGACACGCTCGCACAGACGGCGCCCCACCTTCGCCACCCGCATACGTGATCACCACTGCCCTAGGAACCTCCTAGACAACCCCGTTTGCCGCCGCGCGACCCGTAGGCGCTGTGTGCCATTAAAACTGCCATCGGTGCCGCTCAGAGCGTCGACGCGTTGCGACCGAACCGCACCGCCCCACGCCTCGCCATTAAGCCGTTGAGATTCACCAGAAGACAACGCACCGTCCCCTACCTTCTTCCATGCCATTAGCTCACTGTGAAGCCGACCCCGACGAGCTTAGCCCGCACCCTTCGGTTCCCTCGTCGCGCTATAAATAGAGGTCTTCTCCATTCTATTTATCCACACCATTCCACTCCCCACCTCTCACTGATCGTGCCCACTTCTTCCTGGAGCAAGGCGAGCACAACATCGCCAAAGCAACACAAATGTCCATGCCGACATTCACCAACCCGCATGGCAATGTGTCATTTCAAGCTACCAAAGAAACCAAGAAGGTACAGGTGGATGAGACTTTCCCAGAGCGTACAGTTATCATTGGGGCTGGCCTCACCGACAAATAGGAAAGCGAGCTCACCAGCTTCCTTCCGGAGAATTGGGATAACTTTGCATGGTCGACACAGGATCTGCAAAGAGTTCCGAGGGAGCTGGCTGAGCACTCTCTTCATGTAAGGCCAGATGCCAAGCCGGTGAAGCAACCCCTCCGCCGCTTCGCCAAAGATAGGAGGAAAGTAATAGCTGCTGAGATTGCCATACTTTTAGCTGCTGGATTCATCATGGAAGTACTGCACCCGAATTGGTTGTCAAATCCAGTCTTGGTTGAGAAGAAAAAAGATGACCCGAACGTGGCAGTGGTATGGCGTATGTGTATTGATTACACGAACATCAATAAGGCGTGTCCAAAAGATCCATTTCCCCTGCCACAGATCAATCAGGTCATAGAATCTACTGCTGGGTGTGAGTTGTTGTCATTTGTGGATGCATATTCTGGATTCCATCAGATACCACTGAATCCGAATGATCAAATAAAGACAGCTTTTATCACCCCGTATGGGGCTTATTGCTATCGTAGTATGCCATTTTGGTTGATAAATGCAGGTGCAACATATCAAAGATGCATGCAAAAATGCTTGCAAGATCAATTGGACAAAAATGTTCAAGTATACGTCGATGACGTGGTAATAAAAACCAAGCAAAGTATACTCTAATTGAGGACTTGCGTCAAACATTCACAAACTTGAGAAGATTCTGGATGAAGTTTAACCCGGAAAAATGCACATTTGGTGTCCCGGCTGGCAAGTTACTCGGATTCCTTGTATCTAGCCGAGGAATTGAGGCAAACCCGACAAAGATAAGGGCCATCGAAAGAATGGAATTGCCAAAACCCCTCAACGATGTCCAGAAGTTTACTGGATGCCTGGACTCGTTGAGCAGGTTTATTAGTCGGCTAGGTGAAACAGCCCTACCACTATATCTATTGATGAAGAAATCAGACAAATTCACATGGACACACCAAGCTGATAGCGCTTTCCATGAATTAAAGAAAATGTTGGCAACAACACCAATATTAGCATCACCACTATCCAAAGAGCCAATGTTGCTCAATGTGGCCGGAACCAACAGAGTTGTAAGTGCAATAATAGCGGTTGAACACGAAGAAAAGGGCAAATCAGTCCAAAGGCCAGTTTATTACTTGAGAGAAGTGGTCTCTATGTCGAAGCAGAATTACCCGCATTATCAGAAAATGACATACGAGGTATATATGGCAGCAAAGAAGCTGAAACATTACTTGCAAGAACACCCAATCCGGGTAATATGCGAGGCACCTATCTCGGATATATTAGGCAGCAAAGATGCTAGTGGCCGAGTCGCAAAAATGGGCCATAGAGCTAGCACCATATACTCCACAATATGATATGCGAGATGCAATTAAATCTCAAGTTGTTGCAGATTTCTTTCTAGATTGGATGGAAATGCAGTACGAACCACCACTGCTAGACCCGAACTACTGGAAAATGCATTTTGACGGGTCCAAGAAAAAAATGGGTCTGGGTGCCGGGATAGTGCTCACATCACCAAAGAGGGATCAACTCAAGTATGTGCTACAAATTCATTTTGCTGCTTCCAATAACGTTGCCGAGTATGAAGCACTCATCCACGACATCAAAGTGGCCAAAGAAATTGGCATAAAGAGGATCATGTGTTTTGGCGATTCGGATTTGGTGATTCAGCAAGTATCTGGAAATTGGGACGCGTTGGACGCAAACATGACATTATATCATTTCCATGTGCAACAAATTTCGGGATACTTTGACGGATGTGAATTCCACCATGTCCCAAGAGCAGGGAATGAAGCAGCAGATGTACTGTCCAAACTATGTTCATCTCGGCAAGCAATACCACCAGGAGTAGCCTTGGATCACCTTAGGAAACCGTCGATCAAGACATCACCAGAGTCCGAATCAATATTCATCCTGGAAACACAAGAATCAGATGTTGTGCCAATGGATATTGACTCAGGGGCAGTTTCGAGTCACTCGAGGACTGGCCTGCTCACCTCAGGGGTTGCCGAATCACACTCGAGGACTCGTCAAGTCATCTCGGCAGAACATTTGTCGGCAGATCCAATGGAAATTGATGGTGAGGCGGACCCGGAGCCGCTGATACCAACATGGGCATACCCAATATTCAACTACTTAAAAGATGGAACTTTGCCAAATGATGAGATATTGGCAATACAAATAGCAAGAAGAGCAAAAGCATACACCATAATCAACAAGGAACTATACAAGAGAAGTGTGACGAGTGTACTGCAGCGTTGTATCAGCTCAGAGAAAGTCCATGAGATTTTGTTGGATATTCATCAAGGGGAATGTGGGCACCATGCATCATCAAGAGCATTGGTGGCCAAGGCATTCCGACATGGATTTTATTGGCCAAGCGCATTGGCACATGCACAAGAGTTAGTCGGAAAATGCAGTGGTTGTCAACACTATGCATCCAAGTCACATTTACCAGCGTCTGAATTAAAGACTATACCAATCACTTGGACATTTGCAGTATGGTGCCTAGATATGGTAGGGCCATTCAAACCATCAAGGGGAGGCATGACTCATATTTTGGTGATGATTGATAAGTTCACTAAATGGATAGAAGTGAAACCCATCAAGAAATTGGACGATAAAACAGCTGTCACATTCTTAAGGGACATAGTCCTAAGATATGGTTACCCACACAGTGTAATCACAGATAATGGCACGAACTTTGCTAAAGGAGCTTTTGCTCGTTTCTGCGGGAAAAACCGAATAAGACTCGATGTAGCATCAGTCGCTCATCCAGAATCAAATGGACAAGTTGAATGGGCTAATGTCTTAGTTCTATCAAGGATAAAACCCCGCTTAATGGAACCACTCCAGAGATCACCTGGTTGTTGGATAGAGGAACTGACCTCAGTGTTATGGAGTCTAAGAACAACTCTGAATCGGTCAACAGGCTATACGCCATTTTTCCTTGTATATGGGGTAGAAGCGGTTTTGCCTGCTGACATAGAGTATGACTCACCAAGGATAAGGAAATACTCGGAAGACGAGGTAAAATAGGCTCGAGAAGATGGAGTAGACTTACTCAAAGAAGCAAGGGAACTGGCATTATCCAGATCCGCTATATATCAACAGAATCTCTAACTCTACCATAGCCGGAAAGTTCAACCTCGTGTTTTTCGAGAAGGGGATATGGTGCTAAGGTTGGTGCAGCGCACAACAGGAATCCATAAATTATCACCCCCATGGGAAGGTCTGTTCACTATAAGCAAAGCATTGCACAATGATTCATATTATCTCATAGATGCTCGCGAAGCGCAGAAGAACAAGGCGGACAGGTAAGGAGATGAGACCAAAAGGCCATGGAATGTGGCACTACTTCGTCCCTTCTATACTTAGGAGAAGCAATGCATGTATCACTCGAACTCTCATATGTCGGACACTTGTGTCGGCTATGTGCTGATAATAAAATGGTATGACTCGAAAAACTGACTCGGGGGATACCCCTTATGTTTTCCCTTTAAGTTATTTTATGTTGGCTGGCGTGATGCCCAAAACTTATCTCGGAACAAGTAGTGTTTACTCGAAAAAAATCAACTCTTAGACTATGCTATTGTCCGAAAACACGGCTTCGTGGCAAGCAAGAGGAAAGGATGTATGACGAGTAAACACGAACGCCGGGTAAGTACAAACGAGAAACGCGAGTCGGCTTTATGTTCTTGCCTAACCCACTGCAGGTCATATTATATTGCGTGTTGAATGATCTCGGCCAAGTGATCCGAGTTTCATACCCGCTAACTATATCCTTAGTACTTTCAGACTCTAATGTCGAATGCCAAAAAAGGTAGACAGGGGCCAAAGTCGAGGAAAGGTGAAACGACAAAATGAGACTCGGGGACTTACCCTTGAATGATTCACACTCAGAACACAACAAAAAATATATAAAGCCTTATCAAAAGTCACATAATCAAACTCAAGTGCAATGTATATTATATCTGTACCCGGCATACCGGGAATCTCATCAAAAGTTCAAGTACTTGTTCTATTTAGCCTAAGAAGCAGCAGGACTCGGAGGAGCAGCCCTGGAGCTAGGAGCATCGCTTGGAGCATCTGCCGAATCAGGGGCGTCAGTAGTTGATTCATCAGGACCATCTGACTCGGTTGCCTTGCTGTCGGCACCCTCTTCATCAGCAACTTTGACAAGTGGGTCGCCGAGGTCGAGGAAGATGGGCCCGTCGCACCAAGCGTGCACCATGGTGTACTCGATCATGGCGTAAGCTTGCTCCTGGCATTTCTTGATCAGCTCCGGGTCATTCAGCCATTTACCATCTCCCCTTATGCGAGAAAGAACATCAAGATTGATGTCCTTGTACCATGAGAGCATGAAGGAGCGAGCCTTGTCCTTTGTAGCTTGGCCCACCACTGATATAGCCGATCCTCAGTATGGAGCAATCTTTTAGCAAGGGGCTCGATGAGTGCAGGTGCATCTTCATCCGACCAAAGCATGCGGAATGCATGAATATCCGATTTGAGCAAGTCCACACCGCAAGACTTGAGGGTCTAGATGCGCTCCCACAATGCTTCCAGATGCTCATCGTTGGTCACCTCGCCATCAGCTGGAGCACCAGACTCGGCTCACACCCTCTTCATGGCCCAAATAACAAACAAGTTCGCTTCAGGGAAATTCTCTGCAAGCAAAAGAGAATCTTAGCAAGCAAATTGACGAAGATGACAAAATCCAAAAAGCAAGAAAGCACAATGCGAAAAAGAGTAAGAACTCACTACCGAGAAAAGAGTTGATGTTTCCGAGTCTGGTTTGCCAAGCCTTGGCCTTGGCTTGAAGTGCGTCCAGATCCAAGTTCGCCGACTCGACCGCGGACTCGGCCTCCTGGAGCAGCTCTTTGGTTTTCTCAGCGCTGGCGGCGTGCTGCTCATCCTTTTCGGCAAGCTCCTCCTTCAGCCCCTTCACCTCGGCCGAGTGTTTCTGCTCCATCTCGGCCATCAGCTTCTTCAACCGAGTCACCTTATCTCGCCCCTTATGGAGTTCGGCTTGGTTCTTCTCTGCTTATTTGGAACAAACTACTCGTCATCAGCGACAGAAATATCTTAACCTACTAGGATAATAAAGAAATGAAAGTGGCATGAACACAAAGTAGCATGAGGAGGGAAAAAACTTACTCTCTGTCTCGCTGATCTGCGAGTGGAGCGCCTCGATGGTGGATTGAGCAGAGGCTCTGGGAAAAGGGAAAGAAAATATTCAGAACATGAACCAAAGGAAGATACGCCGAGTAAAGATAGGGAGGGTAAGAAAGTTACCTTGGCCCTGGGTGTCGATTTGCAGCTTCTCATACGCAAGTTCGAGCTTGCGATGCTCCAAGAGAAGTGCTTGATGCACCTTGGTGCGCTCGTTATGCATGAGCAAAGCAAAAAGACAGTAAGTAAAGGGACAAGTCAAGTAATCGGCCGGATAAAAAAGTGACTCTTATCTAAGATCTTACAGCCGAATGAGTTTCGCATTCGACAGTAACCCCGGGGGCTTGGGATCGAAAGCCTAACATGTGAGCTTGGCCAAGGAAATGAAAAGCTAAGTTATTGCTTTAGAGCTTACAGCCGAATGTGTTTCACATTCGACAGTAACCTCGAGGGCTAGGGATCGAAAGCCTAACATATGAGCTTGGCTAAGGAAATGAAAAGCTAAGTTATTACTTATGAGCTTACAGCCAAGTGAGATCCTCACTCGGCAGTAACCTCGGGGACTAGGTAATATGTATAACAGAAATAATCATTAACGCGAAAGAGTAAAAAGATCAATTACATCATTTACTTTGTCGGCACAGGCCATTAATGTGATGGCTTTCTGGGTCATATCAGAGACAACCTTGGGGCCCAGCACCAGTTTCTTGCCACCACCCGACTGACTTCTTGCTTGCCAGCTGCATTCCACGCCAAAGCATAAGGCTCAGCTGAACCAAGGCCTTTCCCGCTGAGCATCCGAGTAAGAACCTGACCCATTTTCAGGGTAGTTCCTACATTGGCACATGTGGCAGCGACACTATTATGAAGGGAAACAACTTTAGAGCCATCACCTGACCCGGCAGCAGCAGACCTGCCAGATTTACCCATGGAGCAAGCATTGTTGCCAACGTCGGGGGCCGGATCTGAGGGGCAATACCCGGAGCGCAAACCAACGTTGTTTGCTTGGTGGAGGTGGACTTGCCAGATAAAGGGCGAGGCGGACAAGGAGCCTTAGTCTGGGTCTGGCTCTTTGACAGAACAGGAGAGCGAGCAGGAGGATTTGGAGAAGAAAGTGGAGCAGACTGACTGGGCTCAGCACTTTGGCTGGCACCAAGATCAAATATTTGTTCATTGGCACCAGCTTGAGGGATGATGCCAGAGGAATCGGTGGTGGAGGTTTTCTCCGCACCAGTGTCACTGGCACCAAGATCGGGAAGTTGTTCCTGACCAGTGCAAAAGGTGCTGGGCCGAGTCTCCGTTGCCGGCTGCGCCACCGGGTCTGACTGACACTAAGAAGAGTGAGCCTCAATAGTGGAAGCCTCGATTCGTACGGGGCTCTGCACCGTGGAGTCAGTCGGAGTGGGTGCGGTCCTTAGTGGCGAGGCAATGCTAAGAGCAGCCTGGTTCGCCGAGAGAGGCGCAGCACTGAAAAATAGCAAGGCACACATAAGAAAGCAATAGCGATGCGTAAGAAGGAAAAGTATAACGGAAGAAGAACACGAAAGCTTACCCGGTGATGACCGGATCGCGTGGAGGGCGACGTGTGATTCGGCGCCCAGCAGCTTTCCGAGTCTCAGCCAGCGTGGCAGCAGCAGGTGTCGTGGTATTGCCGACGAGTACGCCATGGAGGGGTCCTCACAGTGCGTGTTTAAAGAAGTGGGGTAAGGCGGACGGTTGACGGGTACGAGGTAACATAGCTTACCCAGGTTCAGATCCCACGACGGTGGCGGAATCCTACTCCTGCTATAAATCACTATAATGGCAATACGCCGAGTTATAGAGATAGGTTCGCTGTGCGAGGTGACTAGAGAGTCTAAGTTATCGTGCCGTAAAGGCTCCCATAGGTCCGACTTATATAGTCGTCAGATCCCAGGGTTACAGGGAAAAGTCCTAGCCGGACAGGTTACAGAGTCCTACACCGTCTATCACTAGTCTTGCATATCTTGTACTCCAAGGCTCCGGATACGCTGGTGACTCCACCGTAGCCTTCCTTTATCCGGCATGGGCCTCCCATCTGGATCCACCTAACTGGGCTGCCCAGCAGGCCATAGGCCATGCTACCGACTATGGGCCACCCGGGTCAGTCGGATAAGAGACATGCTATGAGGATAACCATATAGCATATCCCCAACAGTAGCCCCCGGAGAACTCCGAGATCTTGCGCCGTCTTGCCTCTTCACGTGGAATGCTCCGTCTAGAGGGATGTCGGCAAATCGTCAAGCAATATCTTGTAGTCCTCCCAAAGAACCCTGCAAAGCTTTCTCCGCCTTCGATTAGTAAGTCGGAGAGATGCTGAATCTTCTATCGTACGTTTCCGTTTAGTCGGATTGAATCCGTCCACGTCGGAATCTTCGATGCGACGGCTCATCTACCATGTCAGTTATGACGAGTAGGCCTAGGTCAGCGACGCCTCGTAACTCACACATGCAGAGAACGTAATCATAGCTGATTTTCCCGCGCAAGTAATGCGAACCGTTGGCGGCGACCGTTTGGAGACGCGCCGAAATTACCACACACGTTCTCGACCACGTCGCCTACACGGCAACCGTCCGATTAACTGCACGAATCTTGACGCAGAGTAGGATAAATAGTAACCGTGGGACACTTGTTACTTTTTCACCTCATTCTCTCGCGTCATCGTCTTATTCCTCCAGCCGTGCGCCTCCTCGAGCTCTCCGCGAAAACCTCGAGAAAC
This sequence comes from Avena longiglumis, assembly GCA_030063025.1. NCBI lineage: Eukaryota > Viridiplantae > Streptophyta > Magnoliopsida > Poales > Poaceae > Avena > Avena longiglumis. The sequence goes on from CP125974.1 coordinate 141,510,221, forward strand.
CCTAGCCCTGCTCCCTGCACCAGTCTCGCCTTCTTCCTCCTCCATGGCTAGCAGCAGCTCATCCCCTTCAATGGCGGCGTCGAGCGAAGCCGCGATGAAGCCGGCGAGGTCCGTCGTCGTGCCCCCAGAGGGCTTGGTTATCCCCGCATCGGTGGTGATAGAAACCACCGACGGCGACCATAACCTGCCGGCGCTGGAGCCCCTGGAAGAGGAGCCTGACTCGCATAAAGGCGATTGGCGCGGCTCGGACATCACCGGCCGCGACATCCAAGAGATGGTCGCTGAGGGCTATCTTCCTGCGACAGAGGGGCTCGCCTAGCGGGCGGCGCCGGCCGGCGAGGTGACTCCTTCTCCCCAATCCGGAGAGAAGGTGTACCTCAAGGCGCAATTGGTACGCGGCGTTTCTCTGCCCATCTCCCACTTCTTTCTGTCCATCTTGAATCACATCCATGTCCAACCCCACAACCTCTCACCCAATAGCATCTTAGTTCTTAGCAACTACGCGGCACTTTGTGAGGGTTACCTAGGGATTAGACCTAGGTTAGATTTGTTTGTATACTTCTTCACCGTCAAACGCGAAGCTGGACACAGTAGGGAGGAGCTTAGAAACTGCGACACCATAAGCTTCAAGATCCGTCCTGGCACCATAAGCCCCATCAAGCTTTCTAATGGGTTTAGCTTCTATCCATTTGGTGAATTTGTCAACTGCTACAAGAAGATGCGTAAATCCATATGGTGTTGTTTGCAACGGTCCCACCATGTCTAGCCCCCAGACTGCAAACGGCCAAGTTATTGGTATTGTTCGCAATTCTTCAGCAGGAACATGTGGTTGTCGGTCATAATACTGGCATCCTGTGCATGTCTCAACCAGCTTGTCGGCGTCCGCCTTTGCGGTCAGCCAGTAGAATCCTTGCCGGAAGGCTTTTGTGACCAAAGATCGAGGAGCGGCGTGATGCCCGCAATCTCCGAGATGGATTTCGTGTAGGATTTCCATACCTTCTAGCTGGGAAACGCACTTTAGGTATACACCAGTAGTGCTCCTCTTGTAGAGTTGTCCATTGATTATTGGTATAACCCTTTGCTCGTCGTACTATTTGCCATCTTTCGACTTCGTCGTCAGGCAAAGTTCCGTGTTCGAGATACACCATGAACGGTTTTGTCCAATCCAGAGGGATCTTTGTCACCATATTGACGAAAGAGCCAGCTCTGTCCGGGTTGTCGATGTTGGCGCCTTTCACGGATGGTGTGCGTAGATGCTCTAGGAAAACTCCCGGCGGAATTTGCTTTTGCCCTGATCCAAGTTTAGATAGTAGATCAGCCGCCTCGTTTTGCTCCCTAGGCACATATTTGACTTCGTAGCCGAAGAAGCTCTTGGCTATCTCGTCCACTTCGTCTCGATATGCCGCCATCATCGGGTTCCGCACATTCCAGGTGCCAGCCACCTGCTGGGCAACCAAGTCGGAATCTCCACAGCAAACTATGCGCTTGATGCCAATATCCTTGGCTACACGCAGTCCGTGAATGAGTGCTTCATACTCTGCCATGTTGTTTGTAGCCTCGAAGTGGATCTGCAGAATGTAGTGTAGCTTGTCTCCTTTTGGTGACTGTAGCAATACACCAGCCCCCGAGCCGTTGAGAAACTTTGATCTGTCAAAGTGCATCACCCAGTACTCTGGTTCTGGCAACGGAGTAGTGTCTGGCATCTCTGTCCAATCTGCGATGAAATCCGCCAAGGCTTGTGACTTGATAGCGTCGCGTCTCTTGTAGGTGATCTCGAAGGCGGCAAGTTTAATGCCCCACTTCGCGACCCTTCCTGTAGCATCGCTGTTGTTGATAATGTCGGACAGTGGAGTCTTGCTCCTATTGTGATTGGGTGCTCCTGAAAGTATTGCCTTAACTTCCGAGAAGCAAGGAATACTCCATAAGCTATCTTTTGGTAGTGCGGGTAACGCTGCTTGGACTCCGTCAAGACCTCGCTTACGTAGTAAACTGGTCGTTGAACTCCGTACTCATAGCCTGGTTCTTTCCGCTTTACCACGACGACGATGCTGATAACTCGGTTGGTTGCCGCCATGTAAATTAACATGGGCTCTCTAGGCTCGGGTGCTGCAAGGATGGGCGCTGAGGAAAGAATCTCCTTGAGCTGCCTCAATGCTGCATCTGCCTCGTCCGTCCAAATGAATTTGTCCGCCTTCTTCAGCAACTTTTACAGCGGAAGAGCCTTCTCTCCAAGTCGGCTGACGAACCGACTAACTGCAGCAACACAACCTGTTAGTCGTTGGATGTCCTTGAGGCATGTAGGACGGTTTATGTTTAAGATGGCCTTGATTTTCTCCGGGTTGACCTCGATTTCATGCTGGGAAACGATGAAACCCAACAATTTGCCGGCTGGAACCCCGAAGACGCACTTCCTAGGGTTGAGCATCATGTTGTATTTCCGAAGATTATAAAAGGTTTCTTTTAAGTCGGAGATTAAGTCGTTTGATTTTTTAGACATCACCGCGATATCATCCACATAGGCATGAACGTTCCGACCAATTTGGTCGTGAAGGCAATGTTGCATTGTCCGCTAGTAGGTAGCACCTGCGTTTTTCAGCCCAAAGGGCATTGTGACATAGCAAAACGTGCCGTATGGGGTAGTGAAAGAAGTGGCCAATTGGTTCGACTTCCTCATCTTGATCTGGTGGTATCCTGAGTATGCATCGAGAAAACACAAAAGTTCTGAGCCAGCCGTCGAGTCAATGACTTGGTCAATGCGAGGCAAAGAAAACGGATCTTTGGGACATGCTTTGTTCAAGCCGGTGTAATCAACGCACATTCTTAATTCATTGGTTTCCTTTTTGGGGACAAGTACAGGATTGGCCACCCATCGGGTGTGAAGGACTTCTCGGATAAAACCAGCCTTAAGTAACCTAGCTATCTCTTTGCCAATGGCGCGTCTCTTCTCATCTCCGAAGCGTCGTAGAGGTTGTTTCACTGGTTTACATTTTGGATCTATGTTTAAGTTGTGCTCGGCAAGTTCCCTAGGTACACCTTTCATGTCGGCAGGTTGCCAGGAAAAGATGTCCCTATTCTCATGGAGGAAATCGACGAGCGCTCTTTCCTATTTGGGATCCAGGTTCGTCCCAATGGCGACGGTCTTGGAGGAATCGCCTACCACAAGTTCCACCGGCTTGGTCTCGATGGCGGCCTTGAACGCAAGAGCGGAGTTGGAGATCTTCTTCTTCGACGCGGGCATCTCTGAGTCATCGACCTTGCTCTGGATCTCCTTGAATTCCTCGCTATAGAGGACAGCTTCTGCAACGACTGCTTCATTGATCTCGCAGTCCCTTGCCTTCGTAAATCTTCCGGATACGATGATGACACCGTTTGGTCCGGGTATCTTGAGTTTGTTATAGACGCAGCATGGCTTGGCCATGAACGTGTGGAATATGTCGCGGCCGAATATGACGTGGTACATGCTATTGAAGGGGACTACCTTAAAGGTCATGCGCTCTTGGCGGTAGTTATTAACGTCGCCAAAGGCTACCTGAAGTGTGATGCACCCAAGGGACCGAGCCTCCAGTCCAGGCACTACGCGATGGAACACAGTGTTGGTCCGCCTTAGGTTTGCCTCCGTCAAGTTCATCTTCTGTAGTGTATCCAGGTAGATGATGTTGATGCTGCTTCCACTATCCACCATGCACTTGGTGAACTCTACGCCGTCAATCAGTGGGTTGATGACCATGGCGTACTGGTTCTCCGTGGGCACAAGGTCTGGGTGGTCCGTCCTGTCCCAAGTTATTGGAACCTCCGACCAGTGTAGGTACTGAGGGACTGGGGGGGAGAGTTTCCATCAGGATCCTTAGAGAAGTCTTCTATTGTCGGACGGTGGTGGTACCAAGGAAAGTGTGGTAGACTGGGGCCTTATTTGCGAAGGGGTTCTTGCCCTTGTCGTCGCTCTTGGCGGCGTGCTTTGGGTCAACGTCCTCGTCCATGTCACTTGAATCCTTGGATTGCTCCTCCTTCTTCTTCCCCTCGCCCTTGCCGCACGGTCTGTTCTTCCGACTTCGCTTGTAGCTGGACTCCAGGTCTTCCTTGAGGTCGTTGACGAACTTGCAGTGTCGATTGGTATGGGTGGCCTTGCCGTTGGCATCGAGGTGTACGAGGCATGGCATATCGCGGTACTCTTCGTAGGTTTGGGGAACGCGGAGCGGCTCCGAGTTGGTTTCACTTCCTCGCTGCTGCCCGCGGCCTGCTCCCCTTCCTCGGCCACGTTGTTCGCCTTCACCTCGTCCTGCAAAAGTCATGGCGACCATGTCGGTAGATTGCTTTTCTTCTAGAGCGGTTTTCCGCTTTGTACTGCTGTTCCTCCGAGCTTGAGTTGGAACGGCTGTTGCCGGCAAGGAGCCATGAGCGTCGTCGTCGGCAGCTGCGAACTCACTAGCTAACTGAATCATCTTATTCAAGTCAAGCTGATGATTGTCCTGCAAGGGCTTCAGCTTATGTAGGAGAAATGTGCCCCTTTCCAACCCATCGATGAAGGCGGCCATGGCGGTCGGAGCGTGCACTCCTGCGCAGGAATTCTTCATATCCATCCAATGGGAGAGGTAGGTGCGAGATGTCTCGTCTTTCTCCTGCACGCACCGCTGCAGATCGCCCACAGTGCAGGGACGCTTGTATGTACCTTCAAAGTTCTTGGTGAATGCTTCTAGCATGTCCAGCCAGTTGTAGATAGACTTCTCCGGCAAGTCGTCGATCCATTGACGGGCCGTACCCGCCAACATTAACGGGAGGTACTTGACGGTGACGTTGGGGTTGCCTCCGGCAATCTCCACCGCGTTGCCATAGTCTTGCAACCATGTGGCAGGTTTGGCTGTGCCGTCATAGGGCTTGATGGTCTTGTCAATCCGGAAACCTTTGGGGTAAGTTGCGGACCATATTCCAGGTCCAAAGCAATGTGGTCCCAGGTATGGTCGTTCCCGGGCTTCGTGGATCTTATCGATCCGTGAACGTGCGTCATATGGCTCTGGGTTCTTCTTCTTGCTGTCAACAGGGGACGGGCTGCATGAATGACGTGGGCCTCTTTCGCCATGGTGACTGCTTGGCAGCGACGGAGGCGGAGGTGACGGTGGGTTAGCTTTCTTGCTATTACCCTCCTGCGACGCTTCGCGCCTGTCGCGGTTGCTTGTCGGACGCGGAGGGTCATGGTGTGATCTGCTCCTGTGTCCCTGGTTGCGCTCTCCATCATGACGGGTCTGCTCCGCGTTGTCGCGGATGATGATGTCGCACTGTTTTGGTGGAGGCATATTTGTGCGATGGCGAGCCTTGTAGTCTTCCTGACGTCGGGGGGATCGGGGCGGTGGCGATGGGCGAAGAGGTTGGGCTCTTTATCCATGGTCGGAGGATATGGGGATAGCGTCCTTCCTATTGCGCGCATCCCTCCGTCTTCATTCTGATGAGCCCGTCTATGATCCGACATCTAGAGGAGATCTGTCCCTTGGCGGTTTGTACTGGCTAGATCGGCAGAGCGCTGGGTCAGACTCGAGCCTCTGAGAGGTGGCCTTTTCCTGATGCTTTACCGCCTTGGCCACTAGGTCATAGACCTGTTCCACTGCCTCAGGCGATCTATCCTGCTCCAGGAGGGTCTTGGCGACGGCGAGGTTAAGGAGTGGGGTGGGCATCACCTGCTTGCCTTTGCTATCAATGTATTGCTTGGCCTATGACGGCTTCGAGGGAGCCCATCCTAGGTTGCGCCGTACACCAGGATCATTGATGACGCGAGCCGGAGCTTTCTTAGCCTTCTGCTGCTGTAGCAGGGTCTTATACTCGGCCTCCATTTCTCTAGCTTTCTCTATGGACTTCTGCACGTTGACCAGATCTCGATCTAGTTTAGCGCATTGCTCCGCGATGGCTTGCGCTTCCTCCAGTAGCTGCTGGCGCTTCTCGTCAAGCTGAGTCACATTCCGGATATGATCAACAGTTAGTGGCTCGACGAGGAGGTTGCCATACATCACTCTATCAGCTGGAGTAACATGGGCTGCTGCCGACAAAGATGCTGGAGGCGGTAAATTTGCGGTGTTGTTGTTGCTCGGACCGGTGCCGAGTTCCTACGGCTGCTGCACTGGATTAGGCGGAGGAGGCATGACTCTTGCGTGATCATCGTCAGCAGCAATAAGTGGCCCCTTCCCTTTTTCCAGCGCAGTAGGCGGAGCTTGCCCGGGTTGGTCTTCATCCATCGCTTTCCCAATGGTGACGAACACCCCTCGAGACATGACGGTGTTATTAGCTTGTTCGTCGCGCGAGTACTCCTCCTCCGTCTCCTGCATAGCGGAGTCTAGCTCTTCTGGACTGAAGTCTATTTCCTCTGAATCTGCACTGAAATCAGCATAAAGCGCGTCAATGACAGAGTCGGAGGGTGCCAGGATTTCCTCGATGACGGGCGGTGGAGGTGCAACGGCCTCGACGATGACTGGAGGTGGTGGCACCGCTACGACGATGGCGGCGGGAGGCGGTGGTGGCTGAATCGGAGGGACTCCATCGATGGGTGCGAGCGCTGCCTGAGCTGCCGCTTCAGCTTCCGTGTAGGTGTTGAGGTTGTTCACCATGCCTTCGAAGGTAAGTCGGCCTGACGCCTGCTGCCGCCTTAGAGAATGTCGAAGAAGCGTTCCATGGTCCAGTCTTTCCACAAAGTGATAGATGGCATCATCATTGGGGTAGTTGTCAGGTCTCTCCGTATGCGGAGCCATCTGGCGAGGTAGTCGCGGGGGTTTTTGCCCTCTCTCTGAAAGCAACGCGCTAGATCGAAGATGGTAACCACGCCGACGAACTTGGATCTCTGTTGTCCACACGCACGGACAAAGCCGACAGATTTGCAGTGATCTTCCACCTTTATATCCTGCACAAGGGCGATTTGGGTGGGCCTTGGATTTTTCCGATCTTTGCCGGCAAACTCCGAAGAGAGATCCGACATCGATCCTTCCGCGAATGTATCCTGCCCGTAGGCGGTCCGTGCGGGTCTTGATGCTTTTCGATCTTTGCCGGCAAACTCCAAAGAGAGATCCGACATCGATCCTTCTGCGAACGTATCCTGCCCGTAGGAGGTCCGTGCGGGTCTTTATGCTCCTCCGACTCCCAGGGAACTAGTGCCCAAGTCGGTTTCACCGATGAAGAGGTCGATGTCTCCGATAGGAACGATCGAGCATCGCGTAGGGTTCGTCTTCGCCGGGATCTAGAAGTCGTCGGGAGGGACGATCGGAACGCTGCCAGAGAAGAGAACGCGTCCGATGGCTACGGTCTCGCCGATTCCCGCGAAGATCTTGGTCCTCGCCCGCTGAAGAGCCTGAAGAGCCTCTTGCCCCACGGTGGGCGCCAACTGTCGTGGTATTGCCGACGAGTACTCCATGGAGGGGTCCTCACAGTGCATGTTTAGAGACGTGGGGTAAGGCGGACGGTTGAAGGGTACGAGGTAACACAGCTTACCCAGGTTCAGATCCCACGACGGTGGCGGAATCCTACTCCTACTATAAATCACTATAATGGAAATACGCCGAGTTACAGAGATAGGTTCGCTGTGCGAGGTGACTAGAGAGTCTAAGTTATCATGCCCTAAAGGCTCCCATAGGTCCGACTTATATAGTCGTCAGATCCTAGGGTTACAGGGAAAAGTCCTAGCCGGACAGGTTACAGAGTCCTACACCGTCTATCACTAGTCTTGCGCATCTTGTACTCCAAGGCTCCGGGTACGCTGGTGACTCTACCGTAGCCTTCCTTTATCCGGCATGGGCCTCCCTTCTGGATCCACCTAACTGGGCCGCCCAGCAGGCCATAGGCCATGCTACCGACTATGGGCCACCCGGGTTAGTCGGATAATAGACATGCTAAACGGAGGACAGCTCCAAGACCAATCAGCCGCCAAGTTCAATTTGAAGATAGAACTTACTCGGCGAGTAATGGAATCATGGGTGAGCTCCTTCGTAGAATGTCAAGTGGGATCGTGGGAGCCACTCATGAAGCACATATTCTGGCTCCTAGCTTGGATAGGGCTTACCCGGCGTGAGATGAAGGTGCACATGAGGTCTGAGTCGGCAAGATGGAAGTTCTCATCCGGCGACAGCAGCCTTTCCAAGATCACATTGGCCTAGTTCACCGCAGCGTCCTGGTCGCGCGGGTCAAGCTGCCAGAGTTTCTTCCTGGGGACCTTGTCCGAGAAAGGGGGGAGATGGACCCGTTATTTTTTACATAGAAGAAAGTCCTATGCCATTTTTTGCAAGAGTCAAGCCCAGTAACCCGAGGAAAGATGGAGTCTCTCTTGGGGTGATGCTAGCGGCATTGCACCGAGTCAGCCTTTTCTCGGCACAAGGAGCACCTGGCTAGGGAACAACTTGAACCCTAAAGCTAAAATATTTGGCCCACATAAGAAATGTAGGCCAATTCCCGAGGTAAGCCTCGCACGCAGAAATAAAGCAAGAAAGAGAGCCAATCGCGTTGGCAGGAAGATGATGGGTTTGCAGATGGAAAGTGGAGAGAAACGGGGAGAAGAAGGTGCTCACTGGAAGAGCAAAACCGCGCTCAAAGTGAGAAAGGAACCACCCGCTCATTGGCATCGGGTTTGGGAGAGATCTCACCGGCGGGAAGACGACAATCCACTTGCAGTGAAATGCGCCTAGTGGAGCGGAGCCATTCCACGTCCTCGGTGGAGACCTCCGAGCCTTCCTAGCCGCCGCGCTCTCCGGTAGGAACCTCCTGCTCCTCAGCACCATCGGCACCGTTGCGCGCGTCCATGATCCTCGCAGATTCAGTCTCCTCCGCTGTCGGAAGTGGTTTGGAAGAACACAGACCTATGGTAGAATGGAAATAGAAGGGGAGCAATTGCAGGGCAACAACTAGAGGAAGGAAAAACCGCAAAGGGGGCGGTTTGATTTCGCAGGCGTAAGGAAGAAGAAGAGGCAGGGGAGAACTGAACGGGCGTGGGGGAAGTGGAAACCCCCTCACCCCTACTTAAGGGCAGTCAAAACCCCAATCGTGGGATCCGTCTGCGCCATGCGGCCAGCGTGTGGCCGTGTACTCGGCCGAGTAAGCCAATCAGCGGGCGCCATGTAGCCAAAAATACACGAAAAATCCCTTGCCACGTCATGAAAGGAAGGACAAGGGGCGCAGACCGATGGGACGGCCACAATGACAGGGAATAACTGCGCAACTATCACTGTGCCGCCAGAGCTTGGAACAAAATTTGAGGCAAGTAACCATGATTACCAGCTGTCAGTGACTGTGGCGCGCTGAAAATGACCCAGAATTGGCCAAAGTTACTCGGCACGAGGCAAAAATGAATGAAGAAGTCAAAGAGAAGATCCGAAAACTGCCAGAGAGACTCGGCACGATATGAAATTGCACAAAACAGTGCGCCTTGAGAGGCAAATAAAGACAAGAAAATAAGTTCCAATTACATTAAAGGAACCTGGAGACGCCTAGCATCTTTAACTGCTAGACCTCACCAGCTTCGGGGACTAATGTTGGGGGGATAACTCCCGGTAGGGTCACAAGGGGTGAAACTTAGCACAACTTTTCTTACTCCGAGTAAGGAAATAGCCCGACTGAGTATGTACGACCAGGAGAAAGAATCGTGTGTGGCCGACATAAGAACTATGTTGGCCCACATAAGACAAAGTTGTTAATCTTGCAGGAACCAACGAGCCGAGTCATCGGAGGAAGGGCCGAGCCAGATAGGACGCGTGGCACCTTTCCGAGTAAGGTTCTGGAGGGACCATGGTAAAGTGTGGTCAAAAGAGAAGGGCGACGCCGGGTGACACAAAAGGAGCCGGGTGACGCCTAAAGAAAGGGCTGACGTAAAAAGTTACTGCATGACACCAAAAGGAACAGGAGGCGACATACCAGAAGACCGTTAGCTGTCAAGATTTATGGACTGGGCTGTTGGGCTTCGGGCAAGCCCAAGACCCGGCCCGTATTATGGCGACTAAGATCCAAACAGTAAACCCTAGAACCCAAAGGGGAATAAGTTAGCTAGCGCTGCCTATATAAAGGGGGCATAGCTATAGTAGAGGGAGGTTGGACCAAGTAGGGAACTAGTGCCCAGAACACTAGTTCATACAGCTCAAGGAGCACTTTTAATTCTCGGGTATCAATCAAATCGCTAAGTGTGGAGAGTTCATCTTGTTCTTCGTGCATGGCTCGACCGTGCACCCCCTCCCCGGTGACCACAAGCACCCATTCAGCCCCCAACTTAAGCCTACCCATGGAATCTGCCGGGCCACCACCACGACACAGACCCATCCTAGGCGCGGGTGGGCCCCACCTCGCGCCTGGCTAGGGTTTGGTCGCCTTGGTGGCCGCCTCGGTCTCCCCCTTCACCTATAAGAAGCCCCCGATGCAGAAACCCTGAGTACCCAATCAAATCTCCATAAAACCGTATGTAGCCGCCGCCACCATCGTCCCTAGACTGAGGGATCTGAAGTTCTTCCCGGCACCCTGCCGGAGGGGAGATCATCCTAGAGGCCTTCTCTCCGGTATAATGCGTGAGTAGTTCCACCTTGGACTATGGGTCCATTGTTGGAGATATGCCCTAGAGGCAATAATAAAATTTGTTATTATTATATCTTTGTGTTTATGATAAATGTTTACATTCATGCTATAATAGTATTAACCGGAAACATTAATACCTATGTGATTTGTAAACTAAATTAGAGTCCCTGGTAAAAGCCTCTTTGTAATACTAGCTTGTTGGTTAATATATGATCGTGGTTTCTCGATCATGAACATTGAGATGTTATTAACAACGAGATCATATCATTAGGAGAATGGTATGATGGACATACTCCTATAGATAAGCGTAGCATAAAGATCAAGTCATTTCAATAGTTCATTTGCTATAAGCTTTCTGATACATAGTAACCTAATTCCTTCAACCATGATATCATGCTAATCACCATCACCAGAAGGATACTTTGATGACATCAAACACCACACCGTAACTGGGTGGATATAAAGGTGGCATTGAGTGTTCGGAAAGTATGTGTTGAGGCACATGGATCAAGAGTAGGATTTGTCCATCCATATGACGAATAGATATGCTCTGGGCCCTCTCGGTGGAATGTCATCCAATTGGCTTGCAAGCATGTGATTGGCTCACAAGGGATCACATATCACGGGAACGAGAAAATAGTACTTATCGGTAACGAGGTTGAACTATGTATGCAGAGATACCGACGATCAAACCTCGGATAAGTAAACTATCGCAGGACAAAGGGAAATTGGGATCCATATGAATTTCCAGATTCCTCTATTGGTTATTGACCGGAGAAGTGTCTCGGTCATGTCCGCATAATTCACGAACCGTAGGGAGACACACTTAAGGATTCGATGTTGTTTAGTAGATATGGAATGTAATTAGGGATACCGAATGTTGTTCGGAGTCTCGGATGGGATCCAGGATATCACGAGGAGATCTGTAATGGTCCAGAGAATAAGATTCATATAAGGAAAGTACGATTTCGGAGTTCGGGAAAGATTCTGATGTTTTCATCGGAGAGGTTTTAGAAGGTTCTAGAAGGTTCACCTGACAGGAAGGGGAATGGACCATGAATGTGTCATGGGTAGGTGGAATGATTGTGTAAGATCCCCCCTTTATAAAGGTAAAGGATCCCTGTGATTGCAATGATAGTCCCTGGATCAATGCTAGCATCCACAGTTTAAGATGAAGTACACAGATACAAAGGTCATTATTACAGCAATTCCAGAGATAAACATAGTGTTTACAACTCCAAGGCCATAGGCCCGATACAAGAGTTTGAATAAGTAAATAAATAAAAGTCTTCATCTTCATGTGCCACAGGCAAACATGTTGAGTGTAGACTCATGACACCTAATCCTCATCAGAGTAACCTGCAACATCACAAGTTACAGCCACAGTGGGTCAATACATTGGAATAATATTGGCAAGTGATACCTTAGTATAATTTTAGGTGGACTAGATACTATATGCAAATTTGGCTAGGTGTAGCTTGGCTTGCTTTGCTCAAAATAGGTTTTGCCTATTAGTTGAAATCACTAAGTTTTTCTTTGTCAAAACTTTTCCCAAGGAGCCACCAATAGACATTGAGGTCCTTCACCCTTGTTCACCCACAAGTTTTTACTTAGAAATTGGGATGAGGAGATTCTTGATAGCTTCCATGTCTTGATGCTCAAGTTGTCCATTACCATGGACTTGGCTAAGTACTTAGATTTTTCCATCTGCAGAGGTTGTGCACTTTCCCACCACTTGGTTTCACCAAGACAGGACCTTTCGAAGCCTTCCTTAGACCAAATGGACGCGTTCCAACCTATCATCCCACTACCACCAACTGTCCAAATGGCTAAGTTCTAGCAACCTATGTGATCCAGGCAGAGCCCATATTGCCAAGTGGCTGCACTAGAAGCTTCTTAACACTTGGCCTCTAAAATCTCTTTGTTCCTGGGTGGCTTACCACAAGTGAGATACACAAGGTAAACCATAGAAATGGGCCTTGTGTAACCACTCAACATAAACCATTCCTTCCATTCCACCCAGGTGTTTCATTAACTTAGTTGTTTTATTAGGCAAAACACAAGTACAAAGACTTAGAAATATTTACATTATAGCATGTATACTTCACCAACCCTTGTTTTCTACTAGCTAGGCTAAGCATGGCATAGATAGTAGTTTAACTTAGAAATTCCCTAGCAATTCTACAACTACTAGGATTTCCCAACATGGCATATAAGCAAAATATTTACATGCAAGACTTATCAAAATATTTCTAATGCTTAGTATAAAACATAGGGATAGAAATATTCATGAAGTACCACTTGCCTTGGTAGTTTGGAGAGTAGCTACACTCCTCACAATCACAATCAGTAGCACCAAAATCTACACAAAAGATTCATAGCCATAATCACATACAAAACATATACAACCAAAATTATATGCATGCATGCAAATGATATGTGATGATTTTTAAAACTCAACAAAGCAAGTAAACAGTACTGATTCATAAACAAGTTAAAAACTTGCCAAACAACATTTGTTTAAACCCTAAAACAATTCCCAAACATTTCATATGCTCAAATAAGCCCTACACATGTTTCTGCAAATAAAACCATTTTAAATGAGGCAAAACTTTAAACACATTGCATATTTAGAAAGGTCTTGTTCTCCTGATTCCAACGGTATAAAATTTGTCAAATTCTAACGTGGGGATCAAACGTTATGATTAAAAAAATCAAACAACTAATAGATTCAAATCCTGATTTTAAATCTAAACCCTGGCCACGCGGCGCGTTTCTATTGGCTGATACCGGTTCGGGCGGATCACGCTTACGAGCTGCAGGATCTAAGTGGCGATGCACGGTTCAGATTAAAACATAACGCTTCGCTCTCTAATCTAATTCTAGCCTATGGATCGAGATCCAACGCTCCTAATTGCTTTGACCAGAGATGAGCGGCGCTAGCGGCAGGGACTGGCGGTGGCGTGCTCTGACAGTGGCGGTGCTGGCGAACTAGGGCGCCCGGAGGGGTGGGAATATGCTCACCTGAACCGCAGTGACGAGGATAAGCTCAACGTGTCCCTGGTTGGCGAAGGGGCGCTCGGAGGCGTCACAGATTGCTCGTCGGAGTTGTCCCTGGCGACTGTGGATTCTGTTCGTCGACATTGGCGATGCTCTGGGCCGCGCTAGGACGAGAGGAGGGTACTGTTAGATGCACAGGGCTCTGGGGATCTTACGCGTATCCAACAGAGGGACAGGGGAGGCTGGGACTTACGGGAAAAAGGTCGCCGGAGTTCAAGCAGAAGCGGCGGTGCTCAGTCGTTGACTTTGCCGAGGCTACAGACCATGTGCATGCAAACGGGAAGTGTCAGTAGGTGCGCATGGGCATGTAGAACAAGCTAGCATGAATCATAGACAGAGGGGAGTGCGATGCTCACCGGAATAAGACGCCGGAGTGCGTCAGACAACGGAGTTGCGGCTCGAATTGCCGGCAGCCTGGTGGCGGAGTGGAGGTGCTGTCTGAGGGGAAAGGCTCGCGGTGCAGAGGAGCTTAAGTAGGCAGGGGCTCGACAGGAAACGCCTGCAGATTCAATGGTAATTACGCCGCGTGATCAACGCCAGCAACGGCCCACGACGACGTGTTCTTCGCGAGATTTGGGGAAGACGACGGTGACGTGGACGGGGCCCAGTTGTCAGCGAGAGAAACAGAGAGGGGGTGGGGTCCTGGCGTTAGTCACTCGATGGGTGCGTCTGCGAGTGAGAGAGGGAGAGAGGAAACCCGGGTGGGCTAACTGGGCTGGATCTGTTGATGGGCTCAAACACTGGTGCTGGCCTTTTTCTAATTCTTTTATCCTTTTCTTTTTCTTTTTTGATTTTCTGGAATGATTTTCAAATGGTTCAAAAGCTATTTGAATTCAAACCTTTTCAGGATTTTTGCAGTGTGCAACAGTCACAATTCTGGGCATAAAATCAAGTGGTCACTTTGAATTGGCTTGGTCACTTAGAATAAAATAAAATAAGCAGTGGCATAGCCCTAGTTTGAATAGGTTTTGAAATTGGTTTTCAATCATAGTTTTGAAAATTTGGTTTAAACCTTAGCAATCTAGCAAAACAACCTGAGAGCAATAAGACAACAAAGTTTGGTTTCATGAACAACAATCTCTCATTAGAGAGTAGCATTTGTTTCAAATGCTGATCACATAAAATAATGAGCTCATATGCTCCTGTTTTTGGATTGATTTGTTTGAAATGAACTCTATATGATCATGGATGCATGGATGATATGCATGAGTTTGAAACATGATTTTAGGGATGTTACAAATCTAACCCCCTTAAGGTGAATCTCGCCCTCGAGATTCGGATTGTCTAGCAAATAGGTGAGGGTGGTCTTTCCGAAGATCATCTTCTCTTTCCCATGTTGCTTCCTCTTCGGAATGATGGTTCCACTGAACTTTGCAAAACTTGATAGTCTTAGTCCGTGTGACTCTTTCTGCAGTCTCAAGAATCTTGATAGGCTTCTCCTCGTAAGTAAGATCACTTTCCAATTGAACCTCCTCCAAAGGTATAGTATCCTTCAAAGAAGTTTCCTCCATTTCTGGATGACATTTCTTAAGCTGACTCACATGAAACACATTATGGACGGCTGACAAAGACTCTGGCAGTTCAATTTCATAGTCAACTTCTCCTTTACGACTCAGAATCTTGAATGGTCCAACATACCTTGGTGCCAATTTTCCTTTGACTCTGAACCTCTTCACTCCACGAAGTGGTGACACTCTAAGATAAGCTCTATCACCGACTTCGTAGGTGACTTCTCTACGCTTAGGATCTGCGTAGCTTTTCTGTCGGGACTGTGCTATCTTCAACCTGTCCTTAACCAACTTGACCTTCTCTTCGGCTTCTTTGATAAAATCTGGTCCGAATAAACTCCTTTCTCCCACACCATTCCATAACAATGGGGTGGTACATCAGTTTGAGGATGAAAAGCAGTGCTGAATTCCAACCTCGTTCCCAACGACTCATGTAGTTGTCTCCAAAAATGGGAAGTAAATTGAGTTCCCCTATCAGACACAATACTCTTGGGCACCCGATGTAGACATACAATTCTACTCATATAGGTTTTGGCCAACTTAGCACTTGTGTAGGTTATCTTCACGGGTATGAAGTGAGCCACTTTAGTTAGGCGATCCACTACTACCCAAATAGAATCATATCCTGACCTGGTCCTTTGTAATCCGGTAATGAAATCCATACCAATCTTGTCCCACTTCCAATCAGGAATAGGTAGTGGTTGAAGCAAACCTGCTGGTTTATGATGTTCCGCCTTCACTCTACTACATACATCACACAAAGAAATATGTTCGGCGATGTCCTTCTTGAGATTATTCCACCAAAATCTTTCCTTCATGTCCATGTACATTTTGGTGTTACCCGGATGAATGGAATACAGTGAGTTGTGTGCTTCTTGCAAAATCAGTTTCCGAAGCTCCGGATCTTGTGGAACACAGATACGTTTCCCATGCCATAAAGTACCATGTTCGTCTTCATGGAATCCTTTGGCTTTTCCCTTGCCAATATTCTCTTTAATTTCATCAATTTCCTTATCAATCTTCTGGGCTTCTTTGATCTTGTCCAACAAAGTGGGTTGAACATCCAAAGACATGAGATGTCCTTCTGGCACAATCTCCAATCTGAGTTTTCTGAATTGGGCACACAAATCATCTGGTAATTCTCCTTTGGTAAGGCCATTCACAAAAACCTTACGACTTAAAGCATCCGCTACAACATTTGCTTTACCGGGATGGTATTGCAAACTTAAGTCATACTCCTTGATGAGTTCTAGCCATCTTCTTTGTCTCATATTAATTTCCTTCTGGGTGAAGATATACTTCAAACTCTTCTGATATGTGAACACTTCACAACGTTTTCTGAAAAGATAGTGTCTCCATGTTTTTAGTGCATGGACAACATAGGCTAACTCTAAATCATGGGTAGGATAGTTCACTTCATGAGTTTTGAGTTGTCTCGAGGCATAAGCCACAACTTTACCATCTTGCATAAGTACTTCACCCAAACCCTGATGAGATGCGTCACAATATACTTGGAAATCTTTTTCCAAATCTGGCAGACACAAGACTGGTGCTGTCACAAGTCTCTTCTTCAATTCCTGAAAGCTGAGTTCACAACCTTCAGACCAAGCAAACTTCTTGTCTTTCTTTAGCAATTCTGTCATGGGCTTAGCTACCTTGGAGAAATTTTCAATGAACCTTCGGTACTAACCTGCTAAGCCAAGGAAACTACAGACCTCTTTCACTGACTGGGAGATTCCCATTCGGTCACAGCTGAAACTTTAGCAGGATCAACTGCTACACCATCCTTTGTCATAACATGTCCAAGAAAACCAACTTCATTCAACCAGAATTCACACTTGCTGAATTTGGCATAAAGTTTATGCTCTCTTAACTTCTCAAGTATTAAACGCAAATGTCCTTCATGCTCTTCTTTGCTCTTGGAGTAGACTAAAATGTCATCGATGAAAACGACAAAAAACTTGTCAAGGAATTCCATGAACACCTTTTTCATCATGTTCATGAAGTATGCTGGAGCATTGGTCAAACCAAAAGGCATTACGGTATACTCATACAATCCATACCTTGTAGTGAAAGCTGTTTTAGGTATGTCTTGTTCCCTTATCTTGAGTTGAAAATAGCCAGACCATAGATCAATCTTTGAGAACACACAAGATCCTTCAAGCTGATCAAACAAGTCATTGATTCTAGGCAATGGGTATTTGTTCTTAATAGTCACTTCATTGAGTGAACGGTAATCTATGCATAACCTTTGACTTCTATCTTTCTTCTCCACAAACAAGACTGGGGCTCCCCAAGATGAAGAACTTGGTTGAATAAATCCTTTCTACAACTGTTCTCCAAGTTGTTTCTTGAGCTCTTTCAGTTCATCAACTGACATCTTATATGGTCTCTTTGCCATTGGTCCAGATCCTGGTACCAAATCTATAAGAAATTCCACATCTCTATCTGGTGGCATTCCCGACAATTCTTCCGGAAACACATTCGGATATTCACTCACAATTGGCACACTGTCTATGCTAACCCCCTTAAGAGAATTAAGCATACTCCTTTTTTCTTCAAAGTTGGTCTTGAATCTGATCCTTTTATTTTCTGGAGTTGTGAGTGAGACAGTATGGTTGGCACAATCTATCACTCCTTTGTACTTAGTCATCCAGTCCATTCCCAAAATGACATCCAATCCTTGGGAGTTTAGAATTATCAAGTTGACGGGAAACTTATACTTCCCAAACTCTATGACTAGATCATGACATCCTGAATTCACTATCATTTCCCCGCCAGGAGAACTTACTTTTATAGGACACCTAATAGTTTCTACCGGTAGTTCATTTCTTTCAACAAATGCTCTTGATATGAATGAATGAGATGCACCAGTATCAAAGAGTACAAATGCTGGAACAGAATTGAGTTTGAACTTACCAGCAACGGCATCAGGCTCCTCATAGATTTCCTCCACATTAATGTGGTTTACTTGTCCCTTCTGAAAAGGGTTGGGATTGTTGGGTCCTTCAACTTTCTTTTCCGGGAAGTCATTTGCATAATGCCCCATCTTCTTGCACTTGAAGCATTCAACCTGACTAATGTCTCTCTTAACAGGCTGGCTTCCACTTCCACTTCCATTACCACTGTGGTGGCTCTTATATCCACCCTTGTGGTTCTTGTACTTGTCGTTGTCATGACTGCGGTGATGTTTGTTGTCATGACGGTTGTGTTTGTGGTGCTTGTTGAATTTCCCATGCTTGTGGGATCCTGAGCTTCCACTGTCATCATAATGAGATCGTTTGTGAGACGATCCCGAGCTGTGCTTGTCAGAGTGCTTTCTCTTTCTACTCTCTACTTGTTTCATTTTGTTCTCCAAAATAGCAGCTTTATCACAAAGAGACTGATAAGTGAGAACATAGGCCATTGATAGCTGCAGATTCAGTTCATCGTTCAGGCCTTCAAGGAATTTCTCCCTTCTCTTAGCATCGGTGTCAACCTCATCCGGTGCGTAACGCGCCAGATTGTTGAACTCCTCAATATACTCTGCCACGCTACGGTGGCGTTGCTTCAAGTTATGGAACTCCTTCTTTTTCAGACTCATCACTCCGGATGAGATGTGAGCAGTGCGAAAGCCATCCTCAAAGATTGCCCAAGTCACATCCTCTATGGGAGTGGTGATCTGGAAGTTATCCCACCAAGTGGCGGCTGGTCCTTCCAAAGAAATGTCTTTAAATCGACCTTTTCAGCATCAAGACAACCTGATTACCAAGTCCTTGTTCACAGAGCATAGCCAATCATTGGCCACCATGGGATCAGTTGTTCCTGAGAACATTGCTGGCCTCAACCTCAAGAACCTGGTAAGCATATCAAAACCCAGTGGGTTGTTGTTGTTGTTGTTGTTGTTATTGTTGTTGTTTTGGTTCTGGATGAATGTCGTCATCATCTGCATGAGTTGAGTCTGAGCTGTCATCATCTGTTGCATTTCTGGAGTGATGTTGTTGTTGTTATTGGGGTTGGGGTTTGCACGACGGGGAGGCATCTGTGGTTTGTTAAATAGAGATAACATGAGATACCCATAGATGCTTTATGCACAATACATCACACAACAATCTCAAAGCATGCAACAAAAAATGATAAAGGTTCAACAACAAGATAACAAGTTCACAAAGTAAAACACACAGAGATAACAAGCCATCCACATGTCGGATGGTCAAATAACAAGTTCTCAATCAACAAGTACGATAATATATGATAAATGAGTAATCAAATCTACTCCTCAGCATCAACCTCCTCCTCGACAAAGGTAAGACCTGCATTCTCCATTGCGGTCTTGTATTCCTCGACATTGGTGGTCAAGGTCTCTATCTTGGCTTTGAGAGCCCTCTTCTGGGAACGAAGCCTCTCAATCACCGTCTGCTGATGCTCGAGCTCGAAGTCCTTGGCCTCTAGTTCTGCGGTCATGTCTCGAATCCTCTTGTTCCTATCTTGGACTCGCTTCTCTTGACTCTTGAACTTTCTGTCCTGGCTCTCGAACTTCGTCTCCATCTCCTTGACTATCTCATCTTGCTCTGCGAATAGCTTGTCCTTCTCACGAAGCTGCACCTGGAGTTCGTCATTACTGAGCATGATGTTGGTCCTATCAGTGTCTACATGCCTAAGAAGAACCTCTAAGTCCTGGAGGTATAGACGAATAGGCTCTGCTGTGTCCCTCGAATTGTCCTCAAAGTCAATGGCCTCTCCATCCTCATCACGTCTACCGAAGACGTGGAAGTGTGTACCTCTAACCTGTCGAGAGTGTCTCCCTAACAGATGTCCTATCAGATCCTGCATGACTACCTCGAGGCCTCTCTCCTTGTCATCGTGCATGAGCTTGAAGATGATGGCCTCCGTGGTAGGCTCTGTCTGGCGTCTGGGTTCATTGACCTTGAAGCCCCAAAGGTCTTTCCTCTCAAACTTTGTGAGGGGAAGCACCATGATGGTAGGAAGAGGGAGATTGAGCAAGGTAGTAAGCTCAACAATACGAGGACCAAAGAGAGTTCCCTGGAACTCCTCAGCAGTGTTGATGGTAACATTAGGCATCTATTTATAAGATAGAAAAAGTTAGAACAACACAATCTAAATTGAAACACAAGGCAAAGCATCACATACATATCATTGGAAATCAAAACACACAAGTCAAGGCATACATGGATCCAATACATCAGTCAGGGTTCAACTTATTTTTAAAGCAACATTTGGAAAATAAGGTGATAAGTGGTGGTCCAACTAACGAAGTACGTTTACAATCCTATCTCACTGGATCTGGTGGCTAACACAATATTTCTAGAAGCAATTAGCCTATCTTGCTCACATGACTCCATCACTAAGTCTATAATGTCTCCTCTTAAAGTTTGGTTGGCAGCCTCCAACTCTTGGGTATGTTTCTTCTCTTCCTTTAGGTCATTTTGGAGGTTGAGCATTCTGAACTTGACTCTATCACTAAGTTCTTTGATAGTCCTCCAAGCTGCATCCCTTGCTGACTCAAAGAATGTGATGTGCACCACAGTGTTGGTGAACATGCAAAATCCTGTTTCCTTGTGGCTGTCTTCCTTCTTTTTGTACAAGTGAAGTTGCACCCACCAGTATTCAACTCCTTCATCCATCACAGGAAATCCTTTATACACAGCTGCACCTTGTATCTCTAATGCAACCATGAGGTCCTTGAGAGCCTTGGGGAATTCTGTCTCACACTCCAAAGTCATTGTCATGAGTGGTCCTTTCCTTACGGCTTCGTTGATGGAGTTCATCTACAAATAGAGATGAGAAAGAAGATTAGAAAAGTTTACGAGAAGAATAGACAAGTGTAGAAGTTGCTGAAAATTTTTCCTTAGTGGTTTCCAATCCAAGGGTCATAATCCTACAGGCAACACAGTGCTCTGATACCATCTGTAAGATCCCCCCTTTATAAAGGTAAAGGATCCCTGTGATTGCAATGCTAGTCCCTAGATCAATGCTAGCATCCACAATTTAAGATGAAGTACATAGATACAAAGGTCATTATTACAGCCATTCTAGAGATAAACATAGTCTTTACAACTCCAAGGCCATAGGCCTGATACAAGAGTTTGAATAAGTAAATAAATAAAAGTCTTCATCTTCATGTGCCACAGGAAAACATGTTGAGTGTAGACTCATGACACCTAATCCTCATCAGAGTAACCTGCAACATCACACGTTACAGCCACAGTGGGTCAATACATTGGAATAGTATTGGCAAGTGATACCTTAGTATAATTTTAGGTGGACTAGATACTATATGCAAATTTGGCTAGGTGTAGCTTTGCTTGCTTTGTTCAAAATAGGTTTTGCCTATTAGTTGAAATCACTAAGTTTTTCTTTGTCAAAACTTTTCCCAAGGAGCCACCAATACACATTGAGGTCCTTCACCCTTGTTCACCCACAAGTTTTTACTTAGAAATTGGGATGAGGAGATTCTTGATAGCTTCCATGTCTTGATGCTCAAGTTGTCCATTAACATGGACTTGGCTAAGTACTTAGATTTTTCCATCTGCAGAGGTTGTGCACTTTCCCCACCAGACTTGTTTTCACCAAGACGGGACCTTTCAGAAGCCTTCCCTTAGACCAAATGGACGCGTTCCAACCTATCATCCCACTACCACCAACTGTCCAAATGGCTAAGTTCTAGCAACCTATGTGATCCAGGCAAAGCCCATATTGCCAAGTGGCTGCACTAGAAGCTTCTTAACACTTGGCCTCTAAAATCTCTTTGTTCCTGGGTGGCTTACCACAAGTGAGATACACAAGGTAAACCATAGAAATGGGCCTTGTGTAACCACTCAACATAAACCATTCCTTCCATTCCACCCAGGTGTTTAATTAACTTAGTTGTTTTATTAGACAAAACACAAGTCCAAAGACTTAGAAATATTTTCATTATAGCATGTATACTTCACCAACCATTGTTTGCTACTAGCTAGGCTAAGCATGGCATAGATAGTAATTTAACTTAGAAATTCCCTAGCAATTCTACAACTACTAGGATTTCCCAACATGGCATATAAGCAAAATATTAACATGCAAGACTTAGCAAAATATTTCTAATGCTTAGTATAAAACATAGGGATAGAAATATTCATGAAGTACCACTTTCCTTGGTAGTTTGGAGAGTAGCTACAATCCTCACAATCACAATCACTAGCACCAAAATCTACACAAAAGATTCATAGCCACAATCACATACAAAACATATACAACCAAAATTATATGCATGCATGCAAATGATATGTGATGATTTTTAAAACTCAACAAAGCAAGTAAACATTACTGATTCATAAACAAGTTGAAAACTTGCCAAACAACATTTGTTTAAACCCTAAAACAATTCCCAAACATTTCATATGCTCAAATAAGCCCTACACATGTTTATGCAAATAAAACCATTTTAATAGAGGCAAAACTTTAAACACATTGCATATTTAGAATGGGCTTGTTCTCCTGATTCCAACGGTATAAAATTTGTCAAATTCTAACATGGGGATCAAAATTTATGATTAAAACAAAATCAAACAACTAATAGATTCAAATCCTGATTTTAAATCTAAACCCTGGCCACGCGGCGCGTTTCTATTGGCTGATACCGGTTCGGGCGGATCATGCTTACGAGCCGCATGATCTAAGTGGCGATGCACGGTTCAAATTAAAACGTAACGCTTCGCTCTCTAATCTAATTCTAGCCTCTGGATCTTGATCCAACGCTCCTAATTGCTTTGACAAGAGATGAGCGGCGCTAGCGGCGATCGGGCTCTAGGCGGTTTGGCGAACTAGGGCGCCCGGAGGGGTGGGAAAATGCTCACCTGAACCGCAGTGACGAGGAGAAGCTCAACGTGTCCCTGGTTGGCGAAGGGGCGCTCGGAGGCGTCACGGATTGCTCGTTAGAGTTGTCCCTGGCGACTGTGGCTTATGTTCGTCGACGTTGGCGATGCTCTGGGCCGTGCTAGGATGAGAGGAGGGTACTGTTAGATGCATAGGGCTCCGGGGATCTTACGCGTATCCAACAGAGGGACATGGGAGGCTTGGACTTACGGGAAAAAGTTCGCCGGAGTTCAAGCAGAAGCGGCGGTGCTCAGTCGTTGACGTTGCCGAGGCTATAGACCATGCGCGTGCAAACGGGAAGTGTCAGTAGGTGCGCATGGGCATGTAGAACAAGCTAGCATGAATCATAGACAGAGGGGAGTGCGGTGCTCACCGGAATAAGTCGCCGGAGTGCGTCAGACAACGGAGTTGCGGCTCGAATTGCCGGCAGCCTGGTGGCGGAGTGGAGGTGCTGTCTGAGGGGAAAGGCTCGCGGTGCAGAGGAGCTTAAGTAGGCAGGGGCTCGACAGGAAACGCCTGTAGATTCAATGGTAATTACGCCGCGTGATCAACGCCAGCAACGGCCCGCGGCGACGTGTTCTTCGCGAGATTTGGGGAAGACGACGGTGACGTGGACGGGGCCCAGTTGTCAGCGAGAGAAACAGAGAGGGGGTGGGGTCCTGGCGTCAGTCACTCGATGGGTGCGTCTGCGAGTGAGAGAGGGAGAGAGGAAACCCGGGTGGGCTAACTGGGCTGGATCTGTTGATGGGCTCAAACACTGGCGCTGGCCTTTTTCTAATTCTTTTATCCTTTTCTTTTTCTGTTTTGATTTTTTGGAATGATTTTCAAATGGTTCAAAAGCTATTTGAATTCAAACCTTTTCAGGATTTTTGCAGTGTGCAACAGTCACAATTCTGGGCATAAAATCAAGTGGTCACTTTGAATTGGCTTGGTCACTTAGAATAAAATAAAATAAGCAGTGGCATAGCCCTAGTTTGAATAGGTTTTGAAATTGGTTTTCAATAATAGTTTTGAAATTTTGGTTTAAACCTTAGCAATCTAGCAAAACAACCTGAGAGCAATAAGACAACAAAGTTTGGTTTCATGAACAACAATCTCTCATTAGAGAGTAGCATTTGTTTCAAATGCTGATCTCATAAAATAAGGAGCTCATATGCTCCTGTTTTTGGATTGATTTGTTTGAAATGAACTCTATATGATCATGGATGCATGGATGATATGCATGAGTTTGAAACATGATTTTAGGGATGTTACAGATTGGATCATATCCTAGGTCACTTGGTTTGGGTATTTGCAAGAGAGAATTAAAGCTCTAAATTGAAAGTCAAACGGGAGGTTTGAAAAGTCAAACTGGAACAATGGTTTCCTAGTGGAAGAAGGAAAGAGTCCTTTCAATCCAACTTGGGTTTGGGTTTGAATTCAAACCCTCCCCTCCCAAGGCTGCCCCCTCTCATAAATAGAGGGGGAGGGCTGTCCCAAACACACAAGAGCTAGCCCTCCACCCCGTGCCAAGCCGCCGCCGCCGCACGCCACCGCCGAGCCGTCGCCACCTCGTCACCGCCACCCTAGCCACCGCCGACACCTCCTCCTCTCCAGCCTTCTAAACCTAGATCTCCGAAAACTCTAGATCCACCATAACTCACACCGGCTTGGGCGAAGCTCTGCGGGATCTTCCCTCTACTTCCGACACCAAGCCGTCGTGCTGCCGGAATCGCGAGGGGAGAACTACAACCTCCGCTGCCTGCTGGAACAAGGGAGTGGAAGGTCTTCATCGAGTACTGAATGTGTGATCGACTACGGAAGCTCTGCCGGAAGGATCATCTACACGATCTTGAGATCGGCAAGAGTATGACTACATCACCCACGAGAATCTACTCTCGTTAACCGCTTTGGAATCTTCGAGGGTGAGTGCTTCTATCGACTCATTGCTACAATTTTAGTAGATAGATCTTGTCTTGTTTGTGTGCATGAGGTAGAAAATTTTTGTTTTCCAGGCTACGAACCACTACAGTGGTATCAGAGCCGTGTCTATATGTAGATCTGTTGCACGAGTAGAAAACAATGGTCATTGTGGGTGTTAATGATTTTGTTGTCGATTGCTTCTTGTGTACTTTGCATCTTGCGGGATGGTGGGATGAAGCGGCCCGGGCTAACCTTACATGACATGGTTCATGAGACTTGCTCCACGCTTGACATGCAACTTGTATTGCATAAGTGGCTTTGCGGGTGCCTGTTTCTCCCAACATAGTTAAGATCCAATTTACAATGGGTAATTGATAATACTAGTATCAACGTTGTGGTTCTTGTTCGTAAGTTAGAACGACACTTATTGAAATCCCCAAACCACGTAAAACATGCAAAGAAAATTAGAGGCATCTAACTTTGTTTTGCAGGGGTGTGCTGTGATGTGATATGGCCAGGATTGTGACTATATATGATGTATGCAATGTTCCTTATTGTAAGTCGGCAACCGGCAGGAGCCATACGGCTGTCTTTTAATTCCGTTAATACCTACGTGTCTATTCAAAGTAGTTGTAATAGTTGATGCTGGTGGACGACAACCATGAAGCGGCGCCATTGACCTTCACGCCATACCGGTGATGATGGAGATCATGTTCGTGCTTGAAGATGGAGATCGGAAGCACAAGAAGAAAGGCCATATCATATCACATATTATGAATTGCATGTGATGTTAATCCTTTTATGCATCTTGTATTGCTTAGTTTGCGACGGTAGCATTATAAGATGATCCCTCAAGAACAAAATTTGAAGTTTTAAAGTGTTCATCCTTAGTAAGCACCGTTGCTAAACCTCGTTGTTTCGAAGCACCACGTGATGATCGGGTGTGTTAGATTCTGCGAGTGTATACAACATGAGCAAGTCAGATTTGCTCATGCGGAAGCTAAGGTTTGATCTTGACGATCCTAGCATGTACAGACATCATCTCGGAACACGGATCACCGAAAGGTAAAGCATGAGTCATATAGTAGATATGATGAACATGTTAATTGTTCGCCATTGAAGCTACATCAATTCTCGTGATGATCGGTTTTGATATGGTGGATTTGGTTCGTGTGATCACTAAAACAATGTGAGGAATATTATTTTGTGTGGGAGTTCACCTAGATTAATTTAACCATTAATTAGAACTCAATTTTTCATAAACTTAGTCTAAACTATTGCAAATATGTTGTAGATCAATGGAGGCCCCTACCATTAATTTTAATGTGTTCCTAGTGAAAGAAAAGTTGAAATCAATGGAAGCAACTTCGCAGATTGGTTCCGCAATTTGAGGATTGTCCTCAATGCTGGTAATTTGACCTATGTGCTGGATGCACCGTTGGGTGACCCACCTCCAGCTGATGCTACCGATGAGGTAAAGAATGTTTTCCTCGCTCAGAAGAATGAGTACTCCATAGTTCAGTGTGCTATCTTGTATGGTTTGGAATCAGAGCTTTAGAAAAGGTTTGAGAACCATGACCCACATGATATTGTTCGTGAACTCAAAGTGATATTTGAGGCTCACGCGGCAGTTGCGAGTTATGAGGCTTCTGAAAAGTTCTTTAACTGCAAGATGGAAGGGGGCAGCTCCGTCAGTGAGCACGTGCTTAAGATGTCTGGGCACGCAAGCAAGCTTCAAAGCTTGGGTATAGTGATTCCTAATGCTTTGGGGATTCACCGTGTCCTCCAATCACTACCACCAAGATACAAGAACTTTGTGATGAACTACAATATGCAAAACATGGACAAGTCATTGTCTGAACTCTTCTCCATGTTAAAGTCTGCGGAAGTGGAGATCAAGAAAGAGCACCAAGTGTTGTTGGTCAATAAGACCACCAAATTCAAGAAGCAAGGCAAGCCTAAGAAAAAGGGAAACTTCAAGAAAGGCGGTAAGAAAGTTACCGCGCCGGCGAAGAAGACCAAGGCTGGGCCTAAGCCTGATACTGAGTGCTTTTAATGAAAGGGAGAAGGTCACTGGAAGCGGAATTGCCCTAAGTACTTGGCGGATTTGAAGAACGGCAACATCAAGAAGAAATGTATATCCGATATACATGTTATTGATGTGTATCTCACTAGTACTCATAGTAGTGCCTGGGTATTTGATATTGGTTCGGTTGCTCATATTTGTAACTCAAAACAGGTGCTCCGGAATAGATGGAAGCTAGCGAAGAACGAGCTGACGATGCGCGTAGGAAATGGATCAAAGGTTGATGTGATCGTGGTCGGCACACTACCTCTTCATCTACCATCGGGATTAGTTTTATACTTAAATAATTGTTATTTGGTGCCTGCGTTGAGCATGAACATTATATTCGAATCATGGTCTATTCCGGTTACTTGTTTAAGTCCGAGAATAATGGTTGTTCAATTTATATGAGTAATATGTTTTATGCACATGCACCTTTGATAGATGGTCTATTCTTCTTGAATATCTATTGTAGTAATACACATATTAAAAATATTGAAGATAAATGTTTGAAATTGAGCGATAACTCGAACAATATGTGGCACTGTCATCTTGGTCATATTGGAGTGAAGCGTATGAAGAAACTCCATTCCGATGGACTTCTTGAATCATTTGATTTTGAATCACTTGAAAGATGCGAAGCATGTCTGATGGGTAAAATGACTAAGACTCCATTTTCTGGTATGATGGAGCAAGCTACGGACTTATTGGAAGTCATACATACCGATGTGTGTGGCCTAATGAGTGTAGCATCGCCCAGTGGTTATCGTTCTGTTCTTACCTTCACGGATGATTTGAGTAGATATGGGTATATCTATTTCATGAAACATAAGTCCGAAACTTTCGAGAAGTTTAAGGAATTTCAAAGTGAGGTAGAGAATGAACGTAACAAGAAGATTAAATTTCTACGATCGGATCATGGACGTGAATATCTAAGTTACGAGTTTGGCGAGCATTTGAAGAAATCCGGAATACTTTCACAATTGACACCGTCGGGAACACGACAGCGTAATGGTGTGTGCGAACGTTATAATCGAACTCTCTTAGATATGGTTCGTTTTATGATGTCACTTACAGATTTACCGCTATCGTTTTGGGGTTATGCATTAGAAGCAGCCGCCTTCACTTTAAATAGGGCACCATCTAAATCCGTTGAAACGACACCGTATGAATTATGGTTTGGGAAGAAACCTAAATTGTCGTTCCTTAAAGTTTGGGGTTGCCAAGCTTATGTAAAGAAGTGACAGCCCGACAAGCTTGAACCCAAAGCGGAAAAATGCGTCTTCATAGGATACCCGAAGGAAACTATTGGGTATACCTTCTATCATAGATCCGAGGGCAAAATCTTCGTTGCCAAGAATGGATCCTTTCTAGAGAAGGAGTTTCTTTCGAAAGAAGTGACTGGAAGTGTCACGACCCGGGATCAGGGTTAGACAAATACCAGATCCTTTTCTGATATAAACCTAACCTAAATTCCGAAGAGCGCAGGGAATGATCGGTAACATTACAGAACGTACAAACCATACATTAATAAGGTAAACTCTTAAAAGAGTTACAGACCAGTCATACAAGCCAGGGGTCACAGACTCATCATTACAACAAACAACGGAAGCAAACAAGTTGTTCTAGACAACAAACTTAGCAAAGGGCCTAAGAGGCCATAAAAAGAAGTAGTGAGCCTTCCATAGATCCTAGGCTGCTGCCCGGGAACCCCGACTACTCGTCGACTTCGACGTAGAAACCACCTTCAGTTGGAGTAGCTTCATCTGTATAAAAACATCAACGAAGCAAGACTGAGTGCAGGGTGTACTCCACACGACTTATGGATAGTGGAGTTATTTTGCATAAAGCCATCTTTTGTTTTCAATACAAGAGGGAGAATAAACCTCGTCTAGTCATATCATTTTCAAAAGGGGATAAGAAGACTTCAACTCTAGCTTGTAGAATCATCTTTGATATCCACCAAGTACCATCATCAACTGAACCTCTCTTCCCAGACTACCCCCTCAAAAAACCCCGAGGAAGTAATCCAGATCTCACTTTAGTTGGCAAGTTTTATCATTCGGATATAGTTCTCTATGATCTTCACGTCCATTCCCAAGTCGTCCATAACTGTGGACACGGGTTTTCGAAAAGATTAGTAACCCTCCAGGGGTGCACAACTTTACCCACACGTACCAACTGATTCTTAATGCCAATATATTAACCCTCTTCCTTGGAAGGCCGGCAGAGAGTGGTTGACCACGACCGTTACCTTGCTTTCGCCGAGACCATGAGTCACGCACTAGGGATATGCCGCCATAACGGGTCAACTCCCGAAGCCGATTCCTAATGATGTGTGAGGGGTTCCAGATTACGGATGCTGGGCATCTCTTGTTCTCCGCCACGCTTACCTACCTGTTATGAATGCACCTCCTTCACCTCCATTAAAGGACAACCAAGATGCGTATGTCGAATGGAAAGCCCGAACTATGTGACTCATGGAATCTACTAGGCAAGTTAGTTGATCGAGGGGGTTTCCAGGCCCCCGTGTGGTTGTACGCCCGTCTTCGTTCGAGAGGCAAGAACATCGGGTCCTAGGGGTGGCAAATATGGGACTGCAAAAACCACATCCCACGTGGCCTCCCATACAAGCCTTAGCATGTTTAGTATTCATCTCTGATCACATCACCTCATCCAACCATAATAGATTCATTAGCATCTCCGGTGCATCACCTGAATGTTCAGCATCGGACCACTAAGCATGGCTAATCTTGACTGACCTGTGGCACTAGCGACATTCGTAAGACAAACCCTAGTTATGCTAGGAGTTGTGAATCAGGTATTTAGTTCACAAGGGGAAACATGCATCTAATAGGATTACTCTATCTACTGATAAAAGACCGTTGAACCGAATGCATATGACAAGAATGAAATACTTTGTAAACATAGGATTCATATGTATGAGTGGGGTTCGTTTTATTTGGATTATTACAATAAAATATATGATTTTCAAAGTTTTTATATTTGATTTGAATTAAAAAAGAAAATTAAAAAAAAAACAAATAGTCGCGGGTCGTGGCTAGACCCGGGACTAAAGGGTGAGTGCGCGCGCAAAAACGAAGCGGCCGAAAAAACCCTTTAGTCCCGGGCTATGGCTTAGCCCGGGACTAAAGGTGGGGTCTTTAGTCACGGGTTAAGCCACGGCCCGCGACTAAAGACCCTTTAGTCGCGGGTGGTGGCTTAGCCCGGGACTAAAGGGGGGTCCCTATATATCGCTGTCAAGGCGCCAAAGACTTAGCACGACGAAGACGAAGACGAAGCATCAAGACGCAGGGGAGGTGCTGCCCAGACGTCGATCCGCGCCACTCGCTCGTCTCCGGCATTGCAGTCATCGCTTCTCTGTAACGCGCCGCCACATAACATGCCGCCACGCTGTCGTCCGTCATTGGCAACAACGCCGCGCCTCGACGTGCGTTCTTTAGCTAGGAATTTTTAGTTTCTTTTTTTATATCTTAGTATAATTTTTAGTAGCATTTTTAGTTTCTTTTTTTTAGGAATATATAATTGCTTTTAGTTTCTTTTTTTAGAATATATATTTGTTTATATAATTGTTTTTAGTTGTTTTTAGGAATATATAATTGTTTTTAGTTTCTTTTTTTAGAATATATAATTGTTTATATAATTGATTTTAGTTTCTTTTTTTAGGAATATATAATTGTTTTTAGTTGTTTTTAGGAATATATAATTGTTTATATAATTGTTTTTAGTTGTTTTTAGGAATATATAATTGTTTTTAGTTGTTTTTAGGAATATATAATTGTTTTTAGTTTCTTTTTTAGGAATATATAATTGTATTTAGTTGTTTTTAGGAATATATAATTGCTTATATAATTTTTTAGGATTAGGATTATTGTTTTAGTGATTTTTTTGTTTTATTTATTAAGATTAAAATTAGAATTAGGATTAGGGTTATTTTTTTGTTTAAGTTATTATAATTAGGATTATATTGTTTTGGTTATTAGGATTATTGTTTTTTCTAACCTGTTTAACTCTCTTTTTGTTATAGATAATTAAGTCATGGATCCATCCGAAGATCCTGGTCGCATCGGTGAAGGTTTTCTTCAGGGCAAGATAAGAGGTGAAATTCCTCTTAATATTAGTACCGGCGCCGAAGATATTTTGCTTGAGGAAGAGATATCCTCATATCTGAATCCATCCGGTGATGGACTAGAGGAAAACCAAATTTACCAAGGGGAAGACCAGATGGACGAAGGGCAAACAAATAACAACAATAATGATGGCCCCTTGACAGGATCCAGCGAGGTACATATATATATAAAGTCTCGTGTTACCTCTATTCATTAATTGATCTAAATATATATTAATCACTCTCTTCTTCTTTTAGCCCACCGGATCGAAGCAATCGACAGCTCGAAAAAACGAGGGCCAAACAAAAAGTTGGATGGTAATCAGAGGTTCACCATCGAAGAAATAGATGATGATTGTGAACCGATTGCTCCAGAGAAGCACCGGAGGATGTTTATAAATCAATGCGGGGTGCTTGTTAGGGACTACCTGCCGATCACAATCGAAGAATGGAATAAGTCCAAGAAAGCCGGTGAAGAATCCAACAGCTATGTCACCGATGATGCCAAAGATGACCTTTGGCAGAAGCTCATAGCGCATTTCATACTACCTCCAGAGTATGAGGAATTTGAGGTAGATGGTATTACCCCAAGGCCGGGTGGGCTTGAAAATAGAGTGAAAGTCAAGGAGTGGGCACTAAGCAAGATGGCTGAACTGTACCGGAACCACAAGAAAAATTTATACGCGAAATATGTCGCGAAAAAGAAAACTCCAGACTTCAAAGGAGTAAACGAGAAGTTGAGAGAACAGTGGCCCGATTTTGTACAGTACAAGAAATCTGATAAAGCAAAGGCAAAGTCGACAAAGAACGCGTTAAATGCTGCCAACAAGAAATACCATCATAAAATGGGGACAGGTGGCTACAAGAGTGTCATCCCTAAGTGGGAAACTATGGAGAGGTATATGAGGGCTAGAAGCGTCCCTTATGGTACAGATAGATGGCCGAGAGGTCAAAGCACTGGTGGTACGGGCACGGGGGATCCTTGGACCCAGAAACAGGGAAGACATTATTTCATGATAAAATTCTAAAACCCTCCTAAGACGTTATTCAAGCAATGAACGATGCTCAATTGGGATTGTTCCGTCCCGAGAGAGAGAACGACGAGCTGACACGCTCCTTAGGGAATCCTGAAAAGGGAGGACGAACACGAGGCAAAGGCGCCGGTGTCTCGTGGAAGAAATTGTTTCCTCTATACGATGCCAGTTACAGAAGCCGTCAGAGAAAGAAGGACCAGGAGGCAGACCGGATCTCCAGGTTAGAGCATGACCTAGCTGATCTGAAGAACCTCATGCATGAAATTAGCCAAAGGCCTCCGTCGTCAACTCACCCGCGGTATGATGATCCTGCATTGGATCTTAGCCAACGGAGAAGCAGCGTGGCTTCCACGGAGGTCCGTGCTGATGATCAAGCACTGCTGGATGATGCACCGACTCCTCACTACCCCGTGGATGATGTCAGAGAGATGGCATAATGTGAGCTACATCAGCCAATGAACAACCTGTCCTTCAAGGTGGCGATCGGCACTGCTTTACCTTGTCTACCTGGAGCACTCCACCATTCACTTCCGTTTCCACCAGGCTATGCTCGTGTCACGGTGGATGACATAGTGGAGGATTTTGCGGACCTAGAGATTGAAATCGCTACGCCTGAGGGCCTGACGAAACTAGGAGATGTCAAGCGCAACATCATTCTATGGAATAAGAAGTACATCAAGTTTCTAGGCTCCAAGGAATCCAAATCCACCCCGCATCGAATATCGTCAACCTCCAAGTCCACCCAACCCGATTATCGCCAACCTCCAAGTCCAGCCCAACCCGATTATCGCCAACTTCCAAGTCCACCCCACCCCGCTGACTATCGCCGTAGCAGGAGTACATCAACTCGATCTCCGCCTCTGCCTCCGTGCAATACTACTACCTCGTCGAAGAAATGGAAGTTCGACGGTCCCCCGCGCCCCACATCGAAGAAAGGTCAAACGCCGAAGATAGTCGATATCCCGCCGGCTCTTCCAAAGATACCTTATGACAAGAACGATGAGGAAACTAACGCGGATGTGGCTGCCCAAGTTAAGGCGCATTTTTCACCCAAAAAGCCTGAGCCAAAGCCGGTATATAACAAAAAAACAATAAGTGGGCTAAGTCCTTTCTTGAGCAACCATCCCAGATATCGATGAATCTAGAATCAGACTATGACCGGGAGATTATTAAGCAAGCACAGAATAAAAAAATCACAAGTGCAAAAAGCGGGAAGCAAGTTTCCCAGCTCGGAGCACAGAAGAATCAATCGATCGCCCCGCCCAAAGTCATTTCAGACCTCGACAAGGCCTTCAGAGCTGAAATGGATATGGACATGCAAATAATGGACCCTAGAGCCTGTAATAGTGCTGCACTTATGGGAATCACTGCATCGCAGGCCAAAGCACTTTCTAACGAAGCAAATATGTCTCTTGGTCAATATTTAGGCTATAAAGATACGCCAGTGGGTCAGATAGTACGACAGTATGTGCAAGGGGCGCCTCTAGTCAGTAATGAGGAGCTCACGCGTCTATCCACACATATGCAAAATCTGCACGAATGGTACATGTCGTAAGCACAAAAAAAGCATCAGAAAGTTTGGTTCTGGTGGACTTTAGAACGGAGCATCACTTCAAACCATAATCGATACAGGTTCAAATGACCGAACTGTTTCAGTTATACAACCAGCGCGCCCTCGACAAATCTATCATTGGTTGCTACTGTCTGTAAGTTATTTATTTCTATAATTAAGTTTGTAGCTTTAGCTCGTTCATTGCATTTAATATATTATCCTAACTATATATATCCTTTTGTATGATGATATTATATTCTGCAGAATGAAGATGCTTGAATGCAAAAGAGCTAGAAGATATGACGTTGGGTTCATTGACCCATATATCATTAATGAATATACGTTAAATAATCACCCCAAAGACGTGGAGGAAGACCTGTCCAGGTTCTTAACCGAGAATAATTTTGTTAAGGAAATACTATTTCCTTACAACTTCAAGTGAGTGTTTATATCTTGTACGCATTTTATTTTTCCTTACTCGATGAGCGATATATGCATGTATGCTTATGTAAACATCCGCAAATTCCACTGGATCTTGCTAAACATTCAAGTTGACAACTCCCTAGTTGAAGTCCATGACTCATTAAGTTGGGACCAAGAGAAGTGGAGCGACATGAAAGCAATGCTTCATAAGTAATTTCAATCATTATCGCATTATATCGTCCTCTTTCATTCATTTCCTGATATCAAGTAACTAATAACTCCTTTGATCATTTTCTTTTCTGAGCAGGTGTTGGACACGGTTCAGATAGAAAATACCAGGTCCATTCAAAGAGGAGCTAACGTATAAAATGGCGAAGAGTTTACAGCAGCCACCGGGAACTCATTTATGTGGATACTACGTCTGCGAGTACATCTGAGAGTTGACCAGTGAGCGTAAAGTTGACTCAGATTATATTTATGATTTGCGGGAGAAACTAGAGCCAGACCAGCGCATAAGAGTAATTCAAGAGGAGCTGGCGGGATTTATGATGAAGGAATATCTTGATGTACATGGAGAGCATTATGCGGATGAAGTGGAACTCGATTTGCCTTAGTCATCTCCATGTAACTCATATGATATATATATTCATCAATGACCATGTAATTTCAAAACATTTCTTCCTTTTGATATGATTGATTATATGTATGCTTGCAAGGGATCGATTAATTATATAAATGCATCGACGTGTAGTGTGTATGTAGTAGCGTATAATATGTATACTGAAATATATGTTTGTTATAGTGAAACACAAAACGAAAAAGGAACAAAATGGCAAAAAAAGGAAATACACAATCTCTGCCGCGGCAGAGAAATGTGGTGTTTCTCTGCCGCGGCAGGAAACCTTTTAGTCCCGGGTGGTGTTACAGCCCGGGACTAGAGGGTTTCCGCCACCCCCGGCCCTGAAATAGCCATGTGTTTGTTATCAGTCGCGGGCCGTTGCGAGCCAGGACTAGAGGGGGCCTCTAGTCCCGTTTTCGCAGTCCTGGGCCCAAAACCGGGACTAGAGTCCGTTGCAGCCCGGGACTAGAGGCCCTTTTTCCACCAGTTGTTGGATGTATCCTAGACCCTCTAGCTCTTCAAATTGCTTCTTAAACTCAACCAACTCATGAGGGGGCATGCGGTAAGGTCTTTTGGAGATAGGAGCAGGTCCAGGAACTAGCTCTATGACAAACTCCACACTTCAATCAGGTGGCATGCTAGGAAACTCTTCAAGAAAGACATCCGGGAAATCACAGACTACAAGGACATCTTGGACCTCGAGAGTAGGTAGGACATCCATGGCATATAACTCCGAGAAAGGTTTAAGGACTGCTGACGGAGACTTTGAACCATCAGTCCAATACTTGACAGTTATGCCAGCAGGAGAGGTCATAACAACTGTTCTAAGTGCACAGTCAATGACGGCTTGATACTTGGTTAACCAGTCCATGCCCAGGATGACATCTATGTCAGTTGACTTGAGTGCGATGAGGGAAGTGGGAACATTCTGATATGCTATATCTATCTCAACCCCATGAGTAACCCAGATGGTCTGCCAACAAGACCCAGGAGTTCTAATATCTAGAGGAGAGTCCATAGCTTGAAAGGTGATATCATGAATTTGCGCAAAATCTTGTGATATGAATGTATGCGATGCTCCAGAATCAAACAAGACTGTTGTGAGAATTGAATTGACATGGAGCGTACCCAGAATGACGTGTGGATCTTCCTGAGCTTCCTCAACAGTGACATGGGTCAGACGTCCACGTCCAACACCTTGAGATTTATCATTTTTATTTGCCTGCTGATCATTTCGTCTGATAGCCCTTTGGTAACACTCTCTTGAGTAGTGACCAGGCTGACCATAGGAGTAGCAGGTAACTCTAGTGTGAGAACTAGCAGGAGAACGATAATTTTCTCCACCAGTATTTGACTATGGCTGACGAGAATTATTGCTAGAAGACTTGGGTGCATAAGGAGAACGAGGCACAGCACTGTATGGAACAAAGACACGGCGCTTCTTGTTACCAAATAAAGAAGCACGAGAATTTTCTTCTTCACGCTTCTGAGATACTTCCATGTCCTTCCTTCCATGCTCCAGAGTAAGATCCTGATTGTGCAAGTCCTGGAAACACTAGAACTTGAAGGGAAGCAACTCATAACTAAGTGCAGGGTTAAGTCACTTACGAAAAAGCTCTTGCTTATCTTCATCGTTGGTCACATCCCTGGTTGCATAACGAGCCAGGCGAGTAAACTCACGCCCATATGTTTCAATATCCTTGCTCCCCTGGGTCAGATCCAGAAACTCCCTCCTTTTAAGATCCATGACAGGCTTAGGGATATAAGAGGCACGGAAAGCTGAAACAAACTCTTCCCAGGTAATCACATGTCCCTAAGTTTGCAGATTTAGGAAACCTTCCCACCAAACACCAGCCTCACCCTCCAGTTGATAGGTGGCGAAGTTTACACGGTCAGCGGGACGGACACGTAGAGCACTGAACTTGCGCTCTATGGTGCGAAGCCAATCATCAGCTTCGAGGGGCTCCTTGGAGTGGGTGAAGATTGGAGGAAAAGAGCGGATGAAATCTCCAAGTGTGACATAGTCGTCAGGACGACGTTCAGTGTTCTGCGCCACACGCTCCAGAAGGCGTTCATTCCTCAGACGGTTGGCCTCAATGTTGTTGAGAACCTCAGCCATTGTGGGAGGTGGCGGAAGTTCCTGTTCAGCATTGTTGTTTCCTCGACGGCCAACAGAACCACAAGTACCAGACGACATCCTGAAGAGAAAACAGAAACCATGAGAATGGATTCACTGAAAAGGTACATCAAAGAATGATGGAAACCATATCGAAAGATCATGGTAGAGGTGAACATGTGGATGAATATTATATCAATGTGTTAAGTATGGCAGTAGAACAAGAATACGGAACGTATACGCTACCAACTTAGATACAAACCATAACAATGGAATGCAAGCATGATATGATACCAATAGGACATAAAAGTTTAGCTAGCGGTATGGTTGGCATCCTTAGCAAAGTTGAAAAACAATGCTCAGGTGCACAGATATATCTTGGAAACTCTGAGCCTTGCAACCAAGTACGGAGTACTAGGGGAAACAACCCAAACCCGTATATCCTAAAAGTTTGAAATGATAGAAGAGAAGTGAAAACCTTGCGAAACAAACGATATAAGATAACTCAGCAATAGAACAACCTTGGATAAGGAGTAAAAAGAGTCATATTCAGAGTTATGCAAATAATTTTAGCTTTCAAATAGTTTTCTCATAATCTAGACTCAACTTCGACCAGCTAGAAGGGTTTCCTACAAGCAGTCCTGCTCTAATACCAAAATCTGCCATGACCCAGGGATCAGGGTTAGACAAATACCAGATCCTTATCTGATATAAACCTAACCTAAATTCCGAAGCGCGCAGGGAAAGATCGGTAACATTACAGAACGTACAAACCATACATTAATAAGGTAAACTCTTATAAGAGTTACAAACCAGTCATACAAGCCAGGGGTCACAGACCCATCATTACAACAAACAACGGAAGAAAACAAGTTGTTCTAGACAATCTACTTAGCAAAGGGCCTAAGAGGCTATAAATAAAAAGTAGCGACCCTTCCATAGATCCTAGGCTACTGCCCGGGAACCCCGACTACTCGTCGACTTCGACATAGAAACCACCTTCAGTTGGAGTATCTTCATCTGTAGAAAAACAACAACGAAGCAAGGTTGAGTACAGGGTGTACTCCGCAAGACTTATGGCTGGTGGAGTTATTTTGCATAAAGACATCTTTTGTTTTCAAGACAAGAGGGAGAAGAAACCTCATCTAGTTAGATCATTTTCAAAAGGGGATAAGAAGACTTCAACTCTAGCTCGTAGAATCATCTTTGATATCCACCAAGTACCATCATCAAATGAACCTCTCTTCCTGGACTACCCCCTCAAACAACCCCGAGGAAGTAATCCGGATCTCACTTTAGTTGGCAAGTTTTATCATTCGGTTATAGTTCTCTATGATCTTCATGTCCGTTCCCAAGTCGTCCATAACCGTGGACACGGCTTTTCGAAAAGATTAGTAACCCTGCAGGGGTGCACAACTTTACCCACACGTACCAACCGATTCTTAATGCCAATAAATTAACCCTCTTCCTTGGAAGTCCGACAGAGAGTGGTTGACCATGGCAGTTACCTTGCTTTCGCTGAGACCATGAGTCACGCACTAGGGAGATGCCGCCATAACGGGTCAAGTCCCGAAGCCGGTTCCTAATGATGTGTGCGGGGTTCCAAATTATGGATGCTGGGCATCTCTTGTTCTCGGCCACGCTTACCTACCTGTTATGAATGCACCTCCTTCACCTCCATTAAAGGACAACCAAGATGCGTATGTCGAATGGAAAGCCCGAACTATGTGACTCATGGAATCTACTAGGCAAGTTAGTTGATCGAGGGGGTTTCCAGGCCCCCGTGTGGTTGTACGCTCGGCTTGGTTTGTGAGGCAAGAACATCGGGTCCTAGGGGTGGCAAATATGGGACTGTAAAAACCACATCCCACGTGGCCTCCCATACAAGCCTTAGCATGTTTAGTATTCATCTCTGATCACATCACCTCATCCTACCATCATAGATACATTAGCATCTCCGGTGCATCACCTGAATGTTCAGCATCGGACCACTAAGCATGGCTAAGCTTGACTAAACTGTGGCACTAGCGACGCTCGTAAGCCAAACCCTAGTTATGCTAGGAGACGTGAATCAGGTATTTAGTTCACAAGGGGAAACATGCATGTGATAGGATTAATCTATCTACTGATAAACGACTATTGAACCGAATGAATATGACAAGAATGAAATACTTTGTAAACATAGGATTCATATGTATGAGTGGTGCTTCGCTTGCCTTGTCCGTTGTTGGACTGGTACTGCTCTTCGGTGGCGTTGACTTCAGCTTCCGGTTCGGTTCCTATTCGCAAGAACCAATCACCGGAAAAGAGAAAGCAACATTCAACACATGGCATGTGCAATGCTCATACAATATGGATGATATGACAAGTTAAACAGTGTTGAAATGAACCCTAGAACATGCATGGTCATTTTAAACGGGGTCCGAAAGGTCCAAAACAGGGGGATCCTCAGAATCACCTATGGGGTTCAATTGGTTCTTATAATTAAACTTGCCATCAAAGTTGATTAACAATGTATGATTATAGCTTAGTTAGATAGGTTTCATTTTTCTCATCATTTTGGTATATCATTTGTATTTTTCTGATTTAAAATGAATTAGTTATGAATTTCTCAAATTTTAATTCATTTTAAATCATTTTTGGAATATTTAAAATAATTTCCAACTTGGGCCCACATGTCATAAATTTAATCATTTTAGAAAACATTTACATAAATTAATAAAACTCTGGTAGGCAGGGCCCACCTGTCATACATTTCTTATTTACAGAAAATAATTACAGAGTTATTAAAATAAAAAGAAATGGATTATTGCCTCATGCTGATGTCAGCATGACATCAGCAATGGAGCTCACCCTCAGATCGAGTAAGGATCCATCGATCCAGTGCTCGCCTGGATGCGCGTATGGGTGCGTTGGAGAGAGGGTGTTGCGGGGAGCAAAATAGTAGCGGCATCGCTTCTTCTTGGTCACCGGAGACGGCGGCGCAACGACGGCAAGCGGCGGCGGCGGCGTCGGGCTCTCGCGGGGAAGACAACAAAGAGGGGAGGAGGCAAACGAAGGGGTGTGTTAGCACCGTGGGCTCACCGCGAAGATGGCAGGGGTGGCGGCGAAGCTCGGGGAGGCCAGACGGCGACAACGGCAGCGTCCGACGGTGCTTCGATCTCGATTCCGGGGAGAGGAGAGCGTCCCAACACGCGAGCTTTGAGGGGAAGGGCGAGGGTGGAATGGCGCATCCAGCGGTGGTCTCAGCATGGCGCGGGGTGCCCGAAGACGGCGAGGACGAGCGGCGACAGAGCTATAGGGTTCGACGGCCATGGCGCAAGAGAGCTAGGGAGAGGGGGAAGTGTCGGGCTTGGGTTCTCCGGCAGTAGCTCTAGGGTCATATAGGATCTTGCGGGCAGCGGCATGAATCGCGGCGCTCGCCGGCGACGGAGGCGCCGCCAGCGAGCTGCTTAGCTCGATCGGGAGGTGGACAGAAGCGACAAATTGGTACGGGGCCAGGTTGGGCCGCTGATGGGCTGGCTTGGGCCCCAGGTGGGTTGGCTGGGGAGTGCGTTAGCGACAGGGAGAGAGGGAGAGAAGTGGGCTGCGGCCCAGAGAGCTAGGTTAGCTATTTTTTCTTCTAAAAACCTTTTTCTTTTTCCTGTTTTCATTTTTTTCTTGTAAATTCCATTTGTAATTCTGTTTTCAATATTTTCAAAATACCAGGGTTTTGTAAAATGTATCAAAAGCACTCAGGGGCCCTTGGTACTTATTGGGCTCCATACATTTTGTGTTTTCTAAATATTTTCAAAACCAAATGAATGTTTCAAATAGAGAGGGGAGTTAGGATTTAGGGTTTTTATTTGTTCTTATTTGGTTGAATCAAAGTGCAAGTATTATGCATGCATGCAAAGCTCAAACATGTCCTTATTAATATTACACAAAAGGGTGGTATGTTACAGGAAGGAAGGTAGAACTCGACGAGGTTGTTGAACCTTCTCTCAAACTTGCGAGTAGTGCAGCACCGGTAGTTCCTGCAGCTCCTACACCAATAAGAGAGGAAGATAATGATGTTGATCATGAAACTTCGTTTGAAGTTACTATGGAACCTCACAGGTCAACGAGAACTCGTACCACTCCTGATTGGTTTGATCCCATTATGAGTGTCATGCTGGTGGACAACACCGATGACCCTGCGACATATGAGGAAGCGATGATGAGCCCAGATTCCAATAAATGGCAAGAAGCCATGAAATCCGAAATTGGATCAATGTATGAAAACCAAGTATGGACTTTGTTGGACTTACCGCCGGAAGGCTGTCGAGAACAAATGGATCTTCAAGAAGAAAACAGATGATGATGGTAATGTTACTGTCTATAAAGCTCGACTTGTCGTAAAAGGGTTTCGACAAATTCAAGGAGTTGACTATGATGAGACTTTCTCACCGGTAGCGAAGCTAAAGTCTGTGAGGATTATGTTAGCAATCGCTGCATATTATGATTATGAGATATGGCAGATGGATGTCAAAACAGCGTTCCTCAATGGAGACATTGATGAAGAGTTGTATATGATGCAACCCAAAGGTTTTGTCGATCCTAAAAATGCTAACAAGGTATGCAAACTTCAACGGTCCATTTATGGATTGAAGCAAGCATCCCGAAGTTGGAATCAACGTTTTGATAAGGTAATCAAAAGCTTTGGTTTTATACAAACTTATGGAGAAGCTTGTATTTACAAGAAAGTGAGTAGGAGATCTGTAGCATTCTTAATACTATATGTAGATGACATATTGTTGATTGGGAATGATATAGACCTTCTTAATAGTGTCAAGGATTATTTGAATGATAGTTTTTCAATGAAAGATCTTGGCGAAGCAGCTTACATATTAGGCATAAAGATTTATAGAGATAGATCGAGACGCCTAATATCATTGTCACAAAGTACGTATTTGGACAAAGTTCTAAAGAGGTTTGGAATGGAAGATAACAAGAAAGGGTTCTTTCCCATGTTGCCCAATACGACCTTGAGTAAAACTCAAAGTCCTGCAACGGCAGAAGATAGAGAAAGGATGAGTA
Organism: Avena longiglumis; assembly: GCA_030063025.1. Classification (NCBI taxonomy): domain Eukaryota; kingdom Viridiplantae; phylum Streptophyta; class Magnoliopsida; order Poales; family Poaceae; genus Avena; species Avena longiglumis. The sequence continues at coordinate 141,552,059 of CP125974.1, forward strand.
AGACTCCCTATGCCTCAGCCATAGGATCTCTTATGTATGTCATGCTATGTACTAGACCCGACATTTCATATGCTGTTAGTTTGACTAGCAGATATCAAAGTGATCCAGGAGTGGATCATTGGACAGTGGTCAAAAACATCCTTAAGTACTTAAGAAGAACTAAGGATATGGTTCTTTCTAATGGAGGTGATGAACAACTCGTTGTTAATGGTTACACCGATTCTAGTTGGAACACCGATCCGGATGATTCTAAATCTCAATCTGGATACGTATTTACTTTGGATGGTGCAGCAGTTAGCTGGAGGAGTGCAAAGAAAAGCGTTGCGGCGAGATCTTCAACTGAATCGGAATACATAGCTTCTTCGGAGGCTTCACAAGAGGCGATATGGATGAAGGAGTTCATTACAGAGCTCGGTGTGGTTCCAAGTGCGCTGGACCCAATGTCTATCTACTATGATAACATGGGCGCCATAGCCAATGCGCAAGAACCAAGGTCACACAAGAAGCTAAAGCACATCAAGCTACATTTTCACGCTATTTGAGAGCATGTCCAAGATGGTCACATAAAGATTTGCAAAGTACACACATATCTGAATGTGGCGGATCCGTTGACTAAACCTCTCCCGAGGGCAAAACATGACCAGCACCAAACTGCGATGGGTGGTCGGTATATTACCATGTAATCTAGATTAGTTGGCTCTAGTGCAAGTGGGAGACTGTTGGAGATATGCCCTAGAGGCAATAATAAAAGTGGTTATTATTATAACTTTGTGTTTATGATAAATGTTTATATTCATGCTATAATAGTATTAACCGGAAACATTAATAATTGTGTGATTTGTAAACTAAATTAGAGTCCCTGGTAAAAGCCTCTTTGTAATACTAGCTTGTTGGTTAATAGATGATCGTGGTTTATCGATCATGAACATTGAGATGTTATTAACAACGAGATCATATCATTAGGAGAATGGTATGATGGACATACTCCTATAGATAAGCGTAGCATAAAGATCAAGTCATTTCAATAGTTCATTTTCTATAAGCTTTCTGATACATAGTAACCTAATTCCTTCGACCATGAGATCATGCTAATCACCATCACCAGAAGGATACTTTGATGACATCAAACACCACACCATAACTGGGTGGCTATAAAGGTGGCATTGAGTGTTCGGAAAGTATGTGTTGCGGCACATGGATCAAGAGTGGGATTTGTCCATCCATATGATGGATAGATATGCTCTGGGCCCTCTCGGTGGAATGTCATCCAATTGGCTTGCAAGCATGTAACTGGCTCACAAGGGATCACTTATCACGGGAACGAGAAAAGAGACTTATCGGTAACAAGGTTGAACTAGGTATGCAGAGATACCGACGATCAAACCTCGGATAAGTAAACTATCGCATGACAAATGGAAATTGGTATCGTATGTAAGTGGTTCATTCGATCACAAAGTAATCGTAGAAATATGTGGGAGCCATATGAATTTCCAGATTCCTCTATTGGTTATTGATTGGAGAAGTGTCTCGGTCACGTCCGCATAATTCACGAACCGTAGGGAGACACACTTAAGGATTCAATGTTGTTTAGTAGACATGGAATGTAAGTATGGATACCTAATGTTGTTCGGAGTCTCGGATGGGATATTGAGATTATTATGTTGGTTTTGTTAATGGTTTTGTATTTATGATTCTATCATGTTTGTGTTGTTTGTGATCTTGCATGCTCTCCGTTGTTAGTAGCTATGTTGGCCAAGTAGTTGCTAGTGACTCCAAGAGGCGGTATTTATGCTCGATAGTGGGTTCATGCCTCTAGTTTCTAAGGGAAGTGACATAAATCTCTTCGGTTATAGATGTGTTGTTGCTACTAGGGAGAAAACAACGGTCTCTTGTTGATGGAACATGTGGACTGTTTACCTTACACACTTTGCTTAAAGCAGTTGTCTGTTGCTTGCAACTTAATACTAGAGGGGGTTCGGATGATAACCTGAAGGTGGACTTATAGTCATAGATGCAGTTGGATGGCGGTCTATGTATCTTGTTGTATTGCCCAATCAACCTCATATGATCTTTTTGACTAGTAATTGCATTGTTATGCCTTGCTCAGTTCCTGTCAATTTCCCTGTTGTAATTTGTTTACCCTTCATGCCATGTTGTTTATCTAAGGAGAGCACCTCTAGTGAACTATGGACCCCGGTCCAATCTTTACCATTGATACATCTTCCACTATTACTTGTTTACTTGATGCAAACCATTACCTTCCACACCATACGTTTAATCCTTTGTTACAATAAACCGGTGAGCTTGAAAACCTCACTGTTCGTTGGGGCAAAGTCTTGAGTTTGTGTTGTGCAGGTCTCGACGTTGTTTGCAACACCTGTGTGACGTTTCCTTCCTCCTTCTAGTTTGATAACCTCGGTATCAACTGGGGAAAAACTTGCTGCTTGCTCCTCACAACCTACGTTTGGGGTTACCAACAAAGTGCCACGTCGAGCATCATCATCCACCACCAAAAACCGTGATTCGGAACCAGAAACTCCATTCCGGCACCCTGCCAGGACGGGGAATTGGAGGATATCATCGACATCATCATCACCAACGCCTCTCCATCAACCATCGATGATTCCCCCATCCATGACTGAGTAATCCCCCGCTGTTGGCTATGGGGATGGTAGGGATTGGATGAGATCCATCATGTAATTGTATAAGATTGTTAGGGCATGGTGCCTAGTATCTATTGTTAGTGCTTTTGACATTGTTGCAACTTGTTATGCTTAATGCTTGTCACTAGGGCCCGAGTGCCATGATCTCAGATTTGAACATGTTATTGATTCATGATGATATTATTGCTTATGATCTTACCTACAAGTTCTATACACATATCATTCTCCGGAACCTGAGGCCCCAAAGCGACAGAAATCGGGATAACCGGAGGGGTTGGCTGTGATGTGAGGATCACGTGTGTTCATGGAGTGTTAATTCTTTGTCCAGGTGCTCTATTAAAAGAAGCACCTTAATTGCCAGTAGATTCCCTAGAGGCCCCGCTGCAACGGGCTGGCAGGACAAAAGATGTTGTGCAAGTTCTCATTGCAAGCACGTATGACTATATATGGAACACATGCCTATGATTACTTAGTACTTGGATGCTTTATCTTCTTTATCTGCAAATTCCCTTGGTCTTGATTATTACATGAATTGTCTTGTCCATGCAACGCCCATCCATCCCTATGCCTACCGCACTTTAAATCCTGCTGTTTATTACAATTGTTACTATTGTCCTTTTTTTACTAATGTTGTTACTTTGCTATTGTTACTACAAAACTGTTGCTACTAATAAATTATTGCGAGCAAGACTGTTTCTAGGTGCATCTGAATTGACAACTCAGTTGTTAAGACTTATAAATATTCTTTGGCTCCCCTTTTGTCAAATCAATAAATTTGAGCTTTACTTTCATCGAAGACTGTTGCGATCCCCTATACTTGTGGGTCATCATGCCGCCACTCACGACATAGTGTCGACACTCACCCACGACATAGTGTCGCCACCGACCGAATACTGTCGCCACCCACATGATTAAATAAATCTAAACGTTTAGTCCCGATTGGTATCTCCAACCAGGACAAAAGTTTCATCTTTAGTCACGGTTGGAGACACCATCCAGGACTAAACGGGCTCGTGCCGGCCCCAGCCTGCCACAACCCCTTAATTTCAATTGGTGTCTCCAATCGAGACTAAAGATGATGTAGAAAGTTGTAACATCCTAGGATTTAGAACCTAGAAGTAGAGAGGACACATGTGTGTGCATTGCATTCATGCATAAGAAAATTCGGGGAATTTTCGCGCAAAACTAATAAAGCTATAAAGGGATCAAGATCTCTCTTGTTCTGATGGAAACATCAGCGGAATTGCGATAGATTTCGACATGATCTTTGTAGAAGCCTTTGTTTTTAAGGGGTGTGGTATTCAAACATGTGTTTTAATTTAAAATTTGAATTCAAATGAATTTAGAAAATTCAAAAATTAAATTATGGAATATTTAAATAATTAAGAGTAGTGGAATGGAGATTCTTGAATAAAGAAATCTGATATATCAATAAACAAATAATAATAAAGTAATTGATATGAATAAAAGTATAAATGAATAGTTATTTACATTAATACACATATTACAATGTTCTTACACTTACTCAAACAGAAAAGAATATTATACAAGGATGAATAAAATAATATCTGTATTACATAAAAAATATTATAGAGTTTTTACAACTGAATTAAAGAGTACAAATTTTTACATCCTAAACTGAATACTATGTCTAGTTTGGAGCTTTTTCATATTAATTGGTTCGTGGAAAACAAACATCTAAAGATAAAACACAAAGTTTAGTGTTAGTATTTGGTGCTCTTAGATTTATAGTGTGATGCACTGTTTGTCTCATCATTGAGCTTAATTTGAAGGGGCAAGTTTCACCAAATCATGGAATCTTATCTTAATCAAACTTTCACCTCATGGAGTAATAAAAGGGGCAAGTTCACCAATGTGCAGTATATATTTTTTCACATCAGAGGTCTTCAGAATAACATCATACGCCAAAGTAAAAGGGACAAGTATCATCAGGTCAGAAAATAGTAAAAGGATGGGCAGTGAATGACATTCACTTGATCTGATATAAAGGAGAGGAGCATAGTGAAGTAGCTCACACACCTAATTACATTCAATGTGCGATCCAGCACTGCTCACCACTTCACAGCCACAACCAGTGCTCTACCTCAACAACACACACAATAAACATCACCAACACTTTCTAGATTTCTAGCAGATCAAACCAGAACTTACCAAAACAATCCACCTAGAAACCATCCAAGATGGTCACCTAATGGAGGGGTGGAGTAGGTGCAAAGCAAGAGCAGTAGCAGCACTAGGAGGTGCAGTACAAGATCAAGGGCAGCAGCACCATCAGGAGGTGTAGGAAAATACCAAGGAGAAGATCACGTTGGAACATAAGAAGTAGATGAAGAGTAGCCAAATAGTCTCAATTAACCACTCCAGAAGCAGGTTGCTATATTACTTCCTAGCTAAAAGCATTTGTTCTTCGCAATTCTATGTAGAAAATAGATTGGGAGAGATGGGAAGCTCTTAGGATTCCATAGCATTGTCATGGGAAGCTCATCATAGTGTTGTGCTAACAGAAGATGTAGTATCTGTTCTATCTCTGAAAAATAGCAGCCTCAGCCTTTGCATCATTGGCTAGTTACAAGCCAAAATTTTGATAAGCAATAAGATAGAAGATCATGTAGATGATCTAGGCCACTGTGCATCCTCCAAAGAGGTACCACAGTAGCAAGATCATATACAGAAGCCACAAATATTGTATACAGGAAATAGCCAAAAGATCAAGAAAACAACTTTCAAATAAATCATGTAATCCAAATCATTTTCCTAGCAAAATTCTAGGAATCATTCTTAGTAACTTGTCCACTATCAACATGGTTGTTTGACTTGAGTTTTTAATACCAAAAAACTTCACTATTGAAGCATAGATCCAGTTCATCATGTATATCTTCCACATGAGCCAAAGACATCATCTATCTGCAAACCATCAGAAAATTGAATTAAATCGTCTTCCTAATATTTTAGTAATTAATTGTACAAGTATCTATAGATTTTCATCCATCATGTGAGTAAGATCTATTGAATAGATTCTATCCTTAGACATACACTCAGATGAAGTGTTTATTCATCATTGGATATCTCAAAAGGGGGTCTAATAGCACCTTTCCCATCTACAGAGGAGGTCTCAAATCATGCATCATTGACCTATACTACTGTTCGCTAGTGTAAAACTGAGTGACAGCAGATCCATTAAAGAACTACTACAGGGCACATTCCAAAGAATGGTAGCACCTCTGTAGAAGTTTCTTTCTTTAGCCACTTCTCAAATTAGAGGAAACAAGTATAAGCACCTATACAAATATACTCAAATCATTTTCCTAAAAAGAAACTTTAATAATCATATACTTAGACTATTTGTCAGATGATTGATGCCTCAGGGTCATCTGACTAAATGAAAATAATCTCCATATCAAATCTTGATTCACAGAGAAAAAGTACAATATCATCTACCCAGTCTAAAGGTTAGAAATCATATATGTAAAGCCATCAGCACCTAAATACCCAATAAAACATTAAGTCACAATTATTATTAGGTACTCTTTTATAATTATAATTTAACTTTGTATCACTAACTGAAAAGATACAAGGGTCATAGGTACTAAGCTATATCAGAGTATAATTCTATGAAATGTTTCACCAATTATATCACAAAATTCATAGATATTCACAAGATAAACCACCAGACTAAACACAACTAGTAAACAGATATCACACAGCTAGTAACCTTGATGAAACACATTAATATTGAACAAGATCAAAGTCCATTTATAAATAACAATACAAGGATTCACTAACCCTAACTCAATCGAACCACAAGTCACAAGTAATTTAGACAAGCCAAGGAACCCTAGAATAGAGTCTCAGTACTACTCAGGATAATTCCATCACCACAGAGATAAATCTAGAGAGGAATCGAGTGGAAGAAAAAGGGGAAATACCACTTACCTGAGGTCCTTGCTTAAGATCGAGAAGAGGAAGCATACCAACGACGAAGGCCACCACGAGCGGCAGCACAAGGAGCACCAGGGAACTCAACCTGCGTCGAGTCACTCGAGCAGCAGTCCATCAATGAAGCACCAAGACAGCAATAGATTAACACCGGAACACCACCAAATCTCCAATAAAACACTAAAGGAGGTAGATACAGACACCTAGATACAAATTAGGGTTGTGCATGGTAGAGAAAGTACACGCCCTTCAAATCAAAGCGGACCAATCGGTGCAGCCGATCTTGTTTAGTCGACCAACACGGTGGAGGAGGCCGAGGATGCTGGAGCACACCGGATACAGGCGACGACGGTGGCAGCACCGTGGCATCGCCAAAAGAAGAGGAAATCATCGGGGAGGAAGAGAGAAGAAGAATTGGTCAACCTGTGGACCAAACCACCTGGTCTAGCCCAACCTTGTGGGCCGGGCTGGGAGAGAAAAATCCTAAAAATATTTATAATATATCCAAATGATCAAAAAAATAAGCTCTACCTAATAAAAATATAACCTTACTTATTTAAGATAAATATAATTCAAATAAATAATAACACCCTTAAGTCCTAAGTGAAATTCCATAAAATAAGGAAACATTCCAAAAATGAATAAGAATTCATTTTTACATATAAAAACAAACCTGTTATTTTATAGAAATACCAATTTATTAAAACCTGAAGCAAATATTCAAAGACATTTAATCTTTGTGGAAAATTTATAATAAATAAAAAATAAAAAATAAAAAATAAAAAATAAAAAATAATAAAATCATTTTAAGATCTTGAATAAATATACTTTACTAGAAAAAATATTAAATATATTTATTACAAAGGTTCTTAAGATATTAAAGTAATAAATCCTTATTTATTTATAAATACCTATTTTGTAAATTCTTTAAATACATTTTTAAAAAAATAAGAAATAATCACAAGTTTATGCAAAACCTTAAATATTTTATATTAATTCCAAAGTCATAACTTGAGTCTGTAAAAATACTTAAGTATAAACTATTAAATTGTAGAAAACCCTTTAAAACCATAAATCCAAATTAAACCAATAATTTTAAGTAATTTTCTAAACATCATTCACTCATGATAAGAGTGAATGCTCTTTATCACTTAACCATTATTAAACATGAATTGAAACTCTAATAGATTAATAAGGTCATCCAAAATTTTCCATTAATAAGCTAAATTACTTTCATAATAGCAAATCACATTTGAACTCATCATTCACTTAATATGGAAGTGAATGACCTCATCTCCTTAATCATACCCAACCTAACCCTAAAGATAAGTAATGATTTAAACACATTACATATATACCTGATTTTTATAGTTAACTTTGGTCTGTTCCAGTTAAGACCTAAAGAATCTCAAGTCCAAATTAAACAAACGAATACAAAACAACATTGATCACATTATAGTAGCCATAAAGATTGTTTAAACCTTATCAAATAAATGTTTTCTTCAAAGGTTATTCTTTTTTAAACTTTAGACAACAACTATATAAAAGTTCCTTCAACTCTTAACAATCCAACATTTAGACTTTCAACCTAATTACCAAATAATAATTAATTATAATCTTAAAATGATTTGTACTCTACTTTTATATCTTTTATGTGAGAACTTAAATTCTCTATAAGTTTATTTACTTATAAGGTAAAATTGAAGATAAAACATACCTTAAAGAAATCACCCAAGTTCAACTCACCTATACTAGTGGGGATCCATTTTGGGAATTTTATAAAATACGTATCATTATTTATGCATAATAGCATATTGCTTCTTTAAACATTAGTTCTTACCGGACCAATGATGTTATTTTCAGATATTGGATTTGTGGGACCCCGGATTTACGGTCCGAGAATCCCTGTTATGCATACAATTCACGTTCCCATGACTAGTGAGCCGTGAGCATAATCGACTAGTATCATTACATCATCCATAAGGTATCAATTACATAACTTACAATATTGCCAATATGGAAATTACAACACAAATAGCGGAAGTCTTCAAGAGCAGAGCCCATGTCATGCCTTAACCTACAGGTGACTGATTGGGAGACGACCTAGCTCGCATCATAGACGTTAACTTCTTCCTTGTTCCTCGATCTTCTGGGAATCTGGCCAAGTAAATAGCCAGGGACCATGTTCGTGAGTACTTTGAATGTACTCGCAAACCACCTTAAGATAATAACAATACAGGATATGCAATATGGCAGGTGTGTTAGGAGGGCTCCATAAGAGGTTCTTTTATAAAATAGTTTCTCTTGTAGATATATCATCTACAAGGTTTTGATTGAAAATGTTTATAAAACATTTTGTAAAAGCTTTGGAAAAAACGAGTGGGTCACCCTATTTTATATCCACGATCCTCAACTGAATGGGTTATCCTCGTCCTTCTTTGGTTCCCTCGAACCACCAGGTTTTAGAAAACACTTTATTTTAGGAAATCATTTTTTAAAACAAAATCAGCACCTCTCTACAATAACCTTCCCAACCGTCCATGACCAAGGACTCGACTATTTGAATAGATTTACACTCTGCAGAGGTTGTACACTTTACCTACACCGAACGGGTACCCTACCCTGATCCTTCTAATGGGTCGATTAACCGATCAAGACTCTTCGCATGCTACTCTAGCATGGGCCCTACCGTATGAGTTGTTCCTCTCAATGCCGGGACGTCGGGATCCACAGACCAACCAGAGTACTCCCAACTCCTCTAGAGCCGGCACTTTCAATGAGAGTCTCATAGTATCGCCCGACCACTCGCATGGGTGGTACTGCCTCCTCCAGGTGACTGCCTAGCAGATGAACCTTTCTGTAAAGGAAGCCCGAGGTTCGAGGGAGATGATCCCTTATAAGTAGTTGCGAGAATTCCCACACCAGATTAGCAAACTTCAACTCTAGCCTTGTTCCCATTCCAGAGTAATATGGTTGCACGGGTTAATTGTTCTGGCAAAACTGCAAAGAAGCAGGTGCCCTTTTTATAAACCAGGCCCACCTTTTTGTAAAACAAAACCTTTTTTATCAAACTTCTCTTGGTAGGTAAAACCTCACCAAGGTTTTCTCATAAACATTTTATAAACAGTTTTTCCCGAGGTCTTCCCATCCTATACTTTTACTTTGGCTAGGAGCCGCCAAGGGAGGGTGGTATCATTCACCACATACTATACTAGGGGAAAGTAGGTGTTACCAAAAAGGGGGTGTACCTAGTGGTACTAAAGTAGAGATTTCTTGGTGGATCCTAAGCCTTCCCGTATATAAAACATAACTTGGTAAACAATGCGTTTTTCATAAACGAGTAGATAAAACATGCATAAGTAAAGTAGTAGGACAAGGTCTTATGAGAAAGAAGGTGGATTTCCTGTGACTTGCATGATGTCTCTGGACTTCTTCAAGAGAATACCAGAATACCCAAGGATACCAATAATAATAGAATAACCCGATGCATCCTTCCTCTCGGCGTCACACAACCACAACTAACGCCGTTATTGATCAACATGCATACAAGCAGCACACCAATCAATATAAAGAATACAAGCATTAAACACTAGATAAAACAAGCAAGGAATACATGCTACAATTAATTAGGGTTTAGGAAGAATGGATTTACATAGATTGGGAAATGTCTAAGGACATTTGGAGGAAATCCAACATGAGTTATAGTTTAGAAACTATTTATAAAGGGGTTTTATAGATCAAACCCAACTTCTATATGATAACATTGTATAAAAATGATGTCATAATATTGTTATTGATAAAATGAAACCAACAAAAGTGGTTCACTATTTTATCAATTACCTTTGATTTATAATGCATTTCCTAGTGATTAAAACTCTAGTTTTAGGAAATAATTCACCAGAGTGGTTCTGGAGTTACAAAAATTATTTCCTTGGATTATTAAGTATTGTTTGGTGGACTAAATCAAGGGGAGTTGGAATCTCTTCAGAACAATTATCAGAATGCCCTCTGGAAATTCCCAAAGGCAGTTATGGATGTTAGTTGTCTTTTTCACCAGAATAAATCTATAAGGGAATTTTATGTAATTCACAATACAAATGTTAGGTATTTATAATACCTTTCTTTATAACTTGTAATCATCATTTTTGGAATTACATAACTAAGGTGGTGATTTTATTAGTGAATAATACCTGCACAAAACAGTTTTATTCCTAATAAATCAACCATTTCTCAATAAATTATGATCTCCTAGGGTTTGAAAGGTATTGGTAATCCAGTGTACTGGGAGTTCGAATTAGATCAATACTATTTATGGTTTGACCTAGAGAAATTACTAAAGGCATAAACATGTTGTTTTTGTTGTTTTTATTACTAGAAATCCATAGTTTACCTTGGCATGGGACCAAGTGTATTGGTTGGGTATTTCAATTATAATCCAAAGTAGTTTGGGTTCAACCAATTTGGCTTTACCAAACTCCCTGGAACTCAATATTAGTGATAAGGATAGATCTTAGAAGAATTATTCCCAGGAGATATCCATTGGGCATTACCACTAGACGTTTAGCAAGCTTCTATGGTGAAACAATGGTGAAAATGAGGTGGGGAGGAGGAGGGGCGATTAGATCTTCTGTGGAGGAGAGAGGAGAAGTGAGTGGAGTGTAGGTGATAAAGGTGGCAAAAAGGTGAAAAGGTGGCGAAATTACTCGAGGTGCATCCAATGTAATATGCGCCTTGTATACATAAAATCCCTAAGGCGCATCCGGTAGATGCGCCTTGAGTGTCTGGAGCCTACCACCCTACGGTCCCACATCACTTACTCGAGGCTCATATCCCAGTGATGCGCCTCTAATAACTAAAAATACTCGAGGCGCATATACAGTGGTGCGCCTCCTATATTGTAGCACGTACCACAAATGGGACCACACAACTTACTCGAGGCACATCTAGTCCATATGCTCCTCAAGTATTTGAACTACTTGAGGCGCATCTATAGCCTATGCGCCTCGAGTAAGTGGGGGCAGCCAGATCTAGTTCGTACATGCGATATAGGAGACACTGAAGGGAATAAGCCCGAGAGGCAATAATAAAGTGGTTATTATCGTATTCGTTATTTATGATAAATGTTTATTTTGCATGCTATAATTGTATTAATACGGAACCGTTATTACATGTGTGTTTAATGAACAAAAAGAAAGTTCCTAGTTATGCCTCTCTTATAAACTAGCTTGTTGATTAACAAGATGATCAAAGATTTCCTGATCATGGACATTGGATGTTGTTAATAACGAGGTCACAACATTGTTGGAATGATGTGATGAACATTCATCCGAAGTATAGCATTATGATCAAGGTCATTGTGTTTATATTTCTATAACATAATACTAAGTAATCTTAGTCCTTAGACCATGAGATCATGTAAATCACTAACACCGGAAGAGTATCTTGATAACATCAAACGTCACACCATAACAGGGTGATTATAAAGATGTGTTTAGTGATACGAAGGTGTTATATTGAGGCTCATGGATCAAGAGTGGAATTTGTCCATCCCGATGACGGATAGATATACTCTGGGCCCTCTCGGTGATATCACATTAGTTAGCTTGTAAGCAAATGATTTGATCACTAGAATGTTATATCACGGGAATGAGAAAAGAGTACATGTTGGTAACAAGATCATACTAGGTATGGAGATACCGATGATCGAATCTCGGACATGTAACATATCATGAGACAAAGGGATTGAGTTACATGCATATAAGGTTCACACGATCACAGAAGTCATCGTTGAATGTGTGGGAGTCAGTACAGATCTCGAGGTCTCGCTGCAGATTATTGATCGGAGAGGGGTCTCGATCATGTCTACATTATTCGCGAACCGTAGGGTGACACAATTAAGGGATACCGACACCATTTGGAGAAAATGATATGCCAGAGAAAAAAAAGGAAAGTGCAGCAATTTATTTCACTAGATACCGGAATCGTTTCGGTTGAAATTGCTGAAACTGGTTCTGCATGTGAAATTGAAATGTTGTAAGGGGTTTTATGTGAATGTTTGTTAATTAAATTAATTAACAAAATTATGAATAAATAAATAAAATAGTTTTATTTAAATGAGAGCTTGTATTAATTTTGGTGGAAAATTAATGCATGTGAGTGGAATTGTGAGTGGAGGTGCGTTTATGTGAGTGGATCTTCCACCACATGAATGAGGGAGAGGTGGGGGCAACCTCCTTGGCCGGTTGCCATGCCCCCTTGGTCAGCCCCGCCCCTATAGTAGTAACCCCTCCTCTCACTTCTAACTCACACCTCCTCGTGAAGGATCTCTCCCCCTTTAGAATTTCCTCATGGTCTCGGATCAGCGAGATACATGTTCCCGGTGGCTTTTTCTGGAAGCATTTGTTGCTTCTGCTGCTTCGCTGGAGTGAGGGCGCGGAGGTTGTCGGGGTACCCGGATGTGTGTGCAATCACGGATGCACCACTGCTTTGCGGTGCTGGACTTGATGGTGCTGGACCGGCTTGACCAGATGGACTTCGTCACGATCTTGAGATCGGCAAGCGTTCGACTACATCATCCATGAGTACAACCTCGTTAACGCTATTCGGTCTTCGAGGGTATGTATTATATGGATTTATATCCACCTATTGCTTGTATCTAGTAGATAGATCTTGGTACTTAGTTGTTCCCATCGTAGGAATTTTTTGTTTTCTATGTTGCGAACCCTACAGTGGTATCAGAGCCGGATCTATGCGTAGATGCTTTGCACGGGTAGTACACATATGAATATGTGGGCGTTGATGGTCATGTTATTACTTCTTCCTTGTTCTTTGGATATTGGTGGCATAATGGGATGAAGCGGCCCGGACAAACTTTACATGTCCTCGCACATGAGACCTGTTCCACTCTTGACATGCAACTAGTTTTGCATAAGTGGCTTGCGGATGTATGTCTCTCCTACTATAGTCAATATCTGATTTACAAGAAGTTGTCAATAATTTTATTATCATCGTTATGGTTCCATGTTCGTAGGTAAGAACGATTCTATCTCCGAAAGCCCTCAGCCACGTAAAACTTGCAATGGATAAATTAGAAGCGTATAGTTTAGATTCTTGCTGGGATAGTGTCATGATATGGTGATGTTGTAAGTAAAAGTACAAGTCAATACTCTTACAACACACATAACGTGTAAGTTCCATAGACCTTGGCCTTACACATAGATGAATGATGACGATCATACCAAGATGCACATGATGGAGATCAAGTGCAAGAACCATATCATTTCACTTTTCACATAAGATGTTTTGTTGCATCTTATATTGCTAGTTTGGCGTTTTATTAGCATAATAAGATGATCCCTCATTTAGATATCAAGATAAAAAATGAGTTCTTGCTTAAGTATGCACCGACAATGTTTCTTCGCTTCAAGACATCACGTGATGATCGGGTCTACTTAAATCCACGAGCATATCTCGGGTGTAAGACAATTTTACACATGCAAATACTAAGGTTCTTACTTGGTGAGCCTAGCATGTACAACATGGCCTCGGAACACGGACAGAAAGGTTAAGCATGAGTCATATGTTTTGATATGATGACCATATGGATGCTCGCCTTTGAAGCTACACCGACTCACGTGATGATCGGACTTGGTGTAGTGGATTTGGTTCATGTAATCACCAAAAAGACATGAGGGATGTTGTTTTTGAGTGGGAGTTCATTTCTAATTTGTATTACTAGAACTCAATTTATCATAAACTAAATCAAAGTGAATTTGCATAATGTGTTGTAGTCATTGGCATTCGTTCACCACCTTATGCTTAGTTGTAATTGAGATAATAGAACTATAGAATTCTAGATATTTACTTTACAAACTGGTATCGTATTGTGTTGAGTGTCAATCTAAAGTTTAAAGTCCTATTGCAAACTTTCAGCAAACTATGTTTACTCCATGAAGTATAATAATTAGTATTAAATCAAGAGTGACAATTCCAGTGTTAGTACTTAAGTATCATGTTTGCCTCCATGATTCTTAATTTAAATATTGAGATTATCTAGGAGCTAAAATAATTGTTTTAGAAACCATCATGTGTGGCACATATAACGATATCTGAAAAAATGTTTTGTTTGCAATATGATAGAGTATAATATATGTTCTCATATTGGATGAAAATTTGCAAAGGTTGGAGATGCTAGACATCCCAATCATCCAAAAGGGTTTTGGAAAGTAATGTTATACTCACGATTCGCCTTGATAAGCTACATTAGATTTGTAACATCCCAAAAATCATAGTTTCAAAACTCATTCATATCATCCTTGCATCATTCATCCATTTAGGGTTTTCTTAAAAATCATTTAGAAATGGAAGTTGGTGCTATGATTTCATGTGGACAATTTATCCCAAATGACCATCACCCTTTGAAATTTGAAAGTTTAAATACTTGTTGCTTGCCTCCATTGATGGAAAGATTAAGTGAAACTTTTAAAACCAAGTTTTCAAATTTAGAAATGGATTCAAAGTCCTTTTTCAACTATTTGCAAACTAGAGCAAATCTCTGTTACTTTGAAACCCAAGCTTGACCAAGCTTTGCCAAGTAACCACTTGGTTAAAAATGACTGTTTATGAAACCACAAAACCCTACAAAATTCCCAAAACAGTTTAGATTCAAAAGGATTTGAATTCATATCAAAAACCATTCCAGGAAATAGAAATAGAAAAAGAATAGACTTAAACAAAAGGAAAAGGCCGCGCGGCCAGTAACTGGCCCAGCAGCCAATCAAGCCCAGCAAGCCCACCCGGGGATCACCTTTTCTTCTCACACGCGCGAGCACACGCAAACAGTCGCCGACAACCTGACCACCAAGACTATGCGCTGACGACAAGCGGGACCAGACCACGTCGTCCTCGTCTTCCCCAGACTGCGCCTGCGACCACGTCGCTGCGGCAGTGATGGCCGGTAATGGCGCGGAGTAATGGGGCAATTGTAACTACCTCGGTGAACTACGCTCCTAGATACAAGCCTGGATGAGTGGTAGTGGTTGAAATAGTACGGTGGGGCCCCAAAAGCCACTCACTGGTAGTCCTTTCAGACGTCCCAACCACTACCCTCTCAACGGGACTGACGGGCGGCGTGGTCGGCGAAGGGATCAACTACGACACAAGTGGGTATGTACGCAAGCCACCATACAAGAGTACATCGAGCCATACCATCTAGAAAGAAAGGAATATAGCAATGCCATACGGCAAGATTCAAATGACCTAAATAGATCTATATTTTAGGATACTTCCTCATACAACACACATCAGAGTATCAAGCGGAAGCGGCAAACAAGTATGGATAAGAAGCAAATCGGCATAAGATGCCATAGAAATAAGCACATCCCAACTACAGGTCTCACGGATCCCGTTCGGAATCTCTACACCGAAGCGATCGTTGCCCACATCTTGACTTCTTCCACCCAAGATCCGTCACGAGAAGGTACCTGTTCATCTGAAACAAGAATTTATCGTGTGAGACCCTAAGGGTACTCAGCAAGTCTTAATGCCTCTAAAGGGGACACAACCTGGGGTGACGCAATTGCAGCGAAAGATAAACCCTAACAGTTCTACAGATAAACGCTAAACCATCCGCCTAACCAATGATAGACGGATGTCCGTGAATTAAGAACAACAGTTATAATGGTAATTTCATCAGATCCATCCTCCTCCCTGCTTACCAACAAGGAAGCGGACGAACAACCCCCCATCCGTTGGCAATTTTATTAACCATTCCATGAGTGTTGCACTATTTACTAGTCAAGTTACTTAGTCAGATTAAGGCGGTACTTTAGTTATGCTTGTCTATGATCAAGAAACTGTGCTCCAAGTCGTCCATATCCGCGGACACGGCTTTCAGAAAGTTTTACCCGGCCGGGGTGCACCAATAGCAACACACGCTCGATCAACCTCGGAAAAACCAAATCAAAACCCAACGAGGCTTTCACGACTGAACAATCACAGAATTCAGAAATATTTCAGGGGGCCACCCCTTAAGTAGATCCCGCAACGAAGCCAGCTGACTCCGAGACGGGCTCAAGGTTTGGGTATACGGCTGTGAACGACTGGGAACCCGAAAGTGTGGCTGGGCTTGTCGACACCGCGGAATCGTGTCCCGATCCTAAACAGTACAGTGTGCTCCTCGCACAATTTAAATACAGAAAGGTAGCATGGCATAAGTACAGGATAGTAAATAAAACCTCAAACTAGTTTGTGGCCCCAAGAAATAAGACGGAATCAAGCTCTGGCTCAGGGGGGTCCCATATACCTCCCGGATGTGGATAGCGCGATAAATCAAGGAACAGGAATCAAGTACTCGGGGTCTTACGGGACACAAGTGAGCAGGAAAAACCAAATAGCAGATGTTGCTCACCGGTGCCACTTTCTTTAGTTATCCCATACTACTCAGGTTAAGTTGTTTAGGTACCTCATTATCCAACAGACACTCACATACCCTACACATGCTGTTCTACGACTCGGATGGCTCAAACAACTCCTATAGTAGTGGCTCATGGGATGGAGGAACAAGCTTGGTGGGGTTTAAAAGTAAAGGCCATGCATACTTGGGATTCAATTTAATGCAATCGCGACTCAATGATGCAAGAATAAGATAGAGGCAATAGGTATTGTATGTATGCAAGCATGTGGAAGTGCTTGCCTGTTAACTCAGTTGAAGCGAGGGACGGATCTGGGTAGTGCTCCTGGTTCTCTTGATATAACCCCTGCTCAGTGTCTATCCGATAAAAACCAAACAAACAAGGCCAACATGAATATAGAGCACAAGCATATGAATAAGATGCATCAAGCAAACAATCATGCCATGATGAATGATGCACAATTTACATGGCAAGTAAGGTAGCATGGCATGGTGAGGTGTGGAAGACAAGTAATAACATTTTAATGGGGTTTTGGAATCACATTTGTTGTCATAACACTGGCTGTACCCTATATTTTTATATGATGCATGCTGCAATTAAAGTCATGGATAGCATAAACAGAAAGGTCTCGTCGAGCTGATCATTTTAGACATATCATTTGCTAAATTTGGAATTATAAATCAAAAGTTATAAATTCCAGTGGCATTTGTGGTAATTTAGGTAAACTTGGAATTTTAATTGTGCAAAAGGAAATATGGATGGCATATTTGGAATCCTCTCATTTTTCTGATATCCAAACATATATTGTTTGTATTATTTGGACTAATATATGAAAAGTTGTTTGAATCCGAAATTTATTTGAATTTTAAATACTCAGAAAAGATTTGAATAAATAAACAGACCCAGACAAACTATTTACACCCAACCTATTCCAGCCCTGGTCACCCAGTGGGACAAAGCACCTGGACCCACATGCCAGCGGCTAGGAGGGGGAAGGACCGCGGGTTTATACTCGAAAACGCCAGGAGCCTTTTTATAAAAAGCCATCTGACGCTGACAGAGGGCTCCAAGGACCGCGGGTTGGGGCAAAAAGGGGCCAGGGGTTTTTTCGCAAAACGACCCACTGGTACTGTGGATCTTCTCTCTGAAACCTGACGGCAGCGAGAGGAAAGGGGGCGCTGGCTCGATCCGCGATCATGGACGCGCAATGGCGGCAACCACTGGGCTGGGCTTAGGGCTGAGGACAGGAAGGAGGGAGGCGGCTAGAAGAGGCTCTCGCGCGCAGATGCGGTCTGGCAGGTGCACGCTCGCCGGTGCACGCGGTGTGCTCGGCGAAACGATCGTCGTCGGAAGAGGCGGAACAGAGCATGTCTAGGGAGGTCGAGGCTCACCGCGGTGGTGTCGCGTGGCGAGGCTGGGTGAAGCGATCGACGGAGCGGCTCGCGGACTGAGGAGCTAGGGTTTCGACGGGGCGGCGCCGGCGTGCAGGCTGCTGGGGCTTCTCCTCCTCGCGTCTGGCTCCAGGGCGTCGCAGACGAGCTTCCGAGGCTTCCCCGACACCCGCTACTCCGCGCCCGCCTCCTGGATGCGCGCGTGCTGGCGAGGTAGACGGCGTGGCCGGCGAGAGGGAGCTGGGGCGGTGGAGAAGGAGGGCAGGGGAGCGCGGCAGGCTCCTGGGCGGATCTGGGGGCATCTGAGAAGGGAAGGAAGAGGATAAGAACGAGGGCGAGGTGGGGCTTGCGTGGGGGAGGGGCAGGTCGGCTCGGCCACTTTTGCACCTCCCTCACATGCTCGGCATGGGCCAGGGGGGTTGCGCGGCAGAGCTGGGGGAGGGAGAGAGGCTGGCATGTGGGGTAGGCGAGGCCAGGGGCAGGCAGGTGGCCCTGGGGTCGTGGGCAGGTGAGGCAGAGAGGGAAGAAAAGAGGGGAGGGGAGAGGGCCGGCTCGGGCTAGGGCTAGGGTTAGGGGGTCCCTGGTCGTGTGGGGGGCAGGTTAGCTGGTAGATGGTGCTGGGGTGGGGCCTGCATGGAAGAGAGAAGGGGAGAGATGGAGTGGGGCATGGGTGACCATGGTGGGAAGAGGGAGAAGAGAAGGGTGCTTAGGGTTTGTTTAGAGGAAGGTGTAGATTAGGTGTTTGTTTTAGCTAGGATGGGGAGGTGTCATGGTAGATCTTAGGGTTTAGCTAAGAGAGGGGAAAGGATAGAAGGATGGCTCTTAGCACTTGATCATGCATGCTCCAAACTAGCCTTAGCAAGATCAAGCAAGAAAAGAGGGAGAGGGAGAGAGAGATGGCCATGTGACGATGGGGTGCTCTTTGGTCCATGCATGCTCCAACATTGATCAAGCAAGATCCAAGAGCAAAGGAGGGTTTTAGGGTTGTGCATGCCTCATGAGCACATGTGTGTGCATGGGGCATGGGGGTAGGGGTTTTAGCTAAAGGGGAGAAGAGAGGTAGATGATATGATGAAGAAACTACAAGCCCAAAACAAGATTAAGCAAAGGAAAAGATGATCCACTAGAATTCAAGCAAAATCCAAATACTAGAAAAGGTGGCACTTGCATGGCCCATGCAAAATAATTAATGCCACATTTATCCTTGTGAAAACAATAATATTCACATGGCATTATCCATATGCATTCCCAAAAGATGGGCAAGGCCAAGCAAAGATTATGAGTGGAATCCAACCAACCAACATGAGCTAGAGATAAATCAACAAAATGCCAAGATCAGATTAGTTGGATGGTGGAATTCTAAGGTGGTGAAAGAAAAGGTGGTGGAGTCAATAAGAGAGATGCCCTCAACTCAACTTGGGCATTTAACAATACATATCAAGAGCCAAATACAATATCAAGAGGCAAATACAATTAATCATGCACATGAGATAAGAACCAAACAAGAAAGGGTTTTATATGATGCTCAAATGCAAGGTGACATGATGACATGAGCATGATATGATGATGATGCAACAATTATATGTTGGAAGTGGCCCATTTTATTATTATAACATGTAGCATTACAGGTGTTAGACAACTGGGATGCTACAGCAATAATCCTCGAGCGTTTCTTGTCGACTCCCCGGCTATAAGACCCTCTCTGCCCCGCGATCTTTTTCCCTCAAACACCTCGCTCACTCCGCCCCCAGGCTGCCCTCAATCCTCCGCGAATCGCCGCTGACAGAGCCCTCTCCGGCGAGCGATTCAGGTGAGCCTCGTGTTCCCCTCTGTCTATCGTTCTTGCTGCTTGACTCAGTGCATCCTTGCGCACCTCCTGACCACACTAGTCCATCTTGTACTGCCCCAGGTCGCCAATTCCACTCGACACCGCGAGCACTGACGGCGATATCAACTCCGGCGAGTTTTTCCGGTAGGTACAGACCACCCCTCGCCTCCCCGTTCATGCACACAACTTTCCCTTGACCCTGTGAACCTAATCGTATCGCTCTTTTGCTTTGAGGTGGTTCACAGCGGCGTCCACGACGACCACCTGACGCACCCGACGCCGCCACGAACTCCGGTGAGCAATCACAGCCGTGTCCGAGCGCCCCCTGACCAACCACGAGTACGTCGAGCCTCGCCAAGATCTTCTGAGCACGGTGAGCTACTCCTCGTTCTCCCTTACCCCCTGTAGCGCCGCCTCCGTCAACGACTGACAGCTCCGCCGCTCCGCCGCCAGATCCTAGTCCGTACGATAGCAGCCGTCGGATCTTTATCGTAGCGCTAGGATAGAATCACTTACTCTGAAGCGGTACGCGATCTGAGCCGCCAGATTTCATTTAAATCCTATGGCTGTAGTTCTCGATCCGATGCGAAGCGCTACGGGCGAATGAAAACACGACGCGTGGCAAGGTTTGGATTAAAAACAGAATTTAAAACCTGATTTAGATTCAAACTTCAAATGCTCATAACTTTCAAATGACACGTTAGATTTTTGCAAACTTTATACCGTTGGATTCAGTGAAACAAGGCCTTTCTAAATATCCAATTTGTTTAGCATATAGTAACAGTTAAAAATGATTTTATTTGTGGAAACAAGTTTAGGGCTATTTTGATTATAGATTTATGTTATAAATTGTTTTGTGGCCAAATAAGTTTATTGGGTAAATTTGTGACATTTTGAGTAACTGTAGTCATGAACATACTTGGTAGAACTTTCAAAAATTCAACACTTGGTAAATTCTTGCATGCATGCATTCATATTATTTTTGATTGTATTTAAATTGTGTGTAATTGTATGTTCCATTTCCTGTGTAGATTTTGCTAGTGATTGTGATTGTGAAGAGTGCTACTCTCCACACTACCAAGGAAAGTGATATTTTCATGAATATTCCTGTCCTAAGTTTTATGCTAGCATTAGTTATTTTGCTAAGTGTTGCATGATATTTTGCTTAGTACTAAGTTGGGAAATCCTAAGTAGAGTGAAATAGTAGAATTGCTAGGGACATTTTCCTAAGTTAAGTTACCATATTTTTGCCTAGCCTAGCTTATAGCAAACAAGGGTGGTAAACATCTATATACTATATGATAAAAATATTCTAAGTCAAGAGACTTATATTTTCTTAATAAAACAACTAAGACAAATGAACCTCCTGGGTGGAATGGGATGTTTGGGTTATGTTGAGTGGTTACACAAGGCCATGGACTTGGGTTGTGTATCTCACTTGTGGAATGCCACCCAGGCACAAAGGGATTTGGAGGCCAAGTGTGGAGAAAGCTTACAGTGCAACCACTTGGCAAAATGGGCTCTGCCATGATCATATAGGTTGCTAGAACTTAGTCATTTGGACAGTTGGTGGTAGATGGGATGATAGGTTGGAACGCGTCCATTTGACTAAGGAAAGGCTTCTGAAGGGTCCTGTCTTGGGAAACCAAGTCTAGTGGGGAAAGTGCACAACCTCTGCAGATGGAAAACCTAAGTACTTAGCCTTGTCCAAGGAAATGGACATTTTTGAGCATCAAGACATGGAAGCCACAAGAATCTCATCACTCCAATTTCTAAGTAAAAATTTGTGGGTGAACAAGGGTGAAGGACCTCAATGTCTATTGATGGTTTCCTTGGGAATGTTTTTGACAAAGAAAAACTTAGTAATTTCAACTAATAGGAAAAACTTATTTTTAAGCAAAGCAAGCCAAGCTACACTAGCCAAAATGCATATAGTATTGTAGTCCACTTAAAATATATTAAGGTATCACTTGCCAATACTATTCCAAAGTATTGACCCTCTGTGGCTGTAACTTGTGATGTTGCAGGTTACTCCGATGATGATTAGGAGTCATGAGTCTACACTCAACATGCTTGCCTGTGGCACATGAAGATGAAGACTTGTGTTTATTTATTTATTCCTAAAAACTCTTGTATTAGGCCTATGGCCTGGGTTGTAAAAGACTATGTTTTATCTCTGGAATGAATGTAATAAACGACCTTTGTATCTGTGTACTTCATCTTAAACTGTGGATGCTAGCATTGATCCAGGGACTAGCATTGCAATCACAGGGATCCTTTCCTTTATAAAGGAGGGGTCTAACAAGATTGATCATGAAATTCGTCATGATAAGGATGAATAGAAGATGTATATAAAGTGTTTACTACACTAAAAGATTACTAAAGAATGGATTTTGAAAGAACGCCAATCACTTGATGATGGTGATCTATTTCAAAGTGCAAGTCCAAATGTATTAGTATTTAAATATACACGCTTTGCACTATGTGTCATGTATATGGCGCCACTTTTGATGTTGATAGATTCTTTTAAAAGGAAAAGGAAATGCTGAAAGAGAATCTATAAAATACATTTGGCAGAAAAGATTGGAAATATCCAGTTTAGGTATATAGATGATATACATGTTATGGTTGTATTCTTTGCTTGTTAAACAATGTGGTTCTTGGGTATTGAATACCGAATTGGTTGTATGAAATTTCATACAGAATGACGCAATTCATGAACCACAATTGCCTAAGTAACTAGTAAGAGAATATGTGATGATGTTCATAGAAAACAAACAAACCATTGTTTGTATTTCTCATTGACATCAAATCTTGCCTTCAAGGTTTGTTTTAATAATAGTTATTTAAATCAGGTATTATTAGAACAAAGATTGTTCAAATAATTACCGTATTCCATATAAGATGGATGATTTACAAATCTATTTGGAGAAATCACGTCCATAAAACCTAATGCTAAAATGTCGCAAGACAAATGATTGAAAGATCACTTACGAAGTGACATCACCGTTTAAATTATATTGGAAAGAAACATGAAGAAACTCCATTTTCATGGATTTTTGGAGTCTTTGATTTGATAAAATGACGCTTGTGAGACTTTCCTTGGGATAATTAAAACTTCGTTCAAAGGCCAAAGAAGAACGAACGACTAAAATATTGGAATTTATACATATCGATGTATGTAGTCCATTATGTATGGTCATAAGCGATGGATTTCAACTTCATATGCTTTCTCCGAAAATTTGAGTGAATATTCACTTAATGAGAAAGAAGTATGAAATATTTTAAAACATTCAAAGACTTCCAAGATGAAGTGGAAAATCATTGTAACAAGAAAATAAATAATTTATGATTTTATCATAAAGGGATTTATTTGAGTTGAAAGTTTAGCAAAACACCTAGATTTGCATCTCCCGAAACACCATAGTAATATGGAGTGTTTGAGATTTGTAATGAAACCTTGTTTGACATGGTTGGATCAAAGGTGTTATTTATAAAACTGCCATTATGTTTTGAAAGATTAATGCCTTAGAGACTACTGCTTTTACACTGAAAAGAGCTCCATCTTGATCCGTTGAAATGACACCATGTAAGTTATGGTTTGGGGTAAAACCCAAGTTGTCCTTTCTTAAATTTGGTATGCTAAGCATAAGTAAGATGTTTACAACCAAAGTCGGATGAGCATGTCTTTGTAGGTCATTTCAAATAACCATTGGGTATTCCTCCATAACACCGAGGACAAAAGGGTTTGTCACTTGAAACGTGAAGTTTCTTGAAAAAGGAATTTTTCGCAAAAGTTAAGTGGGAGGACTATAGAACTTTGATAAGGTAACGAACCTTAGCTATATGTGCTGAGTTGCGTAACGCTAGAAAATGATCCGGAGGCAGCCACAATGCTCATGGCTCACGTTCCTCAAAGTTTGTGGTCACGGAGATCTAAGTTCCTATTGAACCAAGTAGATCGGATAAACAATCAAATGCTAAGATTTGAGAGTAAATCATTGTTGTTTGACAATGATGAACCGACTACATGCAAAGAAACGATGATGGGCCCTGACTCCGTCAAATGGCTTGAAGCCATAAAATCCATGATAGTTCTATACACGAGAAATCAAGTTTTTTGAACTTGGAAGACCCTCCGAAAAGGTGTAAAAACCTATCGGTCGTATTTGGATCTATAAAGAAATAGACATGGATGATTCACATCTATGAAATAGTCGACTTGTCATGAAGTATTTTACGACAATGTTCAAGGAGTTGACTATGACAAAATTTGATCTTTCATAGTGATATTCAGTATGGACGGATTAATGTAGCAACCGCTACATATAATTTTGGTATATGATAGCTGAATAAACAAAACAAAGTTCTTCTAATAGAATGGTTACCTAGGACGTGTACAAGACACGGTCCAAAGGGTTTTGTTAATTCAAAGGATGCTAAAAAGGGCATGCAAACTTCAATGGTTGAAGTAAGCATCGCGGAGTTGGAATCTTCACCGTGATGAAACTGTTAAAGGAGTTTTCATCAAGAAACGATGAAGATGCTTTCATTTGCAAGAAACTAAGTGGGAGCGCTGAGACATATTTATAATACATTATGTGGATGACATCTTGTTGATTGTAAATGATGTACTATCTTTTATTGACAAAGGTTAAGGATTTCATTTCAATGAAAGACTGAGGCAAAACCCGAATATTTAGCATGAATGTCTAAATGGATAGACAGTGATGCTAATATGGTCGTCTCAAACGTACATATATGAGATATTGAAGGGGTTCAATATAGAAACGACGAGAAAAGGATCTTGTCGCATGGAAAATAATTGAATCAAAATTCAAGTGTACTAACAATTGGTAAGTGAAACAAGATTCAAGTGCTTTGACGCTTGATGAGTGAAATCACAAGAATGTTTTGATCAATCAAACCATGATATGTACACATCCAGATATTTCCTATGCTTTAAACGTTATGAGCATATACTAGAATGAATCACAAGATGATCATTGGACGATAGTAAGGAAATTCTTATGATATTTTGGAACAACTAAGAATATATTTGTGTAGAGGTGACAAATAATTACAAATAGTTCATTGTAAAGCATTACATTGATACCAGTTTTTTCACAAGATACAAAATTAAGTCTATCTCAATTTAAACTTTGGGTGGCATAATGAAATGGAAAGGAGTTTCCATGACGGATTTGGATGGATTCCACAGTTAAGACATTATGATGGATACTACAATAAAAGGCTAAGTATATGACTGCTACAGTAGCAACAAAGGAGGGCATTTGTGTCAAGTAGTTTGTTATCAAACTAAGGTGTGGTTCTAAATGGGCTAACAATAAAGATATATTGTACGAAAATAGTATCGACATGATTTAACTCCAGGGAACTAAAGGTCTCACCAAAAGACCAAATTTATACAATGTCATCTCATTGGAGAATGAGTGATGCGTGAAGACGCAAAGACATGCAAATACACACGAACCTGTAAGCGTCAGATCCGTACATTATGTTAACCACTTGCAATTGCGTATATGGAACACCAGAAAGCCATAGGTGTTCAATATGCAACGTTTTCAAACAAGATTATTGTCTCTAGTGCAAGTGGGAGACTGAAGGGAATATTCCCGAGAGGAAATAATAAAGTGGTTATTATTGTATTCCTTATTTATGATAAATGTTTATTTTGCATGTTATAATTGTATTAATATGGAAACATTAATACATGTGTGTTTAATGAACAAAAAGAAAGTTCCTAGTTATGCCTCTCTTATAAACTAGCTAGTTTGATTAACAAGATGATCAAAGGTTTCCTAATCATGGACATTGAATGTTGTTAATAATGAGGTCTCAACATTGTTGGAATGATGTGATGAACATCCATCTGAAGTATAGCATTATGATCAAGGTCATTGTGTTTATATTGCTATAACATCATACGAAGTAATCTTAGTCCTTAGACCATGAGATCATGCCAATCACTAACACCGGAAGAGTATCTTGATAACATCAAACGTCACACCGTAACAGGGTGATTATAAAGATGGACTCAGTGCTACGAAGGTGTTATGTTGAGGCTGATGGATCAAGAGTGGAATTTGTCCATCCCGATGACAGATAGATATACTCTGGGCCCTCTCAGTGATATCACATTAGTTAGCTTGCAAGCAAGTGATTTGATCACTAGAATGTTATATCACGGGAACGAGAAAAGAGTACATGTTAGTAACGAGATCAAACTAGGTATGGAGATACCGATGATCGAATCTTGTACATGTAAAATATCGCGAGACAAAGGGATAGATGCGTATAAGGTTCACACGGTCACAGAAGTCATCGTTGAATATGTGGGAGTAAGTACGGATCTCCAGGTACCGCTGCTGATTATTGATCGGGGAGGGGTCTCAATCATGTCTATATTATTCGTGAACCATAGGGTGACACACTTAAGGGATAAAGACACCATTTGGAGCAAATGATATGCCAGAGAAAGAAAAAGGAAAGCGCAGGAATTTATTTCACTAGACACCGGAATCGTTTCGGTTGAAATTGCTAAAACTGGTTCTGCATATGAAATTGAAATGTTGTAAGGGGTTTTATGTGAATGTTTGATAATTAAAGTAATTAACAAAATTCTGAATAAATAAATAAAAGAGTTTTATTTAAATGAGAGCTTGCATTAATTTTGGTGGAAAATCAATGCATGTGAGTGGAATTGTGAGTGGAGGTGTGTTTATGTGAGTGGAGCTTCCACCACATGAATGAGGGAGAGGTGGGGGCACCCTCCTTGGCCGGCAGCCATACCCCCTTGGGCTTCCCCCCTTCCCAATAAAAGGAACCCCTCCTCTGAATTCTCACTCACACCTCCTCATGAAGGATCTCTCTCCCCCCTTTAGAATTTCCCCATGGTCTCGGCTTAGCGAGATACATGTTCCTGGTGGCTTTTTCTGGAAGGATTTGTTGCTATCGCTGCTTCACAGGAGCGAGGGCGCGGAGATTTTCGGGGTACCCGGACGTGTGTGTGATCATGGATGCACCACTGCCTTTGCAGTGCTGTACTTGATGGTGCTGGACCGATGTCAACACCCGAATTTTTAATCACAGATGCCTGTTATGCCATACATCGCAATCCCAGGATTACCATTTTTGCGAGACATAACAGATTTCGATATCACAGTACATCATCCATTACAAACCATACATAAGGTCTTACACAAATAAGGATCTCATGATCCAGTTCTTAATACAATTCAAGCAACGGAATAACGTAAAGATAACAATAGCATAGGCGAAGCTCCATCTTCAGGGTCACATGCAATGCTAATGATGGGAGATGATCCTAGTTGTCGTAACCTTCCTGCGGTCCATCATCCTGATACACCTCTTCATAGTCTGGCCACGGGAATAGCCAGGGACAAAGCCATGAGTACTCTTTAAGTACTCGCAAACTAATACTAACAAGTGAAGGGGGTTTTTAATAGGATATAATAAGCTCTAGGGTTGTTTTGCAAAAATCCATATTTACCTCTAAAAAGCAAGAAAGCTAGTTGAAAGTTTTATAACACCTAAGTGGGAATTTGAATTTCATATCACAACTCTGTTGTGGTCAAGTCAAGTCATGAATCATTTCACAAGTCATTTTGAAAACATCTGACGGGGGAACAGTATGGCCACTCCAATTGTCCATAAACGCAGACGTAGCTATTCGAATGGTTTGACACTCTGTAGAGATTGTACACTTTCGCCACAACATTCGATAAATCCATCAGGAACAATCCTGAATTTACCATACTCAGTATGCGGATAATCAATCATAACCTTTCCATTACACGCCCTAGTATATGCACCTCTTCTGTAAGTTTGGCCTCCCAACCATGAACAACTGTCATCTTTGGTAATACACAGGTGGACAATCTTCACAAGGTAGGCTCAGCTCAAACCTTGGCCGCAAGGGAACCCATACTAAGGTATATAAATTTCGAGTCAAGCCCTACCCAATTTTCAGGTATTGTGGTTGTACGGTAAAATTGGAATGGTATCGCATCCAGACAACCATCAGTTTTATAAAGGGCTAAGGCTCAGGCCTTAGGATAACATTAGGATTATCTATCTTAGGCCAAATTTTATGCTCTTTATGCTACCTTCAATTATCTTCCTAGAATCTATAAGTCACTAAGTAAACTCTAAGAGAAAACTTAGATAAGGAAAATAGAGTATTAAGCTTTCACGTAAAACTAGGATTTGGTATCAAGGGGTGTATGCTTGCAGGTAAAACTTGCATGGTTTAGCTTGCTAAGATAGTAGTATAAGCTTGCTAAGTTAATGTGGCATCCCGCAAAACCACTACTAAAAAATCGCGTTAAATTTTTGCATTGCATCGTCATCATCATGCATTGTTTGCTAAAACTATTTTCGCAACGTCCGTTTTGTTTTCTAAAATGCCCCGTCTTTAATTCAAAACCCAAAAACCGGGTCGCCGGAATATTTTGTTTTGTTTAAATTGTTTTGCAGACGGTCCATGTAATTACATAAAACTTTTAATTAGTTTTTAGTGGGGCAGTCGAACGGGCCGAGTAGACCCGAACGACCACCCCTGTTTTTAAAACGGCCCACCCTGCCAACCCCATCTAAATCCTAAACCTACTAACTAATCTACCCACCCCTAGATCCACATCACTCCAACCAATCAACCGCTGACACCTCACCCCTCCTCTCCTCCCACCCAAACAATTGCTGCCACGTGGCCCAGCCCCTCCCCCTCTCTCCTCACACCCCACCCGCGCCCCCAGCACCACACACGCCTGCTGCCCTTCCCCTGCACCGATCCCAACCCCACCCTGGCCCCGCTCATGTTCCCCCACTCACGCACGCTGCTCAAGCCCGGCCTTCCCAGCTGTTCTGCCCGCACGCAGCCACCACCTCCCTGCCGCGTGGTGGCCCACCGCGGGACCCACCTCCCACGCACGCCCACCTCCCTCCCCTGTTCTTCTTCCACCTTGCGCTCACAGCCCCTCCCAACTTCCCTGCACCCCGTCGCTCCTCCCCGACCCCTCCGGCCTCCTCGACGCGGCGCCCCGCCTCCAGGTCCCCGCCGCCGCTCCGCCCCGGCTCCCTCGCGCCCGTGGCCTCCCCCGAGCCGCCGCCCTCGCCCGCCACCGAGCGCCTGATCACACGCTGCCTGCCCTCGCCTCTGCGCCGCCTCCGGCCGCCTCCAGCTGACGCCTCCGGCCCGGCGCTCCGCTCACGGCTGAGCCCGAGCTGTGCCCCTACTCCTCAGCTCACTGCGCCTCGCTGGCCGCCCTCCCGCCAGAGCGCCCCGCCTTCCCTCGCCGCTTCGCCGGAGTCGAGCCACGCCCGCCCGCTCCTGAGCACCGCCTGTCCTGCTCGCCTCGAAGCGCCGCATGAGCCTCGCCGAGCCGCTTCGCCTCGCGCCACCAAGTCCGGCCTCGACCTCGTCGCCCGCGCCTCCTCCCGCCTCGGCCCGCGCTCTGCCCGATCGCGATCAGCGCCAGAGGCCCCATCTCGCCCCGTGCTCGCCTCGCCGGAGCCCGGCCCGGCCCGACCGCGCCGTCCCTGGGACCCTCCTCGCCGTACCTGCCCCGCTCGCCTTCCTCGAGACCGGTCTTGTCCCTGCGACCAAGGCCGCGGTGCCCTGCCCTGCGTCCGCAGTACCGTCTCCGGGAACCATGCCGTTACCGACGCCTCGGGGGTTGCAGCCGATGTGCCCCTATGTCCATGTGCTGATGTTCTGACAAACGAGGTCGCCGTGAACCGTCAAGATCGTCCACCGCTGGTGCCACTCGAGATCAACAACGACAACGGCCGTCGAGACCCCAATGTCGAACCCCGAGTACTTCGCCGCGGAAACTAGGGGCGATGACGCCAATACGACAAGATCCGCCTCCCGGAGCGGCGAACCCCGGACCCCGATGAACCATGATCTACGCTACAGAACAGCAAGCCCCTCGGAGGGAAACCAACAAGACTACCGCCGGACGCCAAGATCGTCAATCGGATTCGAGAACACCGAGACCCAGAAGACTGCACCAAACCCGAGGGCTCGACATGGTCTTCCCTAGAGTACGTCAAGGTCGCTAAAGAACGCCAAGTGCTTCGCTCCGTTTTTCGAGACCCCGACATCGAAACGACAAGGTCGTCGCCATGACACCCGAAGATCACAGGTGTGACAAGTACCGTTTCCCGGACGCCAAGACCGACCCGATACGCCAGCCCGACAAGACCTTCGCGACGACAAGATCGGCCCCGACCTGGGTGAAGCCGGAGACCGCCAAGTACACCTTCCCGGAACACAAGATCTGCCCCGTTACCGAGAACGAGAGAACGATCCCGCCGAGCCCGAACCGTCGGACCCTGAGACCAACCCCGAATCCCGGAACCCCAAGATCGTCGAACCCTAAAAGTGTGACCCTTATCCGAGAACCCTATTTTATAACATAATAACAACTTGTTGCATATTTAATTGCCATCTCGCATGCATATCATTGGGTTGGGGCCTTATGCCGATTCACCTAATAAATAAATATGGGGCCCATATGCGGGCAAATCTAGCCTTATATTGGCCTCATTTAAACTTGTGTAGCGAACCAGTACTATCGTTTGCCATGCTAAACAACATTTAATATGCGGGGGTTTAAAAAACTCGAATCATATATTAAATGTCGGGACCCCGGTTCCGCTTAATATGACCTAATTGCATTGCACCTTTGCCATGCCATCCATCATGCATGCATCATGCCGATCTTCTGCCGTGTATTAAATATTGCATCCGGTGTTCCTTCTAGTGTTTTGCTTCTTCGCGGATAAGGCTGTTGAGTTGATGTGAGCTTCGCCCCGATCTTCGGATGAACCTTTCGGCAATGTTTTCAGGCGAGCATCTCCCCCTTTCTACCTATCTTACTTTTATAGTCTTTATTCCCTCCTGTTGATCTATTGCTATCTGTGTTGCGATGCTTTAGTTTCCGTACCTGTGATTACCGTGCAGCCCTATATTGCCTTGGACACACCCTATTACCTGTTGTTTGGTAGATAGTTGGACTTGCGCGTCGTAGTTGCTTGCTCAAGTGCTGATGTGTGTCGTCATACGCCACAGTTGCTGATGTATTGCCGCATGTTGAAGTTGGAGATGATTCTAGTTTTACTTTTCATCACTTTAATTTCTGTTTAACAAATAAAATTGAATAAGCAGAGGCATCGGTGGGTGATAGAAAATATTTGGTTTCCGAACGCCCACTTGTGTCCCGTAAGACCCCGAGTACTTGATACATTCCTTGATTTATCGCTATCCACATCCGGAGGTATATGGGACCCCCAGCGAGCTTGATTCAGTCTTATTTACGGGGCCACAAACTAGTTTGAGGTGTTTTTACTATCCAAGACTTATGCCATGCTACTGCTTTATTTACGATTGTGCGAGGAGCACACTGCATCTTGTTAGGATTTGTGACCCTTACGTGGTATCGACAGCGTTTGGGGACATCTTTGTCGTTACCACGACCCACAAACTTTGGGGTCCGTCTCGGAGCTAGCTTACTTTGTTGCGGGTGTACTCCAAGGGGTGGCCCCCTGAAATATTTCTGAATCCTGTGATTGTTCAGTCGTGAAAGCCTCGTTGGGTTTTGATTTGGTTTTTCCGAGGTTGATCGAGCGTGTGTTGCTATTGGTGCACCCCGGCCGGGTAAAACTTTCTGAAAGCCGTGTCCGCGGATATGGACGACTTGGAGCACAGTATCTCGATCATAGACAAGCATAACTAAAGTTTACTGCTATAAATTTGACTTATAATGACTAGTAATCAGCTTCACTATAATGGAATGGCTAATTAATACTGCCCACAATAGCTTGTTTGTTGACGCTGGCGACAATTGTTTCTGACTAGTAAGTATTGCAACTACAACGAAATGGCTGAATAAAAGTACCAACAACTGCTGGGTTTTGGGTTTATCTCATGCTACCTGTATCGGAATTAGTAATTGCTGCAACTATAACGGAATGATTAACTTAAAGGACCCACTGCTTACTTTATCAGGACGATTATCTATACCTGACTAGTAATTGCTTCAACGATAACCAAATAAGTAAAACTGCCAACTGTGTGAGTTCCTCGGTTGACTTCCTCGTTTGGTCTCGAGGGGGAAACACCAGGATGGGTTTGTTTGGTGCTAGCTTCGGGTTGGATCCGGTTAGGTCATTCTTACCCCTCTCTGATATCCGCCAGCTGTATCGAGTCTCTATAGGTTGTTTAGTGCATGCTGCCGCTGCCGCTTCAGTCCACCATACCTATGTAGGCGAGGACCGCCGAATTCTAGCCTCGCTGTCTTGGCCTCGATCGACGCTCCTTCTTTTTCCTTTGCCCTTTGTCGGCACCCTTTGTTTAAGGTTTTGAGATCGACGTCGTTAGGTGGTTACCCTTCCGGCTTGGCCTGGGCAGGGTTATGGACGCCATTGGTTATTCTTCAGGGCTCTTAGCCCCATTTGCATCTTGTCCGTAGCCGGACGCTATACCGTTTCAAGGTGATTTGGATCTTTGTATATTATATCTGTATCTTTGACTCTTTGAGTCGCGGTTATATCTATCTGCTCGTGGGTCCCATCGAGGACTGTTGTGTAATGTTATTACCGTTTTCCACCATACGAAAGTGCCTGGTGGGCACCTTTGAATCGTTTCTATGCGAGTTTGGCGAATTTTGCTCAAACTTGCATAGGTCCGATTCTGAGGGTGTTACAGAGTGGTATCAGAGCTCAGCAGTTGCGATACCCCACAAGTCCAGCCTGTAGGATAACCTAGCTAACGGCCGAAGCAGAGTGTCAAAACTATTTTGCAAAATCGGTTGGATAGTTCTGATTAGGTCTGATTTTACTCCTTACCCCTCTGCTATTCTCCTCTTACCTCTACGTGTTTTGAATCCGCTCTCATCTCTCTCTTCGAGTCCAGGATTTCTCGTGGTTGGGTTTCCGTCGTACCTTCAGGGTTTCGCCTTCTTCCTTTTGTAACGGAGGTGCTACGATCATCAATCTGCAACTTGTCTGTTGAACCTTCATCCGATCTTTTGTTCTTGAGATCCTTATCCATCTGTGTTCCTTGCTGGATATCAGTGTCGTTGAAAAACATATGAGAAGGACGAGCTTTGGTGAAGTTGGAGTATACCTTGAGCATGTGTTGTTCATGCCAATGGAACCATCGCGGAACCTAATCGTTGTGTCTTTCATACGATTTTTGCTGGCAACATTCCTTTGTTCCGGATACCATCTAAGAAGATCTTCAGTCTAATTCCGAGAGTTGGATGCTTAATCCGCTTATTCGTGTGCAGAGTAATGGTTTGAGTGTGGGATGGAGTAGCTACCCTACCACTGCTCTTATCATTCGCTCTTGTACGTCGAATCAGTGGATCCAGCGGTTTTACTCCGTCCATGGAAGTTAGAGGTGGCCTTATCGTTTGATACCTCTACCTTCGTCCTTTTTGTTCCCGGAGTGTTCTCTCGACGATTAGGGACAACGAACCTTTGTTGGTGGTGTCGCCGTTTTCCAGTTGAAGAAGGAACCCTCGTTAGTGGTGTCACGAGGATCTACACGAAGCGCGAAGGATCAGATCGCCGACCTTCCTTCCGGTACCACGAGGCGGATCTCGAGGGCGAGATCCCTTGTTAGTGGTGTCGAATTGTGGCATCCCGCAAAACCACTACTAGAAAATCGCGTTAAATTTGTGCATTGCATTGTCATCATCATGCATTGTTTGCTAAAACTATTTTCGCAACGTCCGTTTTGTTTTCTAAAATGCCCCGTCTTTAATTCAAAACCCAAAACCGGGTCGCCGGGATATTTTGTTTTGTTTAAATTGTTTTGCAGACGGTCCGTGTAATTACATAAAACTTTTAATTAGTTTTTAGTGGGGCAGTCGAACGGGCCGAGTAGACCCGAACGACCACCCCTGTTTTTAAAACGGCCCACCCTGCCAACCCCATCTAAATCCTAAACCTACTAACTAATCTACCCACCCCTAGATCCACATCACTCCAACCAATCAACCGCTGACACCTCACCCCTCCTCTCCTCCCACCCAAACAATTGCTGCCACGTGGCCCAGCCCCTCCCCCTCTCTCCTCACACCCCACCCGCGCCCCCAGCACCACACACGCCTGCTGCCCTTCCCCTGCACCGATCCCAACCCCACCCTGGCCCCGCTCCTGTCCCCCCACTCACGCACGCGTTCCGCGCCGCGCCTTCCCCAGTTGCCCCGTCCCCGCACGCGCGCAGCCACCACCTCCCTGCCGCGTGGTGGCCCACCGCGGGACCCACCTCCCACGCACGCCCACCTCCCTCCCCTGTTCTTCTTCCACCTTGCGCTCACAGCCCCTCCCAACTTCCCTGCACCGTCGCCCCGACCCTCCGGCCTCCTCGTGGCGCCCGCCTCCAGTCCTCCGCCGCCTCCGCCTGCTCCCTCGCGCCTGGCCTCCCTCGAGCCAGGCCTCCGCCGAGCGCCTGCCCCGCTCGCTCCGCCCGCCCGCCTCCGCCCTGACGCTCCCTCCGCCCCGGGCGCTTCAGCAGCCGCTGAGCCGGCTCACCCTCTGCTCGCTGCGCCGGCGTGCTCGCTCCGCCAGAGCGCTGCCCCCGCCTTCCCTCGCCTCACGGAGTCGAGCCACGCCTCCGCCCGCTCCTGAGCACCGCTGTCCTGTCTGGCCTCGAGCTGCCGCGCAGCCCCCTCGCGAGCTTCCCCGCCTCCGCGCCACCAAGTCCGGCTCGACCTCGTCGCCCGCGCCCTCCTCCCGCCTCGGGCCCGCGCTCTGCCACCGCGATCAAGCGCCGCCAGAGGCCCCATCTGCCCGTGCTCGCCTCGCGAGCCGGCCCGCCCGACTGCCGCCCACAGGACCCTCCTCGCCAGTACCTGTCCTTCGCCTTCTCGAGACCGGTCTTGTCCCTGCGACCAAGGCCGCGGTGCCCTGCCCTGCGTCCGCAGTACCGTCTCCGGGAACCATGCCGTTACCGACGCCTCGGGGGTTGCAGCCGATGTGCCCCTATGTCCATGTGCTGATGTTCTGACAAACGAGGTCGCCGTGAACCGTCAAGATCGTCCACCGCTGGTGCCACTCGAGATCAACAACGACAACGGCCGTCGAGACCCCAATGTCGAACCCCGAGTACTTCGCCGCGGAAACTAGGGGCGATGACGCCAATACGACAAGATCCGCCTCCCGGAGCGGCGAACCCCGGACCCCGATGAACCATGATCTACGCTACAGAACAGCAAGCCCCTCGGAGGGAAACCAACAAGACTACCGCCGGACGCCAAGATCGTCAATCGGATTCGAGAACACCGAGACCCAGAAGACTGCACCAAACCCGAGGGCTCGACATGGTCTTCCCTAGAGTACGTCAAGGTCGCTAAAGAACGCCAAGTGCTTCGCTCCGTTTTTCGAGACCCCGACATCAAAACGACAAGGTCGTCGCCATGACACCCGAAGATCACAGGTGTGACAAGTACCGTTTCCCGGACGCCAAGACCGACCCGATACGCCAGCCCGACAAGACCTTCGCGACGACAAGATCGGCCCCGACCTGGGTGAAGCCGGAGACCGCCAAGTACACCTTCCCGGAACGCAAGATCTGCCCCGTTACCGAGAACGAGAGAACGATCCCGCCGAGCCCGAACCGGACCTGAGACCAACCCAATCCGGAACCCCAAGATCGTCGAACCCTAAAAGTGTGACCCTTATCCGAGAACCCTATTTTATAACATAATAACAACTTGTTGCATATTTAATTGCCATCTCGCATGCATATCATTGGGTTGGGGCCTTATGCCGATTCACCTAATAAATAAATATGGGGCCCATATGCGGGCAAATCTAGCCTTATATTGGCCTCATTTAAACTTGTGTAGCGAACCAGTACTATCGTTTGCCATGCTAAACAACATTTAATATGCGGGGGTTTAAACAACTCGAATCATATATTAAATGTCGGGACCCCGGTTCCGCTTAATATGACCTAATTGCATTGCACCTTTGCCATGCCATCCATCATGCATGCATCATGCCGATCTTCTGCCGTGTATTAAATATTGCATCCGGTGTTCCTTCTAGTGTTTTGCTTCTTCGCGGATAAGGCTGTTGAGTTGATGTGAGCTTCGCCCCGATCTTCGGATGAACCTTTCGGCAATGTTTTCAGGCGAGCATCTCCCCCTTTCTACCTATCTTACTTTTATAGTCTTTATTCCCTCCTGTTGATCTATTGCTATCTGTGTTGCGATGCTTTAGTTTCGCACTGTGATTACCGTGCAGCCCTATATTGCCTTGGACACACCCTATTACCTGTTGTTTGGTAGATAGTTGGACTTGCGCGTCGTAGTTGCTTGCTCAAGTGCTGATGTGTGTCGTCATACGCCACAGTTGCTGATGTATTGCCGCATGTTGAAGTTGGAGATGATTCTAGTTTTACTTTTCATCACTTTAATTTCTGTTTAACAAATAAAATTGAATAAGCAGAGGCATCGGTGGGTGATAGAAAATATTTGGTTTCCGAACGCCCACTTGTGTCCCGTAAGACCCCGAGTACTTGATACCTGTTCCTTGATTTATCGCGCTATCCACATCCGGGAGGTATATGGGACCCCCCTGAGCCAGAGCTTGATTCAGTCTTATTTCTGGGGGCCACAAACTAGTTTGAGGTGTTTTTACTATCCAGTACTTATGCCATGCTACTGCTTTATTTACGACAGCGAGGAGCACTGCATCGCTTAGGATTTGTGACCCGTTACGTGGTATCGACAGTCCCGTTTGGGGACCTGCATCGTTACCGCCGCCCCACAAACTTTGGGGTCCGTCTCGAGCTAGCTTACTGCTATGGTGTACTCAAGGTGGCCCCTGAAATATTTCTGAATCCTGTGATTGTTCAATCGTGAAAGCCTCGTTGGGTTTTGATTTGGTTTTTCCGAGGTTGATCGAGCGTGTGTTGCTATTGGTGCACCCCGGCCGGGTAAAACTTTCTGAAAGCCGTGTCCGCGGATATGGACGACTTGGAGCACAGTATCTCGATCATAGACAAGCATAACTAAAGTTTACTGCTATAAATTTGACTTATAATGACTAGTAATCAGCTTCACTATAATGGAATGGCTAATTAATACTGCCCACAATAGCTTGTTTGTTGACGCTGGCGACAATTGTTTCTGACTAGTAAGTATTGCAATTACAACGAAATGGCTGAATAAAAGTACCAACAACTGCTGGGTTTTGGGTTTATCTCATGCTACCTGTATCGGAATTAGTAATTGCTGCAACTATAACGGAATGATTAACTTAAAGGACCCACTGCTTACTTTATCAGGACGATTATCTATACCTGACTAGTAATTGCTTCAACGATAACCAAATAAGTAAAACTGCCAACTGTGTGAGTTCCTCGGTTGACTTCCTCGTTTGGTCTCGAGGGGGAAACACCAGGATGGGTTTGTTTGGTGCTAGCTTCAGGTTGGATCCGGTTAGGTCATTCTTACCCCTCTCTGATATCCGCCAGCTGTATCGAGTCTCTATAGGTTGTTTAGTGCATGCTGCCGCCGCTCCACCATACCTATGTAGGCGAGGACCGCAATTCTAGCCTCTCGCTGTCTTGGCCTCGATCGACGCTCCTTCTTTTTCCTTTGCCCTTTGTCGGCACCCCTTTTGTTTAAGCAGGTTTTGAGATCGACGTCGTTAGCAGGGTTACCCTTCCGGCTTGGCCTGGGCAGGGTTATGGACGCCATTGGTTATTCTTCAGGGCTCTTAGCCCCATTTGCATCTTGTCCGTAGCCGGACGCTATACCGTTTCAAGGTGATTTGGATCTTTGTATATTATATCTGTATCTTTGACTCTTTGAGTCGCGGTTATATCTATCTGTTCTGTGGGTCCCATCGAGGACTGTTGTGTAATGTTATTACTTCGTTTTCCACCCGCACGAAAGTGCCTGGTGGGCACCTTTGAATCGTTTCTATGCGAGTTTGGCGAATTTTGCTCAAACTTGCATAGGTCCGATTCTGAGGGTGTTACAGTTAATAGCTTGCATGTATTTGATTGCCTTGTGCAGAGCAATGGTTGAAGTTCTCCTCGGCTTCTTCCTCGTAGTATCCTCCTTCCTCCTCGTATCCTTGGTCGGTACTAGCGTCTATAAATAAATACGAGGTACACAATCACCAAACAATACTTAACTATTTATAATCATCACACAAAGGTTCATACTAGATGATCTAGCATCATCACTAACATTACAAGATTAAAGCACTTGTCTTATTTATTTTACTTTTAGAAAAGTAATTTCTACTCATTGAAAAACTACTTAAGATTTAATATTCTCTAACTCAAACATGGGATCCTGTTGACACATGTCATCACCACATATTTCAGTACATGGGAATGTGATTTAAAGTGGTGTCACAATTTAATAAGGTTTAACCGTTTTATTTTATTAAATTAAGGTTACTAGAAATGCCTATGTGGCATTCTTCTATTACTTGAACATTATTTGGTGACTAGAAATGACCTATGTGGCATTCTTTTAGAACAGTAAACCTATAAATTTTTATATATTCTGAAAGGTATAGTTAAATGTGATTTTTGAGAGTTGGAATCAACTCAAAATCTCTTATGGTTGAATTTTGAAAAATGTTTGAATGCAGAAAATCTTCCGCCTTGTTATTTTTACCATGGTTGATATACAAATCCAAATGGTTTGAATCCAACGGGCTTGGATTAAGCACTACAGTACCTTTCTAACAAAATTGGTTTCATGCATTTTGGTTCAGTGAATCGAGCTGGGTTGATTTTTGAATCTAGGTACAGAACTGGGTTTGAAATTAAATGAATAAAACTAAATTTGAATTGTTGGGTCGCGCGGGATGTTTAACTAGGCCGGACCACTACACACAGCGCACGCACGGGCGGGTTAAGTGGGTGTCCCCACGCGTCAGTGAGATAGTGAGGGGCGAAGCGGTATGGGGCGATGTGGACCGTGGGATCTAATTCTAATCGAATGTCTCTCGTTCATCATCCATGTCGGGCAGCGCTAGCAAGACAGAACCCTAGCGCGGCAGGTGGGGGTCGTGGGAGGATCACCGGGGCTCAAGCGATGGTCGGCGACGGGGACGAACGACGAAGTCGATGACAGCGATTCTCCTGGTACCAGCAGCTTCTCTTGGGGAGGCTCCAATCGACGGTGCCTCTCCTCCTCTGCAGCGGCGAACTCCGGTGAAATTCTGGCCACCTGGTGCTCTCCTTGCTCCGGGAGTGAGTGGGGGGTATCAGTGAGAGGTGGGGAGTGAACTGGTGTGAAGAAAATGAGCGGGGGAGACCTCCTTTTATAGTGCGACGAGGGGACAGATGGTTGCGGGCTGAGCTCATCGTGGTCGATGGCACAAAGGGCTAATAGCATGGGTGACGATAGGGGGTTGTGCTGTGCTCCCTGGCGAAGCTCAACGGCGTGGTGGCGAGGCGTGGGGTGGTGCTGATCGCTCGGAACGCGTCGATTCTCTGGGCGGGTCCGACGACGATTTTAATGGCGCACAACGTGCGTTTGATCCCTGCGGAGGCGAACGGGCATGTCTGCAGGGTTGCTAGGGCGGTGGTGATCACGTCTGCAAGCGTAGAGGGCGGCACGCGGTTGGTGCGAGCGTGTCGAGTGGGGCGCTCTAGCGCTCTCTCGGCATGGCCGTAGAGAAACTGGGCGCGGGCTTGGCGGGTGGTCCAGGGGATGGCTGTGCTCGGGGCTAGGACAGGGAGTGGCGGTGGATGGTGCTGCGTCTGTGACACAAGATTGGCGAGGCTAGAGAGGTGTGTAGCTTGATGTATCCATTGGGGTTGGCAAATGGGCTCGACATGGTCACCATTAATGGCTATGCCAAGCTCACAGTAGTGCTAAGGCTTGTTAATTGGGATAGATCGTCTACTAAGAGTGTAGTGAGAGCTAGAGAGGAAACAAGGTTGGCCAAAATCACTGCTCACTATAGTGTTTGTTGTTTGTTTGTTTGCTGATCACAATGTGTTTGATGAAATGGCCAAAAGAAATTCAAATTTGAATTTTGGATTCAAACTTGGTGGGTTTTCTAGGCACATACTAGGGAGTATCTGTTTAGTTGGATTATTCAAGGGGCACTGGTTTGGTTGGGTTTTGAAAATGTGTGATCTTCACATATGATAAAGATTCAATTTTCACTTGTGATTTGAATGAGGTTGACAATTGTTTCTGCAAGTTTGAAAGGTGTGTTTGATTCATTTTTACTTGGTCTTGCAAGGAGTGAAAATAATTGGAGAAGTTTCTGTTTGAAATCTTGGACTAGAAACACTCAAAGTGACCTAGCGAGCAAGATTGGCAAAAATGACCATTTGCTTTAATTGATTTTTTTTTGATTTTCTCTTTGTTTGTTTCTGCTTGGAAATGTTCTATATGATGTTATTTTCATCTTTAAACTATTTCTTGCTATTTTAGGTTAATCACACATGTCCATTCATGCCTTGGTCAAATCATCACATCCACACACGCATGCACATGATTTTAATTAATCAAAGTTTTTGTTAACCCTAATTTTAGTGATTAGAGTTTGATGATCATTATTTCATATTTTTGGTATGTTACAACCGACTGGACCAGATGGACTTCATCACGATCTTGATATCGGCAATCGTTCGACTACATCATCCACGAGTGCAACCTTGTTAACGCTTTTCGGTTTTCGAGGGTATGTATTCTATGGATGTATATCCACCCGTTGCTTGTATCGAGTAGATATATCTTGGTATTTAGTTGTTCCCATCGTATGAAACTTTTTGTTTTCTATGCTGCGAACCCTATAGACACATCCCTCAAGGATGCGCCTCAAGTAATAATATAGAGGAGGCGCACTATTTAGACATGTGCCTCGTCTATTTACTGGAGGCACGCCATTTAGACATGTCCCTCCTATAAGCATGTCTCCTATAGGATTTTCCCTATTAGTGTTATTAGAACATAGGTGATAATACACAAGTTGCAAATACTTTGATAAAATATATCAAAGGACATGAGCAAGTGATGAACTTGCCTTGTGAACCCCAAGTACTGAAGCAAGTGATGAGCAAGGTACTGAAGTCGGATGCTTGCACCCGACCTTGAGCTTCTATTTCTATAAAACATCATTATTGCATGATAAGGACCGTATATAAAGAAGCAATTATGCTATGCATAGTAATGTAATGCATTAGTTTATTATTTTCCTTCTTTGCGTGTTTTACCCACATTATTAAAGTTCTAAGGCTTCTGTTTCAACAGAATAAAGTTAATAGTTGATAACTCTTAAAATCTTGTAAATATTATCTTTAATATTTTTTGGTAACATGTATTAATTTAAGAGCTTAAAAATAATTTTTATTTAATTTTAACTCTAATTAATATTTCCTTAAAATTCCATAAAATAATAGATGTTTTAAATAAGAGAATTTAATTTTTTGACTAAGATACAAACTAATATTTTTCTTAGTTACCATATTCATTTACGATCATAAAAGTGAAATTTATTTATTTTTAGATATTATGATCATTTTCAGAACATTCCATAAGGAATTTATATCATTAAAATAATTAACTATTTTTTATTATCCTAAAATACAATCCATTTTTTTATTGGGTAGATTCTATTTTTATGAACACATGGATATATTATTTATATTTTTAGGATTTTTATTTATTTTCCTAGAACTTAATTTGTATTGAGTGTAATTTAGTCTTTTTAACAAATAGATTTAGGGTTCATTTTCTTTAAATTTGGGCCTGGCCCATTGAGCTGGCCCACCGCGACCAGGCCCAACTAGGTTGGGTCAAACCCACCCAATGCAGCAATGGACCAGCTTACCGGCCCAGTGATCTCCTCTCTCTCGCTCGGCTTCACTGTCAACACCCGGATTTTTAATCCCAGATGCCTGTTATGCCATACATCGCAATCCCAGGATTACCATTTTTGCGAGACATAACAGAATTGAATACGACAGTACATCATCCATTACAAACAATATATAAGGTCTTACACAATTAAGGATCTCATGATCCAGTTCTTAATACAACTTCAAGCAGCAGAATACGTAATAATAACGGTAGCGTAGGCGAAGCTCCATCTTCGGGGTCACAGGCAATGCTGACGATGGGAGATGATCCTAGTTGTCGTAACCTTCCTGGGGTCCATCTTCCAGGTACTCCTCTTCATAGTATGGCCATGGGAATAGCCAGGGACAAAGCCATGAGTACTCTTTAAGTACTTGCAAACTAATACTAACAGGTAAGGGGTTTTCTGGATAATGGGACACTAGGCTCTAAGGTTGTTTTGCAAAAAGCCAGATTTATCTCTACTCAGTTCCAAAGCTAGTCACAATTTTATAACTCCTAAGTGGGATCTTGTAACTCATGTCACAACTCTGTTGTGGTCAAGTCAAAGTCTCAATTCATTTAACAAGTCATTTTGAAAAGTCTGACGGGGGAACAGTATGGCCACTCCAACGGTCCATAACCACGGACGCGGCTATTCGAATAGTTTGACACTCTGCAGAGATTGTACACTTTCACCACAACATTCGATACATCCGTCAGGAACAAATCCTGAATTCACCATACTCAGAATGCGGATAATCAATCCTAACCTTTCAATTACACGCCCTAGTATAAGCACCTCTCCTGTGAGTCTGGCCTCCCAACCATGACCAACTGTCATC
This sequence comes from Avena longiglumis, assembly GCA_030063025.1. Taxonomy (NCBI): domain Eukaryota; kingdom Viridiplantae; phylum Streptophyta; class Magnoliopsida; order Poales; family Poaceae; genus Avena; species Avena longiglumis. Next base: position 141,595,039 of record CP125974.1, read on the forward strand.
TTGGGTACTGCACAGGTGGACAATCTTCACAAGGTAGCCTCAGCTCAGACCTTGGCCGTGAGGGAACTAATACTAAGGTATATAAGTTTCCAGTCAAGCCCTACCCAATCTTCGGGTATTCTAGTTGTACGATAAAATTGGAATGGTATCGCATCCAGACAACCATCAGTTTTATAAAGGGCTAAGGCTCATGTCTCAACATTTTCATCACCAAAATCATCAAGTATTTGGAAACACATGTCCAAAACATTTCAATAGAATGATCCATCATTCCAAGGTTTTCATAACCATTTTTCCACCAAGTATTCCCATCTAAAAGGTGATCAAGTTTTATGCTTAGCACTAGCATCTATAAGTGGGGTAGTACTAAGGAGGGGTGGTAAACTAGTGGAGTTTCAACTAAGTACAACCTTATATCTTAGGATGATATCAAGGTTTCTAACTTAGGCCAATTGTTATGCTCTTTATGCAACCTTCAGACAACTGTCTAATATCTACCAAACTCTTTAAGTAGACTCTAAGTAAGCTTTGATAAAGAAATAAAGTAAGAATCTTGCAAATAAAACTAGGATTGGTTTGTCAAGTGGTTATGATCACATATGCTTAAGGCATATGGTGGGCATAGTAACAAGTAGTGGTTTGTGGCATCAGTAGGGTATCTTGCATTGGTCCACTTAGTTAATAAAGCTTGCCTTGTGCAGAGCAGTAGTTGAAGTTCTCCTTGGCTTCTTCTTCGTAGTATCCTCCTTCCTCCTCGTATCCTTGGTCGGTACTAGGGTCTATGAATAAATACGAGGTACACAATCACCATACAATACTTAACTACTTGCAATCATCACACACAAGGGTCCTATAGATGATCTAGCATCATCTCTAACATTACAAGGTTAAGGCTTGGTTTAAATCCTTTTATTTTTAGAATAGTAATTTCTACTCATTGAAAAACTACTTAAGATTTAATATTCTCCAAACTAAACATGGGATCATGTTGACACATGTCATCACCACATATTGTAGTCCATGAGAATGTGATTTAAAGTGGTGTCACAATTTAATAAGGTTTTACCCTTTTATTCTATTTAATTAATGTGTCTAGAAATGCCTATGTAGCATTCTTTTATTGCTTGAACATTATTTCTGCAAGTAAACCTATATATTTTTATATATTCTGAAAGGTATGGTTAAATGTGATTTTTGAGAGTTGGAATCAACTCAAAAGCTATTATGGTTTAAATTTGAAAAATGTTTGAGTGCATAAAAGCTTCTGCCTTGTTATTTTTACTGAGGATGATCTATAGATCCAAATGACTTGAATCCAACGGGCTTGGATGTAGAGGTCTTAACCTAATAAGGTAGATTCCTCCTGTGTTTTACAATGCTAGTCCCTGGATCAATAGCTAGCATCCACAGTTAAGATGTAATATCAAGAAACAAAGGTCATAATATAACTTTATAACCAGGAATAACATAAGTTTATTACATCAAACATAGCTCATTTGGCTATTACATTACATTGCAGCGGAATAACTATAAGTATGGGTCCATCATCTTCAAAATGCCACAGGCATATGTTGGTTGTAGACTTTGTAATCCTAATCAATCAATCTTCACTAAAAATAATCAACCTGCAACATACAAGTTACAGCCACAAAGGGTCAATACATTTGAATTGTATTGGCAAGTGATATTATGGTAGTATAGTGGAGTCTATCATCTATATGCATTTGGCTAAGTGGAGTTGAGGCTTGCATTGCTCAAAATATATTTTTCCTTAACATTTTGAAAATACTAAGTTTTTGCTTGACAAACTCATTTTTCTCAATCAAAGATTGAAGATCCTTTCCAAGGCATCTATCAATCAATGATTTAAGATTTCAAACAACCCTTGTTAAAACCACAAGTTTTAATTTAGAAATTTGAGTGATGAGATTCTTGATTGCTTCCATGTCTTGATGCTCAAATTGTCCTTTACCAGGGACATGGCTAAGTACTTAGATTGTTACACTCTGCAGAGGTGGTGCATTTCCCCACAAGACTTGGTTTCCCAAGACAAGATCTTTCAGAAGCCTTCCCTTAGACCAAAATGGACGCGTTCCAACCTATCAAACACTACCACCCACTGTCCATATGGCTAAGTTCTTTCAACCTATGTGATCATGGCAGAGCCCATATTGCCAAGTGGTTGCACTTGAAGCTTCTCAATATATGACATCTCAAATATATTTGTTCCTGGGTGGCATACCACAAGTAAGATACACAATCCAAGTCCATGGCCTTGTGAACCACTCAACCAATCACCACCAAGCTATCCCATTCCACCCAGGTGATTCATTAACTTAGTTGTTTTATTAGACAAAATCACAAGTCCTCAGACTTAGAATATTTTTCCATAGTGTGAATATATATTCCACCCATGTTTTCTATTAGCTAGGCTAAGCTTGGTAGTAAATAGGAAACTTTAACTTAGGAAATCCTACTAAGGATTCATCTACTAGGTTTTCCTATAGTAAGGTTCATACTTAGCAAAATTTCCATGCAAGTTTTACTTAGCAAAATCACTAATGCATAGAGAAAGTAATGGGACAAAAGTATGAAGCATCACTTGCCTTTTTGGAAGGGAATGGTAGTTCACTCCTTGATCTTGATAGTCTCACACTTCACTACAAGTCAATCAAGCAAACACCAATTCAATTTACATTCCAAACCAATAATCACTCAAACAAATTCACACACACAAGACAATGGAAACCAATTCATGCATGGGATCATGCACAAGATAGTTTTATTTTGCAAATAGGGTCTCTATGGGGTTTCTAAACTTTGTAAGATCCAAATTGGTCATTTACCAAAGTGGCAAAGTCATTACCAAATGGGTTTTATCCAAAACCACTTTTAAATCCATTCATCATTTCATGTGGTGAAAAATGTTTTTATCAAGGCAAAACTCTTAATTTGTTCACCAAATGAGTTGCTAATTTGCAAAACTTGGTGTTTTAGGTCAGTAGGTTTGGTCCAAAACATTTCCTTAAAGTTTTCTTTCCATAAACATTTTTATAACAAAAACCATTCTTTTTATTTGGCTAAAAATGGCTAAGTCAATTAATCCAAACTAAATCTTACCAAAATCATTTTAAACACCAAGGGTTGGTTCCTAGGGTCAGTAAGGTCACGACAGACCATTTTGCAAAAGTTTTAACCCTAAAATCAATTTTAAACAATTTGTATACTCTAAACAAGCTCACAAAAGAATCTGCAAAATCAAGCAAACTAACATATACTATTTTCTAAACTAAGGCCACAGTTGGCTAGGGTTTGTTCTCCTGAATCCAACGACATAAAATTTGTAAAATTTGGACGTGTGGTTTGAAAGTTACAAGGGTTTGAAGTTTGCAAATAATTCTGATTCAAAAATCTGTTTTAAAATAGAGCTGGCCACGCGTCACGTTTTAATTGGCCGAAAACGGTTCGCGTGGATCGACCAATGTGGACCGCAGGATCTAGCTAGATCGCACGGCGCAGATCGTTCGATACCCCTTCGCTCACTTTCTTTCCTAGCCGCTGGATGACGATCTAACGGTTCACAGGAGGTTGGCCAATAGCTGGCGGCGCCGGCAGCGACGACTGGCGGCGCACGCTCTGTCCGAGGTGGTCTGGCCGTTCTAGGAAGCGAGAGAAGAGGAGGAGAGGCTCACCGTGATCGCAGGGGCGTGGGGAAGCTCGACGTGGTTTCGAGGAGGCGAGGGGTGCACTGGGGCGGTACTAATCGCTCGCCGGAGTTCGCTCGGCGTCGGGCGTGTTCAGGCGTCGCTGGGGATGTTGCTACAAAGCACGGGAGAGGGAACAGAGATTGTGGTTAGCTTCGTGCGCGGTTCCCTGACAAGCGAGCATCAACGCGAGGAAAGGGGGTGGTCTAGCTTACCGGGGAAGAGTTCGTCGGAGAAACCAGATGGTGGCGATGGCGGTTGTCGTCGTTGTCGACGTTCTGGGGCGCCCGCGGGTGAGTGGAAAGCGCCGGGAGAAGCGCCAAGGCTAGGAGAGTGTGTGAGTGTGCTTAGGGAGGCGAGGGGTGGCAGGACACGGCCGAAATTCCCGCCGGAGCGTCGTCGTACAGTGGCGGTGGTTGAGCGTAATTAGACAGCCTAAGGGCGTGCCGAGGAAGGGTGTCTGGGGGAAACGGAAGAGGGGAGGCAGGCGATTTATCCTGCGTGGTCAAGGAGCTGATTCAACGCGCGATTAAGACGAATTACGCCGGAGTTATTCCGTCTGCAACGGCCGGCGAGGGGGAGAAGAAGTCGTGCGGGGTGAAGAGGAAGAACAGGAGGAGTGAGGCCGGTCGGTCAGTGGGAAAGGAGCGAGGAGGAGGTCCACCAGTCATATTCTGTGTGGGTGCAGTTCTGAGTGGAGAAGGAAACGCTTCGGGGAGGGGAGTCAATGATGGGCTGGGATGGGCTAGGTTAGCTGGGCCAGTCCGTTTCCATATTTTTTTCTTCCTGTAATCCTTTTCTTTTTCTGAATCTAATTTCTGTTTTGAATTTCCAAACAATCAAACAAGGTTCAATCAATTCAAACAACACCCAAACTTTGTAACATTGAAATTAGTTCTGTTCAGTAACATGAACCAAAATCCAAATTCAAATTAATAATTTTAATAATAGGGGCTATTACTATTTAATTAAATGGATGTTCCAATTATTAAATCCATAGGTTTTGATTTAATTCAAAGCTCCACTTGAGAACTAAATAATTTTTAAGCCATTTAGTAGGTTGTATTTGAAATTAAGGAATATTTGGAAAGCTTGCTTTAAAATAAAAATAACATTTTGTTATATAGGGTCCATTAATAATTAAATAAGATGTGCCTTAGTTATTAAATCAAATAGAGTTTGATTTTATTAATAAATTCTTTATTTGAAAACTAAATATTTTCAAAACCAAATCAGTAGGTTTTATTTGGGAAATATAGAATACTTGGGAATTTGTTTAAAACAAAATAACCTTTTTATTTTAGAGCCCATTATAAATTTAATATAATAGACTTTCATTACCAAATCAAATAGGATTTGTTTTATTGAGATATTTATTTTGAAATCTAAAATAAAGCCAAAACACTTTAGTAGGTATTATTTGTGAATATCAAATATTTGGAAAACTTATTTTAAATAATTTAATAAGTTTTGATGTTTCAATTAAATTGGTAAAACCTTTTATTTACATAAAGTTGGATATTAAATCCTTATTAATTTACTTAAATCAACTTTTGCTATTTTTTTATTCAAAAACAAAATGTTTTAAATCCAAAGCTTGGCCAAGGTTTAATTTGGCTTTTATAAAATAATCTTTATCTATAAATTTTTTATTTCAATTGAAAACCAAATCCATTTATTTTAATGATCCTAAATAGTATTTCCAAAATATTTTTTTTTCCTTTATTTAAAATGTCTATCTTTTTAAATCCCTTTAGGATCTTATTTGATTCAAATGGGTTTGAAGTTCCAATTGAATTCAAAAAGTTTCTTCTGACTCTTAAAATGAAACAAAGTTTTATTTTATTCATTTATTTTCACATTACAAGATTTGGAAAATCTTGGGATGTGACATTGGATTCAGCATTCATAGACCTTTCCAATAAAATTGGTTTCATTCAAATTGGTGCACTGAATCGACCTGGGTTGATTTTTGAAAATGGGTTCAGAAGTGTGTTTGAATTAAAAAGAAAAAGATTTAATTCAAACAACTGGGCTGCGCGGGAAAAGTTACTGGGCCGGCCTACTAAGCGCAGTGCTCCCGCGGGCTGCTTAAGTGGGTGTTCCCACTCGTCAGTGACACGGGGCTGGGCGAAAGGGTATGGGGCAACGTGGGTCGTTCGATCTGATTCTAATCCAACGGCTGGGAGTCATCGTCGATGCGAGACAACTCCGGCGAAAACGAAACCTAGTGCGGCGGCCAAGAGTCTTTGGGGCTCACCGGTGTCAAGAGGGTCGAGGCGGGCGAACGACAAAGTCGACGACGGCGAATCTCCTGGTACCGGTGGCTTCTCCTGGGGCGGCTCCAATCGCTGGCTCCCTTCTTCTCCAGCAGCGGCAGGCTCCAGTGATATTCCGGCGAGGTGGTGCTCGCCTTGCTCTGAGAAAGGTGTGGCACGATCAGTGAGGAGAGGGGAGTGAGATGGTGTGAAGAAATCGAGCGGGGGTGGCCTCTATTTATAGTCGAACGAGGGGACCGTTTGGGCGCACGGTGAGCTCGTCGGGGGCGATGTTACAGGCGGCTAAAGGCATGGGCGAAGGTAGGGGACAGTGTTGTGTCTCCTGGCGATGCTCAACGACATGGTTTCGAGTCATGGGGCGGTGCGGCTTGGTCTGGAACGGGCGGCGCTCTGTGCGGCAGAGGCGGCGTCTTCGACGGCGAGCGGTGGCTGTGCGTCATGGGGCAGCAAACGAGGATGTGTGGTGGTCTCCTGGGTCGGTGGGGATTGTATATGCACGCGGCGAGGGCGGCGCGCGGTCTGTGCTCTTCGGTCGAGGGTGGTGCTCTGGCGCACGCTCGACATGGTCTGGGCGTGGTTCATGTGCGTGTTCTAGGGCTTGGCAATGCTCGCGGCTGGGACAGTGAGTAGCGGTGGACGGTGGGCTGCCTCCCAGACATGCTGGCTAGGCTTGCTACTGCTCCTAGCTTGCTATCGACTATGGGGTGGCAAGGGGGTGCTCGGCTATTCACCATTGATGACAATGGCAAGATCACAGTGGTGCTAGTGCTTGGCTAATCTTCCTAGATGACCTACTGAGTTGTGTGTGAGCTAAATCGGGAACCAGTTAGGCAAGAATCACTGCTCACAATAGTGTTTGATGTTTGTTTGATTTGTGTCTGCAACCTGTTTAATGAAATGGCCGCATGAAATCAAGTTTTGAATTTTGAAATGATTTTTGGTGGGTTTGCTAGATTGGTGTTGGTGAGTCTGCAGATGCTTGGGTTTTGAAAGTTGAGCTTGTTTGAGTGGTTTTTGAAGAAGTGGGATCTTCCCATATGAAGAAGATTCAATTTTGAATTGGCATTTAAACTATGCATTTGAAAGTTTCTAGATGATCACAAAGTGGGCCTTGATACTCTGTTATGATTACAATCAAGGGGTGCAAAGATCCAGCAAAGTTTCTGTTAGATTCTGAAAGTTTAAGGCAGCCAAAGTAGGCATGGGAGTTAAATTGGTCAAAGTGACCATTCCCTTAATATATTTGTTTTTATTTACTTGTCTTTAGGAAAAGTGTGGGAAATGTTTTAGATGAGGTTTATTTCACCTAAGAAACATTTTACAAGCAAAGGATCACACAAACAAGGTGGTTTAAAAGAATTTCAAAATCAATGCATACACATATGCATGCATTCATAATTTTATTTAGCAAAGTTTTTTATTAACCCTAAATTCTGAGGATTAGTGTTTGATGATCAAAGTTTGGTATTTTTGGGATGTTACAAACCTTCCCCCCTTAAACAAAATCTCGTCCCGAGATTTGAAAAAGGACGAAAAGATTACCTAGGACTTGAAGAGATCGGGAAACTCCGTCGTGATGTGATCTTCGCGTTCCCAGGTAGCTTCCTCTTCTGTGTGGTTGCTCCACTGAATCTTGAGAAACTTGATGCTTCGGGTTCGGGTAGTTCGAAAAGCTTCTTCTAAAATGCGGATGGGTACTTTGGGATAGGTCAGGTCATCGTTGATCTCTATGGTCCGATGGTCGATATTCTTGAACACTTCGGTCTTCTCGGGAACTTCGAGACACTTGCGAAGTAACGAGATATGGAACGCATTGTGCACAGCTGACATCTCTTCGGGTAGCTCTAATTGGTATGATACTTCTCCTCGATGGTTCAAAATTTTGAAAGGTCCGATATATCTGGGGGCTAACTTTCCTTTGAGTTGGAAACGCTGCATTCCCTTCAATGGCGACACTTTCAGATAAACAAAATCTCCTATGTTGAAGGCGAGGTCTCAACGTCTCTGTCGGGATTGGGCTGTCTTGAGGTGCTCACGAATCTTGTGAACCTTCTCTTCTGCTTCTCGTAGGATGTCGGGTCCGAAAATCTGACTCTCTCCTACTTCCGACCAGTTCAAAGGGGTGCGACACTTTCTTCCGTACATGAATTCAAATGGGGCCATTTGCAAATTGCCTTGATAACTGTTATTATAGGAAAATTCTGCGAAAGGCAGACAGTCTTCCCACTTGGAACCATATTCTAACACATAGGCTCTCAGCATATCTTCGAGTATTTGATTTACTCACTCTGTTTGTCCATCGGTCTGAGGGTGATACGCGGTACTGAAATCTAGGCGGGTTCCTAAACCTTTTTGAACTTTCTTCCAGAATCTCAAGGTAAACTGAGTTCCTCGATCCGATACTATGTTCTTAGGGACTCCGTGCAAACTGACGATTCTAGCAATGTACAACTCCGCTAGTTTCGAACTCTGATAGGTGGTTTTGACGGGCAAGAAATGGGCGAATTTGGACAATATATCCACTATGACCCAAATAGAGTCATTTCCCCTACTAGAAGTAGGCAGTCCAGTGATAAAGTCCATTCCTACTGAATCCCATTTCCATTCCGGAATCTGCAAAGGTTGCAACAATCCAGCGGGTCTTTGATGTCCTGCCTTGACTCGCTGACATATATCACACTTGGCGATATAGCTTCCGATTTCTCTCTTCATCTTATGCCACCAAAATTTCTCCTTTAAATCTTGATACATCTTAGTTCCTCCGGGATGGATAGAATAAAGAGTATCATGAGCCTCCTTCAAGATAACTTCTTTCAACTCAGAATCTGCTGGTACACAAAGGCGTCCTTTGTACCACAAAACTCCTTCTTCGTCTTCTGTGAATCCGGGTACCTTGCCTGTACCGATACGACGCTTGATTCCGTCGATACTACTCTTTAATCTGACTGATCAAAGTGGGCTGGAGTTCTATACTAGCCAAAAATCCTTCACTTACTAATTCCATTCGAAAATCTTCCATCTCCTTGTGCAAACTTGGTTGATCCTTCAAAATCATGGAGTTCAAGCGGCACGGCAATCTGCTAAGGGCATCTGCTACCACATTGGCTTTACCAGGGTGATAGTGAATGACAAGTTCATAATCCTTGATTAGCTCACTCCATCTTCTCTGCCTCATATTTAGCTCCTTCTGAGTGAATATATACTTTAGGCTCTTGTGATCCGAATAAATCTCACAACGATTTCCTATCAGGTAATGTCTCCATGTTTTCAGGGCTAGAACTACGGCCGCGAGTTCGAGGTCATGGGTTGGGTAGTTTTGATCATGTTGCTTCAATTGTCGAGATAGATAAGATATAACTCTGCCTTCTTGCATTATCACACATCCGAGACCGATCTTGGATGCGTCACAATACACATCGAAGGGCTTCGTGATATCTGGCATGGTCAAGATTGGGGCTGAGATCAATCTCCTCTTGAGTTCTTGAAAACTCGCTTCACATTTGTCGGTCCATTCAAACTTCTTCTCCTTCTTCAGCAATTGGGTCATGGGTCTGGCGATACTAGAGAATCCATTCTTCGAATTTGCGGTAATATCCCGCCAATCCGAGAAAAGCAAGAACTTAGGTTTGAGTGGTTGGGGCTTGCCAATCTTCTACATCTTTCACTTTGGTAGGGTCAACGGCAATTCCTCCGACTGATACAATGTGACCGAGGAATCCTACGTCCTGTAACCAGAATTCACATTTGCTAAACTTTGCATACAACTGATGCTCTCTAAGGGTTCCAAGAATGGTCCTTAGGTGTAGCTCATGTTCTTCTTCTGATTTGGAATAAATCAGAATGTCATCGATGAAAACAACGACAAACTTATCTAGGAAGTCCATAAAAATCTTATTCATGAGATTCATGAAATAAGAGGGGAGCATTGGTTAAACCAAAAGACATGAATGTATACTCGTACAATCCATATCCGGCGGTAAAGGCAGTCTTTGGAATATCCTCTGCACGAATCTTGAGTTGATGATAACCAGTTCTAAGATCAATCTTAGAAAACACCTGGGCACCGGTCAACTGATCAAACAAATCTTCTATCTTGGGCAAGGGGTACTTGTTCTTGATGGTGACATCATTCAACTTTCGATAATCCGTACACAAACGGTTACCTCCATCTTTCTTGTCCACAAACAAGACAGGTGATCTCCATGGTGACGCACTTGGTTGAATCAATCCGATTTCCAACATGGAATCCAGTTGCTTCTTTAGTTCTTCTAACTCCGATGGGTTCATACTATAGGGTCTCTGAGCTATGGGTCCTGTTCCGGGGATTAGTTCAATGATAAACTTGATATCCCGATCTAGGGGCATACCGGGCAAAACTTCTGGAAATACATCGGGGTATTCACAAACTATCCGGACTTGGTCAATAGTAGGTTGGGCTATACTCTTGTTGCATTTGAATTGGCGAGGTAAGGTTTCAGATATATGTTCAACTGATATTCCGGCTGTACTGGTCATGGTGATGGCTTTCTTAGCACAGTCAATCAATTCTTTATGTTTGGACATCCAATCCATTCCTAGTACTACTTCCAAACCTTTAGTTCCGAGTACTATCAGATTAGCATAAAAATCTATGCCATGGATTCGGATATGTGGCATCCCGCTAAAACCACTACTAGAAAATCGCGTTAAATTTGTGCATTGCATCATCCTGACCGCATGCTCATGTCATCATGCCACATTGCATTAGAGCATCGTCATCATCTTGCATTTGCTTGCATAAAACTATTTGCGGAAAAACCTAATTGGTTTTCTAAAACGCCCCGCCTTTGTTCAAATGCAAACCCCGGGCCTCCGGAATATTTTGTTTGTCTGCTATCGGTTTGCAAACGGTGCATTTGAAATAAATAAAATTTGGAATTATTTTTAGTGGGGCAGTCGAACGGGCCGATTCGACCCGAACGACCACCCCAGAAATAAAATCGGTCCAACCAACCGGTCTACCAAAATCCCTAGTCTACCCTGTCCTAGTCTACCCACCCAGCCTCCACCTCACCCCACCCAATGGCATGTAGCCACCTCACCCTCTTCCCTTCCCCTACCCAATCACCACCCGCCACATAAGCCCACCATATCCCCACCTAATCCCTCTCCCTCTCAGCTCACCGCCAGCCCCACCCCAACTCCCACCTCGCACACTCCCTACCCCTCTCACTGCCACCCCGGGCCCCCCCCCTGCCTGGCCCCACCGTCTCTCCTCCCCTGCTCCTGTTCCTCTTCCCACTGCACGCCTCACCCTCAAGTCCTCTATCTCCTCTGTGCCTCCCGCCACGTGCTCGCCTGCCACGCCTCGCCTCCCTCTCGCCTCCCCCCACCCAAGCGGGCTGGCCGAGCTCGCCCACCCCGCGACCCCGACGCCAGCCTGCCCTCCTCCAAGCTCCGACAACCCAGCGCTCCGCCTCCCTCGTGCCACCGCCGAGCCCTGCCGCCAACCGCCACGCTGTTCGCCACCCAGCCGCCTCTCTCCCTCTCAGGCAGCCCGCCTCACCGTCGGTCTCCTCCGCTGCCACCACCGCGCCTCGCCTGCTGCGGCCCCGGCCTCCGCCACCTCGCCTGGGCCCTCCTCCAGCCCGTCCGCTGCCGCCTCTCACGCTGGCTGCCTCTCCTCCTCTGCTCGCCGCTGGCCGCCGCCGCTTCGCTCCCGCTGCCGCCGTGCCCGCCGCCTGCCGTCCTCGCCCGACGAGCCCCTCGCCAGCTCCGCCATGACCTCCGTCCTCCGTCGACCTCCGCCGCACCTCCACCCGAGCTCGTCGCGCCGCCTCCTTCCAAGCCCGCCTCCGCCCGCTGTTCTCCGACCTCGGCCTCACCCCGCCGCCGCTTGGCCTCCGCTTCTCTGCCCGCGGTCTCCGTCGTCCGGCCGCCATCACCCCGCCACCAACCTCCGGCCGAGCGCCGCTCGTCCTCGCGTCAAGCCCCTCGCGTGAGGATGTACTGTATGGTGGTAGCATGGTGACTGCACAACCCCAAAACAAGAACTTCAGAGCACGTCGACAACTAGGTCGACACCCACCCGGTGGACCCCGACGAGAACCGTTCCCATGCCGAGATCTTCCGAAGACCGATCCCCGAAAACCCGCGGCACCCTGAAGCCGTCGACACAGAGCCCCGAGTTCGCCATCACGGGCATGCGGCGCCACCCCCAAGATCTCCAATAAGGAACAACAAGACCCTCGGAACACCAAGATCTCCGCCGTGAAACGGCAAGACCGACTCGATGACACGGAACCGACAAGACCACGGACGCGACAAGGTCTACCTCACGGAACCCCGAGAACTTCCCCCTGAACGCCAAGATCGCCACCGGTACGACAAGTACCCCGTCCCGAACGCCATGACCGACAACATGACCCGAAGACCCCGGATGCGCCAAGACCTACCCCCGTTATCTGAGAACGATCCCGGAGTCCGAGAACGTTTCCGTCGAACCCTGGACCCTGAGACCGAACCCCGGAACCCCAAGATCGTCGAGCCCCCCAATGTGTGACCTCTTATCCGAGAACCCTATTTTATAATATAATAACAACTTGTTGCATATTTAATTGTCATACTCGCATGCATATCATTGGTTTGGGGGCCTTATGCCGATTCACCTTATAATTAAATATGGGGCCCATATGCGGGCAAATCTAGTCTCATATTGGCCTCATTTAAATTTGAGTAGCGAACCGGTGCTATCTTTTGCCATGTTAATACAACATTTAAATTGCGGGGTAGCTAAACAACATGAACCACCTAATTAATTGTCGGGACCCCGGTTCCTCTTAATATAACTAATTGCATCGCACCTTTGCCATGCCATACATCATACATGCATCATGCCCGATCTTTTGTCGTAGTATTAAATAGTGCATCCGGTGTTTCTTCTAGTGTTTTGCTTCTTCGCAGATGAGACCGTTGAGTTGATGTGAGCTTTGCCCCGATCTTCGGTTGAACCTTCGACAATGTTTTCAGGCGAGCATCTCCCCCCTTTCTGTCTATCTTACTTTTATAGTATTTATTCCCTCCTGTTGATCTATTGCTATCTGTGTTGCGATGCTTTAGTTTTCCGTACCTGGATATACCGTGCAGCCCTATATTGCCTTGGACACATCCTATTACCTGTTGTTTGGTAGATAGTTGGACTTGCGCGTCGTAGTCGCTTGCTCAAGTGCTGTTGCGTGTCGTCCAGTGCCACAGTTGTTGATGTATTGCCGCCTGTTGATGTTGGAGATGATCATAGTTTTACTTATCGTTCACTTTAATTCCTGTTTAACAACTAAAATTGAAGTAAGCAGAGGCATCGGTGGGTGATAGATAATATTTGGTTTCCGAACGCCCACTTGTGTCCCGTAGGACCCCGAGTACTTGATACATGTTCCTTGATTTATCGCGCTATCCACATCCGGGAGGTATATGGGACCCCCCTGAGCCAGAGCTTGATTCAGTCTTATTTCTTGGGGCCACAAACTAGTTCGAGGTTTTATTTACGATCCTATACTTATGCCATGCTACTTCTGTATTTACGTTTGTGCGAGGAGCACACTGTACTGTTTAGGTAAGTGGAGTGTTTTCGCGGTATCGACAAGCCCAGCCACACTTTCGGGTTCCCAGTCGTTTACAGCCATTGTCGCAAACCTTGAGTCCGCCTCGGAGTCAACTAACTTCGTTGCGGGTCTACTCAATGGGGTGGCCCGCGGAAATATTTCTGAATCCTGTGATTGCTTTGTCGTGAAAGCCTCGTTGGGTTTTGTTTTGGTTTTTCCGAGGTTGATCGAGCGTGTGTTGCTATTGGTGCACCCCGGCCGGGTAAAACTTTCTGAAAGCCGTGTCCGCGGTTATGGACGACTTGGAGCACAGTATCTCGACCATAGACAAGCATAACTAAAGTTTATTGCTATAAATTTGACTTTATAATGACTAGGAATCAGCTTCACTACAATGGAATGGTTAAATAATACTGCCCACAATTGCTTGTTAGGAGCGTCGCTTGCGACCATTGTACCTGATTAGTAAGTATTGCAACTACAACGGAATGGCTAATAAAAGTACCAACAACTGCTGGGTTTCAGGTTATCTCATGCTATTTGTATCTGATTAGTAAGTGTTGCAACTATAATGGAATGGTTAACTAAAAGTGCCCACTGGTTATTTTATCAGGATGATTATCTAAACCTGACTAGTAATTGCTGCAACGATAACTGAATAAATAAAACTGCCAACTGTGTGAGTTCCTCGGTCGACTTCCTCGTTTGGTATCGAGGGGGAAACACCAGGATGGGTTTGTTTGGTGGTAGTATCAGGTTGGTGCCGAATAGGTCTATCTTACCCCTCTCTGATAGCCGCCAGTTGTATCGAGTCTCTATAGGTTGTTTAGTGCATGCTGCCGCTGTCGCTTCAGTCCACCATACCTATGTAGGCGAGGACCGCCGAATTCTAGCCTCGCCGTGTACTGGCCTCAGTACCGACGCTCCTCTTTTTCCTTTGCCCTTTGTCGGCACCCCTTTTTGTTTAAGCAGGTTTTTGAGATGCGACGTCGTTAGCAGGGTTAAACTTCCGGCTTGGCCTGGGCAGGGTTATGGACGCCATTGGTTATTCTTCAGGGCTCTTATCCCCATTTGCATCTTGTCCGTAGTCGGACGCTCCATCTTTTCAAGGTGATTTGGATCTTTGTACCGTATATATGTATTCTTGACTCATGGAGTCGCTGTTATATATATCTGTGGGTCCCATCGAGGACTGTTGTGTAATGTTATTATTTGCTTTTCCACCCGCATTTAAAGTGCTGGTGACACTTTGAATCGTTTCTATGCGGGTTTGGCGGGTTTCGCTAAAACTTGCATAGGTCCGATTCTGAGGGTGTTACAGGATAGGGACGGCTTTGCAAATTTGCCTAGCCTTGGTGGTTGATCCGGGAATTTGAACAATCATCACATGCTTCAATTTGGTTGGTTGAATTTTACTAGTGCATGCAAATTCTTCGGTGACAAATGAATGCGATGCACCAGAGTCAAACAACACTCTTGCAAGTACTGAATTAACAGAAAACATACCCAGCACGACGTTTGGCGCTTCCTGAGCTTCTTCAGCATGCATGAGAAAAAGACGACCGTTGCGGTTGAGCGAATTCCCCGGGGCAAATCTTCTCCTTGGCTGAACACGAAGCTGTTGCTGAGCTGGGACATTGGTATTGGGGGTTGTAGCATTCTTCTTGTTGGGGCACTCGTTGGAATAGTGGCCTTTATTTCCACAGTCATAACAAGTCACTTGCGACTTGTCCTTGGCTGCTACAGGCACAACATTGCTTCCAGTCCTCGGGGTAGTGTTGGTGTTGGCGGTAGCATTGTTGGTGTTGAACTTGGGTGGGGCACGGGTGAAATTGCTAGAGTGGTCGGGGTTGTTGTGATTTCCTCCGGGTCTAGGGTTTCCACGGTTGGGATAGGTCGGACGGGTCATCAGGGGTCTGTTGGTTCTTGGGGCAAATCCTGGAGATGGGTTGGGGCGATACTTTGTGGTCTGATGGGTTCCTGGTTGGTTCATCATGCGACGCTTGCGGTTCTCATTGTCTTGGTTGATCTTTCCTTCCATCTGGATAGCAGAGTCGACAAGGGCTTCAATATCCGAAAAGGGAATATTGACTAACACTGTCTGCATCTCGTCATGCAGACCATTCAGGAATCTTTCTTTATTCTTGGCCTCCATGTCGATCTCATCCGGGGCATACCTAGCTAATGACAAAAATTTGTCACGGTATTCCACTACAATCATCCTTCCTTGCTTCAGTTCTCTGAACTTGTCTCTCATTCTCTTGATCAAACCTGGTGGCACATGGGTTCTGCTAAACTTGAACTTGAACTCCTCCCAGGTCATCATCTGGCCTCCGGTCATTGCGCGAACACTGTTCCACCATGCCCTGGCATCTCCGTCTAGATAATGGGTGGCAAATAGAACTTTCTTGTTGGCTTCTACTCCTGCAACTTCTAAATTATTTTCCATGGTTTGCAGCCAATCATCGGCGTCTAGGGGTTCTTCGGACTTAGTGAAAACAGGTGGGTTGGTATTCTGGAAATTCTTGAGCTTAGACCATGGTTGTCCTGATTTCCATGGCCCTGGTTGTTGTGGGCAAGCTGGGCTATCTGCTGCAGAGTGGCTAGGTTGGCTTGACGTTCCGCTCTTTCAGCTTTGTGGTCAGAAGTCAACATTTGCAGTATATACAACATTGGGTCCGGGGCTGAACCACTTCCTCCACGTGGCATCTGAAGATTGAGATAGATCATGAGATAAGAGGGAAATTTCTAAGGTTCCGGGACTTTGAAAATTTTGTAAGGTTTGACTCAGATTTTTCTAGCAACTTGCTTTTTCATTCATTCATTCATAGCACACAGTACAACACACACCACAACCAAGAAAAACAGATGGTTTTAAGAACCATTCTGGGATCTATTATACAGTGGGACCGAATACTACTCACTACGCTGGTTCTCAAGTGATACTACTCCTCGGAGTCTGTGGCTTCATCATCTTCATCATCATCGATGAAGGCGAAATCATCCTCATCGGTGAAAAAGTCCATGGCCTGATCCTCCAGAAAATCATTGTCATCGCTGAGATAGGAGTAAGGGTCTCCACGAAGATCCTCTCTGGCATTCTCCCTTTCCTCCAACTGCATGTCTCTCTCGTGGATGGTCTCTTCCAAAGATGAGATGCGGTGGCGAAGATGGGCAATGATGCGCTCCTTCTTGTCGAGCTGACGGCGGCGAGACTTGCGATCCTTGGCTAGCATGGCGATGGTCTGATCCTTCGTCTTGATGATGGCGGACTTGTGGTTGCAGTAGTCACGGCAGTTGTCCAACTCCTGCTGACGATCGTACATCATGAAGCTAAGGTGGTCCAATTGAGTCTTCAGCTCGGGATGGTATGGGGCTTCCAGTGGTTGTCCATTTGCATCACGCCTTGGGAAAAACTCAAAGCGAGTACCCTTGATCTGATTGATGCTCTGCCCACACAGACGGGAAAGAGCTTCCTACATTGCTCTAGCAAGTCCATCGAGCCAGTTGTTCTCTCTTAAGGTAAACTGAATTCCTTCCGCAGTGGGAGGTTCAATCTTTCCTCTGAGACTTGCAAAAATTAGCCACTGCAGATCTTCTCCTCCTTGATCATTGAGATGAGATCTGAAGAACTCGGGGTGCGGACGCTCCAGAAATTCCGAAAGCTGGTCCAAATCCCTCTCAAAGATAATGTCTCCTCCATTCCCCAACTGATAAAACTTTTTGTACTTCACGTCCATCTATAAAAATAGAGGATGAGTAGATTAGCAGGGTGATCAAGTGTGTCAAAATTTTATGTATTTTACAAGAGTTTTTGAGGAACCTGAATTTTTAGAAAGGAATCAAAGGGATAAGAATGAGCATAAGTTTTTGCAAATATTTGTTTTCTTTGGTTTTGAAACTAAGCTTTTGGTTCAAACATCCAGTCTAACTAGGGTCTCCTATGGTCAGGATGGCTCTGATACCAACTTGTCAACACCCGGATTTTTAATCCCAGATGCCTGTTATGCCATACATCGCAATCCCAGGATTACCATTTTTGCGAGACATAACAGAATTGAATACCACACTACATCATCCATTACAAACCATATATAAGGTCTTACACAATTAAGGATCTCATGATCCAGTTCTTAATACAACTTCAAGCAGCGGAATACGTAATAATAACGGTAGCGTAGGCGAAGCTCCATCTTCGGGGTCACAGGCAATGCTGACGATGGGAGATGATCCTAGTTGTCGTAACCTTCCAGGGGTCCATCTTCCAGATACTCCTCTTTATAGTCTGGCCATGGGAATAGCCAGGGACAAAGCCATGAGTACTCTTTAAGTACTCGCAAACTAATACTAATAGGTAAGGGTTTTTTTGGATAATGGGACACTAGGCTCTAAGGTTGTTTTGCAAAAAGCCAGATTTATCTCTACTCAGTTCCAAAGCTAGTCACAATTTTATAATTCCTAAGTGGGATCTTGTAACTCATGTCACAACTCTATTGTGGTCAAGTCAGAGTCTCAATTCATTTCAAAAGTCATTTTGAAAAGTCTGACGGGGGAACAGTATGGCCACTCCAACGGTCCATAACCGCGGACGCGGCTATTCGAATAGTTTGACACTCTGCAGAGATTGTACACTTTCACCACATGTGGCATCCCGCAAAAACCACTACTATAAAATCGCGTTGTTTTTGTGCATTGCATCGTCATGACCGCATGCTCATGTCATCATGCCGCATTGCATTTGAGCATCGTCATCATCTTGCATTTGCTTGCACAAAACTATTTGCGGGAAAACCTGTCTTTATTTTCTAAACGCCCCGTCTTTGTTCAAACACAAAACCGGGCCTCCGGATTGTTTTTGTTTTGTCCGCTATCGGGTTGTAAAAGCCCCGTGTTAAACAAATAAAATGTTAAATTAATTTAGTGGGGGAAGTCGAACGGGCCGATTCGACCCGAACGACCACCCCCAAAATAAAACGGCCCACCCAAAAATCCCTAGTCTACCCATCCTAATCTACCCACCCTACCTCCACCTCAACACCACCGATCCCAGGCTGCCACATCACCCTTGGCCATCCCCCCCTCCAATCAGAAGCCGCCACCTCACTCACCCACCTCTCTCCCTCTCAGCCCTACACACCCACGCCACACACAGGGCCACACCCACCACCACAACACACACACAAGCACACACGCACCCCACCCCGATCCCCACACCCGATCCCCGGGCCCCACCCCTGGGCCCCACACACGCGCCCCACGCCAGCATGACCGACCCCACCTCCCTCCTCCTCCCTCGGACCCCTCTCCCTCTCCAAGCCACTCCCGCGCGCCGCCCTCGTCCACACCGGCGCCGGCCCCGACCTTCCGCCGCCGACCACACGCCTCCGCCTCCTCTCCACCCCGCCTGACGCCACCGCCTCCTCCTCCCAGCTCGCAGCCCGCCAACCTCTGCAGGCCCTGGCGCTCACCCCATCCGCCTCACCGTGCAGAGTCCGCGGTCCTGGCCAAGCGACCACCCCGCACCCTCCCACCGCCACTACCGCCTCCACTGGCCAAGCGACCACCCCCTCGCCACCGCCACTACCCGCCTCCACACCGCGACCACCCCGCACCACCTCGCCACTCCCCTGCTGCCCGTCCACCTCCATGGCGGCCTCAGCGCCTCCGCCCTCCGGCGTCCGGCCGCGCCGCCAACCACCAACCCCCAAGCCCCGTCGTCTCCACGTCCGGCCTCCACCCGCCTGCCTCCTCCCCCCCCGCCGGAGCTCCCCGTTCCTCTCTCCCGACAGCCCGCCACCCTTCTCGGCCTCCCACGCGCGCTTCTCCTCCGCCTCGCTGCCTCGCCTCCTCGCGGCTCCCTCCCGGGCGTGACGCCGCAGACCTTACCGATGCTCCTTCCTCAACCGAGCCATCGCCCGGGCCGCCAGCCTGCCGCCGCTGAGCACGGCCTGCCTCGACCATGCAGCTCGCCCCGTCCCCGACCGTGCATCTCCTGAAGCCTCCATGTCCCTGCCCGCAACCCGTCTCTGACATCGCCTCCGAGCACCCGTACGCGATGACCTCCGTCCCGTGTGTGCACGTTTTGGTGGCGGCCTCTTCATGAACCCCAAGGTCGTCTGCTGCCGTGAAGAACAACATGAGTTCGCCAGAGAACTGTCGCAGACCCAAGTTAATCTCGGCAAGATCTTCGTCACCACCCAGGATGAATACTGAACCCCAAGGCCATCGACATGGAACTGACAAGGTCTAATACACGGATTCGAAGACCGAACCCGATAACCGCCAAGATCGCCACCGAAACGCGAAGTTCTTCATCCCGGCACGTCAAGTTCTTCCTCTCGGATCCGAAGACGCCGAGACCCGGGACACCAAGATCTCCGCCGTGACACGACAAGACCTGCGGACCCGACAAGATCTTCGCGACGACAAGATCGGCACCGACCCGGAAGAATCCGATGCCCCGACGCCAGACCAAGTGCTTCCTCCCGGAACGCCAAGATCTACTCCGCTATCCGAGAACGTTTCCGTCGAACCCTGAACCCCCGAGACCCGACCCCGAACCCCGGAACCCCAAGATCTGCCGAACCCTAATGTGTGAACCCCTTCCCGAAACCCTATTTTATATCATAATACAACTTGTCGCATAATAATTGTTCATGCATGCATCCTTGTATGTGGTTTGGGGGCCTTATGCCGATTCACCTTATAATTAAATATGGGGCCCATATGCGGGCAAATCTAGCCTTATATTGGTCTCATTTAAACTTGTGTAGCGAACCAGTGCCATCTTTTGTCTTGCTAATGCAACATTTAAATTTATGGGCGATAAATAACTTGAACCGTTTAATTAATTGTCGGAACCCCGGTTTCGCTTAATATGGCCTAATTGCATCGCACCTTTGCCATGTCAAACATCATACATGCATCATGCCCGATATTATGCCGATCTTAAATATTGCATCCGGTGTTTATTCTAGTGTTTTGCTTCTTCGCGGATAAGGCCGTTGAGTTGATGTGACCTTCGTCCCGATCTTCGGTTGAGCCTTCGGCAATGTTTTCAGGCGAGCATCTCCCCCTTTCTACCTATCTTACTTTAATAGTATTTATTCCCTCCTGTTGATCTATTGCTATACGTGTATGATGCTCTAGTTTCCGCATTGATATCCCTTGCAGCCCTATATTGCCTCGGACATCCTATTACCCGTTGTTTGGTAGATAGTTGGACTTGCACGTCGTAGTCGCTTGCTCAAGTCTTTATGCGTCGCCATGTTCCACAGCTTGTTGGAGTAATGCCGCATGTTTGATGTTGGAGATGATCATGGTTTTACTTATCGCTCACTTTAATTCTGTATAACA
This sequence comes from Avena longiglumis, assembly GCA_030063025.1. Lineage (NCBI taxonomy): Eukaryota > Viridiplantae > Streptophyta > Magnoliopsida > Poales > Poaceae > Avena > Avena longiglumis. Next base: position 141,615,958 of record CP125974.1, read on the forward strand.
ACTAAAATTGAAGTAAGCAGGCATCGTGGGTGATAGATAATATTTGGTTTCCGAACGCCCACTTGTGTCCCGTAGGACCCCGAGTACTTGATACTGTTCCTTGATTTATCGAGCTATCCACATCCGGAGGATTATGGGACCCCTAGCCGAGCTTGATTCATTTATTTCTTGGGGCCACAAACTAGTTTGAGGTTTTATTTACTATCCCGCACTTATGCCATGCTACAGATTATTTACGATTGTGCGAGGAGCACACTGTATCGCTTAGGTAAGCGGAATGTTTTCGGGTATCGACAAGCCCAGCCACACTTTCGGGTTCCCGATGCTTACAGCCATTGACGCAAACCTTGAGTCCTTCTCGAGCTAGCTTACTGCTATGGTTCACTCAATGGGGTGGCCCCTGAAATATTTCAATCCTGATTGGTTTGTCGTGAAGGCCTCGTTGGGTTTTGATTTGGTTTTTCCGAGGCTGATCGAGTGTGTGTTGCTATTTGTGCACCCGGCGGGTAAAACTTTCAAAGCCGTGTCCATGTTATGGACGACTTGGAGCACAGTATCTCGATCATAGACAACTATAACTAAAGTAGTGCTATAAATTTGACTTTATAATGACTAGTAATCAGCTAAACTATAATGGAATGGCTAAATAATACTGCCCACAATTGCTTGTTTGGAGTGTCGCTTGCGACCATTGTACCTGACTAGTAAATATTGCAACTATAACGGAATGGCTAAATAAAAGTACCAACAACTGCTGGGTTTTGATTTATCTCATGCTAATTGTATCTGACTAGTAAGTGCTGCAACTACAACGGAATGGTTAACTAAAAGTGCCCACTTCTTACTTTATCAGGGTGATTGTCTATACCTGACTAGTAATTGCTGCAACGAGAACTGAATAACTAAAACTGCCAACTGTGTGAGTTCCTCGGCTGACTTCCTCGTTTGGTCTCGAGGGGGAAACACCAGGATGGGTTTGATTGGTGTAGCTTCAGTTTGGATCCGGATAGGTCATTCTTATCCCTCTCTGATAACCGCCAGTTGTATCGAGTCTCTATAGGTTGTTTAGTGCATGCTGCCGCTGCCGCTCAGTCCACCATACCTATGTAGGCGAGGAACGCCGAATTCTAGTCTCGCCGTGTACTGGCCTCAGTACTGACGCTCCTCTTTTTCATTTGCCCTTTGTCGGCACCCCTTTTGTTTAAGCAGGATTCGAGATCGACGTTGTTAGCAGGGTTACCCTTCCGGCTTGGCCTGGGCAGGGTTATGGAGGCCATTGGTTATTCTTCACGGCTCTTAGCCCCATTTGCATCTTGTCCGTAGTCGGACGCTCTATCATTTTCAAGGTGATTTGGATCTTTGTACATTATATCTGTATTCTTGACTCATGGAGTCGTGTTGTATATAAATCTGTTCTGTGGGTCCCATCGAGGACTGTTGTGTAATGTTATTACTTCGTTTTCCACCCGCACGAAAGTGCCTGGTGGGCACCTTTGAATCGCTTCTATGCGGGTTTGGCGGGTTTCGCTAAAACTTGCATAGGTCCGATTCTGAGGGTGTTACAGAGTGGTATCAGAGCTCAGCAGTTGCGATACCCCACAAGTCCAGCCTGTAGGATAACCTAGCTAACGGCCGCAGTAGAGTGTCAAAACTATTTTTGCAAAATCGGTTGGATAGTTCTGATTTTACTCCTTACCCCTCTGCTATTCTCCTCTTACCTCTACGTGTTTTGAATCCGCTCTCTTCTCTCTCTTCGAGTCCAGGAATTCTCGTGGTTGGGTTTCCGTCGTACCTTTAGGGTTTCGCTTCCCCCTCTGATAACGGTGTTCTGCCATCCGATGTTCATGCTGCCTGAGGAGTCCGTCTGCTGTGGTACCATTCTTTGTTCCTTGTTTGTGCCTTCCGGTGTTTTCCGACGCGACGACATCATCTACGCCAGATCCGATGCAGAGTCTGCATCACTCCTTTGTTTTCGAACCTCGTTTGTCGAGATCTTTAGTCTAATTCCAAGAGTTGGTTGCATAATCCGCCTATTCGTGTGCAGAGTAATGGTTTGAGTGCGGGATGGAGTAGCTACCATACCACTACTCTTATCATTCGCTCTTGTACGTCGAATCAGTGGATCCAGCAGTTTTACTCCGTCCACGGAAGCTAGAGGTGGCTTTATTTGTTGATACCTCTACCTTCGACCTTTTGCTTCCGGAGTGTTCTCGATGATCACGGACAACGACCTCTTGTTAGTGGTGTCGCGAGGATCCGCACGGCGAGAAGACGCGGATCGCCGACCTTCTTTCCGTACCATGAGGCGGATCTCGAGGCGATATCCCTTGTTAGTGGTGTCGAATTGTGGCATCCCGCAAAAACCACTACTAGAAAATCGCGTTGTTTTGTGCATTGCATCGTCATGACCGCATGCTCATGTCATCATGCCGCATTGCATTTGAGCATCGTCATCATCTTGCATTTGCTTGCACAAAACTATTTATGGAAAACCTGTCTTTATTTTCTAAACGCCACGCCTTTGTTCAAACACAAAACCGGCCTCGGATTGTTTTTGTTTTGTCTATCGGGTTGTAAAAGCCGTGTTAAACAAATAAAATGTTAAATTAATTTAGTGGGCAGTCGAACAGGCCAATTCCCAACGACCACCCTCAAAATAAACGCCCACCCAAAATCCCTAGTCTACCCATCCTAATCTACCCACCCTACCTCCACCACCCCCACCTATCCCAGTGCCACATCACCCTTGGCCATCCCCTCCAATCAAGCCTCCACCTCACTCACCCACCTCTCTCTCCCTCTCAGCCCTACACACCCACGCCACACACAGGGCCACACCCACCACCACAACACACACACAAGCACACACGCACCCCACCCCGATCCCCACACCCGATCCCCGGGCCCCACCCCTGGGCCCCACACACGCGCCCCACGCGCACGCACGCGACCGCCCACTTCTCCCTCCTCCTCCCTCGGACCCCTCTCCCTCTCCAAGCCGCTCCCTCACCAAGGCTCCCACACCGGCGCCCCCACCTTCCACCGACCACACGCCTCCGCCTCCTCCACTCCGTGACGCCAGCCTCGCCTCCTCGTCAGCTGCCGCCCGCCAACCTCTGCAGGCTCGCCACTCCCCATCCCCGCCACAGAGTCCGCTGTCCCGGGCCACCACCCCGCACTCGCCACCGCCTCACCGCCCACTGCCGCCACCACCGCACCCCCTGCCACCGCCTCACCCACTGGCCACCCACCACCCCCTCGCCACGCCACTACCCGCCTCCACCGCCGACCACCTCACCTCGCCACCTCCTGTCGGCCTCGTCCACCTCTCCTGGCGCGCCTCGCGCCCTCCGCCTCACGGCATCCGGCCACGCCGCCCACCACCAACCCCCCAGCCCCGTCGTCCCCACGTCCCGCCCCCACCCGCCCGCCTCCCTCGCTGAGCTCCCGCTGCCTGTCTCTCCCCGACGCCCGCCACCCTTCTCGGCCTGTCCCCACGCTGCGCCTCGCCTGCCCTCGCCTCCTCGGCTCCGCTCCCGCCCGCGTGACCGCCCGCAGACCCCGCCCCTGATGCTCCTTCCTCAACCCGAGCCATCGCCGCCGGCCGCCCGCGCTGCCGCCTCGCCGGAGCACGGCCCGGCCCGACCCGCGGCAGCTCGCCCCGTCCCCGACCGTGCATCTCATGAAGCCTCCATGTCCCTACCCGCGACCCGTCTCTGACATCCCATCCGAGCACCCGTACGCGATGACCTTCATCCCGTGTGTGCACGTTTTGGTGGCGGCCTCTTCATGAACCCCAAGGCCGTCTGCTGCCGTGAAGAACAACATGAGTTCGCCAGAGAACTGTCGTAGACCCAAGTTAATCTCGGCAAGATCTTCGTCACCACCCAGGATGAATACCGAACCCCAAGGCCGTCGACATGGAACTGACAAGGTCTAATACACGGATTCGAAGACCGAACCCGATAACCGCCAAGATCGCCACCGAAACGCGAAGTTCTTCATCCCGGCACGTCAAGTCCTTCCTCTCGGATCCGAAGACGCCGAGACCCGGGACACCAAGATCTCCGCCGTGACACGACAAGACCTGCGGACCCGACAAGATCTTCGCGACGACAAGATCGGCACCGACCCGGAAGAATCTGATGCCCCGACGCCAGACCAAGTGCTTCCTCCCGGAACGCCAAGATCTACTCCGCTATCCGAGAACGTTTCCGTCGAACCCTGAACCCCCGAGACCCGACCCCGAACCCCGGAACCCCAAGATCTGCCGAACCCTAATGTGCGAACCCCTTCCCGAAACCCTATTTTATAACATAATACAACTTGTCGCATAATAATGGTTAATGCATGCATCCTTGTCTGTGGTTTGGGGGCCTTATGCCGATTCACCTTATAATTAAATATGGGGCCCATATGCGGGCAAATCTAGCCTTATATTGGTCTCATTTAAACTTGTGTAGCGAACCGGTGCCATCTTTTGTCTTGCTAATGCAACATTTAAATTTGCGGGGCAGATAAATAACTTGAACCGTTTAATTAATTGTCGGAACCCCGGTTTCGCTTAATATGGCCTAATTGCATCGCACCTTTGCCATGTCAAACATCATACATGCATCATGCCCGATCTTCTGCCAATCTTAAATATTGCATCTGGTGTTTATTCTAGTGTTTTGCTTCTTCGCGGATAAGGCCGTTGAGTTGATGTGACCTTCGTCCCGATCTTCGGTTGAGCCTTCGGCAATGTTTTCAGGCGAGCATCTCCCCCTTTCTACCTATCTTACTTTAATAGTATTTATTCCCTCCTGTTGATCTATTGCTATCTGTGTTGCGATGCTCTAGTTTCCGTACCCGTGATATCCCTTGCAGCCCTATATTGCCTCGGACACATCCTATTACCTGTTGTTTGGTAGATAATTGGACTTGCGCATCGTAGTCGCTTGCTCAAGTGCTGTTGCGTGTCGCCATGTTCCACAGTTGTTGGAGTAATGCCGCATGTTTGATGTTGGAGATGATCATGGTTTTACTTATCGTTCACTTTAATTCCTGTATAACAACTAAAATTGAAGTAAGCAGAGGCATCGGTGGGTGATAGATAATATTTGGTTTCCGAACGCCCACTTGTGTCCCGTAGGACCCCGATTACTTGATACCTGTTCCTTGATTTATCGCGCTATCCACATCCGGGAGGATTATGGGACCCCCCTTAGCCAGAGCTTGATTCAGTCTTATTTCTTGGGGCCACAAACTAGTTTGAGGTTTTATTTACTATCCCGTACTTATGCCATGCTACTGTATTATTTACGATTGTGCGAGGAGCACACTGTACTGTTTAGGTAAGCGGAATGTTTTCGCGGTATCGACAAGCCCAGCCACACTTTCGGGTTCCCAGTCGTTTACAGCCATTGACGCAAACCTTGAGTCCGTCTCGGAGCTAGCTTACTGCTATGGTCTACTCAATGGGTGGCCTGAAATATTTCTGAATCCTGTGATTGCTTTGTCGTGAAGGCCTCGTTGGGTTTTGATTTGGTTTTTCCGAGGCTGATCGAGTGTGTGTTGCTATTTGTGCACCCCGGCCGGGTAAAACTTTCTGAAAGCCGTGTCCGCGGTTATGGACGACTTGGAGCACAGTATCTCGATCATAGACAACTATAACTAAAGTAGTGCTATAAATTTGACTTTATAATGACTAGTAATCAGCTACACTATAATGGAATGGCTAAATAATACTGCCCACAATTGCTTGTTTGGAGTGTCGCTTGCGACCATTGTACCTGACTAGTAAATATTGCAACTATAACGGAATGGCTAAATAAAAGTACCAACAACTGCTGGGTTTTGATTTATCTCATGCTAATTGTATCTGACTAGTAAGTGCTGCAACTACAACGGAATGGTTAACTAAAAGTGCCCACTTCTTACTTTATCTGGGTGATTGTCTATACCTGACTAGTAATTGCTGCAACGAGAACTGAATAACTAAAACTGCCAACTGTGTGAGTTCCTTGGCTGACTTCCTCGTTTGGTCTCGAGGGGGAAACACCAGGATGGGTTTGATTGGTGTAGCTTCAGGTTGGATCCGGATAGGTCATTCTTATCCCTCTCTGATAACCGCCAGTTGTATCGAGTCTCTATAGGTTATTTAGTGCATCTTTGCGCCGCCGCCACCACCATACCTATGTAGGCGGACCGCCAATTCTAGTCTCGCTGTACTGGCCTCGATCTTGACGCCTCTTTTTCCTTTGCCCTTTGTCGGCACCCCTTTTGTTTAAGCAGATTCGAGATCGGCGTCGTTAGCGTGGTTACCCTTCCGCTTGGCACAGGCAGGGTTATGGAGGCCATTGGTTATTCTTCAGGGCTCTTAGCCCCATTTGCATCTTGTCCGTAGTCGGACGCTCTATCATTTTCAAGGTGATTTGGATCTTTGTACATTATATCTGTATTCTTGACTCATGGAGTCGTGTTGTATATAAATCTGTTCTGTGGGTCCCATCGAGGACTGTTGTGTAATGTTATTACTTCGTTTCCCACCCGCACGAAAGTGCCTGGTGGGCACCTTTGAATCGCTTCTATGCGGGTTTGGCGGGTTTCGCTAAAACTTGCATAGGTCCGACTCTGAGGGTGTTACAGAGTGGTATCAGAGCTCAGCAGTTGCGATACCCCACAAGTCCAGCCTGTAGGATAACCTAGCTAACGGCCTCAGTAGAGTGTCAACACTATTTTTGCAAAATCGGTTGGATAGTTCTGATTATGTCTGATTTTACTCCTTACCCCTCTGCTATTCTCCTCTTACCTCTACGTGTTTGGAATCCGCTCTCTTCTCTCTCTTCGAGTCCAGGAATTCTCGTGGTTGGGTTTCCGTCGTACCTTTAGGGTTTCGCTTCCCCCTCTGATAACGGTGTTCTGCCATCCGATGTTCATGCTTTCGAGGAGTCCGTGCCTGTGGTACCATTCTTTGTTCCTTGTTTGTGCCTTCCGGTGTTTTCCGACGCGACGACATCATCTACGCCAGATCCGATGCAGAGTCTGCATCACTCCTTTGTTTTCGAACCTCGTTTGTCGAGATCTTTAGTCTAATTCCGAGAGTTGGTTGCATAATCCGCCTATTCGTGTGCAGAGTAATGGTTTGAGTGCGGGATGGAGTAGCTACCATACCACTACTCTTATCATTCGCTCTTGTACGTCGAATCAGTGGATCCAGCAGTTTTACTCCGTCCACGGAAGCTAGAGGTGGCTTTATTTGTTGATACCTCTACCTTCGACCTTTTGCTTCCGGAGTGTTCTCTCGATGATCACGGACAACGACCTCTTGTTAGTGGTGTCGCGAGGATCCGCACGAAGCGAGAAGACGCGGATCGCCGACCTTCTTTCCGGTACCATGAGGCGGATCTCGAGGGCGATATCCCTTGTTAGTGGTGTCGAATTGTGGCATCCCGCAAAAACCACTACTAGAAAATCGCGTTGTTTTTGTGCATTGCATCGTCATGACCGCATGCTCATGTCATCATGCCGCATTGCATTTGAGCATCGTCATCATCTTGCATTTGCTTGCACAAAACTATTTGCGGGAAAACCTGTCTTTATTTTCTAAACGCCACGTCTTTGTTCAAACACAAAACCGGGCCTCCGGATTGTTTTTGTTTTGTCCGCTATCGGGTTGTAAAAGCCCCGTGTTAAACAAATAAAATGTTAAATTAATTTAGTGGGGGCAGTCGAACGGGCCGATTCGACCCGAACGACCACCCTCAAAATAAAACGGCCCACCCAAAAATCCCTAGTCTACCCATCCTAATCTACCCACCCTACCTCCACCTCACCCCCACCTATCCCAGGCTGCCACATCACCCTTGGCCATCCCCCCCTCCAATCAGAAGCCTCCACCTCACTCACCCACCTCTCTCTCCCTCTCAGCCCTACACACCCACGCCACACACAGGGCCACACACACCACCACAACACACACACAAGGACACACGCACACCACCCCGATCCCCACACCCGATCCCCGGGCCCTGCCCTGGGCCCCACACACGCTCCCAACGCGCACGCACGCGACCGCCCACTCCTCCCTCCTCCTCCCTCGGACCCCTCTCCCTCTCCAAGCCGCTCCCGCGCCGCCTGCCCACACCGGCGCGGCCCCCGACCTTCCGCCGACCACACGCCTCCTCTCCCGCCTGACGCCTTGACCGCCCTTCTCCTCGTCTGCTGCCCGCCCGCCAACCTCTGCAGGCCCTCGCCACCCCATCCCCGCCTCACCGTTGCGAGTCCGCGGTCCCCGGCAGCGACCACCCTGCACCCCTCGCCACCGCCACTACCCGCCACCGGCGACCACCCCACACCCTCGCCACCTCCCGTCGGCCAGCTGGCGCGCCTCCTCCGCCCTCCGGCGTCCGGCCACGCCGCCAACCACCAACCCCCAAGCCCCGTCGTCTCCACGTCCGGCCTCCACCCGCCTGCCTCCTCCCCCCTCGCCGGAGCTCCCCGCCGTTCCGTCTCTCCCCCGACAGCCGCCCCGCCACCCTTCTCGGGCCCCCCACGCTGCGCCCTCCTCTTCCAAGGTCCCTCGCCTCCGCTGGCTCCTCCCGGCCCACGTGACCGCCCAGACCCGCCGATGCTCCTTCCTCAACCCGAGCCATCGCTGCCGCCATATGCCGCCTCGCCGAGCACGACCTGCCCGACCAGCGGCTCGCCCGTCCCGACCGTGCATCTCCAAGCCTCCATGTCCCCGCGACCTGCCTCTCGACATCGCCTCCGAGCACCCGACGCTGGCGACGTTAGCCCCTGTGTGTGCACGTTTTGGTGGCGGCCTCTTCATGAACCCCAGGGTCGTCTGCTGCCGTGAAGAACAACATGAGTTCGCCAGAGAACTGTCGTAGACCCAAGTTAATCTCGGCAAGATCTTCGTCACCACCCAGGATGAATACCGAACCCCAAGGCCGTCGACATGGAACTGACAAGGTCTAATACACGGATTCGAAGACCAAACCCGATAACCGCCAAGATCGCCACCGAAACGCGAAGTTCTTCATCCCGGCACGTCAAGTCCTTCCTCTCGGATCCGAAGACGCCGAGACCCGGGACACCAAGATCTCCGCCGTGACACGACAAGACCTGCGGACCCGACAAGGTCTTCGCGACGACAAGATCGGCACCGACCCGGAAGAATCCGATGCCCCGACGCCAGACCAAGTGCTTCCTCCCGGAACGCCAAGATCTACTCCGCTATCCGAGAACGTTTCCGTCGAACCCTGAACCCCCGAGACCCGACCCCAAACCCCGGAACCCCAAGATCTGCCGAACCCTAATGTGTGAACCCCTTCCCGAAACCCTATTTTATAACATAATACAACTTGTCGCATAATAATTGTTCATGCATGCATCCTTGTCTGTGGTTTGGGGGCCTTATGCCGATTCACCTTATAATTAAATATGGGGCCCATATGCGGGCAAATCTAGCCTTATATTGGTCTCATTTAAACTTGTGTAGCGAACCGGTGCCATCTTTTGTCTTGCTAATGCAACATTTAAATTTGCGGGGCAGATAAATAACTTGAACCGTTTAATTAATTGTCGGAACCCCGGTTTCGCTTAATATGGCCTAATTGCATCGCACCTTTGCCATGTCAAACATCATACATGCATCATGCCCGATCTTCTGCCGATCTTAAATATTGCATCCGGTGTTTATTCTAGTGTTTTGCTTCTTCGCGGATAAGGCCGTTGAGTTGATGTGACCTTCGTCCCGATCTTCGGTTGAGCCTTCGGCAATGTTTTCAGGCGAGCATCTCCCCCTTTCTACCTATCTTACTTTAATAGTATTTATTCCCTCTTGTTGATCTATTGCTATCTGTATTGCGATGCTCTAGTTTCCGTACCCGTGATATCCCTTGCAGCCCTATATTTCCTCTGACACATCCTATTACCTGTTGTTTGGTAGATAGTTGGACTTGCGCGTCGTAGTCGCTTGCTCAAGTGCTGTTGCGTGTCGCCATGTTCCACAGTTGTTGGAGTAATGCCGCATGTTTGATGTTGGAGATGATCATGGTTTTACTTATCGTTCACTTTAATTCCTGTATAACAACTAAAATTGAAGTAAACAGAGGCATCGGTGGGTGATAGATAATATTTCGTTTCCGAATGCCCACTTGTGTCCCGTAGGACCCCGAGTACTTGATACCTGTTCCTTGATTTATCGCGCTATCCACATCCGGGAGGATTATGGGACCCCCCTTAGCCAGAGCTTGATTCAGTCTTATTTCTTGGGGCCACAAACTAGTTTGAGGTTTTATTTACTATCCCGTACTTATGCCATGCTACTGTATTATTTACGATTGTGCGAGGAGCACACTGTACTGTTTAGGTAAGCGGAATGTTTTCGCGGTATCGACAAGCCCAGCCACACTTTCGGGTTCCCGATGCTGACCATTGACGCAAACCTTGAGTCCGTCTCGAGCTAGCTTACTTCTATGGTCTACTCAATGGGGTGGCCCCCTGAAATATTTCTGAATCCTGTGATTGCTTTGCCGTGAAGGCCTCGTTGGGTTTTGATTTGGTTTTTCCGAGGCTGATCGAGTGTGTGTTGCTATTTGTGCACCCCGGCCGGGTAAAACTTTCTGAAAGCCGTGTCCGCGGTTATGGATGACTTGGAGCACAGTATCTCGATCATAGACAACTATAACTAAAGTAGTGCTATAAATTTGACTTTATAATGACTAGTAATCAGCTACACTATAATGGAATGGCTAAATAATACTGCCCACAATTGCTTGTTTGGAGTGTCGCTTGCGACCATTGTACCTGACTAGTAAATATTGCAACTATAACGGAATGGCTAAATAAAAGTACCAACAACTGCTGGGTTTTGGGTTATCTCATGCTAATTGTATCTGACTAGTAAGTGCTGCAACTACAACGGAATGGTTAATTAAAAGTGCCCACTGCTTACTTTATCAGGGTGATTATGCACGACTAGTAATTGCTGCAACGAGAACGAATAACTAAAGCGCCAAGCGTGTGAGTTCCTCGGCTGACTTCCTCGTTTGGTCTCGAGGGGGAAACACCAGGATGGGTTTGATTGGTGTAGCTTCAGGTTGGATCCGGATAGGTCATTCTTATCCCTCTCTGATAACCGCCAGTTGTATCGAGTCTCTATAGGTTGTTTAGTGCATGCTGCCGCTGCCGCTCAGTCCACCATACCTATGTAGGCGAGGACCGCCAAATTCTAGTCTCGCCGTGTACTGGCCTCAGTACTGACGCTCCTCTTTTTCCTTTGCCCTTTGTCGGCACCCCTTTTGTTTAAGCAGGATTCGAGATCGACGTCGTTAGCAGGGTTACCCTTCCGGCTTGGCCTGGGCAGGGTTATGGAGGCCATTGGTTATTCTTCACGGCTCTTAGCCCCATTTTCATCTTGTCCGTAGTCGGACGCTCTATCATTTTCAAGGTGATTTGGATCTTTGTACATTATATCTGTATTCTTGACTCATGGAGTCGTGTTGTATATAAATCTGTTCTGTGGGTCCCATCGAGGACTGTTGTGTAATGTTATTACTTCGTTTCCCACCCGCACGAAAGTGCCTGGTGGGCACCTTTGAATCGCTTCTATGCGGGTTTGGCGGGTTTCGCTAAAACTTGCATAGGTCCGATTCTGAGGGTGTTACACCACAACATTCGATACATCCGTCAGGAACAAATCCTGAATTCACCATACTCAGTATGCGGATAATCAATCCTAACCTTTCAATTACACGCCCTAGTATAAGCACCTCTCCTGTGAGTTTGGCCTCCCAACCATGACCAACTGTCATCTTGGGTACTGCACAGGTGGACAATCTTCACAAGGTAGCCTCATCTCAGACCTTGGCCGTGAGGGAACTAATACTAAGGTATATAATTTTCCAGTCAAGCCCTACCCAATCTTCGGGTATTCTGGTTGTACGATAAAATTGGAATGGTATCGCATCCAGACAACCATCATTTTTATAAAGGGATAAGGCTCATGCCTCAACATTTTCATCACCAAAATCATCAAGTATTTGGAAACACATGTCCAAAACATTTCAATAGAATGATCCATCATTCCAAGGTTTTCATAACCATTTTCCACCAAGTATTCCCATATAAAAGTTGATCAAGTTTTATGCTTAGCACTAGCATCTATAAGTGGGGTAGTACTAAGGAGGGGTGGTAAACTAGTGGAGTTTCAACTAAGTACAACCTTATATCTTAGGATGATATCAAGGTTTCTAACTTAGGCCAATTGTTATGCTCTTTATGCAACCTTCAGACAACTGTCTAATATCTACCAAACTCTTTAAGTAGACTCTAAGTAAGCTTTGATAAAGAAATAAAGTAAGAAGCTTGCAAATAAAACTAGGATTGGTTTGTCAAGTGGTTATGATCACATATGCTTAAGGCATATGGTGGGCATAGTAACAAGTAGTGGTTTGTGGCATCAGTAGGGTATCTTGCAAGGTTTAGCTTGCATTGGTCCACTTAGTTAATAAAGCTTTCCTTGTGCAGAGCAGTGGTTGAAGTTCTCCTCGGCTTCTTCTTCGTAGTATCCTCCTTCCTCCTCGTATCCTTGGTCGGTACTAGCGTCTATGAATAAATACGAGGTACACAATCACCAAACAATACTTAACTACTTGCAATCATCACACACAAGGGTCCTATAGATGATCTAGCATCATCTCTAACATTACAAGGTTAAGGCTTGGTTTAAATCCTTTTATTTTTAGAAAAGTAATTTCTACTCATTGAAAAACTACTTAATATTTAATATTCTCCAAACTAATGTTGACACATGTCATCACCACATATTGTAGTCCATGATAATGTGATTTAAAGTGGTGTCACAATTTAATAAGGTTTTACCCTTTTATTCTATTTAATTAATGTGTCTAGAAATGCCTATGTAGCATTCTTTTATTGCTTGAACATTATTTCTGCAACTAAACCTATATATTTTTATATATTCTGAAAGGTATGGTTAAATGTGATTTTTGAGAGTTGGAATCAACTCAAAAGCTATTATGGTTTAAATTTGAAAAATGTTTGAGTGCAGAAAAGCTTCTGCCTTGTTATTTTTACTGAGGATGATCTATAGATCCAAATGACTTAAATCCAACGGGCTTGGATTCAGCATTCACAGACCTTTCCAATAAAATTGGTTTCATTCAAATTGGTGCACTGAATCGACCTGGGTTGATTTTTGAAAATGGGTTCAGAAGTGTGTTTGATTTAAAAAGAAAAAGATTTAATTCAAACAACTGGGCTGCAAGGAAAAGTTATCGGGCCGCTGTTGTAAGCGCGGTTCTGCCTGCTTAAGTGGGTGTCCCCACTCGACAGTGACACGGGGCTGGGCGAAGCGGTATGGGGCAACGTGGGTCATTCGATCTGATTTTAATCCAACGACTGGGAGTCATCGTCGACGCGAGACAACTCCGGCGAGAACAAAACCTAGCGCGGCCAGTGAGGGGTGCTGGGGGCTCACCGGGGTGCTGGCGAGGGACGGCGAGGCGGGCGAACGACAAAGTCGAAGACGGCAAATCTACTGGTACTGGTGGCTTCTCCTGGGGCGGCTTATAACACCCTCAGAATCGGCCCTATGCAAGTTTTAGCGAAACCCGCCGAACCCGCATAGAAACGATTCAAAGGTGCCCACCAGGCACTTTCGTGCGGGTGGAAAACGAAGTAATAACATTACACAACAGTCCTCGATGGGACCCACAGAACAGATATATATATAACAGCGACTCAATGAGTCAATAATACAGATATAATATACAAAGATCCAAATCACCTTGCAAAGATACAGCGTCCGACTACGGACAAGATGCAAATGGGGCTAAGAGCCCTGAAGAATAACCAACGGCGTCCATAACCCTGCCCAGGCCAAGCCGGAAGGGTAACCCTGCTAACGGCGTCGATCTCAAAACCTGCTTAAACAAAAGGGGTGCCGACAAAGGGCAAAGGAAAAAGAGGAGCGTCGATCGAGGCCAAGACGGCGATACTAGAATTCGGCGGTCCTCGCCTACACAGGTATGGTGGACTGAAGCGGCAGCGGCAGCATGCGCTAAACAACCTATAGAGACTCGATATAACTGGCGGCTTTCAGAGAGGGGAAAGAAAGACCTATCCGGAACCAGACTGATACTAACACCAAACATTCCCATCCTGGTATTCCCCCTCGAGACCAAACGAGGAAGTCAACCGAGGAACTCACACCGTTGGCAGTTTTATTTATTCAGTTCTCGTTGCAGCAATTACTAGTGAGGTTTAGATAATCATCCTGATAAAGTAAGCAGTGGGCACTTTTAGTTAACCATTCCGTGATAGTTGCAACACTTACTAGTCAGATACAATTAGCATGAGATAACCCCAAAACCCAGCAGTTGTTGGTACTTTTATGTAGCCATTCCGTTGTAGTGAACTAGTTACTAGTCATATCGGATACAAGTCAATTTATAACAATAAACTTTAGTTATCGTTGTCTATGATCAAGCAACGTGCTCCAAGTCGTCCATAACCGCGACACGGCTTCTAAAAGATTTAACCCTGGGTGCACCAAAGTATCCACAAGCACTTCGACCTTTTGCCGATCAGTTAACATACACCCATCGGTATGTCGGCGGGGCCTAAGTCATGACGTTCCCAGACCCAAAGCAAGCACGGGGGGCCACCCCACTAAGTCTACCCGCAACGAAGTCGGCCGGTCTCCGAGACGGACTTAGGGTTTGGGTAGACGGCTGTGAACGACAGCAAATCACAAAACTGGGACTGTCGACACCGCGAAAACGTGTCCCGATCCTAAACAGTACAGTGTGCTCCTCGCACAATCGTAAATAAAGCAGTAAAGCATGGCATAGGTACAGGATAGTAAATAAAACCTCAAACTAGTTGTGGCCCCCAGTACAATACTTTGAAATCAGGTACTAATCAATGGGGGGCCCATATCTCCCCACATGTGGTTAGCGCGCCCGATCTCGGAACAGGTGTCAAGAACTCGGGGCCCTACGGGACACAAGTGGGCGGTCGGAAACCAACATTATCTATCACCCACCGATGCCTCTGCTTACTTACTTCAATTTTAGTTGTTAAACAGTAGTTAAAGTGAACGAAAAGTAAAACCATAATCACCTCCAACATTAACATGCGGCAATACTCCAACCACTGTGGTACTTGACGACACGCAACAGCACTTGAGCAAGCGACTACGACGCTCGGGTCCAACTATCTACCAAACAACAGGTAATAGGATGTGTCCAAGGCTATATATGGCTGCAAGGGATATCACGGGTACGAAAACTAGAGCATCGCAACACAGATAGCAAAGATCAACAGGAGGGAATAAATACTAGAAAAGTAAGATAGGAAGAAAGGGGGAGATGCTCGCCTGAAAACGTTGTCGAAGGTTCAACCGAAGATCGGGGCGAAGCTCACATCAACTCAACGGCCTTATCCGCGAAGAAGCAAATCACTAGAAGGAACACCGGATGCAATATTTAATACTACGGCAAAAGATCGGGCATGATGCATGTATGATGTATGACATGGCAAGGTGCAATGCAATTAGGCCATATTAAGCGGAACCGGGGTTCCGACAATTAATTAAACGGTTCAAGTTATTTATCTACCCCGCAAATTAAATGTTGCATTAGCAAGACAAAAGATGGCACCGGTTCGCTACACAAGTTTAAATGAGGCCAATATAAGGCTATATTTTCCCGCATATGGGCCCCATATTTATTTATTAGTTGAATCGGCATAAGGCCCCCAAACCACAGACAAGGATGCATGCAAGTATGACAATGACAACTTAATATGCAACAGGTTTTATATTTAGCATTTATAAAATAGGGCTCGGGAGAAGGTTCACACATTGAGGGGTCTCGACGGTCTTGGGGTTCCGGGGTTCGGGGTCGGTCTCAGGGTTCAGGGTTCGACGGAATCGTTCTCGGACAACTGAGGTAGATCTTGTCGCATCCGGGAAGCAGGACTTGGTTCGGCGTCAGGGGCGCATCGGACTCTCCTTGGTCGGTGTCGAACTTGTCGTGGTGAAGATCTTGTCGGGTCCGCGTATCGGGTCGGTCCTGGCGTTCAAAGTGGAGAACTTGGCGTTCCAGTGGCGATCTTGGCGGTTATCGGGTTCGGTCTTCGAATCCGTGTAGATGGTCATGGCGTTTTGAGATGGCACTCTTCGATCATCGGCTCCGGAAAGTACTTGTGGTTCGTCTCGCCATCGATGATGGTATCGGTGTGATATCCGGGTTCAACACGGTGCTCGGCTTCGTTTTTAACCACCAGTCTCGATCGTCCGTGTGGTACCGTAGATCTTGTTGGAGGTCTGGATACTGTGAGCGACACTGCCTTGCTTGCAGGGCCAAGACGCCGAGATGCCGTAACCACGAGATGCACGCGCACGGCGTAGGCGCCAAACTGCAAGGGTCCAGGGCGCTCGACAGCGGCGGTGCGGAAGGCGCCGCAGAAGGCGCCACGCGCCGCATCCAGCCGGGGGACGAGGGGGTTCGCAGGAGGGCGCGGGGCAGGCGGCGGGGAAGCGGGACGGCGCCGGTCGGTCTCGATGCGGGACAGGCGCGGCCTCAAGGACGCTGGCGGCGGCGGAGGGGCACGGTCGCGCTGGAGGCCGCGACGGCTTGCAGAGGGGGGCAGGCTGGCGGGCGGCCACAAGGGGAGGTGGTCGCGGCGGCGGAGGCGGTTGGAGGAAGGCCCGAGCCGAGGGTGGAGGCGGACGCGATGGGGCGAGGAGAGAGGCGGCACGGCGGAGGCGAGGCGAGGCCGGCGACGCACGGGGAAGGGCCGGCGTCGGGAGCGGACGGTGGAGGAGGCGGCGCCGGATGCGGCGCAGGGACGGCGGACGCGGGGTCGGTGGAGGCCGGAGCACGGAGAGCAGGGCACCGGGGGAAGAGGGGGGGCGGCGGCCGGAGAGGGGAGGAAGAAGGGCGGTCGGTCACCGGCGAGCGGAGAGAGAGGGGAGCGGGGGGGAAAGGAAGAGGACGACGCGGGGTGGGGGGCTCGGTTGGTGGTCGGTGGGGGCCTGCGGGGTGGGCCAGGGAGAGGGAGGTGAGCTGGGAAGTGGGGGCGGGACCCACGGGACAGGGAACCAGGGGGGTGAGTGCGCGGGTGGGGGTGTGGTGGGCGTGTCGTGTGTGCTGGGGTGTGGGGCGGCAGGGTGAGGGAGTGGGGAGAGAGAGAGAGGGAGAGAAGGCCAGGTGGCTGCGTGGGATTGGTGAGAGGGAGGGGAGAGGTGATGTGGCAGGTGGGGATTGGCCGGGGTGAGGTGGAGGAGGGGTGGGTAGAATAGGACTGGTAGTTTTAGGAATTTAGGTGGACCGTTTTAATTTCTGGGGGTGGTCGTTCGGGTCGAATCGGCCCGTTCGACTGCCACCACTAAAATAATTTAATATTTTATTTGTTTAAAACAAGGCTTCTGCAAACCGATAGCAGACAAAACAAAATAATCCAGAGACCCGGGTTTTGCGTTTGAATAAAGATGGGGCGTTTAGAAAACAAAACAGGTTTTTCCGAAATTAGTTTTATGCAAGCAAATGCAAGATGATGACGATGCTCAAATGCAATGTGGCATGATGACATGAGCATGCGGTCATGATGATGCAATGCACAAAAACAACGCGATTTTCTAGTAGTGGTTTTGCGGGATGCCACAATTCGACACCACTAACAATGGATCTCGCCCTCGAGATCCGCCTCATGGTACCGGAAAGAAAGGCGGCGATCTGAATCTTCTCGCTTCGTGTAGATCTTCGCGACACCACTAACAAGAGGTCGTTGTCCGTGATCACCGAGAGAACACTCCGGAAGCAAAAGGTCGAAGGTAGAGGTATCAACAAATAAAGCCACCTCTAGCTTCCGTGGACGGAGTAAATTGCATCGATCCACCATTCAATATACAAAGCAAATGATAAGTGTAGTGGTATGGTCGCGACTCCATTCCGCACTCAAAGCATTACTCTGTACACTAACAGATAGGTTATGCAACCAACCCTCAGGATTCAGACTGAAGATCTCGACAAGCGAGGTTCGGGAACAAAGGAGTGATGCGACTCAGCATCGATCCGCGAGAGGATGTCGTCGCCGGAAAACACCGGAAGGCACAAACAAGGAACAAAGAATGGTACCACAGTAGACGGATTTCTCAGACAGCATGAACACCGGATGGTAGAACACCGTTATCAAAGGAGGCAGCGAAACTCAAGGTACGATTTTAACCCAACCACGAAATCGGACTCAAGAGAGAAGGGAGCGGATTCAAAACACGTAGGGGTAAGAGGAGAATGGCAGAGGGTAAGGAATAAAAATCAGACCTAATCAGAACTATCCAACCGATTTTTCCGAAATAGTTTTGACACTCTACTTCGGCCGTTAGCTAGGTTATCCTACAGGCTGGACTTGTGGGGTATCGCAACTGCTGAGCTCTGATACCACTCTGTAACACCCTCAGAATCGGCCCTATGCAAGTTTTAGCGAAACCCGCCAAACCCGCATAGAAACGATTCAAAGGTGCCCACCAGGCACTTTCGTGCGGGTGGAAAACAAAGTAATACCATTACACAACAGTCCTCGATGGGACCCACAGAACAGATATATATAACAGCGACTCAATGAGTCAAGAATACAGATATAATATACAAATATCCAAATCACCTTGCAAAGATACAGCGTCCGACTACGGACAAGATGCAAATGGGGCTAAGAGCCACAAGAATAACCAATCGTCCATAACCCCCTGCCAAGCCGGAAGGGTAACCGCTAACGGCGTCGATCTCAAAACCTGCTTAAACAAAAGGGGTGACAAAGGGCAAAGGAAAAGAGGAGCGTCGATCGAGGCCAGTACACGGCGAGGCTAGAATTCGGCGGTCCTCGCCTATATAGGTATGGTGGACTGAAGCGGCAGCGGCAGCATGCGCTAAACAACCTATAGAGACTCGATATAACTGGCGGCTTTCAGAGAGGGGAAAGAAAGACCTATCCGGAACCAGACTGATACTAACACCAAACATTCCCATCCTGGTATTCCCCCTCGAGACCAAACGAGGAAGTCAACCGAGGAACTCACATCGTTGGCAGTTTTATTTATTCAGTTCTCGTTGCAGCAATTACTAGTCAGGTTTAGATAATCATCCTGATAAAGTAAGCAGTGGGCACTTTTAGTTAACCATTCCGTGATAGTTGCAACACTTACTAGTCAGATACAATTAGCATGAGATAACCCCAAAACCCAGCAGTTGTTGGTACTTTTATGTAGCCATTCCGTTGTAGTGAAGCTGATTACTAGTCATATCGGATACAAGTCAATTTATAACAATAAACTTTAGTTATCGTTGTCTATGATCAAGCACTGTGCTCCAAGTCGTCCATAACCGCGGACACGGCTTCTCGAAAAGATTTAACCCTGCAGGGGTGCACCAAAGTATCCACAAGCACTTTGACCCTTTTTGCCAGATCAGTTAACATACACCCATCGGTATGTCGTCGGGGCCTAAGTCATGACGTTCCCAGACCCAAAGCAAGCACGGGGGGCCACCCCACTAAGTCTACCCGCAACAAAGTCGGCCGGTCTCCGAGACGGACTTAGGGTTTGGGTAGACGGCTGTGAACGACAGCAAATCACAAAACTGGGACTATCGACACCGCGAAAACGTGTCCCGATCCTAAACAGTACAGTGTGTTCCTCGCACAATCGTAAATAAAGCAGTAAAGCATGGCATAGGTACAGGATAGTAAATAAAACCTCAAACTAGTTGTGGCCCCCAGTACAATACTTTGAAATCAGGTACTAATCAATGGGGGGCCCATATCTCCCCACATGTGGTTAGCGCGCCCGATCTCTAACAGTGTCAAGAACTCGGGCCCACGGGACACAAGTGGGCGGTCGAAACCAACATTATCTATCACCCACCGATGCCTCGCTTTACTTCAATTTTAGTTGTTAAACAAGAGTTAAAGTGAACGAAAAGTAAAACCATAATCACCTCCAACATTAACATGCGGCAATACTCCAACCATCGTGGTACTTGACACGAACAAGACTTGAGCAAGCGACGACGCCGGGTCCAACTATCTACCAAACAACAGTAATAGGATGTGTCCAAGGCTATATATGGCTGCAAGGGATATCACGCACGAAAACTAGAGCATCGCAACACAGATAGCAAAGATCAACAGGAGGGAATAAATACTAGAAAAGTAAGATAGGAAGAAAGGGGGAGATGCTCGCCTGAAAACGTTGTCGAAGGTTCAACCGAAGATCGGGGCGAAGCTCACATCAACTCAACGGCCTTATCCGCGAAGAAGCAAATCACTAGAAGGAACACCGGATGCAATATTTAATACTACGGCAAAAGATCGGGCATGATGCATGTATGATGTATGACATGGCAAGGTGCAATGCAATTAGGCCATATTAAGCGGAACCGGGGTTCCGACAATTAATTAAACGGTTCAAGTTATTTATCTACCCCGCAAATTAAATGTTACATTAGCAAGACAAAAGATGGCACCGGTTCGCTACACAAGTTTAAATGAGGCCAATATAAGGCTAGATTTGCCCGCATATGGGCCCCATATTTATTTATTAGGTGAATCGGCATAAGGCCCCCAAACCACAGACAAGGATGCATGCAAGTATGACAATGACAACTTAATATGCAACAGGTTTTATATTTAGCATTTATAAAATAGGGCTCGGGAGAAGGTTCACACATTGAGGGGTCTCGACGGTCTTGGGGTTCCGGGGTTCGGGGTCGGTCTCAGGGTTCAGGGTTCGACGGAATCGTTCTCGGACAACTGAGGTAGATCTTGTCGCATCCGGGAAGCAGGACTTGGTTCGGCGTCAGGGGCGCATCGGACTCTCCTTGGTCGGTGTCGAACTTGTCGTGGTGAAGATCTTGTCGGGTCCGCGTATCGGGTCGGTCCTGGCGTTCAAAGTGGAGAACTTGGCGTTCCGGTGGCGATCTTGGCGGTTATCGGGTTTGGTCTTCGAATCCGTGTAGATGGTCATGGCGTTTTGAGATGGCACTCTTCGATCATCGGCTCCGGAAGGGACTTGTGGTTCGTCTCGCCATCGATGACGGTATCGGTGTGATATCCGGGTTCAACACAGTGCTCGGCTTCGTTTTTAACCACCAGTCTCGATCGTCCGTGTGGTACCGTAGATCTTGTTGGAGGTCTGGATACTGTGAGCGACACTGCCTTGCTTGCAGGGCCAGCACAGCCAGAGATGCCAGAACCGCAGAGATGCATGCGTGCACGGCGGCAGGCGCCAAACCGCAGGGTCCAGGGCGCCGACATGGCGCGGTGAGGAAGGCGCTGCTGCAGGAAGGCGCGGCCACGGCGTTGCATCCAGGCCGGCGGGGACGAGGGGGTTTGCAGGAGGGCGCGGGCGGGAAGCGGACGGCGCCGGTCGGTCGACGCGCAGGGACGAAGCGGCGGCGAGGGGCACGGTCGGCCGAGGCCGGGCGACGGCTGCAGAGGGGGGGGCAGCGCGGCGCTGGGAAGGGGAGGCGGTCGCGGCGGTGAGGCGGTTGGCGGAAGGCGGCGAGCCGAGGTGGAGGCGGGCGATGGGCGAGGAGAGAGGCGACGCGAGGCGAGGCGAGGCGGGCGACGACGGGAAGGCCGGGCTCGGAGCGGACGGTGGAGGCGGCTGGATGCGGCGCAGGACGGCGGACGCTGGTCGGTGGAGGCCGAGCACGGAGCAGGGCACCGGGGGAAGAGGGGGGGCGGCGGCCGGAGAGGGGAGGAAGAAGGGCGGTCGGTCACCGGCGAGCGGAGAGACAGGGGAGCGAGGGGGAAAGGAAGAGGACGACGCGGGGTGGGGGGCTCGGTTGGTGGTCGGGGGCTGCAGGTGGGCCAGTGGAGAGGTGAGCTGGGAATTGGGGGCGGGACCCACTGGACAGGGAACCAGGGGGGTGAGTGCGCGGGTGGGGGTGTGGTGGGCATGTCGTGTGTGCTGGGGTGTGGGACGGCAGGGTGAGGGAGTGGGGAGAGAGAGAGAGGGAGAGAAGGCCAGGTGGCTGCGTGGGATTGGTGAGAGGGAGGGGAGAGGTGATGTGGCAGGTGGGGATTGGCCGGGGTGAGGTGGAGGAGGGGTGGGTAGAATAGGACTGGTAGTTTTAGGAATTTAGGTGGACCGTTTTAATTTCTGGGGGTGGTCGTTCGGGTCGAATCGGCCCGTTCGACTGCCCCCACTAAAATAATTTAATATTTTATTTGTTTAAAACAAGGCTTCTGCAAACCGATAGCAGATAAAACAAAATAATCCGGAGACCCGGGTTTTGTATTTGAATAAAGATGGGGCGTTTAGAAAACAAAACAGGTTTTTCCGAAATTAGTTTTATGCAAGCAAATGCAAGATGATGATGATGCTCAAATGCAATGTGGCATGATGACATGATCATGCGGTCATGATGATGCAATGCACAAAAACAACGCGATTTTCTAGTAGTGGTTTTGCGGGATGCCACACGGCTCCAATCGCTGGCTCCCTTCTTCTCCAGCAGCGGCAGGCTCCAGTGAAATTCCGGCGAGGTGGTGCTCGCCTTGCTCTGAGAACGGTGTGGCACGATCAGTGAGGAGAGGGGAGTGAGATGGTGTGAAGAAATCGAGCGGGAGTGGCCTCTATTTATAGTCGAACGAGGGGACCATTGGGGCGCACGGTGAGCTCATCGGGGGCGATGTTACAGGCGGCTAAAGGCATGGGCGAAGGTAGGGGACGGTGCCGTGTCTCCTGGCGATGCTCAACGACATGATTTCGAGTCATGGGGCGGTGCGGCTTGGTCTGGAACGGGCGGTGCTCTGCGCGGCAGAGGCGGCGTCTTCGACGGCGAGCGGTGGCTGTGCGTCACGGAGCGGCAAACGGGGATGTCTGGCGGTCTCCTGGGTCGGTGGGGATTGTGTATGCACGCGGCGAGGGCGGCGCGCGTCTGTGGGCTTCGGTCGAGAGTGGTGCTCTGGTGCACACTCGGCATGGTCTGGGCGCGGTTTGTGTGCATGGTCCAGGGCTTGGCAATGCTCGCGGCTGGGACAGTGAGTGGAGATGGACGGTGGGCTGCTTCCCATACATGCTGGCTAGGCTTGCTGCTGCTCCTAGCTTGCTGTCGACTATGGGGTGGCAAGGGGGTGCTCGGCTCTTCACCATTGATGACAATGGCAAGCTCACAATGGTGCTAGTGCTTGGCTAATCTTCCTAGATGACCTACTGAGTTGTGTGTGAGCTAAATGGGGAACCAGTTAGGCAAGAATCACTGCTCACAATAGTGTTTGATGTTTGTTTGATTTGTGTCTGCAACCTGTTTGATGAAATGGCCGCATGAAATCAAGTTTTGAATTTTGAAATGATTTTTGGTGGGTTTGCTAGATTGGTGCTGGTGAGTCTGCAGATGCTTGGGATTTTGAAAGTTGAGCTTGTTTGAGTGGTTTTTGAAAAAGTGGGATCTTTCCATATGAAGAAGATTCAATTTTGAATTGGCATTTAAACTATGCATTTGAAAGTTTCTGGATGATCACAAAGTGGGCCTTGATACTCTGTTATGAGTAAAATCAAGGGGTGCAAAGATCCAGCAAAGTTTCTGTTAGGTTCTGAAAGTTTGAGGCAGCCAAAGTAGGCATGGGAGTTAAATTGGTCAAAGTGACCATTCCCTTAATATATTTGTTTTGATTTACTTGTATTTAGGAAAAGTGTGGGAAATGTTTTAGATGAGGTTTATTTCACCTAAGAAACATTTTACAAGCAAAGGATCACACAAACAAGGTGGTTTAAAAGAATTTCAAAATCAATGCATACACATATGCATGCATTCATAATTTTATTTAGCAAAGTTTTTTGTTAACCCTAAATTTTGAGGATTAGTGTTTGATGATTCAAGTTTGGTATTTTTGGGATGTTACATTCACCCTCTCATCTCTTCCTCTAGCCACCATGAGTCGCCCCGCCATCGCTGCTTGATTCTGGTCATCCTTGACCTCTCTGGCTACCATCACGGTGCAGGGTGATGATGTCAACGACGCTACGTCTTTTGATCCACTATTATTCTCCACTCGTGATTCTTACAGGTTGTGTTGCCACCTCACTGGAGCCTAGGGTTTGGACCCGGCCGGTGATTCAGCGCTTCGACGCCACCCTAGCACGACCCTGATGCTTCGTTGACGAGATGGGTTGCTTATTGCATCTATATTCTCTACGACCACAACCTGGCGTGGGTTGTAGCGCCCTCCGGGTGCTCCTCGTGCCGTCGTGTTCGTCTTCGTCACCGACCACTGCTTGCTCTACTACTTTCTTAGAGAGGACCTCGGGTAAGCGGTGATTTATCCCTTCCTTCTCTCAATTCCTTCTGGAATCCCTCACTATGGTAATGGATTCCTCGTAGATAGCCCTATGGCTTGTTCTAAGGTGTCTCTGTTTGATCAATACTACTTGTGGCTTGTGTCTTGATTGGTTTAAAAGTAATGAATACTGGTGTTACCCAATTTATTCCAACTTTAACCTTATGCATGGTTGAGGTGATTCAGTATTGTTACTGACTAATTTTTATCTATGTACTGGCTCATATCATGTGGATACATGTGTTTTGTTGTTCTACTGATGATGATATTACTTAGCTAAAGATCTCTAGAATGAATTTTTTAGCACTAGTGGCTCTGGTACTTCTCTTGCTGGTGGTAATTAAATAGTAGGATATACTGAATATTTCTTGGTATCCATGATATTCTGATGATATCATTATTTGTTCCTATGTACCGAATGAAACCAATAGTTTCTAGCTCCTGGACTAGATAAGTGGAATGGATTTAATCACTGTTCAAAAAATCGTCCGATATGTCGATTTATCGTCCGATTTATCGCTTATCACAGGGTGACCGATAAGCCGATTAATCAATTTAGCCCCCGATAAATCATCCGATACACCCAAAAATCAATAATTTCGGGTTGACCGAGAACTTAACGATAAACGATATCCTCAACATTGGATTTAATACTTGTGAACCATGGTTGAAAAAAACAATGGTTCAGATACTCTGGTTAGTATATAATGGCTCAAATGATGTAGAGCTCATTGGGGAACCCCAAGTGGAAGGTATGATGAGCACAACAACAAGTTTTCCTCGGTTATGAAACCAAGGTTATCAAACCCGTATGAGAAAAGGGCTAACTCCCAAGTTGTTTCTAGCAACTTGGAACCTACACAACACAACCACAAAACTTTGCCCCAACTTACAGCGAGGTTGTCAATCTCACTAGTTTGTTGAAAACAAAGGATTAAACGTATAGTGTGGAAGAAAGTAATTGCTTTGTAGGAATTGCAGAAAGTAAATAGTAGGCAGTAGATTGAATATTAGTGGGAAGGAATGGACCAAGGTCCATAGTTCACTAGAGGTGTTTCTCCATAAGATAAATAGCATGTTGGGTGAACAAATTACAGTTGGGCAATTGACATGATAGAGAAAGCATAACAATGCATATACATGTCATGATGATCGCTATGAGATTCGTTTAGTCATTACAACATAATACATAGACCGTAATCCAACTGCATCTATGACTAATAATCCACCTTTAGGTTAATATCTGAACCCCCTCCAGTATTAAGTTGCAAGCAACAGATAATTGCATTAAGGGAAAGTGTGTAAAATAAACAATACAATTGTCCCATGGATAAATGATTGTTGTTTTCTCCCTAGTAGCAATAGCACATCTACAACCTTAGAAGTTTCTGTCACTCTCCCAAATTACTAGAGGCATGAACCTACTATCGAGCATAAATACTCCGTCTTGGAGTTACAAGAATCTACTTGGCCAAAGCATCTACTAGCAACAGAGAGCATGCAAGATCACAAACAACATAGACGTGGTAGAATCAATAATCAATCTTGACGTAGTACTCAATATCCATCGGATCCCAACAAACACAACATGTAGGATTACAATAGATGATCTTGATCATGAACGGAGCTCACAATATCTAAACATGATAGCACAAAGAAGGAGAAACTAACATCTAGCTGCTGCTACGGACCCATAATACAAGGATGAACTACTCACGCATCACATCGGAGGCTGGCATGGTGATGAATAAGGCCTCCAGGGTGATCTCCCCTCTCCGGCAAGGTGCCAGGAAGAGCTTCGGATCCTTCCCGATCTTGGGACGATGGTGGCGGCGGCTACGGACTTTTTCATGGATTTTTGATCGAGTCCTTAGGGTTTCTGCCTCGAGGGGCTTATATAGGCCAAGGGGCAAGGTCGGTGGCCGCCTGAGGGGCCCACACCATGCCTAGGAGCGGCCAGGGGTGGGCCCACGTCTAGGGGTGGTTTGGCCGCCTCATGGATCTCCTCCGTCTCTGCTTTGCACTCCATCTTGTGTCGAGAAAAATAGGAACTTCTGCTTTTGTTCTGTCCAATTCCGAGAATATTTCTTTAATAGCTTTTCTGAAACCAAAAACAGCAGAAAACAAGCAACTCACACTATGGTATCTTGCTAATAAGTTAGTTCCAGAAAATGTATAAAAATGCCTCAAAGTGTAGACAAAACATAAGATAGTTAATACAAAACAAGCATGAAGCATCAAAAATTATAGATACGTTTATGACGTATCAGTATACCTTGCAGTATTTAACCTGTGAGAGATAACTTATATAAATGATTCCTAAGATGATTTAATTGTTCCTTAAGAAGATATTCATGTTGGTTAAATCTTATCTTATGATATAGAAATATTGGATTGATACAAAGATGCTACCATTTATTGGAATGTTCTATGTAGTAGTTCATGACTTGATCTGCCGTTATCTAGTTTGAACTAGAGAATACTAGCTTGGTCAATGATGCCTGGTCTGAGACCAACATTTATTAAGAGAAAATGCTACCTTTGCTGCTTGTTTATTAGATATATAATGATGTACCTAGTATGCCAGCTGCATAACCATTGAGGATACCTCTCCAACACCCATTCAATGTACATGTACATGATTAAGTGTTGGTTAAAAAATTGGAGTTTACCCTGGGATTTGGAGTAGATTGTGGTATCTGTAGCTTTGTGTTGTTGTTGTCTGCTACCCTGGTTCTTGGCGTTGTTCTGCACCTCCTGGAACTATGCCTGCTCCTCCTTGAATAGGACTGCTCCCCCTATGGCTTGCCCTTGACCAACACCTGATCCACCCCCTCCTAACTAACCATCCTGATGATGATCTGGTGGTTTTTCTATGGTATTTTGCTGATTATTCTGGTGAGAATCTAACAAGTACTTGTGGTGGTTCTTTGTGTGTTCTTGAGATAGAACTCTGGTTGTAGCTGTGAACAAGTGAGCAAAGCAAGTTTGTTGTGTGCGAGCCTATGGTTTTTAATTCTCTTCTTCTCTCCCTGCTGTCGACAACACACATCATGCAGATAGTGGTGTAAGCTGCTTCACTGTTGCTTTTCCCTTTGGATTAGATCAAGTGAAAAATGTCTACTACCCCTTCCTTTTACTAGTAACTTTTCTGGTGAAACTTTCCCCATTCTTTGGATAATGAGGTTGCACTGAAGTCGTTTTGATTTGAAATAAAATATACTACATTTTGATGAAATTTGCCCCTTTTCATTGCGTATTGATGTAATATGAACAGTCCACTTCACTGTTTAAGACGGAGAGCAAACTAATCATAACCACTTTATTTGTTCTACTTTTTCTTTGTTTTGCAGGTATAGAAGCTTTGATGATCAAGAAATGTAGATTAGGAAATAGACAGATAGTAGTATAGCCTTTTGTTTTAATTACTTTTGTAATTTTGCATTTCTTTTTCTTTGTAAAGGATCAATGTAATATTATTCCATTATTCAATAAAGTTTCCTTTTCTTTTATAAATATTGCTGTAATGTTTTTACTTAATGTTCATTTGTATTTGTATTATTGTAATTGAATAAAGGAAAGAATAAGAAGTACTTCTTAAATAAGTTATTCTATTTGTATTCTTTTCAATTCTCTTTATTGTATAATAATAAATATATATTTAAGTATTTAAACAATCTTTTCAAAATTATTTTTAATACCATAAAATACTAATTATTTCTAATTTTTAAATCTTTTCAACATGAATTCAAACTTAAACATGAATTTGAATTATTCACCCAAAATCATTTGAAGTCCTGTAGATCGTGTCAAAATTTATCAGAATCACTATAAAGAGCTAAACCTATCTCAAAATAGTGAAAGAAACTCTGATCTCTCCAGGGTTTTGTTTGGCAAAAAAATACCCCACTTTTCTAGATGAATGCATGCAATTGCACATAATTCTATTTCTACCGTTCGTTGGTACCTAAATGCTGGGATGTTATCGTGAACTCATATTTGCTAGTAGCTAGGGTGGTAATTTGGTACTGCGAGTTTAATTTACTGCTTGTTTAAAACTGATAGTTCAGTTTGCTGCCTATTTGGTGTTACGTGGTAACATCACTAGCTCTGAGAAGTGGTGAGCACATCACTATGGCATGAGCAACCAAATAAGCAGTTTTTTTTGCATCAAATGAGACAAAATCAGTTATCTTGGCAACCAAACAACTTACAAAAATTATAGAAAAACTACATATGGGCAACCAAACGAACTTCCAAACTTGGCCCAAGCCCAATCTCCCTCCATGCAGCACCCACCGGGCCAAGTAGGAAAAATAAGAAATTTGGGCCCAACCAACCAAACACGCCCAAAAAGATCTTCCTCTAAAATGAACATTTGCTTAGGAGAATAGATTGGTTTTTACATCTAGCAGAAAAAATATTTCACTAAACCATGTGAAAATCTTATTTTTTTTGTGCATGCATAGTTTGATAGGGCATTTTTCCATTGCTAGAGAAAGAAAACCTTTTATGACATTTTCTTCACCTAGATATAATTATGACTAACATGTTAGTAATAATTATGGGTCTAATACCGTACTCCTTTTTTATGATATTTTCTCAAGTAGTAGTTCTTACTTGATGGACAAATTATGTCCTGAAAGTCTAATTCATTAGTATACGAGCATGCACCATGGAAGTGCATCAATTTAATAATAACACGTTCCTTAGAAAGAAAAATGAACTGATAACCCTATATTTCCTTTTTTCTTTGCCATTTATCTGTTTGGTTCAAAGAAATGAATCAAAGGGAAAACTAAGGAAAATTGTTTGATCTCAGTTTCGAGGGAAAAACCCCAAAAGTTTGAATATGCATGGGAATTCTGCACTGTTAATGACTTGGGTATCGTATGAAGTGCGAGACCCAAGTCATTAACAGTACATAAACATTCATGTGGTTTGACTATGATTATTAGGAACGAGTGTTTTTTTGAGATACTGTTAACAAGACCCATAAGCTTACAAAATTACTATGTTTTTCAATCCATTGTTTTGCGAGTGAATTTTTACCATGTTTCTCAAAATTTTCCTTTCCGGGGTTTTCAGAAACCGGTGAATCAAATACTCCCTCCGATTTATATTAATGATCTGAACTTTATCTTAACTAGCATAGTGGCCCTTGCAAATGCGAGGGCGACATATTTATTTTTTTGGTAGTGTTCGAGAACTAATCATAGTTTGTGGATATTCACATTTTCCATTTTGGGGTAAAAAATAAAGCGATTATGTGGTCTTAAAAAATATTTCACATTTGTTGTAAATATATTAAAATTTATTTTCCACAATTTTATATATCAGTAAAATGTAAGGAAATTCAAATACAAGATTGTAGAACAACAACTATTCAGAAGAATATGCATTATATCAGCATTTTTCTCTCCACCTGGTCTAGGCTCTTCTCGCGTGTATTTTTCTCACCAATTTGAATGATGTAGTTTCATCATGTTAAAAGTAGTCAATTTATTGTTTGATTACAATGATTAGTCACTGAGATTTGAAAGGTTCAACACACTTCTAATTAAACAATATGTATGAAAAAATCCTTGCCAACTAAATTTATATAGTTACTTGAAAGTAACATTAACAACAAAATTAAACAATCTAGGTCTTGAAATAAAAGAAAATTATAAGGTGTAAGCCATTTGTACATCCGATCAAACTTTTGGTATAAATATTTCCATCAGTCATCATCGTTAATAGGACCTTATATGTCACCAAGGAAGATGAAATATATTATATTTCGTATCATTACTCAACTTTCTAGCTTCCACTAATCCCTGATAATTGGTATATTTTCATCAATAATTTTTAGTAACTTCACCAACAAATAAATTAATGTATGGATTGCATCTAACCCGTATTGTTGTTCATCCACATGTCTCACCATTGATGCTATTGCAACATAGCAACAATGATTATTAATTTTTGCAACATAATATATCAAGGTGTTTCCCCATAGTGCCATATTAGAAAACACTTTGTTACACATTCTATCTTAATATATTATGTGCCTTCTGTGCGGTCCTTATAAGAATTGGTGGTTCCTATTAAACTACTTGGTTTGTTTTAGCCATTGTGATCGTTGCACGCTACCACCCGTTCATGCATGTTATCTTCTTCATATGTGTACGCTCAACTTGTATCTACCAAGCTCAGTCGTTCTTACACACTTAAATGACATGGACGTATAAATCAACTATTCATACCCATCCATTATTGGATATGATGTCTTACTAAGTTAGAACATATTGTTCTCTTATACATGTGCCTTCTGCATGTTCTCCTATACAAAACACCTCAATGTGATTCGAGTTGATGTTATATTTCTTCAATTAGTGCATTTCTTTTACAAAAGCTTGTGCTCATGCTCACCATACTTAAATTTCCCATGAAACGTTTCCATGGAAGAAACAATAATTACATGTGCATATTAACAGGTAAATTATATACAAAGTTTAGTCATATTACCTGATATGGAGCTCTTACGGAAAAAATCACATTTTTCTCTCATTTTGTTACCGTGAACTTCACAAAGAAAATGAGAAAATAATAAATAGTAAGTGTTATGTATGTATGGATTTGTATGATAGACGTCTAATATTCATCCACCTTACCAAAGATATAAATATTGAATATAATTTTAGCCTAGATGAAGAAATTTGATAATCTATTTTACAACAATTTTAATAATATAATGATATCTAGATGTATTAATATGATATATAGTCTTTATATTTCTCATACTTGGGTGCAATATGTGAGGAATAATCGTACTTGATATGAAGTTCTTACAGAAAAAGTCACATTTTTCTTTCGTTTCTTATTGTGAATTTCAAGAAGAATATGTGAAAAATAAATAGTAAGTGTTATATAGCTATAGATTTATATGACAGGGTCGTAATATTCATCCACCTTATCAAAGTTTTATACTCCCTCCGTCCTAAAAAGGATGTCAGAGATTTAATTTTTAGCCTAGATGAAAAAATTGATAATATATTTTCCAACAATTTCAATAATATAATGATATAGATGTTTTAATATGATATATAGTGTGTATATTTCTCATGCTCAGGTGCAATATGTGAGGCATAATCATGGGATATGCGAGTGGTCTAGTATAGCTCGCATATATCACCATGATCAATAATATCCAAGACTCACTCTCTCATTTCACAAAACATATTAACAATTGAATGAACAAACACTCCATTTTTCCTTCGATCAGTCATGAATTTTGTGATGCCTCGGACCATGGCAGAGTTATTACTCTCCTTCATTCATCTCAAGCAATAGTTAATTTTTCTAGTGGATAGTTTTTATCAATATTTTCCCTATATTAATTAACATAAATTATTTTCATGCACGTACTGCTTCTGTATTCCTAGCGATGAATCCTCGGCGAAGTTTTTTTTTCTTTTTGACATGTCTTTGACAGTGTCTTGGCGACCCACGCTGCAGCCAATTCTGCCTACTTTGTTTTTTCCTTTTCAAACCAGACTCCATAGTGTTTGTTCAGGTCTGTTTTGGACTTTTTTGCCCCTAACTTTTCGGAGATATTACTGGTCTGCCACCGCCCAGTGAAACTGTTCGGTTTGTTTAGACAGGCAGAACAGGCCACCGAATCTTCCAGGTCTCTGACGCCCACCGTGTTCCCTATCCGCGCAACTTCTGTGGCTGATGTCTTCGTAGTGCCCGGCGTATACCTGCTGAGCCTCATCCCATCCCCACCTAGGAGGACCCGTGCGACTGAGCTCGGTGCCCCAGAGCACTAGGAGGCCGGCCATGTCGAGCCTGCTGAAAAAGAAGCGCGCTCGACGACCATTGCCAAGGAATGACCCGCGCCGACGACGGCATCAGCCTGGGCGCCAGAGACGACACCGGCCTGGGCTGTCAAATATGTTTGGAGCATGCATACGTGGATCCGTATGGTTGCCTATTGGCACGCGTCTTTGTTCTTCTGATACGTGACACCTTTAACTTCTGCTGTATACCAATCTCTTTCTACCTACTCCACTAGTCACTAGTGGAAACGGCGCTTTGTTGATCCCGAACGGTTTAACACCTGCCTTCGGTGTTAACCGAACCAGCGTGGCCTCTGCGGCATTAAAGGAGCCCCTTTAACACCGGTTCGTGCGCACGAACCGGTGTTAAAGGTCCTCGCACCGATGGGCAGATTTTTTAACACCGGTCGTACGAACCGTGCAGCGGGGGCTATATACACCACCCCAGCCCACACACACCCCACTCTTCCATTCTTTCACATTTTGGAGCCTAGCAAGAGGGTGAAGAGTGCTAGTTTGTGTTTTTTCATATGCACTAGAGGTGTTCGTGAAATGCCCGAGAGCTCAAAATAAGCTTTCTTGTTGCTCTTCCGTCTCGGTCGAGGTCGGCAACTATAGTTTCATGTGTCATTGATGTACTATATATATAAATGGTCATCTCCCTATTATTTTTGATATATACTACATATTAATGCAGATGAATCGGCAATGGATGTACGGTGACCGCCGACTTCCGAGTACATTACGGGCCTCCAAAATTTCATCGTTGTGGCTAATGCAAACCGTGGTCACAATGGTTTTATGTCTGTCCGTGTGTTCACCGTCGTAACAAGAAAGACTACTCAAATACCAGAACCATTCACGCCCACCTGCTTCGATCTGGTTTCATGCCCACTATAATTGTTGGACCAAGCACGGAGAAAAAGGGGTTGTGATGGAAGACAACGAAGAAGAAGAGGATGATGAAAACTATCATAATATGTATCCTGAATATGATGATACTGCAACGGGGGTAGATAATGAAGATCAAGAGGGAGCGATGGGCCCGATGACGATCTTGGTCGGTCCATTCGATGCAAAGGAAGAATGTGAAACTGAAAAGGAGAAGGAGAAGCTGGAGATGTTAAAGGATCACAAAACATTGTTGTATCCAACTTGCGAAGATGGCCACAAAAAGCTAGGTGCCACATCGATTTGCTGCAATGGAAGGCAGAGAATGGTGTGACCGACAAGACATTTTCAAAGTTGTTGGTAAAATGAAGAATCTTCTTCCAAGAAATAATGAGTTGCCTGACAAGACATACCAAGCAAAGAAGGTTGTCCGCCTCTAGGATTAGACGTGCGAAGATACATGCCCGCATTAATGATCGCATCCTCTACCGCGAAGTGAGAAATGAGAATTTGGATGCATGCCCGGATGCACTGCACCTTGCGGTATAAGATCGACGAGACGATCTCGGCGATGTTGAGGGCGATGCCCCTAGGAAGAAGGTTCCGCCAAGGTTATGTGGTATGCTCCTATAATACCACGGTTAAAACGCTCTTCAAATAAATAGCATGCCAAGTTGTTGCGATGGCACATGGAAGACCGAAGAAATACGCGATGTTGAGACACCACCGATGGGTCACGGTGGAGAAAAGTCGGCGAGAGTACCCGGACTTTGCACGTGACGCAAGGAACTTAAGGTTTGGTCTAAGTACGACGGCATGAATCCTTTTGGTGAGCAGAGCTGCAAGAATACACGGCCTGTGACCCTATGTATCTATAACCTTCCTCCTTGGTTGTGTATGAACAGGAAGTTCATTATGATGCCAGTGCTCATCCAAGGCCCGAGGCAACCCGGCAACGACATTGATGTGTACCTAAGGCCATTAGTTGAAGAACTTTTACAGCTGGGCCAAACCAGGTGTGCGTATGTGGGATGAGCACAAAGGGGAGCCATTTGACCTACGAGCATTGCTTTTCAGAACCATCAATGATTGGCTCTTAGTAACATTTCGAGGCAGACAAACAAGGGATACAATGCATGCACACTGTTTAGATGATCTTGAAAGTGTATATTTGGATAAATGTAAGAAGGTTGTGTACCTAGGGTATCGCCGATTTCTTCCGCATCGCATCCAAAGAGAAAGAAAGGCAAGCATTTCAAACGTCTGGCGTAACCGGAGGAAGCCTCCTCCGTCTGGTGAGGAGGTATTTGGTATGGTCAAGGACCTAGAAGTAATCTTTGGAAAAGGTCCCGGCTATCTGTTCCGAATGACGATGCCGACACGCGCCCATGTGGAAGAAGCAATCTATATTTTGGGACCTACCCTATTGGAAAGTCTTAGAGGTCCGCTCTTCAATCGACGTGATGCACGTGGCGAAGAATGTTTGCGTGAACCTGCTAGGCTTTCTAGGAGTGTATGGGAAGACAAAACATACACCGAAGCACGACAGACCAAGAACGTCCAAGGCCCCTCAAGAGCCTATGCATCCCGAGAACGAGAAGGGTAAACGATGCCACTTAACTCCCGCCACTATGCTCTTACCAAAGCAGAGAAGGAAATCTTTTTGAATGTCCGAGCATTCAAGGTCCCGTCTGGCTTCGTCGAATATAAAGGGAATAATAAATATGGCGGAAAAAATTCCAAAACCTGAAGTCTCATGACGCCACGTGATTATGACACAATTTCTTCCGATTGCATTGAGGGGCTTCTACCGAAAATGTTCGAGTACCCATTGTGAAGCTATGTGCATTCCTCAATGCAATATCTCGTAAGGTAATCGATCCGTAAAGCCTACCAGGTTACAAAGATGTGGCCCAATGTCTTGTCACTTTGAGTTGGTGTTCCCACCATCCTTCTTCAATATTATGACGCATCTCCGGTTCACCTAGTAGAAGAGATTGCCATTCTCGGTCCTGTATTTCTACACAATATGTTCCCTTTGAGAGGTACATGGGAGTCTTAAAGAAATATGTTCATAACCGTGCTAGGCGAAGGAAGCATCTCCAAGGGCTATGTAAGAGGAGGTCATTGAGTTCGTGTTGATTTTATTCCCGACCTTAAGGCGATTGGTGTTCCGTAATCACGACATGAGGGAGACTGCGTGGAAAAGGCACCCTAGGATGTAAAGCAATGATATGTAGGGACGGGCATTCTCTCAATCAAGCACACTACACGATTTTACAAAGATCTATCTTGGTTGCCCGTATATCAATGAACACAAGAATTTAATACGCCTCAAACACCCGGGCGGTCGATGAATGGATTATAAGTGAACACATGGCGAGTTTTGGTGGTCATGCAAAGACTTCTCACGAATAACACCACTGTTGGGGATCAGCCGTACTTGTTGGCTGTGACACCGTCTTCGATCATGTACTTTCCAAGGGTACGAGATAAATGGGAATACATTTTACACGATAGGCCAAGATAAAAAGAGCACCAACCAAAACAGTGGTGTCCGCTTCGATGCAGCAGAAGACAATGGGTAAAAGACCACGTATTATGGGTTCATAGAGGAGATATGGGAACTTGACTATGGACCTAATTTTAAGGTCCCCTTGTTTCGATGCAAATGGGTCAAGCTAACAGGAGGAGGGGTTGAGGTAGACAAGAAGTACGGAATGACAACGGTGGATCTCAACAATCTTATGAAGAACTTAGACAAACCATTCGTCCTAGCCAATGATGTGGCTCAGGTTTTCTATGTGAAGGACATGTCCTCCAGACCAAAAAAAAAAGAAAAAAATATGCAAACGAATACAAAGAAAGGCCAATGAGATGGGGATGACTTACATTGCATACTTGAACGTCATGGGAGACAACTTGCCCAAATGCGATGTCAACCCCATACAGCCATGGAAGTATGGGAAGAATCTAGTCAAGAAAGAGGAGCTCAAGAATCTACCAACAAAGATGCGAAAATTGCACAAGTGGTACCTTCATTTCTACAAGACGAGAAAAGAAGAATGGATCACGGCGCATATAAGAGATCAGATTTTCTTGTGCGGAGACGACGCGATCGACTTCAACATTCAAGACTTGCATTTTCTATTCAATTAGAAGGAACTCGACAAATCTGCCATCAGCCTTTATTGTGTGTAAGTACTATTTCTGTAATTTTTATCTCATCTCATTCACTTCATTAATTGCATGTATATATATATGCTCACCATATATGTATATACTATTATGCAGGAAAAAGGTTATGGAATGCATGAGAGGAGGCCCTTTTGACATTGGGTTCGTTGACCCAAATAGAGTTCATGAAGAAGTGGTAAGAGACAAACCCGGCAAACAGAAGACTACTTGCTAAAGTCTTTCTTGAGACAACAAACCAAAAGGGAAATACTATTGCCTTACAACTTCGTGAGTACGTTA
Source organism: Avena longiglumis (assembly GCA_030063025.1). Taxonomy (NCBI): domain Eukaryota; kingdom Viridiplantae; phylum Streptophyta; class Magnoliopsida; order Poales; family Poaceae; genus Avena; species Avena longiglumis. The sequence continues at coordinate 141,652,509 of CP125974.1, forward strand.
CCTCTCTCTTGTACACATTCTATTTCGCTTACTCGATGTTTAATGTAACCGATGATGAGTTATGCGTCGTAGGTTCCACTTTATTCGCTAGTCATTCAACCCGACTCGAAAAGTCCTTGTCATGGACTCATTACGAAAAGAAAAGAGTTATGGGCAGACTTTAGAGAGATGCTCGAGGTAATTTCAATCATATTATCGCACTAGATCGGCAACTTTCGTGACAATAAGTAATTAATTACTCCTTTATCCATTTTCTTTGTCGGACGGGGTTTGGAAAATGTTCACGGGCAGTAGTGGGTGAATGGTCGAAGAACTAAAATTTGTAGACCAAAATGTAAGTATACTAGCTAGCTTCCAATTCCATTATATCATGCTTTATTGATTATTATTTTGATTGAACTCTCTATTCTCGTAAAGTGCGCGCATCGGGACACGGCAATAACTTATGGGTACTATGTTTGCGAATTCATTCAAGAACACGATATGTGCGACAGCCGCACTAGAACAACTTAGAGTAAGTAAACAAAGTCCACAACATTATTTTATTACCATCAATTGTGTTGAGTTTGATTCTTATATATATATATTGACGGCCCATTCTTCATATATATATTGGATCGAACGGATGCGGACCAACTCCTACCATTTGAACGCATACGAGCCATTCAAGAGGAATTGGCGGGTTCATACTTGATGAGGTCGTCACGCTGGCGGAGAACTCTTTAGATGTCCACCAAAATGAACGATGATGTATGTGCCGATGATGTATGTGTGTCGATGACGATGTTTGTGTATAATAATAGTTGCTTAATTATTCATGTACTCGTATGACGATTTATAAGTATACCGCCCCGATCGATTTCCCTCGCCCCCTCCCGCAGAAATACGCCTAACGGGCAGGCAGAAATTAGATGGCCGCTTCCGCGGCAGAGTTCTCGCCATGCAGAAAACGCCTAAATCTCTGCCATGAACCGTGTTAAAGGGGACTGAGGCGGCAGCCCCACGTGTGCCACCCTTTAACACCGGTTCGTATAAGAACCTGTGTTAAAGGCCCCCCCCCCCTCTAACACCGAACCCTCAACAGCGGTTGGGGAACCGCTGTTAAAGGGCCCTCCCAACCGGAGTTAAAGGGGGGGGGCCTGCACTAGTGAGTGCACAACCCCCCCCCCCTTCCCTCTAACACCGGTTTGGAGGGCCCTCTAACAGCGGTTGTAGAACCGCTGTTGAGGGTTCGGTGTTAGAGGGGCCCCCCTTTAACACCGGTTCTTATACGAACCGTTGTTAAAGGGTGGCGCACGTGGGGCTGCCGCAGGGCTCAGGCCTCTCCCTTTAACACCGGTTCGTAACACGAGCCGGTGTTAAAGGTTTTGTGCCGCGACAGGAAAAAGAGATAAATCTCTGTAGCGGCAGAGTTCTGTCGTGGCAGGAAAACAGCCTAAATCTCTGCCGCGGCAGAGTTCTGCCCCTGCCCCGTTCTGGGCGTATTTCTGCGGCGCGGCGGGGACGGAGAGGGGGGAGGGGGAATCGATCGGGAGCGGTATACACATACATCGTCATCGGTACATACGAGTACATGAATAATTAAGAAACTATTATTGTCTGGTATTCTCCGTAAACGTTGAAGCATCAAGTACAAGACAAACACGTTCAAGCATATATACAACATTCATTTTGGTGGATATCTAAAGAGTTCTCCGCCAGGCGTGACGACCTCATCAAGTATGAACCCTGTCAATTCCTCTTGAATGGCTCGTATGCGGTCAAATGGTAGGAGTTGGTCCCGCATCCGTTCGATCTAAATATATATGAAGAATAGGTCAATATATATATAAGAATAAAACTCAACACAACTGATGGTAATAAAATAATGTTGTGTGTACTTTGTTTACTTACTCTAAGTTGTTCTAGCGCGGCTTGGCCCGTCGCACATATCGTGTTGCGAATGAACTCGCAAACATAGTATCCACGTAAGTTATTGCCGGGTCCCTGATGCGCGCACTTTACGAGAATAGAGAGTTTAATCAAAATAATAATCAATAAAGCATGATATAATGGAATTGGAAGCAGAATCAAAGAGATACACAGACCTAGCTGGCTAGTATTACTTATATTTTGGTCTACAAATTTTAGTTCTTCTGACCATTCATCCACGGCCCTGCCCGTGAACCTTTTCCAAACCCTGTCCGGCAAAGAAAATGGATAAAGGAGTAATTAATTACTTGTTGTCATGAAAGTTGCCGATCTAGTGCGATAATATGATTAAAATTACCTCTGGAGCATCTCTCTAAAGTCTACCCATAGCTCTTTTTCTTTTCGTAACGAGTCCATGACAAGGACTTTTCCTGAGTTAGGTTGAATGACTAGCAGAATAAAATGGAACCTACGCACGCATAACTCATCATCAGTTACACTTAACATCGAGTAAGCCGAAACAGAATGTGTACAAGAGAGGGTAACAGTACTCACGAGAAGTTGTAAGGCAATAGTATTTCCCTTTTGGTTTGTTGTCTCAGTAAATACCTTAGCAATAAATCTTCTGTTTGCCCAGGTTTGGTTCTTACCACTTCTTCATGAACTCTATTTGGGTCGACGAACCCAATGTCAAAAGGTCCTCCTTTCATGCATTCCATAACATTTTTCCTGCATAATAGTATATACATATATGGTTAGAATATATATATACATGCAATTAATGAAGTGAATGAGATGAGATAGAAAATACAGAAATAGTACTTACACACAATAAAGGTTGATGGCAGCTTTGTCGAGTTCCTTCCGATTGAATAGAAAATGCAAGTCTTGAATGTTGAAGTCGGTCTCGTCGTCTCCGCACAAGAAAATCTCATCTCTTATATGCGTCGTGATCCATTCTTCCTTTCTCGTCTTGCAGAAATCAAGGTACCACTTGTGCAATCTTCGCATCTTTGTTGGTAGATTCTTGAGCTCCTCTTTCTTGACGATATTCTTCCCATACTTCCATGGCTATATGGGGTTGGCATCGCATTTGGGCAAGTTGTCTCCCATGATGTTAAAGTATGCAATGTAAGTCATCCCCATATCATTGGCCTTTCTTTGTAGCTCTGCCTCGTAATCATTTACGGGAGGAGTGTCCCGTGTGTCGAACACTTGGAGCGGGGCGCATGATTGTTTTTCCTGCTCTCCGAGCATGGGAACTGTTTTCTGGGGTGCCGCACGACTGCTACTTTCAGTCTCCCTACGGCGCCTTGCATTCGCCTTCAAATTCTGGAGCTCGTAGTCCGGCACAAGTGGGGTTTCAGGTTTCAAAAGATTTTTGTAAAACTTCTCCACCACTGTCGGATCTATTTTCTCCTTTGGCTCGGCCCATCTAGGTGCAAAGAATTTCTTGACCTCTTCTTCCGAGATCCTATTGGTCTCCTCGTCGGTGCGATTACACGGTAAAACCGGCAATGGTTTGGCGGAAGGCTGCGGGACGTAGTTTTTTGTACTCTTTGGCGTACGGTTTCCTGCGGATTTCTTTGTGGCAGTGCTAGTGATGCTCTTCGTGGCAGTGCTCTTCCGCTTACGCTGAGGAGATGGCTGAAGCGCCGGAGATGGCTGACGGGCAGGAGATGGCTGGCGCGCCGGAGATGGCTGGCGCGCCGGAGATGGCTGCCGCGCAGGAGATGGCTGAAGCGCCGGAGATGGCTGCCGCGCAGGAGATGGCTGAAGCGGCTCAGACTGCTGACGCTGCGGAGACGGCGGGGGTGCCAGTGGCCTCCAATTTGGAAGCACGATGTGTTCCTTCTTCCAAAGAATGGTTGTTTTCACTGCAAATTTGAGTTGAGTTTCCCCTTCACCTGTAGCATGGTCAAGTTGTGCTTCCTCATATTCCTTCACAACCTCATCCACCCCGACAATAGCAAAGCCATATGGAATCGGTCGGCAGTTGTAAGTTCCACCAGCTACAGGAGGTAAGGTATAGCCGACAGCCACCTTAATGGATAAGCCCATTAATCTCACATGCAGCTCAGCGTGTTCGCTCACTGTGATCTCATCCACGGGGTATCGAGGACCCGCCATTTCAAGCGTGGGCTGCACGTTCTCCATGGAAGCCACGCTGCTTTTCCGCGCAGAGTCTAGGCCGCCGGAAGCTTCCAATGCAGGCTCTTCGTGCCGCTGAGATTGGCCGGTAGCTTGATGGCTCTGTTGTGAATTCACTTGCGCCTGCAGCGCCACAAGTGCATGTTCTATCTGTGTCATCCGCTCTGTACGCTCTTTTTCTTTTCTGTCGCGCCATCTCTAAGAGTCGCTCCACTCGGCAAACCCATCCTTCCACGTCATACCCCCTGTACCTCGTGCATGTCCAGGGTGTTCTTTTTTACCGATGGCGCGTGTGAGCTAGTCATTCTCTCTGTCGGGATGGAAGGTCCTGGCGGCTGTTTCCTCGTATGTCGTGATGAGTTCAGTGGCGGGTTTGGCAAGGAGGGTTGGGAAGATACACAATCCTGTTTCTGGGTCCAACCTTGCCCCGATTCCGTAGAACCAAGTCTTTGCACGTAGGTCCCACCCATCTGACTGGGGTGTGATCCCTCTAGCGCGTAGGGCCTTCTCAGCTTCCTCCCACTTAGGCCTCTGAGATATGTAGCCACCTGACCCCGTCCTCTAGTGATATTCCTTCTTCTGGGCATTTAGCGTATTGGTTTCTGACCTCTTTTTAGCTATAGCACCTTTTTTATATGCCACAAATTCGGGCCAGTGAGGTCTTATCTTCGCATAATATGCGTCTTCGAAATTTGGAGTCTCGCGAGCTTTGACAAATTTGTTCAATTTTGTCTTCCAGTTGCGGAAAGCGTCAGCCATCTTCTTTAGAGTCCACTCTTTGACCTTTTCCTTTATAACCGGTTTGTTTTCATCCTCCTCTGGCGGAAGGGTGAAATTTACCAACAACGAATTCCAAAGCGTTTCTTTGGATCTTTCATCGACAAAGGTACCGTCGCCCTTCTTTGGCTTATTCCAATATTCAATTATGATTGGGATTTGGTCCCTAACAAGAACTCTAGCCTGACGTACAAATTTGTCTGCGGCCTTCTTGGGCTCCATCGGCCTGCCAACAACATGGATTGCTTCGATCGTGAACTTTGCACGATCTTTCAACCGATGGCTCGCGCCTAGCTTTCTCTTTTTCATAGAAGAAGATGGTTGCTGGCTGGTCGATCCAGAGGGCTAAAAGAAAAAAGAAGCGTTAATTAATACATGTAGAAGAAGATTGTTGGTGGAAGTGAGCAGAGGCTTAATCAATGCATATACCTCGCCGGACTTTGTAGTCACTAAATTTTTTTCACCGGAGTCTTCATCTTCTCCATGACTACTTGAGCTGTCATCATGTCCCTCCAAGTTCAGATATTGTGAGGTGTCCTCATCGATAATGTTCTCCATTATTTCTTCTTCTTCAAGGTTTCTACTAAGTGGATCCATAGTTTCTAAAACAATAATATTATCTAGAGTAAGAGAGTAAACATTCAAGTGGACTTGGATTCATACACAAATATACATATTATTCATACAAAAATACACAAATAAATACACAAATGAAATTAAAACCCTAAGGATGCTTGATCATTTTAAACGAGTTCCGAGGGGTCCAAACCCTAATTCGGAGAAATCACGGATGCATATGATAGGGGCTAGCTATAGTGGCTGACCGGAGGATGCTCTAGAAAGCGGCGGCTGGCAGCGCTGGAGAGTGACTTAGGGCACGCGAGGTAGCGGGTTCGCCTCAGCGTGATGCGGCCTACCTAAAACGGGCGGTACCACTACCTAGGGGTCACCGGAGCGACATTAACAATGACGGCCAGCGGCGGCGCTTGCAGAGCAGCGAGGTGACGACCCTAAACTAATACTAACTATAAAATACACAAAATAACCCTAAACTAAATACACTAAACTACACTAAATAAATAACCCTAAACTAAATAAGCCTAAACTAAATAAATAACCCTAAACTAAATAACCCTAAACTAATAACCCTAAACTAAATAAACCATAAACTAATAACCCTAAACTAAATAAACCCTAAACTAATACTAACATTAAACTACACACTTATAAAATACTAATAACTAATTATATACATATATGCAACAATATATATATGCAATTACACACAAATAAAATTATTCATACACAACAATATATATACACATATGCAACATTTATCCAATATACATACAAATAACATTTACAACCAATATCCAATATCTCCAAAACACAAACAGAGAGCTCACCGCCGGTGGCGGCAGCGGTCGTGGACGCGGGGTTGGCGGCGGCGAGGGGGGCGTCCGTGAGGGCTGGAAGGCGACGGCGACGGGGGTGGCGGCCGACGCGGCGCGACAGGACGGTGCTGGCGCGAGGGGGCGTCGACTACGACGGCGACGGCCATAAGTAGGGCGACGGCCCCGCGGGATGGCGACGGCGAGGGCGGCGACAATGAGGGCTGGACGACAACGGATGGACGGCGTCGGCGATCTCCTTTGCTTTTCTCTGCGCGTGCGGTTTCGATCTTGCTAGGGGAAGAAGGAAGGGGAAGGCGTAGAGAATCCCTTTAACACCGGTTCGGCTGGAACCGTGTTAGGGGGAATTGTTGCAGATTTCTCCTTTAACACCGGTTCAGCCACGAACCGGTGTTAAAGAAAGGCTTGAAACGAATAAATGCTTCTTTAACACCGGTTCGTGGCTGGAACCGGTGTTAACGGGGCATTTATTTCATGCATTAAAGGGGTGGGGGCATTTTATAATTCAAAAAAATAGGATATGAATTTAGAAAATTCATATCTTATTCATTTCAACTCAGAAAAATATGAATAATATATCATAATTTTCAGAAAAATAATATCTATCCATTCATGTAAAAACATGTTATATTTACTTTAGATGAAAATTTTCAAAATGATTAAAACACTTACATATAAATTTTGATTATTCAATTCAAACAAAAATAAATTGTCAAATCCTAAAACTTTGAACATAAGAAATATTAAGCATCTAAAAAGGAATCTAACCATATTTTATTAGAGCAAATCATATTTTATTTTGTATTAACATTTTTTAATTGATTGGATATTTAAATGCCACATCTTTTGTATACACTTGAACCTAAAAATGATTTTTGTAAAAAATCATGAGCATCGTATCATGTACCTGTAGTTCATATCTGACCCACTTTCTACCGATTCGGCAGGAATTTGTCTTTTTCACCAGATATGGAAGGAAAGGTTTCATATCCCCCTGTTGGTAAATTGTCCATATAAGGTGGTCTAGTATTTTTGTAAAATGTGGTGTTGGTTTTTTGAATTAGCCATTTGGTGGTTGCTTCACAAAACCGTCCGTTTTTTATGCTCGGAAAATGGAAAATGCCTTTTGGTGCGATAAAAACGAAAACTTCCTCTTGCAACATTGTTTGCCATGCCATGATGCACATGTATGCATAATATGGCCATATTATCACAAAATATGCCTTGATTATAGCCATAACATTGGTCATTTGACCCGAAAGCCAAGAAACCTCGAATGAGATAGGTCATTTTGTGAAGGTTTTTTTGAGACATAATCAATATACCAAGTTTGAGATTTTTCCTTCTAACTATGTCACATAATTTAACACCACGCGAAGGTTTCGCATTGTTTCGATCTTTTTTTATTTTTTATCCCCGTTTTAAACTATTGTCAAACTTTGTCGAACAACGGGCATGAAGATTCTTAGCTCGGGGCCAAGCCTCACTCAACTTGCATTGGATTTTCGATAAAATAGCATATTGTGAACCTAAAAAAGATTTTTGTAAAAAATCATGAGCATCATATCATGTACCTGTAGTTCATATCTGACCCACTTCCTGCCGATTCGGCAGGAATTTGTCTTTTTCATCAGAGGTGGACGGAAAGGTTTCAGATCCCCCTGTTGGTACATTGTCCATATAAGGTGGTCTAGTATTTTTGTAAAATGTGGTGGTTGTTTTTTGAATTAGCCATTTGGTGGTTGCTTCACAAAACCGTCCGTTTTTTATGCTCGGAAAATGGAAAATGCCTTTTTGGTGCGATAAAAACGAAAACTTCCTCTTGCAACATTGTTTGCCATGCCATGATGCACATGTATGCACAATATGGCCATATTATCATAATCTATGACTTGATTCTAGCCATAACATTGGTCATTTGACCCGAAAGCCAAGAAACCTCGAATGAGATAGGTCATTTTGTGAAGGAGATAGAACTGGAATTAAAATACAGAATGCACCTAATAGTAAGTTACATAAAGAATGACTGAAAATTAAGATACATAAAAGAACTGAAAATTAAGATACATGGCCAGGTTAAGTAACAATTGGCCGAACTTGTTTCGGAATGTTGGAGTGATTCAGTCATGCTCCTGCCTACACCTGTAATACTCGCCACTGTAGTCGTCGTACTCGCCGCCATTCTTGCTGCCGTCGGGGTCGCCGTAATTGAACTTTGAAGGCTGAGTACGCGTGGGCTAGACTTGAGGGTAGCGCAGACGGGGGTTAGAGTCGGCGGCAGTGTCATAGGCCATGACGCTCTGGAGAGTCCAACTGCGCCACCATAGCCAACGGCCGCCTCGTTGAAGTTCGGAGGAGGTGGGCCGTCCTCCTCGTGCCTGGCGAGCGCCCTCTCACGCCGATCCACGAAGAAGGCTTCCCAAGTAGGGAAATAGTCGGGATGCCATCTAGGATTCCTCCGCTGCTCCGGCGTGAGCTCGAAGTAGTAGTAGTTCGTAATGGCCATCCGGCGCGCCACACCTAGAGGGACAGGAGGAACCGGCATGCCTCTAGCGCTTAGCATCCAGCCGACAAGGACACAGTTGCCCGGCGGGCAGGGGTAGTTCGAGGCGCAAAGCACCTCTGCCTCCCTGGGGGTTAGTGCTATGGTGGAAGCCATGGGAAAGAGTGATGAGGTTGCAGATATGAGTCTAGAGATGTTCAATGACAATGGAGGCCAACCCTACATATATATAGTGAAGAACTGGCGCGAAGAACTGCAGGGAAGAACTGGCGGGAAGAACTGGTGGGAAAAAATGGCGGGAAGAAAAATGGCGGGAAGAAAATGTTGGAGATATGCCCTAGAGGCAATAATAAATATAGTTATTATTATATCTTTGTGTTTATGATAAATGTTTACATTCATGCTATAATATTATTAAAAAGTAAACATTAATACTTGTGTGATTTGTAAACTAAAATAGAGTCCCTAGTAAAGCCTCTTTATAATACTAGCTTGTTGGTTAATAAATGATTGTGGTTTCCCTATCATGAACATTGAGATGTTATTAACAACAAGATCATATCGTTAGGAGAATGATATGGTGGACATACTCCTATAGATAAGCGTAGCATAAAGATCAAGTCATTTTAATAGTTCAATTGCTATATGCTTTCTGATACATAGTAACCTAATTCCTTCGACCATGAGATCATGCATATCACCTTCACCGGAAGGATGCTTTGATGACATCAAACACCACACCGTAACTGGGTTGCTATAAAGGTGGCATTGAGTGTTCGGAAAGTATTGGTTGAGACACATGGATCAAGAGTGGGATTTGTCCATCCATATGACGGATACATATACTCTGGGCCCTCTTGGTGGAATGTCATCAAATTAGCTTGCAAGCATGTGACTGGCTCACAAGGAATCACATATCACGGGAACGAGAAAAGAGTACTTATCAGTAACGAGGTTGAACTAGGTATGCAGATATACCGACGATCATAACCTCGGATAAGTAAACTATCGTGAGACAAAGGGAAATTGGTATCGTATGTAAGTGGTTCATTCGATCACAAAGTAATCGTAGAAATATGTGGGAGCCATATGAATTTCCATATTCCTCTATTGGTTATTGTTCGGAGAAGTGTCTCGATCATGTCCGCATAATTCATGAACCGTAGGGAGACACACTTAAGGATTCAACGTTGTTTGAGTAGTTATGGAATGATGAGTAAGAGACCGAATGTTGTTCGGAGTCATGGATGGGATCCGGGATATCACGAGGAGATCCGGAATGGTCCGGAGAATAAGATTCATATAAGGAAAGTGATGTTAATCCTTTATGCATCTTGTATTGCTTAGTTAACGACGGTAGCATTATAAGATGATCCCTCATGCACATGAATTTCAAGTACTAAAGTGTTCACCCTTAGTAAGCACCGTTGCTAAAGCTTGTTGTTTCGAAGCACCACGTGATGATCGGGTGTGTTACATTCCGCAAGTGTATACAACGTGAGCAATCCAGATTTGCTCATGCGGAAGCTGAGGTTTGATCTTGACGAGCCTAGCATGTACAGACATGGTCTCGGAACACGGATCACCGAAAGGTAAAGCGTGAGTCATATAGTAGATATGATGAACATGTCGATTGTTCGCCATTGAAGCTACATCAACTCTCGTGATGATCGGTTTTGATGTGGTGGATTTGGTTCGTGTGATCACTAAAACAATGTGAGGGATGTTGTTTTGAGTGGGAGTTCACCTAGATTAATTTAACTATTAATTTGAACTCAATTTGTCATTAACTTAGTCTAAACTATTGCAAATATGTTGTAGATCAATGGCGTCCCCTACCATCAATTTTAATGCGTTCCTAGAGAAAGAAAAGTTGAAAAAACAATGAAAGCAACTTCGCGGATTGGTTCCGCAATTTGAGGATTGTCCTCAGAGCTGGTAATTTGACCTATGTGCTGGATGCACCGCTAGGTGACCCACCTGCAGCTACTGCTACCGATGAAGTAAAGAATGTTTACCTCACTCGGAAGACTCAGTACTCCACATTTCAGTGTGCTATCTTGTATGGGTTAGAATCGGAGCTTCAGAAAAGGTTTGATAATTCAGACCCACATGATATTGTCCATGATCTCAAATTGATCTTTGAGACTCATGCGGCAATTGAGAGCTATGAGGCTTCTGAAAAGTTCTTTAACTGCAAGATGGAAGAAGGCAGCTCCGTCAGTGAGCATGTGCTTAAGATGTGTAGGTACGCAAACAAACTCCAAAGCTTGGGTATAGTGATTCCTAATGCTTTGGGGATTTACCGTGTCCTTCAATCACTACCACCAAGTTACGAGAACTTTGTGATGAACTACAACATGCAAAACATGAACAAGACGTTGCCAGAACTCTTCGCCATGTTGAAATATGCAGAAGTCGAGATCAAGAAAGAGCACCAAGTGTTGTTGGTCAATAAGACCACCAAATTCAAGAAAGGCAAGTCTACGCAAAAGGAACACTTCAAGAAGGGTGGTAAGAAAGTTAGTTACAAGAACGAAGAAGACCAAGGCTGGACCTAAGCACGTCGAGTGCTTTAAGCAAGGGAGAAGGTCACTAGAAGCGGAATTTCCCAAAGTATGGCGGATTTGAAGAACGGCAACATCAAGAAGAAAGGTATATATACATGTTATTGATGTGTATCTCTAGTAAGTACCGTAGTAGTGCCTGGGTATTTGATACTGCTCATATTTGTAACTCGAAAAGGTGCAGTAGAATAAACGGAAGCTAGCGAAGAACGAGGTGACGGCGCTGTGGGAAATGGATCGATCAAAGGTTGATGTGATCGCGTAGGCACGCTACCTCTTCATCTACCATCGGGATTAGTTTTATACATAAATAATTGTTATTTGGTATGCGTTAAGCATGAACATTATATCGGGATCTTGTTTATTGCGAAGTAGACTACTTGTTTAAGTCCGAGAATAATGGTTGTTCGATTTATATGAGTAATATGTTTTATGCACATGCACCTTTGATAGATGGTCTATTCTTATTGAATCTCGATAGTGGAAATACACATATTAATAACATTGAGGCTAAACGATTGAAATTGAGCGATAACTCGACCTATATGTGGCAATCGCTGCCTTGGTCACATTGGAGTGAAGCGTATGAAGAAACTCCATTCCGATGGACTTCTTGAATCACTTGATTTCGAATCACTTGAAAGATGCGAAGCATGTCTGATGGGTAAAATGACTAAGAATCCATTTTCTGGTATGATGGAGCGAGCTACGGACTTATTGGAAATCATACATACCGATGTGTGTGGTCCAATGAGTATAGCATCGCGCGGTGGTTATCGTTATGTTCTTACCTTCACGGATGACTTGAGTAGATATGGGTATATCTATTTCATGAAATATAAGTCCGAAACTTTCGAGAAGTTTAAGGAATTTCAAAGTGAGGTAGAGAATCAACGTAACAAGAAGATTAAATTTTTACGTTCTAATCGTGGAGGTGAATATCTAAGTTACGAGTTTGGCGAGCATTTAAAGAAATGCGGAATACTTTCACAATTGACAGCGCCGGAAACACCACAGCGTAATGGTGTGTCCGAACGTCGTAATCGAACTCTCTTAGATATGGTTCGTTCTATGATGTCACTTACAGATTTACCGCTATCATTTTAGGGTTATGCATTAGAAACAGCCGCATTCACTTTAAATAGGGCACCATCTAAATCCGTTGAAACAACACCGTAGGAATTATGGTTTGGGAAGAAACCTAAATTGTCGTTCCTTAAAGTTTGGGGTTGCGAAGCCTATGTAAAGAAGTTACAGCCGGACAAGCTTGAACCCAAAGCGGAAAAATGCGTCTTCATAGGATACCCAAAGTAAACTATTGGGTATACCTTATATCATAGATCCGAAGGAAAAATCATCGTTGCCAAGAATGGATCTTTTCTAGAGAAGGAATTTCTCTCGAAAGAAGTGACTGGAAGGAAAGTAGAACTCGACGAGGTTGTCGAACCTTCTCCCGAAATTGCGAGTAGCGCAGCACCGGAAGAAGTTTCTATGGTGCCTGCACCAATAAGAGAGGAAGCTAATGATGATGATCATGAAACTTTGGTTGTAGTTGTTATAGAGCCTCGCAGGTCAACGAGAACTCGTACCACTCCTGATTGGTATGATCCCGTAATGAGTGTCATGTTGGTGGACAACACCGATGACCCTGCGACGTATGAGGAAGCGATGATGAGCCCAGATTCCAATAAATGGCAAGAATCCATGAAATCCGAGATTGGATCCATGTACGAAAACCAAGTATGGACTTTGGTGGACTTACCGTATGGCCGGAAGGCTGTCGAGAACAAATGGATTTTCAAGAAGAAAACAGATGCTGATGGTAATGTTACTGTCTATAAAGCTCGACTTGTCGCAAAAGGGTTTCGACAAATTCAAGGAGTTGACTACGATGAGACTTTCTCACCAGTAGCGAAGCTAAAGTCTATGAGGATTATGTTAGCAATTGCTGCATATTATGATTATGAGATATGGCAGATGGATGTCAAAACAGCATTCCTCAATGGAGACATTGATGAAGAGTTGTATATGATGCAACCCAAAGGTTTTGTCGATCCTAAAGATGCTAACAAGGTATGCAAACTTCAAAGGTCCATTTATGCATTGAAGCAAGCATCCCGAAGTTGGAATCAACGTTTTGATAAGGTAATCAAAAGTTTTGGTTTTATACAAACTTATGGAGAAGCTTGTATTTACAAGAAAGTGAGTGGGAGCTCTGTAGCATTCTTAATACTATATGTAGATGACATATTGTTGATTGGGAATGATGTAGACCTTCTTAATAGTGTCAAGGAATATTTGAATAATAGTTTTTCAATGAAGGATCTTGGCGAAGCAGCTTACATATTAGGCATAAAGATTTATAGAGATAGATCGAGACGCCTAATATCATTGTCACAAAGTACATATTTGGACAAAGTTATAAAGAGGTTTGGAATGGAAGATAGCAAGAAAGGGTTCTTGCCCATGTTGCCCAATACGACATTGAGTAAAACTCAAAGTCCGACAACGGCAGAAGATAGAGAAAGGATGAGTAAGACTCCCTATGCCTCAGCCATAGGATCTCTAATGTATGCCATGTTATGTGCTAGACCCGACATTGCATATGTTGTTAGTCTAACTAGAAGATATCAAAGTGATCCAGGAGTGGATCATTGGACAGCGGTCAAAAACATCCTTAAGTACTTGAGAAGAACTAAGGATATGGTTCTTTCTTATGGAGGTGATGAACAACTCGTTGTTAATGGTTACACTGATGCTAGTTGGAACACCGATCCGGATGATTCTAAATCACAATCTGGATACGTATTTACTTTGAATGGTGCAGCAGTTAGCTGGAGGAGTGCAAAGCAAAGCGTTGTGGCGAGATCTTGAACTGAATCAGAATACATGGCTGCTTCGGAGGCTTCACAAGAAGCAATATGGATGGAAGATTTCATTACAGAGCTGGGTGTGGTTCCAAGTGCGCTGGACCCAATGTCAATCTACTGTGATAACATGGGTGCCATAGCCAATGCGCAAGAACCAAGGTCACACAAGAAGCTAAAGCACATCAAGCTACGTTTTCACGCTATTCGAGAACATGTCCAAGATGGGGACATAAAGATTTGCAAAGTACACACATATCTGAATGTGGCGGATCCGTTGACTAAACCTCTCCCGAGGGCAAAACATGACCAGCACCAAACTGCCATGGTTGTTCGGTATATTACCATGTAATCTAGATTAGATGACTCTAGTGCAAGTGGGAGACTGTTGGAGATATGCCCTAGAGGTAATAATAAATATAGTTATTATTATATCTTTGTGTTTATGATAAATGTTTACATTCATTCTATAACGGTATTAACAAGGAAACATTAAATACTTGTGTGATTTGTAAACTAAAATAGAGTCCCTAGTAAAGCCTCTTTATAATACTAGCTTGTTGGTTAATAAATGATTGTGGTTTCCCTATCATGAACATTGAGATGTTATTAACAACAAGATCATATCGTTAGGAGAATGATATGGTGGACATACTCCTATAGATAAGCGTAGCATAAAGACCAAGTCATTTTAATAGTTCAATTGCTATATGCTTTTTGATACATAGTAACCTAATTCCTTCGACCATGAGATCATGCATATCACCTTCACCGGAAGGATGCTTTGATGACATCAAACACCACACCGTAACTGGGTGGCTATAAAGGTGGCATTGAGTGTTCGGAAAGTATTGGTTGAGACACATGGATCAAGAGTGGGATTTGTCCATCCATATGACGGATACATATACTATGGGCCCTCTCGGTGGAATGTCATCCAATTAGCTTGCAAGCATATGACTGGCTCACAAGGGATCACATATCACTAGAACGAGAAAAGAGTACTTATCAGTAACGAGGTTGAACTAGGTATGCAGAGATACCAACGATCATAACCTCGGATAAGTAAACTATCGTGAGACAAAGGGAAATTGGTATCGTATGTAAGTGGTTCATTCGATCGCAAAGTAATCATAGAAATATGTGGGAGCCATATGAACTTCCAGATTCCTCTATTGGTTATTGTTCGGAGAAGTGTCTCGATCATGTCCGCATAATTCACGAACCGTAGGGAGACACACTTAAGGATTCGACGTTGTTTGAGTAGTTATGGAATGATGAGTAAGAGACCGAATGTTGTTCGGAGTCATGGATGGGATTCAGGATATCACGAGGAGATCCGGAATGGTCCGGAGAATAAGATTCATATAAGGAAAGTCTTGTTTCGGGGTTGGAGAATGGTTCCGGTGTTTTCATCGGGAATGTTCTAGAAGGTTCCTAATGTCGCACTCGGAGGAAGGGTACATGAATGTGTTATATCAAGTTGGTATAATTGCATCATGTACTAGGTGTCGTCGCTGAACAAAATAAAGGGTTTAATCAAATCCTAGTTTGAAAAGTCAAACGCCAATTTGAAAAGTCAAACGGCTATTTTGGGAAGTGGAGGGGAAGGTGGAAACCCAGTTGGGGAGGAATTCCTCCCCTCCACCGCCGGCCCCCTTGGGAAACCGAGTAGGGAGGGACTCCCTCGGCCCCTCCATATAAGGAGGGGCAGGGCTGCCCCTCCTAGCACCCAACACCTCCACCCGCAAACCCTAGCCCTAAGCCGCCGGCCCTCCTGCAGCCGCCGCCCTAGGGCAAACCGCCGCCGCCTAGCTAACCCTAGCCGCCAGCCAAGCCTCCTCCTTGGTGTGTCTAAACCCTAGATCGCCGAGGAGCTCTCTCATAGTCCACCATACTCGCTCCGGCTTAAGGCGAAGCCCTGCGAGATCTCCCCTCTATTTCCGGTACCACGCCGTTGTGCTGCCGGAATCGCGAGGAGAGTACTACAACCTCCGCTTCCTGCTGGAACAAGGGAGAGGAAGGTCTTCGTCGAGTACCGAATGTGTGACCGACTGCGGAAGCGTTGCTGGAACGCAGCGCCGGAAGGATCGTCTACGCGATCTTGAGATCGGGAAGAGTACGACTACATCACCCACGAGAATCCGCTCTTGTTAAACACTTTGGAATCTTCGAGGGTGAGTTATTCCATCGACTCGTTGCTTCAATCTAGTAGATAGATCTTGCCTTTTTTGTTTGTATGCGATAGAAAATTTTTGTTTTCCATGCTACGAAACCCTACAGAAAAATGGCGGGAAGAAAAATGGCGGGAAAAAATGGCGGGAAGAAAAATGGAGGGAAGAAATAGAAGGAAGAAAAATTGGTCATTTAATACATATACTGTTAACAGAAGAAATATGACATTGTTCTAAAAATGGGACGGTTGGAGGGATTTCAGCAGGCTGGGCCAGGAAGCACTAATGATAGGGGTGAGTGTCGACATTATGTCGTGCGCGTGTACCTTGTCCCGGATGGTGTCACCAACCAGGACTAAAGATGAACCTTTAGTCCCGGTTGGAGACACCAACCGGGACAAAACACGAGTCAGCACTAATAATAGGGGTGAGTGTCAACATTATTTCGTAAGTGTCGACACTATGCCGAGCTTCTTGTACTATAAATAGGCATCCTTGTGAGTCCAGTCCTCCAGCCAGTTTGAGGCATCTCCAAGATGGTTTTCGAGCGAGGACACCACTACGGCCAGTTCAGGAGATGCCGACGAGCCCGATCCTCCGCATCTCCGAGAAACTAGTTATAGAGGCACTACCTAATATGTGAAATTAGTTAGCTCCCAGGCGTATTGATCTAGTTAGAGAAGTTACAAGCTGCAAGATGGTTTTCGAGAGCAGGGACACCACTACGGACAGTTTCAGGGAGATGCCGACGGAGCCCAGTCCTCCGGCATCTCAGAAGAGAAATCATAGAGACAGCCTCCTAATATGTGAAATTAGTGAGCTCCCAGGCGTATTGATCTAGTTAGAGAAGTTACAAGCTGCAAGATGGTTTTCGAGAGTAGGGACACCACTATGGCCAGTTTCAGGGAGATGCCGATGGAGCCCAGTCCTCCGGCATCTCCGAGAAACTGGTCATAGAGGCACTCCCTAATATGTGAAATTAGTTAGCTCCCAGGTGTATTGATCTAGTAAGAGAAGTTACAAGCTGCAAGATGGTTTTCGAGAGTAGGGACACCACTACGACCAGTTTCAGGGAGATGCCGCCGAATCCCAGTCCTCCGGCATCTCCAAGACACTGGTCATAGAGGCACTCCCTAATATGTGACCGCGCGCGTTTGGAGATCAGATCTTAATGGTAAGTACGAATCGGGACAACTTCCTCATAGTCCCGGTCCAGCCGCAAAACAGGACTAACACTCAAGACATTTATTAATATTAAAAACTGAGACTACAAAACCGGGACTAAAGGCCCCCCTATATATAGTCCCGGTCAATCCACAAACCGCGAAAGATATCCTTCGGTCAAGCCACAAACTGCAAAATACATGAACTAGAGTTACATAATATGAGCATGAACTTCTTGGCATATGTCCTTCCTTATGATCGCTTCAGACATAACCATGGAGCATCTTCTTTACTTAACGGAATGCTTGGGTCAGTTTTCACTGTGAAGGGCGGAATTTCATCAAACTTATTATAATCTTCTGACATGTCTGTCTTTTCCTCGATTCCCACGATGTTTCTTTTCTCTGAAAGAACTATGTGACGCTTTGGCTCATCATATGATGTATTCGTTTGCATATTTTTTCTTTTTTTTGATATGGAGGACATGTCCTTCACATAGAAAACCCGAGCCACATCATTGGCTAGGACGAATGGTTCGTCTAAGTTCTTGTCTACCTTCATAAGATTGTTGAGATCCACCGTTGTCATTCCGTACTTCTTGTCTACCTCAACCCCTCCTCCTGTTAGCTTGACCCATTTGCATCGAAACAAGGGGACCTTAAAATTAGGTCCATAGTCAAGTTCCCATATCTCCTCTATGAACCCATAATACGTGGTCTTTTGCCTATTGTCTTCTGCTGCATCGAAGTGGACACCACTATTTTGGTTGGTGCTCGTTTTATCTTGGCCTATCGTGTAAAATGTATTCCCATTTATCTCGTACCCTTAGAAAGTACATACAGTCGAAGATGGTGTCCTGGCCAACAAGTACAGCTGATCCCCAATAGTGGTGTTATTCGTGAGAAGTCTTTTCAGCCAGCCGCCAAAACTCGCCATGTGTTCACTTATAATCCATTCATCAGACTGTCCCAGGTGTTTGAGGCGTATTAAATTCTTGTGTTCATTGATATACGGGGCAACCAAGATAGATCTTTGTAAAACCGTGTAGTGTGCTTGATTGAGAGAATGCCCGTCCCTACATATCATTGCTTTACATCCTAGGGTGCCTTTTCCATGCAGTCTCCCCTCATGTCGTGATTCTGGAACACCAATCGCCTTAAGGTCAGGAATAAAATCAACACAGAACTCAAAGACCTCCTCTGTTACATAGCCCTTGGAGATGATTCCTTCTGGCCTAGCATGGTTATGAACATATTTCTTTAAGACTCCGATGTACCTCTCAAAGGGGAACATATTGTGTAGAAATACAGGAGCGAGAATGGCAATATCTTCTACTAGGTGAACCAGGAGATGCGTCATAATATTGAAGAAGGATGGTGGGAACACCAACTCAAAGCTGACAAGACATTGGGCCACATCTTTCTGTAACCCTGGTAGGTTTTCTGGATCGATTACCTTCTGAGATATTGCATTGAGGAATGCACATAGCTTCACAATGGGTACTCGAACATTTTCAGGTAGAAGAACCCTCAATGCAATCGAAAGCAATTGTGTCATAATCACGTGGCAGTCATGAGACTTCAGGTTTTGGAATTTTTTCTCTGCCATATTTATTATTCCCTTTATATTCGAGACGGGACCTTGACTTTACATTCAAAACATTCAAAAGTTTCCTGCTTTGGTAAGAGCGTAGCTGGCAGGAGTTAAGTGGCATCGTTTACCCTTCTTGTTCTCAGGATGCATAGGCTCTTCAGGGTCTTTCAGACATTGCTGGTCCTGCCATGCTTCCGGTGTATCTTTTGTCTTCTCATACACTCCTAGGAAGCCTAGCAGGTTCACGCAAACATTCTTCGTCACGCAAATATTCTTCGTATGCAAAAGTTACGGCCTTTTTACCATGGCATTACTTTTTTTTGCAAATAAAGTCGAAACTCATTTCTGTTAATTTTACTAGAAGCTATACCACATTACCTACCTAAATATGAAAGGATTTAATTTTTTGAAGTGTTTATCATTTTCGTTTATTTTTTGCAAACCCTAAAAAGGCGGTCCACGGGGGTGGAGTTGGTGCATGCCACTTAGGCGTAGGGCACTAGGGCGGAGTGCCCTACGGCTTAGTTACATCTGTGGCGCACTATGCCATGTGCGCCATGATGTTGGCCGTTCACGCCAGAGGGCGTGCGCTTAGGCGTAGCGCACCCCCCATGTGCGCCACAGATGACACTAACAACCGTGGCGCACATGACTATAGTGCGCTACAGATGTTTGGCGAGCGTCCAACAGGGCCCTAGACCACACACATCTGTGGCACACTATAGTCACGTGCGCCACGGTTGTTCTAGTTACTAGTAGGGCACTGCCCACAGGTGAGCCACGCCTGTTTTAGCCGTGGGGCACTTCAACCATGTGAGCCACGGATGTGCTGATTACCTATAGCTGTTTTCCTAGTAGTGAGAGGACCTCTAAGACTTTCCAATAGGGTAGGTCCCAAAATATAGATTGCTTCTTCCACATGGGCGCGTGTCCGGCATCGTCATTCGGAACAGATAGACTGCCAGGACCTTTTCCAAAGATTACTTCTAGGTACTTGACCATACCAAATACCTCCTCACCGGGTATGGAGGACAGGTGTAACACCCTCAGAATCGGACCTATGCAAGTTTGGGCAAAATTCACCAAACCCGCATAGAAACGATTCAAAGGTGCCCACCAGGCACTTTCGTGCGGGTGGAATACGAAGTAATAACATTACACAACAGTCCTCGATGGGACCCACCGAACAGATATATATATAAGCGACTCCATGAGTCAAGAATACAGATATAATATACAAAGATCCAAATCACCTTGAAAACGATAGAACGTCCAGCTACGGACAAGATGCAAATGGGGCTAAGAGCCCTGAAGAATAACCAATGGCGTCCATAACCCTGCCCAGGCCAAGCCGGAAGGGTAACCCTGCTAACGGCGTCGATCTCAAAACCTGCTTAACAAAAGGGGTGCCGACAAAGGGCAAAGCAGAAAACAAAGAAGGAGCGTCAGTACTGAGGCCAGTACACGGCGAGGCTAGAATTCGGCGGTCCTCGCCTACATAGGTATGGTGGACTGAGCGGCAGCGGCAGCATGCACTAAACAACCTATAGAGACTCGATACAACTGGCGTCAATCAGAGAGGGGTGAGAGAGACCTATTCGGATCAAACCTGATACTATCATCAAACAAACCCATCCTGGCGTTTCCCCCTCGAGACCACACGAGGAAGTCAACCGAGGAACTCACACAGTTGGCAGTTTTAATTATTCAGTTATAGTTGCGACACTTTACTAGTCAGGTTTAGATAATCGTCCTGATAAAATAAACAGTGGGCACTTTTAGTTAACCATTCCGTGATAGTTGCAACAATTACTAATCAGATACAGATAGCATGAGATAAAACCCGAAAACCCAGCAGTTGTTGGTACTTTTAATTCAGCCAATTCGTTGTAGTTGCAATACTTACTAGTCAGATACAATTGTCGCGAGCGACAAACAAACAAGCAATTGTGGGCAGTATTAGTTAGCCATTCCATTATAGTGAAGCTGATTACTAGTCATTGTAAGTCAAATTTATAACAGTAAACTTTAGTTATGCTTGTCTATGATCAAGAAACTGTGCTCCAAGTCGTCCATATCCGCGGACACGGCTTTCAGAAAGTTTTACCCGGCCGGGGTGCACCAATAGCAACACACGCTCGATCAACCTCGGAAAAACCAAATCAAAACCCAACGAGGCTTTCACGACTGAACAATCACAGGATTCAGAAATATTTCAGGGGGCCACCCCTTAAGTAGAATCCGCAACGGAGTAGACAAGCTCCGAGACGGCCTCAAGGTCTGTGGGGACGGCTGTGAACGACTGGGAACCCCAAACGGGGCTTGTCGACACCGCGGAATCGTGCCACTATCCAAAACAGTACAGTGTGCTATCTGTCGCACAATCGTAAATAAAGCAGTAAAGCATGGCATAAGTACAGGATCGTAAATAAAACCTCAAACTAGTTTGTGGCCCCAAGAAATAAGACGGAATCAAGCTCTGGTTCAGGGGGGTCCCATATACCTCCCGGATGTGGATAGCGCGCAAAAACAAGGAACAGGAATCAAGTACTCGGGGTCTTACGGGACACAAGTGGGCGTTCGGAAACCAAATATTATCTATCACCCACCGATGCCTCTGCTTATTCAATTTTAGTTGTTAAACAGAAATTAAAGTGAACAATAAGTAAAACTAGAGTCATCTCCAACAACAACATGCGGCAATACATCAGCAACTGTGGCATATGGCGACACACATCAGCACTTGAGCAAGCAACTACGACGCGCAAGTCCAACTATCTACCAAACAACAGGTAATAGGATGTGTCCAAGGCAATATAGGGCTGCAAGGGATTTCACGGGTACGAAAGCTAGAGCATCGCAACACCGATAGCAATAGATCAACAGGAAGGAGTAAATTACTATAAAAGTAAGATAGGTAGAAGGGGGAGATGCTCGCCTGAAAACATTGTCGAAGGGTTCAACCGAAGATCGGGGCGAAGCTCACATCAACTCAACGGCCTTATCCGCGAAGAAGCAAAACACTAGAATAAACACCGGATGCAATATTTAATACAACGGCAGAAGATCGGCATGATGCATGCATGATGGATGACATGGCAAAGAAAGCGATGCAATTAGGTCATATTACGGAACCGGGTCCCGGCAATTAATTAGATGGTGCAAGTTATTTAGCTACCCCGCAATTAAATGTTGTTATGACAAGGCAAGATAAGATACCGGTTCGCTACACAAGTTTAAATGAGGCCGATATGAGACTGGATTTGCCCGCATATGGGCCCCATATTTAATTATTAGGTGAATCGGCATAAGGCCCCCAAAACAATGAGATGCATGCGAGATGACAACTAAATGTGCAACCAGTTGTTATTATGTTATGAAATAGGGTTTCGGAAAGGGTTCGCACATTAAGGGGGTCTCGACGATCTTGTTAGGGTTCGACGAACTCGGGGTTCCGGGGTCCGGGGTTCGGGGTCGAGGTCCAGGGTTCGATCTCTGGGTCCAGGGTTCAGCGAGGTCGTTCTCGGACTCCGGGGGTCGTAGATCTGGGCGCATCCGGGGGTCTTCGGTTCACGTTGTCGGTCTTGGCGTTCGGGGCGAAGCACTCGTCTCATCTGGGGTTCTCGGCGTCCGGGGAGCAGAACTTGGGTCGGTGCCGTTCTCGTCATCGCGAAGGTCTTGCCGTTGCGAGGGTCTTATCGGGCCTGCGCCATCGAGGCGGTCTTGGCGAGGGAAGATGTACTTGGCGTTCTGCGTCGATGTTCTCATCGTCCGGGTTCTCGAGCATCGCATCCGAGGAGTACTTGGCGTTCACCGGTTCCATGTAGAAGATCTTGGCGCACATGTGGCTTCGGTCCGGGGTACGCGGTTCTCCTCTCGGGGCTTGGGGTTCGCAGGGCCGGACTTGGCGTTTGAGGATCCACCGAAACCATGGCGCGTCCAGGAAGCCGTTCTTGAGGGTCCCTGTCGGAGGCCTTCGGGTCATCAACCCCGGAAGGGATCTTGAGCGCGGGTTCGGGTTCGGGCGATGGAGGTCGGGCGGCTCGGGCTTGACTCACCACGCGGTCGAGGCGGACGACGGAGGGGCCGCAGAGGGGTAACTTCGGTGGAGGGGCCCGCGGCGAGGTGGGCAGGGCGCGAGAGGAGGCCCGAGGCGGTCACGGTCTGCAGGCTCTGTCTCGCAGGGCTCGGGGCGGTGGCGGACTCGGCGACGAAGCTCGGCGGAGCTTCGCGGAGGGAGGTGGTCGCGGCAGGCGGGGACTGGCGCGGCGGGCGGCCAGGCGCTGAGCCGGGCGGAGCCGCTGGGAGGCAGGCGGCCAGTGGGCTTGAGGTGGAGGCAGCGAAGCGCTGCGGGGCAGCGGCTGGCCGGAGCCGAGCACCGCGTGGCGCTGGCGCGTTCGATGAGGCCCGCCGGAGGCGGCGTCGCGCAGCACCGGAGGACGCGGCCGGTCTCGGGCTCGTGGCGGGCCTTGGCGGAGCAGGGACGTCGGCGGAGCGCGGCTGCGGGCGGAGGAGGTGGTCGTCGCGGGGCGGGCGGCCGGGCGGCAGCGGAGCAGCCGGAGCGGCTAGGGCGGCAGAGCGGTGAGGTCCTGGGCGGCGGCGTCTGCGGGCTTGCCGGGGAGGAGGTGCGGCGGCGCCAGGGAGGAGGCGGCCGGCGGGGTCGCTGGGAGGAGCGCGAGCGGCGGAGGGAGAAAGGAGGGCGGCCGCACGGCGGCAGCGGGCGTGTCTTGTGAGAGAGAGGGACGCGGGGAGAGAGGCGTGAGGGAGGGTGAGCGGGAGCTGCGGGTGAGGACGAGAGGAGCGACGAGCGGCGGCGTCTGCGGGAGAAGATGAACAGGGGGTCGTGGGGCCGGGGAACAGGTGGGGTCGCGTGGGCCTGGAGAGGTTGGGGCCAGGTGGGTAATGTGTGTGGCCTCGTGTGGCTGGGGTGAGTGGGGTTGGGCTTGAGAGAGAGAGGGAGGGTGATAAGGTGGGGGGGGAGGTGGCAGATTGTGATTGGGTGAGGGAAGAGAGAGGGTGAGGTGGCAAGCAGCCATTGGGTGGGGTGAGGTGGCCACTAGGGGTGGGTAGATAACTGGGTGGGTTTAGGATTAGATGGGGTAGGCAGATTGGACCGATATTTTAATCTGGGGGTGGTCGTTCGGGTCGAAACGGCCCGTTCGACTGCCCCCGCAAAAATAATTAAATATATTATTTATTCGAATTGGGCCGTTTGAAACCCGATAGCAACAAAACAAAATAGTCCGGAGATCCGGGGTTTGGCGTTTTAATAAAGATGGGGCGTTTGGAAAACGAATCGGGGTTTGCAAAATAGTTTTTGACAAACAACATGCGACGATGACGATGCAATGCACAAATTCAACGCGATTTTCTAGTAGTGGTTTTTGCGGGATGCCACAATTCGACACCACTAACAAGGGATCTCGCCCTCGAGATCCGCCTCATGGTACCGGAAGAAAGGTCGGCGTTCTCCGTCTTCTCGCTTTGTGTAGATCCTCGCGACACCACTAACAATAGTTCATCCTCCATCTTGAAAACGGCGACACCACCAACAAAAGGTCGTTGTCCCTGGTCGTCGAGAGGGCACTCCGGAAACAAAAAGGTCGAAGGTAGAGGTATCACAGATAAAGCCACCCCTAACTTTCGTCAGAAGAGGGAAAAGTTACATTGATCCACCAGTTCGATGTACAGAGCGAACAGTAAGAGTCGGGTAGGGTGATCAGTCCATCCCGGACCCAAACTATCGACTCTATACATGGGTAGGAGAATCAGGCAACTCAACTCTCGAGATTTAGACCGCAGATCTTCGTAGGCGGTATCTGAAACAAGGAAATTTTGCCAGCAGAAATCGTATGAAAGACACACTGATTAGGTTTCGCGATGGTTCCATTGGCATGAACAACACGTGTTCAAGGTCGACTCCAACTTCACCAAAGCTCGTCCTTCTCATATGTTTTTCAACGACACTGATATCCAGCAAGGAACACACATAGAGATAAGGAGCTCAAGAACAAAAGATCGGATGAAGGGCACAACAGACAAGTTGCAGATTGATGATCGTAGCACCTCCGTTACAACAAGGAAGAAAGCGAAGCCTCAAAGTACGACGAAACCCAACCACGAGAATTCCCGGACTCAAGAGAGAGAAGAGAGCGATTCAAAACACGCCGAGGTAAGAGGAGAATAGCGAGGGTAAGGAGTAAAATCAGACCTAGCCGTAACTATCCAACCGATTTGGCAAAATAGTTTTGACACTCTACTTCGGCCGTTAGCTAGGTTATCCTCACAGTGGACTTGTGTATCGCATCGCCGAGCTCGATACCACTCAGTAACACCCTCGATCGGACCTATGCAAGTTTGGGCAAAATTCACCAAACCCGCATAGAAACGATTCAAAGGTGCCCACCAGCACTTTCGTGCGGGTGGAATACGGTAATAACATTACACAACAGTCCTCGATGGGACCCACGTAATGATATATATATAAGCGACTCCATGAGTCAAGAATACAGATATAATATACAAAGATCCAAATCACCTTGAAAAGCGATAGAACGTCCGCCTACGGACAAGATGCAAATGGGGCTAAGAGCCCCAAGAATAACCAATGGCGTCCATAACCCTGCCAAGCCGGAAGAGTAACCCTGCTAACGGCGTCGATCTCAAAACCTGCTCAACAAAAGGGGTGCCGACAAAGGCGAAGCAGAAAAACAAAGAGGAGCGTCGATCGAGGCGAAGACAGCGAGGCTAGAATTCGGTCCTCGCCACATAGGTATGGTGGATCGAGCGTGGCGGCAAGATGCACTAAACAACCTATAGAGACTCGATACAACCGGCGCCAATCGAGAGAGGGTGAGAGACCTATTCGGATCAAACCGATACTATCATCAAACAAACCCATCTGGCGCTTCTCGAGACCACACGAGGAAGTCAACCGAGGAACTCACACGGTTGGCAGTTTAATTATTCGATTATAGTTGCGACACTTTACTAGTCGTTTAGATAATCGTCCCGATAAAATAAACGTGGGCACTTTTAGTTAACCATTCCGTGATAGTTGCAACAATTACTAATCGATACGTATAGCATGAGATAAACCCGAAAACCCAGCAGCTTGTTGGTACTTTTAATTCAGCCAATTCTAGAAGGTTGCAATACTTACTAGTCGATACAATTGTCGCGAGCGACAAACAAACAAGCAATTGTGGGTATTAGTTAGCCATTCCATTATAGTGAAGCTGATTACTAGTCATTGTAAGTCAAATTTATAACAAGAACTTTAGTTATGCTTGTCTATGATCAAGAAACTGTGCTCCAAGTCGTCCATATCCATGACACGGCCAGAAAGTTTTACCCGCCGGGTGCACCAATAGCAACACACGCTCGATCAACCTCGGAAAAACCAAATCAAAACCCAACGAGGCTTTCACGACTGAACAATCACAGGATTCAGAAATATTTCAGGGGGCCACCCCTTAAGTAGAATCCGCAACGGAGTAGACAAGCTCCGAGACGGCCTCAAGGTCTGTGGGGACGGCTGTGAACGACTGGGAACCCCAAACGGGGCTTGTCGACACCGCGGAATCGTGCCACTATCCAAAACAAGACAAAGGTGCTATCCGTCGCACAATCGTAAATAAAGCAAAGAAGCATGGCATAAGCACAGATCGTAAATAAAACCTCAAACTAGTTTGTGGCCCCAAGAAATAAGACGGAATCAAGCTCGTCTGGGGGTCCCATATACCTCCCGGATGTGGATAGCGCGCAAAAACAAGGAACAGGAATCAAGTACTGGGTCTTACGGACACAAGTGGGCGCTCGAAACCAAATATTATCTATCACCCACCGATGCCTCTCGCTTATTCAATTTTAGTTGTTAAACAGAAATTAAAGTGAACAATAAGTAAAACTAGAGTCATCTCCAACAACAACATGCGGCAATACATCAAGAATCGTGGCATATGGCGACACATCAAGACTTGAGCAAGCAACTACGACGCGCAAGTCCAACTATCTACCAAACAACAGGTAATAGGATGTGTCCAAGGCAATATAGGGCTGCAAGGGATTTCACGGGTACGAAAGCTAGAGCATCGCAACACCGATAGCAATAGATCAACAGGAAGGAGTAAATTACTATAAAAGTAAGATAGGTAGAAGGGGGAGATGCTCGCCTGAAAACATTGTCGAAGGGTTCAACCGAAGATCGGGGCGAAGCTCACATCAACTCAACGGCCTTATCCGCGAAGAAGCAAAACACTAGAATAAACACCGGATGCAATATTTAATACAACGGCAGAAGATCGGCATGATGCATGCATGATGGATGACATGGCAAAGGTGCGATGCAATTAGGTCATATTACGCGGAACCGGGGTCCCGGCAATTAATTAGATGGTGCAAGTTATTTAGCTACCCCGCAATTAAATGTTGTTATGACAAGGCAAGATAAGATACCGGTTCGCTACACAAGTTTAAATGAGGCCGATATGAGACTGGATTTGCCCGCATATGGGCCCCATATTTAATTATTAGGTGAATCGGCATAAGGCCCCCAAAACAATGAGATGCATGCGAGATGACAACTAAATGTGCAACCAGTTGTTATTATGTTATGAAATAGGGTTTCGGAAAGGGTTCGCACATTAAGGGGGTCTCGACGATCTTGTTAGGGTTCGACGAACTCGGGTTCCGGGTCCGGGTTCGGGTCGAGGTCCAGGGTTCGATCTCCGGGTCGTGGTTCGCCGAGGTCGTTCTCGGACTCCGGGGTCGATCCGGGCGCATCCGGGTCTTCGGTTCACGTTGTCGGTCTTGGCGTCGGGGCGGCACCTGCCTCATCCGGGTTCTCGGCGTCCGGGAGCGTAACTTGGGTCGGTGCCGCTCGCCATCGCGAAGGTCTTGCTGCGAGGGTCTTATCGGCCCGCGCCATCGAGGCGGTCTTGGCGAGGAAGATGTACTTGGCTCGCGTCGATGTTCTCATCGTCCGGGTTCTCGAGCATCGCATCCGAGGAGTACTTGGCGTTCACCGGTTCCATGTAGAAGATCTTGGCGCACATGTGGCTTCGGTCCGGGGTACGCGGTTCTCCTCTCGGGGCTTGGGGTTCGCAGGGCCGGACTTGGCGTTTGAGGATCCACCGAAACCATGGCGCGTCCAGGAAGCCGTTCTTGAGGGTCCCTGTCGGAGGCCTTCGGGTCATCAACCCCGGGAAGGGGATCTTGGAGCGGCGCCGGGTTCGGGTTCGGGGCGATGGAGGTCGGGGCCGGCTCGGGGCTTGACTCACGGCACGGTCGAGGCGGACGACGGAGGGGCCCGCAGAGGGGTAACTCGGTGGAGGGGCCCGCCCGGCGGCGAGGTGGGCCGCAGGGCGCGCGGAGGGAGGCCCGAGGCGGTCACGGTCCTGCAGGGCTCTGTCTCGCAGGGGCTCGGGGCGGTGCGCGACTCGCGACGAGCTCGAGGCGGAGCTCGCAGCGGAGGGAGGTGGTCGCGGCAGCGGGGACTGCGCGGCGGAGGCGGCCAGGCTCATGGGCGGAGCCGGGAGCACGCGGGCCGGGCGCGCAGTGGGCTTGAGGTGGAGGCCGGCGACGGCGGCTGGGCAGGCTGGCCGAGCCGGCTGACACGAGCACCGCTGCGCTGCTGTCGGATGAGGCCCGCCGAGGGCGGCGTGGCGCAGGCACCGGAGCGCGCGGCGGGTCTCGGCTCGGAGCGCGAGCGGCGGACGGGACGTCTGGCGGCGAGGCGCTGAGGAGGAGGAGGTCGTCGCGGGCGAGGGGCGGCCCCCGGCCGGGAGGAGCAGCAGCCGAGCGGCTAGGCGGGCAGAGCGGGAGGTCTGGGCGGCGTCTCAAGGGCTTGCCGGGAGGAGTCTTGGCGCGGGAGGAGGCGCGGCGGCGGGGTCGCTGGAGGAGCGCGGCGGAGGGAGAAAGGAGGGGCGGCTGCACGGGCGGCTGAGGCGTGCAGGTGGCGGCGCAGTGAGAGAGGGACGCGAGAGAGGCGTGAGGGAGGGAGCTGCGGTGAGGACGAGAGGAGCGATGAGGCAAGGCGCTCATGAGAAGATGAACAGGGGTCGTGGGGCCGGGAAGGTGGGGTCATGGGCTGGGAGGGTTGGTTGGGGCTGGTCAGGCGTGTGTGTGGCCTCGTGTGGCTGGGGTGAGTGGGGTTGGGCTTGAGAGAGAGAGGAGGGTGATAAGGTGGGGGAGGTGGCGATTGTGATTGGGTGAGGGAAGAGAGAGGGTGAGGTGGCAAGCCATTGGGTGGGGTGAGGTGGCCACTAGGGGTGGGTAGATAACCGGGTGGGTTTAGGATTAGATGGGGTAGGCAGATTGGACCGATATTTTAATCTGGGGGTGGTCGTTCGGGTCGAAACGGCCCGTTCGACTGCCCCCGCAAAAATAATTAAATATTTTATTTATTCGAATTGGGCCGTTTGAAACCCGATAGCAACAAAACAAAATAGTCCGGAGATCCGGGGTTTGGCGTTTTAATAAAGATGGGGCGTTTGGAAAACGAATCGGGGTTTGCAAAATAGTTTTTGACAAACAACATGCGACGATGACGATGCAATGCACAAATTCAACGCGATTTTCTAGTAGTGGTTTTGCGGGATGCCACAACAGGCTTCCTCCGGGGTTCTGCTAGATGTTTGAAATGCTTGCCTTTCTTTCTTACTAGATGCAGGTTCGAAAGAAATAGGAAATACCCTAGGTACACAACCTTCTTACGTTTATCCAAATATACACTTTCAGTCTCATCTAAACAGTGTGTGCATGCATTGTATCCCTTGTTTGTCTGCCCTGAAATGTTACTAAGAGCAGGCCAATCATTGATGGTTACGAAAAGCAATGCTCGTAGGTCAAATGGCTCGCACACCTGGTTTGGCCCACAGCTGTAAAAGTTCTTCAACTAATGGCCTTATGTACACATCAATGTCATTGCCGGGTTTCCTCGGGCCTTGGATGAGCACTGGCATCATAATGAACTTCCTCTTCATACATAACCAAGGAGGAAGGTTATAGATACATAGAGTCACAGGCCAGGTGCTGTGACTGCAGCTCTGCTCACCAAAAGGATTCATGTCATCTGTACTTAGACCAAACCTTAAGTTCCTTGCGTCACGTGCGAAGTCCGGGTACTCTCGCTCGACTTTTCTCCACTGTGACCCATCAGCGGGGTGTCTCAACATCGCGTCTTTCTTACGGTCTTCCATGTGCCATCACAACAACTTGGCATGCTCTTTATTTCTGAAGAGACTTTTTAACCGTGGTATTATAGGAGCATACCACATAACCTTGGCAGAAACCTTCTTCCTAGGGGCCTCGCCCTCAACATCGCCAGGATTATCTCGTCTGATCTTATACCGCAGTGCATACCGGGCATGCATTCAAATTCTTGTACTTCTCACCGCGGTAGAGGATGCAGTCATTAATGCAGGCATGTATCTTCTGCACGTCTAATCCTAGAGGGCAGACAACCTTCTTTGTTTGGTATGTACTGTCGGGCAACTCATTATTTCTTGAAAGAAGATTCTTAATTTTTACCAACAACTTTGAAAATGCGCTGTCAGTCACACCGTTCTCTGCCTTCCATTGCAGCAAATCCAGGGTGGTACCTAGCTTTTTGTGGCCATCTTCGCAAGTTGGATACAACAATGTTTTGTGATCCTTTAACATCTGCTCCAGCTTCTCCTTCTCCTTTTCAGTTTCACACTCTTCCTTTGCATCAGTAATGGCCCGACCAAGATCGTCATTAGCGGGTCCATCTGCTGCCTCTTGATCTTCATTATCTACCCCCGTTGCAGTATCATCATATTCAGGATACATATTATGATAGTTGTCATCATCCTCTTCTTCTTCGTTGTCTTCCATCACAACCCCTTTTTCTTTGTGCTTGGTCCAAAAATTATAGCTGGGCATGAAACCGGATCGAAGCAGGTGGGCGTGAATGGTTCTGGTATTTGAGTAGTCTTTCTTGTTCTGACAGTGAACACACGGATAGCACATAAAACCATTGTGACCACGGTTTGCATTAGCCACAACGATGAAATTTTGGAGGCACGTAATATACTCGGAAGTGCGAAGGTCACCGTACATCCATTGCCGGTTCATCTGTATTAATATATAGTATGTATCAAAAATTAATAGGGAAATGACCATTTATATATATAGTACATCAATGACACATGAAAGGATAGTTGTTGACCTCGACCGAGAAGGAAAGAGCAACGAGAAAACTTATTTTGAGCTCTCGGGCATTTCACTGAACACCTCTTGTGCATATGAAAAAAACACAAACTAGCACACTTCACACCCTCTTGCTAGGCTCCAAAATGAGATAGTGAAAAAATGGAAGAGTGGGGTGTGGGCTGCGGTGTCTTATATAGCCCCCGGCACGAAACGGTGTTAAAAGGGGGCTCCTTTTTGCTGCGTGGGCCACGCTGGTACGCCCCCCCCCCCCCCCCCCCCCCCTTTAACACCGGTTCGTAGAAGAACCGGTGTTAAAGCCCATTTCCAGGATCAACGACAGGCCTCGTTTCCACTAGTGCTCCCTCCGTTTTAAAATATAAGATGTTTTAAGTTTATAAAGAAAATATATCTAGACTTATTTTAGTGTGTAGATTCATTACAAACTTGAGTGAACCTCATACTAAAAAAAAGTCTAGATACATTTACTTCACAAAGTTAAAACATCCTATATTTTGAAACAGAGGGAGTATCTCCGTGGCGTGTCCGCTCAATGGTCATACAGGAAGTCCTGAGTTCCTTGACACCATGGCTAAGGCTAGGATCATCAACCCAGATGCTTTGTTCTATGCAATCTATTCATCAGCAAGAAGAATAGAAAACTGGTGTAGGGAAAGAATACTGGCGGCGCTACCTAGGGCTACGATGCCAAATTCCCAATCCTAGTAAGGTGAAACTCCAGGAAGGAATGACGACAGCCTTGTGATTTTGTTAATTGATCTACTTTTGGCACGGGATGGTCTTTGCGTGGAGGTCACTCCTAATAATTAAATATGGCCTTAATTTGTAGATCCAACTGTTAATATAATTTAGGTGATGTGGATCAACATAGTGTCTCGAAAAACACCCTTATATTGCTTTTAGTATATAACTAGCATGGTGGGCCTCACAAATGCGAGGACATGTTCTTAAAAAAATTTAATCACCTTTGTATTACACAAAATACTGCTAAAACATAAAGACTGAACTATATTTGGATGTGTTACCGATACATATTATCTATCTGTATTGATGCCATGTATTTTATATAGAAAGGGCATCATCTTTATAGGCTCGCTTATGCTAAATATTAATTTTTATTATCCGGATATATCTACATCATTTTATTTTCAATTTTTATAAATTCAAAACCTTTAGAGATGAGTACATCCTTGAAGGTGATTTTTTTGGGTGAAATTGATGTTTTGTATATATGGATATGTTGGTGATATAAAAGTTTTCGAGACATTCCTGTCGGAAATTTTAATTATACTCATGTTCCTACATGACCTATTTGTACGATTAGTCTTTGAGTTATGACAACATCAGGTTGACTTCACGTCGAAAGACATATTTAGCTATGTTTAGCAAGCATTGCTTTCCTTTTATCTTCACCATCTATTATATACTAAAAGTAATATAGAGGGATCTAACGGAGACCTCACGTTAAGCCACGTCATCTAAATTAGTTTTAGTGGTTAGATTTAAAATATATGGCTAAGATCTAATTAAAGGTTAGGTAACATGTACCATCACTTATTTTTTGGACATCCAAAAGTTTTCAATAGGACACGTACAACCCTGTGATGTACATCTACACCGGTGCATATCAAATATTATATTACAGTCGTATGATTTAAAAAAGAGATTAGATATTTAAATAGAGAACGATACCAAAGGAGTCGCACAAGTCAAGAGACCTACAGATGTACAACGGACACGTACAACCAAAAAACTCCTTTTGTTCAGCCGTTGAGTGAATTTGTCTCGATAGGCCCGCATGAAAAGAATTCAATCTATGTTGATTGCCAAAACTAACGTTGCACGTTAACGGACCGATAGTTTACCTTCAGTTTGGAGTAAACTCATGCTCGAAGGTACAATACTAATAAGGTCATTGCAGCAGAAAACAAATGCTAGGCTTCAAATGATTAATTGAGTACATGAAAGAGTATATATTTTAAAAATGATAAGAAATTCACAAACCAGATCGAGTAACGTCGAAGGTTTGGAAGAGTGCACAACCACCAATTTCAAAGATAGGAAAATTCAGTTTATTGTCACACAATAGCGAGAGACACGGCCCTTGCAAAACAGACTGCCAAACCACTGCATAGTCGCCAAAACGATGATAATAAAGCTCGAAAACTATCTCCCAGGAGCAGAGCATGACGGGCCACACTAAGACTTGAAATGGAGGAATGCTACTTTTAATCCATGCCGCCTCAATTACAGAAATTTTTCACGAATAACACGCTAAAGTGACAAAGATATATACCTAATTGCACACGAGAGACGAACCATGCTTCCATTGCAACCGAATAACTTATAGATCGTGTTAAGGTGAGGGGAATGATTTTGTGTAAGAGTAAACACTTTTTTATAAGTTAACATAAAAAACCAAATATTTACAAACTCTAATAACAATACAATTGAATAACGAGAGTGTATTTACTCGGATCAAGTGTCTTGTCCATATTGTCACATAGTCACTACAAACATTATTCTTACAGAAGTATCCACATCATCAAAATAAATTATATTATGTATAAAAAGCAAGATAAGACCTAAAATAGAGAGATATTCTAGAAATTCTTACAACAACCGAACATCCAGCTGTTAATATGGTAGACCATTATATTGGTATTTAAACATGTCACAACTAGGGTTTTTTTTCTCAGTGGAAAGAAATACTTGTGGGCAATGGTATCTCCGGTTTTCGAAAATACTAGAGCTGCCGGTCAAACTACCTCCCGAATTTTTTCAAACAAACTCATCCAAAGTTTATCAAAATTCTTTAAATTTGGGAAAAATATTAAAATACCTATCAATTTGGTATGGTAGTATTTGTTCTTAGTGGTAACCGGAAACACCCGTTTCTGACTTCATACCCGAACATCGGTCAGGAATAAAAACCTTATCACAACCATTTAATCTCCATAAGTTTGCTAACGTATCATGTTGTTCTCATGTTACATAAGAAAAAAATGATAAAAATCCCCTCGATTTAGTAACACTATGTATTAGGTTTGTAGAAGAGTAAATGTTTGATAAAATGAGAGTAGATTATTAAGATATGTCCTGACCATGCGCATGAGACACTAGATAAGTGTCCCATAGTAAGTATTGACACATCTAGAGATATGTCCATGTCTTAAATATCGTGTATTTGTTATATTAAGGAGATAAATGTGATAATATGTTGGTATAACATTGGAAAAAAGTTAACATACCAAACATGACTACCTCGCATTTTTTTACGGACATTGATATTGTAGAACTATCAATACTGCTATAGTACCAGTAGGATATCATCTTCAATATCGACGATGTAGATATGCAAACTTGCACTTTCAAAAGAATGTTTAATATAATTTTCTAAGTGAACTATCTACCGAGACATTATATCTTTAATAGTATAAAAAATGCTTTATTGATTTCCCTGAATATGAAACCCAAAATATGTCGGTCTACCTCTTCGAAAAATGACATTTAGCTCATGATATGTATTTTTCCATGATATAATAAAGTAATTTGTATCTTATATTTAAGTAGACAAGTCATTGAAAAGGTAGTTTTAGTCATGTGATATTTTTTGTGTGGTGTCTCTAGAATAATTATTAATAAATTCGAATTTTTAGTATGTATATAACCATAAATTTATTTCTCGAGCAAATAAAATGAGATTAAGACATTGCACTCGCAATTGCGAGGGCCACCTGGCTAGTTAGTTATAAAAGAGAAATCATAATAATTTTCTAGACCACAAAACTTTGTGTACATGGACTAACCATCACTTAGGATCCTTTAGGTTGGATGACATCCAAGAGTCGAGATTAACCGAATGCACTGCCATTTAATCTAATGGTTTTGATTCAATGTACATCTGAGTAGCCCTCCACCAAGCATTGCTCCAAGTCTCCATTTGTAGACCCGATTTCATGCGTATAGATGAGGAGCAGCCCGCGGCCAAATTTTCGGATTGGTTCCTCTCGTCTTTTTCAATTTTTCACCCTCACACCCTCAACTTGTCCAGCGCTCCTTCGTTCCAATATTTTCCCTTGCACTACACTAATCGCTCCACATGTGTTCACATTTGTCGATTCCTCCCGATACACTTATTTGCTCATCCCCGTGACATCGCACGTATGATGCATCAGGGGAGGCTGCGTCTTCTCCATGCGAAGAACCTAGGATGTCGCCGCCTCTTCCCCACGTGATGCCAAGGACGACAATGTCGTCGCATAGGCATCCACTGCAGATGATAGAAAATTAAGAAGAATATGTTCGAGCCATTTTGTATAGAAAGAAACTAAGTTGTTAATAGCGATATTACTAAGCATACCTAGTATGCAAAAATCTTGGTAAAGTGTCCTCTTTGTACCTATATATATAGTCAAAAAACTGAATAGTAGTCCCTCCGTCCAGAAATAACTGACTTGTATTTGTTTAGATTCGAATATATATAGACGCAACATCTAGATACATTCGAATTTACACAAACCCAATTTAGTTATTTCTGGACGGAAGGAGTAGTTTTTTATCAACAGAACCCGTGTGATCTTCAATCAGCGGACTGCATGCGGTCTTAGATCAATCTTGTATCTAGCTCCTTGCTATATAGGACCTTCATGCATCGTAAAATTTTAAAACTTAAAGGTTGTATCCGATGAAATATTTGATCAATCTACATGGACGACACAGATCGTAAACACAGCAAAGGCAGCGGTCAAATCTTGGTAAAGTGCCTCTTTGTACCTATATATATAGTCAAAAAAATGAATAGTAGTCCCTCTGTCCAAAAATAACTGACTTGCATTTGTTTAGATTCGAATATATCTAGACGCAACATCTAGATACATTCGAATTTACACAAACCCAATTTAGTTATTTCTGGACGGAAGGAGTAGTTTTTTATCAGCCGAACCGTGTGATCTTCAATCAGCGGACTGCATGCAGTCTTAGATCAATCTTGTATCTAGCTCCTTGCCATATAGGGCCTTCACGCATCGTAAATTCTAAAACTTAAAGGTTATATCCAATGAAATATTTGATCAATCTACATGGACGACACAGATCATAAACACAGCAAAGGCAGCGGTCAAATCTTGGTAAAGTGTCCTCTTTATACCTATATATATAGTCAAAAAAATGAATAGTAGTCCATCCGTCCAGAAATAACTGACTTGTATTTATTTAGATTCGAATATATCTAGACACAATATCTAGATACATTTGAATTTACACAAACTTAATTTAGTTATTTTTGGACGGAAGTAGTTTTTTATCAACAGAACCCGTGTGATCTTCAATCAGCGGACTGCATGCAGTCTTAGATCAATCTTGTATCTAGGTCCTTGCTATATAGGGCCTTTATGCATCGTAAAATTTTAAAACTTAAAGGTTGTATCCGATGAAATATTTGATCAATCTGCATCGACGACACGGATCGTAAACACAGCAAAGGCAGCGGTCTACAAATGTATGCGTGAAGACATGAAAGGCATGTTCGACCGTATTGTTGGGATTTATTTTTTTGTCAGCTAGATGGGATATTAAACGGTACGCGAAAACTAATACTACGTCGGCAGGACTCGTGACATGTTGGAGCCGATTCCTTTTCTTGTCATGTTTGGAAAGTTTCTTTTTTATTTTCCGTGGACTCTTTTACAATATGATACGTGTCAACCTGGACTGGAACGTTACATAAGCACCGTCTCTTATTATATCTTAGCCGTATATTATATATCTAACCGTTCAAATAATTTAGATGATGTGGATCAACGTGACGCCTCGAAAAATACTCTTATATTGCTTTTAGTATATAATAGATAATAGACTAGCAAGCTGGCCCTCGCAAATGCGAGTGCATTGTATTTAGCATATTAAATTCATTCATCAGATAAATTTATGATGTCATTGATACTGGAAACATGATACTCCTGTCATAAATTTACATATCAAAATATTATATACCTACACCAACAATTATTTTACCTCAATTACCACTTGTATGGGCGAAATTTGAATCATATTGATGTGGGGAGAGTGATATTTGGAAATATACCATGCAATTATGTAGGTAGTGCTATTTAGATATATATTTTTTACTTTATTATATTTCTCCTATTCCTTGAAATTTGATATGCATGTTGTACTCTCCAAAGGACTTACGTTCGTTGTCTCATATAACTATAAGTACATCCACTTGGATGCATCATAGTTTCATGAGATAAGTTGATGCTAAAAATGACTTGGATGGCACATAGTTTTAGCATTTCAATTGGTCACCAATTTATTACATGCCTCTCACCAATAATAATTTCATTTCAACCCAAAATTATTTAAAACTGGTTATTAACACTCATTGTTAGCATCGTCCTACTACCCATTCCTTTGGATCAAATATGTAATTCCCATGATCACAAAACAATAAAAAGTATTGGGAATATTTCTAAGTCATTTCTTCTAGATTAAAACTGGTCATAGAAGAACACTTATTGTTGTGCCATACACTTAAATCTTACAAATTTTGAAGCCATAGCCTACATAAAAGTAACTATGATTACAACATGGGAAATATTGAGATGCTAATTATTAGCGTAGATTTTTAGGAAAAAATATTAGACCACAAAAAGTTATCCTTCCAAATTTATTATGGTCACAAATCACGGAAGGTGGAACCATTCATTTTTGGATTCTTGTTGTGAGAGTCCACTATATTGCAATTGCTTCTTATATAATAACCACATTGTTCTATGTAATGAATGGTCGGCGAACGACACCTCTATGCACATCGTGTGCTAGAACTCTCTTTTTTCGGTTGGCACCAACTATGCTAGTAGGTTACTAAGATGCCATTGAGCTCATGTCCAATTGGAAAATCCATTGGTGCTCATGTAATCTTGAGGCAAATGGAGCAATTTGGCGCATATAAAATCTATGTTCTTATGCAATTGTGTAAAATTGCCCTATATCTATTGTCGATTTTAATACTATTGCCTTATAAAGCAGAATCATATAGCATGTACATAGAACATAGCACATCAAACCATATATCTCCAACATGCGGCAATAATTCTAGATATGAGTATGAGCTCTTGAGGTGTGCGACAATTAAAGATAAACATTAAACATGATTGTGACATGTGTTGTTAGCGAATTTTTTACTTACACTTGGGGTATGCAGCATGCTGGCCTCAAATAAATATATAGGACCAGCGTATTACAAAAATAAAGATAATACTGAATACGATCAAATAATACTTAGAAATTGGGAGGTAGTGCATATCGACATCTCATAGTTAATGAATATCTCAATAATTACACGAAAGAATGGCTATATGAGAATGTAATTAGGAATTTAATCATTAGATAGTGGTTTGCACCCTAACAATCTTGGATACCATATAATATATAATTATTGGGCAATACTATAGAAGAAGGAAAATGATATCCATCATCCGGACGATGCCATCGTCCGGGTCTCGACCGCGACTTCCCCTCCACGCGTCCCATCTCTGGACCCACATCAGGTGCCCTCCCCTCCACGCGCCATCCTCGTCCAGCGCCGCTGCTTCCCAAGCCCCCCGCCGCCGCGGAGACCTTGCCGGATCCCAGCACCTCCCTGACCTCGCTCGTCCTCGCCATCCCGCCCGGACAGCTGGCCAAGCACCCCCGCCGCCGCAGCGACCTTGCCGGATCCCAGAACCGCCCTGACCTCGCTCATCCTCGCCATCCCTGCCCGAAACCGCAGCTGCCCAAGCCATGCTGCCGCCACGACTTCACTCGTCCGCCATCCCCGCCCAGCGCCACGGCTGCCGAAGCCACACTGTCGCCTCCACGATCTCACTCGTCCAAGCCACACCACCACCACGACCTCGTCTGACCCGTCCTGCTCCTCCATCGGCGCGTGCCGACCTGCTGCCCCATCTAGTCTGCAGGTTGGCGCTAGGGTCCGGTGCTAGGGTTTCACCGGACACTGCCCCACTGCTCCCCGCAGCCATAGATGGCCGCTGCTGCAATGAAAGACGGCGCTGCTTCATGCCAAGTTGGCAATTTTTGCTACATGCGGTGGTCAAATTTGCTATATACGGTAATCGGTGTTGCTATATATGACAGACTTTTTTTTGCTACGTAGCATGTTTTTGAGACAATTTATCTGGCAAATTCGGTTTTTGCTACATTCTTGTTATTTTTTTGCTACATTTGTTTTCTGATTTTGCTACAACGTTGTAATTTTTTTGCTACGCGGCATTTCCGGTGAGGTCTCCGACGAGGTGTCTAGAAAAGTCTCTAGTGATATCTCCGACGAATTAGGTTTTTTTGCTACATTATAAAAACATTGTTGCTACAACCGTTCTGTGTTTTTGCTATAATAGTGTCAATTTTTTGCTACAAGGTCTCCGGCGAGAGTCATCCACGAGTTTTTTCCGACAATATCTCTGGCGAAGTCAGTTTTGCTATATTAGCACATTTTTTTTGCTACATGGTCCCCGACGAGGTCTTCGGCGAGGTTTCCGGCAGAGCGTTTTATTTTTTGAAACAAATCGTTTTTGTTTCGGAAGCAAAAACGGGAATTTTTGCAGCAAAAACGGGTGTTTTGCAGCAAAATCAGGAATTGAAGACGATTTTGGGGACACATAGCGCGCGGAAGCAGGACGATGGGAGGCTTCCCATCATCCAGGGGACGCCTAGCAGTCGCCATAAAAGAATATAGATGATACCAACTATTTTTAAATATTAACAAAGTACTATTAATTTTTGTTTGTGTCGCCATATATCCTGATAACTATCTAAGACACTATTTTTGTCTTTTTGATATCAACTACAACTTTTGCATACTTAAGGATACTTTTTCCTAACAAAATTGAAAAATATCATGTATATGTGTGATATGCTCGACGTCGCACATTTCATTATGTAGTCACCGTGAACTCTCTTGTCAAGGACCATGGTCGAGTACTACCCGCAACCAAACTTTCCATCAAAGACTCAATATTGAATTTTGCGTGAATATGTATTCATACTCTATAGCCTACTGCAAATTGTCCGTCGCACATCTCCTGGAGGCTGGCTCGGAGGGCAGGCGCCACTAATCGATAACGTTGCTCTATACATGTGTGGAAGAGATTAAAAAACTTTTTTCGTTGGCAAGGCAATATAGTATTTCTATTATACGAACTAGCAAGGTGGTCCTCGCAAATGCGAGGGCATGGACTATTCATGAAATATATTTATTGTTTACAGATATTGAAAACCTAGACTTGTAAACAATAGGATTTTATAACTTGCACAAATAATATGTTAGGTAAAGTATCACGTGTGTGCGAAAGATTTGAATAATTTAGTTTGCAGAGAGTAGCTATTATAAGATTTAAAAATTATCATGTCACACATTAGTGGCGTCTATCCTAGAAGGTAGCTACCGCTATATTGATAAATGTTTACTCTCGTTTTGCTATTCTCCGTTCTTCAGTCTAGGTGTTCTCTACTATCTCACTGACACGTCTCTGTTGTGTCGTCTAACAATGCCTTTCATGTAAAATATTGAAGCTAAAAAGGTGTTTTGGGTTGCACATAGTTTCAACATTTCAACCTGCGACCAATTTAATCTACTTCATGTCATAAAATTAATATTTTATTATCCCACTACACCACCAAACTCTTTCCAATGGGATATTAATACTCCTCCATATCATCATCATATAACCCAATACTTTAGGTCAATTATTCGACTCGGATGATTAAAAACTTGACATTATTTTTCTCTCACAACCTTTTTTGTTAAAACGTTTGTCCCCAGCTATTCGCTTGGTAATCTTATTTTCTGCGATCTCTCCACCATTCACTTATTCTTTTGTGAAGTGTCTCTCTGTCACTATCATCATAGATTATTCTTTCTTATCGTGCTTATGTTGAGCATCGTATCCCGCTTGCCATCTATAAGATGCACCATTTCATTGGCAAACATGATTTAAGTTTTACTTGTGTTATACTAATGGGCATGTCCTGTAGTTTTCATAAAACATAAAACTATCAACGTACATTATTAGAATTTCATAAAAATGTCTCTTAAGTAGCACGTGGTTTTAGCATTTCAACTTTTCACCAGTTTAATCTATTTTGTCTTATATAAATAATACTTTATTATCACAGTGTGACATCAAACTCTTCCTAATCAAATATTAATGCTTCTCTGTAGCATCATCATATTACCCAATACTCTTGGTAAGTTGTTTGAGAGCGTGCTTTTAGCATGTATCTAGCTATGGTTGTAAAAGTAGTATGTAGACCCTAACAGTTAAATTTTGTTAAACTTAGACATAGCATCAATTTTAACATCTAGGAGTTTAAAAAGAACAATGATAAAAATGAAGTATCTTATCGATGTGTGTTCATAATGTAGATAGACATGTGTGTTCATTCAAAGTAATATAATTTGAATGATTTGAATGATGTGGATCAACTTGATGCCTCGAAAACCACCCTTATATTGCTTTTAGTATATAATAGATAGATAGATATTTTTAGTCTTTTTTACATGCCACACGTAAAGTGTGCATCGGTGTTTTGAAAAAAAAAATTACATCGGTGTTCTACTGTTCTTGTCGATCCTGCACAATAATAAGAAAAAGGAAAATGATACCGTACCCTAGGGGGATAAAAAGAATCGATCCCCCGTGTCGTCCCTGCTAGCACGTACCTCCGGACGCACGACGCCCGTCGAAATAACTGCCTTATCTTCTACCTACAGATCATGTCGTGCGCCCGCGCCCAGGATCCCTGCCGCTCGTGCGTTGTCCGCCCTGCAGCTCGCACCGCCACGCTCTCTCACCGGCGGTTGGCCATTGACGACGACTATCTCCCCATGGAAGCCTCCTGCTCCACTATCTCCCATGGCACGAGCCCCTCTCTGCATCTTCTCATGGTGTCCGCCCCTAACTCCTCTGGGACAAGAGCCCCAAGCCCCTCCGCACGTGCTCCGGCGCTAAAACTCCTCCGCCACGGTCGACGGCGACGACCATCACCTCATAGCACCTGCCTGCTCTGTGGCCGAGTTCACCGGTGCGAACATGGTGTCTTTTGCTACCTGTGACAAGTGTCATTGCTACTTGCGGCGAGCGACGCTGCTACCTACGGCGAGTGACGTTGCTAGCTGCGGCCAAGGCCTCCGGCAAAATTAGATTTGTTATATTAGCAGATATTTTTTGCTACAACTTTTTTTTGTTTTTCTACAATAGCATATAGCTACATGATTTTTTTGGTCCCGGTGAAAGTCTCCGGCGATGTCTCTGATGAAGTCTGTTTTTTGCTACATGTGCTAATTTCTTTTGCTAAATCTGTTTAATGGTTTTGCTACAATATTGTAATTTTTTTGCTACAAGTTCTCCGGCGAGATATTCTGGCGAAAGTTTCCCGCGAGTCTCCGGCGACATCGGTTTTGCTACATTAGAACGAAACTTCTGCTACAAATCCCCGGCGAGGTCTCCGGCGAGGACGGTCTTTTTTATTCTATTTTCTGGGCGAACCGTTTTTTGCTACAATGGAGCAAAAGCGGAACAAATATAGCAAAAGCGGGACAAACATAGCAAAAACGAGTAAAAGACAGAACTTGTAGATCTGGACCATCGATCTGCGCTGATCTAACGGCTGGGGACCGGGGGATGGAAGACGCCTAGCATTGCCCTAAGAAAAAGGAATGTTAGTCCAGTATAAGGAAGAAATAACGGCTGGTTTTTTTCTTGGGAACGGCCGGTTGAGTACCGGACGCGAACCATCGTATCCTTGCGGGATCATGCCAATTGCTATTTGTTCATCTCGTTAAATCTGAACCATTAAAGGTAGATATGAATCTCAACCATTAAATGTGGATCTGAATCTCAACCATTAAACGTATGTGAATATCTAAATCTGAATTAGTAGTCCTGCCGTGCGGGCTGGACCCAACATATATGCCTCGTACTTTCGTTATCTATTGGACCCAATCAGACCCAACGTGTTGTATTAGT
Organism: Avena longiglumis; assembly: GCA_030063025.1. NCBI lineage: Eukaryota > Viridiplantae > Streptophyta > Magnoliopsida > Poales > Poaceae > Avena > Avena longiglumis. Next base: position 141,695,852 of record CP125974.1, read on the forward strand.
TGGTACACATGTATGCGTCGTATTGGTTACATAAATTGGATGGTTGTGATTTAAAATCTTAGAATTTTTTTTAGATCTTGTCATTAAAATAATAGATGACGTGGATCAATCTGGTGCCTTGAAAAACAGCCTTATATTACTTTTAGTATATACTCCCTCCGTTTTAAATTATAGGTCATGCACGGTTAACTAGGTTGCCAATTTGACCAACAAAATATAAATAGAATAATATAAAAATTATACCATTAGAAACTTTAGATGCTATACTTTCTAATGGTATAATTTTTGTGCTATATAACTTATATTTTACTAATCAAATTAATGACCTAGGTATACGCGTAGGACCTATAATCCCAAACAGAGTAATAGATAGTTTTATATGTATCTAGTTAAGTATTTGAACATAATACATTCGTATATAGACAAAGTTGAGACCATTAATATGGACCGGAGAAAGTGCTAAAAAAAGGTCATTGAAAGATGGTGGTGAGGAAACTTCACCCATTCCCCCTCCTCACCGCTTCGCACGAACCTAGAGGCAGCCTATGGTCGTCTTCCTCCGGAAGTCAGGCCCCTCCCATGGCGCCCTTGACGGACAAGCCAGTGAGTGGTGGCCAGGAGTTGGCGCCGGAGTAGATAGGATTAGGTTTTTAGCTTGTTTGCTAGTAGTGGGCGTCTTGCCCGATGGCTGCTTCCTCCCAGATCTTGGCAGGAAGATCTGGAGACTAGGGTCTTGCCCCGTTGTCCTTTTGCTTCGATGGCCGGAGCTTGTGACGGTGTCGGTGAGCAGGGTAGCCTCAAATAAACCTGCCTTGTATCCTGGTGTCCTTGAGGTAGAGTGGAATCGTGTTGTTGGTTTGCTTCTGGCCGGCCATGGTGGCGAGGTGAAGCAACGCCGCGGCATGGGCTCCTTTTCGTGGAGTTGGGTGAATGGTGATGCGGCTCTCCTTCTGACCTGCCGTGGAGGCGAGGGGAAGGGTATCTGCGAGCGCTGCTTTGCCGCTCCTTCAAGATGTCGTGCCTGGCACCGTCTCTATCTGCTTGGTGGCTCCGCTCCGTCGTCCTTCTTCTCGGCCGACCGTGGTGGCGAGGAAGAAGTGTTGGGAATATGCCCTAGAGGCAATCATGTATGATGATATTTCCCATTGTATTCATAAAGATATTAAGTTGTCCTTGCATAAACATCTGATGTGTATCATTGAATATGTGATTCAGTTGTGGAACTATACATTCATGTTGTTTATACTAAATATCCTTGGTCATCGAGGTTGTGCTGGACACACAAGGCTGATGACTCGGTTCCACTTGTCATGGGCATGGAGATGCTATTCCTACTAACACAGATTCGGCTAAAGAGTTTAGCGAGTCAAATTGACCCATATTGAGGTATAACGAACAAGTTGTCATTTGTATATCTCAATCAATGTAAACCTTAGACCTGAGGTTATTGCATAGTATGAGTTGAGGATCACCAACTTAGGTTCCGTCAAACGCTGATCCGTAACTGGGCAGTTATAAAGGCAGAGTTTGGGTCGACTGAGAATCAAGCTGCGTGATGTGAATAACCAAGATGGGATTTTGCCCCTCCAGTTGGAGAGATATTCTCTGGGCCCTCTCGGATGATATGATTCAGAAAGCATGGCCATGCACGACTCGGTTAAGTGTTAACCGAGGCGATAGACTAAGAGTTAGTTGGATGAATCACTTATCTCGGATCGATAAGAGAGTCAGACTAATTAAGGGATGACAATTAATCGCCTATAGTCTCACAAGGTATATCGTGAAGCAAAAGAGACTCGGACGCAAGTCGCATTGGAAGGCAAGTTGTCATGACTCTTTGGTACTTGGGAGTCGGCACGTTCTGCTAGGAGCCGCTACCGACTGATCGATTGAGATCGTGTCCAAGTAGCCATGAGCCTGCGGGGTCACACACTTAAGAGTTAGAGCAAGTTTGGATTGGATCTGAACCGAAAATCTGGTTGGATTGGACCCGAGCCGGATTTGGACTGAGTCAGCGAGTCAGACTCACGGTGACTAATATTATATGGGCTTTAGTGAATGGGACACGACTAAGTGGAGCCTACGTTCACTCCCTATATATAGTGGGGTCCAGAAACCCAGGAGGGTGATCAGTTAGGTCATTCTATGCGTTGGAAGCCCTAGCTCCATAGTTGTTGACACGTCCAAAATGTATCTACTTTCCTGAACACTTTTGCTATTGTTTCTCCTCTAAACTTGTATGATTTGGATACAACTAACACGGACTGACGCTATTTTCAGCAGAATTACCTTGGTGTCTAGTTTTTGTGCAAAAATCAACTATCAGAAAAAATCCCGAAAAATATGCCAAAAATTTTATTTCACCAAAAGACTCACGGGGCCAGAGTACGAGACGGAGGGGAGGCCTGAGGGGCCCACACCCCCTGCCGCACGGGTGGGCCCAGGCCGCGCTTGGAGGGGGTGTGGCTGCCCCAGGCACCCCCTTGGCCTCCCTCTTCGCCTATAAGATGCCTCTTAACCTAAAAACCGATGGGGGTTCGACGTTTTTCCAGAAAGAGTTCCGCTGCGCCGCCACCACCAGAAACTCCGTTCTAGCACCCTGCCGGGACGGGAAATCTGGAGAGGATCATCGCCATCATCATCAACAACGCTTCTGTATCAACCATCCATGTTTCCCTCATCCATGAGTGAGTAATCCCCCGCTGCAGGCTATGGGGATGGTAGGGATTGGATGAGTTCTATCATGTAATCGAATAAGATTATTAGGGCATGGTGCCTAGTATCTCTATTAGTGCCATTTAACTTTGTTGCAACTTGTTGTGCTTAATTATTGTCAATAGGGCCCGAGTGCCATGATCTCAGATCTGAACTTATTATTGAATCATTATGATAGTATTGTTTGTGATCTCATCTGCAAGTTGTATACACATATCATTGTCCGGATCCAAAGGCCCCGAAGGGACAGAAATTCGGACAATCGGAGGGGATGGCTGTGATGTGAGGATCACATGTGTTCACGGAGTGTTAATGCTTTACTTCGGTGCTCTATTAAAAGGAGCACATTAATTGCCAGTAGTTCCCTTGAGGCTCCGCTGCAACGGGCTGGCAGGACAAAAGATGTTTTGCAAGTTCTCATTGCGAGCACACATGAGTATATATGGAGCATATGCCTGTGATTGTTTAGTACTTGGATGCTTATTCTTATTTATCTGCAATTTCCCTAGACCTCGAAGTTACATGTTTAGACTTGTCCATGCAATGCCCGTCCATCCATTCCTATGCCTACTGCGCTCATATCCTACTGTTACTATTGCTCCTATTTTGCTGCTGCTGTTACTTTGCTTTTGCTACTACAAAACTGTTGCTACTGATAAACTTCTATGAGCAAGAACTATTTTTAGGTGCAGCTGAATTGACAACTTAGTTATTAAGGCTTGCAAATATTCTTTGGCTCCCTTGTGTCGAATCAATAAATTGGGTAGTACTATCCTCGAAGACTGTTGCGATCCCCTATACTTGTGGGTCATTAAGACTATTTTCTGGCGCCGTTGCCGAGGAGCATAGATTTATTTGTAAGTTCACTTGTATCTATTATTGTTCGCTGCTACTCCTTTCATCATGGGGAAGTCTCGTGATGGAAATTTTCCTATTTTACCATTCACTACAAGAAGAGGTACAGTTCTAAACACCTCTGCCACTCTTGATTCACCGTATGTTATAAGTAAGCTTGTTACACCACCACCACATACTCATGCTACACACACTGCTACTACTGCTGAATCTGAAACTGCTTCTGATACTCGTGATATTACTTCTACTGTGCTTGATGCGAGTGGTTCATTAGGTCCTTTCCTAGATGCTACTATGGCTAGTCTAGGAAATACTGAAACTCCTAGTGAAGACATTGTTACACCTGTTAGCTCACCTGAGTCTAGAGAGAGATACAATATTAATGATTGTTACATTAAGTTTACTGATGAATTTATTGAAGAGTGCCGAAACACACATGGTGCTAGTTCTATTAAGAGTCTCCTTGAGAGATGTACCATTATTTCTAAACTGTCCTCTGATCCTAAGTTTGCCACCTCTCCCATAGATATTAAAGATAAAGATTATGATTTCTCTCTTGATTTATCCTATTTAGACATTATTGAGAAAGAACCTTTTTGTGGGACTGATAATGAGAATGATGTAGCTCATATGAATGAGCTTTCCACTATGAGTGCCTTATTCTCTGATGATTTTAAGATGCGCAAGTACTTTGTTACTAAGATCTTCCCTTTTTCACTAAAAGGAGAAGCTAAGGCTTTGTTTAATAAATTACCTCCTGGATCCATTGATAGTCCTAATTGTTTGATTTCTTCTTTCTTCCAAAAATATTTTCCTCCCAGTGCTAGACATGCTACTTTGCAGAATTTTTTTGATTTTAAATAGGGAGAAGAAGAGAAATTGCCTGAGTCATGGACAAGGTTCTGTGCCTTGATTCATGCACATCATGGATGTCCATTACCTAAAAATGAGCTTCTTGATATTTATTATAATGGACTAACTGATGATTCTAGGACATACCTAGATAGCTTTACTGATTGTGTTTTCAGGAAAAGAACTCCTACAGATGCTGAAGAATTAATGGCTAAAATAAGCAAGAATTATGATGATTGGACTTCGACTAAGATAAATACACCTGAGCCTATTACTCCTGAACATGTTGTGCCTGAACCAGTTCCAACACCAGCACCAAAGAATAGGGGAATGATTGCATTCAATGATGAAGTGATGAAGGAAGCTAAGAAATTTCTAAAGAAGAAAGGTATTAGAGCTGAAGATGTGAAGAATCTACCTCCTATAGAAGAATTATGTAAGCCAATTCCCCACTCATCTACTATTGCGGTACACTATCTCCACTTTGATGAAGGTGATATTCCATATGGTAAGCCTCCTAATCAATGCTTAGAGGAACTTGACACATTTATTGTTAAACAAGGTAATTTTAATAAACAAGTTCAGAATCATTTATGGGAAAACTCTAGAGCTATTAATGAGTTGAAATATATTGTGGAAAGAACTGCTAATGATATTAAAATTCTCTGTAAACACTTTCAAATGGTTCAAACCCAAATTTATCAACTTTCTAAGGTACAAAAGGATATGCTAGTTAATGCCTTAGGAGATAAACATGCTTATGGAATTAGAACTAGGAGTGGTATAGCTACTCAAGATCCTTTATATCTTGAAGGACACCCTAAAAGAATTGAGCAGGACTCTCAACAAGGTGAAAGTAGTGGTATTCCTCGTAAGAGAAAGAAAAAGAAACACAAAATAGTTGAGGAACCACTTGAACCTGCTGTAGATCCTAATAGTATATCTGTCTCAGATGCTAAAACTAAGAGTGGTAATGATAAGAATGATGCTCCTGATAAGGAGGAAGTTGAGGAAGAACCTGAGAAGCACACTAATAACACTAGGTACACTAAGGAATATTTTATTGCTAATAAACATGGTAGTGAGAGAGAACCTTGGGTGCAGAAACCTATGCCTTTTCCCAAGGAGGAAGAACACTACAACAAGTTTTGTGAGTGGATGAAACCTTTATTTTTGCAAATTCCTTTGACTGATGCTATTAAGTTGCCTCTTTATTCAAAGTATATGAAGGATATTGTCTCTGATAAAAGGAAGATTCCTAATGAGGACATTTCTACTTTGCTTGCTAATTACTCCTTCAATGGTAAGGTTCCAAAGAAACTTGGTGACTTAGGTATACCAACTATTCCTTGCTCCATTAAGAATAATTATGTTAGAACTGCTTTATGTGATTTGGGAGCTGGAGTTCGTGTTATGATTTTTTCTCTCTATAAGAGACTCCAACTAGAAAAGTTGATACCAACTGATATATCTTTGCAAATGGCTGATAAGTCAACTACTATTCCTGTTGGTATATGTGAGGATCTTCATGTTCAGGTGGCTCATAATTGCTTGGTTTTAACTGATTTCGTTGTGCTTGAAATGCCTGAAGATGATAATATGTCTATTATTCTTGGGAGGACTTTTCTTAATACTACAGGTGCTATCATCAACTGTAATAAAGGAAAAGTAACATTCAATATTAATGACAAAGAGCACACTGTTTATTTCCCCAAGAAGGTTGCTAAGAGCTATTGTCTAAACTCCATTGAAAATATTCAGAGCATCAAGGTTGGAGAAATATATTGTCCCATTCCACAAGGAAGTTTTGAAACTATTATGATTGGGACCATTGCTATCAAGTTTGAGGTAACATAATCACTTTATGGAATGCAAAGTTTTGTTTCATATAAGATTGTTTTGGTAACAAGACTTGATCAACCTTGTTAACAAAAGGATTTCAATCAAAAAAAAATGATTTCACAGTGGTTATACTTGCTCACTTTTACTTTTCTCCTTCCTAGTCTTTGCTTTTTCTCTTGTTAGCCTTGGTTTTGCTAGTTGTTTGCTTGTTAGAGAACTTCTGTAGTTTTGGTTTTGGTTTGCATTTGTTTCTTCTAGAAATCTTTTTTGCGAGAAAATCAATTTTCATATCCTGAAAATTGGCCAAAAATAAAGTTTCCCAAAAAATCTCAGAAAATTCATAATAAATTTTTCCTCGAAAAAAGGGGCAGAGGGACACCTGGAGTGGCCCAGGGGGACCCCCTAGGCCAGCACACCCCCTGGTGGCGCGGCCAGCCCCAGGGGCGCGCCTGGCATGGGTGGGACCCACCTGAGGCCCTCCAAGTTGTCTCCTCCCAGCCACCTTCTTTCTCTCTCCCGAAAAACACCGGAAAACTTTCTCAAGCTCGAGTTCTTCTGTTCTTGCTCCTGATTTTCGACCTCCTTGCTCAGCCCATCTTTGCTGCTGATTTTTGGAGGGATTGCTCATTGGTATGTGCCTCCTCCGCTTGTACCTTGAGAATTTTGCTGCTATAGGTGTCAGGTTGTGTAAGCTTACATGCTTGTTCTATACTTAGAGATTCCATTTTGATGCATGTGTAGCCCTCTAGCAAGTTCCTATAGTAGCTTCTCATCATTTATCAACTTGGAAATCACTTGGTTTGATTTTTGTCTAAAAATCTCAGAAAGGAAGATGAGTGCATACCCGCTGAATCAATATGATTGATGGTACCTGAGCCAATGAAAGTCCATCGTGAGAAAGGAGTCTTCCCTTCCATATATCCATGCCCTGAATTTATGAGAGTCGCGGGAATCTTCCAGGATTTCCAAACTATGATTACCGATGTAGGGTTGGAACACTTTGTTAAAGGGGAACCATTTCAATATGTCAAGCTAACCATGGCTGTGGTGCAGGACTTCCGGTTTACTTGGTCCTCTTCTAATCCCATGGTCCATTATAAAATATACAATATAGTTGTCGACCTGCCGTTTGCTGATTTCTGTGCAGCAATTAGAGTACCTCATTGGGGATCTTGCGAGAAGATCAAAGAGAGGCCTAAGTCACTTATGGATTTATATGCTGAAATTTGCCAAGGTTTTGACTTCTCGAAGGAAAGTGGTAAAATTCGGAACATTCAGTTCCCATCCATTAGATATTTTTCCTATTTCATTACCAAGTGTGTTCTTGCTAGAAAAATTGCTAGGAAGTTATATTCTTTTGATCTATCTTTTATCTCAGCTGCTTTGAATAGGGATAGACCTTATAACCTGGGTGCTTTGATAGCTTACCGTCTTACCACTAACCGCGAGAAGGTGGAATTTGTGGAGGTCTCATTTCCTCTAGGTTGCTAGCTTTCCATGGTTTAGAGCCTCACCATTCAGATTATCGGTTCCCCATAGAGAAGCTTGATCTTAAGTCCATGGTTCAGCATAATTTTGTTTCTTCAGGGGCTATTGTGAGATATTTACCGTATGGATTATATTTTTTCAAGCGTGGTTGGAGAGGAGGTATGACTGAGAAAGTAGTCTATTTGCCTGCACCTGCTTTGTTTAATTTTGATAACAAGCAAGGATGGTCGCTCACGGAGGAGGAGTTTGACACTTACATGGCGGAGCTCTCCCAGAAAGAGGAGAATGTTGGAGAGGATGCCGAAGATGATTCGGTTCAGCCCTCCAACATGGGGGAGTCTTCAAACCAGCAGCCCTCCTATGATTGGGGCGCGTCTTCTTCTTCATCGCAAGCGCCTGACTATGATCATTCCTATGATGACCCACCAGCTTGGGGTTATGACCCGCGCTATTGGGCCCCACTTAGGCCAAAAGCCTAAGCTTGGGGGGAGGGTTCAGCTGTCCTTAGTGGAGTTTGGTTTTATTATTAAAGCCACACAAGTGAAGGGCAATAATGAAGATTAAGACAACTTGAGGTGTGGTAAGAGGCTGGTAACAAACTCTATTTGATTTCATTTTTGTACATATACTCATCATTGTGAGCATTCTTAGTCTATTCATGTAAGGTTTATGTTATTTATGGATGCTTAGTAGTTCTTGGTTTCTTGTGATTAGCTCCAGCTTGCTAATAGTTTGTAGCATGTCATATGAATGTTTCCTTGCATTGTTTTATTCATAACTTGGTATGATATTGTGGTATCCTCCTCTAAATGTTGTATGTGAATCGACTTGGAACATGCTCATGCATGCATATGACTAAACAATAGTCAGTAAGCCTCGATGATTTATTTTGCCTCAGAGTTCTTGTATCACTTTCATGCCATAATTAATCTTGTTTTGTTGCAAGCATGAATATGACAGTTATTTCTCTCTTATTTGTTGCTCCCTCTCTATTGCTAGCCTTCACTTGTACTGAGTATGAGCTCTACTTGTGCATACAACTCCCCAAAACAAATATTGCCAACAGTGTCCACCATACCTACCTACTAGCATCATTTGTTATACCGTGCATATTCATTGTGCCTCGTTTTCTTCCACATAAAATGTTTGACTGTTTTGAGAAAGTTAGTTAGTAAAGCTCTCACGAACTTGATGGCACACTTTATTGCTTGCACTTAATAAACCTAAACCATTGTGACTATCCATGAAAGTTATATGCTTGCAAATTATAGGCTGGGAGTTAGCAGAACCGTGTTGTCACGGGGAACGCTTTCAACACTTATGGATACATATCCAGTTGATATCATGCTCTTTTGTTTGCGGATGTTGTCGGTGTGAAATAAAAAGGGAGCTTGTGAGTTCATGGAGTTATATATATGTGTTAGAGAAACGCCTGGGCCGCTAGCCTAAGCCATGCCTAATCATGGTGGAAACTTGCAGCATAATCATAATGAGCAATCTTTGAAGCATCCTCAATAAAAACCTATGCAAATAGCAAATAAAAAGATCGTTGAGATGCTCATTGTTTGCTTGCCTTGTCATTTTTATTATGGGATAGCTCCTGTTTCATGTGCAAGGGTGTAACATCCCAGGATTAGCACCTCGAAATAGACAGGACACATGTTTGTGCATTGCAGTCATGCATAAGAAAATCCGGGGAATTTTCGCGCAAAACTAAAGAAGTTGTAGAGGGATCGAGATCTCTCTTGTTCTGATGGAAACATTAGGACAGGTGCGATGGATTTCTGCATGACCTCTACTGTACTTTTGTGTTTGAGGGGAAGACAATTCAAATTCGAATATTTAATTGATGAATTTGAATACACAAAGAGTTTGAAATAGATTAATAATTGTATATTAAATTGTAATAAGAGATACTAGGTGAACTCTAATTTATGAAAAGATACAATAATTATAAGTCTTAATTAATAAACAAAATTGAATGAAATGAAGTATAATAATAAATAAAAATGGAATTCTTATTAATAAGTAAGATATAAATATTTAATTAGTTCCAAGAATAATGGAACACTTTGTTATAGAATACAATGTTTCATTGTTATTACAATAAAAGAATAAAAGTAAATTATTATAAAACAAATAAATATAAAAATGAATTACACAAATAAATAACTAAAAGGATTCTTTATTACAAGCATATATAAATATTACATTGTCTTTGCAAATGCATTATAAAAGAAAAACAAAACTAGTACACTTTATTGAATAAAGTAAAATATACAATATTTCTTTACAAAAGAAGAATGAATAAAAAAGAATTCCTTTATTACAATTATATAGTGCTTATTACTTCACAAAAGAAAAAGTGAATTACAAAAGAATAAAGTAAAATTTAAAACTAAAGTCATCTTCATTTTCTTCATCTTCTAAATCCACTTTTTATATTCCTAATTCTTGATCCATCTAAAACAACACAAAATATAACAAAAAACAATATAATAAAAGAAGGGTTAGTATATTATTTTTACTCTCAGGTTGGGCATACAAATGATATGCTTTGACTCATCATTGAGTATTATTAAAAAAAAGGGGGCCAATGTAAAAATTTGTTCTTATCTAGAATGTTAGCCTCAGAACTTATGCATCATAGGAGGGGGCAAATTTCACCAAGTAAGGAGAGAGGCAATTTTCACCATGGATAAAGAAGAGGATTCAGCCAAACAGTAAAGCTCACTTTTACTTGATCATATCCACCAGAAAATATCTACACCATTGAAACTTGGACCTTAGGTCCCACTTGTAAGCAGCTTACACATCAACATGCAGATAACTGATGTCAACATAGCAGCAATCCCTGGAAGGAGACAAGAAAGCAATCCATGTACACAAAGGGGTGAACCAGCCGTAGCAATGAAGCTACCATTCTACCTCCACACTTCAGAGAACATCCGCTATCTTACTATCTGTACCATCTTATCATCAACCCATTCATTTCTTCACATCACCACCAAATCACTTGCACTATGGTTGCTTCAAAAAGCCATACAATAGTTATGACAAGGAGGAGTAGATCAAGCAAGTAGCCAAAAGGAGCTAGGAGATGAAGGTTACAAGAACAAGTTACAGCAGGTGATCTGAAGCAACACAGAAAGCCTATTTGTCTACTCACCAACAGCAGGTAAGAATTATCAGAAGAAACCACTAGATCATGCAGCATATGTTCATATATCTTGTATACAGATCTGGGAACACAAGGGAAACAATACACATCAATCAGCTCCATCTACCCTTAAACTATATTTTCATCTAGGAGGATTGGATGGAGTGGTACTCTCAGTATTGCAAAGTATTTCTTTGCAAAATCATCATAGAGACATAAAAGGCCAAATAATAGCATCTGTTTTTAACCAAATATTATGCCTCAGCCTTTGCATCATTGGCAGCCAAAGTTTCATCTTTGGTGAGTAAAATCAAGAAGCGGATCATGTTGCTATACATGAATGTTGTGCACACTCAACTGAGGCACCACAGTAGAAAATTCCAAGCAACAAAGATCAAGAATTTACACTAGCAACATCAGCAAATACCAATGCTTATATATCATCTATAATCACACAAGCTAATCCTTGCATCATCTTCCTAACTAGAATAGTTAGGAATCAATTAGACCTCTACTGTCATGTTAATAGCATATTCTAATGGCAACCTCATCCCAAATGTATATGATACCAAAGTAAATCCAATCATCTTCCTAGTCACCAATCTAGGAATCATTTCATCTCTAAAATCATTTGACTTAGCTTATAATCAGCTAAGGATAACCACCTTATTATGTGTTTGACTCAATATAAAACCTCAGCCTTAACATCATTGGCATCCAATTATGGTTTTCCAGATAGATAACCCAACAGCCAACTACCAGGGATAGCTACCATTGTGTACAATCCAAAGGGAGGCATCACAGTGGCAGATATACTGATAGCAACCACAAAGTTTGGCTAAATTAGAAAGGCATTCAAACTAGGCACCATTCTTATTTATGTACATACATATCATCTAAATAAAATTTCATGAACCACTTGGTATACTGTACCAAAACCAGCAAGTGTTAATTTCTCCAACTAAATCCATTTGTTCATGCTTAAATAAATGCATTTTACCTACAAGGAATCAATGGAACCTGTATTTCTCAACACCTGTCAACAAATAGTGACACTCAATAGCATGTCGAGTAGATGCTCGATATAAAATCGTCTACTAGAGCTAGATGTTCAACTATAAATTATATGCACTGTTCAAATCCCAACATCACCATGGTATCAAGATTACAGTAGAGCCAAGGATACCAGGAGAAACTGGACATGATAACAGATCAAGATAGGTGACTAACAAAGGATCGGTAATATCATTGGGGGTCCAGGTTCAAACCTAATTGAACAATAAATGTTCAACCTTAGTATCAGATAGGTCACCGCAAGCTGCAGACTAAAATCCAGAATAAGAAGAACCCCAATTGGACTCAATCAGAATAGAAGGGAAGGGAGTAGAATAAGGTGGAGGAAGAACATACCCGGTGGTCCTCGCTAGAATTTGAAGAGGAAGCAGACCAGCGGGGAGGTCGTAGTGGCAAAGACCATGACACAGCGGCACAAGCGACACCTGAGCCTGTGCCAAGCTGCAACCTACGACCTGCGCCAAGCTACATCAACCCAAGAACATACCCCATCTTCACCAACCTCAATCCACCACCAGGACAACATCAAACCATCACTGGAGCTCGGCGAAACTAGGATACCGAAACCCTAAACGCACAGAAAATGGAAGGCGTGAGCTCGAGAGGGCCTTAAGGATAAATCCGATTGGAGATCCAGGTCGGCCAGAGGGAGGCGATGCTCCGGCGAACATCGACGACGACCACAACGGCCTGCCTCACCAGAATCGGGCGGGCGACAATGTCGGCGTCGCCAGTAACCAGGAGGGGAAAGAAACGAGAATGTGAGATGCGAGAGAGAGTGGTGGGATGGCTGGGCCGAGGTGGGGTTTGACCCTGAGCCTTGTTGGGCCAGGCTGGGTCCAGTTAGGCTAAATCGGTAAGCCTGGCCTAGTTCCAAAATAAGTAAATAGAATTTAACATAAAAGGAATAGAAGAAATAAATGATCATATTACCCCTAAACTTATTTCATCTCTATAAAAATATAGAAAAGTCCTAAAAATACATATGATATATAAAAATCATCAAAAAAATAATATCCACCTAATAAAAATATAACTTTACTTGTTTAAAATAAATATAAGGAAAATAAATATTAACACCATTAAATCCTAAGTAAAATTTCATAAATAAGGGAAAATCCTAAAAATGAATAAAAATCATTTTTGTGCATAAAAATAAATCTATTATTTTATAAAAATATTAGCCTAATTTTATATATTTATAAATTAAAGTAACTATTCAAAAAACATTTAATCCTTTATGGAATTTTATAAACATAAGAATAATACCTAAATATACATAAAATAATTTTTAAGGTCTTGAATAAATTGAGTACACTAGAAAAATATTAAATATAATAGTAGAGAAGTTTTTAATATTTTAAAGTAATAAATTTTTTATCTATTATCTATTTTTAAAAATTCTCTAAGAACATTTCTTAAGTAAGAAATAATTATATTTCTTCAGAAATATTAAAGCCTTAAAAAAAATCAAATTATTAAAGTTCTAAACTATAACCAAGGTTTATAATAAAGCTTAAGTGTAAATTGTTAACTTTATAATATAGTTTTAAATCCTAAACTTAAACCAAAAATATACAAAACCACAATCTTTAAGATAATTTTATATATCATTCACTAATATGAAGAGGGAATGGTCTTAACATCTAAATAATAATTAACATGACTTTAAATCTAACACATTAATAATATCATCCAAATTATACTTTCATTTAATAATTGCATATTATTTTCATGATATCAAAACAAATTTAATCCAATCATCCACCTAAATATGAAGTGAATAATTCCACACCTTAGTCATACCTATCATACATTTAAAACTTGGGAATAATTAAAAACATATCACACCTTAAGTTTACTTACCCTTTTAAAGTTAACTTTAGTCTCAAAACTTATAAATATCATGTCTAGTAAACTACTTAGGTTTTATAGTTAACTTTGGTCTATTTCAATTAAGACATAAAGCATCTCAAGTCTAGACTATTCAAGCAAGCATAAACAACATCAATCACATTCTATCAATCATGTTCTAAAATCTATCAGGGTTGTTTAAACCTTAGGAAGGAAATCTTTTCTTCAAATGTTATTCTTTTTGCCACTTCAAACAATAATCTCATAATAAATTCTTAAACTCTTAACAACTAAAACCAAGGACTTTTCTCTTAGTCATCAAATGACAATTAAACATAATCACATTAATTTATACTTTACCTATATATTTAGAATTATTATCACTTAAGTTCCTTATAAATATCATTACTTATAAAGTAAAATTTGAAGATAAACCAACTCTTAAAAGAATCACCTAAATTCACTTCACTCAAAGCATTGGGGATTCACTTTGGGAGTTTTACAAAATGCATATCGTTACTTATGCATAACTGCATCTTGCTTCTTTAAACATTAGTCCTTACCGGACCAATGATGCTGATTTCAGATATTGGATCTTATATTGTCTTGAAGACCGTGAGTGCATAATCTTGCAATCACAAAAGGCAAGTTCACACTTGCTCATGTCCTTTGATTATTTTATGTAAAGTATTTTACAAATCCAGTGTTGTCATCACCTGCATTTGAAAAAGGTCCAAAAACACTATTTTCATAATAATGTGATTATAGGTTATTTACCATGAGGTAATAACCTACTATGAAAGTTCCGGTGGTAAAGGAACATATTATATAGGACTTAACAACCAATATTGCCAGTGATTCTTGCGTCGTATATTACGCGTTAACCATGATATTTGGAATGGGACGGAGAAGTCAGCTATATCTTCTTCCTCTCGCATGTAGCCGGATGTGCATGTCATGGCTGTTATCACTCTTAGCGTGCATATTAATTCGTAATTCGTAGAGGATATGCAACAGATGGGTGGGAACCCTCAACGTCCCACGATAGTTTTGGAATCTAACGGTCTATACAAACCATTGCTGTAATTCAATATGTGGGCATGGTGTACACCAAGGAGGCATGCGAGGTCGCGAAGGGGGCAATGATTGGCTTGGATCTTAGTCTGGGCCCCACACCAAGGAAGTGTGGACGAGAATGCAACTCGGATGTGCAACAAAGCTAAGATCTCTCATGAGTAAAGTAACGTACCTCTGCAGAGTGTAAAAACTGTAACTTGTTACTCCCTGTTCCGGGAAGGAGCTACGAACGCGGTGGGAAAGGAACTCCATGAAAGTTCTGGTAAACCCGTGAAGTCTGACGGACATAGCTTTTCAGAATAAAAGCAACCTTTGAAGAAATGTTTACGAAAACCTGCATTGCCTATGACCTATGGTCTGTGGCTATAGATATAGTGCATCAAACACTCTTTTCTAGTGAACTTGCTGAGTACGCTCGTACTCAACGTATCTTCTTAACCCTTGCTAGGTTCTAAAGCCAGTACAGACGATGTCTACATCAAGTTATGCTCCAGGAATTATCACTAGAAGCTAAAGTTCTTCAATGAAGTCAAGAAAGTCAACATATACATCAACTCAAGTGAAAACGAAGTTACTGATTAGATAGGAATATAATCTCTAGCCATAGAACCTATTTCTGTAGTGTATTGCAATAGCAGCAATGCTAGACCATTAGTTAAAATACTAGTCTTATTAGTATGATAGTTTTTTGAGTTGTTTATTCCTGATTCTTCTTTGTAAGAAGTTTCTTTATCTCTCTTTAACCTAGAGTGTTCTCTGGATCTTGTGTAAAGAGTTGAGTTGTAACCTATAGTCATGTCTTGGACCTGTTGTGTTTCTGTTGTACCACTCTGAGGGATGTAATACTAGTGAACGGTGTTTCATTGGTGTTATGTCAACGACTATAGTGTACTACATCATGCAGTGGTATAACGGGTCACCGCAAAGGGGTACCCCATTGGCAGTTCTCTATGATGTGCATGTATTTATGATGACAAGAACTTACAGGTAACTAAAGTTGAGTAGCATGAGGAGCGGCCCTCATACTCAAGGGACATGGGATTTCCAGTTTATGGTCTGTCAAGCATATAACTCATATTGGACCTAACTTTCACCATTAACTATATAAAGATGCCTATGATAGGGGCATTGAGAGCTCAAAGCTAATGAGTACCTTACTTTCAGTATTTGGAAGCCTTTCATACCTTTCAAAACCTTTTCACCTCCTAGTTGAGTCACCACTTATTCTCACCTTCTTGAGAGCATAGTTGTCATTCTTGTGTTTGTCCCAAAACTTGGTTAATTATGTCATGACTTTGATGCTTGTACCTCTGATATCTTTACTTCTAGTCTTCACTTGAACTTCAGAGGTGCCTTGGCATTTATATTGTGCTCTACAAACAAAGGCAAGCGAGATACCACTCTATCATACCTTCTTATGAGCATTGCAATGTTGCTTATTTTTATATTTCATGCTTCTTATTATTATTGAGTTGGTTTCTCTTCATAGCTTGCATTGACTATTAAGTAGACTTAGTTGCATACTCTTTATTATAAATTGTCTAAGTATCTACTCCTATGCTGAGAATATATACATCATATGAAGCAAATGTGTTCGTGAAAGTTCTTTTATCGTACTCAGTTTTCAACTGAATTGCTTGAGGACAAGCAATAAGCTAAGGTTGGGGGGAGTTGATACGTCCAAAACATATCTACTTTTCCGAACACTTTTGCTATTGTTTCTCCTATAAACTTGTGTGATTTGGATACAACTAACACGGACTGACGCTGTTTTCAGCAGAATTACCTTGGTGTCTAGTTTTTGTGCAGAAAATCAACTATCAGGAAAAATCCCGGAAAATATGCCAAAAATCTTATTTCATTAGAAGACTCATGGAGCTAGAGTACGAGACGGAGGGGAGGCCTGAGGGGCACACACCCCCTGCCACGCGGGTGGGCCCAGGCTGCGCCTGGAGGGGGTGTGGCTGCCCCAGGAACCCCTTCGGCCTCCCTCTTCGCCTATAAGATGCCTCTTGACCTAAAAACCGAGGGGGGTTTGACGTTTTTCCAGAAAGAGTTCTGCTGCGCCGCCACCACCAGAAACTGTGTTTTGGAACCAGAAACTCCGTTATGGCACCCTGCCAGGATGGGGAATCTGGAGAGGATCATCACCATCATCATCAACAACAACGCCTCTCCATAAACCATCCATGTTCCCCTCATCCATGAGTGAGTAATCACCTGTTGTAGGCTATGAGGATGGTAGGGATTGGATGAGTTCTATCATGGAATCGAATAAGATTGTTAGGGCATGGTGCCTAGTATCTCTACTAGTGCTATTTGACTTTGTTGCAACTTGTTGTGCTTAATGCTTGTCACTAGGGCCTGAGTGCCATGATCTCAGATCTGACCTTATTATTGAATCATTATGATAGTATTTTTTGTGATCTTATCTACAAGTTTTGTATACATATCATTGTCTGGATCCAAAGGCCCCGAAGTGACAGAAATTAGGACAACCGGAGGGGATGGTTGTGATGTAAGGATAACATGTGTTCATGGAGTGTGTTGCCTATCAAAACCCACCGGCGAGCAGCGACGAGCAACACGAAGAGCCGGGAGGCTCCTGAACTGGTGGCCTCGTCCCTCGGCAACGGCTCAAAACTCCGGCACATGTCCTGGCTGATGCAAGTGCCACCTGACCTATACCGGTCGAAGGTGATGGATTGCTTCATTAATTTCTGCATGGCAAACAAGTATCGTAAAATTCGAGCCGCGACGGCTCCTGTGTTTTCGTGAATCGGCTCCTGAGCCGATTGTCCCATGGTTCTGCATTAGATCTACGATAACATGGGGTTTTGCTTCATCAATACAAGTTAAATCGACTCTGACGGTTTAACGCTTTCACCACATAATTGGAACGTCCTACACGTAATTGAGCCTGGTAGATGCAAAAGATGATAGAAAACTAACCCTAGAGAAGGCCTAACAACCGACGTAAAGTCAATTCCCGGAACAACTCCTCTCGAATTGGCAAACCATATCCTTACATACTACTGGATCGTTCAACCCGTTTGCAAGGCCTGACTATGTGGATATCAAACTAAACCTTGGAAAACAAGGCAAAACTATAACAGATCAAATCAACTGAATAAAGATCAAGCAAGATGCTACCCTTACACCCGAAAAAGGTGCAAAGGCAGCGAGATAACTAAAGGTAGCATAACTAAGCAATCATAACAAAAAAGGTACCGATGCTAGCCCAAACAAATCTATGATAACAGTATTACTCGCCATCAACAAGGCTTCAGTACGAGTAACACTAAATAACGATAGTAGATATCGCCTAGACCGCAAGATGCGATCTAGGCATGACACTTACCCGAAAGAAACCCTAGAAACAAGGGGTGGCGATCTTGAGATTGTGTTTGTTGTGAACGTGATCGTCCTCCTTTCTCAATAACCTTAGGTACATATTTATAGTCCGAGACTTTCTATCTTTGGAATAACCCTAACAACTATATCTCTTACTTAAACCAAACGTAACCTACCATAATATACATACGGGCAATTTAGCCCAAATCCACGCACAAGGCCGATCCAGCAATACGCTATGATATGTATCCTCCAAGCCCATCTTGATTACGGCCCATCTCCTCCTTTGGCCAAAATGTGGCGATAACACATGCCCCCTGGTTTTGGCAATAATAATTCCAAAACCACTCTGTTTTTTTTCTTCTTTTTTTTATCGGGTTACGCGTTGCAGAGCAGAATCGTCACGCCGCCCCCTCATAATGACGCCATGTCTTCTCAACTTCTCCGCAGTGCATGATTTGACAATTTTGGCACCACATTCTGGGAAACCGCTATGGCATTGAACCACCTCCCACTATTCCCCTTATTTAAATTCATCTGAGCAGTCTGCACCCCCATCTTCTTCCATCAGCCAAAAAACTCTCTTCCTCCGCCAAAAAACCCTCTTCCTCCGCCATGGCCTCCTCTTCTTCCTCCAAATCATCCGGCCTTTCCTCCCAATCCTCCAACACAATGAGCGACCGGGAGCCGACGCCGGAGCACCCGCCAATGGCGGCGTACGAGGCTCTCGCCCCACAATGGTGGGACGAGAGAGACTGGGACTTCGCCGCCTGGTCAGAGGACGACAAGTCCCTGACCGACGGCGAGGAGGGCCTCCAGTTCCTTGTCGACAAGGAACTGGAGGTGGAGAGCGCCGACGACGCCGTGTCCTAGGACGAGGACGTCGAATCCTCCGACGAGGAGGAGGAAGCGGAGGAGGACACCTCCTCCGACGAATACCCGCCGGTGAAGCGCTTCCGCGCCGGGTCCAGCGAGGACACCGAAGACGACGACGAGGAGGCCCCGCAGACAACTTCAAAGAAGGCGAAGACTACGCCGGCAGCTACCGATGACAAATAATACGACGACGCGAAGACAACAAGCGACACCGGCCTCTAGATTAGGAACTAGTAGTAGTAGTACTAGTAGTAGATTTCCTTTTGTAAGCAATCGGCTCCATTGTAACCAATCGTCTTTTGAATCAACAAAGATTGCTTTTCCAATTCGATTTTGCCGATAGTCAAAATAGGTCAACGCCCGTTCCGATAGTAATGTATCGGCTTTCACCATACTACGCTCATATGGTCAACCCAATCAAAGCCCAAAGAGCCGATGGTAACACATCAACTTTCCCACAAACGCGTTGACAAGGTCAAATTTGGTCGATATTTAGATAAATCGAGCGGCCACTCCAATTTCAAACGGTAGCTCGACCCTCTTCAAAAAGGCTAACCCAGATCTCCAATTGCCTCACTGAATAGATCGAGCTTACAGCGACAAGAACCCTCGATCCCCAATCGCATAGATCCATCTCCGCCGGCAAACTAGATGTCGGAATCGTCCAATACCAACAGTAGTCTCGGTTCAAGGTACGCTTCCTCGCAATCAACACGGTGCTAGAATTAATAGCAAACACCTGAATTAATGCTTTATTCCACCATTAAATTTTTAGGTTTCAGACATTCTGCTGCCGCATCCTTCTCTCCCAAATTCTCTCTGTCTTGGCCCCCGTAGAGAATCTAGTCCTGCCCATCTGATCTCTTGCGAGGCAAACAGAATCCCCTTCGTAAGCCAAAACCAAGATTTGAATTCTTGGGCCGACTGCTTGCGAGCCTGGCCTAATCCTCCTGAACATTGGGTCTCCTACAAGCTTTCTTCCAAAACAGACTGCACGAACTGGGGTGCCTATCTTCAAAGCCACATGAAAACTAAAGGCCCTGTCACAGAGAAAGAACACACGGCTTTCCTCAACTTCTGGCTGGAACATTTCATATTCTGTGGCCCTTCCCTTGCTCCAACCAAGAATTATCTCTCCTTGCCTCTGAACTTGCCAAAGGCACTCAACTTGGCATCGCAAAACTGTTCCTTGGAGAAGTCTATCGATATCTCCAGTTGATGTCTGTCAAACTATTCTCCGGCATAGCAGTCAAAACAGGAGGTCCTTGGTGGTTCATTCAGCTATGGGCTCAGCTGTATTTTCAAAACCATGTCCCAAACTTCCCCCTTTTGGCGAGTTGCACCTTTCCAGATGTCAAAGGGAAGCAGATCCGATGTACCAGCTACGGCCAAGCTCAGATAGACTGCGGTAGTAAACGATCCCTCGAAGCATCCAAGTGGTTCAGATTTTCTTCCAAGGCCCGGACAATCCTATCTTCTTTCCTTACATGGAAGAATCGGAACATTTTGAAAATCCAATCTCCTTCAGATAGACAACTTTGCCGATGACACCAAAGACTCGGCAATATTTTCCACTGTGATCCGTCCTGTTTCCTTCCGGTTGGCATGAGCACATCCAATGAATAATCAAGCCTGGATACGAATTCTACCAGCCGGTCGTAGTGGCTCGGCAATTTGGCCTTGGACAAGTACCTCCCCATTTCTTTATCCACCATCTTACAGAGAGCAGAGCTGACCTGCCCGATCCTCTCACCAGTCAAAGGTGTTATTCCTTATTCGATGCTCTGACCATCCCAATTCCTAACAACCTCACCTTCGCTTCATCAACCGATGGTTTTGAGAACTGGTGGTCGATGTGGAAGACTCATGCCTTCAGGAGAGCTCTGGGACCATTGCTGGAACAGCTCGATGCTGAATATGATATCCCCGTAGAACAGGTACCACTACTTGTAAATTTTCTTGATGCAGCTCACAAATAATTCTTCTAATAACCCACTCTGTCTCCTTGCAGCAACAAGATGGTCCTGAACCTACGCACGGTGATGGCTCCCCCTTCGAATTCTTCCCACCAGCTCCTGTGGTCCTTTTCTGCAAAAACTCGCCACCTTTGAAAAAGGTCGTGATGCAGAACCAGCCGATATCACCACAATCGGCTTCCAAGAACCAAGCAACTTCTAGGTCAGCCGCCTCTCGAGTTCCAACTAAAACAAGAACGGTGGTGAGGAAGGTAGATGCCAGGAAGACTTTGAGGCGCCGGAGCCCTTCTCCAGAAAATTCGCATGTACGCTGATCCATGCCTTGGTTGATCTCTTTCATCCTTGCAAACATGCTCGTGCTTACTAGCTCTCCTTTTCTTACAGGCTTCCGTCGAAGACACCTCCAGTGAGGACACACAATCCAATCGAGGAGAATCGGGCCCAACAGACTCTGAGAGGACCATTACACCGAGCCAGCCAGATTTGCCACCATCGGCTCCCAGGAAAAGGCCGGTTCGAACCCATCGCCCGAGCATCGGTCGAGGCGGGTTATGAGCCCCAAGAGGGCTCGCAAGGACTGAAACTTCGTCGAGCCAGGAGGTTTCAAAAGTCATCACCCTCCATGCTCTCACCAATTGTTTTTTTTATCTGCCGATTCATCACTATTTACATCGGCTAAGCACCTTCCATGCAGACGACTGACACTTCTAGTGGGAAAGCCGGGGCAGTGCCGATGCCTCTCGCAAGGCTGGATCTAGTAATCCCTGAAGGCGTAGATGAAACGGTTACCACTTTGGCCAAGCCCCCAGCAACAACACACAAGTCGATTGTCTCGTCATCTGCTATCCCCTTGATCTTAGGAGAGGTACATTCGCTTCATTCGGCTCATCCTTCCATGTTGGACGCATACTGACGCCATTTCGGCCTGCCAGGGTTGTGATATCTCAGGCCTACTGACGTTCGACCCTGAATCCATCGAACCAACTCCCTCTGTCGCCAACGATGAACCACGAGCAAGGTCTGTTCTACCTCAATTCCAGCGTCTCAAAGCCTTGCTGTCCTCCCCGATCGAGAAGTTCATCGAGGGTTCTGAAGAGGTGAAGAGTGTTCTTGCCGAAATCAAGGACCAACTCCCAGTAGCATTGCAGGTGAAGCTTTGGCCAGTTGTAACTCTGTCTTTCTACGGGTCAAGGGTGAAGTTGGCTCGTGAGAGGATTAATCCGCACCGCGCCCAACTCCCGCTGAAGGCCAATATTGCAGACAAATGTCAGCAGCTCAACGAGAAAAAGGCGTCTCTGGATGCCAAAACTGACACCTCTCACAAGACGCCGAGCTTGCATCCTTGAAAAGGAATTGGGAGATCTTGAAGAGAAGGTCCGGCGACTAAACAGCTCATTCGTGACAAAGAAGCATTCATCGCCCGCTCCCAAGACGGGCGAAGGCCTCAAAGCTCAACTGAAGACTGATCTGGCGGAAATACGTGCCCTGAACAAGCAGCTAGTGACGGGCAAGGACGAAGATGACGAAGCCGAGATCGCCGAGGTGGATCGTGTCCGTGCTGACGCCCTCCACGCCTTCGAGGCATTCCTTCAGTAGCTCGTTCATGTAAACTGACACCTGCTCGTAACAGTTTGAACCTCTAGGGTCGATGGCTGTGCATCGGCTTTATTTAATTTTTTATTGGCCGATTTCATGTATCAGCCCCCATATTTCACTGTCCATCATCCCACATGCTTGGGAAATATTTCTTGAGATGCTGACCGTTGACAGCCACTGGGAATTTCACGCCGTCCAGCTCCTCAAGCATGTACGCGTTCCCCCTTAAAACTTGATCGACCCTGTATGGCCCGTGCCAATTTGGAGACCATTTACCATATGCTGCATCCTTAGTCCCCAATGGCAATACAGCTTCCCATACCATATCGCCAACGTGGAACTCCTTTGGTCTCACCTTCTTATTATATGCACGAGCTACCTTGGCCTTGTTCTCTTTGATTTTCTCAAGCGACCACAGCCTAAGCTCAGTTAAATCCTCAACACTGTCACTCATCAGGGTCGCATATTCTTCAGTTGTTAGATCGTTCTGAAAAGTGACACGTCTCGATCCAGCCGTAATCTCCCAGGGCAATACGGCTTCTTGTCCATAGACTAGATGGTATGGCGAGGTTTTTATCGCTCCATGACATGACATGCGATAAGCCCATAAAGCCTCTGACAAAACCTCGTGCCAACGCCTAGGGTGCTCGTCGACTTTCCTCTTGATCAGCTTGATAAGGCTCTGGTTGGACGCTTCAGCTTGCCCATTTGCTTGAGCATAGTATGGAGATGATCGGATCAGCTTAATTCCCGTGTCCTCATAGAATTTTCTAAACTCATGAGAAATGAAGACCGAACCTCCATCGGTCGTGATAGTTTGGGGAATCCCGAATCTATGAATGACATGTTCTTTCACAAAATTGATAACATCCTTCGAGTTCACTGACTTCATAGGGACGGCTTCCACCCATTTAGTGAAATAATCCGTAATGGCCAAAATCCACATGTGGCCTTTGCTTGATGGAGGATTGATCTTGCCAATCATATCCATGCCCCAACCTCGGAATGGCCAAGGCTTGATGATGGGGTTCATTGCTGACGCGGGTACCGTCTGAATTTTTCCGAATTTCTAACATGCTTGACACCCTTTGTAGTACTTAAAACAGTCCTCAAGCATGGTGGGCCAATAAAACCCTGATCGCCTGATCAACCATTTCATCTTGTGAGCCGATTGGTGAGTTCCACAGGCGCCTTCGTGTACCTCGTGTAGGAGCCGATTGGCCTCGGTTGGCCCCAGACATTTGAGCAGTAACCCTTCCAGAGTCCTGTAAAACATGTCGTCCCCAATAAGCACATACTTCATGGCCTTGTACCTTATCCGTTTAGGTGCCCCCCGAGCCGAATCTTTCAAGTAATTGAAGATATCGGCTCTCCAGTCGTCCGCCTCCAGGAACTGGACTTGAACATCAGCTCCCTCTGCTACGTCCTTGTAGCCTGAAGCCATTTGTGCGAGATCATTCGCCTCGGTATTCTGCGATCGCGGGATCCAGTTAAAGTTTATGTACCGGAACTGTGCCATCAGCTCACGGCATTGCAACCATAATGGGAAGAGCGACTCGCTCTCACACTTGTATTCCTCCGTGAGTTGGGAAATCACCAATTTGGAGTCTCCAAAAATTTCCACTGCATCTGCTCCAGCTTCGATGAACAACTCCATTCCCTTGCGTATCGCCTCATACTCAGCGACGTTGTTGGTGCGAGGGGTAGATAACCTGATGGAGAAGGAATATGTTGCCCCCCGGGGCGACACGAGTAGAATGCCGATGCCGCAACCATCATCACAAACCGATCCATCGAAAAACATAGCCCACGCCAGAGCAGACGCTGCTATATCGTTGTTGATTCTTTCAAGAATAAGGTCGCCAACGCCGACCTTTAACCGCTTTCGCGGGTTGATACCGGATATCAAATTCCGATAATGCAAACATCCATTTGCCGAGTCGGCCTTTCAACATAGGAGCCGACAGCATATGTTTTATGACATCTGATTTGCATATAATGATAATCTCCGCTGAGAGCAAGATGTGGCGCAGCTTGGTGCAGGTGAAAAACAGGCAGAGGCACAACTTATCGATCTCAGGATACCTTGTCTCTGCATCCAGCATCCTTCTGCTGATGTAAAACACAACTCGCTCCAGACCATCATAAACTTGCACCACCACCGAGGCGATGGACGTGTCAGCTACTGACAAGTAAATGTAGAACGGCCTATCCGGCTGGGGCGGAACCAACACTGGCGGCTTCGTTAGATATTCTTTGATCTCGTCGAAGGCTCGTTGTTCTGTCCCCCAGCGGAACTCCTCATCAGATTTAATTTTCACCAGTCCCATGAACGGCTCTATTCTTCCTGACAGATTGGAGATGAATCTTCTGACGAAGTTGATCTTGCCGATGAGAGACTGCAGTTCTTTCTTCGTGGTAGGTGGCTTCATTGTTCTCACTGCCTCTTGACTTTTCAGGCCGATCTCAATTCGCGTTCATGGACCAAGAAACCCAAGAACTGACCGTCACACCGAAGGCACACTTCTTTGGATTCATCCGTAGCCCGAATTTTCTTGTTCGGTCCAGGACGCGTTGCAGATCGTCCAAGTGTCCTTGTACTAAAGCAGACTTGACCACCACGTCATCGATATAAATTTCCACCAGCTTGCCGATCAGATCATGGAAAATGTAATTCATGGCTCTTTGGTATGTGGCGCCGGCATTCTTCAGTCCAAACGTCATGACTACATATTCAAACAACCCCACCGAACCTGGGACTCTGAATGCAGTCTTGTGTATATCTTCCGGAGCCATAAAAATTTGGTTGTAACCGGCATTGCCATCCATGAAGCTCAAGACCTTATGACCAGCAGCTGCGTTGATTAATGTCTCTGCTACCGGCATCGGATACTCATCCTTTGGAGTGGCTCTATTGAGATCCCTAAAATCTATGGCAACACGCCAGCGGGCATCCTTTTTCTCTACAGGTACGATACTAGAAATCCACTCAGCATACCTGCAGGGCCTGATTAACCTAGCTGTCAACATTTTCTCGATCTCTTACTTGACTTCTACCAAAATTTTGGCCTTCATCCGTCAGGCTCGGAATGGCGAAACCCTTTTTAAGCGGAGTCGATGCTCAATGATGCTCTGTCTAACCCGCATCTCTCAGATAGTCCCGCTAAAGCGATGCGGATATTCTTTCAACAAAGCTATCATCGGACCCCGCAGATTCGGATCTAACTTATTGCTGATAAATGTTGGTCGCGGCTTATCCCCAGGACCGATGTCAATCTCCTCTAGCTCATCAGCGGAGGTAAACCCATACCCTAGCTTTCCGTCACCTGCTAAATCGATGCTAAACACGGGGCAAACAGTTGGTGAGGATAACAAAGATAATTTGGGCCAATTGCCGGAATCGGACCCCTTTTTGATTGCATTAGTCAAGGAAGGTTTACAACTTATTTGTGCTCTATAATGGCAGGGAACCTCCCTACTACGACTGCATGACCTGTTTGTCGTAAGATTACTGCTTTTTATTTTTTGTGGCCGATCGCAGGATCGCCATACCACGCATTTATCGTGGACTTTGCTACTCTGTCAGGCCAGTGGATAAGACCAGCCTCACCCCGTTTTTTGTAGCTTCAATGCGCTCACAGCCATCTAGACTGATTCCAGAGATCGGCTCTTGGTCTTCTGCCTCCCAGATGTTCATGCCAGCTATGGAGATCTCGATCGAATCATCTGCATGAATGACCTCCACTTCATATCCATCCCATCGCCTTAGGCACCGTGCATCGTGGATGGAATGCGCATTATCGTGAATCCAATCTCTCCCGGAAGACAACAGAGGTGCTTTTGCTGTCAACGACGAAGAATGACGTGGGGATGGTTTTTCCCCACGGTCGATCCACGCTCGTAACGCCTTGCTTCAAGTTTGGCCGTTGAAGTCGCTTAACGTGACGTTGGTTTTGATCGATCTGCGGGAGCGTCCCAAACGCCGTAGCATGGAGTATGGCATTATGTTGACTGCCGCTCCGGTATCAACCAACATCTTGCGGACAGGCTGCCCATTGATATAACCTCGCAGGTACAGGGCTTTCAGATGTTTGTAGTCCTTCTCTCGTGGCTTTTCAAAAATAACCGGCCGTGGGCCGCAGTCAAACTGTGCCACTGGTAGTTCTTTGGTTCTTGGAGCGCAAAACTCTGACGGAAGTATGAACACCATGTTTGTGCCAGCCGATGCCTTCACATCGGCTTTTACTGGTTTGGGGCGCCACTCTTTCCTTTTCGGACGAGCCTCCGTTTCCAAGGTTTGCCGAGCTTTCACGGCCAGATCGGGCCGTGCTTTCCTTAAAGCGTGGAGGTACTACGCTTCGGCTTCCTCCAAGCTACGCAGTCGCTGAACTCTACGCTTTTGGGTGTGTCTGAGTCCATCGGGACACCACCTTGGCCGGTGATATCTGTCTTCTTCTTCTTCACCCATTGGCTCCTCGAGATCTTTTGCTCGAGATGACCCCTCTTGTCTGTTCTGAGGCGGGAGAGGCCCTAGACGCTTGAACACTGAAACTGGACCTGTGTCATCCTTCTGCTGTCCACATTCTGGGCAGTTGTCGATTGTAGGCAATCGGCTCATTCCCGCATCCCAGCAATACTTGAAGAAAGGACAATCCCAATGTCTATCTACGCCTTCCTTTTCCTTTGACTTTCCCCTAGCGAGGTGCTCATATCCTTCATCATCTCTATCGTGCCGGCGACGTCGTTCATACTGACGCTCATACTTGTTAAGGAGATGCGTGGAGTGTGGCTTATGATATCGCACGCTTCTCACTTGCTCCTCGGTTAAATACCGCCTGTTATCATAACGGGGCCGGTCACGTGGACCAGCCTCCTCTCTTTCTTTGCCCCGAGAGCGACCGCCTTCCTCCTTATATGTGCCATGGTGGTACACAGGCCCTGCCATATTAACATCGAACGAGAAATCTAACTGACGCCTCGTGGAGTGGCTGTGTTCTACCATGTTGACGCCGGGAAACGGGTTTGTGTCTACTTTCATGGCGAATTGCCCAAGGATCAGACGGCCCTGTTCTATCGCCGTTTGGATCTGGCGACGTAGCTCTTTGCAATCATTGGTGGTGTGGGTGAACGAGTGATGCCACTTGCAGTATGGTCTCCCGTTCATCTCTTGAGCCGTAGGGATTTTATGGCCTTCGGGTAACTTCAGCTGCTTTTCTTTCAGCAGTAAATCGAATATCTGCTCAGCTTTGCTCACATCGAAGTCGAACCCTTTTGCAGGCCCTTGCTGTTTTAGACATTTGCAGGACACAGATCGCCCCGAGCCTATTCAGCCACGGCCACCTCCTGGTCTTGTACGGGATCCTCTTCTTCAGACGACCAGGCCTATCGGACGCTTGAACTTGTCTTGGTACAACCTGTGGTGGCGCTGTTCATACATTATCGTTTCCGGGCCATGTGCGCCAATGAATTGTATTCTACTTGGAAAGCGATCCTTGATAGGTGCTGAGAGACCCAACACCGCCACCGATCGCTTTTCTCGATTAAACGAGCCGAATAACATCGGTTCTTGACAGTCTGAAACGCTGAATGTACTCGGCTACGCTTTCTCCCGCTTGCCGCACTCGCCAGAGATCTGCAATGCCAGCCTCGGTAGCTTCTGAATGATACTGAATGTGGAACTGCTCCTCCAGTTGCTTCCAGGTCTGGATCGAATCCGGTGGCAACGAGGTGTACCACCCAAAAGCTGGTCCTGTCAGAGATTGCGCAAAGAACCTTACGCGTAACTGATCCGATGCTGAAATCATGCCTAACTGTGCCAGGTATCGGCTCACATGCTCGATCGAGCTCGACCCTTCTGATCCGCTAAACCTTGAGAACTCAGGGAGCCGATACTTGGGTGGTAGCGGAATCAGATCAAACTCGTTGGGATACGGCTTGGAATAGCCGATTGTCCTTCTCTTCGGCACGGTTTAACCGGTCTCTCAAGATGGTACGGATTTGCTCCACCGTTTGAGCTGCAGGGGCTGAATTCTCATGACTCGTTCCGGTGGCGTACTTGGCTAGCCATGCCTGTTTATCAGCGTCCATCCTGACATCCTGCCCGAAATACCGCTGAAGCCCCTGCTCCAGAAACTCCTGCCCCAGAAATCCCTGCGGTTGCAATCTGGTTCGTGCGCGTCAGGCTATTGCAGTCCGGCACGTAGGTGCACACATATCCATGTGGGATTTCTTTAGGTGGTTCAAACAGGAATTGGCAATCGCCAGGGTCACCTCCAACCTTGTAGACGACGTACGCCGGTGCCCCTGGTGGCTCCGGAGCTGCAAGCGTGAATGGCAGCTGTGGCCTGGTCTGGAGCAGTCTTTCTCCCTGGTGAGTCCCTAGAGTAGGCCCCGACGGAGAGTACTGATGTTTCATGATCTCCTGAACTACGCGAACCGCGACGCGCTCGAAAGCGTTCACTAGGCTCTCAGAATGGCGGTGAAGAGAATGAGCCACCATGTACAGAGCTCTGGTGCGCTCCTCTGAAGGAACAGACAGATCCACCTCATCAAGGGCACCTTCGGGTGAGAACCCTTTCCACCTGATGCCATGCTTACGGGTCCTCTCAAAAGAGCCGATGAGATCGTCTTCGAAGAGATCTTTGATATCATCATACTTCGCCTTGTGCTCCTCAGGCAAATCGTCGTACGTGACCGGTCTGTCCCCCATCGCAGCGTCGGATGTTGATGCAGATGCTGTTGAATGTCCCACCGGGCGTGCCAGAATGTATTGCCTATCAAAACCCACCGGCGAGCAGCGACGAGCAACACGAAGAGCCGGGAGGCTCCCAGAACTGCTGGTGGGCCCTGGTCCCTCGGGCAACGGCCCGCAAAACTCCGGCACACGTCCTGGCTGATGCAAGGGCGTGCCACCTGACCTATACCTGGTCAGGAAGGTGATGGATTGCTTCGATTAGTTTCCTGCATGGCAAACAAGTATACGTAAAATTCGAGCCGCGACCGGCTCCCAGGTTTCCCTGTGAATCGGCTCCTGGAGCCGATTGTCCCATGGTTCTGCATTAGATCTACGATAACATGGGGTTTTGCTTCATCAATACAAGTTAAATCGACCTACGGCAGTTTAACGTTTTCACCACATAATTGGAACGTCCTACACGTAATTGAGCCTGGTAGATGCAAAAGATGATAGAAAACTAACCCTAGAGAAGGCCTAACAACCGACGTAAAGTCAATTCCCGGAACAACTCCTCTCGAATTGGCAAACCATATCCTTACATACTACTGGATCGTTCAACCCGTTTGCAAGGCCTGACTATGTGGATATCAAACTAAACCTTGGAAAACAAGGCAAAACTATAACAGATCAAATCAACTGAATAAAGATCAAGCAAGATGCTACCCTTACACCCAAAAAAGGTGCAAAGGCAGCGAGATAACTAAAGGTAGCATAACTAAGCAATCATAACAAAAAAGGTACCGATGCTAGCCCAAACAAATCTATGATAACAGTATTACTCGCCATCAACAAGGCTTCAGTACGAGTATCACTAAATAACGCATAAGTAGATACTGCCTAGACCGCAAGATGCGATCTAGGCAGCATGCCACTTACCCGAAAGAAACCCTAGAAACAAGGGGTGGCGATGCGTCGAGATTGTGTTTGTTGTGAACGTGATCGTCCTCCTTTCTCAATAACCTTAGGTACATATTTATAGTCCGGAGACTTTCTATCTTTGGAATAATCCTAACAACTCTATCTCTTACTTAAACCGAAACGTAACCTACCATAATATACAGATACACGGGCAATTTAGCCCAAATCCACGCACAAGGCCGATCCAGCAATACGTTGCGTATATGTATCCTCCAAGCCCATCTTGATTACGGCCCATCTCCTCCTTTGGCCAAAATGTGGCGATAACAGAGTGTTAATGCTTTGCTCTTGTTCTCTATTAAAAGAAGCACCTTAATTGCCAGTAGTTCCCTTGAGGCCCCGCTGAAACGGGCTGGCAGGACAAAAGATGTTGTGCAAGTTCTTATTGCGAGCACGAATGACTATATATGGAGCACATGCCTATGATTGTTTAGTACTTGGATGCTTATTCTTATTTATCTGCAATTGCCCTAGATCTCGAAGTTACATGTTTAGACTTGTCCATGCAACGCCCGTCCATCCATCCCTATGTCTACCGCGCTCATATCCTATTGTTTGCTACTACTGTTACTATTGCTCCTGTTTTGCTGCTGCTGTTACTTTGTTTTTGCTATTACAAAACTGTTTCTACTGATAAACTTCTGTGAGAAAGAACTATTTTCAGGTGCAGCTAAATTGACAACTCAGTTGTTAAGGCTTGCAAGTATTCTTTGACTCCTCTTGTGTCGAATCAATAAATTAGGTAATACTTCCTTTGAAGACTATTGCGATCCCCTGTACTTGTGGGTCATCAGCAGTCCAGCCGTCGTATCGAACCTAGCAGTTCGCCACCGGTGCTCCTCTTGTACGTGTGGATACCAGCAGAGGTGTTGTACGATCAGCACCAGGACAATCGTGATCGGATCAGATCGTGAGGACTGCACTACATTCAACTGACGCGCTTCATCAGTAATCCGCAACTGCGCGTCTAGTGGTAATCCCCGTGGCCTTCTACCTTAGCTAAATTTTGGGATCACCACGTTAGAGTTAAAAGTTTTGTTTTATATGTACGTGGCACAACAAGAAGAGGCCGACGTTAGCGAGGCTACTGGTTCTTGGAGGTGGTGCCGAGGGTCCGTGGAGTATGCGCCCTCTGCAGCAGCTTCTCAGCAACAGCGAGGCGAGCCGCTGCTTCTTGCGGTCACAAGGGTGACCCTGCTGCGCTTATTAGCTTGGAAAGCTCGAGCATCTTCTTCCTCCAAAGTGGGAGGTCTATTGGATCTTGGCGATGCGATCATAGTCGCTGCTTTACCAAGTGGTTTCGTCCCCGGTGGTAGCAGTGGTGGCCGCGCATGGAGGTCCCAGGTCGTCGGCTTCAAGTTTGGATCCGATCGCATTTCTGCGATCCTGGTTAGGGTGTTTCTTGCAATTTGTAGACGCCTATTTGCTTTATCCTTGTCCTTGTTGTAAATGTTTCACCCACCGCCAGTTAATGCAGACTCTAGGCCTTACCTGTTCAAAAAAAAAGAGGGTGGTGAGGGGCGAGGCAATTCGTGACAACCATAAAAGGATGCTGACATCTATCTATTATTATATACTAAAAGTAATATATAAAGTTGTTTTTCGAGGCACCGCGTTGATCCACATCACTCAAATTATCTAGACTGTTAGATACGTACTTGATGGTTATGATTTAATCAAAAACATAATTACGTTACACGTGTTAGGTAACGCACCAAACTCACGTTCAAGTATTGAAACGTGCCATGTGAGTCCGCGTTCAAAACAACTAACTACCTAGAGTCCTGGTAGACTACGTTGTAAAGAGAGAAAACCAGGCTTGAAACAAGTCCTGGTGCACTACGTTTTAAAAAGGGGAATCCAAGCTTAAAACAATCCGTTGCAAAAAAAAAGCCCACCTATGTAACATCCGACGCATTGCATGCAAATTATTGAACAATGCAAATTTTGGCCATCAGACTTGAAACATCGATGAAAACTTTTTCAGTCAGAATGCTGAGCAAAAAGAGGTAGAATTGAAACATAGCATCGACAAAAAAAATCAACATGACGGAGTCGACATCAGGCACGACTTGAATAAACAATGCTCATAATATATGAGTTAGACTATCTCTTAATATGTATCCTAAGTTGAATTATTTGAGCAACGTCGGAATGCCGAGCAAAAAGAGGCCGAATTAAAACATAGCACCGACACAGAAAAATCAACATGACGGAGTCGACGTCAGGCATGACTTGAATAAACAACGCTCATAGTATATGAGTTAGACTATCTCTTAATATGTATCCTAAGTTGAATTATTTGGGCTAACCTAGAGAAATCACATCACCTACAAGCTTTTTATACCATTAAAGATATATTAACCATCAATGATCATATATAGTACAAGATTACAAAGCTCGATAAAGAGCAAGAGCCAGCAGTTATATGCTGCACATAATAGATTGTAGAAGTTCAACTTGGGATAAAAATTAGGACACGGTTCGAAGATATCCTGACCAGGCTATAAACTACCGACTATTCGCAGATTAATAAGCATATAAAAAGCTCAAAATACATCAACATTTGTAGTCAAAATTGACAATCTAAAGATTTATAACTAGAAAAAGAATTGCAAAAAAAGATAGTTCAAATGATTGGTCCGGAGATTACTTGTATGTGGGAGTAATGAGTGTGGATATCTCTTTGTTACTATACCACAACTAACAAATATTCATAATCATACCTAAATGTGATCACACTCACATACAAGTCTCATAATTGCTTTTGAAAATGATAGCAGTTATATAAGAAAAATATCTTTCCAAATTTCAATGTTAATCTATTTCATGTGTTTCATAAATTAGGCATCTGATCCATATGGTGACTTTTTATTACAGCTATTTCATATTTAAATACACGGTATGACTGGAAAAGAAACATATATTTAATATTCTCACGGAACAACAAAACATATTTCTGACAATCTAATAGGACAACTGATCCTAATAGATATGTTTTCTTAATTAAATGTCACATGTATTTAATCATAATGCAAGAGAAAGGAAGTTTTTCGCTAAATTTGTCTTAGAAAACATCAAAACACTACTTATGTGGACCCTCTTTGTTAGTAGACTATAATCAATAGATCTTCATATCGATATCTAAATGAGGCCACACACAATAGATCATAATAATTGTAAACAACTTATCACAATGATATCTTGGCACATAGGATGTGATGAGACGTGAAATATTTCTTACTATAGTTTTGTCAGAAGGTTAACTAGATGGGTGTTTTTTGCAATTGAGTTAAGATCCATAGCCTATTAGCACAGTTTTTAAAATGAAAGACATAGGACCAGCAGCACAAGAATGAGAAGTCTCAGTGGTAGATAATTTACCATGTGCCTGTACACCAAAGAATGTCATATACAATATTATTACTATTAAAAATAATATAATTTAGAACATGTTTGCTGGCACAAGGTTTCACATGTAAGGGTGATTGTTCACCGATAGCATCCGGAACATAATTGTTTTATGTAGATTACACGCAATTTGAAATGAAAAGCAACTTTGCATCTTAGTGGCTCATTTGAACACCATGTGATAGCTAGCGAGCTTACTTTAATTTTACGTGAAAATAAATTATCACACACAATCAAAACATATGATCAACACTATGGAAATAGCACAATGATCATTTGTATGAAAAATAAAGATGTTTCATGCGGCAATAATATTTTATTCTCCTGATCTCTTTGGTGGTAGAAAATCAAAAGTATATTTTATTGATATAATATAAATGTATATGATTATGAATAATTAAAGAGAAAATAGTCAAAATTAATAAAGAGTAAAGATGTAGCCCTCGCAGCCATCATGCTAGTTTTGTAGAACATGCAGGGGTACAACCGGCCAAGATAGTCACATCACTCTTATATTCCAAGTGTAAGTTCTGTCTGAGCGATCGAATTTCTACATTTACACATCGGTCACCGATCGGTGGTCCCCGTGCATTAATTCCAGCACTCGTATGACCGTTCTTGTGCTGCTATATTTTTGTCAGATGAGTGACGACTACATCACTCTCAAGACCAGTGCATCTCAGACAACTCGTGGCAGCCCTGACGCATCTCTGTAGTAGGTAACCGTGTATATATTTCGATCGTAGCTACACCTGTGAATCCAGCTTGATCCTTTTCACCTCATCGTCGCAGCCTTGTTTAACGGTGCATGCCACTGCTGTTGCGCTGGGATCCGGACTAGGCGAGGGCGGCGGCGGCTGCTCCTTGCGCTTCCCCCAGAGCACGCTGTACAGCCCTGCCACCAGCAGCGCGCCGCCGAGGACGCTGCCGAGGTGGACGACCTCGCCGAGGAAGAAGGACGAGCAGAACACGGTGAGCAGGAGGCCCAGCGGGTTGGACATGGCCAGGAACACCGGCCCGCGCCTCTCGATGCACCAGGCCTGCAGGTAGAAGGACACCCCGGTGACCACGAACCCGGAGTAGGCCACGGCGACGAGCCCCACGTCCAGCCGCAGCCTCCACTGGTCCTTCCCTCCCCCGCCGGCTGCGCCGGTCACCGCCGCCGCCAGCGTGAACGACTGAACCGTGCTCAGCAGGCACTGCAGCGCCGTGAGCAGCAGCTTGTTGGGGTACTCCTTGAGGAGGCGCGCCTGGAGAACGATCCAGAGCGACCACGTCGCGTTCGCTAGGAGCATCAGGAACGTGCCCCTCATCCACTGCCCCTGCTTGGTTGTGCCGGCGCCGGCGGCGTGCGCGTGGCCGGCGAAGGCGCGGTGGTGGTTGAGCGGGCTGAGTGGCGGACCGGAGTAGAGGGCGATGACAAGGACGCCGGCCACGCAGAGCGCGACGCCGGCGAGCTTGGCCATGCCCGAGGAGGCGCGCAGCTTGATGGCCTCGAGGTGGAGGAGGACGGCGAAGAGGAAGGTGATCACCGGGATGGAGTTGCTCGTGGCCGACGCCACGGTCGCCGAGGTGTACTTGAGGCTCAGGTTGTGCAGGTTCATGCTCACCGTGATCCTATACATGCATGTTAGTTAGTACATGTATGATCGATCTCTTTCACCATATATATGAAATTATGAACCAACATCAAGAATGGTGATCTCTTACGTACGTACCCGAGTAAAGCATACAAGAATATCTTGGTGAACAACCACAGTGACATGGGTGGCGCATTTTTCCTGCAAAAATCATTACCATCAGATTCAAACAGGGATTACATGCATGAATGCAAAGTGTTAATTAACTGTTAATCGAGCCTTGATCAAGCAATTATGCAAAGTGATTAGGAAGTTCATCACCTCTCGAGGAGGATGGCGAGGGGCAGCAAGAGGAGAGTGGCGGCAGCCTGGCGGTAGAAGATGAAGACGAAGCTGTTCATGCCGCCGTCCAAGGCCGCCTTCGACATGACGTACATGCCGGTGTAGATCACCTGGATCACCATGCCCACAACATACGCCTTCTTCCCTGCATCAGACGACATGGCTAGCTCCACGTTGCTCTCACTGATCGACTCCTGAGTCGCGACCTGAGAGGTTTTCTGTGGTTGAGAGACAAACCAATGAGTGCGCCTTATATAAAGATCGATGGAGAAATGTGTATGTGTTGATGGTTCAATGGAGAGGGCAGTAGGTATTAGTACCTTTTTCCTCTTTCCTTTTTTGAGATAATGCTAACATTTTCTCTTTTATTTTAATTTTTGCGGTAATACTAGCAACGATCTTTCTCGGTGGCTTGCTTTGATTCACACATTTCAATTGTTTGCCCAAAGAATGATATTTCTCATTTTTTTCCTTTGGGAAAGATTCGATGTGGTTGCATATATAACACTTGGGTTGGGTTAGTGCTTATTGCTCATTTGGGAAACTAGCTAGCTAGCTATAGCTAGTGGTTCGATCTCCTGTCTCTTGCCAAAATATCTGTGATCACTGGTTGTTGATTAGAACCGTGAGAATATTATGCCGGCTAGTTGTGTCTTGTAGAAATGATCTTCTCCCCGTTGGGGGATAGATTTTCTCCAATACCATCCACCCCGGCAAAGTGCAGTGGGATCTCCAACTATATATGTCCATAGTATCTTCATGTTGCAACCACACTTTATGTTCAAACTCATTTTCTACTAAAATAACTCATTTAACTACATGAAACCAACTGAAGTTCGCATGAGAATAAAGAAAATCCAAAACAAAGATCGCGAAGTGGCACACCACATGTATATGACAACGGTGACACACCTGACAGATTGCTCCCAATATTTTTAAAGGGATTAAAGCTGGCAAAACTTTCACTACATGTGGTAATTTGGATGGAAGTATGGTAAATGCGGTAGTTCATGTAAAAATGTTACAATCACTCTAGAAATAATATTATATTTATGGTTGTGTTTGACACAAAGGTGATCTAATCATCTCGTTTTTCATAGAATTTTTTTCTTAGTATATAGCTCGGTTAACTCTTTATATATATACTGATGAGTATGAGTCCACAATAGATGATGACAATAAGTTTACATAAACTAAAATGATAGAAGAAAAGAAAATCTTCCCAAAGGTTTTCAAGAAATATAAAACCGCAAGTACTTAAAGAATGGAACGTAGTAACTTGTTTTGCGCAATGCAAGATAGTTACCTTCATCCTAGTTTTTAGGGAAGAAAATTGGGTTAGTTGAAGTTTTGTGGTGTCTAACTCTTATGCGAACTTAGGTTAATAAAAACTTACTTATAGAAAAACTAGAGTACTCTTATGTTAAAATACACGAGGAAAAAGAAATAGGGATTCAGAAATAAGGAGAATTAGTACTCCCTCCTTGCCAAAATGTACTTTCCAAGAGTCAAACGATGTAAAGTTTGATCAAGTATATAGAAAATATAGCGATATCTACAACGTCAAATTCGTATAATAATACAAAATAATAATTTATTATGGTTCTGATAATATTACTTTGATGTTGTAGATGTTGATATGTTTTTTTACATATTTGAACAAAGTTTATATTGTTCGACTTTTGAAAAAACAAGAACCATGCATTTTAACGAGGGAGTGTAATTTTTTGGCCCTTAATTAGGCCCCCAAATAACGCATAGGGTCTCATAGTTAAGAGTCATTGCTGAATATGCTCATAGTTTGGTGAAGACCATGGGAATGTACTCTATTTCTTAACTAATATAAGCAAACTGAACATTAACAATATGGAGTGCTACGCGTCCCCGGGGGATCACCCTGCCTCCTCCCCATCCGCCATTGCCAGCCGTCGGATCAAACAATCGGCTATCATATCTCTCTCGTCCCGTTCATTCATCCCGCTTTTGCTAATATGTAGCAAATAAAGTTCCATTTTTGTTGTATTTTTCGACCACAGACAAAAGAAAAAAGATCCGTTGGACAAAAAAGGTCTAGCGAGACCTCACCGAAGACCTCGTAGCAGAAGAATAGTGCTATTGTAGCAAATCGACTTCGCCTCGAAATCAACTTGGCCTGAGACTCTCCCTGGAGATCTAGTAGCAAAAAACATGCACAATTGTAGCAAAACGACAAAATAGTTGTAGCAAAAAATCTGCTACCTAAGAAAACTCGAATTTGCCGGAGACCTCGTAGTAAAATGTTGCACTATTGTAGCAAAACCACTGAAGGTTATACTCCCTCCATTCAGAAATATAAGACATTTTAGCTTTGTGAATCGAACGTATCTAGACATTTTTAGTGTATAGGTTCATAGATTCGGAGTGAACCTATACACTAAAAATCGTCTAGATATATTTATTTCATAAAGCTAAACTATCTTATATTTCTGAACGGAGGGAGTAGAAAAAAATGTACTATTGTTGCATCATTGCAAATGTTGTTGACTGAAGGTAGCACTGACATCCACCTACGGGTAGCGTCATTTCCCACCTACGGTAGAGCCACCTCACCTATATTTGTATCATCGCCACTATCAGAAAACACCACCACTACAGGCGGGCAGTACGGCCCAATCGATGGTCCATGGCAGCACCACAACCTTGTACCCAGCTCCGCCCATCACAGCAGCAACACACATGGAAGAAGTAGGACGAGGCCTACCTCCAAATCTTCCTCCAATCCAGCAGCAGAAGCATGTGGTCCTCGTAGGCTGCCCATTTCTAGAGTACTGCCCTGTCGGCAGGAGGAGATCGAAATGGCCGAGTGAGAATTCGAAGGTGCTCCAGCGGGATACCCCTTCGGCGGCGGTGCTCCAAGAGTGAACAACGGGTGACAAGATAGGGCGACACGATTTTTGAGAGCCTACGAGGTATGGAGATGGTAGACACAAGGTGCATGGCATGCTACAACCCATTGGGCACGGCGGTGGCGCGAGACAATTTGGAATCGGACATGGAAGAGGTAGAGTTGGGAAGGAGAATGCTTGTGCGGGCCAGCCAAATGCAGGACCGTCTTGTATTGAGGGGTCTCATGATGCGGAGAGAGCGACCTGGGGGTCAAAAATTATCATTTCCCTTAACAAGGACTCATTAACTTAACGATGAAATAGTTAAGCCACCAATTCAAAGGTTGTCTATCTTTTTTAAGGACGCACCAAGATCTCAGTCTACTAAGATATAACTAAATCTTAGTCGGGTTGTCTTCATGCTAATATTTATGACACATGAATATTTTCTAACATCATGAACAAAACAAATTGTACGTGAACAAATTAATTTGTACAACATAAGCAGCGTGAACAAATTATCTTTGGGTAAGACATTTCTCGAGTTTCATTCATACTTGATGACCCCACCATGCTAGCTCATGACTCTCACAATTGTTCTTACGCATGATTGAAGTGTTTTTATCGTGTGGCTGAGAAGGAACAGGAGAAGGCGAACATGAATTTGCTTGGGGCTTGTGTGAAGTTGACACTGCAGGTGTGGTACAACCAGAAGATCACGGCAGCTAGTCACTTCTGGGCTGACAGGGGTGTGAGGGTCAGGAAAAAGACATTGTCGGTAAGAGGCCTAATCCCGAGTACTCGATGACGTCGGAAGAGTATATGTCGGTGAGTAAAATGTCAATGAGATTCTACATTATTGCTAAGTTGCCATTGCATTATTTGGAGTTGAGTATTGCATTTTCAGGTTGTTCCCGATTGGGCTGATACGCATCAAGACGCATGGGAGGAGCTGGTTAGGACGAGGTGGCTCAGAGAATACAAAAAGTTTGCAGCCTTGTCGAGGTGGAACGAGGAGAACCGAGGCGATGGTGAAGCACACTGCGCGGGAAACCGCAACTTTGACCACTTTAAGGGGAAGGTGGTATGTATATACATGGAACGAACTACATTTATTTCTCTTCATGGAACTGTATATGCTATGTACTGTAGGGTTCGTATCATGGAAAACAAAATTTTCTATCGCATGAACACACAAAATCAAGATCTAATCTATGGCAAAGCCAAGATCTAATCTATAAGATCGGTGCAACGAGATTGTAGAGAACTAACCCTCGTAGTTCCAAAGCGTTTAACGAGATCGAATTCTCGTGGTTGATGTAGTCGAGCACTTTCCGATATCAAGATTATGTAGATGATCCTTCCGGTGCCGCGTTCTGGCAACGCTTCTGTAGTCGGTCACACGTACGGTAGTCGATGAAGACCTTCCTCTCCCTTGTTCCAGCAGGGCAGCGGAGGTTGTAGATCTCCTCGAAATTGCAACAACACGACAGTGTGGTGGTGGTGGTGGTTTAGGAGGAGAGTTTTCTAAAGGGCTTCGCCTAAGCTAGAGCAGGGTGTGGAGGAGAGAGGGGTGGTGCCGACGGCTAGAGTTGAGGTGAGGGGCTAGGGGTGCCCTCACCCCTCCTTATATGAGGTTAGGGGCTAGGGAAAAACTTGTCCTCAAGTTTTCCTTCTCCTTTCCAAACTAGGATTTAACTTTTTCAAACAAGGGTTTGACCCCTCCTAGTCCTTAGCCGAGTTTGTCCTAGGGCATGATGCAACCAGCCCCATTAGGGCATGATGCATCCCAAGTGCCCCCCCCCCTCCGGGGTGGTGGATGATGACAGCAAGTGCACATATCGTTTGTAGCTAGTTTCGAAATAAAGATATCGATCCCACATGGAGCAGGAGTCTGAAGTCTAATAACTATTGAATTAAATACTAAAATAGAAATGCTAAATAAAGTTCTAAGTAACAAGATAAAATGCGAGTGTTGTATAAAAATGTGTTTTTGGGTTTTTGTATAAGATAACAATAAGTAAAGTAAAATAAACTGAATATAGAAAATAAGTATCGCGTATGTAAAAGAGATATGAAACTGCAATGGGAAAAGGCGTTCTCAAGGAGTAGCAGATACACCTTTAGTATTTATAAAGATCTAAGGTAAAGATTATTATCATGAACATTCTAAACTATGTATGTGTGGGAGGAACTCCGTATTTGTATGATTAGGCAGAAATCACTTCTCACATCATCCTCATAACCAGAGTCAAGCAATCGACATTAATCAAATTACTGTGCTATTAAGGGACTTGATCCTATAGGATGTATCCCATGGCATGGATAGTGTTCCGTGAGTTTCCTCGGTTCTCAAGTTGATACGTAAGGAGTGCCAACAACTTTATAGTTACTGTAAGTGCTAGCACACCTCCGTCTACCAACAAGTAGTTCCCTCCATCAAGTCCCCACAAGAGGCAAATATTGAGAGGTCGACTTCTCCCAACATCAAGATGAATACAATCTAACACATGGTCACATCGATGAATATCATAATAAACTTTACCTTATTTCAATCTCATGCTAGGGTTTCTACATCTCCCCGAAAACTAATGATCTACTCAGACATGGAGGCAATCAACATCATGGCAAAAACAATGGAATCTATCATAGATGAATAGTACTTGTATAAATCCACAACGTGTACGGAAATTATAACAAGATCTAGGCAAGATGTAGATGGGATGGATGGATATGGTGGGGATGCAGCGGTTGATGATGAAGATCAATGTCTTAGCCTCCTGGATCTGCGTAGGGTGAAGATGGATCCCGGTGGATGAGTTCCCCCTCCAGATCCCTTCCATAGGTGAGGTTTCGGTGATTTTTGGTCGTTCTGCATGTCGTCTCTCTGATCCAGTTGCACGGGGTGAAACTATTTGAGGAGGCGGTGGCGGCGCCAACTATACGGCCGGAGAATTTCTTCCCACCATATAGTTGGTCGTTAAACCTTATGCCTCCTGCTATCGCTTTGGGTTTTGTTCTGGTGTTGTTGATATTTCCCAAATTAGCGATTTACGCTGTTTTTGACTCCTTTTTGCTGCAATGCAAATAGTCCAAGAATTGTGTCCATCGTATCCATCATCTATCCTGATCCTGGTAAAAATAAACATAAAAGTTGCGCGTGAACACCGTAAAATACCAAGATCCTACCACTACAATGCAAAATAATAATATAAAACATGATACAAATATGCACTCATCAACTTCCCCAAGCTTAGATTTTGCTCGTCCCGAGCAATAGCTTAATGGATGTGATCCTCATATTCATGAAGATGAGTCGATAAAATAAATGAGGCGGTTGTAGCATGTGTTTATCATATATGATGCCTAGGAATAAGTTCATGAATAGTACCTTACTCGAACCATCCGAATAATATTATCAGAATTCCACACCTTAGCATTTAGCAGTTCACAAAATATTACTCTCAACATGATGTAAAAGTATCCAGTTCAACACAATGAGTTAGTAAGTTAGTCCCAAGTGTTTTAGGATTAACATATTCACTTGGGATTGAAAATATCAAACATTTCTTTGTCTCGCTACAATATAGTGGTGTATGCCTATTTGCTCTTTGCACATTTTCTTTTCTATTTTCTTCTTATTTTTTTAAATATGCTCACACTTTTGTTTAAGTGTTGTGCAAAGGAGCTAGCCATACATT
Source organism: Avena longiglumis (assembly GCA_030063025.1). NCBI lineage: Eukaryota > Viridiplantae > Streptophyta > Magnoliopsida > Poales > Poaceae > Avena > Avena longiglumis. The sequence continues at coordinate 141,738,123 of CP125974.1, forward strand.
CCACTTCATGTAGGAATTCAAAGTTCAATGATCTCAATTACCAAATTCCAATTGTATGTGAAGCATCTTTATTGCTTGAATATTCTACCTTGACTTGTTTTGACTCTAATTTGATAGCACTTTTATTTTCCCTTTGTTCAAGGTTTGGTTTTTTTTTCTCAACTTAACTGATTAGATAATTTTTTCCTTTGTAAATCAAACCATGAACTTACAACATATTGACCAAAATATCTTTGTATGTTCCATTAATACCAATGGTGTGAAAGACTCCTATTGCTATCAGCAAGTGCAAGTAAAATTATACTCTAGCTATTCATATATCTAATAAGACAAACACAAACTCAATAATGCTCCATATATGATAATAAACTCAGAATTTGATAAAAAGTGTCCACAATTCCTGAAGGGAATTCTAATGATGCAAACTTTATTTCTAAGCTCAAACTAATGCAAAGCTAAAATAGTAATATAAAACTTATGAGATGGATTACAAGGGCTTAAAGATCTCCCCAAGATTGGAATCAAGCCAGGCGGGATCAAATAATCCCTCGCGATTATTTGATACCATGATTATTGTAGATCACTATGGAGCCATGGCATGTAATACCACGGTGCGCAGCTTCTTGTTGGTATCCTCCAGGGCAGTGATGCTATTGTATCACCTGCGCAAATCAGATTGCAAAGTGTCCACTTTATCCGCGAGTTTATTCACCAATTGGATAAGATCATCCTTCTTTTCTATCTCCTTGAGACGGTGACGTACTTCAATGTGATGGAGTAGATCCTACTTCTAATATATCTCCAGTGATCGCACGTTGTCCTTGGTCCTGGGGATAACTTCTTCTTCCTCATCCATAATTGATGGATCGGGGAAGTAGAAACCGTTCCTCCACTCTTCTTTAGGCTTCACCCTCATACAAGCACTAACAGTAGGCTTCGAGAGTGGCACCGTCTCTTCCCTGCTAGCACCTGCACCAATATTAGGTAATTCCTTACGCTTGTGCGGCCTGGGGTCCGTGGTGATGAACTTGACCATCTCAACACGCCCTTTTCCATGCGGCTTGTGACCTTCTCTCTCTTGTTGAGCTCTCTTTATCATTGCCCAGTTGATCTCTAGGGGATCATAGACATCACGGCTGATGTAGATGTCACTCCAATCTTTATCAGATCGTTGTTGTAGAAGCTTGGCTCGATGTACTCCTTGTACCCTGGGATAAATCTCTCCACCTCCTCAGTGCCACCCTCCATGGACGGGCTGCGAGAGCGGTCCCTGGAAGGAGCAATGAGACCTAGGGGTTTTCCATGGCCTGGGATGGGATAGAGCATGGCTAGATTGGTTCCTGGTGATTATGATTTAGAGAGAAACACAATGGAAGTATATACGAGGGGTCAGAGGTCGGTAAAACTCGTGAGAAATACCAAATTCACGCCCAAGAAAAGAATCTTAACAAAACAAGGAAAGAAATCACGGATTTGGAGAAGTCCTGCCACGCAACGACCAACTACACGGTTGCGGCCCGTATAATTCCGGCTGTATAGTTGGTTCCGGGCAGATATTTCCAAATATCTCGAGTCCGGGTCGGTTAGGTTACTGACTTGGAACCGACTAAACCGTTTTTTTAGATGAATAAAACAAAAAAGGATCAAAGATGCCAGAAGGTTTAACGACCAACTATACGGTAGGAATAAATTTTCCCGGCCATATAGTTTGGTTGTATAGTTTTTAGACACCGAAAAATATTTCACGAAGGGTATATAGTATGTTTAACGACCAACTATATGGCGGAAGATTTTTCTCCGGCCGTATAGATAGTAAAAGCCCTCGAAAACTTCAGAAAAACAAGAGGAATTTAAAGGTAAAGATTTCAGGAGTATAAATTGTGAAGACAAATCACTTATTTAGAGAAAGAAAACTTACCTTGCACTTACCTTTTGTTTATTCAGGGATGACAAGCCCCTCCAGCAACAAGGACTTCTTCTCTTTTAGAGGAATTGACCTTAGTTCATCTAATAATTCTCCTAAACGAAAATCACCAGAACTAAAGTTCATCTCAATAAGATTGGTGTCTTGATGGGAAAATATGGATACTGCATCCAATATCTTTATTTCTTGCCTCTGCATAATCTGCAACTCAAATTATTGATGTAAAAGGATCCAACGGATCAGTCTTGGCCTATGATTTTTCCTCTCAAGTAGTTCTTTTAAACCATCACGATTCGTATGAACTCTTACTTTTGCATCAACTATATAAGAACGAAATTTATCGCAAGAGAAAAATAGAGCAAAATTTTCTCTTTCTTTCTTAGGATAATTCTTTTGAGCACTATTAAGAGTTCTACTAGCATGATGTATAATATTAAATCTACGACCTACATGTTGTCCCGGAGTTACTCCTATAGCATCATCACTAGCTTCACATATTAAATCAAAAGTCATATCCCATATAGGTGGTTTAATGATGGGAGCATGGGATAAAGGGTATTTAAATTTATCAACGGCAATAAGGCATTTATCATCAAAATTAAATCTTACTCCCTTTTGCAACAAGTTAGATAAAGGTTCAAAAATTCTTGAGAAATTCCTAACGAACCTTGTATAAATACCCACATGACCAAGAAAACTTCTTGTACCTTTTATATCCCTTGGTTGTGGCATTCTCTCTATTGCTTTGACTTTAGCTTTGTCTACTTCAATACCCTTATCTGATACCTTATGTCCAATGACTATACCTTCTTTGACCATGAAATGTCACTTCTCCCAGTTTAGAACAAGATTGGTTTCTTTGCAATGCTGCAAAACCCTTTTGAGATTATCCAAGCAACTAGTAAATGAAGTTCCATAGACAGACAAGTCATCCATAAACCACTATCAATTCTATAGAATCTGCAAAAATAGCAGTCATGCATCTTTGAAAAGTAGCTGGAGCATTACATAAACCAAAAGGCTGCGTCGGGAAGCATGTAAACCATAAGGACTAATGAAAGTTGTTTTAAGTTGGTCATCAGGATGAACAGCTATTTGGGAAAAACCAGAGTATCCGTCCAAATAGCAAAAATGAGTGTGGTTTGCTAACCTCTCTAAAGTTTGATCTATGAACGATAAAGGATAGTGATCTTTCCTAGTTTCTTTATTGAATTTCCTGAAATCTATACACATCCTATGTCCAACAATAGTTCTAGTAGGTATCAATTCATTGTTTTCATTAGGAACAACAGTAAAGCCGCCCTTCTTAGGAACACAATGAACATGACTTATCCATTCACTTTTTTACAGGATAGATTATACCTATATCTAGTAGGCGTACTATTTCTTTTTTTACCACTTCCTTCATTTTGGGTTTTAACCGTCTATTAAATTCTGCAACTGGTGTAGCACCTTCCTCCATGAATATTCGATGGACGGTTATCATGGGACTAATTCCCTTCAAATCATCCATCGAGTACCCAAAGGCCTTGCGATGCTCCTTAAGTACTTTCATGAGTTATTCTTCTTCATCCCCTAAAATTTTAGCACTAATAATAATAGGTAATTTATTTGTATTGTCCAAAAATCTATATTTAAGATTATATGGTAAAGTCTTCAATTCTGGGGGTGGTAATTCCTCATCCCCTCTCTTTTCTGGCTCTTCAACAGACTCATCAGTTGGAGGACCTAAAATGGTAAGCGAATCAAATCCAGTTTCTAATTCTTTTAGGGACCTATCCTCCATAATTATTTCTTCATAATTTGAGTCTTCTTTTGCTTCTTCTACTTGATTACTAAGGAAGAGAGTTGCCATGTCCTCAATAGTTTTTCATTTCTCTTCTTCTTGTATTTGTAGAGGTCTGTCTTTAAATTTGGAAAAGTGGAATTCTTTTTCCGCTTCCCCAAGCTTAAGAGACACAGTCTCCTTTTTGAAATCAACTTTGGAACCTACATCTCTCAAAAAATTTCTTCCAAATATAATTGGCAAAGAGTGTCAGCTGGCATATCAACAAATACAAAATCGATAGGGAATTTTTTTTTATTGCCAATTGTGAGAGTTGCATCTTCAACTACTCCCATTGGAATTCTAAGAGTTATATTGGCTAACATGATTGTCATATCAGTATTATCTATTGTAGCCAGTACTATCTCTTCTTTTATTTCTAAATAAAAATCATAAGATACAGCATTAACTTTGGTGCCAAGATCACATAAACCATAATGTGAGGTTTCTTTAAATATGCAGGGAAGAATAGGCTTACCCACATCTTTTACCTTAGTTTTACCTTCAACCAATACGAAAGTCTCTTTATCAAGCTCAACTATGTTGCAATATGCATACATAGCCATAATTGCTTACTTGGTTACCTCTTCATCTTTAGTTTCATCCAAATGTTCTTCAACTTTTGGCACACTTTCCTCTTCTTTATTTTGCTATACTGCTTTAACCTGTTCATATTCCTTGGTTAACTTCTCTTTTCTTCACAGTATTCCTTGGTTAACTGCTTTAACCTGTTCATATTCCTTGGTTAACTGCTTTATCTAGCACACTTTCCTCATCTTTAGTTTCATCCAAATGGTTCAATATGTTTCTGCGCAGTATTAAGGAAAGGTATCTCATACGTTGGTTCTAGGGAGGCCAGTGTTTCTTTAACTTCTCTTTTCTTCTCAAGTTCGGGTGGTGGATCATACTTGACCGAACCCTCTTTTGGAGCTTTGATGTGTTCTGTAAAAGCTTTAACAATATGCAACACAAGATCCGAATCCAAGTAAAGTTCTTTAGATAATTCATTAACATTGCCCTTTATATTATAGTCATGAATACAATCATAATCTATTTCTATGCCTCCTTCGCTTCCTAGACCAAAATTCCATGAAACTCTATGATCGCGAATTCTATTAAGTAAAGCCCAAGCTTTAGTTATGGGAAGATTCATAAAATCTCCTCTCGTGCAAGAGTCTAGTTCCAATTTACTGGGTTCAATTAAACCGCCATAAAAGATATGCAATAAATACCATTCAGGCAAATCATGATGAGGACATTGATTAATTAAATCTTTAAATCTTATATAAGCTCTTACTATTCCTTCATTAGGATGGTTCCTCCGAGTCATTATAAGACGCCTGATTCCAAAAGATTTTAATAATGGATAATACTTGACTGGAAACTCACAAGCTAAATTATCCCAGGTAGTAGTGGCCTCTGGGGTAAAGATCTATACCATGAGAGAGCTGTGCTAGTCAAAGTCTGACTAAAGAGTTTCAGCCTTACCTCATTAGCAATATACCCCGGTAATTGAAAAGTGCCACATATATCCTTAAAACATGCAATATGCTCATATAGATCAGGATCCTCTTCATCTTCAGTAAAATGCTTCTAGTGTTTGACTATTCAAACTAGAGTTTGATTCTCTCTTCCTTGTCCTTGGCCGACTTGACCTAGTGATCCATGCTCCTACCCCATTAGGGTATTGTGCATTCCAAGTACCCCCTCTCGGGGTGGTGGACCTTTCAGAACATTCTAGAAGCTTTCGGTCAAAGCACCGAAAATATTTCCGAACCCCGGAAATTGACTTTCCTTATATGAATCTTATTCTCCGGACCATTCTGGATCTCCTCGTGATGGCCGTGATCCAATCCGAGACTCCAAAAAACATTCGGTATCCAACTCATATTCCATATCTATTAAACAAAATTGAATCCTTAAGTGTGTCTCCCTACGGTTCGTGAACTACGCAGACATGATCGAGACACCTCTCCGATCAATAACCATTAGAGGAATCTAGAAATCCATCGTGGCTCCCACATATTTCAATGATTACATTGTGATCGAATGAACCATTTACAACGATACTGATTCCTTTTGTCACGCGATACTTTACTTATCCGAGATTTGATCGTTGGTATCTCCTATACCTAGTTCAACCTCGTTACCGATAAGTACTCTTTACTCGTTCCGTGATATGACATCCTTTGTGACCTAGTCACATGCTTGCAAGCCAATTGGATGACATTCCATCAAGAGGGCCTATAGTATATCTACCTGTCATATGGATGGACAAATCCCACCCTTGATCCATGTGCCTCAACACATACTTTCAAAATACCTAATGCCATATTTATAACCACCCAGTTACAAAAGTGGTGTTTGATGTCATCATAGTACTCATCCGGTGATGGTGATTAACATGATTTCATGGTCAAAGGATTAGGTTATATATTTGAAATATTTGTAGCAAACGAAATCCAAATGACTTGATCTTACGCTACGCTTACTATAGGAGTGTGTCCATCATATCATTCTCCTAATGACATGATCTTGTTATTAATGACATCTAATGTCCATGATCCGGAAACCATGATCATCTATTAATCAACAAGCTAGTTTAATAAGAGGCTTACTAGGGACTCTTTCATGTTTACAAAATACACAAGTATTAATGTTTCTGGTTAATACAACTATAGCATGGGATGTAAACATTTATCATAAACACAAAGATATAATAATAACCATTTTATTATTGCCTCTTGGTCATATCTCCAACATAACTGCTCACGAGATTCCATGTACTTGAAATTGTAGCCTGAGTTCAACACAGCCTACAATGCTGCTCATGATGAATATCAGGTGACCTTTCAGCAGCATCAGGCTGTAAATACGTCCTACGTGCAATACGTAAATATAAGTTTGAACCTTTATTTTTGCAAAAGATACAAGTACCACTTCCCCTAGTTTGATGCTTTACGGCATGACATCTAAACTATCTTGTAGGCGAAGTTGGTGTCTATACAAACTGGACAAACTATGGATTTAGGGCCCGTACCTCCCATGTCAGGGCTGCCACCATTGATGCCATCGAGGGACAGCTTCGCTAGGACATACTACACATCGACATCGGTAAGTTCTTTGCTAAACTACTGGTTATTGCTTTACTTTGCCTCGCAAGTTGCTAACATGTAGGGGACATGTAGGGAACTGGATGTTCTGGGAACCAGCACTTTGTCCATGCCTCGCTGGGTGGGCATCAGATAACACCGGTTCATGACAATGGTCCTTCTGCTGGCCATTCAGCCAATGGTTCTCCCGATCATCACCCTCACGCTTCTCCTACTCCCTCTCCAGGTGGTTCTTCTACTGCTTCTACCGGACACCACCCTCGCTAGAGGTCGCCTCTTTTTTTTATAAGGGGAGATCTCGGCTTCACCCCGTCTCCTCCAGAGTTATAGGGATGATGTCTAAGGATGTGTCATGATGTTGATACATGTATGAATGATGTGATCATGTTGATACATGTTTGAATGATGTATGAATGATGTGATCATGTTTGAATGATGTTAATAATTACTTCTGTGAAATATTGCATGAAATACATGTTTAATATTGCTGTGAAATCATATCGAATGGAATAATATTGATGGGGAAATAAAAAAGAACTGGGCTGGTCCTACGCACACGGCCTGGCCGTCGGCGTAGAGTGATGCATGCGACCAAATGGCTGCCTCTATGCCGAGGGCTAGGCCATCGGCATAGGGCCGGGCCTGGACGCGTCATCGGATGCCACGTAGCGCGCATACGCCGAGGGTGAGGCCGTCGGCATAGGGTGAACGGTAAGCCGACGGCCAGGCCATCGGCCCAGATCCAAGCCCGGGACGGCCAACGCCTGCCACGTGGCCAGGCTACGCCGAGGGTTAGGTCGTCGGCGTATCCACTATGCCGTTAGTCAGCCATGTGAGGATGGGATCGTTGTTCGCCAACGGTTTCTACGCTGGCGGCTGCGGCTTGGCCGTCGACATCTTCCAACACCAATGGCTTCAGCATATGCCGACGGCCGCGGGTGCTCCGCCGAGGGAGATCTTCGCCGAGGGGATACGCCGAGGAAAGCCGTCGGCGTAGCATACGCCGACGTTTTTTTTACTACGCCGACGGCCTTTAGCCCTCGGCATATCGATCGCATCCTATAGTGCATGCTACTATGTATGACACATGAATATTTTCTAACATCATGAACAAAACTATTATTCGTGGACAAATTAATTTGTACAGCGTAAGCAGCGTGAACAAAAAAATTATGTTGTGGGAATATTTTAGTTAGTTGCAGCCCATGTGCAACTCTCCAGATCGCATGAATAACGAGGCAAATCCAAAAGTGATAGTGACTGAGATTTAGCGAGTTCTCGTGCGTCTGAAAACTTATAAATCCACGTTTTTATTTAGTCCTTGGAAAGCATATTCTAATCAGCGTGCTGAATCAAAAGTAGGCAAAAAAATCTTGAGGCATATGTAGGAAGCATTTCTGGCCATTTTTAATAAATGGCATATTGCCGTTAACTAATTAAGTTGAGATCCAATTCGATCGAAGTGGAGTACCTTGCACATAACCGTACCGGCAGACCAGAGAGATCGAGCGCACCAAGCACCGTGAATTCATGTCATCATCTTTGCAATAATAGCTAGCTAGGTAGCATGCACGAAGCATATTGCCACCATTCATCCATTTGTTAGGTTCTCTGATATTAATTAGTTAATTACTTATTTCATCTCCATCCATATCTTTGGTCCATATCTTCCGAAATGACATTCATGACTGTCAATCTGATTCTCTCTTTCTGGTAGTGTTTCTATTGTGCTGGTTTTAATTTAGTTACAGGTGGTCACTACCTTCTTTCTGTAAGAAACCAGTGTAGTTGTGCAATGTAATGAACTGACATATGTACAATTTTTTATTGCTCCAATAAAAATATGGCGATGGCTTTTGCTTATTCTTTCCTTTGAAGATGTAAGGAGATGATTCTTGTTTTGTCTTAAATAAAATATCAAGGAGGAATTTAATGGAGGATTTTTATTTTGCCACGAATAAATAAGATATATTTAAGTTATTTTTCAATGAGAGAACCAAGTGCTAGCTTGGTGGCTAGAGCTCGGAATGCCAAGCCAGTTCACCTGGCACTAGTGGAAACGAGGCCTTTGGTTGAGGTCGGAAATGGGCTTTAACACCAGTTCTTCTATGAACAGGTGTTAAAGGGGGTGTCCGTACCAGCGTGGCCCGTGCAGGAAAAATAAGCACCCCCTTTAATACCGGTTCATGCCACGAACCGGTGTTAAAGGCCCTGCACCAGTGGCCCGCGCAGCCCCCCCTTTAACACCGGTTCGTGGCTTGAACCGGTGTTAAAGGGGGGGCTATATAACACACCGCAGCCCACACCCCTCTCTTCCATTTTTTCACTCTCTCATTTTGGAGCCTAGCAAGAGGGTGAGAGGTGTGCTAGTTTGTGTTTTTTTCCTATGCACAAGAGGTGTTCGGTGAAATGCCCGAGAGCTCGAAATAAGTTTTCTCGTTGCTCTTTCCTTCTCGGTCGAGGTCGGCAACTTTATCCTTTCATGTGTCATTGATGTACTATATATAAATGGTCATCTCCCTATTAATTTTTGATATACTATATATCATTGCAGATGAACCGGCAATGGATGTACGATGACTGACGCACTTCCGAGTACATTACGGGCCTCCAAAATTTCATCATTGTGGCTAATGCAAACCGTGGTCACAATGGTTTTATGTGTTGTCCGTGTGTTCACTATCAGAACAAGAAAGACTACTCAAATACCAGAACCATTCACGCCCACCTGCTTCGATCCGGTTTCATGCCCAGCTATAATTGTTGGACCAAGCACGAAGAAAAAGGGGTTGTGATGAAAGACAACGAAGAAGAAGAGGATGATGACAACTATCATAATATGTATCCTGAATATGATGATACTGCAATGGGGGTAGATAATGAAGATCAAGAGGCAGCAGATGGGCCCGCTCATGACGATATTGGTCAGGCCATTACTGATGCAAAGGAAGAATGTAAAACTGAAAAGGAGAAGGAGAAGCTGGAGCAGATGTTAAAAGATCACAAAACATTGTTGTACCCGACTTGCAAAGATGGCCACAAAAAGCTAGGTACCACACTGGATTTGCTGCAATGGAAGGCGGAGAACGGTGTGACTCACAGCGCATTTTCAAAGTTGTTGGCAAAAATGAAGAATTTGCTTCCAAGAAATAATGAGTTAACCGACAGTACATACCAAGCAAAAAAGGTTGTCTGCCCTCTAGGATTAGACATGCAGAAGATACATGCCTGCATTAATGACTGTATCCTCTTCCGCGGTGAGAAGTACGAGAATTTGGATGCATGACCGGTATGCACTGCACTGCGGTATAAGATCAGACGAGACGATCCTGGCGATGTTGAGGGCGAGGCCCCTAGGAAGAAGGTTCCTGCCAAGGTTATGTGGTATGCTCCTATAATACCACGGTTAAAACATCTCTTCAGAAATAAAGAGAATGCCAAGTTGTTGCAATGGCACATGGAAGACCGTAAGAAAGACGCGATGTTGAGACACCCCGCTGATGGGTCAAAGTGGAGAAAAGTCGATCTAGAGTACCCGGACTTCGCACGTGACGCAAGGAACTTAAGGTTTGGTCTAAGTACAGATGGCATGAATCCTTTTGGTGAGCAGAGCTGTAGTCACAGCACCTGGCCTGTGACTCTATGTATCTATTGTTGGAATTATGCCCTAGAGGCAATAATAAAGATGTTATTATTATAATTCTTGTTCATGATAAAGTTTATATTCCATGCTAGAATTGTATTAAGCGGAAACTTTAATACTTGTGTGGTTTGTGAACAACACCGTGTCCCTAGTACGCCTCTATGGACTAGCTCATTGATCAATGATGGTTAAGGTTTCCTAACCATAGACATGAGTTGTCAATTGATAATGAGATCAAATCATTGGGAGAATGATATGGTGGATAAACCCAAACTAAGCGAAGCAATTAGATCGTTTCATCGTGTTCATCTTTGCGAAGCTTTTCCTATGTCAAATATTGTATTCCTTAGACCATGAGATAATGCAACTCCCTGGTATCGGAAGAAAGCTTTGAGGTCATCAAACGTCATCCTATGAGAGGGTGATCATAAAGGTGTCTCTCAGGTGATCGGAAAGTATCTGTTGGGTTGTATGTATCGAGATGGAATTTGTCCCTCCCAAGTCGGAGAGATATACTGGCCCACTCGTGTCGATATCAACACCGCTTGCAAGCATGTGTTTAAGGAGTTAATCACAAAGTGATATCGGATTACGGAACGAGTAAAGTACTTGATGTGAAAGAGATTGAACTAGGTATGACGGTACCGACGATCGAATCTCGGGCAAGTAAAATATCGCGAGACGAAGGGAATATATATATGGGATTGATTGAATCCTGGCATCGTGGTTCATCCGATATGATCATCGATGAATGTGTGGGAGTCAATATGGGTGCCTGACCCCGCTGTTGATTATTGATAGAAGATCATGTCCGCATATTCTCGAACCCGCAGGTCACACACTTAACGATCTCGACGCTAGGATAGATTGGATAATTGGTTTATGAATTTTTGTTCGAGTCTCGGATGGGATCCGGATATCACGAGAGGTTCCGGAATGGTCCGAGAATAAGATTCATATAAGGCGGTGCAGTTTTGGAGTTCGAATTGTTCCGGGTTAATCGGTATTGTACCGAAGCTTCTAGAACCTTCCGAAGGGGACCAACGTGGCCCCACCTTCCGGGAGGGGCATGGGCCTATGAGGGAGTGTCCTGGCCGCATTGGGCCAGGGCACAAGGCCCCATAGGGCCCAGCCGATTCTAGAGAGATTTGACTGTTTAAATCTCGGATAGAATTTCTAGATAAGGGAGAGTTTAAATCGTTTAAATCTAGAGATAGGATTTCTAGATAAGGGAGAGTTTAAATTGTTTAAACTAGAGATGGGCTTGGGGGAGGGGTTAAGGCTGGCGCCCACCCCTCTATATATAGAGGGTGCGCCTCCCCACACACACCTTCCTCCAAGCCCTAGCGCCTTGCTACCTTCCTCTCTCCTCCCGATCGCTTGTAGGCGAAGTCCCTGCTGAAATTCTCCACCATATACACCACGCCGCGTGTTGTAGATCCAATCTATCTCTCCACCATACTCGCTGGTCCGAGGAAGGAGGAGACGCCGAGGTGCTGCACGTGTGCATCTCACGGAGGCACCACCACTTGTGGTGCTAGATCGGATCGGATCGCGAGGAGGAGAAGCGAGTCGACTACATCACCCACGCCCGTTTAACGTTCCGTGTGAATCTTCAAGGGTATGAAGATCTAATCCAATCTCTCTCGTTGTTTGCATCTCCTAGATTAGATCTTGGCTTTCCTCCGCTCGCTCCGTAGAAAATTTTGATTTACTATGCCGAAACCCTTCAGTGGTATCAGAGCTAGATCTATGCGTAGATGTGTTTCACGAGTAGAACGCAACATGGTTGTTGCGGGCGTTGATGTTTTCTGTTGCAAGCCTCTTGTTTGTGTTCTTCTTATGACGCGGGATAGTGAGATTGAAGCGGTCCAGCCAACCTTACGCGACGTCGTCGAGACCGGCTCCGCACTTGACGTGTGGCTTGTTCCACATGCGCGATGGATGTCAGTTTCTCTCACTATAGTTGTCATGGGATTAACACCGGAGTTTGGCAACCATAATATCACCGTTGTGGCTTTCCGTAGGTAATAATCGTTCTTAGCATCTACTCCCATAAGCCACGTAAAACATGCAACAACAAAGTAGAGGCGTCTAACTTGTTTTTGCAGGGAGTGTTTTCTGTGATATGGTATGGCCCAAGATGTGATGTGTATAATGTATGCGATGATCATGTTTTGTAATGTTTCACGACTTGCATGTCGATGAGTACACAACCGGCAGGAGCCATATGGTTGTCTTTATAATTGTGTATGACCTGTGAGTCAACTTCTTATACGCCATGTAATAGCTTTACTTTATCGCTAAGTAGTTAGCAATAGTTGTAGTTGCTATTCGTGGTGAAGGCAATCATGGTGGAGTGATGGAGATCATGCCGGAACGCACAAGATGGAGATCATTGCGCGAAGATTGGCTATACCATGTCACATAAAGTTATATGCATGTGATGTTTATCCCTTTATGTATCTTATTATGCTTAGATCGCGACGGTAGCATTATAAGATGATTCCTCACTTAAATATCAAGATAAAACTGTGTTCTCCCCAAGTATGCACCATTGCGAAAGTTCGTCGTGTCCAAGCATCACGTGATGATCGGGTGCTATAGACTCTACGCTCACATACAACGGGTGCAAGCCAGTTTTTGCACACGCGGAAATACTTGGGTCTAGCTTGTCGAGCCTAGCATGTACAGACATGGCCTCGGAACACAAGAACCGAAAGGTTAAGCATGAGTCATATGAATGATATGATCGACACTTTGTTGTCCACCATTGAAACCACATCTCTTCTCGTGATGATCGGATTAGGTGTGGTGAATTTGGATCGTGTTCACTAAACAACTTGAGGGATGTTGAATTTAGTGGGAGTTCATCTAGTAATTTTATTAAGTTGAACTATTTATCATGAACATAGTCTAAATTGTACTTGCAAATACTGTAGATCACATGGCCAAATCCAACTTCAACTTCAACGTTTTTGCTGAGAAGGAAAAGCTTAGAAACAATGGGTCTAACTTCACCAATTGGTTCCGCAATCTAAGAATCATTCTGCTCGGACAAAAGGACTATGTCCTTGGTAAAGCGTTAGGTGACCCCCTTGCAATCGCTACTTACCGATGAGAAAGCTGTCTATCGATCAAGAAAGATGATTATGGTGTGATTAAGAGCACCATGTTGCTTTCTATGGAACCGGAGCTTCAAAATCATTTTGAAACCTATCCCGGGCCCTTTGAGATTCTCGAGGAGCTGAAAACCATGTTTCAGACTCAAGCCCGTTCTGAGAGATATGAGATCTCTGAGAAGTTCTTTAACTGCAAGATGGAGGAAGGGAGTTCCGTTAGTGAGCACGCCATAAAGATGTCGGGCTACACTCAACGCCTTGAACAACTGGAATGCACGATTCCAAAGGAGCTCAAGATTGACAGGGTTCTGCAATCACTCCCTCCGAGCTACAAAAGTTTTGTAGTGACTCATAATCAGATTGGTTCCACTGATACGATCACCGAGCTCTTCGCAAAGCTGAAGGCTGCGGAAGTGGACATCAAGAAGGATAATCACGTGTTGATGGTCAACAAGCCCTCCTTTTAGAAAGGTAAGGGAGCAAAGAAGCCCTTCAAGAAGGGCGGCGGCAAGGGCAATGCCCCTGCTGAGAAGAAGCTCAGTCCGTCCCAAGCCGGACAATCGAGTGCTTCTATTGCAAGGACAAGGGTCATTGAAGAATCGTCCAAATACTTAGCGGACAAGAAGGTGGCACCATCAAAGGTATATTTGATATACATGTTATTGATGTTTTCCTTACTAGCCCTCGTTGTAGTGCCCGGGTATTTGATACCGGTTCGCTAATATTTGTAACTCAAACAGAGCTACGGAATAGACGGCTTATGAGGGATGAGGTGACGATCTTGGCGTTGGCAACGGATCAAGAGTTGATGTGATGGCCGTCAGACGCTCTCCTTAGTTTTACCTTCGGATTAGTTTTAAACCTTAATAAATGTTATTATGTGCTGCGTTGAGCATGAACATTATTTCGGATCGTGTTTATTGCAAGACGGTTATTCATTTAAATCGGAGAATAATGATTGTTCTATTTATATGAGTAACATCTTTATGGTCATGCACCTCTTGTGAATGGTTTATTTCTTCTAAATCTCGAAAGGATGAAACACACATCCATAACATTGAGGCTAAGAGATGCAAAGTAGATAATGATAATACTACTTATTTGTGGCAATGTCTTCTAGGTCATATTGGTGTAAAGCATGAAGAAACTCCATTCGATGGACTTTTGGAGTCTCTTGATTTTGAATCATTTGACACATGCGAACCATGCCTCATGGGCAAGATGATCAAAACCCGTTCTCCGTATGATGGAGCGAGCAACGGACTTGTTGGAAATCATACATACCGATGTATGCGACCGATGAGTGTTTCGACGCGGTGGATATCGCTATTTTCTCACTTTTACCGATGACTTAAGTAGATATGGGTATATCTATTTAATGAAACATAAATCTGAAACGTTTGAAAAGTTCAAAGAATTTCGAATGAAGTGGAGAACCATCGTAATGTAAAGATTAAGTTTCTACGATCCGATCGTGGAGGTGAATATTTGAGTTATGATTTTCACGCATCTTAAAGCAAGTGGAATCGTTTCACAACTCACGCCACCCGAACACCACAAGCAATGGTGTGTCTGAGCACGAATCGAACCCTATTAGATATGGTCCGATCAATGATGTCTCTTCTTGATTTGTTATCATTTTGGGGTTATGCATTAGAAACCGCTGCATTCACTTTAAATAGGGCTCCATCTAAATCCGTTGAGACGACACCGTATTAACTGTGGTTTGGTGCTAAACCTAAGTTGTCGCTTAAAGTTTGGGGATGCGGCTTACGTCAAGAAGTTGATGCCGACAAGCTCGAACCCAAAGAGGAGAAATGCGTCTTCATAGGATACCCTAAGGAAACCATTGGGTATACCTTCTATCATAGAACCAAGGCAAAGTGTTTGTCATGAAGAACGGTTCCTTTCTTGAGAAGGAGTTTCTCGAAAGAAGTGAGTGGGAGGAAAGTAGAGCTAGACGAGGTTATTGAACCTTCTCTTGAATTGGAGAGTAGCGCAGACCTGAAATTGTTCCAAGGTCACCGCACCAACAATAGAGGAAGCTAATGACAAGGATCATGAAGCTTGGATGATGTCACATCGAACATCGCAGTCAACAAGGTCGCGTGCCCTCCCGAGTGGTAATGGGCAACCCTGTCTTGACTGTCTTGTTGGTAGAAGACAGTGAACCTACGAACTATGAGGAAGCGATGATGAGCCCAGACTCTGAGAAATGGCTGGAAGCCATGAAATCCGAATTGGGATCCATGAGCGAAAACCAAGTATGGACTTTGGTGGACCCTCCTAGCGACCGAAAGGCCGTTGAGTGCAAATGGATATTCAAGAAGAAAACGGACGCAGATGGTAATGTTACCGTCTATAAAGCACGACTTGTCGCAAAAGGTTTTCGACAAGTTCAAGGTGTTGACTACGATGAGACTTTCTCTCCCGTAGCGATGTTTAAGTCCATTCGGATTTAATTAGCAATTGCTGCGTTTCATGATTATGAAATATGGCAGATGGATGTCAAGACCGCTTTCCTCAATGGCAACATTGATGAAGAGTTGTATATGATGCAACCCGAAGGTTTTGTCGATCCTAAGGATGCTAGTAAAGTATGCAAACTTCAGCGTTCCATTTATGGACTGAAGCAAGCATCTCGGAGTTGGAACCTTCGTTTTGATCAAGTGATCAAGAGCTTTGGATTTGTTCCAAATTGCTACGAAGCTTGTATCTACAAGAAAGTGAGTGGGAGCTCGGTGACGTTTCTGGTACTATATGTGGATGACATATTGATTATCGGAAATGACATCAACATGCTTAACGATGTGAAGAGTTATTTGAACAATTGTTTTTCAATGAAAGACCTAGGTGAAGCTTCTTATATATTGGGCATCAAGATCTATAGAGATAGACAAAGACGCCTGATAGCTCAGTGTCCAGCTACGGTAAATGATAGGGAAGCTATGAGCAAAGTGCCTTATGCCTCGGCCATAGGTTCCATCATGTATGCCATGCTGTGTACTAGAACGGATGTGTCCAATGCTCTTAGTTTGACGAGCAGATATCAAAGTGATCCAGGAGTGGAACACTCGACATCCGTGAAGAACATCCTAAAGTACCTAAATAGAACTAAAGAAATGTTCTTAGTCTATGGGGGTGATGAACAGCTTGTCGTAAAAGGTTACGTCGAGTGAAGGAGTTTGGATCAGAAACTTCATCACTGAGCTTGGCGTGGTTCCAAGTGCATTGGACCCACTGGAGATATTGTGTGACAACACTGGCGCCATAGCACTCGCTAAGGAACCAAGATATCATCCAAAGACCAAGCATATCAACTGAAGTTTCATATAATCCGAGATTATATAGCGTATGGAGATCTCAAGATTAGCAAAGTACATATGGATCTCAATGTCGCAGATCCATCGACTAAACCTCTTCCACGTAAAACATGATCAACACCTCGATTGCCATGGGTGTGAGATTGTTGCCAGATGTAAACTAGATTATTGACTCTAGTGCAAGTGGGAGACTGTTGGAATTATGCCCTAGAGGCAATAATAAAGATGTTATTATTATAATTCTTGTTCATGATAAAGTTTATATTCCATGCTAGAATTGTATTAAGCGGAAACATTAATACTTGTGTGGTTTGTGAACAACACCGTGTCCCTGGTACGCCTCTAAGGACTAGCTCATTGATCAATGATGGTTAAGGTTTCGTAACCATAGACATGAGTTGTCAATTGATAATGAGATCATATCATTGGGAGAATGATATGATGGACAGACCCAAACTAAGCGAAGCAATTAGATCGTTTCATCGTGTTCATCTTTGCGAAGCTTTTCCTATGTCAAATATTGTATTCCTTAGACCATGAGATAATGCAACTCCCTGGTATCGGAAGAAATCTTTGAAGTCATCAAACGTCATCCTATGAGAGGGTGATCATAAAGGTGTCTCTCAGGTGATCGGAAAGTATCTGTTGGGTTGTATGTATCGAGATGGAATTTGTCCCTCCCAAGTCGGAGAGATATACTGGGCCCACTCGTAATCGATATCAACACCGCTTGCAAGCATGTGGTTAAGGAGTTAATCACAAAGTGATATCGGATTACGAACAGTAAAGTACTTGTGAACGAGATTGAACTAGGTATGACGGCAAGCGATCGAATCTCGGGCAAGTAAAATATCGTGAGACGAAGGGAATATATATATGGGATTGATTGAATCCTGGCATCGTGGTTCATCCGATATGATCATCGATGAATGTGTGGGAGTCAATATGGGTGCCTGCACTTCCGTTGATTATTGATAGAAGATCATGTCCGATATTCTCGAACCCGCAGGTCACACACTTAACGTATCTCGACGCTAGGATAGATTGGATAATTGGTTTATGAATTTTTGTTCGAGTCTCGGATGGGATCCGGATATCACGAGATGTTCCGGAATGGTCCTTAGAATAAGATTCATATAAGGCAAGCAGTTTTGGAGTTCGAATTGTTCCGGTTAATCGGTATTGTATCGAAGCTTAGAACCTTCCTAAGGGGACCAACGTGGCCCCACCTTCCGGAGGGGCATGGGCCTATGAGGGAGTGTCCTGGCCGCATTGGGCCAGGGGCACAAGGCCCCATAGGGCCCAGCCGATTCTAGAGAGATTTGACTCGTTTAAATCTCGGGATAGAATTTCTAGATAAGGGAGAGTTTAAATCGTTTAAATCTAGAGATAGGATTTCTAGATAAGGGAGAGTTTAAATTGTTTAAACTAGAGATAGGCTTGGAGGAGGGGCAAGGGCTGGCCGCCCCCCCCCCTCTATATATAGAGGGGTGGTGCGCCCCCTCCCCCCTACACACACCTTCCTCCAAGCCCTAGCTGCCTTGCTACCTTCCTCTCTCCCTCCCGACTGTTTGTAGGCGAAGTCCTGCTACAGAAATTCTCCACCATATACACCACGCCGTCGTGTTGTAGATCCAATCTATCTCTCCACCATACTCGCTGGTCCGAGGAAGGAGGAGACGTCGAGGTGCTGCACGTGTGCATCTCACGGAGGCACCGCCACTTGTGGTGCTAGATCGGATCGGATCGCGAGGAGGAGAAGCGAGTACGACTACATCACCCACGTTCCGACGAACGTTCACTGCGAATCTTCAAGGGTATGAAGATCTAATCCAATCTCTCTCGTTGTTTGCATCTCCTAGATTAGATCTTGGCTTTCCCTCTGTTCGCTCCGTAGAAAATTTTGATTTACTATGCCGCGAAACCCTTCATCTATAACCTTCCTCCTTGGTTGTGCATGAAGAGGAAGTTCATTATGATGCCAGTGCTCATCCAAGGCCCGAGGAAACCCGGCAACGACATTGATGTGTACCTAAGGCCATTAGTTGAAGAACTTCTACAGCTGTGGGCCAAACCAGGTATACGTATGTGGGATGAGCACAAAGGGGAGCCATTTGACATACGAGCGTTGCTTTTCGTAACCATCAATGATTGGCCTGCTCTTAGTAACATTTCAGGGCAGACAAACAAGGGATACAATGCATGCACACCCTATTTAGATGAGACTGAAAGTGTATATTTGGATAAATGTAAGAAGGTTGTGTACCTAGGGTATCGTCGATTTATTTCGAACCTGCATCGAGTTAGAAAGAAAGGCAAGCATTTCAAACGTCTGGCAGACCCCCGAAGGAAGCCTGTCCTCCGTACCAGTGAGGAGGTATTTGGTATGGTCAAGGACCTAGAAGTAATCTTTGGAAAAGGTCCTGGTAGTCTATCTGTTCCGAATGACGATGCCGGACACGTGCCCATGTGGAAGAAGCAATCTATATTTTGGGACCTAACCTATTGGAAAGTCTTAGAGCCCCGCTCTTCAATCAATGTGATGCACGTGACGAAGAATGTTTGGGTGAACCTGCTAGGCTTCATAGGAGTGTATGGAAAGACAAAAGATACACCGGAAGCACGGCAGGACCAGCAACGTATGAAAGACCCTGAAGAGCCTATGCATCCTGAGAACGAGAAGGGTAAACGATTCCACTAAACTCCTGCCAGCTACGCTCTTACCAAAGCAGAGAAGGAAATCTTTTTTGAATGCCTGAGCAGTATCAAGGTCCCGTCTGGCTTCTCGTCGAATATAAAGGGAATAATAAATATGGCAGAGAAAAAATTCCAAAACCTGAAGTCTCATGACTGCCACGTGATTATGACACAATTGCTTCCGATTGCATTGAGGGGGCTTCTACCTGAAAATGTTCGAGTACCCATTGTGAAGCTATGTGCATTCCTCAATGCAATATCTCAGAAGGTAATCGATCCAGAAAGCCTACCAGGGTTACAGACAGATGTGGCTCAATGTCTTGTCAGCTTTGATTTGGTGTTCCCACCATCCTTCTTCAATATTATGATGCATCTCCTGGTTCACCTAGTAGAACAGATTGCCATTCTCGGTCCTGTATTTCTACACAATATGTTCCCCTTTGAGAGGTACATGGGAGTCTTAAAGAAATATGTTCATAACCGTGCTAGGCCAGAAGGAAGCATCTCCAAGGGCTATGTAACAGAGGAGGTCATTGAGTTCTGTGTTTATTTTATTCCTGACCTTAAGGCGATTGGTGTTCCATAATCATGACATGAGGGGAGACTGCATGGAAAAGGCACCCTAGGATGTAAAGCAATGATATGTAGGGACGGGCATTCTCTCAATCAAGAACACTACATGGTTTTATAAAGATCTATCTTGGTTGCCCCGTATATCAATGAACACAAGAATTTAATACGCCTCAAACACCCGGGACAGTCTGATGAATGGATTATAAGTGAACACATGGCGAGTTTTGGCGGCTGGCTACGAAGACTTATCACGAATAACACCACTATTGGGGATCAGCTGTACTTGTTGGCCATGACACCATCTTCGACTGTATATACTTTCCAAGGGTACGAGATAAATGGGAATACATTTTACACGATAGGCCAAGATAAAAATAGCACCAACCAAAACAGTGGTGTCCGCTTCGATGTAGCAAAAGACAATGGGAAAAAGACCACGTATTATGGGTTCCTAGAGGAGATATGGGAACTTGACTATGGACCTAATTTTAAGGTCCCCTTGTTTCGATGCAAATGGGTCAAGCTAACAGGAGGAGGGGTTGAGGTAGACAAGAAGTACGGAATAACAACAGTGGATCTCAACAATCTTATGAAGGTAGACAAGAACTTAGACGAACCATTCGTCTTAGCCAATGCTGTGGCTCAAGTTTTCTATGTGAATGACATGTCTACCAAACCGAAAAAAAGAAAAAATAAGCAAAGAGATACATCACACGATGAGCCAAAGCGTCACATAGTTCTTTTAGGGAAAAGAAACACCGTGGGAGTGGAGGACAAGACAAACATGTCAGAAGATTATAATAAGTTTGATGAAATTCCGCCCTTCAGAGTGAAGACTGACCCAACCATCCTGTTAAACGGTGCTGATACTCCATGGTTACGGCCGATGCGATCATAAGATTGACTATATGTATTAATTGAGCCATTTTTGGCATACATATGTATCTCAACATGGAAATCAATGTCATATTTCTTATGTTAACAGTATATGTATTAAATGAGCCATTTTTCTTCCTTCCATTTTTCTTCCTGCCATTTATTCCCGCCATTTTAGGGTTTAAAACGGGAATAAAAAATTAAAAAAGATCGAAACAATGCGAAACCTTCGCGTGGTGTTATATTATGTGACATAGTTAGAAGGACAAATATCAAACTTGGTATATTGATTATGTCTCAAAAATACCTTCACAAAATGACCTATCTCATTCGAGGTTTCTTGGCTTTCGGGTCAAATGACCAATGTTATGGCTAGAATTAAGGCAATGTTTGTGATAATGTGGCCATATTGTGCATACATGTGCATCATGGGATGACAAACAATGTTGCAAGATGAAGTTTTCCTTTTTGTCGCACCAAAAAGGCATTTTCCATTTTCCGAGCATAAAAACGGACGGTTTTGTGAAGCAACAACCAAATGGCTAATTCAAAAAACTACCACCACATTTTACAAAAATACTAGGCCACCTTACATGGACAATTTACCAACAAGGGGATCTTAAATCTTTCTGTCCACCTCTGGTGAAAAAGACAAATTCCTGCCAAATCGGTAGGAAGTGGGTCAGATATGAACTATAGGTACATGATACGATGCTCATGATTTTTTACAAAAATCATTTTTAGGTTCACAATATGCTATTTTATCAAAAATCCAATGCAAGTTGAGCGAGGTTTGGCCCCGAGCTAAGAATCTTCATGCCCGTTGTTCGACAAAGTTTGACGATAGTTTAAAACGGGGATAAAAAATAAAAAAATGATCGAAACCTTCACGTGGTGTTATATTATGTGAAATAGTTAGAAGGAAAAATATCAAACTTGGTATATTGATTATGTATCAAAAAAACCTTCACAAAATGACCTATCTCATTCGAGGTTTCTCGGCTTTCGGGTCAAATTACCAATGTTATGGCTAGAATCAAGGCATAGTTTGTGATAATGTGGCCATATTGTGCATACATGTGCATCATGGGATAGCAAACAATGTTTCAAGAGGAAGTTTTCCTTTTTGTCGCACCAAAAAGGCATTTTCCATTTTCCGAGCATAAAAAACGGACGGTTTTGTGAAGCAACCACAAAATGGCTAATTCAAAAAACTACCACCACATTTTACAAAAATACTAGACCACCTTATATGGGCAATGTACCAACAGGGGGATCTGAAACCTTCCCGTCCATCTCTGGTGAAAAAAGACAAATTCCTGCCTAATCGGTAGGAAGTGGGTCAGATATGAACTACAAGTACATGATACGATGCTCATGATTTTTTACAAAAATCAGTTTTAGGTTCACAATATGCTATTTTATCAAAAATCCAATGCAAGTTGAGCGAGGTTTGGCCTCGAGCTAAGAATCTTCATGCCCGTTGTTCGATAAAGTTTGACGATAGTTTAAAACGGGGATAAAAAAATAAAAAACGATTGAAACAATGCGAAACCTTCGCATGATTTTATATTATGTGACATAGTTAGAAGGAAAAATATCAAACTTGATATATTGATTATGTCTCAAAAAAACCTTCACAAAATGATCTATCTCATTCGAGGTTTCTTGGCTTTCGGGTCAAATGACCAATGTTATGGCTAGAATCAAGGCATAGTTTGTGATACTGTGGCCATATTGTGCATACATGTGCATCATGGGATGGAAAACAATGTTGCAAGAGGAAGTTTTCCTTTTTGTCGCACCAAAAAGGCATTTTCCATTTTCCGAGCATAAAAAACATTCGGTTTTGTGAAGCAACCACCAAATGGCTAATTCAAAAAACTACCACCACATTTTACAAAAATACTAGACCATCTTATATGGACAATGTACCAACAGGGAGATCTGAAACCTTTATGTCCATCTCTGGTGAAAAAGACAACTTCGTGCCGAATCGGCAGGAAGTAGGTCAGATATGAACTATAGGTACATGATACGATGCTCATGATTTTTTACAAAAATCATTTTTAGGTTCAAAATATGCTATTTTATTAAAAATCCAATGCAAGTTGAGCGAGGTTTGGCCCCGAGCTAAGAATCTTCATGCCCGTTGTTCGACAAAGTTTGATGATAGTTTAAAACAGGGATAAAAAAATAAAAAAAGATCGAAACAATGCGAAACCTTCGCGTGATGTTATATTATGTGACATAGTTAGAAGGAAAAATATCAAACTTGATATATTGATTATGTCTCAAAAAAACCTTCACAAAATGACCTATCTCATTCGAGGTTTCTTGGCTTTCGGGTCAAATGACCAATGTTATGGCTAGAATCAAGGCATAGTTTGTGATAATGTGGCCATATTGTGCATACATGTGCATCATGGGATGGCAAACAATGTTGCAAGAGGAAGTTTTCCTTTTTGTCGCACCAAAAAGGCATTTTCTATTTTCCGAGCATAAAAAACGGACGGTTTTGTGAAGCAACCACCAAATGGCTAATTCAAAAAACTACCACCACATTTTACAAAAATACTAGACCACCTTATATGGACAATTTACCAACAGGGGGATCTGAAACCTTTCCGTCCACCTTTGGTGAAAAAGACATTCCTGCCGAATCGGTAGGAAGTGGGTCAGATATGAACTACAGGTACATGATACGATGCTCATGATTTTTTATAAAAATCATTTTTAGGTTCACAATATGCTATTTTACCAAAATCCATTGCAAGTTGCGCGAGGTTTTGTCAGATTCCAAAGTATACAAAAGATGCGGCATTTAAATATCCAAACAATTCAAAAATGTTAATACAAAATAAAGTATGATTTGCTCTAATAAAATAGGGTTAAATTCCTTTTTAGATGCTTAATATTTCTTATGTTCAAAGTTTTAGGGTTTGACTATTTTTATTTTTGTTTTAATTGAATAATCAAAATTTATATGTAAGTGTTTTAATCATTTTGAAAAATTTCATCTAAAGTAACTATAAAATGTTTTTATATGAATGGATAGATCTTATTTTTCTGAAAATTATGATATATTATTCATATTTTTCTGAGTTGAAATTAAAAAGATTTGAATTTTCTAAATTCTATTCTATTTTTTCAACTAAAAATGCCCTTACCCCTTTAATGTACGAAATAAATGCCCCCCTTTAACACCGGTTCCTGGGGGGGTGCGGGCGCAAAACGAATTCCCCCCTTTAACACCGGTTCCAGCCACGAACCGGTGTTAAAGGGGGGGGGGGGTTATAACGCGCGCCTTCCTCTTCCTTCTCACCCCCCAGCCAGATCGAAAGCGCGCGCGCAGAGGAAAGCAGCGGAGAGCGCGAGTTGTCGCCGTCCACGCCCTCGCCGTCGCCGCCTTCGCCGTCGCCCCCCAGCCAGATCGATCAAGCGCGCGCATAGGAAGAAGGGGAGAGCAAGCACGCGCAGAGTTGTCGCCGCCGTGCCCGTTCAGCCGTCGCCGCCGTGCCCGTCCAATCGCGGGAGCTGTCGCCGCCGCGCCGTTCCACGCCGGCCCGGTCACTCGCGGGAGCGCCATCGCCGCCACGCCGTTCCACGCCCGTCTCCCGTCCACGTACGGCTCGTCGCCGCCGGCGCCGGCGGTGAGCTATCATCATGCATGCATATCATCAATAGGTGTATCTATAGGTGTATTTATATGTTTATTTGAGTATGTGTATATATATGTATATATGTTTGTATGAGTATGTGTGTATATATATGTATATTAATTGTATCTTTAGGTGTATTTGTATGTTTATGTGTATATATATGTATATATGTTTGTATGAGTATGTGTGTATATATATGTATTTTAATTGTATCTATAGGTGTATTTATATGTTTATTTGTATATATATGTGTGTATTTATATGTATATGTGTTTGTATGAGTATGTGTGTATTTATATGTTTAATTGTATCTATAGGTGTATTTATATTGTATGAGAATGTGTGTATGTATATCTGTATTGTATTGTATGTGTATTGTATATGTGTATATTTGGTGCCACCGACGACCACCTCCACCATTATGCCATGGACCCTGACCTCCTCTGCCCTCGCTGAGCCTACACACGCGTCGAGGGTGAGTTGCTCATTTTAGGTAGCCCACGTCGTGCTGGTTCGAACGCACACCCCCATGCATCCAGGCCCCTCTCTCACCCTAGCGCCGCCAGCCGCCGCCCTAGCACACCTCTCATTGTCAATATAGCATTATAATACCCTCTCATATGAATCCGAGGTTTCTCCGAATTAGGGTTTGGAATGACCAAGCATGTATTAGGGTTACATTTCAATACTTTTAACCTGTCATATCATCATCCTTGCTTGAGCATTTCAATAGATGTATTACTGATATTTGTGTGATATATTATTGTTTTAGAAACTATGGATCCACTCAGTAGAAACCTTGAAGAGGAAGAAATAATGGAGAACATGATCCACGAGGACACCTCACAATATCTGAACTTGGAGGGACATGATGAAAGCTCAAGTAGTCATGGAGAAGATGACGACTCCGGTGAACACACTTTAGTGATTACAAAGTCCGTCGAGGTATATGAATGGATTAAGCCTCTGCTAACTTGCACCGATTGATCTGTATATATGTGCATGTATTAATTAACGCTTCTTTCTTCTTTTAGCCCTCTGGATCGACCAGCCAGCAACAATCTTCTTCTACGAAAAAGAGAAAGCGAGGCGCGAGCCATCGGTTGAAAGATCGTGCAAAGTTCATGATCGAAGCAGTCCGTGTTGATGGAAGGCCGACGGATCCCAAGAAGGCCACAGACAAATAAGTACATCAGGCTAGAGTTCTTGTTAGGGACCAAATCCCAATCATAATTGAATATTGGAATAAGCCAAAGAAGGGCGACGGTACCTTTGTCGATGAAATATCCAAAGAAACGCTTTGGAATTCGCTATTGGTAAATTTCACCCTTCCGCCAGAGGAGGATGAAAACAAACCGGTTATAAAGGAAAAGGTCAAAGAGTGGACTCTAAAGAAGATGGCTGACGCTTTCCGCA
Source organism: Avena longiglumis (assembly GCA_030063025.1). Taxonomy (NCBI): domain Eukaryota; kingdom Viridiplantae; phylum Streptophyta; class Magnoliopsida; order Poales; family Poaceae; genus Avena; species Avena longiglumis. The sequence continues at coordinate 141,764,297 of CP125974.1, forward strand.
ACTGGAAGACAAAAATGAACAAATTTGTCAAAGCTCGCGAGACTCCAGATTTCGAAGACGATATTATGCGAAGATAAGACCTCACTGGCCCGAATTTGTGGCATACAAGGAAGGTGCTATAGCTACAAAGAGGTCAGAAACCAATACGCTAAATGCCCAGAAGAAGGAATATCACCAGAAAACGGGGTCAGGTGGCTACATATCTCAGAGGCATAAGTGGGAGGAAGCTGAGAAGGCCCTGCGTGATAGAGGGATCACACCCCAGACACATGGGTGGGACCTACGTGCAAAGACTTGGTTCTACGGAATCGGGGCAAGGTTGGACCCAGAAACAGGATTTTGTATCTTCCCAACCCTGCTTGCCAAACCCGTCACTGAACTCATCACGGCATACGAGGAAACAGCCGTCAGGACCTTCCATCCCGACAGAGAGAATGACCAACTCACACCCGCCATCGATAAAAAAGAACACCCTGGACTTGCACGAGGCACAAGGGGTATGACGTGGAAGGATGGGTTTGCCGAGTGGGGCGACTCTTACAGATGGCGCGGCAGAAAAGAAAAAGAGCGTACAGAGCGGATGACACAGATAGAACATGCACTTGTGGCGCTGCAGGCGCAAGTGAATGCACAAAAGAGCCAGCAAGCTACCGTCCCATCTCAGCGACACAAAGATCCTGCATTGGAAGCTGCCGCCCGCATCACTGGAAAAGCGTGGCTTCCACGGAGAACATGCAGCCCACGCTTGAAATGGCAGGTCCTCGATACCCGTGGATGAGATCACGGAGTGAACACGCCGAGCTGCATGTGAGATTAATGGGCTTATCCATTAAGGTGGCGGTCGGCTATGCCTTACCTCCTATAGCTGGTGGAACTTACCGCTGCCGACCGATTCCAGATGGCTATGCTATTGTCGGGGTGGATGAGGTTGTGAACGAATATGAGGAAGCACACTTGACCATGCTACGGTGAAGGGAAACTCAACTCAAATTTGCAAGGAAAACAACCATTCTTTGGAAGAAGGAACACATCGTGCTTCCAAATTGAGGCCACTGTCACCCCGTTGTTTCCATGGCGTCAGATCTGAGCCGCCTCGGTAGTCTCAAGTCATCGAATACTCCCCGTCTCCGGCTCAGCCATCTCTGTCAGGCAGCCATCTCCTAAGCGCCATCCATCTCCTACGCTGCCCATCTTGAGGCGCCATCTCTGCGTCGACCATCTCCGCGCTTTAGCCATCTCCTTAGCGTAAGCGGAAGAGCACTGCCACGAAGAGCATCACTGGCACCACCACGAAGAAATCCGCAGGAAACCGTGCGCCAAAGAGTTTAAGAAACTACGTCCCGCAGCCTTCCGCCAAGCCATTACCGGTTTTACCATGGAATCGCGACAAGGAGACCAATAGGATATCTGAAGAAGAGGTCAAGAAATTCTTTGCACCTAGACAGGTTGAGCCAAAGGAGAAACTAGATCCGGCGGTGGTGGAGAAGTTTTACAATAATCTTTTCAAACCTGAAACCCCACTTGTGTCGGACTACGAGCGCCAGATTTTGAAGGGAGGTGCAAGGCGGAGGGAGACTGAAAGTAGCAGTCATGCGGCACCCCAGAAAACAGTTCCCATGCTCAGAGAGCAGGAAAACCAATCATGCGCCCCGCTCCAAGTGTTCGACATATGGGACGCTCCTCCTTTAAATGATTACGAGGCAGAGCTACAAAGAAAGGCCAATGAGATGGGGATGACTTACATTGCATACTTGAACATCATGGGAGACAACTTGCCCAAAGGCGATGCCAACTCACAATATCTGAACTTGGAGGGACATGATGAAAGCTCAAGTAGTCATGGAGAAGATGACGACTCCGGTGAACACACTTTAGTGATTACAAAGTCCGTCGAGGTATATGAATGGATTAAGCCTCTGCTAACTTGCACCGATTGATCTGTATATATGTGCATGTATTAATTAACGCTTCTTTCTTCTTTTAGCCCTCTGGATCGACCAGCCAGCAACAATCTTCTTCTACGAAAAAGAGAAAGCGAGGCGCGAGCCATCGGTTGAAAGATCGTGCAAAGTTCATGATCGAAGCAGTCCGTGTTGATGGAAGGCCGACGGATCCCAAGAAGGCCACAGACAAATAAGTACATCAGGCTAGAGTTCTTGTTAGGGACCAAATCCCAATCATAATTGAATATTGGAATAAGCCAAAGAAGGGCGACGGTACCTTTGTCGATGAAATATCCAAAGAAACGCTTTGGAATTCGCTATTGGTAAATTTCACCCTTCCGCCAGAGGAGGATGAAAACAAACCGGTTATAAAGGAAAAGGTCAAAGAGTGGACTCTAAAGAAGATGGCTGACGCTTTCAATCGAAGACAAAATGAACAAATTTGTCAAAGCTCGCGAGACTCCAGATTTCGAAGACGATATTATGCGAAGATAAGACCTCACTGGCCCGAATTTGTGGCATACAAGGAAGGTGCTATAGCTACAAAGAGGTCAGAAACCAATACGCTAAATGCCCAGAAGAAGGAATATCACCAGAAAACGGGGTCAGGTGGCTACATATCTCAGAGGCATAAGTGGGAGGAAGCTGAGAAGGCCCTGCGTGATAGAGGGATCACACCCCAGACACATGGGTGGGACCTACGTGCAAAGACTTGGTTCTACGGAATCGGGGCAAGGTTGGACCCAGAAACAGGATTTTGTATCTTCCCAACCCTGCTTGCCAAACCCGTCACTGAACTCATCACGGCATACGAGGAAACAGCCGTCAGGACCTTCCATCCCGACAGAGAGAATGACCAACTCACACCCGCCATCGATAAAAAAGAACACCCTGGACTTGCACGAGGCACAAGGGGTATGACGTGGAAGGATGGGTTTGCCGAGTGGGGCGACTCTTACAGATGGCGCGGCAGAAAAGAAAAAGAGCGTACAGAGCGGATGACACAGATAGAACATGCACTTGTGGCGCTGCAGGCGCAAGTGAATGCACAAAAGAGCCAGCAAGCTACCGTCCCATCTCAGCGACACAAAGATCCTGCATTGGAAGCTGCCGGCGGCCCAGACTCTGCGCGGAAAAGCAGCGTGGCTTCCACGGAGAACATGCAGCCCACGCTTGAAATGGCAGGTCCTCGATACCCCGTGGATGAGATCACGGAGAGTGAACACGCCGAGCTGCATGTGAGATTAATGGGCTTATCCATTAAGGTGGCGGTCGGCTATGCCTTACCTCCTATAGCTGGTGGAACTTACCGCTGCCGACCGATTCCAGATGGCTATGCTATTGTCGGGGTGGATGAGGTTGTGAACGAATATGAGGAAGCACAGCTTGACCATGCTACAGGTGAAGGGGAAACTCAACTCAAATTTGCAGTGAAAACAACCATTCTTTGGAAGAAGGAACACATCGTGCTTCCAAATTGGAGGCCACTGTCACCCCCGTTGTTTCCGCAGCGTCAGCAGTCTGAGCCGCCTCAGCCGTCTCCAAGTCATCAGAATACTCCCCCGTCGTCTCCGGCGCTTCAGCCATCTCCTGTGCGGCAGCCATCTCCGGCGCGCCATCCATCTCCTACGCGTCAGCCATCTTCGGGGCGCCAGCCATCTCCTGCGTCAGCCATCTCCGGCGCTTTAGCCATCTCCTTAGCGTAAGCGGAAGAGCACTGCCACGAAGAGCATCACTGGCACCACCACGAAGAAATCCGCAGGAAACCGTGCGCCAAAGAGTTTAAGAAACTACGTCCCGCAGCCTTCCGCCAAGCCATTACCGGTTTTACCATGGAATCGCAGCGACAAGGAGACCAATAGGATATCGGAAGAAGAGGTCAAGAAATTCTTTGCACCTAGACGGGCTGAGCCAAAGGAGAAACTAGATCCGGCGGTGGTGGAGAAGTTTTACAATAATCTTTTCAAACCTGAAACCCCACTTGTGTCGGACTACGAGCGCCAGATTTTGAAGGGAGGTGCAAGGCGGAGGGAGACTGAAAGTAGCAGTCATGCGGCACCCCAGAAAACAGTTCCCATGCTCAGAGAGCAGGAAAACCAATCATGCGCCCCGCTCCAAGTGTTCGACATATGGGACGCTCCTCCTTTAAATGATTACGAGGCAGAGCTACAAAGAAAGGCCAATGAGATGGGGATGACTTACATTGCATACTTGAACATCATGGGAGACAACTTGCCCAAAGGCGATGCCAACTCCATACATCCATGGAAGTATGGGAAGAATCTCGTCAAGAAAGAGGAGCTCAAGAATCTACCAACAAAGATGCGAAGATTGCACAAGTGGTACCTTGATTTCTGCAAGACGAGAAACGAAGAATGGATCACGACGCATATAAGAGATCAGATTTTCTTGTGCGGAGACGACGATATCAGCTTCAACATTCAAGACTTGCATTTTCTATTCAATCAAAAGGAACTCGACAAAGCTGCCATCAACCTTTATTGTGTGTAAGTACTATTTCTTTAATTTCTATCTCATCTCATTCAATTTATTAATTGCATGTATATATATGCTCACCATATATGTATATATACTATTATGCAGGAAAAAGGTTATGGAATGCATGAAAGGAGGCCCTTTTGACATTGGGTTCGTTGACCCAAATAGAGTTCATGAACAAGTGGTAAAACTCAAACCCGGGCAAACAGAAGATTTCTTGCTAACTGCTTTACTGAGACAACAAACCAAAAGGGAAATACTATTGACTTACAACTTCTCGTGAGTGTTACCCCTCTCTTGTACACATTCTGTTTCGGCTTACTCAATGTTAAGTGTAACTGATGATGAGTTATGCGTGTGTAGGTTCCACTTTATTCTGCTAGTCATTCAACCTGACTCAGGAAAAGTCCTTGTCATGGACTCGTTACGAAAAGACCAAGAGCTATGGGCAGACTTTAAAGAGATGCTCCAGAGGTAATTTCAATCATACTATCGCACTAGATCGGCAACTTTCGTGACAACAAGTAATTAATTACTCCTTTATCCATTTTCTTTGCCGGACAGGGTTTGGAAAAGGTTCACGGGCAGGGCTGTGGGTGAATGGTCAGAAGAACTAAAATTTGTAGACCAAAATGTAAGTAATACTATCTAGCTAGGTCTGCGTATCTCTTTGATTCTGCTTCCAATTCCATTATATCATGCTTTATTGATTATTATTTTGATTGAACTCTCTATTATCGTAAAGTGCACGCATCAGGGACCCGGAAATAACTTATGTGGATACTATGTTTGCGAGTTCATTCGCAACACGATATGTGCGACGGGCCAAGCCGCACTAGAACAACTTAGAGTAAGTAAACAAAGTACACAACATTATTTTATTACCATCAATTGTGTTGAGTTTTATTCTTATATATATATTGAACCCATTCTTCATATATATTTAGATCGAACGGATGCGGAACCAACTCCTACCATTTGACCGCATACGATCCATTCAAGAGGAATTGGCGGGGTTCATACTTGATGAGGTCGTCACGTCCGGCGGAGAACTCTTTAGATATCCACCAAAATGAACGTTGTATATATGCTTGAACATGTTTTTCTTGTACTTGATGCTTCAACGTTTACGGAGAATACCACACAATGATGATGTTTGTGTATAATAATAGTTGCTTAATTATTCATGTACTCGTATGTACCGACGACGATGTATGTGTATAACGCTCCCGATCGATTCCCCCTCCCCCCTCCCCCGCAGTAAATACGCCTTGAACAGGCGGCGAGTAACTCGCCGCGGTAGAGATTTAGGTCGTTTTCCTGTCGCGGCAGAACTCTGCCGCAACAGAGATTTATCTCTTTTTCCTGCCGCGGCACAGAACCTTTAACACCGGTTCGTGTTACAAACCGGTGTTCAAGGGGGGCTGAGCGCTACGGTAGCCCCACGTGCGCCACCCTTTAACACCGGTTCGGGCCTCTAACACCGAACCCCCAACAGCGGTTCCAGAACCGATGTTAGAGGCCTCTAAGAACCGGTGTTAGAGGCCTCGTTTCCACTAGTGTGGGTTCGAGTCGCAGAGTCGCTCCTTGACCAATATGGTGCTATCCCACGTTAAAAAACACGCCGGACAGGTCTCATTTGTCTAACAATATATAGCACTAAGGGAGGGATCAGTCACCCGTTAGTCCACGTTCTTTTAGTTACGCGATGAATTAGAAAGGATTTTTTTTGACTTTTTTATGAAGGCAAACCACCTGTAATTTCCTTTTGAAATAAACAAACAACTTGCAATTGATGGTGTCAATGGAGATACAACAAACTAAGGGTTTGTTTGGTAGCTTGTGTAACTTCGAATTCACTCTCCTATTTGAGATATCTGACCTCGTACAAGATGGCCTGATAATTTTTGGTATGTTTGTTAGCCTGTATGTGTTGAGAGGAGCTACAAGTGATGAAGGGATTCGCGGCATAGTAAATCAAAATTTTCTACGGAGCGAACAGAGGGAAAGCCAAGATCTAATCTAGGAGATGCAAACAATGAGAGAGATTGGATTAGATCTTCATACCCTTGAAGATTCGCACAGCGTTAAACGTGGGTGATGTAGTCGTACTCGCTTCTCCTCCTCGCGATCCGATCCGATCTAGCACCACAAGTGGCGGTGCCTCCGTGAGATGCACACGTGCAGCACCTCGACGTCTCATCCTTCCTCGGACCAGCGAGTATGGTGGAGAGATAGATTGGATCTACAACACGGCGTGGTGTATATGGTGGAGAATTTCTGCTGCAGGGCTTCCCTACTAACAAATGGAGGGAGAGGAAGGTAGCAAGGCAGCTAGGGCTTGGAGGAAGGTGTGTGTTTGTAGGGGAGGCGCACCACCCTCTATATAGAGGGGCGCCTGCCCCTCCTCCAAGCCTATCTCTAGTTTAAACAATTTAAACTCTCCCTTATCTAGAAATCCTATCTCTAGTTTAAACGATTTAAACTCTCCCTTATCTAGAAATTCTATCCGAGATTTAAGCAGTCAAATCTCTCTAGAATCGGCTGGGCCCTATGGGGCCTTGTGCCCCTGCCCAATGCGACCAGGACACTCCCTCATAGGCCCATGCCCCTCCGGAAGGTGGGGCCACGTTGGTCCCCTTCCGAAGGTTCTAGAAGCTTCGACAATACCGATTAACCGGAACAATTCAACTCCAAAACTGCCGCCTTATATGAATCTTATTCTCGGACCATTCCGAACCTCTCGTGATATCCGGATCCCATCCGAGACTCGAACAAAAATTCATAAACCAATTATCCAATCTATCCTAGCGTCGAGATCGTTAAGTGTGTGACCTGCGGGTTCGAGAATATCACAGCACATGATCTTCTATCAATAATCAACAGCGGGGTCTGGGCACCCATATTGACTCCCACACATTCATCGATCATCATATCGGATGAACCACGATGCCTGGATTCAATCAATCCCATATATATATTCCCTTCGTCTCGCGATATTTTACTTGCCCGAGATTCTATCGTCGCATGCGTCATACCTAGTTCAATCTGCTCACAGCAAGTACTTTACTCGTTCCGTAATCCGATATCACTTTGTGATTAACTCTTAACCACATGCTTGCAAGCGGTGTTGATATCGACACGAGTGGGCCCGAAGTATATCTCTCCGACTTGGGAGGGACAAATCCCATCTCGATACATACAACCCAACAGATACTTTCCAATCACCTGAGAGACACCTTTATGATCACCCTCTCATAGGATGACGTTTGATGACCTCAAAGCTTTCTTCAGGTACCAGGGAGTTGCATTATCTCATGGTCTAAGGAATACAATATTTGACATAGGAAAAGCTTCGCAAAGATGAACACGATGAAACGATCTAATTGCTTCGCTTAGTTTGGGTCTATCCACCATATCATTCTCCCAATGATATGATCTCATTATCAATTGACAACTCATGTCTATGGTTAGGAAACCTGAACCATCATTGATCAATGAGCTAGTCCATAGAGGCGTACTAGGGACACGGTGTTGTTCACAAACCACACAAGTATTAAAGTTTCCGCTTAATACAATTCCAGCATGGAATATAAACTTTATCATGAATAAGAATTATAATAATAACATCTTTATTATTGCCTCTAGGGCATAATTCCAACAGTCTCCCACTTGCACTAGAGTCAATAATCTAGTTTACATTTGGCAACAATCTCACACCCATGGCACTGAGGTGTTGATCATGTTTTACACGTGGAAGAGGTTTAGTCAATGGATCTGCGACATTTAGATCCGTATGTACTTTGCTAATCTTCAGTTCTCCATCTGCTATATAATCTCGGATTATATGAAACTTGCGGTTGATATGCTTGGTCTTTGGATGATATCTTGACATCCATCTGCCATATTTCATAATCATGAAACACACCAATTGCTAATAAAATCCGAATGGACTTAAACATCGCTACGGGAGAGAATGTCTCATCGTAGTAAACACCTTGAACTTGTCGAAAACCTTTTGCGAGAAGCCGTGCTTTATAGACGGTAACATTACCATCCGCGTCCGTTTTCTTCTTGAATATCAATTTGCACTCAACGACCTTTCGGTCGCTAGGAGGATCCACCAAAGTCCATACTTGGTTTTCGCTCATGGATCCCAATTCGGATTTCATGGCTTCCAGCCATTTCTCAGAGTCTGGGCTCATCATCGCTTCCTCATAGTTCGTAGGTTCACTGTCTTCTACCAACAAGACAGTCAAGACAGGGTTGTCGTACCACTCAGGAGGGGCACGCGACCTTGTCGACCTGCGACGTTCAGCAGCAGCATCGTCCGAAGCTTCATGATCCTTGTCATTAGCTTCCTCTATTGTTGGTGCAGGCGACACTGGAACAATTTCAGGTGCTGCGCTACTCTCCAATTCAAGAGAAGGTTCAATAACCTCGTCTAGCTCTACTTTCCTCCCACTCACTTCTTTCGAGAGAAACTCCTTCTCAAGAAAAGAACCGTTCTTTGCGACAAACACTTTGCCTTCGGTTCTGTGATAGAAGGTATACCCAATAGTTTCCTTAGGGTATCCTATGAAGACGCATTTCTCCGCTTTGGGTTCGAGCTTGTCCGGCATCAACTTCTTGACGTAAGCTTCGCATCCCCAAACTTTAAGAAACGACAACTTAGGTTTAGCACCAAACCACAGTTCATACGGTGTCGTCTCAACGGATTTAGATGGAGCCCTATTTAAAGTGAATGCAGCGGTTTCTAATGCATAACCCCTAAATGATAACGGTAAATCAGTAAGAGACATCATTGATCGGACCATATCTAATAGGGTTCGATTCCTGCTCGACACACCATTGCGCTGTGGTGTTCCGGGTGGCGTGAGTTGTGAAACGATTCCACTTGATTTAAGATGCGTGAGAAAATCATAACTCAAATATTCACCTCCACGATCGGATCGTAGAAACTTAATCTTTCTGTTACGATGGTTCTCCACTTCATTCTGAAATTCCTTGAACTTTTCAAATGTTTCAGATTTATGTTTCATTAAATAGATATACCCATATCTACTTAAGTCATCGGTAAAAGTGAGGAAATAGCGATATCCACCGCGCGTCTAAACACTCATCGGTCCGCATACATCGGTATGTATGATTTCCAACAAGTCCGCTGTTTCGCTCCATCATACCGAGAACGGGTTTTGATCATCTTGCCCATGAGGCATGGTTCGCATGTGTCAAATGATTCAAAATCAAGAGACTCCAAAAGTCCATCGAATGGAGTTTCTTCATGCGCTTTACACCAATATGACCTAGACGATTGCCACAAATAAGTAGTATTATCACTATCTACTTTGCATCTCTTAGCCTCAATGTTGTGGATGTGTGTTTCATCCCTTCGAGATTTAGAAGAAATAAACCATTCACAAGAGGTGCATGACCATAAAAGATGTTACTCATATAAATAGAACAACCATTATTCTCCGATTTAAATGAATAACCGTCTTGCAATAAACACGATCCGAAATAATGTTCATGCTCAACGCAGTACATAATAACACTTATTAAGGTTTAAAACTAATCCCGAAGGTAAAACTAAGGAGAGGCGTGACGGCCATCACATCAACTCTTGATCCGCTAACGCCAAGATCGTCACCTCATCCCTCGCAAGCCGCCTATTCCGTAGCTCCTGCTTCGAGTTACAAATATTAGCAATCGAACCGTATCAAATACCGGGCACTACAACGAGGGCTAGTAAGGAAAACATCAATAACATGTATATCAAATATACCTTTGATGGTTCCAGCCTTCTTGTCCGCTAAGTACTTCGGACAGTTGCGCTTCCAGTGACCCTTGTCCTTGCAATAGAAGCACTCAGTGTTCGGCTTAGGACCAGACCTGAACTTATTCTCAGCAGGGGCAACGCGCTTGTCGCCGCCTTTCTTGAAGGGCTTCGTTGCACCCTTACCTTTCTTAAAGGAGGGCTTGTTGACCATCAACACATGATTATCCTTCTTGATGTCCACTTCCGTAGCCTTCAGCTTTGCGAAGAGCTCGGTGATCGTATCAGTGGAACCAATCTGATTATGATCAACTACAAAACTTTTGTAGCTAGGAGTGTCAATCTTGAGCTCCTCTGGAATCATGCAGTCCAGTTCTTCATGGCGTTGAGTGTAGCCCGACATCTTAATGGCGTGCTCACTAACGGAACTCCCTTCCTCCATCTTGTAGTTAAAGAATTTCTTAGAGATCTCATATCTCTCAGAACGGGCTTGAGTCCGAAACATGTTTTTCAGCTCCTCGACAATCTCAAAGGGCCCGGCGAACTCCTCAAAACGATTTTGAAGATCCGATTCCATAGCATACAACATGACGATCTTAATCAAATCATAATCATCCTTGCGCGACTGATAAACAGCTTTTTCATCAGCCGGCGCATCTACGGCAGGGGGGTTACCTAACGCTTTCTCAAGGACATAGTCCTTTTGTCCGCCAGACAGAATGATTCTTAGATTGCGGAACCAGTTGGTGAAGTTAGACCCATTGTTTCTAAGCTTTTCTTTCTCAGCAAAAACGTTGAAGTTGAAGTTGGACTTGGCCATTGGATCTACAGTATTTGCAAGTACAATTTAGACTATGTTCATGATAAATAGTTCAACTTAATCAAATTACTAGGTGAACTCCCACTAAATTCAACATCCCTCAATTTGTTTAGTGAACACGATCCAAATTCACCACACATAATCCGATCATCACGAGAAGAGATGTGGTTTCAATGGTGGACAACAAAGTGTCGATCATATCATTCATATGACTCATGCTTAACCTTTCGGTTCTTGTGTTCCGAGGCCATGTGCATACATGCTAGGCTCGTCAAGCTAGACCCAAGTATTTCGTGTGCAAAACTGGCTTGCACCCGTTGTATGTGGCGTAGAGTCTATAGCACCCGATCATCACGTGATGCTTGGACACGACGAACTTCATAGCGGTGCATACTTGGGGAGAACACAGTTTTTATCTTGATCTTTAAGTGAGGAATCATCTTATAATGCTACCGTCGCGATCTAAGCATAATAAGATACATAAAGGGATAAACATCACATGCATATAACTTTATGTGACATGGTATAGCCAATCCTCGCGCAATGATCTCCATCTTGTGCGTTCCGGCATGATCTCCATCACTCCACCATGATTGCCTCCACCAAGAATAGCAACGACAACTATTGCTAACTACTTAGCGATAAAGTAAAGCTATTACATGGCGTATAAGAAGTTGACTCGCATGTCATACACAATTATAAAGACAACCATATGGCTCCTGCCGGTTGTGTACTCATCGACATGCAAGTCGTGAAACATTACAAAACATGATCATCGCATACAATATACACATCACATCTTGGGCCATACCACATCACAGAAAACACTCCCTGCAAAAACAAGTTAGACGCCTCTACTTTGTTGTTGCATGTTTTACGTGGCTTATGGGAGTAGATGCTAAGAACGATTCTTACCTACGGAAAGCCACAACGGTGATATTATGGTTGCCAAACTCGGTGTTAATCCCATGACAACTATAGTGAGAGAAACGACATCCACCAGCCGCATGTGGTACAAGCCACGTCAAGTGCGGAGCCGGTCATGACGACGTCGCGTAAGGTTGGCTGGACCGCTTCAATCTCACTATCCCGTCATAAGAAGAACACAAACAAGAGGCTTGCAACAGAAAACATCAACGCCAAACAACCATGTTGCGTTCTACTCGTGAAACACATCTACGCATACATCTAGCTCGATACCCTGAAGGGATTCGGCATAGTAAATCAAAATTTTCTACGGCGAGCAGAGGAAAGCCAAGATCTAATCTAGGAGATGCAAACAATGAGAGAGATTGGATTAGATCTTCATACCCTTGAAGATTCGCAGCGGAACGTTAAACGGAACGTGGGTGATGTAGTCGTACTCGCTTCTCCTCCTCGCGATCCGATCCGATCTAGCACCACAAGTGGCGGTGCCTCCGTGAGATGCACACGTGCAGAACCTCAACGTCTCCTCCTTCCTCGGACCAGCGAGTATGGTGGAGAGATAGATTGGATCTACAACACGACGGCGTGGTGTATATGGTGGAGAATTTCTGCTGCAGGGCTTCGCCTACTAACAGTCGGGAGGGGGAGAGGAAGGTAGCAAGGCAGCTAGGTCTTGGAGGAAGGTGTGTGTTTGTAGGGGGGAGGGGGCGCACCACCCTCAATATATAGAGGGGGGGGGGGGCGGCCAGCCCTTGCCCCTCCTCCAAGCCTATCTCTAGTTTAAACAATTTAAACTCTCCCTTATCTAGAAATCCTATCTCTAGTTTAAACGATTTAAACTCTCCCTTATCTAAAATTCTATCCCGAGATTTAAACGAGTCAAATCTCTCTAGAATCGGCTGGGCCCTATGGGGCCTTGTGCCCCTGGCCCAATGCGACTAGGACACTCCCTCATAGGCCCATGCCCCCTCCCGGAAGGTGGGGCCACGTTGGTCCCCTTCCGGAAGGTTCTAGAAGCTTCCGGTACAATACCGATTAACCCGGAACAATTCCGAACTCCAAAAACTGCACTGCCTTATATGAATCTTATTCTCCGGACCATTAGGAACCTCGTGATATCCGGATCCCATCGAGACTCGAACAAAATTCATAAACCAATTATCCAATCTATCCTAGCGTCGAGATCGTTAAGTGTGTGACCTGCGAGTTCGAGAATATGCGGACATGATCTTCTATCAATAATCAACAGCGGGTCAGGCACCCATATTGACTCCCACACATTCATCGATGATCATATCGGATGAACCACGATGCCAGGATTCAATCAATCCCATATATATTCCCTTCGTCTCGCGATATTTTACTTGCCCGAGATTCGATCGTCGGTACCGTCATACCTAGTTCAATCTCGTTCACAGCAAGTACTTTACTCATTCCGTAATCCGATATCACTTTGTGATTAACTCCTTAGCCACATGCTTGCAAGCGGTGTTGATATCGATTACCGAGTGGGCCCGAAGTATATCTCTCCGACTTGGGAGGGACAAATCCCATCTCGATACATACAACCCAACAGATACTTTCCGATCACCTGAGAGACACCTTTATGAACACCCTCTCATAGGATGACGTTTGATGACCTCAAAGCTTTCTTGGTACCAGGAGTTGCATTATCTCATGGTCTAAGGAATACAATATTTGACATAGGAAAAGCTTCGCAAAGATGAACACGATGAAACGATCTAATTGCTTCGCTTAGTTTGGGTCTATCCACCATATCATTCTCCCAATGATATGATCTCATTATCAATTGACAACTCATGTCTATGGTTAGGAAACCTTAACCATCATTGATCAATGAGCTCGTCCATAGAGGCGTACTAGGGACACGGTGTTGTTCACAAACCACACAAGTATTAAAGTTTCCGCTTAATACAATTCCAGCATGGAATATAAACTTTATCATGAATAAGAATTATAATAGTAACATCTTTATTATTGCCTCTAGGGCATAATTCCAACAAGTGATACTTTGTTTGATAGACCGTATGGGTTGAGATTCGCCCAAAACTAAGAAATCACAGCGTGGTCCAAACTTTTGTGCAAGTGCCCCTAAACAAAACAAAGAAAAATTAATCGAGTCATGGGGCGTCGGCGGTGGTTGCTGAGGGCCACGGTGGGCCGTGGGGCACCAACAGTGGTAGCTCTGGGACGTGGTGAGCCGTGGGGCGCTGGTGGCGGTGGTGAGCCAGAGGAGAGGGCAACTGGCAAGAGAGGAGGAGGGACAAAGTGGGAGAAGGGACGACGCGAGAGCCTCTCGTCAGCGACGGAGGGGTCCGGCGTCCCTTGATCTTGCTCGACCGGTGGGAGAGGAGGTCGGGGGGCATGGGAGGAGGGAGGTCGACACGGGAGGGGAGAGACGAGGAAGGGAGGAGAGAAGCCGAACGCGAGGGAGAAGAACAGGACGAGGCCAGGGACGCGGGTCTAGGGGACGCGGTGGGGCCTGAATAGTGCTTTGCGGGACGAGCTCATCTCGGTAGACTTGCGAAGCTCGATTTAAGCTCTGCAACCCCGCATGACCGAGGCCCCCTTGTTGCATGAGGCCGACAGTGCCGAGTTGGCCTGATCCGGGCTAACAAACAACAAATCGTGGGTTGAGATGTTAATTTCTTGGTTGGACTGGGCTATCACTAGTGGAGAACGGGCCTTTAGTCCCGGTCCTAGAGGGCCTGTAGTCCCGGATACACATTCGGGACTACGGAAACGGGACTAGAGGTCCCAGCCTCTAGTCCCGGGTCAGTTACGGGTCGGGACTGCAGGCTCTACACGTGGTAGCATAGCAGTGCGCAGGGGGAGATCTTTAGTCCCGGTTCGTAACCGGGACTAGTTATTTTCTGCCGCGGCAACATTTTACCAATTCGGCTGCCGCGGGGTTTCTGCCGCGGAAGAGTTTTGGGGCCGTTTTTTGCCGCGGCAGCCGATGGGGGTTTCTGCCGCGACAGAATTTTGGGGCCGATTTCTGCGGCGGTAGCCGAATGCGGGGTTCTGCTGCGGCAGGAAGATAGGTAGAGGAGGGTTGCGTTTGGCGTAAAGTGACATGCAATGAAGAAACCCATTACACAAAACATCGTCATGATTATATAGATATAATTCTACATTACATATATATACAATTTGATTAAATGGAGATCACAATTCGTCTATTCGGTTACAAGTTCATTAAATCACTCAAAGCCGGAGGTATGATATTTTCCTTCTGGGTGTATGACATGGTCAACAAAAAATCCCAACAATTCCTCTTGAAATCCTACGAGACACTTCCTTGGTTCGAGATTCTCCCGCAATCTTTCCAACTATTTATAAAAGAAGGAGGTCAATATGAATATCAATAGTCATAACAAATATTATGAATGACACTCAACAACAAAAGTGAATATATTGTTCACGTACTTCTATAAATGTCCCTCTGTCCCGCTCACTGACCTTGGAGCGAATTTACTCGCAAACGAAGTATCCACATAGATTAGTACCTGGTGGCTGCCTCCCGCACTTTACAAGAATAGAATTCAATCAAATAATATTCAAGCATGATATAATGGTATTGAAACTAGAATTGAAGAGATGCGCGGATCTATCTCGTACTACTTACATCGATTCGATGAAAACTACGCTCGTCTTTAAATTCACCAACCGTAGCATTGGTGAAAGATTTTCAAACCCTGCCCGGCAAAAAAAAATGAGTTATTAGTTAATTGATATCTCAGGATATATATGAACGAAAAAGACCGATATAGTGCAATAATGACTGAAATTACCTCTGGAGCGCATCTTTAATAAATGCGTACTCTGATTCGTCTCTTATTAGCGAGTCCTTGATTTCAACTCTTTCAGCATCAACTTCAATGATTAGTAGAATCCAGTGAAAGCTGCACATGTTTATATACGTTAGTAACACATCAATTACACTTAGCAGAATCAATTGAATCTGTACAAGGCAGTAACACTCTTACTTGTACTTGTAGGGAAACAATATTCTTCATTTGTAATGTTGCCTCAATAAGACCCTTAGCAAGTTACACTCCATGTCCTTGGGGTATTCCTTTAGCAATGATTGATTAAACTGGTGTGGGTCGATGAACCCAGTATCAAAGATTTTCTTTCGGTCACATTCATCGCTGTTTATTCTGCATGATAGCATATAGTGAAGATAATTACATGCAATGAAAGAGCTAAGTTAGAGACTTTATCATAGAAATAAATGAACCACTTACAGACAATAGGTAGCGAGGAGACTCAAGTCAAGGGCATCTTTTTTGAATAACATATAGAATTCCTCAAAATAAATTTGCAACTGGTCTTCACCATTAAAATGCTCACTTGTAATTCTCACAAGCTGCGCTGACAACCGATCTTCTTCATCGCATGTAGAGACTTTCTGTACCACTCATGCAGTCTTCGCATTTGAGTTGGTAGAAGTTAGACCTCATTAGGTCTGACCAGAGTCTTCCCGTATTCATATCTCCATGCAGATTCCTCTTGGGGATATGCCCGCCTAGCACTTGATCAACTATAATACTAGCACCTTTGGCAAATTCCATTGCTGTAATATTCTGATGGTCAATATTGGATAACACCTTGAGCGGGGCGATCGATTTGTTTGCCTGCATTCCGAGTTGCGCAACATCTCTTTTCCCGCTACTTGCAGTAGTATTTCCTGGATTCTTCCTACCAATTCTCAGCAGACAGCATTTGTAGTCATCAGCCTTATTTATCTCATATTGTGATGGTTGCTCAAGAAAACCCTTAGCCCACTTTTTGGCTTTCGGATCAAATATTTTCTTTGGCTCGGGAACTTTGGGTGCAAAGAAGGCTTTCACTTGGGCATCACTGATCTCTTTGGTTTCCTCATCAGTCATCTCGTAAGGTAACTTGGGAGAAGGCGACGGGATTTTCTTCACCTTTTTACCTTTGGATTTCTTCTGACTAGTATTATTACTAGTTGACTGAGAGACCGCCTTCTTCGTCTGACATGACGGCGACGGAGTGGGCTGACGCAGCAGGGGAGTGGGCTGATGCAGCGGTGGACTCGCGCTATGGTGGTCGTCCCACTCCTCATGTGGACTTGCTGGAGGCGGCAAACTCGGCTAACGCGGAGGAGATGGTGGTGGCCTGGGTGCAGAGTCTGGAAACACGATGTATTTCTTGCGCCATAGAATGATAGAGCCCCTGACTTCTCCTAGCGTGCTCTCATCTTCAGGTCCAGGGATGTCAAGTTGTAGTGATTCATATTGAGGTAGAACCTCATCCACCCCGACATGAGCATAGCCATCTATAATCTCTTTGCAATGCCAGCGTGCTTCAGGTTCACAAGATAAAGCATAGCCGAGAGCCGCCTTGAAGGATAAGTTCATCACTACCACATGCAGCTCACAGCTTGTCTTCTTAGTGATATTGTCCACGGGATAGCGATCTATCAGATCGGACGCCGTGGAAGCGACACTGCTTCTCCGCTGAGATGGGCCACCAGCACTTTCTTCTAGCCGTTGATGAGTTGGTCCTTCTGGCGCATTTCATCCAGATGCTTCTGTTTCTCCTTTAGCATGGCATATATTTCCTCGTTCTTTCTTTCCACGCTACGCAACCAGTCTGCCTCCTCTATCTCCTTCCGCTTATTTGCCCTCACTCGGCTTCTATAGGATTCAGTGTCCTTAGGAAACCCGGTCTTCCATGGCACAGAAGGTCCAAAGCCTCGTGTTCGTCCTGGTTTTTCAGGATTCCTGAGGGCCTTTGTCATCTCGTCGTTTTCTCTGTCGGGTTTGAAGTTACCCTGTTTAACCTCCTCAATTGTTTTTACAGTTTCTCCATGGGGTGTAGGAACATTGGACTTTTCATCGAATATTAACTGGCATGTTTCCATGTCATACTTTGCCCCATGGACAAGTAACCAATTCCTTAATCTGATGGGCCAGTCCTCTGTAGCTGGAGTGAGTCCTTGGGAACGCAAGGCTTTCTCGGCTTCCTCCCACTTACGAACTGAAGTCCTGTAGCCACCTGTCCCCATCTTATGGTGATATTTATTTTTTGCAGCATTTCTTTATTCTTTTTGGACGTTTGTTTTGCTATTGTTGTTTTCTTGTAGTCCAGAAATCTTTTCCAGTGAGGCCGCTGCTTCTGTAGTGTGTCAGTGAATTCTGGAACTTTTCCTTCCTCGAGATATTAATTATACAATCTTTTCTTATAGTTATTGAACTGTTCGGCTATCTTCTTAAGAGAGAAACACTTAAATTTGGACCTCATATCATCTATGGCCTTCTTAGACTCTAAGACCGGTAGGGTGAAATGGAGAATGAGCTTCTTCCATAATGTGTCTTTATATCTGTTCTTGACATAACTCATGGAATTTTCCTCTCCATTTTCTGGCTTATACTAGTTGATAATGCTGATCGGGACATTGTCCCTAACAACAAATCCACATTGATGAACAAATGTGTTTGCGTTCTTTATGGGAAGCAACGGTTTTCCGTCTGGAGAGACCTCATCAATTGTGAGATGCGCATCTTCGGGCATCCCTTTGGCCGGTCCTCGTTTACTATTTTTAACTGACTTGGTCAATGTGGAGGTCTAAATAAGAAACAACATTTGTTAATATATGTACACACAAATCAATTAATGCATCTATCTAGTGATCAAGAGGCTTAATAATATACCTTGCCAGACTTTGTCAAGGCTGGTCCATCATTTTCCAAGCCATCATCGAAATAAAAACTAGTCTGCCCTTCGACTAGAGGTTCTATCTCTATTCCCTCACCGGACTCATTCAAAAACTGTGAGCCATCTTCTGCTCCGTAGTCTTCTTCTCCACCCTGATCGATGAGCGCTCCATCCTGATAAGGGAGCGCTCCATCCTGATAGGGGAGTGGTTCATCACCTCATATCATATCGAATAAAGGCTCTTCACCTTCTCTACCGTTGAAGTCCATAGGATAACTGCTATGGCATAACGTGCATATGAGTAATAAAATTATGTATGTATCATATATATCACAACAAGCACTAATAATACATCTCAAATGACAACAAAGTATCAATATCATATAACATCTCGAATAACATCTCAAAAAACAACCAAGTAGTCATAATACATCTCGAATAACGACAAAGTAGTAATATCATATAAAGAACAACATCTTGTCTGATAACATCGCTCAAACTCAACGTCGACTCCCGGCTCCTGAGCTGCGGGATGTGACCAACCAAATAGTTGGAACTATCACCGGAGTATAACTAGGGTGATATCCCTGAATAACCTGCCAGGTACGGGGGGCCACCCTGGCATCCAACATCACCATATAGCGACTGACGTGCTCGTCCTCCTCCCTGACACAATGTCGTACCACCTCCTCGGGGGCCGGCTCCCTATGCACACGGCCTGGACCACGTGACCTCCACCAAAGAAGATCCGGATCGACGACGACACCTGGATTCCTCACCACGCTACGTGTCCCTGAAGGTAGCACCAAGCGACGGGGACGGGCTCGACGGGGCACGGCTCGACGGCGACGAGCTTCACGGGGCGTGGGCGGCGGCCTGGCGGCATCTGATTTGGAGATGAGGAGGCATCCTGGTGCGTGGCTTGGGCCGGGAGGAGGGCGGTGAGTATTTATAGCCACCACCTCTAGTCCCCGTTCTAACCTCCAGCCAGGACTAGAGGGGGGGCCTCTAGTCCCGGTTCCAATCACGAGTCGGGAGTAGAGGTATTTTTGGCGCGCCGTTTCATTCTGGTGCCAAAAACCTCTAGTCCCGGATTGTGGTATGGGCCGGGCTAGAGGTTAATTTTTGTTAATTTTATTATTTGTATATCTTTTATTCTGTGATGAATATGTATTATATATCAAATTTTGCAGAAAAAAGTATATCTATAATATAAATCTATTAGCATATTCTGTTATAAAAGTAATATTTTGTTGAATTAAATAATATCTTTTGTATACTAGAGTTTGAATTTATTAATATTATTATTTCAATATCTTTTATTCTATAATGATGAAAATTTTGTATCATATATCAAAATTTGCAGGAAAAATATCTATAATATAAATCTATTAGCATACTAAATTTGAACAGGGACTAAAGCTTGCAGCAGGCTAGGGCAGGCAGGCTAGGGCATGCAGCACTAATGATAGGGGTGAGTGTCGACATTATGTCGTGCGGCTTTTACCTTGTCCCGGATGGTGTCGCCAACTGGGACTACAGCTGAACCTTTAGTCCCGGTTGGAGAGACCAACCGGGACAAAACATGAGTCAGCACTAATAATAGAGGTGAGTGTAGACATTATGTCGTGAATGTCGACACTATGCTGAGCTACTTGTACTATAAATAGGCATCCTTGTGAGTCCAGTCCTCCAACCAGTTTGAGGCATCTCCAAGATCGATGGTTTGCGAGAGCTGGGATACCACTACGGCCAGTTTCAGGGAGATGCCGCTGAAGCCCAGTCCTTTGTCAACTCCAAGAAACTGGTCATAGAGGCAGTTCCTAATATGTGAAATTAGTTAGTTTCCAGGCGTATTGATCTAGTTAGAGAAGTTACAAGCTTGATACGTTGGAAACGTATCTATAATTTTTGATGCTCCATGCTTGTTTAGTATCTACTTTGCTTTGCTTTATCTAAACTTTGAGGTGTTTTTATATATTTTCTAGAACTAACCTATTAACAAGTTTCCACAGTGTCATTTGCCTGTTTTCTTCTGTTTTTGCTTCCAGAAAGGCAGAAAATCAATATTCTTGGAATTGGACGGGACAAAAGCCAAAGTCAATATTTTACCGTGGGCGTAACAAAGTCAAGAGGAGAGACGGAGGGGCGAGCCAGGGCTGCCACACCCCCTAGGCATGGGTGGGCCCACCCCACGCCTGGGTAGGGTGTGGGCCCTCCGTCCTCCTCCGTGCCTCGCCTCTTCGCCTATAAGAAGCCCCCAATGCAGAAACCCTAGGAACCCGATAAAAACTCCATGAAAGCTTCTGTAGCCGCCGCCACCATCTGAAGGGTTTCGCGGCATAGTAAATCAAAATTTTCTACGGAGCGAACAGAGGGAAAGCCAAGATCTAATCTAGGAGATGCAAACAACGAGAGAGATTGGATTAGATCTTCATACCCTTGAAGATTCGCACAGCGGAACGTTCGTCGGAACGTGGGTGATGTAGTCGTACCCGCTTCTCCTCCTCGCGATCCGATCCGATCTAGCACCACAAGTGGCGGTGCCTCCGTGAGATGCACACGTGCAGCACCTCGACGTCTCCTCCTTCCTCGGACCAGCGAGTATGGTGGAGAGATAGATTGGATCTACAACACGACGGCGTGGTGTATATGGTGGAGAATTTCTGCTGCAGGGCTTCGCCTACAAACAGTCGGGAGGGGAAGAGGAAGGTTGCAAGGCTGCTAGGGCTTGGAGGAAGGGTGTGTAGGGGGAGGGGGCGCACCACCCCTCTATATATAGAGGGGGGGAGGCCAGCCCTTGCCCCTCCTCCAAGCCTAATAGTTTAAACAATTTAAACTTTCTCTTATCTAGAAATCCTATCTCTAGTTTAAACGATTTAAACTCTCCCTTATCTAGAAATCCTATCTCTAGTTTAAACGAGTTTAAACTTATCTAGGATCGGCTGGGCCCTATGGGGCCTTGTGCCCCTGGACCAATGCGGCCAGGACACTCCCTCATAGGCCCATGCCCCCTCCCGGAAGGTGGGGCCACGTTGGTACCCTTCCGGAAGGTTCTAGAAGCTTCCGGTACAATACCGATTAACCCGGAACAATTCCAAACTCCAAAAACTGCACTGCCTTATATGAATCTTATTCTCCGGACCATTCCGGAACCTCTCGTGATATCCCGGATCCCATCCGAGCCTACGAACAAAATTCATAAACCAATTATCCAATCTATCCTAGCGTCGAGATCGTTAAGTGTGTGACCTGCGGGTTCGAGAATATGCGACATGATATTCTATCAATAATCAACAGCGAATGCAGGCACCCATATTGACTCCACACATTCATCGATGATCATATCGGATGAACCACGATGCCAGGATTCAATCAATCCCATATATATATTCCCTTCATCTCGCGATATTTTACTTGCCCGAGATTCGATCGTCGGTACCGTCATACCTAGTTCAATCTCGTTCACAGCAAGTACTTTACTTGTTCCGTAATCCGATATCACTTTGTGATTAACTCCTTAACCACATGCTTGCAAGCGGTGTTGATATCGATTACCGAGTGGGCCTGAAGTATATCTCTCCGACCTGGGGGGACAAATTCCATCTCGATACATACAACCCAACAGATACTTTCCGATCACCTGAGAGACACCTTTATGATCACCCTCTCATAGGATGACGTTTGATGACCTCAAAGCTTTCTTCCGGTACCAGGGAGTTGCATTATCTCATGGTCTAAGGAATACAATATTTGACATAGGAAAAGCTTGAAAGACGAACACGATGACACGATCTAATTGCTTCGCTTAGTTTGGTCATCCATCATATCATTCTCCCAATGATATGATCTCATTATCAATTGACAACTCATGTCTATGGTTAGGAAACCTTAACCATCATTGATCAATGAGCTAGTCCTTAGAGGCGTACCAGGGACACGGTGTTGTTCACAAACCACACAAGTATTAATGTTTCCGCTTAATACAATTCTAGCATGGAATATAAACTTTATCATGAACAAGAATTATAATAATAACATCTTTATTCTTGCCTCTAGGGCATAATTCCAACAGTCTCCCACTTGCACTAGAGTCAATAATCTAGTTTACATCGGCAACA
Organism: Avena longiglumis; assembly: GCA_030063025.1. Lineage (NCBI taxonomy): Eukaryota > Viridiplantae > Streptophyta > Magnoliopsida > Poales > Poaceae > Avena > Avena longiglumis. Next base: position 141,787,094 of record CP125974.1, read on the forward strand.
ATCTCACACCCATGGCACCGAGGTGTTGATCATGTTTACGTGGAAGAGGTTTAGTCAATGGATCTCTGCGACATTCGATCCGTATGTACTTTGCTAATCTTCGGATCTCCATCCGCTATATAATCTCGGATTATATGAAACTTGCGATTGATATGCTTGGTCTTTGGATGATATCTTGGTTCCTTAGCGAGTGCTATGGCGCGGTGTTGTCACACAATATCTCCGATGGGTCCAATGCACTTGGAACCACGCCAAGCTCGATGATGAAGTTTCGATCCAAACTCCTTCACTTGACGCCTTCTGCGGCCATGTATTCCGCTTCCACTGTAGATCCCGCGATCACGCTTTGCTTGCAGCTTCTCCAGCTCACAGCTCCTCCATTCAAAATATAAACGTATCCTATCTGAGATTTGGAATCATCCTTGTCGGTGTCGAAACTAGCATCGACGTAACCTTTTACGACAAGCTGTTCATCACCCCCATAGACTAAGAACATTTCTTTAGTTCTATTTAGGTACTTTAGGATGTTCTTCACGGCTGTCGATGTTCCACTCTGGATCACTTTGATATCTTTCGTCAAACTAAGAGCATTGGACACATCCGGTCTAGTACACAGCATGGCATACATGATGGAACCTATGGCGAGGCATAAGGCACTTTGCTCATAGCTTCCCTATCATTTACCGTAGGCTGGACACCGAGCCTTGCTCAATATCTTACGACAACATAGACCTTTGAACCTTTCTTTTCCTTATCCATTCGAACCTTTTGAACTTTGTCTAGGTATGTACTCTGCTTAAAGCTATCGGCGTCTTTGTCTATCTCTATAGATCTTGATGCCCAATATATAAGCAGCTTCACCTAGGTCTTTCATTGAAAACACTTGTTCAAATAACTCTTCACATCGTTAAGCATGTTGATGTCATTTCCAATAATCAATATGTCATCCACATATAGTACCGTAAGCGTCACCGAGCTCCACTCACTTTCTTCTAGATACAAGCTTCGTAGCAATTTGGAACAAATCCAAAGCTCTTGATCACTTGATCAAAGCGAAGGTTCCAACTCCGAGATGCTTGCTTGATCCATAAATGGAACGCTGAAGTTTGCATACTTTACTAGCATCCTTAGGATCGACAAAACCTTCGGGTTGCATCATATACAACTCTTCATCAATGTTGCCATTGAGGAAAGCAGTCTTGACATCCATCGCCATATTTCATAATCATGAAAGCGCAACAATTGCTAATAAAATCCGAATGGACTTAAACATCGCTACGGAGAGAAAGTCTCATCGTAGTCAACACCTTGAACTTGTCGAAAACCTTTTGCGACAAGTCGGCTTTATAGACGGTAACATTACCATCGCGTCCGCTTTCTTCTTGAATATCCATTTGCACTCAACGGCCTTTTGGTCGCTAGGAGGATCCACCAAAGTCCATACTTGGTTTTCGCTCATGGATCCCAATTCGGATTTCATGGCTTCCAGCCATTTCTCAGAGTCTGGGCTCATCATCGCTTCCTCATAGTTCGTAGGTTCACCGTCTTCTACCAACAACAAGGCAAGAGCGAGTTCGTACCACTCGGAGGGCACGCGACCTTGTCGACTGCGACGTTCGATGTGACATCGTCAAGCTTCATGATCCTTGTCATTAGCTTCCTCTATTGTTGGTGCGGTGACCTTTGGAACAATTTCAGGTGCTGCGCTACTCTCCAATTCAAGAGAAGGTTCAATAACCTCGTCTAGCTCTACTTTCCTCCCACTCACTTCTTTCGAGAGAAACTCCTTCTCAAGAAAGGAACCGTTCTTTGCGACAAACACTTTGCCTTCGGTTCTGTGATAGAAGGTATACCCAATGGTTTCCTTAGGGTATCCTATGAAGACGCATTTCTCCGCTTTGGGTTCGAGCTTGTCCGGCATCAACTTCTTGACGTAAGCTTCGCATCCCCAAACTTTAAGAAACGACAACTTAGGTTTAGCACCAAACCACAGTTCATACGGTGTCGTCTCAACGGATTTAGATGGAGGCATATTTAAAGTGAATGCAGCGGTTTCTAATGCATAACCCCAAAATGATAACGGCAAATCAGTAAGAGACATCATTTATCGGACCATATCTAATAGGGTTCGATATCGGCGTTCAGACACACCATTGCGCTGTGGTGTTCCGGGTGGCGTGAGTTGTGAAACGATTCCACTTGCTTTAAGATGCGTGAGAAAATCATAACTCAAATATTCGCCCCCACAATCGGATCGTAGAAACTTAATATTTCTGTTACGATGGTTCTCCACTTCATTCTGAAATTCCTTGAACTTTTCAAATGTTTCAGATTTATGTTTCATTAAATAGATATACCCATATCTACTTAAGTCATCGGTAAAAGTGAGGAAATAGCGATATCCACCGCGCGTCTAAACACTCATCGGTCCGCATACATCGGTATGTATGATTTCCAACAAGTCCGTTGCTCGCTCCATCATACCGGAGAACGGGGTTTTCATCATCTTGCCCATGAGGCATGGTTCGCATGTGTCAAATGATTCAAAATCAAGAGACTCCAAAAGTCCATCAGAATGGAGTTTCTTCATGCGCTTTACACCAATATGACCTGAGCAGTGCCACAAATAAGTAGTATTATCACTATCTACTTTGCATCTCTTAGCCTCAATGTTATGGATGTGTGTTTCATCCCTTTCGAGATTTAGAAGAAATAAACCATTCACAAGAGGTGCATGACCATAAAAGATGTTACTCATATAAATAGAACAACCATTATTCTCCGATTTAAATGAATAACCGTCTTGCAATAAACATGATCCGGAAATAATGTTCATGCTCAACGCAGCACATAATAACATTTATTAAGGTTTAAAACTAATCCGAAGGTAAAACTAAGGAGGCGTGCCGTGCCATCACATCAACTCTTGATCCGTTGCCAACGCGCCGTCACCTCATCCCTCATAAGCGCCGCTCATTCCGTAGCTCTGTTTGAGTTACAAATATTAGCAATCAACCGTATCAAATACCGAGGCACTACAACGAGGGCTAGTAAGGAAAACATCAATAACATGTATATCAAATATACCTTTGATGGTGCCAGCCTTCTTGTCCGCTAAGTACTTGGACGATTCGCTTCGAGGACCTTGTCCTTGCAATAGAAGCACTCGGTGTCGGGCTTAGGACCAGACCTGAGCTTCTTCTCAGCAGGGGCATTGCGCTTGCCGCCGCCCTTCTTGAAGGGCTTCTTTGCTCCCTTACCTTTCTTAAAGGAGGGCTTGTTGACCATCAACACATGATTATCCTTCTTGATGTCCACTTCCGCAGCCTTCAGCTTTGCGAAGAGCTCGGTGATCGTATCAGTGGAACCAATCTGATTATGAGTCACTACAAAACTTTTGTAGCTGGGAGGGAGTGATTGCAGAACCCTGTCAATCTTGAGCTCCTCTGGAATCGTGCATTCCAGTTGCTCAAGGCGTTGAGTGTAGCCCGACATCTTTATGGCGTGCTCACTAACGGAACTCCCTTCCTCCATCTTGCAGTTAAAGAACTTCTCAGAGATCTCATATCTCTCAGAACGGGCTTGAGTCTGAAACATGGTTTTTAGCTCCTCGAGAATCTCAAAGGGCCCGGGATAGGTTTCAAAACGATTTTGAAGCTCCGGTTCCATAGCAAACAACATGGTGCTCTTAATCACACCATAATCATCTTTGCGCGACTGATAAACAGCTTTTTCATCAGCCGGCGCATCTATAGCAGGGGCGTCACCTAACGCTTTCCCAAGGACATAGTCCTTTTGTCTGCCAGACAGGATGATTCTGAGATTGCAGAACCAATTGGTGAAGTTAGACCCATTGTTTCTAAGCTTTTCCTTCTCAGCAAAAACGTTGAAGTTGAAGTTGGACTTGGCCATGTGATCTACAGTATTGGCAAGTACAATTTAGACTATGTTCATGATAAATAGTTCAACTTAATCAAATTACTAGATGAACTCCCACTAAATTCAACATCGCTCAAGTTGTTTAGTGAACACGATCCAAATTCACCACACCTAATCCGATCATCATGAGAAGAGATGTGGTTTCAATGGTGGACAATAAAGGGTCGATCATATCACTCATATGACTCATGCTTAACCTTTCGGTTCTTGTGTTCCGAGGCCATGTCTGTACATGCTAGGCTCGTCAAGCTAGACCCAAGTATTTCTGCGTGTGCAAAACTGGCTTGCACCCGTTGTATGTGAGCGTAGAGTCTATAGCACCCGATCATCACGTGATGCTTGGACACGACAAACTTTCGCAACGGTGCATACTTGGGGAGAACACAATTTTTATCTTGATCTTTAAGTGAGGAATCATCTTATAATGCTACCGTCGCGATCTAAGCATAATAAGATACATAAAGGGATAAACATCACATGCATATAACTTTATGTGACATGGTATAGCCAATCCTCACGCAATGATCTCCATCTTGTGCGTTCCGGCATGATCTCCATCACTCCACCATGATTGCCTCCACCACGAATAGCAACTACAACTATTGCTAACTACTTAGCGATAAAGTAAAGCTATTACATGGCGTATAAGAAGTTGACACACAGGTCATACACAATTATAAAGACAACCATGTGGCTCCTGCCGGTTGGGTACGCATCGACATGCAAGGCGTGAAACATGACAAAACATGATCATCGCATACAATATACACATCACATCTTGGGCCATACCATATCACAGAAAACACTCCCTGCAAAAACAAGTTAGACGCCTCTACTTTGTTGTTGCATGTTTTACGTGGCTTATGGGAGTAGATGCTAAGAACGATTCTTACAACGGAAAGCCACAACGGTGATATTATGGTTGCCAAACTCCGGTGTTAATCCCATGACAACTATAGTGAGAGAAACTGACATCCACCAGCCGCATGTGTGGAACAAGCCACACGTCAAGTGCGGAGCGGTCTCATGACGATGTCGCGTAAGGTTGGCCTGGACCGCTTCAATCTCACTATCCCGCGTCATAAGAAGAACACAAACAAGAGGCTTGCAACAGAAAACATCAATGCCCGCAACAACCATGTTGCGTTCTACTCGTGAATCACATCTACGCATAGATCTAGCTCTGATACCACTGAAGGGTTTCGCGGCATAGTAAATCAAAATTTTCTATGGAGCAAACAGAGGGAAAGCCAAGATCTAATCTAGGAGATTCAAACAACGAGAGAGATTGGATTAGATCTTCATACCCTTGAAGATTCAAGACGCCTGAACGTTAAATCGGAACGTGGGTGATGTAGTCGTACTCGCTTCTCCTCCTCGCGATCCGATCCGATCTAGCACCACAAGTGGCGGTGCCTCCGTGAGATGCACACGTGCAGCACCTCGACGTCTCCTCCTTCCTCGGACCAGCGAGTATGGTGGAGAGATAGATTGGATCTACAACACGACGGCGTGGTGTATATGGTGGAGAATTTCTGTTGCAGGGCTTCGCCTACAAACAGTCGGGAGGGGAAGAGGAAGGTAGCAAGGCTGCTAGGGCTTGAAGGAAGAGTGTGTAGGGGGAGGGGGCGCACCACCCCTCTATATATAGAGGGGGGCGGCCAGACCTTGCCCCTCCTCCAAGCCTATATCTAGTTTAAACAATTTAAACTTTCTCTTATCTAGAAATCCTATCTCTAGTTTAAACGATTTAAACTCTCCCTTATCTAGAAATCCTATCTCTAGTTTAAACGAGTTTACACTTATCTAGGATCGGCTGGGCCCTATGGGGCCTTGTGCCCCTGGCCCAATGCGGCCAGGACACTCCCTCATAGGCCCATGCCCCCTCCCGGAAGGTGGGGCCACGTTGGTCCCCTTCCGGAAGGTTCTAGAAGCTTCCGGTACAATACCGATTAACCCGGAACAATTCCGAACTCCAAAAACTGCACTGCATTATATGAATCTTATTCTCCGGACCATTCCGGAACCTCTCGTGATATCTCGGATCCCATCCGAGACTCCGAACAAAAATTCATAAACCAATTATCCAATCTATCCTAGCGTCGAGATACGTTAAGTGTGTGACCCTGCGGGTTCGAGAATATGCAGACATGATCTTCTATCAATAATCAACAGCGGGGTCTGGGCACCCATATTGACTCCCACACATTCATCGATGATCATATCGGATGAACCACGATGCCAGGATTCAATCAATCCCATATATATATATATATATTCCCTTCGTCTCGCGATATTTTACTTGCCCGAGATTCGATCGTCGGTACCGTCATACCTAGTTCAATCTCGTTCACAGCAAGTACTTTACTCGTTCCGTAATCCGATATCACTTTGTGATTAACTCCTTAACCACATGCTTGCAAGCGATGTTGATATCGATTACCGAGTGGGCCCGAAGTATATCTCTCCGACTTGGGAGGGACAAATTCCATCTCGATACATACAACCCAACAGATACTTTCCGATCACCTGAGAGACACCTTTATGATCACCCTCTCATAGGATGACGTTTGATGACCTCAAAGCTTTCTTCCGGTACCAGGGAGTTGCATTATCTCATGCTCTAAGGAATACAATATTTAACATAGGAAAAGCTTCGCAAAGACGAACACGATGACACGATCTAATTGCTCTGCTTAGTTCGGGTATGTCCATCATATCATTCTCCCAATGATATGATCTCATTATCAATTGACAACTCATGTCTATGTTTAGGAAACCTTAACCATCATTGATCAATGAGCTAGTCCTTAGAGGCGTACCAGGGACACGGTGTTGTTCACAAACCACACAAGTATTAATGTTTCCGCTTAATACAATTCTAGCATGGAATATAAACTTTATCATGAACAAGAATTATAATAATAACATCTTTATTATTGCCTCTAGGGCATAATTCCAACACCATCGTCCCTAGATCGGGGGATCTGAAGTTCTTCCCGGAACCCTGCCAGAGGGTAGATCATCCCAGAGGCCTTCTTCTTCATCATGCCAGCCTTCGGTATGAAGCGTGAGTAGTTCCACCTTGGACTACGGGTCCATGTAGTAGCTAGATGGCTGTATCTCCTCCTTGTGCTTTCATGTATAGATCTTGTGAGCTCCGTTCATGATCAATATCTAATCTATTTGTAATCATGCATGTTGTATTTGCGGGGATCCGATGGATATTGATATTACTATGTTAGATTGATTAATGGTTTTGTCTATTTGATACTATCATGTCTGTGTTGTTTGTGATCTTGCATGCTCTCCGTTGTTAGTAGTTATCTTGGCCAAGTAGTTGCTAGTGACTCCAAGAGGGGGTATTTATGCTCGATAGTGGGTTCATGCCTCTAGTTTCCAAGGGAAGTGACATAAATCTCTTCGGTTGTAGATGTGTTGTTGCTACTAGGGAGAAAACAATGGTCTCTTTTCATAGAACAAGTTGATTGTTTAACTTACACACTTTGCTTAAAGCAGTTGTCTGTTGCTTGCAACTAAATACTAGAGGGGGTTCGGATGATAACCTGAAGGTGGATGTCTAGTCATAGATGCAGTTGGATGGCGGTCTATGTATATTTTTGTATTGCCCAATCGAATCTCATAGGATCTTTTTGTAGGGGTTCGTAGCATGGAAAACAAAAAAATTCTACCGCATGCAAACAAACAAGCCAAGATCTATCTACTAGATTGTAGCAACGAGTCTATAGAAGAACTCACCCTCGAAGATTCCAAAGAGGTTAACGAGAGCAGATTCTCGTGGGTGATGTAGTCGTAGTCTTTCCGATCTCAAGATCGCGTAGAAGATCCTTCCGCCGCTGCGTTCCGGTAGTGCTCCCGCAGTCGGTCACACGTTCGGTACTTGATGAAGACCTTCCTCTCCCTTGTTCCAGCAGGCAGCGGAGGTTGTAGCACTCTCCTCGCGATTCCGGTAGCACGACGGCGTGGTACCGGAAGTAGAGGGGAGATCTCGCAGGGCTTCGCCTTAAGCCGGAGCGAGTATGGTGGAGTATGAGAGATGCCTTGGCGATCTAGGGTTTAGAGGCGCCAAGGGAGGAGGCTAGACGGCAGCTAGGGTTAGGGTTCACCCCAACTCGGCGAGTTGGTGGTGCCCTAGGCGGCGGCAGCAGGGGTTGGTGGCGCCGGCTGCTTGAGGCTAGGGTTTGGGTGGTGTTGGGTGTAGGGAAGAGGGGGCACCCCTGCACCTTCTTTTATAGGTGGGAGGGAGGCGCGGTTGGGAGGAGGGAGTCCTCCTCCAACTCCTACTCTTTGGCCGGCGGGTGGAGGGAGTAGGACTTCCTCCCTAAGTAGGTTTCCTACTCTCCCTCCACCAAGCAAACTTGCCGTTTGACTTTCAAACTAGGATTTGAATTCTTCCTTTATTTTTCCCAGCCATGATACCTAGTACATGATGCAATCATTCCGTATTGTCATGACACATTCATGTACCCTTCCCCTCCGGAGTGCCGGACCTTCTAGACACTTCTAGAACATTCCCGGTGAAAACACCGGAATCATTCCCCAACTCCGAACAGGACTTTCCTTATATGAATCTTATTCTTCGGACCATTCCGGATCTCCTCGTTATATCCCGGATCCCATCCGAGACTCCGAACATCATTAGGTCTCTTACTCATCATTCCATAACTACTCAACAACATCGAATCCTTAAGTGTGTCTCCTACGGTTCGTGAATTATGCGGACATGATCGAGACACTTCTCCGATCAATAACCAATAGAGGAATCTGGAAATTCATATGGCTCCTACATATTTCTACGATTACTTTGCGATCGAATGAACCACTTACATACGATACCAATTTCCCTTTGTCTCACGATAGTTTACTTATCCGAGGTTTTGATCATTGGTATCTCTGCATACCTAGTTCAACCTCGTTACCGATAAGTACTATTTTCTCGTTCACGTGGTATGTGATCCCTTGTGATCCAGTCACATGCTTGCAAGCTAATTGGATGACATTCCACCGAGAGGGCCCTGAGTATATGTATTCGTCATATGGATGGACAAATCCCACTCTTGATCCATGTGCCTTAACCCATACTTTCCGAATACTCAATGCCACCTTTATAGCCACCCTGTTATGGTGTGGTGTTTGATGTCATCAAAGCATCCTTCCGGTGATGGTGATTAACATGATCTCATGGTCGAAGGAATTAGGTTACTATGTATCAGAAAGCTTATAGCAAATGAACTATATTAAATGACTTAATCTTTATGCTATGCTTAACTATAGAAGTATGTCCATCACATCATTCTCCTAATGATATGAACCTCTTGTTAATAACATCTCTATGTTCATGATCAGGAAACCATGATCATATATTAACCAACAAGCTAGTTTAACAAGAGGCTTTACTAGGGACTCTTTTATGTTTACAAATCACACAAGTATTAATGTTTCCGGTTAATACAATTATAGCATGGTATGTAAACATTTATCATAAGTATGAAGATATGATAATAACCACTTTATTATTGCCTCTTGGGCATATCTCCAACAGTCTCCCACTTGCACTAGAGTCAATAATCTAGTTTCAAACCTTTGTGTATTCAACACCTATGGCTTTCTGGTGTCGTATGTACACGATTGCTAGTGGTCAACTGATATCCGGATATGACACTTCTAGGTCTGTGTGTAATTGCATGTCTTTGCGTCTCTACGCATCACTCATTCTCTAATGAGATGGCTTTGTACAAATTTGGTCCTTTGGTGTGACCTTTAGTTCTTTGGGGTTAAAATATGTTGATAATATTGTCGTACAATATATCTTCATAGCATTATCCCTGCTGTGAACAACACCTAGTTTGATAACAAACTACTTAACACAAATGCCCTCTTTTGCTGCTATAATAGCAGTTATATACTTAGCCCTTTTGTTGTAGTATCTTTCACAATATCTTAACTTTGGAACTCATCCAAATTCATTATGGAACTCTCATTCCATCATATTGTGCCACCCTTAGTTTAGATTGAGATAAACTTAATTTGTACTTTATGACAAAACTAGTATCAATGTAATTCATTTACAATGAACTAACCATCTATTTGTCACTTCTACAAAATAATATATTCTTAGTTCTTTTACAAGATCATAAGAATATCTTTACTATCGTCCAATAATCATCTTATGAATCATTCTGTTATATGCTCAAAACATTTAGAGCATAGGACATATCTGGATTTGTACATATCACAACATGATTGATATAAATACTCTTTGTGATTTCATACATCAAGTATCAATCTATACTTGAATCTTTTTTTCACTTACCAAGTGTCAATACACTTGAATATATCATCAATATTGAACTCATTCAATCCTTTCTGTGCGACAAGAACCTTTCTTGTAGTTTCTATATTGAACTCATTCAATATATCATCTATGTACTTTCGGCACAACCATATTAGCATCTATTTATGCCAAATATTTGGGTTTTGCCTAAGTCTTTCATCGAGATGAAATTCTTATCCTGTGTTAATAAAAGATACATCATTTCCAATCAACAATATGTCTTCCACATAATGTATTAGAAACATGTCTTAGCGCTCCCACTTAATTTCTTGCAAATGCAAGCATCTTCATCGTCTCCAATGAAATTAAACTCTTTTAACAGTTTCGTCATAGTGAAGATTCCAACTTCGCGATGCTTACTTCAACCATTGAAATTTGCATATGCTTTTAGCATCCTTTGAATTAACAAAACCCTTCGGACCGTGTCATGCACACATCCTTGGTAACCATTCTATTAGAAGAACTTGTTTTGTTTATTCAACACATAACAAAATTATATGTCGTGGTTGCTACATTAATCCGTCTAGACTAAATATCGCTATGAAAGATCAGATCTTGTCATAGTCAACCTTTGAACATTGTTGTGAACTCTTTCCCAACATGTCGACTATTTCATAGATGTGAAACATCCATGTCTATTTCTTTATATATCGAAATATGACTGTAAGGTCTTGTACCTTTCCAGAGGGTCTTTCAAGTTCAAAGCTTGATCTCTCGTATATGGAACTATCACGGATTCTATGGCTTGAAGCCATTTGACGGAGTCAGGGCCCATCATTGCTTCTTTGCATGTAGTCGGATCATTATTATCAAATATTGATTTAACTCTCAAATCTTGGTATTTGATTGTTTATCCGACCTACTTATTTTAATAGCATCTTAGATCTCCGTGACCACAACCTTTGAGGCACGTGAGCCATCAGCATTGTTGCTACCTCCGGAACACTTTTCGGCGCTGCACAACTTTGCACATATAGCTAAGGTTCTTTTAACCTTATCAAAGTTCTATTGTCCTCCCACTTAACTTTTCATGAAAAATTCCTTCTCTAAGAAACTTGACGTTCTAAGCGACAAACATTTTTGTCTCCGATGTTATGGAGGAACAGTTATTCGAAATAACATACAAAGATAGGTTCATCCGACTTTGGTTACAAACATCTTTCTTATGCATAGCATACCAATGTTTAAGAAAGGACAACTTGGGTTTTATCCCAAACCATAACTTTATATGGTGTAAATTCAACGGATTATGATGGAGCTCTTTTTAGTGGAAAAACGGTAGTCTCTAAAGATTTTAATCTTTAAAATATAATGGCAGTTTTATGAATTACCCATTTGATCTTACCATGTCAAACAAGGTTTAATTACATATCTCGAATGCTCCATACTCTTATGGTGTTTCGGAAAATGCAAATCAACGGAACGATTATTTAAATCTTAGGTATTATGCTAAACTTGTAACTCAAATATCTTCCTTTACGATCTTATCATAAACTATTTATATTCTTGTTACAATGATTTTGCACTTCATCTTGAAAGTCTTTGAACTTTTCAAATGTTTCATACTACATCCTTATTAAGTAAATATTCACTCAAATTTTTGGAGGAATCATATGAAGTTGAAATCCATCGCTCTTGACTACACATAATGGACTTCATACAACAATATGTACAAGTTCCAATAATCCAGTCATTTGTTTCTTTTGGCCTATGAACGAAGTTTTAATTATCTCTAGGAAAGTTTAACAAGCGTCATTTGATCAAAAATCAAAAGACTCCAAAATTCCATCCATATGGAGTTTTTTCATGTTTTCTTTCCAATATAATTTAAACGGCGATGTCACTTCCTAAGTGATCTTTCAATCAATTTGTCTTTCGACATATTTAGCACTAGTTTTATGGATGTGATTTCTCCAACGAGATTTGTGAATCATCCATCTTTTATGGATTACGGCAATTATTTGAACAACCCTTTTGTTCTCATAATACCTGATAAACAAATCTTGAAGGCAAGCTTTGATATTTAACGAGCAGCACAATAACCCTTTATTTGTTCTTGATGAACATCATCACAAATTCTTTTGCTAGTTACTTAGGCCATTGTGGTTCATGAATTCTGTTGTTTCGTATGACGATTCATACCAACAAATTCAGTATCAAATACTTAAGGACCACATTATTTAACAAGCAAAGGATAGAGCCATAACACGTATATCCTCTATATACCCAAGCTAAACAATTCTAGTTTTTTCTTTTCTGCCATATATTTCTGAGATTCTCTTTCAGTATTTCCTTTTCTGTTTGAAAGAATCTATCAACATCAATAGTGGAGTCATACATATGACACATAGTCCAAAGCGTGTATAATTAAATACCAATGTCTTTGGACTTGCACTTTGAAGTAGATCACCATCATCAAATGTTTGGTGTGCTTTCAAATTCCATTCTTTCGTAATCTCTTGGTGTAGTAAATATTTTACCTACATCAAATATTCACCCTTATCATGGAATTATTCATGATCAAGCTACTTCAGCTTATTGCGATGAATCGCGAGTATAATGTTGCTCTCCAAAACCTTTTGGAGGATTAGGACAACTAGTGTCTCCAACCTTTTGCAAATTCTCATCAAATATGAGAACATGACTTTTGTCATATTATACTCTATCATGTTTCATCCAAAACTTCGTTTCAGATATCACAATATCTTCCACACATCATGGTTTCTGAAACAACTCTTTCAGATCCTAGATAACCTTGATATTAAGACAATTCTTTGAATATCAAGAATCATGGAAACAAACATGATACTCATACACTAACTCTTGGAATTGTCACTCTCGATTTAATACCAATTATTAAACTTCATGGAGTAACCGGAACTTACTGAAAGTTTGCAATAGGACTTTTAAACTTTAGATTAACACTTCAAAACAATACGATACCAGTTCGTAAAGTAACTAACCATAATACTATAGTTCTATCATCTCAATTATAACTAAGCGCAAGGTGGTAAACGGATGCCAATGACTACAACAACTATGCAAATTCACTTTGATTTAATTTATGATAAATAGTGTTCAACTTTTAATCAAATTGTTGTTGAACTCCCACTCAAAACAATATCCCTCACATTGTTTTAGTGATCACACGAACCAAATTCACCACATTAAAATCGATCATCACGAGAGTTGATGTAGCTTCAATGGCGAACAATCAACATGTTCATCATATCTACTATATGACTCATGCTTTACCTTTCGGTGATCCGTGTTCCAAGACCATGTCTGTACATGCTAGGCTCGTCAAGATCAAACCTTAGCTTCCGCATGAGCAAATCTGGCTTGCTCACGTTGTATACACTCGCAGAATCTAACACACCCGATCATCACGTGGTGCTTGGAAACAACGAGCTTTAGCAACGGTGCTTACTAAGGATGAACACTTTAAAACTTGAAATTGTGTGCTTGAGGGATCATCTTATAATGCTACCGCCGTTAACTAAGCAATACAAGATGCATAAAAGGATTAACATCACATGCAATTCATAATATGGGATATGATATGGCCTTTTTTCTTGTGCTTCCGATCTCCATCTTCAAGCACGAACATGATCTCCATCATCATCGGTGTGGCGTCAAGGTCAATGGCGCCGCTTCATGGTTGTCTTCCACCAGCATCAACTATTATAACTACTTTGAATAATAGACACGCAGGACTTAATGGAAACAACCATATGGCTCCTGTCGGTTGCCAACTTACAATAAGGAACATTGCATACATCATATATAATCACAATCATGGCTATATCACATTACATCACACCCCTGCAAAACAAAGTTAGACGCCTCTAATTTTCTTTGCATGTTTTTACGTGGTTTGGGGCTTTCAATAAGTATCGTTCTAACTTACGAAAGAGAACCACAACATTGATACTAGTATTGTCAATCACCCGTTGTAAATTGAATCTTAACTATTTTGGGAGAAATAGGCACCCGCAAAGCCACTTATGCAATACAAGTTGCATGTCAAGCGTGGAGCAAGTCTCATGAACGATGTCATGTAAGGTTAGCCCGGGCCGCTTCATCCCACCATCCCGCAAGATGCAAAGTACACAAGAAGCAATCGACAACAAAAGCATCAACGCCCACAATGACCATTGTGTTCTACTCATGCAACAGATCTACATATAGACACGGATCTGATACCACTGTAGGGGTTCGTAGCATGGAAAACAAAAAATTTCTACCGCATGCAAACAAACAAGCCAAGATATATCTACTAGGTTGTAGCAACGAGTCGATAGAAGAACTCACCCTCGAAGATTCCAAAGCGGTTAACGAGAGGAGAATCTCGTGGGTGATGTAGTCGTACTCTTTCCGATCTCAAGATCGCGTAGACGATCCTTCCGGCGCCATGCTCCCAGCGCCCCGCAATCGGTCACACGCTCGGATTTTGATGAAGACCTTCCTCTCCCTTGTTCCAGCAGGCAGCGGAGGTTGTAGCACTCTCCTCGCGATTCCGGCAGCACGAAAGCGTGGTACCGGAAGTAGAGGGGAGATATCGCAGGGCTTCGCCTTAAGCCAGAGCGAGTATGGTGGACTATGAGAGAGGCCTTGGCAATCTAGGGTTTAGAGGCGCCAAGGGAGGAGGCTAGCCGGCGGCTAGGGTTAGGGTTCACCCCAACTCGGCGAGTTGGTAGTGCCCTAGGCGGCGGCGGCAGGGGTTGGTGGCGCTGGCGGCTTGAGGCTAGGGTTTAGGTGGTGTTGGGTGTAGGGAAGAGGGGGCACCCCTACCCCTTCTTTTATAGGTGGGAGGGAGGCCCGGTTGGGAGGAGGGAGTCCTCCTCCAACTCCTCCTCCTTGGCCGGCGGGTGGAGGGAGTAGGACTTCCTCCCTAACTAGGTTTCCTACTCTCCCTCCACCAAGCAAACTTGCCGTTTGACTTTTCAAATGGGCGTTTGACTTTCAAACTAGGATTTGTATTCTTCCTTTATTTTTCCCAGCCATGATACCTAGTACATGATGCAATCATTCCATATTGTCATGACACATTCATGTACCCTTCCCCTCCGGAGTTCCTGACCTTCCGGACCCTTCTAGAACATTCCCGGTGAAAACACCAGAATCATTCCCCGACTCCGAAACAAGACTTTCCTTATATGAATCTTATTCTCCGGACCATTTCGGATCTCCTCGTGATATCCCGGATCCCATCCGAGACTCCGAACAACATTCGGTCTCTTACTCATCATTCCATAACTACTCAACAACATCGAATCCTTAAGTGTGTCTCCCTACGGTTCGTGAATTATGCGGACATGATCGAGACACTTCTCCGATCAATAACCAATAGAGGAATCTAGAAATTCATATGGCTCCCACATATTTATACGATTACTTTGCGATCGAATGAACCACTTACATACGATACCAATTTCCCTTTATCTCATGATAGTTTACTTATCCGAGGTTTTGATCGTTGGTATCTCTGCATACCTAGTTCAACCTCGTTACCGATAAGTACTCTTTTCTCGTTCCCGTGGTATGTGATGCCTTGTGATCCAGTCACATGCTTGCAAGATAATTGGATGACATTCCACCGAGAGGGCCCTGAGTATATCTATCTGTCATATGGATGGACAAATCCCACTCTTGATCCATGTGCCTTAACCCATACTTTCCGAATATCAATTCCACCTTTATAGCCACCCTGTTACGGTGTGGTGTTTGATGTCATAAAAGCATCCTTCCGGTGATGGTGATTAACATGATCTCATGGTCGAAGGAATTAGGTTACTATGTATCAGAAAGCTTATAGCAATTGAACTATATTAAATGACTTGATCTTTATGCTACGCTTAACTATAGGAGTATGTCCATCACATCATTCTCCTAATGATATGACCCTGTTGTTAATAACATCTCTATGTTCATGATCAGGAAACCATGATCATATATTAACCAACAAGCTAGTTTAACAAGAGGCTTTACTAGGGACTCTTTTATGTTTACAAATCACACAAGTATTAATGTTTCCGGTTAATACAATTATAGCATGGTATGTAAACATTTATCATAAGTATGAAGATATGATACTAACCACTTTATTATTGCCTCTTGGGCATATCTCCAACACTTTTTGTCTGGTATTGCATTGTTATGCCTTGCTCAGTTCATGTCAATTGCCCTACTGTAATTTTTTTACCCTTCATGCCATGTTGTTTATCTAAGGAGAGCACCTCTAGTGAACTATGGACCCAGTCCAATATTTACCATTGATACATCTTCCACTGTTACTTGTTTACTTTCTGCAAACCATTACCTTCCACACCATACGTTTAATCCTTTGTGTTGTGCAGGTTTCCACGTTGCTTGCAACACCTGTGTGATGTTTCCTTCCTCCTAATGGTTCGATAACCTCGGTTTCTTAATGAGGGAAAACTTGTTGTTGTGCTGCTTCACACCTTGCTCTTGGGGTTTCCTGACAAAGCACTACAAGTTGACGTAGTGCCATCAAGCTCTTTCTGGCGTCGTTGCCGGGGAGGCTAAGGACGTCTTCACAAGGGGAGTCCTTCTCAACCTTTCTCTTTACTTTGTTTTTAGTTTGCTTAGTTTTGTTTGCCTCTTTTTATCAAAAACTCCAAAAAAAAATAGTCTAGTTTGGTTTTCTTTCTTTATTAAAAAACACACAAAAATTAGTTCCTGCTCTAGCTGCTGCTATTTTTGGCTTGCTCCACTTTGCCAAAATGAACTCTGTTGAGAACACCAAGTTGTGTGACTTAACTAGCACAAAAAAATGATTTCCTTAGCACTCCTATTGCTCCACCTGCTCCTGATGCTACCTTTTATGAAATCAAGCCTGCTTTGTTGAATCTTGTGATGAGAGAGCAATTTTCTGGTGCTAGTTCTGATGATGTTGCTGCCCATCTCAATAACTTTGTTGAACTTTGTGAGATGCAAAAGTATAAGGATGTAGATGGAGATATTATTAAGCTCAAGTTGTTTCCTTTCTCCTTGAGAGGGAAATCTAAAGAACGGTTGCTATCTTTGCCTAGAAGTAGTATTAATTCTTGGACTAAGTGCAAAGATGCTTTTATTGGAAAGTACTATCATCCTGCTAAGATTATAACTATGAGAAGTGACATTATGAAATTTAAACAACTTGATAATGAACATGTTGCTCAAGATTGGGACAGAATGAAGTCTTTGGTTAAGAATTGTCCCACTCATGGACTCACTGCTTGGATGATTATCCAGACTTTTTATGCAGGTTTGAACTTCTCTTCAAGAAACCTGTTGGATTCAGCTGCTGGAGGTACCTTTATGAGCATCACTTTGGGTGCTCCAACAAAACTCCTTGATAATATGATGGTTAAATACTCTAAATGGCACACTGAGAGAGCTCCACACGATAAGAAGGTAAATTCTTTTGAAGAAACCTCCTCTTTGAGTGATAAGATTGATGTTATAATGGCTATGCTTGTTAATGGGAAAGCTCCTTTAGATCCAAACAATGTTCCCTTAGCCTCTTTGGTTTCTCAACAAGAGCAAGTTGATGTGAACTTCATTAGAAACAACAATTTCAACAACAATGCCTATAGGAATAATTTTGGTGGCAACAATAATGGCAATTCCTATGGAAAATCCTACAACAATGCTAGAAGTGCCCCTTCTGAACTTGAAGTCATGCTCAAAGACTTTATTAGTAAAAAAAACTGCCTTCAACATGACTGTGGAGGAAAAGCTTTTAACTGTTGAGAAAAATATTTCCTCTTTGTCTAAAGAACAGTCCTTCTTGATTAATAAAATGGCTGCTAAACCTGAAACCATGGAAAATACCTTTGCTACTGCTCATGCCATACAAGTTACTATTGATTAAAATGTTAGACTGTTAGCTCAACTTCATGCTAAGTGGGAAAGGGAAGCTAAAATTGATAGAAACAATAGTGTGTGCACCATCACTAGAATGGAGACCACCAAACCACAAGAAGCCCCTATTCCTCCTCCTACAATACCTAAGCCTAATGAATCTACTACTAGTGATGCTAATCTTGATTTTGATATAGATGGTTGCAATATTTCTAAAGTGATTCTGTTCTTGAAAAAGCTTGCTAGAAGTCCTGATGCTAGTGATATGCATGTTGCTTTCACCAAACACATTACAGATGCTCTTGTTAAGATTAAGGAAGATAAGCTAAAACACAAAGCTTCTATTCCTATAAAGTAGAAGATAGTTGGGAACCCATTATTAATATGCAAGTGAATGACTTTGATCTCAAAGCTTCATGTGATCTTGGTTCTAGTGTCTCTATTATGCCTAGGAAGACTTATGAAATGCTTGATTTGCAACCTTAAGAAGATTGTTATTTGGATGATCCACTTGATGATAATGCTAAGAAGAAACTAATGGGGAGTATTAATGATGTCCTCATCGTGGTTAACAATGCTTATGTCCCTGTTGACTTCTATGTTTTGGATGTTGAATGCAATGCTTCTTGTCCTATTACCTTGGGAAGACCTTTTCTTAGAACGGTTGGTGCCATCATGGATATGAACAAAGGCACCATTAAATATCAATTTACATTTAAGAAAGGTATTGAACACTTCCCTATGAGGAGAGATAGGTTGCTTTTTGCTCCTCCTTTGAAAGCAAGGTTTGATGTTAATGCTTCCTCATTTGAAAATACTTGATTTCTTGCTTCTTGTGCCTAACTTAAAGGCATTAAAGAAAAGTACTTGTTGGGAGATAACCCAAGAGTTTCCTTGAGTCTTGTAAGTTTTTACTTAAGTAATTACCTCTCCTTATCCTTTTTGTTTGCTTTTTGTGCCAAGAATGACCTCTAATGAGAGGGAAGTAAGATTTGGGGAGTTGTTGTCCTGAAATAGATTTCTGTCCTCCACCATAAAAATTCGTGAGGAGTCTCTGTAAGTCGGATTGATCTGAACATTTACGAACAAATCCCCTAGTATGTTAGATAACTTTCATTAGTTCAACAAGTTTTTATTTGAGCAACATAAGATTTTCAAAAAAATCGGTTTCTACCTGCTGGTCTGTTTTGACAGATTTCTGCCATTATTTACATTAGTTTCTTATTGATTCCCTTTTTATTTCTCTTTTGGTGAATTGAGATTTTTGAAGGAGTTTATACAATATCTTGTGTTTTTAGTGAAAAGTTTTGCTGTTCCAAAGCTTAGCCCAAAGGTCCATTATCTTTTGAATACACTAATGTTGCTAATGAAGATTGTGTGAAGTTTTGTATGAAGGTAAAATTTCAGGTGTAGAGAGGGAATAATGTAATGATATGAAGAATGCACAAAAGCTCAAACTTGGGGATGACACGCCGGTGTCACCCCAAAAAATATCCAAGAGGTACAAGCGTTAAAGCTTGGGGATGCCCAAGGGATCCCCTTCTTCATCAATTAAAAGCTCATGTCTTTCTAGACACTTCATTTTTATTGTTTCATGCACTATTGTATTGTTCTTGGAGCGTCTTAGTTTTTGTTTGGTTTGCTTAGTTTGATTATTTTGTTTGAATAAAGTATTTTGGACCCCCGTTCTCGCTGTGTTGTTTCAAATAAGTCGATTGGTGTTGGAAAGGA
The DNA here is from genome assembly GCA_030063025.1 of Avena longiglumis. NCBI lineage: Eukaryota > Viridiplantae > Streptophyta > Magnoliopsida > Poales > Poaceae > Avena > Avena longiglumis. Next base: position 141,806,988 of record CP125974.1, read on the forward strand.
GTAGAAAGTTCTTGCTTAAAAGTGCAAGTGGAGCTTGCATTGACTGTGACTTAGACTTGAGCATGACATGCTAGGTGTTGTTTTGACCTTATGACTAGTAATTATTGTTGTAGCATGACTTGTTACAAACAAATGGGATTGCTTAGTGTGCCTTGAAAGAATCATGTGTTGTTTTAGCATACAAAAGCATAGTATTATGGTATTCTCATTTGATTCTTTGTTTGGGTTGACTTGGAACATGCTGACACCATGTTATGACTATGAAAAAGTCACCATAGCCTCTATGATCATTTAGTCCTTGACTTGTAGTACCACTATATGCTTTGATTGGTAATGTTTTGTCGCTCTGCATGATTATGGCCATTATTGCTTGTTTAGTTGGTTGCTCCCAATCTTTTGCTAGCCTCCACTTGTATGAGTAAGCTCTACTCATGCTTCCAACTCCCAAGAAACCAAGTTATTCCAAAGTGTACACTATAAATTCCTATGCATGGTGTGTTACACCATTCCAAGTCTCTTTGTTATGTGAAAACTTAGTGATTAAAGCCCTCACAAACTTGATGACACACTTTATATTCTTTTCCCCTAATAAACTTGAACAATTGTGTCATCTATGTTGTATATGCTTGCACTTATACGTTGGAATTAGCAGAACTGTGCTGCCACAGGGAACGTTTTTAACATTGCACTTGTACTTTGTACACAGTTGATATCATGCTCATTTGTCTATGGATGTCACCGGTGTGAAATAAAGAGGGAGCTTGTAAGTCCATGGAGTTATGTATTTTGTGTTAGATAAACGTCTGGGCCGCTAGCCTAAGCCATGCCTAATCATTGTGGAAACTTGCAGCATCACCATAACGAGCTATCTGTGAAGCATCCTCAATAAAAAGCTATGCACATAGTAAACAAAAAGATCGCTGCGATGCTCATTGTCTGCTTGCCTTGTCATTTTGGTTATGGGATAGCTCCTCTACCATGTGCAAGGGGTACCCCGTTGGAGGTTCTCTATGATACGCATGTACTTACTATGATAAGAAATTACAGGTGACTGAAGTTGAGTAGCATGAGGTGTGACCCTCGTATTCAAGGGACTTGAGATTGCCAACTTATACTTTGTCAAGCATATACTCCATAGTTTGTTCACTTTAACCTTAATCACTTCAAGATGCTTATGATAGGGGCAATGAGGGCTGAAAGCTAATAAGTACCATAATTTTTGGAAGCTCTTTTTGAAACTTCAAATCCCTACTTCCTTTATGAAAGGCCTTTCTTCCACTATTATATTGAGTCTCCACCTTCTACCTTTAGGCATCATTAAGAGAGCATAGTTACCATTATGTGTGCAGTGTCCCAAAACTTATTGAATTGATGCATATTGTGATATTACTTGTTCTTGTGCTACTTGTATCTAGTCACTCTTATGAACTTTGAAGGTACCCTATGCATCTATTTGCTACTCTATGAGGGATAAGCTGAATTCCACTATGCCATGTTTTCTGTATGTGAAACAAACACATGTTTTTCATGTTGGAATTATGCCCTAGAGGCAATAATAAAGATGTTATTATTATAATTCTTGTTCATGATAAAGTTTATATTCCATGCTAGAATTGTATTAAGCGGAAACTTTAATACTTGTGTGGTTTGTGAACAACACCGTGTCCCTAGTACGCCTCTATGGACTAGCTCATTGATCAATGATGGTTAAGGTTTCCTAACCATAGACATGAGTTGTCAATTGATAATGAGATCATATCATTGGGAGAATGATATGGTGGATAGACCCAAACTAAGCGAAGCAATTAGATCGTTTCATCGTGTTCATCTTTGCGAAGCTTTTCCTATGTCAAATATTGTATTCCTTAGACCATGAGATAATGCAACTCCCTGGTACCGGAAGAAAGCTTTGAGGTCATCAAACGTCATCCTATGAGAGGGTGATCATAAAGGTGTCTCTCAGGTGATCGGAAAGTATCTGTTGGGTTCTATGTATCGAGATGGAATTTGTCCCTCCCAGGTCGGAGAGATATACTTCGGGCCCACTCGGTGTCGATATCAACACCGCTTGCAAGCATGTGGTTAAGGAGTTAATCACAAAGTGATATCGGATTACGGAACAAGTAAAGTACTTGCGTGAACGAGATTGAACTAGGTATGACGGTACCCGATCGAATCTCGGGCAAGTAAAATATCGCGAGACGAAGGAATATATATATGGGATTGATTGAATCCTGGCATCATGGTTCATCCGATATGATCATCGATGAATGTGTGGAGTCAATATGGGTGCCTGCAGACCTGTTGATTATTGATAGAAGATCATGTCTGCATATTCTCGAACCGCAGGTCACACACTTAACGTATCTCGACGCTAGGATAGATTGGATAAGTGGTTTATGAATTTTTGTTCGAGTCTCGGATGGGATCCGGGATATCACGAGAGGTTCGGAATGGTCCAGAGAATAAGATTCATATAAGGCGGTGCAGTTTTGGAGTTCGAATTGTTCGGGTTAATCGGTATTGTGGAAGCTTCTAGAACCTTCCGAAGGGACCAACGTGGCCCCACCTTCCGGGAGGGGCATGGGCCTATGAGGGAGTGTCCTGGCCGCATTGGGCCAGGGGCAAAAACCCCATAGGGCCCAGCCGATTCTAGAGAGATTTGACTCGTTTAAATCTCGGGATAGAATTTCTAGATAAGGAGAGTTTAAATCGTTTAAACTAGAGATAGGATTTCTAGATAAGGGAGAGTTTAAATTGTTTAAACTAGAGATAGGCTTGGAGGAGGGGCAGGCTGGCCGCCCCTCGATATATAGAGGGTGGTGCGCCCCCTCCCACACACACACCTTCCTCCAAGCCCTAGCTGCCTTGCTACCTTCCTCTCTCCTCCCGACTGTTTGTAGGCGAAGCCTGCAGCAGAAATTCTCCACCATATACACCACGCCGTCATGTTGTAGATCCAATCTATCTCTCCACCATACTCGTTGGTCCGAGGAAGGAGGAGACGTCGAGGTGCTGCACGTGTGCATATCACGGAGGCACCGCCACTTGTGGTGCTAGATCGGATCGGATCGCGAGGAGGAGAAGCGAGTACAACTACATCACCCACGTTCCGAGCGTTCGCTGTGCGAATCTTCAAGGGTATGAAGATCTAATCCAATCTCTCGTTGTTTGCATCTCCTAGATTAGATCTTGGCTTTCCCTCTTCGCATCCGTAGAAAATTTTGATTTACTATGGCGAAACCCTTCATTGGTATCGAGCTAGATCTATGCGTAGATGTGTTTCACGAGTAGAACGCAACATGGTTGTTGCGGGCGTTGATGTTTCTGTTGCAAGCCTCTTGTTTGTGTTCTTCTTATGACACGGGATAGTGAGATTGAAGCGGTCCGTGCCAACCTTACGCGACGCCGTCATGAGACCGGCTCCGCACTTGACGTGTGGCTTGTTCCACATGCGGCTGGTGGATGTCGGTTTCTCTCACTATAGTTGTCATGGGATTAACACGGAGTTTGGCAACCATAATATCACCGTTGTGGATTTCGTAGGTAAGAATCGTTCTTAGCATCTACTCCCATAAAGCCACGTAAAACATGCAACAACAAAGTAGAGGCGTCTAACTTGTTTTGCAGGAGTGTTTTCGTGATATGGTATGGCCCAAGATGTGATGTGTATATTGTATGCGATTATCATGTTTTGTAATGTTTCACGACTTGCATGTCGATGAGTACACAACCGGCGGAGCCATATGGTTGTCTTTATAATTGTGTATGACTGCGAGTCAACTTCTTATACGCCATGTAATAGCTTTACTTTATCGCTAAGTAGTTAGCAATAGTTGTAGTTGCTATTCGTGGTGGAGGCAATCATGGTGGAGTGATGGAGATCATGCCGAACGCACAAGATGGAGATCATTGCGAAGATTGGCTATACCATGTCACATAAAGTTATATATGCATGTGATGTTTATCCTTTTATGTATCTTATCATGCTTAGATCGACGGTAGCATTATAAGATGATTCCTCACTTAAAGATCAAGATAAAAATGTGTTCTCCCCAAGTATGCACCGTTGCGAAAGTTCGTCGTTTCCAAGCATCACGTGATGATCGGGTGCTGTAGACTCTACGCTCACATACAACGGGTGCAAGCCAGTTTTGCACACGCGGAAATACTTGGGTCTAACTTGACAAGCCTAGCATGTACATACATGGCCTCGGAACACAAGAACCGAAATGTTAAGCATGAGTCATATGAATGATATGATCGACACTTCGTTGTCCACCATTGAAACCACATCTCTTCTCGTGATGATCGGATTAGGTGTGGTGAATTTGGATCGTTTTCACTAAACAACTTGAGGGATGTTGAATTTAGTGGGAGTTCATCTAGTAATTTGATTAAGTTGAACTAGTTATCATGAACATAGTCTAATTTGTACTTGCAAATCATGTAGATCACATGTCCAAATCCAACTTCAACTTCAACGTTTTTGCGAGAAAGAAAAGCTTAGGAACAATGGGTCTAACTTCACCAATTGGTTCCGCAATCTAAGAATCATTCATGCGGCGGACAAAAGGACTATGTCCTTGGTAAAGCGTTATGACCCCCACTACAAGCTGCGCGGTGATGAGAAAGCTGTCATCGATCGGCGCAAAGATGATTATGGTGTGATTAAGAGCACCATGTTGTTTGCTATGGAACCGGAGCTTCAAAATCGTTTTGAAACCTATCCCGGGCCCTTTGAGATTCTCAAGGAGCTGAAAACCATGTTCCAGACTCAAGCCCGCTCGAGAGATATGAGATCTCGAGAAGTTCTTTAATCGCAAGATGGAGGAAGGGAGTTCCGTTAGTGAGCACGCCATAAAGATGTCGGGCTACACTCAGCCTTGAGCAACTGGAATGCACGATTCCAGAGGAGCTCAAGATTTACAGGGTTCTGCAATCACTCCCTCCCAGCTACAAAAGTTTTTTAGTGACTCACAATCAGATTGGTTCCACTGATATGATCACCGACCTCTTCGCAAAGCTGAAGGCTGCGAAAGTGGACATCAAAAAGGATAATCATGTGTTGATGGTCAACAAGCCCACCTTTAAGAAAGGTAAGGGAGCAAAGAAGCAATTCAAGAAGGGCGGCGGTGCGCAATGCCCTGGAGAAGAAGCTCAGTCCGTCCCAAGCCGACCTTCGAGTGCTTCTATTGCAAGGACAAGGGTCACTTTGGGCATCGTCCGAAGTACTTAGCGGACAAGAAGGCTGGCACCATCAAAGGTATATTTGATATACATGTTATTGCTGTTTTCCTTACTAGCCCTCGTTGTAGTGCACGGGTATTTGATACGGTTCGGTTGCTAATATTTGTAACTCAAACAGGAGCTACGGAATGACGACGGCTTGCGAGGGATGAGGTGACGATGCGCGTTGCAATGCATCAAGAGTTGATGTGATGGCCATCGCACGCTCTCCTTAGTTTTACCTTCGGATTAGTTTTAAACCTTAATAAATGTTATTATGTGCCTGCGTTGAGCATGAACATCATTTCCGGATCGTGTTTATTACAAGACGGTTATTCATTTAAATCGGAGAATAATGGTTGTTCTATTTATATGAGTAACATCTTTTATGGTCATGCACCTCTTGTGAATGGTTTATTTCTTCTAAATCTCGAAAGGGATGAAACACACATCCATAACATTGAGGCTAAGAGATGCAAAGTAGATAGTGATAATACTACTTATTTGTGGCAATGTCATCTAGGTCATATTGGAGTAAAGCGCATGAAGAAACTCCATTCTGATGGACTTTTGGAGTCTCTTGATTTTGAATCATTTGACACATGCGAACCATGCCTCATGGGCAAGATGATCAAAACCCCGTTCTCCGGTATGATGGAGCGAGCAACGGACTTGTTGGAAATCATACATACCGATGTATGCGGACCGATGAGTGTTTCGACGCGCGGTAGATATCGCTATTTCCTCACTTTTACCGATGACTTAAGTAGATATGGGTATATCTATTTAATGAAACATAAATCTGAAACGTTTGAAAAGTTCAAAGAATTTCAGAATGAATTGGAGAACCATCATAACAGAAAGATTAAGTTTCTACGATCCGATCGTGGGGGCGAATATTTGAGTTATAATTTTCTCACGCATCTTAAAGCAAGCGGAATTGTTTCGCAACTCACGCCACCCGGAACACCACAGCGCAATGGTGTGTCTGAACGCCGGAATCGAACCCTATTAGATATGGTCCGATCGATGATGTCTCTTACTGATTTGCCGTTATCATTTTGGGGTTATGCATTAGAAACCGCTGCATTCACTTTAAATAGGGCTCCATCTAAATCCGTTGAGACGACACCGTATGAACTGTGGTTTGGTGCTAAACCTAAGTTGTCGTTTCTTAAAGTTTGGGGATGCGGCTTACGTCAAGAAGTTGATGCCGGACAAGCTCGAATCCAAAGCGGAGAAATGCGTCTTCATAGGATACCCTAAGGAAACTATTGGGTATACCTTCTATAACGGAACCGAAGGCAAAGTGTGTATCGCGAAGAACGGTTCCTTTCTTGAGAAGGGGTTTCTCTCGAAAGAAGTGAGTGGGAGGAAAGTAGAGCTAGACGAGGTTATTGAACCTTCTCTTGAATTGGAGAGTAGCGCGCACACTGAATTGTTCCAAAGCTTTGCACCAACAATAGAGGAAGCTAATGACAAGGATCATGAAGCTTGGACGATGCACTACTCTTGAGGTCGACAAGGTCGTGCCCCTCCGAGTGGTACGGCAACCTGTCTTGACCGTCTTGTTAGTAGAAGACAGTGAACCTACGAACTATGAGGAAGCGATGATGAGCCCAGACTCTGAGAAATGGCTAGAAGCCATGAAATCCGAATTGGGATCCATGAGCGAAAACCAAGTATGGACTTTGGTGGACCCTCCTAGCGACCGAAAGGCCGTTGAGTGCAAATGGATATTCAAGAAGAAAACGGACGCGGATGGTAATGTTACTGTCTATAAAGCACGGCTTGTCGCGAAAGGTTTTCGACAAGTTCAAGGTGTTGACTACGATGAGACTTTCTCTCCCGTAGCGATGTTTAAGTCCATTCGGATTTTATTAGCAATTGCTGCGTTTCATGATTATGAAATATGGCAGATGGATGTCAAGACTGCTTTCCTCAATGGCAACATTTATGAAGAGTTGTATATGATGCAACCCGAAGGTTTTGTCGATCCTAAGGATGCTAGTAAATTATGCAAACTTCAGCGTTCCATTTATGGACTGAAGCAAGCATCTCGGAGTTGGAACCTTCGTTTTGATCAAGTGATCAAGAGCTTTGGATTTGTTCCAAATTGCTCTGAGCTTGCATCTACAAGAAAGTGAGTGGGAGCTCGGTGGCGTTTACGGCATCGTATGTGGATGACATATTGATTATCGGAAATGACATCAACATGCTTAACGATGTGAAGAGTTATTTGAACAAGTGTTTTCAATGAAAGACGTAGGTGAAGCTGCTTATATATTGGGCATCAAAATCTATAGAGATAGACAAAGACGCTCGATAGCTTTAAGCCGAGTACATACCTAGACAAAGTTCGAAAACGTTCGAGAATGGATAAGGCAAAGAAAGGTTCAAAGGCCTATGTTGTCAGGTAAGATATTGAGCAAGGCTCAGTGTCCAGCTACGGTAAATGATAGGGAAGCTATGAGCAAAGTGCCTTATGCCTCGGCCATAGGTTCCATCATGTATGCCATGCTGTGTACTAGACCGGATGTGTCCAATGCTCTTAGTTTGACGAGCAGATATCAAAGTGATCCAGGAGTGGAACACTGGACAGCCGTGAAGAACATCCTAAAGTACCTAACTAGAACTAAAGAAATGTTCTTAGTCTATGGGGGTGATGAACAGCTTGTCGTAAAAGGTTACGTCGATGCTAGTTTCGACACCGACAAGGATGATTCTAAATCTCAGACAGGATACTTTATATTTTGAATGGAGGAGCTGTGAGCTGGAGAAGCTGCAAGCAAAGCGTGATCGCGGGATCTACAGTAGAAGCGGAATACATGGCTGCTGCAGAAGCGTCAAGTGAAGGAGTTTGGATCGAAACTTCATCATCGAAGCTTGGCGTGGTTCGAGTGCATTGGACCCACTAGAGATATTGTGTGACAACACCGGCTGCCATAGCACTCGCTAAGGAACCAAGATATCATCCAAAGACCAAGCATATCAATCATAAGTTTCATATAATCCGAGATTATATAGCGGATGGAGATCTCAAGATTAGCAAAGTACATACGGATCTGAATGTCGCAGATCCATTGACTAAACCTCTTCCACGTGTAAAACATGATCAACACCTCAGTGCCATGGGTGTGAGATTGTTGCCAAATGTAAACTAGATTATTGACTCTAGTGCAAGTGGGAGACTGTTGGAATTATGCCCTAGAGGCAATAATAAATATGTTATTATTATAATTCTTGTTCATGATAAAGTTTATATTCCATGCTAGAATTGTATTAAGCGGAAACTTTAATACTTGTGTGGTTTGTGAACAACACCGTGTCCCTAGTACGCCTCTATGGACTAGCTCATTGATCAATGATGGTTAAGGTTTCCTAACCATAGACATGAGTTGTCAATTGATAATGAGATCAAATCATTGGGAGAATGATATGGTGGATAAACCCAAACTAAGCGAAGCAATTAGATCGTTTCATCGTGTTCATCTTTGCGAAGCTTTTCCTATGTCAAATATTGTATTCCTTAGACCATGAGATAATGCAACTCCGGAAGAAAGCTTTGAGGTCATCAAACGTCATCCTATGAGAGGGTGATCATAAAGGTGTCTCTCGGTGATCGGAAAGTATCATTGGGTTGTATGTATCGAGATGGAATTTGTCCCTCCCAGTCGAGAGATATACTTGGCCCACGGTGTCGATATCAACACGCTTGCAAGCATGTGGTTAAGGAGTTAATCACAAAGTGATATCGGATTACGAACGAGTAAAGTACTTGCTGTGAACGAGATTGAACTAGGTATGATGGTACGACGATCGAATCTCGGGCAAGTAAAATATCGCGAGACGAAGGAATATATATGGGATTGATTGAATCCTGGCATCGTGGTTCATCGATATGATCATCGATGAATGTGTGGGAGTCAATATGGGTGCCTGCACCCGTTGTTGATTATTGATAGAAGATCATGTCGCATATTCTCGAACCGCAGGTCACACACTTAACGTATCTCGACGCTAGGATAGATTGGATAATTGGTTTATGAATTTTTGTTCGAGTCTCGGATGGGATCCGGGATATCACGAGAGGTTCGGAATGGTCCGGAGAATAAGATTCATATAAAGTGCAGTTTTTGGAGTTCGAATTGTTCCGGGTTAATCGGTATTGTACCGAAGCTTCTAGAACCTTCGGAAGGGGACCAACGTGGCCCCACCTTCGGGAGGGGCATGGGCCTATGAGGGAGTGTCCTGGACGCATTGGGCCAGGGCACAAGGCCCCATAGGGCCCAGCCGATTCTAGAGAGATTTGACTCGTTTAAATCTCGGGATAGAATTTCTAGATAAGGGAGAGTTTAAATCGTTTAAACTAGAGATAGGATTTCTAGATAAGGGAGAGTTTAAATTGTTTAAACTAGAGATAGGCTTGGAGTAGGGGCAAGGGCTGGCCGCCCCCCCTCTATATATAGAGGGGTGCGCCCCCCCTACACACACACCTTCCTCCAAGCCCTAGCTGCCTTGCTACCTTCCTCTCTCCCTCCCGACTGTTTGTAGGCGAAGCCCTGCAACAGAAATTCTCCACCATATACACCACGCCGTCGTGTTGTAGATCCAATCTATCTCTCCACCATACTCGCTGGTCCGAGGAAGGAGGAGACGTCAGTCTTTGCGTGTGCATCTCACGGAGGCACCGCCACTTGTGGTGCTAGATCGGATCGGATCGCGAGGAGGAGAAGCGAGTACGACTACATCACCCACGTTCCGACGAACGTTCCGCTGTGCGAATCTTCAAGGGTATGAAGATCTAATCCAATCTCTCTCGTTGTTTGCATCTCCTAGATTAGATCTTGGCTTTCCCTCTGTTCGCATCCGTTGAAAATTTTGATTTACTATGACGCGAAACCCTTCATTTCAATGTATGTTATTCATGATATTTGTTTGTAGCCTTTCATGTTGCATGCATAGTTACTTTGTCTTATTGTTAGAACTCCATCTTTTGTGCACATGTTTAGAGTTCTTTGATCCCAGCTTTCAATGCTTGCAAATGGTTTGATATTGGTTTTGACAGTGCATGTCACCTCAAAAATTATTCTTTTATCACTTACCTACTCGAGGACGAGCAGGAGTTAAGCTTGGGGATGCTTGATATGTTGGAAACGTATCTATAATTTTTGATGCTCCATGCTTGTTTAGTATCTACTTTGCTTTGCTTTGCTTTGTCTACACTTTGAGGTGTTTTTATATCTTTTCTGGAACTAACCTATTAACAAGTTGCCACAGTGCCAGTTTCCTGTTTTCTTCTGTTTTGGGTTCCAGAAAGGCAGAAAATCAATATTCTCGGAATTGGACGGGACAAAAGCCAAAGTCAATATTTTACCGTGGGCGTCATGAAGTCAAGAGGAGAGACGGAGGGGTGAGCGAGGGCCGCCACACCCCCCCTAGGCGTGGGTGGGCCCACCCCGTGCCTGGGTAGGGTGTAGGCCCTCCGGCCACCTCCCAACCTCGCCTCTTCGCCTATAAGAAGCCCCTGATGCAGAAACCCTAGGCACCCAATCAAAACTCCACAAAACCTTCTTCCCGGCACCCTACCAGAGGGGAGATCATCCCGGTGGTCTTCTTCTTCATCATGCCAGCCTCCGGTATGAAGCGTGAGTAATTCCACCTTGGACTACGGGTCCATGTAGTAGCTATATGGTTGTATCTCCTCCTTGTGCTTTCATGTATAGATCTTGTGAGATCTGTTCATGATCAAGATCTAATTTATTTGTAATCATGCATGTTGTGTCTGCGGGGATCCGATGGATATTGAGATTACTATGTCATATTGATTAATGGTTTTGTCTATTTGATACTATCATGTTTGTGTTGTTTGTGATCTTGCATGCTATCCATTGTTAGTAGCTATCTTGGCCAAGTAGTTGCTAGTGACTCCAAGATGGGTATTTATGCTCGATAGTGGGTTCATGCCTCTAGTTTCCAAGGGAAGTGACAGAAATCTCTTCGGTTGTAGATGTGATGTTACTACTAGGGAGAAAACAATGGTCTCTTGTTCATAGAACAAGTGGATTGTTTACCTTACACACTTTGCTTAAAGCAGTTGTCTGTTTCTTGCAACTTAATATCGGAGGGGGTTCGGATGATAACCTGAAGGTGGATGTCTAGTCATAGATGCAGTTGGATGATGGTCTATGTATATTGTTGTACTGCCCCATCGAATCTCATAGGATTTTTTGTCAGGTATTGCATTGTTATGCCTTGCTTAGTTCCTGTCAATTGCCCTGCTGTAATTTTTTTACCCTCCATGCCCATGTTGTTTATCTAAGGAGAGGACCTCTAGTGAACTATGGACCCCGGTCCAATCTTTACCATTGATACATCTTCCATTGTTACGTTTTTACTTGCTGCAAACCATTACCTTCCACACCATACGTTTAATCCTTTGTTACAACAAACCGGTGAGCTTTACAACCTCACTGAGTCGTTGGGGAAAAAGTCTTGCAACACCTGTGTGAAGTTTTCTTCCTCCTACTGTTCGATAACCTCGGTTTCTTATTGAGGGAAAACTTGCTGTTGTGCTACTTCACACCTTGCTCTTGGGGTTTCCCAATGACGCATTGCAAGTTGACGCAGTGCCATCAAAGTTGCAAGATGGTTTGCGAGAGCAGGGACACCACTACGGCCAGTTTGAGGGAGATGCCACCGGAGCCCAGTCCTTCGGCATCTCCAACAAACTGTTCATAGAGGCACTCCCTTATATGTGACCACGCGTGTTTGGAGATCAGATCTTTATAGTTTGGGAAAGTCGTAGTACGAATCGGAACTAAAGGCCCCCTATGTTATGTGCCGAATCGCGACATAGTTTGTGATATCATACGATGAGCCAAAACGCCACATAGTTCTTTCAGGAAAAAGAATACAACTCAGGATATTTATTAATATTAAAAACCTGGACAAACCGGGACTATCTAACACTCAGGACTAAAGTCGCCCCTTTAGTCATAATCATGCCTAGTCCTATAGTACGTATCTTCAGGGTCTTCTTCGTCATTGTCATCGTCATCGTCGTCGTTGCTAGGCGCACGCGACTGGATCCTCAGCCCAGCCATGGCATATTGTGGGGTCACCTTCCACTCCAGCCTCGGATTCATGACGCGTGGGGGAGGGGCTCCTAGATGACGACGCCTTCAACACTGCCACCTTTCTTATGGCTCTTGTGCGGCTGCAGGTACCATATGCGAGGATGGTCTCCCCCGACATTGTAGCGCATCACGCTGATGATAGTCCAGTTCGCCCACCACAAGCGGCGGCTGGTTTCATTGTGGTTCACCGGGGGTGGGTCGTCACCCTCGTACCTGGAGAGCTCTCTTTCTCGCCGGTTACTAAAAAAGGCATTCCAGGTGTCATAGTTGTCGGGATCCCACTGGTGATCCATACGCTGCTCCGGCGTGAGCTCGTGGTAGAAGTGGTTCGTGATGGTCGCCTGGAGTGCGGAACCTTGAGGGACAGGAGGGACAGGAACCCTCGGCCAAAGATCCGGCCAGGCGGCCGGTAGCCTGGAGGGCAAGGGTAGCTGGAGGCGCACAGCGCCTCGGTCTCCTCGAGGGTCAGAATGGCCCAGTAGGCGCTGTCCATTGTTGTGAGAGAGGAAGGTGTGGATGTGTTGATAGCGATGGCGCGGTCGGCCTAGATATAGAGGAAAAGGGCGGGAAAACATGACGGGAAGCGGTGAGAAATGGCAAGAAATATCTTTAGTCCCGGTTAGTGGCTACAACCGGGACTAAAAGCTTCGGTCAGAGGGAAAGGGCGGGAAAACATGGCGGGAAGCGGTGGGAAATGGCGGGAAATATCTTTAGTCCCGGTTAGTGGCTACAACCGGGACTAAAAGCTTTGGTCAGAGGGAAAGGGCGGGAAAACATGGAGGGAAGCGGTGGAAAATGGCGGGAAATATATTTAGTCCTGGTTAGTGGCTACAACCGGGACTAAAAGCTTCGGTTAGAGGGAAAGGGCGAGAAAACATGGTGGGAAGCGGTGGGAAATGGCGGGAAATATCTTTAGTCTCAGTTAGTGGCTCCAGCTTCGGACAGAGGGAAAGGGCGGGAAAACATGGCGGGAAGTGGTGGGAAATGGCAGGAAATATCTTTAGTCCCGGTTAGTTGCTACAACCGGGACTAAAAGCTTCAGTCAGAGGGAAAGTTAGTACAATTATTTTTATAAAACAAAAAAAATAACAAAATGATATACATATGTACGTATTGATTGCATCTAAAAAACCGCCGAAGGAAAAATTCAGAATACATCATATGACTTGCTTATGACCGTGTGGCCTTAACCATGGAGCATCTTCATCAAGTAACATGATGCTTGGGTCATCCTTCACTACAAACGACGGAATTTCATGAAACTTGTCATAATCTTTTGACATCTCTGTCTTGTCCTCCACTCCTACGATGTTTCTTTTCCCTGAAAGAACTATGTGGTACTTTGGCTCATCATTTGGTGATGTATTCGTTTGCATATATTTTCTTTTTCTTGGTTTGGTAGACATGTCCTTCACATAGAAAACCTGAGACACATCGTTGGCTAGGACGAATGGTTCGTCCATGTACGCAATATTGTTGAGATCCATTGTTGTCATTCCGTATTTTTTGTCTACCTCAACCCCGCCTCCTGTTAGCTTGACCCATTTGCACCGAAACAAAGGGACCTTCAAAGAAGGTCCATAGTCAAGTTCCCATATCTCCTCTATGTAACCATAATATGTGTCCTTTGACCCATTGTCGTTTGTTGCATCAAAGCGGACACCACTGTTTTGGTTGGTGTTCTTTTTATCTTGGGCGATCATGTAAAATGTATTCTCATTTATCTCGTACCCTTGGAAAGTCCATATAGTCGAAGATGGTGAGCTGGCCAACAAGTACAGCTCAACACAAACAGTGTTGTTATTCATGAGATGTGTTTGCAACCAACCGCCAAAAGTCTTCATGTGTTCATCTCTAATCAAGGAGTCAGGCTTTCCCGGGTTGTTTAAGCGTACAATATTCTTGTGTTCCTTTATATACGAAGCTGCCAAGGTGGTATTTTGCATAACCGTGTAGTGTGCTTGAGTGAAAGAATGGTTGTCCCTACATATTATTGATTTCCTTCCTAGTGTGCCTTTTCCACCTAGTCTCCCCTGATGCCGTGATTAAGGAACACCATTCGACTTAATGTTAGGAATAAAGTCAACACGAAATTCAATGACCTCCTTTGTTCCATAGCCCTTCGAGATGCTTCCTTATGGCCTAGCACGGTTATGAACTTATTTCTTCAAGACTCCCATGAACCTCTCAAAGGGGAACATATTGTGTAGAAATACAGGACCCAAAATGGTAATCTCGTCAACTAGGTGTACCAGTAGATATGTCATAATATTAAAGAAGGATGGTGGGAACACCAGCTCAAAACTTACGATACACTGGACCACATCATTTTGTAACCTCGGTAGAATTTCTGGATCGACTACCTTCTGAGAAATAGCATTGAGGAATGCACATAGCTTCACAATAGGCAGTCGAACATTTTCCGGTAGAATCCCCCTTAATGCAACCGGAAGCAATTGCGTCATAAGCACGTGGCATTCATGGGACTTTAGGTTCTGAAATTTTTTCTCTGCCACATTTATTATTCCCTTTATATTCGATGAGAAGCCAAACGGGACCTTCATACTGCTTAGGACTTCAAAAAAAATTCCTTCTCTTCTTTGGTAAGAGCATAGCTGGCAGCACTTAGACGTCCTTTATCTGTCTTTATTGGATGCACGCCGTCTCGGTCTTTCATACCTTGCTGGTCCTGCCGTGCTTCTGGTGTATCTTTTGTCTTTCCATACACGCCCATAAAGCCTAGCAGGTTCACGCAAAGATTCTTCGTCACGTGCATCACGTCGATTGCAGAGCGGACCTCTAGAACTTTTCAATAGGGTAGCTCTCAAAATATAGATTTCTTCTTCCACATGGGCACATGTCCGTCAGCGTCATTTGTAACAGATTGACCGCCAGGGCCCTTTCCAAAGATTACTTCTAGATCCTTGACCATACCAAATATATCATCACCAGTACGGCGGATAGGCTTCTTCCGGTGATCTGCCTCACCATTGAAACGATTTCTTTTCTTTCTTGCGGGATGTCTGGCCGAAAGAAATCGACGATTCCCCAGGTACACATTCTTCCTACCTTTATCCAAATATATACTTTCAGTATCATCTAAACAATGCGTGTATGCATTGTATCCCTTGTTTGACTGTCCTAAAAGGTTACTAAGAGCAGGTCAATCATTGATGGTTACGAACAACAACGCCCGTAGGTCAAATGGCTCCTGTTTGTGCTCATCCCACATACGAACACCTTCATCGCGCCACAACCGTAGTAGTTCTTCAACTAATGGCTTTAGATACACATCAATGTCATTGCCGGGTTGCTTCGGGCCTTGGATGAGCACTGGCATCATAATGAACTTCCGCTTCATGCACAACCAAGGAGGCAGGTTATATATACATAGAATTACAGGACAGGTGCTATGGCTGCAGCTCTGCTCTCTAAAAGGATTCATGCCATCTGTACTTAGACCAAACCTTAAGTTCCTTGCATCATCTGCAAAACCATGGGTCCCACAAGAGCTCTAGTCCCGTCTTGTGTTACCAGCCGGGACTAGAGATTGCCCACGGACCGGGACTAGTCCCGTGGCGCCGGGACTAGAGTTTACAGACCGGGTCCAGACAGGACCGGGACTAGAGGCTGGAGCAGCTCAAAACGAAAAGGTCGTTTTTCTACTAGTGTATGAAACACACCCTAAACTAACTTAATTACATTTGGTATACTTTTGTCATGTGTTTACTTGATTTTGATTGACCCTGCACTAATCAGTGCTCCCTCCATTCTGAAATAGTATAACATGTTTTAGAAAGCCACAGTATTTACGAACATTGGAGTATATATCTAATTATTTATTTTTTATCGGATATATCTAATTATTTATGAAGTCTTTAGAATTCTTAATCATGGTAGTGCAGTCAAGGTTGAGCCACCATCTAAAATCTATCAAGTACCAACATCGTCTTTTAGACGATCTTGACACTACTACTCAATCTTTTATGTTTGATAATGCATACGTTTGGAACACATCAAGCACCTTCCCTCTTCGACCATTATACACACACACTCTCAGTACAGTGAAAGCTCACCAACAAAGAGTTGGCTTTGGATCCTATGGATCGTCTGTTTTCTGTGCAAATAATGAAGCCAAAATGAAAAGTTGGGCTAAAAGCATACTTTAAAAGATCAGACCGGTGATCGAACCGAGGCTAGCTCTCGGTTTAGGTTTTTTCTTTCTGTTGAACCACTAGTTCATGGTTGCTTTACGGTATTTTAACATGTGAGATAATGTACTTCCTTCGATCCATAGTAGTTAACTTGGATTTATCAAAATTTGAATGAACCTACATATAAATGGTGTCTAGATTCATCCGCAAACATGAGTCAACTAATGTGGGTCGGAGGGAGTATTATTTTTAGGGAGTGCCTAAATCTCAGACGCCTGAAAACTAATTATGTCTAAGTTGCTGATGTCATCTTAATATTTCTGCTAAAATCTCAGTTGCAATCTAGTTGCAACTCATAATATTTATACTAATTCTCAGTTACAACCTAGTTGCAACTCATTAAATTCTCGGTTACACCCTAGTTATAACTTATGCGTAACTTTCACTTTACAACAATCACGAGGTAAATCGAACGGTGAAAGAGACAACTGAGATCTAAAAAGTTCTCATGCGCGCTTGAGAACTAGCAAAAGTCAGACTTGACAACTTGGCACAATAAATTCACAAAATAAAGTACTAGTACTAACAACTTGCAAGCATCAAACCAGGCAGCAACGCATGCACAATTGTACATATACACCATACACGTGCACGTAAGCATGCGGCAAACTAGGTTAGCTAGCAACAGGCAACGCACAAGCACAATTGCACTTGCACATACACAATTGCATGCAGTTGCCAGCAACAGGCCAATAGGGGCAACAGGCCAGCCATGCAACAGCATGACAGCGACAGGCCAGGGAGATGCTTCTCCTCAAGGCGTGAAGGTGGCTGGCGGGTCGCGGGACTAGCGGCGGCCACTTTATCCGGCCTTTTCCGGTTCGATGGCGCGGACAGTACAATATGCTTAACAAACCGATGAGGTGTCTAAAAAAACCAATGAGGCCTTCGGTTCTGGGATTTTTCTGGTTCAATCAGCTAACAAGTCCATCTTTACGACAATTACCACTGATCACTTCATAGAGGTAAGCTATATCTTTACAGCATGAAAATCAACTACTCCCTCCGTTTAGAAATATAAGATGTTTTAGATTTGTGAAAAAGATGTATCTAGACATGTTTTAGTGTATAGATTCAATGAATCTATACACTAAAAGGTGTCTAGATACATCTCGTTCACAAACCTAAAACATCTTATATTTTCAAACGAAAGGGAGTATCACGTTACAACCCCTTGAAAAACTGCTATGTGCTCGGTAGTATTTCCATATATACTGCAGGTACGGTGCACAGGCATGCAGAATTTGTCAACCTCATCTAGAATTGCTTACATATAGTTTCGGCGACAAGAATGCTCATATTCCGGGTGCGAACAATCATTCAATGGTCATGTGCCAGTGTCGTGTTCTTGTTGACGGTGGTTACTCAAAGTTCTTTTTAGTGAATAAAAATCATGAGTTAGACCTTGTTGGACTCGTCAATATCGGTCCACATGGCATACTCTCTTTCTAAAGGTTTTGCCTAGGAGTCGTACTTTCGTTGTTCCATTATATGACATGGGGGTCATGGTAGATTTGAGGAGACATTGATGTCGAGGCTATTTCTTTTTTCTGCGGGTAACGATATTTCTTTTAGATGGACCTGAATTTTTTTTTTTGTTGATTTGATTGGCATCGATGTTTAGCTCTTTCTTGGCTTTGATGAATAATCGTTGATCTCGAGTGAGAGGCTAGGAGTCATCTTCCTTTTCCCAAAAGGATACATGCATGAGAGATGGTCCGTGCATGCATGACGAGCTAGCTAGGTTTCGAACCTCCTTTCCACGGCCGCTTAATTAGATGAATCGGTGGTGCATGAGGCGCCACACAACATTTCGTTTTAGGTGCTACATGGTCCTTCCCCGTTTCAAAATAGATGTCCTTTTGAATTACGCACATAATTCCTCTTTAGGCCACAGAAGCAATGCATTCAAACCGAATTAATTAGGTGTTTTGACATGGCATAAAATAAGATCGAATACGGTGACTAGAATTACATTATGTAAGTGTAAAAACAAAGAATAAAGAAACTGAAATGATTTCTTATTGGGAAACATGGATATATAGCATAAATCATGAAACCGTAAAGTTGATACTAATGATCATGCTAGTTACGGACGTGTTTTCAAGGGTACATATCTTCCCTTTGGAGATCATCTTCACTCGCAAACTAAGCACGTGCTTATATACATGCATACATATATGATGTACATATATGCATCCGACACGTAAAATGTCTATCTAAGGAGAATATTGTTAGTTGTATTTAAGGCACGTGGAGTATATGCATATCTGTGGTGTGCGGTGTGAACGACATCCTCGGTCCTGAAAGTTCTGTTTTCACTACAGGAATGGGAAACTACGCCGACGGCCAGCCGCTACGCCGACGGCCAAACATCGGGGCCGTCGGCGTAGCCTTAGTCTAGGCCAGCTCCGCCAAGCAGCCGTCGGCGTAGAATTGCCCTCGGCATATCCTATGCTACGCCGACGGCTGCCCTCGGCGTAGCATACGCCGACGGCTGCCCTCGGCGTAGCTATTTTTTATTTTATCTCGTTAAACTTTGAAAAATCATAACTAAATCATTCTAATTCGGAAAAATACAAATAATATATCAAAATTTGCAGAAAAATAAGACCTATCTATCTACACTCAAATATTACACATTTATAAATAAAAATTAAGTAAAACATAAGACATTATATATAGTTTAAAACGGGCATAAAAAATTTAAAAATGATCGAAACAATGCGAAACCTTCGCGTGGTGTTATATTATGTGACATAGTTAGAAGGAAAAATATCAAACTTGGTATATTGATTATGTCTCAAAGAAACCTTCACAAAATGACCTATCTCATTCGAGGTTTCTTGGCTTTCGGGTCAAATGACCAATGTTATGGCTAGAATCAAGGCATAGTTTGTGATAATGTGCCCATATTGTGCATACACATGCATCATGGGATGGCGAACAATGTTGCAGGACAAAGTTTTCCTTGTCGTCGCACCAAAAAGGCATTTCCCATTTTCGGAGCACAAAAAACGGACGATTTTGTAAAGCAACCACCAAATGGCTAGTTCAAAATGGTACCACCACATTTTACAAAAATACTATACCACCTTATATAGACAATGTCCCAATACGAGAATCCGAAACCTTTCCGTCCACCTCTGGTGAAAAAGACAAATTTCTGCCGAATCGGCAGAAAGTGGGTCAGATATGAACTACAGGTACATGATCCGATGCTCATGTTTTTTTACGAAAATCATTTTTAGGTTCACAATATGCTATTTTATCAAAGATCCAATGCAAGTTTAGCGAGCCTCGGCCCCGAGCTAAGAATCTTCATGCCCGCCGTTCGACAAAGTTTGACGATAGTTTAAAACGGGCATAAAAAAATTAAAAATGATCGAAACAATGCGAAACCTTCGCGTGGTGTCATATTATGTGACATAGTTATAAGTAAAAATATTAAACTTGATATATTGATTATGTCTCAAAAAAACCTTCACAAAATGACCTATCTCATTCGAGGTTTCTTGGCTTTCGGGTCAAATGACCAATGTTATGGCTAGAATTAAGGCATAGTTTGTGATAATGTGTCCATATTGTGCATACACATGCATCATGGGATGGCGAACAATGTTGCATGAGGAAGTTTTCCTTTTCGTCGTACCAAAAAGCCATTTCCCATTTTCCGAGCATAAAAAACGGACGATTTTGTGAAGCAACCACCAAATGGCTAATTCAAAATGCTACCACCATATTTTACTAAAATAATTTACCACCTTATATGGACAATGTCCCAACAGGGGGTTCCGAAACCTTTCCATCCACCTTTAGTGAAAAAGACAAATTCCTGCCGAATCGGTAGGAAGTGGGTCAGATATGAACTACAGGTACATGATCCGATGCTCATGTTTTTTTACAAAAATCATTTTTAGGTTCACAATATGCTATTTTATCAAAGATCCAATGCAAGTTTAGCGAGCCTCGGCCCCGAGCTAAGAATCTTCATGCCCGCCGTTTGACAAAGTTTGACGATAGTTTAAAACGGGCATAAAAAATTCAAAAACGATCGAAACAATGCGAAACCTTCGCGTGGTGTCATATTATGTGACATAGTTATAAGTAAAATATTAAACTTGATATATTGATTATGTCTCAAAAAAACCTTCACAAAATGACCTATCTCATTCGAGGTTTCTTGGCTTTCGGGTCAAATGACCAATGTTATGGCTAGAATGAAGGCATAGTTTGTGATAATGTTTCCATATTGTGCATACACATGCATCATGGGATGGCGAACAATGTTGCAGGAGGAAGTTTTCCTTTTTGTCGTACCAAAAAGCCATTTCCCATTTTTCGAGCATAAAAAACGGACGATTTTGTGAAGCAACCACCAAATGGCTAATTCAAAATGCTACCACCATATTTTACTAAAATAATATACCACCTTATATGGACACTGTCCTAACAGGGGGTTCCGAAACCTTTCCATCCACCTTTGGTGAAAAACACAAATTCCTGCCGAATCGGCAGGAAGTGGGTCAGATATAAACTACATGTACATGATACGATGCTCATTTTTTTTACAAAAATCATTTTTAGGTTCACAATATGCTATTTTATCAAAGATACGATGCAAGTTTTCCTTTTCATCGCACCAAAAAGCCATTTTTCATTATCCGAGCGCAAAAAGGGAATTTTCTAAAGCAACCACCAAATAGATAATTAAAAAACGGAGGGTTTGTGATTAGTTGATATGGATATCATATTTGGATTCCTCTCATTTTTCTGATCAATTTAGACATATTATTTGTTAAATTCCGATTTATAGATTTAAAGATATTAATTATTCCATATTAAATAGAAAAATACAAAAAAGTAAAATTATTATATTTTTATTTGAATTCAATAATATTTTTACTTATTCATTAATGTTTATTTAAATAATTGTTTGTAATTTCAAAAAATACAAACATGTGACATGTTGATATAAGGGTTAATAGGATTGATATCATAGTATTGACAACAATGTATGAATTACTTTGCGGAAACAGATTCTGAAGGAACGAGTAAGTTAAGCGCTGGAGCTGGAGTAGTATTAGGATGGGTGACCTTCCGGAAAGTTCGACCAAGACTGCAATTTAATTAATTATTAAGTGTAATTAGTGTTAAAAATGTTCAAAGTGAGAGATTAACGAGTCAAACAATTCAAAGATTCAAAAATTAAGAAAAAAATAAAATAAAAAATTTAATTTTTTTTTAAAAAATATTTTTGCAACCTGTCGACAAGCTATGCCGCCGACGGCATTGCCCTCGGCGTAGCATACGCCGACGGCATTTTGATACGCCGACGGCCTCTATGTGCTCCGCCGAGGGAGCCCTTTGCCGAGGAGGCTACGCCGAGGGCAGCCGTCGGCGTAGCATACGCCGAGGGCATTTTAGGCTACGCCGACGGCTTTTTGCCCTCGGCGTAGCGCGCGCGTCCTGTAGTGTTTAGCCTCCGGCTAAAGCTCTTTATACTTTAGTTTTAGTTAAGATAATTTTGGTAGCTGCTTTACGGAAGGAAATTAGATGGAAAAAGGTTGAAGTAGGTCGCTGCTTTACGGAAGGAAGGATGAAGTAGTACATGTGTTGGATACTGTGTAGCCATATAACGAACGAACGATATCGCCCCCGGGCTTCAAGTTGTTGTCCCAGCTAGGCCATGCATGACATGCGTCGAAAAGATGGAAGAGGAAAGATAGGGGGCGACCGGTGAACAAGAAAGGAGATCGGAAAGGGAGGAGCTAGTGAGAAAAACGTACAATAAAGCAGCGGTGGTGAACGTTGAAGTATACACGTACAGTGCTGTAAGTACATATATGCCGAGATGCATATCCGTCGCGTAAAAGTATATCGATGAAGCGAGATCGAGATCGAGCTCGCCCTCGGCTAGGCTGCTAATTTCCCAAACAAAAAGGAATGTATCAATCAAGCCCTGCAGCCAAATTAAACTAGTTCTATGTTCTATATGCGTTAAGTTTCGTCGAAGCACTGTTTAGCATAGTTCTATGTTCTATATGTATTTTTTTTTCCACATAGCTTTAGCTCTTTATGTAAAGCGCGCCACATGTACGTCTAGCTAGGACAGTATACGATGTTGATTTATAAAAGCATGAATTGCATGCGCGCACGCCAAGGACCCAAGGATCACATCCGTGCTAGCTCTTGCCTCTTGGTCAAGTAATGAGACCAATAATTGCATGTCCGAGGTGCTAACAAGGCTGCACGTTTAATTTATGAAAGCATGAAAGAATGCATGCACGCGTATATGCACCGGCCGTACGTCCGTGCTTTTGTAAGTATACTAGATCCGCTGGGATTAGGGTAGAAGGCTAGAAGCTGCATCCCGCGCGCATATCCCGCAAAACATATGGATTAGTATAAATAGCTAAATATATCTCTAGTCCTACAATTTGTCTATCATGTGCAAATTAGTCGCACAAGCTGAAACACGTAAAACAAAGGATTCAAATGAGTAGTCTATAGCAAGAGTCGCACAAACTACCAAGACACATGGTCCAATTTGTCCGATTCTAGAATGTCCTTTAACTATACTATTCTATCAAGAAGTAATATTCTAGCCCCCAAGGAAGCTTTTAGAGGCCATGTGCCCTCCCAGCCGTCTGATCGCCCTTCCAAACAGATCCTGACCGTCCGCTCCGTCCACTCCATTGGACACTCGCAGCCACATCTGCTAGCTACCATCCCTGAAGGGTAGGCCCTGCTTTTTGCGCGCCCCACTCGTCGGAGAGACCTGCACACATCGTGGCGTACGTGTGAGAGCAGGAAGAGAGGCCAGAGCGCGGTGGCTGCCCCGTGTTTTCCATGGGCGGCTGGGGTCAAAATCGACTTTCTACATGTCATTCTGGCCAGGCGACTGTGGAGAGGACGACTGTGGCGACCTCCCCTTTGTCGCCGGGTACGGGGCACACCGGTCATAGCTGAGGCCCTTGCCGCTATGGAGGGAGGGGCAGGTCAGCCGTCGGCCATAGCAGCCACCCACTCCCGTGCCCTCTTCTTTCCCTTTCTCCTCCTTCACTTCTCAAAACCCTAGCCGCCGCCACTTGTTTCTTCCCTTTGTTGCTGGCTCGTTGGGAGGAGCATGGGAGGCCGCCGACCGTCGCCAACAGTCGGAGGAGCGACCAATTAGTGTGGTGGCGCAAGCTAGGAGGCCAGGCGGACAGGCATGCGGAGAGGGCGGCCGGGCGCGCGGGGAGGCCGGCTCGCGGCGGACGAGGCAAAGAAAGTGCTGCTCCACCCTTGTGACCTTGTCCGTCCGAGAGAAGGCCGGCAACACATGAGTGCTACTTCCTTGCCTCCACCACTTTTCATCGTCAGGGAAAGGGCTAGCCAGGAGCGTAGATGCCCAGCTCAAACTCTTCTTCCTAAGCACCACCTGGAGAGCCCAACGATTCTGGTTTGCCCCCTCCCTCACTCTCTCTCTCTCTCTGAATTTCCAGTGTTTAGAAGTTTGATGGCTGATTCATTGTGTTGCTTGTATACCCAGCGGAATTACGTGTTTTGGCTCTCTATCAATTAAAATTTGGAAGCCGGATCAGATGGTGATTGGCCTGGTGTCCATGATGCAGGTCTGGCCTTCTGCCAATTTACATTTATGTGAAGTTCCTTTTATTTGAGAATTAATGATTTTATCTATTTGGTTTCACCAAACTTCCTACTATTTTTTTATGAGTGTACAATAAATTGTGTTCCTATTTTCAAAAGGGTATAACTTCATGCTAACATCAATT
This sequence comes from Avena longiglumis, assembly GCA_030063025.1. Taxonomy (NCBI): domain Eukaryota; kingdom Viridiplantae; phylum Streptophyta; class Magnoliopsida; order Poales; family Poaceae; genus Avena; species Avena longiglumis. The sequence continues at coordinate 141,831,348 of CP125974.1, forward strand.
TGATGTTTCCAATTCATTATGCGGCGTGGACATGGTGAATTGAAGCTATCCAAGGTATGCCTAGACACATCTCTCAGCTATGGTCTGATTGTTTACATGAGCATAATTAATAGCAAATATGCTTGAAATCCGGAGCCTAGACACATAAGTTGAATTTTATGGCTGATACAAATGCAAGATTCAGAATTTGCATGTTCAGTAACTAACTAATGATGCAAGGGAAAGGTAATTGCTGAGACCAACAGATTTATTCCGATTCAACTTAGAGAAGACTATAGGGTTCAGGTGATGAATCTTCTCAATGAGTCTCAGTTGTTTGTCAGTCGCTTTGATGATCATCCTTTAGGGCTTGGCATTTTTACTATGACTGAAAACCTGATTGCGGATGCTACAGTTGGAACAACCTTTGAGATTGATGAAATTACCACTGTCACCTTTGTGAAACACAATGAAGCCAGAAATATGCGTCTTACTCCTTTTGGCAGGGAAACCTGGATACAATTTTTAGCTTTTCCCCTTGATTATCAGACTAGCCAATATATTCATAGTGTTGTTCAGGAGTTTGGTCTGTTGTCTATGTGGCATAACCCAAGAGGGGATGATAAATCTGTTTTGGTCAAGGTGTGGATTGTTCATCCTAAGTTTGTGCCCAAAAGCTTGGTTATTCATCAGCTTGGGGGGGGGGTAGGCACTCCTATACTGTTCATGTTATCTTACTCAGATGTGCAGACTGGAATGCTCATTTGCCTGAAATCCTCCCCCTCCTGAAGATCCTGAACCTGATGATGGAAATCCCCATCCCATGCATGGTGAAGGTTTATCTGCTGAACAGCTCTACCAACAGCAGCTTGACAATTGGAATCAGCAGAACCAGATGCCTGGAGGTGGACATGCTCAAGGTGGGAATGCTAGAGGTATGAACAATGCTGCTCTATTTCATCAACATGGACAAGTTGTCCCTGCTCAAGTGATTGCTGCACTTTTTGATAATAATGTTGCACAAGATGAAAATATTGTTGCACTAATGGTAGAGGATGCTGCAGTAGTTCCCAACCCTCCTTTGATCAACTTTCAGCAGATCCTAGCTGCACAGGGGGTTTCTTTTCAAGATGGTGTGCCACCCCCAATCACCAATGTTCAGGACAGTCCTATGCAAGCTTGGCATGACAGTATATCTGATGTATCTGATGGAAATTCTTCTGGTTCAGATTTTATGCAAGTTGACACCACCTTATCCATCAACTATGCTCTGGTCGATGTCAGTTCTGAAATTTGGATGACAAGGAACTTTGCTAAATCTGCATTCAAGGAGTTTTGCTTCCCCAACTTTACTCTTGATAATGCCAAGCTCCTTCCTATCACTCTCTCTCTGCCAAAGTTTATACAGTTTGAATTGGTTGATGAATGGGAGTTATTGCTCCATTCAAGGAAGGGGCAGATAATGAACTCTGATAGAAATTTGGTGTCTTCTGATATGTTGCCTTTTACTCAAGCTGGCACCAAAAGAAAGATTCCTGAGCTTGATGACACAGAAGTGGTTTCCTTTGGGACACCTATCTCTACTAACCAAGTCAGAAGAAGCTCAAGGTCTACTAGATACAGGGGCTTTAAGCCTAAAATCATTTGTGACTCCAAGCACACTAAATCTAAAGTGAAACCAAGGAAGATTCCAGAAGTTCAGGCTATTGAAGTCACAGAAGAGACTGATATGACTCAGATAAATTATGTCCATGTTGACATGATTTCTGTCAGGACTCTTCTTGCAACTCCAATCCCAGTGCTCCAGTCTATTGGAATCTCTCTTTGTGGTGTTCCTCAGGAAGATCTCACTCCTTTGAAGCTTATGGAAGGATGGCAGGAGAAGGAGAATGTTGGCAGTGCCTAGTGCCTGTCTATTTCTACTTTGATTTCTTTACTTTTGAGTTGTAATAATGTCACTACTTAAACAATAGGTTATTTTGTGCTGGAACATCAGAGGGATTAATGCTAGAGAGAAACAATTAGCCTTAATGAATGCTATTAATGTAAGGTGATGTTCAGTTATTTGCCTTCAAGAAACAAAAAAGGAGGATTTTGATCTGCAGTTTATTAAAGCTTGTTGTCCAGCAAGACTTGATGAGTTTGTCTTTGTGCCTTCTGTGAGGGCTTCTGGTGGCCTCCTTATTATATGGAATAGTTCATTTTTTTCTGGAATGGTCATGCATTGTGAAAAAATTGCTCTCTCTGTTCATTTCACTTCAACCCATTCTGGACAGTCTTGGACTTTAATTAACATCTATGGCCCTTGTAATGGTGAATTTAGGGAGAAATTTATTGAATGGATGTTTGAGGTGAATATTCCTGATGATGAAGACTGGATCTTAATGGGGGACTTTAATTTTTATTAGGTCCTCTGCAAATAGGAATAAACTTGGGGGGAATGTTAATGACATGCTTATCTTCAATGACTTCATTAGAGAACATCTCACTGAATTGCCAATTAAAGGAAGAAAATACACCTGGAGTAACATGCAACAAGATCCCCTGTTGGAGCAACTTGATTGGTTTTTTACTTCCATCCACTGGACAACTAGTTTTCCCAACATAGTTGTTTCAACACAAGGAAAACCAACCTCTGATCACACTCCCTGTGTTGTCTCTATTCAGACTAAGATCCCTGGCAGTAGGATTTTTAGATTTGAAAACTTTTGGGTAGCTCATCCCGGATTTCTGGAAGTTGTAGCAGCATGTTGGAGTAAACCAACTCATAAATCTAACAGTGCTGCAAATCTTAATGCAAAGCTTAAAAGGCTGAGATATGATTTGAAATTTTGGAGCAAATCAATTTCAAAGTTGTCCACTTGTATTGAAAATACCAATAGAGTTCTCTCTGAACTTGATAATCTGGAGGACAGAAGACCTTTGTTCTGTCAAGAAGCAAATTTCAGGAGAATTCTAAAAGCTCATCTGGCAAGACTATTACAGTACCAAAATGCTTATTGGAAGAAGAGATGCACAGTTAGATGGACAAAGTTTGGAGATGAGAACACAAAATTCTTTCATAATTTTGCTACTGAAAGATATAGAAAGAACAATATTGCCTCCCTCAAACTTTCAGATGGTTCTTTTGCCCGAGCATCTTGACAAAGAAAAAGCTATTTATCAAGTCTATAAAGAAAGATTGGGCACTTCTACTCAGCCTGAGATGCTTTTTGATCTTCAACATCTGATTACTCCAACTGAGGGCCTTGAAGTTTTATCCATACCATTTACCAGGGAGGAAATTGACAAGGTGGTGAAAGAGATGCCAAGTGATAAAGCCCCAGGCCCAGATGGTTTTAATGGTCTCTTCCTAAAAAGTTGTTGGCACATCATCAAGGAAGACATATATTCCTTATGCTTTCAATTCTATGAAGGAGATCTGAATCTACAAAGTATAAATATGGGTCATATTACACTCATTCCAAAGATAGGTTCACCTGAATCTATCAATGATTTCAGACCAATAACTCTACTAAATTGTGTTCTGAAGCTGATAACCAAAATCTTGGCTAATAGGCTACAGAAGGTAATACTAAAGATTATTCATCAAAATCAATATGGTTTTTTAAAAGGCAGAAACATTTAGGATTGCCTTGCTTGGGCATTTGAATTTCTTTATAAATGTGAAGTTTCTAAGAAAGAGATCATTTTACTTAAGTTGGTTTTTTCCAAAGCCTTTGATACCATTGATCATATGGCTATGATGAAAATTATGAAACAGATGGGTTTTGATGATAAATGGATAAAATGGATTGAAATTATTTTTGGCACTGGAAAGTCTGTTGTCTTGCTCAATGGAGTACCTGGGAGACAATTTCACTGCAAAAGAGGTGTTCGACAAGGAGACCCTTTGTCCCCCCTAATTTTTGTGCTTGCTGCTGATTTACTACAATCTACAATCAATAAGGCATTCAGATAAAACATACTCAGGGCCCCTTTCTCCCCTGATTTTGGGCAGGATTTTCTAGTTGTTCAATATGCAGATGACCCTTTGATTATAATGAAAGAAGACAAAGATCAAATTCAGATAATGAAAGGGATTCTTCAGAATTATGCTGTTTCTACTGGCTTACAGATCAATTTTCATAAGTCTCACCTAATACCAATAAATCTGGCTGACAACATTTCTAAGGAAATTGCAGATATATTGGGATGTGCAATTGCCAAAATTCCTTTCACTTATTTGGGGCTTCCTCTTGGCACCACTAAACCCACAGTTTATGATCTTATGCCACTGATTGACAGAGTTGAGAGAAAGGTGTCTGCTTCATTCATGATGATGTCTTATAGTGGGAGAGTAACTGTGATTAATTCATTACTGGCTTCAATTGCAACTTTCACAATGTGTGCAATCAAATTGCCAGATAATATTGTGGGGCACATAGAAAAAATTCAGAGACACTATTTGTGGAACAAGAAAACTGAAGAGGGTGAAAAATGCAATTCCCCTGGCTGCTTGGGATATGATTTGCAGGCCAAAAAGTAAAGGAGGTGTTGGCATCCTCAACCTTAGATTTCAGAATGAAGGCCTGTTGCTTAAATTCCTGCATAAGTTTTATAATAAAGATGACACACCATGGGTCTCCCTAGTGTGGTATGCATATTATAGTAACAATATTCCTCATGCTTCTGGGCCTTGTGGCTCTTTCTGGTGGAGAGATGTTTCTAGACTTTCACATTTATTCAGAGGGATAGCTAAAAGCTCTATTGGTAATGGGGCTACTACACTGTTTTGGAAGGATCAGTGGTCTGCAACTATCTTAGAAGAGAGTCACCCGATCGTTTACTCCTATGTAAGGAATGAAGATATCTCTGCTGTGATTTCTTCTGAGAGATAGTTTGACACATCTTTTCTATCTTCCTTTGTCACCTGAAGCACTAGCTGAATTGAGAGAAATTCAAAATAGTTGTAGAGAAATACAACTAAGAGAGCATTCACATGACACTTGGAGCTATGTTTGGGGGGCCAAATATTACACTTCCAGCAAATATTATCACTATAATTTCAGAAATCTAAGCCCACACATATCCTTTTAAATGGCTGTGGAAATTGAAGTGCACTGCAAAAGTGAAATTCTTTGGGTGGCTGGTTCTGTCTGACAGACTGAATACAAGAAACATGCTCAGAAGAAGACATTATGCACTGGGGACTGGATATGACTGTTTTATGTGTAATCACAATACTGAAGAAACAATTGAACACTTGCTTTTTCACTGCCCCTTCAGTCAAGCTTGTTGGGATTCAATTAACATCCATTGGTCTATGGCTAACTCTAGACTTCAGATCATTGAGCAAGGAAAAAAGAGCTGGAATAAAAAGCTATTTATGGAAATTACCTTGCTTGGCTCTTGGAACATCTGGAAATAGAGAAACAACCTCTGGTTTAATAACATACAACCCTCAGTTCAGGCTTGGAAGTCAAGATTGGCTGTTGATCTGTCACTGCTGATTCATAGGACATAAGAGGATTTACACCCACTTATCAAGAGCATTATTCATAGTTTGTAAATCCTTTGAGATCCTAGACCTTTCTAACCTGTCTTTTGGAGACCTTTCCTCCCCCTCTGTCTCTATGTAAATATGTAACTTTACAGACTCTGATCTTTTATTAATGAAAATGAGGCAGTAGGAACCTTTCCTACTGTTATTACCCTAAAAAAAATGATGCAAGGGATTGTAATGAATTATGCTAAGATAGTAAAATGTATTTAGTTTAGATATTTTCCTCTGGATGCTTGCATACTCAATACAACTAAATAGAGCTCTTGGTAACATTTATTATCTTTTGGGTACTTTGTAGCATATAACCAGGTACCACAACTGAATTTGCTCAAATGAAAATTGAGCAACATTAACCGTGTTATGCATTTTTTTGTTGCTTCGTGTTTAGTAGCCAAATGAAACTTGATTCATCACATCAAAAAAAATTATAGGTTTGCACTTGATAGTTTATTTAGTAGCTGTCTTACCATTATTAGATAGCATTCGATATTGGTGTTGTTTTTAAGATAGCTGTCATGGGTAGTCACTCTTCCACAGAAGTATGAGAGATACGTTATTTGTTAAAAATGAGCAGAAGAAAAGAAGGCTCTGAAAGTTTACATTCTCTATGGAAAGTCAACACTTCGGTGAAATTTCTATTCGAGTTTTCATTTGAACTTTCTTGTGAGGGAAGCCATAAATGGTCAGCCGACACCTGGTGGAGCGTGAGCGACGACGTTCAACGATAGAATGCAGAACAAAATGTTGCCGGCTGCTACCATGTCCCAAAGCACCATTAACGGTTCAAGTAACACAAGCACAAACTCCGTAACGGGCGTTGGATTCTTCTTCTCTTTTTTCCCTTCACCTACCGCGAATTATTGTTATGCCATGTCGGCATCTCATCTCCAGCTATGAGACACCAAGGTACCGGAGCATCCCTACTTGATTGAGCAACTCACCATTTATACATTCCCTATTGATTCTTCGGCTAAAAAGAAGAAAAACAAGGAAGATGAGGTTATCCTTTCCCCATTTGTTGCAATCCAAGTTTTTTTTAATATTTTCTATTATTTTTGAAATACTCCAGTTTGCGGAGCACCGCCCTTTTAGTGCTATACGCTGCCACTCTCAATAAGACGAGCACCACCCCACTGCCCACAGCTACCAGCCACGAGGTCCTCTTATCTGTTTTCTTAATTATATCGTTAGGTTATTTTGGTCTGACGTATCAAGCAACACCTAGATTTTCATTATCTCTCAACATTGATGTTCTCAAAGAGAGAAGGGTTTATGGTTTTTTGTTTTACGTGTGATCATGCCAGCTCTTCCTTAGGATCTGTATTTTTGCCTGCCTGATCTGTCGCTACTGCTGAGAAGGGAGTTTGCCGCCTCCTCTCATGGGTGCTGACTCCTCAAATTTGTGATGATTTTATGCTCTAGGTATCGCCGAGCTTCCCACAACTATATAGGTTTGTGTTCTTGGATTTTTTTTTTGTTTCTTCCTCCTGTCAAGTGAAGCGGGTGAGCTGATTTGGGTGTTTTACTTTTGATCTATGTAGTTGTTGGAAAGGGAGTGTGTGAATCTGGAGCATCCAATCTAATTTCAGTGGTTGGAAAGGGAGTGTGTGAATCTAGAGCATCCAATCTAATTTCACGCTAGCTAGTACCAATTTTTCTGTGATAGCTTCGTTTTTTGATTTTTCTATGAGTAGTGGATTACTAGATTATTATAATATGCCTCTTTCTTTGTCTTTTCCGTGTGTTGTTTTCTGTTATCCATAGAGAGATTTTGTTAGATTTAACGGGTGTCATCAGGTGCAGCCATATTGCCTTATCGAACAAAATGTCATTTTTGGTGTCATACCTTTAAAGTTGTACAATATGTTGAGATTAGCATGTATCGAGCATGTTATTTCTTTGGTTTATTCAGATAGAGTTTTGCCTACATCAGATGTGTCTGCTTTTGATATTTTGCCTAGGGGCTACGAATCCTAGGCATATGCCTAGCGTTTCCATGATTGTGTTATATATTTCTGTTATACATAGTATGCAAGTCCTTATTGTACTATTTGTCTTGGCTATTCTCTTCGCATTTATATTCTAAGAAGATGACACTACTTGCAATCCATGTATTATACACGCTACAGGTGCAGAATTCATCAGTTCTGAGAATTCCTATTTTGGCTTTCAGTTGCCGTGAGGTATACTTCACTCTGCCTCCTGTTATGCTCTTTTTTCCCTTAGATGATCTAGATGTGGTTAAGATAATCTTTACGGTTAATCTGCTATCTATGTTGCTGCTGCTCATGCATTGAAACCGGATTAGCTCCGTGAAATGTTTCTGTTATAGTTTTCTGCTAAATTCCTACTAATTTACTGTTTGTAAAATCATGAAAATAAACCGTATGTTCTCGTTGTCTAATGCAGGCTTGTCAGAGTGCTTTATAATTACTCCACTCAACAGTAAGATTTAGTAATATTTATGCGCGTTATTTTTATTGGTCTATTACTACCCAATAATAGCTAGAAGTTGATGTGGCTGGATTATTGGTAATTTTTTCGATCTTGTTCTCTCCTTCATTAGTGAAATTGATTTTGTGAATGGATAGAGAAAGCATGCCAGCTAAAAGGTCGGATACTTAAAGACTTCCAGACAGGTTGTCCTGACAAATACACACCTCAACATGTTGACTGGGCTACACTGACGAACGAGGTTCCCCATTCCTATAAGAGTTAAAGAAATTCTATGAAATGCATTGTGCATATGCATTCAACATTATTGGTATTTTAGACATGAGGAATTGATGCATCGCAACCTTGATTGTGGCTAAATATCCATGGAAAAAATTCCAGCGACCATCGTCTAGGCGTCATTCCCTGATCTCCTCATGCCTTTCTTGTGCAGCAATGCACTCTTAAGAAAATCTAGGAGGATCTCAAGTCAGCCCGCGGTACGTGACTTTTTCTCCTCCATCGTTGCTAGATTCAGTAACATATTGATGGTATCAGTGTTCATATTCACACTAACAAATGATGCCCCTGATCTCCTCCTGCATTTTTTGTGCAGCAACGCACTCTGTTAAGGAAATCTAGGAAGATCTCAAGTTGGCTCGCGTTATCTGTCTTTTTCTCCTCCATCGTTGTTAGATTCGGTAACATATCGATGGTATTTAGTGTTCATATAGACGGTAACAAAAGGATGAATAATTTTATAGCTCCTTACTATAGTTGCAAAATAGATGTTTATCAAAATCTCTCTTATTTACATATAATTCTTATCAAGCTAGGCCTGCAATGAAACAACAAACACAACAGATAATTAGTCTGATGTTACATTAGTTTTAAAGATCAATGCCATTATCAGGGTAAGAACTTGTTGTATGTGAATGCCATCTGAGTGTGCATGCTATTGTTGGAGATATGCCCTAGAGGCAATAATAAATATAGTTATTATTATATCTTTGTGTTTATGATAAATGTTTATATTCATGATATAATAGTATTAACAAGGAAACATTAATACTTGTGTGAATTGTAAACTTAAATTGAAGTCCCTAGTATAGCCTCTATACTTCACTAGCTTGTTGGTTGATTAAATGATTGTGGTTTCCATATTATGAACATTGAGATGTTATCAACAACAAGATCATATCGTTAGGAGAATGATATGGTGGACATACTCCTATTGATAAGCGTAGCATAAAGATCAAGTCATTTCAATAGTTCAATTGCTATATGCTTTCTGATACATAGTAACCTAATTCCTTCGACCATGAGATCATGCATATCACCTTTACCGGATGGATTCTTTGATGACATCAAACACCACACCGTAACTGGGTGGCTATAAAGGTGGCATTAAGTGTTCGGAAAGTATTGGTTGAAACACATGGATCAAGAGTGGGATTTGTCCATCCACATGACGGATAGATATACTCTGGGCCCTCTCGGTGGAATGTCATCCAATTAGCTTGCAAGCATGTGACTTGGTCACAAGGGATCACATATCACGGGAACGAGAAAAGAGTACTTATCAGTAACGAGGTTGAACTAGGTATGCAGAGATACCGACGATCATAACCTCGGATAAGTAAACTATCGTGAGACAAAGGGAAATTGGTATCGTATGTAAGTGGTTCATTCGATCGCAAAGTAATCGTAGAAATATGTGGGAGCCATATGAATTTCCAGATTCCTCTATTGGTTATTGTTAGAAGTGTCTCGATCATGTACGCATAATTCACGAACCGTAGGAGACACACTTAAGGATTCGACGTTGTTTTGAGTAGTTATGGTATTATGAGAAAGACTGAATGTTGTTCGAGTCTCGGATGGGATCCGGGATATCACGAGGTGGTCCGGAATGGTCCGGAGAATAAGATTCATATAAGGAAAGTCCCGTTTGAGTTCGGGAATGATTAGGTGTTTTCATCGGGAATGTTCTAGAAGGTTCGGATTGTCCGGCACTCGGGAGGGTACATGAGTGTGTCATTGAATGATTGCATCATGTACTAAGTGTTCTTGCTGTTCCAAAAACATGAAAGTCAAATTGCAGTTTGAAAGTCAAACGGCTAAAACAGAAACTGTGGGAAGCAGAGCTGTGGGAAACAAGCAAGAGGAGTTGGAACCAACTTTGAGGAGGAGTTGGACTCCTCCGGGCGGTGCCCGCCCTAGGCCGAGTTGGGAGGACTCCCTCCTCCCCTGGCCCCTCCACCTATATAAGGAGGGGCATGGCTCCTCCTAGAGACACACAAGTTTCCACCTCTAATCTCAGGTTTAGAGCCGTTTGGTTTAGAGTTTCTAATTGCTTTAGCCTGCGGTTTAGAGCCTTCTAATTGGTGTGTCTAATCTCTAGACCACTAATAGCCTCTCTCATAATCCACCATACTGCCTCGGCAAGGCGAAGCCTGGGATCTCCCTCTACTTAGTTACACTGTTGTCTTTGCCGGAATCGCGAGGAGAGTGCTACAACCTCCGCTTTTCTTTGGAACAAGGAGAGGAAGGTCTTCATCGAGTACCGAGCGTGTGATCATGAAGCGCTTAGAACGCAGCTGGAAGGATCGTCCACGATCTTGAGATCGGAAAGAATGCGACTACATCACCCACGAGAATCCGCTCTCGTTAAACACTTTGGAATCTTCGAGGGTAAGTTATTCCATCGACTCGTTGCTACAATCTAGTAGATAGATCTTGGCTTGTTTGTTTGTATGCGATAGAAAATTTTTGTTTTCCATGCTACGAACCCTCAATGGTATCGAGCCGTGTCTATATGTAGATCTGTTGCACAAGTAGAACACAATGGTCATTGTGGGCGTTGATGCTTTTATTGTAGATTGCTTTTTGTGTACTTTGCATCTTGCGGTATGTTGGGATGAAGCGGCCCGGGCTAACCTTACATGACATCGTTCATGAGACTTGCTCCACGCTTGACATGCAACTTGTATTGCATAAGTGGCTTTCGGGTGCTGTTTCTCCTAGCATAGTTAAGATCCAATTTACAACGGGTAATCAACAATGCTAGTATCAATGTTGTGGTTCTTGTTCGTAAGTTAGAACGACACTTATTGAAAGCCCCAAACCACGTAAAATATGCAAAGAAAGTAGAGGCGTCTAACTTTGTTTTGCAGGGTGTCTGATGATGTGATATGGCCATGATTGTGATTATATTTGATGTATGCAATGTTCCTTATTGTAAGTTGGCAACGGCGGGAGCCATATGGTTGTCTTTAATTTATGTTAAGACCCGTGTCTATTCAAAGTAGTTGTAATAGTTGATGCGGTGGGCGACAACCATGGTGAAGCGTCATTGACCTTGATGCAATGCGGTGATGATGGAGATCATGTTCGTGTTTGAAGATGGAGATCGGAAGCACAAAGAAGAAAGGCCATATCATATCACACATTATGAATTGCATGTGATGTTAATCCTTTATGCATCTTGTATTGCTTAAGTGACGGTAGCATTATAAGATGATCCCTCATGCACATGAATTTCAAATCATAAAGTGTTCACCCTTAGTTAGCACCGTTGCTAAAGCTTGTTGTTTCGAAGCACCACGTGATGATCGGGTGTGTTAGATTCTGCAAGTGTATACAACGTGAGCAAGCCAGATTTGCTCATGCAGAAACTAAGGTTTGATCTTGACGAGCCTAGCATGTACAGACATGGTCTCGGAGCACGGATTACCGAAAGGTAAAGCATGAATCATATAGTAGATATGATGAACATGACGATTGTTCGCCATTGAAACTATATCAACTCTCGTGATGATCGGTGTTGATGTAGTGGATTTGGTTCGTGTGATCACTAAAACAATGTGAGGGATGTTGTTTTGAGTGGGAGTTCACCTAGTTTAATTTCATTAATTAATTTGAACTCAATTAGTCATAAACTTAGTCTAAACTATTGCAAATATGTTGTAGATCAATGGCAGCCCCTACCATCAATTTTAATGCATTCCTAGAGAAAGAAAAGTTGAAAAACAATGGAAGCAACTTCGCGGATTGGTTCCGCAATTTGAGGATTGTCCTCACAGTGGTAATTTGACCTATGTCTTTGGATGCACATTGGGTGACCCACTGCATGATGCTTCCGATGAAGTAAAGAATGTTTACCTCGCTCTAAGAATCGTACTCCATAGTTCGATGTGCTATCTTGTATGGTTTAGAATCAGAGCTTGAAAAAGATTTGAAGAGTCAGACCCATATGATATTGTCGAGGATCTCAAATTGATTTTTGAGACTCATGCGCAATTGAAATCTATGAGGCTTACGAAAAGTTCTTTAACTGCAAGATGGAAGAGGCAGCTCCGTCGGTGAGCATGTGCTTAAGATGTCAGGCATAAACAAACTTCAAAGCTTGGGTATAGTGATTCCTAATGCTTTGGGGATTTACGTCCTCGATCCTTTGCCACCAAGTTACAGGAACTTTGTGATGAACTACAACATGCGTAACATGAACAAAGAGTTGCGAATTGTTTGCTATGTTAAAGTCTGCGAAGTGGAGATTAAGAAAGAGCACCAAGTGTTGATGGTCAATAAGACCACCAAACTCAAGAAAGGCAAGTCTAAGCAAAGGACACTTCAAGAAGGGTGGTAAGAAAGTTACCACGACGAAGAAAACCAAGGCTGGACCAAAGCCTGAAACCGAGTGCTTTTTTGCAAGGGAGAAGGTCCTTTGGGCGGAATTGCCCAAAGTACTTGGCGGATCTGAACGGCAACATAAATAAGAAAGGTATATCGATATACATGTTATTGATGTGTATCTCACTAGTCCTCGTAGTAGTGCTGGGTATTTGATCTTGGTTCGGTTGCTCATATTTGTAACTCGAAGCAGTCTTTGCAGAATAAAGGAAGCTAGCGAAGCGAGGTGACGATGCGGCGTGGGAAAGCGGAACAAAGGTTGATGTGATCGCGATTGACGCTACCTCTTCATCTACCATCGGGATTAGTTTTATACTTAAATAATTGTTATTTAGTGCTGCGTTGAGCATGAACATTATATCGGGATCTTGTTTATTGCGAGACGGTTACTTGTTTAAGTCGAGAGAATAATGGTTGTTCGATTTATATGAGTAATATGTTTTACGACATGCACCTTTGATAGATGGTCTATTCTTATTGAATCTCGATAGTGGAAATACACATATCAACAATATTGAAGCTAAACGTTTGAAATCAGCGATAATTCGACCTATATGGCACTGTCGTCTTGGTCACATTGGGTGAAGCGTATGAAGAAACTCCATTCGATGGACTTCTTGAATCACTTGATTTTGAATCACTTGAAAGATGCGAAGCATGTCTGATGGGAAAAATGACTAAGACTCCATTTTCTGGTATGATGGAGCGAGCTACGGACTTATTGGAAATCATACATACCGATGTGTGTGGTCCAATGAGTGTAGCATCGCTGATGGTTATCGTTATGTTCTTACCTTCACGGATGACTTGAGTAGATATGGGTATATCTATTTCATGAAACATAAGTCCGAAACTTTCGAGAAGTTTAAGGAGTTTCAAAGTGAGGTAGAGAATCAACGTAACAAGAAGATTAAATTTCTACGTTCTGATCATGGAGGTGAATATCTAAGTTACGAGTTTGGCGAGAATTTAAAGAAGTGCGGAATACTTTCACAATTGACACCGGGAACACCACAACGTAATGGTGTGTCCGAACATCGTGTCGAACTCTCTTAGATATGGTTCGTTCTATGATGTCACTTACAGATTTACCGCTATCATTTTGGGGTTATGCATTAGAAACAGCCGCATTCACTTTAAATAGGGCACCGTCTAAATCCGTTGAAACGACACCATATGAATTATGGTTTGGGAAGAAACATAAATTGTCGTTCCTTAAAGTTTGGGGATGCGAAGCCTATGTAAAGAAGTTACAGCCGGACAAGCTTGAACCCAAAGCGGAAAAATGCGTCTTCATAGGATACCCGAAGGAAACTATTGGGTATACCTTCTATCATAGATCCGAAGGCAAAATCTTCGTTGCCAAGAATGGATCCTTTCTAGAGAAGGAATTTCTCTCGAAAGAAGTGACTGGAAGGAAAGTAGAACTCGACGAGGTTGTCGAACCTTCTCTCGAAATTGCGAGTAGCGCATCACCGGAAGAAGTTCCTGTGGTGCCTGCACCAATTAGAGAGGAAGCTAATGATGATCATGAAACTTCGGTTGAAGTTGCTACAGAGCCTCGGAGATCAACGAGAACTCGTACCACTCCAGATTGGTATGATTCCGTTATGAGTGTCATGTTGCTGGACAACACCGATGACCCCGAGACATATGAGGAAGCGATGATGAGCCCAGATTCCAATAAATGGCAAGAAGCCATGAAATCCGAGATTGGATCCATGTACGAAAACCAAGTATGGACTTTGGTGGACTTACCGGATGGCCGGAAGGCTGTCGAGAACAAATGGATTTTCAAGAAGAAAACAGATCTTGATGGTAATGTTCTCATCTATAAAGCTCGACTTGTCGCAAAAGGGTTTCGACAAATTCAAGGAGTTGACTACGATGAGACTTTCTCACTAGTAGCGAAGCTAAAGTCTGTGAGGATTATGTTAGCAATCGCTGCATATTATGATTATGAGATATGGCAGATGGATGTCAAAACAGCATTCCTCAATGGAGATATTGATGAAGAGTTGTATATGATGCAACCTAAAGGTTTTGTCGATCCTAAAGATGCTAACAAGGTATGCAAACTTCAATGGTCCATCTATGGATTGAAGCAAGCATCCCGAAGTTGGAATCAACGTTTTGATAAGGTAATCAAAAGTTTTGGTTTTATACAAACTTATGGAGAAGCTTGTATTTACAAGAAAGTGAGTGGGAGCTCTGTAGCATTCTTAATACTATATGTGGATGACATATTGTTGATTGGGAATGATGTAGATCTTCTTAATAGTGTCAAGGAATATTTGAATAATACTTTTTCAATGAAGGATCTTGGCGAAGCAGCTTACATATTAGGCATAAAGATTTATAGAGATAGATCGAAACGCCAAATATCATTGTCACAGAGTACATATTTGGACAAAGTTCTAAAGAAGTTTGGAATGGAAGAAAGCAAGAAAGGGTTCTTGCCCATGTTGCTCATCGACCTTGAGTAAAACTCAAAGTCCAACATCGGCGAAGATAGAGAAAGGATGAGTAAGACTCCCTATGCCTCAGCCATATGATCTCTAATGTATGCCATGCTATGTACTAGACCCGACATTGCATATCTTTGTTAGTTTAACTAGCAGATATCAAAGTGATCCGAGTGGATCATTGGACAATGATCAAAAACATCCTTAAGTACTTGAGAAGAACTAAGGATATGGTTCTTTCTTATGGAGGTGATGAGCATTTCGTTGTTAATGGTTACCGATGCTAGTTGGAACACCGATCCGGATGATTCTAAATCACAATGCAGATGCGTATTTATTTTGAATGGTGCAGCGATTAGCTGGAGGAGTGCAAAGCAAAGCGTTGTGGCGAGATCTTCAACTGAATCGGAATACATGGCTGCTTCGGAGGCTTCACAAAGCGATATGGATGAAAGAGTTCATTACAGAATGGGTGTGGTTCCAATTGCGCTGGACCCAATGTCTATCTCTTGTGATAACATAGGCGCCATAGCCAATGCGCAAGAACCAAGGTCACACAAGAAGCTGAAGCATATCAAGCTGCGTTTTCACGCTATTCGAGAACATATCCAGGATGGGGATATAAAGATTTGCAAAGTACACACAGATCTGAATGTGGCGGATCCGTTGACTAAACCTCTCCCGAGGGCAAAACATGACCAACACCAAACTGCCATGGGTGTTCGGTATATTACCATGTAATCTAGATTAGATGACTCTAGTGCAAGTGGGAGACTGTTGGAGATATGCCCTAGAGGCAATAATAAATATAGTTATTATTATATCTTTGTGTTTATGATAAATGTTTATATTCATGCTATAATAGTATTAACAAGGAAACATTAATACTTGTGTGAATTGTAAACTTAAATTAAAGTCCCTAGTATAGCCTCTATACTTCACTAGCTTGTTGGTTGATTAAATGATTGTGGTTTCCATATCATGAACATTGAGATGTTATCAACAACAAGATCATATCGTTAGGAGAATGATATGGTGGACATACTCCTATTGATAAGCGTAGCATAAAGATCAAGTCATTTCAATAGTTCAATTGCTATATGCTTTCTGATACATAGTAACCTAATTCCTTCGACCATGAGATCATGCATATCACCTTTACCGGATGGATGCTTTGATGACATCAAACACCACACCGTGAATCGGGTGGCTATAAAGGTGGCATTAAGTGTTCGGAAAGTATTGGTTGAAACACATGGATCAAGAGGGATTTGTCCATCCACATGACGGATAGATATACTGGGCCCTCTCGGTGGAATGTCATCCAATTAGCTTGCAAGCATGTTACTTGGTCACAAGGGATCACATATCACGAACGAGAAAAGAGTACTTATCGAACGAGGTTGAACTAGGTATGCAGATACCGACGATCATAACCTCGGATAAGTAAACTATCGTGAGACAAAGGGAAATTGGTATCGTATGTAAGTGGTTCATTCGATCGCAAAGTAATCGTAGAAATATGTGGGAGCCATATGAATTTCCAGATTCCTCTATTGGTTATTGTTCGAAGAAGTGTCTCGATCATGTCCGCATAATTCACGAACCGTAGGGAGACACACTTAAGGATTCGACGTTGTTTTGAGTAGTTATGGTATTATGAGAAAGAGACCGAATGTTGTTCGGAGTCTCGGATGGGATCCGGGATATCACGAGGTGATCCGGAATGGTCCGGAGAATAATATTCATATAAGGAAAGTCCCGTTTGAGTTCGGGAATGATTCCGTGTTTTCATCGGAATGTTCTAGAAGGTTCCGGATTGTCCGCAAGACCGGGGAGGTACATGAGTGTGTCATTGAATGATTGCATCATGTACTAAGTGTTCTTGCTGTTCCAAAACATGAAAGTCAAATTGCCGTTTGAAAGTCAAGCGGCTAAAACAGAAACTGTGGGAAAGGAAACCTGTGGGAAACAAGCAAGAGGAGTTGGAACCAACTGGAGGAGGAGTTGGACTCCAGCCGGGCGCCCAGCCCTAGGCGAGTTGGGGAGGGACTCCTCCTCCCCTGGCGCCAAGGCCCCTCCACCTATATAAGGAGGGCAGGCTCCTCCTAGAGACACACAAGTTTCCACCTCTAATCTCGTGTTTAGAGCCGTTCTTAGAGCTTCTAATTGCTTTATCCTGCGGTTTAGAGCCTTCTAATTGGTGTGTC
This sequence comes from Avena longiglumis, assembly GCA_030063025.1. Taxonomy (NCBI): domain Eukaryota; kingdom Viridiplantae; phylum Streptophyta; class Magnoliopsida; order Poales; family Poaceae; genus Avena; species Avena longiglumis. Next base: position 141,848,672 of record CP125974.1, read on the forward strand.
TAATCTCTAGACCACTAATATCCCTCTCTCATAATCCACCATACTCGCTCCGCTTAGGCAAGCTCATGGGATCTCCTCTACTTCCTACCACGCCGTTGTCTTCGGAATCGCGAGGAGAGTGCTACAACCTCCGTCACCTGGAACAAGGGAGAGGAAGGTCTTCGTCAGTACGAACGTGTGACCGATCATGGAAGCGCTGCTTGAACGCATTGGAAGGATCGTCCAAACGATCTTGAGATCGGAAAGAGTACGACTACATCACCCACGAGAATCCGCTCTCGTTAAACACTTTGGAATCTTCGAGGGTAAGTTATTCCATCGACTCGTTGCTACAATCTAGTAGATAGATCTTGGCTTGTTTGTTTGTATGCGATAGAAATTTTTTGTTTTCCATGCTACGAACCCCTACAGCTATATCTGAATACCATCTAGCTGTCATCTAACTGCTATCTGAGCCAGTTGTGTGCCCTCCGTAGCACCCTCAAAAAAATGATGTTTGATTCCTCTTGCCTACATTCTATCTTCCTCCATCTCTACTAGGTGTGGAATATGGAGGTCACTGAAATTTGAAAAAAGTTTATACCTGATGCCATGCTAGATGAGCTGCAATTGCCAATATCAACGTCCGAGAGTGTTATGCACATGGATGATACTGTTACTTGCATTGTATGTACTTTCCATCAACAAAGAGTCTACATCAGGCTTATGGACCATATGAATGTGAGATCTATGCACATAGCAATGTCCGTGTTGTTGAAAATGAGGCAGTACATGAGGCCATTCAATACATGGAGTGTTGCGAGAGAAGGACACCAAAATACTATAATTATGCAAGGCTCAAGAAAAAACAGCAGTCTATTGAAGATCTTACTCACCAGCTGACCAAGAAGGACCAAGAGATTAACGAACTTACTAGAGGATATGCTTCCCTGATACGAGATGTTTGCAAGTGCTCAGAAAAACTTCATAAAGCCATTCAAGAAAACATATGTCAACCAGAAAATGATGAGCAATATAGGATCAACTTGATGCTTCTTCAACTTGAAAAGCCCATCTCAGACCTTAAGGGACTAGCTATTGAATCAACTAATTTAGTACAAAATAAAGGTATGTGTTGCACTATCAGGTGTTGCCTACCTTCAATCAATATGAATAACTTACAAATTATCATGATCTGGGCTTAGAGGATCATAGGAGTTATTCACTAGATGATGATAGCATTTCCGCCATGGACAAGTGATTCTCATATCATGATATCGATGTGTACAAGGGTATGCTTTGCACCACTAAGATGCCACGTGGACAAGTGATTCTCATAACATGATATCGATGTGTACAAGGGTATGCTTTGCACCACTAAGATGCCTCTTCGTGCATGCCTTACATTTGAAGGGTTCGCAACATAGAAAACAAAAATTTTCCTACGATGTGAACTATATACCAAGATCTATTTATACTAGATACAAACAACGGGCGGATGTATATCCGTAGAGAACATACCCTTGAAGACCGACAAAGCTTAACGAGTTCAACTCGTGGTTGATGTAGACGATCTCTTGCCGATCTCAAGATCGAGAGGAAGTCCTAGCGCCGCAAATCAGCAGCGCATCCGTTCTCGCACACACGTTCGAGGCACCGAGCAACCTCCGCCTCCTCGCTCCAAATGATGCAGGAAGCACAACTCTTTCTTGCCGAATAGCCACGGGAACATGTATCTCGCTAGTCCGAGACCATGGGGAATAAATTCTAGAGGGAGAGAGATCCTTCACGAGGAGGTGTGAGTGAGAAGTGACAGGGGCTCCTTTTATAGGAGGGGGAACCCCAAGGGGTGGCAGGCGCATGGGGCTGCCCCTTGCCCTCCCTCTTCATGTGGGTGGACACTCCACTCACAAAACTCCTCCAAATTCCCTCCACTCAAAGTCCACTCAAAAATCCCATTAAATTTCCACCAAATTTAATGCAATCTCTCATTAAATAAAACTCTTTTATTTTATTCAGAATTTTGTCAATTACTTTAATGACAAACATTCACAAATAACCCCTTGCTAGAATTCTATTTCACATGCATAACCACTTTATGCAATTTCACCAAAACTGTTTTGGTATCTAGTGAAATAAATTCGCGCTTGTTTATTCTTTCGGCATGAAACATTTGCTCCAATTGGATGTCGGTGTCTCTTAAGTGTGTCACCCTACGGTTCGTGAATAATGCGGACATGATCGAGACCCTCTCGGATCAATAATCGAAGCGGGATCCGAGACCCATACCGACTCCACACATTCAACGATGACTTTCTTGTGATCGTCGAACCTTTACGCTAGTATCTTAATCCCTTTGTCTCACGATATATTACATGTCCGAGATTCGATCATCGGTATCTCCATACCTAGTTTGATCTCGCACGACATGCACTCTTTTCTTCCGTGATATAACATTCTAGTGATCAAATCACTTGCTTGCAAGCTAATCAATGTGATATCACCGAGAGGCCCAGAGTATATCTATCCGTCATCGGGATGAACAAATTCCACTCTCGATCCATGAGCCTCAACATAACACTTTATTAGTTCTGAATCCATCTTTATAATCACCCATTACGGTGTGACGTTTGATGTTATCAAGAAACTCTTCCGGTGTTAGTGATTGACATGATCTCATGGTCTAAGGATTAGGATCACTGTAAGTTGTTATAGCAATATAAACTCAATGACTTTGATCGTAATGCTATACTTGGATGAATGTTCATCACATCATTACACTAATGTTGTGATCCCGTTATTAACAACATCCTATGTCCATGATCGTGAAACCTTGATCATCTTGTTAATCAACGAGCTAGTTTATGAGAGAGGCTTAACTAGGAACTTTCTGTTTGTTTATTAAACACACATGTATTAACGTTTCCGTATTAATACAATTATAGCATGCAAAATAAACATCTATCATATACTTGGAATACACATAATAAACAATTTATTATTGCCTCTCAGGGCATATTCCTTGATCTCCCACTTGCACTAGAGACAATAATCTAGTTACATAGTGATATATCTAACACCCATTGAGTTCTGGTGTTGATCATGTTTTCTCTAGGAGTTTTAGTCAACGGATCTGCTACATTGAGATCCGTATGTACTTCTAAATCTTTATATCTCCATCCTTGACTTGCTCGCGGATGGAGTGAAACCGGCGCTTAATATGCTTGGAATGCTTGTGAGACCTTGGCTCTGTGGCATTGGCAATGGCACCATTGTTGTCACAATGGATCACCATTGGGTCCAACGCGTGTGCCACAACGCCTAGTTCGGATATGAACTCCTTCATCCAAACTGCTTCTTGAGCCGCTCAAGCGACAACATATTCGCCTCCGTTGTTGATCCCGCTACCACAGGTTGTTTGGAGCTCCTCCAACTAACCGCTCCGCCATTCATGAGAAATACGATCCGGATTGAGACTTAGAGTCATCCGGATCGGTGTCAAAGCTAGCGACATAACACTTAGCGACGAGCTCTTCTTCACCTCAGATACAAGAAACATATCCTTAGTTCTTCTTAAGTACTTAAGGATATTCTTGACCGCTATCCGATGTTCAACCTGGATCCGATTGGTACCTACTAGTCAAACTAATAGCGTGTGCCACATCCGGTCTTGTACATAGCATGGCGTACATTATAGAGCCTATGGCTGAAGCATAGGGGACTTTGTCCATTATCTCTCTTTCTTCCGCCGAAGCCGGACTTTGAGTCTTACTCAATGTCTTGCCTTGCAACATAGGTAAGAACCCCTTCTTACTTTCGTCCATTTTAAACGTTTTTAAAATCTTATCAAGGTATGTACTTTGCTATAGCCCTATTAGGCGCCTAGATCTATCTCTATAGATCTTTATGCCTAATATGTATGACGCCCTTATTGAAAATTTGCTGTTTAGATAACTTTTAACACTGTTTAAAAGTTCTATATCATTTCCGATCAATAATATGTCATCCACATATAATATCAGAAATGCCACATTGCTCCCACTCACTTTCTTGTAAATACAAGCTTCTCCATAAGTTTGGACAAATCCAAACTCTTTGATCACCTCATCAAAGCGGAGATTCCAACTTCGCGATGCTTGCTTCAATCCATAGATGGATCGCTGAAGCTTGCACACCTTGTTAGCATCCTTAGGATCGACAAAACCCTTTGGTTGTATCATATACAACTCTTCTTCAATATTACCATTGAGAAACGCGGTTTTGACATCCATCTGCCATATTTCATAATAGAAATATGCAGCAATTGCTAACATAATCCTAACTGACTTTAGCATCGCTACGGGAGAGAAAGTCTCGTCGTAGTCAACTCCTTGAATTTTTCGAAACCCCTTTGCGACAAGTCGAGCTTTATAGATGGTCACATTACCATCGACATCGTTTTCCTTTTGAAAATCCATTTGTTCTCCACGGCCTTCGGGTGAGGTAATTCCACCAAGTTCCAAACTTGATTTTCATACATGGATTCCATCTCGGATTTCATGGCTTCTAACCATTTGTTGGAATCCGGGCTCATCATCGCTTCTTCATACGTCGCAGGTCATTATTTTCATCAACCATGAAATTTATGACAGATTTCCGTCTGCTCGGAGCCTGCAGCGTCTGTTTGACTGCGAGGTTCGATGAGTACTCTTTCGGAGTTTCATGATCATTATCATTAGTTCCCTCTTCAACAAGTGGAGCCAACTCCGAACAACTTCCGCTGCGCTACTCGCCATACTTTGAAGAGAAGGTTCCACAACCTCTTGAGTTCTACCTTCCGACTACTCACACCTTTCAGAAACTCTTTCTCTAGAAAGGATCCATTCTTGGCAACAAAACCTTGCCCTCGGATCTGTGATAGAAGGAATACCCAATAGTTTCTTTAGGGTATCCTATGAAGACGCATTTTTCCGCTTTGGCTTCGAGTTTATCCGGTTGAAGTTTCTTCACATAAACATCGCAACCCCAAACTTTAAGAAATGACTTAGGTTTGTTTCAAACCACAATTCATACTGGTGTCTTTTCAACGGATTTAGATGGTGCCCGATTTAAAGTGAATGCAGCGCTTTCTAGTGCATAACCCCAAAATGACAATGGCAAGTCCGTCGAGACATCATAGATCGAACCATATCTAATAAAAGTACGATTCTGACGTTCCGACACACCATTTCATTGTGGTGTTCCGGCGGTGTGAGTTGTGAAACAATTCCACACTCTTTCATGTGAGTGCTAAACTCGTAACTTAGATACTCACCTCCACGGACCGTAGAAATTTGATCTTTCTATTACGATGATTTTCCACTTCATTCAAATTCCTTGAACTTTTCAAAGGTTTCAGACTTGTGTTTCATCAAGTAGATATAACCATATCTACTCAAATCATCCATGAAAGTAACAAAATAACGATATCCACCTCATGCAAACACACTCATTGGACCACATACATCGAATGTATGATTTCCAATAAATCCGCCTGCTCCATTGAACCGAAAACGGCGTTCTAGTCATCTTGCCCATAAGGCATGGCTCACATGTATCAAATGATTCATAATCAAGTGATTCCAAAAGTCCATCTGAATGGAGTTTCTTCATGCGTTTAATGCCAATATGACCTAGACGGCAGTGCCACATATATGCGGATATATCATCATTAAGTTTAATCCTTTTAGCATCAACATTATGAATATGTGTAACATTATCATTGAGATCTAATGAAATAAACCATTCATCATCGGTGCATGAACATAAAAGATTTCATTCATATAAATGGAACAACCATTGTTCTCAGATTTAAATGAATAACCACTTTGCATCAAACATGATCCAGATACAATGTTCATGCTCAGTGCAGGCACCGGATAACATTTATTTAAGTTTATGACTAATCCCGACGGTAAGTGGAGAGGCGTTAAGCGTTCGGCGATCACATCAACGTTTGATCCATTGCCGACACGCATCTTGACCTCACCCCTTGCTAGCGGTCGCTTGTTCCGCCCCGATTCGAGTTACAAATATTAGCAATCGAACCGGTATCAAATACCCGGGTGCTACGAGCACTAGTCAAGTACACATCAATAACATGTATATCATATATACCTTTGTTTGCCTTGCGGCCTTCTTGTCCGCCAGATACTTGGGGCGATTAAGCTTCGATGGGATCCCTTACAATAGTAGCACTCGGTATCGGACTTAGGTCCAACTCGGGGTTTTTTCAGCGCTGCAACAGGCTTGCCCTTACTTCCCTTCCGTTTTCCCTTCTTGTCTTTCTTGAAACCAGTGTTCCTATTGATCATCAACACTTGATGTTCCTTTTTGATCTCCACTTCTGCAGTTTTAAGCATTGACAGAAGCTCGGGGAGAGACTTCTTCATGCCTTGCATATTATAGTTCATCACGAAGCTCTTATAGCTAGGTGGCAGAGACTGCAGAACACGATGGATGCCTAAGTCAATGGGAATCTTTATTCCCAAGGACACAAGTTTATCGGCGTAACCCGACATCTTGAGTACATGCTCACTAATGGAGTTGTGCTCTTCCATCATGCAGCTAAAGAACTTTTCTGAAGCATTGTAGCTCTCTACAGCAGCATGTGTGTCGAAAATCATTTTCAACTCACCCATTGTATCAAATGCATTGCCGTTTTCGAAACGCTTTCGAAGTTCCGGCTCTAGCCCATACAATATGCCGCAATGAACTAAGTTGTTGTCCTCCTGACGAGTCTGATAGACATTCTTCTCCTCGTCAGGGGAATCATCAAAAGGTGGGGGGCCTAACGGCGCTTCTAGCACATATTGCTTTTGTGCAGCAGAGAGGAGAATCCTCAAATTCATGGCCCATTCAGTAAAGTTGCTACCGTTCGTTGCTAGTTTCTCTTTCTCCATGAACGCATTGAAATTAAAAGCAGGTGGTGCCATCTACAACAGAATTTGTAAAGTTTAGACTAAGTGTATGATAGATTGAGTTCAACTAATCTATATTACGAATGAACTCCCACTCAAAAGCGACATCCCTCGTGTCCTTTTGGTGATTACATGAACCAAATCCACTACACCAAGTCCGATCATCACGTGAGTCGGTATAGCTTCAAAGGCGAGCATCAAATGGGCATCATATCAACTATATGACTCATGATTAACCTTTCTTACGTGTTCCGAGGCCATGTCTGTACATGCTAGGCTCGCCAAGTTAGAACCTTAGTATTTGCGTGTAATCGCTTTTACACCAAGTATGGTCGTGGATCCAAGAACACCCGATCATCACGTGATGTCTTGGAGCGAAAACATAATCGGTGCATACTAAAGGAAGAACACATTCTTATCTTGATATTTAAATGAGGGATCATCTTATTATGCTTAACAAAGCGCTAAACAAGCAATATAAGATGTAATCAAACATCATATGTTTATTAGTGAAATTATATGGTTCCTGCAGATGATCTCTATCATGTGCATCGTGGTATGATCACTATCATACCTATATGTGTAAATCCAAAGTCTATGGATTTTACACGCTATGTGTGTTGTAAGAGTATCATCTCATACTTCTACTTACAACACTACCATATCATAACACTAGCCCAGCAACAATCTAAACTATACGCCTCTAATTTATCCATTGCAAGTTTTACGTGGCTTAGGGCTTTCGAGATAGAACCGTTCTTACCTACGAACATGAACCACAAAGAGGATAATCAAATTGTTGACAACTCGCTTGCAAAATAGATATTGACTATAGTAGGAGAGACAGACACCCGCTAGCCACTTATGCAAACTAGTTGCATGTCAAGCGTGGAACAGGTCTCATGTGCGAGGACATGTAAAGTTTGTCGGGCGCTTCATCCCACTATGCCACCAATATCCAAAATCACAACAAAGGAGCAACAACATGATCATCATCGCCCACATACTCATATGTGTACTACCCGTGTAAAGTATCTACGCATAGATCCGGCTCGATACCCTTTGAAGGGTTCGCAACATAGAAAACAAAATTTTCCTACGATGTGAACTATATACCAAGATCTATTTATACTAGATACAAACAACGAGCGGATGTATATCCGTAGAGAACATACCCTTGAAGACCGACAAAGCTTAACGAGTTCAACTCGTGGTTGATGTAGACGATCTCTTGCCGATCTCAAGATCGAGAGGAAGTCCTAAGCGCCGCAAATCAGCGCATCCGTGCTTTCGCACACGTTCGAGGCACCGAGCAACCTCCGCCTCCTCGCTCCAGCGATGCAGCGGAAGCACAACTCTTTCTTGCCGAATAGCCACGGGAACATGTATCTCGCTAGTCGAGACCATGGGGAATAAATTCTAGAGGGGAGAGATCCTTCACGAGGAGGTGTGAGTGAGAAGTGAGAGGAGGGCTCCTTTTATAGGAGGGGGGAACCCCAAGGGGTGGCAGGCGCATGGGCTGCCCCTTGCCCTCCCTCTTCATGTGGGTGGACACTCCACTCACAAAACTCCTCCAAATTCCCTCCACTCAAAGTCCACTCAAAATCCCATTAAATTTCCACCAAATTTAATGCAATCTCTCATTAAATAAAACTCTTTTATTTTATTCAGAATTTTGTCAATTACTTTAATGACAAACATTCACAAATAACCCCTTGCTAGAATTCTATTTCACATGCATAACCACTTTATGCAATTTCACCAAAAACTGTTTGGTATCTAGTGAAATAAATTCCTGCGCTTGTTTATTCTTTCGGCATGAAACATTTGCTCCAATTGGATGTCGGTGTCTCTTAAGTGTGTCACCCTACGGTTCGTGAATAATGCGGACATGATCGAGACCCTCTCGGATCAATAATCGAGCGGGATCTGGAGACCCATCGACTCCCACACATTCAACGATGACTTTCTTGTGATCGTCGGAACCTTTTACGCTAGTATCTTAATCCCTTTGTCTCACGATATATTACATGTCCGAGATTCGATCATCGGTATCTCCATACCTAGTTTGATCTCGTTCGACATGCACTCTTTTCTCGTTCCGTGATATAACATTCTAGTGATCAAATCACTTGCTTGCAAGCTAATCAATGTGATATCACCGAGAGGGCCCAGTATATCTATCCGTCATCGGGATGAACAAATTCCACTCTCGATCCATGAGCCTCAACATAACACTTTATTAGTTACGAATCCATCTTTATAATCACCACATTACGGTGTGACGTTTGATGTTATCAAGAAACTCTTCCGGTGTTAGTGATTGACATGATCTCATGGTCTAAGGATTAGGATCACTTCGTAAGTTGTTATAGCAATATAAACTCAATGACTTTGATCGTAATGCTATACTTCGGATGAATGTTCATCACATCATTACACTAATGTTGTGGTCCCGTTATTAACAACATCCAATGTCCATGATCAGGAAACCTTGATCATCTTGTTAATCAACGAGCTAGTTTATGAGAAAGGCTTAACTAGGAACTTTCTGTTTGTTTATTAAACACACATGTATTAACGTTTCCGTATTAATACAATTATAGCATGCAAAATAAACATCTATCATATACTTGGAATACACATAATAAACAATTTATTATTGCCTCTCAGGGCATATTCCCTTCAACATTAACAACGGTTTCAATCATGGTTTTTAAGGCGTTAAGGCGTCATAAGGCGATGTAGGGGCGCTCTGATGCCTAGGCGGGCGCTTTGGACGCCTAGGTGCCTAAAGCGTCCATATTTTCAAGGCGGAGGAGGGATGCCTGGACGCCTAAGAGTTGCCTAGGCGACTCCTTTAAAACCATGGTTTCGATCAAACAAGAACCAGGTTACAGTTTAAGATTTGTAGTCTCTGACACTCGCCTAACTGTGATTTTTTTGTTTCCAGCCTCTTGTATCCAGGTGGACAGGCCTGATACGACACTCGCCATGTAATGGACTTCAATCCTCTTCTATCCAACCTCTCGGAACCTAAAGATCCAACAGAAGATGAGCTCATAGTACATGGTCTGCCTTAGATGAGTTCTACATCTTAGAAGCTTGGTATATTGAGTTCTGCATGGCACGGTTGCTTGTTTTTTTCTATTTTTCCAAGAAAAGCTAGATTAGATCTCGATTTGTTTGTCTCTGCACGCAACACAGTGCACCTACTCCGTGTGCCATGATTATAACGTTATTGCTCGGCCAAAGTCTAAATGAACTTGGTTTCCCCTGTGCTTACTCCATACAATTTTTATCGTACTGCTTCACATTTAAGTAATATTACTCACAGGAAATTCACAGGCTTAGACCAGGAAGCTGCATATACATAACCCCGTTAATTACTAACATAGATTTCTCTTCCTCGTGCATTGGATAATACCTAATTCGTATATTCTTTGATCACATGTGAATCCAAGCTATGTATTCCCTGCGCTACAATCAAAATCAGAAGCAAGCATGTACCAAAAAAAGCAGCAAAGATGCTTGGTGTCTCGATTCATGGATACGAATTTACATCCCTAGACAGTGATGAGGTAACAGCCAAAGTTATCATGGATGTGCCACCACACAAAGGAAACCCAACAACAATAAAACATGAGTTCTATGGAGAATGGACTAGGTTTGATAGCGAGGCTAAAGAATCAGCATGTCTTGCAGCTTTGACATGCCTGAAAAATGAAGGTCTCGTAGCAGTGCATGACACAAATTATGTAGAGCTGAACAATTTCAAGCGAAAGTACGAAGGAGAACATTTCTAGTCATCCACAATCTACGCCAGTGTATTTTGCCTGCAAGAGCAATTATCTGCGAGGTCAGGGACTGTCATTACAACCAATCAGGCAAAAGTTCACAGAACAATAAGGATAAATTTTATAGAATAATTTAAGTTTGTTCTTTTTATGGATAGTATCATATCTCACATCTCTTATTTTATTACACACATTAGTACTTCTCGACTGGAATTGACCAATCCACACCTCCCTCTAGCACTACAGAAGCATCTACCAAGTAACATTTCCAGACCTTTAGTAGAACTATTACTGCATAGCTCTGAATTAGGTCAATCGATCTTCAGACATTATTTATCTTTCTCTACCATTTATGCCTTGTGACACAGCTTGGAGGGTATGAAAGAAAAAACACCACCTCGCCGCGCCCTCCGTAAGGAACTGTTCCCACAGAATTAACGCTATATCTTCGACCTGTGAGGTAATCTGTATGTTGTCCGTCTCTTGATATGATAATATTCAATTTATACTAAGCAAAGCGTGTGCTATGTCTGTTTTTTCTTACCAGGTCGTGCTCTATTGTTACAACCGAATAGAAACACATTCTCACCTCCCTATAATATTATCTCCTTGACAATGTCCTGCGGCTGCTCTATACTGGTCTTGAAAACCAGCTCTCTAGGACTGTCAAACTTAGAAAGGACTCTATTATGTAACTTAAGACATATGCACTATCACTACCCCATTCTTACTTCTGGTTAAGATATCCGGCTTCGGCTTTTTTATCTGCCTATGATCTTAGAGGCTGTTTATGTAGACCATGTATGGGCAGTTGGATTTACTGTGTCTGCTCTATAATCACACTACCTTTCTTTTCTTCCTGTTGAACCATTAGACTTTATAATGTATCTTTGTTTTTAGATACATGTTATCTGAAGCTTGTATAAACAATTGCATTTATCATCTAATCATTGTTGGTTTGCAGCTGATAATCCTCCAAGATATGTATCCCCACAGTGGATTTGTATGTTACTCTTTTAAGTGTCTGATTATTTTAATATATTTTTATACTCTGGCTTCTTCTATGTGTTCTACATTTTTAGGAGTTTCTTCTTTGGTCGATTTTTAGATACCGATTGTAAAGCATGGGTCCTTTAAATTTTCCTCTTTGATTGTAAGGTTGGCTCTGAAGCATCGCTATTTTCTACTTATCATACAAAATAACTCTCTGTCTAATAAAATTGCATGTGTATATTATTCTTGCTTCATTGTCTTCCAAAACAGATATTTATGTCGTGTTGCGGGCAGCCAGCGGCAAGCCGCATTTCCTACCTAGTAGTAAATATTACGGGACAGCTTTGTCACAGTACCACACGACTCAGTTTCACGGGATGCTCCAGCCTTGGCTGTCGTTCACTCCCTCCCATCCACAGCCATGGGGGCACCTTCGTGCTCGCCAGGGCCGACTGAGGATGGCGTGGGCGGCTATCTGCGTGGCATCCTTCTTTTACTTGAAGCGGTAGAAAAAGGCGAACATTTCTAGTCTAAGTGTGTATGGCTACAACGACACCTCGTGGTCGTGCGCGATGCCCATCACATTAATCATTGCCGTGGTTCCTGTCGACACGAGGTGATAACCAAGATGACGATGCTCACGTCATGCGCTGCGAGTCATGCTCATGAGAAAGAAGTCCAGGCGCAGGAGGGTACATGAGGCAAAAATCACTATTTTGACCTAATTAACGTTTGATCTCACAAATTGACCTACTTTTTCGAAGATATCCCGATCTGACCTGTTTCCATGGCGCTTTACCAGAAGGCGCCATGGTCAGTAGCACGGCGCCCTCCGCAAAAGCGCCATGCTTCCATGGCGCTTTCTAAGAAAGCGCCATGGCCCCGTCCGACGTGGCGGCCGCCGTGGCACAGGCGGGCACGTTTTAATGTTTGGCGCTTTCCGCGGGGCCGCCATGCTACTATGCATGACGCTTTTGCGGAAAGCGCCATGGTCCTATACCTAGAAAATGGTCAAGGCGCTCCCGTGCCATACCTCTTCATTTCTCCCACTCTCCTCTCTCTCTCGCCCCAAGTTCTTCCCTACTCGAATCCTTGAATCGGTTGCTTTTCTCCGTGGATTTGGACTTCCCCTTGCTTCAAGAGGTAATCTCCCCCTAACCCCTTGGTTTTGTCCAAATAGATTTGTGAAATTTGCTTCTATGTTGGTAAAGAATGTAGAACCCTAACCCTAACCCTAGCTATATCTTGGCTTGATGTTGTTGCTTCTAGTTATTAGATTGGTAGTTTATGGCTAGGATTTGTATGTTAGAATTAGCAAAGTGGCATGACTTGTTTTAGTTGGTAGCTACGGTTGGTGGTGGTAATATAGTTGTCTTTGAAGCGTAATGGTTGGTGTCATTGTTTTTTAGATGGCAAGAATCGTTAATGTTCATCATGTGGACAAGGCCGCATTCTTGAAAGGCAATACCGAGTGTGACCCGGAGGAGGTAGTCATGTTGTTTGGCACAAGTCCTACATATGCCGAGGTTGTGGAAAGAGTGAGGAATTATTTGAAATGGATGGAACCTAGTGATGTGTATGAGTTGGTTGGAAGGTATAACGCCGGGTTTGGCCATCACAATAGATTGAAGATAATGCCTATCAACTCCGAGTTGAATTGGAGTGCGTATAAGGAGATGGTGGCGAAATCCGAAGATAAGTCACTCGAGATATTTGCCACAAGAAAGGTTGCGGCTCGGTTGCACATTGACTTGAACCGGCATGCTTCCATGAGCCCAGCTCGAGGTGAGCCACAGGTGTATGACACAACAATGAGCCAACCTCCATTGAGCCCGGTTCGCGTAGAGCCAACCTACGACGATACAACAACGAGGCAACCTTCCATGAGCCCTTTTCGCAATGACAACTATGAAGCACCTCAAATGGAGGATGATGACTTTGAGGGTGATGAGGTTGAATATGGGCTTCGTGACAATGAAGTAGGAGATGTGGAGGCAAATTGCCATGAGGAGGACATGGACCATGATCTCCCTTATTTGAGGTGTCATGCATCGGACTCCGAGGATGAAGGACTGGATGAAGATGTGGATGAGGATGGTCTAACGGTTAAATTCGCCGAAGCTCACAAAAAAGTAGTAGGTCGGGATCATCGACCTTCATTGTTCCGTGATGTTAGTCTTGCGGATGAGGCCCAAGTTGACGGTGGAATTAGTCGAGTGCTCGGCGAGCACCTTCTAAAAAGGACCTGAAGCCGAAAAAATACGGGATAAATCCCGGGGTGAAGTTTGATAGCTTGTTGGAATTTCAGATGTGGATCAAGGACTATGCGATGAAGTACCACCGACCGTACAAGGTGGCTCACTCGGACACTAAGGTGCGTTACACAGTCAAGTGTGAGAAGCAAGGATGTCCATGGGTTGTTCGCGTCACGACCAGCGAGGGGCGCCACAATGGATCATTGTAAGTTGTCAGTCCATTCATATGTGTGATGATAAGTTTATCAAGGATGCCAAAGTTGTGAAGGAGGACCATCGGCAGCTCACCTCCGATTTCATCGCGTATAGAGTTGCAAATAACATAAGGTCTCTCCCAACATATACTATTAAGGGTGTCATAGATTTGGTTAAAGAAGTATTCGGTTATAAAGTGAAGTATGGTAAGGCATGGAAGGCCAAACAAGCCGCATTTAAGATGTTGTATGGTGATTGGGAAGAAGCATACAACCGCCTCCCTAGGTTGTTGGGAGCAATGGCCGCAAGGAACCCAGGAATGTATTATGTGGTGGAGCCTCTTGGGTCGGTGACTAGGTTGTACAATGGTGCCACTGTTCGGGTATTTGGCCGTGCATTTTGGACATTTGGACCATGCATCAGGGGATTCAAACATTGTCGGCCTGTTATGTCCGTGGATGGCACCTTTTGTGAGCAAGTTCAAGGGCACACTATTAAGCGCCATATGCCACAGCCAAACAACGGGTTTTACCTTTGGCTTTTTCCTTGGTTTGGTGGAGAACAACGACAAGCGGGAGTGGTTTTTCCATATATTGAGGACCAAGGTTATAGAACGATAGGAGGTTTACATCATCTCGGATCGCCATCAAGGAATACTAAATGCGATCGAGAAGGACATTCTGGATGTGCTCGTATCCACCATCGATGGTGCATGAGGCATTTGTGTCCAACTTCTATAGAGCTTGTGGCAACAAGGAACGTCTTACGATCTACAAGATTGTTGTCTTGCCTTCACCGCTCGGCATTTTCAAAAACTATATGATAGATTGTATTGTCTAACGGATGATGGTGGGAAAGAGTTTCTCGAAGGCATCTTAATGAGCGGACAAAGTGGGCAAGGGCTTATGATTATGGAGGCAAGAGATACGGTGATTCCACCGGTAACATGGTGAATGCTTCAATAAAGTACTTAAAGGTGTCGTCAATTTCCTGTGGCGCTATAGCGGAGTACACATTTCAAGTTGAATGAATACTTTCTAAAGTATAGTGATGAAACGGATAAGCAAATCGCTGGGGATAACAAGAAAAAAAAGTATGAGTACCCACCATTGGTTGATAATTGGTGGAATATCAATCAAAGAAAGGGATACACAAGCGGTTGAATGTTTCAACAACCAAGAACTGATTTACCAAGTGAATGAGCATGGAGGCACAAGGGAAGGTGTGCAACATGGGGACTGTCCTATAAGGTGTGGCTACGCAATGGTTATTGCTCTGAGAGGCCGACATTGTACCATCTCCCTTGCTCACACGTGATGAAGGCGGCATCTGAATGAATGGTGGGTCTTAATCACCCGGATACGGTTAGGTTGGATGAGCATTCCATCCAAGCGGTGAAGAACACATGGGCGGGTAGATTTCAGCCTTACCTTGACCAATCTCAATGGCCAGAATATCATGGTGTCCAACTTTGGCCTGATCCGTCAACGAAGGTTGTTGGTCGGGGAAGAAGACAAACCAAACGTTTCCGAGGTGACATGGACGATTGGGCTGGTGGATATCGACGGGAATGGGGGAGCGAGTATTTCGCGGAGCCTCGTGATAAAACCCGTTGTGGAGAATGCAATGCTGAGGGCCATAATAAAACATCATGTAGCAAAAGGAGAAAATCAAAGGAGGCCAACACCCCTATTGGCAGCACAAGCCAAGGAGGTGGTGACGGTGGTACAAACACAAGCCAAGGAGGTGGTGACGGTGGTACAAACACAAGCCAAGGAGGTGGTGATAGAGGTCGTGGTGGTAGAGGTCGTGGCGGCGGTAGAGGTCTTGGCGGCGGTAGAGGTCGTGGTGGCGGTAGAGGTCGTGGCGGCGGTAGAGGTCGTGGCGGTAGTATGTTTACGTATCTTCGAGGAGAATTTCCGTATGTGTTTTCTTGATGATTTTAATAATTTTTATTGTGCATTTAAGTGTATTTCTATTTACTAACTATTAGGTTGCATTCCTGTTATAGGTATGTCGACCCAACCAACCAAGGAGAACAATGATGGGAACGGTATGAGCTACTCCAAAGTGTGGGCAGAGGCTTTGAGGAGGGTGAAGGAGAGGGAAGATGAAGTAGCTCAGTTGATCAAGAAAAGGGAAGAGGAAAGGAGGGAGGCTGAAGAAGAACGTCGGTGGGAAGAAGATTTCAACAGAGATTGCGTGAGGCAAGCATCAAGAAAGCAAAGAAAGAACGTGAGAGGAAGGAAAAAGAAGCAAAACATGAAAGAGACATGTACTTGAAGAGCTTGAGGAATCATCGTCGGTTTGAGAAGGTGTCTGAAGAGGCTAGCCTCATAATGGAGGAAGAGGAGATCAAGAAGAAAGAGGAGAGTAGACGCCAATTTGAGGCGCAGTTCAACTCTGTTGTCCAGCTAGCACGTGACTTGAGGGAAAAGGAAGAGGCAGAGGAAGAGAGGAAAAGGAAGGCGAAGGGGAAGGAGCCTAGCGCGACACAGTAGAGTTGTCACCATGCTATGATCTATGTTATGGACTCCACTATGTGGAATTTATATTGAACATTGTCATGCCTAATTTGTCGTATGTAAAACCCCTTAAGGGTGCCATGTTTCTGGAATGTTTCTGGAATGGTGCCTATAATGTTTCAGGACTTGCCTATAATGTTTCTGGAATGTTGCCACTAGCATTGTACCGTAAAATTTCTGGAATGGTGCCACTAGCATAGAAACTAGCTCCAACTTAAGTGAATGCAGGCGCATGGCGCCCTCGCCAAAAGCGCCATGCTAGAAAGCATGGCGTTTTCCTGGAGGGCACCATGCTTCCATGGCGCTTTGAGACAACTCTAGCGCGCTGGGACACAGTGACTGCGTGCGCTCGAAGGAAAACTGGAGCAGGAAAACTGCTAAGACAGGCGCATGGCGCCCCCGACAAAAGCGCCATCCTAGGAAGCATGGCGTTTTCCTGGAGGGCGCCATGCCTCCATGGCGCCCTCCAGAAAAGCGCCATGCTTCCATGGCGCTTTGAGCCAACTCTAGCGCGCTGGGACACAGTGACCGCGCGCGCTCGAAGGAAAACTGGAGCATGAAAACTTCTAAGTCAGGCGCATGGCGCCCCCGCCAAAAGCGCCATCCTAGGAAGCATGGCGTTTTCCTGGAGGGCGCCATGCTTAGTGGCATGGCGTTTTCCTGGAGGGCGCCATGCTTCCTAGGACATTCAGTTTTTAGCACATTCAAACAGATACAATCAACAGATACAGAACATCAACATCAACATCAACAGATCAAGTTTTTAGCACATTCAACAGATACAAACATCAACATCACCAGATCAAGTTTTCCTCACAACAACAGATTCAAACATCAACAAGCATCCGGTTTTTTAGCACATCAACACACCAACAAGTTCAAAACGACGACACCAAACAACAAGTTTAACTTACAAGTTCATAATGACCACAAGCACTAGTTCAAGCTACGAGTTCACTTTCTCCCTTTCCCCCTTTTGGCCACTCGATCCTCATTCGCCTTGCTCCGTCCCTCCTGCCTCCTAACCCTCCGTGGAGGATCGGAGTCTTCCCCCTCATCCTCCTCCTCACGGCGTGACACATGTGCCCGACGCTTGTTCTCCCATTCACTTGGCGTGTATGGATTCCTCGGTAGCCTCCTTCTCCTCACCCGCGACCGTTGACTAGACTGCGGGGCGTCGTGTAATTGAGACATGCCTATCTCCTCATGTTCATCCTCGTCCTCACCATCTTCCTCCTCATCATGGCCAGCTTCCTCCTCCTCGTATTCGCCCTCTTCCTCCTGTTCATCTTGTGCATCATCTTCTAGGCTGGAAGACCTAACTGGCGATGCGGCATCGACGGTGCGGCAACCAAGCAAGACACCTAATCCACGGCCCCAATGCTTGGTACGCTATGATATTGAAGAATATGTTAGAACATTTCAACACCCATAAAAATACAATACAACTAGGAACGGTATGAACACATACCTCCACAAATGCTCGAAGGGCCAACTCAGACTCCTTGCCAGGAGGATGTTTAAGTGCTTCATCGGCCTCGTCCACTTGTTTCGAGATCTCCTCGCGCTAGAAAAAGAACAAAATGTCAATTTTATGTCGCTATAATCGCATATACGTACTCCCCTGACAATGCTTACCACAAAGCGGACAACCCCCGCTGAATTTGCACCCCTGCCGCCTCGAACAAGTCTGTTGTACTCTAGCTGGCTCAGATCATCAAAAGCAGGATAAGGATCCTCCACTATGTCATGAGATGCAAACGAAGCCGACTGCAGGTACAAACGAGACACCTTCCCAAGCCACACAAGGTACCGATTGAACGCTGCAGCATCATGCGGCACCTCAGGATGAGAGACCGCATTCGGGTTTTCGATCTCCTCAATCCTTGCATAGAACTTCTGAACATACTTGTGATGATATGCAGCCCAATCTTTTTCCTTGTTCTGCTTGATCTTGTCCAATCTACAATCAAATTCATCGACTTAGCAAGTATCATGAGACGCCCAAGAAAATTAGATACTGGGTGTATAAGGATCACTCACCCGTGAAGAGCTATGCTAGTGTCCTTGTATGGCGGCGGGGTCTCCTGAAATAATCCAAATTGCCTCATCACCCGTTGTGGAAGGTGGAACTCAACAGCGTAGACACAAATCAACGGGGCACGAATCCTCCAGAGATGTGCTTCTTGCATACATTTGCGATTCAAGTCCGCCTAGAACCAAACACCCGTGCCCACATTCCCTCTAGTTCCGTATGGCTCCCATTCGACCTGAGCGAGGAACACAATATTAGCATGTCGACTCGAAGTATGTATGGTGGAAAAGATGAGTTCTTGAGAATAATCAAATTATTACCTTCTCCGGGGTTAGCAAGTCGATTTGGTTAGTGTAACGCAAGTAGCATTCCTCAGATTCACCGTGGAATACTTCGGTATTATCCCACAAGTACGCCCATGTAGGACCGCGGAGACGGCTATTGCCATGATCATCCCACCGTTTTTCCTTCATCGGAATGGGTCGACCAACTGGTATGCGCAACCAGGACCATATGGTCAGTAGCACCATAGATCCACCGATACTTTCTCCTTTTCCAGTTCTACAACACGCCTTGTCCAGCTGCACATACAACAAGCATACATAAGTATCCGGTCGATCAAGCATATGTACTACTACCATGCAATATATATAGTTTATTACCTGTCGATACAAGTAAGCAAGTGTCGCCGAACCCCAGCTGTGCATATAGCCCCATTCCGCAAATAGAGTGAGCCACATGAATGAAGCATTCCTTCCCGTGCCATCTGAGAAAAGTGTCCTACTAATGGCATACCATAAGTATGCACGGGCATACATCTGGATCACCTCCTCATCGGCGTCCTCGGGGCACTTGCTGAAATTTTGTTGTATCCATTTGTAAGTAGCACCGGCAGACATCTTCTCTTGTTTTGGCGCCTTACCAATTAAGCCAATCATCACTTCACGCCACTTACCCGAATCTGAGCTCATACACACAGGCTGTCCTTTGATGGGAAGCGCAAAAATCATAGAGACGTCCTGCAGAGTGACCGTCATCTCACCACAAGGGAGGTGGAAACTGTGTGTCTCCAGTCTCCATCTATCAACAAGCGCTGTGATCAAACAAGGGTTCATATGCGGCGTCGAACGCGAGACAAGCTGGATGAAAGGGAGAAGTCCAGTCCGCTCAACATATGGAGTGTAGCGCTCATCATATGGCATCTTCTTGCTATGCACCTCCTTGGACCTTAGGTGCAACCACTTGAAGACATGCTTATTCTAATGTACCGCCCACGGTGCCGTTGATCATAATGCCCATGCAAAATAGATTGTCCTTCCATCCTACAAATGGTTGCAAAAATCCAAGTAAATACACCATCCACCACAATATGCATATATGAATACATATATGACTACATTCATGAATACACCATGCATTCCATATCAACAATAGCCCAACAATTGCCATATATGCCAACAATAGCCCAACAATAGTCCATATATTAATTCATTCATTCCATATCATCTACACAAATCACAATATGAACACACCATTCAACTAAGCTACTAACCCTAACTAAGCATTTCATATCATCTACACACCATTCCATATCTTTGTATTCATATGCCCATATGTACATGTCAAATATAAACTACTAACCCTAACTAAGCAATGTCAATGATTTACTAACTAACTTTAACAAACTATCATTCTACCACACTAGTTTCTTCAAACAAATTACACATTGCACAAAATACATGCATCATTTCACAAGAACTAGGGTTAGGAGGAAGAGGACCATGTGATGATTTCAACCAATAAAACAAGCAAAATTGAAGGGGAATACCTCAAGTGGGGGGAGAGGAAGAAATTCCACCAGAAATCAGTTCAGATAAGAGGGGGGCATGTGGATTTGAGGGGGATTAGGGGGAGGAGCCGCCGCCGCCGCCGTCTGTCTGCTGGGGGAGGGTTTGGCGCAGGGGGGTATGGCGCTGGGAGGGGTGGGGGGAGGGCGCCCGAGCCGTTTTCTAGGTATAGGACCATGGCGCTTTCCGCAAAAGCGTCATGCATAGTAGCATGGCGCCCCCGCGGAAAGCGCCAAACATTAAAACGGGCCCGCCTGTGCCACGGCGGCCGCCACGTCGGACGGGTCCATGGCGCTTTCTTAGAAAGCGTCATGGAAGCATGGCGCTTTTGCGGAGGGTGCCGTGCTACTGACCATGGCACCTTCTGGTAAAGCGCCATGGAAACAGGTCAGATCGGGATATCTTCGAAAAAGTAGGTCAATTTATGAGATCAAACGTTAATTAGGTCAAAACAGTGATTTTTGCCGGTACATGATGTACCTGTGGCGCTCTTGAGCATGCTGCATAGATCAGACGCCATCGGCAGCTAACGTTCCACACCAGGACCAGCGAACAGCGAAGGCTTTGTCATTGGCTGACGTTCCACGCCAGGACCAGCGAAGGCTCAAATGCCTCGTCGTATCGGGTCGTCGCGAGCGCATAGTGCGGAACGCCGAATTGAAACTATGGTGCACTTCCTTAGTTTCCACTCTCCAGACGGACGCGGCCATCTTGATGTAACGGTGTATAACAGCGAGGTGCCGCGCAGGGGCGAAACCAGCAGAATAAATCAATGGATTCATCTCTACAGAACTATGTGGTCTAACTAAGTGACAAAATAGTACTATGTAGCAAGGTAGTGTAGATTAGCACAAATTCATTGGGCTCATTTTTTAAAGGATCATATAGTAATATCATTTTTTGAAAGGAGGCCTTCTTCTTCGTCATGCCAGTCTTATTGATTCTATCATGTCTGTGTTGTTTGTGATCTTGCATGCTCTCCGTTGTTAGTAGCTATCTTGGCCAAGTAGTTGCTAGTGACTCCAAAAGGGGGTATTTATGCTCGATAGTGGGTTCATGCCTCTAGTTTCCAAGGGAAGTGACAGAAATCTCTTCGGTTGTAGACGTGATGTTGCCACTACGGAGAAAACAACGGTCTCTTGTTCATGGAACAAGTGGATTGTTTACCTTACACACTTTGCTTAAAGCAGTTGTCGGTTGCTTGCAACTGAATAATGGAGAGGGTTCGGATGATAACCTGAAAGTGGACTTCTAGTCATAGATGCAGTTGGATGACGGTCTATGTATATTGTTGTATTGCCCAATCGTATCTCATAGGATCTTTGTGTCTAGTATTGCATTGTTATGCCTTGCTCAGTCCTGTCAATTGCCCTGCTGTAATTTGTTTACCCAGCATGCCATGTTTGTTTATCTAAGGAGAACACCTCTAGTGAACTATGGACCCCGGTCCAATCTTTAACATTGATACATCTTCCACTGTTACTGTTTACTTGCTTCAAACCATCATCACCTTCTACACCATATAGTTAATCCTTTGTTACAGCAAACCGGTGAGCTTGACAACCTCACTGTTCATTGGGGCAAAGTCTTGAGTTTGTGTTGTGCAGGTTTCCACGTTTCTTGCAACACCTTTGAGACGTTTCCTTCCTCCTAATGGTTCGATAACCTTGGTTTCATACTAAGGGGAGACTTGCTGATGTGCTGCTTCACACCTTGCTCTTGGGGTTTCCCGACGAAGTGCTCCACACCAACACAGCACCATCAAAGTTTTCTGGCACCGTTGTCGGGGAGGCTAAGGACGTCTTCACAAGGGGAGTCCTTCACTTCCTCTCTCTTTACTTTGTTTTAGTTTGCTTTGTTTCTTTTGCTTGGTTTTTTTTTGCCGCTTTTTATCATAAACTAAAAAAAGAATTAGTCTAGTTTGGTTTGCTTTCTCTTATCAAAAACACAAAAAAATTAGTTCCTACTCTAGTTGCCACATTGCTCTAGCTCAACATGTTGTTTCCCAAGTTCGCCCTGAAGGACCTTTCGATAGGTAGTGTCTCTATAATTGGGAAAGAAAATATTGAAGAATTCTTCAATCATGTTAGCAAACATGAGGATATTGAGGATAGATCTATAGCAGAACTTGCTCCTAATTATGAAATGGTTGCAGCTTCTCTAGTTCATACGTTGGAGTCTAGGTTTGTTAGCCTTAGCGCCATGATGCAAATTTTGTTCCTAAAACTAAAATAAGAAAAGAATGCTGAAAAGAGAGAATTTATTCTTGAAACTTTGCTCAAAGAGTTCCATGATGTTGCTAAGGAAGCCAAAAAGGTATTTGAGAGTTTTAATATGCTAGGCTCATGTGTAGATGTTGTGGGTACTTTTGATAAAACTAAGCCTAGAGAGAAATTTCAGATACCCATACCCTTTAAGCTTGTTGGGATGCACGAGGCCTTTGAAAATAATTTTGATTGGATTGTTCCTGAAAATCCTTTTGATGAAAGTAGTAAACCAAAGAGAGATGAGAAGGGATCCTCCAAAACTCATTTGGATGAGATACCTTTCATAGTTGAAGATTTTGCAAGTATTGATGTTAATGCTTCCTCATTTGAAAAAGACATGATTTATTGCTTCTTGTGCCTAACTTAAAGGCGTTAAAGAAAACTACTTGTTGGGAGATAACCCAAGATTTTCCTTGAGTATTCGAAGTTATTACTTCAGTAATGACCTCTCCTTATCCTTTTTGTTTGCTTTTTGTGCCAAGAATGACCTCTAATGAGAGGGAAGTAATATTTGGGGAGTTGTTGTCCCGAAACAGATTTCTTTCCTCCACCATAAAAATTCGTGAGGAGTCTCTGTAATTCATATTGAGCTGTAAATTTATGAATAAATCCCCCAGTATGTTAGATAAATTTATCTAGTTCAAAACTTTTTGATTTGAGTAACAAAAGATTTTCAAAAAAATCGGTTTCTACCTAGTGGTCTGTTTTGACAGATTTTTGCCATTATTTGCTTTTGCTTCTTATTGATTCCTTTTTGAGTTCTTTTTGGGGAAATTGAGCTTTTTGAAGGAGTTGCTACGGTAGATGGTGTTTTAGTGAAAAGTTTTGATGTTCTAAAGCTAAACCCAAAGGTCTATTATCTTTTGAATAAACTAATGTTGCTAATGAAGATTGTGTGAAGTTTTGTATGAAGGAAAAATTTCAGGTGTAGAGAGAGAATGATGTAATGAGATGAAGAATGGACAAAAGCTCAAGCTTGGGGATGCCACCCCGGTGTCACCCCAAGAAATACCCAAGAGGTACAAGCGTCAAAGCTTGGGGATGCCCAAGGCATCCCCTTCTTCATCAATTAAAAGCTCAGGTCTTTCTAGACACTTCGTTTTTATTGTTTCATGCACTATTGTATTGTTCTTGGAGCGTCTTAGTTTTTGTAATTTGCTTAGTTTGTTTAGTTTTCTTGAATAAAGTAGTTTGGACCCCCGTTCTCGCTGTGTTGTTTCAAATAAGTCGATTGGTGTTGGAAAGGATTAGAAAGTTCTTGCTTCAAAGTGCAAGTGGAGCTTGCATTGACTGTGACTTAGACTTTAGCATGACATGCTAGGTGTTGTTTTGACCTTATGACTAGTAATTATTGTTGTAGCATGACTTGTTCCAAACAATTGGGATTGCTTAGTGTGCCTTGAAAGAATCATGTGTTGTTTTAGCATACAAAAGCATAGTATTGTGGTATTCTCCTTTGATGCTTTGTTTGGTTGACTTGGCACATGCTCACACCATGTTATGACTATGAACAAGTCACCATAGCCTCTATGATAATTTATTCCTTGACTTGTAGTACCACTTTATGCTTTTATTAGTAATGTTTTGTCGCTCTGCATGATTATGGCCATTATTGCTCTCTTAGTTGGTTGCTCCCAGTCTTTTGCTAGCCTCCACTGGTATGAGTAAGCTCTACTCATGCTTCCAACTCCCAACAAACCAAGTTATTCCAAAGTGTTCACTATAAGTTACTATGCATGAAGTGTTACACCATTTCAAGTATATTCTTGTTTTCAGTTATTCTTCCAATTAAAAAGTATTTTGTTATGTGAAAACTTAGTGATTAAAGCCCTCACAAACTTGATGACACACCTTATATTCCTTGCCCCTAATGAATTTGAACCATTGTGTCATCTATGTTGTATATGCTTGCACTTATACGTTGGAATTAGCATAATCGTGTTGTCACAGGGAATGTTTTCAATATTGCACTTGTACTTTGTACATAGTTGATTGTCAGAGATATGCCCTAGAGGCAATAATAAATGTTGTTATTATTATATCTTTGTGTTTATGATAAATGTTTACATTCATGCTATAATAGTATTAACAAGGAAACATTAATACTTGTGTGATTTGTAAACTAAAATAGAGTCCCTAGTAAAGCCTCTTTATAATACTAGCTTGTTGGTTAATAAATGATTGTGGTTTCCCTATCATGAACATTGAGATGTTATTAACAGCAAGATCATATCGTTAGGAGAATGATATGGTGGACACACTTAAGGATTCGACGTTGTTTGAGTAGTTATGGAATGATGAGTAAGAGACCGAAGGTTGTTCGGAGTCTCGGATGGGATCCGGGATATCACGAGGAGATCCGGAATGGTCCGGAGAATAAGATTCATATAAGGAAAGTCCTGTTTCGGGGTTGGAGAATGGTTCCGGTGTTTTCATCGGGAATGTTATAGAAGGTTCCGGAATGTCCGGCACTCCGGAGGGGAAGGGTACATGAATGTGTCATACCAAGTTGGAATGATTGCATCATGTACTAGGTGTCATCACTGAACAAAATAAAGGGTTTAATCAAATCCTAGTTTGAAAAAGTCAAATGCCAATTTGAAAAGTCAAACGGCTATTTTGGGAAGTGGAGGGGAAGGTGGAAACCGAGTTGGGGAGGAGTTCCTCCCCTCCACCGCCGGCCCCCTTGGGAAACCGAGTTGGGGAGGGACTCCCCTCCCCTGGCGCGCCCCCTCCACCTATATAAGGAGGGGCAGGGCTGCCCCTCCTACCACCCAATACCTCCACCCGCAAACCCTAGCCCTAAGCCGCCGGCCCTCCTGCAGCCGCCGCCGCCCTAGGGCAAGCCGCCGTGGCCTAGATAACCCTAGCCGCCGGCCAAGCCTCCTCCTTGGTGTGTCTAAACCCTAGATCGCCGAGGATATCTCTCATAGTCCACCATACTCGCTCCGGCTTAAGGCGAAGCCCTGCGAGATCTCCCCTCTACATCCGGTACCACGCCGTTGTGCTGCCGGAATCGCGAGGAGAGTTCTACAACCTCCGCTTCCTGCTAGAACAAGGGACAGGAAGGTCTTCGTCGAGTACCGAACGTGTGACCGACTGCGGGAGCGCTTCCGGAACGCACCGCCGGAAGGATCGTCTACGCGATCTTGAGATCAGGAAGAGTATGACTACATCACCCACGAGAATCCGCTCTCGTTAAACACTTTGGAATCTTCGAGGGTGAGTTATTCCATCGACTCGTTGCTACAATCTAGTAGATAGATCTTGGCTTGTTTGTTTGTATGCGATAGAAAATTTTTGTTTTCCATGCTACGAAACCCTACAGTGGTATCAGAGCCGTGTCTATATGTAGATCTGTTGCACGAGTAGAACACAATGGTCATTGTGGGCATTGATGTTTTTATTGTCGATTGCTTCTTGTGTACTTTGCATCTTGCGGGATGGTGGGATGAAGCGGCCCGGGCTAACCTTACATGACATCGTTCATGAGACTTGCTCCACGCTTGACATGCAACTTGTATTGCATAAGTGGCTTTGCGGGTGCCTGTTTCTCCCAACATAGTTAATGTAACTACCTCGGTGAACTACGCTCCTAGATACAAGCCTGGATGAGAGATAGCGGTTGAAATAGTACGGTGGGGCCCCAAAAGCCACTCACTGGTAGTCCTTTCAGACGTCCCAACCGCTAACCTCTCAACGGGACTGTCAGGCGGCGTAGTCGGCAGGCGAAGGGATCAACTACGTACACAAGTGGGTATGTACGCAAGCCACCATACAAAAGTACATCAGAGCCACACCATCTAGAAAGAAAGGAAATATACCAACGCCATACGGCAAGATTCAAATGACCTGGATACATCTATAATTTAGGATAGCTCCTCATACAAGACACATCGAGTATCATGCGAAGCGGCAAACAAGATCCGAGTACGGATAAGAAGCAAATAGGCATAAGATGCCGAGAAAATAAGCACATCCCAACTACAGGTCTCACGGATCCCGTCCCTAATCTCTACACCACGATCGTTGCCCACATCATCGGCTTCTTCCACCCAAGATCCGTTCCGAGAAGGTACCATTCATCTGAATCAAGAATTTATCGTGTGAGACCCTAAGGGTACTCGGCAAGTCTTAATGCCTCTAAAGGGACACAACACAGGGTGACGCAATTGCAGCAAAAGATAAACCCTAGCAATTCTACAGATAAACGCTAACCATCCGCCTAACCAATGATAGACGGATGTCCGTGAATTTAAGTACAACAGTTATAATGGTAATCTCATCCGATCCATCCTCCCCCCTGCTTACCAACAAGGAAGCGGACGAACAACCCCCATCCGTTGGCAATTTTATTAACCATTCCATGAGTATTGCTCTACTTACTAGTCAAATACTTAGTCAAATTAAGGCGGTACTTTAGTTAGGCTTGTCTATGATCAAGAAACTGTGCTCCAAGTCGTCCATATCCGCGGACACGGCTTTCAGAAAGTTTTACCCGGCCGGGGTGCACCAATAGCAACACACACTCGATCAACCTCGGAAAAACCAAATCAAAACCCAACGAGGCTTTCACGACTGAACAATTACAGGATTCCGAAATATTTCAGGGGGCCACCCCTTAAGTAGAACCCGCAACGGAGTAGGCAAGCTCCGAGACGGCCTCAAGGTCTGTGGGGACGGCTGTGAACGACTGGGAACCCCAAACGGGGCTTGTCGACACCGCGGAATCGTGCCACTATCCTAAACAGATTAAGGTGCGACTCGCACAATCGTAATAAAGCAGTAATCATGGCATAAGTACAGGATCGTAAATAAAACCTCAAACTAGTTTGTGGCCCCAAGAAATAAGACGGAATCAAGCTCTGGTCCAGGGGGGTCCCATATACCTCCCGGATGTGGATAGCGCGATAAATCAAGGAACAGGAATCAAGTACTCGGGGTCTTACGGGACACAAGTGAGCAGGAAAAACCAAATAGCAGATATTGCTCACCGGTGCCACTTTCTTTAGTTATCCCAGAACTACTCAGGTTAAGTTGTTTAGGTACCTCGTTATTCATCAGACTTTCACAAATCCTACACATGCTGTTCTACGACTCGCATGGCTCAAACAACTCCTATAGTAGTGGCTCATGGGATAGAGGAAAACAAGCTTGGTGGGGTTTAAAAGTAAAGGCTATGCATACTTGGGATTCAATTTAATGCAATCGCGACTCGATGATGCAAGAATAAGATAGAGGCAATAGGTACTGTATGTATGCAAGCATGTGGTAGTGCTTGCCTGGTATCTCTGTTGAAGCAAGGGACGTCTGGTAGTGCTCTGGTTCTCTTGATACAACCCCGCCAAGGTCTATCCGAGAAAAACCAAACAAACAAGGACAACATAAATATAGAGCACAAGCATTGGAAATAAATGCGTCAAGCAAACAATCATGCCATGATGAATGATGCACAATTTACATGGCAAGGAGAAATATCATGGCATGGGTGAGGTGTGGAGGACAAGAATATAGCAATTAAGTGGGTTTTAGTCATATTTTGTTGTCATAACAATTGTTATTTGCAATATATTTATATGATGCATGCTGCACTTGAAGTCAGGGATATCATAAACAGAAAGGTCTCGTCGAGCTGATCATTTTTGACTATTTACATGCTAGATTTGGATTTACAAAACAAAAGTTATGGTTTATTGAAAATCCAGTGGCAATTGTTGTAATTAACATATCTTGGAATTTTACTTGTGCAAAACACTAAACAGATGGCATATTTGAATTCCTCTCATTTTTCTGAATCAAAAACATATATCATTTGCCTAATTTGGGTAAAGCATGCAAAAGTTATTAAAATCTGAATTTGAATTTGCATTTTAAATTATTTAAAACAATTTGAATTTGAAACCGCATCTGAACGTTTTCTCCCCAGACTGTCCCAGCCTGAGCCGCAGACAGGTGGGCCAGGGGGTATCTCTGGCCCACACGGCAGTGCCTGAGAGCAACCTGGACCGCGGGTTGAATAAACAAAACCGCAGGAACCTTTTTAGAAAACTTCCAGAGAGACTGACAGCGGGGCCAGAAGGACCGCGGGTTGAGTAAGCGTAAAGGACAGGGGGTCATCTGCAAAACGCACACGCGGCCAGGGGGAGGACTGCGGGTTCTGACTGGGTTCTTGGGGGAGCCTTTTCGCAAGATTCCGTCGGTCGCTGGCAGGTGGGGCCTCGAGGGTCGCGGGTTGCTAAAAGGTTGGGGGAAGGGGTTTTGCGCAAAACGACGCCCGTGGGCACTGTTTTTCTTCTCTCGCGTGCGTCTGACGCGCGCGGCGCGCGGCGTGGCGAGGACAAGGCTCGAACCTGGGATCTGGGGCTCATGACGCGTGCCACCGCTACGCGGGCTGCTCTGGGGTCACTCGCGGGCTAGGTAAGGCGAAACGGCGCGCGGTGCTGGCGGCAGGTGGCGAGGCGCTGGCGCACGCAGGGCGCTCGACCAAACAAACATCGCAACCAGGAAACGAAAAAGCGCCTGAGGATGTCTGGGGAGTTCGTGGGCTCACCGCGGGCGTGCTGGCGTGGTCGGTTCGAGCTGGGGTGGTAGCGATCCACGGCGAGGCTGGCGCTCCGTCGATCTAGGGTTTGGCGACGGCGTCGTCGGCTCCGGCGGTTCCTGTCCTTCCCCTCCTCGCGTCCGGCTCCGGGGCGTCGCAGGCGAGCTCGAGCAACGTCCTCGACACCTTGCAGCCTCCTTCACTGCTCGAACAACCGAGGTGGTAGGCGGTGGCGATGAGGAAGGAAGGGGAGAGGCAGGGGGCATGCGGGGTGGATCTGGGGGGTGCTGGGTGAGGCAGAGAGGGAGGTGGGGGAGATAAGAACGCCAGGGGGGCAGGTTGTAGCGTGGGGGAGGGGTAGGTCGTCTCTGGCGCCTCCTCCTCTGAACACGTGATCGGCACGGCTAGGAGGGCACGGCAGGGTGGCGTGGCCGCTAGGGTCGCTGGCAGTGGGCCGGGGGCGCTGGGCAGGTACTAACTGAGAGAAAGAAAAAGGGGAAGGGGAGAGGGGATGGTCGGGCTAGGGCATAGGGTGAGGAGGTGGTACTGGTCACGTGTGGCCAGGAAGAGAGAGGGGGAGATGCGAGCTGGGGTGGGGCAGCATGGAAGGAAGGATGGTCGAGCTAGGTGGGTTAGGGCATAGGGTTATTGCTAGGGGAGAGGGTAGATTAGAGGTTTAGGGGGGGTTTAGGCTTGTTGCTAGAGTGGAGAGGAAGAGAGGGAGAGGGACATGGTGACATGCTAGGGAGAAGAGAAAAGGGGAGGGGTAGGTTTTGTTTAGAGGTAAAATGTAGTTTAGGGTTTAGTTTAGGTTAATGGTAAAATAGGGTTTTGGATTTAGGATAGATATAAAATAGAGTTTAGGTTTTGGTTTTTAGGATGGATTTGAATTAGGGTCTTTTGCTTGCAAGGGTAAGAAGGTGGAGGGGTACTAATCTTGGTCAAGCCAACTACAAGCAAGCACTAACAAGAAAAGCAAGAAAAGAGGGGGAAAGGAGAGAGATGGCCAAAAGGTTGGTGATGGGGTTTTGGGTTCATGCATGATCCAAACATAGGTCAAGCAAGAACAAAAGAAGGGGTGGTTAAGATTTAGCAATGCTCATTAGCACAAGTGGGTGCAAGGTCCAAGGGGTTTTGATGAAGCCAAAGGAGAAGGAGTGAGAGGTTTAGCACTACCAACACAAGGTCACACAAGAAAGAAGGGATCCATTTAGAATGCCAACAAAACCAAAAGCTAGGAAAAAGAATACTTGCATGGCCCATGCAAGACAATTAAAGCCCAAAGGTCATATTGTGAAAACAACATTGTTTCTTGTGGCTTTTAATCCTTGCATTCCCAAAAAGGTGGGCAAAGGCCAAGCAATAGATTAGGAGTGGATCCAACCAACAACATGGGCTAAGGAAACTCAATAAAAGGCCAAGCCCATAATATTGGATGGTGGAATTATAAGGTGGTGAAACATAAGGTGGTGGAGATAAAAGAGAGATGCCCCCAACTCAACTTGGGCATTTAGCAATTTAGTAAGGACCAAATACAATATCAAGAAGCAACTACAATTAATCATGCACATGAGATAAGAAGCAAACAAGAAAAGGTTTTATATGATGCTCAAATGCAAGGGGACATGATGACATGAGCATGATATGATGATGATGCAACAATTATATGTTGGAAGTGGCCCATTTTATTATTAAACTTAGTAGCATTACAGTGGTTAGACAACTGGGATGCTACAACTCTCCCCCACTAAACAGGAATCGCCCGAGATTCTAGGAAGAAGAAGAAGACACAAAGAGAGAAGGATGGTTGTACGGAGTTCATCTTCACGCTCCCAAGTTGCTTCATCAATGAATGGTGTGACCACCGCACCTTGCGAATTTGATGGACTTGTTGCAGTCCTTCGCTCATGGTCTCGAGGATTTTGGTGGGGTGCTCTTGATAAGAGAGATCTTCTTGGAGGTCGATTAGCTCATGGTCCACGGTCTTGCCGGGTCTTTGAAGCACTTTTGAGTGAGCTGGAGATGTGAAAAACATCATGGACTTTGAGTTTTTCCGAGCTCAAGTGCATAAGCAACTTCCCTCTTCTATCACGTATCTTGAAAGGACCGATGTATCTAGGAGCCAACTTTCCTTTGATACCGGTGTGTTCCTCTCATGGAGTGACACGAAGGTAGACGAGATCACCAGGGCATATACCATATCTGTGCTTCTGTCATAGTTGCTCTTCGGCGACTTTGAGCAATCTTCGTGTTCTCCGAATGATATGCACCTTCTCTCCTCGAGTCACTATGTCGGGCCAAACCAGATTCTTTCTCCCGCACCGACCAACCAATGGGAGTTCTGACTTGCCCATAGAGAGCCTCGAATGGTGCCATCTTCGACTCTTCCGAAGCTGTTGTTGTAGGAGAATTCAGCATATGGAAGGCATTCTTCCCACTTCATGCCAAACGAGATGACGAAGCTCTAAGCATGTCCTCGAGAATCGATTGATCCTCTCCACTTGTCCTTGATCGAGGGTGGTAAGCAAGCTGAAGTTCAACTTTGTTCCCAAAGCTTTTGGAAACTCTCCCGAACTTTGAGGTGAAGATGCTCCACGTGCGAACTGATTTCAAGTGGAACCCCATACAAAGAGACAATCCTGTTGATATAGAGCTCAGCCAATCAAGTCCGAAATTGTTTCTTTGATCGGGAAGAAGTGTGCCACTTTAGAAAGCCCATCGATGACAACAAAATTGCATTGTTGCCCTTCTGCGACCTTGGAAAGCCCGTGATGAAATCCATCTCAACTTTCTCCCATTTCCATTCCGGAGGCTTCAATGGCTGTAGAAGACCAAATGGTTTCTGATGAACAGCCTTGACTCTGCGCCAGACATCACATTCATGACGTACTTGGCACAATACCTTTTCAACCAGGCCACCAAGATCGTGTTTTCAAGTCCATGTACATCTTTGTGCTGCCAGGATGGATAGAAAGGACCGAATCATGTGCCTCCTTGAGCAATTTATCTCTCAGACCCGGGTAGTTTGGAACAAACATCCGGTGATCAAAGAAGAGCGTGCCCTGATCATCAACATGGAAGGATTCATACTTCGGAGTGCCAAGCTTAGCGATGAGCTTCTTAGTGTGCGGATCACCACGCTGACGAGACCGAATCTGTTCTTCCAAGAGAGGATTAGCCAGAAGGTTCAGGAGATGCCCTTGTTCCACAATTTCCAGGTTCAGCTGACGGAATTCCTCGCACAAGAGAGGTCACGCTCTTCCACCATGAGGTTGTTGACATAAGCTTTACGACTAAGCGCATCTGCCATGACGTTTGCTTTTCCGGAGTGTAGTTGATGGTCACATCGAAGTCATTGATGGCTTCAATCCATCTCCTCCCAAGATTGAGATCCGTTGAGTGAAGATATACTTCAAACTCTTGTGGTCCGAGAAGATCTCACAACGGTTACCCAGCAAGTAGTGCCTCCACAGCTTCAAAGCAAAGACCACTGCTGCTAGCTCAAGGTCATGTGTGGGGTAGTTGACCTCATGCGTCTTCAATCGACGAGGCATAAGCAACCACATGTCTCTCTTGCATAAGGACCGCACCCAATCCTTGCAAAGAGGCATCGCAGAAGATCTGGAAAGGCTTGGATGTATCCGGAGGAACCAAGACTGGCGTGGAAGTGAGCTTCTCTTTGAGTGTCTCAAAGCTTTCTTGGCAAGGTGTGTCCACAGTACTTCTTGCCCTTCTTGAGGAGGTCGGTAAGAGGCTTTGCTATCTTGAGAAGTTCGCACAAAACAGCGACAATAGCTAGCCAAGCCGAGAAAACTCCGCACTTCCTTGACATTAGCGGGAGGAAGCCATTCAACTATTGTCTTCACGGTTCCGGGTTGATCGCAATGCCCTTGGCGGAGATAACATGCCCCAGATAGGTTACTTGCAACCAGAACTCACACTTTGAGAACTTGGCATACAAGCGGTTCTCACGAAGCTTGTTTAGGACACACCTCAGGTGCTCTTCATGCTCCTCCTTGGACTTGGAATAGACCAGAATGTCATCCAGATATACCACCACAAACTTGTCCAGGTACTCCATGAAAACGGAGTTCATCAGCCTCGAGAAGGTAGCAGGTGCGTTGGTGAGGCCGAAAGACATGACCGTGTACTCATACAGGCCATAGCGAGTGGTGAAAGCTGTCTTGGGCACATCCTCTTTGCGAATTTTGATTTGGTGATAACCACTTCTCAAATCGAGCTTAGAGAACACCACAGCTCCTGCTAGCTGGTCAAACAGATCATTTATCCGAGGAAGAGGATATTTGTTCTTGATGGTTTTAGCATTGAGAGCCCGATAGTCAACACATAGCCTATCGGTTCTGTCACGCTTCTTCACGAAGATTGTTGGACTACCCCAAGAAGAAGTGCTGTGTTGAATGAAACCCAATTTCTCTTGTTCATCAAGTTGTCGTTTGAGTTCAGCCAGCTCAGAAGGACCCATTTTGTATGGCCTCTTGGAAATAGGAGCCGTTCCAGGTTCAAGCTCGATCACGAATTCAACCTCGCGATCCGGAGGCATACCTGGCAACTCTTCAGGAAAGACATCCGGGAACTCACAGACCACTGGTACCTTCTGAATAGCTTCCATAGCATCATCATTCAGAGCAGCCAAAGAATAGAGCTGGACATCAGGAGTCAGACTTGGAGAAAAGACTAGATGGCCTTCAGGGATCTTCAGAGATACTGAGCGTTCAGCACAATCGATCACAGCTGCATTTGCTG
Source organism: Avena longiglumis (assembly GCA_030063025.1). Lineage (NCBI taxonomy): Eukaryota > Viridiplantae > Streptophyta > Magnoliopsida > Poales > Poaceae > Avena > Avena longiglumis. The sequence goes on from CP125974.1 coordinate 141,882,808, forward strand.
TCAACCAATCCATGCCCAGGATGACATCAATGTCGGAGTTGCCCAGAAGGATTAAAGAAGCCAAGAATGAAGAACCACCAATCTCAACTTTATTGCCATGACTGATATACTCAGCCCTCAGGTTGGAACCAGGAGATAAGACCATCAGCTTCTTAAGGAGAGGATCCAGATTCAACACATTCTCATATGCAAACTTGTGGGACACAAAAGAATGCGATGCACCAGAATCAAAGAGAACTCGTGCAGGGACTGAGTTAACTGATAGCATACCCATGACAACTCCTGGTGCGAGCTCGGCTTGAGAGGCGTTGACGCAGTTAGCTCGAACAACCGCAGACCCGGGCTTAGTGTTGATGTTGAGAGCCCGAGGCGGTGGTGCACGAACCGAGGGAGAGCTTGTTGCAGATCTTGGCGGGGGTTGAGGGAGAGCTTTGTTCTTCATTGGACAGTTCCAGTGGGGATGTCCAGGATCTCCACACGTGTAGCAGGCACCAGCTGGACGTGGAGCCGAGAAGCTGTGGACTCGCCAGCGCCTGGTAAGGGTTGTTGTAGCCCCTGGGAGCCGCAGTGGTGAAGTTTGATGGCCTTGGCGCGTAAGTTGCAGGTCTTGATGGAGCCGGGAGCGACGGTGGGGTGTTAGGAACCCAGACACGCCGCTTAGAAGGAGTTGCCATTGCTGCCGAGCTTGATGCATCCCTGCTGTGTTTCTTGGACTCCTCGAACATCTGCCTACTAGCCTCCTCTTGTAGTGCCATATCTTTGCAGTTCCGGAAGGTTGCCGGTCTTGCATGCGTGAGTGCATACTTGATCGACGCATTGAGCCCTTGCACGAATCTCTCGCTTTTCTTGTCATCAGATACCTCATCACCACCATAGCGAGACAAGTTCATGAAGTTCCTGATGTAGGTGTTGACGTTATCATTGCCCTGCTTCAAGTTGAGGAAAGCATCCTTCATCCGTTCCATCACAATCTCTGAGAGGAACTGTTCCTTGAAAGCTCCAGTAAACCTCTCCCAGGCTGGAGTCCAAGGTCAGCTAGCCTTCAAATAGTTTTCCCACCATAGAGTCGCTCTCCTTGAGCAGGTGAGTAGCACACTTTACCCATTCCTGTTCTGGCACATCAGCAGTCTCTAGCAGCCTCGAGATCTCGCGCAGCCAATCATCAGCATCGAGAGGTCGGTCAGACACGTCGAACTGGCGGGGGTTGAACTTGAGGAAGCTCTTGATGTCACCACGCTTGGGAGGTGGAGGAAGTGGAGTGAACTCGTTCCTTCGGACGCTCTCCTCAAAGCGCAGCTGGTTCTCTTGCATTGCCGCCAAAGCATTGGCTATGCTTGACAGTGCTGAGCCCAGTTCTGGAGGAATGTCCTCCTCAGTCCGGCGTGGGGGAGCCATCCTGTCATTGATATAAAACTCAAGTCAGTACTATAATGGAAGATGATAATAATCCAGAATAGTACCAAGATGGAATTAACCAAGATTAAAGGATACAATTTACTGAGATGATATAAAAATATCAACAAAGTTCATAGCACCTAAAAGATATTAAGCATATCGCACACGACTGAAAAGGAGTGTGGTACACAAACATATCAAAGAAAAAAAAAATTTCCACAAATTTCGGCATTAAAATACCAATAGATGCGCAAAATTGCTTAACGAATCAAGATTAGTGACTCTACCGATCCAATATACAAAAGCAAATGATACAAGTAGTGGTATGGTCGCGACTCCATCCCGCACTCAAATCATTACAAGACATGAACAAGTGGAACACATATCCTAACCCCTTCTTCTCACGATTTAAACCTACAGGTTGGTACTACGTAAACGAGCACCCCAAACAAGATAGCGTCGGATACAAAGGAAGATAGATTGCGGTTTTAAAAAGCACATCGGTATGGAATGTACCAACAGTTGATACCCAAAGGCAGATAAGATAACAACTTGGATGCAACAGATAGACAAGGGACTACACACATACACACACACACACAACCTATGGTACTACGGAAACCCAGAACACGTGAATCCTAGTTTGAACTTTGAGAAGAGGATTGAAAACGTTGCACTTCCTTACCAGAAAAGGGTGGGTGGGAGGGTAAGAAGAAAAATGAAGCAGTCCTACTCTCGCGTCTTGTTTTTCCCTAATATACATAACTACTCAAAATATTTGCTAGACTGACAACGACCGTTTGGCTGAAACCCTGAAGGTCGGGATGGCTCTGATACCAATTGTAACTACCTCGGTGAACTACGCTCCTAGATACAAGCCTGGATGAGAGATAGCGGTTGAAATAGTACGGTGGGGCCCCAAAAGCCACTCACTGGTAGTCCTTTCAGACGTCCCAACCGCTAACCTCTCAACGGACCTGTGACGGCGTAGTCGAAAGAAGGGATCAACTACGACACAAGTGGGTATGTACGCAAGCCACCATACAAAAGTACATCGTAGCCACACCATCTAGAAAGAAAGGAATATACCAACGCCATACGGCAAGATTCAAATGACCGGATACATCTATAATTTAGGATAGCTCCTCATACAAAGACACATCGAGTATCATGCGAAGCGGCAAACAAGATCCGAGTACGGATAAGAAGCAAATAGGCATAAGATGCCGAGAAAATAAGCACATCCCAACTACAGGTCTCACGGATCCCGTTCGGAATCTCTACACCGCACGATCGTTGCACATCATCGGCTTCTTCCACCCAAAGATCCGTCCGAGAAGGTACTGCTCATCTGAATCAAGAATTTATCGTGTGAGACCCTAAGGGTACTCAAGAAGTCTTAATGCCTCTAAAGGGGACACAACCGGGTGACGAATTGCAGCAAAAGATAAACCCTAGCAATTCTCAGATAACGCTAACCATCCGCCTAACCAATGATAGACGGATGTCCGTGAATTTAACAACAGCTTATAATGGTAATCTCATCCGATCCATCCTCCCCTCGCTACCAACAAGGAAGCGGACGAACAACCCCCATCCGTTGGCAATTTTATTAACCATTCCATGAGTATTGCTCTACTTACTAGTCAAATACTTAGTCAAATTAAGGCGGTACTTTAGTTAGGCTTGTCTATGATCAAGAAACTGCTCAAGTCGTCCATATCCGCGACACGGCTTTGAAAGTTTTACCCGCCGGGTGCACCAATAGCAACACACACTCGATCAACCTCGGAAAAACCAAATCAAAACCCAACGAGGCTTTCACGACTGAACAATTACAGGATTCCGAAATATTTCAGGGGGCCACCCCTTAAGTAGAACCCGCAACGGAGTAGGCAAGCTCCGAGACGGCCTCAAGGTCTGTGGGGACGGCTGTGAACGATCGGGAACCCCAAACGGGCTTGTCGACACCGCGAATCGCCACTATCCTAAAGATGCAAGCATTCTCGCACAATCGTAATAAAGCGAATCATGGCATAAGTACAGGATCGTAAATAAAACCTCAAACTAGTTTGTGGCCCCAAGAAATAAGACGGAATCAAGCTCGTCCAGGGGGTCCCATATACCTCCGGATGTGGATAGCGATAAATCAAGGAACAGGAATCAAGTACTCGGGGTCTTACGGACACAAGTGAGCAGGAAAAACCAAATAGCAGATATTGCTCACCGGTGCCACTTTCTTTAGTTATCCAGAACTACTCGTTAAGTTGTTTAGGTACCTCGTTATTCATCGACTTTCACAAATCCTACACATGTGTTCTCGACTGCATGGCTCAAACAACTCCTATAGTAGTGGCTCATGGGATAGAGGAAAACAAGCTTGGTGGGGTTTAAAAGTAAAGGCTATGCATACTTGGGATTCAATTTAATGCAATCATGACTCGATGATGCAAGAATAAGATAGAGGCAATAGGTATCGTATGTATGCAAGCATGTGGTAGTGCTTGCACAGTATCTCTGTTGAAGCAAGGGACAGATCTTGGGTAGTGCTCTGGTTCTCTTGATACAACCCCCGCTCGGTGTCTATCCGAGAAAAACCAAACAAACAAGGACAACATAAATATAGAGCACAAGCATTGAAATAAATCGTCGCGCAAACAATCATGCCATGATGAATGATGCACAATTTACATGGCAAGGAGAAATATCATGGCATGGGTGAGGTGTGGAGGACAAGAATATAGCAATTAAGTGGGTTTTAGTCATATTTTGTTGTCATAACAATTGTTATTTGCAATATATTTATATGATGCATGCTGCACTTGAAGTCAGGGATATCATAAACAGAAAGGTCTCGTCGAGCTGATCATTTTTGACTATTTACATGCTAGATTTGGATTTACAAAACAAAAGTTATGGTTTATTGAAAATCCAGTGGCAATTGTTGTAATTAACATATCTTGGAATTTTATTGAAACTCAAAGTCCGACGACGTTAGAAGATAGAGAAAGGATGAGTAAGACTCCCTATGCCTCAGCCATAGGATCTCTAATGTATGCCATGCTATGTACTAGACCCGACATTGCATATGCTGTTAGTTTAACTAGCAGATATCAAAGTGATCCAAGAGTGGATCATTGGACAGCGGTCAAAAACATCCTTAAGTACTTGAGAAGAACTAAGGATATGGTTCTTTCTTATGGAGGTGATGAATAGCTCGTTGTTAATGGTTACACCGATGCTAGTTGGAACACCGATCCGGATGATTCTAAATCACAATCTGGATACATATTTACTTTGAATGGTGCAGCACTTAGCTGGAGGAGTGCAAAGCATAGCGTTGTGGCGAGATCTTCAACTGAATCAGAATACATGGCTGCTTCGGAGGCTTCACAAGAAGCGATATGGATGAAAGAGTTCATTACAGAGTTGGGTGTGGTTCCAAGTGCGCTGGACCCAATGTCTATCTACTGTGATAACATGGGCGCCATAGCCAATGCGCAAGAACCAAGGTCACACAAGAAGCTGAAGCACATCAAGCTACGTTTTCACGCTATTTGAGAACATGTCCAAGATGGGGACATAAAGATTTGCAAAGTACACACAGATCTAAATGTGGCGGATCCGTTGACTAAACCTCTCCCGAGGGCAAAACATGACCAGCACCAAACTTCCATGGGTGTTCGGTATATTACCATGTAATCTAGATTAGATGACTCTAGTGCAAGTGGGAGACTGTTGGAGATATACCCTAGAGGCAATAATAAATGTAGTTATTATTATATCTTTGTGTTTATGATAAATGTTTACATTCATGCTATAATAGTATTAACAAGGAAACATTAATACTTGTGTGATTTGTAAACTAAAATAGAGTCCCTAGTAAAGCCTCTTTATAATACTAGCTTGTTGGTTAATAAATGATTGTGGTTTCCCTATCATGAACATTGAGATGTTATTAACAACAAGATCATATCGTTAGGAGAATGATATGGTGGACATACTCCTATAGATAAGCGTAGCATAAAGATCAAGTCATTTTAATAGTTCAATTGCTATATGCTTTCTGATACATAGTAACCTAATTCCTTAGACCATGAGATCATGCATATCACCTTGACCGGAAGGATGCTTTGATGACATCAAACACCACACCGTAACTGGGTGGCTATAAAGGTGGCATTGAGTGTTCGGAAAGTATTGGTTGAGACACATGGATCAAGAGTGGGATTTGTCCATCCATATGACGGATAGATATACTCTGGGCCCTCTCGGTGGAATGTCATCCAATTAGCTTGCAAGCATGTGACTGGCTCACAAGGGATCACATATCACGGGAACGAGAAAAGAGTACTTATCGGTAACGAGGTTGAACTAGGTAAGCAGAGATACCGACGATCATAACCTCGGATAAGTAAACTATCGTGAGACAAAGGGAAATTGGTATCGTATGTAAGTGGTTCATTCGATCGCAAAGTAATCGTAGAAATATGTGGGAGCCATATGAATTTCCAGATTCATCTATTGGTTATTGTTCGGAGAAGTGTCTCGATCATGTCCGCATAATTCACGAACCGTAGGGAGACACACTTAAGGATTCGACGTTGTTTGAGTAGTTATGGAATGATGAGTAAGAGACCGAAGGTTGTTCGGAGTCTCGGATGGGATCCGGGATATCACGAGGAGATCCGGAATGGTACGGAGAATAAGATTCATATAAGTAAAGTCCTGTTTCGGGGTTGGAGAATGGTTCCGCTGTTTTCATCGGGAATGTTCTAGAAGGTTCCGGAATGTCCGGCACTCCGGAGGGGAAGGGTACATGAATGTGTCATACCAAGTTGGAATGATTGCATCATGTACTAGGTTTCATCGCTGAACAAAATAAAGGGTTTAATCAAATCCTAGTTTGAAAAAGTCAAACGCCAATTTGAAAAGTCAAAGGGCTATTTTGGGAAGTGGAGGGGAAGGTGGAAACCGAGTTGGGGAGGAGTTCCTCCCCTCCACCGCCGTCCCCCTTGGGAAACCGAGTTGGGGAGGGACTCCCCTCCCCTGGCGCGCCCTCTCCACCTATATAAGGAGGGGCAGGGCTGCCCCTCCTAGCACCCAATACCTCCACCCGCAAACCCTAGCCCTAAGCCGCCGGCCCTCCTGCAGCCGCCGCCGCCCTAGTGCAAGCCGTCGCCGCCTAGCTAACCCTAGCCGCCGGCCAAGCCTCCTCCTTGGTGTGTCTAAACCCTAGATTGCCGAGGAGCTCTCTCATAGTCCACCATACTCGCTCCGGCTTAAGGCGAAGCCCTGCGAGATCTCCCCTCTACTTCCGGTACCACGCCATTGTGCTGCCGGAATCGCGAGGAGAGTGCTACAACCTCATTTCTGCTGGAACAAGGGAGAGGAAGGTCTTCGTCGAAAGTACCGAACGTGTGACCGATCAAGGAGCGCCGCAACGCAACGGAAGGATCGTCTACGCGATCTTGAGATCGGGAAGAGTACGACTACATCACCCACGAGAATCCGCTCTCGTTAAACACTTTGGAATCTTTGAGGGTGAGTTATTCCATCGACTCGTTGCTACAATCTAGTAGATAGATCTTGGCTTGTTTGTTTGTATGCGATAGAAATTTTTTGTTTTCCATGCTACGAAACCCTACATTTATATCATCATCTTTTGTCTATGGATGTCGCCGGTGTTAAATAAAGAGGGAGCTTGTAAGTCCATGGATTTATATATTTTGTGTTAGAAAAATGCCTGGGCTGCTAGCCTAAGCCATGCCTAATCATGGTGGAAACTTGCAGCATCACCATAATGAGCATTATGTGAAGCATCCTCAATAAAAAGCTATGCACATAGTAAATAAAAAGATCGCTGAGATGCTCATTGTCTGCTTGCCTTGTCATTTTGGTTATGGGATAGCTCTTGTACCATGTGAAAGGGGTACCCCATTGGCGATTCTCTATGATACACATATACGTACTATGACAAGAACTTAAAGATGACCAAAGTTGAGTAGAATGCAGTGCGGCCCTCGTATTCAAGGGACATGAGATTGCCAACTTATACTTTGTCAAGCATATACTCCATAGTTTGTTCACTTTAACCTTAATCATTTCAAGATGCTTATGATAGGGGCAATGAGGGCTGAAAGCTAACAAGTATCATATTTTTTGGAAGATCTTTTTGAAACTTGAAATCCATGCTTCCCTTTATGAAGGGCCTTTCTTCGACTATTATATTGAGTCTCCACCTTCTACCTTAGGCACCATTAAGAGAGCATAGTTGTCATTCTTAGTTCTATGTGCAGTGTCCCAAAACTTATTTGTTGATGCATATTGTTAATATTGCTTGTTCTTGTGCTACTTGTATCTAGTCACTCTTATGAACTTTGAAGGTGTCCTATGCATCTATTTGCTACTCCATGAGGGACAAGCTGAATGCCACTGTGCCATGTTTTCTGTATGTGAAACAAACAAATGTTTTTCAATACATGTTATTCGTGATATTTTTTTGTAGCCTTTCGTGTTGCATGCATAGTTACTATGTCCTATTGTTAGAACTCCATCTTTCATGCACATGTTTAGAGTTCTTTGATCCCAACTTTCAATGCTTGCAAATGGTTTGATCTTGGTTTTGATGGTGCATGCCACCTCAAAAATTATTCTTTTATTACTTACATACTCGAGGAAGAGCAGGAGTTAAGCTTGGGGATGCTTGATACGTCGGAAACGTATCTATAATTTTTTATGCTCCATGCTTGTTTACTATCTACGTTGCTTTGATTTGTCCATACTTTGAGGTGTTTTTATATGTTTTCTGGTACTAACCTATTAACAAGTTTCCACAATGCCAGATGCATGTTTTCTTCTGTTTTTGGGTCCAGAAAGGCAGAAAATCAATATTCTCAGAATTGGACGGGACAAAAGCCAAAGTCAATATTTTACCGTGGGGAACACATAGCTAGAATACGAGACGGAGGGGAGCCACCAGGGGGCCACACCCCTTGGCCGCGCGGCTAGGTTGGGCCTGCGCCTGGGGGGTGCAGTCGCCCTTGGTGCCCCCTGCCTCGCCTCTTCGCCTATAAGAATCCCCCAATACCAAAACCCTAAGCCGCCGCCACCATCGTCCCTAGATCAGGGGGATCTGAAGGTCTTCCCGGCACCATGCCGGAGGGGAGATCATCCCGGAGGCCTTCTTCTTCATCATGCCAGCCTCCGGTATGAAGCGTGAGTAGTTCCACCTTGGACTACGGGTCCATGTAGTAGATAGATGGTTGTATCTCCTCTTCTGCTTTCATATATAGATCTTGTGAGCTCTGTTGATCTAATCTATTTGTAATCATGCATGTTGTGTTTGCGGGGATCCGATTGATATTGAGATTACTATGTTAGATTGATTAATGGTTTTGTCTTATTGATTCTATCATGTATGTGTTGTTTTTTATCTTGCATGCTCTCCGTTGTTAGTAGCTATCTTGGAAAAGTAGTTGCTAGTGACTCTAAAAGGGGGTATTTATGCTCGCTAGTGGGTTCATGCCTCTAGTTTCTCAGGGAAGTGACAGGAATCTCTTTGGTTGTAGATGTGATGTTGCCACTAGGGAGAAAACAACGGTCTCTTGTTCATGGAACAAGTGGATTGTTTACCTTACACACTTTGCTTAAAGCAGTTGTCTATTGCTTGCAACTGAATACTGGAGGGGGTTTGGATGATAACCTCAAGGTGGACTTCTAGTCATAGATGCAGTTGGATGGCGATCTATGTATATTGTTGTATTGCCCAATCGAATCTCATATGATCTTTGTGTCTAGTATTGCATTGTTATGCCTTGCTCGGTCCTATCAATTGCCCTGCTGTAATTTGTTTACCCAGCATGCCATGTTTGTTTATCTAAGGAGAACACCTCTAGTGAACTATGGACCCCGGTCCAATCTTTACCATTGATACATCTTCCACTGTCACTGTTTACTTACTGCAAACCATCATCACCTTCCACACCATACAGTTATCCTTTGTTACAACAAACCAGTGAGCTTGACAACCTCACTGTTCGTTGGGGCAAAGTCTTGAATTTGTGTTGTGCAGGTTTCCACGTTGCTTGCAACACCTTTGAGACGTTTCCTTCCTCCTACTAGTTCGATAACCTTAGTTTCTTACTGAGGGAAGACTTGCTGTTGTGCTGCTTCACACCTTGCTCTTGGGGTTTCCCGGCGAAGTGCTCCACATTAACACAGCACCATCATGGTGTGGCCCACTAGTGGGTCCCCTCCGCCTCATACTCCGGCTTTTGTCCTGTCCAATTCCCCATGGTAAAATATTGACTTTGGCTTTTGTCCTGTCCAATTCCGAGAATATTGATTTTTTGCCTTTCTGGAACCAAAAACAGAAGAACACGGGCAACTGGCACTGTGGCAACTTGTTGATAGGTTAGTACCAGAAAACATATAAAAACACCTCAAAGTGTGGACAAAGCAAAGCAAAGTAGATAGTAAACAATCATGGAACATCGAAAATTATAGATACGTTTCCGACGTATCAAGCATCCTCAAGCTTAACTCCTTCTCGTCCTTGAGTAGGTAAGTAATAAAAGAATAATTTTTGAGGTGACATGCACCATCAAAACCAAGATCAAACCATTTGCAAGCATTGAAAGCTGGGATCAAAGAAATCTAAACATGTGCATGAAAGATGGAGTTCTAACAATAAGACAAAGTAACTATGCATGCAACATGAAAGGCTATAAACAAAGATCATGAATAACATGCATTGAAAACATTTGTTTGTTTCACATACAGAAAACATGGCATAGTGGCATTCAGCTTGTCCCGCATGGAGTAGCAAATAGATGCATAGGACACCTTAAAAGTTCATAAGAGTGACTAGATACAATTAGCACAAGAATAAGCAATATCAACAATATGCATCAATCAATAAGTTTTAGGACACTGCACATAGAACTAAGAATGACAACTATGCTCTCTTAATTGGTGCCTAAGGATAGAAGGTGAAGACTCAATATAATGGTGGAAGAAAGGCCCTTCATAAAAGGGAAACAGGGATTTCAAGTTTCATAAAGAGCTCCCAGAAATTATGGTACTTGTTGGCTTTCAGCCCTCATTGCCCCTATCATAAGCATCTTAAAGTGATTAAGGTTAAAGTGAACAAACTATGGAGTATATGCTTGACAAAGTATAAGTTGGCAATCTCATGTCCCTTGAATACAAGGACCGCACCGCATGATACTCAACTTTGGTCACCTATAAGTTCTTGTCATAGTAAGTACATGTGTATCATAGAGAACCGCCAATGGGGTACCCCTTGCACATGGTACAAGAGCTATCCCATAACCAAAATGACAAGGCAAGTAGACAATGAGTATCCCATCGATCTTTTTATTTACTATTTGCATAGATTTTTTATTGAGGATGCTTCACAGATTGCTCATTATGGTGATGCTGCAAGTTTCCACCATGATTAGGCATGGCTTAGGCTAGCGGCTCAGGCGTTTCTCTAACATAAAATACATAACTCCATAGACTTACAAACTCCCTTTTTATTTCACACCGGCGACATCCATAGACAAAATAGCATGATATCAATTGTGTACAAAGTACACGTGCAATGTTGAAAACGTTCCCCATGACAGCATGGTTCTGGTAATTCCAACGTATAAGTGCAAGCATATACATCAAATATGACTGGTTCAAGTTTATTAGGGGCGAGGAATATAAAGTGTGCCATCAACTTTGTGAGGGCTTTAATCACTAAGTTTTCACATAACAAAATACTTTTTAATTGGAAGATAGATGAAAACAAGAATATACTTGGAATGGTGTAACACACCATGCAAAGGAATTTATAGTGGACACTTTGGAATAACTTGGTTTATTGGGAGTTGGAAGCATGAGTAGAGCTTACTCATACAAGTGGAGTCTAGCAAAAGACTGGGAGCAACCAACTAAGAGAGCAATAATGTCCATAATCATGCAGAGCGACAAAACATTACTAATCAAAACATAGAGTGGTACTACAAGTCAAGGACTAAATGATCATAGAGGCTATGGTGACTTCTTCATAGTCATAACATGGTGTGAGCATGTGCAAAGTCAACCCAAACAAAGCATCAAAGGAGAATACCACAATACTATGCTTTTGTATGCTAAAACAACGCATAATTCTTTCAAGGCACACTAAGCAATCCCAATTGTTTGGAACAAGTCATGCTACAGCAATAATCACTAAGCATAAAGTCAAAACAACACCTAGCATGTCATGCTAAAGTCTAAGTCACAGTCAATGCAAGCTCCTCTTGTACTTTCAAGCAAGAACTTTCTACTCCTTTCCAACACCAATCGACTTATTTGAAACAACACATCGAGAACGGGGGTCCAAACTACTTTATTCAAGCAAACTAAACAAACTAATATAAGCAAAGCAAACAAAAACTAAGACGCTCCAAGAATAACACAACAGTGCATGAAACAATAAAAACAAAGTGTCTGGAAAGACCTCAGCTTTTTATTGATGAAGAAGGGGATGCCTTGGGCATCCCCAATCTTTGATGCTTGTACCTCTTGGATATTTATTGAGGTGACACCGGGGTGGCATCCCCAAGCTTAAGCTTTTGTCCATTCTTCATCTCATTACATCATTCTCTCTCTACACCTGAAAATTTTCCTTCGTACAAAACTTCACACGATCTTCATTAGCAACATTAGTGTATTTAAAAGATAATATACCTTTGGGTTTAGCTTTAGAACAGTAAAACTTTTCACTAAAAACACAAGATACTGTAGCAACTCCTTCAAAAAGCTCAATTTCCCAAAAATAACCCAAAAATAAATCAATAAGAAGCAAATGCAAATAATGGCAGAAATTTGTCAAAACAGACCAGCAGGTAGAAACCGATTTTTTATAAAATATTATGTTGCTCAAATAAAAAAGTGTTGAACTAAAAAAGTTAGATAACAACCTGGGGGATTTATTCAGAAAATTACAGCGCAATCCGAGTTACAGAGACTCCTCACGAATTTTTTTGGTGGAGGACAGAAATCTGTTTCGGGATAGCAACTCCTCAGATCTTACTTCTCTCTCATTAGAGGTCATTCTTGGCACAAAAAGCAAACAAAAATGATAAGGAGAGGTAATTACTGAAGTAATAAATTCCAAGACTCAAGGAAACTCTTGGGTTATCTCCCAACAATTACTTTTCTTTAACGCCTCTAAGTTAGGCACAAGAAGCTTGAGAAGATGCTCACATAAGAAATATGAATTGAAGTCAAAGAGAGCATCAAGAAGAAAATTTAAAACATATTTAAGTCTAACACTCTTCCTATGCATCGGAATCTTGTACACAAATAAATTCACAAAGAACAAAGTGACAAGCATAGGAAGATAAAATAAGAGTAACTTCAAAACTTTCAGCACATAGAAAGGTGTTTTAGTACCATGAAAAATTCTACAACCATACTTTCCTCTCTCATAATAATATTCAGTAGCATCATGAATAAACTCAACAATATAGCTATCACATAAAGCATGCTTTTCATGATCTACAAACACATAACTTCTATCAAGCTCACAAATAGTGGGATTAAAACCTTCACGGGTTTTACCCAAAGTAGATATTTCAAAAGGGTCCACAAGAACATAACATTGATCCTCCTTTGGTAAGCATGGGGGACAATCAAATAATGTAAGGGATAAAGAGTTACTATCATTAGAAGGTAGGCATTGGTAGATAATTCATTCTTCCTCCTTTTGTTCATCACTCTCCTCCTCTTTTTCATTTAATGAGCTTCCAGTTTCAACAATTTCTTCTTCCATAGGATCCTGCAAGGCATTGGTGTCTTCCATTTGTGGAAAAAGCCTATTAAAATATTCAAGAATATAGCCATTTTCTTCCTTGTAATTATCAAAGCAAAATTTAAGTATCTCATAAACCTCAGATTCATAAGGTGCATCATCAGTATTTTCAAGCAAACTGGCAAGTTCAAATGCACCCTTGAAAGCAATGAATTCTTCAATTTTTTCCACATCATAAAAGTCATAATTTCCTTTAACATAATAAGATATGGTAACATTATCATTATACTCACATTGAAAGGGTAGATGTTTATACCTCCTGCAGCAACAAGCTTTATCAAAGCAATAAGTAACATTATAAGTAGAGCACACGTCTCTAGCAAAAGTATCCAACTTACCAATTTGTTCTCATAAGTGTTTCCCTTTTTGTGACAAACTGTGTTCCTTATAATAATACTTTTTTTCCTCCATGAAACCACCTTTTCCAATAAGAACTAGTTTCAAAGAAACCATCCATTGATAGAAAGCATGGCAAAGCAAGGCAAAGACAGATCAGCAACTAGTGCAGGAACTAATTTTTTTGTGTTTTTGAATAAAGCAAGCAAACCAAACTAGACTAATTTTTTAGGTTTCTTGAAAATAGGCAAAAAAAACCAAGCAAAAGAAACAAATCAAACTAAAAACAAAGTAAAGAGAGAGGAAGTGAAGGACTCACCTTGTGAAGACGTCCTTAGCCTCCCCGGCAACGGCGCCAGAAAACTTGTTGGTGAATCCTTGATGTGGAGTCTGTTGGGAACCCCAAGAGCAAGGTGTGAAGCAGCACAGCAGCAAGTCTTCCCTCAGTAAGAAACCGAGATTATCGAACCAGTAGGAGGAAGGAAACGTCACACAGGTGTTGCTTGCAATGCGAAGACCTGCACAACACAAACTCAAGACTTTGCCCCAACAAATCAGTGAGGTTGTCAAGCTCACCGTTTTGCTATAACAAATGATTAAACGTATGGTGTGGAAGGTAATGGTTTGCAGCAAGTAAACAGGTAACAATGGAAGATGTATCAATGGTAAATATTGGACCGGGGTCCATAGTTCACTAGAGGTGCTCTCCTTAGATAATCAACATGGCATGAAGGGTAAAAAAATTATAGCAGGGCAATTGCCAGGAACTGAGCAAGGCATACCAATGCAATTACTAGTCAGAAATATCCTATGATATTCGATTGGGCAATACAACAAGATACATAGACTGCCATCCAACTTCATCTATGACTAGAAGTCCACCTTTAGGTTATCATCCGAACCCCCTCCAGTTTTAAGTTGCAAGCAACAAACAACTGCTTTAAGCAAAGTGTGTAAGGTAAACAGTCCACATGTACCATGAACAAGAGACCGTTGTTTTCTCCCTAGTAGCAACAGCACATCTACAACCGAAGAGATTTATGTCACTTCCCTTGGAAACTACAGGCATGAACCCACTATCGAGCATAAATACCCCCTCTTGGAGTCACAAGCAACTACTTGGCCAAGATAGCTACTAACAACGGAGAGCATGCAATATCACAAACAACACAGACATGATTGAATCATAAAGACAACACCATTAATCAAATCAACATAATAATCTCAATATCCATCGGATCCCCGCAAACACAACATGCATGATTACAAATATATTAGATCTTGATCATGAACGGGGCTCACAAGATCTATACATGAAAGCACAAAGGAGGAGATACAACAATCTAGCTACTACATGGACCCATAGTCCAAGGTAGAACTATTCACGCACCATATCGGAGAGAAGGCCTCCGGGATGATCTCCCCTGCGGCAGGGTGTCGGGAACAACTTCAGATCCCCCCGATCTAGGGACGATGGTGGTGGAGGCTACAGACGGTTTCGTGGAGATTTGATCGGGTGCTTAGGGTTTCTGCTTTGGGGGCTTCTTATAGGCGAAGGGGGAGGCCGAGGCGGCGGCCAGAGGCCCCACACGCCTCCTAGGCGCGTGGCAGGGCCCACCCGCGCCTAGGAGGGTCTGGGCGCCCTGGCCCACCTCTCCAGCTCCCCTCTGTACTTCTTATTCCCCACAGAAAGTAATTGACTTTGACGTTTTTCCCGTCCAATTCCGAGAATATTTATTTACTAGTTTTTCCGAAACCAAAAGCAGCAGAAAACATGTAACTTGCACTATGGCAACTTGTTAATAGGTTAGTACCAGAAAACATTTAAAAAGCACCTCAAAGTGTATACAAAGCAAAGAAAAGTAGATACTAACAAGCATGGAACATCAAAAATTATAGATATGTTTCGACGTATCAGTTATCCAGCGATTAGTCAAGTTACTGATCTCACAAAGCATTATATTACATCAAATTCATGTCAACTATAAGGTACTTATATATCACCTTGTTCAGTGATGGTTTCAATGAATGATATGTCCCAAAATCCTAACAGCTCACAACACATTATACTCCAATCTCTTAACAATAATAATCTCAGAAACAAATATATCACATCATCTCAGCAAACATAATCATGTCAACTACAATGTACTTGTGTCTTATTACAACAACGATGATTTCATCGAGTGATATGTCCGAAAATATCAATAGCTCATGAAACATCGGATTGTACTCTTTGAATAAACACGACCACATCAACACAATTTTAAAGCAACAATAATCGTTGTTACAAATACAGGCAGGGAAACTGATGTCTACGCACTTCTATTCCTGTAGAAAATTGTTGGGCCTCCAAGTGCAGAGGTTTGTACAACAGCAGCAAGTTTCCCTTAAGTGGATTACCCAAGGTTTATCGAACTCAGGGAGAAAGTGGTCAAAGGTATCCCTCTCAAGCAACCCTGCAATCAAGATACAAGAAGTTTCTTGTGTCCCCAACACATCCAATACACTTGTCAGGTGCATAGGTGCACTAGTTCGGCGAAGAGATAGTGAAATACAAGTGGTAACGGTGCCAGAAAATAGCTTCTGACTTGTTGTTGACGTGGGAGAGACTGGAAGCAAGAAAAGATGCAACAGATCTAGGTGCAAACGGTGTTTTAATGTTTAGAAACAAGTCCTAGGGATCATACTTTGACTAATGAACACTCTCTCATATAAATATCTTCTCTTCTTGATACTACTCTTAACTACTCTCCGGTTGGACACTCTAATCCATGGTAGGGCTATAACAGCACTCCTGAAAGTCCGCCTTCCCCATCTAGATAACCCCACACTGTCACCTTGAGCGCTAGATGGTTCCAACAAACACCACAATTTCATAGAGATCCAACTCCAAATACAACTCATAAAAAATATATGTAATCTATCTTAAGTGCCACACACGGCGCGCATGTTGTCACTTTCACACACGTGGGGAAAATCATAGATCTATTAAAGCACGATGAGTATTTATGTAGACTCTAGCCTAAGTGTCACCATGGCGTGCACGCTGTCACTTTCACACACATGGGGAGAGCAGAGATCTATTGAAGCACTTGAGTAGCAAGATAGATCTACTTGATTACAAAGCTCAGGACCACAACAAGATCATGCATAAAGAGAGAGAGAGAGAGAGAGAGAGAGAGAGAGAGAGAGAGATGAACACATAGCTACCGGTAGATCACTTAGCCTCGAGGAAGAACTACTCCCTCCTCATCATGGGAATCAGCAACAACGATGGAGATGGTGGTGGAGATCGATGGAGATGGCTCCGGGGGCACTTCCCCGTCCCGGCAGGTTGCCGGAACAGAGACTTTCTATCCCCTGAATCTCCCCTTCGGTGACGGCAGCGCTGCGGAACTTTTCATGGCTTTCTGGTCGATTCTTTAGGGTTTTTGGGTCGGCGGCTTCTTATAGGCGAAGGAGGCAAGGTCGTTGGAGGGCCAGGGGGCCCACACCCCCTGTGGGCGCGGCCAGGGTGGACCCCGCGCCCACCTAGGGTGTGTCCACCCTGGTGTCACATCCCAAGATTTTCCAAATCTTGTAATGTGAAAATAAATGAATAAAATAAAACTTTGTTTGATTTTCAGAGCCAGAAGAAACTTTTTGAATTCAATTGGAACTCCAAACCCATTTGAATTAAATAAAACCTAAAGGGATTTTAAAATATAAACATTTAATAAAAGGAAAAATAAAAACATTTGGAAATACTATTTTGAAACAATTAAATGAAAAGATTGTTATCAAATGGAATAGAAGCTTATAAATAAAGAATATTTTATAAAGCCAAATTAAACCTTGGCCAAGCTTTGGGAATTAAAACATTTTATTTTTAATAAAAAATAGCAAAGGTTTATTTAAATAAAATAATAAGGAAATAATATCCAAACTTTATTTAAATAAAAGGTTTTACCAATTTAATTGAAACATCAAAAATTATTAGATTATTTAAAATAAGTTTTCCAAATACTTGATATTCACAAATAAAACCTACTAGAGTGTTTTGACTTTATTTTAGGTTTTAAAATAAATCTCTTAATAAAACAGATTCTATTTGATTTAATAACTAAGGTCCATTTTATTTAATTATTAAATGGATCCTAAAATAAAGATGTTATTTTGTTTTAAACAAGTTTCCAAATATTCTTTACTTTCAAATAAAACCTCTAAATGGTTTTGAAAATATTTGGGTTTTAAATGAAGATTTTATTAATTAAAACAAACCCTATTTTATGAAATAACTAAAGATCCATTATATTTAAATTAAAGAATGGATCTTAAAAAGAATAAAAATTATTATTTTATTTTGGATTTTGGTTTATGTTACTGAACAGAACCAAATTCATAGTTGCAAGGTTTGTTGATTGTTTGAATTGATTTGAGTATGTTTGTTTGTTTGGAAATTCAAAACAGAAATCAGAAATAGAAAAAGATACAGAAAAAAAAAACGGATTTGAACCAGACCCAACCCAACAGCCCAGGAAGCCCACCAACCAGCCCAACTATTCCACACGCGACGAAACGTTTCACTCGCAACCAGACCCGCTAAGTCCCTGACCAGTGGACCCTCCCCCTTGTTTCTTTTCCCACTGACCAACCGACCCCACCTGAGCGAACCGTTTTCTTTACCGCGGAAAGAACCCACTCAGTCACAGACAGCCTGGACCCACTTCTACCTCCCCTCTTTCGCCGACGAGACGACCCCACGCAGCCAGCTCATCGACTTCAACCCCGCGATGACCACGCCCTCTCCTCGCTGCCGTTGCTGACTTCAATCCCCGCGATCAATTCGCAGTAATTCCGTGCCTTAAACCTCGCAGTGATCACGCCCATTTAAGCGCCAGTGCCTTCTCCTCCATTTCCCCCATACCACTCCCTCTCTCTGCCCCCAGGCTGGACAAATTGCGCCGCACACCGCCCTCTCTCCGATGATGTTCCGGTGACGATTCCGGCGAAACCAGACCTTCCCTTGCCTCATTGACCAAGCACACACACTCCCCAGCCCCTGGAGCTTTTGCCCGTGCCTTCCGTTCAACTGGGTGCCACCTAACCTCGACTTGACGACGACTGCAGCCGCCGTCATCTCGTCTCCGTCAAACTTCCCGTAAGCCTCGATCGCCCCTAGCTTTTCCATGGATGCTCACATCATCTCCAGCTCTGCGTCTAACACACCTCTGCCTTGCTTGGCGAACCACGTAGCCTCGCCCACGGCCGTCGACCGCAACCGAGAACCAGAGCATCTCCGTGAGGAATTCCGACGACCCGTGCGCCTTTGCCTTCGCGAGTACCTTGAGCTTCACCACAATCCGCGATTCTGGTGAGCATCTCCTTATTCTACCTCGCTTCCTATTTCACCGCGCCGCCACTCACGCCACCGCCAGCCGCCAGTCAGCTGGTCTATGGTCGAGCACCCACGGCCGTCCGATCAGATCGACACTCACGATAGTCTCACTTAACAGCGAAAGTGCACGCCGCATGCGTGCGATCAAACTAGATCCTGCGGTCCCAAACGCGATCCGACGAACCGTATCGGCTAATCACGACGGCGACGTGGCCTATATTAGATCTAAAATCAGATTTGAAACAGATATGTTTGTGAATTTCAAACCCTTGTATCTTTGGATCCACACGTCCAAAAATTACAAATTTTATGTCGTTGGGTTCAGGAGAACAAACCCTAATATGTGGAATTAGTTTAGCAAATAGTATCTGTTAGCTAGATTGAATTTGCAGAAACATTTGTGTACTTGTGTAGATTAGAAAAATTGTTTAAAAATGATTTTTGGATTAAAACCTTTGCAAAATGGTTTGATGTGACCTTACTGACCCTAGGAACCAACCCTTGGTGTTAAAAATGATTTTGGTAAAATTTGGGTTGAATTATTTGACTTAGCCAATTTCTAGCCAAATAAAATTATTGATTTTATTATGGAAATGATTATGGAAAGAAAACTTTGAGAAAATGGGGTGGACCAAACCTACTGATCCAAAAACACCAAGCTTTGCAAATGGAAACTCACTTGGTGAAAAACATAAAGTTTTGCTTAGATAAAAATATTTTTCACCACATGAAATGATGGTTGGATTTTAAATGGTTTATGGACTAAAACCTTTTGCAAATGACTTTTCCATTTTGGTAAATGACCAATGTGGACCTTACAAAGGTTATAAACCTAGTGGAGACCATCCTTGCAATAGAACCATCCTTTGCATACTTATGCATGACTTAGACTCCATTGCTTTGTGAGTATGAGATTGTTTGTTTGACTTTGGTTTGGAATGCTAGTTGATTTTGTGTTTGCTTGATTGACTTGTAGTGAAATTAGCAAAGTGTGAGACTAGCAAGATCAAGGAGTGGACCACCATTCCCTACCAAAAAGGCAAGTTACACTATCATACAAATGTCCTAATTATTTTCATTATACTTAGTGGATTATGAAAAACATGCATGAAAACAATTTTATACTTATGCTATGCTAAATCCTAATAGGATTCCCTATACACTCCTTAGTGAAAATATTGTAGTTGTACATGCTTAGCCATGCTTCATTTTGAAAAGAGATACATGTTGAGATTTTACAAAGGTTGAGAAAAGGACTTATGTTTTACATAAAAAAACAAGGACTCAATGAACCACCTAGGTGGTGGATACTTTAAGTTTTGGAGAAGGTGGCAACAAAAGGAACCATATCTATGGGAATCACTTTGTGTTGTGCTCCAAAAGAAAACCACCTAGGAAACTTAGAGATTGAACATGTTTCTCCAATTGTGGCTTTCGTGTGCAACCACATGCTAATATGGCTCTGGCTTAGTCAACTACATTAGGAAGACCCATACATTGTCTTTACTTACCGGACATGGGGATCTGGAATGCTTCATGGGGGCTGAAGACAAGCTAGCAATGATGTATGGGAGGACCTTTTGGAAAGACTTCATCACACTCTCAGTCTGCCAGTACTCCATCTTGGTGAGCACTAATCCAGTAGGCCACTGGTGGCAAAAGGATAGGATTGTGACATGTGGGTAAAGTGTACTCCTTCTGCAGAAGTTAATAAAATCTAAGTACTTAGCCGTGTCCCCGATTATGGACAATACTGAGCAACTAAAGTTTGAACTATGGGAGATCTCGACATTCCACCTTCTAAAATAAAAACTTGATGCCCTTGTGTGTCTACCAAGGAATTCAAAGAGATTTTGTTAAGCTTGAAGCACTTGGGGTTACCAAGGTGCTCAAGAGATTTTGCTTAAACACTTGATGTACTTGGGGTTACCAAGGAACTCATGAGATATTATAAAACTTGATGCACTTGAGGTTACCAAGGTGCTCAAGGAATTTTGACAAGGACTTGAATACTTGAGTTTCTACCAAGGAGTTCAAAGAACTTGGAAAAGAAATTTGACAAAGGACCAAAACCTTTTTGAAAAGATAGGATAAAATATTGCTTTATGCAAATAAGCCTTAAACTCTACTTAGCCAAATATGCATGTAATGATAGGATCCACTCTTATTATACATAGAAGTGAAGCTTGCCAATACAATTCAAAATGTATTGACCCTTGTGGCTGTAACTTGTAATGTTGCAGGTTGATTGTTTTTAAGTGAAGATTGTTTGATTGACTAGGACTACAAAGTCTACAACCAACATCTGCATGTGGCACTATGAAGATGAAGGACCCCATGACTATAGTTATTCCGCTGCAATGTAATGTAATAGCCAAATGAGCTATGTATGATGTAATAGAATTATGTTATTCCTGTTTATAAAGTTATATTATGACCTTTGTTTCTCGATAATAACACTAAACTGTGGATGCTAGCTATTGATCCAGGGACTAGCATTGTAAACACAGGGTTCTCTACCTTATTAAAGGTTGGGACCTCTACAGATGGTATCAGAGCATTGTGTTGCCTGTAGGATTTGTAAACCCTAGGATTGGACAAAAACCCTTAGAAAAATAGGAGTTACATTTTGATCCAAAACTTATTTACAAAAATACTTGTAAACTCTTTCCTTAATCATTTTGTTTCAACTCTACTTCTCTTCTACTTCAACTGGATGGAAAAACCTACCCATGACCAAAGACTACACCATAGGCAAAGGACTTCTTCAACATTTTCAACTCTAATGACTTCAACATCTTCAGCATGTTCACCAAAGGACTTCCAACTTGGATACCACTAAGGACTACAAGTGAAACAAGGAAGTCTTACTCAAAATTTAGAGACAGAGGGAATGCAAAATAAGAAGGAGCCATCAACAACTTTGAAGTATTGTGACCAAGAGCTTTTCTCAAGGAAACCATGATCTCAAGTAAGAAGAATCATGAAGGAAGGAAGGATCACAAGTGAACCATATAGATGGACCACCATAATTTAGTTAAGACAAAACACACCAACTTATGTGGTGTAACAAAAGTATTTTGTTGCCTAAGTATGTGCTTGAACATTGTTTGAGTGAAATGTTTGGTTTGTGATTGCATGCACATTGCTTGTGTGAATTGTGATGTGTGTGATTAGAAATATTTTCTAAGAAATATCTTGCCTATTCTAATTTTCCTCCAACCCAAACAGATGACTACACCCAAAGACTCCAAGGTTGATGACACCAACACCAACCAAGCTGACAACATGAAAGAGCTCATAGCAACCCAACATCAGTTGAACCAACTGACAGCTCAGTTCATAGCCAGCAATAGTGATAAAGATCCAGTACTCCAAAAGTTTTTGGAAGAACAATCTCAATTGATGCTTAAGGTGACTAATCAAATGATTAGCCTGGAAGAAAGCTATCCCAAAGGAGTTTATGATAACAAGGATGACAAGAATGTTATTCTAGATGGAGCCCCAGCTTGCATTATTTGTGGAGACAAGGATCATACTTCCAAGGAGCATGAAGGACAATGCCCCAATTGTGAAGAAGAACATCCTATTGGACAATGCCCCACCTCTCAAGCTACTTGTTACCTTTGTGAAGGATGTGATCATACTCCTATCCAATGCCCTATCTATGCCATGGTAGAACAAAGGAAACAAGAAGGATCCAAGCCTACCAAAGGAAAAGGACCACTCATACCTCCAAACAAGACAACCCAATTCAAAGGACTAAAGAAACTTAAGAAACCAAAGCAAGACATGAGCCTTGCACAATGTCGTAAATGTAAGGAAATGGGACACTACTCCAGTGGATGCCCAGAAAACAAGAAGAATAAAGAGATTGACCAAGTGTGGTGCAACAACTGCAAAGAGTTGGGCCACTATGTAGCAACTTGTCCACAAGAGCCACGTAAAGAACTCAAGGACATTCATTGCTTCAACTGCAAGAACCCAGGACACTATGCAAGTAATTGTCCAGAAAAGATGAAGAACAAGTTGAACAAGCCTATGGAGAAGCTCAACCTTGGCCCATGAGTCAAGTAAGGAAATAAGGGTCACTATGCAAAAGTTTGCCTAGAAATTTCCCCAGGATCCCAAGAAGGACAATATGTAATTTTGTTTGAAAATTTTAAGGGTGGTAGTACCCTAGTTGTTTTGAACTTTCTTGTAACCCTAGCCTCCCCAAATCTCGGGACGATTTATTTTAAGGGTGGTAGCCTGTCACATCCCAAGATTTTCCAAATCTTGTAATGTGAAAATAAATGAATAAAATAAAACTTTGTTTGATTTTCAGAGCCAGAAGAAACTTTTTGAATTGAATTGGAACTCCCAACCCATTTGAATTAAATAAAACCTAAAGGGATTTTAAAAGATAAACATTTAATAAAAGGAAAAATAAAAACATTTGGAAATACTATTTTGAAACAATTAAATGAAAAGATTGTTATCAAATGGAATAGAAGCTTATAAATAAAGAATATTTTATAAAGCCAAATTCAACCTTGGCCAAGCTTTGGGAATTAAAACATTTTATTTTTAATAAAAATTAGCAAAGGTTTATTTAAATAAAATAATAAGGAAATAATATCCAAACTTTATTTAAATAAAAGGTTTTACCAATTTAATTGAAACATCAAAACTTATTAGATTATTTAAAATAAGTTTTCCAAATACTTGATATTCACAAATAAAACCTACTAGAGTGTTTTGACTTTATTTTAGGTTTTAAAATAAATCCTTAATAAAACAGATTCTATTTGATTTAATAACTAAGGTCCATTTTATTTAATTATTAAATGGATCCTAAAATAAAGATGTTATTTTGTTTTAAACAAGTTTCCAAATATTCTTTACTTTCAAATAAAACCTACTGAAATGGTTTTGAAAATATTTGGGTTTTAAATGAAGATTTTATTAATTAAAACAAACCCTATTTTATGAAATAACTAAAGATCCATTATATTTAAATTAAAGAATGGATCTTAAAAAGAATAAAAATTATTATTTTATTTTGGATTTTGGTTTATGTTACTGAACAGAACCAAATTCATAGTTGCAAGGTTTGTTGATTGTTTGAATTGATTTGAGTATGTTTGTTTGTTTGGAAATTCAAAACAGAAATCAGAAATAGAAAAAGATACAGAAAAAAAAAACGGATTTGAACCAGACCCAACCCAACAGCCCAGGAAGCCCACCAACCAGCCCAACTATTCCACACGCGACGAAACGTTTCACTCGCAACCCGCTAAGTCCCTGACCAGTGGACCCTCCCCCTTGTTTCTTTTCCCACTGACCAACCGACCCCACCCGAGCGAACCGTTTTCTTTACATGAAAGAACCCACTCGATCCTGCATAGCTGGACCCACTTCTACCTCCCCTCTTTCGCCGACGAGACGACCCCACGCAGCCAGCTCATCGACTTCAACCCCGCGATGACCACGCCCTCTCCTCGCTGCCGTTGCTGACTTCAATCCCCGCGATCAATTCGCAGTAATTCCGTGCCTTAAACCTCGCAGCGATCACGCCCATTTAAGCGCCAGTGCCTTCTCCTCCATTTCCCCCATACCACTCCCTCTCTCTGCCCCCAGGCTGGACAAATTGCGCCGCACACCGCCCTCTCTCCGATGATGTTCCGGTGACGATTCCGGCGAAACCAGACCTTCCCTTGCCTCATTGACCAAGCACACACACTCCCCAGCCCCTGGAGCTTCTGCCCGTGCCTTCCGTTCAACCGCGGGTGCCCTGTAACCTCGACTTCGACGACGACCTGCAGCGCCGCCGTCATCTCGTCTCACAAACTTCCCGTAAGCCTCGATCGCCTAGCTTTTCCATGGATGCTCACATCATCTCCAACTCCGTCTGCGTCTAACACACCTCGCCTTGCTTGGCGAACCACGTAGCCTCGCCCGACAGCAACCGAGAACCAGAGCATCTCCGTGAGGAATTCGACGACACCGTCGCCTTGCCTTCTCGCGAGTACCTTGAGCTTCACCACAATCCCGCGATTCTGGTGAGCATCTCCTTATTCTACCTCGCTTCCTATTTCACCGGCGCCGCCACCGTCTGGTCGCTCCGCCGCCAGCAGCCGCCGCAGTGCCGCTGGTCTATGGTCGAGCACCCCACAGCCGTCCGATCAGGATCTGACACTCACGATAGTCTCACTTAACAGCGAAAGGGTACGCGCCCTGTGCCGTGCGATCAAACTAGATCCTGCGGTCCCCAGCACGCGATCCAGACGAACCGGTATCGGCTAATCACGACGCGACGCGTGGCCTATATTAGATCTAAAATCAGATTTGAAAACAGATATGTTTGTGAATTTCAAACCCTTGTATCTTTGGATCCACACGTCCAAAAATTACAAATTTTATGTCGTTGGGTTCAGGAGAACAAACCCTAGCCAACTGTGGAATTAGTTTAGCAAATAGTATCTGTTAGCTAGATTGAATTTGCAGAAACATTTGTGTACTTGTGTAGATTAGAAAAATTGTTTAAAAATGATTTTTGGATTAAAACCTTTGCAAAATGGTTTGATGTGACCTTACTGACCCTAGGAACCAACCCTTGGTGTTAAAAATGATTTTGGTAAAATTTGGGTTGAATTATTTGACTTAGCCAATTTCTAGCCAAATAAAATTATTGATTTTATTATGGAAATGATTATGGAAAGAAAACTTTGAGAAAATGGGGTGGACCAAACCTACTGATCCAAAAACACCAAGCTTTGCAAATGGAAACTCACTTGGTGAAAAACATAAAGTTTTGCTTAGATAAAAATATTTTTCACCACATGAAATGATGGTTGGATTTTAAATGGTTTATGGACTAAAACCTTTTGCAAATGACTTTTCCATTTTGGTAAATGACCAATGTGGACCTTACAAAGGTTATAAACCTAGTGGAGACCATCCTTGCAATAGAACCATCCTTTGCATACTTATGCATGACTTAGACTCCATTGCTTTGTGAGTATGAGATTGTTTGTTTGACTTTGGTTTGGAATGTTAGTTGGTTTTGTGTTTGCTTGATTGACTTGTAGTGAAATTAGCAAAGTGTGAGACTAGCAAGATCAAGGAGTGGACCACCATTCCCTACCAAAAAGGCAAGTTACACTATCATACAAATGTCCTAATTATTTTCATTATACTTAGTGGATTATGAAAAACATGCATGAAAACAATTTTATACTTATGCTATGCTAAATCCTAATAGGATTCCCTATACACTCCTTAGTGAAAATATTGTAGTTGTACATGCTTAGCCATGCTTCATTTTGAAAAGAGATACATGTTGAGATTTTACAAAGGTTGAGAAAAGGACTTATGTTTTACATAAAAAAACAAGGACTCAATGAACCACCTAGGTGGTGGATACTTTAAGTTTTGGAGAAGGTGGCAACAAAAGGAACCATATCTATGGGAATCACTTTGTGTTGTGCTCCAAAAGAAAACCACCTAGGAAACTTAGAGATTGAACATGTTTCTCCAATTGTGGCTTTCGTGTGCAACCACATGCTAATATGGCTCTGGCTTAGTCAACTACATTAGGAAGACCCATACATTGTCTTTACTTACCGGACATGGGGATCTGGAATGCTTCATGGGGGCTGAAGACAAGCTAGCAATGCTGTATGGGAGGACCTTTTGGAAAGACTTCATCACACTCTCAGTCTGCCAGTACTCCATCTTGGTGAGCACTAATCCAGTAGGCCACTGGTGGCAAAAGGATAGGATTGTGACATGTGGGTAAAGTGTACCTTTCTGCAAGTTAATAAAATCTAAGTACTTAGCCGTGTCCCCGGTTATGGACAATACTGAGCAACTAAAGTTTGAACTATGGGAGATCTCGACATTCCACCTTCTAAAATAAAAACTTGATGCCCTTGTGTGTCTACCAAGGAATTCAAAGAGATTTTGTTAAGCTTGAAGCACTTGGGGTTACCAAGGTGCTCAAGAGATTTTGCTTAAACACTTGATGTACTTGGGGTTACCAAGGAACTCATGAGATATTATAAAACTTGATGCACTTGGGGCTACCAAGGTGCTCAAGGAATTTTGACAAGGACTTGAACACTTGAGTTTCTACCAAGGAGTTCAAAGAACTTGGAAAAGAAATTTGACAAAGGACCAAAACCTTTTTGAAAAGATAGGATAAAATATTGCTTTATGCAAATAAGCCTTAAACTCTACTTAGCCAAATATGCATGTAATGATAGGATCCACTCTTATTATACATAGAAGTGAAGCTTGCCAATACAATTCAAAATGTATTGACCCTTGTGGCTGTAACTTGTAATGTTGCAGGTTGATTGTTTTTAAGTGAAGATTGTTTGATTGACTAGGACTACAAAGTCTACAACCAACATCTGCCTGTGGCACTATGAAGATGAAGGACCCCATGACTATAGTTATTCCGCTGCAATGTAATGTAATAGCCAAATGAGCTATGTATGATGTAATAGAATTATGTTATTCCTGTTTATAAAGTTATATTATGACCTTTGTTTCTCGATAATAACACTAAACTGTGGATGCTAGCTATTGATCCAGGGACTAGCATTGTAAACACAGGGTTCTCTACCTTATTAAAGGTTGGGACCTCTACAGATGGTATCAGAGCATTGTGTTGCCTGTAGGATTTGTAAACCCTAGGATTGGACAAAAACCCTTAGAAAAATAGGAGTTACATTTTGATCCAAAACTTATTTACAAAAATACTTGTAAACTCTTTCCTTAATCATTTTGTTTCAACTCTACTTCTTCTACTTCAACTGGATGGAAAACCTACCCATGACCAAAGACTACACCATAGGCAAAGGACTTCTTCAACATTTTCAACTCTAATGACTTCAACATCTTCAGCATGTTCACCAAAGGACTTCCAACTTGGATACCACTAAGGACTACAAGTGAAACAAGGAAGTCTTACTCAAAATTTAGAGACAGAGGGAATGCAAAATAAGAAGGAGCCATCAACAACTTTGAAGTATTGTGACCAAGAGCTTTTCTCAAGGAAACCATGATCTCAAGTAAGAAGAATCATGAAGGAAGGAAGGATCACAAGTGAACCATATAGATGGACCACCATAATTTAGTTAAGACAAAACACACCAACTTATGTGGTGTAACAAAAGTATTTTGTTGCCTAAGTATGTGCTTGAACATTGTTTGAGTGAAATGTTTGGTTTGTGATTGCATGCACATTGCTTGTGTGAATTGTGATGTGTGTGATTAGAAATATTTTCTAAGAAATATCTTGCCTATTCTAATTTTCCTCCAACCCAAACAGATGACTACACCCAAAGACTCCAAGGTTGATGACACCAACACCAACCAAGCTGACAACATGAAAGAGCTCATAGCAACCCAACATCAGTTGAACCAACTGACAGCTCAGTTCATAGCCAGCAATAGTGATAAAGATCCAGTACTCCAAAAGTTTTTGGAAGAACAATCTCAATTGATGCTTAAGGTGACTAATCAAATGATTAGCCTGGAAGAAAGCTATCCCAAAGGAGTATATGATAACAAGGATGACAAGAATGTTATTCTAGATGGAGCCCCAGCTTGCATTATTTGTGGAGACAAGGATCATACTTCCAAGGAGCATGAAGGACAATGCCCCAATTGTGAAGAAGAACATCCTATTGGACAATGCCCCACCTCTCAAGCTACTTGTTACCTTTGTGAAGGATGTGATCATACTCCTATCCAATGCCCTATCTATGCCATGGTAGAACAAAGGAAACAAGAAGGATCTAAGCCTACCAAAGGAAAAGGACCACTCATACCTCCAAACAAGACAACCCAATTCAAAGGACTAAAGAAACTTAAGAAACCAAAGCAAGACATGAGCCTTGCACAATGTCGTAAATGTAAGGAAATGGGACACTACTCCAGTGGATGCCCAGAAAACAAGAAGAATAAAGAGATTGACCAAGTGTGGTGCAACAACTGCAAAGAGTTGGGCCACTATGTAGCAACTTGTCCACAAGAGCCACGTAAAGAACTCAAGGACATTCATTGCTTCAACTGCAAGAACCCAGGACACTATGCAAGTAATTGTCCAGAAAAGATGAAGAACAAGTTGAACAAGCCTATGGAGAAGCTCAACCTTGGCCCATGAGTCAAGTATGGAAATAAGGGTCACTATGCAAAAGTTTGCCTAGAGAAATTTCCCCAGGATCCCAAGAAGGACAATATGTAATTTTTGTTTGAAAAATTTTAAGGGTGGTAGTACCCTAGTTGTTTTGAACTTTCTTGTAACCCCTAGCCTCCCCAAATCTCGGGACGAGATTTATTTTAAGGGTGGTAGCCTGTCACATCCCAAGATTTTCCAAATCTTGTAATGTGAAAATAAATGAATAAAATAAAACTTTGTTTGATTTTCAGAGCCAGAAGAAACTTTTTGAATTGAATTGGAACTCCCAACCCATTTGAATTAAATAAAACCTAAAGGGATTTTAAAAGATAAACATTTAATAAAAGGAAAAATAAAAACATTTGGAAATACTATTTTGAAACAATTAAATGAAAAGATTGTTATCAAATGGAATAGAAGCTTATAAATAAAGAATATTTTATAAAGCCAAATTCAACCTTGGCCAAGCTTTGGGAATTAAAACATTTTATTTTTAATAAAAATTAGCAAAGGTTTATTTAAATAAAATAATAAGGAAATAATATCCAAACTTTATTTAAATAAAAGGTTTTACCAATTTAATTGAAACATCAAAACTTATTAGATTATTTAAAATAAGTTTTCCAAATACTTGATATTCACAAATAAAACCTACTAGAGTGTTTTGACTTTATTTTAGGTTTTAAAATAAATCCTTAATAAAACAGATTCTATTTGATTTAATAACTAAGGTCCATTTTATTTAATTTTTAAATGGATCCTAAAATAAAGATGTTATTTTGTTTTAAACAAGTTTCCAAATATTCTTTACTTTCAAATAAAACCTACTGAAATGGTTTTGAAAATATTTGGGTTTTAAATGAAGATTTTATTAATTAAAACAAACCCTATTTTATGAAATAACTAAAGATCCATTATATTTAAATTAAAGAATGGATCTTAAAAAGAATAAAAATTATTATTTTATTTTGGATTTTGGTTTATGTTACTGAACAGAACCAAATTCATAGTTGCAAGGTTTGTTGATTGTTTGAATTGATTTGAGTATGTTTGTTTGTTTGGAAATTCAAAACAGAAATCAGAAATAGAAAAAGATACAGAAAAAAAAAACGGATTTGAACCAGACCCAACCCAACAGCCCAGGAAGCCCACCAACCAGCCCAACTATTCCACACGCGACGAAACGTTTCACTCGCAACCAGACCCGCTAAGTCCCTGACCAGTGGACCCTCCCCCTTGTTTCTTTTCCCACTGACCAACCGACCCCACCTGAGCGAACCGTTTTCTTTACCGCGGAAAGAACCCACTCAGTCACAGACAGCCTGGACCCACTTCTACCTCCCCTCTTTCGCCGACGAGACGACCCCACGCAGCCAGCTCATCGACTTCAACCCCGCGATGACCACGCCCTCTCCTCGCTGCCGTTGCTGACTTCAATCCCCGCGATCAATTCGCAGTAATTCCGTGCCTTAAACCTCGCAGCGATCACGCCCATTTAAGCGCCAGTGCCTTCTCCTCCATTTCCCCCATACCACTCCCTCTCTCTGCCCCCAGGCTGGACAAATTGCGCCGCACACCGCCCTCTCTCCGATGATGTTCCGGTGACGATTCCGGCGAAACCAGACCTTCCCTTGCCTCATTGACCAAGCACACACACTCCCCAGCCCCTGGAGCTTACGCCGTGCCTTCCGCTCAACCGCTGGTGCCTGTAACCTCGACTTCGACGACGACTGCCGCTGCCTGCTCTCACAAACTTCCCGTAAGCCTCGATCGCCTAGCTTTTCCATGGATGCTCACATCATCTCCAACTCCGTCTGCCTAACACACTCCGCTTGCTTCGCGAACCTGTAGCCTCGCCTCGGCTCGACCGCAACCGAGAACCAGAGCATCTCCGTGAGGAATTCGACGACACCCGGCGCCTTGCCTTCTCGCGAGTATTTTGAGCTTCACCACAATCCCGCGATTCGTGAGCATATCCTTATTCTACTCGCTTCCTATTTCACCGGCGCCACTGCCGTCGCTTCCGCCAGCCCGCCAAGAAGGTTGCCGCTGGTCTATGGTCGAGCACCCCACAGCCGTCCGATCAGGATCTGACACTCACGATAGTCTCACTTAACAGCGAAAGGGTACGCGCCCTGTGCCGTGCGATCAAACTAGATCCTGCGGTCCCCAGCACGCGATCCAGACGAACCGGTATCGGCTAATCACGACGCGACGCGTGGCCTATATTAGATCTAAAATCAGATTTGAAAACAGATATGTTTGTGAATTTCAAACCCTTGTATCTTTGGATCCACACGTCCAAAAATTACAAATTTTATGTCGTTGGGTTCAGGAGAACAAACCCTAGCCAACTGTGGAATTAGTTTAGCAAATAGTATCTGTTAGCTAGATTGAATTTGCAGAAACATTTGTGTACTTGTGTAGATTAGAAAAATTGTTTAAAAATGATTTTTGGATTAAAACCTTTGCAAAATGGTTTGATGTGACCTTACTGACCCTAGGAACCAACCCTTGGTGTTAAAAATGATTTTGGTAAAATTTGGGTTGAATTATTTGACTTAGCCAATTTCTAGCCAAATAAAATTATTGATTTTATTATGGAAATGATTATGGAAAGAAAACTTTGAGAAAATGGGGTGGACCAAACCTACTGATCCAAAAACACCAAGCTTTGCAAATGGAAACTCACTTGGTGAAAAACATAAAGTTTTGCTTAGATAAAAATATTTTTCACCACATGAAATGATGGTTGGATTTTAAATGGTTTATGGACTAAAACCTTTTGCAAATGACTTTTCCATTTTGGTAAATGATCAATGTGGACCTTACAAAGGTTATAAACCTAGTGGAGACCATCCTTGCAATAGAACCATCCTTTGCATACTTATGCATGACTTAGACTCCATTGCTTTGTGAGTATGAGATTGTTTGTTTGACTTTGGTTTGGAATGTTAGTTGATTTTGTGTTTGCTTGATTGACTTGTAGTGAAATTAGCAAAGTGTGAGACTAGCAAGATCAAGGAGTGGACCACCATTCCCTACCAAAAAGGCAAGTTACACTATCATACAAATGTCCTAATTATTTTCATTATACTTAGTGGATTATGAAAAACATGCATGAAAACAATTTTATACTTATGCTATGCTAAATCCTAATAGGATTCCCTATACACTCCTTAGTGAAAATATTGTAGTTGTACATGCTTAGCCATGCTTCATTTTGAAAAGAGATACATGTTGAGATTTTACAAAGGTTGAGAAAAGGACTTATGTTTTACATAATAAAACAAGGACTCAATGAACCACCTAGGTGGTGGATACTTTAAGTTTTGGAGAAGGTGGCAACAAAAGGAACCATATCTATGGGAATCACTTTGTGTTGTGCTCCAAAAGAAAACCACCTAGGAAACTTAGAGATTGAACATGTTTCTCCAATTGTGGCTTTCGTGTGCAACCACATGCTAATATGGCTCTGGCTTAGTCAACTACATTAGGAAGACCCATACATTGTCTTTACTTACCGGACATGGGGATCTGGAATGCTTCATGGGGGCTGAAGACAAGCTAGCAATCGCCTCCTCGTCGTCACCTTGTTGTCGTCGTCGGAACTGCAAGGAGGAGGAGGAGAATAGGAGGAAGAGGAGGAGAAGAAGAAGAGGAGGCAAAGGAGGAAGAGGAGGAGAAGAAGAGGAGGAGAAGAAGAGGAGGAAGAGGAGAAGAAGAGAAGAAGAAGAAGAAGAAGAGGAGGCAGAGGAGGAAGAGGAGGAGAAGAAGAGGAGGCAGAGGAGGAAGATGAGGAGAAGAAGAGGAGGAGGAGAAGAAGAGAGGGAGGTAGGAAGAGATGGAGGAAGGGAGGTCGACGTCGCCCGTTGTCACTGCGAGGAGGAGGAGAAGGAGGTCGACGTCGCGCCGTCACTGCAAGGAGAGGAGAAGGGAGAAGGAAGAAGGAAGAAGGAAGAAGGAGAAGGGAAAGGGAGAGGAAGAGGGAAAAGGGGAAAGGAAAAGGGAGGAGGGCGGGGTGGGGATTCAAATTTGAATCCCGCCCAAGCTTATTCGTGGCGCACTAGGTGTAGGTGCACCACTACGGATAAGTCGCCTTTTTTTTTCGCAGAAAACGGTTTTTGACCGTAACTTTTTACTCTTTTCGAATTTTGAAAATCTAAAAAATCTCAAAACGACCTAAAGGGGTTGCAAGCGGATCTGGAATCTCGTTCTGGTCATTTTGGTATATTATACGATTTTTTTCGATATCGTATGCAAAAGTTACGGCCTTTTTACCGTGGCATGACTTTTTTTGCAAATAAAGTCGAAACTCATTTCTGTTAATTTTACTAGAAGCTATACCACATTACCTACCTAAATATGAAAGGATTTAATTTTTTGAAGTGTTTATCATTTTCGTTTATTTTTTGCAAACCCTAAAAAGGCGATCCACAGGGGGGGGTGGAGTTGGTGCATGCCACTTAGGCGTAGGGCACTAGGGCAGAGTGCCCTACGGCTAAGTTTATACATCTGTGGCGCACTATGCCATGTGCGCCACAGATGTTTGTGGCGCTTTCACACAGAGAGGGGGCGGCGCGTAGCGCACTTCCATGTGCGCCATTGATGACACTAACAACCGTGGCGCACATGACTATAGTGCGCTACATGATGTTTGGCGGCGTCAACAGTGGCCTGGACCACACACATCTGTGGCGCACTATAGTCACGTGCGCCACGGTTGTTCTAGTTACTAGTAGGGCACTGCCCACAGGTGAGCCACGCCTGTTTTAGCCGTGGGGCACTTCAACCATGTGAGCCACGGATGTGCTGATTATCTATAGCTGTTTTCCTAGTAGTGGTTACCGGACATGGGGATCTGGAATGCTTCATGGGGGCTGAAGACAAGCTAGCAATGATGTATGGGAGGACCTTTTGGAAAGACTTCGTCACACTCTCACCGCCAAGATCCATCTTGGTGAGCACTAATCCATTAGGCCACCGTGGCAAAAGGATGGGATTGTGACATGTGGGTAAAGTGTACTCATCCGCAGGTTAATAAAATCTAAGTACTTAGCCGTGTCCCCGGTTATGGACAATACTGAGCAACTAAAGTTTGAACTATGGGAGATCTCGACATTCCACCTTCTAAAATAAAAACTTGATGCCCTTGTGTGTCTACCAAGGAATTCAAAGAGATTTTGTTAAGCTTGAAGCACTTGGGGTTACCAAGGTGCTCAAGAGATTTTGCTTAAACACTTGATGTACTTGGGGTTACCAAGGAACTCATGAGATATTATAAAACTTGATGCACTTGGGGTTACCAAGGTGCTCAAGGAATTTTGACAAGGACTTGAACACTTGAGTTTCTACCAAGGAGTTCAAAGAACTTGGAAAAGAAATTTGACAAAGGACCAAAACCTTTTTGAAAAGATAGTATAAAATATTGCTTTATGCAAATAAGCCTTAAACTCTACTTAGCCAAATATGCATGTAATTATAGGATCCACTCTTATTATACATAGAAGTGAAGCTTGCCAATACAATTCAAAATGTATTGACCCTTGT
The DNA here is from genome assembly GCA_030063025.1 of Avena longiglumis. Classification (NCBI taxonomy): domain Eukaryota; kingdom Viridiplantae; phylum Streptophyta; class Magnoliopsida; order Poales; family Poaceae; genus Avena; species Avena longiglumis. Next base: position 141,917,497 of record CP125974.1, read on the forward strand.
GGCTGTAACTTGTAATGTTGCAGGTTGATTGTTTTTAAGTGAAGATTGTTTGATTGACTAGGACTACAAAGTCTACAACCAACATCTGCATGTGGCACTATGAAGATGAAGGACCCCATGACTATAGTTATTCCGCTGCAATGTAATGTAATAGCCAAATGAGCTATGTATGATGTAATAGAATTATGTTATTCCTGGTTATAAAGTTATATTATGACCTTTGTTTCTCGATAATATATCTAAACTGTGGATGCTAGCTATTGATCCAGGGACTAGCATTGTAAACACAGGGTTCTCTACCTTATTAAAGGTTGGGACCTCTACACCTGGTGTCCTCCTACGTCTCGTCTTCGATTTTCCGTATTGTTTAGGGGAAAATATGAACTTTGGCTTTTGTCCCGTCCAATTCCGAGAATATTCATTTTTTAGCTCTTTGAAACCAAAAACAGCAGAAAACACGCAACTAGAACTATGGCATCTTGTCAATAGGTTAGTTCCAGAAAGTGTATAAAAATACCTCAAAGTGTAGACAAAACATAACAAAGTTGATACAAAACAAGCATGGAACATCAAAAATTATAGATACGTTTACGACATATCAAGCATCCCCAAGATTAACTCCTGCTCGTCCTCGATTAGGTAAGTGATAAAAAGAATAATTTTTGAGGTGACATGCACCATCACAATCAAGATCAAACCACTTGCAAGCATTGAAATCTAGGATCCAAGTACTCTAAACATGAGCATGAAAGAAGAAGTTCTAACAGTAAGACAAAGTAACTATGCATGCAACATAAAAGGTTACAAACAAAGATCATGAATAACGATGCATTGAAAAATGTTTGTTTGTTTCACATACAGAAAACATAGCATAGTGGCATTCAGCTTGTCCCTCATGGAGTAGAAAATAAATGCATAGGAAACCTTCAAAGTTCATAAGAGTGACTAGAAACAAATATTTCAAGGGCAAGCAATATGAACAATATGAATCAATCAATAAGTTTTGGGACAATGCACATAGAACTAAGAATGACAACTATGCTCTCTTAATTGGTGCCTAAGGATAGAAGGTGAAGACTCAATATAATGGTGGAAGAAAGGCCCTTCATAAAAGGGAAGTAGGGATTTCAAGTTTCATAAAGAGCTTCCAAAAATTATGGTACTTGTTAGCTTTTAGCCCTCATTGCCCCTATCATAAGCATCTTGAAGTGATTAAGGTTAAAGTGAACAAACTATGGAGTATATGCTTGAAAAAGTATAAGTTGGCAATCTCATGTCCCTTGAATACGAGGGCCACTCCTCATGCTACTCAACTTTTGTCACCTGTAAGTTCTTGTCATAGTAAGTACATGTGTATCATAGCGAACCTGCCCACGGGTACCCCTTGCACATGGTACAGGAGCTATCCCATAACCAAAATGACAAGGCAAGCAGACAATGAGCATCTCAACAATCTTCTTATTTACCATGGGAATATGGTGCTTTTTTCTCTCTTTCCTATTTTCTCAATATGTCTCCTTTTTTATAAGAAGAAAGATTTATAGATGTCATTATGGTGATGCTGCAAGTTTCCACCATGATTAGGCATGGATTAGGCTAGCGGCCCAGGCGTTTTTCTAACACACATACATAACTCCATGGACTTAAAAGCTCCCCTTTTATTTCACACCGATGACATTCATAGACAAAAGAGCATGATATCAACTGTGTACAAAGTACAAGTGCAATGTTGAAAGTGTTCCCCGTGACAGCACGGTTCTGCTAATTCCAACATATAAGTGCAAGCATATACAACATAGATGACACAATGGTTCAAATTTATTAGGGGCAAGAAAAATAAAGTGTGCCATCAAGTTTGTGAGAGCTTTAATCACTAAGTTTTCACATAACAAAATGACTTTTTAATTGGAAGATAGATGAAACCAAGAATATACTTGGAATGGTGTAACACACCATGCATAGGAATTTATAGTGGACACTTTGGAATAACTTGGTTTATTGGGAGTTAGATGCATGAGTAGAGCTTACTCATACAAGTGGAGGCTATCAAAAGACTGGGAGCGACCAACTAAGAGAGCAATAATGGCTATAATCATGCAGAGCGACAAAACATTACTAATGAAAGCATAAAGTGGTACCACAAGTCAAAAACTAAATGATCATAGAGGCTAAGGTGACTGGTTCATAGTCATAACATGGTGTGAGCATGTTCCAAGTCAACCCAAACAAAGCATCAAAGGAGAATACTACAATACTATGCTTTTGTATGCTAAAACAAGCGCATGATTCCTTCAAGGCACATTAAGCAATCCTAATTGTTTGGAACAAGTCATGATACAGAAATAAACACTAAGCATAAGTTCAAAACAACATCTATCATGACATGATAAAGTCTAAGCCACAGTCAAAACAAGCTCCCTTTTGTACCACTATAAGCATGAAACTTTCTACTCTTTTCCAACACCAATCAACTTATTTTGTACAACTCACAAAGATAATAATCAATAAAGATCAGCGAGCATGTCTCACAAATCCACAAAGAATAACTAAAAAGTTCTAAGCTCAAATCACAAGAAAACTAAGGCTAAACACAGTGCTAGCAAAAGAGAACACTCATAAAACAATAAGAGTGAAAATCAGAGTGTTCTAGGCAATGAAAACAGAGTGTGTCTTTATCCAAAATAAGTGTGTTGTGATCCAACCATCTTATCAAGCAAACAAAAAACAAAAACGAAAACTAAGACGCTCCAAGAACAACACAACTGTGCATGAAACAATAAAACGAAGTGTCTAGAAAGACCTGAGATTTTTATTGATGAAGAAGGGGATGCCCAAGGCATCCCCAAGCTTTGACGCTTGCACCTATTAAATATTTCTTGGGGTGACACAGGGTGGCATGCCCAAGCTTGAGATTTTGTCCATTCTTCATCTCATTACATCATTCTTTCTCTACACCTGAAAATTTTCATTCATACAAAACTTCACACAATCTTTATTAGCAACATTAGTGTATTCAAAAGATAATAGACCTTTGGGTTTAGCTTAATACAGCAAAACTTTTACTAAAAACACAAGCTACTGTAGCAATTCCTTCAAAAAGCTCAATTTTCCAAAAAGAACCCAAAAAGGAATCAATAAGAAGCAAATGCAAATAATGGCAGAAATCTGTCAAAACAGACCAGCTGGTAGAAACTGATTTTTTTCGAAGACCTTCTTGCTCAAATAAAAAATTGTTGAACTAACGAAATTTAGCTAACATACTAGGGGATTAATTCAGAAAATATCAGCTCAATCCGACTTATAGAGATTCCCCACTGTGGCATCCCGCAAAAACCACTACTAGAAAATCGCGTTGTTTTTGTGCATTGCATCATCATGACCGCATGCTCTTGTCATCATGCCACATTGCATTTGAGCATCGTCATCATCTTGCATTTGCTTGCATAAAACTATTTGCGGAAAAACCTGTTTGTGTTTTCTAAACGCCCCGTCCTTATTCAAACGCAAACCCCGGGTCACCGGATTATTTTGTTTTGTCTGCTGTCGGGTTACAAAAGTCCTGCTTGAAATAAATAAAATATTTAATTATTTTAATAGGGGCAGTCGAACGGGCCGATTCGACCCGGACGACCACCCCTGTAATAAACGGTCCACCACAAACCCTTTTGCTACCCAACCTAACCTACCCAGCCCCTCTCCACCTCACCCCCTCCAATCCCTGGTCGACACATCACCCTGCCCCCAACCCCCAGCCAACCGTGCTCTGACACCTCACCCCATTCCTCTCATCTCCCTCACACACTCAGCACACCATACCCGCTGCCACCCTGGGCCCGCGCCCCACCACCTGCCAAACCGCTCCCTCTCTCTCTCACCCCACAGCTCACTCACACCGACCCACACTCCCACCTCTTCCCCTGTCCCGCGGGACCCGCTCCCCAGACCCCCACCAGCCTTTCCTCACCTCGCGCCTGGGTCCCACCACCTGCCCCCCTCTCCCCTCCACCCCTCTCCTCTCCCACCGCCTCCTCCTCCTCCCCTCTGCCTTGTGAACCTCCTCTCCGCCCGCTCACCCTTCTCCTCCTGCCCGCCCTCCTCCCTCCACCGAACCACCCTGGCCCCCCTCCTCTGCCCTCCTCCGCCCCGCGCCACCCACTTCTCCACCGTCGGCCGCCTCGTCCCTCTCCGGCAGCCGCCTCCGCCCGCCACCCTCCAGCGCCGCTCGCCGGCTTTCCCCTTCTCTCCTCCTCCCTCTCCATGGCCTTGCCCCTGCCTGCCACACCCGCCAGCTCGCCGAGCTCTTCCTCCTCCGAGCTCATGATCGCCCGCATCCCGGCCCCGGCTTCCTCCGCGCCTGCCTCCTCCTTCGCCCGACCCTCGAGCCCGCCACGGCCGGCCTCCTCGAGCTCGGCTGCGCCACGCCGCCCGCCCACCTCCGTCGACCAGCGTCCCGCCGAGCTTCGCCTGGCCGCTCGAGCTTGCCTCGTGTCGCCTCCGTCGGCCGCTTCCTCCCGCCGACGCCTCGGCCCCTACAGAACCCTCGACCGCGCCTTCCTCCGCTGCTCCCTTCCGCCAAGCACGGCGCCTCGCCGCCCTTCCTCAAGACCACGTGCGGTGCGTGGATGTCTCCACACATAAGATGAACAGGAAGACTACTGTCAAGGATACAAGTTGGAACCCGCAAGAATTGAACGTGAGGATTCCTTACGTGGGGTGTCAAGTCCTCCTTCACGGAAACCACAAGATCTCCGTCCCGAATCCGACGAACCATCGGCAGTGGATTCGAGACCTTCGCCAACGCCATGACCTTCGGCAAGGACCCGACAAGATCGTCTACACAGACGTAAAGTTCCCCACCCCGAAGACCGAACCCGGCACGCATAGTTCTCCCTCTCGGATTCGAGGACGTCGAGACCCCGATGCGACAAGTACTTCATCCCGGACGCCATGACCTCCTTCAAGGATCCGATGGCCGAGACCCTGAAGACCGATCTAGAGCGCCAAGGCCTTCGCATGGAGTCGGCAAGATCATCCGGAAACAACAAGGTCAATTGCGCGGGCCCGACAAGTTCGACACCGTCCAGGGCGAGACCGATGCGCCCCGACGCCACGCCAAGTTCGTCTACCCGAACGCCAAGATCTACTCTGCCATCCGAGAACGATCCCGCCGAGACCGTTTCCGTCGAACCCTGAACCCCGAGACCCGACCCCGAACCCCGGAACCTCAAGATCTGCCGAACCCTAATGTGTGAACCCCTTCCCGAAACCCTATTTTATAACATAATATAACTTGTCGCATAATAATTGTCTTGCATGCATACATTCATGTGGTTTGGGGGCCTTACGCCGATTCACCTTATAATTAAATATGGGGCCCATATGCGGGCAAATCTAGTCTTATATTGGCCTCATTTAAAAGTTGTGTAGCGAACCGGTAACTTATCTTGCCATGTTAATACAACATTTAAATTGCGGAGTAGTAAAACAACTTAAGTCACCTAATTAAAATGTCGGGAACCCGGTTCCGCTTAATATTGACCTAATTGCATTGCACCCTTGCCATGCCATACATCATACATGCATCATGCCCGATCTTCTGTCGTAATATTAAATATTGCATCCGGTGTTTATTCTAGTGTTTTGCTTCTTCGCGGATAAGGCCGTCGAGTTGATGTGAGCTTCGCCCCGATCTTCGGTTGAACCTTCGACAATGTTTCAGGCGAGCATCTCCCCCTTTCTACCTATCTTAATTTTATAGTATTTATTCCCTCCTGTTGATCTATTGCTATCTGTGTTGCGATGCTCTAGTGTTTCGTACCCGTGATATCCCTTGCAGCCTTATATTGCCTTGGACACATCCTATTACCTGTTGTGTGGTAGATAGTTGGACTTGCGCGTCGTAGTCGCTTGCTCAAGTGCTTTTGCGTGTCGTCAAGTGCCACAGTTGTTGGTGTATTGCCGCATGTTTGATGTTGGAGATGATCATGGCTTTACTTATCGTTCACTTTAATTCCTGTTTAACAACTAAAATTAAAGTAAGTAAGCAGAGGCATCGGTGGGTGATAGATAATATTTGGTTTCCGACCGCCCACTTGTGTCCCGTAGGACCCCGAGTACTTGATACCTGTTCCTTGATTTATCGCGCTATCCACATCCGGGAGGATTATGGGACCCCCCTGAGCCAGAGCTTGATTCAGTCTTATTTCTTGGGTCCACAAACTAGTTTGAGGTTTTATTTACTATCCTGTACTTATGCCATGCTACTGTTTATTTACGATTGTGCGAGGAGCACCTTTGTCTTTTAGGATCGGGACACGTTTTGCGGTGTCGACAAGCCCGATTTTGGGTTCCCGATCGTTCACTGGCCCACCCAAACCTCTGGTCCGTCTCGAGTCACTAACTTCGTTGGTGTACTCAAGGTGGCCCCCTGAAATATTTCTGAATCCTGTGATTGCTTTGTCGTGAAGGCCTCGTTGGGTTTTGATTCGGTTTTTCCGAGGTTGATCGAGTGTGTGTTGCTATTTGTGCACTCCGGCCGGGTAAAACTTTCTGAAAGCCGTGTCATGGTTATGGACGACTTGGAGCACAGTATCTCGATCATAGACAAGCATAACTAAAGTAGTGCTATAAATTTGACTTTATAATGACTAGTAATCAGCTTCACTATAATGGAATGGCTAAATAATACTGCCCACAATTGCTTGTTTGGAGTGTCGCTTGCGACCATTGTACCTGACTAGTAAGTATGGCAACTACAACGGAATGGCTAAATAAAAGTACCAACAACTGCTGGGTTTTGGGTTATCTCATGCTAATTGTATCTGCCTAGTAAGTGTTACAACTACAATGGAATGGTCAAATAAAAGTGCCCACTGCTTATTTTATCAGGATGACTCTCTATACTTGACTAGTAATTGCTGCAACGATAACTGAATAAATAAAACTGCCAACTGTGTGAGTTCCTCGGTTGACTTCCTCGTTTGGTCTCGAGGGGGAAATACCAGGATGGGATTGTTTGGTGTTAGTATCAGTCTGGTTCCGGATAGGTCTTTCTTACCCTCTCTTAGCCGCCGTTATACCGAGTCTCTATAGGTTGTTTAGTGCATGTTCTTGCCGCTTGATCCACCATACCTATGTAGGCGAGGGCTGAATTCTAGCCTCATTGTGTCTGGCCTCGATCGACGCTCCTCTTTTCCTTTGCCCTTTGTCGGCACCCCTTTTGTTTAAGCAGGTTTTGAGATCGACGTCGTTAGCAGGGTTACCCTTCCGGCTTGGCCTGGGCAGGGTTATGGACGCCATTGGTTATTCTTCAGGGCTCTTAGCCCCATTTGCATCTTGTCCGTAGCCGGACGCTCCATCGTTTCGAGGTGATTTGGATCTTTGTACCGTAAATCTGTATTCTTGACTCATGGAGTCGTGTTGTATATTTATCTGTTCTGTGGGTCCGATTCGAGGACTGTTGTGTAATGTTATTACTTCGTTTTCCACCCGCACGAAAGTTCCTGGTGGGCACCTTTGAATCGTTTCTATGCAGGTTTGGCGGGTTTTGCTAAAACTTGCATAGGGTCGATTCTGAGGGTGTTACACTCACGGATTTTTATGGTGGATCACAAAAATCTGTTTCGGGACAACAACTCCCCAAATCTTACTTCCCTCTCATTAGAGGTTATTCTTGGCACAAAAAGCAAACAAAAAGGATAAGGAGAGTTCATTACTAAAGTAATAACTTCCAAGACTCAATACAACTCTTGGGTTATATCCCAATAAGTACTTTTCTTTAATGCCTTTAAGTTAGGCTTGATAATTTGAGAAGATGCTCACATAGGAAATATGAATTGAAGTAAAAGAGAGCATAAAGAAGCAAATTCAAAACACATTTAAGTTTAACCCACTTCCTATGCATAGGAATCTTGTAAAGAAACAAGTCATGAGAGCACAAAGCAACAAGCATAGGAAAGCCAAACAAGTGCAACTTCAAGACTGTCAACATAAAGAGGGGAAACTTAATATTGTTGAGATGCATAAGACCATGTTTCCCTCTCTCATAATAACTTTGAGTAGCAACATGAATAAAATTAACAATATAACTATCACATAAAACATTCTTATCATGATCCACATGCATATAATTATTACTCTCCACATAAGCATAGTCATTCTTATTAATTATAGTGGGAGCAAAATTCAAAAAAAAATAGCTATCATTGTTATTCTCATCACCATAATCATCAAATATATGAGACAGATTGTAATCACAATTAACTTTCTCCTCAATAGTAGGTGGACTTAAAATATCATATTCATCATTGTAATCATCATATATTGGAGGTTTGGTATCATCATAAGCAATAGAATAGCTATCTTCCCAAGTGTCTTCATTTGTAAACATATCATCATTGGAAGGAACATGGATAGCACTAATAGCACAACAATTATTAATATCATCATTTTCAGAATTGGTGCCAAAGAGATTTTCAATATCAAAAGTAGTGTGCTTTTCCCAATAATGATCACTAATATAGGTAACAGGCATAGTAACATCATCTAGTTCAAACTCATCAGCAAAAACTATAATAGGAGCAACATGCTTAGGGGAAGATACTGTTTCCTCTCTCCTTTTACTCCTCTTCTTCTTCTTCTTCTTCTCCTCTTTAGGAGGGAGAATCTTGAAAGGAAACTTCTCCACATACCGTGGTTTATTGTTAGAGACAATAGAAGAAACTTTGGAGGATTCCTCCTTTTCATTAATAAGAACAAAACTCATATTAGTCCTATCATATTTTGGTAAAATATCATCTTTTATAAGATTTTGTATGTAAGTATTTGCGTGGCAATTATCAACACAATAAATATGACAACCATATAGGATGCTATTCATATCAAAAGCACTCACGTCTACCAAAGAAGTTTTTCTTAATAACTCTTCACACCCCAAAAATAATGTAAGTTCATCATGTTGATTATCAGTTATCGCGTTATCACAATACAAACTTGCAGTACTCATTGGATTAGAAAGGTCATTATTATGGCCTAAGCATTGAAAATTGAAATGACCCACTTCATAGCAGAGTTCACAAATAAAAGGATAGAGGGCACAAACTTTTTTACCAAGATCATTTAGAGCCTTATACCACATTCTAGTTTTTTCATTCCAGTGGGTGATACAATAATCTTCTTAATTTTTATTCTTTTCACAAGGTATATGTATTCCACAAAAATTAACATGCTTATAAGAAATAGTACTTTCAGAAGTTTGAGCATGTTTATTGCAATCATTAATAACATTTTCATTTTCCATGCAAGTGTCTTTAAAAGGTTCATGATACATGTCCCATTTTTATTTAGGAGCATTAATATGGGAAGCAAAGGCTCTATAATATCTAATAAGAATGTGAGGATCAAGACCATATTTAGCACTAAGCTCTTGAAAATCAACAGTTTCAGCGAAAGATTTAATGCAATCATACTCATAGTTTATACCTGGTTCTTTACCTTTGTCGTTATCCCAATCTTCGGTATTACTTTGAATTTCTTCAATAAGATCCCACTTATCTTTGACCTTCTTACTTGTGAAGGATCCCTCTGAACAGGTATCTAGATAGTCCTTGTAATGTCCTGAAAGCCTTGCATAAAAGTTATTGATAATAATATTACTGGGGAGCTCATGAATGGGACATTTGAGCATTAGTGACTTCAATCTGCCCCAAGCTTGGGCAATACTTTCTCCCTCATGAGGATTAAATTATAAATATAATTCCTATCTTTATGAATTTCATGAGGAGGATAAAATTTAGAGTAAAAGAGAGATTCAAGTTCCTTCCACTCCAAATGATGAGGATCATCTAGTAGCTCATACCACTCCCTTGCTTTGTCCCTAAGTGAGAAAGGGAATAACTTCCTCTTAACTTGGTCCATTGAAATACCTGCACACTTGAACAACTCGCATAATTCATGTATAAAGAGTAAATGATCACTAGGATGGACAGTCCCATCTCCAAAATAGCAGTTATTCATAACACGTTCAACAATTTAAATAGGTACTTTAAAAGGGACACTTTCAGTATGTGGATTTAAAATATCACAAGTATCATTAGAATTACCACATATGGGAGATAAAGTATCATAAGAGCAAATTTTCTTCCCTAAAGCTGGGGAACTAAAAAGATCTTTTTCATAAAAACTAGCTTCCCCAAGCTTATATGTTTCCATAGCATTAGTAATGATGGTGTTCAAAAAATTCATACTGATAACATTGCTATTAGCATGCAAAGAAAGTTCCATAGGTTTTTTAATTTTCTCTTCAAACCACTTACGTTCTAACTTAAGAAAAATACTAAAAAGCTCTCTAATTTTTTTGTTGTTTTCCATTAAGCCTAACTAGTGAAAACAAGAAACAAAAAGACAAAATTGCATAATCTAAAGGAAATAACTTTGAGCACTCACACCGTAGGATGTGAGTACCTTTTACCTTACCTCCCCGGCAACGGCGCTAGAAAATAGCTTTCTGGCTTGCTGTTGCCATGGGGTAACGTGTGTGAGTGCCTTTTACCTTTCCTCCCCGGCAACAGCACTAGAAAATAGCTTGATGTCTATGCACGTCTATTCTTGTAGACAGTTGTTGGGCCTCCAAGTGTAGAGGTTTGTAGAACAGCAGCAAGTTTCCCTTAAGTGGATTACCCAAGGTTTATCAAACTCAGGGAGGAAGTGGTCAAAGGTATCCCCCTCAAGCAACCCTGCAATCAAGATACAAGAAGTCTCTTGTGTACCCAACACACCCAATACACTTGTCAGGTGTATAGGTGCACTAGTTCGGTGAAGAGATAGTGAAATACAAATGGTAACGATGCCAGAAAAGAGCTTCTGACTTGTTGTTGACATGGGAGAGACTGGAAGCAAGCAAACATGCAACAGATCTAGATGCAAACGGTGTTTCAATGTTTAGAAACAAGGCCTAGGTATCATACTTTGACTAGTCAACACTCTCTCATATAAATATCTTCTCTTCATGATACTACTCTTAACTACTCTCTGGTTGGACACTCTAATCCATGGTAGGGCTATAACAGCACTCCTCAAAGTCCGCCTTCCGTATCTAGATAACCCCACACTGTCACCTTGAGCGCTAGATGGTTCCAACAAACACCACAATTTCATAGAGACATCCAACTCCAAATATATCTCATAACAAATATATATGTAATCCAGCTTAAGTGCCACACACGGCACCGACGCTGTCACTTTCACACACGTGGAGAAAAGCATAGATCTATTAAAGCACGATGAGTATTTATGTAGACTCTAGCTTAAGTGCCACCATGGTGTGCATGTTGTCACTTTCACATACATGGTGAGAGCAGAGATCTATTGAATCACTTGAGTAGCAAGGTAGATCTACTTGATTACAAAGCTCATGACCACAACAATATCATGCATAGAGAGATAGATGAACACATAGCTACCACTAGAGCCCTTAGCGTCAAGGAAGAACTACTCCCTCCTCATCATGGGAATCAGCAACGGCGATGGAGTTGGTGGTGGAGATTGATGGAGATGGCTCCAGGGGAACTTCCCCCTCCCGACAAGGTGTCGGAACATAGACTTTCTGTCCCCAGAATCTCCCCTTCGGTGGCGGTGGCGCTGCGGAACTTTTCGTGGCTTTCTGGTCGATTCTTTAGGGTTTCTGGGTCGGAGGCTTCTTATAGGCGAAGGAGGCAAGGTCGGTGGAGGGCCAGGGGGCCCACACCTCCTGTGGGCGCGGCCAGGGTGGCCCCCTTGCCCACCTAGGGTGTGGCCACCCTGATGTCCTCCGTCTCGTCTTCGATTTTCCGTATCGTTCTAGGAAAATATGAACTTTGGCTTTTGTCCCGTCCAATTCCGAGAATATTCATTTTTTAGCTTTATGAAACCAAAAACAACAAAAAACAGGCAACTGGCACCGTGGCATCTTGTCAATAGGTTAGTTCCAGAAAGTGTATAAAAATACCTAAAAGTGTAGACAAAACATAACAAATTTGATACAAAACAAGCATGGAACATCAAAAATTATAGATACGTTTACGACGTATCATAAACCCTGCGGTCTATCTGACAAGCCCTAGGTAGCAGCTCTCATCGGATCTGACCAACGTCTCGCCTCGTTCTGTTCAGCCACAACAGGGGCCTCTACATCCACTACAACCTGTCCAACAACATCATAAATGGCATCCAGGAATAACACCTTTCTGGTTTGCTTCTTTCGTCGCATAATCTGCATTAGATCATCGTTATCCAAAATATCTATTAACTCATGCTTCTTATGATGCCACCACCAGAGTCGTGCCATCTGCTTAGGGCCAATAATGATTTCCTTACCAATCATCTCTCTCATTTTACAAGAGTTATGTTTTTTAAATTGACGGTTATCTCCACGGTACATGATGAAATTGGCTTATTAACTCCTCCATCAAGTTTTGCTGTGTATGAATCCACCTCTAGGTGTATATTGAACTTAGCTTGATCAGCATCTGGTGGTCCGTAAACTCGAGCAACAGAAGCTCTGGCAGAAAGATCTCCAGTATCTGCATACATAGCATCAATCATCGCTTCAACTTTCACCCGACAATAAGCTGCACAACACTCCCAAAGCATCTGAAGATCATGAGAGTGCTCAATTTGTACATAGGTATCACTCATATTACGCCACACCAATTTTGCCCTATGTCTGGATTCCCAAGGAATTATAGAATGAAACATATTTATCAGCTGCTAAACAGACATAACCTCTTTGTAGTTGACAAGCAGACGCACAACCTGTCTGAACACAACCCTCTCGAAACCAAAATCTAGTTTTGCAGTGTACTGGTGGACATAAAATGTTAACTCATATAGGTCCACTGCATCGAAGCTATTTCTAATTTGATTAAAAAGGGGACCTTTTAGTTCATTCGACACTACTTTGCAGTAACTAATCTACTTGTAAGACAAGGCACAGAAAAGAAAAATTCACCTCTCGCTCTTCTCTCGGGTGGTTTTCTTCGAGATCTGGGTTGCACGACCCCGCACTGCAGTCGAACACTTCGCCTCCGGCCTAGATTTTCTCTTCAACCCGCTGCTTGTAGGTACCCTATTAGCAGGATTCTGGATGACCTCCTCGCTAACCTAGGCTGCATACCCTGATGCTGCTTCGCTTGTCTGACGTTATGTCCGAGACGCTGGCTCCAACGAAGCCGAATCAGTCGCCGATGTAGCTACCACCTTGGCCTTGCTTGACATGTCGCCGCCGAATTTAGTGTGTGTGTGTGTGGGTGGGGAGGTGGAGGGGGGGGAGAAAAATGACCGTCGCCGCCACCGAACCAAATTCAGTGTAGGGGAGGGAGAAAAGTACCGCCGCCGCCGGATTCAGTATCAAGGGTTAGGAAAGTACAGAAATGGATTTTCCCGTGTAGCATGTGGACGGTGACTTAGAAGGGACACAACAGGGGCACAACAGGTAATAATATAACGGAATATCCTGACATAACGCTAAGATTTGAAAATATTTGGTTTGGCCACCATTCACTCGAAATGCCCCTCTCGGTAATTACCTCTCCAACTTTTCGAATAGCGGTGATTACACGCAACTCGGACCCCGCGATGCCTTCGCCTGGTGCGGTGACCCAGCAAACCACTGCATGATGTAGTATACTATAGTCATGGACATAACACCAATGAAACACCGTTCACTAGTATTACATCCCTCAGAATGGCACAACAGAAACACAGCGGGTCCAATACATGGCTAAAGATTACAACTCACTCTTTACACAAGATCCAGAGAACACTCTAGGTTAAAGAGAGAGAGAAAGAACTTCTTACGGAGAAGAATCAAAGATAAACAACGCAAGAACTATTATACTATTAAAACTAGTATTTTAACTAAGGAATTGGCACTGCTGCTATTGCAATACACAATAGAATTAGGTTCTTTGGCTAGAGATTATATTCCTATATAATTAGTAACTTCGTCTTCACTTGAGTTGATGTATATGTTGACTTCATTGCCTTCATTGAAGAGCTTTAGCTTTGGATGATGAGTCCTGGAGCATAACTTGATGTAGATGTTGTCTATCCTGGCTTTAGAATCTAGCAAGGGTTAAGAAGATACTTTGAGTACGAGCGTACTCAACAAATTCACTAGAAAAGGAGTGTTTGATGCACTATAACTACAGCCACAGACCGTAGGTCGTAGGCAATGCAGGTTTTCGTAAACATTTCTTGTAACATCCCAAAAATACTAAGCTTGGATCATCAAATTCTAATCATCAAAATTAGGGTTAACAAAAAAACTTTTCTAAATAAAATCATGAATGCATGCATATGTGTATGCATGGATTTTGAATTTCTTTAAAACCACCTTGTTTGTTTGTTTCATTGCTTGTAAAACGTTTCTTAGGTGAAATAAACCTCATCTAAAACATTTCCCACACTTTTCCTAAAGACAAGTAAATCAAAACAAATATATTAAGGGAATGGTCACTTTGACCAATTTAACTCCCATGCCTACTTTGGTTGTCTCAAACTTTCAGAACTTAACAGAAACTTTGCTGGATCTTTGCACCCCTTGATTGTACTCATAACAGAGTATCAAGGCCCACTTTGTGATCATCCAGAAACTTTCAAATGCATAGTTTAAATGTCAATTCAAAATTGAATCTTCTTCATATGGGAAGATCGTACTTTTTCAAAACCCACTCAAACAAGCTCAACTTTCAAAACCCAAGCATTTGGAGACTCACCATGTAGCATCCCAGTTGTCTAACACCTGTAATGCTACTTGATCTAGTAATAAAAGGGTCACTTCCTACATATAATTGTTGCATCATCATCATATCATGCTCATGTCATCATGCCACCTTGCATTTGAGCATCATATAAAACCCCTTCTTGTTTGGTTCTTATCTCATGTGCATTATTAATTGTATTTGCCTCTTGATATTGTATTTGGTTCTTGATATATTGTTAAATGCCCAAGTTGATTTGGGGGCATATCTCTTATTGACTCCACCACCTTTTCTTCACCACCTTATAATTCCACCATCCAATTAATATGAGCTTGGCTTTTTAACTGAGTTTACCTCTAGCTCATGTTGGTTGGGTGGATTCCACTCATAATCTTATGCTTGGCCTTTTGGGAATGCATGGAAGAATGCCACATGAATTTATGTTGTTTTCACAATATAAAGACATGGCATTTATTGTTTGCATGGGCCATGCAAGTGCCACCTCTTTCTGACATTTGAAGGTTATTTTTTTGTTTTGCTTGCATGGATCACTCCTTCCTTTGCTTGATCTTGTTTTGACTTGTTTAAAACCCTAGCTCTCACCCCCCCCCCTCTCTACCTCTCTAGCTAATCTTTAAACCTAATCCCCCAATCCCCTTTTCCCTTCCATGCATGATCATGTGATCATGTGTGCTTTCTCTCTTTATGTGTCTTGACCTCTTTTTGCCTCTCCCTTAGTCAAGCCCCTATTCAAAACCTCCTGGTAAAAATGTCCCAAAGATTTTTGAAATTATAAACTAGTTTGAAAATTGAAATAGAATAAAATAACAAACAAATGTCTAAAAGACAGATAAGAAAAAAAAGGGAGAAACCATACCTGGAGCAGCCGCAGCAGCCCAAGAGCAAGTAGCAACCCATCAGACAAACCTCCCGGCCTTTCGTTTCCCAAGACCCTTCACCTGCCGCGCCCTGTTCTTCTTCCCTTTGTGCCTGACGCCGTTCTCAGCTCCCTCTCTCGCGGCAGGAAACGGAGAGCAGACGGGGCAGGTAGGCGATGTGGCCGTGATCCTCGTCAGCCTCACGCCACACTCGTGACCCCCCCCCCTCCTTTATCAACCCTGGTTCCTCTGGAACCCTAGCCTCCCCTCTCTGCATCCCGCGCCGCCACCCTATTCTTTCCTCCCCTTCGTTCTCTGTCTCCCTCCCGTCGAAGTTCAGTGAGGGAAGCACCGAGGAGGAGAAGGAGTACCTCTGTCGCCTCTTCGGAACTGCAGCAGGAGGAGCCAGAGCCGCCACGTTCTGCCCCCGTCGCCGAACCGAACACATCCGAGAGTGCCACACCGCGCTCGCGCTCGCCGTCGTCTCGGCGCTCTCATGCACATCACCACCGTCACCAGCACCCTCTCGGTGAGCTCCACCTCCCCTCTTTACCGCCCGGCACTGCCATGACCATGCTTACGATGCACGCCAGACGATGCAACAAGATCGGCACTGGCTCTGTCGCGTCGCGCCACGCCGCGCTCACCGCCTGTGGCTGGAACACGCTCGGCAGCAGCGGCAGCAACTAGTTTTCCCGCCTCTGTAATCCATCGTGCCCCGCGTGCTGTAGACCTCCGTTGGCGAAACTCCAAACATAAAACTTGTAGCCTGGTGTCCCCTCTCCAACTTTGCTTTTTGTGTTTTGTTCAAAATCTCCACCGATTCCTCGCCATCTTCGTTCAAAGTTCGAGCCGGCTAGCTGTTTCCGCGAGAAATCTTCAGTTTCGTGAGTCTGCACCTCCCGGGCGTTTTTCTAAATAGGCCCCTGGACTATGTGCAGCTCAACCCACAGCCCCTCGATGCCCAGTCTTTTTGTACAAAGGCACCCCGCTTTTCTAGATTCTCAACCCGCGGTACACCCCACCTTGGTCCCACGTGGCAGCCCAGTCAGCACCCCCGGGTCCCACATGTCGGTGTCTAGGGCTAGGATAGCCTGAGTATGAAAATGTTTTCTGTTTTCTGAATTCAAATTCAAATTTTCAAATCTGTTTAAACCTAAATAAATTCATAACTTAATCCTGGATTGGAATTTGAATTCAAACCTTATATGAAAAATGTTTAGTTTTTGAATTATAATTCAAATCCTTATTCAAATATTTTCAGAATTAATTTATTTAGTCAACCTTTGACTTTGACCCTATTTAATTATTTTGACTTAAAATAAATTTAAATTCATAATTTCAAATAATACAAATAATATATGTTTTTGAATCAGAAAAATGTGAGGAATTCAAATATGCCATTCAAAATATTATTTGAACACTTTAAATTCCAAGTTGGGTAAAATTACAACAAAATGCCACTGGAACTTAACAAATTAATAACTTTTGGTTTATAACTCCGATTTTAGCAAATGATATGTCTAAAATGATCAGCTCGACGAGACCTTTCTGTTTATGCTATCCATGACTTCAATTGCAGCATGCATCATATAAATATATAGTAAACAGCAACTAATATGACATTAAAATGTGGCCAAACCTTAATAAAATGACTTATTCTTGTATACCACACCTCACCCATGCCATGCTACATTATTGCCATGCAACTTGTGCATCATTCATCATGGCATGATTGGTGGCTTGATGCATTTTACTCATATGCTTGCGCACTTTATTTATGTTGGCCTTGTTTGTTTGGTTCTTCTTTCGAATAGACGCTGAGCAGGGGATATATCAAGAGAACCAGGAGCACTACCCAGATCCGTCTCTCGCTTCAACTGAGTTGCCAGGCAAGCACTACCACATGCTTGCATACATACAGTACCTATTGCCTCTATCTTATTCTTGCATCATCGAGTCGCGATTGCATTAAATTGAATCCCAAGTATTGCATAGCCTTTACTTTTAAAACCCACCGAGCTTGTTCCTCCATCCCATGAGCCATTACTACAGGAGTTGTTTGAGCCATGCGAGTCGTAGAACAGCATGTGTAGGGTTTGTGAGTGTCTGATGGATAACGAGGTACCTAAACAACTTAATCTGAGTAGAAATGGGATAACTAATGAAAGTGGCACCGGTGAGCAACATCTGCTATTTGGTTTTTCCTGCTCACTTGTGTCCCGTAAGACCCCGAGTACTTGATTCCTGTTCCAAGATTTATTCGCTCTATCCACATCCGGGAGGCTTATGGGACCCCCCTGAGCCAGAGCTTGATTCATTCTTATTTCTTGGGGCCACAAACTAGTTTGAGGTTTTATTTACTATCCTGTACTTATGCCATGCTACTTTTGTATTTACGATTGTGCGAGGAGCACACTGTACTGTTTAGGATCGTGGCACGATTCCGCGGTATCGACAAGCCCAGCCACACTTTCGGGTTCCCGATCGTTTCTGAGTCCCCACAACCTTGAGTCCGTCTCGAGTCCGGCCGTTGGGTCTACTTTAAGGGGTGGCCCCCTGAAATATTTCTGAATCCTGTGATTGCTTTGTCATGAAGGCCTTGTTGGGTTTTGATTTGGTTTTTCCGAGGTTGATCGAGTGTGTGTTGCTATTTGTGCACCCCTGCAGGGTAAAACTTTCTGAAAGCCGTGTCCGCGGTTATGGACGACTTGGAGCACAATTTCTCGATCATAGACAAGCATAACTAAAGTACCGCCTTAATCTGACTAAGCAATTTGACTAGTAAATAGTGCCACACTCATGGAATGGTTAATAAAACTGCCAACGGATGGGGGTTGTTCGTCCGCTTCCTCGTTGGTAAGCGAGGAGGAGGATGGATCTGATGAATTACTGTTATAACTGTTGTCATTAATTCACGGACATCCGTCTATCATGGGTTAGGCGGATGGTTAGCGAGTATCTATAGAACTGCTAGGGTTTATCTTTTGCTGCAATGGCGTCACCCCAGGTTGTGTCCCCTTTAGAGGCATTAAGACTTGCTGAGTACCCTTAGGGTCTCACACGATAAATTATTGGTTCAGATGAACAGGTACCCTCGCAGGACGGATACTGGGTGGAAGAGGCTGATGATGTGGGCAACGATCGTTCGGTGTAGAGATTCCGGGAACGGGGATCCGTGAGATCTGTGGGCGGGATGTGCTTAGTTCTATGGCATCTTATGCCGATTTGCTTCTTATCCGTACTCGGACTTTGTTTTGCCGTTTCCGCTTGATACTCTGATGTGTGATGTATGAGGAATTATCCTAAAATATTATATCTATCTAGGTCATTTGAATCTTCTTGGTATGCGTTGCTATATTTCCTTTCTTTCTAGATGGTATGGCTCTGATGTACTCTTGTATGGTGGCTTGCATACATACTCATTTGTGTATGTAGTTGATCCCTTCGCCTGCCGATTACGCCGCCCGTACAGGTCCCGATGAGTTGGAAGTGGTTGGGACGGCCGAAAGGTCTACCCGTGAGTGGCTTTTGGGGCCCCACCGTACTATTTCAACCACTATCGCTCATCCAGGCTTGTAGCTAGGAGCGTAATTCACCGAGGTAGTTACACACCAGCACCAATCTAGCAAACCCACCAAAAATCATTTTAAAATTCAAAACTTGATTTCATGCGGCCATTTCATCAAACAGGTTGCAGACACAAATCAAACAAACATCAAACACTATTGTGAGCAGTGATTTTTGGCCTAACTTGTTCCCCATTTAGCTCACACACAACTCAGTAGATCATCTAGGAAGATTAGCCAAGCACTAGCACCACTGTGAGCTTGCCATTGCCATCAATGGTGAACAGCCGAGCACCCCCTTGCCACCCCATAGTCGACAGCAAGCCTAGCCAGCATGTCTGGGAGGCAGCCCACCGTCCACCGCCACTCACTGTCCCAGCCGCAAGCGTTGCCAAGCCCTGGACCACGCGCACAAGCCGCGCCCAGACCATGCCGAGCGCGGGCGCCACCTCGACCGAAGCCCACAGACCGCGCGCCGCCCTCACCGCATGCACACACGATCGCCATCAACCCAGGAGACCACCAGACATCCCCGTTTGCCGCCCCGTGCCGCACAGCCACCGCCCGTCGTCGAAGACGCCGCCTCTGTCGCGCAGAGCACCGCCCGTTCTAGACCAAACCACACCGCCCCATGCCTCGAGACCATGTCGTTGAGCATCGCCAGGAGACACCGCACCGTACCCTACCCTTGCCCATGCCAATAGTCGCATGTAACATCGCCCCCGATGAGCTCACCGTGCGCCCCAACGGTCCTCGCTCGACTATAAATAGAGGTCACCCCCGCTCGATTTCTTCACACCATCTCACTCCCCTCTCCTCACTGATCGTGCCACACCGTTCTCAGAGAAAGGAGAGCACCACCTCGCCGGAATTTCACTGGAGCCTGCCGCTGCTGGAGAAGAAGGGAGCCAGCGATTGGAGCCGCCCTAGGAGCTGCCGCGACCACCCCTGAGTTTTCCGCCGTCGACTTCGTCGTTCGCCCGCCTCGCCGACCCTCGACAGCACCCCGGTGAGCCCCTAGCAACCCTCACTGTCCGCGCTAGGTTTTGTTCTCGTTGGAGTTGTCTCGTGTCGATGATGACTCCCAGCCGTTAGATTAGAACTAGATCGAACGACCCACATTGCCCCATACCGCTTCGCCCAGCCCCGTGTTACTGACGAGTGGGGACACCCACTTAAGCAGCCCGCGGGAGCACTGCGCTTAGCAGGCCGGCCCAGTAACTTTTCTCGCGCAGCCCAGTTATTCAAATTAAACCTTTTTCTATTTCAATTCAAACACACTTTTGTACACAACTTCAAAAATCAACCCAGATCGATTCAGTGCACCAAATTGAATGAAACCAATTTGGTTGGAAAGGTCTGTGAATGTTGAATCCAAGCCCGTTGGATTCAAGTCATTTGGATCTATAGATCACCCATGGTAAAAATAACAAGGCAGAAGCTTTTCTGCATTCAAACATTTTTCAAATTTAAACTATAATAGCTTTTGAGTTGTTTCCAACTCTCAAAAATCACATTTAACCATACCTTTCAGAATATATAAAAACATATAGGTTTACTTGCAGAAATATTGTCCAAGTAATAAAAGAATGCTACATAAGCATTTCTAGCCACTTTAATTAATTAAAATAAAAGGGTAAAACCTTATTAAATTGTGACACCACTTTAAATCACATTCTCGTGGACTACAATATGTGGTGATGACATGTGTCAACATGATCCCATGTTTAGTTTGGAGAATATTAAATCTTAAGTAGTTTTTCAATGAGTAAAAATTACTTTTCTAAAAATAAAAAGGAATTAAACCAAGCCTTAACCTTGTAATGTTAGAGATGATGCTAGATCATCTATAGGACCTTTGTGTGTGATGATTGCAAGTAGTTAAGTATTGTTTGGTGATTGTGTACCTCGTATTTATTCATAGACGCTAGTACCGACCAAGGATACGAGGAGGAAGGAGGATACTACGAAGAAGAAGCCGATGAGAACTTCAACCACTGCTCTGCACAAGGCAAGCTTATACTGATATTGATGCAAGCTGATACTATACGTGTGCAAGCCTTACTAATCAAGTTGACCTATGCAAGCTAACCCTTGCAAAATACCCTACTGATGCCACAAACCCATACTTGTGCTATGACTACTATATGCCTTAAGCATATGTGATCATACACACTTGATAAACCAATCCTAGTTTTATGTGCAAGCTTCTTACTTTATTCCTTTATCAAAAGCTTACTTACAGTTTACTTAAGTTACTGGTAGATTTTGGAAAGATGCTGAAGGTTGCATAAAGAGCATAAAATTTGGCCTAAGTTAGAAACCTTGATCTCAGCCTGAGACTTAAGGTTGTACTTAGTTGAAACTCCACTAGTTTACCACCCCTCCTTAGTACTACCCCCACTTATAGATGCTAGTGCTAAGCATAAAACTTGATCAACCTTAGATGGGAATACTTGGTGGAAAAATGGTTATGAAAACCTTGGAATGATGGATCATTCTATTGAAATGTTTTGGACATGTGTTTCCGAACACTTGATGATTTTGGTGATGAAAATGATGAGGCATGAGCCTTAGCCCTTTATAAAACTGATGGTTGTCTGGATGCGATACCATTCCAATTTTATCGTACAACCACAATACCCGAATACTGGGTAGGGCTTGACTGGAAACTTATATTCCTTAGTATTAGCTCCCTCATGGCCAAGGTCTGAGCTGAGGCTACCTTGTGAAGATTGTCCACCTGTGCAGTACCCAAGATGACAACTGGTCATGGTTGGGAGGCCAAACTCACAGGAGAGGTGCTTATACTAGGGTGTGTAATTGAAAGGTTAGGATTGATTATCCGCATACTGAGTATGGTGAATTCAGGATTTGTTCCTGACGGATGTATCGAATGTTGTGGTGAAAGTGTACAATCTCTGCAGAGTGTCAAACTATTCGAATAGCCGCGTCATGATTATGGACAGTTGGAGTGGCCATACTGTTCCCCGTCAGACTTTTCAAAATGACTTGTGAAATGAATTGAGACTTTGACTTGACCACAACAGAGTTGTGACCTGAGTTACAAGATCCCACTTAGGAGTTATAAAATTATGACTAGCTTTGGAACCTAGTAGAGATAAACCTGGATTTTTGCAAAACAACCTTAGAGCCTAGTGTCCCATTATCCAAAAACCCCTTACCTGTTAGTATTAGTTTGCGAGTACTTAAAGAGTACTCATGGCTTTGTCCCTGGCTATTCCCATGGCCAGACTATGAAGAGGAGTACCTGGAAGATGGACCCCAAGAAGGTTACGACAACTAGGATCATCTCCCATCGTCAGCATTTCCTGTGATCCAGAAGATGGAGCTTCGCCTACGCTACCGTTATTATTACGTATTCCGCTGCTTGAAGTTGTATTAAGAACTGGATCATGAGATCCCTATTTGTGTAAGAACTTCTGCATCGTTTGTAATGGATGATGTACTATGGTATCCAATTCTGTTATGTCTCGCAAAAATGGTAATCTTGGGATTGCGATGTATGGCATAACAGGCATCCAGGATTGAAAAATCCGGGTGTTGACAAGTTGGTATCAGAGCCATCCTGACCATAGGAGACCCTAGTTAGACTAGACGTTTGAACCAAAAACTTAGTTCCAAAACCAAAGAAAACAAATATTTACAAAAACTTATTCTTCTTCTTATCTCTTTGATTCTTTCATGAAAATTCATGTTCCTCAAAAACTCTTGCAAAATACATAAAATTTTGACACACTGGATCACTCTGCTAATCTACTCATCCTCTATTTTTATAGATGGACGTGAAGTACAGCAAGTTTTATCAGTTGGGGAATGGAGGAGACCTTATCTTTGAGAGGGATTTGGATCAGCTTTCGGAACTTCTGGAGCGTCCGCACCCCGAGTTCTTCGGAGCTCAACTCAATGATCAAGGAGGATAAGATCTGCAGTGGCTAATTGTTGCAAGTCTCCGAGGAAATATTGAACCTCCCACTGCGGAAGGAATTCAGTTTACCTTAAGAGAGAACAACTGTCTCGATGGACTTGCCAGAGCAATGCAGGAAGCTCTTTCCCGTCTATGTGGGCAGAGCATCAATCAGATCAAGGGAACCCGCTTTGAGTTTTTCCCAAGGCGTGATGCAAATGGACAACCCCTGGAAGCCCCATACCACCCCGAGTTGAAGACTCAATTGGACCACCTTAGCTTCATGATGTATGATCGTCAGCAGGAGTTGGACAACTGCCGTGACTATTGCAACCACAAGTCTGCCATCATCCAAACGAAGGATCAGACCATAGCCATGCTAGCAAAGGATTGCAAGTCTTGTCGCCGTCAGCTCGACAAGAAGGAGCGCATTATTGCCCGTCTTCGCCACCGCATCTCATCTCTGGAGGAGACCATCCACGAGAGAGACATGCAGTTGGACTTAGAAATTTCCCTCTTTTCTCATGATCTATATCAATCTTCAGATGCCACGTGGAGGAAGTGGTTCAGCCCCGGACCCGATGTTGCAGATTCTGCAAAAGTTGACTTCTGACCGCGAAGATGAAAGAGCGGAACGTCAAGCCAACCTAGCCACTCTGTAGCAGATAGCCCAGCTAGCCCACAACAACCAAGTCCATGGAAATCAGGACAACCATGGATCTAAGCTCAAGAATTTCCAGAATACCAACCCACCTGTTTTCACTAAGTTCGAAGAACCCCTAGACGCCGATGATTGGCTGCAAACCATGGAAAATAACTTAGAAGTAGCAGGAGTGGAAGCCAACGAGAAAGTTCTGTTTGCCACCCATTATCTAGACGGAGATGCCAGGGCATGGTGGAACAGTGTTCGCGCAATGACCGGAGGCCAGATGATGACCTGGGAGGAATTCAAGGTCAAGTATAGCAGAACACATGTGCCACCAGGTTTGATCAAGAGAATGAGAGACGAGTTCAGGGACCTGAAGCAAGGAAGGATGACTGTAGTGGAATACCGTGACAAATTTTTGTCATTAGCTAGGTATACCCGGACGATATAGACACCGAAGCCAAGAAGAAAGAAAGATTCCTGAATGGTCTGCATGACGAGATGCAGACGGTGTTAGTCAATATCCCCTTTGCTGATATTGAAGCCCTTGTCGATTCTGCCATCCAGATGGAAGAAAAGATCAACCAAGCCTATGAGAACCGCAAGCGTCGCATGATGCATCAACCCGGAACCCATCAGACCCCAAAGTATCGCCCCAACCCATCTCCAGGATTTGCCCCAAGAACCAACAGACCCCCTATGACCCGTCCGACCTATCCCAACCATGGAAACCCTAGACCCGGAGGGAATCACAACAACCCCGGCCACTCTAGCAATTTCACCCGTGCCCCACCCAAGTTCAACACCAACAATGCTACCGCCAACACCAACACTACCCCGAGGACTGGAAGCAATGTTGTGCCTGTCGCAGCCAAGGACAAGTCACAAGTGACTTGTTATGACTGTGGAAATAAAGGCCACTATTCCAACGAGTCCCCCAACAATAAGAATGCTACAGCCCCTAATACCAATGCCCCATCTCAGCAACAGCGTTGTGTCCATCCAGGAAGAAGATTTTGTAACTACCTCGGTGAATTACGCTCCTAGATACAAGCCTGGATGAGTGGTAGTGGTTGAAATAGTACGGTGGGGCCCCAAAAGCCACTCACTGGTAGTCCTTTCAGACGTCCCAACCACTACCCTCTCAACGGGACTCAGACGGGCGTGAATCGGCAGGCGAAGGGATCAACTACGTACACAAGTGGGTATGTACGCAAGCCACCATACAAGAGTACATCAGAGCCATACCATCTAGAAAGAAAGGAAATATAGCAACGCCATACGGCAAGATTCAAATGACCTAGATAGATCTATATTTTAGGATACTTCCTCATACAACACACATTAGAGTATCATGCGGAAGCAAACGAAATCCGAGTACGGATAAGAAGCAAATCGGCATAAGATGCCATATAAATAAGCACATCCCAACTACAGGTCTCACGGATCCCCGTTCCCGGAATCTCTACACCGAACGATCGTTGCCCACATCTTGACTTCTTCCACCCAAGATCCGTCCGTGAAGGTACCTCCATCTGAACCAAGAATTTATCGTGTGAGACCCTAAGGGTACTCAAAGAAGTCTTAATGCCTCTAAAGGGGACACAACCTGGGTGACGAATTGCAGCGAAAGATAAACCCTAGCAGTTCTCTGAGATAACGCTAACCATCCGCCTAACCAATGATAGACGGATGTCCGTGAATTAAGAACAGCATTATAATGGTAATCTCATCGATCCATCCTCCTCCCTGCTACCAACAAGGAAGCGGACGAACAACCCCATCCGTTGGCAATTTTATTAACCATTCCATGAGCGTTGCACTATTTACTAGTCAAGTTTCTTAGTCGATTAAAGCGGTACTTTAGTTATGCTTGTCTATGATCGGAAAACTGCTCCAAGTCGTCCATATCCGGACACGGCTTTGAGAAAGTTTTACCAGGCGGTGCACCAATAGCAACACACGCCGATCAACCTCGGAAAAACCAAATCAAAACCCAACGAGGCTTTCACGACTGAACAATCACAGATTCAGAAATATTTCGAGGCCACCCTTGAAGTACACCAAGCGAAGATAGCCGACTCGAGACGGACTCAAGGTTTGGGTGGGCAGGAGCGATCGGGAACCCAAAGCGGGCTTGTCGACACCGCGTAAACGTGTCCCGATCCTAACGATCTGAGGTGCTCCTCGCAATTTAAATACAGAAAGTAGCATGGCATAAGTACAGGATAGTAAATAAAACCTCAAACTAGTTTGTGGCCCCAAGGAATAAGACTGAATCAAGCTCTGGCCCAGGGGGGTCCCATATACCTCCCGGATGTGGATAGCGCGATAAATCAAGGAACAGGAATCAAGTACTCGGGGTCTTACGGGACACAAGTGAGCAGGAAAAACCAAATAGCAGATGTTGCTCACCGGTGCCACTTTCTTTAGTTATCCCAGAACTACTCAGATTAAGTTGTTTAGGTACCTCATTGTCCAACAGATGCTCACATACCCTACACATGCTGTTCTACGACTCGCATGGCTCAAACAACTCCTATAGTAGTGGCTCATGGGATGGAGGAACAAGCTTGGTGGGGTTTAAAAGTAAAGGCTATGCATACTTGGGATTCAATTTAATGCATTCGCGACTCAATGATGCAAGAATAAGATAGAGGCAATAGGTACTGTATGTATGCAAGCATGTGGAAGTGCTTGCCTGATAACTCAGTTGAAGCGAGGGACGGATCTGGGTAGTGCTCCTGGTTCTCTTGATATAACCCCTGCTCAGTGTCTATCCGAGAAAAACCAAACAAACAAGGCCAACATGAATATAGAGCACAAGCATATGAATAAGATGCGTCAAGCAAACAATCATGCCATGATGAATGATGCACAATTTACATGGCAATCAGGTAGCATGGCATGGTGAGGTGTGGAGGACAAGTAATGACATTTTAATGGGGTTTTGGAATCACATTTGTTGCCATAACAGTTGCTGTACACTATATTTTTACATGATGCATGCTACAATTGAAGTTATGGATGGAATAAACAAAAAGGTCTCGTCGAGCTGATCATTTTAGACATATCATTTGCTAAATTTGGAATTATGAAACAAAAATTATTAATTATTTAAGTTTTAGTGGCAATTGGTGTAATTTAAATAAACTTGGAATTTTAAATGTACAAAAGGTAAATTGGATGGCATATTTGAAATCCTGGCATTTTTCTGATCTCAAAACATATATTATTTGTCAAATTTGGATTTATATTTTGAAAGTTATTTGAAAACAGATTTCATTTTGAATTTGAATTAATTTGAAAAGATTTGAAATAAAAACAGATGAGCAGACAACCTTTTGTACCCAGGCACCCAGCCGCACTCAGCCAGGTGGGACCAGGCTGGCCAGGCGCCAGAACGCAGCGGGAAAGGGACGCGGTTGAGCTCCAGAAAACACGGAGCCTTTTGCAAAAACGTCCGCAGCCGATCGGTAGGCCCGGGGAGCGGGTTGAGAACCAAAGAAGGCGGGGTTTCGGGAGATGGTCACGGTGGCTGCTGGTGGGCCTAGAGGCGGGTTGCAGAGAAAAGAACAGGAGGGGTGTGCAAAACAGCCAAGGTCCGTCTTGTTCCTCTTCTGGCGATGCCTCAGCCTTGTGTGGCGGTGGGACTCGAGCAGCGACGCTGGGCTGGTGCGCGAGGTCCGAGCCTGCGGTGGCTGCGGTTTCTTGACAAGGGAAGCAGGGCTAGGTAGCGTTGCGCGCCGTGGCGAAAGTGGCGCGATAACGCACCGAGGGTGCTCGACAAAAGGGACGGCGACGCCAGGAAGCGACGGTGCCGGCGAGGATGTCTGGGAGGTCGAGGCGCTTACCGCGAGCTCGATGGTGGCCTCGGATCTGGCAGGGGTGGTCGTGAACGACGGCGAGGCTGACGCACTGCCGGAGCTAGGGTTTGCGTCGGCGCGCGCTGGTTCTGGCGGTGATGGGCTTCTCCTTCCTCGCTGCTGAGCACGGGGGCGACGCAGACGTCCTCGGGGGCTTCCTCGACACCCTCAGCACCACGCCCGCCTCCTGGATCGAAGACGACGAGAGGGAGCCGACGGCGTGGCCGGCGTCGGGTAGATGAGGGTGGAGAGGGAGGAGGAAGGGGAGGGCGGCTTCGGGATGAATCTGGGGAGAGGCCAGAGGGGTGTGGGGTGGATAAGAACGAGGAGGCGAGGTGGGGGCTTGCGTGGGGGAGGGGCAGGTCGGCTCGGCCACCTTTTTCACCCCTCCTTCATGTGATCGCCATGGGGGCCAGGGGGTCGCGCGGCAGGGCTGAGGGAGGCTGCCAGGTAGGGCTGCTGAGGCCAGGGAGGCAGGCAGCTACGGGGTGGGGCTGCTGAGGCAGGGAGGAAAAGATGGGAGAAAGGATCGGGGTGGATGGTGGTAGCCTCGGCTAGGGTGGGAGCTAGGGTTAGATAGGAGGGGAGGGTAGCTCGGCAGGGAGGTGGTGGTTTGGTGGGGCCCTCATGCAGGGAGAGGGGAGGCCGAGGGAGATAGGGGCAGCTAGGGTAGGGCATGGGGTGATCATGCTAGGAAGCTAGAAAGTAGGAGGGGGTACTTAGGGTTTGGTTTAGGGGAGATGTAGATTAGGGTTTTTGTTTAGCTAGGAAGGATAGATGGCAAGGGGTAGGTTTTAGGGTTTTGCTAAAAGGGGTAAGAAAGAGGTGGTACTTAACTTGATCATGCAAGCTCCACACAAGCCCTAACAAGATCAAGGCAAGAAAAAGAGGAAGAGGGAGAGAGAGATGATCATGTGATGATGGGGTTTTTCTTTGGTCCATGCATGCTCCAACAATGACCAAGCAAGAACCAAGAGAAGAGGTGGTTTTAGGTTGGTGCATGCCTCATGAGCACATGTGTGTGCATGGGGCATGGGGATAGGGGTTAGCTAAGGGAGAAAAGAGATAGAAGATATGGTGAAGAAACTACAAGCCAACACAAGATTTAAACAAAGGAGAGGTGATCCACTTAGAATTCAAGTAAAAACCAAATACTAGAAAAGGTGGCACTTGCATGGCCCATGCAACATAATTAATGCCAAATTTATCCTTGTGAAAACAATAATATTAACATGGCATTATTCATATGCTTTCCCAAAAGGTGGGCAAGGCCAAGCAAAGATTATGGGTGGAACCCAACCAACCAACATGAGCTAGAGATAACCCAAAACTAAAATGCCAAGCTCATATTAATTGGATGGTGGAATATAAGGTGGTGAAAGAAAAGGTGGTGGAGTCAATAAGAGAGATGCCCTCAACTCAACTTGGGCATTTAGCAATATATTAAGAACCAAATACAATATCAAGAGGCAACTACAATTAATCATGCACATGAGGTAAGAACCAAACAAGAAAAGGTTTTATATGATGCTCAAATGCAAGGTGACATGATAACATGAGCATGATATGATGATGATGCAACAATTATATGTTGGAAGTGGCCCTTTTTATTATTATAACAAGTAGCATTACAGGTGTTAGACAACTGGGATGCTACAACTCTCCCCCACTAAACAGGAATCTCGCCCCGAGATTCTAGGAAGAAGAAGAAGAGACAAAAAGAGAAGGATGGTTGGCACGGAGTTCATCTTCACGCTCCCATGTGGCTTCATCAACAGAATGGTGTGACCACTGCACCTTGCAAAACATGATGGACTTGCTGCGCGTCCTTCGTTCTGCGGTCTCAAGGATTTTGGTGGGGTGTTCTTGATAAGACAGATCTTCTTGGTGGTCGATTAGCTCATGATCCACGGTCTTGCCGGGGTCTTTGAAGCACTTCTTGAGCTGAGAGATGTGGAAAACATCATGGACTTTGAGTTTTCCTAAGCTCAAGTGCATAAGCAACTTCTCCTCTTCTACCACGTATCTTGAAAGGACCGATGTATCTAGGAGCCAACTTTCCTTTGATACAAGCGGTGTGTTCCTCTCATGGGAGTGACACGGTAGGCGAGATCACCGAGGCATATACCATATCCGTGTGCTTCTGTCATAGTTGCTCTTGACGACTTTGAGCAATCTTCGTGTTCTCCGAATGATATGCACCTTCTCCTCTGCTTGAGTCACAATGTCGGCCAAACCAGATTCTTTCTCCTGCACCGACCAACCAATCGGAGTTCTGCACTTGCGACCATAGAGAGCCTCGAATGGTGCCATCTTCAGACTCTTCTGGAAGCTGTTGTTGTAGGAGAATTCAGCATATGGAAGACATTCTTCCCACTTCATGCCAAACGAGATGACGCAAGCTCTAAGCATATCCTCGAATCGATTGATTCTTTCCACTTGTCCTTCGATGAGGGTGGTAAGCGGTCTGAAGTTCAACTTTGTTCCCAAAGCTTTTGGAAACTCTCCCGAACTTTGAGGTGAAGATGCTCCCAGGCCCGAACTGATTTCAAGTGGAACCCCATACAGAGACAATTCATTGATATAGAGCTCACCCAACTGAATTCCGTAATTGTTTCTTTGATCGGGAAGAAATGAGCCACTTTAGAAAGCACATCGATGACAACAAAAATTGCATTGTTTCCCTTTTGCGACCTTGGAAAGCCAGTGATGAAGTCCATCTCTACTTTCTCCCATTTCCATTCCGGAGGTTTCAATGGCTGTAGAAGACCAAATGGTTTCTGATGGACAGCCTTCACTCTGCGACAGACATCACATTACGAGACGTACTTAGCACAATACCGCTTCAACCTGTGCCACCAGTATTGTGTTTTCAAGTCCATGTACATCTTTGTGCTGCCAGGATGGATAGAAAGAACCGAATCATGTGCCTCCTTGAGAACTTGGTCTCTCAGACCCGGGTAGTTTGGAACAAACATCCGGTGTTCAAAGAAGAGCGTGCCTTGATCATCAACATGGAAGGACTCATACTTCGGAAGGTCAAGCTTAGAGATAAGCTTTTTGGTGTCTTGGTCACCAAGTCGAGAGCGAATCTGTTCTTCCAAGAGAGGAGTAGCCAGAAGGTTCAGGAGGTGCCCTTGTTCCACAATTTCCAGGTTGAGCTGACGGAATTCCTCGCACAAGAGAGGCTGTTGCTCTTCCACCATGATGTTGTTGACATAAGCTTTACGGCTAAGCGCATCTGCCATGACGTTTGCTTTGCCCGGGGTGTAGTTGATGGTCACATCAAAGTCATTGATTGCTTCGATCCATCTCCTCTGCCGAAGGTTGAGATCATGCTGAGTGAAGATATACTTCAAACTCTTGTGGTCCGAGAAGATCTCACAACGGTTACCAAGCAAGTAGTGCCTCCATAGCTTCAAAGCAAAGACAACTGCTGCTAGCTCGAGGTCATGTGTGGGATAGTTGATCTCATGTGTCTTCAACTGACGAGAGGCATAAGCAACCACCTGTTTCTCTTGCATCAGGACCGCACCCAATCCTTGCAAAGAGGCGTCACAGAATATCTGGAAAGGCTTAGATGTATCCGGAGGAACCAAGACTGGTGTGGAAGTGAGCTTCTCTTTGAGTGTCTCAAAACTTTCTTGACATGCAGGAGTCCACAGGTACTTCTTACTTTTCTTGAGGAGATCGGTAAGAGGCTTTGCTATCTTCGAGAAGTTCTGAACAAAGCGACGACAATAGCTAGCCAAGCCGAGAAAACTCCGCACTTCCTTGACATTAGCAGGGGGAAGCCATTCAACTATTGTCTTCACGGTTTCCGGGTTGACTGCAATGCCCTTGGCAGAGATAACATGACCCAGGTATGTTACTTCAGGCAGCCAAAACTCACACTTTGAGAACTTTGCATACAAGCGGTTCTCACGAAGCTTGTTTAAGACACACCGCAGGTGTTCCTCATGCTCCTCCTTAGACTTGGAATAGACCAGAATGTCATCCAAATATACCACAACAAATTTATCCAGGTATTCCATGAAAACTGAGTTCATCAGCCTCGAGAAGGTAGCAGGTGCGTTGGTGAGACCGAAAGACATGACCGTGTACTCATACAGGCCATAGCGGGTGGTGAAAGCTGTTTTGGGCACATCTTCTTTGCGAATTTTGATTTGGTGATAACCACTTCTCAAGTCCAGCTTAGAGAACACCACAGCTCCTGCCAGCTGATCAAAAAGATCATTTATCCGAGGGAGAGGATATTTGTTCTTGATGGTTTTAGCATTGAGAGCCCGGTAATCAACACATAGCCTATCGGTTCAGTCACGCTTCTTCACAAAGATTGTTGGACTACCCCAAGAAGAAGTGCTGTGTTGAATGAAACCCAACTTCTCTTGTTCATCAAGTTGTCGTTTGAGTTCAGCCAACTCAGACGGACCCATTTTGTATGGCCGCTTGGAGATAGGAGCCGTTCCAGGTTCAAGCTCAATCACGAATTCAACCTCGCGATCCGGAGGCATACCTGGCAACTCTTCAGGAAAGACATCTGGGAACTCACAGAACACTGGTACCCTCTGAATAGCTTCCATAGCATCATCATTCAGAGCCGCCAAGGAATAAAGCTGGACAGCAGGAGTCAGACTAGGAGAAAAGACTATATGGCCTTCAGGGATCTTCAGAGACACTGAGCGTTCAGCACAATCAATCACAGCTGCATTTGCTGTCAACCAATCCATGCCCAAGATGACATCAATGTCAGAGCTGCCCAGAACAATCAAAGAAGCCAAGAATGAAGATCCACCAATCTCAATCTGATTGCCATGGCTGATATGCTCAGCCCTCATGTTTGAACCCGGTGATTGTACCACCAACCGCTTAGAGAGAGGAACCATGACTAACTCATTTTCTTCTGCAAACTTGTGTGACACAAAGGAATGCGATGCACCAGAATCAAAGAGAACTCGTGCAGGGACTGAGTTAACGGAAAGCATACCCATCACAACTCCAGGTGCGAGCTCAGCTTGAGAGGCGTTGACGCAGTTGGCACGAACAACCGCAGACCCGGGCTTGGTGTTGATGTTGAGAGCCCGAGGCGGTGGTGCACGAACCGAAGGAGAGCTTGTTGCAGATCTTGGCGGGGGTTGAGGGAGAGCTTTGTTCTTCATTGGGCAGCTCCAGTTTTGATGTCCAGGATCTCCACACACAAGGTGCACCACCGGACGTGGAGCAGAGTAGCCAGGGACTCCGCCAGGCGCTCCAGGGTAGTGGTGGTTGTAGCCCCTGGGAGCCGCAGTGGTGAAGTTTGGTGGCCTTGACGTGAAACTCGCAGGTCTTGGTGGAGCCGGGAGCGACGGTGGGGTGTTAGGAACCCAGACACGCCGCTTAGAAGGAGCTGCCATAACTGCAGAGCTTGATGCATCCCTGTTGTGTTTCTTGGACTCCTCAAACATTTGCTTGCCTCCTCTTGCAAGGTTGCAGTCAGTAGTTCCAGGAAGGTTGCCGGTCTTGCATGCGTGATTGCATACTTGATCGACGCATTGAGCCCTTGCCTGAACCTTTTCTGCTTCTTCTTGTCATCAGATACCTCATCACCACCATAACGAGATAGATTCATGAAGTTCCTGATGTAGGTGTTGACGTTATCATTTCCCTGCTTCAGGTTGAGGAAAGCCTCCTTCATCCTTTCCATCACAATCTCTGAGAGAAACTGCTCCTTGAAAGCTGCAGTGAACCTCTCCCAAGTTGGCTGGAACCCAGTGCAGCTTGCCTTCAAGTAGTTTTCCCACCAAAGAGCCGCATCTCCCTTGAGAAGGTGAGTAGCACACTTGACCCACTCCAGCTCCGGAACATCAGCAGTCTCGAGCAGCCTTGAGATCTCACGCAGCCAATCATCCGTGTCAAGAGGTCGGTCAGACACATCAAACTGACGAGGGTTGAACTTGAGGAAGCTCTTGATGTCTCCGCGCTTGGGAGGTGGAGGAAGTGGAGCAAACTCGTTTCTTCTGACGCTCTCCTCAAAGCGCTGCTGGTTCTCTTGCATAGCCACCAAAGCATTAGCTATGTTTGACAGCGCGGAGCCCAGTTCCGGAGGTATGTCCTCCTCAGTACGGCGTGGTGGAGCCATCCTGTCATTGATATAAAACTCAAGTCAGTACTATAATGGAGAATGATAATAATCCAAAATAGTACCAAGATGGAATTAACCAAGATTAAAGGATACAATTCTTCGAGATGATATTAAAATATCAACAAAGTTCATAGCACCTAAAAGATATTAAGCATATCGCACACGACTGAAAAGGAGTGTGGTACACAAATATATCAAAGAAAAATTTTCCACAAATTTCGGCATTAAAATACCAATAGATGCGCAAAATTACTTAACGAATCAAGATTAGTGACTCTATCGATTCAATATACAAAAGCGAATGATAAAAGTAGTGGTATGGTCGCGACTCCATCCCGCACTCAAATCATTACTCCGCACATGAACAAGTGGAACACGTATCCTAACCCCTTCTTCTCACGACGAAACCTAAAGATTGGTAACTACGGAAACGAACACCCCAAACAAGATAGCGTCGGATACAAAGAGGAAGATAGATTGCGTCGGTTTGCAAAAGCCTGTCGGTATGGAATGTACCAACAGTTGATAACCAAAGGCAGATAAGATAACAACTTGGATGCAACAGATAGACAAGGGATTACACACACACGCACACACACACACACACACACACACAACCTATGGTACTACGGAAACCCAGAACACGTGAATCCTAGTTTGAATCTTGAGAAGAGGATTGAAAACGTTGCACTTCCTTACCAGAAAGGGTGGGGGGGGGGGTAAGAAGAACAGTGGAAGCAGTCCTACTCGCTTTGTTTTTCCCTAATATACGTAACTACCAAAATATTTGCTAGATCGACAACGACCGCTTTGAAACCACGAAGGTCGGGATGGCTCGATACCAATTGTAACTACCTCGGTGAATTACGCCCTAGATACAAGCCTGGATGAGTGGTAGTGGTTGAAATAATGCGGTACTTGGGGCCCCAAAAGCCACTCACTGGTAGTCCTTTCAGACGTCCCAACCACTACCCTCTCAACAGGACTGTCAGCGGCGTGTCCCGGCGAAGGGATCAACTACGACACAAGTGGGTATGTACGCAAGCCACCATACAAGAGTACATCAGAGCCATACCATCTAGAAAGAAAGGAAATATAGCAACGCCATACGGCAAGATTCAAATGACCTAGATAGATCTATATTTTAGGATACTTCCTCATACAACACACATCAGAGTATCATGCGGAAGCGGCAAACAAAATCCGAGTACGGATAAGAAGCAAATCGGCATAAGATGCCATAGAAATAAGCACATCCCAACTACAGGTCTCACGGATCCCCATTCCCGAATCTCTACACCGAGCGATCGTTGCCCACATCTTGACTTCTTCCACCCAAAGATCCGTCTGTGAAGGTACCGTCCATCCGAACCAAGAATTTATCGTGAGACCCTAAGGGTACTCAGAAGTCTTAATGCCTCTAAAGGGGACACAACACTGGGTGACGAATTGCGAAAGATAAACCCTAGCAGTTCTAGATAAACGCTAACCATCCGCCTAACCAATGATAGGCGGATGTCCGTGAATTAAGAACAGCGATTATAATGGTAATCTCATCGATCCATCCTCCTCCCTTCTTACCAACAAGGAAGCGATTTAACAACCCCCATCCATTGGCAATTTTATTAACCATTCCATGAGCGTTGCACTATTTACTAGTCAAGTTTCTTAGTCGATTAAAGCGGTACTTTAGTTATGCTTGTCTATGATCGAGAAATGCTCCAAGTCGCCCATATCCATGGACACGGCTTCGAAAGTTTTACCCGCCGGGTGCACCAATAGCAACACACGCTCGATCAACCTCGGAAAAACCAAATCAAAACCCAACGAGGCTTTCACGGTGAACAATCACAAGATTCAGAAATATTTCAGGGCCACCCTTGAAGTACACCCAACGAAGATAGTGACTCGAGACGGACTCAAGGTTTGGGTGGACGGTGAGCGATCAGGAACCCAAATCGGGCTTGTCGACACCGCGTAAACGTGTCCCGATCCTAAGCGATGCATGTGCTCCTCGCACAATTTAAATACGAAGTAGCATGGCATAAGTACAGATAGTAAATAAAACCTCAAACTAGTTTGTGGCCCCAAGGAATAAGATGAATCAAGCTCTGGCCTGGGGGTCCCATATACCTCCGGATGTGGATAGCGATAAATCAAGGAACAGGAATCAAGTACTCGGGGTCTTACGGGACACAAGTGAGCGGAAAAACCAAATAGCAGATGTTGCTCACGGTGCCACTTTCTTTAGTTATCCCAGAACTACTCAGTTAAGTTGTTTAGGTACCTCATTGTCCAACAGACGCTCACATACCCTACATCTTTGTTCTACGACTCGCATGGCTCAAACAACTCCTATAGTAGTGGCTCATGGGATGGAGGAACAAGCTTGGTGGGGTTTAAAAAGTAAAGGCTATGCATACTTGGGATTCAATTTAATGCATTCGCGACTCAATGATGCAAGAATAAGATAGAGGCAATAGGTCTTGTATGTATGCAAGCATGTGGAAGTGCTTGCACGATAACTCGATTGAAGCGAGGGCGGATGGGTAGTGCTCACTGGTTCTCTTGATATAACCCACCTTCGGTGTCTATCCGAGAAAAACCAAACAAACAAGGCCAACATGAATATAGAGCACAAGCATATGAATAAGATGCGTCAAGCAAACAATCATGCCATGATGAATGATGCACAATTTACATGGCAATCAGGTAGCATGGCATGGTGAGGTGTGGAGGACAAGTAATGACATTTTAATGGGGTTTTGGAATCACATTTGTTGCCATAACAGTTGCTGTACACTATATTTTTACATGATGCATGCTGCAATTGAAGTTATGGATGGCATAAACAGAAAGGTCTCGTCGAGCTGATCATTTTAGACATATCATTTGCTAAATTTGGAATTATGAAACAAAAATTATTAATTATTTAAGTTTTAGTGGCAATTGGTGTAATTTAAATAAACTTGGAATTTTAAATGTACAAAAGGTAAATTGGATGGCATATTTGAAATCCTGGCATTTTTCTGATCTCAAAACATATATTATTTGTCAAATTTGGATTTATATTTTGAAAGTTATTTGAAAACAGATTTCATTTTGAATTTGAATTAATTTGAAAAGATTTGAAATAAAAACAGATGAGCAGACAACCTTTTGTACCAGGCACCAGCCGCACTCAGCAGGTGGGACCAGGCTAACTGGCGCCAGACACACGAGAAAGGGACATGGTTGAGCTCAGAAAACACGGGAGCCTTTTGCAAAAACGCCACGCAGTGATCGGTAGGCCCGAGGAGCGGGTTGAGAACCAAAGAAGCAGGGGTTTTGGGAGATGGTCACGGTGGCTGGTGGGCCTAGAGGCGCGGGTTGCGAGAAAAAAACAGGGGAGGTGTGTGCAAAAGCCAAGGCCGTCTTGTTCCTCTTCTGGCGATGCCTCAGCCTTGGCGTGTGTGTGGCGAGGCTGGGACTCGAGCAGCGGCGGGCTGGTGCGCAGAGGTCGAGCCACTGCGGTGGGCTGGTTTCTTGACAAGGAAGCGGGGGCTAGGTAGCGTTGCGCGCTGCGGCGGCAGTGGCGAGCAGACGGACGCACCGAGGGTGCTCGACAAAAGGGACGGCGACGCCAGGAAGCGACGGTGCCGGCGAGGATGTCTGGGAGGTCGAGGCGCTTACCGCGAGCTCGATGGTGGCCTCGGATCTGGCAGGGGTGGTCGTGAACGACGGCGAGCTGACGACCGCCGAGCTAGGGTTTGCGTCGGCCTGTTCTAGCGGTGATGGGCTTCTCCTTCCTCGGGCGACGCAGGCGCAGACGTCCTCGGGGGCTTCCTCGACACCCTCAGCACCACGCCCGCCTCCTGGATCGAAGACGACGAGAGGGAGCCGACGGCGTGGCCGGCGTCGGGTAGATGAGGGTGGAGAGGGAGGAGGAGGGGGGGGGCGGCTTCGGGAGGAATCGGGGGAGGGGCCAGAGGGGTGTGGGGTGGATAAGAACGAGGAGGCGGGGTGGGGGCTTGCGTGGGGGAGGGGCAGGTCGGCTCGGCCACCTTTTTCACCCCTCCTTCATGTGATCGCCATGGGGCTGGGGGTGTGGCGAGGTGAGGCTGCAGGTAGGCTGAGGCCAGGAGGCAGGGCTGACGGGGTGCTGGCGAGGCAGGAGGAAAGAGGGAGAAAGGATCGGGGTGGATGGTGGTAGCCTCGGCTAGGGTGGGAGCTAGGGTTAGATAGGAGGGGAGGGTAGCTTGGCAGGGAGGTGGTGGTTTGGTGGGGCCCTCATGCAGGGAGAGGGCAGGCCGAGGGAGATAGGGGAAGCTAGGGTAGGGCATGGGGTGATCATGCTAGGAAGCTAGAAAGTAGGAGGGGGTACTTAGGGTTTGGTTTAGGGGAGATGTAGATTAGGGTTTTTGTTTAGCTAGGAAGGATAGATGGCAAGGGGTAGGTTTTAGGGTTTTGCTAAAAGGGGTAAGAAAGAGGTGGTACTTAACTTGATCATGCAAGCTCCACACAAGCCCTAACAAGATCAAGGCAAGAAAAAGAGGAAGAGGGAGAGAGAGATGATCATGTGATGATGGGGTTTTTCTTTGGTCCATGCATGCTCCAACAATGACCAAGCAAGAACCAAGAGAAGAGGTGGTTTTAGGTTGGTGCATGCCTCATGAGCACATGTGTGTGCATGGGGCATGGGGATAGGGGTTAGCTAAGGAGAAAGAGATAGAAGATATGGTGAAGAAACTACAAGCCAACACAAGATTTAAACAAAGGAGAGGTGATCCACTTAGAATTCAAGTAAAACCAAATACTAGAAAATTGGCACTTGCATGGCCCATGCAACATAATTAATGCCAAATTTATCCTTGTGAAAACAATAATATTAACATGGCATTATTCATATGCTTTCCCAAAAGGTGGGCAAGGCCAAGCAAAGATTATGGGTGGAACCCAACCAACCAACATGAGCTAGAGATAACCCAAAACTAAAATGCCAAGCTCATATTAATTGGATGGTGGAATATAAGGTGGTGAAAGAAAAGGTGGTGGAGTCAATAAGAGAGATGCCCTCAACTCAACTTGGGCATTTAGCAATATATTAAGAACCAAATACAATATCAAGAGGCAACTACAATTAATCATGCACATGAGATAAGAACCAAACAAGAAAAGGTTTTATATGATGCTCAAATGCAAGGTGACATGATAACATGAGCATGATATGATGATGATGCAACAATTATATGTTGGAAGTGGCCCTTTTTATTATTATAACAAGTAGCATTACAGGTGTTGAACAAGCTGGGATGCTACAGATTCTGTGGAATTCACTCAACCGCAATGGCCGTCTTTTCTCATGCATCTTTGAAGAAGCTCGAGGAAGCTAGGCGTTCTTTGGGTATGTTTTACATTAATTCAGTACTTGCAAGAGTGTTGTTTGACTCTGGTGCCTCGCATTCATTTGTCACCGAAGAATTTGCCTGCACTAGTAAAATTCAACCAACCAAACTGAAGCATGTTATGATTGTGCAAATTCCCGGATCAACTACCAAGGCTAGGCAAATTTGCAAAGCCGTCCCTATCCGAATCCATGGCATAGATTTTTATGCTAATCTAATAGTACTCGAAACTAAAGGTTTGGAAGTAGTACTAGGAATGGATTGGATGTCCAAACATAAGGGATTGATTGACTGTGCTAAGAAAGCCATCACCATGACCAGTACCACCGGAATATCAGTCGAGCATATATCTAAAACCTTACCTCGCCAATTCAAGTGTAACAAGAGTCTAGCCCAACCTACCATTGACCAAGTCCGGATAGTCTATGAATACCCCGATGTATTTCCAGATGTTTTGCCTGGTATGCCCCCAGATCGGGATATCGAGTTTATCATTGAACTAATCCCCGGAACAGGACCCATAGCCCAGATACCCTATAGTATGAACCCATCGGAGTTAGAAGAACTAAAGAAGCAACTGGATTCCATGTTGGAAATCGGATTGATTCAACCAAGTGCGTCACCATGGAGATCACCCGTATTGTTTGTGGACAAGAAAGATGGAGGTAACCGTTTGTGTACGGATTATCAGAAGTTGAATGATGTCACCATCAAGAACAAGTACCCCTTGCCCAAGATAGAGGATTTGTTTGATCAGTTGACCGGTGCCCAGGTGTTTTCTAAGATTGATCTTAGAACTGGTTATCATCAACTCAAGATTCGCGCAGAGGATATTCCAAAGACTGCCTTTACCACCAGATATGGGTTGTATGAGTATACAGTCATGTCTTTTGGATTAACCAATGCCCCTGCTTATTTCATGAACCTCATGAATAAGATTTTTATGGACTTCCTGGATAAGTTTGTCGTTGTTTTCATCGATGACATTCTGATTTATTCCAAATCAAAAGAAGAACATGAGCTACACTTAAGGACCATTCTTGGAACCCTTAGAGAGCATCAGTTGTATGCAAAGTTTAGCAAATGTGAATTCTGGTTACAGGAGGTAGGATTCCTCGGTCACATAGTATCCGCCGGAGGAATTGCTGTTGACCCTGCCAAAGTGAAAGATGTAGAAGATTGGCAAGCCCCAACCACTCAAACCCAAGTTCGTGCATTTCTTGGATTGGCGGGATATTACCGCAAATTCGTAGAGGGATTCTCTAGTATCGCCAGACCCATGACCCAATTGCTGAAAAAGGACAAGAAGTTTGAATGGATCGACAAATGTGAATCGAGTTTTCAAGAACTCAAGAGGAGGTTGATTTCAGCCCCAATCTTGACCATGTCGGATATCACGAAGCCCTTCGATGTGTATTGTGACGCATCCAAGATTGGTCTCGGATGTGTGCTAATGCAAGAAGGAAGAGTTATATCTTATCTATCTCGACAACTGAAGCAACATGAGCAAAACTACCCAACCCATGACCTCGAACTCGCACCCATAGTTCTAGCCCTGAAAACATGGAGACATTACCTGATGGGAAATCGTTGTGAGATTTATTCGGATCACAAGAGCCTAAAGTATATATTCACTCAGAAAGAGTTGAGTATGAGGCAGAGAAGATGGATTGAGCTAATCAAGGATTACGACCTGGACATTCACTATCACCCTGGTAAAGCCAATGTGGTAGCAGATGCCCTAGCAGTTAATTGTCGTAGCTTGAACTCCATGATTTTGAAGGAGCAACCAAGTTTGCACAAGGAGATGGAAGATTTTGAATGGAATTAGTAAGTGAAGGATTTTTGGCTAGCATAGAACTTGACCCACTTTGATCGGTCAGTTAAAGAAGCGCGAAGGAAATGCTAGTATCGACGGAATCAAGCGTCGTGTCAGTGCAGCAAAATGCACCGGATTCCCGAGGACGAAGAAGGAGTTCTGTGGTACAAAGGACGCCTTTGTGTACCAGCAGATTCGGAATTGAAAGAAGTTATCTTGAAGTAGGATCATGATACTCTTTATTATATCCATCCCGGAGGAACTAAGATGTATCAAGATTTGAAAGAGCAATTTTGGTGGCATAAGATAAAGAGAGAAATAGGAAGCTGTATCGCCAAGTGTGATATATGTCAGCGAGTCAAGGCAGGACATCAAAGACCCGTTGGATTGTTGCAACCTTTGCAAATTCCTGAATGGAAATGGGATTCTGTAGGAATGGACTTTATCACTGGACTACCTACTTCTAGTAGGGTAATGACTCTATCTGGGTCATAGTGGATAGGTTGTCCAAAGTCTCCCATTTCTTGCCCATCAAGACCACATATCAGAGTTCGAAGCTAGCGGAGTTGTACATCGCTAGAATCGTTAGTTTGCACGGAGTCCCTATGAACATGGTATCGGATCGAGGAACTCAGTTTACCTCGAGATTCTGGAAGAAAGTCCAAGAAGGTTTAGGAACCCGCCCTAGATTTCAGTACCGCGTATCACCCTCAGACCGATGGACAAACGGAGCGAGTAAATCAAATACTCGAAGATATGCTTAGAGTATGTGTGCTACAATATGGATCCAAGTGGGAAGACTGTCTGCCGTTTGCAGAATTTTCCTACAACAATAGTTACCAAGCCAGTTTGCAAATGGCCCCATTTGAATTCATATACGGAAGAAAGTGTCGTACCCCTTTGAACTGGTCGAAAGTAGGAGAGAGTCAGATCTTCGGACCCGACATCCTACGAGAAGCAGAAGAGAAGGTTCACAAGATTCGTGAGCACCTCAAGACAGCCCAATCCCGACAGAAGAGTTATGCTGACACGATACGTCGAGACCTCGCCTTCAATATAGGAGATTTTGTTTATCTGAAAGTGTCGCCATTGAAGGGAATGCAGCGTTTCCAACTCAAAGGAAAGTTAGCCCCAGATATAATTGGACCTTTCAAAATTCTGAACCGTCGAGGAGAAGTATCGTATCAACTGGAACTACCTGAAGAGATGTCAGCTGTGCACAATGTGTTCCATATCTCGTTACTTCGCAAGTGTCACGAAGTCCCCGAGAAGACCGAAGTGTTCAAGAATATCGATCATCGGACCATAGAGATCAACGATGACCTGACCTATCCCTAAGTACCCATCCGCATTTTGGAAGAATCTTTTCGAACTACCCGAACCCGAAGCATCAAGTTTCTCAAGATTCAGTGGAGGAACCACACAGAAGAGGAAGCTACCTGGGAACGCGAAGATCACATCAGGACAGAGTTTCCCGATCTCTTCAAGTCCTAGGTAATCTTTTCGTCCTTTTTCAAATCTCGGGACGAGATTTTGTTTAAGCGGGGAAGGTTTGTAACATCCCAAAAATACTAAGCTTGGATCATCAAATTCTAATCATCAAAATTAGGGTTAACAAAAAACTTTTCTAAATAAAATCATGAATGCATGCATATGTGTATGCATGGATTTTGAGTTTCTTTAAAACCACCTTGTGTGTTTGTTTCATTGCTAGTAAAATGTTTCTTAGGTGAAATAAACCTCATCTAAAACATTTCCCACACTTTTCCTAAAGACAAGTAAATCAAAACAAATATATTAAGGGAATGGTCACTTTGACCAATTTAACTTCCATGCCTACTTTGGCTGTCTCAAACTTTCAGAACTTAATAGAAACTTTGATGGATCTTTGCACCCCTTGATTGTACTCATAACAGAGTATCAAGGCCCACTTTGTGATCATCCAGAAACTTTCAAATGCATAGTTTAAATGCGAATTCAAAATTGAATCTTCTTCATATGGGAAGATCCCACTTTTTCAAAACCCACTCAAACAAGCTCAACTTTCAAAACCCAAGCATTTGCAGACTCACCAGCACCAATCTAGCAAACCCACCAAAAATCATTTCAAAATTCAAAACTTGATTTCATGCGGCCATTTCATCAAACAGGTTGCAGACACAAATCAAACAAACATCAAACACTATTCTGAGAAGTGATTTTTGGCCTAACTTGTTCCCCATTTAGATCACACACAACTCAGTAGATCATCTAGGAAGATTAGCCAAGCACTAGCACCACTGTGAGCTTGCC
This sequence comes from Avena longiglumis, assembly GCA_030063025.1. Classification (NCBI taxonomy): domain Eukaryota; kingdom Viridiplantae; phylum Streptophyta; class Magnoliopsida; order Poales; family Poaceae; genus Avena; species Avena longiglumis. The sequence goes on from CP125974.1 coordinate 141,960,738, forward strand.
ATTGCCATCAATGGTGAACAGCCGAGCACCCCCTTGCCACCCCATAGTCGACAGCAAGCTAGGAGCAGCAGCAAGCCTAGCCAGCATGTCTGGGAGGCAGCCCACCGTCCACCGCCACTCACTGTCCCAGCCGCAAGCGTTTCCAAGCCCTGGACCACGCGCACAAGCCGCGCCCAGACCATGCCGAGCGTGCGCCAGAGCGCCACCCTCGACCGAAGCCCACAAACCGCGCGCCGCCCTCACCGCGTGCACACACGATCGCCATCAACCCAGGAGACCACCAGACATCCCCGTTTGTCGCCCCGTGCCGCACAGCCACCGCCCGCCGTCGAAGACGCCGCCTCTGCCGCTCAGAGCACCGCCCGTTCTAGACCAAACCACACCGCCCCATGCCTCGAGACCATGTCGTTGAGCATCGCCAGGAGACACCGCACCGTACCCTACCCTTGCCCATGCCAATAGCCTCATGTAACATCGCCCCCGACGAGCTCACCGTGCGCCCCAACGGTCCCCTCGTTCGACTATAAATAGAGGCAACCCCCGCTCGATTTCTTCACACCATCTCACTCCCCTCTCCTCACTGATCGTGCCACACCGTTCTCAGAGAAAGGCGAGCACCACCTCGCCGGAATTTCACTGGAGCCTGCCGCTACTGGAGAAGAAGGGAGCCAGCGATTGGAGCCGCCCCAGGAGCTGCCGCGACCACCCCTGAGTTCGCTGTCGTCGACTCCGTCGTTTTCCCGCCTCGCCGACCCTCACCAGCACCCCGGTGACCCCTAGCAACCCTCACTGGCCGCGCTAGGTTTTGTTCTCGCCGGAGTTGTCTCGCGTCGACGATGACTCCCAGCCGTTAGATTAGAACTAGATCGAACGACCCACGTTGCCCCATACCGCTTCACCCAGCCCCGTGTCACTGACGAGTGGGGACACCCACTTAAGAAGTCCGCGGGAGCACCTTTAACAAGCCGCCCGATAACTTTTCCCGCGCAGCCCAGTTATTCAAATTAAACCTTTTTCTATTTCAATTCAAACACACTTCTGTACACAACTTCAAAAATCAACCCAGATCGATTCAGTGCACCAAATTGAATAAAACCAATTTGGTTGGAAAGGTCTATGAATGCTGAATCCAAGCTCGTTGGATTCAAGTCATTTGGATCTATAGATCACCCATGGTAAAAATAACAAGGCAGAAGCTTTTCTGCACTCAAACATTTTTCAAATTTAAACTATAATAGCTTTTGAGTTGTTTCCAACTCTCAAAAATCACATTTAACCATACCTTTCAGAATATATAAAAACATATAGGTTTACTTGCAGAAATATTGTCCAAGTAATAAAAGAATGCTACATAAGCATTTCTAGCCACTTTAATTAATTAAAATAAAAGGGTAAAACCTTATTAAATTGTGACACCACTTTAAATCACATTCTCATGGACTACAATATGTGGTGATGACATGTGTCAACATGATCCCATGTTTAGTTTGGAGAATATTAAATCTTAAGTAGTTTTTCAATGAGTAGAAATTACTTTTCTAAAAATAAAAAGGAATTAAACCAAGCCTTAACCTTGTAATGTTAGAGATGATGCTATATCATCTATAGGACCTTTGTGTGTGATGATTGCAAGTAGTTAAATATTGTTTGGTGATTGTGTACCTCGTATTTATTCATAGACGCTAGTACCGACCAAGGATACGAGGAGGAAGGAGGATACTACGAAGAAGAAGCCGATGAGAACTTCAACCACTGCTCTGCACAAGGCAAGCTTATACTGATATTGATGCAAGCTGATACTATACCTGTACAAGCCTTACTAATCAAGTTGACCTATGCAAGCTAACCCTTGCAAAATACCCTACTGATGCCACAAACCCATACTTGTGCTATGACTACTATATGCCTTAAGCATATGTGATCATACACACTTGATAAACCAATCCTAGTTTTATGTGCAAGCTTCTTACTTTATTCCTTTATCAAAAGATTACTTAGAGTTTACTTAAGTGACTGGTAGATTTTGGAAAGATGCTGAAGGTTGCATAAAGAGCATAAAATTTGGCCTAAGTTAGAAACCTTGATCTCAGCCTGAGACTTAAGGTTGTACTTAGTTGAAACTCCACTAGTTTACCACCCCTCCTTAGTACTACCCCCACTTATAGATGCTAGTGCTAAGCATAAAACTTGATCAACCTTAGATGGGAATACTTGGTGGAAAAATGGTTATGAAAACCTTGGAATGATGGATCATTCTATTGAAATGTTTTGGACATGTGTTTCCGAACACTTGATGATTTTGGTGATGAAAATGATGAGGCATGAGCCTTAGCCCCTTATAAAACTGATGGTTGTCTGGATGCGATACCATTCCAATTTTATCGTACAACCACAATACCCGAATCTTTGGTAGGGCTTGACTGAAACTTATATTCCTTAGTATTAGCTCCCTCACGGCCAAGGTCTGAGCTACCTTGTGAAGATTGTCCACATGCATTAACCAAGATGAGGTTGGTCATGGTTGGGAGGCCAAACTCACGGAGAGGTGCTTATACTAGGTGTGTAATTGAAAGGTTAGGATTGATTATCCGTGACATCGAGTATGGTGAATTCAGGATTTATTCCTGACGAATGTATCGAATGTTGTGGTGAAAGTGTACAATCTCTACAGAGTGTCAAACTATTCGAATAGTCGCGTTCGCGGTTATGGACAGTTGGAGTGGCCATGCTGTTCCCCGTCAGACTTTTCAAAATGACTTGTGAAATGAATTGAGACTTTGACTTGACCACAACAGAGTTGTGACCTGAGTTACAAGATCCCACTTAGGAGTTATAAAATTATGACTAGCTTTGGAACCTAGTAGAGATAAACCTGGCTTTTTGCAAAACAACCTTAGAGCCTAGTGTCCCATTATCCAAAAACCCCTTACCTGTTAGTATTAGTTTGCGAGTACTTAAAGAGTACTCATGGCTTTGTCCTGCTATTCCCATGGCGGACTATGAAGAGGAGTACCGGAAGATGGACCCCAAGAAGGTTACGACAACTAGGATCATCTCCCATCGTCAAGATTGCCTATGATCCGAAGATGGAGTCACTTCACGCTACCGTTATTATTACGTATTCCGCTGCTTGAAGTTGTATTAAGAACTGGATCATGAGATCCCTATTTGTGTAAGAACTTTTGTATCGTTTGTAATGGATGATGTACTATGGTATCCAATTCTGTTATGTCTCGCAAAAATGGTAATCTTGGGATTGCGATGTATGGTATAACAGGCATCCAGGATTGAAAAATCTGGGTGTTGACATTTCTTCAAAGGTTGCTTTTATTCTGAAAAACTATGTCTGTCAGCCTTCACGGGTTTACCAGAACTTTCATGGAGTTCCTTTCCCGCAGCGTTCGCAGCTCCTTCCCGGAACAGGGAGTAACAAGTTACATTTCTTACACTCTGCAGAGGTGCATTACTTTTCCCATGATAGATCAACTCCTTGTTGCACAACCGGATAGCTTACCCGTCCATAATTCCATGTTGTGGGGCCCGGTAGATGATCCAAGCCAATCACTACCCTCTCTGCGACCTCATATGTCTGCACGATCCTTCGGGCTTGCTCACCTTCGCTAAGCCCCCTTTCGGGCAGGCTAAAACCCTGATGAGTTCCCGAAGACTCTATGACCTGATGTTGCCCTGGCAAGTGCCATGTTAAATGGTCCATCCACTAAACACCATCCATAGATAATCAAGACACCAAAAGTGTGGGGCGTAAGGGTGCCCACCCATATGTTGGATCCGCACAAGGAATCACAACGTCACGTTAAGGTCGTCTTGCCTCCATACAAATTTCATGGTTAACGCGTAATATACGGCGCAAGAATCACTGGCGAAATTGGTTGTTAAGTCCTAGATATTATGTTCCTTCACCACCGGAACTTTTATAGTAAGTTATTACCTCATGGTAATAATGCAGGTGATAACTTATAGTCACATCATTATGAAAAATAGTGTTTTCAGACCTTTTTCAAATGCAGGTGATGTCCACATTGAATTTATCAAATACTTTACAGAAAATAACCAAAGGACATGAGCAAGTGTGAACTTGCCTTTTGTGATTGCAAGATTATGCACTCACAGTCTTCAAGGTAATATAAGATCCAAAATCTGAAATCAGCATCACTGGTCCAGTAAGGACTAATGTTTGAAGAAGCAATATGCTCTTATACATAAGTAATGTGATGCATTTTATAAACACGAATCTCGGGGTAACGTTGTTCTCGGGTTTGGATACTAGAAATGATGTATTTGAAATGTGTTGTACTTTTGGATGAGTTTTATACTCGTGCTTCTTATTAAGGCTTGTGAGTGTGTGTGAAATAATCATAAAATTACAATATCATAAAACAATGGAACACACACAAAAGGTGAAATGCTATTCAAGATTGCTTATATAAGAGTTCTTGTTTGAAGTGGCAAAAATAATAACATTTCAAGAAAAGATTTCTTTTCTAAGGTCTAAACAATCTTTATGGTTAGTTGAGCCTGGTCGATGTTATTTGTGCTTGCTTGAATAATTTTGGCTTGATATACTTTATGTCTTAACTATATCAGACCAAAGTTAACTATAAAACATATACAATGCTTATAGTATTATATTTAGATTCTTATAGACTGAAGTTAACTTTAAAACATAGACAGTTTAAAAGTATAATGCTTATAACATTTGTACTTTGTGTAATTGGTAATGTTGCCTTAAGGTTACTTAAGAATGGTTATATTTTTCTTTGATGTGGTGGTTTTCTTGATTTTATAATGGAATAGTATCACTTATCCCTTTTATGGATGAGTGGTTATGGTTTGTAAATCATGGAGTAATGTTACTTAATTGCTTATGAGTTCATTTTAGTGTTTTAGTATGTTGATAATCGTGTGGTTAAGATAAGGGAAATAAGTTTTTATTTATCTACAACTTATTCTTTATGATTTTAGATTTTGATAAGGATTTTCTTTAGAAAATACTACACACCTATGGTTGAGGAAAATTCACTAAAATTGTAATTAAAATGTGTTAAACTATTTGGACTTCATATTATTAATGTTGAAGACTAATACTATTTATTAGACTCAATTGGTTAATTTAGACATATTAGCAGTTTTTATTTACCCTTATATGAATTTTCATTTAAATAAATAAGTTTAAACTTGAGTTGTTAAAGTATTTGAATTTTTATTTAATTCAAAAGTGGGATATTAGATTTTTAACATGTAGATATTATTTTTGTGATCATTTTGCTATATTACATTTATTTTTGTGATTTATGAATAATAAGATATGATTTTGACAATTCTTATTACTTTATAATTACTTAATAGATAATAAGTATTTAATTAAGTGAAATAATAATACATGATTATAGTTTTTTTAAAGTATGGTTTTTATTTTTCCAATATTTTTGGTATTTACTTATATTCTTAACATTTACCATTATTAAAATATGAATTATCAAAGTTTTATTTACTTTTAAAACCTTTATTAAATAATATTTATTTAAATAATCATCATAATAATATTTGATAATAATTTTAAGTTGCAGATTTTATTTTTTCTACAAATTTTCATATATTATACACATTTTTCTGAATTATGAATCAAAATTTATTAATTAAACAAGATTTAATCATTTATTTGATTTCTAGAATATTAATATTTGAGCTTATAACATTTTATTTATTTCTTAAACAGGAAATACTTTTTACACCGCACCCACACCTAGCCCTAGTCACTGACCAGTGGGCTAGTGGCCACCTCGGCGCTCAGATGAATAAATGTGTTTATTACCAACCCTAATTCTACTCCTAGACATGGGTCAAACACGTTGACATGGCCAGGGGTGATCTCACCCTAACGTCACCTCTCCGGTGGCATGGCGTATGATGGCGTGGAGGGCGGTAGCGTGCGAGTGAGCGGGCGTGCAGGGGCTTGTTCGAATCAGAACAACAAGGCGAGTAAGATAGTGGTGGCGCCACTGATTTTTGGTCATCGGAGGGCAACCGGCGACGAGCTTATGCGGCGGTGCTTTCGGGTGATTACGGTGGCATGGATTTAGGAAGCAAACAAGACATCGACGCATGCTAGGAGACTCAATGACTCACCAGGAACGCGATGGTGTGATTGATTCGGCGAGGCGCGGTCGGAGACGACGGTGAGGTCGACGAACAGCGTCGGGAACCGAGGGTGCGATTGGGTCGATTCACGCCTCCTCCGCAGGTGCAAGTTGGGGCAATCGAACGAGAAGAGCACGACGGCCCCCACCATGGTCTTATCTGGCCGAGGCGAGCACGAAATCGCCGGCTCCGGCTCACCTCCGATCAAGGGTTCTCGGCATGGTTGGGGAAATGAGGTAGAGAGGGTTTCAGAGGGGGAAAATGGGGATGAGGATGAGCAGGGCATCGCGGTGGCCTCCTTATCCTCTCCCGGCGACGGTGGCGTTGATCTTGGCGCAAGGACGAGGCGGACGGCCTCGGCCTCGCCACCGAGCTGCTTCCAGCTGGAGGAAGTCAGCAACGAGTTGTTTTGCGGATAACCCGCTGGCATTTCTTTCCTCTCAACCCTCAGTCCCTCTTCGGTCCCACCTGTTTGCTAGAGACGATAACGACTGGGCTGGTTATTGGGCCTTTGTGGGCTGCACAGGGCAACAGGTAAGCAGGTAGGAGTTGGGCCACGGCCAGGTCTTGTTTTTTATTTGTTTTCCATTTTTTCTAATTTCTGTTTTCCTTTTCAGATTTGTATATAATCTTTAATTTGAACTTTTCTTTGTAGAATTTATTTGCTGGATAATTGTAGTAATACTGAAATATATTTAGTATCATTTGTGAACTTTTATTATATAATGTTTTTATATTTCTTTTATTTTCTCTACACGAACCCCTTTTAATATTTTGTAGAAGCTTTTCTTATTATTTATCTTTCCACTTTTAACCATGGATTTATTAAATGATATATTCTTATTTGTTTATAAAACTTAACTCTAGTTGGCTCATAGTTTGAATAGAAATTTTTATATGTAAAATGATCCTATATTATTATTTGATGTATAAAATATAAAAGAAATTAATATGGCTATTACTGCTTCCATTAACTTGGAAAATGGTAATGTATATATTCTATTATGATAAACAAAGAAGTTTAGGGTTTTAATTTATGAATATTACCCTAGGGTTTAGGGTTTTTAATATACTTAGATTCCTTTATGGATGTGAGTAAAGATTTAATAACTAAGCATATTGTTTTCTGTTTGGGATATTTGATGTCATTACCTTTTAAAATATAAAGTTATACCTAGAATGTTTTATAGAAAGGATTAGATAAGTATACTTTTAAGCACATATAATGCTGATGGTTGGAATTGACAGAGATGTCCTTATGTAATTTGCTATAGGGAAATATTCCTATTAAGTGATATAGATATAAGATGAGGAATTCTTAATATGAAATGGATATTATACTTGGATTAAAAATTTAAATTTGATTGTTTACCAAGAATTACTATCTTCCATAATTCATAATTCTAGACTTCTTATTAAGGAATTCCTTTCCTAGATATGCTACCTTTTCCTATCTATCATCTTGATTAACATGATGAGATTTACTTCATGAAAATATTCTTATTCACTGATTAACCTTCTAAACTCATGGATGAATCCAATGAGTTTGATACTAAAGCATTTCATAACTTCCTCATATCCTTGCTTGGTTGTATCCACTACTCTACTGTTGATAGCCTTTCATCCAATAAGTAGTTCCTTCAAACTCCACTCATCATCTTCCTTAATCAACCATCTACCATTCTTTAGAGCTTACTATCATTTAAGATGGATTACACTACTTCCATAACTCTATGCTACACTAGCTTTAATTGAATCATACTTTCTTACATTACTCCAATAACTCATGCTCCAACCTCACATTATATTAATGTGACTAGTCATGGCTAACCTAGGATAACTTATCTATACTAGGGTTTTAATCATGTTCTATCCATCAATATCACTTATGATTGATATAAGTATCCAATCTTGGTGAGCAAGTATGATCATTATAATCCTTTAATGATTTATATCTTAAGTTATTAGTTGGTTAAGCAAGGCTTTATAAATACCACTTTTCAATGGTATTGAAATTATCTTCTTAGTATCTCATATTGGATTAATGTTGTTATTCATGGACTATGTCCACTTAGCCTAATAGAATTACTACTGATAACTATCTTCAGGGTTCATCCTTGTAATCTTCTTAACTACCATATAATTAGATGGTATAAATAATTCTTATATTTATTTAGGAGTGATTTAGATCCATCAATTATCATATTGATTTTCTTCATTCACTCCCATCCTATAGATGTTATCTAAAACTAGCATTACTATTTACCTCTTCTTAATAGTTTCTTTATAGACACTTAACTCTGAGCTATGTTCTGGTCAAGAGTTGGTAGATTGAGAATTGGTGAATCAATAATTGATTTCTCCACATTGATGAACAATAGATATTGAAATATAGATCAATATAGATGATAAGGATTGATATGGAAAGAAAGATATATGGTGAATGATCTAAGCTTAGTTTCTTTCCTACTCAATCTTACTTAAGAAGTAGGGTTAGGTATTACCATGATACTCATGGTATATGCCGATGAGATTAAGATATAGTTGTTACATTCTTATTATTTGTGTTATATCCTTAACTTGGTACTCATGAGTGATTATAATGGATACTATGATATGATCACCTAAGGATCAAATATAAATCATAATGTATTAGGGTTTAACTTTTATTTCATTTGATCTACCCTTACATCAAATCTCCCTTACCCAAAATAAGGTTTTAGCAAAGGTCATATTGAAACTTATCGCAGTCAACTTGATGATCTACTTCTTATTCCATCAAGTTAAGAGAAGCTTCAATCACTTTGATAAGTGTTGTTCAAAAGCGCGAAAATTATTCGAATTTTCTATGCATGAATACAATGCACACATCTGGGTTCAGCTTATTTCTGGGCTCTAATGCTGGGATGTTACACCTGCGAACTTCTGGGCCGTAAAGTAACTAGCCCATGTTGGTGGCCGTCAAGGACCTGCCACAAGCGGAGAAGAAGTCGGGGGAGAAGTCTGTGCCATAGATCTACGAGCCAGCAGGTGCCGAAGTTGGGCAGAAGATGCCAGCCGATGTCGGAGTGTGCTTAGCAGCTATCCCGAAGATCTAAATCGCCGCCGCCGCCACACAAGAGGAGAATGGGAAGGGATTTGTCTTCCAGCAAGATAAGATGGAGGTGAGCCTACTTTTTGCGTCATATGGCGCTGCGATTCTTTCGGCTCTTGACATCTCCCCGCAGCCTCCCCGCGCACGCCGTTCCTCCCCTTGCGCTCGCCAGGGCTTGTCCCAGTGGAAACACTCGATTTTGTCGTTTCTCCGGAGCCAGGATGAGAGGTGCTTTAAGACCCGTGCAGACCAAATCTTTGGCACGTCGCGAGACACCAAACAAGCTTATTTTTTTCGGCCCGGTGCGAGAGAAAAAAATCAGGCCAACCAAACACGCCCTTTGTGTGTGTATGGGAGGGCTATCTTTTTTTAGCGAGTACACTATCACAAAGGAGTTTTTTTTTAAGACTTCTCAGAGAAGGAGGTGTTTGCGCAATTGCGACCCAACCAACCGGCCCAATGAAGACAAGTCAAATAAGAAACCGGCCCGATGAAGAGGCCTTATGAAGCGAGATTAAGGCATTGGGCAGGCCCAACCCGGAACAAGACCAGAGAAGAGAGCGGACACGAAGAAGTCCCCGAAGCTAGAGAAAGAAGAAGAGAAGGCTCTCGAGCGGCGGCGCGTGCGCAACGAGGACATGTCCGGAGAGGAGGCGGCCGGCGGCGGCGGTGGGGAGGCGAACGGCGTCCAGCCGAACGTGACCATCTACATCAACAACCTCAACGAGAAGATCAAACTCGAAGGTATCGTGCCCGTGCCGGACCCTTCTCGCCTTCCTCCTCCGCACCTCCATGGCTAAACCCTAGGCAAATTCTCGCGAATTTCTGCTTTCCCATGTGATTTATTTGCTGCCTCCGGTTCGCCCTTGTTCTGGGTAAGAGGAAATTGCATCTTTCTGTGGTATTCTCCGCTCTGGCCCGGTGGAAATCGTGGTGCCCCTTGATGACCTAAAACCCTAGAGGCGTTTTGTCAGACACTTTGGTGCAGCTGATGTAATTCTGTGTGTCATGCCCTGCTTGTTTGTGGCAAAGACCGTCATCGTCTCATGGAGGATTGTTGCACATACACCATGTTGTGAATTAGTGGTTTAGGTGTGACTGAGATCTGGAGGTTTGCTTATTCGGTGGATAGTCCTCTTTATTCGATGTACAGAGCTAATTAGCTAATAGAATTGGATCTTTTTCAGTGTACCAAAGGAAAACAGAAATTGCAAACAATGTACTACATCTCTAGATTTTGAAGTTGTCACGATTACTCTCTGATGCTGCTATTATCTGTTCTGGCTTATTCAGTTTCACTTTTCTTAAACCAATGCAGCCACTTAGTATATAACTAATATAATTTGCTGAATTCCTTGCAGAACTTAAGAAGTCCCTCAACGCCGTTTTCTCCCAGTTTGGCAAAATTCTTGAAGTGCTTGCCTTTAAGACATTGAAGCATAAAGGGCAGGCATGGGTTGTGTTCGAAGATGTTGCATCCGCAACCAAGGCTTTGAAGGGGATGCAAGATTTTCCCTTCTATGACAAACCTATGGTGAGACAGTGAGTTTAGAGCTGAATTGTTTTAGCAGCTTTGGTTATCCTGTAATTTGATATTATTGTTACAACATCTTGTTGTTCTTAGCTAGTTACCCAAGCTTATTGGGTTTATGAATGCCATGTCAAGAGAAAAAACATGTTTAATTAACTAGTATTTATAGGATTTTGATTTTTCTAGAAAACTAGTAGCATTTAAGCTTATTCAGTTGTTTCTAGGATAGCAAGCTTTGCTGTGAACAACTTTATGTCTGGGCGGTCTAATAAGCTAGCATGTTGCACTTAGATTATATATCATTTATACATACGAAGTCTCTTAGTGGATACATCTACTCGATAGCAAACTACACGTGAGGTGTTCTAATCACTTAACTCATCACGATACACTTCTGTTATTTAATTTGCTCCTTTGCATTGCATTTTGGCTTCTGAAGCTGTACTTTTTTTTTGTTGCTCATGAGATCTTGTCTGTTTAATTTCAGAAAATTCAATATGCCAAGACCAAGTCAGACGTTGTAGCAAAAGCTGATGGCACCTTCGTACCTCGAGAAAGAAGGAAGAGGAATGATGAAAAACGTAAGATTCTGGTTAATGCGCATATACTTTCCTATTCACGGTTTTGCTGATACATTAAGCTTAGTTCTTATGTAGCGTTACTTTAGCCCCTCAGTACTATCTTGATTTGCTCTACTTTATTTTATTTGGATACATAGCCTGTCAATTGTTAACACTATGCTCAATTATTTCATAAAACTTAACTGAAAGATGTGCTGGAGATGGACTCTCTTGCATGTAGCCATGGATGGGTGTTTAACCAAACTAATAGATTGGCTTGAGGAGGTATTGATGTCACTGTCATAGTTTTCCACTTTGTACATGTTTGTGGACATACACTACTACTAAAATGTAAAATAATTGCCAGAATCAGACAGCTACATTTTGTGGTTCCTGATTCCATGTTACCGACTGATGGTAGTCCTCACTACCCCATTTTAACAATTTTCTTAGGTTACAATTTGTGAATGCAAATTCCAATCAGCTCATTAGATGCACTTATTTTCCTAGAGATTCAGATTGTCTAAAATTCATGTTTCGTATTGTTAACTTCACTACAATACAAATATTAATTTGAATAAAAGAGAAGGTCAATTAGCAGTTGTCACCCAATCTGATATCAGCTATCTGCTCAATTCACTGGATTTAGCTTTACCTACTTTGACTCTTTGTTGATAGAGTTGCTACTTGCTAAGGAGGAACTTCCTTAGCTAGTTTTAGTTATGGACTTATGGCAACTTTGACTTCCTTTTATATTCACGAACAAAGCTCACTAGTTTACTATTCTGGAATAATGCAGCTGAAAAGAAGCAGAAGCGTGAGCAGCACCACGATGTTAGCCAGGCTGGTGGCATGAATGCCTATCCTGGTACTTATGGGGCTCCTCCAGTAAGTGTTATGGAACTGATAAGGATGTTGTTTCTTATTTATTCTTTTTGTATTTCTTAGTAAAGATTGTTGTACTCCCTCCGTCCTGAATTAAATGTCACAGATTTGTCTAGATGTGTATAGATACATGCGAATCTAGAAAAATCTGCGACATCTAATTCGGGACAGGGAGTAGACTTCTACAGGGAATCTTTGAATTTTTCTTGTTCCCTAGCTTGCTACTTCACGTGGCTGACCATGTTTGCCAAGCTCCACTCGTATTAGTTGTATTGACATACATACACAAATTTCCTTACTTCAACATCTTTACCACGACATGCTGCCTGCTGTTTTGTCAATGTTTATGGAGTATGGAGTTTCTGTGTTTGTGCTCAAGCCAGTGGTTCCCTGCTTGCGGAATTTGGTTAAGTAAAATAGGCATTCAACATGTTAAGGATATTAACTTGGCTCAGAGAAATAGCTTGAAATTTAGCTGGGATTAGACATGGCTCATAATTCGTGCAAAACTTGTATGTAGTATATAGACCCAGTAATTAGGACGGGCATCTTTTCATATTTATTCTTTTCTTAGTTGCTCACATCAGTATTACTGACTTAACTTTCTCTTGTACAGCTTTCTCAGCTACCTTTTGGTGCGGGACCGAGGGTCATGATGCCAGAGATTATTGTGCCAAACAGCATTCTGTTCGTCCAAAATCTCCCACACGACACGACCGCCATGGTTCTGCAGATGTTCTTCTGCCAGTACCAAGGGTTCAAGGAAGTGAGGACGATCGAAACAAAGCCTGGTATTGCTTTCGTGGAGTATGGAGACGAGGGGCAGGCGACCGCAGCCATGAACGCTCTTCAGGGCTTCAAAATCAAAGAAACTCCGATGCTCATCACATATGCAAAGAAGTGATAGACTGAGCTTTTTAATGTTGTAGTCTGTTTTTTTGCACAATTGGTAGATCTTCATGTGCAAGGTAGACTACTCAATGGATAATCCAGTAAATTATTGTACTGTTCAGCTGTGTTTATGCATGCGTAGTTGGAAGCTATTTCAGTCATGTATTCTCATAGTTAATCTGTGTTTATGCATCCATGGTTGGCATCATGATGGATTGTGATAATTTTGTTTGTCTAATCATCTTTTGCCAATTTTAATAAACCACCCTTTTTGATTTCTGTTGCTATTTTCCCACAACTTAATCTTAGCCGTAATCCAAGAATGTTTGGAACAGTGTATGTTAGATATTTCTATTAGGCAAAAATGCAATCATTCGATCTTTGAATTTTTTGTCATTCAATATGTAAAACTTTGGTTCAGCCGGCTGTCAACAACAGACTGTTTCAACTGTCAAGTACTTTTCAAACTTAAGAATTTTGTGCATATAGAGCCCTCTGAATGTCTATCTGGATCAATTGTCTGAACATTCGAGAAAACTCCATGGTGTCTATTTCGCTTGTACCCTCTAGGTAAGTGTTGATATTTCTCAGTCTGGCAAAAGTGCAAAAATATTAAAAGAAATAATAGTCATGTTGCCAATAATCAATCTCAAATTGGTAGGAAATTGTTGAGTAGTGGTCTGTTACAGGTTAGGGTTCCGATCAACTTGTCAGACTACTATTGCGCGATATATGAACTTCTCTAATACCTAATTTAGTATAAATTTCTCATACAAAGTGATCCTAAATTCACCTAATTTAATACAGCTTTTTGTTATAAGAATCACCCCCAAGCACCCAGATGACTAGTGTTTCGACCATCCAAATAAAAAAAAAACATTGCCTCTTTTGTCAAATTAAGCTCTCGGAACCTTTGAGAAATGAGAATGGCAAGATATGTTGACAGAACTACTTGAACGAAACGTGTGCACATCGTGTAACAAGTAAGAGTAGGTATCAATACTCGTGCTCTGAGTTTCAGAACCATTAAGACGATGAAGTAGTACTCCCTCACTCCGTCCTAAAAATGATATCTTAGATTTAAATTTTGAATATATATATATATATACACTAAAACATGTCTAGAATTATTTAAATTTTAGTTAAATTTGCGACATCTCTCTTTACACTTGCAATGGGAAGTTCAAGATCTGAAATGTGTGTCATGAAAACCTTCGTCAAGCTCAAAACCCGTTGAATCATTCTCAAGACTCGAACTTTTGAAGGTGCTTATAGGAATATGGTGTGGCTGCGTGCGTTCGTAGAAATGAGTGTTTACAAAGTCTGCCTTAAAAAAAACCTCAAGCAACAAAAAGTTTTTCCTTGTTCTCCTATGCAAAATATATCCACTGCGTGGCAAGAAAAAAATGGTATCCTACGGAGTAAATTTGGTGAGCGGGCTAAGAGCATTCCCACTCGTTGGACGTTTCCATAGCCAAAATCCGGACTTAACGACGGTCGGACGAAACAAGATTTCGGCCTGGGAACGCCGAGTTTCCCACTCGCGTTGCCAGGCCGTGTTCCTAGGCAAACCAAAAAACAGCGAAATATTTGAATTTTATTTGTTCTCGCCGGCAAAAACTCGGCCAAAGGTGTTCGACAGAAGTACGATCCAACTTGTTCGACATAAGTATGCCCCAACATGTTCTCCTGGAAGCCGGCCGGCGAGATCGGCGAGAATCCTGCCGGTGAGCCGACGCTTGGCTGGCTCCCCCAGTGGACGGCGGCGACAGAACGACCGGCCTCGAGCACGCCATCGACGCGCGGGACGCCGCCGGCTGCTTCGCCCTCATCTCCTGCTCTTTGGCGAGCCCCTGTGCCGCGGCGAGCTCCTGCCCGAGCTTCGCCTTGTCCTTCCTCTCCTTGCGGCTGCCCGAATTGACCCTCCTCTTCTGCACAGTGGCCAGCCACTCGGTGTTCGACATGCCGTCCGGCCTCGCCGTCGGCGCTCTCGGTTTTCTCGCCTTTTTCTCCATCGGTTCGCCGAGGTTGGATCTAGGTATGACAAAACCCTTGGACGACATGGCGGCCGGGCGGGAGCTCGGCGAACTAACGGGAGTCGGGGGGAATGGGGAAGAAAGGCGGGAGGGGAAGAAGAAAAGGACAGGAGTTCGGCCTCCAGTCGCCGACAGAGCTGGCTCACGCCCGTTTTCGCTTCGTCCGGTGTTTTCAGGATGTTTTCGGCAACCCGGAAATGGGCTAGGAAGTCTGGATCAAAGTTGGCTTAAATCCAAATAAAACAGAAGTCTTGGAAATACAACTAGACCAATTTTTGGCGTTCGGACCAAAAATTGCCCTAAAATCGGGGTATTAAAAAGACGAGTGCAGATGCTAAGGCGCCTGTGAACTTTCACCGAGTTCCAATTGCCACCCGGAACTTTCAGCGCGTGCTCGCCATCCTCCCGTCGCAACCGTCGCCGGAGAAATCCCCCTTCTCCCTAGCGCCGGCGACCAACCTGGCCAGAATCGGTCCGCCGGCTCGATGCGGCCTACCGCGATGGTGAAGCTGTTGGGCGCTGGCTCGATGCCGCGGACGCTGCATGTCGCTGGTCAGTCTTCGTCGGAGCTCCGAAGCCGTGTTGCCGCCAGCGAGTTAATTCAACACCGTCTCCAATAAATTGTTAGAGTTAAACACGATGTGATGTTTGAGTTCTTGTCCGAATAGGTGTAGTGTCCAGGTAGTATACGTATATGTGTTAGACTAGGTTTTGGAGTAGTACACCGACTCCTAGTTGATTAGGTCCTAGTAGTGCATATATATATATGCACACACCTGGCCTTGTAATCTTGTACCGGACAACACCGTGAGTCGAGCAATACAAGAGAGAAAGCACGGCTCGACAAGAGCCTTTGGCAATCAAAGTTGTTTTGCATGTGCGTGCGTGAGTGTACTAGTTAGATCAAAAGAATCGATCGGCTAGCAGCACATGCATCTCGGCGGAAGTTATCGGGTACGTGCGTGTCGTCTCATCGGAATTTACTCGTCGGTGTCGTCGGAAAGTACTCGGCGGCAGGGGTTGTGCTAAAAATTGGTATCAGAGCCTCGTGGAGGATCTCCTAGTAACGGGAGGTCATGAAGAAGGAGGTGGGCGAGTATTCCAGTACGGCTGCGGGTGCACCGGTGTCGATGCAGTATCCGCGGTACAGCCGCGACAACTACACGGTCTAGACGGTCTAGATGGAGTGGGTGAAGGAAATATGCCCTAGAGGCAATCATAGAGATGATTATATTTATTATGTATCCATGAGTTATTGTAATGTTCCTTGAATATCCATATCAGGCAACTTGTATTGATTGGAAATTATGTGAATTGTTTGTGAAACTCTTTACTTGTATGGTTATTTAAGAGTTGTCCCTAGTCGGAGTTCATGTGAGGACACACGTGAATATTATACTAGCACATCGATTGGTTGATGACTATGTTTCGCAAGTCATAGACATGAAGATGTCAAACCAATGATGTAGACACATGTTACGAACATGGGGTTGGACTGACCCAACTTGAGACTGGCAATTAGTTGCATCTCTCTCTCTACACATCGTGTACGTTTTGTCCTTAGACCTGAGATTGTCGCATGTACTTGAGATGTGGATCGACCTACTTTGGGGCTATCAGACGCTACTCCGTAACTGGATAGTTATAAAGGTAGCTTTCGGATTTGTCCTGAAGCATGCTGCAAGGCATGGTCAATCAAGATGGGATTTGCCCCTCTCTACTTGAGAGAGATATCTCTGGGCCCCTGGAGTAATTGGATCCAGAAATGCATGGCCATGCTACATAAGGTTAATAGTTAACCTAGTAAAGGGATTCCGAGTTACGGTATCGAGAAAGGGAGGTCAGCTTGGAGCTAGACCAAATATCGTGAGGCAAAGGGAAAGACATGTACTAAACCTTGTGATGGTTCGTCCGATATGATCTTTGTATGCGTTTAGAAGTTGGCACGTCTTGCTAGAGGCCGCTACCAACTATTGACAGAATAAGTGTATTCGTGTCATGTCTATACGTGTATGAACCTATAGGGTCACACACTTAAGGGGCTGGAAGCCTAATGAGGATTGGATCCGAATTAGACCAGACTTAGGCTACTAATGGGCTGCTAATGTAGAAGCCCACTAGGGACGCCTATATAAGAGAGGGTGGGGCGAGCTGACCAAGGTTAGACCTCATACCATTCCACCCAGCCGCCACACCTCTCGCCTGTGATGCACGTGTGGACCTAGCACTCCGGGGTCTGACACTTCCACCCTGTACGTGTGGATACCTCAGAGGCGCTGCATCTGTAGCGTTTGGACGAGCCGCGCAAGGGGATCTTCTCGTGGGACGAGGACAAAGAGGAGATGATGGAGGGGTTAACCTCTTGGGTGCCCGATCTTCACGGATCTCGTGGTCTAATCGATGGGAAAGCGAGGGGAAAGGGAGAAGGTAGCGGAAGCAAACACACACCTCGCGAAGAACACGATGAACACACGCAAAACTCACACGATACAAGGCCGATTGCTCCCGAACGGCGGCCACCGGTCTGATAGAATCCTCGCACGGAAAGATCGGTCAACGTGCTCCCTCAAATCCACATCGGAGAGGGAAGAACACCTTGGGGAGGGTCTTGACAACTTGGAGACGAGACATCGAACTCCAAGGCCTTGTTCAACGATGGATGCGTGATGCAAAGTCCAATCGAGGTTGGTGACGATAGTCGGTCCCCTTGGTAAAGGGGATGAGGCAAAACTAGAGATTCCACAATGGGGGTTGTCTTTAGTCTATCATCTATGCCTAAGGGATACATGAGGGGTGGGGGATCTATTTATAGGCCAACCACATAACACAAGGGTAGTTTAGGGATAAACTAGGCGAATAGGTAAGTAAGGGGGATACATGGGTTGTGTCCCAACTAGTGCGCGCATGCACTGCCATGAGCGGTAGTACTGGACTTGGGACCGGTAGTACCGCTTGGTCCGGTAGTGCCGATCCGGGACCGGTAGTACCGCTTGCGGTCCTGGGGCTTCCGTCGGCGTCTTGAGGCGGTAGTAAAGCGGTAGTCTTGCAGGTAATCGGTTCAGTCGATAGTACCGTCGGAGACAGAGTATTAACCTGTTGGCATCGCTCATTGGCTGGCGGTAGAGGCGATAGTGCCCTTGATGGTAGTACCGTCCGGTAGAATACCGGGCGACAGAGAGCATTTGGTTTCTTTCGCCTCCTCTTCCAATCCTCCGTCTTGTCGGGCTTGATGCTCCGGGCTTCCTCCCTTGCCTCCGTACTTGTCAATGTGAACCTGTCATGCATATGTGACGGAGTATGAAGTAGCATACCATTCAATAGGGTAGGAAGGGGGCTCGCATAGAGGAACGGATTCACCTTTGGAGTCCATGACGACTTATGTGTTAACGACCGTAGGTCGGGCTACATCAGCTCCCCCCCTTCAAAAAGAGTCGTCCTCGACTCTACATGTTCATCACAAAGTAGAAGCGATCGAGAGACCTTCTTGATCCTGGGGTTCATCATATAATCGTCCTCGGGAAGATTGACTTGACAACACTTCAATGTTCCTTCACATTCCTTGAAGCCTACAAAGCTCACAACAAAAGCAAAGCAACACTCAAAGCGTAGCCAATTCATGAAGATTATTGCATGAGTCCTCAAGTAGAAGGAAGTCACCTTATCTTGTAGAGATAGCTCGATGAAGGGTAGCCATAGGTAACTCTCTTCGGTTCTTCTTGTCAATATATAGTCCATAGAGGTTGACGTGTATGCATTTGTACCTTCATACAACAAAAACCAAGCAACATATGTTTGTGTGTGATAGAGGAGCATGTCATTTGTGGCATGTCCATTCTTGTTCACAACACGATTAGCACAACTCTAGTATAGCAAACGGGATGCATATGCAAGGTCAATGTGCATGGAAATCGTTTGAACATCATCCAAATGTGGAAACTCAAAAACTCCATATAACATAGAAGTGGGGCATTCAAAGCATTGGATCCAAATTTCAAACAACATCTTTGATGCAAGACTAGGAGAATTTGGCAAAAACACACAAGAAAGCATATCCAAAACAAAAGTATTATGTTTGCAAACAAACCAAATGAAATAGCAAGTGGTCCTTATGTTTGTTGCAACAACAAGACGAGATTCTTGGAAGCTCTCATGACAATACATGCTCTTAATGGAATTGTGGTTGCACACAAAACATCGGAAAGAGAAAATGTTCAACATTTTTGTTGCAACACACAAAGCATCATTATCTAAAAGCGAAGAAACATGAATGTCACAAGGGAAGATAATACCATTAACATGCTTGCAATCAAACCATAGGAAAGAGCAATTTGCCAACATGAAAGATGCAAAGCATGCAAAAGGTATCAGAGCTGGATTCGATCTTGAACTCACTTGTGGGATGCTCTCTAGAGCTCTTTTTGTCAACTCGTGCTCAACCGAGGTTGACATTCTCGTGCGGGTACCTACACACATCATATATAAAAGGAAGAACGTGTGTGCATGGTAGAGATACACATCATCCATCATGGCGTATCTCTTCTTGTGCACATCACCATTAATGTCATTCAAGTATGAAATAGATGCATGGTGAGTATGCAAGTGGAGAACATGCTTATCATGGCCATCATCAAAATCTCTAAAAATTGAGAAAGCTATGGGGGCCATCTCATTATAACGCATAAGATCAATATTGTTGCAAGCAAAACAAGTGAAATAGCAAGCATTCATCTTATCGCAAGCAACGGGAGAAATTGAATGACTAGCATGACAAGGCAAGTCCGAAGTAATTGGAGGATACACACAAGATGCATAGCATGGCATGTTTATGGCAATGATATCGCAATCAAACAATTCCACATGATCAATATTATGCAAAGGCAAAGCATCACATGGGAATATGAGTGAAGCATATGTAATGTCACAAGTGTCATCCATATCATGCATATCCTCACAATTCATCATGTCCACTAGTGGGATCATGGCATCATCAACACCCTTATTGTTACCTTGTTCATACCTCTCATATGAAGTGGGTGTTGTGGAAGTAGTGGCCTTGTGGACGACTTCGTCTTCTTGATGTATCCATGGCATATCATCATCTTCGTGCACCATGTACATCTTCTCCAATTGAGGCATCATTGCTTCATGGCTTGGGGCGTCGTCCTCCATGGAACCTAGCACAACACAAGAGAACACACTAGAGGTAGAGGGTGAGTTGTTAGAAATCGAAATGGTCTCACTTGACCTATCAACTACCACTCTCAACTCACTAGGAGTATCACTCATGCCCTCCAAGTGGAAGCACTCAATCTCACATAAGGTGGAGTCACTCATCTCACTCTTGTTCTCACTCAAGTGGGCTAAGTGGCTCTCATACTCACATGGGATTGGTACCACATCATCACTCAAGCATATGGGGGTAGGCTCGGTTTCCTCAACTCCATGCGCCTCCTTTGGTGAAGGGAAAATCCCATGCTCACCATTCTTGACCTTGTCGCCTTCAAGGTTGGATGCCATAAGATGGGCATCATTGCTCGCCTCCGTGGTCGAAGGGAAAATCCCATGCTCGACTGTCTTGTGGCCATCTCGTAGTAGTGGTGGAGGTAGGCTCATGCTATCCAACTTGGCGAAGTAGAGGTTTACATTTTCCTCGTTCATGAGGTCTTCAAATGCAAGAGTAGTCGTTGAAGCTTGATGGCGTGGACGAAGGCTTGCTCTTGGTGCCATTTTGGTGGTGGCACTAGAAGTTGAAGGTGCCTTGTGATGGTGTCGACGGAGGTCATTGGTGTGCCTTGCCGATGGTTGATGTTGGTGAAGCACTTGGTCATCCACATGATGCTCGCGATGGTGATCATTTGCCTTGGCACCCTTCTTGTGTTTGTGGTGCCTTCTTGAGCTTGTTGAGCATTATGGTTGGTGCTCATCTTGAATTCTTCGTCTTGGTGGCGAAGATGCCTTAGACGATTTCTTGTATCCTCCTTATGGTGGCGATGCTCATGAGAGGATGTTTGTCGATGAAGATTCTTGTTTCTTGGCGCCTCTTGATGTATATGATGTTTGGACGCCACTCTTTTTTGGGTAGGAGGTGGACCTTGGCGCCTTGGAGGTGATGGAGCTTGGCGCCTTGGAGATGGTGGAGCTTGACGCCATCTAGGTGGTGGCACTTGATGCCTTGGAGGTGGATCATCGAAGTAGGTGGTGCCCTTTGGTGTGGCACGCTTGGCCTTGGAGGTCATGGATTCTTGAAGATGCGCCTCCTCTTGCTTGGCGTAGTAGGCTTCCATCTCCACGCGGTGGAGGAATTCTTCATGGATCGTGGAGGAGCCATCAAACTCGATGAAGTTCTCCATGTCCTCCATGCTTGGCGAGGCGTCGTCGATGTCGCACTCGAAGTCATCCATGCTTGGGGAGTAATTGTTGGTGTAGTACTCCATATCACCCAAGCATGTGGAGCCATTGTCGGTGTAGTGCTCCATAAGCTCCATGCATGAGGAGCCATTGTCGACGTAGAGATCCATGTCTTCCATGCATGTGGAGTCGTCGTAGGTGTAGTGCTCCGGGTCCTCAAAGCATGCAGAGCCATTATCGGTGTTGTGCTCCGTCATGTCCTCTATACTTGTGGAGTCGTAGTCATGGTGGCTCATCATGGATTCTTCATAGATATCATCCTCGGTTCCGGAGTCCCTAGACATGATGCACAAGACCAAGCGGTGTACATGGAAGTGGGAGTTAGGGATACAACGTCAAACCTTACTTTACCTTGGAAGATCGTATCGTGCAAGTGGCCACACTTGAGAGCAATAAACCAAGCAAAGTGAAGTTCACGCGGAACACCAAAACCAACTACTAACCAAAAAACAAACACACACAAGGCCTATGGTGGATAGGTATGGAAAGTGGCATGTCAAGAACCAATCCAAAATCAAGATGTTGTAATGGCAAGTAAAGAACCACAATGATCACAAAGCAAACAAGTTAATCCACAAGATAGGAAATATGTACAAGGAAACACACACGGTGGGATAAATAGGACTTGTGCGACGGAGAAAGTGAGCTAAGAACCAAATGATTACCTAGCGAAGACTATAAGCTCGTGTCACACAAGTACAAGAGAGACGCTAGTTCGATTGCGCAAAATTGGTGGGCTACAAGATATGCACAATAAGTACCACCTATATGATGTTCATCGAGCTTGCGCTTCCTATTCTATGAGGCACATGTATAATTCTTTCTTTTTCTCTTTTCCTTTTTTTTCTATTTTTTTCTCCTTTTCTTTTTTTTCTTTTTCCTTTCACTTGCCTCTTCCTTGTGCCAACAACTATACAAGATTACTATATGAGATAGCGCCCACAATGTTTGCTCGAAATCTACAAGGTATCAAATGTGCATATCCCAAGCAATCATAAGAGGAACTAGTCTCAATAGGTGTTTGTTGCTCGCAAAGATAGTGGGGTTCACAAAGGAATGCAAGTGGGGAGAAGTCGCGGAATGTTTATACCTTTCGTCGATGATCTTCACCCTTTATTGTTGGATTCCGCCTTGCTCACAGAATTTGGATGGATTAGATAGCATGAACAACGTGGATGATGATGTAGAGCTCCTTCTCCTCTTCGAAACGAGCTAAAGAACACCAAAATCCGAGTTCGAATGCAAAAGTTATGCTCAAAACGGTGAGAGGCTGAAATCTGGGAATCTGCTGTTTTCTTTCTGTACTGGGCGGTAGTACCGGATTTTGGGAGCGGTAGTACCGGTGAGCGGTAGTACCGGATATTTTGAGCGGTAGTACCGCTAGAGACAGAGACGCCCAGATCTGACGCGTTTTCGCGAGTTTGGGGCGATTTGGGTGGAAAATCTTCAAGAAAAATACCAAATCGAAGGGGGAAATCAAGGAATTAGGCCATGGAAACGCAAAGGAAGGTAGATCAACAAGTTTAGCAAGTAATCCACGGATCAAAACCTACCAAAACGCACTCAAATCACAGATCGATCCAAAACACGAATTGGGGCTATTTTTGGTGGAAATTTCGAATTTATGGGGAAAATACCAAATCGATGAGAAATCCGTGGCAACCAAAAGCTGCTGATACCAGATGATGGAGGGGTTAACCTCTTGGGTGCCCGATCTTCACGGATCTCGTGGTCAAATCGATGGGAAAGCGAGGGGAAAGGGAGAAGGTAGCGTAAGCAAACACACACCTCGCGAAGAACACGATGAACACACGCAAAACTCACACGATACAAGGCTGATTGCTCCCGAACGGCGGCCACCGGTCCGATAGAATCCTCGCAAGGAAAGATCGGTCAATGTGCTCCCTCAAATCCACATCGGAGAGGGAAGAACACCTTGGGGAGGGTCTTGACAACTTGGAGACGAGACATCGAACTCCAAGGCCTTGTTCAACGATGGATGCGTGATGCAAAGTCCAATCGAGGTTGGTGACGATAGTCGGTCCCCTTGGTAAAGGGGATGAGGCAAAACTAGAGATTCCACAATGGGGGTTGTCTTTAGTCTATCATCTATGCCTAAGGCATACATGAGGGGTGGGGGCTCTATTTATAGGCCAACCACATAAACAAGGGTAGTTTGGGGATAAACTAGGCGAATAGGTAAGTAAGGGGGATACATGGGCTGTGTCCCAACTAGTGCGCGCAGGCACTGCCATGAGCGGTAGTACCGGACTTGGGACCGGTAGTACCGCTTGTCCGATAGTGCCGCCCGGGACCGTAGTACCGCTTATGTCCCGGGCTTCGGCGTCTTCAAGGGAGCGGTAGGCGGTAGTGCACAGGCGGTAGTACCGGTTCGTGTCCGTAGTACCGCTAGAGACAGAGTATTTGGCTTCGTAAATGCATTCTGTCGGGCGGTAGTCAGGCGAAATGCCGCTTGGTACCGTCGCCGTGTCCGTAGTACCGCTGGCGACAGAGAGCATTTGGTTTCTTTCGCCTCCTCTTCCAAGCCTCCGTCTTGTCGGGCTTGATGCTCCGGGCTTCCTACCTTTCCTCCGTACTTGTCAATGTGAATCTGTCATGCATATGTGACGGAGTATGAAGTAGCATACCATTCAATAGGGTAGGAAGGGGGCTCGCATAGAGGAACGGATTCACCTTTGGAGTCCATGACGACTTGGCGTAAGTTGGAGACCAAGATGTGGTAACGACCGTAGGTCGGGCTACATCAGGAGACGTGGAACGTCTGCACTTCCTCGATGCGCTTTATTAATTCCACAACTGCGCGTCTAGTGGTAATCCCGTGATCTATGACAACAGTAATCCTGGTTTACGCGGTAGAAATTTTTTATTTGCGCTAGTGTAGCCTACCCGTAACCCTTCAGTGGGCGTTAGAAGGCGCCAGACTCTGGGAGGCTGTCGATCCAGGCGGCGACGAGTTCAAGAGGGGCGCGTCGAAGTACCACCTAGACCGACTAGCACTCACGGCCATCTACTCGGTGGTGCTGACGGATCTGATGCAAACACCTGATCTTGAAGAAATCTTCAAAGAAGGTGTGAGATACGCTCAAGACGCTAAATCTTGGGCACGAGCGCGTCCGCGAGACGACCCTGCAAACCTGGCAGAAGAAGTACGAGAATCTGGAGATGGGAGAAGATGATACGCTAGACGCCTTTGCTTCAAGGGTCGCTACACTGGTCAATGGGATTCGCAGACTCGGCGAGAAGCTGGATGAGATCTCTATTGTGAGGCGTTTCCTCCGCGTGGCGCCGCCGCGTTACTCGCCTGTTGTCTCGGCGATCGAGCAATGCGTTGATCTCAAGACTCTCACAATGGATGATCTAGTTGGACGATTCAAGGCGCACGACGAGCGGATGAAGATCACCTATGGCGACGCGAAAGTGGATGAGCATCTCATGCTTATGGCTCGAGCGTTGTTCGCCAAGGAGATGAAGGGCGATAAAGCATCCGGCAGTAGGAGTGATAGAGAAGATTCTCGCCCAGCAAAAAAGTATATCGCAGGGGAGGACGAGGACGAGGCTCCGCCGCGGTGGAAGTTTGACATCAAGAAAGTAAGATGTCATAAGTGCGGCGAGCTCGGTCACTTCAAGAAGGATTGCAAGAAATCGTCGAAGGAGAGGGCTCTCATCGCCCAGGAAGGAGATGACGGACCGATGATGCTGATGCTCGAAGTAACTGAGCTGAAGGATGATGAGGATCCTCCATCACCGGGTATGGAGATTGTGGCGCAATTGAATCACGATCTACCGTGTGTGGATCACGAGCAACGGAGTGTCCTGTTTCTGCGTGAAGCCACGTTTGAGGCAAGTGAAGCTTCAGAATCTGATCATGGCGATCTATGCGTTGGAATTTCACCTGCAACTCCGTCCGACAATAAGTTCTTCATGCTTGTGGTGGATGATCATAGTAAATACATGTGGATTGTGTTGCTGAAAAGTAAGAATCAAGCTCAACAAGCATTCGAGAAGATCAAGGAAGCTGAAGAGTTTAAGGTGGAGGCGAAGATAAGAGCTCTATGCATTGATCAGGAAGGCGAGCTTCATCAAACCGTGTTGACCATGGCACGGAGGATGATGAAGAGTAAAGGTTTGCCAGGAAATTTCTGGGGTGAGGCAGTCAATACGGTTGTGTATTTGCTGTACTTGGAGCCAAATGAGAGTGGAGTTGGTATGACTCCGTATGAAGGATGGTATGGATGGAAGACCTCGGTTGATCATCTTCGCACTTTTGGGTGCGTGGCGGATGACAAGACCGGCCAGCAGAGTACTCCAATGATCATGACAGGATATGAAGGCTCGAAGGAATACCGTTTGTGCAATCCTTATATCAATAAGGTGGTTTTCACGGACGACGTAGTCTTTGAGGAAGAGAAATCATGGAATTGGGGCTCCAAAGAACCAGAATATTCTGTTGGGTTTCGTAGCATGGAAAACAAAAAATTTCTATCGCATACAAACAAACAAGCCAAGATCTATCTACTAGATTGTAGCAACGAGTCGATGGAATAACTTACCCTCGAAGATTCCAAAGTGTTTAACGAGAGCGGATTCTCGTGGGTGATGTAGTCGTACTCTTCCCGATCTCAAGATCGCGTAGACGATCCTTCCAAGGCTTTATAGCGCTTCCATTCGGTCACACGTTCAAGATTACTCGTGAAGACCTTCCTCTCCTTGTTCTAGCAGCAAAGGAGGTTGTAGCACTCTCGCGATTCCGCAAGACAACGGCGTGGTACCGAAGTAGAGGGAGATCCCGAGGCTTCGCCTTAAGCGCCGAGCGAGTATGGTGGAGTATGAGAGAGCTATTAGTGGTCTAGGGTTTAGACACACCAATTAGAAGGATCTAAACCAAGGCTAGGGCAATTAGAAGCTCTAAACCAAAACGGCTCTAAATCGGAGGCTTTGGCTAGGGTTTAGATTAGAGGATAGGAACTTGTGTGTCAGAGGAGGGCCCCGCCTCCTTTTATAGGTGGAGGGGGCGGCCAGGGGAGGAGGAGTCCCTCCCAACTCGGCTTGGTGGAGGCGCCGGTTGGAGGAGGATTCTCCCAACTCGGTTGCCCCTCTTTCCTCTTCCTCTCTCTTTCTGTTTTAGCCGTTTGACTTTTCAAACTTGCTATTTGACTTTTCAGTTTAGGATTCAATTTAATCCTTCATTTGGAACAGCGAGAACACTTAGTACATGATGCAATCATTCCAATATGTAATGACACATTCATGTACCCCCTTCCCCTCCGGAGTGCCGGACATTCCGAACCTTCTAGAACATTCGATGAAAACAGGAATCATTCCCGAACTCCAAAGCAGGACTTTCCTTATATGAATCTTATTCTCCTGACCATTCCGGATCACCTCGTGATATCCGGATCCCATCCGAGACTCCGAACAACATTCGGTCTCTTTCTCATAATACCATAACTACTCAAACAACGTCAATCCTTAAGTGTGTCTCCCTACGGTTCGTGAATTATGCGGACATGATCGAGACACTTATCCAACAATAACCAATAGAGGAATATGGAAATTCATATGGCTCCCACATATTTCTACGATTACTTTGCGATCGAATGAACCACTTACATACGATACCAATTTCCTTTGTCTCACGATAGTTTACTTATCCGAGGTTATGATCAAGATCTATCTGCATACCTAGTTCAACCTCGTTACCGATAAGTACTCTTTTCTCGTTCCCGTGATATGTGATCCCTTGTGATCCAGTCACATGCTTGCAAGCTAATTGGATGACATTCCACCGAGAGGGCCCAGAGTATATCTATCCGTCATATGGATGGACAAATCCCACTCTTGATCCATGTGTTTCAACCAATACTTTCCGAACACTCAATGCCACCTTTATAGCCACCCAGTTAAAGTGTGGTGTTTGATGTCATCAAAGCATCCATCCGGTAAAGGTGATATGCATGATCTCATGGTCGAAGGAATTAGGTTACTATGTATCAGAAAGCATATAGCAATTGAACTATTGGAATGACTTGATCTTTATGCTACGCTTGTCTATAGGAGTATGTCCACCATATCATTCTCCTAACGATATGATCTTGTTGTTGATAACATCTCAATGTTCATGATAGGGAAACCACAATCATTAATCAACCAACAAGCTAGTGAAGTATAGAGGCTATACTAGAGACTTCAAATTAAGTTTACAAATCACACAAGTATCAATGTTTCCTTGTTAATACTATTATAGCATGAATGTAAACATTTATCATAAACACAAAGATATAATAATAACTACATTTATTATTGCCTCTAGGGCATATCTCCAACATTCTCCCACTTGCACTAGAGTCATCTAATCTAGATTACATGGTAATATACCGAACACCCATGGCAGTTTGGTGTTGGTCATGTTTTGCCCTCGGGAGAGGTTTAGTCAACGGATCCGCCACATTCAGATCTGTGTGTACTTTGCAAATCTTTATATCCCCATCCTGGATATGTTCTCGAATAGCGTGAAAGCAGCTTGATGTGCTTGACTTCTTGTGTGACCTTGGTTCTTGCGCATTGGCTATGGCGCCCATGTTATCACAGATGATAGACATTGGGTCCAGCACTAGGAATCACACCAGCTCTGTAATGAACTCTTTCATCCATATCGCTTCTTGTGAAGCCTCCAGCGACCATGTATTCCGATTCGTTGAAGATCTCGCCACAACGCTTTGCTTTGCACTCCTCCAGCTTCTGCACCATTCAAAATAAATACGTATCCAAATTGTGATTTAGAATCATCCGGATCGGTGTTCCAACTAGCATCGGTGTAACCGTTAACAACAGCCGTTCATCACCTCCATAAGAAAGAACCATATCCTTAGTTCTTCTCAAGTACTTAAGGATGTTTTTGATCATTGTCCAATGATCCAATCTGGATCACTTTGATATCTGCTAGTTAAACTAACGACATATGCAATGTCGGGTCTAGTACATAGCATGGCATACATTAGAGATCCTATGGCTGAGGCATAGAGTCTTACTCATCCTTTCTCTATCTTACGCGATGTCGGACTTTG
The DNA here is from genome assembly GCA_030063025.1 of Avena longiglumis. NCBI lineage: Eukaryota > Viridiplantae > Streptophyta > Magnoliopsida > Poales > Poaceae > Avena > Avena longiglumis. Next base: position 141,989,387 of record CP125974.1, read on the forward strand.
AGTTTTACTCAAGGTCGATTAGAAACATGGGCAAGAACCCTTTCTTGCTTTCTTCCATTCCAAACCTCTTTAGAACTTTGTCCAAATATGTACTGTGACAATGATATTTGGCGTTTGATCTATCTCTATAAATCTTTATGCCTAATATGTAAGCTGCTTCGCCAAGATCCTTCATTGAAAAACTATTATTCAAATATTCCTTGACACTATTAAGAAGGTCTACATCATTCCCAATCAACAATATGTCATCCACATATAGTATTAAGAATTCTGAGCTCCCACTCACTTTCTTGTAAATACAAGCTTCTCCATAAGTTTGTATAAAACCAAAACTTTTGATCACCTTATCAAAATGTTGATTCCAACCGGGATGCTTGCTTCAATCCATAGATGGACCGTTGAAGTTTGCATACCTTGTTAGCATCTTTAGGATCAAAAAACCTTTGGGTTGCATCATATACAACTCTTCATCAATATCTCCATTGAGGAATGCTGTTTTGACATCCATCGCCATATCTCATAATCATAATATGCATGATTGCTAACATAATCCTCACAGACTTTAGCTTCACCGGTGAGAAAGTCTCATCGTAGTCAACTCCTTGAATTTGTCGAAACCCTTTTGCGACAAGTCGAGCTTTATAGACGATAATATTACCATCAAGATCTGTTTTCTTCTTGAAAATCCATTTGTTCTCGATGACCTTCGGCCATCCGGTAAGTCCACCAAAGTCCATACTTGGTTTTCGTCATGGATCCAATCTCGGATTTCATGGCTTCTTGCCATTTATTGGAATCTGGGCTCATCATCGCTTCCTCATATGTCTCAGGGTCATCGGTGTTGTCCACCAACATGACACTCATAACGGATCATACCAATGCAGGTGGTACGAGTTCGTTGACCTCAGAGGCTCTGTAGCAACTTCAACCGAAGTTTCATGATCACCATCATTAGCTTCCTCTCTTATTGGTGCAGGCACCACAGAACTTCTTCGGTCTTTGCGCTACTGCAATTCGAGAGAAGGTTCGACAACCTCGTCGAGTTCTACTTTCCTTCCAGTCACTTCTTTCGAAAGAAATTCCTTCTCTAGAAAGGATCCATTCTTGCAACGAAGATTTTGCCTTGGATCTATGATAGAAGGTATACCCAATAGTTTCCTTTGGGTATCCTATGAAGACGCATTTTCCGCTTTGGGTTCAAGCTTGTCCGGTGTAACTTCTTTACATAGGCTTCAGATCCCCAAACTTTAAGGAACGACAATCTAGGTTTCTTCCCAAACCATAATTCATACGGTGTCGTTTCAACGGATTTAGACGGTGCCCTATTTAAAGTGAATGCGGCTGTTTCTAATGCATAACCCCAAAATGATAGCGGTAAATCTGTAAGTGACATCATAGAACGAACCATATCTAAGAGAGTTCGATTACAACGTTCGGACACACCATTACTGTTGTGGTGTTCCCGCGGTGTCAATCGTGAAAGTATTCGCATTTCTTCAAATGCTCGCCAAACTCGTAACTTAGATATTCACCTCCACGATCGAGCGTAGAAATTTAATCTTCTTGTTACGTTGATTCTCTACCTCACTTTGAAACTCCTTAAACTTCTCGAAAGTTTGGACTTATGTTTCATGAAATAGATATACCCATATATACTCAAGTCATCCGTGAAGGTAAGAACATAACGATAACCATCGGCGATGCTACACTCATTGGGCCACACACATCGGTATGTATGATTTCCAATAAGTCCGTAGCTCGCTCCATCATACCGAAAATGGAGTCTTAGTCATTTTCCCATCGGACATGCTTGAATCTTTCAAGTGATTCAAAATCAAGTGATTCAAGAAGTCCATCGGAATGGAGTTTCTTCATCGTTTCACTCCAATGTGACCAAGGCAGCGATTGCCACATATAGGTCGAATTATCGCTGATTTCAAGCGTTTAGCCTCAATGTTGTTGATATGTGTATTTCCACTATCGAGATTCAATAAGAATAGACCATCTATCAAAGGTGCATGTGCATAAAACATATTACTCATATAAATCGAACAACCATTATTCTCGACTTAAACAAAGTAACCGTCTACAATAAACAAGATCGATATAATGTTCATGCTCAACACGGGCACTAAATAACAATTATTTAAGTATAAAACTAATCCCGATGGTAGATGAAGGGGTAGCGTGCCGACCGCGATCACATCAACCTTTGATCCGTTTCCCACGCCGCATCACCTCGTTCTTCGCTAGCTTCCGTTTATTCTGCGGCTTTGTTTGAGTTACAAATATGAGCAAGCAGAACCAAGTATCAAATACCAGCACTACTACGAGTACTAGTGAGATACACATCAATAACATGTATATCGGATATACCTTTCTTCTTGATGTTGCCGTTCTTCAGATCCGCCAAGTACTTTGGGCAATTCCGCTTCGATGACCTTCTCCCTTGCGGTAAAGCACTCGATGTCGGGCTTGGGTCCAGCCTTGGTCTTCTTCGGCGTGGTAACTTTATTACCACCCTTCTTGAAGTGTCCTTCCTTAGACTTGCCTTTCTTGAATTTGGTGGTCCTATTGACCAACAACACTTGGTGCTCTTTCTTGATCTCCACTTACAGACTTTAACATAGCAAACAGTTACGGCAACTCTTTGTTCATGTTCGTCATGTTGTAGTTCATCACAAAGTTCTTGTAACTTGGTGGTAGTGATTGGAGGACACGGTAAATCCCCAAAGCATTAGGAATCACTATACCCAAGCTTTGAAGTTTGTTTGCGTGCCCAGACATCTTAAGCACATGCTCACTGACGGAGCTGCCCTCTTCCATCTTGCAGTTAAAGAACTTTTCAGAAGCCTCATAGCTTTCAATTGCCGCATGAGTCTCAAAAATCAATTTGAGATCCTCGACAATATCATATGGGTCTGAATTCTCAAACCTTTTCTGAAGCTCCGATTCCAAACCATACAAGATATCACACTGAACTATGGAGTACTGATTCTTACGAGCGAGGTAAACATTCTTTACTTCATCGGTAGCATCAACTGCAGGTGGGTCACCTAGCGGTGCATCCAGCACATAGGTCAAATTACCAGCTGTGAGGATAATCCTCAAATTGCGGAACCAATCCGCGAAGTTGCTTCCATTGTTTTTCAACTTTTCTTTCTCTAGGAACGCATTAAAATTGATGGTAGGGGCTGCCATTGATCTACAACATATTTGCAATAGTTTAGACTAAGTTTATGACAAATTGAGTTCAAATTAATGATGAAATTAAACTAGGTGAACTCCCACTCAAAACAACATCCCTCACATTGTTTTAGTGATCACACGAACCAAATCCACTACATCAACACCGATCATCACGAGAGTTGATATAGTTTCAATGGCGAACAATCGTCATGTTCATCATATCTACTATATGATTTATGCTTTACCTTTCGGTGATCCATGTTCCGAGACCATGTCTGTACATGCTAGGCTCGTCAAGATCAAACCTTAGTTTCTGCATGAGCAAATCTGGCTTGCTCATGTTGTATACACTTGCAGAATCTAACACACCCGATCATCACGTGGTGCTTCGAAACAACAAGCTTTAGCAATGGTGCTAACTAAGGGTGAACACTTTATGACTTGAAATTCATGTGCATGAGGGATCATCTTATAATGCTACCGTCGTCTACTAAGCAATACAAGATGCATAAAGGATTAACATCACATGCAATTCAATAATATGTGATATGATATGGCCTTTCTTCTTTGTGCTTCCGATCTCCATCTTCAAGCACGAACATGATCTCCATCATCACCGGCATTGCATCAAGGTCAATGATGCTTCTCCATGGTTGTCGTCCACCGGCTTCAACTATTACAACTACTTTGAATAGACACGCGGGTCTTAACATAAATTAAAGACAACCATATGGCTCCGCGGTTGCCAACTTACAATAAGGAACATTGCATACATCAAATATAATCACAATCATGGCCATATCACATCATTGCACACCCACCGCAAAACAAAGTTAGACGCCTCTACTTTCTTTGCATATTTTACGTGGTTTGGGGATTTCAATAAGTGTCGTTCTAACTTACGAACAAGAACCACAACATTGATACTAGCATTGTTGATCACCCGTTGTAAATTGGATCTTAACTATGCTAGGAGAAACAGGCACCCGCAAAGCCACTTATGCAATACAAGTTGCATGTCAAGCGTGGAGCAAGTCTCATGAACGATGTCATGTAAGGTTAGCCCGGGCCGCTTCATCCCAACATATCGCAAGATGCAAAGTACACAAGAAGCAATCGACAATAAAAGCATCAACGCCTATAATGACCATTGTGTTCTACTCGTGCAACAGATCTACATATAGACACGGCTCTGGTACCACTGTTGGGTTTCGTAGCATGGAAAACAAAAAATTTCTATCGCATACAAACAAACAAGCCAAGATCTATCTACTAGATTGTAGCAACGAGTCGATGGAATAACTTACCCTCGAAGATTCCAAAGTGTTTAACGAGAGCGGATTCTCGTGGGTGATGTAGTCGTACTCTTCCCGATCTCAAGATCGCGTAGACGATCCTTCCCAAGCTGCGTTTGGCGCTTCAGATTCGGTCACACGCGTTAAATTTTCGGCGAAGACCTTCCTCTCCCTTGTTCTAGCAGTGGAGGTTGTAGCACTCTCCTCGCGATTCCGGCAGCACAACGGCGTGGTACCGAAAGTAGAGGGGAGATCCCGCAGGGCTTCGCCTTAAGCCGAAGCGAGTATGGTGGAGTATGAGAGAGATATTAGTGGTCTAGGGTTTAGACACACCAATTAGAAGGCTCTAAACCGAAGGCTAGGGCAATTAGAAGCTCTAAACCAAAACGGCTCTAAACCGGAGGCTTTGGCTAGGGTTTAGATTAGAGGATAGGAACTTGTGTGTCTAGAGGAGGGCCTGCCTCCTTTTATAGGTGGAGGGCGGCGGCCAAGGGAGGAGGAGTCCCTCCCAACTCGGCTTGGTGGGCGCCGCCCGGTTGGAGGAGGGATTCCCTCCCCAACTCGGTTTGCCCCCTCTTTCCTCTTTCCCTCTCTTTCCTGTTTTAGCCGTTTGACTTTTCAAACTTGCTATTTGACTTTTCAGTTTAGGATTCAATTTTATCCTTCATTTGGAACAGCGAGAACACTTAGTACATGATGCAATCATTCCAATATGTAATGACACATTCATGTACCCTCCCCCCAGATCTGGGACATTCCAAACCTTCTAGAACATTCCCGATGAAAACAGGAATCATTCCCGAACTCAAAGCGGGACTTTCCTTATATGAATCTTATTCTCCGGACCATTCCGGATCACCTCGTGATATCCGGATCCCATCCGAGACTCGAACAACATTCGGTCTCTTTCTCATAATACCATAACTACTCAAACAACGTCGAATCCTTAAGTGTGTCTCCCTACGGTTCGTGAATTATGCGGACATGATCGAGACACTTCTCCACAATAACCAATAGAGGAATATGGAAATTCATATGGCTCCCACATATTTCTCTGATTACTTTGCGATCGAATGAACCACTTACATACGATACCAATTTCCCTTTGTCTCACGATAGTTTACTTATCCGAGGTTATGATCACGGTATCTCGCATACCTAGTTCAACCTCGTTACCGATAAGTACTCTTTTCGTTCGTGATATGTGATCCCTTGTGAGCCAGTCACATGCTTGCAAGCTAATTGGATGACATTCCACCGAGAGGGCCCAGAGTATATCTATCCGTCATATGGATGGACAAATCCCACTCTTGATCCATGTGTTTCAACCAATACTTTCCGAACACTCAATGCCACCTTTATAGCCACCCAGTTAAAGTGTGGTGTTTGATGTCATCAAAGCATCCATCCGGTAAAGGTGATATGCATGATCTCATGGTCGAAGGAATTAGGTTACTATGTATCAGAAAGCATATAGCAATTGAACTATTGGAATGACTTGATCTTTATGCTACGCTTGTCTATAGGAGTATGTCCACCATATCATTCTTCTAACGATATGATCTTGTTGTTGATAACATGTCAATGTTCATGATAGGTAAACCACAATCATTAATCAACCAACAAGCTAGTGAAGTATAGAGGCTATACTAGGGACTTCAAATTAAGTTTACAAATCACACAAGTATCAATGTTTCCTTGTTAATACTATTATAGCATGAATATAAACATTTATCATAAACACAAAGATATAATAATAACTACATTTATTATTGCCTCTAGGGCATATCTCCAACATATTCATCTTTTCACATCACGTGGGATCTTGAGTATGAAGAAAATATGGATTCCAAGCTTATCTTTGTTAGCAAATTTGGACCCAAAAGAGATTGAAGGCCTAGGGGATGCTCTAGGTATGGACACCAGGCCAGAAGCACTAGGGATACTCCCTGAAGAAAAAGTGTCCGGAGAAAAGGCTAGTCCGTGGTCAGAAAAAATAGAGCTAGAAGGTGTTGTGTTTAGCTCATCATCTGCTAGTACAGGAGGTGATGATCCACGTGAAGAGCTTGGGGCAAAGGAGTGTCCAGAAGTGCAAGAGCCATGTGATGTGGTAGCGAGTCAAGAAATTGGCTCTGAAATAGGCATACAGGATATGCTACATGTAGAGCCGTTGGCTCTAGGAGCTCTACGTGGAGGCACACAAGGTTTAAAAACTGAAGAAACAAGCGCGTTGTCGGATGCAGAAGAGTATGTCGCAGAACCTCCGACTGCACTGGAGATGAGACGACTACGACCGATGCAAGCACGCTTGCGAGACGTGATGGACTACTATCCAAAGAAAATTTTGGACGGTAAATTATCTGGTGAAGATGGAGTACGAAAATCAATGTTTGTTCATCAAGGAACCGGTGAAGATGTCATGGACGATATCGACAAGGAGGACGCGGAAAAGAAGGACGCGGACAAGGAGGGTCGACGTGAAGCCATGAAGAAGCCGACAAAAGTAAAGTCGGTGACATGGGTGCTAAGAAAGGAAGCGGCGAAAGTAATGTCGTGGATGACGCCCGCGAGGAGCAGCTGGCGCATTTAGGACCCAGGTCGATATAAAGAAGCACTTCGTGATTAGGGGGTGATTGTTAGAGTTAAACACGATGTGGTGTTTGAGTTCTTGTCCGAATAAGTGTAGTGTCCAGATAGTATACGTATATGTGTTAGACTAGGTTTTGGAGTAGTACACCGATTCCTAGTTGATTAGGTCCTAGTAGTGCATATATATATATATATAATATATATATATATATATATATATATATATATATATATATATATATATATATATATATACCTGACCTTGTAATCTTGTACCGGACAACACCGTGAGTTGAGTAATACAAGAAAAAAAGCAAGGCTCTACAAGAGCCTTTGGCAATCAAAGTTGTTTTGCGTGTGGGTGCGTGAGTGTACTAGTTAGATCAGAATCGATCGGCTAGCAGCACGTACATCTCGGCGGAAGTTATCGGATACATGTGTGTCGTCTCGTCGAAATTTACTCGTCGGTGTTATCGAAAAGTACTTGGCAGCGGGGCTGTGCTAACACCGATCGATTACAATCAACGCTTCAACCTGGCTTGATGCGCTCCGCCGACACGCCCGGAAAGCAGAGAAAGGGGGCACGCCGTGCGTGTGTTCGTTGCTAGCTCGCCGTGCGTGTGTTGAGAACATCTCCAAACAAAACACGAAGAATCTCATCCTCACCGTGCGTGTTCGTTGCTAGCTAGCTCTAGCTAGTCTTATTGTGTTCGGTGTTGAATTGTAATTTTGTGTTTGATTTTCGGTCTTGTTTGATCTTCTTTTGAGTGAAAAATCTGTTTTCGGCGCTGTAGTTTAGGCGCTTCTTTGCACGCGCTGTATTTTAGCGTTTCTGATAAAACAACACACGTCCGCGCGTGCTAAAAGTGTTTTCAGCGTGTTGCAAAATAATTTTACAGCCCTAAAATATAGAGGCTTTGATGAAGATGCATGGAGCCTTTGGTTCATACGATTTGAGATACGAAATCAAAGGAAGAAGCTAGCTTAAGTAGGCAACTAGTAGCCTCCGTCACATCAGGCCAATAACTCCTGTTGCTGCTGCAACTAGGACGATTTTCTGTGCAATCAGCCCTTTTCCTGCTACACGAGTAATCTTACTACCCATTGTGCTACAAGATATTTACCCCAATCATATTACTGATGCCTCTCAATCCTGCATGCACTACCCTATATCCAACATGCATAAATTGATGTTGTTAAATATGACTTTGGCGATGTTTTTCCGCTCTCATTTGTTAGGCTTAACATTGTGTTCTTTACTATATATAGTCCCCGATCTCTGTTGATGTACTGCTGGCTAGGGTAGTGCAAATTACCTCAATCAATTTCCAAGATTTAGATGTACCAGTTAGTAGGTACATGACATTAGGAATTCACAATTCCTAATGGGATTTTTTCTCCATGACTGCAAAGTTCTACGTGCATTTTTTATGTAATATTCAAAACAAAATATCTTTAGAACTATTTGCCCGAATTACATACTCCCTCCGATCCATAATATATGTTGCCGGCAACACTTATTATGGATCGGGGAGTAACTTTTTTAACTTTTGTGTTCCCCGTGTCAAGATTTTCGGAAAGGGTTCGGGTGAGGAGGAGGCGGTCGATGCGGGATTGATGGGCGACAATGACTCCTGGTTGAGGACTACGGGAGGATGCTCGGAAAATTTCAATGGTGTTCTTTGAAAAATGGTGTCTGCGACAAGTATTTCAGGCCAGAAGGAGTACCTAATTTAGGCAAGTTTTATAGTACCTTTTATTGGTCACCTATAGGCACCGGTACGGTTCCATCCGACGGCGTGGATAGATTAGGCCCAACTGGCCCATTAGCCATAATAGCCAGGGAAAAAACATTTGATTGTATAGAAAACAAAAGTCTGAACAACCACCCGTTCTTTCTCTGCCTCGTCTTCCGCACGACAACGCCGCTGCCTGCCGCGTGCACGTCGGCGGCGCCTCCTCCACCCACCACCCGGCCTGCCTGCCTCCTCGACCCCCCACCCGCCGCCGCCTCGTATAGCTCGCGCACCCCCACAGAAGGGCTGCCGCCGCCTCCCCCACCTTCCACGCGCCCACAGGAGTAGGGCGGCGCCGCCTCCTCCCCCCACCTGGCCTGCATCCTCGACCCCCTACCCGCCGCCGCCTCTTCCAGCTCCCACGCCCACATCCCACATTCCCTGCCTGCTGATAGCCGCCACCGACGCCACTCACACGACTCCCTGTGCATCTAGATCGCCGGAAGGTACGATTCTAGACGTTGTTTAGCTGCTAAAATAAATCCAGTTCTGTTTAATGGTCGAGTAGGAGCAACATAGATCTTATTTGTGTGTAAAACATTTTTGTGGTAGAATTCAAGTAGTATTACAAGTGTCCACCAGAATTATAGAAGAACATAATACTAAGTTGCTATCATGTCTCAACCATTCTGTGAGAGCCAAGATTATCTTTTAAGTAGATTTTGTATGTCAACAATTGTTCAGATTCTATTAGATATACCTGAGTCTAATGATTTTTTAATAACTCGGCCCTGCCACTGACCTACTCCTAGATAGTGACATTTAAATTTGTCGACATCCACTCAAATAAGCATCCATCGTATGTCTTAAAGGAGATTACCCCTATTTGTTTGTTTGTAACATGTAACAAATAGAGATGCAAGAGCCTATCGTTTCTTGGGGTGAACAAGTTCTTGATGCACAAGTATATGAGTGTTCTTATACAAATTAAAATTACTTTCATATTAGTAATTTATTCTCTTTAGGAGAATTGGAGGCCATTAAGTAGTTGTTGATGATACCTTTGTTTTGTTGTAAAGTCATATGTAAGCATAATCGTAAGTGGTCCCTTGCTGGTCTAGTATTCTAGAGACTTTGATTCATAAATAGAATCAGGAACTGAGTGTGTAATATTGTTTCCTTTATATTTAAAATTCCAGTCCGTCTCTACAATAGCGCATAAGCTACCTTTTTTCTTCAGATGTTGTGCTAAAACATAGAAGAATCAAGTCTGACATTACTATGCTGGATTAGTGCATCCGTAAGTGTTGCACTTTAGTTCTCCCAAATTTCTTTGTTTCCATGCCATACATTTGATTTCTTTTACATTCATTTGTCAGGTAGACATGATCATTCCATGGTACAAAGCAAATAAAACTTACATGAAGATAGGTTATTGGCATAAACTATTTAGATTCATCGACTAACCTTACATCTTTAGGCTGAAAGGCGATAAATAACCAGAAGTTGCTAGTGTAAATTATTACTGAGATGACAATTTTACTCTGATCGTCTAATTGACTAGTAGCATGAATCATACTTTGATGATGTCAATTTCCAGACATGGATGGTGAAGGAGATGGCTTGAAAGGGGGTGATGAGTTTTACCGCATTGTTAGCAAGACCTTCAGGAGTGAGGAGTGAGGATTCCGGTTCTATAATGAATATGCAAAGGTCAAAGGGTTCAGTGTTAGAAAGGAAGAGGTGAAATACTTGTTGGGCACCAGGACACGTTTCAGGCGGCTTTACACGTTTTTCAAGGAAGGGGGCGAACTTTGAAAGACCTGACCTGAAAAGAACTCAAAAGGCTCTTACTCGGTGTGGACGCAAATCTCATTTAGAGATCAAGTTGAGTGTGGCTAAGTGAATGGTTCGTGAAGAAGTTTGAGGATGAGCATAACCATACACTCTCTAAGGAAGGCGAATTTGCTTACTTGTACTCTCACCGTAATATGACAGATGGACAGAAGGCTGATGTACTTTGTTACTTACAAGGACGGCTCCCAGTTTGCGTTGATACAAAAACTAGGTTGTGCACATACTATTGATGTAAAATTTCTGGACCTTCGGCACATATTATTATATGATAGATATATTTTTATTTCGAGTTGATTAGATGATATGGTTGCATGATAAAGCTTCACTTTAATACGAAAAACAGTGATGTCTGAATGTAAACAGAGGAGCATGATGTCTGAATGTAAACAGAGGAGCATGATGTCTGAATGTAAACAGAAAGTAGATTTCTCTGTCATCCCAGGAGGCAAGATGTCTGAAGGACGGCGGTATTTCAGAGAAGCATGGTGAAGTATTTCTTTATAATAATATCTTACTAAACATTACAGCAGAATCCACTGCAAGAAGATGTGTCATTTTTTTACAATGTTCAGAATAAAATAATGTCATATTCAACCAGCCCATTGCTTAACAGCAATCTAAAGATTCGGAAGAATGTTCTCGTAAAAAATAGATACCACACATGTTTACATATCGGCCAGACATTGCCTAAACGTACTAAACACACTTTTGTAGAGAACAAAAACATGCTACTGCTACTGTTAATGATCATGAACAATGAAACTGGATGTACTAGCTCCTTCGGTGAAACTTAATTGACGAGCAACCGGCAATGATCTATGCTATCCCCTGGGCTTGAAGCAAATATTGTATATTCACCCCGGACAGGCGGAACAAAGGTAGTGGCAGAATCATTCAAAACCAGAGATCGCTATGTCAGAAAACAGAATGAAATCAGCTTGCTCGCCGGCGTCAGTTCCATACGGTGGCCTCAGGCACCATAGCGGGCTCGCCCGCCGGCGCGTGCGTGCTTCGGTTCCACGACACGCTGCGCTCCACCTGCCCCGCGTCCGCGAGCGTGCTGGCCGAGAGAGGGAGGTGACCACTCACCACGAGCCCAACTGTCCAAGTACAAGGCGCCGGTGGCATCGAGATCCGGCGAACAATTACTTCCGTGAGGCCGCCACAGCAGCGCCTCGCCGCCGTCCCGGATTTCTTGCCCGCCCAAACTCCTCCGTGAGGCCGCCGCAGTAGTCGCCTCCGTCCCGGACTCGTGCTCGCCCAAGTCCCACGCGCCGGTGGCCGGGAGATCCATCGCGTCCTAAATCCTCCTTCAGGCCGCCGTAGAAGCGCTTCGTTTCCGTCCAGGACGTCGTGCTCTCCTGCCGGAGACAAGGCCGTGCCCGCGTACATGGAGCACAGCGGCGGCAGGGTCGCACGGTGGCATCGCGGTTTGGTGTCATAGAAGTTTTTTTTTCACTATCAATGGGCTCTATTGGGCCGGGCCAATCTTTCGAACGTCCGGGATTTTGCCATCGCGAGGTCAGCAGTAGGAATCGTACTGGTGCTCTTTTCGGCACCAGTATAAACGCTTGTGGTCCATTGGATTAACTAAAATAGATGGCTACTGTTTATTTAAGGGTACCACAAAATGTCTCTTCGGCGGCGGCTCCGTGTAGGCAGGCCTTGTGGGAGGTGGAGGCGGCGGCAGTGTCCCTCCTCCTGTCGGCGGGGTGGGTGGTGGAGGGGGCGACATCGCTCCTCCTGTAGGCGGGTGGGGGTGGAGGACGAAAGCCGGGTGCGGGAGTGGAGGAGACGGCGGTGGCGTCCGTCCTCCTGATGGTTGGAGGGGGTGGAGGAGGCAGGCCAGGTGGGGGATGGAGGCGGCGGCGGAGTGCCTCCTCCTATGTGCGTGTGGGAGGTGGAGTAGACAGGACGAGTTAAGGTGGAGGAGGGCGCCGGAGGCTCCGTGCACAGGCCAAACGGCAGGTGGAGGCGGCGGCCGAGGGCGGCGTCCCTGTGTGGGAGAGGACGAACCCATGGTGTTTTTTTTTTAGATATTACGGCTAATGGGCCTGCTGGGCCTAATTTACATGAAAAAATAGGAGCCGTCGGATCAATTCATACTTGTCCCTCTGGGTGACAAGTAAAAGGTACGGTAAAACTTGCCCCGCCGAAAGGTACGATTGTTTCCTTCACTTCCCGTTGGTTGCCAACGATTGTGCCAAGTCCAAAATTCAGCTAATTTCTGGTCTTAAAATTCAAAATTTGAGCTTCATTAGAACTGGTCAGAGCAGGACCTTGTAGAGAGGAACATACATCTAAATAACAAAACGTATGGACATGGAAGGTAGTCCGCAGCCTAGGGCATTTCGGTTTCAAAATTATGATAATACTAGTGTTGCTGAAAGTTTGCATAAGATCTTAGAAACAAGTCATGACTCATGACCAAGAACTTGGTGCAGATGGATTGTCTGATGACTAGAAAACAATATAGAAAGAATAAAGCTTCAGAATTCAAACTGTCTCACAAATCAATGGACAAGCTTCAGATGTGTAGCATTTGGACAGTAGCAGGACAAGAAAGTGCTAGTTTGGCAACCAGATCAATTTAAAATATTTAAGCCGTACCACTTCCAGCTGTTCTTGACAGAACAGGGTATAGCACTCTAGTTGCAAGACTGAAAACTCACATTGTATCCAGATTTATCTGCCAATTTTGTTTCTGGTATACTATGTATATTATTTACTGTCTCCTCTTCTTTATATACCAGGCGGTTTGTGATTTCAGGAAACAAGCAACAAAGTCTGTGATACTCTTCTGCAGCTGTTTGAAAAGATGATTATTAAAAGATAAACAACCGTGGTTCAAGTCTGTGACTGATGGGTTACTCCTCTCAGTTTCACCCCAAGAGATGTAGACAAACAAATCAGCTCCAGACAACAACTTGATTCCAAGGCATCCGCAGTTACACACAAATCATCTAGTTAGAACTTATTACTACAGAGATTGATACTACAATCAAACTTATTTGTCAGCGTAGACCCCTGTTGTAAGTCATACAAAGAGATATAGTGAAGTTGAACTGCTTGTAAACATGATATGATCCTTTGAAAATTATATGTTTAGTTGAGCATATAATTTCATGCTTAGTAGGGTGTCAGCTTATAATTTATATGTTCAGCCCTGTTAAAACACCAATATATGAGCAGAAGTTTAGGACATTGCTGGGCGTTTGGTTCCCATAGACTTGCCATCTCAAGGTGTACCAAAACAACTATAGTATCTTATATAATTTTGTTGTGTTGGGTATCTTGTATAATTATCTTGTATAATTTTGATTTGAAGCAAGTGGGATGCGCGATATTTTTTTCTGTATTCTGTAATGCAAGAGGGAGTCTGGTTATGCATTTCGAACAATTGGGAACATGGTGCTGATGTCCGATTTGGGACCAGGATACCTTTTTTTTACTTGGGGACCAGGATACCTGATATGCCACTTGTACGATATGAATATAGAACATTGCAAGTATATGATGCTTTAGAAGGAATAATCGATCACCCGAGAGATGGGGTGTTTTTTTTTGGTTTTAAACAAACCACACACTTTCTAGACCACCTGGAGATCCAGATGGTAAATCTCAGATGTGGACCTACTAAATCTTAGACATTGGATTACAAAGCTCCTGGTATCATGAAATGTACCATCCCGTCTCTGCAACAGTATACTATATTCATTTAAAAACACTAAATGAGAAATTGAAAATAATACCAGTCTTAAAAAACACTAAATGAGCAATTGAAAATAATATCAGTCTAGTAGGATTACAGATGATATGCCATTACATTGATGTCTGCTGGGAAGATGTCTGGAAGTGAAATGAAGCGATCTGAAAAGATAACTAGCTAGCGGAAGGTTACAAAGGCAAAATGTGCTACCTGAAACATAAACGAGTTCCACAAAAGAGGGCGTGTAGCTCATGTATGCTCAGTTCAGAACTGTCTAATCTAAGTGTTGGTTCTAAATTACAGTAATAAAATGTAATGATACAAGAAAATGTTATTTCAATACTGCATATCTACATAGTGGGAATAATATTCGAGCTACATACAAGACTAGAATGCATTTATCTTCTAGTATCTTGCTATGTGATATATCATGGCATGTGTGCTTCTCCTTGTAAACAAACAGTTCTGAACATACAGAGTCAAGTTTGTTCTCTAATTGCTAAATTTACTGTTCTTTCTCATTCACAAGATAGACCAATGAAGCCAATGCATCTTGTAAATATTAATTGAAGCCGTTGTGCAGTAGTTGACCATCTCTTCAGCGTATTGTTGAAAAGATCCTCCTGGATTGACAAACTACAACCCTGCATACATTAGTAAAAGCAGACAAAAAAAACATGAACTTATGCACCAGCATATATTATCACTTCCAACCTCTACTCTTCTATTATGAGGAAGTTTCATCAGGTCAATTTAAACAGCAAGTCAAATAAGAAGAAACATGTCACTTATATCACATATGGATAGTTTCCAACTAGTCAGAAACTCAGAACCATGTAACTGATATTCAGAAGCACAAGCTAAACTTCCAGTTATTGCACTGTTCTAGCTTAAACAACAAACATAAACTGCTAAAATAGGTGGAGAATAGACAGCACCAATTGAACAATAAAAGATAGAAAAACACACTTGTAACCTGAAGGTGCATGTGCAAGAATAATGCGTGATTTGTTCTCAAGCCGTGCAGCTTCAAGATGCATGTAATCATGAAACTGATCTTGTAATCACGAAACTGATCATGTAAGCACTTGCAGTAGGACCTAAAGAGGTTTAGATGCACAAATTTAAATACATTGTTTTTTTCAAGAAGTAATCATGGTGCTACAGTTGAATGTTCAGAATAATTCTACTATTTAATTTTCGAATAAACCTGACCAAATGATACAAATATTCGCTCTACCAGATGAATAAATCAGAATCGATTATTATCATTGCCTAACAGGACAATATGATGGATAAACTTATAACATAAACATTCATATCTAAGAAATTATGTTCAAAACTATAGACAAGTCAAAATCCATGTTGGCTCAATTGCAGAACAAACACACTTTTGGAGGCATGAAGTTAACAGTAACAGAAACATAAAAATCAGAACTCACCAGCCTTACGGTACCGCTGCAATGCTGCACACCTCCTTGCCGCCGTCAATGTCACCCTGCTTCATTCCCTGCCGCATATGCTCAACCTCGACACAGTGTTGTCCATGGATGGCACCCTCATCCATCCCCACTTTGCCTACTTTGAAGCCGCCGTCCATTCCCCACCTCGCCGATGTTGATGCCGCCCGCTTCCTTCTGCGAGCATGACTGCGGCCAGAAGTCGGCGAAATCCACCTCATGAAGGGTTGGACCTGCGCCACGACCTAACGGATTCCACACTAGCAGCTGGCGAGGTGCTGCCTGAGGGACAGAGTTTGCGGCGCCCGGGCAGAAGGCGACTGCCCTGTTCCAAATCTGCCCCGACCCCCTGCAGCTCCACCGCGCCGTCTTCCGCATCCCTCTCTATTTGCGGTGGTGCTTACACAACAGAGGTCGTTGACCGCGATCTTGCGTAGGCGGCACCGACGCCGTGCTGAGGTAGACCGCCATGGACGTCCAGGTCGGTGATGCTCGTGCAGCCATGGTTCCTTAGCGCGGAGAGAGGGACGGCGCGTTGACGAGCTACTACGCCAAGAACGGGACAAGAACTCAGCGGCGGCGGGGCGGCACGGCGTGCGGTGGTGGCCATCGGGGTGGAGTTTGGGGTTGACACACCAGCAGCGGCAGGTCGTACACATCAATGGGCTCTATTGGGCCAGGCCTCTCCAGTGGGACGTGCGGGTTTTTGCCATCACTAGTCACCGGTATGAATGGTACTGGTAGTCATTTTGGGAGCAGTATGAATGCTTACGGGCCATTGGATTTTCTTGAATGAATGGCTATTATTTACTTAAAGGGTACCACAAAACATCTCCTAATTTAGTATATATCTCTCATACAAAGTGATCCCAAACTCACCTAATTTAATACCACTATTTGTTAAAAGAGTCACCCCAAGCATCCATATGATAGTGTTTGGACCATCCCAATCTTCTTTTTGTTACCTATTTGGTCTTTCTCGGAACCTTTGAGAAATGAGAATGACAAGATCTGTTGACAGAACTACCTGAACGAACATGTGCATATCGTGTAAAAAATAACAGTGCGGCTTCATCAAGCGTACGTGCTCTGAGTTTGAGAACCATGATGATGCTGAAGTAGCTAGTCGTACATGCAATGGGAAGCTGAGTTTGAGAACCATCATGATGATGAAGTAGCTACTCGTACTTGCAATGGAAAGCTCAGGGTCTGAAACTTGTGTCATGAAACCTCAACTGACAAGAAGTCTCTCTTCCTCGTTCTCCTATGGAATTTTCTTCGAATATAGTCTATTTCTTCAAATCTATTGCAACCATCACTTGTAGTAACACTCTTAGTATTAAACGTTTGGTTTATACAACTTGCGATACAAGACTAGTGGAAGGAACTCTTCTGGAAGTTCCTTTAGCAAGTAGTGTTTGGGCACCTAGTAGCCTTCATCAAATCGTGTCAACCACAATAGCTTCTGCAACAATTAGGCACCGAACAGCTACATGAGAAATCTACCTTTGCATTGTGCTGCAAGATATATACCTGCACCAGATTACCGATGCCTCTCAACCCTACATACGCTACCCTATACCACAACATGCACAGATTGATATTCATATACGTAGGAATTTGGTAATGGTTTTCAGCATTCGTTAACATTCTGCTGTTTACTATATAGTGCCCGATCTCTCTCGGTGTACTTCTGTGACAACTAGGGCTGTGTGCAAATTATCTCCATCAATCTACAAGATTTTGATGTACCAGTTGGTAGGTACATGGCATACATGACGTAGTCGGTTGTCTTAAATCGACAAGGCTCACGCATACCTATATATTAATCTAATTTGAACATGATGGAGGGGGATTGTGAATTAATAGTTAGGCAAGAAAATAGTAGTTGATGACATGGATGAGTTAGAGGGAAGAAAAATGGGAGTAACTGTTGGTAGTGTTAGGAATAGACAACGTATATTCCTCTGGGGGCCGAAGGCCACAATATATAATACAGGTACATGGCAAATATGCAGGAAGCCCCCTAACATATGGGGGAAATACAATATACAAATATATACATCTAACACCCCCTCCCCCCCTCCCCCACCCTTCCAAACTCATGGTGGATCCACAACACTGAGTTTGGAGAGTAAGAAATCATGCTGCGCTCTGGTCTGGGCCTTCGTGAAGAAATCCGCCAACTGTAAATCTGAAGGCACATACTGAAGCGCAACAACTGAAAGCACGTGTATAGAAAGCATCAACACCAATATGCTTGGTAAGCTCATGCTTGACCGAATCACGTGCAACACTAATAGCACCTGTACTGTCAGATAAAACCAGACTGGGTGTGGTAATAGAGACCCCAAAATCCGCAAGTAACCACCGTAACCAGGTCACGTCAGCAGTCAACAAGGCCATAGCACACAACTCAGCCTCAACACTCGAACAGGAAACCGCTATCAGTTTCTTCGTCTTCCAAGCAATGAGCGAACCACCAAGAAACACACAGTAAGCAGAAAGTGAACGACGATCCGAAGGA
The DNA here is from genome assembly GCA_030063025.1 of Avena longiglumis. Taxonomy (NCBI): domain Eukaryota; kingdom Viridiplantae; phylum Streptophyta; class Magnoliopsida; order Poales; family Poaceae; genus Avena; species Avena longiglumis. The sequence continues at coordinate 142,007,749 of CP125974.1, forward strand.
TCACTCGCCCACGTGGCGTCCGAATAGCACTGGAGCTGGAGGGAGCTGGAACGAGGAAAGAAAAGGCGACGAGTGACCGTACCACGAAGATAACGAAGAAGATGACTATAATGAACAGTGGTAGGAGCAGAAACAAACTGACTCAGAATATGAACAGGATAAGAGATGTCAGGACGAGTGACAACAAGATAAACAAGGCTCCCAACAAGATGACGATAACGCGTCGGATCAGAAAGAGGATCACCATCAGTAAGGTGAAGCTTAACATTAAGCTCCATAGGGGTCTCAACAGTGCGCTCATCCCCAAGAGCAGCACGAGCAAGAAGATCCTGAATATACTTTTCCTGAGAGATGTAAAAGCCATCAGAAGTGGAGGAAACCTCAATCCCAAGAAAGTATCGAATAGGACCAAGATCAGTCATAAGAAACTGATCACGAAGACGAGCCTTAACAAAGGCTATATACTCAGGATCATCACCGGTAATGATCATATCATCAACATAGAGAAGAAGAAGAGTGCGTCCACGAGGAGAAGTGTGAACAAACAACGCTGGATCATGAGCACTAGGGGAGAAACCAGCAGCTGTCACTACAGAAGCAAAGCGCTCAAACCAGGCACGAGGAGCCTGTTTGAGGCCATAAAGAGAACGTCGAAGACGACAAACCATCCCCTCAGGAACAAAGTACCCAGGAGGAGGCTACATATAAACCTCCTCACTCAACTCACCATTGAGAAAGGCATTATAAACATCAAGTCGGGACAGACCCGATGTCGAATGTATAACAAAGAAGAAGAGTACGCACAGTGGTCATATGAGCGACAGGAGCAAAGGTCTCATCATAGTCACGACCATGCTCCTGCTGAAAACCACGAGCCACAAGACGCGCTTTATAGCGCTCAAGAGATCCATCAGAGCGAGTCTTAATCTTATAGACCCACTTACACGTGATAGGACGAACACCAGGAGGAGGAGAAACAAGATCCCAGGTGCCAGTGCGCTCAAGCGCAGCAATCTCCTCGGCCATGGCCAGCTGCCATTCAGGATGATGCTCAGCATCCCGATAAGAGGTCGGCTCGGAGGCAACAGAAAGACCATACTGACTAGGAGAGTAACGGTTGGGGGCATGACGCAGCAGTGAGAGGGAAGATCATCAGAGGAAGACGACGCAGGAGACGACGATGAAGAAGAGGGAATATGAGAGAAAGACTCCGGAGAACGAGGAGAACTAGACGGAGCAGAAGAGGACGGTGTCGAAGAAGAGACATCAGGGGGAGGAGATCCTGAAGAAGACACAATAGGGGTAGAAGGGAGGTGTGTCAGGGAAGAGAAGAAAAGAGATATCTTCCACCGGGTAAGTACCAGCGGTGGGACGAGGATAGAAAGGACGCGTCTCATCAAAAGTAACATCACGAGAGATACGCATCCGACGACCAACAGGGTCCCAACAGCGATAGCCCTTATGCTCATCACTGTATCCGAGGAAGACACATCAATCGGTGGCGGTCGGTTTGTGCGTCAGGAGCAAGGAGAACATAGCAAACACAACCAAACAAGCGAAGCATGGAGTAGTCTGAGACCGTCCAGGAGGCGCCAAGAGGATACCACCACAGCGGAAGGCTGAATATTGATGATGAGGTAAGCCCGTAGCGACATTTCGTAAATGCGGCGGAGAGAGGAAGCAATCATCATAGCGAGTGGTCTCAAGAAGATGGCGATGCTTACGCCAAGAACGCCATTCAGGCATGTGCGCCAGACAGAGAATCGAGCAAGAGTGCTGCCGGCAAGAACACCTCGCAACATCCGGGAGATATACTCACCAAGCAGAATCGACGAAACACACGGATGAGGGTAGAATATTGAGTACGAACCATGGCCGCAAAACACTGATATATGGAGAGCACCTCACTACGAGAGCGCATAAAATACAACCAAGTGTACCGAAAAAAATCATCGATGAATAAAATATAGTATCGATGGCCCCCTTTCGAAGCGAAGGAGCGGACCCCAAACATCGGAATGAACTAAATCAAAAGGTCGCTGAGATACGACGCTAGTAGGATAGGAAGCTGAATCATTTACCCAACCTACAGCCGACAATGCAAAGACCCATCTCCGAGATGACCCCGAAGACCACGATGAACTAATGACGATAGGCGAGAGTCACAGAGGTGACCAAGACGATGATGCCACTCTGAAAAGAGCTGGTAGTAGAGGCGACAACGAGAAGAACCGCGGATGAAGTGGCAAGGAAAGAACACGGCCGCCTAACTCCCAAAGACACGAAGAGTCACGATGCGAGGGCCAGCTCAACCAGGCCTGGGTGCGACGGTCTGAACAACACAAGAATCAAGATCAAGAATGACGCGACAACCGTAGTCGATGGTGGCTAGCAGAGAACAGATTCATCTTAAGAAGAGGGACATGAGAAATATCAAGAACAAAAAAGAAGAAGTAGAAAGGGTGCCCCGACTAAAAACAGGGAGAGAGGTACCATCAACCGTAAAAACACGGACATGAGAAGGGAGAGAACGAAGAGCGGACAAAAAAGAAGACTCAGAGGTCATATAAAAAGAAGCTCCAGAATCCAGATACCACGAAGACGTACCTGACTGTGTAGAAGGTGGTGGTCGACAAAGTCTGAAGAGTCGATCCACAGATCCAAGAAGTGCCGTCGAAGAAGAGCCCGTGAGCGAAGCGGACTGAAGACTCCTGATAATGTCCTGATCAGAGAGAGCAACTGCTGAAGATCCGGAAGAAGCCGACTGAACACGAGCCTGGTGCTGCTGACGTAAACTGGGGTCCCATGTATAACAGGTGGCCCAAGTGTGACCATCCCTGTTGCAGTAAGAGCAGTGACAAAGAGAACCACGGCGACCCTGACCACGAGCCTGCTGATGCTGACTCGACCACGAGGTCTTTGCTGCCGACCACGCCCCGACACGGAGGAGTGGGTAGTATCGGCGGCGTGACAGGAACCGCGACTGAGTCGAGGGAGCAGACGGTAAAGGAGCACCACGAGTAGCAAGCGCAGATGGAACCGCAAGAAGACCAGCACCACGGAGACGGGTCTCCTCAGCCCGAAGCTTAGACAACACCTCAGAGAGCGGAACACGACCACGAGCATTCAGCTGAGCACGCCGGCTCAAACTCTGGCGAAGCCGAGACGAAACTCATAGATGCGGTGAAACTCAAGTCCGAAAGACATCTGGCAGACGAGCACGTGCCACAAATAGCAAGACGGAGAGAATCAAGACGCCAGATAGCAGCACTGAGTATAGAACTCATCAATAGTAGAATCACCTGGGAGAGCATGCTCTGGCGAACCACAGACAGTAAAAGCATCCCAGACGGTGATAAGGCCGACGAAGATGGGCCCACCGGCGGCAAAGAGGGAGACTCATGAACTCAGCGACATCTTGGGCGAGAACACTAGAGGTGAGAACAAGACGAGCATCCTCATCAACCCATTGAGTGTAAGCGGTCGGGCGTGTCGATAGGCCTCAAGATCGGAAGAGTACCGCTTGAACTTCAGGTCATAAGCGACAACGAGTATCATCAAGACTGGCGGCATCCTTGGCCTCTGAGAAGCATCAAGACCGAGAACAATCGGCGTCGGCGGAAGAGGAGCCACAGGAGCGAGGGGGCACGGACGGGGAGACCTCGCCGGAGAGCACACCCCAAAGACGGAGACCGCGCATGTGAACGCGCATAAAGGCAGCGAAATCAGGATAATTCGCGCCATCGAAGATCACCGGGCAGCGAGGAATCGCTACATAACCCGAGGAAGAAGACATCTCTCTCTCACTATTTTTTTTAGATCTGGCGAAACAAGAATCGGCACTCAGATCCAATCAGAGGAACTCGTCGACGAGAGAGCAGGTGGGGGCCGGGCCGGAAGTGGCGGGCGAACAACCGGCAGGAAGCAGGACGGGCGGACGTGGCGGGCCAGCGTCCTGTGGTCGAAGTGACTTGTCCACGCACGTCGGCAGGCGTCTCCCGCTGCCCACGCGAGGAAGCGATGGAGAAGCGAGGCTTCATGAGCCCAGCAGTGGAAGGCAGCTGCCGCACGAGGCAGTGCACGTCGAGCGAGATGTCGCCAGCGGCGGCAGGCGGTCTGCGGCGGCAACAGGCGGTCCTGGGCGGCGGGTGCGGGCGGAATCTCCACGGGAAGTTGACGACGGGACAGAACTAGTCTGAAACGGATCTGGATTGGGACACAGATCGGTCCAGATCTGAGACGGCGACCGATTCAGATCTGAAACAGAGCAAAACGGGTGGCGACCGGCGGCGACGACGCCGGCAAGGCCGGCGACGACAGGGACGGTGGCGGCCGACAAAGTTGAGAGGGAGATGACGGAGCTAACGAGGCTCTGATACCATGTTAGGAATAAACAATGTATATTCCTCTGAGGACCAAAGGCCACAATATATAATACAGGTACATGGCAAATATGCAGGAAGCCCCTAACATATGGGGGAAATATAATATACAGATATATACATCTAACAGGTAGGATAATCACTTCTATAAGATCTACATATCTGAAGCCTCAGACCATGAATAGTCACATGTAAGAAAATCGAGCATACAAGGCTAAGAGTCTCTTAAGAAAACGAGCTGCAGCCCAGCTTGAGGGATCTTCAAGACAGCTATTGTTAAAAGAAACAATCACACCAGATTGCAATGTCTGAATAGGACATCCTAGTGCGGAAATCCACTTTGGCTCATAGGTGTATGTGCATTCATGGGCTAAAAAACATATTTCTAAATGTTTATTTAAAAAAAAGTCCGGTTGTGCATCTAGACATTCTATGTTCATCCATAAAGTTTCATGAAAGAAAGAAATTTTTTCTTGTGTAAAAAAATACAATGTTCGGTGGTCCGAAATATCTTTTCATGAGACAATATTTATCTTAATTACATTGATCGAAAAAATATTTTTGAGGCACAACTTTGTGGGAGAACATAGAATGTCCAGACATGCACCAGATTTTTTTCCATAATTTTTAACATTTTAAAATGCAATTTTCATAATAAGTGCATTTAGACATATGAGCAAAAACACCATGTCTCTTCCTGGTGGTCATATGAGTTAGCAACTTAATTTTCTCCTTGAACCTGCTTCTCCACATGTACAAAGTACTACTCCGATAAATATGAAGTCATTGCGTTGTATCCATATTGAGTACAAACCGTGGCTGATTCTAATACGTATGAAGTCATTGCGCTGTATCCATATTGGCCATGTCACTAGGATAACGATGTCCATATAAGAAGGCTCCTGTAATCAAGAGTAAAGAAATTTTCCCTCCGAAGAAGGACTCTTGTATTCAGTCTCATGCATCAGATACAGGAAAAAGACCTTGTGCTTGTTGAAGTGTATAAGTGGATTGCATTAGCCATTTCTATCAGTTCGGACTTTTGGTTTCGTTGGCTAGTGCATGAAGCTTGACATGGTATCAGAGCCTAAGGTCTCGAGTTCGAGTCCTGGCTTTCGCAATTTATCCTAAAATTGTTGTTAACCCCTCTATGTCCATGTATAGGTCTCTTGAGTCATACGCGAGTTTCGCGCGCCGTCGCTCTCTTCCGGTTGCACGTGCTGACTTCTCCCCGTCACACGTGAGAGGGGGTGTTGAAGTGTATAAGTGGATTGCACTAGCCCTTTCTATCAGTTCGGACTTTTGGTTTCGTTGGCTAGTGCATGAAGCTTGACACTGCTTACTTTGACAGCAAGACTTCAACATCTAGGAGATTTCTTTGGGGACGACATGAGTTCCTAATACTAGTATTTTGTAGGCAGATGCCACATGCAATTTGATATTTCTGCCTCTGAAACTCCATTTGTCATCCTCTTGTTGACAATTTGTTGACTATTCAGCAGATGAGCTTCCTCAGATTGAAGTAAACGAAACAAAATGACAATCCCTGCTGCAATAGCAATGGCTTCTGCAACAAGTAGGACTCTAGCTGCTACATGAGTAATCTACTCACTAGTGGAAAAAAGGCTGCATGCATCACTCCATGCAGAGGCCAGGGCTATGTCTCCATTTCGAAAAAAAAATGAAAAAAATGCCTGTTATCCCGGCTCGTAAGGGGCTTTAGTCCCGGTTGCACAACCGGGACAGGAAAATCAGGACTAAATCCCCTCCCTCCTTTAGTCTCGGTTGTGCTGCCAACCAGGACGAAAGGGGATCCACGTGACCGCTGTCTGAAGCGAGGGGGAGCACCATTCGTCCTAGTTCATATTACGAACCGGGATCGATATTTCTCTGCCGCGGCAACATTTTGGACACTTCGATCGGCAGAGAATTTATCTTATATTTTTCCATTTATTTATTTCCCATTTATTGTTTTCCTTTTTATTTTGTGTTTTGCACTCAGCAATGAAGGAACCATTGTATTACACAACATCGTCATGAATATAAAGATCGAAGTGTCAAACATATTACATACGGTACACGAGTCTCATGCATATATATAACACAATCTCTTTTATGATCCCTATTCCACTATCAATATCTCCTGATAGTATTCTTCTTTTGGATCTAGGACCTCTGCATCTAAGAATCCAACCAATTCCTCTTGAATTGCTCGTATGTGATCCTTTGGTAGAATACTGTCCCGCAACCGTTCGATCTAGTTTAAAGGAGTCAACATATACGAATGAAACTAAACACAATGGATGGCAATAAAATAAAATTGTGAATATTGTTTACGTACTCGAAGTTGGTCTAAAATTATGTCCGTCCAACAGGTCGTCTAACGAATGAACTCGCAAACATAGTATCCACATAAATTATTCCCGTGTTCCTGTCAGGCACTTTACGAGAATAGAGTTCAATCAAAAGAATAATCAAGCATGATAATGGTACCAAAACTAGAATAAAAGAGATGCGCGGATCTAGCTAGTAGTACTTACATCTAGTGGTCCAAATGTAAGCTCCTCTTTCTAGGCACCCTTAGCCTTATTGGTGAACCGTTTCCAAACGCTGCCCGGCAAAGAAAATGAATAAAAAGAGTTATTAATTACTTGATATTAGGAAATGAACGAAAGTTGTCGATATAGTGCCATAATGATTGATATTACCTCTGGAGCATTTTCTGCATGTTCACCCACTTCGCAAGGGGTTTACGTTTCGAGTCCATGACTTGTACTACTCCTTTGTCGGGTTGAATGATTAGCAGAATAAAGTGGAAGTTGGACACAGCATAACTCATCAATTAAAAACTTAACATCGAGTAAGAGAAATAGAATATGTACAAGACAATAACACTCACTTGTAGTTATAAGGAAATAGTATTCCCTTTGGGTTTCTTGAAACCTTAATGCCTTTACAATTTTATTCTCTGTATCCTTGGGATATTGTTGGAGATTATGTTGATGAACCCAATATGGGTCAATGAACCAATGTCATAGATTTGTCCTCTTTTGCATTCGAGAATCTTCATTCTGCATAATATAGTGAGTATGATTATGACAGATGAAAGGATAATTTTGCTAACCTCGATCGAAGAGGAAAGAAAGAGGAGAAAGCTTAAGTATGGTTCGGGCACCTCATATCATTTTTGTTTTGTGTGAAATCAAGCGGCATTATTTTATCATGCGTTTCATCGAACACCTCATGTGCATAGGAAAAAAACAAACTAGAACACACATCTCACAACTTCCACCAAGAAAAAAAAGAGGAGAGAGGGCTGACGGCGTATTTATAGGCAGACTATTCATCCCGGTTTGTAAACCGGGACTAAAGGTATGCGGAAGGTCACGTGTCCGACGCAGCACCTTTAATCCCGGTTTGTGTCACCAGGACGAATAGTCCCTTCCGAACTAGGACGAATGCCCCCGACTCCCGTGTGACGCTCTGGCTGCTCGAATCGGACAAATGCTAGCATTAGTCCAGGTTCGTGGCGTGACCGGGGCAAAAGCTCTGGGGCGCTCCGAATAAAAGGCTCTTTTTCTACTAGTGATTGCATTTTTATGAGACCTATACCTCCACCAGATTACCGACTCCTCTCAATCCTGCAAGATAAACTGTACTTATACTAGGACTTCAACTGTACATGTACCGGTATGGTATTTGTATAAATACATGCTACCCCTATAGCACAATGTGCACAAAGTGATGTTGATACATATGAGTTTGATAATGTTTTTCCGCTTTCATAAGTTACACATAACATTATGTTGTTTACTATATACAGTGTCTGATCCTTGCCAGTGTACTAGCTAGGGTTATGCAACTTTATGTCGATCAATTTTCATATTTGGATTTATCGGTGGGTAGTTTGTTTGTACGTGCCACACATGATGTAGTCAGTCGTCCTAAATCTACAAGAAACGCGATGTGTATACCTAAATTTATATATAGACCAATCTTACGACAGAGAGGAATTGTGAATTAATAATTAGGCAAGAAAACCACTGATGACGTGTATCAGTGAGAGGAAAGCGAAGTAGGATTAATTTCTAGGAGGAGATTTACTCCGTCCTCAAATAACTATGCTTACTTTTCTCATAAAATTGGTCAAATATTAAAATACTTGATTTAGAGCAGATTTAAAAAAATACACTTATTTGAGAACATAGTACATATCTCAAGCCTCCAAACTATGAATGGTCACATGGATTGGGGTGTTTATACTAATGATTAGTTTTTGCAACTCTGTATGCTAGTGTGATAGATTAATTTAGGTCGTGCTTGGTTGGTCGCATGGATTTATCAAGTTCTTCAATTCTGTCCCGATGGAGACTGCATGAGTGCAAACTTGGCTTGGGCCTGTTTTTGCAGTTCGTTTGGTTGACCGGGTTGAGTTTTGGTGCAATTTTTGCATGTTGTTTGTTTGCTTGCATATGTGGTTTAGCTGAGTGCAAACTCGGTTTGAGGTGTTTGATTATGTGCTAATATTTATTGTGGTTACTTAAGTTCAAATATGGTGATCTTACCATCACACCACTACACTGCACCAAAATAAACTGAACAACCCACCATACATAAGGAGATTAACAACACATATAAGCAACATAGGTAAGAACTTAATAGCATAGAGAAATTGATTAGCACTACTTAAACATGTTCTTTATACCTTGCCAGTTTCCCCGCACACTAACATTAGTGGGTACACCCCTGATCAAAATATACAGTTTCACCAACAAGGGTACCCCATGTCCTTGCAACATCAGGGTTGACGCTCATAAGAGATAGAAGTTCAAGTTCACCATACTACATACATACTAGTCACACTATATAAATCACTAACACTTGCAGATGACCTGTAGCTCACCGCCTAGCCGTGGTCAGGGTAGATGTATTACCTGGTAGTGGAGCTTTTGGTCTTCTATCGTCATCTTCAGGACAAAGGCCTGAATCTTGAACACCAGTGTCCATGTACTCCAGATTGTACTTTAGGACGATCTCAAGCCAATTCTTCGTCGGCACCATATGGCCTCCAAAGTATGTGACATGCACCCATTTGTCACACCAACTGGAGGTAGACATCACCACGACGCGGAGCAGATGGACCTTGATCCATTCCTCGGGACCTTCTAGAACACCGATGGAACGAATTGCAACATCAAGTTAGACGTAGCACCAACAAGGAACTAGGGTCCTAGGGATGTGCCCCAACTTTGGCTGACAACCATGGTTGTGAAGTGGCACCGCCGCTGCCTCTTCCCTACCCAGCACCGCCATCTTCAGCGCCTTCGTCCACCAGTTCATGTAGAGCCCCTCCCAACCGTGTCGCACTCCAACTTAACCACCTTGTAATTAACAATGCAATTGTAAGAAAAATGCACTAATAATGAACTAGAACTAAAATTACTAAGAAAAATGCACTAACAATTTAGTTGAACAAACTAAAAATTCCAATGACGTCCGTGATCTAGAGGTCTACATCTAGAAGTTCCCAACCGACCTGACATATCATGTGTCAGGCTGAAAAAAGACTTCATGAAAGATCCCAAGACCAGAAGTACATTGAAAGTAGATCGTGATACCAAATTGACATTCAAGACAATATAAAGACCTGACGTGGCCTATGGAAACTCCTATACCACTGACACACACACACACACACACACACACACACATACACACACACACACACACACACACACACACACACACACACACACACACACACACACACACACACACACATATATATATATATATATATATATATATATATATATATATATATATATATATATATATTGAAGGACATTCACCAAAGACACATAATTTAAGCTCATGGCGTAGCCTTATTCCTTGTAGTCTAAACCCTATAGCTTCATATACTCTTGCCGGGTGCATCTATGAACTCCAAGATCCATCTTGTAATCTCGTACGATCACACCATGAATAAATTCCGAGGGAACTTCATCATCGTCGTCTTCTCTATCCAAACCTGTTGACCCGATCCTTTGGCGAACAACTAAAACCTTTTTTGATCGCCGAAAGTGAAACCGTCGTGGGAACGGGGAAACTATCCTTCATCAGGTGATCAAAGCAAAGCCTGGTATCTCTTTCCTAGAGTATGGAGATGAAGGGCAGACGACCACAACCATGTCAAACCTTTAGGGCTACAAAACTAAATATAACCAAATGCTCATCACATAAGCCAAGCTATTATGATGTAGTTCTGTTTTTTTGCACAATTGGTAGATATTCATATGTAAGGTAGACTACTTCATGGATAATCTAGTAAATTATTGTACTACTCGGCAGTTTTTATGTGTCCATGATTGGAAGCTCGTTTCACGATCATGTATTCTCATAGCTACTTCATAATCTTGTTTGTCTAGTCCAATTTTCTGTTTCTTTTGCTAGTTTCCCACACAAGTTCAGCACAACCGTAAATTAAGGCTTAATGCATCCATAGTTTCGAGCAGCGTATATTTGTCATGACACAAAAAATGCAATCATTCAATACTATGTATAATTATTTGGCACTTAGACAATTTGTGTTTCTAGAAGAATCACCCCCATGCGTCAAAATGGCTACTGTTCCTGTGTTTGGATCTTCCTACTCAAAACACCTTTCCACTGGTCAAGTTTTCTCGGATCTTGATAGAACTTCTAGTTCGTGCACGTGTAGATTGTGTGTAACGAGTAACGGTGCGGCCTTAACGCCTCGTGGTCTGAGTTCGAGAACCATTAGGAGCAGCGTGAGAAAAATGGGGTGTCTAAGAGCAACTTCTTCCTCCAAGTTGAGTCTACCACTAGGGTGGTACTAGCTAAATCCTTAGTTCTATGTCTAGTAGAAGACACAAGTATCTAAGAGAAATGTTGAAGTGTATAAGTGGATTGCACTAGCCCTTTTCATCAGTTCGGACTTTTGGTTGCGTTGGCTAGTGCATGAAGCTTGACATGGTATCAGAGTCTAAGGTCTTGAGTTCGAGTCCTGGCTTTCGTCGCTCTCTTCCGGTTGCACGTGCTGACTTCTCTCCGTCATACGTGAGAGGGGGTGTTGAAGTGTATAAGTAGATTGCACTAGTCCTTTCCATCGGTTCGAATTTTTGATTGCGCTAGTGCATGAAGCTTGACAGTGCTACTAATGGCACCACTTAGTAGTGTACGACAGTGCTACAAAAGTAGTCTGCAAAAGCTGCAACTTTTCTATTGAGTGAGACCCTTGCAATGGCTAAACGGTAGACAAACCTGCCTTTCTTAGACTCCGATCCTGCCTTTTTCTTAGACATGGCAACATGGAGTAAACGCTCTTAGAATCTGAGATAAAGGAGGATCAGTGGAATGGAAGGAATTCATGCGGAAGTAGTTTTCGCAACTACGGAGTAGTAGCCTTGATCACATCGTGCCAATAGCATTGGCTTCTTCTACGAAAAAGCTCATATCTGCTACTTGAGTGATCTAGCTGCGTACTATGCTATGAGAAATATTGGTCCACCAGATTACCGATGCTTCTCAATCCTGCATACGAACTCTATACCACAAAATGGACAGATTGATGTTGACACATATGACTTTGGCCATGTTTTTCTGCTTTCACTCAATATGCTTGACATTGTTATGTTTCTTATATATTTCCATATCTTTGTCGGTGTACTATTCATTAGTGTTTTGCAAATTATCTCGATCAATGTCCAAGATTTGGATGTACCAGTTGGTAGGTACATTGATGTAGCCTGGTGTGTACTAGCCACAAGTTTCGATGCGCATACTTGAAGTTATATATAAACCAAACTAGTTCACGAGGGAGAGAAATTGTGTGAATTAATAATTAGCCAAGAAAACTGTGTGGATTAATCAGAGGGAAGCAAAATAGGAGTGATTATTGGCAAGGGAATCACTTCTACGAGGTCGTTTGATATGCATCATTTGGGCCTAGAATCCTGAAATTCATTTTGCAATTCCATTCCTATGCTATTTGGTTGGCATGGAATTGGGCCATCAATTTATTTGGCAAATCCATCAAAATATCCCCATGTGTAAACATGATTCCTATCTCAGACCCGTCATTTCCAAATTTCGGTGGCAGCCAAACATGTAGGTATTTTTGAAATCATAATATAAATGAAATAAATCCATATATTCATTTCATTTCTTCTAAATGAAATAAATATGTGGGTGACCTCTACAAGATTTACATACTCCCTCCGTTTCGGTTTACAAGTTCTACGCGTATATCTACGTTATCAATTTGACCTATATAATTTGAATTATATAATATAAAAATCATATCATTGGAAAATACAAAGTCTAAAGTTTCTGGTGATATATTTTTTGTAATATATATATATACTAAGTTGCTTAATTTGGCGATATAGAACTACGTGCAAGACTTGTAAACCGAAACGGAGGAAGTATATAAAGCCTCCAAAATATGAATGGTCGCATTGATTAGAAAACTGAGAGTGTGTACGTTGTTGAGTTTTTTTCAACATGTGTATGCTAGTGCGATTCATTTATCTTCCGTTTTGGATTTATCAAACATGTTTTCAGCAAATACGACTTCTATTCTTTGGCAATAAAAGAAGCCAAAAGTAGAGCAAGGTCAAAGAAACCAAAGGTAGTCTGCCTTTAATTATTTAAGCGTGAACTGCAGGGAGCCCTCTCAGCCATCCTGCCATGCGCCTTGTCATTTTATTAGTTAATTATTACAGCGTGGTGAGCTGTCGATCTGCGCACAAGCTTCCGTTCTAGGATGCTGTTTGTGGGCCATAGGGCGACTGTGTGCCCTCGTGTCGATGTTAGTTCTCTCCTCCCTTCTCATCTCTCGGCGTCCTAGGGATTTCGGCCGCCACCGGCCTAGCTCTGGTCCTCCGCCAAATCCGCCCCATCCCTTTCCTCCCATCCATGACCATGAGAGAAGCAGGAAGGGTCGATGCGCCGAAGCGTCTCTTGCCGCCACAGCCGTCGAGAAGATATAGGTCGAATTCTTCACGGCTCGGTGCCAGGAATCAAGTCTATCTTCGCCGCCACCCCATTCCGCTCTCTCTCCTCCTCCTCTCTCCGCATCAGACCCGCCGGCGCCTCCAATCACCGGCAAGGCGGCAACTACAACAATTCCCTTTCTTTTTGGCAAGCCTCACGGCTCTCGCGCGCCCAACGATTCCGCCGCCGCACCGCCCAACCCACTCCTCCTCGCTTATGCCTCCCAAGTCCTCCCAGCGTCCTTCTCCCCCCACCCCATCCCCCGAAAGACCACTTACCCATACCGAGGCGGGGCCGTCCAGAACCAGGAGGAGGAGCGGAGATCTAGCTGTTGCCCCATCTACCCCGCAGAACTAGGAGGACGAGGAGTCCGGGGGCCGTAGCATCCGACGTTCGGTGACGGCGGCGAAGAAATGATGGTGCAGCAGCAGAAAGTCTGTGAAGGCAGTGCCAGGTGATGAGCAACTTCCGACCTCCTCAACCGGCCGAGCAACTTAAGTGATCCCTTTGCTGCCACCATTACTGTGCTGCCTCTCTTGGCGTGGATCCAAGCCTCTTTGACTCACCTGTGCAGCTTTCTTAGCCATCCGCGTTGCCGATGTTTGGTCTGGATTTGGGATTGGGGTTTGACTGGTTTTTCGTTTCTAGCTTGTGCTATAAGTAAGCTCTGCAGTACTATTCTCATTGTTCGTAGGTGAATTAAAGTTAATTGCATTGAGCATGCTTAGACAAATTAGGATTTACCAAGGAATACACAGGATACTTAATTTACTACTCCCTCCGAGGCTCCGACCCATATTATTTGACTTAAATTTGTCTAGATACGGATGTATCTATTACTAAACTTGACTAGATACATTCGTATCTAGACAAATCTAATTCAATTAATATGGGTCAGAGGGAGTAGAATCGTTTTTATGCATGAAACAATTATATTGTGACTCTCGGTGCAGTTGCAGAACTTATAAATGTATGTTAGTTGTTAGTTACACATATCTGAAGCGGTGTATTATTACTGACATGATAATGCTATATGTTTTATATTCCTGTGTAAGGAATAGTTATGGGGTAGAACTTCATTTTTTTTGAATTTGTCGTCTATTTTTAGACCCCTGGTTCAGTTGGGCAAGAAGGTTTATGTACTTACCAAATAGCAACTGCCAATTATGAAAAATCATATAGTATGCAGTGTCGCTAAAAGTTAATTTGAAATTTTCCAGCAAATATTGTTTTCACTTCGGTTCATATTTGTTGTTCCTCTCCTGGTGTTCTTGTAGGACATGTTGTAGGATGATCGGCTCGCCAGAGTGTACCCTGAAAATAGGATGACCAGCTCGCTGACCTGACCTATGACTTCAGCTATGAGGTCTGACAACTACATAAAAAATGTAAGTCTGCCTGCTTGTGAAGTTACTCGACAATGGGGTTTTGTCTCCAACTTGTTCTTAAATACTTATTACTCTATAGCTTAAGTTTGAGCAAAAGCGAGGGCTCTTAGGCCATCTGTCGTGCATATTGAGCATGTCCGCCGTGCATGCCGCCGCTGCTATTGGGCCCCTCGGTGTTTGGGTCGCTCCTTATGGGTCAGTGAGGCCACTCTTTGCCCATGACCACTGCCTCTATGCCCCTGTTCTCCTGGCCAGATCCCTGCCCGAGTTGTGGAGCAGGGAGGTTGAGCACACCAGAGGCAGAAAAATTGGGTCTATATTGAGATAGGCGGTCGAGCAAAACGTGCGGCGAGTGGGGCTGGAGGCCCCCCGGCAGGTGGGATAGAGGGTGTCCGCCATGGAGGAGCGACGTGCCTCGCAGCGGGCGCCGAGGAGGAGGGCGCGAGCCTGGGCAGTACGGCCACGAGGGTTGTCTAGGTCTAGGCGCAGGTCTGGAGATGTTCAACGAAATGCTGGAGAGGTACCTTGGTTCTTGGAATATGATGATTTGTGGGCATGTGAATGATATGCTTTTGCAAGTGTTCGTGGTTTACTTTGCTTTGCTGATTTTTTAAAGGAACAACAACTGTAGATTTTCAAGTGGTAAAGCAGAGGATCGCTGGAGCTTCTCTCCGATTAAGAGCTCCTCCATGCCTGAGTTTCCTGCAAAGAGGTTCCTTTTTGGCCTACTCTCTCACGAGTCATCTCACCATATTTCATTTTATTTTACCTTTTTGTTGTCTCTGTATTTGCATAAAAATTGCATCTACTCTCAATAGTTTCCCTCTATGTGTTTTGGCATGGTAGATTTTGCAGCCAGGTTCTGACCGGCTAGACCGTGCCAATGGATGAGGTATGGCAATATTATTTGATATTTTTTCATTGCAGACATAATTAGTATATTTATCTTGCTTCTGATTAATAGGATATGTTGATCCAAGAAGCGAGGATTTTATTGTGTGCTGTTTTTCTTAAATCACTTTGCTGGTCCCGACACCTTTAGGATTCTATTTAATATTAAAGTAAGGAATGTCCATTTGATCAATTTGATTCTCAATTTATTTTCCCTTCTACGTCTGGGATCCAAGCTCATGTGTTGATAAGTGTTAATTGTCCATTGCAACATCATTGCTAGCTTGCCTTAATACGCCTTAATACAACTCATGTATGGGATTAAGATTGTGTGATTGATGGCCAAAGTAGCTGGTA
Source organism: Avena longiglumis (assembly GCA_030063025.1). Taxonomy (NCBI): domain Eukaryota; kingdom Viridiplantae; phylum Streptophyta; class Magnoliopsida; order Poales; family Poaceae; genus Avena; species Avena longiglumis. Next base: position 142,023,785 of record CP125974.1, read on the forward strand.
TGTATCAGCCTAATGTATGAATTAATAAGAGACGTGATGTAGATGTTATATAAAGTAATGAAAAAACACTAGCATAGGACGAGTTAGTATTGTTATTAGTTGTGCTCTTATAATATCAGATCTTGCAGCATTAATAAAAATCTTGATGTAATGGTATATTATAATCTTTTTTGAGCTCCCAGTTTTGTTAAATCCCTTTTTTTGTTGAGAAAAATGCAAAGGAGTCTTTGCATTTTATTTCATTGAAAAGATAGGGTTCGATACACGCCTCCTAGGAGGTTTCAAGTCCATTACAATTTTTTTTGTTAAATCCCTTAGATCTTGCCTCCTAATACTCAGTTTATAATATTGGGCTTCCTGATAAATCTTGTCATGTTTCTTAGCTCTACATTTCCCCATTCCCCCTTTTAACACTACAAGGAGACCCCCCTTACAACAATACATACTCGGCAACGCCTTAAACATTTGTTGCAAAAAAAATCATAGATACCAATATATGTGTTGCAAATCAGATCTGTTATACATTGTGTGAATGGCTGTGCACTAAAAGAAAATGAGCCCAGCCCACTAAACGACTCCCTTTTCTAGTTTTCTTCTTTAACCCCACCATCCACAAACGCACGCCCGCACCTCTTGTTCCTCCCTAAACCTAGCCGCCTTCGTTCTCTTGGCTCGCGTGACCGTCTTCCGTCCTCCCTCGCTGGTGACCTATGGCGGCCGGTGTCGGGGCTCACAAAGGACCACCTCCCCACTTCGTATTCATGAATGCTCGCCACCGTATCCATCTACGTCGACCGCTGCCAGCCTGCTGCTTTGTGAGCCCTCTCTTCACCATTATATCTCCCATCATACACCGGGCCTGTATTGTATGATAGGTTGTGTGGGAGGATGTGCTACGAAATTGGATTGTACGTTCTGTACTCTTCTAGATTCGAATTGTTTTTGGTTGGTCGAAGTTAGGATTCCGGAATGCGCCTACTATGAATCACTGCAAGATGCAAGTTCTCCCGGCCACGCGTGATGATGGTGCCACCGGGTTCTCGCCACCACTGCTCTTTATGTGTGGATTCCCCTTCATGGACGCTGCTGAGTCTACCCAATATTCTACGTACGGATCCATTTCCTGATCATTCCTTGGGTTCTGCTCTTACCTCTGACCCTAGTTCTTGCATGCTAGATTAAATTTCTTGTTGTGATTCAGATGTGAAGTAAGGCGAGCTTGCTGTGTCAAGATGGACTTTGCTAGGCACATATGTGAGATAGAATGTGTTAGATGGGAGTTCAGAGATGCATTGTGTGTTGTACTGTTGTCCAGATAAATTTTAAATTTAGGGCCGATCTATTATGCAAGTGGACAGAGGATTAGAATCTGACTAACCTAATTATTCTTGTTTGTAACCTGATATTTCATAGAATTAAATTGTGGTCTAGTTGCTTTAACTAGAATTATATATGTACGAAGTTATCCTCTTACGATAGACATGATAAGTGAACCTAAAAATATAAATTTTTACCTGTATACAAATTCTAATTTATTTAAAGTGACTACGTAACTTTATTGTATGCATGCTTGACAGTTTACAAGACTGGGGTTAATATATGCGTACCGAATAGGAACTTGCAGGTTGATTTATTCTCCAAAAATGGGGCTCACAACTTGACGTATTTGGCTCATGAGTAACTAGTTTGATTCATTTTACTTGTTCTGCTTTATCGATTGTGCTGGCTCTGCTTCTTCTATAAGTGTCGTTTGTCAGAAATACATATACATATACATGTATTTTAAGACGAGTTCTCGTCTGATTGGGCAGAACAAACCAGTACTATTGCGAGGGGAACCAGTCACTTGAGAATTTTCTGTGAAGGATACTGCAGGAACTTTTCATAACCTTCTTAATTACAGATGTGGCTATATTAATATTTTTTTGCAAGGTGTTGTGCAGGTTTCAATCTTCGTGGGATGCGCGAGGTATTGACACACTTCATATTTGCTGATCGTGCATTCCTAAAAACCTAATGGTTTCTGATATTTTTTACATTTATAACCTAGTCATCTGCTGTTCAATCTGGTAAGTTTTCCTTCTCTATTTCCTCCAACTCCTTGTTCAACAAAAATCTAGCCTTACGTGTTGTTCTTCTATCAGTTGGTATGGTATGTCTGAATTTTGTTTGTTCGTTTGAGTGAGTGTTGAAATTTGAGTACCGTATAGATAATTTATCGCATTACAATTTGTCCACCAGTTTGCTTTGGCAAATGCTCTCACTGGTTCAGTAGCAGTACATAGTAGTAAATATACTACTTGAGAGACCTTATACTGTTTTAGTATGTTCATACTGCTGCACCTTGACTCTCGTTTTGTTAAGGGGCAACTCCTTTGCCAATATTGATTCATTAGTACGTAATTATCATAAACATAAATGATAATTCTTATTGGTTGTAGGCTACAACTGCTATAATATCTAACAATCATGTATATGGCTACTACCTAATATGAAAGAACTATGGTACCTCTGTTCCAAATGATAGAAGATTCCCATGGTTCTTCAAATTTTGAAATTCCTGTAATAAACAGTGATAGCTTTGGGCTACTAGATGATCTATAATGCTCTTAGTTATGATCCTATATACATGATCGTATTGATGTCCACTTAGCTTCTCTAAGGTCAGCCAGGAACTTAGATTTTTTCCACATCTATTCTAAAACTGGAACTTTGTCTTTGCAGGCCAAAAAGATCAAGGACTACTATATTGGGATATCAGCTATGTACATTAAAAGGCTGGAGATTTGAAAGAATATAGTATATATGATTAGTTAGTTAGAATATCATATTCTTAAGCAAGATTGTAAGCTATGTTCGCTTAAAATGATTTTTCATGTATCGGATTGTGATTCCAATAATAAATATCGAATGGTTTCATCACAGAATGTGTTCATAATCTATGATTTGTGTGTGTGTTGTCGTACATACCTTGTAAGTATATTCTCCTTCCGAGGAAAATAAAGACTATCGTATGTGAAGCCATTAGGCCACCCAATCTAGAAATTAATGGGTGCGTTGAAATAAATTATTTAATATGCAAATTAATGGGTGTGTTGAAATAAATTATTTAATCCAGATGCATTAAATACCAAAGAATACTACCATTGCTTTACATCTGTTGCTACTTTGCAACGCTTTACCAATTGGTTACCAATGGACATATATGCGTTGCATTGTATCTTTGCAACGCCCAAAAATGCAACGCATACTTTTCCGTTGGTAAGTGTGCTAGCAACGCCTTATATTGGCATCTAGATACAGATAGATGCGTTGCTGTAGAAGGGGTCCTCTTGTAGTGTAATTGGCCTGCCATGGTCTTCCAGGTAGCTATAAGAATTTTTGTGTGTGCATACCCATTTAGTACCTCGCTTCTAATTTTGCTTCTAAATTTAGAAGCAAAGCGACAAGATAAAACATTAATATACTTGATTCTTAGATGTTTTACCTCGCTTCTAAATTCAGTAACTCTCTATAATATACTTGATTTTTAGATGTTCTACCTCGCTTCTAATTCCCTTTAGTTCTTATATTGTGCTGAGGGCTTAAGACTATGTAACTATAACATTATCAGGCTATTTATTGTTTCTTGACCATTGCCTCCGCTTGCCGCTTCGCTATCGTCTGTACACCTCGGCTCTGGTGACAAGCACCTCCATAAACACCATGTACGACTGGTGCTGCTACCAGTTAATTGCATGGTATGATTCTTTTAAACTTTTCCTTCTTGCATACAGTAGGAATACTCAACCTTCCCACTTATGCATATTTATACTCTCCTCTTCCATATGATGCCAACCCTCCCACTTATATATTATAACTTTGTGCATGGCATTTTTTTCAGAGTTCCTGATTCTTTCTTCTCTTCAGTAGTAAAACCTGATGATTTCTAGAAAAGGGATATTTTGGTTAAAGTGCATTTGGTTCATTATATTCCAAATGAAGACTTAATAATCCGAACAATAGTTCAAAAATGTATTTTCTTAGTTTAACATTCTCGCCATTATATCCCAAATATAACCAAGATTCAGTTGGTTGCATAGGTGCTTAGCGCCAACTTATGTTGTAAAAAGTACACTTCTGTCACAAAGCACCTGGTATTAGAACATAAGAGGTTATATAGAAGCATACAAAATTACACAAGGTAGATAATTTATATACTGATAGAAATAAATGAACTATATACATGTATTCACACAATTTTATAAGTTTTCATTGCTTAAAATTTTATGTAAAATTGTAGAAAAAACCCTAAAAAACTTTTAAAGTAGTGTATTTATTTCCAAATGCTAATGACACACCTCTATTTTCAGCATGGAAGGCATATATGACTGCTATCAACAGTTTGCAGGAATCGGAAGGAACCTCAATGAAGGGGATATGCAGGTAGCGACAATGTAAATTATTCTCTCTAGCTTTTCTCATTACATCGATTAGTGATTTCCTTTTTACACGTGGAACATTTATCTAGAAATCATCAACCATTTGGTGGATTATATCATTATATATTACTACTGAAGTTCCGATGGATATACGCACTATGCATGTTGAAGTGTTTGTCTTCGAGTATTTATAAGTAAAATGGATGCAAAAATGATATTTTCAATAATTTTGTACTAACTTATCTGAATGAGGCATCTAAGTCTAAGGCTAGGTTGTAGGTTCATCATTTTGTCTCTAATGATGGACAAACTGCATGGCCTTATATATGTTCATATATCTCTAACAAGGCATTTGGTTCTAAACCAGGATGAAAATCCTTAGTAAAGGCTTAGAGAAATTACTTCATGGTAGCCATCAGATTTTTTACGATTTGTTCCAGTATGCTATTTGCAGTTTACACCATTTGAATATGTATAGAACCGAGGTTTCTTCAAAACAATGTTGACAATTGAGATGCTACTAAGCTAGAGAAACTGGAGAAACTCCTGATAGTTTCTTTGAGGAATACAAACCCAAGCTTTGTGTCGAGTTTGGATGACGTCGACTAAGTGGTAAAGAGAATGATCGGCTTATGTTCATTTTTCATTTAGTTTTTTCCTCTGAAGGCACTAGGTTAGCTGTTTTTGACTACGTCGTCTTATGGTTCTAGGTGCGGTTATAGCGGTTGTCGCAGCTTAGGCCATGTGTGGTTGCATATAGTGGATAGATCATCTGTGCTGTTATGCAGGCAACATGTTATTTTGTTGTGTTTGCGGAGTGGTTGTGGTTGCAGATGAGCTATCGGAGGACATTAGTGTGTTTTGGGGAGCGAGGATGGCTGTCCTGCTTCTTTGTACTGTAGTCAGAGGCGGTTTGTATGTGTGGTTTAACCTTTCTGCTTGAAGGGTTCTTCCTGCGTTGCCGTCTTACTTTTAGGAATTAGAACATGTGGACTTGTGTATCATGTTGTGTTATCTTTTGGTGAAAGAATGTTTGTGTTTTACAGATGAACAGAATAACAATGCCATGGCACAACACACAGTAGAACGGCGCGGCGAAGCGCGCGAAACCGTCTAGTATTATCTAATGCTTTAGGCGTGGAGACATGCAGCGCAGCTGAGGCCATCTGCCGCACGCTGCTGCTGCTTTGTGGGCCTGGTTCTGGCGCGTGCATTGCTCCGTGTGCGACGATCAGTGCGGCCAAATCAGCCAATGGTTATTCCTTCTGCGGTCCCACGTGCTGGTCTTTCTCAGGAAAAAAAATAGAAATACAGCAATATACTCGTGACTCAGTAACCCTTTTCATCTCTGGCATTAAACTCTTTTTAGAGCCAGACCAAAAAATTCTCACCGGAGAACGAAGTGACGGACACAGGGGCACGAGATAGGTCGGCAAACTCGAGGCCACAAGGAGCAAGCCGTCGTACATAGTCTACATCGATGATGGAGCCGAGCAGGACTCATTGCGTAGTGGCACCAAGGAATGAACTGCTGCAGGAATCACCAGCTCACCATGCGGGGGACCGTAACACGTCCTTTTTCCATGCTAGGGCGTCAGCAAGAAGGAGAACAAACAAAATTAAATTTTTAAGGAGGGCAGATGGATCTAAGTGTGAAGATCAGAAAGGAATATTAAGCATGGTCCATCAATTCTATGTGGACTTGTTCTCTTCCGAGCATTGTTCATTGCTGAATGAAGTTCTAAAAGCAATTCCTAGGAAAGTTGATGATGAAATGAATGAAGCTTTGGCCCGGGAATACACGAATGAAGAAATTAAAAATGCTCTATTCCAGATAGGACCTACAAAGGCGCCAGGACCAGATGGATTTCCAGCCATATTTTATCAAAGGCATTGGGATTTGTTGGAGCATGATTTATGTTCAGCGGTGAAGGACTTCTTAATGGGTTCTGATATTCCTGAGGGCTTTTGCGATTCCATAATTGTTCTAACACCAAAGGTGAATAGCCCTGAATCCTTGACTAATTTCAGGCCAATTAGCTTATGTAATGTAGTATATAAAATCGCTTCAAAGGTGCTTGCAAATCGCCTAAAACCACTGTTATCAGAGATCATATCTGAACAACAAAGCGCCTTTGTACCTGGAAGACTCATTACGGATAACGTGTTGATTGCTTATGAGTGCCTTCACACCATCAAGAAACAAAAAACTAAATCCCCTTTCTTCGCTCTTAAAATTGACATGGCAAAAGCCTATGACCGGGTTGAATGGGAGTATTTAAAAAGTGTTATGCTGAAATTGGGGTTCGCTTCCTCTTGGGTGGAAATTGTCATGAGATGTGTCACCTCGGTTAAATATTCTGTTAAAGTTAACGGAGAATTAACAGAACCTTTCAATCCAACTAGAGGCATTCGCCAAGGGGATCCCATTAGTCCATATTTATTCCTATTATGTGCTGAAGGTTTATCTTGTTTATTGCAACAGAAAGAAGCGAAAGGTGATCTCAAAGGTGTTCGTAATGGTAGAAATGGACCACCCATTTCCCACCTCTTATTTGCAGATGATAGTGTGTTCTTTGTGAAAGGTGATGATAGAAGCACTAATACCCTCAAAGATGTTTTGAGGACCTATTGTGAAGGCACAGGTCAGAAAATCAACTTACATAAATCCTCGATCTATTTTGGTCCACGTTGTGACACTGGGCTTAAAGAACGCGTCAAAACTAACATGTGTGTGCAAGACGAAACGCTTCGGGATACTTACCTAGGCATGCCAACCTGTGTGGGACGCTCTCCATCGAGTAATTTTGGTTTTCTCACGAGCAGGCTATGGAAAAGGATAAATGGCTGCAATGATAGGCCCCTTTCGAGGGCTGGCAAGGAAGTATTCCTGAAATCAGTAGCACAGGCACTTCCAACGTACGTGATGAGCTGCTTTCAGATTCCTGCTAACATTTGTGATAAGATGAGAAGACCAATATCCAACTTCTGGTGGGGTATGGAAGATGGTAAAAAGAAATTACATTGGAGATCATGGGATTGGTTGTCTTCTCCGAAATATCTCGGGGGAATGGGCTTCAGGGACATGAACCTATTTAACCAAGCCATGCTTGCAAAACAATGTTGGCGACTGTTATTGGAGCCTTCCTCTCTTTGTCATCGTGTATTGAAAGGGAGATACTTCCCTGATGGAGACTTCTGGAATTCAAAGTGTCCAAGAGCAGCATCCTACACTTGGTGAAGCATCATGCACGGGAAGGAACTCCTACAAAAAGGACTATTGTGGAGAGTAGGAGATGGGAAGCAAATTTCTATTGCCGAGGATAATTGGGTGCCAGATACAATACCAGGTAAAATATGCACCTTAGTTCCCGTGCAAAATAGCCAAACAGTGAGTTCTCTAATTGATTCCAACTGTGCCTTATGGAAAGAAGAATCTGTTAGAGAATTGTTTGCCGAAGACATTGTGGAAAAAAATTTAAAATCCCTCTAAGCTCTGAAGGGTGTGGTGATTTTGCCTCCTGGACATATACCAAGAATGGAGTCTATACGGTGAGGTCGGGATACAACCTTGCAAGGACACTTCTGTTCTGGATAAATCGAAGCTCGGATGGTGAAGGATCATCTTCGGAACAAGGTGTCATGGAGAAATTATGGAAGAATCTTTGGAGAATCCAGTGTCCAGATAAAATGAAAATAGTACTATGGAGAATTGCACAAAACTGCCTTCCTACCGGGGATCAGCTCCACAAACGTTCAGTTCCAACAAGGTACGATTGCATTTTTTGCAACAAGGATGAGAGGCAATGAACACTGTTTTCTCCGTTGCCATTATGTTAAAGAAATTTGGGCAGAGCTAAAAAAATCCTTTGATGTTTCTTTAAATCTGAAAAGCTTTGTCCGCATGCAACAATGGCTTTTAAACTGGATCTCTAATGCCTCTGATCTCCACTCAATGATCCTCGCTGTTGCAATTTGGCACATCTGGGAGAATAGAAACAATGTAAGAAATGGTGAAAAAATGCCTCATCCTTCACGTGTGGTGGGTAAGATCAAAGCTTATATTGATTTCATCTTATTGTACAACTTCAGGTCGACTACTGCTATTAGGCGTGAGAACCAGACGTCAATGCCCAAGTGGTCTCCGCCGCCGGCTGAGTCGGTTATGATCAATGTTGATGCCGCTATCTTCTCAAAGAGTAACTGTATGGGTATTGGTGTCGTCATCCGCAACCAGTTGGGTATGGTGCTAGCTGCAAGTAGGTGCTCCGTGGACCATGTCGACAATCCAGAGCTAGCTGAAGCCATTGCAATGCGCCATGCTTTAACTTTTTTTTGATGAAGCTGGTTTCCAAAAGATTACCGTGGCATCTGATTGTTCTAGTCTCATAAGCAAAGTGAAAAACAAGGAGAGAGACAAATCTTACATTGGTGCCATAGTCTCTGATATTAAGAGTAGCGCTCTAAAGTTTGTATCCTGCTGTTTTACTCATGTTAATCGTTCTTGTAATGTGGCAGCTCATGTCCTAGCAAGGTCTGCAGAACATGATGCAGGGTCCTGTTGGCTTAATGAAACACCTAATGTAATCAGGACCATTGTATGTACTGAACAATCTTGTATGAATGAATGAAGCTGCCCATTATCTAAAAAAAAAAGCTCACCATGCATGGCAGCTCGGAGTCGCGGACGCGTAATCGGTGGCGTGCAGAAATCAATGGTGGCCACCGCAGCTATAGGCCAACCAAATCGCGGACACGGAATCTATCCAGAACATACCGCTGCAGCAGAGCAACTAGCCTAGGTCGCGTGTCCGCCATCTAATTCCAGAACCACCCACAGCTATGGCCGTCGGTTGAGGTCCAGTTTGGTCTCCGCCGAGCTCCCCCCTACTGTGCTGCCGCCCACAAACACAGCCCCTCCCTGTCCTGTGCTGCCGACGAGGAAGTAGATGGGGGCGGCAGGAGATGGAGCTGTGGGTACCGGGCGGCGGCGTGTGTACTGTCTCTCTGCTCTCTACATTCTTTTTCTTTCGGTGTATAATGGATATGTAATACGAAACGAGTTTGGGAAGGAGCGTGCAATATGGAACCGTTTTCCGTTATCCTTTTCTCGCGGAAAGGAAAACATAGGAACAAGGAACAACCGTACGATCCTGAACCAATGGAGAGGTCACACGGATGGTCGCATATATAGGGAGGCCGCAGGCAAGCCGCATCCGCCGAATAGATGGTGTGCGGCGGCCGATGTTGTACTTATTTTCTCTACCGTCTGTTTGGTGGCCCTAGGTTCATGGGACCCATTTGTCATCGCGCTTGGATCATGTTGGGGCATGATTTGGATCTTGGTTTTGCGGGTAAACACCAAGGGTCAGCTCACCGGCGATCCCCTTTTACAAGTCGGGAGCGAAAGAAGCTAGAGGTCATGGTGAGGACGACAACTCAAGACTTGACATTGTAGGTGACCCCCGGCCAGGAGCAGTTGTTTGCGCCGCCAAACGGCCAGAGCCCGGGGACCATCGATGGAGCATCTCGGCGGAGGGGACGATGTGCAGTCAGCGAGCAGGTGAAGGAGGAGGAGGCGAATGGCAGCGGGCGAGAGGCCACCATACTGGCGATGACCCAAGCGTGGGAACGATAGGAGGAGGCGGCTCCCTGTCCGGTTGGTGCAGACAACGACCGACGGAGGAGAAACTCACATTGGGAAGAAGGGAGAGCCCAGGCGTAATATTAGGAAGCTCGCAAGGGGAACGAGCAATTTGCCTTCTCTCTCATGTCTGCTTCCCTCCTCCTCAGTGGATTTCCTCTTCCTTGGGTGGTTGGTAAGTTGTTCTTTGGGGGTAGGGATTTCCTTCTTGGGTTCGCCTGCTCCTCCTGTTTTGGCAGGGGTTTGCTACTTCCTGCTGCTAAATGTGGTGGCCGGGCATGCCCAGTTCACTATTTGGTGCCTTTGGCGTGTTTCGGAGCGGTAGTGCGGCTTAGGGGCTAGAGGTTAGTTCTTTCTGGTTTCCCCTCCTCATTGTGTATTGTTTGGCTGTGTTTCCTTCTTTTGTCTACATTCTATCGCTTGGAGCTGCTATCAGGTTTTTTGGGCGTTCTTGCTGGACGAGCTCTTGAAAAATCTTTTCTCAAGAAGGATGGGTCTATCCCATAGTGGAATTAGGCTTGCCTCCATTTTCAGCCTTGGCTGGTCTCGAGTGTGATCAAAGATGGGCGACAGTCTGCCATTGTATTGCTATTGAAGGGTGAATTTCTGCTGAAAGATGATATGCATGTTACGAACCGCACTGAATTATTTCAAAGATTTCCTGATCCCAGTGGTAACTATAGCATTCAAAACTTTGTGAATCAATTCTTTCGGGTTGTGTTAAGAATGTCGAGTTCATGTTCCATGTAGACCGAGATATGGCTCTGAGAAAATGGTTGAAGACTTTGAATTGCCGCAAGGGAACATAAAATCATAGCGCAAGTGGTTGAGGAGTTCTTGATTATCCTGATCCATGAATGGGCCTGTGTTGCTATCGGCCAACTGGTTTCTGAGAGTGCACATAGCTACACCACTAAAATAATCATGAAGGCTCATTCTGGCATAGTTTTGCTTACCTAGGCTATGTAGTATCATTTAGGTATCTGCTTTTTAGTCCGATGTATCTGTTTTTTAGTCTGATGAATTGACACTTCGCGAGCTGCAGCCATGTATATGGCTTTAGATTCTTCTTTCACTATTGTGTTTTTTGAATAAATTTAGTTCGTTCCTGCTGATGAATTCCGTGTGATCTTAGATGTTACTACCGCAGTATACTAATTTCTTTGTACATGCACTATCTAGATCCTGCAATTAGTTGATTTTGTCATAATTGATTGATGGAGAAACTTATGTTGGTCCATCACAACAATGATCCTACGTCGGGCCAACACTCCATATCAATCAGAGTAAAGAGAGTAACTTCCATGTAGAATAAAAAATGGTTCTAAAAGGATTCATAGATATGGAGAAAATATGATAATTTGTGGTCAACTCTAGACCTATTTGCCTTCGGTACAACACTTCATATTGACATCTAGCTTTAGCCGGAAAATTCTTGTGCTTAATTAACCAAATGTGTACTATCATTCAGTTAAGCTAATAGTTTTATCCCTTAGATAAATATAAATATGCTTTTCAGAAATACAAATATTATTACTTGATTATCCGTCTGATATAGAAAGCTTACTCTATTTTGTTGTTTTAAGTTCTCAAGGAGCCCTTTCTGCGTACATGCTACACAAGTCTCACATATATATCACTGTAATTAACATGCTTAACATGCTGTAATGCAGTTTTTATACTTGTGAATTGCGAGTTGCATGATGATGAGATATTTTTCCTGTTGTTCAAATGTACCTTTTGGCAATCAGCGAGCTGCTGGTCTTGCCGTTTCTGGAGGAATCGCTGCAACACACAGGTGGATGTCGCATTTTCATCGTACATGTACAAGGAATTAAGGTGATGCTTATCAGTTATCAATGGTAAATTTTCGCTAGCAGCCCCTATATGATTACAGGTGTCCTATTGTCTTCACTAGAGCAGGCTATGTAAGAGGCGATGTATTCAACCTATCTCCCGACAATACAGAGATCTAGATACGATGAGAAGACCGGTAAGGATTTTTTTAGCTATAGTCATGCTTATGGTTTCGTTTTGCTCCACTTAATGAAGATTTTATTTTGGTAGAATGCTTGAGACCTGAATCACAAGGAAGCTTGCATTGTATTCTTTTATTCTGATCCTTTTTCCTACTTACCAAAAAGACAGCCCAGGGACCAAAGACTTACCATATATTAGCTATTAGAACACGCGGATACAAAAAATTGATAAAAGGATACCATGTCAGTTTCTCCTTACTTTGCTCGGTGCCTCTGTGTTGCGCATATAGAACTACAATTATGCTAATCCACTACATAATTGTGAACACAACATGTTACTTTCGAAATTATTAGGAGGCATGATACCTACAATATGGATGATCATGTGTGAAACCGAAGCTTTGTGCCTAGGACCAATATAGGCAGAGTGGAAGTTTTTCTCATCATTTTAAACCTTACAAATCTAATTTTCAGGAAAGGTTTAAACATGAAGGAAAGACTATTGATGTCTTAGTTCTTACTTTGAGATACATGTTTGATTCTATTCTCCCTACTTTCTTCATATCCAGTTTCACATTTCAACCATAGAAAACATAACAAGAAAACTAAAGATCCTAGATAAAAAATACATGAAAATAAGTACTAAATAGTTATCATGGGATATTTTGGAATGGAAATAAAGCTTGTTGCCTCATCCATCTACCAATTTCTTAATTAGCACCATTGATTTACGCTACTTGAGAAAAAATTGGTGGCTCCAAAACATTTATACCTCTGTTCTGCCACTCACCCTTCACATGGTAATATATAGGCCTAAATATGAATATTGAACGTTTGGCTATGTTACAACCTTTTACAATATCAGGATTTTCCATGATTTATGCCTCGACATTTTTCTATCAGTGTGCTCAGTGGGGCCATCTTTTAGAGCTGGTCTTTTATACACCAAGCTAATCACTATTTTTTTACGGTGGAACTTACAGACTCTACGTTATCTCAGAAAATGATGTCACCCAGTATAATTGCTTGCCTAGGTCTCACTGTTTATTCAAAAGGGATACATGATATGCTTATGTAATCACTATAATAGATGTGTCCTATGAAAGTTCATGTGACCATACATGAAAGACAAGGAGTGGGTGAGAAATAGACACTGCTACATATATATCATGTATTTTCTACTATTCCAAAGGCTAACATTAATTACCATCTGTAGTTCTGCAATTATGTAGGCCTAGAAGAGTTTATCTAGAGACATGTTAGGCACAACCAACATTAGGAAGATCAGAAGAAAGAACAACGTGGTCCACCGGTCCTGATGAACCGTGCAAATGAGTCTTTATGTGATCCCGAGAAAAAAGTACAGGGCACACTCGGTTCTCCCGCCCATCCTGCATATGTAGGGGTCCGCTCGTGAGTCTTTCCACCACCCGAGAAAAAAGTTGAGGATCGGGATCTGCTAGACGTTGTTTATTCGCCAAAAACTATAAGAGCTGTTATTTTAAGGGTCATATGGATTTACTGGATCTTCTAAATTTGCTCTAAAGGGATGCTTGCCGACCACATATTACCTAAAAGTACAATACATAACAATACACCAAAGGCAAACTCCGTCTACAAAACTTCCAAACTATATCACAAAATGTTTGAGTATTGTTTAGTTTGGAGCAAAGGAAACCCATTCAATTTATCTTTACTTTTTAAGCCTGGCTCAGGAAAGAAGGAATAGTTTAGAGAAACAAATTCGAAAAATGCTACTCCCTCCGTTCCTTAATATAAGGTGTATAGTTTTTTATGAAAAAAATCTAGAATATAAGGTGTATAGAGAATTCTGAGATTTGTTCATCTTATTTAGGAGGCAATTAATCCGATCAGGAGAGAGATGATACCCAGATTTCCTATTTTTCTCTCTATATCACGTCAATCACGTGGGGTATTCATGCCCGAAAGCAATGGAATTTTCCCTCCCAGCCTTGCGCTAATATTCGTGCAAGAAAACTATACACCTTATATTAAGGAATCAAAGGGAGTATATTTATAAGAGCTCTGAACTGGAGCATGTAAGAATGTTTTAACTTTTTTGATTACCATGTCAACTATTAACTATAGCTTTACCCAAAAAAAAACTATTAATTGTAGCTAGCTCGGCAATTGTATTTCATCCTTAGGTCGGCTGTCCGAAACGCCCTAAGGTGAGAACTCGGCTGCTAGACAAGGATGGTCCAGTAATTTAATTTTGAGTGTACAAATTTCAACCAAAACAAAACATAAAGGTGTAAAACTGAAATTGGGGTCTTTATCAGGCCCTACTATTTGCCATTTCAAGATTTGAGCTCGATTTGGTTGAGAAAATATGATGTATACAAGCTAGGAGATACTGCGAGTAATACATTATCCACCATACATTATACATGAATGTTCTTGGACAACATTTTGGGTGTACATTGTGGATCTGCCGCTGTGCTAGGGAATGTATAGAATGTCATCATGGACAATAACACTAAAAGCAACTGATGCGTTATCACATGCTATGTTAAAAGTTAAAGCACCATTGGGTGTACCCAACAGTCAAGTCATGTGATAATGCAATATAGACGGCGAGGCGAAGCTCGCCTATCCGCCTAGTACTGGGCTATGTTTGGTTGTAGTCCCATGATAGATGTGTTATACACATTTTCTGTGCCTCATGGTGCACACAACCGATTGTTACAAGGTTCGGGCTAAAAAAAGTCTGTAAACGTTTAAAAATTTTACTGACATGTGTTGCGGTTACGAACCGTTTTCACCCTTGTGTTCCTCGCGTCGAGATCTTACTAACTATATCCCATGTTGATAACTTTTGATGAATGCTTTTTTTGCTTGAGGTGGACTTGCCGCACCAGTATACACATACTTCCGGCCATGTTGGTGTACATACACTTCTCGAGATTCCATGCGTTTACTTTCGGATTATGAGTATGTTTTTCCTTTTTGCGGAATTACTTGCATTACTCAAGATATCATATTAGAGGGGGTATTGCACAGGTCTTCTAGACCCTCCGGCCCAGAGGAGAGCCACACAGCGGTTCGCTTGCTAGTCCTAGCATAGTTAGCCATAAAATGACCACCGGAATTCTGAGCCCTACTAATATGAGCAACACAAGTTTGTCTAACCTTAAGCAAGGCTTTAATCTCCTCTATAGTGTAGAAAATAATGAAATCCTAATATTTATTGTTGTATTGATTTGACCCTTACGGAGAATATATATAAACGTATACGGGGTAGGTGGAGATTTGGAGTACAAGTTGATGTAAAGTCCTAGTTTATCTCTATATGTATATGTATGTATCCTAACATCCTCCTTAGTCGTAGCGGGAGTGAAGAGGACGACTGCGACTGGATTTGAAGTCCGTCGTCTTCTCATCCTTGTCATCATCAGTTGTGCCTCTGATGATCATGGCCAACACCTAGGGGCGATGACTGTGTCCCCTTCTGGTGCCTCTCTTCCCTCGCACAGTCACATTGGGAGTCGTGGACGCAGGTGTTGACCGGAGTAGTTGCCGATGTGTAGTTGTAGACATTGTTGTTGATGTCGATGTCAAGGTTGCCGATCGTGATGTAGCCGTGGTCAAGGTGGGTAGGTTCTATGTCGTAGTCGTCGTAGTGGTGTGGTCGCCAGTGCCGGAGGGGCGCGTTTTTTGTTGTTGTTGACGGAGCTGCAGTTGTGGACGTTTTGCACCTTATAGAGGTGCCGTCGGGGGCGTCTCTTGGACGCGGTCATAAGTGAGACCACTGGTTTTGCTAGGACCGAAGAAACCCACCAAACACACAAGGTTTTGCCAGAACCATATGTGCGGTCGTAGGGGCGTCACAATTGTGATGTCGGTTTGTTGATGCAGGTGTCGGAGTTGTGGACGCGGATGTCGTCGTCGTGTCTTGCAGTTGTACTGTCAGAGGGCGATCGTAGTTGTATGTTCAACATGTGGACGGATGTAGCGGCGGCGGCGACGATGTGTTAACGAAGATGTGGATGAAGACCATGTTGATGTAGACCTTGTCAATGATGTGTAGGCGATAAAGCAGTAGGCATGTCGGCGATGATCGTCACTCGAAGGTCTCCCTTGTGGCGGCGGTCGTGTCGAAGCCTTGCTCCTAGTTTTATGATGCCGTACAGCTTGTTGTTGATGTAGTTGTTTGGGTCACCTAGCTCGATGCAGTGCGGATCTTGGTGTCGGTGTAGTCGCGTCTCGGAGCAATGCAGATCTTGGTGTCAGTGTAGACGTCTCTCGGAAAAATACAGATTTTGGTGTCGTTGTAGTCGCATCTCAAAGCAGTGCAAATTTTGATGTCGGTATAGTCACGCCTCGAAGCAGTGCGGATCTGAATACCGATGCAGACGGTTGTGCCACCGTGGCCTCTTGGAAAATCACGTATGCGTTGCATGTGAATTGATCCTTGCTTTGGGACTTGATCTGCGTGCGTTGTCCATGTGCTTGTGTGCTGCTTCCGGCCGGAGGTGCGCAACCTACCGTACCAGATTTTCTCCAACGATTTGCATCTCATAATATAAGGAGAGAATTCCTTATTTGGCCCTATGTAAAGTTTCACTTCCTTTCTTGACCCTAAAAAAGTTTTCATTCCCTATATGACGTTGTATCTTCTTTTGATTCCTTATTTGACCCTGCCGTTAATTCCCGTTAGCTTCTCCCGTTAAAACTAACTTACCTAGACTAGACTACCCTGGCTCAATCGATAGAGTAGACTGGAAAGAAAAAGGAAAAAAGATAACGACCCGTTCTCTCCTTCTCCGGAGTCGTACCCGGCGGTGGCGGCTAGCCCTAGCAGCGGGAGCAGCGGCGGAGGCGGCGGCTGCAGGGGCCTAGCTATGGGAGAAGAGGAAGGAGTCTTCTCCGAGCGGCGGCGACCTGGGAGCCTGCTCCGCGCGGTGATGACCGAGGATCCTGCTCCGGGCGGCGGTGGGATTATTTGGGGCTCCGACGACGAATGCCAAATCGATGGCGGTGGAGAAGCTGTTCGGGTCCGCGGAGAAGGACGGCGGCAAAGATCTAACGCGGCGCTAAGAGGTAGCTTCCGGTGGTGCTCGGATGTCACAGGTCGAGGCGGTTAGGACGCGTGGATCGTGTATTCGGCTATTCGCAGTGGAAGAAGGGCGGAGTGCACAGGCGCGTGGCCGGCTGCGGGTGGGGAAAGCTCAGACAAATTCTCAAAAAGTATACTCACCCAAGGAACAAATCATCGTGTGTCTGAACTTTGAACGATTAGTCCTAATCGTTGCGTCCTTGAAGAAAAGTTGTCTTCCTTCTGCCGCCAGCCATGGGGATGACCTCCGCTGCCAGCCAAAATCAGGATGAAAAGATGTCGCTCAGTCCTCAGACTAATTCCTCGCAGTCAGGAGTTGTATATTATTTTAGGAATTTGTTTGCTAAAATGTAATGTTTCAAAAAAATCGTTAGTTTGGTCCGGGGGAGACAGAAGATTAGTCAAAATAACCTTCACCAACAATATACCAGGGTACTGCTATTAAATTTTGTCACATAGCAGCAGGGGCAAAAATGTCATCTTATGTAACTAATTAACACCGTGAGTGCTAAAATTGTACTAGAGGGTCAAATAAGGAATCAAACAAAGATACCATGTTAAATAGGGAAGAAAATGTTTTCGAGGGCCAAGAAGGAAGTAAAACTTTACATAAGGCCAAATAAGGAATTCTCTTGGTGTAGGTCTAGAGATTTATTTGTCTACTTGATCTAATCTATGGAATTGAGGAACTCGAAATTTGATCTAATCTAATCTATTGAACTGATCAGATCTTTGATCTTGATCGGGTGCCACGCCCCTAGGGAGAGGAGATTGATTTCTTCGGGAGCGGCGGGATGTTGTGGAAGTGGAGAGGAACCTAGAATCGACACCGTGAGGCTAACCGATCTGATACCATGTAGAAAATAATAAAACCCTAATATTTGTTGTTTTATTGATTTGACCCTTACGAGAAATATATATAGACACAGGGTAGGTGGAGACTTCGAGTACAAGTTGATGTAAAGTTCTAATTTATCTCTATACGTATATGTATGTACATATAGTACTCGAGTTAACTGATTTATCCAGCTCCTCCCTCCTTAGTAGATTGACTAATGCCAAACAATTTGATTCAATTATTAGTGGTTGAGTACACGAGTGTAAGGCAAGGGATAGACCTTCCAAACCTGCACACAACTCAGCTTCCAAATCATCGTGGCAAGAGAATAACTGGCGACAGGAGAGTAGAACTGCTCCTCATGATCTCTATCAACAGCACCACAACCAGCATCTCCTTTATTCCCAAAGGATCCATCAACATTGATCTTACACCATCCAATCAGGGGCAGAATCCACTTCAGGTTTGGGGCATGTTGGCGACTAATGTGAGTAGGAATTGCCTTCTCATTAGTGTGTAAAACGAATTTACCTTCAAATATATATTGTCTAGGATGAAATTTAATTTGAATCAGGGAATTAACATAGCTTACTAGGAACCTCTTAGAAACATCAACTGGGGGTGGATTCTTATCATGGACCACCTCATTCCGAACGTGCCAAGCCCTCCATGGCAGGGACCGATGAGGATAAAATTTTAGAGGGGGCAAGAATGCTCTAAGTGGAGCAAATGTCTTTAGTAAGTGGGAGCAAATCAGTCATTAGCTTAGCATAATACAAAGATAATGAAAATTGAGTAGGGGCAGTTGCCCCCATAGCTTACATGTTGGATCCGCCCATGCTACATAATGTCATCAAAACCATATTAGAAGAGCTCCTTGGAATTTTTATGAGCAAATTGAGAAGCCACTCAATGCATGTATTCTCAATAGTTGCAATATCAGAAAGTTCCCAAACCTCAGCCATAGTAGCCCAGAGCTCCTTAGCAAGAGTACACCGGATGAAGGGATGGAAATTATCCTCAAATTCAACTCTACAAATAGGGTACGGATCAGAAAATTCCAAGTTCCTTCTCTGTTTTGTTACACCAAGTAGGTAGGGAATTTGTTGCAAGTCGCCATGCAAAGTGTTTTTTTTTAACGGTAAAGGGGTCGAAGATCCCAGAAGCTGCTCATTTATCCAAGCGGTGATACATTTTACAGTAAAACACCTAGAGAAGGCGCAAGGTAAAAGCAGTACTTGCAACATTACAAAGAAACCCCTGAAACTAGAAGTAAAAAGCAATCGGGTCCCCGGGTTTCTTCTCCACCGCAACTGACGACGAGCTCCTTCCATCGGACTCCATGGAGCCGCCGGTGACGAACCACTTGGCAACACCTAGGAGGGAAACCCGACGAGAAGCTCCACACAGGGCCTCCGTCTTGGAGGTTGGAGATTGCGCAGACACGGCGCAAAACGGTCGTCCTTCGACCATAGCAGGCAACAGCTCCATAGTTGAGCCACTGCGATTTTGCCTCAGAGGGAGAAGCTTGAGGAGAAGCAGAAGGAAGTTGATGAAGGCTCGCCGTCCACTGGAGGCCACCACCTCGATGACTCCAAGCAGATAGATCGCCCGCCATCCACCGGCACCACTTCTCCAGGACGACGATCTTCCTAGCAGGAGAGTTCACAATCCATCGGTGAGGAGGAAGAACAGAAGGGCCTTGGACGCCAGACCTACCCTCGCCGCCACGGCCGGCCATAGGGAGCGCATCCACCGCCTTCCTGGCACCGCTTCGCTCCTCCTCGCCACCTCGGCCGGCCAGGAGCGCCACCGCACCATTACTGCCTCCACACCGATGGAACAAAGCGGCTTTATTGATAGAGAGGACCTCTCCCACGTCCATCACAGCATCCACCTCCGACCGCCGGAGCACCACCGCGACGAACAGGGGGAGGAGAAATATCCAGATCCAGCCGAAGAAATCTGGAGACTTCGTCCTCCCTCGGGCACATCGCCCAAACACGGCATAACGCCAAACCCTACACCTACGACCTCTACAAGGACCTACATCTACGCCGGCGCCATCCTCTCGCCGCCACTCACCGGCTAATCCGGCGAGGGAGGCATGAGAGGGGCCCGGGGAGGAGAAGGGGACTCTCAAGGGGAAACTTGCCTCTCGTTTCGTGCAAGGAGAAAAAGCTCTGCTTCCGCCATGCAAAGTGTTGTATTCCCATTTGTGCGTATACTTCCCACGATGAGTAGGTGATTATATATGCATTATTTTTGTGATTGAAATTTTAGTCCGAAATAGTCTTGTAACCGTCTGTCCGGAATCTCCTGCATACACGGCCGCCATGTTTCTGCAGATGCTCTTCTCATCTGCGGTCGCCAGTATCTAGGAGTGTGGGGATGAGGGGAGGGAGACTGTAGCCGTGACGACTCTTTGGAGCTACAAAATTATCAGAACCAAATAAGAGAAGACGTAACTGGCTGAGGTGTATTGGCTTGATCAATTAATGTTGTAGTCCAGGTTTTGCAATATTGGTAGATCTTCATCTGTAAGATAGAATAGTTTAAGGATTATCCAGTTAATTAATGTACTGCTCACCTCAGGGGCGGACCCAAAAATAAGCCAAGCCCCGGGCTGGCATTTGTGTTTAAGCATTGAACTACTTTTTCTACGCAAATTTTATCAATTTTTAAAAGAATTCTAGTGCAGTTTTGACCATAAGCCCAGGGCTGCAGCACAGACTGCTCTCGGTGCAGATCCACCCATTACTCACCTGTGGTTTGCTTCGGTCACAAAACAAGGTTAGTCACTGCCCTCTATGTAACACCCCCTAATATATCCCTTTTACCCGGGAAAAAGGTTAGGTTTGGGTTGGGCACCATGGATTGCGATAATCTTACTGCATTCACATCTTCGAGAAGTACATGTTAGATATATGTGATGACATAAAAATTAAAGTCATTCAATATGTAAAATTTCTTCTACGGTCATTCAGTATATAAACTTTGTTATACTGTCAAGCACATGTTCTAGCACGACAAATGTGCCCAGATCTCCAAATAGACACATTTGGTATTCACACAAAAACCTAACATGTTCCACAACAAAGTGAAGATCATGTAAGATGCTACTGCATCTTGTCTTTTTTAACACTCGACTCAGACGCGCACACACACGGCATGTTTGTCGGTACATGATAATTTTTTTTCGCTCTAATTTAAAACAAGACACCGAAAAAACAATTGAAAGATTAGATCCTAAACATCAGTTGACTTGCTGAGGCTTGTCTCTTGACATACACAATTTTCACAGGAACTTGGAACATTCGGACACCTAGGGTTCATGGTCATTGTGGACTAAGTAGGTAATGTACATGGCAGAATCACACTCTTTCGAGCTCGGTATTGTGCTTGCCCAGCTGGTCCTTTAGCTCTTTCTACCACCCCTCGACGAGACTCTTATGCTTGGCAATGAGCTCAGACTTGTTCTTTTTTCGCGAAAACGCAAAAGCCTTGAGTTTCGATTCATTGATAAAAAATAGAATATTATACAACATATACAAAGGCTCACTGAGATCCAACACCCCATACAACTCAACCCACTAGATCTACGGGCCGCGGGGATCAAGGCACGTAGGCCAATCGCTCCGGCAGCAGCCCAAGCCCTAGCCTAAGACCGAATTATATCCGAAAGACCACCCAGGTTTCTTCCTCCATTTTAGTAATGTCCCGCAACTCAAACATGAAAATATAGACACGGAGGGGGAGAAACAAGATCCCAGGTGCCAGTGCGCTCAAGCGCAGCAATCTCCTCAGCCATGGCCATCTGCCATTCAGGATGATGCTCAGCATCCCGATAAGAAGTCGGCTCGAAGGCAACAGAAATACCATACTGACTAGGAGAATAACGGTTGGGGGAACGATGCTGACGAAAAGGACGAGTAGAGGGAAGCTCATCAGAGGAAGACGACTCATGAGACGACGATGAAGAAGAAGGAATAGCATAGGAAGGCTCCGGAGAACGAGGAGAACTAGGGGAACTAGACGGAGCAGAGGAGGATGGTGTCGAAGAAGAGACATCAGGGAGAGTGGGTCCTGAAGAAGACACAATAGGAGTAGAAGGAGGTGTGTCAGGAAAAAGAAGAAAAGAGATATCTTCCACCGGGTAGGTACCAGCGGTGGAACGAGGATAGAAAGGGCGCGTCTCATCAAATGTAACGTCGGGAGAGATACGCATCCGACGACCAACGGGGTCCCAACAGCGATATCCCTTATGCTCATCACTGTATCCCAAAAAGACACACTCAACAGACCGAGCGGTCAGTTTGGTGCGTTTACGAGAGGCAAGTAGAACATAGCAAACACAACCAAACAAGCGAAGCATGGAGTAGTCTGGAGAATGCCCAGATAGGCGCTCAAGAGGGATACCACCCTGCAGAGCGGCAGAGGGCTGAATATTGATGAGGTAAGCCGACGTAGCGACAGCCTCAACCCAGAAATGCGGTGGAAGGGAAGCAGAAATCATCATGGCACGGGTGGTCTCAAGAAGATGGCGGTGCTTACGCTCAGCAACGCCATTCTGAGCATGTGCGTCGGGACAGGAGAACTGAGCAAGGGTACCCTGCTTAGCAAGAACACCTCGCAATATCTGGGAGATATACTCACCAGCAGAATCGGCACGAAACACACGAATGGGTGTAGAATATTGAGTAAGGACCATGGCCGCAAAACGCTGATATATGGAGAGCACTTCACTGCGAGAGCGCATAAAATACAACCAAGTGTACCGAGAAAAATCATCTATGAATAAAATATAGTAGCGATGGCCCCATTTCGAAGCGAAAGGAGCCGGACCAAACAACGGAATAAACTAAATCAAAAGGTCGCTGAGATACAGACGTGCTAGTAGGATAGGGAAGCTGAATCTGTTTGCCCAACCTACAGCCCTGACAATGTAAAGACCCATCTCTTGAGACAGACCCAGAAGACCACGATGAACTAATGACGACAGGCGAGAGTCACAAAGGTGACCAAGACGATGATGCCACTCTGAAAAGAGCTGGTAGCAGAGCCGACGACCGGAGAAGAACTGGCAGATGAAGTGGCAGCGGAAGGAACGCGGAGTCAGTCTAACTCCCAAAGTCCTGAAGAGTCACGGCTGCGAGGGCTAGCTCCAACCAGAGCCTGTGTGCGACGATCCTGGACAGCACGAGAATCAGCATCAAGAATGACGTGACAACCAGAGTCAGTAAGCTGGCTAGCAGAGAACAGATTCATCTTAAGACGAGGAACATGAGAAATATCAGGAACAGAAAAAAAAGAAGTAGAAAGGGTGCCCCGACTAGAAACAAGAAGATAGGTACCATCGGCCGTGAGAACACGGACAGGAGAAGGGAGAGAACGAATAGCGGACAGAAGAGAAGACTCAGAGGTAATATGAAAAGAAGCTCCAGAATCCAGATACCATGGGGACTTACCTGACTGTGTAGAGGGTGGTGGTCGCGCAGTGCCTGGAGAATCAGTCACAGAACTAGCAGTTCCCGTCGAAGAAGAGCCTATAGCAGCAAGCAGACCGCGAAGACTCCTGATAATGTCCTGATCAGAGAGAGCAACTGCTGAAAATCTGGAAGGAGCTGACTGCCCACGAGCCTGATGCTGCTGACGTAAACTGGAATCCCGTGTATAACAGGTGGCCCAAGTGTGGCCATCCCTGCTATAGTAAGTGCATTGACGAAGAGAACCACGGTGACCCTGACCACGAGCCTACTGGTGCTGACTCTGACCCTGAGACTGTTGGTGCTGACTCTGATCCTGAGACTGCTGGTGCTGACTCTGATCCTGACCTGGAGGAGTGGGTAGTATCGAGGGCGACAAGAGGACCGCGACTGAGTCGAGGAAGCAGACGGCAGAGGAGGACCACGAGTAGCAAGCACAGACGGAACCGCAAGAAGACCAGCACCACGGAGACGAGTCTCCTCAGCCCGAAGCTCAGACAACACCTCAGAGAGCGGAACACGACCACGAGCATTCAACTGAGCACGGCGGGGCTCGAACTCCTAGCGGGGCCGAGACAGAAACTCATAGATGCGGTGGAACTCCAAATCCGAGCGCACAATCTGGCAGCACGGATATGTGCCACAAACAGCAGTACGGAGAGAATCAAGTTGACGCCAGATAGCAGCACTCTGAGTATAGAACTCGTCAATAGTGGAATCATCCTGCTGAAGAGCATGCTCCTGGCGAACCACAGACAGGTAAAGAGCATCCCTAGACGGCTGATAGCGATGACGAAGATGTGTCCACTGAGCGGCAACAGTAGGGAGACTCATGAACTCATCAGCAAATTGGGGCAGAACACTAGAGGTGAGAACAGCAGCAGCACGAGCATCCTCATCGACCCACTGAGTGTAGGCGGTCAGATCGCGGCGATAGGTCTCGAGATCAGCAAAGTATTGTTTGAACTTCAGCTCATAAGCAGCAACAACACTATCATCGGCACTCTGAGCATCATCCTTGGCATCCTGAGAAGCATCAACACCGAGAACAATCGGCGTCGGCGGAAGAGGATCCACAGGAGCAGGGGGCACAACGGACAGGAGACCTCGCCGGAGAGCACACCCCAAAGACAGAGACCGCGCATGTGAACACGCATAAAGGCAGCGAAATCAGGATAATTCGCGCCATCGAAGATCAACGGGCAGCAAGGAATCGCAACATAGCCCGATGCAGAAGACATCTCTTTTTTTTCAACTCACGATCTCAGAACCGATCGGAGCAACAGACCGAGGATCACGCGATCCCGATCGAGGCGCAGCGGAAGGATGGGAGGCCCGCGAGGGAGGACCGGCGGGAGAGATGGGGAAGGCCGGCGGCGGGGGAAGACCGGCGGCGGCCGGCGGAGCGGTGGGGAAGACTGGCGGCGGGCGCAGGATGTTGCAGGGGCGAGCTGTGGCTGCGCAGGAGATCAATCCAGGCAGAGATCGATCCACGGGCAGAGCAGATCGATCCAGGCAGAGATCGAACCGGGACGTTGCAGGGGCAGTTCGATCCAGGGGCAGTCGATCCAGGCCAAGCGGAGGCGGCCGATTGGGCGGTGGACGGACCAGGCGGGCGGCAGCAGCCCACGACGGAGGAGGAGCAGCGGCGGCGACCGGCGGGGACGACGACGGCAAGCCATCGACGACAGGGACGGTGGCGGCTGTATCAACGAAGTTGCAAAAAAAAGGCTAACCTAGGTTTGATACCATGTTAGAAATAGACAACTTGTATTCCTCTGGAGCCAAAGCAACAATATATAGTACATGTACATGTGAAAATATGCAGAAAAATCCCCTAACAAATAGGAACATACAATATCAAATATACATCTAACAAGAGATAACATCCAACTCAAATGGATAGTGTTTCTCTGTTAGGATCTTTTGACTCAAAACTCTACTAGTCAAGTTTTCTCGGATCCTAGAACTATTAGAACGTGCACGTGCAGATTGTGTGCAACGAGTAACAGTGCGGCCTTAACGCCTCGTGGTCTGACTTCTAGAACTACTACTAGTAATCGAGCACGTGCATGTGCACGTAATAAGAAGCTTGTTGATATGTACTCCAGCAGTAATACGAAAAGTCGTATCAAACCCAACCACTCAGACACAAGATCCACCAGTTATGTACTAAGTTACATAAAAAATAGCATACTTGCTGAAGAACTTAGAATCTTGCATTTATATTAAAGTGAATCAACATGACTGCAATCAGGATAACTTGTAAGTATCACAAAACACTAACTGTTACACTTGTTTACAAAAATCAGAAGTCATGAAACATAAAGGTGTAGAGAACAATGTAGGGAAAAAAGGAACTCCACAACATGAAAAAAAACACCACCAACAGTGCATCATTTTAATTCGGTAGTCTCACCGTTAAGCGCAAATAATAAACAGTTAAACAAAGCAACAATTGCTCGCAAACTGATGGCATGGAAAATATTTATCATAAAGAACACTGATAATTAAAAGTGGTCATGTGAATGAATTTGCAAACACGCATTCAGATCTGGGTGCATGATAAATAAAATTCAGAACCAACTCAATATACATATAATTAGTGAAAAAATGGTTTAGAATACTACAACTCGAGGTTACTTCGATCCAAAGTGGATTGAAACCATGCATGTAAGTTCTACCAAATGCCAACACATAGTTTTCTATGACATAATCAGACTACCAGTAAGGTAAGAGAATCAAGCGGAACAGAACCTAAGCCCACCACCGCTGATTAATGTGCAGAGCAGCCCAAGGACTCCTTGCCACCATTTAAAATATCTAAAAAAATCAAAAGAATCAAAGCATGTATTCATGCATCATTAAGTATAACCAAAATATCATCTAAAACAACAGAAGGTTGCTATGAATTTACAGATGTGGAAAAAAAGATGACTGAATATGTATCGCGTGTAAGTTCAATCCAAATTAGAAATATTCATATATTTCATATATGTACCAAGGATTAGGAAAATATAAAACCCTTACATAGTCTGTACAAAAAGGAGGGATTCACTCACTCAAGTCTAATTGCTTGATGGCATGCTTCCTGCAGAAAAAGTACATAGTAAATACACCGGTAAGAATTTATATGCATGCATGGGCTACATATGGCTACAGAAGAAATAGGCTAGTGTATTCATTTGTTAACTGAAGCTGTTTGTTATGAAATTAAGGTGTGGAATTATTTCTTCACCTTACCTGATGTGGCCGAGCTTCCGAACTACTGTATGAGGGAGGACTACTGTTATGAGGTTCATGTTATTGTGTAATTTCTCATGCTTCTGAGTGATCTCATGTTTTTAAGTACCATTTGTATGGCAGGTGGCTACATGGAATGAATAACCTCCACATGGAAATGTTTTTTCTCAATGCACTTTTCTAAGGATGTTGCTGCTACTTATCGAGGGAAATTCTCCAGGGAGAGTGAGAAAAGAAGAGAGACAAAGTCCATTTGAGATAGCATTAGAACTACTCAATTTCACACGGATGTGAGGCTCCTTGCTGAACTACTGCTACTAATGCTTGCTGAATTCTACCACAACCTGATCGCTGAATTCAGGAGAGGTGTTTTGGGATTCCGAACATCATCTTGAGTTCATACATCTTCACCTGGCGCGCACAATGCAGGTCAACAATAAGCACAGGAAAAAATAGAACCTAAAGAAATTGCGACGCCAGATTGTGTTGGCATACCGGCATCAGGGGGCGGAGCCGATGGCTTCCACGACAGGGCTGGACGATGGGGCCGCGCGGGCGGGGGCGGCGTCGTGAGCGGCGGGCAGGGCCGGCGCTGAGGGGCCGCCACCCTGGCATTGGCCAGGGGCCCACGGCCGGAGGGGGCCCAAAAATTTGTATCATGTACTTCCTTTGTATGTAAATAAATGTACTTCTAATCTTGTTCTAAGTCAAAGTTAACAACGTTTAACAAATTTTTATAGAAAAATATAGTGATACTTATGACTCTAAATTATTACCAATAGATGTGTTTTAAAATTTAGTTTCATGATATGTTAATCTGATGTACTCCCTCTGATCCATATTAGTTGACTTGGATTTATTAAAATTTGGATGAACCTATATACTAAATAGTGTCTAGATTCATCCAAATTTAGATAAAGTTGAGCCACTAATATGGGTCGGAGGGAGTAATATATGTTGCTATATTATCTATAAAGTTAGTCAAATTTAATAAACTTTAACTTGGCTAAACGCTAGATGTACACTTATTTGCGAATGGAAGATGTATATATATATACGGGTATACATCTGGTGCCCACGACGCGAGAAACGAGTAGGGCCCTGGAAACCAGACACAACGCGTCGAGCAGGAAATCAAAAAGGCTCGCTACGACACGAGGCACAAGGCTTACGAGTTACAATGCGTTACGACGCTGGCCGCATGGGTTACAATGCGTCTCGAACTTATGATCTCCCTTCTCTTCTCTTCTCCTCGACTATTCAAAAACCGGTCGGACTCCGTGCCTCGATCTCTAGGGCCCTACCTCCCTGACTCGATCGACGATCGCAGATTCGCAGGTCATCTATCGTCTATCGGGGATCACCAATTCACCAACGGCAGGTTCTGATCCTCACTCCTGACTTATTATCATTGGAATTATTTCTTATTTGAGGTAATCAAACCAGCAACAAATACTATTTATTATATTTTGAGAATAAAATGTTTGGTTGGATGTTAACTTTTATTTTAAAAGTGCCAGTAGATACATATAATTTTTTCTAATATGTCTCTATATATGTTAGCCTTGAGGGCCCATGCTGCCGACTTTGTCTAGGGCCCTGAAAAACATAGAGCCGGCCCTGGCGGCGGGGTTGGACGCTGGGGAGGCACGGGGGGGGGGGCGGCGCTGTGCGCATTTGAGACTGGCCGCTGGAGAGGCGTAGGCGAGGGAAGGGTCGTGCTCGTCTGGTCCTAGACGCTGGGGAGGCGCGGGCGGGAGCAGGGTCGTGCACGTATGGGGCAGCCTCGGTGGCTTGCAACTGCGGCGTTCCGGAGAGCGAGTCGTGGGATTGGACTTCGTCCGCTCGCGGCGATGAGCCGATAAAGACGGGGTAAATTTTATGCGTTAGATATTTGCATCGTGTGATCAAGATTGATTGGATTAGACCCTCTGTGCTTTTTAATATTAGTGTAGATTAGGCGTTTGCAGCGTGAGAAAATGGGGTGTCTAAGAGTAACTTTTTCCCTCCAAGTAGAATCTAACATGATGGAGAAGGTGAAGTAGCTAAGAAAATCTTAGTCTTATGTCTAGTACAAGATATAAATATGTAAGGAAAAAACAACTAATAGCCCCACTTGGCGATGTATGATTGAGCTACACAAGTAATCTGTAAAACTGCAACTTTCCTGTTGAGTGAGTTCCTTAGAATGGCTAAACGGTGGAGCAAATATGTCTTTGTTAGACTCGAGCCTTCCTTTTTCTTAGACATAGCTACACGGTGTACATGCTCGTGGGATGAAAAGAAATCGTATGGAAGTAGTTTTTGCAACTAGTAGCCTTGATCATATCGTGCCAATAGCATTGGCCTCTTCTACAACAAAGCTAATAGCCGCTACTTAAGTGATCTAGCTGCGTACTATGCTACGAGAAATATTGGTCCATGAGATTACCGATGCTTCTCAATCCTGCATACGAACTCTATACCACAAAATGCACAGATTGATCTTGATACATATGACTTTGACAATATTTCCCCGCTTTCACTCATTAGGCTTAACATTTTTATGTTTCCTATATATTTCCCGGTCTCTGTCGATGTACTATCCGCAAGCATTTTGCAAATTATCTCGATCAATTTCCAAGATTTAGATGTACCAGTTGGTAGGTGTTGATAAGATAGTATATGTCTATAGTACTAGTATACGTGTCTAACCAAACCTCATTGTAATTGTTTTATCTTGTCCATATATAAAGCTAACGACCGTACCCAGGAGCGTATCGAGTCCTGTTTTCCCTCGACACATCTCCTATCGAGATCGGCCGCTGCCTCCTCTCAAGATCTCGCCTCTCTCCGTTCTCTTAATTTGTACATGGTATCAGAGCTCCGTTCTTGAGCTATGACGTCGTCTTCCGCTGCAACGAGCTCCTCGCTCCTCACCCTCGCCCTCCCGTCGATGCCGTCATCGTCCATCGGCTCGAAGACCTCAGACCCCATCAATTTTGGGCATCTGCTCACGGTGAAGCTCTCGCCGCAGAATCATCTTTTCTGGCAGCAATTAACATGCAAACACCCCTTCAGCGGTTACTTGGTGAAACTCCGGATTACACTTTTTTAAAGGTGTTTGGGTGTGCGTGTTGGCCTAATCTTCGTCCCTATAATAAACATAAACTTCACTTTCGCTCTCAAAAGTGTGTCTTTCTTGGGTATAGTCCTATGCACAAAGGATACAAGTGTCTTCATGTCCCCTCCAATAGAGTCTACATTAGTCGTGATGTTGTCTTCGATGAGAATGTTTTTCCATTCTCTAATTTTCCTTCCCCAGAGTCCACCTTCCCGCCTGTTCCGTCTAATGTTGCAATTGACAAATTTGAAGACTGTACGCATGCCCCTTTGTTGCTTCCTAATCATGGCGCAGGTACTGGTCGTGGCACTCGTCTTAAACTCTTGGAGGAGCAGCTGGACTCCTCTACATCATCGCCGGTTCGCTCTTATGGCGACTATGCATCACCTACACTTAATCAGGCTGCTCCTGGTTCTACGTCCATGCAGCTGCATGGATCCAGCTCATCTGCACGTGCTGCTGGTCAAGTGGACCAGCCCCTAGACATGCATGGTGTGGACAGGTATGTACCGACCAGCTCTGGTGGCTCGGTCCCCGGGCCTGTGTCTCCTGGTTCACAGCCCGCTGTCCTCTCTCTAACAACCACGCGAACGGACTCCACTATTGCGCGCATGTCTGCTTCACCGTCTGCACGCACGGAAACTGACGATGTCCCCAACACGGATGATTCCAACATACTGATTCCTTTGGAGCCTCTGCCACTAGATTCTTTGCGCCCTGTGACGCGTGGTCTTCGTTAGAAAAAGCAGCGCACCGATGGCACTGTTGCTTGGCTTACCGCTTGTATTGCTCATGCCACTGCTGATCCGACAGCTGAGCCTCGTCATTTTCGTGCAGCCCTTGGTATTCCTCATTGGCGTGCTGCTATGGAACAGGAATATGATGCTCTTATCCAGAATAATACTTGGCGTCTAGTTTCTCCCCGCTCTGGCGTCAATATCATTGACTCTAAATGGGTGTTCAAAGTCAAGCGCCATGCGGATGGCACTATTGAGAGGTATAAAGCACGTC
Source organism: Avena longiglumis (assembly GCA_030063025.1). NCBI lineage: Eukaryota > Viridiplantae > Streptophyta > Magnoliopsida > Poales > Poaceae > Avena > Avena longiglumis. Next base: position 142,054,590 of record CP125974.1, read on the forward strand.
TTGTTGCCAAAGGGTTCAAACAACGCTATGGGCAGGATTATGAAGATACGTTCAGTCCAGTTGTCAAGCCTACCACTATTCGTCTACTGTTGTCTTTGGCTATTCAGCGTGGTTGGTGTCTTCGCCAGCTTGATATTCAGAATGCTTTCCTTCATGGCGTTCTGGAAGAGGAGGTTTTTATGCGGCAACCTCCTGGCTTTGAGGATCCTGCTCGTCCTCATCATCTGTGCTACCTGGTTAAAGATCTATATGGGCTTAAACAAGCACCCCGATCTTGGCATGCTCGCCTTGCGACTGTTCTTCATCAACATGGTTTTTTGGCGTCTTCGGCTGATACGTCTCTCTTTATTCTTCGGCGTCCGGATGTTACGATATATCTCCTGGTTTATGTTGATGACATTGTTGTGCTGAGCTCATCCTCTCAGGCTATTGATCGCCTTGTGAGTGGTCTTCGTCAGGAGTTCGCAGTCAAGGATTTGGGTCTTCTCCACTATTTCCTTGGACTTGAGGTTGCTCGTTGGTCAAATGGTCTTTCCATTAATCAACACAAGTATGCTACTGATCTTATTCGTCGTGCTGGTATGCTTAAGTGTGCGCCTGCTCATACTCTTGTGTCTTCTACTACCCGGTTATTCAGTTCTGATGGTCCTCTTCTTGGTGATGCTGAGGCCACTACTTATCGGAGTATTGTTGGCGGCTTACAGTATCTTACTCTTACCCGCCCTGATATTTGCTTTGCGGTTAATCGGGTATGTCAATTTCTTCACGCCCCTACGGAGCTTCATTGGGCTGCTGTGAAGAGGATTCTTCGGTTTATTCAACATACACGCACTCATGGGTTATTTCTTCGCTCTACATCCTCTGACACGCTCTCAGTCTATTCTGATGCTGATTGGGCGGGTGATGTGGAAGACCGGCAATCAACGGGGGGCTACGCTCTATTCTTTGGAGGCAACTTGATCGCCTGGAGTGCGCGCAAACAGGCTACCGTGTCCCGTTCGAGTACAGAGTCTGAGTATAAGGTTGTTGCCAATGCAACTGCTGAGCTTATTTGGGTTGAGGCGTTGCTAAAGGAGCTTGGTATTCAGCAGACATCTCCATCCGTTTTATGGTGTGATAATATTGGAGCAACCTATCTATCGTTGAATCCTGTGTTTCATGCAAGGACGAAGCATATTGAAGTGGACTATCATTTTGTTCGTGAGCGAGTTGCTCAGAAGTTGCTCCAAGTTCGGTTTGTATCTTCCAAAGAGCAGTTAGCTGACATCTTTACTAAACCGCTACCTCTTCCATTGTTTGAGGAGTGCAAGCGCAATCTCAACATGTTCTCTACGGTTGAGATTGAGGGAGGCTGATAAGATACGTATATGTCTATAGTGCTAGTATACGTGTCTAACCAAACCTCATTGTAATTGTTTTATCTTGTCCATATATAAAGCTAACGACCGTACCCAGGAGCGTATCGAGTCCTGTTTTCCCTCGACACATCTCCTATCGAGATCGGCCGCCGCCTCCTCTCAAGATCTCGCCTCTCTCCGTTCTCTTAATTTGTACAGGTGTATGATATAGCCTGTTGTACTAGCCACAAGGTTCGCGATATGCATACCTAAAGTTCTATATAAACCAAACTAGTTGAACACGAGGTAGAGAAATTTTGTGAATTAATAATTGGCCAAGAAAACTGTTGTTCATGTGGATGAATTGGTAGGGGAATCACTTCTACAAGATTTACATATATGAAGCCTCCAAAATATGAATGGTCACATTGATTAGAAAATCGAGGGACTGTACATTGTTGGGTTGTTTTCAACATGTGTATGCTAGTGTGATTCATTTATCTTTCGGCTTGGATTTATTAAAAGAGAATGACTACCGGTGGTCAAACAGAATGAATAGATAAATGGAAGCACCCATCAGTCTGAAGCAAGTATGTATTCAAAAGAAAGAATTTCTAAACAAACATGTTTTCAGCAAATAAGACTTCTAGTCTTTGGCAACAAAAGAAGCTTAATGTAGAGCTCGGTCAAAGAAACCAAAGATAATCTGCCTCAACGGGGATACATATTACCGAATTACGTTTGGTTGCAGTTCCATGACCAATACATTGTGTTGGATTGGACAAATTTTCTTGTTAAAAATAAGATCCATGAATAATCACCCAATATAGTAACAGCCGATGGGTTAGACACATTTATTGTGTCTCAAGGTACACACAACCAATTGTTACAAGGTTTGGGCTCAAAAAAGGTAGGTGAACGTTTGAAAAAAGTTACTAACATGTGTTGCGGGTTACAAACTATTTTCACCTTTGTATGACTGAGCTACAAAAAAATTCTACAAAAGCTGCAACTCTATTGAGTGGGACCTTGGAATGGCTAAAGGTGGAGCAAAGTTGCCTTTGCTAGACTCGAGCCTGCCTTTTTCTTAGACATAGCTACACTGTGCACATGCTCTTAGAGCATGTACACCGTGTCCATGGGTCTAGCAAAAAAGTCTGAGAGAAGTCTAACCAAACAAAACTTCTTCACCGTTTAGACAGAGTCTAGCACAGCTTGTGGGACCCAATAACATCATATTTTCTCAGCCAAACTCCTCTACTCCAGCGACATGTGTCAAGTACTAGAATGAAAATAATGTTTTATTCAGCTGGACCTTGTGTCTAGTATTAAACATACTCTAGAGAATCTTTTTCTTAGACACCCTCTCTCCACCAGTTAGACACATGACTAAGCTTTCTTAGACTTGGCATTTTCACAACGATTGCGCTTGCTCTTAGGATCTGGGATACCTAGGTGGAAGGGAACGAATTTGTGTGGAAGTAGTTTTGGCAACAAGTAGCCTTGATCACATGGTGCCAACAACGTTGGCTTCTTCTACACAAAAGCTCACAGTTGATACGTGAGTGATCTAGCTGCGCACAGTGCTACGAGAAATATAGGTCCATCAGATTACCGATGCTTCTCAATCCTGCATACTAACTCTATACCATAAAATACACAGATTGATGTTAATACATATGACTTTGGCAATGTTTTTCCGCTTTCACTCATTAGGCCCAACATTGTTATGTTTCCTATATAATATTTCCCGACCTCTGTCGGTATACTGTTCGTTAGCATTTCGCAAATTATCTCGATCAATTTCCAAGATTTGGATGTACCGGTTGGTAGCTACATTGATGTAGCCTGTTGTACTAGCCACAAGGTTGGCTATATGTGTACATGAAGTTATATATAAACCAAGCTTGTGGAGCACGAGGGAGAGAAATTGTGTGAATCGCTACCTCCGTTCCTAAATGTAATCTTTCCTGGAGTAGCATTCTTTCTGTGCTTGAAATTTCAATCCGAAATATAATCTCCTACACACACGGCCGCCATGTTCCTAGGAGTATGCGGCTGCCAGTACCTAGGAGTATGGGGACGAGGGGCAGGCGATCATAAGCATGACAACTCTTCAGGGCTACAAAATTAACAGAACCAAATAAACGATGAAGTAACTGGCTTGATGAATTAGGTTTTGCGGTTACTGTCACAAAACAGGGTTAGTCACTGCCCTCTATGCAACCCCTGTTGTTTAATATATCCCTTTTACCCAGAAAAAGAAAGTTAGGTTTGCATTGGGCACCATGATGGGTTTCATCTTTTTTCCTCAGTTCAGTAAACCCAAGACTTACTGCATTAACATCTTCAAGAAGTGCATGTTAGATATCTGCGATGACATAAAATAGCAGTCAGTCAATATGTAAAGTTTCTTTTACAGTCATTCAGTATGTAAATTTTGTTATAGTGTCAAGCACATGTTTTAGCATGACAAATGTCCAAATAAAGGCGCATTTGGTATTCACAGAAAAAACCCTACAAACATGTTCCACAACCAAGTGAAGAGCATGTAAGATGCTACTGCATAAACGATGGGCAGCTACAACATCATGTCTTTTTGAACATTCCACGCAGGTGCGCGCACACACACACGAGCATGTGCGTTAGTGCATGATAAATTTGTTCGCTCTAATTTAAAACAAGACACCGAAAGAACAATTGACTGGTTAGATCCTAAACATTAGTTGACTTGCTGAGGCCACAATTTCCACAGGTACTTCAACATTCGGTCACACTCTTTCTGGACTAAATAGGTAATATACATGGCAGAATCACACTCTTTCGAGCTCGGTATTGTGCTTGCCCAGCTGGTCCTTTAGCTCTTTCTGCCACCCCTCGATGAGACTCTTATGCTTGGCAATGAGCTCAGACTTGGTCTTCAGTTCTTCCTCCATTTTAGTAATGTCCTGCAACTCAAACATTAAAATGCAGACTGTTCAGAGATAGCATCCTACTTATTATAAGCTTCAGGGGTATACAACTGATGATTTTTCTCAAGTTCCAACTACTTGCATGAAAATATAAAAATAAATGAGGACTGAGAAGTTTAAAAATTGATCCAATTGCCAACATAATTGCATATTCATATAGGAAACTATCTGTGATTTTATCTTCAAGCAAAAAAATACTCCCTCCATTTCAAAATATCTCCATGAGTGAATCTACACACTAAAAGTAGTCTAGATACATTTGCTTACAAACCTAAAACATCTTATATTTTGAAACGGAGGGAGTACTATACAATGTTACTGGTTACTTCAGATTCTTCACTTATGAATCTATCTGACTGTATTTTGTATATCTTTTATAGTACATAATAGAAGCTAAATAACACTATATTGGTTACTTTAGACAATATAAAATGGTTTTGCAATATCTCAGGCAACTAGATTTTTTCACTTCCAAATGTCTGGCCTAGTTAATTACTTAGCAGGAAACCTAGTCTCGGTACCACATATTCATATAGGAAAATGCATTTTGGGCGTGGACAGATACGGTACAGGCAGAGCGGCGGCTGAGGAAAGACTTGTCATGATCTTGTAATGGTCGTTAGTCGTTACACATTTGAAGAATTTTGACAAGGTAACCTAATTGTGAATTATGGGAAAAATGTACAACCTCTCAGAGAGTGTTAACCCAATCGACTAGTCGTGCCCATAAAGGCCAATTTGAGCAACTGAAGACTAGAGTCACTAAATGATGTCCTCCCGCCTTATTTTAAAAATGCCAAAAAACCATATGTTCATGTGTAATATTATTCATATATATGGGATTTTGTGGACACTTGGTGTATCCTTGTGTTAGTTTGACGACCAAATTCTTGTGTTCCACTCAACCATATTATACTTGATTGATCAAATATTTTGAAAAGAAGATAAAAGTTTTCAACTTATTTCACTTTTTTTTACCAAAAACAGTAGGGAAAACTCCCTACTGCGTCATTTTTCATTAAACAACTTATTTCACTTGAAACAAAATTGGCTTTGTGTAAACAAAACCCTAGTCTTGATTAAACCATGCATGTAGAGATTGACTAAATTTCCATTCTTGATGTAACTTGCGAGTAAATTACTCACCTTCTACGTATCATGTGCAGAAAATGAAGCTTACGGAAGATGCGAACTAGGGCCACTCATGATATTTTTTGTACTATGTGTTCTAGGTAATGATCCAGGGACTAGCACCGTTAAGCATGTGGTCTTCGGATCCTATCAGGTCCGGGTGACTACACTGTGGTGTCTTGTATATCTTTTATACTTCAAAATCTATGCTAAATAGCACAAAAACAGGTTATTCTGGGTTACGCTAAACCTTCAAGCCTTCTACCAGCAGATGAATACTTAATCTATCCCCTCTGCGCACGGAAAGGATAACTACATCAAGGTCCTCAATCCCAAAGATTACTATATTAACACACAGCTACGATTTTTCTAACTGGAAGGGTACTTCCATTGTCAACAATAACAAGTGCAATACGAGAGACATGTCTAGAGTCGACAAGCATACCGTGGTTTGCAGAGAGGTGACGTCAAAGCTCCGGGGTCCGTGATCCAAGGCCCGGAGTTGTCATGCAAGGACAATTCGAGAGTGCACTGATCAGCGCCGACTGCTCGAATGAGTTGTTGGGGATGTTGTGCTGTTGCGCTGAGGCTCCTGGTACTGTTGTGTTGGCTATAACAGCGGCAACAAGGTACAAAAGCTGTTGCGGTGGGTGTGGAGGCGGTGTACCATAGAGGGGTGAGTTGTACACCGAGGGCGGGGCACTACGCAGGGGCGAAGGAAGTGAATGCCTTGTTGGGGTGCGGTCCAAGGAGCCCGGGGAGACAAGGAGCCGCATGCGACGCTGGCCACGCGTGGACATAGACAGACCACGAGCGCTGATCAAGGGCTTGAGGGGAGCCTGAGCCTGTGTCGTTGGCGGTAGCCACCATGGTTGGTGACCAGTTTCCTCTTGGTCTTGCCCTGATTTGGCGATGGAGAAAGGGTGTTGTAGCTGGCACCGTAGGTGTGTGCCGATGCCGCCAGGTGGAGGAGGTGGGCGAGGGTACCCATGAGTGCCACCAGGGCCTCTACCACTTCTGCCCCATTCCGTATGAGTGTTGTGAGAGCATATCAAGACGCGAGGCATTTAGAGGCGCGGGATTGCATCTCGTCGAGGAGAAGCATGTTGCAGGCCTCGTCAAAAGAGACTTTGCCCACCGAAGAGTTGAGGATCTTGGCGGTGACGTGATGACACTCGTGGCGCCCGTGCGTGAGCACGGTGACCAGTGTGTCGTCATTGGCAGGCTGGTCGACATTGTGGAGCGCGTCGAAGATCGTTTTGATCCACGTGCAGTATTGGGCGATGTCAAGCGTGCCCTGGCGCTGCTCATACAGATCAGATCTGAGATTCACTGCCCACGCGTTCTTATTGTTGAGGAAGATGGCAGCGAAGGCTATGTAGAGCTGTCGCGCTGTAGAGTCTCCTTCGATGAGGCCTGCAACATGTCAGGTGGCACTCATCCTGGCTACCCTCACACACCTCCACCAGGCGACATCAACACACACCTATGGTGCAAACTATGGTAGCTCGTCTCCATTGCCAAATCAGGGCAAGACAAAGAGGAAACAGGTCACCAACCATGGTGGCTACCGCCAACGGCGCAGGCTTCCCTCAGGCCCCTGATCAGCGCCCATGGATTGGCTATGTCCACGCATGTCCAGCGTCGCACACGGCACCTCGTCTCCTCAAGCTCCTTGGGCCACGCCCCAACCAGGCGTTCACTGTTTCGCCCCTGTGCGGTACGACAAGGCTTCTAGTTTGCTGCGTCGCCCTTGGTGTACAACACACACCAACTCAGCACCCACCGCAGCAGCTTCTGTACCCGCTGCAAGCCAGGAGTTTAGGCAATAGCCACCGCCCCAGTACCAGCCTCAGTCGCTAATGTAGCCGATGCAGCAATTCTAGGAGCTCGCGGTGCAATATCACAACAACCCCAACAAGTTCGAGCAGTCGGCGTTGATCAGTGCACTCTTAGACTTGTCCGTGCACAACTCTGGGCCTTAGATCAGGGACTCCGGAGCTTCAGCGCACCTCTGTGAAAACCACTGTATGCTCGCTGCCTCTCAAGCTATCTCTCATATTGCACCTGTTTTTCTTGGCAATGGAAGTACCATTCCCGTTTCTCATCTAGACACTTCAATCCCCACTTCACGATCACTTTATCTCCGACATGTTCTAGTCGAACCAAATATTGTTCATAATCTCCTCTGTCCATCATTTTACAACTGACAACCAACTTTATGGAATTTCATCTGTTTGGTGTCTCCGTGAAGGATCTTCGCATGCTGGCTCTTTTTCTCAGATGCAACACTGAAGGAGACTTGTACCCGCTGTACTCGTCGGCTTCTTCGTCTACAGAGCACGTCGCTATCGCTGCTTCCTCTCCAGCTTTGTAGCATCGCCGTCTCGGTCAACCCCGACGCTTTGACAAAATTTAATAAAATTTTCATTGTAATAAAATGCTAGGCTCATGCTTGCTAGTTGGGCAAACACGTTAGACTCCGGTTTGTTTCCTCTCAAAGCTTTTCTTCCGTTGTATTTTCTTTGATTCATTGCGATTTGTGGACCGCCCCCTTTCCTAGCATGTCTGGATTCAAATATTATCTTATTCTAGTTGATTACACTCATTTTATGTGGACTTATCCGATTCTCCTTAAATCTTATGTGCATTCTATATTCACACAATTTCACACGTTTGTTCGTACCCATTTTCACACTAATATTGACACTGTCCAATGTGACAATCGGGAAAGAGTTTGGCAACTCTGCAATCAATCATTCTTTACTCCCTTCGGCAAAACATGAAGTTCTCTTGTCCCTATACTTTTTCTCAAAATGGCAAAGCTAAGCGCATGATCCACACGACTAACGATGTTCTTCATAACATTCTTCTGCAAGCCAGCATGCCTCCAGATTATTGGTTCGAGGCCCTTCACACAGCTAGGCACTTGATCAATATTCGACCTAACAAGCCCCTAGACCTCAGGACTACTCACGAGGCCCTCTTTTCTAGATCTCCCACCTATGATCATCTTCGTGTATATGGTTGTCTCTGTTATCCCAATGTCTCGGCAACCAATTCTCACAAACTCTCACCCCGCTCTATCGCTTGTTATGCGCCTGAACACAAGGGGTATCAGGCACGACTCTCATCTTCGTGTATATGGTTGTCTCTGTTAGCTTTCCCTTTGCCGAATACCTCACGCCTAATCCTATTGACAACCAGTTCTCTCACAACACGACTTCTACCTGCCCTGAGCCCCTCCAGGATCTCTACTTTCTCCTGCAGCCTCTCCCTGCCACGGCAATGGTTTCACCCAAGACCAAGAGGAAACAGGTCACCAACCATGGTGGCTACCGCCAACGGCGTGGGCTCCCCTCAGGCCCTGATCAGCGCCCATGGACTGGCCACGTCCACGCATGTCCAGCGTCGCACACGGCACCTCTTTGTAAATCTCTCTACAGCCTAAAACAAGCCCCACACGCTTGGTTCACACGTTTTGCCACGTTTATCTCTTCGTTTCGATTTGTTCCCTCTAAAACCGACACTTACTTTTTTTTATTTTTCACTACTCTACCAATGTAGACTACATTTTACTCTACGTAAATGACATTGTTCTCACTGCCTCCTCCAATGATTTTTTTCGCAAGGTCATCTCCATTCTCAGTCATGAATTCTCTATGACTGACTTGGGCTCTCTTAGTCACTTTTTAGGAATCTCACGACCTCTGGCCTCTATCTCTCACAAAAACAATATGCCCTTGATCTCATAGATCAGTCCAGCTTGCACGATTGCAATCCAGTTAAAAAAAACATCGACACAGGCTCCAAACTATCAGTTAGTGATGGTGATCTTCTTAACAATCCTACCCACTATCGTAGTTTCACAGGAGCCTTGCAATATCTCACTCTAACGTGCCCCAAAATTCTCTTATGCAGTCCTGCAGGACTGCTTATTCATGCACGTCCCATGGTCATCTCATCTGAACTTGGTCAAACGCATTATTTGCTACGTCAAAAGAACGTTAGAGCTTGGTACGCATATCACTCCTTCCTCCACTACTTTAGTTGCCTATTCTGATGTCGAACTCCACCTCTGGGTTCTGTGTCTTTCTTGGTGATAACCTTATTTCGTGGTCTTCCAAACGTCAACTAACAGTGTCCAGGTCAAGTGATGAAGCAGAATACCATGTGGTTGCTGAAAGTTGTTGGATACGCAATCTTATGCAGGAGTTGCATCGTCACATTGGCAAGTCCACGGTAGTGTATTGTGATAACGTCTATGTTCTCTACTTGTTTGTTAACCCTGTGCAACATCGGCGCACGAAGCATATCAAGATTGATATCCACTTTGTACATGACAAGTATAGATTAGGGAGGTCCGGGTTTTGCACATACGTACGGCATCTCAATATGCAGATATTTTTACTAAAGGGTTGCCCTCAACTACCTTTGTGGAATTTCGATCCAGTCTCACGGTCCAGGAGCCTCCCGATGACACTACGGGGGGTGTTAGAGTGTCATGTGCGCTGACCATGTCTCCAGGACGACATCGTCTTCAGTAGCTATCCATGCACACATGCAGCGCATGATCGTCGTGCCTCCTACTAGCTAGGATCTGATAGTTAGCGTGTGCATGAGTGTAGCTCTCACTCTCAATCCTTGTGTACTCTATATATACTTTTACCACAAGGAAATTTATAATATACACAATTACAGTTCTTGCACGCACACTAAGTTTGTCTATCTAAGTTTACAGAAACCCGTTACCAAATGTATTTTTCTACAAAAAACAACGTGCTGTTAGAAGATAATACAAAATAGTTTTGCAATTTCTCAGGCAACTCAGAAATAATTATCTCTAGCTCAACTCTAAGAACCATCTGATCTGAAGATCAAGAATCATGCAATTGCAATTGGGATGAGAAGATCTTGATTGGACAGTATCAATGTTAACTATAGTCACTCCCGGGTCAATTTGTAGCTGATAAACTCATCGAGAAACTACCAGCAAAACAATGAACTCCCTCAAAAAATCAATTGCTTACTTGCTTTTAAACACTCTCTTGCTGGATGCCCCTTACGGCATATTTCCAGAACTTCCATGTGGTGCAGGAGGCTACTGTGTTACCCAAATAGGCCATAAATATTAGCTGATCATAGTAAAATTTTATCACTAAAATTAGTTATTCCAAAGGACTACCAACAACCGTAAGGGGTGGATTCTGCGCTGATCAACTCATGTCAACAATACAGCCAATCAAACCAAACAAAAACTGTTTGCATTCCTTTTACCACGACCTTACCCATTGCTCTTCAAGTGTCGCCACCTTACCTATCTATGGTGTACCCAACCTCATCGACCCTCGGCCTAGTAGCAGCAATGCAAGAGTATGCCATTGGTTTATTCCCAGACAACCAGGACAACAGCAATCCCATCACACACAGAACATGTACATGTTCGCTCAACTTGCAGCCGTAAAGCAATGGAGTGATCCCCGAGTGAAGGATCTTGCTGAAGTTAGAAACACACCTTCCGAAGCGTTTCTTCGTTTGTTGGCTGGTCCTCCCGCTGCAAGCTGATGAAGTAAGTCTGAAGCTTCTTGGCAGCCTCCATGAAATCCCTAGCGTGCCTCTCGACATCAACTGTCCGACAGCAAAAAACACAGTCATCGTCTTCAATTTGGCACTAGTAACACAGCAAATCGAACTACAAGTATATAGGTCGCAATAGTCGAAGAAACAGAAAACTAATCTACCGGGAATCAGAAAGGACAATACAAAACTATCTCTCATGGACACGCAGAACAACAACTAGCTATCTTGTACGAGAAACAACAAACACCTAGCGCGCGAGGGGTGCGCGACCAACCAAGACACGCGAATCTTGGCTCGAAACACGGCCGCATCGGTCAGCAAGAGGAGGAGAAGGGACGACGGCGAGAGAAAGTTCGTACTCTGGTGGGAGGACTGGAGGGAGCGGTCGACGGCCTGCAGCTCGCGCGCGGGAAGGCAAGGCAGCAGCGCCGCCTCCAGCGCAGCCACGCACGCCATCATGTCATCGCGCACGGACGCCGGGGGCGTCGGCTGCTGCGTAGGCGGCGGCGGCGACTGCGACGGCGGCGGCGGCGGCGGCGGTTCTGCCATGGGAGAGGGATATGGGGATCGCGAAATCCGTCGGGACTCCGATTTGGTACAACTTAATTGCCTTAAGAGAAGAGGTATCGCCCGTCCGTTGGACAATGGACGGCTGCCAGGATTGTAACGCTAACAAATTTTGACGCGATTATCTCCCCGAAGGCTAAATCCATACTTCCGCAGGTATCTTTGTGCTAAAACAGCAGGAGTACATGTAAAAAAACAGCAGGAGTAGAAAAGGAATTTTGAAACAACATGAACACATCTTTTTTTTTAGAATAACATGAACACACATCTTGAAATCAAGACTTGTAATGTTTCAAAATTGATGAAATCAGCTGCCCAAGTAATATCCAACAGCAGCTAATCTTCGAGCCAATGGCCCACATGACTACTTACCACTTCTTTTTCTTTTGAAACGAAGCCATCAATTAAGAAAAAAGTGCCCAATTTTTAAAAGAAAACCAGACGAAAACCTACAACACCGGGACCAAGCCCACCTCAACAACACACTCGCCTATAGCCAAGCTAAACAGAGACCTGAACAAGAGGGTCGCACATACTGGCCCATACAAGAGACCACAAAGCGAGAAGAACGGGCACACCAAATACGACACCCTACACAGGCCCTGGCACCAACAAGCAACTGCAAAATTCTAACATATATCACCCATCTTCTCACTTCCAGGGAAGGAGACAACCAAGGTAGCGAGAAAATCGCAAACCTCTCTAGCGACGACAGCTCCGGGCACTTGAGACAACACACCTGACTTAGCAACTTCATCACCGATAGGAACCACATGACTCTCGAACTCAAGCGAACCACTCTCCTTAGAGATAAGCGCTTGACTCGGCAGAGAAGCCCCAGTCGAGATCTCGTGCGAGTCACACTCTGCTTCCTCGATGGAAGGAGGCAACACCAAACCACCACACACCTCCAGAAGCTCAGGCATGATCTGCATGACCGGAGCCGAAACTGCCGAGCTCGCCATAGCACGAGGAGAGAAACATCCAAAAAGGCTCGCTTCACTCGCTCCCACTTTGTCAACATCTGGCACAACCAAGGGATCGGCAGGCGTCCGGGAGAGCCTACCCAACACAGCTTCAGCCCGCTCCAGAAATCCCCCTATCACAAGCAGGCAACTATGCAAGGTGTCAACAACCTCGTGTAGAGGATGGACGATCTCCTCAAGCCGGAGGGAAGCCGCATTAAGAAGCTCAGAATGTAACAACTGAGCTTGCTCCTCCAAAGCGGATTGCAAAACCCGCTGAGGCCGAAGAGCCAAAAGGAACGGAAACAACCGGCGCCCAAGTCCCACGACGAGGCACTTTGGATGGGAGCAATACCTCAACGTAGGCTCTGCGAAGAGCATGTGCTTGACAATGCTCGGCAACGAGGCGAGGAGACGACGACACGACAGGGGATACCAATGAGATGAAAGGACGCAAAACATTGCGGCAATCTTGAGCCCGATGACCGTTCACAAGGCACCGAGAGCACCTGAAAGGGGCGTTACAAACAGTTGCGCGGTGACCGGGAGTTATGCACCTACAACTACTTACCACTTCTTGCCTCTAACGTGTCATGGGCATTGTCGATTTGAAGACCAATGACTCATATGAACAAAATTGTGGTTGTTTGAATTCTGGCAACAGAGCTTGTAAATTTTAGCTCAACCACTTCGCTGTCTGTCTTCGTCTTCTACCTCCTATTTAGGCTTGGATCCCCTAGTTTTTCGGCATCATTCCTGGAATTAGGCTAAACCCTAGCCACCTCTATGGAGTGCTAGCGGAATATTACCGGTTTAGAACTTGTTGGAATTATGCCCTAGAGGCAATAATAAAGATGTTATTATTATAATTCTTGTTCATGATAATGTTTATATTCCATGCTAGAATTGTATTAAGCGGAAACTTTAATACTTGTGTGGTTTGTGAACAACACCGTGTCCCTAGTATGCCTCTATGGACTATCTCATTGATTAATGATGGTTAAGGTTTCCTAGCCATGGACATGAGTTGTTGATTAATAATGAGATCATATCATTGGGAGAATGATATGATGGACAGACCCAAACTAAGCGAAGCAATTAGATCGTGTTATCGTGTTCGTCTTTGCGAAGCTTTTCTTATGTCAAATATTGTATTCCTTAGACCATGAGATAATACAACTCCCTGGTATCGGAAGAAAGCTTTGAGGTCATCAAACGTCATCCTATGAGAGGGTGATCATAAAGGTGTCTCTCAGGTGATCGGAAAGTACCTGTTGGGTTGTATGTATTGAGATGGGATTTGTCCCTCCCAAGTCGGAGAGATATACTTCGGGCCCACTCGGTAATCGATATCAACACCGCTTGCAAGCATGTGGTTAAGGAGTTAATCACAAAGTGATATCGGATTACGGAACGAGTAAAGTACTTGCTGTGAACGAGATTGAACTAGGTATGACGGTACCAACGATCAAATCTCGGGCAAGTAAAATATCGCGAGACAAAGGGAATATATATATGGAATTGATTGAATCCTGGCATCGTGGTTCATCCGATATGATCATCGATGAATGTGTGGGAGTCAATATGGGTTTCCAGACCCCGCTGTTGATTATTGATAGAAGATCATGTCTGCATATTCTCGAACCCGCAGGGTCACACACTTAACGTGTCTCGACGCTAGGATAGATTGGATAATTGGTTTATGAGTTTTTTTTTCGGAGTCTCGGATGGGATCCGAGACATCACGAGAGGTTCCGGAGTGGCCCGGAGAATAAGATTCATATAAGGCAGTGCAGTTTTTGGAGTTCGGAATTGTTCCGGATTAATCGGTATTGTACCGGAAGCTTCTAGAACCTTCCGGAAGGGGACCAACGTGGCCCCACCTTCCGGGAGGGGGCATGGGCCTATGAGGGAGTGCCCTGGCCGCATTGGGCCAGGGGCACAAGGCCCCATAGGGCCCAGCCGCCAAGAGGTTTAAACTCGAGATAGACCTTCTAGAAGGGGGTTTCCTTGCCCCCACTCCTTATCCTTTGGGCCGCGGTTTGGGCTTGGGGAGGGCTAGCTGCCCCTCTATATAAAGAGGGTGGGGCGCACCCACACCTTCCCCTCCAACCCTAGCCGCCCTGTTGCCCTTCCTCTCTCCCTCCCGACTGTTTGTAGGTGAAGCCCTGCTGCAGAAATTCTCCACCATATACACCACATCGTCGTGTTGTAGATCCAATCCGTCTCTCCACCATAATTGCTGGTCCGAGGAAGGAGGAGACATCAAGGTGTTGCACGTGTGCATATCACGGAGGCACCGCCACTTGTGGTGCTAGATCGGATCGGATCGCGAGGAGGAGAAGCGAGTACGACTACATCACCCACGTTCCGACGAACGTTCCGCTGTGCGAATCTTCAAGGGTATGAAGATCTAATCCAATCTCTCTCGTTGTTTGCATATCCTAGATTAGATCTTGGCTTTCCCTCTGTTCGCATCCGTAGAAAATTTTGATTTACTATGCCGCGAAACCCTTCAGTGGTATCAGAGCTAGATCTATGCGTAGATGTGTTTCACGAGTAAAACACAACATGGTTGTTGCGGTCGTTGATGTTTTCTGTTGCAAGCCTCTTGTTGGTGTTCTTCTTATGACGCAGGATAGTGAGATTGAAGCAGTCCAGGCCAACCTTACGCGACGTCGTTCGCGAGACCGGCTCCGCACTTGACGTGTGGCTTGTTCCACACATGCGGCTGGTGGATGTCAGTTTCTCTCACTATAGTTGTCATGGGATTAACACCGGAGTTTGGCAACCATAATATCACCGCTGTGGCTTTCCGTAGGTAAGAATCGTTCTTAGCATCTACTCCCATAAGCCACGTAAAACATGCAACAACAAAGTAGAGGCGTCTAACTTGTTTTTGCAGGGAGTGTTTTCTGTGATATGGTATGGCCCAAGATGTGATGTGTATAATGTATGTGATGATCATGTTTTGTAATGTTTCACGACTTGCATGTCGATGAGTACACAACCAGCAGGAGCCATATGGTTGTCTTTATAATTGTGTATGACCTGTGTGTCAACTTCTTATACGCCATGTAATAGTTTCACTTTATCGCTAAGTAGTTAGCAATAGTTGTAGTTGCTATTCGTGGTGGAGGCAATCATGGTGGAGTCATGGAGATCATGCCGGCACGCACAAGATGGAGATCATTGCGCGAAGATTGGCTATACCATGTCACATAAAGTTATATGCATGTGATGTTTATCCTTTTATGTATCTTATTATGCTTAGATCGCGACGGTAGCATTATAAGATGATTTCTCACTTAAAGATCAAGATAAAACTGTGTTCTCCCCAAGTATGCACCGTTGCGAAAGTTCGTCGTGTCCAAGCATCACGTGATGATCGGGTGCTATAGACTCTACGCTCACATACAACGGGTGCAAGCCAGTTTTGCACACGTGGAAATACTTGGGTTTTACTTGACGAGCCTAGCATGTACAGACATGGCCTCGGAACACAAGAACCGAAAGGTTAAGCATGAGTCATATGAATGATATGATCGACACTTCGTTGTCCACCATTGAAACCACATCTATTCTCGTGAAGATCGGATTAGGTGTGGTGAATTTGGATCGTGTTCACTAAACAACTTGAGGGATGTTGAATTTAGTGGGAGTTCATCTAGTAATTTGATTAAAAGTTGAACTAGTTATCATGAACATAGTATAATTTGTACTTGCAAATATTGTAGATCACATGGCTAAGTCCAACTTCAACTTCAACGTTTTTGCTGAGAAAGAAAAGCTTAAGAACAATGGGTCTAACTTCACCAATTGGTTTTGCAATCTAAGAATCATTCTCTCTGGCGGTCAAAAGGACTATGTCCTTGGGAAAGCGTTAGGTGACCCCTACGCAATCGCTACCGGTGATGAGAAATCTGCTCGATCACGCAAAGATGATTATGGTGTGATTAAGAGCACCATGTTGTTTGCTATGGAACCGGAACTTCAAAATCGTTTTGAAGACTATCCTGCCCTTTGAGATTCTCAAGAGCTGAAAACCATGTTTCGACTCAGGCCCGTCGAGAGATATGAGATCTCGAGAAGTTCTTTAACTGCAAGATGGAGGAAGGGAGTTCCGTTAGTGAGCACGCCATTAAGATGACGGGCTACACTCAACGCCTTGAGCAAGCGGAATGCATGATTCCGGAGGAGCTCAATATTGACAGGTTCTGCAATCACTCCTCCCAGCTACAAAAGTTTTGTAGTGACTCATAATCGATTGGTTCCACTGATACGATCACCGAGCTCTTCGCAAAGTCAAGGCGCAGTGGACATCAAAAGGATAATCATGTGTTGATGGTCAACAAGCCCACCTTTAAGAAAGGTAAGGAGCAAAGAAGACCTTCAAGAAAGGCGGCGTAGCGCGTTGCCCTGGCGAGAAGAAGCTCAAGTCCGGTCCTAAGCTTGGACCGAAGTTCTTCTATTGCAAGGACAAGGGTCCTTTGAAGCGCAATCGTCCAAGTACTTAGCGGACAAGAAGGCTGGCACCATCAAAGGTATATTTGATATACATGTTATTGATGTTTTCCTTACTAGCCCTCGTTGTAGTGCCTGGGTATTTGATACCGGTTCAGTTGCTAATATTTGTAACTCGAAACAGGAGCTACGGAATAGACGACGGCTTGCGAGGGATGAGGTGACGATGCGTGTTGGCAACGGATCAAGAGTTGATGTGATGGCCGTCGGCACGCTCTCCTTAGTTTTACCTTCGGGATTAGTTTTAAACCTTAATAAATGTTATTATGTGCCTGCGTTGAGCATGAACATTATTTCTGGATCGTGTTTATTGCAAGACGGTTATTCATTTAAATCGGAGAATAATGGTTGTTCTATTTATATGAGTAACATCTTTTATGGTCATGCACCTATTGTGAATGGTTTATTTCTTCTAAATCTCGAAAGGGATGAAACGCACATCCATAACATTGAGGCTAAGAGATGCAAAGTAGATAGTGACAATACTACTTATTTGTGGCACTGTCGTCTAGGCCATATTGGTGTAAAGCGCATGAAGAAACTCCATTCTGATGGACTTTTGGAGTCTCTTGATTTTGAATCATTTGACACATGCGAACCATGCCTCATGGGCAAGATGATCAAAACATCGTTCTCCGGTATGATGGAGCGAGCAACGGACTTGTTGGAAATCATACATACCGATGTATGCGGACCGATGAGTGTTTTGACGCGCGGTGGATATCGCTATTTTCTCACTTTTACCGATGACTTAAGTAGATATGGGTATATCTATTTAATGAAACATAAATCTGAAACATTTGAAAAGTTCAAGGAATTTCAGAATGAAGTGGAGAACCATCGTAACAGAAAGATCAAGTTTCTACGATCCGATCGTGGGGGCGAGTATTTTGAAGGGAATATGCCCTGAGAGGCAATAATAAAGTGTTTATTATGTGTATTCCAAGTATATGATAGATGTTTATTTTGCATGCTATAATTGTATTAATACGGAAACGTTAATACATGTGTGTTTAATAAACAAACAGAAAGTTCCTAGTTATGCCTCTCTCATAAACTAGCTCGTTGATTAACAAGATGATCAAGGTTTCCTGATCATGGACATTGGATGTTGTTAATAACGGGATCACAACATTAGTGTAATCGTGTGATGAACATTCATCCAAAGTATAGCATTACGATCAAAGTCATTGAGTTTATATTGCTATAACAACTTATGAAGTGATCCTAATCCTTAGACCATGAGATCATGTCAATCACTAACACCGGAAGAGTTTCTTGATAACATCAAACGTCACACCGTAACAGGTGATTATAAAGATGGATTCAGAACTAATAAAGTGTTATGTTGAGGCTCATGGATCGAGAGTGGAATTTGTTCATCCCGATGACGGATAGATATACTCTGGGCCCTCTCGGTGATATCACATTGATTAGCTTGCAAGCAAGTGATTTGATCACTAGAATGTTATATCACAGGAACGAGAAAAGAGTGCATGTCGATAACGAGATCAAACTAGGTATGGAGATACCGATGATCGAATCTCGGACATGTAATATATCGTGAAACAAACGGATTAAGATACTAGCGTAAAAGGTTCCACCGATCACAAGAAAGTCATCGTTGAATGTGTGGGAGTCAATATGGGTCTCCAGATCCCGCTTCTGATTATTGATCCGAGAGGGGTCTCGATCATGTCCGCATTATTCACGAACCGTAGGGTGACACACTTAAGAGACACCGACATCCAATTGGATCAAATGTTTCATGCCGAAAGAATGAACAAGCGCAGGAATTTATTTCACTAGATACCGAAACAGGTTTTTGGGTGAAATTGCATAAAGTGGTTATGCATGTGAAATAGAATTCTAGCAAGGGGTTATTTATGAATGTTTGTCATTAAAGTAATTGACAAAATTCTGAATAAAATAAAAGAGTTTTATTTAATGAGAGTTTGCATTAAATTTGGTGGAAATTTAATGGGAATTTGAGTGGACTTTTGAGTGGAGGGATTTTAAAGGGCATTTTGTGAGTGGAGTGTCCACCCACATGAATGAAGGAGGGGAGGAGGCAGCCCCATGGCGTGGCCACCCCTTGGGTGCCCTCCTCCTATAAAAGGAGCCCCCTCCTCACTTGTCTCTCACACCTCCTCGTGAAGGATCTCTCTCCCCCTCTAGAATTTATTCCCCATGGTCTCGGACTAGCGAGATACATGTTCCCGGTGGCTATTAGGCAAGAAAGAGTTGTGCTTCCGCTGCATCGCTGGAGCGAGGAGGCGGAGGTTGCTCGGTGCCTCAGACGTGTGTGCACGGATCGGCTGGCGATTTGCGGCGCTAGGACTCCTCTCGATCTTGAGATCGGCAAGAGATCGTCTACATCAACCACGAGTTGAACTCGTTAAGCTTTGTCGGTCTTCAAGGGTATGTTCTCTACGGATATACATCCGCCTGTTGTTTGTATCTAGTAGATAGATCTTGGTATATAGTTCACATCGTAGGAAAATCTTTGTTTTCTATCTTGCGAACCCTACAGGGTATCGAGCGGATCTATGCGTAGATACTTTACAGGTAGTACACATGAGTATGTGGACGATGATGATCATGTTGTTGCTCCTTTGTTGTAATTTTGGATATTGGTGGCATAGTGGGATGAAGCGGCCCGGACAAACTTTACATGTCCTCGCACATGAGACCTGTTCCACGCTTGACATGCAACTAGTTTGCATAAGTGGCGAGCTGGTGTGAGTCTCTCCTACTATAGTCAATATCTATTTTGCAAGCGAGTTGTCAACAATTTGATTATCCTCGTTGTGGTTCATGTTAAGGTAAGAACGGTTCTATCTCGAAAGCCCTAAGCCACGTAAAACTTGCAATGGATAAATTAGAGGCGTCTAGTTTAGATTGTTGCTGGGCTAGTGTTATGATATGGTAGTGTTGTAAGTAGAAGTATGAGATGATACTCTTACAACACACATAGCGTGTAAAATCCATAGACCTTGGATTTACACATATAGGTATGATAGTGATCATGCCACGATGCACATGATAGAGATCATCTGCGGGAACCATATCATTTCACTAATAAACATATGATGTTTTGATAGCATCTTATATTGCTTGTTTAGCGCTTTGTGTAGGGGTTCGTAGCATGGAAAACAAAAATTTTCTATCGCATACAAACAAACAAGCCAAGATCTATCTACTAGATTGTAGCAACGAGTCGATAGAGGAACTCACCCTCGAAGATTCCAAAGTGGTTAACGAGAGCAGATTCTCGTGGGTGATGTAGTCGTACACTTCCGATCTCAAGATCGTGTAGACGATCCTTCCAGCGCCACGTTCCGGCAGCGCTCCCGCAGTCGGTCACACGTTCGGTACTCGACGAAGACCTTCCTCTCCCTTGTTCCAGCAGGCAGCGGAGGTTGTAGCACTCTCCTCGCGATTCGGCGCAGACAACGTGGTACCTAAGTAGAGGAAGATCCCGCAGGCTTCGCCTTAAGCGGTGCAGTATGGTGGAGCTTATGAGAGAGGCTATTAGTGGTCTAGTAATTAGACACACCAATTAGAAGGCTCTAAACCAATTAGAAGGCTCTAAACCGTGGCTAAAGCAATTAGAAGCTCTAAACCAAAACGGCTCTAAACCGGAGATCTAGAGTAGAAAGTTATGTGTCTATGGGAGCCCTGCCTCCTTATATGGGAGGGGGTCCTTGGCGGCCAGGAGGAGGAGTCCCTCCCAACTCGGACCAGGGCTTGCGGCCTGGAGGAGTCCAACTCCTCCTCCAGTTGGTTCCAACTCCTCTTGCTTGTTTCCCACAGTTTCTTGTTTTGGCGGTTTGACTTTCAAAGCTGGACATTTGACTTTTCTGTTTTAGGATTCAATTTAATCCTTTATTTGGGACAGCAAGAACACTTAGTACATGATGCAATCATTCAATGAGCAATGACACATTCATGTACCCTTCCCCGGTCTTGGGACAATCCGAACCTTCTAGAACATTCCCGATGAAAACACGGAATCATTCCCGAACTCAAACGGACTTTCCTTATATGAATCTTATTCTCCGGACCATTCCGGATCACCTCGTGATATCCCGGATCCCATCCGAGACTCGAACAACATTCGGTCTCTTTCTCATAATACCATAACTACTCAAACAACGTCAATCCTTAAGTGTGTCTCCCTACGGTTCGTGAATTATGCGGACATGATCGAGACACTTCTCCGAACAATAACCAATAGAGGAATCTGGAAATTCATATGGCTCCCACATATTTCTACGATTACTTTGCGATCGAATGAACCACTTACATACGATACCAATTTCCCTTTGTCTCACGATATGTTACTTATCCGAGGTTATGATCGTCGGTATCTCTGCATACCTAGTTCAACCTCGTTACTGATAAGTACTCTTTTCTCGTTCCCGTGATATGTGATCCCTTGTGACCAAGTCACATGCTTGCAAGCTAATTGGATGACATTCCACCGAGAGGGCCCTTAGTATATCTATCCGTCATATGGATGGACAAATCCCACTCTTGATCCATGTGTTTCAACCAATACTTTCCGAACACTCAATGCCACTTTTATAGCCACCACATTACGGTGTGGTGTTTGATGACATCAAAGTATCCATCCGTAAAGGTGATATGCATGATCTCATGGTCAAGGAATTAGGTTACTATGTATCGTAAAGCATATAGCAATTGAACTATTGAAATGACTTGATCTTTATGCTACGCTTATCTATAGGAGTATGTCCATCACATCATTCTCCTAATGATATGATCCTGTTGTTAATAACATCTCTATGTTCATGATCAGGAAACCATGATCATACATTTAACCAACAAGCTAGTTTAACAAGAGGCTATACTAGGGACTCTTATTTTAGTTTACAAATCACACAAGTATTAATGTTTCCGGTTAATACAATTATAGCATGGTATGTAAACATTTATCATAAGTGTGAAGATATGATAATAACTCACTTTATTATTGCCTCTTGGGCATATCTCCAACAGTCTCCCACTTGCACTAGAGTCAATAATCTAGTTTCAAACCTTTGTGTATATAACACCTATGGCTTTCCGGTGTTGTATGTACACTTTTGCTAGTGGTCAACTGATCTCCGGATCTGACACTTCCAGGTCCGTGTGTAATTGCATGTCTTTGCGTCTCTACGCATCACTCATTCTCTAATGAGATGGCTTTGTATAAATTTGGTCTTTCGGTGTGACCTTTAGCTCTTTGGGGTTAAAACATGTTGATAATATTGTCGCACAATATATCTTCATAGTATTATCCCACTGTGAACTACACCTAGTTTGATAACAAACTACTTGACACAAATGCCCTCTTTTGCTGCTAAAATAGCAGTTATATACTTGGCCTTTTGTTGTAGTATCTGTCACAATGTCTTAATCTTTGGAACTCATCCAAATCCATTATGGAACTCACTTTCCATTATTTTGTGCCACCCTTAGTTTAGATTGAGATAAACTTAATTTGTACTTTGTGACAAAACTAGTATCAATGTAGTACTTTTACAATGAACTAACCATCTATTTGTCACTTCTACAAACAATATATTCTTAGTTCTTCCAAAAGATCATAAGAATATCCTTACTATTGTCCAATGATCATCTTCCGAATCATTCTGGTATATGCTCATAATATTTAGAGCATAGGACATATCTGGATTTGTACATATCACAGTATGATTGATATAAATACTCTTTGTGATTTCATACATCAAGTATCAATCTATACTTGATTATTTGTTTCACTTTACCAAATGTCAATACACTTGAATATATCATCAACATTGAACTCATTCAATCCTTTCTGTGTGACAAGAAACTTTCTTGTAGTTTCTATATTGAACTCATTCAATATCTTGTCTCCGTACTTCCGGCATAACCATATTAGCATCTATTGATGCTAAATATTTGGGTTTTGCCTAAGTCTTTCATCGGGATGAAATTCTTAATATGTGTTAATAAAAGATACATTATTTCCAATCAACAATATGTCTTCCACATAATGTATTAGAAACATGTCTTAGCGCTCCCACTTAATTTCTTGCAAATGCAAGCATCTTCATTGTCTCTGATGAAATTAAAACTCTTTTAACAGTTTCATCATAGTGAAGATTCCAACTCCGCTATGCTTACTTTAACCATTGAAGTTCGCATATGCTTTTAGCATCCTTGAATTAACAAAACCCTATGGACCGTGTTATGCACATGTCCTAGGTAACGATTCTATTAGAAGAACTTGTTTTGTTTATTCTACTACCATATAACAAAATTATATGTAGTGGTTGCTACATTAATCCGTCTAGACTAAATATCACTATGAAAGATCAAATCTTGTCATAGTCAACCTTTGAACATTTTGTGAACTCTTTCCCAACATGTCGACTATTTCATAGATGTGAAACATCCATGTCTATTTCTTTATAGATCCAGACACAACTATAAGGTCTTACACCTTTCTCGAGGGTCCTTTAAGTTCAAAACTTGATTTTCTCGTGTATGGAACTATCACGGATTTTATGGCTTCAAGCCATTTTACGGAGTCAGGGCCCATCATCGCTTCTTTGCATGTAGTCGGTTCATTATTCTCAAATAATGGTTCAACCCTCAAATCTTGGTATTTGATTGTTTATCCGACCTACTTGTTTCAATAGGAACTTTAGATCTCCGTGACCACAACCTTTTGAGGCACGTGAGCCATGAGCATTGTTGCTGCCTCCGAAACACTTTTCGGTGCTGCGCAACTCTGCACATATAGCTAAGGTTCTTTCAACCTTATCAAAGTTCTATTGTCCTCCCACTTAACTTTTCACGGAAAAATTCCTTCTCAAAGAAACTTGACGTTTTAAGTGACAAACACTTTTGTCTCTGGTGTTATGGAGGAATACTTATGATTATTCAAATAACATACAAAGACAGTTTATCCGACTTTGGTTGCAAAACATCTTTCTTATGCAAAGCATACCAATGTTTAAGAAATGACTTGGGTTTAATCCCAAACCATAACTTTATATGGTGTCATTTCAACGGATTATGACGGAGCTCTTTTCAGTGGAAAAATGGTAATCTCTAAAGCTTTTAATCTTTAAAATATAATGGCAGTTTTATGAATTATACCTTTGATCTTACCATGTCAAACAAGGTTTAATTACATATCTCGAATGCTCCATACTCTTATGGTGTTTCGGGAAATGCAAATCCACGGAACAATTCCTTAAATCTTAGGTATTATGCTAAACTCTGTAACTCAAATATCTCCCTTTATGATCTTATCATAAACTATTTATATTTTTGTTACAATGATTTTGCACTTCATCTTGAAAGTCCTTGAACCTTTCAAATGTTTCACACTTCATCCTTATTAAGTAAATATTCATATATTCACTCAAATTTTCGGAGAAAGCATATGAAGTTGAAATCCATCGCTCTTGGACTTCGTACAACAATATGTACAAATTCCAATAAGCTAGTCTTTCGTTCCCTTTTGGCCTATGAACGAAGTTTTAATTATCTCTAGGAAAGTTTCACAAGCGTCATTTGATCAAAATCAAAAGACTCCAAAATTCCATACATATGGAGTTTCTTCATGTTTTCTTTCCAATATAATTTAAACGGCGATGTCACTTCCTAAGTGATCTTTTCAATCAATTTGTCTTTCGACATCTTTAGCATTAGCTTTATGGATGTGATTTTTTTCAACGAGATTTGTAAATCATCCATCTTTTATGGATTACGGCAATTATTTGAACAACCCTTTTGTTCTCATAACACCTGATAAAACAAATCTTGAAGGCAAGCTTTGATGTTTAACGAGCAACACAATAACCCTTTATTTTGTTCTCGATGAACATCATCACATATTCTTTTGCTAGTTACTTAGGCCATTGTAGTTCATGAATTGTGTTGTTTCGTATGACGATTCACACCAACAAATTCAGTATCAAATACTTAAGAACCACATTGTTTAATAAGCAAAGAATATATCCATAACATGTATATCATCTATATACTTAAATTGAACAATTCTAATCTTTTCTTTTCTGCCATATATTTATGAGATTCTCTTTCAGTATTTCCTTTTCTGTTTGAAAGAATCTATCAATATCAATAGTGGAGTCATACATATGACACATATAGTCCAAAACGTGTATAGTTAAATACCAATGTCTTTGGACTTGCACTTTGAAGTAGATCACCATCATCAAATGTTTGGTGTTCTTTCAAATTCCTTTATTTAGTAATCTTCTTGGTGTAGTAAACATTTTACCTACATCAAATATTCACCCTTATTATGGATTAATCCATGATCAAGCTACTTTTAGCTTGTAACGGTGAATCGCAAGTATAATGTTGCTCTCCAAAATCTTTTGGAGGATTAGGACAACTAGTGTCTCCAACCTTTTTGCAAATTCTCATCAAATATGAGAACATGACTTTTGCCATATTATACTCTATCATGTTGCAACCAAAACTTTGTTTGAGATATCACAATATCTTCCACACATCATGGTTTCAAACAACTCTTTCAGATCCTAGATAACCTTGATATTAAGAGAATCCTTTGAATATCAAGAATCGTGGAGACAAACATGATACTTATATACTAACATTGGAATTGTTACTCTTGTTTTAATACCAATTATTAAACTTCATGGAGTAAGAACTTCTTGAAAGTTTGCAATAGGACTTTTAAACTTTAGATTAACACTTCAAAACAATACGATACCAGTTCAGAAAGTAACTAACAGAATTCTATAGCTCTATCATCTCAATTATAACTAAGCGCAAGGTGGTAAACGGATGCCAATGACTACAACAACTATGCAAATTCACTTTGATTTAGTTTATGATAAATTGAGTTCTAATTAATAATTAAATTAATCTAGGTGAACTCCCACTCAAAACAATATCCCTCACATTGTTTTAGTGATCACACGAACCAAATCCACCACATCAAAACCGATCATCACGAGAGTTGATATAGCTTCAATGGCGAACAATCGACATGTTCATCATATCTACTATATGACTCATGCTCTACCTTTCGGTAATCCGTGTTCGAGGCCATGTCTCATACATGCTAGGCTTGTCAAGATCAAACCTTAGTTTACGCATGAGCAAATCTGGCTTGCTCACGTTGTATACACTTGCGTAATCTAGCACACCGATCATCACGTGGTGTTTCAAACAACAAGCTTTAGCAACGGTGCTAACTAAGGGTGAACACTTTATGATTTGAAATTCATGTGCATGAGGGATCATCTTATAATGCTACCGTCGTCTACTAAGCAATACAAGATGCATAAAGGATTAACATCACATGCAATTCATAATATGTGATATGATATGGCCTTTTCTTCCGTGCTTCCGATCTCCATCTTCTAGCACGAACATGATCTCCATCATCACCGGCATTGCATCAAGGTCAATGACGCTACTCCATGGTTGTCGCCCACGGCTTCAACTATTACAACTACTTTGAATAGACACGGGTCTTAACATAAATTAAAGACAACCATATGGCTCTGCCGGTTGCCAACTTACAATAAGGAACATTGCATACATCATATATAATCACAATCATGGCCATATCACATCACAAGACACCGCAAAACAAAGTTAGACGCCTCTACTTTCTTTGCATATTTTACGTGGTTTGGGGCTTTCAATAAGTGTCGTTCTAACTTACGAACAAGAACCACAACATTGATACTAGCATTGTTGATCACCCGTTGTAAATTGGATCTTAACTATGCTAGGAGAAACATGCACCCATAAAGCCACTTATGCAATACAAGTTACATGTCAAGCGTGGAGCAAGTCTCATGAACGATGTCATGTAAGGTTAGCCCGGCGCTTCATCCCAACATACCGCAAGATACAAAGTACACAAGAAGCAATCGACAATAAAGCATCAACGCCCACAATGACCATTGTGTTCTACTCGTGCAATGATCTACATATAGACACGGCTCGATACCCTTTGTAGGGGTTCGTAGCATGGAAAACAAAAATTTTCTATCGCATACAAACAAACAAGCCAAGATCTATCTACTAGATTGTAGCAACGAGTCGATAGAGGAACTCACCCTCGAAGATTCCAAAGTGGTTAACGAGAGCAGATTCTCGTGGGTGATGTAGTCAGACACTTCCGATCTCAAGATCGTAGACGATCCTTCCAGCGCCCGCGTTAAAGCGCTCCCGCAATCGGTCACGTTCGACTCGACGAAGACCTTCCTCTCCCTTGTTCCAAAGAAAATGAGGTTGTAGCACTCTCCTCGCGATTCCGAAGACAACGGCGTGGTACCTAAGTAGAGGGAAGATCCATGAGGCTTCGCCTTAAGCCGAAGCGGTATGGTGGAGCTTATGAGAGAGGCTATTAGTGGTCTAGTAATTAGACACACCAATTAGAAGGCTCTAAACCAATTAGAAGGCTCTAAACTGGCTAAAGCAATTAGAAGCTCTAAACCAAAACGGCTCTAAACCGGAGATCTAGAGTAGAAAGTTATGTGTCTATGGGAGGAGCCCTGCCCCTCCTTATATGGGAGGGGGTCCTTGGCGCGCCAGGGAGGGAGGGAGTCCCTCCCCAACTCGGACCAGGGCTTGGGCGCCGGCCTGGAGGAGTCCAACTCCTCCTCCAGGTTGGTTCCAACTCCTCTTGCTTGTTTCCCACAGTTTCTTGTTTTGGCAGTTTGACTTTCAAACTGGACATTTGACTTTTCTGTTTTAGGATTCAATTTAATCCTTTATTTGGGACAGCAAGAACACTTAGTACATGATGCAATCATTCAATGAGCAATGACACATTCATGTACCCTTCCCCGGTCTTGGGACAATCCGAACCTTCTAGAACATTCCCGATGAAAACACGGAATCATTCCCGAACTCAAAGCAGGACTTTCCTTATATGAATCTTATTCTCCGGACCATTCCGGATCACCTCGTGATATCCCGGATCCCATCCGAGACTCCGAACAACATTCGGTCTCTTTCTCATAATACCATAACTACTCAAACAACGTCGAATCCTTAAGTGTGTCTCCCTACGGTTCGTGAATTATGCGGACATGATCGAGACACTTCTCCGAACAATAACCAATAGAGGAATCTGGAAATTCATATGGCTCCCACATATTTCTACGATTACTTTGCGATCGAATGAACCACTTACATACGATACCAATTTCCCTTTGTCTCACGATATGTTACTTATCCGAGGTTATGATCGTCGGTATCTCTGCATACCTAGTTCAACCTCGTTACTGATAAGTACTCTTTTCTCGTTCCCGTGATATGTGATCCCTTGTGACCAAGTCACATGCTTGCAAGCTAATTGGATGACATTCCACCGAGAGGGCCCAGAGTATATCTATCCGTCATATGGATGGACAAATCCCACTCTTGATCCATGTGTTTCAACCAATACTTTCCGAACACTCAATGCCACTTTTATAGCCACCCTGTTACGGTGTGGTGTTTGATGACATCAAAGTATCCATCCGGTAAAGGTGATATGCATGATCTCATGGTCGAAGGAATTAGGTTACTATGTATCAGAAAGCATATAGCAATTGAACTATTGAAATGACTTGATCTTTATGCTACGCTTATCTATAGGAGTATGTCCATCACATCATTCTCCTAATGATATGATCCTGTTGTTAATAACATCTCTATGTTCATGATCAGGAAACCATGATCATACATTTAACCAACAAGCTAGTTTAACAAGAGGCTATACTAGGGACTCTTATTTTAGTTTACAAATCACACAAGTATTAATGTTTCCGGTTAATACAATTATAGCATGGTATGTAAACATTTATCATAAGTGTGAAGATATGATAATAACTCACTTTATTATTGCCTCTTGGGCATATCTCCAACACTTTGTTAGCATAATAAGATGATCCCTCATTTAAATATCAAGATAAGAATGTGTTCTTCCTTTAGTATGCACCGATTATGTTTTCTTCACTCCAAGACATCACGTGATGATCGGGTGTTCTTGGATCCACGACCATATTTCGGGTGTAAAACAGTTACACACGCGAATACTAAGGTTTTAACTTGGCGAGCCTAGCATGTACAGACATGGCCTCGGAACACGGACCGAAAGGTTAAGCATGAGTCATATAGTTGATATGATGCCCATTTGATGCTCACCTTTGAAGCTATACCGACTCACGTGATGATCGGACTTGGTATAGTGGATTTGGTTCATGTAATCACCAAAAAGGCACGAGGGATGTCGTTTTTGAGTGGGAGTTCATTCATAATATGGATTATTTGAACTCAATCTATCTGTAGCATCCCAATTGTCTAACAATTGCAATGCTACTAGCCTAGTCTATATAAATGCTACTTCCTATATATAATTGTTGCATCATAATTATATCATGCTCATGTCATCATGCCACCTTGCATTTGAGCATCATATAAAACCCTTTTTGTGTTGGTTCTTCTCTCATATGCATTGTAAATTGTATTTGCCTCTTGATATTGTATTTGGTTCTTGATATATTGTTTAAATGCCCAAGTTGAGTTGGGGGCATATCTTTTATTAACTCCACCACCTTTCTTGTCATCACCCCATCATTCCACCATTCCACCATATATGAGCATTGCAACTTATTTGGTTTTACCTCTAGCTCATGTGGGTTGGTATGGATCCAATTCTATCTCCACATGCTCTCATACATGCACCATATTGTTTCCACATTATTGGTTTATGAGAGCCACATGGCCACCTTTGCATGCCTTGTGAGTGGGACCCTTTTCCTAGCTTACATATGGGTTGTTTTGGGGTTATTACCATGTTGGGATATTTTTGGGCTTACTAAATACTTAGTGGCACATACACACTAGCAAGTCCCATTTCTATTCAAATATGGTCATCTCCATCTACTTCACATGGGGCATCCTTTTAATTCTTTTTGCTTGGCTTTATTCCACTTTTGGGTAATGCATAGGAATAATGCCATGCTTATTATTTTGTTTTCACAAGATTAAGACATGGCATTTAATACCCTTGCATGGGCCATGCAACCATCTCCATCTTTTGACCTCCTTTGTTTTTATTTGATCTTTGGAGTGAATCACCCATCTCCCACTCTACCTCTCCTTTGGCTTGATCTAGTTTGGTCTTGCTAAAAAGCCACCACATCTCTCTATCTCTCTCTCTAATCCTCTCTCCATCACCTCACACCTCATCTAAACCCTAAACCCCCTCTCTCTTTTTCCATCTACCCCTAACCACACCTCCCTCACCTCACCTCATCTAATCTAATCCTAGTTACACCTTTCCCCTCTCACCTCACCCTCTCCTCTCACCATGCCGAGCCTCCCCATGCAGGCCCCACCTAGCCACCCTACTCCCCCTGGCCGAGCTACCCTCCTACCCCAACCCTAGCACCAGCCCTAAACCGAGCCACTACTCCTACTCCAACCCTAGCTCCATGCCACCCTCCTCTCTCTCTCTAGCTCTCTCCCTACCCGCAGCCCCACCCGAGCCTACCCCCGCCTAGCCCAGTGGTCACACCCGCTGCCTTGCAGATGCGTGTTCGAGCCTCATGCGCTCTGCCCAGCGCGCGGACGGTCGGCCGATGAGTTTCAGAGAAGAGAAACAGTGCACGCGATGACACTTTGCGATTACCCCCCCACCTTTTTGACTCCTGCAACCCGCGCTCCTCTCGGTCCCACCTGTCTGCCTCCGCGGAAGTTTTGCAGATAAGCACCCCTGTTTCCAGAACCTTAACCCGCACTCCCTCGGATCTGCCGCGTGTCACGCCCCGGCAGGCGCGCCCGCGTGTGGGTCCGCGTGTTCTCCGGCCCCACCTGTCATTTGCTGTGGCTGGATAAAACCGCGGTGAGAAAACCCTTTTTCTGCGCGCTGTGTCGCCCAGTCAGCCTGGCCCCACCTGTCTGTGTCTATGGCTAGGTTTGCCTAAGTAATAAAAGTTTCTCTGTTAGTCTGTTTTAATTTAAACTTTTCAAATTTGATTTAAATTCAAATTCAAATCTGTATTTAAATAACTTTTGAAATATAAATCTAAATAATACAAATAATATATGTATCTGAACCAGAAAAATATGAGGAATTCAAATATGGCCTTCAAAATATATTTTGGACACTTTAATTCTCAAGTTGATTAAAATTACAATAAATGCCCTCTTTCTCAATTAATTAATAACTTTTGATTTATAACTCCAAATTTGACAAATGATATGTCTGAAATGATTAGCTCGACGAGACCTTTCTGTTTATGCATTCCATGTTCTGTATTGCAGCATGCATCATATAAATATAAAGTATACAACAACTTATTCGAGAATAAAATGTGACCAAAACTCAATAAAATGTTTATTTCTTGTATTCTACACCTCACCCATGCCATGCTACTTTATTGCCATGCAAATTGTGCATCATTCATCATGGCATGATTGTTTGCTTGTCGCATTTAATTCATATGCTTGTGCACTTTATTTATGTTGGTCCTTGTTTGTTTGGTTCTTCTTCGAATAGACGCTTAGCAGGGGATATATCAAGAAACCCAGGAGCACTACCCAGATCCTTCTCTCGCTTCAACTGAGCTGCCAGGCAAGCACTACCACATGCTCGCATACATATAGTACCTATTGCCTCTATCTTATTCTTGCATCATTGAGTCGCGATTGCATTAAACTGAATCCCAAGTACTGCATAGCCTTTACTTTTAAACCCCACCAAAGCTTGTTCCTCCATCCCATGAGCCATTACTACAGGAGTTGTTTGAGCCATGTGGGTCGTAGAACAGCATGTGTAGGGTATGTGAGTGTCTGATGGATAACGAGGTACCTAAACAACTTAACCTGAGTAGTAATGGGATAACTAATGAAAGTGGCACCGGTGAGCAATATCTGCTATTTGGTTTTTCATGCTCACTTGTGTCCCGTAGGACCCCGAGTACTTAATTCCTGTTCCTTGAATATTCGCGCTATCCACATCCGGGAGGCTTATGGGACCCCCCTGAGCTAGAGCTTGATTCATTCTTATTTCTTGGGGCCACAAGTAGTTTGGGGCTTTATTACAATCATGTACTTATGCCATGCTTTACTGCTTTATTTACGATTGTGCGAGGAGCACCTGTACTGTTTAGGTCCGTGACACGTTTTTGCTGTATCGACAAGCCCAGTCACACTTTCGGGTTCCCAGTCGTTTACATCCGTCCACACAAACCTTGAGTCCGTCTCGGGCCAGCGGTTCGCGGGTAGCTTAATGGGTGGCCCCTCAAATAATTCTCAATCCTGTGATCGCTTTGTCGTGAATGCCTCGTTGGGTTTTGATTTGGTTTTCGAGGTTGATCGAGTGTGTGTTGCTATTTGTGCACCCTGCAGGTAAAACTTTCTGAAGCCGTGTCCGCGGTTATGGACGACTTGGAGCACGTTCTCGATCATAGACAAGTATAACTAAAGTACCACTTTTAATTTGACTAAATGGACTAGTAAATAGTGCAACAATCATGGAATGGATAACAAAACTGCCAACGGATGGGGTTGTTCGTCCGCTTCCTCGTTGGTAGCGATGAGGAGGATGGATCTGTTGATATTCTTTATAACTGTTGTCATTAATTCACGGACATCCGCTCTATCTTTGGTTAGGTGGATGGTTAGCGGTATCTATAGAACTGTTAGGGTTTATCTTTTGCTGCAATTCGTCACCCAGGTTGTGTCCCCTTTAGAGGCATAAAGACTTGCTGAGTACCCCTAGGGTCTCACACGATAAATTATTTGGTTCAGATGAACAGGTACACTCACGAGATGGATACTGGGTGGAGGAGACGGACGATGTGGGGAACGATCATTCGGTGTAGAGATTCCGGGAACGGGGATCCGTGAGATCTGTGGGCGGGATGTGTTTATTTATGGGGCATCTTATGCCGATTTGCTTCTTATCCGTACTCGGATCTTGTTAAATCGCTTCACTTTGATACTCTGATGTTTGATGTATGAGGAGATATCCTACACTATTATATCTATCTAGGACATTTGAATCTTGCCGTATGGCGTTGCTATATTTCCTTTATTTTAGATGGAATGGCTCTGATGTACTGTTGTATGGTGGCTTGCATACATACTCATTTGTGTATGTAGTTGATCCCTTCGCCTGCCGATTACGCCGCCCGTTCTTGTCCCGATGTTTGGAAATGGTTGGGACGGCCGAAAGGTCTACCTGTGAGTGGCATTTGGGCCCCACCGTACTATTTCAACCATTTTCGCTCATCCAGGCTTGTAACTAGGAGCGTAATTCACCGAGGTAGTTACAATTGGTATCAGAGCCATCCCGCCCTTCAGGGTCTCAGCCAAATGGTCGTTGTCAGTCTAGCAAATATTTTTGGTAGCTATGTATACTAGGGAAAAACAAAACGCGAGAGTAGGACTGCTTCCACTTTTCTTCTTACCCACCCACCCTTTTCTGGTAAGGAAGTGTAACGTTTTCAATCCTCTTCTTAAAATTCAAACTAGGATTCACGTGTTCTGGGTTTCCGTAGTACCATAGAATGTGTGTGTGTGTGTGTAATTCCTTGTCTATCTGTTGCATCCAACATGTTATCTTTATCTGCCTTTTGGTTATCAACTGTTGGTACATTCCATACTGACAGGCTTTTGAATACCGGCGCGATCTATCTGACTCCTTGTTAACCGGTGCCATCTTCTTAAGGGTGTCCTTCCTTCTAGCAACTCCACATTCTGTGAAACCATCAGTTGCTAATCGCTACCTGATAAGTGTTTTTGCGCATCTATTGGTATTTTAATGCCGAAAAATGCGAAAAAAAATTCTTTGATACATCTGTGCTTCCACACTCCTTTTCAGTCGTGTGTGAAACATTATCTATCTCCCTTTTATCAGCATGTCCATGCTAACTCATTCTTTTGTCACCGGCGCTTAATCCTGGAGTTTTATTTCATCCCCAATTCTCTTGGGCTAATTGCATAACATGTGTCGATCCGATGCTGGTTATTGTAATTTGGTTCTCGGCATAGCTATATGACACTTATCTTGAGTGGAATATGGAAAATGCAATCACCACTATCCTCCAAATGGTGACGGTTATCTCCTGTGATTTTGAGTACACCGCGATCATATCTATGCATATTCAAGCATCTTTGGCAATCCAGAGTTTCTCCAAGCACTATGGCGGTCTATCATCTGTCCATCATGCTGCACATCCTTTTGAACCCCATATCTGCACAATTCTCCTGGATACGAGGGAATTGCATCTTTTAAATCTCGATAGCTTTGCTTAAGGTATGAGCTATCATCGGTTCTTATCCAAGATCTCTTTATCTTTGTAACCGGTGATCCGATCGACAATGTGAACCAGGTGACATCTCTTTTTCTTCCGAAGGACCAGTTAACCTATTCTGTCAGCGCATCTTCTTCAATAGGAATCCTTACTCGTAACGTTGATCTTTCAAAGAGCGTTGAGCTCCGAAAGTGTTTCGAGCATTTGTTCGTTCTCCCGCTTCTTGAACTTGGTATTCTGGGAATATCTTGTTAATCCATGGTGGTATATGTTGATAATATGCTTGCCTATTCGATATCTATGGAAGGACATGGAAGATCATCTGTGTCTCTTTCTCTCGAGCTTCGTGAGCACTGCCTGTGTGCAAAGTCTCAAAGTGAGAATTCTGACTTTTTGAAGTCACATATCTCGACCACGTCCTTCTGCTAAATACATTACTTCAACTCTGGAATCAGCAAGTCCATTGTTAATTCCATCCTCCATCTTCAACCAATCCGGAGTTGTTCCTTGTTGGCAAGTTATCATCGTCGTTCCGCGGAAGATTTCCTCAAGGCTGCTAAATCTCTCTCAATCATTTCAAGAAGAACATGGAGTTCTTTCACCTAAATCCTATTAAGTAATCTCTTGAAACCCTCTCGCTCTATCGTCTATGCTCAATCCACCGGAGGCCATGAAGACCTTCCAGATCTTGTATTCCTTCTGTTCAAGTGGTGCTATCTTTTTCTATATCTGTGAAATTTTGCAGTTGTCTCCGTGATCTTCCTTTATATCTTTCCGGTGGCTTGGTACTTCCGACATGACGACAACATCATCATCTTTATCTATCTATGAATCCGGTGAATCGTTTGCATCTATCCTTGTTTTCTAACGGAGTTCTATGAGTTTTTGCCAACACCTTCAGTCTGTTCCGGTAGTTGGGTTGCATGATTTTCTTATTCATGTGCGGAGTAATGCTTTGAGTGCGGGATGGAGTAGCTACCATACCACTACTCTTATCATTCGCTCTTGTACATTGAATTGGTTAATTAATGTGATTTCACTCATTGCACGGAAGTTAGAAGTGGCCTTTATCCCTTGATACTTTTACTTCCGTCCTTGTTTTTCCGGAGTGCTCTTTCGAAGAAAGTAATCAATAATCTCTTGTTGGTGATCTCACCCTTTCTACACGGAGCAAAATCCTCAATTATCTGGTGGAAACAAACGCAAACCTTTTTCTATCCTCGTCTTTCTACCGATGCTCGATATCCCCAAACAAGATGAAAGGAAACTATCTCTCTTTGTTTCATCAATTCTTTTTCTGTGGTAAAGCCAATTATGGTTGATGCCATGAGCCGCAAATTTATTGTGTTAGCCTCAAGGCTAAAGAAAGCAATAAGTATCTCTACAATAAACTCCAGATCCTCCATATTCTTTGCTTCTCGGGATTCCACCATGATCTGGCTTCACATCCATCTTTGGAAGTTATATCTGCGCACCTAAATTGCGTGATCCTTGGTTCTTACCGGCGCAACAAGAATCCAATCCGACGATGTCTAACTAAATCTTTCTGTTGATATCAAGGGACTCTATTGTTTGAAGGCAATATTGTTTCCGTATTTCATTTCTCAAATCCGAGAGAAGATACGATGCTATTGTCATAGTGGTTCAAAACCTCTCCAATCTAGCTCCTTTCTTCCGGCTAGACAAAGATTCATCCTCTCTCGTATCGGTAGATCTTTAATCTTAATGGTGTGTCTTTCTTTATCCATGATACATCATCTTCTCCTTTTATTTCACAAGTGGTTATATTCTTTATCATGATTCTTGGGAAAACCGGAGCTATGCCCATCCTATCCTTCTTGTCTCACGACAATCCTTCAACTCTTCTAACCCGTTGTTTCTCAAGCAAAATGCAAGACTCGCAACAAGTCTAGCAAGTTTTGCAAGGTGTAGTGGTCGCACCATTCCGTTGTTCATCAACTTGGGAACGTGAGGGTCCCCTTCGTTCGAACACCGCCTCTCCTTGTGTTGTTTTCTTTTTCCTAGGAATCTCGGGGCGAGATTCTTGTTTAGTGGGGGAGAGTTGTAGCATCCCAATTGTCTAACAATTGCAATGCTACTAGCCTAGTCTATATAAATGCTACTTCCTATATATAATTTTTGCATCATAATTATATCATGCTCATGTCATCATGCCACCTTGCATTTGAGCATCATATAAAACCCTTTTTGTGTTGGTTCTTCTCTCATATGCATTGTAAATTGTATTTGCCTCTTGATATTGTATTTGGTTCTTGATATATTGTTTAAATGCCCAAGTTGAGTTGGGGGCATATCTTTTATTAACTCCACCACCTTTCTTGTCATCACCCCATCATTCCACCATTCCACCATATATGAGCATTGTAACTTATTTGGTTTTACCTCTAGCTCATGTGGGTTGGGATGGATCCAATTCTATCTCCACATGCTCTCATACATGCACCATATTGTTTCCACATTATTGGTTTATGAGAGCCACATGGCCACCTTTGCATGCCTTGTGAGTGGGACCCTTTTCCTAGCTTCCATATGGGTTGTTTTGGGGTTATTACCATGTTGGGATATTTTTGGGCTTACTAAATACCTAGTGGCACATACACACTAGCAAGTCCCATTTCTATTCAAATATGGTCATCTCCATCTACTTCACATGGGGCATCCTTTTAATTCTTTTTGCTTGGCTTTATTCCACTTTTGGGTAATGCATAGGAATAATGCCATGCTTATTATTTTGTTTTCACAAGATTAAGACATGGCATTTAATACCCTTGCATGGGCCATGCAACCATCTCCATCTTTTGATCTCCTTTGTTTTTATTTGATCTTTGGAGTGAATCACCCATCTCCCACTCTACCTCTCCTTTGGCTTGATCTAGTTTGGTCTTGCTAAAAAGCCACCACATCTCTCTATCTCTCTCTCTAATCCTCTCCATCACCTCACACCTCATCTAAACCCTAAACCCCCTCTCTCTTTTTCCATCTACCCCTAACCACACCTCCCTCACCTCACCTCATCTAATCTAATCCTAGTTCCACCTTTCCCCTCTCCCCTCACCCTCTCCTCTCACCATGCCGAGCCTCCCCATGCAGGCCCCACCTAGCCACCCTACTCCCCGGCGAGCTACCTCCTACCCCAACCCTAGCACCAGCCCTAAACCGAGCCACTACTCCTACTCCAACCCTAGCTCCATGCCACCCTCCTCTCTCTCTCTCTCTAGCTCTCTCCCTACCCGCAGCCCCACCCGAGCCTACCCCCGCCTAGCCCAGTGGTCACCGCCGCATGCGCGCGCCCCAGGTCGCGTGTTCGAGCCTCGCGCGTCGCTCTGCTTGTCAGCGCCGCAGACCGGTCGACGATAGTTTCAGAGAAGAAGCGATTGCCGATGACACTTTGCGATTACCCCCCACCTTTTGACTCCTGCAACCCGCGCTCCTCTCGGTCCCACCTGTCTGCCTCCGTGGAAGTTTTGCAGATAAGCACCCCTGTTTCCAGAACCTTAACCCGCACTCCCTCGGATCTGCCGTGTGTCACGCCCCGGCAGGCGCGCCCGCGTGTGGGTCCGCGTGTTCTCCGGCCCCACCTGTCATTTGCTGTGGCTGGATAAACCGCGGTGAGAAAACCCTTTTTCTGTGTACTGTCGCCTGGCCCCACATCTGTGTCTATGGCTAGGTTTGCCTAAGTAATAAAAGTTTCTCTGTTAGTCTGTTTTAATTTAAACTTTTCAAATTTGATTTAAATTCAAATTCAAATCTGTATTTAAATAACTTTTGAAATATAAATCCAAATAATACAAATAATATATGTTTCTGAACCAGAAAAATATGAGGAATTCAAATATGGCCTTAAAAATATATTTTGGACACTTTAATTCTCAAGTTGATTAAAATTACAATAAATGCCCTCTTTCTCAATTAATTAATAACTTTTGATTTATAACTCCAAATTTGACAAATGATATGTCTGAAATGATTAGCTCGACGAGACCTTTCTGTTTATGCATTCCATGTTCTGTATTGCAGCATGCATCATATAAATATAAAGTATACAGCAACTTATTCGAGAATAAAATGTGACCAAAACTCAATAAAATGTTTATTTCTTGTATTCTACACCTCACCCATGCCATGCTACTTTATTGCCATGCAAATTGTGTATCATTCATCATGGCATGATTGTTTGCTTGTCGCATTTAATTCATATGCTTGTGCACTTTATTTATGTTGGCCCTTGTTTGTTTGGTTCTTCTTCGAATAGACGCTGAGCAGGGGATATATCAAGAAACCCAGGAGCACTACCCAGATCCTTCTCTCGCTTCAACTGAGCTGCCAGGCAAGCACTACCACATGCTCGCATACATATAGTACCTATTGCCTCTATCTTATTCTTGCATCATTGAGTCGCGATTGCATTAAACTGAATCCCAAGTACTGCATAACCTTTACTTTTAAACCCCACCAAAGCTTGTTCCTCCATCCCATGAGCCATTACTACAGGAGTTGTTTGAGCCATGCGGGTCGTAGAACAACATGTGTAGGGTATGTGAGTGTCTGATGGATAACGAGGTACCTAAACAACTTAACACAGTAGTAATGGGATAACTAATGAAAGTGGCACGGTGAGCAATATCGCTATTTGGTTTTCATGCTCACTTGTGTCCCGTGGGACCCGAGTACTTGATTCCTGTTCCTTGAATATTCGCTATCCACATCCGAGAGGCTTATGGGACCCCAGGCGAGCTTGATTCATTCTTATTTCTTGGGGCCACAAGTAGTTTGGGGCTTTATTACAATCTGTACTTATGCCATGCTTTGCTTTATTTACGATTGTGAGGAGCACTGTCTTATTTAGGTCCGTGACACGTTTTGTGTCGACAAGCCCAGTCACACTTTCGGGTTTCTGACCGTCCACACAAACCTTGAGTCCGTCTCGAGCCGGCCTTTCGTTGGGTAGCTTAATGGGGTGGCCCCTGAAATAATTCTGAATCGTGATCGCTTTGTCGTGAATGCCTCGTTGGGTTTTGATTTGGTTTTCCGAGGTTGATCGAGTGTGTGTTGCTATTTGTGCACCTGCAGGTAAAACTTTCTGAAAAGTGTCATGGTTATGGACGACTTGGAGCAGTTCTCGATCATAGACAAGTATAACTAAAGTACCGCTTTTAATTTGACTAAATGGCGACTAGTAAATAGTGCAACAATCATGGAATGGATAATAAAACTGCCAGCGGATGGGGGTTGTTAAATCCGCTTCCTCGTTGGTAAGCGAGGAGGAGGATGGATCTGTTGATATTGCTGTTATAACTGTTGTCATTGATTCACGGACATCCGTCTATCTTTGGTTAGACGGATGGTTAGCGAGTATCTATAGAACTGTTAGGGGTTATCTTTTGCTGAAATTGCGTCACCCAGGTTGTGTCCCTTTAGAGGCATAAAGACTTCTTGAGTACCCTAGGGTCTCACACGATAAATTATTTGGTTCAGATGAACAGGTACACTCACGAGATGGATACTGGGTGGAGGAGACGGACGATGTGGGGAACGATCATTCGGTGTAGAGATTCCGGGAACGGGGATCCGTGAGATCTGTGGGCGGGATGTGTTTATTTATGGGGCATCTTATGCCGATTTGCTTCTTATCCGTACTCGGATCTTGTTCGGCGCTTCCGCCTGATACTCTGATGTTTGATGTATGAGGAGATATCCTACACTATTATATCTATCTAGGACATTTGAATCTTGCCATATGGCGTTGCTATATTTCCTTTCTTTTAGATGGAATGGATCTGATGTACTGTTGTATGGTGGCTTGCATACATACTCATTTGTGTATGTAGTTGATCCCTTCGCCTGCCGATTACGCCGCCCGTTCTTGTCCCGATGTTTGGAAATGGTTGGGACGGCCGAAAGTTCTACCTGTGAGTGGCATTTGGGCCCCACCGTACTATTTCAACCATTTTCGCTCATCCAGGCTTGTAACTAGGAGCGTAATTCAACGAGGTAGTTACACTATCATACACTTAGTCTAAACTTTACAAATTCTGTTGTAGATGGCACCACCTGCTTTTAATTTCAATGTGTTCATGGAGAAAGAGAAACTAGCAACGAACGGTAGCAACTTTACCGAATGGGCCATGAATTTGAGGATTCTCCTCTCTGCTGCACAAAAGCAATATGTGCTAGAAGCGCCGTTAGGCCCCCCACCTTTAGATGATGCCCCTGACGAGGAGAAGAATGTCTATCAGACTCGTCAGGAGGACCACAACTTAGTTCATTGCGGCATATTGTATGGGATAGAGCCAGAACTTCGAAAGCGTTTCGAAAACGGCAATGCATTTGATACAATGGGTGAGTTGAAAATGATTTTCGACACACATGCTGCTGTAGAGAGCTACAACGCTTCAGAAAAGTTCTTTAGCTGCATGATGGAAGAGCACAGCTCCGTTAGTGAGCATGTACTCAAGATGTCGGATTCGCCGATAAGCTTGTGTCCTTGGGAATATCGATTCCCATTGACTTAGGCATCCATCGTGTTCTACGCCACCTAGCTATAAGAGCTTCATGATGAACTATAATATGCAAGGCATGAAGAAGTCTCTCCCGAGCTTACACAATGCTTAAAAGCTGCGAAGTGGAGATCAAAAGGAACATCAAGTGTTGATGATCAATAGGAACACTGGTTTCAAGAAAGACAAGAACGGAAAGCGAAAGGAAGTAAGGCGGCAACCTGTTGCCGCTGAAAGAATCCCGAGTTGGACCTAAGTCGATTCCGAAGTGCTACTATTGCAAGGGACCGCCACTAGAAGCGCCTGCCCAAGTATCGCGGACAAGAAGGCCGGCAAGGCAAACAAAGGTATATATGATATACATGTTATTGATGTGTACTTGACTCGCTTTCAGAGCACCGGGTATTTGATACCGGTTCGGTTGCTAATATTTGTAACTCGAATCGTTGCGGAACAAGCGACCGCTAGCAAGGGTGAGGTCAAGATGCGTGTCGGCAATGGATCAAGCGTTGATGTGATCGCCGTCGACGCCTCTCCACTTGCCGTCGGGATTAGTTATAAACTTTAAAATGTTATCTGGTGCTGCGAGCATGAACATTGTATATGGATCAGGTTTGATGCGAAGTGGTTATTCATTAAATCCGAGAACAATGGTTGTTCCATTTATATGAATGAAATCTTTTATGGTCATGCACCGATGATGAATGGTTTATTTCTATTAGATCTCGATGATAATATTACACATATTCATAATGTTGATGCTAAAAGTTAAACTTAATGATGATATATCCGCATATATGTGGCAATTGCCGTCTAGGTCATATTGGCGTTAAACGCATGAAGAAGCTCCATTCGGATGGACTTTTGGAATCACTTGATTATGAATCATTTGATACATGTGAGCCATGCCTTATGGGCAAGATGACTAGAACGCCGTTTTCCGGTTCAATGGAGCAGACGGCGATTTATTGGAAATCATACATTCGATGTATGTGGTCCAATGATTGTCGGCGAGGTGGATATCGTTATTTTGTTACTTTCACGGATGATTTGAGTAGATACGGTTATATCTACTTGATGAAACACAAGTCGAAACCTTTGAAAAGTTCAAGGAATTTCGAATGAAGTGGAAAATCATCGTAATAGAAAGATCAAATTTCTACGGTCCGACCGTGTAGGTGAGTATCTAAGTTCGAGTTTAGCACTCACATGAAAGAGTGTGGAATTGTTTCACAACTCACACTGCGGAACACCACAATGAAATGGTGTGTCGAATGTCGTAATCATACTTTATTAGATATGGTTCGATCTATGATGTCTCTGACGGACTTGCCGTTGTCATTTTGGGGTTATGCACTAGAAACGCTGCATTCACTTTAAATCGGGCACCATCTAAATCCGTTGAAAAGACACCGTATGAATTGTGGTTTGGAAACAAACCTAAGCTGTCATTCTTAAAGTTTGGGGATGTGATGTTTATGTGAAGAAACTTCAACGGATAAACTCAAACCCAAAGCGGAAAAATGCGTCTTCATAGGATACCCTAAAGAAACTATTGGGTATTCCTTCTATCACGAATCCGAGGGCAAGGTTTTTGTTGCCAGAATGGATCCTTTCTAGAGAAAGAGTTTCTCGCGAAAGGTGTGAGTAGTCGGAAGGTACAACTCGAAGAGGTTGTGGAACCTTCTCTTCAAAGTATGGCGAGTAGCGCCTTGGCCGGAAGTTGTTCGAGTTGGCTCCACTGTTGAAGAGGAACTAATGATAATGATCATGAAACTCCGAAGAGAGTACTACCAAACCTCGCAGTCAAACAGACGCGTGCAGCTCCCCGAGTCACGAAAATCCTGTCATGAATTTCATGGTTGATGAAAATGATGACCCTGCGACGTATGAAGAAGCGATGATGAGCCCGGATTCCAACAAATGGTTAGAAGCCATGAAATCCGAGATGGAATCCATGTATGAAAATCAAGTTTGGAACTTGGTGGAATTACCTCAAGACCGAAAGGCCGTGGAGAACAAATGGATTTTCAAAAAGAAAACCGATGCTGATGGTAATGTGACCGTCTATAAAGCTCGACTTGTCGCAAAGGGGTTTCGACAAATTCAAGGAGTTGACTACGATGAGACTTTCTCTCCCGTAGCGATGCTAAAGTCAGTTAGGATTATGTTAGCAATTGCTGCATATTTCGATTATGAGATATGGCAGATGGATGTCAAAACCGCGTTTCTCAATGGTAATATTGAAGAAGAGTTGTATATGATACAACCAAAGGGTTTTGTCGATCCTAAGGATGCTAACAAGGTGTGCAAGCTTCAGCGATCCATCTATGGATTGAAACAAGCATCACGAAGTTGGAATCTCCGCTTTGATGAGGTGATCAAAGAGTTTGGATTTGTCCAAACTTATGGAGAAGCTTGTATTTACAAGAAAGTGAGTGGGAGCAATGTGGTATTTCTGATATTATATGTGGATGACATATTATTGATCGGAAATGATACAGATCTTTTAAACAGTGTTAAAAGTTATCTAAACAGCAAATTTTCAATGAAGGACCTAGGTGAAGCGTCATACATATTAGGCATAAAGATCTATAGAGATAGATCTAGGCGCCTAATAGGGCTATCGCAAAGTACATACCTTGATAACATTTTAAAGAAGTTTAAAATGGACGGAAGTAAGAAGGGGTTCTTACCTATGTTGCAAGGCAAGACATTGAGTAAGACTCAAAGTCCGGCTTCGGCGGAAGAAAGAGAGATAATGGAAAAAGTCCCCTATGCTTGACCATAGGCTCTATAATGTCGCCATGCTATGTACAAGACGGATGTGGCACATGCTATTAGTTTGACTAGTAGGTACCAATC
This sequence comes from Avena longiglumis, assembly GCA_030063025.1. Taxonomy (NCBI): domain Eukaryota; kingdom Viridiplantae; phylum Streptophyta; class Magnoliopsida; order Poales; family Poaceae; genus Avena; species Avena longiglumis. Next base: position 142,098,376 of record CP125974.1, read on the forward strand.
GGATCCGAGTTGAACATCGGATAGCGGTCAAGAATATCCTTAAGTACTTACGAAGAACTAATGATATGTTTCTTGTATACGGAGGTGAAGAAGAGCTCGTCGCTAAGTGTTATGTCGACGCTAGCTTTGACACCGATCCGGATGACTCTAAGTCTCAATCCGGATACGTATTTCTCATGAATGGCGGAGCGGTTAGTTGGAGGAGCTCCAAACAACCTGTGGTAGCGGGATCAACAACGGAGGCCGAATATGTTGCTGCTTTAGAAGCGGCTCAGGAAGCAGTTTGGATGAAGGAGTTCATGTAACACCCTCTGAATCGGCCCTATGCAAGTTTTAGCGGAATTCGCCAAACCCGCATAAAAACGATTCGAAGGTGCCCACCAGGCACTTTCGTGCGGGTGGAAAGCAAAGTAATAACATTACACAACAGTCCTCGATGGGACCCACAGAACAGATATATATACAACAGCGACTCAAAGAGTCAAGAATACAAATATACGGTACAAGATCCAAATCACCTTGAAAATGATCGAGCGTCCGACTACGGACAAGATGCAAATGGGGCTAAGAGCCCTGAAGAATAACCAATGGCGTCCATAACCCTGCCCGTGCCAAGCGGAAGGGTAACCACCTAACGGCGTCGATCTCAAAACCTGCTTAAACAAAGGGGTGCCGACAAAGGGCAAAGGAAAAGAAGGGCGTCGATCTTGAGGCGATTGCAGCGAGGCTAGAATTCGGCGGTCCTCGCCTACATAGGTATGGTGGACTGAGCGGCAGCGGCAGCATGCACTAAACAACCTATAGAGTCTCGATACAACTGGCGGTCATCAGAGGGGGGGTGAGAAAGACCTATTCGGATCCAACCTGATACTAGCATCAAACAAACCCATCCTGGCGTTTCCCCCTCTCGAGGAAGTCAACCGAGGAACTCACACAGTTGGCAGTTTAATTATTCAGTTATAGTTGTGGCACTTTACTAGTCAAGTTTAGATACTCGTCCTGATAAAGTAAGCAGTGGGCACTTTTAGTTAATCATGCTGTTATAGTGGCATCACTTACTAGTCAGATACAATTATCATGAGATAACCCCAAAACCCAGCAATTGTTGGTACTTTTACTTAGCCATTCCGTTGTGGTGAAGCTGATTACTAGTCATATCGGAAACAAGTCAATTTAAAACAATAAACTTTAGTTATAGTTGTCTATGATCAGACACTGTGCTCCAAGTCGTCCATAACCGCGGACACGGCTTCTCGAAAAGATTTAACCTGCAGGGTGCACCAAAGTATCCACAGCACTTGACCCTTTTGCGGATCGGTTAACATACACCCATCGGTATGTCGGCGGGCCTAAGTCACGACGTTCCGGACTAAAGCAAGCACGGGGCCACCCACTAAGTACACCATAGCGAAGTCGGCGGTCTCGAGACGGACTTAGGGTTGCGCCAATGGTCATGGCGACGGATGCCCCAAGCGGGGGCTGATACAGCGTAAACACTCGCTTCCTAAGCGACACAGTGCTCCTCACACAATCGTAAATAAAGTAGTAGCATGGCATAAGTACAGGATAGTAAATAAAACCTCAAACTAGTTGTGGCCCCAAAGACAATACTTTGAAATCAGTAATTATCAATGGGGGCCCATATCTCCCACCGTGGTTAGCGCGCTCGATCTCGGAACAGGTGTCAAGAACTCGGGTCCTACGGGACACAAGTGGGCGGTCGGAAACCAAATCTTACCTATCACCCACCGATGCCTCTGCTTAAATCAGTTTTAGTTGTTAAACAGGAATTAAAGTGATACAATAAGTAAACCATGATCATCTCCAATCGACAACATGCGGCAATTCTCCAACAAGGGTGGTACTTGACGACAAGCAAAACACTTGAGCAAGCGACTACGACACGCGGGTCCAACTATCTACCAAACAACAGGTATTAGGATGTGTCCAAGGCTATATATGGCTGCAAGGGATATCATGGGTACGAAATCTAGAGCATCGCAACACAGATAGCAAAGATCAACAGGAGGGAAGTAAATACTTGCAAAGTAAGATAGGTAGAAAGGGGAGATGCTACTTTGAAAACATTGTCGAAGGTTCATCCGAAGATCGGGACGGAGCTCACATCAACTCAACGGCCTTATCCGCGAAGAACCAAAACACTAGAAGAAACACCGGATGCAATATTTAATACACGGCAGAAGATCGGCATGATGCATGTATGATGTATGACATGGCCAAGGCGCCATGCAATTAGGTCATATTAAGCGGAACCGGGGTCCCGACAATTAATTAGATGGTGCATGTTGTTTAGCTACCCCGCAATTTAAATGTTGTTTTTAACAAGGCAAAAAGAGTTACCGGTTCGCTACACAAATTTAAATGAGGCCAATATAAGGCTAGATTTGCCCGCATATGGGCCCCATATTTAATTAAGAGGTGAATCGGCATAAGGCCCCCAAACCACAGATATGCATGCGAGATGAATGATTAATATGCAACAATTGTTATTATGTTATGAAATAGGGTTTCGGGGAGGTTCACACATTAGGGTCTCGACGATCTTGGGGTTCCGGGGTTCGGGGTCGGTCTCAGGGTTCGACGGATCTGGGGTTCGGGGTGCGGCGGAAGCGTTCTCGGACTCCGGGGTCGTTCTCGGTATCGGGGCAGATCTTGTCGCTTCGGGGTCTAGATGTCCGGGATGAAGCACTCGGCGTCTCCGCGTCGGCGATCTCGGCGTATCCCTGGCGTGGTTCTTGTCGGGGTTCTCGGCTCCGGGCGCCGGGGTCGGCTTCGGGGTGAAGAACTTGGTGTCCGGGCGGAGTTCTCGGACCATCGGATCCTGGGTGGTGGTACTCGGGGTGTCGGGACGACGATCTTGTCGATGACCTTGGCGCTTCGGATCCTTGAGATCGGGGTCTTCGGTTCCCTCTCTTTCGTCGGTACCGGTACGGGGGTCTCCGCCTCGAGGATCTTGACGACCTTGTCGTACTCGAGCCGCAGCAGCATCAACACGAGGTAACCATCACCACCATGCACATGTGCACGCACTACCAAACACATGGCGTGCGGACAGAACGACCCACAAGGGGGTGGTTGGCGAGTTCTTTGATGACTCGGCCTGGTAAGGGCTTTCATGGCGAACTTGGACAGGCGGCGGAGTCTCTGCGGCGGCGCAGCGGAGGGGGCACCGGCTCGGCGGGGCTTGGGGGCGACGGAGGCGGTGGTTGCGGGGGCCGCTGGGCGAAGGCGAGCGCCGTCGGGAGCACGGCAGCGGCGAGTCTGGCGCGTGGACGAGGCGACGACGGCGAGGGTGCTTTGGGGTCGCGGGCGCGAGCAAGCTGCAGGCGTCTGTGAGGCGCGGGCTGCGCCGGCTCGGTCGCCCGTCAGCTGCAGGGAGGCGGGCAGTGGCTGCGCCGGGAGGCAGTGGTTGGTGCTTGGGGGCGGCTCGGGCGGCGAGGAGGCCGGCGGCGCTGGCGGCGGATGTGCGTGAGGCGCGGAGAAGCGGCAGCGGCGGAAGCTCGTGGCGGCGGCGCAGCCGGGCGGGGAGAGGAGGCGCGAGGCGGCAGCGGAGCTGCGGAGAACGCGGCGCCGGCTAGGGGCAGGTGGACGGGCGGGACGGGCGGCACGCGAGGCCGCCGCTACTGAGAAGAGGAGGTCTTTGGGTGCGGGGCTCGGGGAACGCGGCAGCGGGGCGTGGTGGCGTCGCCGTGGCGGGTCTGCGAGGCGTGGCGGGCGGGAGGCAAGGCAGCGGAGCAAGCTTCTTTGGGAGGTGCGGCCTTGAGGTGGGAGAAGGCGTCGGGGTCCGGGCGGTCGTGGTGGGCCAGGGGGGCTCGGCCTGGGGGAGGGGGCATCTGGGGAGGGTGCCATCTGCCAGGGGGAGGTGGGTTGACCGCGTGGGGTCGGGGTGGCACAGGTGGCGTGGGGGTTGGGATTTGGTCCCAGGGTGGCTTCGCCTGGGCGGGAAACGGCTGGCGGAGCGGGATCCGAGGCGGGCTGTCGGCTGAGAGGAGCAGGGAAAAGAGGTGGGGCCAGGGGAAGTGGTAGGTGACGTGGCAGCTGCAGATTGGAGAGGGGGAGAAGAGAGATGAGGTGGCGAGATGCTATTGGGCAGGGTGAGGTGGAGAGGAGGGTTGGGTAGACTAACTGGTAGGAATAGGATTAGAAGGCGGGTTCAGCTGGACCGATTGTTAAACTGGGGGTGGTCGTTCGGGTCGGGACGGCCCGTTCGACTGCCCCCGCTAAAAAATTAAATAAAAGTTTTATTTAATTAAACGGACCGTTTGCAAAACAATTTTAACAAAACAAAATATTCCGGCGACCCGGTTTTCGATGTTGAATCAAGAGGGGGCGTTTTAGAAAACAACACGGGCTTTGCAAACATAGTTTTGGCAAACAATGCATGATGAGGACGATGCAATGCACAAATTCAACGCGATTTTCTAGTAGTGGTTTTGCGGGATGCCACAATTCGACACCACTAACAATGGATCTCGCCCTCGAGATCCGCCTCATGTACCGGAAAGGAAGGTCGGTGCGATCCTTCGTGTAGACCTTCGCGACACCACTAACGAGGGTTCCTTCTTCATCTTGAAAAAGGCGACACCACCAACAAAGGGTCGTTGTCCACGTTCGTCAAGAGAGCACTCCGGATGAACAACGGACGAAGTTAAAGGTAAGGACACCTCTAACTTCCATGGAAAGAGTAAAATTGCATCGATCCACCATTCAATGTACATAAGCGAATGATAAGAGTAGTGGTATGGTCGCGACTCCATCCCGCACTCAAAGCATTACTATGTACACGAATAGACAGATTATACAACCAACTCTCAGGATTCAGACTGAAGATCTCGACAAGCGAGGTTCGGAAACAAAGGAGTGACGCAGACTCTGCATCGGATCTGGCATAGAGGATGATGTCGTCGCGTCGGAAAACACCGGACGGCACAAACAAGGAACAAAGAATGGTAACACCGTGAAGCGGATTCATCGGTGAGCTTGAACAATCGGATGGTGGAACACCGTTAACAAAGGAGGAAGCGAAACCACGAAGGCAGCGGAACCCAACCACGAGAAATTCACGGACTCAAGAAAGAGAAGAGGCGGATTCAAATCGCGTAGAGGTAAGAGGAGAACAGCGGAGGGTAAGGAGTAAAATCAGACCTAACGAGCTATCCAACCGATTTTCAAAAATAGTTTCGACACTCTACTTCGGCCGTTAGCTAGGGTATCCTACAGGCTGGACTTGTGGGGTATCGCAACTGCTGAGCTCTGATACCACTCTGTAACACCCTCTGAATCGGCCCTATGCAAGTTTTAGCGGAATTCGCCAAACCCGCATAAAAACGATTCGAAAGTGCCCACCAGGCACTTTCGTGCGGGTGGAAAGCAAAGTAATAACATTACACAACAGTCCTCGATGGGACCCACAGAACAGATATATATACAACAGCGACTCAAAGAGTCAAGAATACAAATATACGGTACAAGATCCAAATCACCTTGAAAATGATCGAGCGTCCGACTACGGACAAGATGCAAATGGGGCTAAGAGCCCTGAAGAATAACCAATGGCGTCCATAACCCTGCCCAGGCCAAGCCGGAAGGGTAACCCTGCTAACGGCGTCGATCTCAAAACCTGCTTAAACAAAAGGGGTGCCGACAAAGGGCAAAGGAAAAAGAAGGAGCGTCGATCGAGGCCGACACAGCGAGGCTAGAATTCGGGTCCTCGCCTACATAGGTATGGTGGATCGCGGCGGCAAAGATGCACTAAACAACCTATAGAGTCTCGATACAATGGCGGTCATCGAGGGGGTGAAAGACCTATTCGGATCCAACCTGATACTAGCATCAAACAAACCCATCCTGGCGTTTCCCCCTCTCGAGGAAGTCAACCGAGGAACTCACACAGTTGGCAGTTTAATTATTCAGTTATAGTTGTGGCACTTTACTAGTCAAGTTTAGATACTCGTCCTGATCAAGTAAGCAGTGGGCACTTTTAGTTAATCATGCTGTTATAGTGGCATCACTTACTAGTCAGATACAATTATCATGAGATAACCCCAAAACCCAGCAATTGTTGGTACTTTTACTTAGCCATTCCGTTGTGGTGAAGCTGATTACTAGTCATATCGGAAACAAGTCAATTTAAAACAATAAACTTTAGTTATAGTTGTCTATGATCAGACACTGTGCTCCAAGTCGTCCATAACCGCGGACACGGCTTCTCGAAAAGATTTAACCCTGCAGGGGTGCACCAAAGTATCCACAGGCACTTCGACCCTTTTTGCCAGATCAGTTAACATACACCCATCAGTATGTCGGCGGGGCCTAAGTCACGACGTTCCCAGACCCAAAGCAAGCACTGGGGGGCCACCCCACTAAGTACACCCGCAACGAAGTCGGACGGTCTCCGAGACGGACTTAGGGTTGTGCCAATGGCTGTAAGCGACAGTATGCCCCCAAACGGGGACTGCCGATACCGCGTAAACACTCCGCTTCCTAAACAGTACAGCGTGCTCTTCACACAATCGTAAATAAAGTAGTAGCATGGCATAAGTACAGGATAGTAAATAAAACCTCAAACTAGTTGTGGCCCCAGTACAATACTTTGAAATCAGGTAATTATCAATGGGGGGCCCATATCTCCCCACCTGTGGTTAGCGCGCTCGATCTTGGAACAGGTGTCAAGAACTCAGGTCCTACGGGACACAAGTGGGCGGTCGGAAACCAAATCTTACCTATCACCCACCGATGCCTCTGCTTAAATCAGTTTTAGTTGTTAAACAGGAATTAAAGTGATACAATAAGTAAACCATGATCATCTCCAATCGACAACATGCGGCAATTCTCCAACAAGGGTGGTACTTGACGACAAGCAAAACACTTGAGCAAGCGACTACGACACGCGGGTCCAACTATCTACCAAACAACAGGTATTAGGATGTGTCCAAGGCTATATATGGCTGCAAGGGATATCATGGGTACGAAATCTAGAGCATCGCAACACAGATAGCAAAGATCAACAGGAGGGAAGTAAATACTTGCAAAGTAAGATAGGTAGAAAGGGGGAGATGCTCGCCTGAAAACATTGTCGAAGGTTCATCCGAAGATCGGGACGGAGCTCACATCAACTCAACGGCCTTATCCGCGAAGAACCAAAACACTAGAAGAAACACCGGATGCAATATTTAATACACGGCAGAAGATCGGCATGATGCATGTATGATGTATGACATGGCCAAGGCGCCATGCAATTAGGTCATATTAAGCGGAACCGGGGTCCCGACAATTAATTAGATGGTGCATGTTGTTTAGCTACCCCGCAATTTAAATGTTGTTTTTAACAAGGCAAAAAGAGTTACCGGTTCGCTACACAAATTTAAATGAGGCCAATATAAGGCTAGATTTGCCCGCATATGGGCCCCATATTTAATTAAGAGGTGAATCGGCATAAGGCCCCCAAACCACAGATATGCATGCGAGATGAATGATTAATATGCAACAATTGTTATTATGTTATGAAATAGGGTTTCGGGGAGGTTCACACATTAGGGTCTCGACGATCTTGGGGTTCCGGGGTTCGGGGTCGGTCTCAGGGTTCGACGGATCTGGGGTTCGGGGTGCGGCGGAAGCGTTCTCGGACTCCGGGGTTGTTCTCGGTATCGGGGCAGATCTTGTCGCTTGGTCTAGATGTCGGATGAAGCACTTTCGGCGTCTCGCGTCGGCGATCTCGGCGTATCCTGGCGTGGTTCTTGTCGGGGTTCTCGGCTCGGTCGGCTTCGGGGTGAAGAACTTGGTGTCCGGGCGGAGTTCTCGGACCATCGGATCCTGGGTGGTGGTACTCGGGGTGTCGGGACGACGATCTTGTCGATGACCTTGGCGCTTCGGATCCTTGAGATCGGGGTCTTCGGTTCCCTCTCTTTCGTCGGTACCGGTACGGGGGTCTCCGCCTCGAGGATCTTGACGACCTTGTCGTACTCGAGCCGCAGCAGCATCAACACGAGGTAACCATCACCACCATGCACATGTGCACGCACTACCAAACACATGGCGTGCGGACAGAACGACCCACAAGGGGGTGGTTGGCGAGTTTGCTGGGGCGGCTCGGCGGGCTGGGCTGCTCGCGGGCGAACTTGGACTGGAGGCGGCGGCGGAGTCTCTGCGGCGGCGCAGCGGAGGGGGCACCGGCTCGGCGGGGCTTGGGGCGGCAGGCGGTGGTTGCGGGGGCAGCCAGGCAAAGCGGCGCCGTCGGGAGCTGGCGAAGGCGTCAGCGCCGCCAGCGGCGGCAACGGCGAGTGCTGGGCGGGCGGCGGCGCGGAGCGGCACGGCGCCGGCGGCTACCGCTCGGTCGCCGTCGCCGCTGCGAGGCGGGCAGTGGCTGCGGCCGCGGGGAGGCAGTGGTTGGTGCTTGGGGGCGGCTCGGGCAGCGAGGAGGCGGCGGCGCGGCTGGCGGCGGATGCGTGGCCCGAGGGGCGCGAGGGCGAGGCGGCGGCAGAAGCTCGTGGCGGCGGCGGCGCTGGCGCGAGGAGGAGCGCGAGGGGGGCCGGCAGCGGAGCCTGCGGAGAGAACGGCGGCGCCGGCTCGGGGACGAGGTGGACGGAGCGGGGACGGGGCGGCACGCGAGGCCACCGGCTGCCTGGGGAAGGGGAGAGGAGGTGCTGGAGGGTCTGCGGGGCTCGGGGGGAACGGCGCGGCAGCAGGGGCGTGGTGGCGTCGCCGGCGAGCGGAGGCGGTCTGGGGGCGGCGAGGCGGACGTGGCCGGCGGGCGTGCGAGGGAGGCAGGCACAGCGGCGGAGCAAGCTTGCTGGGAGGTCTTGACCGAGGTGGGAGAAGGCGTCGGGTCAGGCGGTCGTGGTGGGCCAGGGGCTCGGCACAGGGAGGGGCATCTGGGAGGTGCCATCTGCAGGAGGTGGGTTGACCGCGTGGGGTCGGGGTGGCACAGGTGGCGTGGGGGTTGGGATTTGGTCCCAGGGTGGCTTCGCTGGGCGAAGCAATTGGTGAGCGGGATCCGAGGCGGGCTGTCGGCTGAGAGGAGCAGGGAAAAGAGGTGGGGCCAGGGGAAGTGGTAGGTGACGTGGCAGCTGCAGATTGGAGAGGGGGAGAAGAGAGATGAGGTGGCGAGATGCTATTGGGCAGGGTGAGGTGGAGAGGAGGGTTGGGTAGACTAACTGGTAGGAATAGGATTAGAAGGCGGGTTCAGCTGGACCGATTGTTAAACTGGGGGTGGTCGTTCGGGTCGGGACGGCCCGTTCGACTGCCCCCGCTAAAAAATTAATTAAAAGTTTTATTTAATTAAACGGACCGTTTGCAAAACAATTTTAACAAAACAAAATATTCCGGCGACCCGGTTTTCGATGTTGAATCAAGAGGGGGCGTTTTAGAAAACAACACGGGCTTTGCAAACATAGTTTTGGCAAACAATGCATGATGAGGACGATGCAATGCACAAATTCAACGCGATTTTCTAGTAGTGGTTTTGCGGGATGCCACAGTTCATATCCGAACTAGGAGTGGTGGCAAATGCGTTGGACCCAATGGTGATCTATTGTGACAACAATGGTGCCATTGCCAATGCCAAAGAGCCAAGGTCTCACAAGCATTCCAAGCATATTAAGCGTCGGTTTCACTCCATCCGCGAGCATGTCAAGGATGGAGATATAAAGATTTGTAAAGTACATATGGATCTCAATGTAGCAGACCCGTTGACTAAAACTCTCCCTAGAGCAAAACATGATCAACACCAGAACTCAATGGGTGTTAGATTTATCACTATGTAACTAGATTATTGTCTCTAGTGCAAGTGGGAAACTGAAGGGAATATGCCCTGAGAGGCAATAATAAAGTGTTTATTATGTGTATTCCAAGTATATGATAGATGTTTATTTTGCATGCTATAATTGTATTAATACGGAAACGTTAATACATGTGTGTTTAATAAACAAACAGAAAGTTCCTAGTTATGCCTCTCTCATAAACTAGCTCGTTGATTAACAAGATGATCAAGGTTTCCTGATCATGGACATTGGATGTTGTTAATAACGGGATCACAACATTAGTGTAATGGTGTGATGAACATTCATCCGAAGTATAGCATTACGATCAAAGTCATTGAGTTTATATTGCCATAACTTACGGTGATCCTAATCCTTAGACCATGAGATCATGTTAATCACTAACACCGGAAGAGTTTCTTGATAACATCAAACGTCACACCGTAACAGGGTGATTATAAAGATGGATTCAGAACTAATAAAGTGTTATGTTGAGGCTCATGGATCGAGAGTGGAATTTGTTCATCCCGATGACAGATAGATATACTCTGGGCCCTCTCGGTGATATCACATTGATTAGCTTGCAAGCAAGTGATTTGATCACTAGAATGTTATATCACAGGAACGAGAAAAGAGTGCATGTCGATAACGAGATCAAACTAGGTATGGAGATACCGATGATCGAATCTCGTACATGTAATATATCGTGAAACAAAGGGAGTAAGATACTAGCATAAAAGGTTCCGACGATCACAAGAAAGTCATCGTTGAATGTGTGGGAGTCGATGGGTCTCAGATCCGCTTCGATTATTGATCCGAGAGGGTCTCGATCATGTCCGCATTATTCACGAACCGTAGGGTGACACACTTAAGATACACCGACATCCAATTGGAGCAAATGTTTCATACCGAAGAATGAACAAGCGCGAATTTATTTCACTAGATACCGAAACAGGTTTCGGGTGAAATTGCATAAAGTGGTTATGCATGTGAAATAGAATTCTAGCAAGGGTTATTTATGAATGTTTGTCATTAAAGTAATTGACAAAATTCTGAATAAAATAAAGAGTTTTATTTAATGAGAGTTTGCATTAAATTTGGTGGAAATTTAATGGGAATTTGAGTGGACTTTTGAGTGGAGGGATTTTAAAGGGCATTTTGTGAGTGGAGTGTCCACCCACATGAATGAAGGAGGGAGGAAGCCCCATGGCGTGGCCACCCCTTGGGTGCCCCCCTCCTCCTATAAAAGGAGCCCCCCTCCTCACTTGTCTCTCACACCTCCTCGTGAAGGATCTCTCTCCCCCTCTAGAATTTATTCCCCATGGTCTCGGACTAGCGAGATACATGTTCCCGGTGGCTATTCGGCAAGAAATAGTTGTGCTTCCGCTGCATCGCTGGAGCGAGGAGGCGGAGGTTGCTCGGTGCCTCGAACGTGTGTGCGAGCACGGATGCGCTGCTGATTTGCGGCGCTAGGACTTCCTCTCGATCTTGATATCGGCAAGAGATCGTCTACATCAACCACGAGTTGAACTCGTTAAGCTTTTTTGGTCTTCAAGGGTATGTTCTCTACGGATATACATCCGCCCGTTGTTTGTATCTAGTAGATAGATCTTGGTATATAGTTCACATCGTAGGAAATTTTTTGTTTTCTACGCTGCGAACCCTACATATTTAAGTTATGATTTTCTCACGCATCTTAAAGCAAGCGGAATTGTTTCGCAACTCACACCACCCGGAACACCACTGCGCAATGGTGTGTCTGAACGCCGAAATCGAACTTTATTAGATATGGTCCGATCGATGATGTCTCTTACTGATTTGCCGTTATCATTTTGGGGTTATGCATTAGAAACCGCTGCATTCACTTTAAATAGGGCTCCATCTAAATCCGTTGAGACGACACCGTATGAACTATGGTTTGGTGCTAAACCTAAGTTGTCGTTTCTTAAAGTTTGGGGATCTGCTTCGTCAAGAAGTTGATGCGGACAAGCTCAAAGCGGAGAAATGCGTTTTCATAGGATACCCTAAGGAAACTATTGGGTACACCTTCTATCACGAGAACCGAAGGCAAAGTGTTTGTCAGAAACGGTTCCTTTCTTGAGAAGGAGTTTCTCTCGAAAGAAGTGAGTGGGAGGAAAGTAGATCTAGGCAGGTTATTGAACCTTCTCTTGAATTGGAGAAGCGCAGACACCAAATTGTTCGATTGCGCTGCACCAACGATAGAGGAAGCTAATGACAAGGATCATGAAGCTTCAGACGATGCTGCTACTGAACATCGCAGGTCGACAAGGTCGCGTGTCCCTCCTGAGTGGTACGGCAACCCTGTCTTGACTGTCTTGTTGGTAGAAGACAATGAACCTACGAACTATGAGGAAGCGATGATGAGCCCAGACTCTGAGAAATGGCTAGAAGCCATGAAATCCGAATTGGGATCCATGAGCGAAAACCAAGTATGGACTTTGGTGGACCCTCCTAGCGACCGAAAGGCCGTTGAGTGCAAATGGATCTTCAAGAAGAAAACGGACGCGGATGGTAATGTTACTGTCTATAAAGCACGGCTTGTCGCGAAAGGTTTTCGACAAGTTCAAGGTGTTGACTACGATGAGACTTTCTCTCCGTGGCGATGTTTAAGTCCATTCAATTTTATTAGCAATTGTTGCGTTTCATGATTATGAAATATGGCAGATGGATGTCAAGACTGCGTTCCTCAATGGCAACATTGATGAAGAGTTGTATATGATGCAACCCGAAGGTTTTGTCGATCCTAAGGATGCTGATAAAGTATGCAAACTTCAGCGTTCCATTTATGGACTGAAGCAAGCATCTCGGAGTTGGAACCTTCGTTTTGATCAAGTGATCAAGAGCTTTGGATTTGTTCCAAATTGCTCTGACTTGCATCTACAAGAAAGTGAGTGGGAGCTCGGTGACGGTTCTGGTACTGTATGTGGAGGTCATATTGATTATCGGAAATGACATCAACATGCTTAACGATGTGAAGAGTTATTTGAAGAAGTGTTTTTCAATGAAAGACCTAGGTGAAGCTGTTTATATATTGGGCATCAAGATCTATAGAGATGAACAAAGGCGCTGATAGCTTTAAGCGGTACATACCTAGACAAAGTTCGAAAAGGTTCGAGAATGGATAAGGCAAAGAAAGGTTCGGTGCCTATGTTGTCGAGTAAGATGTTGAGCAAGGCTCGGTGTCCAGCTGATGAAATGATAGGGAAGCTATGAGCAAAGTGCCTTATGCCTCGGCCATAGGTTCCATCATGTATGCCATCTTGTGTACTAGACCGGATGTGTCCAATGCTCTTAGTTTGACGACGAGATATCAAAGTGATCCAGAGTGGAACATCGGACAGCCGTAAAGAACATCCTAAAGTACCTAAATAGGACTAAAGAAATGTTCTTAGTCTATGGGGGTGATGAACGACTTGTCGTAAAGGTTACGTCGATGCTAGTTTTGACAACAAGGATGATTCTAAATCTCGAGACGGGATACGTGTATATTTTGAATGGAGGAGTCGGAGAAGCTACAAGCAAAGCGTGATCGCGGGATCTAGAGTAGAAGCGGAATACATGGTGCTGCAGGCGTCAAGTGAAGGAGTTTGGATCGAAACTTCATCATCGAGCTTGGCGTGGTTCCAAGTGCATTGGACCCACTGGAGATATTGTGTGACAACACTGGCGCCATAGCACTCGCTAAGGAACCAAGATATCATCCAAAGACCAAGCATATCAACCGCAAGTTTCATATAATCCGAGATTATATAGCAGATGGAGATCTGAAGATTAGCAAAGTACATACAGATCTGAATGTCGCAGATCCATTGACTAAACCTCTTCCACGTGCAAAACATGATCAGCACTTCAGTGCCATGGGTGTGAGATTGTTGCCAAATGTAAACTAGATTATTGACTCTAGTGCAAGTGGGAGACTGTTGTAATTATGCCCTAGAGGCAATAATAAAGATGTTATTATTATAATTCTTGTTCATGATAATGTTTATATTCCATGCTAGAATTGTATTAAGCGGAAACTTTAATACTTGTGTGGTTTGTGAACAACACCGTGTCCCTAGTATGCCTCTATGGACTAGCTCATTGATTAATGATGGTTAAGGTTTCCTAGCCATGGACATGAGTTGTCGATTAATAATGAGATCATATCATTGGGAGAATGATATGATGGACAGACCCAAACTAAGCGAAGCAATTAGATCGTGTCATCGTGTTCGTCTTTGCGAAGCTTTTCTTATGTCAAATATTGTATTCCTTAGACCATGAGATAATACAACTCCCTGGTATCGGAAAGCTTTGAGGTCATCAAAGCGTCATCCTATGAGAGGGTGATCATAAAGGTGTCTCTCGGTGATCGGAAAGTACATTGGGTTGTATGTATCGAGATGGGATTTGTCCTCCCAAGTCGGAGAGATATACTTGGGCCACTCGGTAATTGATATCAACACCGCTTGCAAGCATGTGGTTAAGGAGTTAATCACAAAGTGATATCGGATTACGAACGAGTAAAGTACTTGTTGTGAGCGAGATTGAACTAGGTATGGCGGTAAGCGATCAAATCTCGGGCAAGTAAAATATCGCGAGACAAAGGGAATATATATATGGGATTGATTGAATCCGGCATCGTGGTTCATCCGATATGATCATCGATGAATGTGTGGGAGTCAATATGGGTTTCGGACCCGTTGTTGATTATTGATAGAAGATCATGTCTGCATATTCTCGAACCCAGGTCACACATAACGTGTCTCGACGCTAGGATAGATTGGATAATTGGTTTATGAGTTTTTGTTGAGTCTCGGATGGGATCCGAGACATCACGAAGGTTCGGAGTGGTCCGGAGAATAAGATTCATATAAGGCGTTGAAGTTTTGGAGTTCAATTGTTCCGGATTAATCGGTATTGTACGAAGCTTCTAGAACCTTCGGAAGGGACCAACGTGGCCCCACCTTCCGGGAGGGCATGGGCCTATGAGGGAGTGCCACAGGCGCATTGGGCCAGGGCACAAGGCTATAGGGCCCAAACGGCCAAGAGAGGTTTAAACTCGAGATAGACCTTCTAGAAGGGGTTTCCTTGCCCCCACTCCTTATCCTTTGGGGCCGCAGTTTGGGCTTGGGGAGGGGCTAGCTGCGCCTCTATATAAAGAGGGGTGGGGGCGCACCAACCCCCCACACCTTCCCCTCCAACCCTAGCTGCCCTGCTGCCCTTCCTCTCTCCCTCCCGACTGTTTGTAGGCGAAGCCCTGCTGCAGAAATTCTCCACCATATACACCACGCCGTCGTGTTGTAGATTCAATCCGTCTCTCCACCATACTTGCTGGTCCGAGGAAGAAGGAGACGTCGAGGTGCTTCACGTGTGCATCTCACGGAGGCACCGCCACTTGTGGTGCTAGATCGGATCGGATCGCGAGGAGGAGAAGCGAGTACGACTACATCACCCACATTCCGACGAACGTTCCACTGTGCGAATATTCAAGGGTATGAAGATCTAATCCAATCTCTCTCGTTGTTTGCATCTCCTAGATTAGATCTTGGCTTTCCCTCTGTTCGCATCCGTAGAAATTTTTGATTTACTATGCCGCGAAACCCTTCAGAACTTTTATGCCCATTCTGAATAGTGATATATGGAGTTTTTTTAGTGATATTTCAACGTGGTTTTGGGCATCATTGTCGATAAAGATGGCTGAGATTCGGATCTTGTTTGCTCATATTTGCTTTGAGTAGGTATCTGCCCAAGTCCTACAAGTGTCGATTAGCCGACATGGTGGCGATGATCTCTTTCTCCAAGTTTGGTACGTACACTGTGTTGAGTAAAATAACAATTTACCAAAAGAATTAACCATGATAAACGCTAGACAAAACATGAATAGAATAATAGAAATTAAACTAAACATGTAAAATAGTGAATATAGATTAAGACAAATAACCAAGAGGATGTACATCACAGCAAAGGAACCGCCAGTGTTGGTGTTGACACCATCATCAGCCATGTTGTTGAGGAAGAGATTGTTGATGTCGAGAAAGAAGTTATTGTTGGAAAAGATGTCGGCGTTGTCGCTATCCCTGGAGGAGTCTGTGATGAAGTCATTAGTCACGCCAATAGCGCTCCTCAAAAATATTATCGCCCTTCTCTCGTACAGGACTCGAAGCAGTAGAGTCTCGGAGGCCTATTGTCCTGGCTCATGGTGCACGCCGAAAGACGGGATGAGGAAGATCTAGGTAGCATAGTGATCTAGAACTGGAGGAGCAAAGGGGTGTGCGATGGTGTATCTGAGAGGAGGCGCGGCCTCTCCCTTATAGGCACAAAGGGGAGACAGACATATTGCGCAGGAGATGAAACAAAAAGGCGGAAGCTGAAGCAAACAGGCAGCAGCCAAAACCGGACAACCTCCACTCAGTTCGCATTGATTTTGTAGGGGTTCGTAGCATGGAAAACAAAAAATTTCTATCGCATACAAACAAACAAGCCAAGATCTATCTACTAGATTGTAGCAACAAGTCGATGGAATAACTTACCCTTGAAGATTCCAAAGCGGTTAACGAGAGCAGATTCTCGTGGGTGATGTAGTCGTACACTTCCGATCTCAAGATCGCGTAGACGATCCTTCCGCTGCGTTAAAGCAGCGCTCCGATCGTCACACGTTCGGTACTCGGCGAAGACCTTCCTCTCCCTTGTTCCAGCAGTGGAGGTTGTAGCACTCTCCTCGCGATTCCCGGCAAGACAACTGTGGTACCGGAAGTAGAGGGGAGATCCCGCAGGGCTTCTCCTTAAGCCGGAGCGAGTATGGTGGAGTATGAGAGAGAGCTATTAGTGGTCTAGGGTTTAGAAACACCAGTTAGAAGGCTCTAATCCGAAGGCTAGTGCAGTTAGAAGCTCTAAACCAAAGCGGCTCTAAACCGGAGTCTAGGGCTAGGATTTAGATTAGAGGATAGGAACTTGTGTGTCTAGAGGAGGAGGCCCTGCCTCCTTTTATAGGTGGGGCGGCCAAGGGAGGAGTCCCTCCCAAGTCGGCCTTGGGTGGTGCTGCTTGGAGAGGAGGACTCCTCCCCAAGTCGGTTTCAACCTCCTCTTGCTTGTTTCCCTCAGTTTCTGTTTTAGCGTTTGACTTTCAAACGCCATTTGACTTTTCAGTTTTAGGATTCAATTTAATCCTTTATTTGGAACAGCAAGAACACTTAGTACATGATGCAATCATTCCAATATGTAATGACAAATTCATGTACCCCTTCCCCCTCTTGGGACATTCCGAACCTTCTAGAACATTCGATGAAAACAGGAATCATTCCCGAACTCCAAAAGCGGGACTTTCCTTATATGAATCTTATTCTCCGGATCACCTCGTGATATCCGAATCCCATCCGAGACTCGAACAACATTCGGTCTCTTTCTCATAATACCATAACTACTCAAACAACGTCAATCCTTAAGTGTGTCTCCCTACGGTTCGTGAATTATGCGGACATGATCGAGACACTTCTCCGATCAATAACCAATAGAGGAATCTGGAAATTCATATGGCTCCCACATATTTCTACGATTACTTTGCGATCGAATGAACCACTTACATACGATACCAATTTCCCTTTGTCTCACGATAGTTTACTTATCCGAGGTTATGATCGGTATCTCTGCATACCTAGTTCAACCTCGTTCGATAAGTACTCTTTTCTCGTTCCGTGATATGTGATCCCTTGTGAGCCAGTCACATGCTTGCAAGCTAATTGGATGACATTTCACCGAGAGGGCCCAGTATATCTATCCGTCATATGGATGGACAAATCCCTCTTGATCCATGTGTTTCAACCAATACTTTACGAACACTCAATGCCACCTTTATAGCCACCTGTTACGGTGTGGTGTTTGATGACATCAAAGCATCCATCAGGAAAAGGTGATATGCATGATCTCATGGTCGAAGGAATTAGGTTACTATGTATCGTAAAGCATATAGCAATTGAACTATTGAAATGACTTGATCTTTATGCTACGCTTATCTATAGGAGTATGTCCATCACATCATTCTCCTAATGATATGATCCTGTTGTTAATAACATCTCTATGTTCATGATCGGGAAACCATGATCATATATTAACCAACAAGCTAGTTTAACAAGAGGCTTTACTAGGGACTCTTATTTTAGTTTACAAATCACACAAGTATTAATGTTTCCGGTTAATACAATTATAGCATGGTATGTAAACATTTATCATATGTGTGAAGATATGATAATAACCACTTTATTATTGTCTCTTGGGCATATCTCCAGTCTCCCACTTGCACTAGAGTCAATAATCTAGTTTCAAACCTTTGTGTATTCAACACCTATGGCTTTCCGGTGTTGTATGTACACGATTGCTAGTGGTCAACTGATCTCCGGATCTGACACTTCCAGGTCCGTGTGTAATTGCATGTCTTTGCGTCTCTACGCATCACTCATTCTCTAATGAGATGGCTTTGTATAAATTTGGTCTTTCGGTGTGACCTTTAGCTCTTTGGGGTTAAAACATGTTGATAATATTGTCGCACAATATATATTCATAGTATTATCCCACTGTGAACTTCACCTAGTTTGATAACAAACTACTTGACACAAATGCCCTCTTTTGCTGCTAAAATAGCAGTCATATACTTAGCCTTTTGTTGTAGTATCTGTCACAATGTCTTAACTTTGGAACTCATCCAAATCCATTATGGAACTTACTTTCCATTATATTGTGCCACCCTTAGTTTAGATTGTGATAAATTTAATTTGTATTTTGTGACAAAACTAGTATCAATGTAGTACTTTTACAATGAACTAACCATCTATTTGTCACTTCTACAAATAATATACTCTTAGTTCTTCCAAAAGATCATAAGAATATTCTTACTATTGTCCAATGATCTTCTTATGAATCATTCTGGTATATGCTCATAGCACAGGACATATCTGGATTTGTACATATCACAGTATGATTGATATAAATATTCTTTGTGATTTCAAACATCAAGTATCAATATATACTTGAATCTTTGTTTCACTTACCCTGTGTCAATACACTTGAATATATCATCAATATTGAACTCATTCAATCCTTTCTGTGCGACAAGAACCTTTCTTGTAGTTTCTATATTGAACTCATTCAATATCTCGTCTATGTACTTCTGGCACAACCATATTAGCGTCTATTGATGCCAAATATTTGGGTTTTGCCTAAGCCTTTCATCGAGATGAAATTCTTAATATGTGTTAATAAAATATACATCATTTCCAATCAACAATATGTCTTCCACATAACGTATTAGAAATATGTCTTAGCTCCCACTTAATTTCTTGCAAACGCAAGCATCTTCATTGTCTCGATGAATTTAAACTCTTTTAACAATTTCATCATTGTGAAGATTCCAACTCCGCGATGCTTACTTCAACCATTGAAGTTTGCATATGCATTTAGCATCCTTTGAATTAACAAAACCCTATGGACCGTGTCATGCACACGTCCTAGGTAACAATTCTATTAGAAGAACTTGTTTTGTTTATTCAACTACCATATAACAAAATTATATGTAGTGGTTGCTACATTAATCCGTCTAGACTAAATATCGCTATGAAAGATCAAATCTTATCATAGTCAACCTTTGAACATTGTTGTGAACTCTTTCCGAACATGTCGACTATTTCATAGATGTGCAACATCCATGTCTATTTCTTTTATAGATCCAAACACAACTGTAAGGTATTACACCTTTCTCGAGGGTCCTTCAAGTTCAAAACTTGATTTCTCGTGTATGGAACTATCACGGATTTTATGGCTTCAAGCCATTTGACGGAGTCAGGGCTCATCATCGCTTCTTTGCATGTAGTCGGATCATTATTGTCAAATAATGATTTAACTCTCAAATCTTGGTATTCGATTGTTCATCCGACCTACTTGTTTCAATAGGAACTTGGATCTCCGTGATCACAACCTTTGAGGTACGTGAGCCATGAGCATTGTTTGCTAACTCCGGAACACTTTTCGGCGCTGCGCATCTTTGCACATATAGCTAAGGTTCTTTTAACCTTATCAAAGTTCTATTGTCCTCCCACTTTTCTTTTCACGAAAAATTCCTTCCCAAAGAAACTTGACGTTCTAAGCGACAAATACTTTTGTCTCTGGTGTTATGGAGGAATACTCAAGATTATTGAAATAATCATACAAAGACAGGTTCATCCGACTTTGGTTGCAAACATCTTTCTTATGCAAAGCATACCAATGTTTTAAGAAAGGACAACTTGGGTTTTATCCCAAACCATAACATATGGTGTCATTTTAACGGATTATGATGGAGCTCTTTTCAGTGGAAAAACGGTAATCTCTAAAGCTTTTAATCTTTAAAATATAATGGCAGTTTTATGAATTATACCTTTGATCTTACCATGTCAAACAAGGTTTAATTACATATCTCGAACGCTCCATACTCTTATGGTGTTTTGGGAAAATGCAAATCCACGGAACAATTCCTTAAATCTTAGGTATTATGCTAAACTTGTAACTCAAATATCTTCCTTTATGATCTTATCATAAACTATTTATATTCTTGTTACAATGATTTTGCACTTCATCTTGAAAATCTTTGAACTTTTCAAATATTTCACACTTCATCCTTATTAAGTAAATATTCATATATTCACTCAAATTTTCGGAGAAAGCATATGAAGTTGAAATCCATCGCTCTTGACTACACATAATGGATTTCGTACAACAATATGTACAAGTTCCAATAAGCTAGTCATTCGCTCCTTTTGGCCTATGAACGAAGTTTTAATTATCTCTAGGAAAGTTTCTCAAGCGTCATTTGATCAAAATCAAATAGACTCCAAAATTCCATCCATATGGATTTTCTTCATGTTTTCTTTCCAATATAATTTAAACGGCGATGTCACTTCCTAAGTGATCTTTTAATCAATTTGTCTTTCGACATTTTTAGCACTAGTTTTATGGATGTGATTTCTCCAACGAGATTTGTGAATCATCCATCTTTTATGGATTACGGAAATTATTTGAACAACCCTTTTGTTCTCATAATACCTGATAAAACAAATCCTAAAGGCAAGCTTTGATGTTTAACGAGCAACACAATAACCCTTTATTTGTTCTCGATAAACATCATCACATATTCTTTTGCCAGTTACTTAGGCCATTGTAGTTCATGAATTGTGTTGTTTCGTATGACGATTCATACCAACAAATTCAGTATCAAATACTTAAGAACCACATTGTTTAATAAGCAAAGAATATAGCCATAACATGTATATCATCTATATACTTAAACTGAACAATTCTAGTCTTTTCTTTTCTGCCATATACTTATGAGATTTTCTTTCAATATTTCCTTTTCTGTTTGAAAGAATCTATCAACATCAATAGTGGAGTCATACATATGACATATAGTCCAAAGCGTGTATAGTTAAATACCAATGTCTTTGGACTTGCACTTTGAAGTAGATCACCATCATCAAATGTTTGGTGTTCTTTCAAATTCCTTTCTTTAGTAATCTCTTGGTGTAGTAAACATTTTACCTACATCAAATATTCACCCTTATCATGGAATCGTCCATGATCAAGCTACCTTTAGCTTATAACGATGAATTATGAGTATAATGTTGCTATCCAAAACCTTTTGGAGGATTAGGACAACAAGTGTCTCCAACCTTTTGCAAATTCTCATCAAAATATGAGAACATGAACTTTGCCATATTATACTCTATCATGTTGTAACCAAAACTTCGTTTTAGATATCACAATATCTTCCACACATCATGGTTTCTGAAACAACTCTTTCAGATCCTAGATAACCTTGATATTAAGAGAATCCTTTGAATATCAAGAATCATGGAGACAAACATGATACTTATATACTAACACTTGGAATTGTTACTCTTGATTTAATACTAATTATTAAACTTCATGGATTAACCGGAACTTACTGAAAGTTTGCAATAGGACTTTTAAACTTTAGATTAACACTTCAAAAACAATACGATACCAGTTCCTAAAGTAACTAACCAGAATTCTATAGTTCTATCATCTCAATTATAACTAAGCGCAAGGTGGTAAACGGATGCCAATGACTATAACAAATATGCAAATCCACTTTGATTTAGTTTATGATAAATTGAGTTCTAATTAATAATTAAATTAATCTAGGTGAACTCCCACTCAAAATAATATCCCTCACATTGTTTTAGTGATCACACGAACCAAATCCACCACATCAAAACCGATCATCACGAGAGTTGATATAGCTTCAATGGCGAACAATCAACATGTTCATCATATCTACTATATGACTCATGCTCTACCTTTCGGTAATCCGTGTTCCTGAGGCCATGTATGTACATGCTAGGCTCGTCAAGATCAAACCTTAGCTTCTGCATAAGCAAATCTGGCTTGCTTACGTTGTATACACTTGTGGAATCTAACACACCCGATCATCACGTGGTGCTTCGAAACAACAAGCTTTAGCAACGGTGCATACTAAGGGTGAACACTTAAGAACTTGAAATTGTGTGCTTGAGGGATCATCTTATAATGCTACCGTCGTCTACTAAGCAATACAAGATGCATACAGGATTAACATCACATGCAATTCATAATATGTGATATGATATGGCCTTTCTTCTTTGTGCTTCCGATCTCCATCTTCAAACACGAACATGATCTCCATCATTACCGGCATTGTATCAAGGTCAATGACGCTGCTCCTTGGTTGTCATCCACCGGCTTCAACTATTACAACTACTTTGAATAGACACGCGGGTTTTAACAGAAATTAAAGACAACCATATGGCTCCTGCCGGTTGCCGACTTACAATAAGGAACATTGCATACATCATATATAATCACAATCATGGCCATATCACATCACTGCACACCCCCTGCAAAACAAAGTTAGACGCCTCTACTTTCTTTGCATGTTTTACGTGGTTTGGGGCTGTTAATAAGTGTCGTTCTAACTTACGAACATGAACCACAACATTGATACTAGTATTGTTAATCACCCGTTGTAAATTGGATCTTAACTATGCTAGGAGAAACAGCACCATAAAGCCACTTATGCAATACAAGTTGCATGTCGAGCGTGGAGCAAGTCTCATGATCGATGTCATGTAAGGTTATCCCGGGCCGCTTCATCCCAACATACCGCAAGATGCAAAGTACACAAGAAGCAATCGACAATAAAGCATCAACGCCACAATTGCCATTGTGTTCTACTCAGGCAATGATCTACATATAGACACGACTGATACCACTTGTAGGGGTTCGTAGCATGGAAAACAAAAAATTCTATCGCATACAAACAAACAAGCCAAGATCTATCTACTAGATTGTAGCAACGAGTCGATGGAATAACTTACCCTTGAAGATTCCAAAGCGGTTAACGAGCGATTCTCGTGGGTGATGTAGTCGTACACTTCCGATCTCAAGATCGCGTGACGATCCTTCCCATTGCGTTCCGGCGCTCCTGCAATCGGTCACGTTCGGTACTCGGCGAAGACCTTCCTCTCCCTTGTTCCAAAGAGGTGGAGGTTGTAGCACTCTCCTCGCGATTCCTAAGGCAACGGCGTGGTACCTAAGTAGAGGGAGATCATGAGCTTCGCCTTAGCGGAGCGAGTATGGTGGAGTATGAGAGAGCTATTAGTGGTCTAGGGTTTAGACACACCAGTTAGAAGGCTCTAATCCAAGGCTAGTGCAATTAGAAGCTCTAAACCAAAGCGGCTCTAAACCGAGTCTAGGGCTAGGATTTAGATTAGAGGATAGGAACTTGTGTGTCTAGAGGAGGCCCTGCCCTCCTTTTATAGGTGGGAGGGCGGCCAGGGAGGAGTCCCTCCCAAGTCGGCCTTGGGTGGTGCGCGGCTTGGAGGAGGACTCCTCCCCAAGTCGTTTCAACCTCCTCTTGCTTGTTTCCCTCGGTTTCTGTTTTAGCCGTTTGACTTTCAAATGGCCATTTGACTTTTCAGTTTTAGGATTCAATTTAATCCTTTATTTGTAACAAGAACACTTAGTACATGATGCAGTCATTCCAATATGTAATGACACATTCATGTACCCTTCCCCAGTCTTGGACATTCCGAACCTTCTAGAACATTCCCGATGAAAACACGGAATCATTCCCGAACTCAAAGCGGGACTTTCCTTATATGAATCTTATTCTCTGGACCATTCCGGATCACCTCGTGATATCCCGAATCCCATCCGAGACTCAACAACATTCGTCTCTTTCTCATAATACCATAACTACTCAAACAACGTCGAATCCTTAAGTGTGTCTCCCTATGGTTCGTGAATTATGCGGACATGATCGAGACACTTCTCGATCAATAACCAATAGAGGAATCGAAATTCATATGGCTCCCACATATTTCTCGATTACTTTGCGATCGAATGAACCACTTACATACGATACCAATTTCCCTTTGTCTCACGATAGTTTACTTATCCGAGGTTATGATCGTCGGTATCTCTCGCATACCTAGTTCAACCTCGTTCGATAAGTACTCTTTTCTCGTTCCGTGATATGTGATCCCTTGTGAGCAGTCACATGCT
Organism: Avena longiglumis; assembly: GCA_030063025.1. NCBI lineage: Eukaryota > Viridiplantae > Streptophyta > Magnoliopsida > Poales > Poaceae > Avena > Avena longiglumis. Next base: position 142,122,744 of record CP125974.1, read on the forward strand.
TGCAAGCTAATTGGATGACATTTCACCGAGAGGGCCTGTGAGTATATCTATCCGTCATATGGATGGACAAATCCCAATCTTGATCCATGTGTTTCAACCAATACTTTATGAACACTCAATGCCACCTTTATAGCCACCACATTACGGTGTGGTGTTTGATGACATCAAAGCATCCATCCTAAAAGGTGATATGCATGATCTCATGGTCGAAGGAATTAGGTTACTATGTATCAGAAAGCATATAACAATTGAACTATTGAAATGACTTGATCTTTATGCTACGCTTATCTATAGGAGTATGTCCATCACATCATTCTCCTAATGATATAATCCTGTTGTTAATAACATCTCTATGTTCATGATCAGGAAACCATGATCATATATTAACCAACAAGCTAGTTTAACAAGAGGCTTTACTAGGGACTCTTATTTTAGTTTACAAATCACACAAGTATTAATGTTTCCGGTTAATACAATTATAGCATGGTATGTAAACATTTGTCATAAGTGTGAAGATATGATAATAACCACTTTATTATTGCCTCTTGGGCATATCTCCAACAGATTTTCACTTAGCTTGTATTAAAAGTCCACTCGAGCAAAATGTTCTAGCTTCTGTACAACTGTTCATATACCATTCATGCGTGGCAAAATAAATCTCGGCTCGACGAGATTCCTGCAACCCGTGGTGTGGTCTGGCGAGGCGAGCGAGGAGGAGGAGCGCGCGTGTATATGTATTCTCTTCTTAAGCTCCTACAAGTGGTGGAAGAGCTCTACTTATAAACTGGTCCAACTTCCACTCAACTAGCAATGTGGGACTAAACTTTTGTCCCGCCTCTTGCCTTGCATGAATGGTCCAAATGGGCCTCTAGGATTTCAGAAATTTATTGGCATATAATAAATGAGTTAGACCTATTTAGAAAAAAAATCAACAATCCCCCACCAGATCCCAAAGCCACATAAAGTTTGTATTTGGTTCCAAAACATTGTTTATATACCGCTACTGCAAGAGACTGTTAAGTTGAACTTTCACGTAGAGCTTTATGATATACTAGGATGCAACTTGTACAGTGGACTATGTCTTAAACTGCAAGTTTGCTGCAAACATTGCTTCACACAAAGTCTTGACCGATACTAGGTTACCGTGGGACTTTCCCGCGGGTGAAGCTTATGCGTTATACTCCATGGCCTTTCATGAGTTTACTAAAGAGCATCCTGCTCTCATAGATTGCAACGTTAACAGTCAGACTCATATAGGTGTGTTCTTCAAAAAATATTCTGCAGGACAACATCTCTGCTTAAGATAAGCCACTTATAACATATTAAGATAGTAAATCAACCTGCCGTGCAAAATAGAAAAGTATTGCATCTTCATGGAGTGGTGTTTATTAAAGTAGAAATATTTTCCTCTCAGCTAACCAACAGCTTGTCTCCCTATTCTAATTCACAGGATCTCCGATCACATAGAGTGGTTTACCACTGTGGAAAACTCATGTCGTGGGTCTCATACCCATCTCCTTCAATGCATTTTCCATCACATTGCGTGATAGACCCGTTGTGAAGGAATCTGCCAAGTTTTTAGATGTTTGGATATAATCCAATGCAATAACTTTGGAGTTTCTCATTTTCGTGATAGATTTCAGTCTCCTCTTTACATGTCTTGATAACTTCATACTATCCTTAGAACTATTTACTTTGAAAATCATAGTTTGATTATCATAGTTCAGAAGGATTGCAGGTATTGGTTTTTCAACCATACGTAAGTTCATCAAGTTCATCAAGAGTTTATTAAGTCACTCTGCTTCAACAGTGGTTATGTCTAATGTTGTGAATTTTACTTCCATAGTTGACCTCGTTAAGATGGTCTGCTTGTAAGACATCCAAGGAACAGCGCCACCACCAAGTGTGAATACATATCCACTCATGGCCTTTATCTCGTCAGCATTAGATATCCAATTTGAATCACTATAACCCTCTAGTACCCTCGGATACCCGGTATAGTGAATGTCATAGCTCGCAGTGTTAGATAGCGCATAACTCTCTCAAGAGCATGCCAATGATCATCTCCTGGATTTGAAACAAATCGAATGAGTTTGCTTATAGCAAAAGCGATGTCAGGCCGCATGGCACTAGTTAAGTACATAAGCGAGCCAATAATTTGAGAGTATCTCAGTTAGTATCTAGCATTTTCTCGATTATTTTAAAGCAACACACTAGGATCATACGATGTAGGAGAAGATTTGCAGTCGTTATACCCGAAACGACTCAAGACCTTTTCCACATAGTGAGACTGAAGCAACGTAATCCCATCATCATCATCTCTCAATAGTTTGATGTTCAGGATAACATCATCTACTCCTAGATCCTTCATCTCAAAAGAACGAGATAAGAAATCCTTGACCTCCTTAATTGCGTTAAGGTTGGTTCCGAAAATCAGTATGTCATCAACATACAAACAAATGATGACTCCATCACCCCCACCATGGCGATGGTACATATATTTGTAAGCTTCATTTACAACAAAGCCCGCAGCAGTTAAAGTTCTTTCAAACTTCTCATGCCACTGCTTAGTGACTTGTTTTAGGCCATATAAAGACTTCAAAAACTTGCAAAACTTTCCTTCTTGACCACTTACCACAAAACATCTGGCTGATCCATGTAAATTTCCTCATCCAACTCTTTATTTAGAAAAGTTGTCTTAACGTCCATTTGATGAACGAGAAGACCACGAGAGGCAGCCAATAGAAGTAGTACTCGAATGGTGATCAATCTGGCAACAGGTGAGTAAGTGTCAAAGAAGTTTTCACCTTATTTTTTAGTATAACCTTTGGCCACAAGCGTGCCTTGTACTTCTCAATAGTATCATCAGGCCTAAGCTTTTTCTTAAACACCCATTTGCCACTACTAGGAAAATGGTCGTTTGTGGCGCACCTGAAAGGCCCATCCGTGGCGCACCAGTAGTGCGCCACGGGCCTTGCTTCTGACTATCTCTCGGCATGGCGCCTAGTGCGCCACGGTTGTGTAGAGATAGGCGTGGCGCACCTAGTGCGCCACGAAGTTTGGCATGGTGCGCTACCCTTGGATCTTCGTGGCGCACCCAAAGGCGCCACTAAACATCCATGGTGCGCTTTAGGTGTAGTGCGCCTGAAGGTAGAACATGTGCATGATGTATTTTTGTTTTTTTTAATTTCCAAGCCGATTATATGCAATACATTATATACAATATTACAAGAGATATACACACACGGATACAAGATATACAATTATATATATAAATACTGATATGAAAAACAAGATTGAAACAAATACATATAGATAAGTCTCATACATGAATACATAGTCCAAGTTACATTGTTTTGATCATGTTACAAAGTAGTAGTTGGTGACATGCGAATACATGTGTCGATCGAACAAGTTAGAGCTCGTAAGCTCGCCTAGACATCTAAACTAGCTAGCTAGACACAAACGCGGGATAAATAACCAAAGAAGATAAGCATGATCACCGCCGCGACGAAGGTGTAGGTCTTCATCCGGTTCCTTGTCCTAACTCCCGCTAGATAGCGCGTGTATCTATCTTCCGCCTCAGCCATAGTGTTGTACCCTTGTAGCTATTGTCACGAACGGTGCACTGTCTCCGCAGTCTTCCCAATCATCGAGACTCAGGAACCCGTCCCTTGTACACGACGTACCACGCCATCTACAAGTTGACAATAATAACTAACCGTGATTGAAAAACATGTATAATTAAAGTCGCATATGAAGATACACTTATAGAAAGTACTCTTAAATCAAAAAGAGCAAACTCAAAAAGCATGCCTCATATATAACTAGCTAGGTCGTTGGACACAGGAATTGCTTATGACGGGACTGTTAGCCAAGTAGGATGCACAATTCCTGGACTTGTGCATATCACAAGGCTGACAATCCCGTCATAGCACATTCACATATATATTGTGCCACGACATTTCAATCATCACCATATTCTCGAAAAAGAAAAAAATAACTCGAAAAGCATGCCTCATATATAACTAGCTAGGTTGTTGGACACAGGAATTGCTTATGACGGGACTGTCAGCCAAGTAGGATGCACAATTCCTGGACTTGTGCATATCACAAGGCTGACAATCCCGTCATAGCACATTCACATATATATTGTGCCACAACATTTCAATCATCGGCATATTCTCGAAAAAGACAAAAATAACTCGAAAAGCATGCCTCATATATAACTAGCTAGGTCGTTGGACACGAATTTATATGAATTTGTGAGCCAAGTAGGATGCACAATTCACGGACTTGTGCATATCACAAGGCTCACAATCCCGTCATAGCACATTCACATATATATTGTGCCACGACATTTCAATCATCGACATATTCTCGAAAAGACAAAATAACTCGAAAAGCATGCCTCATATATAACTAGATAGGTCGTTGGACACGGGAATTGCTTATGACGGACTGTGAGCCAAGTAGGATGCACAATTCACGGACTTGTGCATATCACAAGTCTCACAATCCCGTCATAGCACATTCACATATATATTGTGCCACGACATTTCAATCATCGGCATATTCTCGAAAAGACAAAAATAAGTCGAAAAGCATGCCTCATATATAACTAGCTAGGTCGTTGGACACGAATTGCTTATGACGGACTGTGAGCCAAGTAGGATGCACAATTCACGGACTTGTGCATATCACAAGGCTCACAATCCGTCATAGCAATTCACATATATATTGTGCCACGACATTTCAATCATCGGCATATTCTCGAAAAAGACAAAAATAACTCGAAAAGCATGCCTCATATATAACTAGCTAGGTCATTGGACACAGGAATTGCTTATGACGGGACTGTGAGCCAAGTAGGATGCACAATTCATGGACTTGTGCATATCACAAGGCTCACAATCCCGTCATAGCACATTCACATATATATTGTGCCACGACATTTCAATCATCGGCATATTCTCGAAAAAGACAAAAATAACTCGAAAAGCATGCCTCATATATAACTAGCTAGGTCGTTGGACACAGGAATTGCTTATGACGGGACTGTGAGCCAAGTAGGATGCACAATTCCTGGACTTGTGCATATCACAAGGCTGACAATCCCGTCATAGCACATTCACATATATATTGTGCCACGACATTTCAATCATCGGCATATTCTCGAAAAAGACAAAAATAACTCACACTTGTCGTCCGAGAACCAAAGAGTAAGCAAAAAAACCAAGCATTGATTGATATATAATAATAATAATAAGCAAAATAAGTAAGCGGTGATTCATAAACCTAATAAGATAAGTACACTTGTCGTCCACACACACACAAAGGTCATCTATAGTTTGCAACTACAACTAGGCCAACATCAAGCCTTCGCTCGGCTTAGGAACGGAGGCATACCTCGTCATGAACTTCCTATAGTCCCCCTGCATCTCTAGGCGATCTTCTATGTCACGGTTATTGGGGATATTTCCTCCCTAGAAGATCCCCCAAGTCATGACATCACGAAGATGATTGCCCCAATCGCTGCTGGATGCGATACATCTCTTGTCTAATATCCGAATCATTGATCTTGGCCTTTGCTTGCCCACTGCTTGAGATGATCCGGCAACGTAGAATTCTGCTGGTCAAGTAGGAACGCCTCATGTGATGGAGTGCGTAGGCTTCCTTCTTCTTGTTTTTCGCTTCACGCAGGGAACTCATACGTGGTTGAAGACGTGCTGCGAACTTGACCTTCTTACGCACGGTCGGTGCCTTCCGTCGAGGCAAAGCCGGTGAGAGCATCATCCGAACTTCCTTGATCTTGTCGTAGTTTTTCTTCTTTCTAGACTCCCGAGTCGAAATACGTGGCGTGGGAATGCTTGGCGATAAGGAGATGAGCGTGCGGTGTTCATCTGCGCAAAAAATTCAAATGGAATGTGTTGAAAAAGAATGATGATGATCTAATAAAGCCAATCGACGGTGGCGGCGAATAACGACTTACTCGGGAAAGTAAGGCACGAGAATGTATTCCTTTGTCTTGTTCGCCACGAGGATTCTTTTTAGGTACGAGGCCACGATACGTCGTTCGGGGAACCCAAGCAAATCACGCATGTAGTAGGGGTCCACTATAGCGATGCCCGTGTGTTCTCTCTAATGATCTGCGTGGCGGTGAGAGAAAAGAGCGGACCATGGTATAGTGCAGGTATAGGTGGAACATATTGAAGATGTCCTCGAACCGCAGGAAGAACAGATCCGCAAAGGTGTCGGAAGCCCAAGCCTGGTGGCACCTTAACCACGAATACCGGGTGCGAGGATCTTTCTCCGATAGAAGGCGTCTCTCTATCGTCGACGCCGTCATGCACACTCTGCGATTCAATCGGCGAGCTTCGCAAATTCTTAGGTAGCGTGGGCTCACCCGCCACATGAATCCTCCACATAATACCCTCGGGTCTTGGTGGCCCGTCCCGAAACCTGATCGGATTCGCGATTGTTGACGCCACCTGGCTCGAGCTGCTAGATTTTCTTTTCCTGCCCTTTTTCCTTTTGGAGCGGGCAGGCACCACAACTGAGCACCGGCGCCCTATGTAGTGTGTCGGGCTTAGAATAAAGGGCGGTTGGTTGTATCACCGGCTCAGAAGGCGCAGCGGAGGCGTCTCTCGAGAACCAAACAGACGCTTGGTGATAGTGGCTTTCTGTGGGGCCACCAGCTAGGTCTTCTTCGTTAAACCGAGTCTTGAAGAAGTGATCATTCCAGTCTTGAAGTCCTCGGCGGATCTGCGCCATGTGCATATCATCAACATGATCATCCGACCCACCGTGGAGGTGACGGCGAGGCTGAGGGGCCTTGCCACCGCTTGTCGCCGCACAACAGCGGTGTTGTTGTGGCGTGATGGCCCCGTCCCCAAACGGATCATGCTCTTTGGCCATAGCATGAACAAGCGAAGCAACTTCGAGGACGTACGACTCTTCTTCATCCGCTCCCGGGGTTGAATGGGAGGTTCAGTCGTCGCCGCCCTTAGCACCCGACTAATTTTAACCACTGCACGCTATCTGGCATCGGCTTTGAGTGGAACGTGCGCTGCAAGGGTTGAACGATGGTACCCTTGGCAACATCCCTCAGCTCGTTGTTCACGTAGCATAAGAGAGTGCAAGGAACATCCGTCTGCGGAAAACATGTACGGCGTCGTCAGAGCGAGATGCCACAAGAGTAATATATAGATGGCATGAAAGGCGGTAATTAAAGCAATTTGTTTACCGTGATGGCGTCGAGATCGGCTAATGTCGACGCACCGCATACGGCGTGCAAGAGACGGAAGGGCTGCTTGATGGCGCGGTCGGCCGGTGTATTCTCCCTACCGACGGGTGCTTGAGCTCCGGTGCCGCGGCGATGGCGGGGGCACCAACATGTACTCGGCGCCGCGGTGATGGCGGAGTCACCAACACTTGCGGTGCTGGCGGAGTCACGAACACGTAGTTCGCTGATTCGTCGGCGCGCGTTGTTCGAGTGGCTCGACCATGCTTGGAATCGCACGGCCCTACTCGACCACCCGCACTCCGATTCGCTATTGACTCCACCAAGGTACGCAGGAAGGGCGTAGGGTGATTGCCAGTTGTCTTGGACGATCTGCGGGATCCGCGCCACTTGTGCCTTAAGTTCTTGAACCTCTCTGTTTTCCTCCTCGCTCCTTCCGACGGCGCCACATGCGTCCTCGACGGTGGACCAAAATGATCCACCCAATTCTTACCCCGAGGCCGCCAGACGGCCGACGGCAACAACTTCTTCAGAATCGCTCTATTTTCTTGGCCCGGTTTATCGCCTGTTAAAGGGTTATCCCACCGGTGGCGCCCGTCGACCCCTGGGATGAGGAACCCTGGGATCCATGACTAGCAACAATTTCCTCCTCCTGCAGAAGAAGTAACAGTGAATCATTTAGATCATCGATTAGATTGCAATCGTGTTGATCACCGGTAATTAGATTATACTTACCACAATTTCCTCGAATTCCTTCACCGCAGGATCCGCGGTGAGTTGTTTGGTTTTTGGGTCCACATGGTAACGGGCCCTGATGAAGTTTCGAACCTGCCCGGGTTCGAATTTAGCAAAGGGGTTTTCTATCCCCTTGGATCTATACTCTTCGTCCTCCTTATTCCATTTGGCCTCCAGTTACGTATCCACCGGATCCGAGATGGTGATGACCTATATTCATCGCTGCGGCGCCTTTCCCGATTACTATTGGCGGGGCTCTTTCGGATTCACACCTCTCCTTGAACTCCGGGCTGATCTTGGTGATCTGCGGGTCAATCTTCCGGATCTCCTCGAGACTTTTGCCTTCTTTATAGATCTTCTTCTTTATCCGGGTTCTCCGGTGGCGGTGCTCATCTTTGTGAGGGCGGATTTGTTTACTTCGTTCCCATGATAATTTGTGTTCGATACTTAGCGGAAACTTGTATCCGGCGTGCGGCTTCTCGAAGAGGAGTGCGCAAGTGGCCATTATCTTTATGCCGAGATTCTCGGTGTTGATCGAGATGGTTGTCCGGTGATCGCCGCCACTTGCCCACCGTACCCTTTGGCGACAAGGCGGGCTCCAAAGGAACCCTGTTGGGCTCACTTGATAATTTCCTCCCTGCGGCCGACCGTGTTCGGCGCCGGTCCTTCGGCTTCTTCTTCTTAGGAGGGTTGCTACCACTCCTGTGCCCTCGCCGCCATCGCTGGTTTCATCGTCCGCCGTTCCTTGGCTTCTTCCTCCGTCTTCCATCTCATCATCCTCGCTCTCCGAAGGATGGTATTCTTCATCGTTTTCTAGCCTGGGCGCCTCCCGAGAATGTCAATTGTTTATTCGAGGTCTGAGTTCTCCTTCAGCTGATGCGCTTAGAACATCCAGCCTTGTCGTTGTCACACATCTTTGCACTAATAAAAATAAATAATTGGTTAAATGCGGAAAAATCCGGCATGACCTTTGCTAATTTTCTTAAACTAGAGTGCCCGATTTCTGCGAAACGGAAGTTAATCAACATTCGCAAAAATCGACTCATTTCATACAAGAACCTGCATACACACATAATAAAGTTCTTCATATACAAGCACAAGCACAATTTCAAGTGCTACAATTATATCACCACAGTTATATCAAGCTCATTGACAACAAGTATGATGACAAGTATATGACGATAAGTATGACAACAAATATGACAACAAGTATATGATAGCATCAGTCCATTCTAATTTTATTAATAAGAAAATCTGCAGCCATTCTATTAAGTAAAAATGTACAAAAGCTATCTTAGTCAAATAAAAGCTGAAACAATGGATGCACATAGGAGAAGTTTATATTCGAGCACTAGTTGGTTTAACTATCAATTTATTTCTGCAATCGAAACAGACTAGATATGAACATTACTAGAATCCTAGATAAAATTAGGTCCAAATTACTGAGAACAGATGCTAAAGTTTATATTACTGAGAACCAAATTAACAGAGAACTTTAAGATGCTAAAGTGAGCAGGTGTTTGTTCAGGTGTTTGTTTAGGAGATGTTAGCTGGCTGGAACAGGACACTTGAACAAAATAAGGGGCTTGCAAAAGCAAGTCTCAACATCAACACCATAACATGTCTCTATCAGCTGTTCAGAAGCAGCTGGCTCTGCATAAGATTAACAACTGGAGCCATCACTTGAACAAATGGAGCCATCACTTGAACAAATGGAGCCATCAGCATCAGATTAACAACTCATTTGACATCAAACTTTATTTATACAAGGGAGACCTCTGGCTCTGCATACATGGCAAGGATGCCATATTCCAAGATGACATGTGATGTTGTTTATTGGATTGATTGATGCTCACATGGAGACAGAATATTGGAGTTCTTAATATGAAAGTGCCAACATGCTCAACTCATTTATCCAGTCCATTTCAAGCCTAACCCTAACCAGATGCAAACACCAAAGTATCCAGTCCATTTCAAGCCTAACCCTAACCAGATGCAAACTCATTTATCCAGTCCATTTCAAGCCTAACCCTATCCAGTCCATTTCCAGCACATTTTTGTCTAACCCTAACCCTCTGAGGAGAGAGGGGAGAAGGATAGAGGGAGGCGAGCTCACCTCCGAGATTGCTCGAGGAGAGAGGGAGATAGCGGCGACGAGGCGGGCGACTCTGCAGAACCTCCTCCTCTGGCGCGGGCAAGGCGGCCTCCTCCTCCTCCTAGCGTGGGCCTCCTCCTCTGGCGTGGCGTGGCGGCCTCCTCCTCCTCTTGGCGTGGCGTGGCGGCCTCCTCTGGCGTGGCGGCGGCCTCCTCCTCTGGCGTTGCGTGGCGGCCTCCTCCTCCTGGCGTGGCGTGGCCTCCTCCTCTCCTCTTGGGCGTGGCGGCCTCCTCTGGCGTGTGGCGGCGGCGCCTCGATGCGAGGATGGGATGGGGATGGACGATGTGTCTGATGAGGGCGACGATGGGAGGGCTGGCTCACGCGTGCAGTTGACTAGTCCAACCCACACACGCATAGCGCACCCTGGCTAAGTGCGCTACGGATAACCGTAGCGCACTTAGCGGTCTTCGCTGTGGGTTGACTATCGAATAAGTACTTGGTCGTCCCACTAGTTAACACTAGTATCTTGTCTTACCCCACGGTTACGCCTTAGCTCTAGTCTAACGATGAGCACCTGTGTTGAATCCTGGTGCTCCACTTTTTATTTTTACTTTAAAAATACTTTAAAATGTTCCAAAAATACTTTAAAATGTTCCAAAAGTGGTGATACATGCCATACAAATTTTGTTTTGTTTTTAAAATACTTTTAAATATTCCAAAAATGCCCAAAAGTGGTGATATATGCCATAGAAGTTTTATTTTGATTTTAAAATACTTTTAAATATTCCAAAATGCCCAAAAGTAATAATATTCCAAAATGCCCAAAAATATGATTTAAAGTATAACTAAATTTCATAATAATTTGTCCATGAATATTACAATCTTTTTTTAACCACGCGTTTACAATATTTTTTGAGCTAGCGTTTTACAATCTTTTTCCCTTCTTTGTCGCGGTTGAATAATTTAGCCCGGCACTTTAATGTTTCTTCTTTCGAGCGGGCTACCTTTTTGGGTAGGGTTGTCCTTTTCTTCTTGTGATGTATGTTCTTTGCATCGTAGTCGCCGTCATCTTCAATCTTTGGATCGCCAGATCGGTCGAAGTCTTGCTCATTGGCGACTCCATCCATTCCGATGATGTTCCTTTTCCTCTCCTCACGACAACACGGCTAGGCTTTGTCGGGTCGGTAATGAAAAACATTGGTCCACTTTGGTAGCCAGTACCCACGGTTCATTTTTCGCGCCACGTTTGCACCGTGACCTTGGATTTGGCTGCTTGGTATAACCATGGTTGTGAAATACCGGTCTTCTCTTTCGACGTTCTTTGCCCATCGACACGGAACATCGGCACCTTTTCTCCACGATGGTCGAGCTCCCGGATCTCCTCGATTCTTCCGTAGAATCTTTCCTTCACGTTGTCATCGGTGTAGAATTCGACGTTACACCGAGTTCGATAATCACACTTGTTGTCCTTTTCCTCCGTGTAGAATGTGTAGCCGTTGATATCATCGCTGATAGGTCACCAGGTTTTGCATCGGTCCCTGCGACAAGGTGAATATGATCTTTTCCGTGTCGGAAGAATGCGGCGCTGGGATTATCAAGGCGTCGCCTAAACCAACGCGTGAAATCTGAGTTGTGCTCTTTGATTATTTCTCCCTGCGTCCTCTGTATGCCCCGGTCGCTGTACTTCTTCTCGATTAACCTTTTGTGCTTCTGTACCCAAGGATCGACCAGTTCTAAATGCTGTAGCGACGAGGTTTGCTCGATCAAAGTCTGTAGCGTCGAAAATCGAAATCGCATGCGATGTCGGCGACCCTCTCGGTGACCAGATCCGTCGAGCTTGCCAAGGTGTGCGGTGATGGGAATACCGGCGGGGTTCTCGATGTCTAGATAATTCGTGCGTAAAGAGATGCACTCTTCGCCGTAAAGCCCTTGGCTATGCTTCCATCTGGACGGGACCTGTATGACGTATCCTTTGATGTGTCCGTTCATCCTTTCGAACGCCATCATGCTGCGGAGAAACATCGGCCCGAGTTGTCGATGTCCTCCACGACATGGACCAGCGGATGCACCATAATGTCGAAGAATGCGGGTGGGAAGTAGACCTCAAGCTCACATAGTATCACCACGATCTCCTCCTGTAGCCTTCCGAGCTGATTCAAGCCAATCGACTTCCTAGAGATGACGCGTGAAAAACTTGCATAAGCCAAATAACATTTCACGGACGTGCTCGTCCATTATCCCTCTTAGTGCGACCGGAAGTACTGCGTCATTAGCACGGCACGGTCGTGAGACTTCATGCCCATGAACCTCTGCCGCCTCGTCTAGGTATCGCTTATCTTGCCCAGCGTGGCCGTAAGGAAATTTGACTCCTAGAAGGCACTTGAAAAACTGTTTGATCTCATCACGGCTTAGAGTGAAGCAAGAAGGAGGCAGTAATATTCGTTCTTCTTGAACTTTTTACCCTTCCGACGACCTTGTGTCGTCTCGACTCATGATCATCGTCATCTTCACGATCATCGGGACTAGTGCGTCCTCCGTGAAGCTCCTTCCGGATACCCAATCATATCGGTCGTGCCTTTCGGACCATCTTTCGTCCTATCGGCATGTTGATTATGGTGGCGACAGACTCGCACACGTTTTTCGTGATATGCATGATGTCGAGGCTATGAGGCGTCGGAGAAACTTCGATATGGCAACTCCCGAAAATGACCTTGTTTTCCATACCTTCATCGGCTTGTCTTGTTGCTGCCTCTTTCGCTTCTTTCGTGCTTAGGACAATCTTTCCAGTTTTTAGCAACTCTTCCACTTCTTCTGCTCCTCGCTCTGGGATTCCTCGGGTCTGATTTGCCATCGAACAGGTCTCCACGTTTTCTCCATGGATCATTCTTGCGAGCCACCTCCGGTGCGCCATGAACACGGTTTTCGATGACCACGGATCTTTCTCTAGTTGGAGATAGCTTGTGTTATCCATGCACCTAACGCATGCGTGGAATCCTTGGATAACCTGCCCGAGATATACCGCAACTGGATAGTCTTGCACCATAGTGACCAACGCGGCTCTCATAGTGAAATAATCTTGTGCGACGGCGTCGTAAGTATTGGCTCCAGATTCCCATAACGTGGCTAGCTCCTCTTTCAACAGCCCGAGATACAGATTGATGTCGGTACCAGGTTGTTTCGACCCTTGAATTAGCATACTCATTTGTATGTACTTCTTCTTCATGCACAACCATGGAGGGAGGTTGTACATCCATACAAACACAGGCCAAGTGCTGTGCGTGCTGCTCTGGCTACCGAACGGATTGAGTCCATCGGTGCTCGCACCAAGCCTGATGTTCCTCGAATCTCCACGAATTCAGGAATTCGAGGTCCAATGCTTTCCAGCAGCTAGCATCGAAGGTGCGTCGGCAGCTCATCCTTTTCGGTCATCATCATCTCCTGGCTTCTTCCTTTCGCATGCCATCGCATGAGCTTCGCTTCCTTAGGGTCCGCGAAATAGCGCTGCGAGCGAGGGTGATAGGAAAGTACCATACCACTTTTAGGTGCTTTCTTCCCTTTCTTGTATCGACTCACGCACGCCGCACACGGACATGTGGTTTTCTCCCGTCCTCGCCCGATAAATGATGCAATCGTTGATGCATCGTGATATCTAACGTGCGGTAGATCGAGAGGACGGACGATTTTCTTGGCATCCTCGATACTAGTTGGACATGTGTTCCCCTCCGAGACGATCGTGCGAGAATGCCATCATATCGTCAAGCTTGCGTCGCTCAATTTGTGCTTTGCCTTCATCTCCATAGCCTTGAGCGTTACATTCAACCGGGTATCATCGCGCTGCATCCTTCATACAATGGAGTAACGCGTCTTTCTCAAGTTGCGCAAGCTTGGCTTTCTCTCTAGCGGTAGCCACTGGCGTTACTAAATGCGCTTGAGAAGCAGCTCTTGCACATAAGGGTCCGCACCCAGACTGACGTTGTTCCATCGTAAATGCGCTCCTCGCATCTAGATCATCATCATCCCGGTGCGCTTCCGTACCTTCACCATCTCCGAGAGCCTCTTCATCATCTCGCCCGTTCTCGCCGTGATGATGATCACCGTCTCCATCATCTACGCCATCGCTTATCCAAGCAGTGTATCCATCCATGAAACCATGGCGGAGCGAGTGCGCAGATTCCCGGAATCTGGTCGATCACCCGATTGAGTTTGCATCTTACGCACGGACATCTTATATCTGTCTTGTTATTTCGTATCATGTCGGCCGTCGCACATTTCAAAAATCTAGCCACAATGCCTTCGCTCATTATGCGGACCATTTTTTGCCACGATGTACGGTACAATTTTGAAGTCTATTAGAACCACATAATGAATGCATGCATGCAATGGTCGATAGAAAATTTCGGCATGACCTATCCTAAAATTAGGACCTTTGCGAAATGCAAAGTCTTGCCAAAATGGAAATGCATCAACATTTTGGCAAACCATATGGCAAATTGTTCACATACAAACACAAGAGAGAGAGAGAGAGACCGATCCATACACACATGAACATATCATTATCCTCTCCATACACACATGCATGAGCATCATCGATACTCTCCATATACACACACATATGACCATCGATCCTCCACACATACACACATCATGAGCATCGATCATCTACATACATATGAGCACATGCATCATCCATATACACATGAACACATCCTTACATGGACAACTTACGAGATGAGAGACCGATCGCGAGAAAGATGGAAAGGAGAGGTGCTGCGTCGACGGAGACGGATAGATGAGAGACCGGAGACCTCCTCTATTACTTATGTAACATCCAAAGCAAGTTTTACATGCTAAAAATGGTGAATGTGTGGAGAAATTGAGGTGGGAAGGAGAAGATCCCGACTAGATCTAAGGAGGAAGAAGAAGGGAAAGTGAAGTGTGGGGTGGTGGATGTGGTCACACATGTGCACATAAAGTGCTGTCCTAAAAAATCGGCACATCCGTGGCGCACACGGCCCCAAGTGCGCCACAGGAGTACAAACTCATGGCGCACTAGTGAGTGCGCCACGATGCTAGTCCTGTGGTGCGCCACCAGTTTGTGGCCGTTTCAGAAAGAGGTGGGCATGCGCTCAGTCGTGGCGCACCATGCACGTGCGCCACAGATGACCCTAACAACCGTGGCGCACATGGCTGTGCTTCTGAAGTTTGGCGTGTGTGGGGCCTGGCCCACACATATCTGTGGCGCACTAGGGTCATGTGCGCCACAGATGTTCTAGTTATTAGTAGGGCACTGCCCACAGGTGAGCCACGCCTGTTTTAGCCGTGGGGCACTTCAACCATGTGAGCCACGGATGTGCTGATTACCTATAGCCGTTTTCCTAGTAGTGTGCATCCTACAAGTTTGTACCCATAAGAGCGATCAGTGATCTCTCATGTTTCATTAGCTAAGATGGAATCCATCTCACTATGGATGGTTTCCTTCCACTAGTCAGCATCAGGAGATACAAGCTTCTGAAATGGAAGTGGGAGTGTCATCCACAAGGTACACAATAAAATCATCACCAAAGGACCTTGTAGTCCTCTATCTCTTGCTCCTTTTAGGAATTTTATTATCATCCTACTTAGAACTTTTAGAGTATTCAATCGGATTGGAAGGTTCAGAAATTATAGCAAATTCCTGATTAGATAAACTAGTTATCTTTAGATTTGATGAGTTATGTTTATCTTTTATAGGAAAGATATCAGGCTGACAACCACACAAGCCACATAAAGTGTTCATTCTTCATAAAAACTTGTGTATGAATATAGAATATCCGGATGCATATGCAAAAAATTTGTTCATATTTTTTTGACAATTTAAATTATATTTTTTATAATAGTTTCATTTGCATGTGGAAGCCAAAACACCACCTCCATCACAAGGTGACCTACGTACATATCGAGTGTTTTTTACTGTCGTCTACTACTACTGTACAGAGGCCTGCCATCCTATCCTACACGGAAAGTTCACAATTAGGAATCAAGATGCATGCTCTAGACTATTCGCGTTCCTGAAACCATGACATCTCGAGCGCCTCTAGCAGATGCTCTAAACTACTATCGTTCCTGAAACCAGGGCATCTGGAGCGCCTCCGCTGCGGTGAGCCGCTTCGCCGGGTTGCTCTCCAGGAGCCCGCGGAGCACCTTGAAGCCGGCGGAGGACAGCCTCCACACGGGGAACCGGAGCCGGAGAGGACCCCCGAGCAGCTTCGACTTGAGCTTCGCCGCTATCCCCTTCTTCGGTAGCTTCGACTTGGCCTCTGCCGCTATCCCCTTGTACCCAGGCCAGCGCTTGATCCCCTTCACGCCGACGGTGCCAAACACTCGTCTCATGAACTCCTCGTCCCGGTCGCCGTCGCGGCCGAAGGTGGGCTCACCGGTGCTCGAGAGGAGGTCCGCCATGATGCACCCGAGCCCCCACGTGTCGACGCGCTCGTCGTACTCGCGCGAGCGCAGGAGGAGCTCCGGCGCGCTGTAGGGCGTCAGGGATCCCACCTCCGGCCTCTCCTTCATCCTCGACATCCCGAACCCGCCGATCCTGTAGACGATGCTGTCCTCCTTGAGCTCGCCGCCGCCGCTTATCTGGGGCATGGGCATCTGCGTCCTGTCCTCTGTCCCGTCGTCCAGGATCACGTTCTCCGGCCTGACGTCCAGGTGCGCGATGCCCTTGCCGTGCACGGCGCTGACCCCCTCCAGGAGCTGCCTCATGACCCCGCGCGTCTCGGCCTCGGAGAACGCCCGGCGACGGCGCCGCATGTAGCTGCGCAGGTTGAGGCGCCCGGCGTAGTCCATGATGATGAAGGAGTCGCCGGTCTGGACCGCGGGGACGACCTTTCCCAGGAGCTTCACGGCCGCGGGGACGTCGTCGCACGCCCGCAGGTACCGGGTCTCCCGCGCGACCTCCGCGATGCCGGAGAACATCAGGCTGTCGCCGCCATCGGTGCCGGCCGCGCTGAGACGCTTCACGGCCACAATACGGTTCTCCACGGTGTCCCACGCCTTGAACACCTCGCCGTTCTTGCCCGCGCCCAGCCACTCCAGACGCTTGTACCGGGCCATGTAGGCAGGCCAGGGCTTCCCGTCGCCGCCGCTCCTACTCGTCGTGGAAGCCGCCATTGTCCCGGCCAGTACGAGATCGTCGAGACGATTCGATTCGCGCAGGTGGAATCTATCGCCAGCAGGGAAGTACGACGTAGCGAGTCGAGGTCCGGAATATACGTAGCTGGTCACCCTTATGTAGTAGGAAGCACGGCGACCGGCAGGCGTACCTGGCCTCGACTCCAACTGATACTCCGACGCGGAATCAAAACCGATCAGCCTCGCCGTGTACGTAACCCACACGTACGGATCGAAAACGTGGACTGCACGTACGCGTGCAGTCGTACTCGTACTCTCACTCGGTTTGTTTAGCACTGCTGTCTGCTGAGCGTCGTCCGGCAGATCTGGGGGGAAATCGTCCCCCTCCGGCACCGTTGGATTTTCTTTGGCATAGCAAAATCCTCGAGAAAATGTCAAAAACACCTACACGGCATGGGAGAGTAGGTTTGCGGCACCTCATAGAACAGCTGCAACATTGAAATACCATCTGCAAAGACATAGAATCATCGCAACATCTCTCTTGTGTGTTCGCAGCAAAACACAAGCGTTTGCGGCATATCATATGAATGTATGCAACATCAAAAAATTGTAAACTACTAACTTCGATTTTGACCATCGACCTCACCACCTAGTTTCCTGACGACGAGCAAACCCGGAGCCGTTCCCAATTATCTCTGATCTCGACGACGTCGATCTTCACTATGTGGTATGTCCATGGAGCTTCAGATGAGAAGATGGACGAGGAACTCATGGAAGGAAAGGAGTAGACGGGGAACGAGATCGTGTCGACATGGAGATGCTTGGCTAGAGCATACAATACGGCATCGGCACCTCCTCCGCCCAGTGGTGATTCACTACAAGAATTGGACAAAATCATCATAGATTTATGATGATTCTCCACTAGATGGTCATATGTTGTTTGGGAGGGCCAATATAATCTGTACTGGAAGAAAAGGCCACAACCCAAACAAAACCTAAAATGAGTAGTATATATCTCATAAAGAAAAGGCTAAAATTGTGGAGTGTCAAAAGGACATGACCCAAACTTAAAATGGACCGTGAAAAGAATAAGCCCCAAAAGCAGAAGGATGTGAAAAAGCAAAGGCCCAAAATAAAAGATCCTAAAAAGGCCACAACTCAAAAAAGAAAAAAAAGCCAAGTCATTGGGCTCAGGCCAAATAAACCATTGAAATAGACCATGCTGAATTTGCATTATGACCTCATTCCGTCACAGTTTTGCCTGTCGGACACGTAGGATCTGACCTGATAAGCTAAACTAGTTTGCCCATGACGATATTGGATCGTCATAACGGTTATGTCGATCCAATATCGTCATAGACGGTTATAACGATTTTATCAAAATCGTCGTTATAGTTCATTAGCAACAGCCAGCTTTTGACGATCTATTTTTGTCATAAGATCATTATAAATGAACTACTGCGATGAAAATGGACGATCGTAGATGAGCAGATTACCAGATTACCTGTAGTGATTCTCCTTGCATGAGCACTCAAACGGAGAAGAGAAACAAAGAGGAGAGAAAAGGATTGTGGGGAAAACAGTTGACGGCCCGGCCAGACAGGGACACGCGATCAGTCGAGTGATTACTAGACTTTTCCTTTCTTTATGCCTAGAAATTCATGAAATTTTGTTACACTAAATTGTTTTTAGTGTAACAAAATTGTTAGTGTAAAGTTTGCCTTGGAAATTTCCCATCTTATAATTAACTGTGTTTGAACTCAATTTAGTAGTGCATTACATACTTGTAAGAAGGAATTCAAACTCTTATTAGGCCAAACAGATTTCAAACTCTTGTTAGGCCATCCTTTCTCTTGCACAAATGGCATCGCACGAGCATCCGCTCTCCGACCAAGATTTGAACCATGTTTAGTGAAATCGTACTTCAGTTGTAGATGATATATGCGATGATCTTATCTCGTTGCCATTTTCATGAACTTTGTGCACACATCTTTATCTCTATTCTTCGTACATATTTCGCATGATCATCTTTTGTGAAATAATAACCTCGCCGAAAGAAACAAATCGCTCTGTATGTTCATTCTCCTGGTTCTCCCCTTCCATGATTCAGCAGCCTCTGAAGCGATTTGAAGCCACGTCATTCTTATTCTGCGCATTCCTGCCTGCTTTGGCGGAAAAAAAAAAGATAGTAGTGTGAAGGAAAAAACCTACAGCTTGCCCTTGGCCTGATTCATCGTCGCCGTCGCCGGTGCACTCTGCAAATGGAAATTCATTTGATTTTCATGACAGATCTACACGGACAAATGTCAGGAATTTTTTTTGGATTGGAATATCTGAAGAAACAAGCTACAGTGTGCCGAGTCATTCTTCTCACCAGAGGAACACCTCCAGCTGCCCTCTCCGCCAGGTATGTGCAAGGCTTGAAGAACTGGCTATACTTCACCTCCCATTCCGAAAGCTTTGCGTGGATGCGCCTTGCTCCGATGGAATCCGCCCAGTACATGATGCCACCCCTGGTTGCATTTCGCAAGTCGGTTTCACCGAAGCTCGGCAAATCTTCTTAGCGTTCTAAATAACAGATGATTCAGAAAGAGCACCTGTATGGTGGGAAACCCATGCCGTAGATGGAGGCGATGTCGAGGTCGGAAGCCTTGACGGCGATGCCCTCGCCAAGGACACGGCAGGCTTCATTGATAACCGGGAAGAACACCATCTCTGCTATCGCACTGTCATCAAGCTTCAGCAACTGCCACCATTTATAAAACAACATGCTGAATAGAAATGGTCACTGGTGTTTCTAAGAACTAGCAACATTTTTCCTTCAACTGAAACATGGTGTCCACATAGACCCGTTCAGTCCAAATAAATGTTTGCACCCCTGAGACTGACATCAACACTAAAACTAGTTTAGCCTATGTAGTCCACCAAAATAGTAAGATTTCACCGAGTACAGCAGGTAAAATTGAAAACCATAGATGCTTCTTCGACCATTGATGCATAGCATCTACCATCTTGCCAACATCAACCTCATGAAGAAATCTTATTTTGAGGAGTACTAGGAATAGCATATTAATATTTTTTTTTATTTTGCAAATCCGCAAGAAAAGATCATATCGCTAAAGTGAAGAACTAAAAGGAATGTAGGTAAAAACACTATAAAGCGAAAACAAACCTCAGGATCAGGCGTGGTTCCTGCAATTCTCCTGGATTCCTCTACATAGTTTGTGATTTCGGGATCAGGGTTCACTTTCCTCTTACCCTCATACTTGTAAAATCCCTTTTCAGAGGCTTCACCTATCGAACGGCAAGAAACACAAGGTGGGCATATTCACCATCAGGAACCAAGGAAGCACTGTAAGCTGTACATGACTAATTTTACCTGTCCTTTTGTCTTCAATCATGAGAGGTATCAGCATTGACTTGTAGACCCTCTCAGGGAAGTTTTCAAGGTACTGCATGCCAGTGGCTAGAGCAACTCCAAAACCAACCAGATCTGCCAGTCTGCAGAGAAGATATTTAATTAAATGAAACTGGAGTGTGATTCAACGTGGTTTGACTAGCATAAGTGCATAAACTAAGTAAAGCGATATTGAAAATCTCACTAATGAGCATTCCCTTTTGAATCAATCTGCAATATCTGAGCGAGATAAATACTGCCAAAGAGATTTGGTGTTGCCCGGTTACCTGAATGGACCTTTTGGCATCCCAAATTTGGTACAAGCTTGATCGATTTTGTAAACATCCATTCCATGATCGACAAGCAAGAGTGCTGCCTGGGTATACGGAAAGAACATCCGGTTGACCACAAAACCAGTACAGTTTCCGACCACTATTAGTGTCTTCCTGATATTCTTTCCCACATCCAGCAAGGTGACAACCGCTTGCAGAGAGGTACGAGGGGTGCAGACTATCTCAAGAAGAGGCATGGTATGAGCTGGACTGTGGAAAAAAAGGAGAGGTAAATAAGTAGTTCAGGAATAACAAGTGAAGAATTTTGCCTGAACAATATTAGCATTTCCTTACGGGAAGAAGTGTGCGCCGACAATGCGGTCTTGGGAATTTGTCTTCTCTCCAATTAGGTTAAGATCAATGGTGTACGTGTTAGTGGCAAGAACACAATGGGAAGGACAGTGCCGCTCCAATTCAGCAAAAATCTGTTGCTTCAACTTCACATTCTCTGCAACTGCCTGTCATATATAGAAGAAGCGGCAAACGGATAACTGGGTCAACTAAAATGGCAAAACCAATATATATTTCCGTAGGGCTCTCTCCTACTGTTCTTAGCTTGACATAGCAGATGTGTGGTAAATAGATATAAGACTTGCCTCAATAACTAAATCCACGCTCTTGAATTTCTCATAATCGAGGACACCCGTAAGAAGTGAGAGCGTATTTTCAAATTTCTCCTCGGTCATTTTCCCTTTACTTACACGACTCTGCAAGTTTTCTGGTCAAAGGAATACAGTTAAACACGCCCTTCTATTTTGAAGCTGATCTGACATCAAGATGAGTCATCCTCTACCTTTGATCCTGTCAATTCCCGTGTTTAGGAATTCCTCATTGACTTCTTTGAGTATGACACGATATTGGCTCAGTATCAGCGCAGTTGCAATTCCAGAACCCATATGCCCACCACCAACAATGCCAACTTTAGATACCCTCCTAGGCATCAACCCTAAGTCTGTGATCCCAGGAACCTGCAGCAGTTAATCAGTGTTAAATTAAGTGCTCCTAAGCGCACTCTTAAGCACGCCTAAGCGCTGAGCGGGGGCAAAGTAGCTAGCGCTTAACTGCACTTAAGTGTGCGCTTAATTGTGCAAATGCTTGCTCAGCACTTAGAGCTTAGTATAACCTTGCAATTGACATAATACTAACATTCTACTTTATAATAAAATATAGCTGCAGGTAAGTTGGTATAATTCTGCACGCGACATGCATATATCTCATATTGCTATGGGTTCAAATAATGCACCCAAAAAGCATGCTATTTTTTTCCTGTAACAAGTATGGTGAATTTTCCTTGTTCTTTACCTTTGATGTTGCACGCTGTGAAAAGAACGCGTGAACCAAACTTTTACATGTGTCTGAGAAAAAGAGTTCCTGGAAAGCCATGGCTTCCTGCATTTATGTCAGACACGGCTAATGTGAAATCCTAAATTTTTTACGAGTTTCCTTGTCAAGCCAAATGCCAGACAGCAAGGCAAATGTCATATGTCACATACCTTCCGAAGCCCGGCTCGGGGCCCTGAAACAATACCTTCTTCGATGACATCGATACAGACTAGTGGATGTTGAAGATTGGCAGCCTGCATTTTAGCCTGAGCTCTGGCAAAATTGAAGATCTCTCTGGCCTCCTCAGGGGATTCAAGTTTATCAGATTTGTAGAAGGCTCGAACCCATGGCCTTCTTGACTCACAGATATCCAAAGCCCAATGGCGGGCAACATTCAACAAATCGTTAGGTGAAACAATGGCGTCAACTAGACCCAGCTCATGAGCTTCTTCAGCTTTAATTGGCTTTGAGAACTGGTGAAGATGGGTTTGCTCCATAGTTTTTAAATAAGAAGTTAATTTTCAATAGAAAGAAAGAAAATGAACGTACCATCATCATTTCGAGTGCTTTTGTCAGTCCAACAAGGCGTGGAAGTCGCTGTGTTCCTGAAATGTAAGACCAATGTCAAACGCATGGTATAAAGCATAATACTATGATAGTAGTTCTCCATATTTATTAGTAATTCATAATCCACTGCACGGCATGGCACAATTAACTTAATTTGGGCTTATGACGCACGTGGCGAATTGCAGTCTGCAGTTTATTAGAATTGTACACAAAAACATAACATTTTCTCTGCTATATTGGTGAAGTACGCATTATGTATTTATGTATAGCCTTCTATTTGGAAGAAAAAATAAAAGTCACACTACCTCCAAATGCAGGTATTAATCCAAGTTGAAGCTCCGGGAGGCCTAATTTAGTACTTGGAGTTGAAATGCGTGCTTGGCATACCTAATAGAAGAAACCCAGCTTGGTAAGACCTACCACTCTGAAACTTGTCTGATACCGAGAAGAACAGAGCAAGCAGTTTCATTCAAAAAAAACAAGCAGTTTAACTTTGTACCATGGAGAATTCTAACCCTCCTCCAAGAGCGAGACCATCAATAGCAGCAACTGATGGCTTCCTAGCATCTGATGATAGAATACGACCGATGAAAAATGGAGTATGAAAATGTTAAATCTACTAACCCAATGGTATGCAGCTGACCAATGTATGTAGAAGAGGTGGTGAATTGCTCAAATACCTTCGAGCATATCAGTCATGACATCAACCCACATGTAGTCACCCTTTATCTGCTCAGCTATTAGAAATACAAATATTGTACCTCAATGTCAGTATAAACACTTAGAGAGAGAGAATAAAACAATCTTGACAGAAAAACTGATTAATAGGGGTTAATTGCACCTAATTTTCTCTGAATATCACCGAAGGCACTTATATCGAGTCCAGCAGAAAATATCCCTCCCCTTCCTGTTAATTTTTCCACGTGACGAGTAAAATGATTTTTTCCAGATTCTTGCAGTTATCTTTAACAAGATTTTCACACGAAATCAACTGCTAAAGCGTGAAGAGGAGAAAAATGGCTGCAATATTGTGGTGTGTGCATTTTTTTCAGGAAAAAATTGAAGTGCATATTATCCATAAAAGACAGATAATTGTATCTTAAAATGGCTATTACCTGTAAGAACAATAGCTTTCACATCATTCCTCCGAAGAGCTTCTTCATAGCGGTCTTTCAAGCTATACAAGACTGAAAATATACCACATGAAACATATTTGACGAAAGAACTTAACCCTCCGTCCAAGAATAGATGTCTTAGGTTTTTTAAATTTTGGATGAATCTATATACTAAATAGTGTCTAGATTCATTCAAACTTTGACAAATTTAAGACATCTATTTTAGGACAGAGGGAGTAGTTAACTGCTAATATTCTACGATGTCTTAAAGAAGCAAACAAGTGAACCAACGCATAGCCCAAGACCGAGGGATTTCTTTTCCCCTCCGGCGTAATTTTTAAAAGAAGCTAACAGTTATTAGAATAACATATTAATTGACTTGATAT
Source organism: Avena longiglumis (assembly GCA_030063025.1). Taxonomy (NCBI): domain Eukaryota; kingdom Viridiplantae; phylum Streptophyta; class Magnoliopsida; order Poales; family Poaceae; genus Avena; species Avena longiglumis. The sequence goes on from CP125974.1 coordinate 142,147,050, forward strand.
GATAATCTGTATCTAAATGAACAATCCTTTGTACCCTGCTTGGTATTACCCAGTTACCCAAATGTATCTAAGCATGAATAACCCCCAGGACACTGCACAAGAGCATGTAGCAGATAGCCCTAGAACCTTGGTATACTAGTAAAAATGGGAGATAGCCGGACATTTTGGCCCAACTATAATAAAAGGGCAAAGGATACTAGATACCGGGCAAGCTAGAATAACCAAATTCACCCACTTAAACGCCCCACAGGAAAGTCGAAGGAGAAGAAGGGGTTGATTCACCGTCGATGGAGAGGGCGTTCACGGGCGGGTTGGCGATGGCGATGACGGCGACGCCGTCGGGTCCGACCTCCATCTCCGTTCTCCCCTTCTCCATCGACCCTCCCTTCCGCTTCGCGCCGCTTCCACAGATCTTCCGCTCACCGCGCCGCCGGCTGCGTCCGTTTGATCGGAGGCCTCACTGAGCGCCGTTTTAATGGGGTCGATCGCCATCAGCGGGGTGGTTGTTCGGTCTCCGGCAGACGGTGGAGGAGGATGATGATTACGAGATGAGAAATAGACAGGACGACGTACTGCCATCAGTTCAGTTCTTGTTCGTCAGGACTTGATTGTGACAGCGTTTATCTAGAATCCGAATGTCATCAACCAGAAGCCACGCTTATAAAATGTTAGAAATCTGTTTTTCTGTAAGAGTACCTCATGTAAAGCGTATCATTTTCATCAAAAAAATGTGCAAGACGCCGTGAGGGATTACAAAACACGCCATCATCTGTGTGTCAACGAATGAAAGATTACGAGAAATAGACAGGACGACGTACTGCCATCAGTTCAGTTCGGACTAGATTGTGACAATATGTGTTTATCTAGAGGCCGAATGTCATCAGCCTGAAGCCACGTTTAAAATGTTAGATTAGAAATCTGTTTTTTTTTGTAAAAGTACCTCATGTAAAGTGTATCATTTTCATTAGAAAAACTAGGAAAAAGACCCGTACATTGCAACGGGATAAAAAAACAACTTTTGAATGAAATAATCGGGCACCTATTCATTCAGTTAGGGCATAAGCAAATGCAATTTTAAGTTATCGAAAACAAATCAACTAACTAACTTTGATATATACATAAATAGCATGTACGGATTAGGGATATTCTTTTTCATTATAGTACAAGCATTTTCAAATTTAAATTTTGTTTGATCCCTTTGTAAACCCCAAAACTTCAAGTGGTTTGACTTTTTTATACAAGAAAGAAAAGAAAAAGATTAAAGAAAAAAAAGAGGAGAAAATTTCCATGTACCATCCAGCCCAAAAGAAGCCCAGCCAGCAAGTCAGCAACCCTATTGGAAGATCACGGATGCCGCCTAGAGGTGGGTGGTGAATAAGCGGTTAAATTTTTTTACAAGATGGGCTTAAGAAAGGTGGAATACAATTAGCGTTTTCTTTTGTCAAACACAAAGCCTATATATACTATGGTTCATCTATGTGTACCAACAACTCATGCTAAGCAAGACAATCAACAATGTGATAACAAGAAAGATTACTTTAAGCACGAAGGCTACTACAATGTAAAGTGCATAAGTAAAAGAGCTCGGGTATAGGGATAACCGAGATACGCGGGGACGACGGTATTTTACCGAGTTCCTTCCTACAAGGAAGTACGTCTTGTTGGAGGGGTGGACGGTACTATGACCACCAACGCCACAAGAGGCATCACCATATTCTCCCGAGCACCCGCCACACGGCAAGCACCCGATTCACTATGGGACACTTGAGGGCGGTCACCAAACCCATACAAGATTGGGGCAATCTCCACAACTTAATTGGAGGCTGCCAATAATCACCACCAAGGCCACTTGCTTGAGGATAGCTCCACAACTTAATTGGAGGACCCAAGAACACACCACAAAGGCCACACACCGTCTAGGGTTCCAAGAACCCAAGAGGGACAAGCTTCTTGATTTTCACCAACCAAATCCTCCGAGGAGAACTCAAACTGATGCACCTAATGCTAATAGCAAGAACACCACAAAGATGCTCCAATCCTTAACTCTCAAGTTCCAACAAAGCTACTAAAGCTATTAGAGGGACAAGAGAGGAAGAACACAAGAGGAAATCCACAAAAGAAATCCCAAGATCTAGATCCCAAGATGTTCCCCTCACATAAAGGAGAGATGGACCGGTGGAGTTGTAGATCTAGATCTCATCTTTCAAATCCCCCAAAAAGATTCAAGAAATATGGGAGGGATTGAGAGTATTTGCAAGCTCTTGAAGGTAGAAACAATGGAGGAGAGAGAGAGAGCAGCCAGACCCTTGGGGAAGAAGGGGGCCTTTTATAGCCCCCCCCCCCCCCACGTCAACTAGCCGTTACAGATCACTTACCCCGGAGTTTTTGGCCTTCAGGACCGGAGTCTCCGGGGTCCAGACTCTGGCCAGGACTCCGAGCAGCCTCCAGATGCTCTCTATATACCCCCCATCTCTCCCCGAAGGCTGGGCCAGAATTTGGGCCGGAGTCTCCGGCCCTCACAAAACTGGCAGAAATACCAACACCAAAATGGCCATAACTTTTGCATCCGAACTCCGATTTTGATGATCTTGGGCTCATTTCGAAGAAGAAAACAAGCTCTACAAGATTATGCAGGGAACCATCATAGTCCGGTAAGGTAAGATATACCATAATGATGAAAGGTTTTACCTATCTATAAAATACAAACCGATAAAACCTCCAACATTGAAAATGCAATAGAGAATGCATATGAAATCCGTTTTCGATGAACTTGAGCTTCTCATGGAGATTAACACAAACTATAAATCCTCTCATGGAAAAGAACCAAATAAGAACCAAGAAAGATGATGTCAAGTATGCAAATGTTTGATCTCTCTGAAGGATATGGTCAAGTTACTCACTCGAGAGCCCTCTTGATAGTACGGTTATCTATCCTAAACCAGGTCTCCCAACAACAACATGAGACTGAAAAAAGGGAAAACCTATCAAGACCATACCTTTGCCTTGATCATTCCACTTGAGCTTGATGTAGATGATATTGTCCTTCTGAAGATGGGACTTCTTTCTTGATTGCTCTTGCTTGCGCTTCCTTGATGAAGACTTGCGAATTTCTCCCCCATACACCATGAGGAAACCACTTCTTTGAACTTTTCTTCATCAATCCATGATCACTGAGGATGGCAAGCATCAAGCATGAGATCTCCTAGAGACGGAGCATCTTGAGCTTGCACTTCATTTCTTCTAACTCCATTAGGATGATGTCCTGAAGATACACATGAGAAATTCCATCTTCTTCTTCTTCTTCTTCTTCTTCAAGACACTCTTGATCTTCTTTTATTTATTCTTCTTCTTCTTCTACATGATTCCAATAGGCCCAAAGCCCTTGGATAATGCGTCTCATTCATTTCTTTTACCTTGAAGCCAACACATGGTCCAAGCGATGCCTGACATGGATATACCCTACGGGTGCATAACGTTGGTATACCCGGTCCAGCCCAAGGAAGTCCCACGTGAATACTTGCAGCCCAGGAAGATTTCGGGTGGCCCAAGCCCATGGCGAGTTCGACTCCTTGGAGGAAAAGTCTAGATTAGATAGATTTTCAAAGGGTTTCAACCCTAATCTGTAACCGACTCGACCTAACTCGGGACCTGTCCTATCTATATAAAGGCCAGGAGGGTACGACGAGAAGGATCTCAACACCTCATACACACACCTCCACGCCAGATTGCATATGCGCACCCCTGTAATATTCGGTTCCGCCGTAATCAAGAACAGACAAGCAGGAGTAGGGCTTTCCCTCCGGGGGGCTGAACCTGGGTAAACCTTGTGTCCCCGTGTTGCTTGCCTATTAACTGTCTCGCGACTTCCAGCATCCCCATTTTCTCCAAAACCCAAGTCCATAACAATGGGAATTGACGAGTCGAACCCTCGTCAGTGCCAGTGGACAATTCCTATAAGTGTAACCCAATGCAAACATTATCCCATAGAGATTGTCATTAATTACCAAAACCACACATGGGGGCCCACATGCTCTTTCAATCTCCCCCATTTTGGTAATTGATGACAATCCATTTGAGAGGGTTTATATAAGGAATTTTAACAAATAAAATGGTAGTACCAATATCAAATACTACACAAGTATGTGATATTGGTACAACCACAATATATAGAGAAAACTCCCCCACAATTCTATGGATGTGTGATGAACTTGGATTTCATTGCATATATTGCCAATAATTATCATTGGTGGAGTTTCCTCTATATATACCACATGCTAAGAAATAACAAAGATGCAAGATCATGAAAGGCAAATGCTAAAGAACAAACTCAAAGCGAGCATGAAAGGCAAATTCTTAAGAACAAACTCAAAGCATAAACAACTTCCCTTAAACCCTCTAAAACTTCTCCCCCATTGGCATCGATTACCGAAATGGGTGACAAGTTCTAAAAGGCCAATATAGTGATAATTCCTCCAAAGGTGTGCATTCGCACGTATCCAATGATGAATACTTGGGAGGAAGTAGAACTATATTGAGGACTCGAAGATTGCCAAAGAAATAAAATGAAAGAAGCATCAACAAATGATGCAAGCAATCACAAGATTCGACAAACCAATTGAAAACAACAAATGAGATCAAATGGAAACAACAAGATATTATGATACGAGCACAAGAGTGTTTTAAATGAAAATAGAGAAGCTCCCAAAGATTTGTGCACACATTAGAATAGTCGCATTTGAATACAACATGCATAAATATGGAATCTTCACTTACCCATAAACATTTAAGACACAACAAAAGATAAAGAAGACAAATGAGCATTCTTAAATGAATTAGAGGAGCACCCCAAAGATTATGCACGAATTATGATAATTGTATTTGTGAACAAAGTGCATAATCATGGAATCCTCACTTGTCCAAATTAATTTAACAATACAAGGCACGGGAGAACAAAGATGAGTGCCTGAAGATGCAAACACAAGATACAAGCACTCATTGGCAAATAAATTTGGAAGCCATCAAAACATCAAAAAGAAATAGAAAGGTGGTCTCCAAGGAATAAAAACTCAACAAAAATTATCTTCTCTTATGTGTATAAGTTTCTAAGTGAAACACATCACAAAGAAATATTCCCACAAGGAAACAAGAACACACAAAGAATATATACAATAAGACATATGAAAAACGAAATAAAGTCATAACATATACCAATAAGATTTTTTGCTTGAAAGCATGGCCAAAGGCACAATTTTATCTTATTGTTCATTAAAGAGCTTCAAACACCAAAACACCACATACATTACAACTATCACAAGGGAAAAAGGAGATAGTTGGAATATATGGAGAAAGGCAACAAGTATCACAAAGGAAAACTCAACTAGAAAAATCTCATTATTGCACATGAGATAAGTTGAGGAAAAGATAGGCAATAAAATTGCTAGATTGACATATTTGGGATTGGTGAATCATATGCATGATTTTGTATAGTCCCAATTATATGCACTTATCTCAACTTACACACATTTGCAATAGGGAGTTGACTTAAAACCAAAGCTAGAACCATAACAAATACAAATACAAATATAAAAAAATCATGCTAGAAGGCAACCCACAAACAGTTGTAAGCAAGATACATGAGCATGAGAAAGAGATATTTGTTACCGAGATATCATTGATAGGATATAGTAGATTTGAGTCCGTCGAACATCCTATAGCTTGCCTCCAATTTTCATGGATGTGCCACTTCTTCACAGTTGAGAGACAAGCATCCAATATATCTCCAATGTATCTAAAACACATAAATGACAAAATGGTCCCCAAAAATATTGGGTCCAAAGTAGTTAGAGAAACTACAATACATAGGAGAGACTCCACATAACTATGTGCATATTGATATGAAATTGAATTTCATGCACAACTTAGCCGATGGGATTTGGTGGAGTTTCCCATATATATTGGATCAAACAAAGCGAGCATGCCATAATATAAACATGTAGTAAATATGCATGCATAAGGCTTTCAAGATAAAAAAGGAGATACAATTTGAACAAAAACACGAAGTAGACCGAGATGGCACACATAAGAGCGTGACACGACAAAATGTGTCCAAATTATATCAAAGAACCAATTCAACACATGAAAGATCATGACTTCAACAAATGAACTAGACAAAGTCCAAAGAGCAAAAGATAGACAAGAACACAAATGCTCAAGGGTTTATCTCATTCTAAAAGGTCAAAAACATGAAACAAGGAATGATACAAGACCAACTCCCCAAAAGATCAAGGTTCGAACAAATAAACCAAACTCTCCACACTAATCATGATGGCACAAAATACCAAAATGAAAAGATCAAACTTCCAAGCACATAAAATATGATATGGATCAAAACAAGAAGCATAAGAATGAGTGTTCTAAATAATATAGGAGAGCTCCCCCATGAATAGTGCATTATGCAGGGTTTTTCTTTTGAATGCAAAATGCACACAAATGAGATCATCACTACTACTTATATTAAATAAAACACAAGAGGATACCAATAAAATAAGAAGATCCATAAGTGGCAAGGAAAGCATGGGAGGAAATGATACGTCGTAAACGTATCTATAATTTGTTTGATGATCCATGCTTGTTTTGTATCAACTATCTTATGTTTTGTCTATACTTTGAGGCATTTTTATACATTTTCTGGAACTAACCTATTGACAAGATGTCGCAGTGACAGTTGCCTATTTTCTGATGTTTTTGGTTTCAGAAATGTCAGTAAAGAAATATTCTCGGAATTGGACGGAACAAAAGCCAAAGTCAATATTTTACCAGAGCGAAAACGGAGTCTAGAGGGGGGATGAAGAGGCGTCACAGGGCAGCCACAGCACATGTGAGACCCTGGCGCATGGCTCAATAGGATTGATAGGAAACCCATACAAACAAGTTGCAACTTCTTTTCCGGAAGCTCATTCGAAAAGAACTCTAAGGTTAAGCGTGCTTGGCCTAGAGCAATTCTAGGATGGGTGACTAACAGGGAAGTGGGTACCGGGTGCGCACGAGTGAGGACAAAGTGCGCAGAAAAGACTATTGTTGGTCTGTGGGGTTAGTCTAGAGATCCTATTGAGCTGCCAGGAGTGACAGCCATCGGTCCGGAGAGACCGGGGGTGTTACAAAGTGGTATCAGAGCCGATCCTTGTGGTTACATGGGCGTGTGCATGTCAGTGGTGGACATGTGTAGCATGGCGCATGTGGACCGGAGTGGACATGACATGGCAATGTGTCGGCACTGGACACACAAACATCTACCAAGAGGGGACATTCTTGGCTTGTGGTTGATTAACGAGGACGTCGATCTTCTAAGGGTGGGTGTATGTGAGACCCTGGCGCATGGCTCAATAGGATTGATAGGAAACCCATACAAACAAGTTGCAACTTCTTTTCCAGAAGCTCATTCGAAAAGAACTCTAAGGTTAAGCGTGTTTGGACTAGAGAAATTCTAGGATGGGTGACCGACCGGGAAGTGGGTACCAGGTGCGCACGAGTGAGGACAAAGTGTACAGAAAAGACTAGTGCTGGTCTGTGGGGTTAGTCTAGAGATCCTATTGAGCTGCCAGGAGTGACAGCCGTCGGTCCGGAGAGACCGGGGGTGTTACACCACCCCCTGGCGCGGTTCCACCCTAGGCCACGCCAGGGCATGGTGTGGGCCCCCTGGCCGTCAACCAACCTTGCCCCTTCTCCTATATAAACACCCCGATGCAGAAACCCTAAGACCCAAATCAGAAATCCATGAAAGTTCCGCAGCGCCGCCACCACCGAAGAGGATATTCGGGGGACAGAAGTCTCTGTTCCAGCACCCTGCCGGGACGGGGAATTGCCCCCGGAGCCATCTCCGTCGACTCTACTACCATCTCCATCGTCGTTCCTGACTCCCATGATGAGGAGGGAGTAGTTCTCCCTCGGGGCTAAGGGCTCTACCGGTATCTATGTTTTCATCTCTCTCTATGCGTGATCTTATTGTGACCAGGAGCTTTGTAATCTAGTTGAATAAGTAGATCTACTCTGATTCTCAAGTGCTTTAATTAATCTCCGCTTATCCCCACGTGTGTGAAGTTGATAGTGTGCACACTGTGTGGCACTTAGGATAAAGATTACAGAAATACTTATCATGAGTTATATTTTGAGTTGGATGTCTCTATAAAATTGTGGTGTTTGTTGGAACCATCTAGCGCTCAAGGTGATAGTGTGGGCTTACCTATATGGGGAATGCGAACTTCAAGGTGTGTTGTTATATCCCTACACCGTCCAACCGGAGAGTAGTGATACGTCGTAAATGTATAATTTTTTATGTTCCATGATTGTTTAGTATCAACTTTGCTTTGCTTTGTCTACACTTTGAGGTATTTTTATACGTTTTCTGAAATGAACCTATTAACAAGATGCCAAAGTGCCAGTTGCATGTTTTCTGTTGTTTTTGGTTTCAGAAAAGCTAGTAAAGAAATATTCTCGGAATTGGACGGGACAATAGCCAAAGTCAATATTTCACCGAGGAAACCAAAGAGTCCAGAGGAGATAAGGATGGGCGACCCAAGGCGGCCACACCCCCAGGCGTGGGCCCCCCTAGGGCACGCCGCCACCTGGTGTGGGCCCCCTGGACGCCCTCCTGCCTCGCCTCTTCGCCTATAAAATCCCCCCGATGCCAAAACCCTAAGTAACCCGATCACATCTCCATGAAACAGTTCGTAGCCGCCGCCACCATCATCCCTAGATCGGGGGGAATCTAAAGCTCTTCCCGGCACCCTGTCGGAGGGGATAGATCATCCCGGAGGCCTTCTTCATCACCATGCCAGCCTCCGGTATGATGCGCGAGTAGTTCACTCTTGGACTATGGGTCCATACAATAGCTAGATGGTTGTTTCTCCTCCTTTGTGCTATCATGTTTAGATCTTGTGAGCTCCGTTCATGATCAAGATCATCTATTTGTAATCATACATGTTGTGTTTGCGGGGATCCGATGGATATTGAGATAGCTATATCATATTGATTATTTATTCTATCATGTCTTATTGGTAATTGATTCTATCATGTCTGTGTTGTTTGAGATCTTGCGTGCTCTCCGTTTCTAGTAGCTATCTTAGCCAAGTAGATGCTAGTGACTCCAAGAGGGAGTATTTATGCTCGATAGTGGGTTCATGCCTCTATTAAATCTAGGGAAGTGACATGAATCTCTAAGGTTATAGATGTGCTGTTGCTACTAGGGAGAAAACAACAATATTTTGTTCATGGAACAATTGTATTGTTTACTTTACACACATTGCTTAATGCAGTTATCCGTTGCTTGCAACTTAATACTGGAGGGGGTTCGAATGATAACCTGAAGTTGGATTACTAGTCATAGATAAAGTTGGATGGCGGTCTATGTATATTGTTGCAATGCCCAATCAAATCTCATAGGATCATAAATGTCTAGTATTTGCATTGTTATGCCTTGTTCTGTCCTGTCAATTGCCCCGCTATAATTTGTTGATCCAACATGTTATGTTATTTATCTTAAGGAGAACACCTCTAGTGAACTATGGACCCTGGTCCAATATTTACCATTATTACAGCATCTACTATTACTATTTACTTTCTTCAAGCCACCATTACCTTTCACACTATACGTTTGATCCTTTTTTATAGCAAACCAGTGAGATTGACAACCTCATTGTAAGTTGGGGCAAAGTCTTGAGTTTGTGTTGTGCAGGTTTCCAAGTTGCTAGCAACACCTAGGAGTTATTTACTTGCTCTTACTGGTTCGATAACCTTGGTTTCATAACTAAGGGAAAATTTGTCGCTGTGCTCATCATACCTTCTTTTGGGGTCACCCAACGAAGCTCTAAAGTTGAGCCGTGTCAAGTAGTTCAGAGTAGCATAATAAAGAGAAGATATTTATATGAGAGTGTCCACTAGTAAAAGTATGATCCCTAGGCCTTGTTTCTAAACATTGAAACACGGTTTACAATCAGTCTTGTTACATGTTTGCTTGCTGCCATTTTTATTTCAGATTGCAATTACCATTTATAATCATCCATATTACTTGTATTTCACTATCTCTTCGCCGAACTAGTGCACCTATACACCTGGCAAGTGTATTGGGTGTGTTGGGGACACAAGAGACTTCTTGTATCTTGATTGCAGGGTTGCTTGAGAGGGATACCTTTGACCTCTTCCTCCCTCAGTTTGATAAACCTTGGATGATCCACTTAAGGGAAACTTGCTGCTGTTCTACAAACATCTACACTTGGAGGCCCAACACTGTCTACAAGAATAGAAGTGTGCGTATCAAGCTCTTTTCTGGCGCCGTTTCCGAGGAGGTAAGGTAAAAGGTACTCACATCCTCTGGCTACTAAGCTATCTTCTAGTACTGTTGCTGGTGTGTGAGTGCTCGAAGTTATTTCCTTTAGATTCTGCAATTATATATTTTTGTTTCTTTTTTTTATTTTCACTAGTTAGGATTAATGGAAAACAACAACAAAAATTAGAGAGCTTTATAGTATTTATCTTGACATGAAGTGTTTGAAGAGAAAATTAAAAAACCTATGGAACTTTATTTGCATGTTAATAGCAATGTTATTAGTATGTGTCGAGGGAATGACCACGGCAGATGCTGCAATCGGCAGCGAGTAGTAGAACGAGGGGCAAGGGCGGCCAGCCATCTGCGGTGCGAGATGAGGGCGGAGACTGGGGTTTTACCAGTTCGGCCCGGAGGGTAAAGACCTACTCTGCTAGATTGTATTATGGGGGTGAGTACAATGGGCGAACTCGGCGACTAGGCGGCGTAGTTGCTTGGGTGAATGAGGGCGTGTCTCTACTCGTCCCTCGGGGAGGTTTATATAGGCTCACCTCCCTAGGGTTTACATATCTCAACCGATTCGATTCTGACTTTGCCGACGCTAAGTCAAACCGATAGGCCTATCTACTACTGGGCCTTTGACCTCCGATACTGGTGCCTTGATGGGCTTCGATCCACTCGCGTTCTGGCCCACTCGCCATCCTTGGGCGTCGGAAGCGTCCCGAGGATACCCCAAGGCATATCCCCATCGTAGTCCCGAGGCCGTCGTTGATTAGGCGCGGTGGCTGCTGGCGATCGAGTATCTGGCTTCAAGTTGGCATCGGTCGAATCGTCGGCGGGCTCCTGCGAAGGAAAAAATCCAGCGAATCGCGTCTCGGGTGAGTCGAACCAGGGTCGCGACCTCGGCGAGTAACTCAGCGAGCCGGGTGGCGGAGGCGGACCGTCGGCGTGGTCAAACTAGCGTTAAGGTAACTTAACGGTAACTTTCGGCGTAATCATCGCGGTAACGGCCCCTAGTTTGGCGGGCAGCTCGCTATATAAGAGGGATGGTAGGCTATCGAAAAGCCACCCGCCCATCATTTCCTCGAGTGCACACATCTCCCGTCCGATCCCATGAACTGATCGACCCGCAATCTTCCGCCCCAAGCGAATCTCGGCCATGGCCCTCTCCATCAACCTTGGGAAGATCCAAGTGCACCAGGCGCATGGCCTCCTTCGAGGAGGCCGGAATCTGGGCGGCTGTTGGCGAATCCCGCAGCCGGAAGCGACCCGACCAGCGAGAGAGTTTATCTGTTTCACTAGTCACCTCGAGCGGGGTTTAGGGTTTCCGACTTCTCTTCTTCCGCTGCGCCTACTACGGATCCAGCCCTCGGATCGGGTCCCCATAGTATCGAGCAGCTCGCCATCTTCGTGGCGAGTGCTACTGGGCCGGCCCTACTTTCCCTTGTGGCAAGATCTGTTCCATGGGCCGGATCAGCGAGGAGGCGGACCCAATGTTAGCCGCAGGGGCTTAACTTTCCAACTCAAATCCAAAGCCTCCTTCTTGACGATCTTGCCGCCAAAGCGGCGATCGAAAAGGTCTTGGTTTACGTGACCGAGGCGACCCGAAGAGGCGGCGATCCGGTACTCGGCCAACCGCCCGAGCGCGCAACCTCCAGCCGTCAAGCTCCCCGATGATCAGCGAATGGTCGTCGACGAAATGCTCCAGACCATTCGCGGTCTGAAGAAGAAAGGGCTCCAGACGGTGAACCTATACAACTGCTGGCTTGGGCGGCGGCTCGTCCCGCTCGCCCGACGCGAGCATTATATGTACCAGTACACCGGCCGAGAAGACTCGACGAAGGCCAGCCTCGCCAGTGGAAGCCGGAGGACTACCTCCGGTGAAGAGGATCACCAGGCGGCATACGGACGCGCAGGCGGGATTTCTCCATACACCGCGGCGTCCGGCCCAACGGTAATTATCTTTTCGTATTCGCGATGCAGCGCGTATGCGGTAACCTTAACTTCGTTTCATGTTTTCACGCAGCTATTCCAAGTGGTCAAGGGTGGCTACCACCGGACGACGAGAGCTCGCCATCCGCCCAAGATACAAGCGAGTCGCCACCGCCAAGGGTAACGCGGACGACGAGGACGAGTCCGAAGAAGAGATTGCCCCATCGCTCGAAGACCGCGGGCAACGTCAGCGAACTCGAGGCAAGCGGGAGCCTCGGCGCCATGACGACGACGAAGAACTCCCGGAGACCACCTCGCTCCGTCGCCACCCGCGAAGAAGAAGAAAGAGGCGAGGCTCCTTGAAGAGGAAGACGAAGCCGAAGATGGCTTCACCTCCGCGTTCAGCGAGCAGCTCCGACGCCCACAGCTCGGCCGGTGACGAGGCGGCCCCACCAACAACCGCGCTAGATGCGCCATCCACGGAGGCACCGCTGGCCTCAATGCCTCCGCCATTCGCGGTCTCGGGCTAGGGAAAGCTCCAACCGAGGCGACTTCACCTCGCAAGGAAGTCCCGAAAGCGGTCTCGCCTCAAGGAAGCTCCGGCGCGGCAGCCTCCTCGCAGAGAGGTTTCCGCCCGGCGCCGAGGTACCAACCGCTACCTCGACATCAAAGAAGCCATCCGTATCCACAGGCCTGGCGTCACAGGAACTGGGGCTCGATCGGTTGGGCCCATTTGGAGAAACCAGCCGGCCTTCGTCGGGCTGCGTTTCATTCGATCGCCAAGTAAGCGCTCGGCCTTCACCTTTCTCTCTTACCCTTTTTACTCTTTTTACTGAGTTGTCTTCGACGCGTGGGACGGAGTGAAGAAGATGGGCCACCGACGGTGGCCAAAGTATCCTCCGCGAAGCGGGAGGACCTTCCCGCAAGAGGAAGGTGGGAGGTCGCCGCCTCCACGGAAGGCAGCAAGAAGGCCAAGGCGGCGACATCGTCGATGTCTCCGACGACGGCGACGCACCGGCTAGGCCCGTGCGGAAGCGGCCGCGTCCACGAGGGCATTTCGTTGCCTGGGAGGAGGCGAGCTCCCTTGGGCGCGTCATCGCTACCTTCCCCGCTTCATGACCAAAGCCACGGCGAGTGCGGCTGACTGCGAGCCCTACTCGAGATCCTCGGCGAGGTTGACCAACGTCGCGGACACACCCGGCGTTGCTGCGTCTGTGGACGCGCGCTGCTCAACATGCTTGGCGCGGCCATCCAGGTACCTCCAGTCCCCGAGGATCAGGTCGTTGTTTTGCAACGGCCTGATTCTTTTTTAATTTTCTGATTTGCGCGTTCGAGTCCAGTCCCCGAGTGCGCACTCGCTAAATTTTAGCGGGTGGGCACTTAGGAGTTTTTTCAACTGCCAGTCCCCGAGTGCGCACTCGCTAAATTTTAGCGGGTGGGCACTTAGGAGTTTTTTCAACCACCAGTCCCCGAGTGCGCACTCGCTAAATTTTAGCGGGTGGGCACTTTAGGAATTTTTTCAACCGCCAGTCCCCGTGTGCTAACTTCGACGATGTGCAGGGTCTGCAGCTGGAGTCGGCAGAGCGATTGGCTGCGAAGCAGCGTGCTGAGGAGGGGTTGGCCGCTCTTCAAGAGGTTAACAAGGACCTTCAGGCTGTTGCAGCGCAGGCAGAGGCGGCTCGCCAAGAACTTGTACCAGCTGGCGAGCTGACGGGCGAGGTTCTGCATTAAACGGCCGAGCAAAGGATCGCCGACCTCGGCCTTGACTGCAGGAGGCGAAAGAGGAAGCAAGCTCAGCAAATGGGCGAGCTAAGGCCGCCGTGGCGGCCGCGGAAGAAGACCGGAAGGTGTCGGAGGCCCTCATTGTTGGGCTTCAAGACGACCATTCGTCGCTTCAAAATTTTATCACGGAACTCGCTCGCCCGTTGCTTGGTAAGTGCACCTTCCCAGTCTTGCAATCATATTGTTTGTTGTTTCCGTAGTGCTCACAATGTTTCCATCTCGCAGGCCGTGTGATTGGTAGCCATGAGCGACCTCTCTTGATGCGAGGGAGTGCGTGAGCATGCTTGTCGACTCGGCGACACTGCCGGCGTGCATCCGCCTATCTTCAAGAGATGTCGCCCACGGAGGTTATTCCCAGTGACCTTGTTGAGGTGTGGGAGTACTTGGAGAAGGCGCCCGCGGTCGTGGAGTTCATGACGCGGTCGGCGTTTCGGCGTGGAGCGTCGACAGCTCTGAGCCTTGGACTCGCCCACTTCCCCGAAGACTTCGACCTCGACGATGTGACGAGTGGGTATCCCTCGTCGACTGGCGCGGTGGACCTGTCGGAGGTCCTCAAGCTGCAGGAGCGAGCTGCCGCTTACTCGGAGCGTGTCTGGGCGATGGGCGACCTTCTTCCTTATCAGGAAACGGTCGTCGCGCCGAACGACCCCGAGCCGGCGCATCGCGATTTCAAGGTCGAGCAGCCCTTCCGCGGCAATGGCGGGCGGCGACGTATCCATCGAACCCGTATACTCCGTTCATTCGGAAGCGGCGGGATACGGGTGCATCATCGTCGAAGCCTGCAGAGTAGTGTGGTATGCCTAGATAAGTTAGTAGCAATTCTGCCGAACAGGCATAGTTTGTAATGTAAGACAATGCGATGTGCGATTGAATGAATCGGATGTTGTGTTTATTTTGCTAAATCATGTTTTGGATTGATTTTGGATGAGTCCCCGAGCGTCCGCCCTTTTGTGGGTTCACCTTATATATGATGTGTTGTTATCATGTGTTTTGTTAATTTAGTCGACTACTTGGGGCTCGGAGAGCCGATCATGGCGACTCCTTGAGTGCTCAGCTACCGTTTTCCCGTCTGTGACGGGGCGGGTGGCCAAGTCCCGGCGTGGTACTTGGTAGTTCAAGGCGACTCGAGGGTGGTTGAGGACTGAGCGCGTTTGTGTGGGCGCGTCGCTCCTACCTGGCCCGGTGGGTCAGTCGCGTGGCGAGTCCTGGGCACGCTCTCTTACTTGGCGTTTTCCCTGACCGATCGGGATGACCTGGTATGCAGTCCCCGAGCGTGGTACTTAGTCGTTCGAGTCGCTATGCGAGGATGCGGAGGACCAGGGTCGTGTGGAAGCGAGGACAGATGTCTTGGTTCAAAACCCGGTCGAGCTAGGCGACTCGATGGGGCTCGGGTTGGCGTTTTTGTGGACGATGCAAGACTGAAATGAGTCGGTGCTCTTACATCGCACTTTCTAGCCGTGCCGGTCGCTGTTCAAGGGTTGACTTCTGTATTTTAGCATGACGCTGTTAATTACGAAAGTGCGAGTGGCACAAGGTATGGAGAGTAGACAATTTTGCGGAACCGTTTCTTTTATTCATAGCGACCGGAGAGTACATATGTGGGGTTCTCGTATAGAACTTTCGGAGGAGGTTTACATTCCAGGCAGCGTCGAGTTCACCGTCCCTTGCGACGTCGGCGAGGTAGTAAGCGTCGTTGCAGTCTGCGCCGATAGCGAGCGGGCCTTCCACGGAGGAGAGCTTGTGCATGCCCTTCTTGTCTGGATGAGGCGTAACACCAAGTCGCCTTCTGGAAGGTGCGGGTTTTCACCCGTCTGTGGTAGCGACGGGCCCTTGCGATAGATAGCGGTCGCGATCGGGCGAGGTCGCGTGCTTCGTCGAGTTGGTCGAGCCCATCTTGGCGGGCCAGTTCGTTTGCGGCCTCCGTGTAGTGGACGACCCGTGGCGAGTCGTGTTCGAGGTCGGTGGGCATGACCGCTTCAGCGCCGTAGACCATGAAGAAGGGGGTGAATCCCGTCGACCTGTTGACCGAGGTGCGGATTCCCCAGATGACGGAGGGAAGCTCTTCGACCCAGCAACCAGCGGTGCGCTCGAGTGGTACTTGGAGTCGCGGCCAGCCGTGGAGGATGCTGGTTGGCTCGTTCCGCCTGGCCGTTGGATTCCGGGTGTGCGACTGACGCGAGGTCGAGTCGGATGTGGTGCTCCTCGCAGAACTCGGCCATTGCTCCCTTGGCGAAGTTTGTGCCGTTGTCCGTGATGATGCTGTTAGGGAAACCGTAGCGGTATATGAGCGTAGGAACTTGGTGGCGATCTTCCGTCGCACTTCCGGACTGGCTTGGCTTCTACCCACTTGGTGAATTTGTCCACGGCGACCAGCAGGTGGGTGTAGCGGAGGGCCTTCTTGAAGGGCCCACCATGTCCATGCCCCACACGGCGAATGGCGGTGATGGGGATGGTTTTGGCGCCGAACTTGGAACGTGCGTCTGGTTGGCGTGCCGCACCGGCGCGCCGGCTGGGCGATGTCGGCGTCGGCGTGTGCGGTGGGCGATAAAGCCGTGTCGCATAGCCTTGGCGACTAGGAGCGCGCGGCGTGGTGGCCGCAATCGCTGAGTGGATGTCGTGTAAGATTTTGCGTCCTTGGTGGTTGGACGCAGCGTTGAACACGCCGGTGACGCTGCGCTTGTGTAGTTCGCCGTCGATGATGGTGTAGGACTTGCATCGGCGAACAATCATTCGAGCGCTTGTCTCGTCTGCGGGCAGGTTGCCTGTCTCCAGGTAGGCGATGTAGGGCTTGGTCCAGTCGTCTGGCTCGGTGACGAGTGCGACCAAGGTTGCCTCTGGTTGGAGCGGGACTCCAATGTCGATCTTCGTCGGAGGAGAGACTGACGGCGTGAAGATGGTGTCTAGGAACACGCCGGCGGGTGGTGTGGATCGAGCTGACCCGATGCGAGAGAGGGCGTCGGCCTCCTCGTTTTTCCGCCTGTCGATCCACTCGGCCGGAATAGCGGTGAAGTGGCCGCCCACTTGTCCACCTCTTGGCGATGCGCCGCCATGGTAGGGAGACGGCGTCGCGGTGCCGGGCGACTTGTCCCTGACGAGGTCGGAATCGCCGTAGCATCGAAGGTGATTGACACTCATCTCCTTTTGCTCGCATGCCGTGGAGTAGGGCCTCGTGTTCGGCCATGTTGTTGGTGCAGGCGTGAAATCGAGGCGGAGGATGTGGCGGAGCTTGTCGCCTTTGGCGGTCGCACTATCCCGCTCTGCCGTCGCGTTTTGGACCCGTCGAAGTGTAGGCTCCGATGGTGAAGGTGGCGGCTTCTCGGCTCTGGGCCTCCTCCCGGTCGGCGAGAAATCGGCGGTGCCTGCGACTTGATCGCCCTCCGTGGCTCGTACTTAACGTTGTGGGACGCCGATCTCGGCGCCCACTTGGCGACCCGCCCGGTTGCCTCGCGATTGCGGATGATGTCTTGTAGTGGAGCGGAGGAGACGATCGTGATGGGATGCTCCTGGAAGTAATGCGGCAGGCGTCGCTGAGCTCTGAAGACCGCGTATACCAGCTTTTGGTACTGTGGGTATCGCTGGCGCGACTCCGTTAGGACCTCGCTGATGTAGTATACCGCCGCCGGACTGGGCGCTCTTTCCTTCCTCGGCGTTCGGCGACCATTACAGCCGACGACGCTCGGACGCCGCGACGTAAACCAGCATGGGCTCCTTGTTGTGGTGCGGCGGTAGAGGTGCGGCGAGTAGCACCTTTTTGAGGTCGCGAGCGCGTCGTCGCCTCCTTGTCCCATCGGAAGGTGGGATTCTTGCGCATCAGCGGTATAGGGGCATCGCCTTTTCGCCCAGGGGGATGAAGCGGCGAGCCGCTACACGCCCGCCAGCTCGGGCGTCGCGAGCACTCGGGTTTGCCGAGCCGGGCGATCGTGTCGATCTTTGTTGGGTTTGCCTCGATTCCTCGTTTGGAAACGACGTACCCTAGCAGTTGCCCGGCGGGTACACCGAAGGTGCACTTGCCTGGGTTGAGCTTTATCTTGTACCTCCGGGTTGGCGAAGGTCTCCGCTAGATCGGCAGTAGATCGCCTTGGCGGCGGATTTTACAACCACGTCGTCGATGTAGACGTGGATGTTGCGGCCAATTTGGCTCGCGAGGCATTCTTGCATGCACCGCTGGTAGGTCGCCCCGGCGTTCTTGAGGCCGAAGGTCATGGCGGTGTAGCAGAAGGCTCCGAATGGCGTGATGAACGCCGTTTCTTCGCCCTCGACACCATTTTGATCTGGTTGTACCCGAGTAGGCGCCGAGGAAACATATGACTCGAGCCCGCGGTGGAGTCGATGATTTGATCGATCCATGGAGGACGAATCTGCCTTTGGGCAAGCGCTGCTCAGGTTTGTGTAGTCGATACACATTCTCCGTGTCCCGTTTTCTTTTCGACCGTGACTGGGTTTGCCACCACTTGAGTATTTGATTGGCGAATGAAGCCGCAGCAGCGGCGCTTCACTTCGGCAATTGCTCGACGGCTCTTCATTGAAGGGCAGAACGACCGCTTGACCGGTCGCACTTTGGGGTCGGCGTTTAATTTGTGCTCACGAGCTCCCTAGGGACACCAGGCATGTCGGAGGGTTTCCATGCGAAGATGTCCCTATTCTCACGAAGGAACTCGATGAGCGCCTTCCTATGCTGGGCTCATGCTCGTCCCGATCGTCACCGGCTGGGGTCGCCTGGGACCAGCTCGACGGTGCGGGTGTGCGTCGTGGCCTCAAAGGTTGAGGGGTTCGCGCCCTCCGAGTTGGGCTTCTTGAGTATTGTGGGGTCGTCGTTGTTGACCCCGCTCGCGTATTTGGCGAGCTCATCGGCGTGACTAGCTTCCGCCGCGATCACGGCGTCGGCGAGTGCGGCTCCTTTGGCCTCGCATTCGGCGGCCATGTCCGGGTCGCCGTTGATGGTGATGACGCCGCACGGCCCGGGGAGCTTCATCGCGTTGTACGCGTAGTGGGGTGCCGCCATGAATTTGGCGAACGCCTGGCGCCCCAGGACGCAATGGTAGGGGCTGTCGAAGGGCACCAGCTCGAAGACGATCCGCTCGGTGCGGAAGTTTGCCGGAGTGCCGAAGGTGACGGGTAGCGTGACCTTGCCGATCGGGTACGCCTTCCGACCGGGGACGATGCCGTGGAACGTGGTGTGGGTTGTCTCGATCATCGATCGCGGGAGCCGCAGTCGCTGAAGGTGTCGAGGTAGAGGATGTTGATGGAGCCGCCGCCCATCGTGGTCTTGGGAGTCGCCGACCTTGGGCTTGACCACCAGGCGACTCGCCCCGGTACTCGGCGCGTGGCGAGTGGTCTTGCCGCTCGGTGATGGGCTGTTCCGACCAGCCAGAACCGGGGACGTCCGTCGTGGCCACCGCTGACGGCGCGGCGCTGGCGATGACCTTCTTCTCGCGCTTCGTGTTGAAGCCGGTGAAGGTGTGGAGCGAGCCGCCACTTTGCCGAATTTTTCCGCCATTTTGGGTCGTTGTCGGTGTCCTCCCGCGTCGTGCCTTCTCGATCTCCCGAGGGTGTGGCGTCGGCGGTGGTGTGCGTGGCGGGCTTTCCTTCCTGCTGTGAAACGCACGGTTGGTTAAGGAGGGCCGCGGATCGAACCTTGGCTTGTTCTTAGTTGCCGCCGTCGCGTCGTTGTCCTCCGTCACGGCGGTAGCTCTTGGGCTCGCGTTATGCGTGCCCGCTGGCGTTAAGTCGACTCGCCCGTCGTCGACGCTTGCCTGTGAGGCGGTGCCGCCAGGCGTAGGTCGACTCGGGCGCCGCTCCGCCGCCCGCGGCGCGTTCTCCCGACTCATCGTCGATGTCTTGGTTGGGGTCTTCCTCGGCGTACCGCTTGGCGATCTCGAGGAGGTCGGGGATGTTGTCGAGTGTTTTGGCGTGTCGCTTGAGCTTGGCGACTAAAGGCTCGTAGCGGCACGATGTCTTGAAGCAATGGATCGCGGTGTCCGGGTGGATGCCGACCGCGTTGTACCAGAGCTCCTGCCACCGTTGAACCCAGTTGCGGGTCGACTCGCGGGGTCCCTGAACGCAGCGTTCCAGGTCCTCGATGGTGGTGGCGCGAGTGTAGGAGCACTCGAAGTGCCTGACGAAGGCGTCTCGCATTTCCTCCCAGGAGTCGATACTGTCCTGGGGGAGCGTGTTGATCCATTGCCTGCACGTCCCCTCCATCATCAGTGGGAGGTAACGGGCGGCGAGTAGGTCAGTGTGGCCCGCGATCCCCATTGCCATGAGGTATGTGTCGAGCCAGACTGCGGGGTCATACGAGGAGTCGTATTTTTCGATCTCCTTTGGCGCCTTGAAGTTTGGCGGGTACTTTTCGCCGCGGATCATTGGTCCGAAGCACTTGGGCCCCAATCGATCGAAGCGACCCATGGGCTCGCCGTCGCGAGTATTTAGGTGTGCCGCAATCGTCGGGCGTGGCGCGCCAGTTTTGGTTGTTGATGATGTGAGTGCGGCGTCGACGGGTTCTCCGTTGGCGGCGGTTGGTCGCCGGCCTGGGATCATTGGTAGAGAGTGCCGCATTCGCGGGTCGTCGTTGGAGCTGCAGTGGCTCCGGCGGCGGGCAATTGAGGGTGTTTGCCGCCGCTGGACGGCCGCTCGAGGCCGCCCTGCTTCCGGAGGAGCGCGAGTACACTCGCCCCTGCGAGTCGGCGCCTGCTTTCTGCTGTTCCACGGCCTTCGCGAGTAGGGCCCTGACGTATTGGATTTGTAAGGCGCCACGGCCGCCGGATGCTGTCGGACGCGCTCGGCTCGCCACGAGGTTGTCCATCGGGTGGAGAACGTGGAAGGCCGTTCGCGTCAGCTTCCCGTGAGGAGACGACTATCCGCGGCTGGTCCCTGGGAGGGGTGCGGTTAGGTGGTGGCGGGGCCCCCATCGCCGTAGATCCTGGCGGGGGTCGGGCGCTTCCGCCGTGGCGCGTCTCGCAGATCGCGCTGGCTATGCGCCGGATCGTTCTCATCGTCGAAATTCAGGCGCGCCGAACGGTGGGGTTCAGCGCGCCCCGATCCGCTGGTGGTAGCGTGACGGTTCTTGCGCCACACCGCTCGAGGCGAAATTTTTCGCCGGGCGTGCTCCTTGCGTCTTGCCTCCGCCAGCGGAGTTCTCGACCTCCGCTGCCGTAGCGTTGGGAGGATCGGGTGGAGAAAGGGTCCTCCGGCGGATCGGGCGCCGGTGGCCATGTAGGTCGCAGCGGCGACCGTCCCGTCGTGGAGGTCGGCGGAGTTTTCCGACCCGAGTCAAGTCGAAGATCCCGAGGATGGAAGGGTCCTCAAGTCTCCGCTGGAGACCGAGTGATGGAGCCAGGACGAGGCCGCGGTGATGGATCCGCGAGTGACGCCGGGATCGCCGAGTCGGCGTCGTCGGTGAGGGCCGCATCTCCCGCGGCCGCTGGGTTTTCGGCCACGTTGCTGTGGGCCGAGTCGTACTCGGAGGCGCGGCGGTGGATCGTGCGGATCTGGCTCTCGGAGAGCCGATCAGGGTGGCGATTTCGCGGATGCGAGCCGAGTCCTCCGAGGTGATGGCGTCGGTGAAGCCGAAGAGGCTGATCGTGCCGATGGCGGGATCACGCCAGGCGTGACGGGTCGCCGCCGGACGTAGCTGCTCGGCAAGATCTGGAGCATCTCGCCGATCGCTATCATGCGGCCGGTGGCGCACCGCCTCGCTGATGGGCAGATTGGATCTCGCCGCAGTAACACCGCCAGACCGCCAGGCCCCACGGTGGCGCCACTGCCGAGGGAATGACCACGGCAGATGCCGCAATCGGCAGCGGTAGTAGAACGAGGGCAAGGGCGGCCAGCCATTCTGCGGAGATGAGGGCGGAGACTGTGGTTTTACCAGTTCGCCCCGGAGGGTAAAGACCTACTCCTGCTAGATTGTATTATGGGGGTGAGTACAATGGGCGAACTCGGCGACTAGGCGGCGAGTTGCTTGGGTGAATGAGGGAACGTATCTCTACTCGTCCCTCAGGGAGGTTTATATAGGCTCACCTCCCCTAGGGTTTACATATCTCAACCGATTCGGTTACAGCTTTGCCAGCACGCTAAGTCAAACCGACTGGGCCTATCTACTCGCCTGGGCCTTTGACCTCCAGTCGCCTGGTGCCTTGATGGGCTTCGATCCACTCGCCGTTCTGCAGGCCCACTCGCCATCCCTTGGGCCAGTCGGAAACGTCCCGCTGAGGATACCCCAGTAGGCATATCCCCATCAGTATGAATTCTTTGAACACCATTATTGTTAATGCTATGAAAACGTCTAAGCTTGGGAAGTTAGTTTTTATGAAAATGATATTTTTAGCTCCCCAGCTTTGGAGGAGAAAATTTGTTATGATGATACTATACCTCCAATATATGATGATTACAATGATGAATATGATATTTTTAGTCCACCTGATTTAGAGGAGAAAATTTTCTACGATGATACTATACCTCCAATATATGATGATTACAATGATGAATATGATATTTTCAGTCCACCTACTATTCAGGAGAAAATTAATTATGATTACAATATGCCTCCTATATTTGATGATTATGGTGATGAGAATAATAATGATAGCTATTTTGTTGAATTTGCTCCCACTACAATTAATAAGAATGACTATACTTATGTGGAGAGTAATAATTATTATATGCATGTGCCTCGTGATAAGAATGTTTTATTTGATAGTTATATTGTTAATTTTATTCATGATGCTACTGAAAGTTATTATGAGAGAGGGAAACATGGTTTTATGCATCTCAACAATATTAAGTTTCCCCTCTTTATGTTGAAAATTTTGAAGTTGCACTTGTTTTGCTTTTCTATGCTTGTTGCTTTGTGCTTTCATGACTTGTTTCTTTACAAGATTATTTTTCATAGGAAGTGGGTAAGACTTAAATTTGTTTAATATTTGCTTCTTGATGCTCTCTTTTACTTCAAATTCATATTTCTTATGTGAGCATCATCGAAATTATCTTGCCTATCTTAATGGCTATAAAGAAAGAGCTTTTGGGAGACAACCCATTATATTTTTGCTTTCAGTTTATTTTTGTTTTGTTGAGTCTTGGAAGTTGTTGCCTCTATAATAACCTCTCCTTATCCTTTTTGTGTGGTTTTTGTGCCAAGAATAACCTCTAATGAGAGAGAAGTAAGATTTGGGGAAGTTGTTGTCCTGAAACAGATTTTTGTGCTTCACTATAAACAATCGTGAAAAATCCCAGTACGTTGGATTGAGCTGTAATTTTCTGTGCGTATGCCCCAGGTTATTATCCAACTTTAATTAGTTTTGCACTTTTCGATTTGAGCAACAAAAGATTTTCTAAAAAATCGGTCTTTACCTGCTGGTCTGTTTTGACAAATTTCTGCCATTATTTGCATTTGCCTCTTAATCGATTTCTTTTTGAGTTCTCTTTGATCACTTGAGCTTTTAAAAGGAATTTCTATAGTATCTTGTGTTTTAATGGAAATTTTACTTGTGTTTAAACTAAACCCAAAGGGTTATTATCTTGAATACACTAATGTTGCTAATGAAGATTGTGTGAAGTTTTGTATGAAGGAAGTTTTCAAGTGTAGGGAAAGCATGATGTGATGATTTGAAGTATGGACAAAAGATCAAGCTTGGGGATGCTACCCGTGTCACCCCAATAAATATTCAAGAGGTACAAGCGTCAAATCTTGGGGATGCCCAAGGCATCCCCTTCTTCATCAATAAAATTCCCATGTCTTCTTTCAAAACACTATATTTTTTGCTTCATGCACTATATGTTGTTTTTGGAGCGTCTTTGTTTTTGTTTTTAGGTTTCTTTTGCTTATTTTTTGCAATAAGTTGGTTGGATCACAACACACTTCTTTTGGAGAGAGACACACTTCGTTTTCATTGTTTAGAACACTTTAGTTTTCACTCTTATTGTTTTGTGAGTGTTCTCTTTTGCTAGCACTGCGTTTAGCTTTTGTTTTCTCATGCTTTATGCTTAGAACTTTTTAGTTCTTCTTTGTAAATTTGTGAGACAAGCTCATTGGTCTTTATTGATTATTATTTTTGTGAGTTTTTTCAAATACGTCGATTGGTGTTGGAAAATAGTAGAAAGTTTCATGCTTATAGTGGTACAAAAGTAAGCTTGTTTTGACTGTGACTTAATGTCATGTTAGATGTTGCTTTGACCGTATGATTAGTGATTATTGTTGTAGCATGACTTGTTCCAAACAATTGAGATGGATTAATATGCCATGAAAGAATCATGCATTGTTTAGCATACAAAATCATAGTATTGTGGTATTCTCCTTTGATGCTTTATTAGGGTTGACTTGGCACATGCTTATTGACGAGGTTTAATCTCGTTAATGCCCATTGTTATGAGCTTGGGTTTTGGAGAAGACGGGGATGCTGGAGATCGCGGAACGGTTAGCAAACAAGCAACGCGGGGACACGAGGTTTACCCAGGTTCAGGCCCTCGGAGGGAAAACCCTACTCCTGCTTGTCTGCTCTTGATTACGGTGGACCGAAAGTTACAGGGGTGCGCAGATGCAATTTGGCGTGGAGGTGTGTATGCGGTGGTACGCGAGGTGCCCTTCTCATTGTGCCCTCCTAGCCTTTATATAGAGATAGGCAGGTCCTAGGAACATATCGAGTCGGTTACAGGTTTAGGGTTTGCCCCTTTGAATATTTATCTAATCTAGTCTTGCTCTCCAAGGATCTGAAGACGTCATGGGCTTGGGCCACCCAAAAGTCTTCATGGGCCATGTATATTCCCGTGGGCCTTCCTTGGGTTGGACCAGGTATGCTAAGGTCGTGTATTCATGGGGTATAACCATGTCAGTAGCCCTCGAGTGTTCAGTCGAATCGTAGATTCGGCTGAGGACTCTTCAACCTTTTGGGTGCATCTGTCTTCTATTCATCAGAGAATGATTTTAGTGTGTAGGGATTGTTGATGCGCGTGCCTGACTCTCCTGACGGATCAGGGCCAGTTAACTATCTTAGGACAAAACAACACGATCTTCTTTAGATTCGAGTCCCTCGACTCAAACCCGGAACAAATGTTGGAGTAATTCAACTCAGGCCATTGAGGACTTACATGAGTAGAATTCCAATAATTTTCGAATGATGTACCCAACGCGTCCGTCGGGATTTTCATCGCGCCTGCTGGAACGGATTATTACTAGCAGAGCGCAGTCGTGTGCCTTGCCAGGCCATCAGATGGTATTTGTAGGTATTATCTTTGCGTCGCAGACACAACATCCGAAATTTTATCACCACAGAGGTGTTTCGGGTGGCCAAGGAGGATGTTTACTCACTTAGCGTTGGCTGGGGCAGAGTTGCCGAAAAGTTTTTGCATGCTGATCCGAAGGATCGCACTCGAATATTTCATAGGGTGCGTGACCAGCTCTCCCTATGGGAGTATCCCTCGAGTGTCTGTTCGAGTCGTAGACTCGAGCAGTGACTTTAATTCAGTCGTTGTTGACTTTAGGTCCGTAGGACACAAATTTTTCGGATGCTTGAATCCATCCTCCCTATGAGAGTAGCCCCCGAGTCCGTATTGGAGTCATAGACTCGACGTAGGACTCGGAGAATAGTTCAACGGTGTAGTACCTTTGTCATACTTCTGGTGCGCGGCCAGCGCTCCTGATAGGAGTAGCCCCCGAGTAGTTACTCGAATCGTAGATTCGAGTGAGTACTTTAGCTGTGTATTCGAAGATTTGTAACCGTTGATAGTATAGCTTTGATGACGTCAGTGCTGACGATCGGTGACCTCAAGCGTCTACGGCGCTAGAGGGGACGTGACTGGGCAAACATGGGTCCCACCTTCTGACTTTGAATTGACTGGTCACGCGCGACGTGGAGATAATTACGGCGTCACCTCGGTTTCCGTGCATAGTGGACGGCGTGGTCGCGACGGTTCGTTGTTGTGCTGACGTGGACGGTTGGATTTGGATGCTGGCTCTAGGGCTTCCTGATGAACGGTCCTTGTTTATCGTCTTCGTCCTTATAATCTTGTGGGGAAAACTTTGTTTGTTTTCACCACAGCCATTCGTGTTTCACCGCTTCCACTTTCTTGAGCTTTTCTCGCCGCGCCCCCGAGATTGTGTTCACCATGTGTCGCGGGTGCCGCGGCAAGTGAAGGCTTCCTTGGCGTCAATTCTGCACGTAATGTTTCCCCTGGATTAGGCACCATCAACCCTCTGGGGCTTGCTGGCGAAGTTTTGAGATGTGCATCATGTCAGGGAGCTGGTGCGGCATCAGTTGGTTGCTGGGGTGAAGGCTGCGCTTTCCCTCATGCGGTTGCATCGTCCTGATGTAGATCTTGCTGCTGTTGCGGCTGGGCTGCCTCTTCGGCCAGATGGTGGTATGTGGGACATGCGTCCGCACTATGCGGCTGTAAGGCAGTATGTCGAACAAGTTGTAGATCTCTTTGAGCATCGTGCGCAGGTGATTCTTCAGAATAGGTAGGACCTATAAAAAAGATAGATGTAAAATGTGTATGTATTCGACTGGTCGTGTTATGCCCCTTGCTGTAAAGGTTGATTGTTTTTAGCACGTGGTGCTTTGTTTGTATGTGTGGCCTTTTCGTTAGCCTGATGTAATCAACTACTTAGGTGTACACGTGTTATCCTCAGCCGACGAAGTCTTGAGGTGAGGGGAGCCCCCGAGTGTGTTGTAACATGAAGAAAATGCGAATAAGAGATAAATTTTTGGGGCAAGACACTTAGCTTTATTCATATCGTAATGAGGAGGTACATTGTTCGGCTGAATAGCCTTATTGAAAGTAAAAGGAGGGGGTAGCTAGGGGTAGAAGAATCGCAATTGTGCGACGTTCCATGGGTTGGAGTATGCGACTCCAGACTCCACATGCTTGAGGCGATAGGCGCCACCTGGGATGACTTCGGTGACGACGTAGGGTCCTTCCCAGGGTGACTCGAGCTTCTTCGGTCGCTCTTGATAGAGTCGTAAGACTAGGTCTCCTTCGACGAAGGACCTTGGACGCAGCCGGCGGCTGTGATAGTTGCGTAGGCTCTGTTGATAGACCGCCGATCGAGCCGCGGCTATGTCGTGTTCCTCGTCAAGTGTGTCGACAGCGTCTTCAAGTGCGGCCGTCGATTCGGCTTCGCCGTAGCCACGACCCGTGGGGCCTTGTGGTGTACTTCTGCAGGCCACACGGCTTCGTCTCCGTGCACCATGAAGAAAGGTGTGTAGCCGGTTGAGCTATTTGGCGTTGTGCGCAGGCTCCAAAGGACAGAGGGTAGCTCTTCTGGCTAGGCTCCCGCAAGTCGCTGAAGTGGGCTCATCAGGCATTTCTTGATGCCGCCGCCGACGAGGCCGTTGGCCTTTTCGACCTGCCCGTTCGTTTGTGGGTGCGCCAATGAGGCGTATGTTATGTTGATCCCGAGGCCTTCGCAGAAGTCCTGGAATTCTTTGGAGATGAAGTTCGACCTGTTGTTGGTGATGATGCTGTGCGGTACCCCGAACCTGTAGACTATGGATTCGAAGAATTTCACGGCCATTTTGCCCTTTTGATTAGTAACGGGCATGGCCTCGATCCACTTGGTGAATTTGTCGACTGCGACCAGGAGATAGACGTGGACTCCTTTCGAGGACTTGGGCAGTTTGCCGATCATGTCGAGGCCCCATTGGGCGAAGGGTCAGGCCAAAGGTATGGGCCTGAGCTCCGATCCTGGTGCGTGCGGTTTATCTGCGAACCTCTAGCACCCGTTGCATCTTCGGACGATTTACTTGGCATTGTTCATGGCCATTGGCCAGTAGAACCCATCTCGTAGAGCTTTGGCGACAAGGGCGCGGCTGCCCGCGTGATGGCCGCAGATGCCCTCGTGGATGTCTTCGAGAATAGTTTTGCCGTCACCGATGGTGACGCACCTTTGGAGTACACCCGAAATGCTGCGCTTGTACTTCTCGCCATTGATGATGGTGAAGGCCTTGGACCGGCGAGATATGCGTCGGGCACCTGACGGGTCATCAGGCAGTTCCCTGTCTATCAGGTATCGGAGATATGGATGTGTCCATGTTTCTTCGACTGCCATGACCTGCATCAGGTTGACCACTGCGACCTCTGTGTCGAGTTTTTATGGTCCTTCGGGTAGCGCAGCCCCCGAGTGGTCTGCCTCTTCGGGTGATCCCTTGGGGAATTTCCTTTTGATGGATGGCACGCAGATCTATTCGAGGAACACCCCTGGTGGCACCCGTGCACAGGTGGAGCCGATGTTGGCGAGTCTGTCGGCCTCTTCGTTGCTTTCCCTTCCAACGCGTCGAATCTCGCAGCCGTCGAAGTCTCCTTCGAGTGAGTTGTAGATTGCGCGGTACGCAATCATGTTGGCGGCGTGCGCGTCGCACTCGTTCATCGTCTGCTGGACGACGAGATTTGAGTCGCCGTAGATGACTAGGCGCGTTGCGCCGCAGATCTTGGCCATCCTCATGCCGTGGATGAGGGCCTCTTATTCGGCTTCGTTATTGGAAGCCCGAAATTTCATCCAGAGGACGTACTTCATCTTGTCGCCCTGCGAGGATGTTAGGATGACCCCAGCTCTTGCTCCTGCCTCGCGCTTGGAGCCGTCGAAGTGCATCGTCCATGACTGTGTCATGTCCGGGGTATCTGGCAGCTGCAGTTCCATCCAATGGACGATGAATTCTGGAAGGACCTGGGACTTGATCGCATGGCGCTTCTCATAGACTATGTCTATAGGTGACAGCTCGATGCCTCACAGGGCCACGCGTCCTGTGGCCTCCGGGTTGTTCAGGATGCTGTTCAGGGGTGCTTCGTTGACGACCATCACCTGATGCTCCTGGAAGTAGTGGCTCATCCGACGAGTCGTCATGAACACGCCGTAGGCGAGTTTTTGGTAGTGAGGATACCTCTGCTTTGTCGGCGTCAATACCTCGTTGAGGTAGTAGATTGGGCGTTGGACCCCATGGGTCTTTCCATCTTCGGGTCGTTCGACCACGAGCACGGTGCTTACCACCTGGTGTGTAGCTGCTATGTATAGCATTAGAGGCCCGTGCTCCTTTGGCGTGACCAAGACGGGCGAGGTGGAGAGCAGCCGCTTCAGATATTCAAATGCGCCGTCCGCTTCGGGCGTCCACTCGAATTTGTCTGCCTTGCGTAGCAGCTAATAGAAAGGCAAGGATTTTTCGCCCGTGCAGCTGATGAACTGCTCAACGCTGCGATTCGCCCAGCGAGCTGGTAGACGCCTTTGAGGTTCTTCGGTTTTTCCATGGCCATTATGGCTCGAATTTTCTTCGGGTTCTCCTCGATCCCTCGCTGGGAGATGAAGTAGACGAGCAGTTGGCCAGATGGGACGCCGAAAGCGCACTTTTCTGGGTTTAGCTTGATCTTGTATCGATCAAGGTTGTCAAACGTCTCGCAGAGATCATCGATCAGTGTCTTGGCCTCCCTTGTTTTGATTACTATGTCATCGACATAGACTTGTATGTTGTGGTCGATCTGGTTCTTCAGGCATGCATGCATGCATCGCTGGTACATGGCACCTGTGTTCTTCAGCCCGAAGGGCATTGTGTTGTATCAGAACACTCTGAACGGCATGATGAACGCCATTTTATCCTGATCTTCGACCTTCCGCCGAATCTGATTGTAGCCTTCAGTCGAATCGATGATCTGATCGATCTGAGGAAGAGGGAAGTGATCCTTCGGGCAGTGCTTGTTCAGCGATGTGAAGTCCACGCACATCCGTAGGATGTTTGTGTCCTTTTTAGAGACCATCACGTTGTTGGCTAGCCACTCGCTATCCTTGATCTCTGTAACACCCTCAGAATCGGCCCTATGCAAGTTTTAGCGAAACCCGCCAAACCCGCATAGAAACGATTCAAAGGTGCTCACCAGGCACTTTCGTGCGGGTGGAAAACGAAGTAATAACATTACACAACAGTCCTCGATGGGACCCACAGAACATATATATATACAACAGCGACTCCATGAGTCAAGAATACAGATATAACATACAAAGATCCAAATCACCTTGAAAATGATAGAGCGTCCAACTACGGACAAGATGCAAATGGGGCTAAGAGCCCTGAAGAATAACCAATGGCGTCCATAACCCTGCCTGTGCCGGAAGGGTAACCCCTGCTAACGACGTCGATCTCAAAACCTGCTTAAACAAAAGGTGCCGCAAAGGGCAAAGGAAAAGAGGCGTCGATCGAGGCCGACACGGCGAGGCTAGAATTCGGCGGTCCTCGCCTACATAGGTATGGTGGACTGAGCGGCAGCGCGGCATGCACTAAACAACCTATAGAGACTCGATACAACTGACGGCTATCAGAGAGGGGTAAGAAAGACCTATTCGGAACCAACCAGGTGCTACCATCAAACAAACCCATCCTGGTATTTCCCCCTCGAGACCAAACGAGGAAGTCAACCGAGGAACTCACACCGTTGGCAGTTTTATTTACTCAGTTATCGTTGCAGCTATTACTAGTCAAGTATAGATAGTCATCCTGATGTAATAAGCAGTGGGCAATTTTAGTTAACCATTCCGTTGTAGTTGCGGCACTTACTAGTCAAATACAATTAGCATGAGATAACCCAAAACCCAGCAGTTGTTGGTACTTTTAATTAGCCATTCCGTTGTAGTGAAGCTGATTACTAGTCATATCGGATACCAGTCAAATTATAACAGTAAACTTTAGTTATAGTTGTCTATGATCAAGCACTGTGCTCCAAGTCGTCCATAACCGCGAACACGGCTTCTCGAAAAGATTTAACCCTGAAGGGGTGCACCAAAGTATCCACAAGCACTTCGACCCTTTTGCGGATCGTTAACATACACCCATCGGTATGTCGGCGGGCCTAAGTCATGACGTTCGGACCCAAAGCAAGCACGGGGCCACCCACTAAGTCTACCCGCGAAAGTCGGCCGGTCTCGAGACGGACTTAGGGTTTGGGTAGACGGTGAACGATCGGGGACCCAAAGCGGGCTTGTCGACACCGCGAAAACGTGTCCCGATCCTAAACAGTACAGTGTGCTCCTCGCACAATCGTAAATAAATCAGTAGCATGGCAGAAGTACAGGATAGTAAATAAAACCTCAAACTAGTTTGTGGCCCCCAGTACAA
This sequence comes from Avena longiglumis, assembly GCA_030063025.1. Classification (NCBI taxonomy): domain Eukaryota; kingdom Viridiplantae; phylum Streptophyta; class Magnoliopsida; order Poales; family Poaceae; genus Avena; species Avena longiglumis. Next base: position 142,178,169 of record CP125974.1, read on the forward strand.
TACTTTGAAATCAGGTACTAATCAATGGGGGGCCCATATCTCCCCACCTGTGGTTAGCGCGCTCGATCTCGGAACAGGTGTCAAGAACTCGGGGTCCTACGGGACACAAGTGGGCGGTCGGAAACCAAATATTATCTATCACCCACCGGTGCCTCTGCATTTACCTACTTCAATTTTAGTTATTAAACAATAATTAAATTAAACGATAATTAAAGCCATGATCATCTCCAACATAAAGCATATGGCAGTCTTCCAACAACTGAGGTACTTGACGACACGCAACAGCACTTGAGCAAGCGACTACGACACGCAAGTCCAACTATCTACCAAACAACAGGTAATAGGATGTGTCCAAGGCAATATAAGGCTGCAAGGGATATCACGGGTACGAAAAACTAGAGCATCGCAAAACAGATAGCAATAGATCAACAGGAGGGAATAAATACTATAAAAGTAAGATAGGTAGAAAGGGGGAGATGCTCGCCTGGAAACATTGCCGAAGGTTCATCCGAAGATCGGGGCGAAGCTCACATCAACTCAACGGCCTTATCCGCGAAGAAGCAAAACGCTAGAATAAACACCGGATGCAATATTTAATACTACGGCAAAAGATCGGGCATGATGCATGTATGATGTATGGCATGGTAAATATGCGGTGCAATTAGGCCATATTAAGCGGAACCGGGGTCCCGACAATTAATTAATAGGTTCAAGTTGTTTAGCTACCCCACAATTAATGTTGTAATAACATGGCAAAAGATAGCACCGGTTCGCTACACCAATTTAAATGAGGCCAATATAAGACTAGATTTGCCCGCATATGAGCCCCATATTTAATTATGAGGTGAATCGGCATAAGGCCCCCAAACCACACAAATATGCATGCGAGATGAATGATTAATATGCAACAGGTTTTATATTTAGCATTTATAAAATAGGGGCTCGGGAAAAGGTTCACACATTAGGGGGTCTCGACGAACTTGGGGTTCCGGGGTCCGACAGGGTTCGACGGGGCCGGTGAGGTTCAGATACAAGATGGAGAGCTTAGCGTGTCGGGACGGAGAACTTGGTTACAAGCGGTCGACCTTGTCGTCGATGGCGGACTTGAATGAATCGGGTACCGGTGGTCTTCGGGTCCGTGTAAACGGTCATGGCGCTCAAGGTGGAGAACTTGGCGTGCCGTGTAAGCGATCTTGGCGTTCTTCAGGTTCGGGTCTTGGCGTCCGAGAGGAAGAACTTGGCGTTCTGCGTCGGTGTCCTTACCGTCCGGGTTCTCGAGCATCGCATCCGGGAAGGAGTACTTGGCGTTCCGGGGAGATCTTGATTCGGCTTCGGCACATGGTACATGCTTCTCGGAAGATCTTTGCGTTCCATGACGATGATCTTCGGATCCACGGTCTCGGGGTCCCGGGGTGGAGGTCTTGGCGTCCCGATGGATCGGCCTCCGAGTATGGTGTCTATCTTCGGGTACCGCGGGTTGTCGAAGGGAATATCTTGTCGACATGGTGGCTCCGGGACAATCTTACATAGAGCATCTAGTGGTTTGCACCGTTCCCGTCTGTGTCCTGCTTGCATACGACGAGATAACCAGCAAGGAAAAGGGCCCCAGGTGTGGCATCCCGCAAAACCACTACTAGAAAATCGCGTTGAATTTGCGCATTGCATCGTCATCATCATGCATTGTTTGCATAAAACTATGTTCGCAAAGCCCGTTTTGTTTTCTAAACGCCCCCTCTTTATTCAAACATCAAAACCGGGTCCCCGGATTATTTTGTTTTGTCCGTTGTCAGTTTGCAAAAACGCTGATTGAAATAATAATTTAATTAATTATTTTAGCGGGGGCAGTCGAACGGGCCGGTTCGACCCGAACGACCACCCCCAGGATTTTTAAATCGGTCCACCTGAACACCCCAGACAAAACCTACAGCTACCAGTTAATCTACCCTCTCTCCCCCTCCACATCACTCCACCCAATCAGTATGCGCCACCTCACCTCCTCCCTCTCCCTCACCCACTCACACGCCGCCACGTCACCCCCTCACCCCCACTCCCTCTCTCCACCTCTCTCTCTCAACCACACATCCCAACCCACCACACACACCCCACGCACACGCAGCCGGCATGCTGCAGCCGCCCCACCTCCAGAGCCCCGTGGCTCCCCACCCGTCCCACTGGCGCCACCAACCCCTGCCCCAGACCCGCTTCTCACCCCTTCCCAACCTCCCGCCTCGTCCCACCGGCGCCAAGGCCGCCTCCGCCTCTCCTCTCCACCCTCGCCCAGGCTGCCTCCGAGCCGTGCCGCCCTCCGCCACGCTCGCTCGCCGCTGAACCCCTCGCTCGCCTCCATCCACGCCTCGCGAGCAGCCGCCGCAAGCACGCCGCCCGCCGCAGGTCCCCGCTGGCCCTTCCTCCGCCTCCTCGCCTGCGTCTCGGCAACCACTGCTGCCGAGCCTCCTGCGCCCTCCTCCGCCCGTGCCGCCCGAGCTCCTCCAATGACAAGCCGTCTCTTCGCCTCCGCTGCCGCCTCCTCGCGGCCTCGCCATGCCGCCACCGCCCACCGTCCTTTGAGCTCCGCCGCCAGCCCCATCTCCGCCCGCCCGCCTCCGGCAGCACCGCCGCCGCCACCTCCAGCCGCTGCCGCCTGCTCCTCCGGTGGCGCCTCGCCGGCGTCGACCTCGCCTCGGGCCAAGACCGCCGCCCTCCACGACCTACCCGCGGCCCCTGCGCCTCTCCAGCGCTGCGACCCGTCGCTCCGCGCTCCCCTCGGCGTGGCCCGCCCGGCGCCCCTCCCAAGCACCGCCGAGCTCGCCATCCTCCAGTAGCGCCTACCCGTGAGGACCTCAGCGCCGCCCACCTCGCCGAGCTCAGACCGGCACCGTGGCCTCGAATCGAGAGTTTGACACGATATCGCCCGTCGCCGGATGCGACAAGACGAAAAATGCTCCAAGAATGTATGCGGGTCTGTCCGATTGATGACCAGGACGGACCCGAAGACCACTGACAAGATCTCCGGCCTGGACTCCAAGATCTGCCTCCCGGACATCGAGCGCCAAGATCGCCTCACGGATTCGATGACCGAAGGATTTTTGCACGGACGCCAAGTACTCCGACACGGACCCGAGGTCCCGAGGGCCTCCTTCCTGGATCCCGAAAACCGAAACCGTGGAACCGACAAAACCGACCACACCGACGCCATGATCTCCCTCACGGAATTTGAAGACCGTTCCGATTCCTCGAACCCCTCCGAGCCGCTAAAATCGCCATGGAACGACAAGTGCGTCGCTCCGGAGCCGCCAAGACCGTCGTGGAACGACAAGTTCTTCACCCCGGATGCCGAGACCGACTCGATGGCGCGGGCCCGACGAGACCCTCGCAACGGCAAGATCGACCCCGTGGGACCGACAAGACCTTCGCGACAACAAGAACGGCACCGACCAAAAACAAACCCGATGCGCCCCGGACACCGAGACCCCGACGCGACAAGTGCTTCGTCCCGAACGCCATGACCGACAACATGACCCGAAGACCACGGATGCGCCAAGATCTACCCCGTAATCCGAGAACGACCCCGGAGCCCGAGAACGCCCCGTCGAACCCTGGACCCCGAGACCGGACCCCGAATGTGGCATCCCGCAAAACCACTACTAGAAAATCGCGTTGAATTTGTGCATTGCATCGTCATCTTCATGCATTGTTTGCATAAAACTATTTCGCAAAGCCCGTTTTGTTTTCTAAAACGCCCCACCTTTGTTCTAATGCAAACCCCGGATTATTTTGTTTTGTTGCTATCAGGTTGCAAACGGTCCACCAGACAATCCTAAAGCTACCCGAAAACCTACCCACACCCGCTGGCCACATCACCCCATCCAATGGTTAGTCGCCACCTCGCCCTCTCCCTCTCCTCCACCACTCCCTAGCTGCCACGTGGCCTAGCACTCAACCACCCCCACCCTGCCAGCACACCCCTCCCTCACATGCACTCACGCTCACACACAAGCACACAGCCACACTCGCGCGGCCCCACCTGCCGCGTCCAGCGCTTCCCCCTGGCCCACCTGGCCCCAGCCCCACGCCCCCTGTTCCTCTTCCCCCGCAGCACCCTCCTCTCCCCTGCTACCTTCCTTCCGCAGCAGCCCACCCCGCGCTCCCCTGTTTCTCTCCTTCCTCCCTCCTCTCCTTCCCCTTCTCCGGCGTTCCCCCCCCGCCGCCAAGCCGCGGCCGCCGCTCGCGGGACCCTCTGCTCGCCTTCTCCCTCCGTCCGCGCCACCGCATCCACCTCTCCCGCCGTGCTCCTCCCGCCTCGAGCCGGCGCCCGCGTGGCTCCGCCCGCGCCTCCGTCCCGCTCGCTCCGCTGCCTCGGCCTCAGCTGCCGCCGCCCGCCTTCATCTCCGCCGCCGTGAACCCTCCTGCGCCCGCTTCGTCATGACGACGGCCCTCGCCGCCGCTGCCGCTGGACCGCGACCCTCTCGCTGCGCCCGCCTCCCGGGGTCCATGCGCCCGTCTGCCCGCCGCCCGGCGCTGCCTCAGCCGCCCGCCTCGGCCCCACAAGGCGCCGCTGGCTCCCACAGCGCCTCCTCGCTCTGGCCCTGCCACCTCCCCGGGCTGCAGCGCGGCCCCGACGCCTGCCGCCTCGACCCCGCAAGCCGCTGCGAGCGCCCTCCTCGCTGGGTCTTTTCGTCCTCGTGGCTCGTCGGCAGGCCACGTGGCCCTACCCGCTCTCTGCTGCCGTCATCTCTCGTTCATATCAGCTCGAGTTTATCCTGTGCTTGTGTTTGGATGTGTCCTGGGGGTGTCCTGCTATGAGACTAGTTGAATAAAACCTGTAGTAACCAGAACAGTTGAGTTGTGTCTGCTTCCTGCTGCAAGTGTACTTTTGCATCACGTCGTCGCGTCAAGTATCGAACATTATTTCGCCAAGATCTTCCGAAGGCCCCGATATCGAAACAAGATCGCCATCGACATTGGAGCCGCAACCCCAAGATCGGCCACAAAGGAACCAAAGACCCCGGTGCGACAAGTACTTCTTCCCGGATCGAATGCTCGAGAACCCGGACGCCAAGATTGCCACGAGAACGCTCCCGAGCGCTAACACCGCCTCGATGGCGCGAGCCCGACAAGACCCTCGCCACGGCAAGACCGACCCCGTGGAACCGACAAGACCTACGCGACGACAAGAACGGCAGCGACCAGGAGAATCCGTTGCGCCCCCGGCGCCGAACCAAGTCCTGCTTCCCGGATGCCGAGGTCACCGACACAGGACAACAAGATCTACCCCCGCTAACCGAGAACGCTCCCGTGGAGGCCGCACCCGTCGAACCCTGGACCCCGAGACCAACCCCGAACCCCGGAACCCCAAGTTCGTCGAGACCCCTCGATGTGTGACCCCTTTTCCTTGAGCCCTATTTTATAAATGAAATAACAACTTGATGCATATTAATTGTTCATCTCGCATGCATATTTGTGTGGTTTGGGGGCCTTATGCCGATTCACCTTATAATTAAATATGGGGCCCATATGCGGGCAAATCTAGTCTCATATCGGCCTCATTTAAACTGGTGCAGCGAACCGGTATCTTATCTTGCCTTGTTAAAACAACATTTAAATTGCGGGGTTCTAAACAACTTGAACCATATAATTAATTGTCGGAACCCGGTTTCCGCTTAATATGACCTAATTGCATCGCACCTTGCCATGTCATGCATCATACATGCATCATGCCGATCTTCTGCCGTTGTATTAAGTAGTGCATCCGGTGTTTCTTCTAGTGTTTTGGTTCTTCGCGGATAAGGCCGTTGAGTTGATGTGAGCTTCGCCCCGATCTTCGGTTGAACCCTTCGACAATGTTTTCAGGCGAGCATCTCCCCATTTCTACCTATCTTACTTTTATAGTATTTATTCCCTCCTGTTGATCTATTGCTATCTGTGTTGCGATGCTTTAGCTTCGCACTGTGATATCCCCGCAGCCTTATATTGCCATGGCCACCTCCTATTACCTGTTGTTTTGTAGATAGCTGGACTTGCGCGTCGTAGTAGCTTGCTCAAGTGCTGTTGAGTGTCGTCAAGTGCCACAGTTGTTGATGTATTGCCGCATGTTGTTGTTGGAGATGGCCCTAGTTTTACTTATCGTTCACTTTAATTCTGTTTAACAACTAAAATTGAAGTAAGCAGAGGCATCGTGGGTGATAGATAATATTTGGTTTCCGAACGCCCACTTGTGTCCCGTGGACCCCGAGTACTTGATACTGTTCCTTGATTTATCGCGCTATCCACATCCGGGAGGTATATGGGACCCCCGAGCGAGCTTGATTCAGTCTTATTTCTTGGGGCCACAAACTAGTTTGAGGTTTTATTTACGATCCTGTACTTATGCCATGCTACTTATGTATTTAAATTGTGCGACAGATAGCACACTGTACTGTTTAGGTCAGCGGAGTGATTACGCGGTATCGACACCCCGAGTTTTCGGGTTCCCAGTCGCTTACAGCCATTGACGCAAACCTTGAGTCCGTCTCGAAGCTAGCTTACTGCTATGGTCTACTCAATGGGTGGCCCCTGAAATATTTCAATCCTGTGATTGTTCAATGTGAAAGCCTCGTTGGGTTTTGAGTTGGTTTTTCCGAGGTTGATCGAGCGTGTGTTGCTATTGGTGCACCCCCGCCGGTAAAACTTTCTCAAAGCCGTGTCATGGATATGGACGACTTGGAGCAAGATCTCGATCATAGACAAGCATAACTAAAGTTTATTGCTATAAATTTGACTTTATAATGACTAGTAATCAGCTTCACTATAATGGAATGGCTAACTAAAACTGCCAACAATTGCTTTTTTGGGTCGTCGCCAGCGACCATTGTACCTGACTAGTAAGTGTTGCAACTACAACGGAATGGCTGAATAAAAGTACCAACAACTGATGGGTCTTGGGTTTATACCATGCTATCTGTGTCGATTAGTAATCACGCAACTACCACGGAATGAATAACTAAAAGGGCCCATCGCTTTTTATCGGGACAATTATCTATACCGACTAGTAATTGCTGCAACGATAATCAATAAATAAAGCGCCAACCGTGTGAGTTCTCGGTTGACTTCCTCGTTTGGTCTCGAGGGGAAACCGGGATGGGTTTGTTTGGTGTTAGCTTGTTGGATCCGGATAGGTCATTCTTACCCTCTCGACCGCCGCCATTGTATCGAGTCTCTATAGGTTGTTTAGTGCATCTGCCGCCGCTTGATCCACCATACCTATGTAGGCGAGGACCGCCAATTCTAGCCTCGCCGCAGTCTTGGCCTCGATCTTGACGCCTTCTTTTTCCTTTTCCCTTTGTCGGCACCCTTTTGTTTAAGCAGGTTTTGAGAACGACGTTAGCGAGGTTACCCTTCCGCTTGGCACGGCAGGGTTATGGACGCCATTGGTTATTCTTGTGGCTCTTAGCCTCATTTGCATCTTGTCCGTAGCTGGACGCTCTATCGCTTTTCAAGGTGATTTGGATCTTTGTATATTATATACGTATTCTTGACTCTTTGAGTCGTTATATATATCTCTGCTCGTGGGTCCCATCGAGGACTGTTGTGTAATGTTATTACTTGCTTTCCACCATTGCGAAAGTGCTGGGGCACCTTTGAATCGTTTCTATGCGGGTTTGGTGAATTTTGCTCAAACTTGCATAGGTCCGATTCTGAGGGTGTTACAGAGTGGTATCAGAGCTCAGCAGTTACGATACCCCACAAGTCCAGCCTGTAGGATAACCTAGCTAACGGCCGAAGTAGAGTGTCAAAACTAATTTTTGCAAAACCGGTTGGATAGTTCTAATTAGGTCTGATTTTACTCCTTACCCCTCTGCTATTCCCCTCTTATCTCTACGTGTTTTGAATCCGCTCTCTTCTCTCTCTTCGAGTCCAGGAGTTCCCGTGGTTGGGTTTTCCGTCGTACCTTCAGGGTTTCGCTTCCTCCTCTGATAACGGTGTTGCTACATCCGGCCTTCATGCTATCCGAAGAATCCTTCGTCTGTGGTACCTTCCTTTGTTCCTTGTTTGTGCTTTCCGGTGTTTCCGACGCGACGACATCATCTACGCCAGATCTGATGCCGAGTTTGCATCACTCCTTTGTTCCGAACCTCGCTTGTCGAGATCTACAGTCTGTTTCCGAGAATGGTTGCACTCTTTTCTACTGATTGTGCGGAGTAATAGTTTGGGTGCGTGATGGATTGGCCCCCATGCCGACTACCCCTTCTATTCGCTTTTGTACATTGAAGTGGATGAGAATGCATCGGTTCCCTCTTTCTATCGAAGTTAGGGGTGGCTTTATTTGTTGATACCTCTACCTTCGACCTTTTGCTTTCCGGAGTGTTCTCTCGACGATCACGAACAACGACCTCTTGTTAGTGGTGTCGCGAGGATCTACACGAAGCGGGAAGATGCAGATCGCCGACCTCCCTTCCGGTACCATGAGGCGGATCTCGAGGGCGAGATCCATTGTTAGTGGTGTCGAATTGTGGCATCCCGCAAAACCACTACTAGAAAATCGCGTTGAATTTGTGCATTGCATCGTCATCTTCATGCATTGTTTGCATAAAACTATTTCGCAAAGCCCGTTTTGTTTTCTAAAACGCCCCACCTTTGTTCTAATGCAAACCCCGGGTCTCCGGATTATTTTGTTTTGTTGCTATCAGGTTGCAAACGGTCCACCAGACAATCCTAAAGCTACCCGAAAACCTACCCACACCCGCTGGCCACATCACCCCATCCAATGGTTAGTCGCCACCTCGCCCTCTCCCTCTCCTCCACCACTCCCTAGCTGCCACGTGGCCTAGCACTCAACCACCCCCTGCCAGACACCTCCCTCACATGCACTCACGCCACACACACACACAGCCACACTCGCTGGCCCCACTGCAGCTCCAGCTTCCCTGGCCCACCCGCCCCAGCCCACGCCTGTTCCTCTTCCCCAGCACCTCCCTCTCCCACTACCTTCCTTCCGCAGCAGCCCACCCCGCGCTCCCCTGTTTCTCTCCTTCCTCCCTCCTCTCCTTCCCCTTCCCCCCCGCCAAGCTTGCCGCCGCCATGGGACCCTCTCGCCTCTCCTCCCGTCCGGCGCCACCCGCATCCACCTCTCCCGCCGTGCTCCTCCCGCCTCGCCCCGAGCGGCCCGCCTCAGCGTCCCGCCCGCGCCTCCGTCCCCGCTCACCGACCTCGGCCTCGGCTGCCGCCTCGCCGCCTCCTTCATCTCCGGCCGCCGTCGGGCCCCCTCCTCTGCGCCCGCTTCCCCCGTCCGCGACGACGACGGCCCTCCGCCCGCCGCCGCTCGCCGGACCCGCGACCCCCTCTGCTGCTCGCCGCCCGCCTCCCCAGGGTCCGTGCCGCCCGTCCGTCTCCCGTCGGCCGTCCGCGTCCTCAGCCGTCCGCCCTCCGACTCGGCCGCGTCCGTCGGCCGGCCTCCACGCCTCCTCGACCTCGGGCCCGGCACCCTCGCCGCCGGGGCGCGCCCTCCGACGCCTCGTGCGCCTCGACCCGCAAGCCGCCGCGGCGCCTCGCTGGGTCTTTTCGTCCTCGTGGCTCGTCGGCAGGCCACGTGGCCCTACCCGCTCTCTGCTGCCGTCATCTCTCGTTCATATCAGCTCGAGTTTATCCTGTGCTTGTGTTTGGATGTGTCCTGGGGGTGTCCTGCTATGAGACTAGTTGAATAAAACCTATAGTAACCAGAACAGTTGAGTTGTGTCTGCTTCCTGCTGCAAGTGTACTTTTGCATCACGTCGTCGCGTCAAGTATCGAACATTATTTCGCCAAGATCTTCCGAAGGCCCCGATATCGAAACAAGATCGCCATCGACATTGGAGCCGCAACCCCAAGATCGGCCACAAAGGAACCAAAGACCCCGGTGCGACAAGTACTTCTTCCCGGATCGAATGCTCGAGAACCCGGACGCCAAGATTGCCACGAGAACGCTCCCGAGCGCTAACACCGCCTCGATGGCGCGAGCCCGACAAGACCCTCGCCACGGCAAGACCGACCCCGTGGAACCGACAAGACCTACGCGACGACAAGAACGGCAGCGACCAGGAGAATCCGTTGCGCCCCCGGCGCCGAACCAAGTCCTGCTTCCCGGATGCCGAGGTCACCGACACAGGACAACAAGATCTACCCCCGCTAACCGAGAACGCTCCCGTCGAGGCCGCACCCGTCGAACCCTGGACCCCGAGACCAACCCCGAACCCCGGAACCCCAAGTTCGTCGAGACCCCTCGATGTGTGACCCCTTTTCCTTGAGCCCTATTTTATAAATGAAATAACAACTTGATGAATATTAATTGTTCATCTCGCATGCATATTTGTGTGGTTTGGGGGCCTTATGCCGATTCACCTTATAATTAAATATGGGGCCCATATGCGGGCAAATCTAGTCTCATATCGGCCTCATTTAAACTGGTGTAGCGAACCGGTATCTTATCTTGCCTTGTTAAAACAACATTTAAATTGCAGGGTTCTAAACAACTTGAACCATCTAATTAATTGTCGGAACCCCGGCTCCGCTTAATATGACCTAATTGCATCGCACCTTGCCATGTCATGCATCATACATGCATCATGCCGATCTTCTGCCGTTGTATTAAGTAGTGCATCCGGTGTTTCTTCTAGTGTTTTGGTTCTTCGCGGATAAGGTCGTTGAGTTGATGTGAGCTTCGCCCCGATCTTCGGTTGAACCCTTCGACAATGTTTTCAGGCGAGCATCTCCCCCTTTCTACCTATCTTACTTTTATAGTATTTATTCCCTCCTGTTGATCTATTGCTATCTGTGTTGCGATGCTTTAGCTTCCGTACCTGTGATATCCCCTGCAGCCTTATATTGCCATGGCCACCTCCTATTACCTGTTGTTTGGTAGATAGCTGGACTTGCGCGTCGTAGTAGCTTGCTCAAGTGCTGTTGAGTGTCGTCAAGTGCCACAGTTGTTGATGTATTGCCGCATGTTGTTGTTGGAGATGGCCCTAGTTTTACTTATCGTTCACTTTAATTCCTGTTTAACAACTAAAATTGAAGTAAGCAGAGGCATCGGTGGGTGATAGATAATATTTGGTTTCCGAACGCCCACTTGTGTCCCATAGGACCCCGAGTACTTGATACCTGTTCCTTGATTTATCGCGCTATCCACATCCGGGAGGTATATGGGACCCCCCCTGAGCCAGAGCTTGATTCAGTCTTATTTCTTGGGGCCACAAACTAGTTTGAGGTTTTATTTACGATACTGTACTTATGCCATGCTACTTATGTATTTAAATTGTGCGACAGATAGCACATTGTCGCTTAGGTCAGCGGAGTGATTACGCAGTATCGACACCCGAGTTTCGGGTTCCCGATCGCTTGTACCATTGACGCAAACCTTGAGTCCGTCTCAAGCTAGCTTACTTTGTTATGGTCTACTCAATGGGGTGGCCTGAAATATTTCAATCCTGTGATTGTTCGTGAAAGCCTCGTTGGGTTTTGAGTTGGTTTTTCCGAGGTTGATCGAGCGTGTGTTGCTATTGGTGCACCCCGGCCGGGTAAAACTTTCTGAAAGCCGTGTCCGCGGATATGGACGACTTGGAGCACAGTATCTCGATCATAGACAAGCATAACTAAAGTTTATTGCTATAAATTTGACTTTATAATGACTAGTAATCAGCTTCACTATAATGGAATGGCTAACTAAAACTGCCAACAATTGCTTGTTTGGGTCGTCGCCAGCGACCATTGTACCTGACTAGTAAGTGTTGCAACTACAACGGAATGGCTGAATAAAAGTACCAACAACTGCTGGGTTTTGGGTTTATACCATGCTATCTGTATCTGATTAGTAACTGCTGCAACTACCACGGAATGAATAACTAAAAGGGCCCACTGCTTCTTTTATCAGGACAATTATCTATACCTGACTAGTAATTGCTGCAACGATAACTGAATAAATAAAACTGGCAACTGTGTGAGTTCCTCGGTTGACTTCCTCGTTTGGTCTCGAGGGGGAAACACCAGGATGGGTTTGTTTGGTGTTAGCTTCAGGTTGGATCCGGATAGGTCATTCTTACCCCTCTCTGACTGTCGCCAGTTGTATCGAGTCTCTATAGGTTGTTTAGTGCATGCTGCCGCTGCCGCTTCAGTCCACCATACCTATGTAGGCGAGGACCGCCGAATTCTAGCCTCGCCGTGTAATCGGCCTCGATCGACGCTCCTTCTTTTTCCTTTGCCCTTTGTCGGCACCCCTTTGTTTAAGCAGGTTTTGAGAACGACGTTAGCGGTGGTTACCCTTCCGCTTGGCCTGGGCAGGGTTATGGACGCCATTGGTTATTCTTGTGGCTCTTAGCCTCATTTGCATCTTGTCCGTAGATGGACGCCTATCGTTTTCAAGGTGATTTGGATCTTTGTATATTATATTCGTATTCTTGACTCTTTGAGTCGTTTATATATATCTGCTCTGGGTCCCATCGAGGACTGTTGTGTAATGTTATTACTTCGTTTTCCACCCGCACGAAAGTGCCTGGTGGGCACCTTTGAATCGTTTCTATGCGGGTTTGGTGAATTTTGCTCAAACTTGCATAGGTCCGATTCTGAGGGTGTTACACCGAACCCCGGAACCCCGAGACCGTCGCGACCCCTAATGTGTGAACCCTTCCCTCGAACCCTATTTTATAACATAAAACAACTTGTCGCATATTAAATTGTCATTCTCGCATGCATATCATTGGTTTGGGGGCCTTATGCCGATTCACCTAATAATTAAATATGGGGCCCATATGCGGGCAAATCTAGTCTCATATTGGCCTCATCTAAATCTGTGTAGCGAACCGGTGCTATCTTTTGCCTTGTTAAACAACATTTAATTGCGGGGTAGCTAAACAACTGGAACCATTTAATTAATTGTCGGGACCCCGGTTCCACTTAATCTTGCCTAATTGCATCGCACCTTTGCCATGCCATGCATCATACATGCATCATGCCGATCTTCTGCCGTGTATTAAATAGTGCATCCGGTGTTTCTTCTAGTGTTTTGCTTCTTCGGATAAGGCCGTTGAGTTGATGTGAGCTTTACCGATCTTCGGTTGAACCTTCGACAATGTTTTCGAGCATCTTCCCTTTCTACCTATCTTACTTTTATAGTATTTATTCCCTCATGTTGATCTATTGCTATACGTTATGCGATGCTCTAGTGTTTCGTACCCGCGATATTCCCTTGCAGCCTTATATTGCCTTGGACACATCCTATTACCTGTTGTTTGGTAGATAGTTGGACTTGCGCGTCGTAGTTGCTTGCTCAAGTGCTGTTGCGTGTCGTCAAATGCCACAGTTTTTGATGTATTGCCGCATGTTGATGATGGAGGTGATCATAGTTTTTACTTATCATTCACTTTAATTTCTGTTTAACAACTAAAATTGAAATAAGCAGAGGCATCGGTGGGTGATAGAAAATATTTGGTTTCCGAACGCCCACTTGTCTCCCGTAAGACCCCGAGTACTTGATACCTGTTCCTTGATTTATCGCGCTATCCACATCCGGGAGGTATATGGGACCCCCCTGAGCCAGAGCTTGATTCAGTCTTATTTCTTGGGGCCACAAACTAGTTTGAGGTTTTATTTACGATCCTGTACTTATGCCATGCTACTTATGTATTTACGTTTGTGCGAGGAGCACACTGTACTGTTTAGGATCGGGACACGATTCCGCGGTGTCGACAAGCCCAGCCACACTGGGTTCCCGATCGTTCACCAGATACCCAAACCTTGAGCCCGTCTCGAGTCACCGCTTCGCTATGGATCTACTTAAGGTGGCCTGAAATATTTCTGAATCCTGTGATTGTTCGTGAAAGCCTCGTTGGGTTTTGAGTTGGTTTTCCGAGGTTGATCGGCGTGTGTTGCTATTGGTGCACCCGCCGGGTAAAACTTTTCTCAAAGCCGTGTCCGCGGATATGGACGACTTGGAGCACGATTCTCGATCATAGACAAGCATAACTAAAGTTTATTGTTATAAATTTGACTTTATAATGACTAGTAATCACCTTCACTCTAATGGAATGGCTAATAATACTGCCCACAATTGCTTGTTTGAAGTGTCGCTTGCGACCCTTGTACCTGACTAGTAAGTATTGCAACTACAACGGAATGGCTGAATAAAAGTACCAACCACTGCTGGGTTTAAGGGTTATCTCATGCTATTCATACCTGATTAGTAAGTGTTACAACTATAACGGAATGGTTAATTAAAAGTGCCTACTGCTTACTTTATCAGGTTGAATATCTAAACCTGATTAGTAAAGTGCCGCAACTATAACTGAATAAATAAAACTGCCAACTGTGTGAGTTCCTCGGTTGACTTCCTCGTTTGGTCTCGAGGGGGAACACCAGGATGGGTTTGTCTGGTGTTAGCTTCAGGTTGGATCCGGATAGATCATTCTTACCCCTCTCTGATAACCGCTAGTTGTATCGAGTCTCTATAGGTTGTTCGATTGCATCTTTGCCGCTCGATCCACCATACCTATGTAGGCGAGGACCGCCGAATTCTAGCCTCGCCGTGTACTGGCCTCAGTACTGACGCTCCTCTTTTTCCTTTGCCCTTTGTCGGCACCCCTTTTGTTTAAGCAGGTTTTGAGATCGATGCCGTTAGCAGGGTTACCCTTCCGGTTGGCACAGGCAGGTTATGGACGCCATTGGTTATTCTTGGGGCTCTTAGCCCCATTTGCATCTTGTCCGTAGTCGGACGCTCTATCATTTTCAAGGTGATTTGGATCTTTGTATAATATATCGTATTCTTGACTCTTTGAGTCATTTATATATAAATCTGTGGGTCCCATCGAGGACTGTTGTGTAATGTTATTACTTCGTTTTCCACCCGCACGAAAGTGCCTGGTGGGCACCTTTGAATCGTTTCTATGCGGGTTTGGCGAATTTTGCTCAAACTTGCATAGGTCCGATTCTGAGGGTGTTATAGAGTGGTATCAGAGCTCAGCAGTTGCGATACCCCACAAGTCCAGCCTGTAGGATAACCTAGCTAACGGCCGAAGTAGAGTGTCAAACTATTTATCAAAATCGGTTGGATTGTTCTGATTAGGTCTGATTTTACTCCTTACCCCTCTGCTATTCTCCTCTTATCTCGACGCGTTTTAAATCCGCTCTCTTCTCTTTCTTCGAGTCCAGGAATTCTCGTGGTTGGGTTTCCGTCGTACCTTCAGGGTTTCGCTTCCTTCTTTGATAACGGTGTTCTACCATCCGGTGTTCAAGCTGCCTGATGAATCCGTCTACGGTGTTACCATTCTTTGTTCCTTGTTTGTGCCTTCCGGTGTTTTCCGACGCGACGACATCATCTACGCCAGATCCGATGCAGAGTCTGCATCACCCCTTTGTTCCTGAACCTCGCTTGTCGAGATCTTCAGTCTGTTTCCGAGAGTTGGTTGCATCGTCCGCCTATTCGTGTGTAGGGTAATGGTTTGGGTGCGCGATGGACTGATCACCATCCGATTACTCTTATCATTCGCTCCTGTACATCGAATCAGTGGATCCAGCAGTTTTACTCCGTCCACGGAAGTTAGGGGTGGCTTTATTTGTTGATACCTCTACCTTCGACCTTTTTGTCCCCGGAGTGTTCTCTCGACGATCACGGACAACAACCCTTGTTAGTGGTATCGCGAGGATCTACGCAAAGCGAGGAGACGCAGACCGCCGACCTTCCTTCCGGTACCATGAGGCGGATCTCGAGGGCGAGATCCCTTGTTAGTGGTGTCGAATTGTGGCATCCTGCAAAACCACTACTAGAAAATCGCGTTGAATTTGCGCATTGCATCGTCATCATCATGCATTGTTTGCATAAAACTATGTTCGCAAAGCCCGTTTTGTTTTCTAAAAGCCCCCTCTTTATTCAAACATCAAAACCGGGTCCCCGGATTATTTTGTTTTGTCCGTTGTCAGTTTGCAAAAACGCTGATTGAAATAATAATTTAATTAATTATTTTAGCGGGGCGATCGAGCGGGCGATTCGACCAACGACCACCAGGATTTTAAATCGGTCCACCAACACCCAGACAAAACCTCTACTGACTAATCTACCCTCTCTCCCCCTCCACATCACTCCACCCAATCAGTATGCGCCACCTCACCTCCTCCCTCTCCCTCAACCACTCACACGCCGCCACGTCACCCCCTCACCCCCACTCCCTCTCTCCACCTCTCTCTCTCAACCACACATCCCAACCCACCACACACACCCCACACACACGCAGCCGGCACGCTGCAGCCGCCCCACCCTCCGTAGCCCCGCGTGGCCCCCACCCCCGGTCCCACCTGGCGCGCCACCAACCCCTGCCCCGCACCCCGCGTTCTCACCCCTTCCCCAACCTCCCGCCTCGTCCCTACCGGCACCGGCGTCGCCCTCCGCCCTCTCCTCTCCACCCTCGCCCCAGCCCGAGCCATGGCCGCTCTCCTCCGCCATGCGCACGCTCGCTTGGAACCCCTCGCTGCGCCTCCATCCGCGCTCATGAGCAGCCGCCATAGCACGCCCGCCGCCGCAGGTCCCCGCCGGGCCCTTCCCTCCGCTCCTCCTCGCCCGCGTCTCGGCAACCACCGCTGCCGAGCCTGCCCTCCTCCGCCGTTGCCTGAGCTCCTCCGGCCGGCGTTGCCTCTCCGCCTCCGCGCCACCGCTCTCCTGCGGCCCCCTGCCATCGCCACCACTGCCGCCCAGCCGTCCCTTGAGCTCCGCCGCCAGGCCCCATCTCGCCCGCCTCCGGCCCGCTCCCGCCACCTCTCGGCCGCTGCCCTCCTCCGTGGCGCCTCACGGCGTCGACCTCGCCTCGGGCCAGCGCCGCCGCTCCGACCTACCCGCGGCCCCAGCGCCTCGCGGCGCTCGCTGACCCCGTCGCTCGCCGCTCCCTCGGCTTGCCCGCCGGCGGCGCCCTCCCAAGCACCGCCGAGCTCGCCATCCTCCAGCACCTCCCGTGAGGACCCTCGCGCCGCCCCACCCTCGTCGAGCTCGAGACCGCACCGCGTGGCCTCGCGAATCGAGAGTTTGGACACGTATATATCGCCGTCGCCCGGATGCCGACAAGACGAAAAATGCTCCAGAACAGATGTGCGGGGTCTCCGATTGATGACCAGGCGGACCGAAGACCACCGACAAGATCTCCGCACGGACTCCAAGATCTGCCTCCGGACATCGGCGCCAAGATCGCCTCACGGATTCGATGGCGAAGGATTTTTGCACGCGGACGCCAAGTACTCCGACACGGACCCGAGGTCGAGGGCCTCCTTCCTGGATCCGAAACCGAAACCGTGGAACCGACAAAACCGACCACACCGACGCCATGATCTCCCTCACGGAATTTGAAGACCGTTCCGATTCCTCGAACCCCTCCGAGCCGCTAAAATCGCCATGGAACGACAAGTGCGTCGCTCCGGAGCCGCCAAGACCGTCGTGGAACGACAAGTTCTTCACCCCGGATGCCGAGACCGACTCGATGGCGCGGGCCCGACAAGACCCTCGCAACGGCAAGATCGACCCCGTGGGACCGACAAGACCTTCGCGACAACAAGAACGACACCGACCAAAAACGAACCCGATGCGCCCCGGACACCGAGACCCCGACGCGACAAGTGCTTCGTCCCGAACGCCATGACCGACAACATGACCCGAAGACCACGGATGCGCCAAGATCTACCCCGTAATCCGAGAACGACCCCGGAGCCCGAGAACGCCCCGTCGAACCCTGGACCCCGAGACCGGACCCCGAACCCCGGAACCCCGAGACCGTCGCGACCCCTAATGTTTGAAACCTTCCCTCGAACCCTATTTTATAACATAAAACAACTTGTCGCATATTAAATTGTCATTCTCGCATGCATATCATTGGTTTGGGGGCCTTATGCCGATTCACCTAATAATTAAATATGGGGCCCATATGCGGGCAAATCTAGTCTCATATTGGCCTCATCTAAATCTGTGTAGCGAACCGGTGCTATCTTTTGCCTTGTTAAACAACATTTAATTGCGGGGTAGCTAAACAACTAGAACCATTTAATTAATTGTCGGGACCCCGGTTACACTTAATCTTGCCTAATTGCATCGCACCTTTGCCATGCCATGCATCATACATGCATCATGCCGATCTTCTGCCGTGTATTAAATAGTGCATCCGGTGTTTCTTCTAGTGTTTTGCTTCTTCGCGGATAAGGCCGTTGAGTTGATGTGAGCTTCACCCCGATCTTCGGTTGAACCTTCGACAATGTTTTCAGGCGAGCATCTTCCCCTTTCTACCTATCTTACTTTTATAGTATTTATTCCCTCCTGTTGATCTATTTCTATCTGTGTTGCGATGCTCTAGTGTTTCGTACCCGCGATATTCCCTTGCAGCCTTATATTGCCTTGGACACATCCTATTACCTGTTGTTTGGTAGATAGTTGGACTTGCGCGTCGTAGTTGCTTGCTCAAGTGCTGTTGCGTGTCGTCAAATGCCACAGTTGTTGATGTATTGCCGCATGTTGATGATGGAGGTGATCATAGTTTTTACTTATCATTCACTTTAATTTCTGTTTAACAACTAAAATTGAAATAAGCAGAGGCATCGGTGGGTGA
This sequence comes from Avena longiglumis, assembly GCA_030063025.1. NCBI lineage: Eukaryota > Viridiplantae > Streptophyta > Magnoliopsida > Poales > Poaceae > Avena > Avena longiglumis. The sequence continues at coordinate 142,196,744 of CP125974.1, forward strand.
TAGAAAATATTTGGTTTCCGAACGCCCACTTGTGTCCCGTAAGACCCCGAGTACTTGATACCTGTTCCTTGATTTATCGCGCTATCCACATCCGGGAGGTATATGGGACCCCCCTGAGCCAGAGCTTGATTCAGTCTTATTTCTTGGGGCCACAAACTAGTTTGAGGTTTTATTTACGATCCTGTACTTATGCCATGCTACTTATGTATTTACGTTTGTGCGAGGAGCACACTGTACTGTTTAGGATCGGGACACGATTCCGCGGTGTCGACAAGCCCAGCCACACTTTCGGGTTCCCAGTCGTTCACAGCCGTATACCCAAACCTTGAGCCCGTCTCGGAGTCAGCTGGCTTCGTTGCGGGATCTACTTAAGGGGTGGCCCCCTGAAATATTTCTGAATCCTGTGATTGTTCAGTCGTGAAAGCCTCGTTGGGTTTTGAGTTGGTTTTTCCGAGGTTGATCGAGCGTGTGTTGCTATTGGTGCACCCCGGCCGGGTAAAACTTTCTGAAAGCCGTGTCCGCGGATATGGACGACTTGGAGCACAGTATCTCGATCATAGACAAGCATAACTAAAGTTTATTGTTATAAATTTGACTTTATAATGACTAGTAATCAGCTTCACTCTAATGGAATGGCTAATAATACTGCCCACAATTGCTTGTTTGAAGTGTCGCTTGCGACCCTTGTACCTGACTAGTAAGTATTGCAACTACAACGGAATGGCTGAATAAAAGTACCAACCACTGCTGGGTTTAAGGGTTATCTCATGCTATTCATATCTGATTAGTAAGTGTTACAACTATAACGGAATGGTTAATTAAAAGTGCCTACTGCTTACTTTATCAGGTTGAATATCTTAACCTGATTAGTAAAGTGCCGCAACTATAACTGAATAAATAAAGCGCCAAGCGTGTGAGTTCCTCGGTTGACTTCCTCGTTTGGTCTCGAGGGAACACCGGGATGGGTTTGTCAGTGTTAGCTTCGGGTTGGATCCGGATAGATCATTCTTACCCTCTCGATAACCGCTAGTTGTATCGAGTCTCTATAGGTTGTTCATTGCATCTTGCTGCTCGATCCACCATACCTATGTAGGCAAGGACCGAATTCTAGCCTCGTGTCTTGGCCTCGATCTTGACGCTCCTCTTTTCCTTTGCCCTTTGTCGGCACCCTCTTGTTTAAGCAGGTTTTGAGATCGGCGCGTTAGAAGGGTTACCCTTCCGGCTTGGCTCAGGCAGGGTTATGGACGCCATTGGTTATTCTTGAGGCTCTTAGCCCCATTTGCATCTTGTCCGTGTAGTCGACGCTCTATCATTTTCAAGGTGATTTGGATCTTTGTATATTATATCTGTATTCTTGACTCTTTGAGTCATTGTTATATAAATACATGGGTCCCATCGAGGACTGTTGTGTAATGTTATTAGTTTTCCACCGCACGAAAGTGCTGGTGAGCACCTTTGAATCGTTTCTATGCGGGTTTGGCGAATTTGCTCAAACTTGCATAGGTCGATTCGAGGGTGTTACACCAGCGACGTTCGACGGTGAAGACGGATACGCAGGACCCCACGGCGGCGGCGTGCGAGCCTGCGGGCGGCAGAACCGATGGGCGGAGATCTGGCGGGAGCCACAGGAGGCGTGGCGGCAAGCGGGAGGCCGGGCGGCGAGAGAGCGAGCGAGCTACTGGCGGCGCCTGCGTGGCGAGGCGCCGGCGGCTGCGACGGCGAGCGGAGAGGTGGCGGGCGGAGGAGCTCAGGAGGCGGGCGGGAGGACGGTGGAAGGCGGCGAAGGCGAGGCTCCGGGCGAGGCGCTCGCGGAGGAGGGCGTGGCGATGGCGAAGGCGGTAGAGGTGGCGGAGGCCGACGCTGGGAGGAGACCTGGGACACAGTGGAGGGCGGTGGAGGATGCCGGAGGAGGGTGGAAGAAGGCCGGGTGGCTGCGGCCGGCCAGTGACGGCGACAAGGAGGGCAGCGGTCGGCAGGCGAGCGGCCCGGCGGAAAGGAGCACGCGGCGAGGATGGTGGCGGAGGGCGATCCTGAGGCGGGCGGGCGTGCTTGGGGCCGTGGGGCGGCGGAGCTCCGAGGAGGAGGGAGACGTGGTGAAGGAGGGGAGCAGAGGAGCGGGTCGGGGGTTGGGGAGGCGTGGCGGGAGAGAGAGGGTGGGGAAGGGAGAGAGGTGGTGGTGGGGCCGGTGGGGCCGGGGAGTGGGTCCAGGCGGGGCCGGGGTGTTGTTGACCAGGGGTGGGTCGGTGTGGGGGGTGAGTGGTTGGCGTGTGTGCTTGTGTGTGTGGGTGGGAGTGGGGCTGCGGGTGGGGTCGGGGCGTGGGGCCACGCGGGTGGGGCCAGAGGGGGAGAGAGGGAGCGGGTTGGTGGGCGGTGGGGTCCAGGGGGTGGGTCCGGGCTGGCAGGGAGGTGGGGAGAGAGTGGCTGGCGTGTGTGCTTGTGTGAGTGCTGGCCAGGGGAGGTGGACCCAAAGGGAGAGGGGTGGATCAAGGATTGATGATGTGGCGGTGGGTGTGATGAGGTGGAGGGAAAGGTGAGGTGTCAGGCTAGGATAGGTGGGTAGACTAGGTTCGGGTAGGAAAAGATTTAGGTGGGACTGGTTAAGATATTTTAGTCTAGGGTTTTCTTTTATTTAAAAAAAAAAATTGTAAATAGTTTTAGATGAATAAAAGATCCGACTGGACCGACGATTTGGATTCGAAATTAGAGGAGGGCTAGTTTTAGAAAATAACATAGTCTTTCGCAAATAGTTTTAGGCAAAAATAATATGCATGATGATGACGATGCTCAAATGCAATGTGGCATGATGACATGAGCATGCGGTCATGGTGATGCAATGCACAAAAACAACGCGATTTTCTAGTAGTGGTTTTTGCGGGATGCCACAATTCGACACCACTAACAATGGATCTCGCCCTCGAGATCCGCCTCATGGTACCGGGAAGAAGGGCGGCGATCTGAATCTTCTCGCGTCGTGTAGATCCTCGCGACACCACTAACAAGAGGTCGTTGTCCGTGATCGTCGAGAGAACACTCCGGGAACAAAAGGTCGAAGGTAGAGGTATCAACAAATAAAGCCACCTCGAACTCTGATAGAAAGAAGGAACCGATGCATTCTCATCCACTTCAAGGTACAAAAGCGAATAGAAGGGGTAGTCGGCATGGGGGCCAATCCATCACGCACCCAAACTATTACTCCGCTGATCGGTGAAGCGTGCAACCATTCCCGGAATCAGACTGAAGATCTCGACAATCGAGGTTCGGAAACAAAGGGGTGATGCAGACTCTGCATCGGATCTGGCGTAAATGATGTCGTCGCGTCAGAAAACTCCGGAAGGCACGAGAAGGAACAAAGAGAAGTCCACCAGACGAAGGGTTCCTCGGGTAGCATGAAGACCAGATGTAGCAACACCGTTACCAAAGGAGGAAGCGAAACCCTGAAGGTACGATGGAACCCAACCACGAGAAATCCTGGACTCGAAGAGAGCGAAGAGAGCGGATTCAACACATGTAGAGGTGAGAGGAGAGCAGCCGAGGGGTAAGGAGTAAAATCAGATCTAATCAGAACTATCCAACCGATTTTTCAAAAATAGTTTTGACACTCTACTTCGGCCGTTAGCTAGGTTATCCTACAGACTGTACTTGTGGGGTATCATGAATCACGAGCTCTGATACCACTCTGTAACACCCTCAGAATCGGCCCTATGCAAGTTTTAGCGAAACCCGCCAAACCCGCATAGAAACGATTCAAAGGTGCCCACCAGGCAATTTCGTGCGGGTGGAAAACGAAGTAATAACATTACACAACAGTCCTCGATGGGACCCACAGAACATGTATATATACAACAGCGACTCCATGAGTCAAGAATACAGATATAACATACAAAGATCCAAATCACCTTGAAAATGATAGAGTGTCCGACTACGGAAAAGATGCAAATGGGGCTAAGAGCCCTGAAGAATAACCAATGGCGTCCATAACCACCTGAGCCAAGCGGAAGGGTAACCACCTAACGACGTCGATCTCAAAACCTGCTTAAACAAAGGGGTGCGGCAAAGGGCAAAGGAAAAAGAGGCGTCAAGATCTTGAGGCCAAGCAGCGAGGCTAGAATTCGGCGGTCCTCGCCTACATAGGTATGGTGGACTGAGCGGCGGCGGCAGCATGCACTAAACAACCTATAGAGACTCGATACAACCGGCGGCTATCAGAGAGGGGTGAGAAAGGCCTATTCGGAACCAATCTGATACTACCACCAAACAAACCCATCTGGTATTTCCCCTCGAGACCAAACGAGGAAGTCAACCGAGGAACTCACACCGTTGGCGATTTTATTTACTCGATTATCGTTGCAGCTATTACTAGTCAAGTATAGATAGTCATCGATGTAATAAGCGATGGGCAATTTTAGTTAACCATTCCGTTGTAGTTGCGGCACTTACTAGTCAAATACAATTAGCATGAGATAACCCAAAACCAGCTTGTTGGTACTTTTAATTAGCCATTCCGTTGTAGTGAAGCTGATTACTAGTCATATCGGATACCGTCAAATTATAACGATAAACTTTAGTTATAGTTGTCTATGATCAAGCATTGTGCTCCAAGTCGTCCATAACCGCGGACACGGCTTCTCGAAAGATTTAACCTGCAGGGTGCACCAAAGTATCCACAAGCACTTGACCCTTTTGCGGATCAGTTAACATACACCCATCGGTATGTCGGCGGGGCCTAAGTCATGACGTTTCCAGACCCAAAGAAAGCACGGGGGGCCACCCCACTAAGTCTACCCGCGACGAAGTCGGCCGGTCTCCGAGACGGACTTAGGGTTTGGGTAGACGGCTGTGAACGACTGGGGACCCAAATGGGCTTGTCGACACCGCGAAAACGTGTCCCGATCCTAAACAGTACAGTGTGCTCCTCGCATAATCGTAAATAAAGCAGTAGCATGGCAGAAGTACAGGATAGTAAATAAAACCTCAAACTAGTTTGTGGACCCCAGTACAATACTTTGAAATCAGGTACTAATCAATGGGGGGCCCATATCTCCCCACATGTGGTTAGCGCGCTCGATCTCGGAACAGGTGTCAAGAACTCGGGGTCCTATGGGACACAAGTGGGCGGTCGGAAACCAAATATTATCTATCACCCACGGTGCCTCTGCATTTACCTACTTCAATTTTATTTATTAAACAATAATTAAATTAAATGATAATTAAAGCCATGATCATCTCCAACATAAAGCATATGGCAGTCTTCCAACAACTGAGGTACTTGACGACACGCAACAGCACTTGAGCAAGCGACTACGACACGCAAGTCCAACTATCTACCAAACAACAGGTAATAGGATGTGTCCAAGGCAATATAAGGCTGCAAGGGATATCACGGGTACCAAAAACTAGAGCATCGCAACACAGATAGCAATAGATCAACAGGAGGGAATAAATACTATAAAAGTAAGATAGGTAGAAAGGGGGAGATGCTCGCCTGGAAACATTGCCGAAGGTTCATCCGAAGATCGGGGCAAAGCTCACATCAACTCAACGGCCTTATCCGCGAAGAAGCAAAACGCTAGAATAAACACCGGATGCAATATTTAATACTACGGCAAAAGATCGGGCATGATGCAGGTATGATGTATGGCATGGTAAATATGCGGTGCAATTAGGCCATATTAAGTGGAACCGGGGTCCCGACAATTAATTAATAGGTTCAAGTTGTTTAGCTACCCCACAATTAATGTTGTAATAACATGGCAAAATATAGCACCGGTTCGCTACACCAATTTAAATGAGGCCAATATAAGACTAGATTTGCCCGCATATGGGCCCCATATTTAATTATGAGGTGAATCGGCATAAGGCCCCCAAACCACACAAATATGCATGCGAGATGAATGATTAATATGCAACAGGTTTTATATTTAGCATTTATAAAATAGGGGCTCGGGAAAAGGTTCACACATTAGGGGGTCTCGACGAACTTGGGGTTCCGGGGGTTCGGGGTCCGACAGGGTTCGACGGGGCCGGCGAGGTTCAAATACAAGATGGAGAGCTTAGCGTGTCGGGACGGAGAACTTGGTTACAAGCGGTCGACCTTGTCGTCGATGGCGGACTTGAATGAATCGGGTACCGGTGGTCTTCGGGTCCGTGTAAACGGTCATGGCGCTTAAGGTGGAGAACTTGGCGTGCCGTGTAAGCGATCTTGGCGTTCTTCAGGTTCGGGTCTTGGCGTCCGAGAGGAAGAACTTGGCATTCTGCGTCGGTGTCCTTACCGTCCGGGTTCTCGAGCATCGCATCCGGGAAGGAGTACTTGGCGTTCCGGGGAGATCTTGATTCGGCTTCGGCACATGGTACATGCTTCTCGGAAGATCTTTGCGTTCCATGACGATGATCTTCGGATCCACGGTCTCGGGGTCCCGGGGTGGAGGTCTTGGCGTCCCGATGGATCGGCCTCCGAGTATGGTGTCTATCTTCGGGTACCGCGGGTTGTCGAAGGGAAGATCTTGTCGACATGGTGGCTCCGGGACAATCTTACATAGAGCATCTTGTGGTTTGCACCGTGTGGCATCCGGCAAAACCACTACTAGAAAATCGCGTTGTTTTTGTGCATTGCATCATCATGACCGCATGCTCATGTCATCATGCCACATTGCATTTGAGCATCGTCATCATCTTGCAGTTGCTTGCATAAAACTATTTACAGAAAAACCTAGTTTTGTTTTCTAAACGCCCCGACTTGTTTTCAAAATGCAAACCCCGGGTCCCCGGAATATTTTTGTTTGTCTGCTATCGGTTTGCAAACGATGCATTTAGAATTAAATAAAATTATTATATTATTTTAGTGGGGCGGTCGAACGGGCCGAATCGACCCGAACGACCACCCCCAGAAATACAAACGGTCCACCTAAAATCCTACAGCTACCAATCATATCCTACCCACCCCTCCTCCACCTCACCCCAACCAACCCCCTCTTGACACCTCACCTCACCCTTCCCCCTAGCCAATCAGACTCTGCCACTTAGACTAAACCCACCCCAATCTCTCCCAGCCACCCCTCTCTCCTCACACATCCAGCCACACACGCACGCCCCCACCCCCTGCCCACACAGCCGCAGCACCCCCTGTCCCACTCTTCCCTCACCCCGCGGGCCCCGTCCCCTGGCCCACCACCACCTCTCTCTTCCCCCACCTCTCCTTCCCCCATGCGTTCTCCCTCTCCTCCCTCCCACCTTTGCTGGCTGCCCTTGAGAACTCCTCCCCTCGGCGGCTCTGCCTCCCCCTGGCCAGCCCGTGGCCTCTCCTCCCTCCCCCGCCTCGTCGGCCTTCCCCTCTTCCCTCCGTCCGCCGCCAGTCATCTCCCCGGCTCCGGCTTCCTCCTCGCCCCGCTCCGACCCCCGCCGGAGTCGCCTCGCCCCGTCGCCTTTTGCCGGCCCTGCCTCGTCCTCCCGCGGCCGCCCAAGCCCGCGCCGTCGCCCCCGCTGGACCGCCTCCTCCCGCCTCTCCTCCTCCCGTGTCATGAGCCCCTTCCCGACCTGTGGCCTCCCGCGCCTCCGCGACCCTCCTCTGCGGCCCGGCCGCCTCTGCATAAGCCACCGCCGTGCAGGCCCCGACCTCGAGCTCCTGCTCTGGCCCGGCCCCGTGTCTCCGGCGCGCCCATCCCAGCTTCGCCCGGACTGGCCATCGTCCCGCCGCCACAAGCTCCTCCGGCCCTGCCGCGGCTCGGCCTTCCACCTCAGCCTCGCTCGACTTGCCGCTTCGGGCCGGCCGCCACCTGCGACCGCGGCCACCACCAGAACCCCCTCTGTCCGCCTCCATGCCGCTCAGGGACGCCCTCCTCCTGGCTATCACCGCGCCGGCGCGCTCACACAGCCTTCCCTTTTGTTGTCCAGGCTTCGTGTGTTTTGCATCGTGTCGTCTAGTGGTTTGGTGCTGTGAAGATGGGTGAAGTAGTGTGAGGGCACTGCAATTAATTCCATATGGCGATCAATGTCGTGGTATGAAGATTTTGGTGTTCCCCAAGAACCAACCGATGAGGGAGCCACCCGATGATTGATGCGAGAAGCCGAACCCGAACGTCACTAGGAGGACCGTGCGACAAGATCTTCTCGGACCCGAGGATCACCAATACTTCCGCTCGGCAACGCCAAGTACTCCCCTCGGACGCCATGACCTCCTTCCCGGATCCGAAGACCAAACCCGGGAGCGCCAAGTTCTTCGACCCGAGACCCCGGGGCGACCAGTACTCCATCCCGAACGCCACGACCGTCGACATGACCCGAAGACCACGGATGCAACAAGATCTGCCTCGTTGATCGAGAATGTTCCTGCCGAGACCGTTTCCGTCGAGCCCTGAACCCTGAGACCGAACCCCGCACCCCCGGAACCCCCAAGATCTACCGAACCCTAATGTGTGAACCCCTTCCCAAAACCCTATTTTATAATATAATACAATTGTTGCATATTAAATCATTCATCTCGCATGCATATCATGTGGTTTGGGGGCCTTCTGCCGATTCACCTAATAATTAAATATGGGGCCCATATGCGGGCAAATCTAGTCTCATATTGGCCTCATTTAAAATTTGTGTAGCGAACCGGTGATATATTCTGCCTTGTTAAACAACATTTAAAATGCGGGGTATCTGAACAACTTGAACCATCTAATTAATTGTTGGGACCCCGGTTCCACTTAATATGACCTAATCGCATCGCATCTTTGCCATGCCATACATCATACATGCATCATGCCGATCTTCTGCCGTGGTATTAAATATTGCATCCGGTGTTTCTTCTAGTGTTTTGCTTCTTCGCGGATAAGGCCGTTGAGTTGATGTGAGCTTCGCCCCGATCTTCGGTTGAACCTTCGGCAATGTTTTCAGGCGAGCATCTCCCCCTTTTCTACCTATCTTACTTTTATAGTATTTATTTCCCTCCTGTTGATCTATTGCTATCTGTGTTGCGATGATCTAGTTTCCGTACCCGTGATATCCCTTGCAGCCCTATATTGCCTCGGACACCTCCTATTACCTGTTGTTTGGTAGATAGTTGGACTTGCGTCGTGATCGCTTGCTCAAGTCTTGTTGCGTGTCGTCAAGTGCCACGATTGTTGGTGTTTTTGCCGCATGTTGATGTTGGAGATGATCATGGCTTTACTTATCGCTCACTTTAAATTCTGTTTAACAACTAAAATTGAAGTAAGAAGAGGCATCGGTGGGTGATAGATAACATTTGGTTTCGAACGCCCACTTGTGTCCCGTAGGACCCGAGTACTTGATACTGTTCCTTGATTTATCGCGCTATCCACATCCGGAGGTATATGGGACCCCCGAGCGAGCTTGATTCAGTCTTATTTCTTGGGGCCACAAACTAGTTTGAGGTTTTATTTACTATCCTGTACCTATGCCATGCTTTCTGCTTTATTTAAATTGTGCGAGATAGCACCTTTATTTAGGATCGGGACACGATTCGCGGTGTCGACAAGCCCAGTTTTGGGTTCCCGATCGTTCATGACCATACCCAAACCTTGAGTCCGTTTGAGTCGGCTAACTTCGTTCTATGGTAGCTTAATGGGGTGGCCCCCTGAAATAATTCTGAATCCTGTGATTGCTTTGTCGTGAAGGCCTCGTTGGGTTTTGATTTGGTTTTTCCGAGGTTGATCGAGCGTGTGTTGCTATTGGTGCACCCCGGCCGGGTAAAACTTTTTGAAAGCCGTGTCCGCGGTTATGGACGACTTGGAGCACAGTATCTCGACCATAGACAAGCATAACTAAAGTAGTACTATAAATTTGACTGTATAATGACTAGTAATCAGCTTCACTATAATGGAATGGCTAAATAATACTGCCCACAATTGTGTTCTTGGAGTGTCGCTTGCGACCATTGTACCTGACTAGTAATTATTGCAACTACAACGGAATGGCTGAATAAAAGTACGAACAACTGCTGGGTTTTTGGGTTATCTCATGCTATCTGTATCTGATTAGTAATTGTTGCAACTACAACGGAATGGTTAACTAAAAGTGCCCACTGCTTACTTTATCAGGACGATTATCTATACCTGACTAGTAATTGCCGCAACGATAACCGAATAAGTAAAACTGCCAACGGTGTGAGTTCCTCGGTTGACTTCCTCGATTTGTCTCGAGGGGGAACGCCAGGATGGGTTTGTTTGATGGTAGCATCAGGTTGGTTCCGAATAGGTCTTTCTTACCCCTCTCTGATAGCCGCCAGTTGTATCGAGTCTCTATATGTTGTTTAGTGCATCTTTAGCTGCCGCTTGATCCACCATACCTATGTAGGCGAGGACGCGAATTCTAGTCTCGCCGTGTCTTGGCCTCGATCGACTCCTCTTTTTCCTTTGCCCTTTGTCGGCACCCCTTTTGTTTAAGCAGGTTTTGAGTTCGACGCCGTTAGCAGGGTTACCCTTCTGGCTTGGCCTGGGCAGGGTTATGGACGCCATTGGTTATTCTTCAGGGCTCTTAGCCCCATTTGCATCTTGTCCGTAGTCGGACGCCCCATCGCTGCAAGGTGATTTGGATATTTGTATATTATATCTGTATTCTTGACTCTTTGAGTCGCTGTTATATATATATCTGTTCTGTGGGTCCCATCAAGGACTGTTGTGTAATGTTATTACTTCGTTTTCCACCCGCACGAAAGTGCCTGGTGGGCACCTTTGAATCGTTTCTATGCGGGTTTGGCGGGTTTCGCTAAAACTTGCATAGGTCCGATTCTGAGGGTGTTACACACCGTTCCTGTCTGTGTCCTGCTTGCATACGACGAGATAACCAGCAAGGAAAAGGGCCCTAGGCGACGTTCGACGGCTGAAGACGGATACGCAGGGCCGGGACCCATGGCGGCGTGCGGCTGCGAGCAGACGATGCACTGGCCGGAGCTCTGGCGCGAAGGAGCCTGGGGAGGCTGGCGACAAGCGGGAGGGGTCGGGGCCGACAGACGGCGAGGAGACAGGCGAGCTCTTGGCGGCGCCACATGGCGAGGCGCCGGCTCATGGAGCTTCATGGGACGGCGAGCGGAGAGTGGGTGGTGGAGGAGCTCCCGTGAGGCGAGGCGAGGAGCAGTGGAAGGCGGCGAAGGTAGGCTCCCGTGAGGCGCTCGAGGAGGAGGCGTGGCGGTGGCGAGGCGGTAGAGGTAAGTGGCCGATGCCGGGAGGAGGACTGGCGCGAGGACACGGTGGAGGCGGTGGAGGATCTTGGCGGAGGAGGGTGTGGCGAGGCGCGGTGGGGCGGCCGTGGCGCGGCCCGGAGGAGGGCAGCGGCGCCCAGCGGATGGTGGCGGCGGCGGGCCGAGGCAGCGGAGCTCGAGGAGGAGGAGATGTGGTGAAGGAGGGAGGAGGCGGGTCGGGGTTGGGGAGGCGGGAGAGAGGGTGGGGAGGGGAGAGAGGTGGTGGTGGGGCCGGGGAGTGGGTCCAGGCGGGGCCGGGGTGTGGTTGACCAGGGGTGGGTCGGTGTGGGTGGTGAGTGGTTGGCGTGTGTGCTTGTGTGTGTGGGTGGGAGTGGGGCTGCGGGTGGGGTCGAGGCGTGGGGCCGCGCGGGTGGGGCCAGAGGGGGAGAGAGGGAGCGGGTTGGTGGGCGGTGGGGTCCAGGGGGTGGGTCCGGGCTGGCAGGGAGGTGGGGAGAGAGTGGCTGGCGTATGTGCTTGTGTGAGTGCTGGCCAGGGGAGGTGGGCCCAAAGGGAGAGGGGTGGATCAAGGATTGATGATGTGGCGGTGGGTGTGATGAGGTGGAGGTAAAGGTGAGGTGTCAGGCTAGGATAGGTGGGTAGACTAGGTTCGGGTAGGAAAAGATTTAGGTGGGACTGGTTAAGATATTTTAGTCTAGGGTTTTCTTTTATTTAAAAAAATAAATTTGTAAATAGTTTTAGATGAATAAAAGATCCGACTGGACCGACGATTTGGATTTGAAATTAGAGGAGGGCTAGTTTTAGAAAATAACATAGTCTTTCGCAAATAGTTTTAGGCAAAAATAATATGCATGATGATGACGATGCTCAAATGCAATGTGGCATGATGACATGAGCATGCGGTCATGGTGATGCAATGCACAAAAACAACGCGATTTTCTAGTAGTGGTTTTTGCGGGATGCCACAATCTCTCTGATGAAGTTAGCGTCGAGCAGTCTGTTGACCTCGACTCCGATGGCTTCAGCCCGTGGCTCGGACATTCGTCGGATGGAATGTTTGACGGGCTTGGCGTCTGGAAATACGTTAAGTGCGTGCTCGGCAAATTCCCTAGGAACTCCTGGCATGTCCGCAGGACACCAGGCGAAGATTTCCCAGCGCTCACGGAGGAATTCAACGAGCGCGCTTTCCTATGCGGGGCTGAGGTCGTTGGCGATCAGCGCCGTCTTGGAGGCGTCCGTCAGGTGGACCTGCACCTTCTTTGTGTTGACTGTGGAGTCGAAGGACATGTCAGGTGCATTCTTCCTTGAGACTGGGGGTGCCCTGTTGTATGTCACCTCTCGGAGCCTTATGAGCTCTCCTACATGCTGAATGACTGGGATATTCTATTGAAGTCACTGTCGCAGTGATCCGATCGGGTGAAGCTCCCGTGGACCATGATGACGCCCCTAGGTCCTGGCATCTTGAGTAGCAGGTACGCGTAGTGTGGGACTACCAGGAACCGTGCAAATGCCACGCACCCGAGGATGGCATGGTGTTGTGATGGCCAGTCCACCACTTCGAACTCGAGTCGCTCGCACCGAAAGTTATCGGGCTTGCCGAAGATGACGTCGAGCCATATCTTTCCTAGGGGGAATATGCCCTTCCTTGGAATGATGTCGTGGAACGTTATGTCGGATTGTTCCAGGCTGCACAGCAGGATCCACATTGCTTCTAAGGTGCTAGCGAACATCAGATTGATGTCGCTGCCGCCGTCCATGAAGACGCGGCTCATATCGAACCCTCCGATTTACGCCTCGAGCACCAGGGCAGCATGACCTAGGCGAGGGATCTGGCGGGGGTGATCCGAACGGCTGAACGTGATGCAAGACTCCGAACCACTGAGGTACTCAGGGATGGCGGGTGGAGCGGTCACAGCCAAACTGACATGACGGGTGATTTTCTTTTGCACCCTGTTTGTTGGGCGCCCCTTTTGGATCATCAGTGACCCTTTCGGCACGGGTACCCGTTTCCGCCGTTGTTCTGCACAGGTGCGATTGGGTGATTCAAAGGTCCCACGGGTGGTGGTGGAGGAGCTCCGTGGGCGATGCCACCTGGTGTGGGTGCGTTCCCATACCCAGGGTACGGGGCTTATTGCCTCATCTGGGACATGCTCTCGCTGAGTTTCTGGAACTCGCGGTATTCTTTGAGCATGTGGCTTGCCTTCTTTTTACCATCCTGCTTGTCGATGTAGAAGTGGATGGTGCATGGGCCCGACAACTTGTCGTATGCCGAGGGTCTGTCGTCACGGCCGCGGCGTTGCCATGACTGTGTTGGGCGTCCTCCATCGTGGAAGTTGTTTCCACGGTATTTGCTACTGATTTCCTTTGCGGTGCGGTCGCGTGCTAGCCGCGACCATGTCGGGTCGTCGCGATAAATCGTGAGACGCGATCTTCGCTTGCTACGACGTTCACGTCGACGGCTGTAGTCATCTTCCTCCTCCGAGTGTGCTCGGTGGACGGAGTCCTCACCATCTGCCCACCTGTTGGCGATGTCCATGAGGTGGTCGAGTGTCTTGAGCTTGACGCGCCCAAGTTCTTCCTTGAAGTCTTGGCATTTGATGCCGTCCTTGAAGGCGTCGATTGCTCTCTCCTCAGATATATGCCCTGCGTAGTTCTTGGTGTTGGACCAGCGTAATATATACGAGCGAATGGATTTGCCCGTTCGGTGGGTATAGGCCCTCAGCTCTTCGATCGAGGCTGGCCTCTTGCTGGTGCCCTTGAAGTTTCGGATGAAACTGTATGCCAGTTCCTCCCAGCTTCGGATGGATCCTGAGGATAGGCTGCTGAGCTAGATCCGGGTTGCGCCTGTTAGCTGCAGCTAAAGGCATTGCAGGGCGGTGTTTTTGTTTCCGCCGTGTAGCTTGACGAACGACAGGTGGTCACTGATCCACGCCTTGGGGTCATGTGTGCCGTCAAACTTCGGAGTGTCCGAAGGGAGCTTGAAGTTCCTTGGCATCCGTGTCCGTCGAACAGATCTGCTGAAGCATCGAGCCCTGCAGATTTCTCCTTCATCGTCATCCTCTTCGGATTCGGATGAGCATACGCGCTTGGCGCGTGCCTTGTCGATCTTGCGTCGGGTGAGCTCGCTTCGAGTGTCATAGTCGCGGCTGCGATGTCGCGAGCTCTTGTGCCTTCAAGGTAGGTCGTGTTCTTCCTCGTCGGATGAAGGTGTGGGACTGCGGTTGAACCTGACCACAGCCTTCTTTTTTGGCTCCGTAGGAGCTTCTCCGTGGAGCGCAGCTCCAACGAGTCCGAGTCCGGCTAGTGAGGAGTTGTGCATGGCTCTTTTTGGGTCCCCCACCGGAGGTGGATGGGACACAAGGTATGTGGTGGCTGCCATGATCACAGCTTGCGGTGTCTTCGGGATGACGTTGCCTTTGGCATCCATCTCCATGAAGGATGTGTTGAGGTTTCGGGTCACCTCACGACGCGTGGCGGGGTCCATGTTCTCTACGCGAGAACGGTGCTTGTTGTCGTGGTTGCCGTGCGCTGGAGACGTCCATGGTGGAGAGCGCAGCTCGCCATGCACTGGACTCCGAGGCCGCTTGCTTGCGTTTGTCAAACACCTCTTGCATCTTCACCTGCTTTTTGTGCTGTTCGACGAGGAGCAGGTGGTACACCATCAGTAGGTCCCGTGAGGCACCCACGGGCAGGATCTTGTTGCCTGCCACGGCTTCACGTGCTTGGGTCCATCCCTCCTTGCTGAGGTGGATTACTCGATTGGCATCGGTGTCGTCCTCATTGTGAGGGGGAACTGGTTCCTCCTGTTTTCACCGTTTCTACCCTACGGGTTGGGTGGCGGGTTGGGTTGTTCCTGATCCACATCACTCTGGATAACTGCGTCGCATTGGTAGCATCCGTAGGTTGGATCGCTGCTGACACAACTTTCGGATCCGGAACCGTAGGTCCCCTCATTCGATGGTGGATCGCATAGATCTGAGTTGCAGTTGCTGCTGTCGTAGGACTCATATGTCGATGGTGATGTGCGTAGCACGGGTGCGGGGCCCATGAGGCGGGCATGGTTGATGGCAGTGGCACCCGCTCTAGGAGGCGGAGAGTGTCGGTATGTCCCACCTGGAAGCAGAAGCTCCCGAACAGGATCTCGAGTCCGTCGCCTACGGGCTCGAAGTCCTTCATGGTGGCTGGCAAGTGGGCGGTGAAGTCGAAAGCGTCGAAGAGGAGATGGCTCTCCATCGCCGAAGAGTTGTAGATCGCTTTGGTTGGGACCGTCACGATCGCACAATCAGCGCCCCCAGTTCCCACAGACATCGCCAATTAACGAGGTTTAATCTCGTCAATGCCCATTGTTATGAGCTTGGGTTTTGGCGAAGATGGGGATGTTGGAGATCGCGGAACGATTAGCAAACAAGCAACACGGGGACACGAGGTTTACCTAGGTTCAGGCCCTCGGAGGGAAAACCCTACTCCTGCTTGTCTGCTCTTGATTATGGCGGAACCGAAAGTTACAGGGGTGCGCAGATGCAATCTGGCATGGAGGTGTGTATGCGGTGGTATGTGAGGTGCCCTTCTCGTCGTGCCCTCCTAGCCTTTATATAGAGATAGGCAGGTCCCGGGCCCAGATCGATTCGGTTACAGGTTTAGGGTTTGCCCCTTTGAATATTCTATCTAATCTAGGCTTGCTCTCCAAGGATCCGAAGACGTCATGGGCTTGGGCCACCTGAAAGTCTTCATAGGCCGTGTATATTCTCGTGGGCCTTCCTTGGGCTAGACTAGGTATGCTAAGGTCGTGTACCTGTGGGGTATAACCATGTCACTTACACCATGTTAAGACCATGAACCAGTCACCTTAGCCTCTATGATAATTTAGTTTTTGACTTGTGATGTCACTTTATGCTTTAATTAATAATGTTTTGTCGCTTTGCATGATTATGTCTATTATTGCTCATTTAGTTGGTCACTCCCAGTCTTTTGCTAGCCTTCACTTGTACTGAGTATGAGCTCTACTCGTGCATCCAAATCCCAAGAAACCAAGTTATTCCAAAGAGTCCACTATAAATTCCTATGTAAACACCATTTCCAAGTATATTCATGTGTTTATCTATCTTCCAAATTAAACTTTTGTTATGTGAAAATTAGTGATTAAAGCTCTGACAAACTTGATGGAACACTTTATTTTCTTGCACTTAATAAACTTGAACCATTGTGCCCATCTATGTTGCTTATATGCTTGCAAATTATAAGTTGGGAGTTAGCAGAACCATGCTATCATGGGGAATGCTTTCAACACTTGTACATATTTATTCAGTTGATATCATGTTATTTTGTTTATGGATGTCGGCGGTGTGAAATAAAAGGGGAGCTTGTAAGTCCATGGAGTATTGTATATGTGTTAGAGAAACGCCTGGGCGGCTAGCCTAAGCCATGCCCAATCATGGTGGAAACTTACAACATAACCATAGTGAGCAATCTATGAAGCATCTTCAGAAAAAAAGAAAAAAAGCATCATGCTCATGGTAAATAAAAATATCGCTAAGAGAGAAAAAAAGCACCATGCTCATGGTCATTTTGATATGGGATAGCTCCAATGTCATGGGGCAAGGGGTACCCATTGGCGGTTCTCTATGTTACACATATACTTACAATGACAAGAACTTTCTTGTGACTAAATTTGAGTAGCATGAGGAACGGCCCTCGTACTCAAGGGACATGAGATTTTCAACTTATGATTTGTCAAGCATATACTCATATTTGTGTCACTTTAACCTTAATCACTGCAATATGCCAATGATAGGGGCAATGGGATCTCAAAGCTAATAAGTACCATGATTTTTGCAAGCTCTTTATGAAACTTGAAATCCCTGCTTCCCTCTGTGAAGGCCCTTTCTTTTTACTTTTATGTTGAGTCTCCATCTTATATCTTTATGCACCAATTAAGAGAGCATAGTTTTCATTCTTAGTTCAATGTGCATTCTCTCCAAAACTTATTGATTGATTTATAATCATGGTATTACTTGTTCTTAAATTATTTGTATCTAGTCACCCTTATGAAGTTTGAAGGTGCCATATGCATTTATGTTTTGCTATTCCATGAAGGACAAGCTGAATACCACTCATGCTATGTTTTCTATATGTGAAACAAATAAATGTCTTTCAATGCATTGTTATTCATGATCTTTTGTTTGTAACTTTTTCATGTTACAACTTAGTTTCTATGTCTTATTGTTAGAACTACATCTTTCATGCTCACGTTTAAAATACTATGATCCCAGCTATCAATGCTTTACAATATTTTGATCAAGATTGTGATGGTGCATGTAACCTCAAAAATCATTCTTCTTATCACTTACCTACTCGAGGACGAGCAGGAGTTAAGCTTGGGGATGCTTGATACGTCGTGAACATATCTATAATTTTTGATGCTCCATGCTTGTTTTGCATCAACTATCTTATGTTTTGTCTACACTTTGCGGCATTTTTATACATTTTCTCGAACTAACCTATTGACAAGATGTCGTAGTGCTAGTTGCCTGTTTTCTGCTATTTTTGGTTTCGGAAAAGTTAGTAAAGAAATATTCTCGGAATTGGACAGAACAAAAGCCGAAGTCAATATTTTACCAGAGAAAAGACGAAGTCGAGAGGACGAACGAAGAGGTGCCATAGGGCGGCCACACCACCCCCTGGTGCGGGTCCACCCTAGGCGCGTGCCAGGGCATGGTGTGGGCCCCCTGGACCACAACCGATCTTGCCCCTTCACCTATATAAACACCCCGATGCAGAAACCCTAAGACCCAGATCAGAAATCCACGAAAAGTTCCGCAGCGCCGCCACCACCGAAGAGGAGATTCGGGGGACAGAAGTCTCTCTTCCGGCACCCTGCCGGGATGGGGAATTACCCCCGGAGCCATCTCCATCGAATCCACCGCCATCTCCATCAATGTTGCTGACTCCCATGATGAGGAGGGAGTAGTTCTCCCTTGAGGCTAAGGTCTCTACCGGTAGCTATGTGTTAATTTGTCTCTCTATGCGTGATCTTATTGTGATCAGAAGCTTTGTAATCTAGTTGAATAAGTAGATCTACTCTGCTTCTTAAGTGCTTTAACTGATCTCCGCTTATCCCCATGTGTGTGAAGTTGACAGTGTGCAGACCGTGTGGCACTTAGGCTAAATATTACAGAAATACTTATCATGAGTTATATTTTGAGTTGGATGTCTCTATGAAATTGTGGTGTTTGTTGGAACCATCTAGCGCTTAGGGTGATAGTGTGGGGTTACCTAGATGGGGAATGCGAACTTCAAGGTGTGATGTTATAGCCCTACACCGTCCAACCGGAGAGTAGTTCAGAGTACCATAATGAAGAGAAGATATTTATATGAGAGTGTACACTAGTGAAAGTATGATCCCTAGGCCTTGTTTCTAAGCACTGAAACACCATTTACAATCAGTCCTGTTACATGTTTGATTACTGCCATTTTTATTTCAGATTGTAATTACCACTTATAATCATCCATATTACTTGTATTTCACTATCTATTCGCCGAACTAGTGCACCTATACACCTGACAAGTGTATTGGGTGTGTTGGGGACACAAGAGACTTCTTGTATCTTGATTGCAGGGTTGCTTGAGAGGGATACCTTTGACCTCTTCCTCCCTGAGTTCGATAAACCTTGGGTGATCCACTTAAGGGAAACTTGATGATGTTCTACAAACCTCTGCACTTGGAGGCCCAACACTGTCTACAAGAATAGAAGCATGCGTAGACATCAGGCAACACAAAACATTTTTCTTGGCAAGATATAGTACAAAACTAAGCAAATGCCAAAGTAAATATGATCAATAAATTCTACCATAAATCGAGTACTAATTGTCCAAGGACAAGAAGTATTGGAAATAATCTTCCCGAGGTAGTTCTCAAGATATCCAAGATCATATTCACACTAAGAAGCATATAACAAAGTATAAGAATTAAGTTTGATGCTCCGAAAGATATTCTTGGTAGCTTCCAATAGTCACACAATCACTAGTGATTATAGTAATTTGAAGCTAATGGTTTCCATGAGGATATAGATATAAAATATGAGGAAACACATACCAAGAAACATTATCACAAAAAAGATCCAAAAGATGAGCAATAAAGGTATTCAAGAAAATTTGAACTTGTTTGAGAAAATGTGCCACATAGGAGATAGATAATTCTTAATATCAATTCTAAGTGACACAACCTCGAATTTTCACATTCTCTAGGATTGTAATATGCACTAATCATATGACTCCCCCATAATGTGATACAACCATAAATCTCAACACGAGGCAAAATGATCCAAATAGAGATAATTAATGGACATTATAGAACTTAAATTTCTCATGAGAATCATACCGCATAGAGACTATATAATATTGCAATATCAATACTAGGTGGTATTCCTCATGTAAACACATTCTTAGGATTGTGGAATGCCCAAGAATAACACTCCCCCAAAATGGGATAGTCCATTAATCTCTCACAAGAGCCAAATAAGGTACCAAATATACAAGAAAGGCTCAAACACAAGAAACACACATGTACATGGTGTGCCACCTAATCATACACAAATATGCTTGATAACTCAAGATAATTAAGTGGAAAGCACAACATATACAAGAACATGGAATATACAAAACCAACACATGCACAAGGGGGCGGGTAACTTTCAATGTAATGAGTTAAGCATATGTTACCGCTAGGAGGAACATTGGAAATATGATAGAGACAATATAATCCACATGACTTGGCTTGACAAATATAATAGATGAAGATCCCTCAATTCTTCATGATGTAGCCAAGTCTCCAATGCTCTCCAAACACACCTATTGATCAAGTTTTGGCTTTTTGGTCCCCAACAAAGTTGGGTCCTAAGAAGTTAGTCACAATAGGCTTGGCAATCCAAATGGTTATTTTCTTGACACCATATTGGGCACCAACAAATTTTACAAACACATTTTTTCAACATCATCCTTATGAAGAGAATAAGCATCATCAATCATGATAGGGTTGGATGAGGAGTTACCAATGGTGCATGAGGAAGAAATGTGCCCTTTCTTGTGGCAAATGTAGCAAGTTCTTCTCTTGCCATCTTTCTTATTCGGTGAAGCAACAACTTGAGGAAGAGCTTGAGTATTCTCGGGAGGAGTCCCATCTCTAACAAGAGGTAGAGCTTGATGTTGCTTCCTGATGAGCTCAGATCACTGTAGAGATCCGTTGGGAAACCCTAAAAGGAAGGTATGATGAGCACAAAAATAAGTTTTCCCTCAGTTATGAAACCAAGGTAATCGAACCAGTAGGAAGAAGGAAACAACTCAAAGGTGTTGCTAGCAACTTGGAATCCTACACAACACAAACTCAAGCCTTTGCCCCAACTTACAGTGAGGTTGTCAATCGCACTAGTTTGCTGAAAACAATGGATTAAATGTATAGTGTGGAAGGTAATGGTTGCTTGTAGTGAGTAAATGGTAACAGTGATGATGTATCAATGGTAAAGGTTGGACTGGGGTCCACAGTTCACTAGAGGTGTTCTCCTTAAGAAAGATAACATAACATGCTGTGTGAACAAATTACAACGGGGCCATTGACAGGACAGAGCAAGGCATAACAATGTGATATGTTGGAAACGTATATATAGTTTTTGATGCTTCATGCTTTCTTAGTATCTACTTTGATTTACTTGTCTACACTTGGAGGTGATTTTTACATGTTTTCTGGTACTAACCTACTAACAAGTTGCAACAGTGCCAGATGCCTGTTTTATACTATTTTTGGTTTCAGAAAAGTTAGTAAAGAAATATTCTCGAAATTGGGCGGGATAAATGTCAAAGTCAATTACTTTCCGTGGGGAACAAGAAGTCCAGAGGGGAGCCGAAGGGGCCAGCCAGGGGGGACAGACCCACCCTAGGCGCGGGGGGCCCTACCCGCGCCTGGCTAGGGTTTGGGAGCCCTGGCCACCGCCTCGG
The DNA here is from genome assembly GCA_030063025.1 of Avena longiglumis. Lineage (NCBI taxonomy): Eukaryota > Viridiplantae > Streptophyta > Magnoliopsida > Poales > Poaceae > Avena > Avena longiglumis. The sequence continues at coordinate 142,217,868 of CP125974.1, forward strand.
CCTCCCCCTTCGCCTATAAGAATCCCCCGATGCCCTAAGCACCTGATCAAATCTCCATGAAACCGTCTGTAGCCGCCGCCACCATCATCCCTAGATCGGGATCTCAGTTCTTCGGCACCTAGGAGGAGATCATCCCGGAGACCTTCTCTCTGGTATGATTCATGAGTAGTTCCACCTTGGACTATGGGTCCATGTAGTAGCTAGATGGTTGTATCTCCTCCTTTGTGCTTTCATGTATAGATCTTGTGAGCTCCGTTCATGATCAAGATCTAATCAATTTGTAATCATGCATGTTGTGCTTGCGGAGATCCGATGGATATTGAGATTATTATGTTGGTTTGATTAATGGTTTTGTATTTATGATTCTATCATGTCTGTGTTGTTTGTGATCTTGCATGCCCTCCGTTGTTAGTAGATATCTTGGCCAAGTAGTTGCTAGTGACTCCAAGAGGGGGTATTTATGCTCGATAGTGGGTTCATGCCTCTAGTTTCCAAGGGAAGTGACAGAAACATCTTCGGTTGTAAATGTGTTGTTGCCACTAGGGAGAAAACAATGGTCTCTTGTTCATGGAACATGTGGACTGTTTACCTTACACACTTTTCTTAAAGCAGTTGTCTGTTGTTTGCAACTTAATACTGGAGGGGGTTCGGATGATAACCTGAAGGTGGACTTCTAGTCATAGATGCAGTTGGATGGCGGTCTATGTATCTTGTTGTATTTCCCAATCGAATATCATAGGATATTTGTGACTAGTAATTGCATTGTTATGCCTTGCTCAGTTCCTGTCAATTGCCCTGCTGTAATTTGTTTACCCTTCATGCCATGTTGTTTATCTAAGGAGAGCACCTCTAGTGAACTATGGACCCCGGTCCAATCTTTACCATTGATACATCTTCCACTGTTACTTATTTACTTGCTGCAAACCATTACCTTCCACACCATACGTTTAATCCTTTGTTACAGCAAACCGGTGAGCTTGACAACCTCACTGATTCGTTGGGGCAAAGTCTTGAGTGTGTTTTGTGCAGGTCTCCGTGTTGCTTGCAACACCTGTGTGACGTTTCCTTCCTCCTACTGGTTCGATAACCTCGGTTTCTTACTGAGGGAAAACTTGTTGCTGTGCTGCTTCACACCTTTCTCTTGGGGTTCCCAATGAAGCGCTCCTACATCAACTCAGCGCTGCATCACAATGCAAATACTAGACATTCATGATCCTATGAGATTTTATTAGGCATTACAACAATATACATAGACCGCCATCCAACTGCATCTATGACTAGTAATCCACCTTCAGGTTATCATCCGACCCCCCTCCAGTATTAAGTTGCAAGCAACGGATAACTGCTTTAAGCAATGTGTGTAAAGTAAACAATACAATTGTTCCATGAACAGAAGATCGATGTTTTCTCCATAGTGGCAACAACACATCTACAACCTTAGATATTTCTGTCACTTCCCCAGATACAATAGAGGCATGAACCCACTATCAAGCATATATACTCCCTCTTGGAGTCACTAGCATCCACTTGGCCAAGATAACTACTAGAAACGGAGAGCATGCAAGATCTCAAACAACACAAGCATGATAGAATCAATAATCAATCTAACATAGCAATCTCAATATCCATCGGATCCCCGCAAAAACAACATGTATGATTACAAATAGATGATCTTGATCATGAACGGAGCTCACAAGATCTAAACATGATAGCACAAAGGAGGAGACACAACCATCTATCTACTGTATGGACCCATAGTCCAAGAGTGGACTACTCACGCATCATACCAGAGGCTGGCATGGTGATGAAGAAGGCCTCCGGGATGATCTCTCCCCTCCGGCAGGGTGGCGGGAAGAGCTTCAAATCCCCCTATCTAGGGACGATGGTGGCAACGGATACGGACTGTTTTGTGGAGATGTGATCAGGTACTTAGGGTTTTGGTATCGGGGGGTTCTTATAGGCGAAGAGGCGAGGCAGGATGGTGTCCAGGGGGCCCACACCCTATCCTGACGCGTCCTAGGGTGGGCCCGCGCCTGGGGGTGTGGCCACCCTAGGTCTCCCCTCCGTCTCTCCTCTAGACTACGTGTTCTCCTCGGTAAAATATTGACTTTGGCTTTCGTCCCGTGCAATTCCGAGAATATTTCTTTTACTATATTTTCTGCAACCAAAAATATTAGAAAATAGGCAACTGGCACTATGGCATCTTGTTAATAGGTTAGTTTCGAAAAATGTATAAAAATACCTCAAAGTGTAGACAAAGCAAAGCAAAGTTGATACTAAACAACAATGGAACATCAAAAATTATAGATACGTTTACGACGTATCACTTCCCTTGTTGCTTCTTGCTAAGGGGCTTCTTATTGAATGGGCAAGACTTGACGTGATGCCCTTCTTCCTTGCACCTGAAGCAAAAAATGTTGGTCGGATTCTTGACTTGATCTTGGCCATTATTCTTGTTGCCCTGGTGCTTCAACTTGATAGTGGACTTGTTCTTGATATTGGAGTTGAATCCAAGCCCACTCTTGTCATTGGGGGATTTTTGCACACTCAATATGTTGTTGAGTGTGACCTTCCCTTTATGACCCATTTTTAAGTCATTCTTCAAAGAAGTGACTTGAGCGTTGAGCTCTTTAATTTCCTCTACATGGTTAGTGTGAACAACAATACTAGAGGAAGTAGATGCTACATTGTTAGAGAAACAAGGCACGAAAAGTAATTCATCACAAGATGTAGCAGTGTCATGAGTGGATGAATCACAAGGACTAGCACATGGTAATATGACATGAGGAGTAGAAGTAGTGCTAATGTCCACATGAGGCTCGTTAGATGTTACCTTTGAGACAATAGCCTCATAATACAACTTTAGCCTACCATGGGACACTAGAAGATCCTCATGCGAGCTTGAAAGCTTAACATGATTTTCTTCCAACTTCCCATAGTTACTAATTAGCAAAGCAAGTTGAGCCTTTAGGTAAACATTCTACTTTAAAATAGATGCTTCACAAGAAATAGAGTTAGTAGCACAAGCATCATTATGAATTGCAAGAGGTGAGGGCAACTTGGCAAGCCCTTTTGAATATGAAGCTTTAAGTTGCTCATGCAACTCGGTGAGTTTGATGAGCTCACTCTTAACGACCCGAGAGCCATTTTTGAGGTGCTTAAAATCCTCAACAAGTTTAGCATAGGCAACTACAAGTTCATCATTTTTAGTTTTGAAAGCACTTGCCACCTTAGGTTCTCTATCATGGTTTTCCTTTACTCTAGATAATTCTAGAGAAAAAGTCTCCTCAAGAGATTCTCTGGTGGTTTGTTCTTCTTCAAGAGAGCCTTTTAGATAAGCAATCTTGTTAGCATACTCACGCTCATGTTCATACTTTTCAGAAATAATATTTTCTTGCTCCTCAATAAGTTTCATGCCTTCAAGTACACAAGTCAAAATTTTAACAAATTTGGAGGAAGCAATTTTATTTCTATGAAGAGCGGGAAAGACAATCTCTCCCATCTCTTGAATAGAAGCAATATCATAATCAACTAGATGGTCATCATAATTATCATTCTAAACCTCATCATCATCAACATCATCATGGAAAATAATGGGATCCAAAGAGGTTACCCTTGTTCCCTTAGCCATAAGGCATATGCGAGAACTGTAAGAAGGTGATGATGAGATTGCACTTGTAGCTCTATTAAAGACCTCGTCTTGGCCCATAGAATCTTCATTTTCCTCTACATGGTTAGCAAGACAAGCACTAGAGGAAATAGAAGAATTTTTATCATGGCAAGAAGACAACACAAGCATATCATCATAAGATTTATTCAATTCATTTCAACATGATATGCAAGGACTATCAACACTAGCATGTAAGAAGTTGTGAGTGCTAGAAGTTTTAAGGTCCAACGATAGAACATTGCAACTAGGAAGAGGTGATGGATTACCCATAGTAAGCTTATCCACATTGCAATTTCTATCACCACTCACCATATCATTACCTTGTGAAAATCACATGTTGGTGAAGTGGTAGAAGATGAGAACTCATCACGGCCGGAGGTGGAGAGAAAACAATCATCCTCAATAATGTTGGACTCACTATATTTATCTTGAAGCTTGGTCCATATCTCATGAGCACTCCTCTAAGGCATGATTAAAGAAATAACTACATTGCTCACAACAAGTAAAAGCACTTTAGTAGCTTGAGCATCTATATATGAGTTCATATTCTCCTCTAAAGATTCGTCTTGGGGATCCATAGGAGAAGAAAAACCCATATATAGATTTCCCTCAATAGATGGGTGAATGTCCCAAAAATAATCAAGCATGTGACATTTCCAATCATCATAATTTGTGCCATCGAATATATCAAAGGAATCGTGCACTACTCCCCTAGTCGACATCGTTACTCTTAAGGCCGTGAAGCCTAAAAGTGAGAGACCTTGCTCTGATACCAATTGAAAGATCGCATATGCTGCCTAGAGGGCGTGAATAGGCGGTTAAAAACTTTTACAAGATGGGCTTAACAAAGGCGTAATAAAACTAGTGTTTTCTTTTGTCAAGCACAAAGCCTATATATACTATGGTTCACCTATGTGCACCAACAACTTATGCTAAGCAAGACAACCAACAATGTGTTAGCAAGATAGATTACTTCAAGCACGAAGGCTATCACAATGTAAAGTGCATAAGTAAAAATCTTGGGTATAGAGATAACCGAGACACGCGGGGACGACGATATTTTATCGAGTTCCTTCCTACAAGGAAGTACATCTCGTTGGGGGTGGGCGGTACTAAGACCACCAACGCCACAAGAGGCCTCACCCTATTCTCCCTACCACCCGCCGCACGGCAAGCACCCGATCCACTATGGGACACCTGAGGGAGGTCACCAAACCCTTACAAGATTGGAAAATCTCCACAACTTAATTGGAGGCTCCAAGAATACACCACAATGGCCACACACCGTCTAGGGTTCCAAGAACCCAAGAGGGACAAGCTTCTTGATTTTCACCAACCAAATCCTCCGAGGAGAACTCAAACTGATGCACCTAATGAAAATGGCAAGAACACCACAAAGATGCTCCAATCCCTCACTCTCAAGTTCCAACAAAGCTACTAAATCTATTGGGGGAACAAGAGAGGAAGAACACAAGAGGAAATCCACGAAAGAAATCCCAAGATCTTCCCCTAACATAGAGGAGAGATGGATTGGTGGAGTTGTAGATCTAGATCTCCTCTTTCAAATCCCCCCAAAAGATTCAAGAAATATGGGAGGGATTGAGAGTATTTTCAAGCTCTTTAAGGTAGAAGCAATGGAGGAGAGAGAGAGAAAGCATCCAGCCCCTTGGGGAAGAAGGGGGCCTTTTATAGGCCCCCCACATCAACTAGCCGTTACAGATCACTTACCCCGGAGTTTTCGGCCTTCAGGACCGGAGTCTCCGCCCCTAGGACCAGAGTCTCTAGGGTTCAGACTCCGACCAGGACTCCGGACATCCTCTATATGCTCTTTGTATACCCCCGGAGTCTCCGGCCCTTACAAAACTGGAAGAAATACCAACACCAAAACGACCATAAGTTTTGCATCCGGACTCCGATTTTGATGATCTTGGGCTCGTTTAGAAGAGGAAAAAAAGCTCTACAAGATTATGCAGGGAACCATCATAGTACAGCAAGGTAGGACAGAACATAATTATGGAAGGTTTAGCCTATCTATAAAATACAAATCGGTAAAACCACCAACATTGAAAACGCAATAGAGAATGCATATGAAATCCGTTTTCGATGAACTTGAGCTTGTAATGGATATTAACACAAGCTCTAAATCCTCTCATGGAAATGAACCAAATAAGAACCAAGAAAGATGATGCCAAGTATGCAAATGTTTGAGCTCTCTTCGAAGGATATGGTCATGTTACTAACTTGAGAGCCCCTCTTGATAGTATGGTTATCTACCCTAAACCCGGTCTCCCAACAACAACATGAGACTGAAAAAAGGGAAAACCTATCAAGACCATACCTTTGCCTTGATCATTCCACTTGAGCTTGATGTAGATGATCTTTTCCTTCTCAAGATGGAACTTCTTTCTTGATTTCTCTTGCTTGCACTTGCTTGATGAAGACTTGCGAATTTATCCCCCATACACCATGGGGAAACCACTTCTTTGAACTTGTCTTCATCAATCCTTGATCACTGAGGATGACAAGAATCAAGCATGAGATATCCTAGATACGGAGCATCTTGAGCTTGCACTCCATTTCTTCTAACTCCATTAGGATGATGTCTTGAAGATACACATGAGAAATTCCATCTTATTCTTCAAGACACTCTTGACCTTCTTTTATTTATTATTCTTCTTCTACATGATTACAATAGGCCCAAAGCCCTTGGATAATGCTTCTTATTCATTTCTTCTACCTTCAAGCCAACATATGGTCCAAGCGATGCCAATGGACAATTCCCACAAGTGTAACTCAGTGCAAGCATTAGTCTATAGATATTGCCATTAATTACCAAAACCACACATGGGGTCCCACATGCTCTTTCACCTACCTAAACCGTAATGTTGTACGCACGCTAGAACCAGCTCGCATGGATCCCTGAGGCTATTGTATCTACTCTAGCTTACCGAGACACAAAGAAGTCCGCCGACCTCGTCGGTCGAGCTCTATGTTGGCCTCACCTCTCTCTCTTTCCCCTTCTCACCAACATCCCCAACAGAAGAAAGCTCTGCAGCACGGCGAGTAGCTTCCGGTGATCGATCAAGGCTGGCACTCTATTAATTTATTATGAGACGGCATTGATGAGGAAAAAAAATATAACCTACTACTAATGTGTGTCATATTGGGTATTTATTTGCAGTTTTAAGGGGCAAAACCGTCTAAAAAAGCGGAACCCATAAGAAACACTTCGCACTTTATTATAGGTATAGATGTGCAAGAAGCCGTCAGGGATTACAAAATCATCATCTATGTGTTCTCACATGAACAACAAATGAAAGAAACCCTACAATTGTTTTATTCTATAACCATTTTTACAAACAAAATATATTAATATCATGAATATACCAATTACACCTAGTCTCTTAACAGAACGTTCAAAGATATAAAAATACACACAACCCCAAAAAATAAGAGAGAAGAGAAAAACAAATACCCGTCAGTGTATAACCACCCACAATAGAAATACTCTAACCACCACCGAATACAACACTCATAAAACTAGGCTTTCCAAAAGTAACGCCTTGTGAGACCATGGCACATGGCTTAATAGGATTGATAGTATACCCATACCAACAAGTTGCAACTTATTTTCCGGAAGCTCATCTGAAAAGAACTCTGAGGTTAAACGTGCTTGGCCTAGAGCAATTTGAGGATGGGTGACCGACCGGAAAGTGGGTACTGGGTGCGCACGAGCGAGGACAAAGTGCGCAGAAAAGACTAGTGTTATGTGGGGTTAGTCTAGAGATCCTATTGAGCTGCCAGGACTGACAGCCGCTGGTCCGGAAAGGCCAGGGTGTTACATGCCTCCAAGAAGAGAATAATGCGCAAGAGTTATCATCGTCCGATCAAAGATCTTGGATTTTCACCCCCAGAGAAAGACCGAGTTTGCAAAACAATGTCTTCAACAAGGTTATTGTCAGGTACAACCAATGAAGGCCATACCTTGGATTTTTACCATCAAAATCATGGCTTGGTACTCAAGGAGCACCACCAAAGATGTAGTCCCAAGGTTGATAAGGTTGACAAGGTTGTTGCTGCAAGTCACCGAACACCCAACACACATGGAGAACTTGTGCCAGATTATCTTCATCACAACCAAAACCTTTCTGCCAAAACCATCCTCTGATCATTGCCATCATAACTTTCTCAATCTCTATCAGATACATGGAAACCTGCATGAAGACATGTTCCATGGTACCGAACGGTAGACGAAGCTTCACGCCGCCCTAGAAAGGTGCCCACAACTGCATCGATTCCTCTCTAGATTTCCAGTAGCATCATGTGCCAGACTGCAGAAATCTCCAAGAGGAAGACCGAAGTAGATCAATGACATGGAGCTCGAATAATAGCATGGCTAAACCATCCTTATTCGGTCGTGCCAGCAGGGCCCACACCACCGGTCGACTTCCGATGATCAGATCGAGCGGATCAGGCTCAGGTGACGGTGATCGGAGGGGGGCTATAAAGCACACTAGGTGTTATGATATCCCTTGAGGGATTGACCCTAGGGTGGCCCGATCTTCATGTTTTTTGAGGCGGGGAGTGAGGGGAAATCCGATGAACACGATGAACACAACGCAAACGCAAGGTAAAGATACAAATGCTCGCAAACACAACCCGATTCGATTTGCTCCCGTCGGTTCGAACAACCAATATAATAGAATCCTCGGTGAGAGATCGTGAGGTAGAATCACCATAGGAGATATCAGAGAGCGGATGGTAGAATCCCAACCAAGGAGAGAGTAGCAACCAAGTATAACCCCAAAAGGAGAGACCTAGCACTACTAGAATCCTTGATGGGGAGATACCAAACACTTGAGGAGGGTCTTGACAACTTGGAGACAAACACCAAAATCCAAGGTCTTGTACAACTCATAGATTAACTATAGAGAGGGGTTCCCATCTAGGGTTAGGCACAAGCCTTCATGCATCATCAACTCCAAGTATATCTGAGCCACAAGGGGGATATTATAGTACTAGGGGCGAAGGGTAGGTAGGAGGGAATATTCTAGGCATTAAACCCTTCACAGCGCACAGACTGGTAGTTCTGGCAGTAAGTCGAGCGTCTCCAAAACTGGCACCGAGATTTCTGGCGGGTGTCGGTTATTCTGGTCAGCAGCCGGAAGATTTTATGGAAGGTGGTTTTGGCAGGGAGGCCGGTTCGTCGGGCTTGGCGCCGTAAGTTCCAGTGTGGATTTCGGCAGGTCCGAACCTAGAGCCGGAACCCTTATTCCGTCTTCTCTTCCATGCTTCTTGCTTGGGGTTCTTGGTTCCTGGGGTCTTCTTGTCATCTCCTCTTGGTGTCATGGTCATGGGCCTGGTCATAGCATTGTCACTTTGACATGGTTATATCCCGCGGGTACACAACATCGGCATACCTAGTCCAGCCCAAGGAAGGCCCACGACAAGATACGCGGCCTGTGGAGGTTTCAGGTGGCCCAGGCCCGTGACACCTTCTGATCCTTGGAGAACAAGACTAGAGTAGATAGAATTTCAAAGGGGCAAACCCTAATCTGTAACCGACTCGACCTATGCCCGGGACCTGCCTATCTATATAAAGGCTAGGAGGGTGCGGCGAGGAGGACAATCAACTCACCTCATACACACCTCACGCCAGATTGCATCTGCGCACCCCTGTAACCTTCGGTTCCGCCATAATCAAGAGCAGACAAGCAGGAGTAGGGTTTTCCCTCTGGGGGCCTGAACCTGGGTAAACCTCATGTCCCTATGTTGCTTGTTTGCTAACTGTTCCGTGATCTCCAGCATCCCCATCTTCTCCAAAACCAAAGTCCATAACAATGGGCATTGACGAGTCGAAACCTCGTCAATTGGCGCCATCTATGGTAACTAGGGGCATTGATTGTGCGATCGTGACGGTCCCATCTGGAGCGATCTACAACTCATCGGCGACGGAGAGTCACCTCCTCTTCGGCACCTTCGACTTCACCGCCCACTCGCCAGCCACCATGAGGGATTTCGAGCCCGTAGGCGGCGGGCTCGAGATTCTGTTCGGGAGCTTCTGCTTCCACGTGGGGCAGACCGGCACCCTCCACCTCCCAGAGCGGGTGCCGCCACCATCCATCAGGCCTGTTTCGTGGGTCCCACCCATCGGCATGTTACGCACGTCGACGCTGACAGATGAGTCATACGACAGTAGCAGCTCCAACTTAGATCCATGCGGCCCTCCCTCAGACGAAGGAACCTACGGTTCCGGCTCCGAAAGCTGCAGCAACAACGATCCAACCCGCGGATGCTACCAGTGCGCTGTGGTCATCCAAAGTGAAGTAGATCTGCCACCAGGTTCGAGTGCGGCAAATCCACCGCCCAACCCAACCCTCAACCCGCAAGCCGGAAACGGAGGAAACCCACCCCTCCAACCCAACAAAGGCGACGCTAACGCCTACCAGAAGATCAACCTCAATGAGGACAGATGACGCCAGGCACGCGAAGCCGTGGCAGGCAACAGGATCCTACCTGTGAATTCTTCACAGGATCTGTTGATGGCATACCACCTCCTCCTCATCGGCGATCATAACCGGCAGGTAAAACTGCAGGAGGAACTCAACAAACGCAAGCAGGCGGCTTCGGAGTCTAGGGCACGGCGAGCTGCGCTCTCTGCCGCTGGTGGCTCTAGTTTGCATGACAACCATGCCAACAAGAATCGCTCTTGAACAGAGCACATGGACCCCGCCGCACGACGCAAGGTCACCAGAACCCTCAACACGTCCTCCATGGCAATGGACGCCAACGGCAACGTCACACCGAAAACGCCTCAGGCTACAATCATTGCAGCCACCACCTATCTTGCGTCCCATCCGCCTCCGGCGGACGGCCCGAAGATGGCCATGCACAAGCCCACAGTAGCCGGGCTTGGACTCGTCGGAGCTGCGCTCCACGATGAAGCTCCTGCAGAGCCAAAAAGAAAGTTGCGGTCAGATTCAACCGTAGCCCCACACCCTCATCCGACGAGGACGAGCACGATCTGCCTCGACATCGCAAGAGCCCAAGGCGTTGCAGCAGCGACTACGACGCTCAAAACAACCTCGCCCAGCGCAAGGTCGACAAGGCACGCGCCAAACGCGCGTGTTCAACTGAATCCGACGAGGATGACGATGGAGAGATGTGCGGAGCCCGATGCTTCAGCAGATATGTTCGGTGCACACGGATGCCGAAAAACTTCAAGCTCCCTTCGGACACTCCGAAGTTCGATGGCACACAGGACCCGAAGGACTGGCTCAGCGATCACCTCTCGTCCGTCAAGCTGCACTATGGTAACAGGAATACCGCCCTACAATGCCTACAGCTGCAGCTGACAGGCGCATCCCAGATCTGGATTAGCAGCCTGTCCTCAGGCTCCATCCGAAGCTGGGAGGAGCTAGCGTACAGCTTCATCCGCAACTTCAAGGGCACCAGCAAGAGTCCAGCATCGATCGAAGAACTATGGGCCTGCACCTAACGCACTGGCGAATCCATTCGCTCGTACATCCTACGCTGGTCCCACATCAAGAACTCCGCCGCACACATCTCCGAGGAAAGGACGATCGATGCCTTCAAGGATGGTGTCAAGCGCCTGGACTTCAAGGAAGAACTTGGGCGCGTCAATCCCAAGACACTCGACCACCTCATGGACATCGCCAACAGGTGGGTAGATGGCGAAGATTCCCTCCATCGAATGCATTCAGATGACGAGGATGACTATGGCTGCAGGCGTGAACGCTGCAGCAAGAAAATATTGCGCGTCTATGACGATCGTGATGGAGTCGACATGGTTGCGGCTGGCTAGGCCGACCGACGCAACGACGACAACCGCAGCAGCGGATACCGCGGAGGCAACTCCCGCGATGGAGGGCGCCCTACACAAACATGGCAGAGTCGCAGCCATGAAGACGAACCCTCGGCATATGACAAGTTGTCTGGTCCCTGCACCATCCACTTCTACATCGACAAGCAGGATGCAAAAATAAGGCCAGCCACATGCTCAAAGACTACCACGAGTTCCAGAAACTCAGCGAGAGCCTCACCTAAATGCGACGCTAGATCGTGAACCCCGGGTTCGGGCCCGCACCTGCACCATGTGATATCGCCCACGGAGCTCCTCCACCACCACCCATGGGACCGTCAAATCCAGCAATCGCACCTGTACCAAAAATGGTACAGGAGCACACCCACCACCAAAAGGGGCCCTGATGATTCAGAAGGGACTCCCTACCAACAGGGTGCAAAAGAAGATCACCCGACGGGTCAGCCTGGCCGTAACCGCCCCACCTGTCATCCCTGAATACCTCAGTGGCTCGAAGTCCTGCATCACGTTTGATCGTTCGGATCACCCTCGCCAGATCCCTCGCCCAGGTCATGCTGCCCTGGTGCTCGAGGTGCAGATCGGAGGATTCGAGATGAGCCGCGTCTTCATGGACGGCGGCAACGGCATCAACTTGATGTTCGCCAGCACCCTCACAGCAATGCGGATCCCGTTGTGGATCTTGGAACAATCCGACACGATGTTCCACGACATAGTCTCAGGGAAGAGCATATATCCCCTAGGAAAGATATGGCTCGACGTCATCTTCTGCCATCCCGAAAACTTCAGGAGCGAGTGGCTAGAGTTCGAAGTGGTGGACTGGCCATCACAGTACCACGCCATCCTAGGGCGCGTGGCATTCGCAAGATTCCTGGCAGTACCACAATATGCTTACCTGCTGCTCAAGATGCTAGGACCAAGGGGCGTCATCACCGTCCAGGGAAGCTTCACCCGATCGAACCACTGCGATAGAGACTTCAATAGAATCTCCCAGTCATTTGGCATGCAAGAGGAGCTCATGAGGATCCGAGAGGTGACACACAATGGGTCACCCCCAGTCTCCAGGCAAAAGTCGCCTAACATGTCGTTCGACTCCACAGTCAACACGAAAAAGGTGCAGGTCCACCCAATGGATGCCTCCAAGACGGCGCTGATCGCCAACGACCTTAGCCCCACATAGGAAAGTGTTGGGGATATGCTATATGGGTATCCTCATATCATGTCACTTATCCGGATAACCCGGGTGGACCATAGTTGGTAGCATGGCCTATGGACTGCTGGGCGGCCCAGTTAGATGGATCCAGAAGGGAGGCCCATGCCGGATAAAGGAAGGCTACGGTGGAGTCACCGCGTGCAGGAGCCTTGAGTGTGCATACATAAGACTAGTAATACGGTGTAGGACTCAGAACTTTGTCCGGATAGGACTTTTTCCTGTAACCCTAGGACCTGGCGACTATATAAGTCGGGCCTATGGGAGCCTTTAGGGCACAACCTAGTATCGATTCGCATACACCTCGCACAGCGAACCAATCCCTATAACTCGGCGTATTGCCCTTATAGTGATTTATAGCAGGAGTAGGATTCCGCCACCGTTGTGGGATATGAACCTGGGTAAGCTGTGTTACCTCGTACCCGTCAACCGTCCGCCTTACCCCACGTCTCTAAAAACGCACTATGAGGACCCCTCCATGGCGTACTCGTCGGCAATACCACGATAGTTGGCGCCCACCGTGGGGCAAGAGTCGCTTCAGGCTCTTCAGCGGGCGAGGACCAAGATCTTCGCGGGTGTTGGGGATATGCTATATGGGTATCCTCATAGCATGTCTCTTATCCGACTAACCCGGGTGGCCCATAGTCGGTAGCATGGCATGTGGCCTGCTGGGTGGCCCAGTTAGGTGTTGGAATTATGCCCTAGAGGCAATAATAAAGATGTTATTATTATAATTCTTGTTCATGATAAAGTTTATATTCCATGCTAGAATTGTATTAAGCGGAAACTTTAATACTTGTGTGGTTTGTGAACAACACCGTGTCCCTAGTACGCCTCTATGGACTAGCTCATTGATCAATGATGGTTAAGGTTTCCTAACCATAGACATGAGTTGTCAATTGATAATGAGATCATATCATTGGGAGAATGATATGGTGGATAGACCCAAACAAAGCAGAGCAATTAGATCGTGTCATCGTGTTCGTCTTTGCGAAGCTTTTCCTATGTCAAATATTGTATTCCTTAGACCATGAGATAATGCAACTCCACGTATCGGAAGAAAGCTTTGAGGTCATCAAAGCGTCATCCTATGAGAGGGTGATCATAAAGGTGTCTCTCGGTGATGGGAAAGTATCATTGGGTTGTATGTATCGAGATGGAATTTGTCCCTCCCAAGTCGGAGAGATATACTTGGGCCCACTCGGTGTCGATATCAACACGCTTGCAAGCATGTGGTTAAGGAGTTAATCACAAAGTGATATCGGATTACTGAGCAGTAAAGTACTTGTTGTGAGCGAGATTGAACTAGGTATGATGCACCGACGATCGAATCTCGGGCAAGTAAAATATCGCGAGACGAAGGGAATATATATATGGGATTGATTGAATCCACGGCATCGTGGTTCATCCGATATGATCATCGATGAATGTGTGGGAGTCAATATGGGTGCCCGGACCCGGTTGATTATTGATAGAAGATCATATGCATATTCTCGAACCCGCGGTCACATAACGTATCTCGGCGCTAGGATAGATTGGATAATTGGTTTATGAATTTTTGTTGAGTCTCGGATGGGATCCGGGATATCACGAGAGGTTCGGAATGGTCAGGAGAATAAGATTCATATAAGGAAGTGCAGTTTTTGGAGTTGAATTGTTCGGGTTAATCGGTATTGTCTGAAGCTTCTAGAACCTTCGGAAGGGACCAACGTGGCCCCACCTTCCGGGAGGGGCATGGGCCTATGAGGGAGTGTCCTGGCGCATTGGGCCAGGCACAAGGCCCCATAGGGCCCAGCCGATTCTAGAGAGATTTGACTCGTTTAAATCTCGGGATCGAATTTCTAGATAAGGAGAGTTTAAATCGTTTAAATCTAGAGATAGGATTTCTAGATAAGGAGAGTTTAAATTGTTTAAACTAGAGATAGGCTTGGAGGAGGGCAGGGCTGGCGCCCCCTCTATATATAGAGGGTGGTGCGCCCCTCCCGAGACACATTCCTCCAAGCCCTAGCGCCTTGCTACCTTCCTCTCCCTCCCATTGTTTGTGGCGAAGCCTGCAGTGAAATTCTCCACCATATACACCACGTCGTGTTGTAGATCCAATCTATCTCTCCACCATACTCGCTGGTCCGAGGAAGGAGGAGGCGTCGAGTCTTTGCGTGTGCATCTCATGGAGGCACCGCCACTTGTGGTGCTAGATCGGATCGGATCGCGAGGAGGAGGCGAGTGCGACTACATCACCCACGTTAAACGAGCGTTCAGCTGTCACGAATCTTCAAGGGTATGAATATCTAATCCAATCTCTCTCGTTGTTTGCATCTCCTAAATTAGATCTTGGCTTTCCCTCTGTTAGCTCGTAGAAAATTTTGATTTACTATGCCGAAACCCTTGATGGTATCGAGCTAGATCTATGTGTAGATGTGTTTCACGAGTAGAACGCAGCATGGTTGTTGCGGGCGTTGATGTTTTTCTGTTGCAAGCCTCTTGTTTGTGTTATTCTTATGGCCGCGGGATAGTGAGATTGAAGCGGTCCAGGCCAACCTTCGCGACGTCGTTCGCGAGACGCTCCGCACTTGGCGTGTGGCTTGTACCACACATGCGGTGGTGGATGTCAGTTTCTCTCACTATAGTTGTCATGGGATTAACACCGGAGTTTGGCAACCATAATATCACCGTTGTGGCTTTCCGTAGTAAGAATCGTTCTTCGCATCTACTCCCATAAGCCACGTAACCCACGCACCCACAAAGTAGAGGCGTCTAACTTGTTTTTTTGCGAGTGTTTTTACGTGATATGGTATGGCCCAAGATGTGATGTGTATATTGTATGCAATGATCATGTTTTGTAATGTTTCATGACTTGCATGTCGATGAGTACACAACCGGCAGGATCCATATGGTTGTCTTTATAATTGTGTATGACCTGCGAGTCAACTTCTTATACGCCATGTAATAGCTTTACTTTATCGCTAAGTAGTTAGCAATAGTTGTAGTTGCTATTCGTGGTGGAGGCAATCATGGTGGAGTGATGGAGATCATGCCGGAACGCACAAGATGGAGATCATTGCGCGAAGATTGGCTATACCATGTCACATAAAGTTATATTGATGTGATGTTTATCCCTTTTATGTATCTTATTATGCTTAGATCGCGACGGTAGCATTATAAGATGATTCCTCACTTAAAGATCAAGATAAAAACTGTGTTCTCCC
The DNA here is from genome assembly GCA_030063025.1 of Avena longiglumis. Taxonomy (NCBI): domain Eukaryota; kingdom Viridiplantae; phylum Streptophyta; class Magnoliopsida; order Poales; family Poaceae; genus Avena; species Avena longiglumis. Next base: position 142,233,794 of record CP125974.1, read on the forward strand.
CAAGTATGCACCGTTGCGAAAGTTCGTCGTGTCCAAGCATCACGTGATGATCGGGTGCTATAGACTCTACGCTCACATACAATGGGTGCAAGCCAGTTTTGCACTGCGGAAATACTTGGGTCTAACTTGACGAGCCTAGCATGTAGACATGGCCTCGGAACACAAGAACCGAAAGGTTAAGCATGAGTCATATGAATGATATGATCGACACTTCTGTCCACCATTGAAACCACATCTCTTCTTGTGATGATCGGATTAGGTGTGGTGAATTTGGATCGTGTTCACTAAACAACTTGAGGGATGTTGAATTTAGTGGGAGTTCATCTAGTAATTTGATTAAGTTGAACTATTTATCATGAACATAGTCTAAATTGTACTTGCAAATCTGTAGATCCAATGGCCAAGTCCAACTTCAACTTCAACGTTTTCTTTGAGAAAGAAAAGCTTAGAAACAATGGGTCTAACTTCACCAACTGGTTCCGCAATCTAAGAATCATTCTCGGCGGACAAAGGACTATGTCCTTGAGAAAGCGTTAGGTAACCCCTGCTGCAATCGCTAGGTGATGAGAAAGCTGTCTATCGATCGGCGCAAAGATGATTATGGTGTGATTAAGAGCACCATGTTGTTTGCTATGGAACCGAGCTTCAAAATCGTTTTGAAACCTATCCGGGCCCTTTGAGATTCTCGAGGGCTGAAAACCATGTTTGAGACTTAAGCCCGTTACGAGAGATATGAGATCTCTGAGAAGTTCTTTAATCGCAAGATGGAGGAAGGGAGTTCCGTTAGTGAGCACGCCATAAAGATGTCGGGCTACACTCAACGCTTGAGCAAGCTGGAATGCGATTCGGAGGAGCTCAAGATTGATAGGGTTCTGCAATCACTCCTCCCGGCTACAAAAGTTTTGTAGTGACTCATAATCGATTGGTTCCATCGATACGATCACGAGCTCTTCGCAAAGTGAAGGCTGCGGAAGTGGACATCAAGAAGGATAATCATGTGTTGATGGTCAACAAGCCCTCCTTTAAGAAAGGTAAGGAGCAAAGAAGCCCTTCAAGAAGGCGGCGACAAGCGCAATGCCCTGCCGAGAAGAAGCTCAGTCTGGTCCTAAGCGGACCTTTGAGTGCTTCTATTACAGGGCGAGGGTCCTTTGGGCATAGCTGTCCAAGTACTTGGCGGACAAGAAGGCTGGCACCATCAAAGGTATATTTGATATACATGTTATTGATGTTTTCCTTACTAGCCCTCGTTGTAGTGCACAGGTATTTGATACCGATTCATTGCTAATATTTGTAACTCGAAGCAGAGCTATGGAATAGGCGGCTGACTGCGAGGATGAGGTGACGATCTTGGCGTTGGCAGCGGATCAAGACTTGATGTGATGGCCGTCGACGCTCTCCTTAGTTTTACCTTGATTAGTTTTAAACCTTAATAAATGTTATTATGTGCCTGCGTTGAGCATGAACATTATTTCCGGATCATGTTTATTGCAAGACGGTTATTCATTTAAATCGGAGAATAATGGGTGTTCTATTTATATGAGTAACATCTTTTATGGTCATGCACCTCTTGTGAATGGTTTATTTCTTCTAAATCTCGAAAGGGATGAAACACACATCCATAACATTGAGGCTAAGAGATGCAAAGTAGATAGTGATAATACTACTTATTTGTGGCACTGTCGTCTAGGTCATATTGGTGTAAAGCGCATGAAGAAACTCCATTCTGATGGACTTTTGGAGTCTCTTGATTTTGAATCATTTGACACATGCGAACCATGCCTCATGGGCAAGATGATCAAAACCCCATTCTCCGGTATGATGGAGCGAGCAACGGACTTGTTGGAAATCATACATACCGATGTATGCGGACCGATGAGTGTTTCGACGCGCGGTGGATATCGCTATTTCCTCACTTTTACCGATGACTTAAGTAGATATGGGTATATCTATTTAATGAAACATAAATCTGAAACATTTGAAAAGTTCAAGGAATTTCAGAATGAAGTGGAGAACCATCGTAATGAAGATTAAGTTTCTACGATCCGATCGTGGGCGAATATTTGAGTTATGATTTTCTCACGCATCTTAAAGCAAGTGGAATCGTTTCACAACTCACGCCATACGGAACACCACAAAGAATGGTGTGTGCGAGCATGGAATCGAACCCTATTAGATATGGTCCGATCAATGATGTCTCTTCTTGATTTGCCGTTATCATTTTGGGGTTATGCATTAGAAACCGTGCATTCACTTTAAATAGGGCTCCATCTAAATCCGTTGAGACGACACCGTATGAACGTGGTTTGGTGCTAAACCTAAGTTGTCGTTTCTTAAAGTTTGGGGATGCGAAGCTTCGTCAAGAAGTTGATGCGGACAAGCTCGAACCCAAAGCGAGAAATGCGTCTTCATAGGATACCCTAAGAAAACCATTGGGTATACCTTCTATCACGAACGAAGGCAAAGTGTTTGTCAAGAACGGTTCCTTTCTTGAGAAGGAGTTTCTCTCGAAAGAAGTGAGTGGGAGGAAAGTAGAGCTAGACGAGGTTATTGAACCTTCTCTTGAATTGGAGAGTAGCGCAGCACCTGAAATTGTTCGATGCACTTTGCACCAACAATAGAGGAAGCTAATGACAAGGATCATGAAGCTTGGACGATCTTTGCTCTTGAGCGTCGCAGTCGACAAGGTCGCGTGCCCTCTGAGTGGTAATGCAGCAGCCTGTCTTGTTGTCTTGTTGGTAGAAGACGGTGAACCTACGAACTATGAGGAAGCGATGATGAGCCGGACTACGAGAAATGGTGGAAGCCATGAAATCCAATTGGGATCCATGAGCGAAAACCAAGTATGGACTTTGGTGGATCCTCCTAGCGACCGAAAGGCCGTTGAGTGCAAATGGATATTCAAGAAGAAAGCGGGCCGGATGGTAATGTTACCATCTATAAAGCACGCTTGTCGCAAAAGGTTTTCGACAAGTTCAAGGTGTTGACTACGATGAGACTTTCTCTCCGTGGCGATGTTTAAGTCCATTCGGATTTTATTAGCAATTGCTGCGTTTCATGATTATGAAATATGGCGGATGGATGTCAAGACTGCTTTCCTCAATGGCAACATTGATGAAGAGTTGTATATGATGCAACCCGAAGGTTTTGTCGATCCTAAGGATGCTAGTAAAGTATGCAAACTTGCGTTCCATTTATGGATGAAGCAAGCATCTCGGAGTTGGAACCTTCATTTTGATCAAGTGATCAAGAGCTTTGGATTTGTTCCAAATTGCTCTGAGCTTGTATCTACAAGAAAGTGAGTGGGAGCTCGGTGGCGTTTACGGTATCGTATGTGGATGACATATTGATTATCGGAAATGACATCAACATGCTTAACGATGTGAAGAATTATTTGAACAAGTGTTTTTCAATGAAAGACCTAGGTGAAGCTGCTTATATATTGGGCATCAAGATCTATAGAGATAGACAAAAGGCGCTGATAGCTTTAAGCGAGTACATACCTAGACAAAGTTACGAAAAGGTTCGTAATGGATAAGGCAAAGAAAGGTTCATTGCCTATGTTGTCGGGTAAGATATTGAGCAAGGCTCGGGTCCGACTACGGTAAATGATAGGAAGCTATGAGCAAAGTGCCTTATGCCTCGGCCATAGGTTCCATCATGTATGCCATGTTGTGTACTAGACCGGATGTGTCCAATGCTCTTAGTTTGACGAGCAGATATCAAAGTGATCCAGAGTGGAACATCGACAGCCGTGAAGAACATCCTAAAGTACCTAAATAGAACTAAAGAAATGTTCTTAGTCTATGGGGTGATGAACAACTTGTCGTAAAGGTTACGTCGATGCTAGTTTCGACACCGACAAGGATGATTCTAAATATCGGACGTGATACGTTTATATTTTGAATGGAGGAGTCTGAGTGGAGAAGCTGCAAGCAAAGCGTGATCGCGGGATCTCTGATGAAGCGGAATACATGGCTGCCGCAGCGTCAAGTGAAGGAGTTTGGATCAGAAACTTCATCACTGAGCGTGGTGTGGTTCCAAGTGCATTGGACCCACTGGAGATATTGTGTGACAACACTGGCGCCATAGCACTCGCTAAGGAACCAAGATATCATCCAAAGACCAAGCATATCAGCCGCAAGTTTCATATAATCCGAGATTATATAGCAGATGGAGATCTGAAGATTAGCAAAGTACATACGGATCTGAATGTCGCAGATCCATTGACTAAACCTCTTCCACGTGTAAAACATGATCAACACCTCAGTGCCATGGGTGTGGGATTGTTGCCAAATGTAAACTAGATTATTGACTCTAGTGCAAGTGGGAGACTATTGGAATTATGCCCTAGAGGCAATAATAAAGATGTTATTATTATAATTCTTGTTCATGATAAAGTTTATATTCCATGCTAGAATTGTATTAAGCGGAAACTTTAATACTTGTGTGGTTTGTGAACAACACGTGTCCCTAATGCGCCTCTATGGACTAGCTCATTGATCAATGATGGTTAAGGTTTCCTAACCATAGACATGAGTTGTCAATTGATAATGAGATCATATCATTGGGAGAATGATATGGTGGATAGACCCAAACAAAGCAGAGCAATTAGATCGTGTCATCGTGTTCGTCTTTGCGAAGCTTTTCCTATGTCAAATATTGTATTCCTTAGACCATGAGATAATGCAACTCCTGGTATCGGAAGAAAGCTTTGAGGTCATCAAAGCGTCATCCTATGAGAGGGTGATCATAAAGGTGTCTCTCGGTGATGGGAAAGTATCTGTTGGGTTGTATGTATCGAGATGGAATTTGTCCCTCCCAAGTCGGAGAGATATACTTGGGCCCACTCGTGTCGATATCAACACGCTTGCAAGCATGTGGTTAAGGAGTTAATCACAAAGTGATATCGGATTACGGAGCAGTAAAGTACTTCTTTGTGAGCGAGATTGAACTAGGTATGGGTACCAACGATCGAATCTCGGGCAAGTAAAATATCGCGAGACGAAGGAATATATATATGGGATTGATTGAATCCACGGCATCGTGGTTCATCCGATATGATCATCGATGAATGTGTGGAGTCAATATGGGTGCCTGACCCATTGTTGATTATTGATAGAAGATCATGCGCATATTCTCGAACCCGCAGGTCACACATAACGTATCTCGGCTAGGATAGATTGGATAATTGGTTTATGAATTTTTGTTCGAGTCTCGGATGGGATCCGGATATCACGAGAGGTTCGGAATGGTCCGGAGAATAAGATTCATATAAGGGTGCAGTTTTGGAGTTGAATTGTTCGGGTTAATTATTGTCTAGGAAGCTTCTAGAACCTTCGGAAGGGACCAACGCGGCCCCACCTTCCGGGAGGGGCATGGGCCTATGAGGGAGTGTCCTGGCGCATTGGGCCGGGCACAAGGCCCCATAGGGCCCAGCCGATTCTAGAGAGATTTGACTTTTAAATCTGGGATAGAATTTCTAGATAAGGGAGAGTTTAAATCGTTTAAATCTAGAGATAGGATTTCTAGATAAGGGAGAGTTTAAATTGTTTAAACTAGAGATAGGCTTGGAGGAGGGCAAGGGCTGGCCGCCTCCTCTATATATAGAGGGTGGTGCGCCTCCCCGACACACCTTCCTCCAAGCCCTAGCAACCTTGCTACCTTCCTCTCTCCCTCCATTGTTTGTAGGCGAAGCCTGCAGAAATTCTCCACCATATACACCACGTTGTCGTGTTGTAGATCCAATCTATCTCTCCACCATACTCGCTGGTCCGAGGAAGGAGGAGGCGTCGAGGTCTTTGCGTGTGCATCTCACGGAGGCACCGCCACTTGTGGTGCTAGATCGGATCGGATCGCGAGGAGGAGAAGCGAGTACGACTACATCACCCACGTTAACGAGCGTTCATCTTGAATCTTCAAGGGTATGAAGATCTAATCCAATATCTCTCGTTGTTTGCATCTCCTAGATTAGATCTTGGCTTTCCCTCTGTTCGCTCCGTAGAAAATTTTGATTTACTATGCCGCGAAACCCTTCATTAGGTGGATCCAGAAGGGAGGCCCATGCCGGACAAAGGAAGGCTACGATGGAGTCACCAGCGTACCCGGAACCTTGGAGTACAAGATACACAAGACTAGTGATAGACGGTGTAGGACTCTGTAACCTGTCCGGCTAGGACTTTTCCCTGTAACCTTAGGACCTGGCGACTATATAAGTCGGGCATATGGGAGCCTTTAGGGCACGACGACAACGATAACTTACAATCTCAGACAACCTCGCACAGCGAACCTATCTCTGTAACTCGGCGTATTGCCCTTATAGTGATTTATAGCAGGAGTAGGATTCCGCCACCGTTGTGGGATCTGAACCTGGGTAAGTTGTGTTACCTCGTACCCGTCAACCGTCTGCCTTACCCCACGTCTCTAAACACGCACTGTGAGGACCCCTCCATGGCGTACTCGTCGGCAATACCACGACAGTTGGCGCCCACCGTGGGGCAAGAGGCGCTTCAGGCTCTTCAGCGGGCGAGGACCAAGATCTTCGCGGGAATCGGCGAAACCGTAGCCATCGGTCGCGTTCTCTTCTCTGGCAACGTTCTGATCGTCCCTCCCGACGAGTTCTGGATCCCAGCAAAGACGAACCCTACGCGGTGTTCGATCGTTCCTATCGGAGACATCCACCTCTTCATCGGCGAAACCGACTCGGGCTCTAGTTCCCTGGAAGTCGGAGGAGCGTCAAGACCCGCACGGACCGCCTACGGGCAGGATACGTTCGCGGAAGGATCGATGTCGGACCTCTCTTCGGAGTTTGCTGACAAAGATTGGAAAGCATTAAGACCCGCACGGACTGCCTACGAGCAGGATACATTCGCGAAAGGATCGATGTCGGATCTCTCCTCGGAGTTTTCCGGCAAAGATCGGAAAAATTCAAGCCCCACCCAAACCGCCCCTGTGCAGGATATAAAGGTGGAAGACCACTGCAAATCCGCCGGCTTTGTCTGTGCATCTGGACAGCAGAGATCCAAGTTCGTCGGCGTGGTTACCATCTTCGATCTGGCGCGCTGCGTTCAGAGAGAAGGCGAAAACCCCCGCGATTATCTGGCCAGATGGCTCCGTATGCGAGCCGATCTGGCCCACTACCCCACTGATGATGTTATCTATCACTTTGTGGAAGGACTGGACCATGGCACGCTTCTCCGACATTCTCTAAGATGGCAACAGGCATCAGGACGCCTTACCTTCGAAGGCATGGTGAACACCGTCAACAACTACGCGGAGGCTGAAGCGGCAGCTCAAACAGCGCTTGTGCTCATTGACGGAGCCCCTCCGATTCAGCCACCACCACCACCGCCTCCAGCCGCCATCGTCGTAGCAGCACCACCACCTCCAATCATCGTCGAGGCCGTTGCACCTCCACCGCCCGTCATCGAGTTAGTCCTGGCACCCTCCGACTCTGTCATTGACGCGCTTTATGCTGATTTCAGTGCAGATTCAGAGGAAATATACTTCAGTCCAGAAGAGCTAGACTCCGCTATGCAGGAGATGGAGGAGGAGTACTCGCGTGACGAGCAAGCTAATAACACCGTCATGTCTCGAGGGGTGTTCGTCACCATTGGGACATCGATGGATGAAGATCAACCCAGGCAAGCTCCGCCTACGCGCTGTAAAAGGGGAAGGGGCCACTTATTGCTGCCGACAATGATCGCGCAAAGGTCATGCCTCCTCCGCCTAAACTAGTGCACCAGCGAGAACTCGGCCGTCCGAAAGCAACAACACCGCAAACTTGCCGCCTCCAGCATCCACGTCGGCAGCAGCCCATGTTACTCCAGCTAATAGAGTGATGTACGACAATCTCCTCGTTGAGCCACTAACCGTTGATCATATCCGGAACGTGACTCGGCTTGACGAGAAGCGCCAACAGCTGCTGGAGGAGGCGCAAGCCATCGCGGAGCAAGGCGCTAAACTAGATCGAGACCTGGTCAATGCGCAGAAGTCCATAGAGAAAGCTAGAGCAATGGAAGCCGGGTACAAGACGCTGCTGCAAGGCTCCGGCTCGCGTCATCAACGATCTTGGTGTACGGCGCAACCTAGGATGGGCTCCCTCGAAGCCGGCACAGGCCAAGCCATACATTGATAGTGAAGGAAAGTAGGTGATGCCCACCCCACTCCTTAACCTCGCCGTCGCCAAGACCCTTCTGGAGCAGGATAGATCGCCTGAGGAAGTAGAACAGGTCTATAACCTAGTGTCCAAGGCGGTAAAGCAGCAGGAAAAGGCCACCTCTCAGAGGCTTGAGTCTGACCCAGCGCTCTACCGATCTAGCCAGTACAAACCGCCAAGGGACAGATCTCCTCAGGATGTCGGATCACAGACGGGTTCATCAGAACGAAGACGGAGGGATGCGCGCAACAGGAAGGATGCTATCCCCATATCCTCCGACCACGGAGAAAGAGACCGACCTCGCCGCCCATCGCCACCGCCCCGATCCCCCCGACGTTAGGAAGACTACAAGGCTCACCATCGCACGGATATGCCCCCACCAAAGCAGTGCGGCATCGTCATCTGCGACAACGCGGCACAGACCCGTCATGATGAAGAGCGCCACCAAGGACATAAGATCAGGTCACACCACGACCCTCCGCGTCCGACAAGCAACCGTGACAGGAGTGGGGCGTCGCAGGAGGGTAACAGCAAGAAGGCTAACCCACCGCCACCTCCGCCTCCGTCGCTGCCAAGCAGTCACCATGGCGGAAGAGGCCTGCGTCGTTCACGCAGCCCATCCCCTGTTGACAACAAGAAGAAGAACCCGGAGCCATACGATGCACGTTCGCGGATCGATAAGATCCACGAGGCCCGGGAAGGACCATACCTGGGACCACGTTGCTTTGGACCTACAATACGGTCCGCAACTTACCCCAAAGCTTTCCGGATTGACAAGACCATCAAGCCCTATGACGGCACCGCCAATCCCGCCACATGGTTGCAGGACTATGGCAACGCGGTGGAGATTGCCGGAGGCAACCCCAACGTCGCCGTCAAGTACCTCCCGTTAATGTTGGCAGGAACGGCCTGTCAATGGATCGACGACTTACCGGAAAAATCTATCTACAGCTGGCTGGATATGCAAGAAGCATTCACCAAGAACTTTGAGGGTACATACTGTTATCACCGTATTTTGGCCAGAGACGGAGATGGGCCGTGATCAAGATGGGCTTGGAAGATGCATATATTCAACGAGTTGTTGGATCGGCCTAGTGTGTGGATTTGGGCTAAATTGCCCGTGTATCTTGTATCATAGTAGGTTTCGTGTTTGTTTAGGTTTCGTTTATGTTTAGGTAAAGATAGAGTTGTAGAGTTATTCCAAAAGTAGAGAGTCTCCGGACTATAAATATGTACCTAGGGTTATTGAAAGAGGAGGACAACCACGTTCACAACAAACACAATCTCGGCGCATCGCCACCCCTTGTTTCTAGGGTTTCTTTCGGTAAGTGCCATCGCCTAGATCGCATCTTGCGATCTAGGCGATATCTATTCATTACCGGTTTTACTCGTCTTTGAGCGTTTTTGATGGCGAGTATTACCATTATCATAGATTGTTTGAGGCTAGCATCGGTGCTTTTCTTTACTATCGCCGAAGTTATGCTACCTCTAGCTATCTCGCTACCCTTGCACCTTTTCCGAAGTGCAAGGGTAGCACCTGCTTGATCTTTATTTAGTCGATTCGATCTGTTATAGTTGTGCCTTGTTCACCAAGGTTTAGTTTGATATCTACGTAATCAGGCCTTGCAAAGCGGGTTGAACGATCCAAGAATGCATAAAGGCGTGGCTTATTCGTTCTAGAGAGGATGTTCGGTAATTGGCTTTACGTTGGTTATTAGGCCTCCTCTAGGGTTAATATTCTTCATCTTTTTATGCGTACGAGGCTCAATCGCGTAGGATGTTCCGATTCGTGGTGAAAACATTAAACTATCGTAGATCGATTTAACTTGTAGTGATCAAGCAAAACCCCATGTTATCATAAATCTAACGCAGAACCATGGGGCAATCGGCTTTAGGAGCCGATTTACGAAACACAGGAGCCGATTACGGCTCGAATTTTACGATACTTGTTTATCATGCAGAAATCAATCGAGCAATCCTTCACCTTCCTGATCGGTATAGGTCGTGTACGCCCTCGAACCAAGCGGGGCGTGCCGGAGCTTTTGCGGGCCGTCGCCCGAGGGACCAGGGCCCACCAGCAGTCCTGGGAGCCTCCCGGCTCTTCGTGTTGTCAGTCGCTGCTCGCCGGTGGGTTTTGACAGGCAACACATTCTGGCACGCCCGGTGGGACATTCAACAACGTCTACATCAACACCCGACGCTGCGATGGAGAACAGGCCAGTCACGTACAATGATCTGCCTGATGAGCACAAGGCCAAGTACGACGAGATCAAGGCCCTCTTCGAGGAAGACCTCATCAGCTCTTTTGAGAGGACCCGTACGCATGGCATCAGGTGGAAGGGGTTCTCCCCCGAGGGCGCTCTTAATGAGGTGGATCTGTCTGTTCCTTCGGAGGAGCGCACCAGAGCCCTACGACAGGAAGTCAACTACATGGTGGCTCATTCTTTGCACCGCCATTCTGAGAGCCTGGTGAACGCTTTCGAGCGGGTTGCGGTGCGCGTAGTTCAGGAGATCATGAAGCATCAGTACTCTCCGTCGGGACCTACTTTAGGGACTCACCAGGGAGAAAGACCGCTCCAAACTAGGCCACAGCTCCCGTTCGCACTTGCCGCTCCAGAGCCGCCAGGAGCAGCGGCTTACGTCGTCTACAGGGCTGGAGGCGACCCAGGCGATTGTCAATTCCTGTTTGAGCCACCTAAGGAGATCCCACACGGATATATATGCGCCTACGTGCCGGACTGCAATAACCTGACACGCACCAAGCAGGTTGCAACCGCAGGAGTTTCTGCGCCAGGAGTGCTTGGGACAGGATCTTCAGGGGCAGGCGTGTCTGGAGCCGCGATGGCGGGGATAGACGCTGACAAACAGGCGTGGCTAGCCAAGTATGCCACTGGGGAAAGTCATGAGAATTTAGCCCCCACGGCTCAAACAGTGGAGCAAATCGGCACCATCCTGAGGGACCAGTTCGGCTTCGTGCCGAAGAGAAGGACAATCGGCTATGCAAAGCCGTACCCCAACGAGTTCGATCTGATTCCGCTGCCACCCAAGTATAAGCTCCCTGAGTTCTCAAGGTTCGGGTCGGAAGGGTCAAGCTCGATCGAGCACATAAGCCGATACAGCACAACTAGGGATGATTTGACGCCGGATCGGATCGCGTAAGATTCTTTGGCGCAATCTCCGACAGACCAGCCTTTGGGTGGTACACCTCACTACCACGACTCAATTCATACCGAAGCAAGCGGAAGAGCGGTTCCACATCCGGTACCATTCGGAGGCTCTCTTGAGGTGGCATTGCGGACTGCACAGTGCGGCGGCGAGAAATCGTAGCGAGTACATCCGGTAACCGGTGTCAAGAACCGATGTTACTCGGCTCGTTTAAGCGAAAAAGCGGTCGAGCTGGCGGTGTTGGGTCTCTCAGCACCCATCAAGGACTGGCGTTCGGGTAGAATACAACTCATTGGCGCACATGGCCCAAAAGCGGCGATGTATGAGCGGCGCCACTGAGTTGTACCAAGACAAATTCAAGCGTCCGATAAGCCTGGTCGATGCGTAAGAAGAAGATCCAACGCAGGACCAGGAGGTGGCCGTGCTGAATGGGCTCGGGGGGCAGATCCTGTGGCCTGCAAATGGGTGAAACAGCAAGGGCCTGCGAAAGGGTTCGACTTCGATGTGAGCAAAGCTGAGCAGATATTCGACCTGCTGCTGAAGGAGAAGCAGCTGAGGTTACCCGAAGGCCACAAAATCCCTACGGCTCAGGAAATGAACGGGAGACCATACTGCAAGTGGCATCATTCGTTCACTCACACCACCAACGAGTGCAAGGAGCTTCGCCGCCAAATCCAAATGGCTATAGAACAAGGCCGTCTGATCCTTGGGCAGTTCGCCATGAAAGTGGACACAAACCCATTTCCCGGCGTCAACATGGTAGAACTCAGTCGCTCCGCAAGACGTAAGCTGGATTTCTCGTTCGGCGTTAATATGGCAGGGTCGGGGTACCACCATGATACGTACAAGGAGGACGGTGGTCGCTCTCGGGGCAAGGAAAGAAAGGAGACTAGTCCATGCGACCGGCCCAGCCACAATGACAGGCGGTACTTAACAGAAGAACAAGTGAGGAGAGTGCGATATCAGAAGCCACATTCTACGCATCTCCTTAACAAGTATGAACGCCAGTACGACCAACGTCGCTGGCGCGGCAGAGACGACAAAGGATATGAGCACCTTGCTAGGGGGCCGTCGAAAGAGAAGGAAGGCGCAGACAGGCATTGGGATTGTCCTTTCTTCAGGTATTGCTGGGGCGCGGGAATGAGCCGATTGCCTACAATCGACAACTGCCCGGAATGCGGTCAGCAAAAGGAAGACACGAGGCCAGTGTCAGTATTCAAACGTCTAGGGCCTCTTCAGCCCTGGGCCGCCCTTGAGTCCGCTCGGCGGGACCTCGAGGAGCCAAGGATGGCAAGGGCGACAGGTATCACCGTCAAGGTGGTGCCCGGACTCAGACACACCGAGCGTGAAGTGCGGCTACGTAACTTAGAGGAAGTCAAGCGCGATATCTCACGCTTTGAAGAAAGCACGGCCTGATCTGGCCGTCAAAGTGAGGCAGGCTGTGGAAACGGATGACCACCCGACCAAGAAAGAGTGGCGCCCCAAACCGATAAAAGCCGATGCAAGGACATCGGCTGGCACAAACATGGTGTTCGTACTCCCGTCAGAATTCTGCGCGCCAAGAACCGATGAGCTACCCGTGGCACAGTTTGACTGCGGCCCATGGCCGGTTATCTTCGAGAAGCCACGTGAGAAGGGTTACAAACATCTGAAAGCCCTGTACCTGCGAGGTTACATCAATGGGCAACCTGTCAGCAAGATGTTGGTGGACACCGGGCGGCGATCAACATCATGCCATACTCCATGCTACGACGTTTGGGGCGCCCACGCCGATCGATCAAAACCAACGTCACGTTGAGCGACTTCAACGTCGTCTTGAGGAACGCAAGGCGTACTAAGCGTGGACAGCGGTGGGCGGAAAACCGTACCACGTCATTCTTCGTAAATGGACAGCAAGAGCACTTACACGGTCTTGCTAGGAAGGATTGGATTCACGCTAATTGCGCATCCGTCCACAATGCATCGATGCACGATCCAGTGGGATGGAGACGAAGTGGAGGTCATCCACGCAGACGATTCTATCGAGATCTCCATAGCTGGCATGAGCGTCTGGGAAGCAGAAGACCAAGAGCCGATCTGTGGAATCAATCTAGACGGCTGCGAGCGTATTGAAGCTACAAAAGCGGGGTGAGGCTGGTCTTATCCACTGGCCTTACAGTAGAAAAGTCCACGATCATCAGGTATGCGGCCGATCCTGCGATCGGCCACAAAAATAAAAAGCAGCGATCACCGACAAGCGGCTCATGTAGTCGTAGCGTAGAGATGCTCGCCATGTAAAATAATAAGGTGTAAACCGTCCTTGGTGATGCAAGCAAAAGGGGCGATTCAGCGATCGGCCCAAATTATTTTTGTTGTCCTCACCCGCTTGCCCTGTGTTTAGCGTCGATTTGTGGTGACGGAAAGCTAGTGCGGGTTTACATCAGTGATGAGCTAGAAGAGATCGACATTGGTCACGGGGATAAGCCGACCAACCTTTATCGTGAAAGTTAGAACCAAGTCTGCGGGACCGATGATAGCCTGTTGAAACAATATCCGAGGCCGCTTCGGGACTACAGAGATGCTGGGTTGGACAGAGCATCATCGAGCATCGGCTCCCGCTCAAAAGGATTTCGCCGTTTCAGCGTGAGCACGGCAAATGAAGGCGAAATTCGGAAGAAGTCAAGAGAGAGGTCGAGAAAATGTTGACACCAAGTTGATCGGCCATGCGGTATGCTGAATGGATTTCTAGCATCGTGCTGTAGAAGAAGAAGGCCAATGGCGTGTTGCTATAGATTTTCGAGATCTCAACAGAGCTACCCCAAAGGATGAATATCCGATGCGGTGGCGAAACATTGATCAATGCAATTTGGTCATAAAATTTTGAGCTTCATGGACGGCAATGCCGGGTACAACCAGATCTTCATGGCTCCAGAAGACATACACAAGACTGCATTCAGAGTCCCAGGGTCCGTGGGGTTATTTGAATATGTAGTCATGACGTTTGGTCTGAAAAATGCCGGCGCCACATACCAAAGGGCCATGAATTATATTTTCCATGACCTGATCGGCAAATTGGTGGAAATCTACATCGATGACGTGGTGGTCAAGTCTGCTTCAGTGCACGGACACTTGGACGATCTGCAACGTGTCCTGGACCGAACATGAAAATTCGGCCTACGGATGAATCCGAAGAAGTGTGCCTTCGGGGTGACGGCCGGTCAGTTCTTGGGTTTCTTGGTCCATGAACGCGGAATTGAGATCGGCCTAAAAAGTCAGGAGGCAGTGCGAACGATGAAGCCACCCACCACGAAGAAAGAACTGCAGTCCCTTATCGGCAAGATCAACAACCGTCGAAGATTCATCTCAATCATCGGGAAGGATTGAGCCGTTCATGGGGCTAGTAAAATCAAATCGACGAGGAATTCCTGAGGCGAGAACAACGAGCCTTTGACGAGATCAAAGAGTATTTGACAAAACCACCAGTGTTAATTCCACCTCAGCCTGACAGGCCATTCTACATTTACTTGTCAGTGGCGGACACGTCCATCGCCTCGGTAGTGGTGCAAGTTTATGATGGGCTGCGGTCGTCTTTACATAAGCGGAGGATCTTTGGGCCAGAGGCGAGGTACCGATATCGATAAGTTGTGCCTCTGCTTTTTTTCACCTGCACCAAGTTGCCACATTTTTCTATCGCAGAGATCATCATCATATACCGTCGGGCGTCATAAAGCACATCTTTGGCTCCTATGTTAAAAGGCCGATCGGGCAAATGGATGTTTGCATTATCGAGTTTGACATCCGGTATCAACCTCGAAAGCGATTAAAGGCAATGGCGATCTTATCTGAAAGGATCAACACCAACATAGCGACCGTCCATAAAAGTGTGGGCTATGTTTTTCGACGGATCAGTTTTGACGGCTGCGGCATTGGCATTTTACTCGTGTCGCCTCGGGGGGCAACATTTTCCTTCTCCATCAGATTGTCTACCTCTCGCACCAACAATGTAACCGAGTACGAGGCAATATGCAAGGGGATGGAGTTACTCCTCGAAGCTGGAGCGGAAGCAGTGGAAATTTTTGGAGACTCCAAGTTGGTGATTTCCCAGCTCACGGAGGACTACAAGTGCGAGAGCGAGTCCCTCTTCCCATTATGGCTGCCGCGTGAGTGATGACGCAATTCCGATCGTAAACTTCACTTGGATCCCACGGTCGAGAATACCGAGGCGAATGATCTCGCGAGATGGCTTCGGGATACAAGGGCGTGGTAGAAGGAGCCGACGTTCGTGCAGTTCACAAGCGGATGGTGATCGAGAGCCGATATCTTCAATTACTTGAAAGATTAAACTCGGGGCACCTAAACGGATAAGGTACAAAGCCATGAAGTATGTGCTTATTGGGGATGACATGTTTCTGAGGACTCTGGAAGGGCTATTGCTCAAATGCAGGGTCACCGAGGCCAATCAGCTCCTACACGAGGTACGAAAGGCGCTGTGGAACTCACCAATCGGCTCATAAGATGAAATGGTTGATTAGGCGATCGGTTTTATTGGCCCACCATGCTTGAGGACTGTTTCAACTACTACAAAGGGTGTCAAGCATGTCGAAGTTTGGAAAAATCCAGATGGTACCACGTCGAGAATGAACCCCATCATCAAGCCTTGGCCATTCCGAGGTTGGGGCATGGACATGATCGGCAAGATCAATCCTCCATCAAGCAAAGGCCACATGTGGATTCGGCTATCACCGACTACTTCACTAAATGGGTGGAGGCTGTCCGATGAAGTCGATAACTCGAAGGATGTTATCAATTTTGTGAAAGAACATGTCATCCATAGATTCGGATTCCCAAACTATCACGACCGATGGAGGTTCGGTCTTTATTTCTCGTGAGTTTAGAAAGTTCTGCGAGGACATGGGGATTAAGGTGATTAGATCATCTCCATACTATGCTCAAGCTAATGGGCAAGTGAGCGTCTAATCGAGTCTCATCAAGTTGATCAAGAGAAAAGTCGATGAGCACCCAAGAAGGCGTTGTACGAGGTTTTGTCGAGGCGTTATGGGCTTATCGTATGTCATGCCATGGAGCAATAAAAACCTCACCGTACCATCTAGTATATGGACAAGAAGCCGTCCTACCACAGGAAATTACATTTGGGTCAAGACGCGTCACTTTTCGTGACGATCTAACGATCAAGAATACGCAGCACGATGAGTGACAGTGTAGATTTAACCGAGCTCAAGCTATGGTCACTCGAGAAAATCAAAGAGAACAAAGCCAAAGTAGCTCGTGCATACAACAAGAAAGTGAAGCCAAAGGAGTTCCACGTTGGTGATCTGGTATGGGAAGCTGTGTTACCCTTGGGGACTAAGGATGCGACATATGGTAAATGGTCTCCAAATTGGCACGGTCCGTACAGGGTTGACCAGGTTTTAAGAGGAAACGCATACATGCTCGAGCAGTTGGATGGCGTAAAATTCCCAGTAGCAGTCAACGGGCAGCATCTCAAGAAATATTTCCCAAGCATGTGGGATGTTGGACAGTGAAAATACGAGGGGCCGATACATGAAATCGGCTAAGTAAAGGCACGTGAGATGATGGACAAGAAAAATATGGGGGCCGATGCTGAAAATCGGCCGAATAAAAAAAAATATATATATATAGCCGATGCACGGCCATCGACTCTAGAGGTTCACACATGTTACAAACAGGTCCACTTTCATCTTCATATTTGCTTATCACACATGCTTATCACATGGGCAATGGGAGATTTGGGTCGCCCGTGTTGAGGAAGGTCGCAGGTCATCATTTGAAACCAAGAAGTGGCCGTTGTAAGGTGTCCAAGGATGCAACCGAAGGTTGACCCTGTCAACGGTTTTTTGGGGAGAAGCCGATGGGTAGTCATCGGCTCTATGCAATTTGACTTGTTTGACTGTGTGCATACAGTATGTAGGAAGTCGATACAGCGTCATCGACTTCTGAAGCATCGACTTATTTCGGTTGTCGGCAAAATTGAAGCAAAGAGGAACAATATTTGGGAAACAGATTTCCATTCATTCGAAAGATCGTTGCTTACAGGACGATCGGTTACAAAAGGGGCCTACTACTGCTACGGCTATTACTACTGATTCCTAATCTAAGCCGAGGTCGTCATGTTGTCGCCATCGCCATCCTCTTCTTCTTGTAGCTTTGCCGGCATCGTCCATTTCTTCTTGAAGAAACCAGAGGACCTCTTAAATCCTCGTCGTCATCTTCTATCGTCGCTGGACCCGTGGCGAAGCGCTTCGTCGCGGATACTCGTCGGAGGAGGTGTCCTCCTCGATTCCTCCTCCTCGGCGGAAGAGTCGACGCGCCCCACGACGTCGTCGTTGCTCTTCGCCTCCGTTCCCGTCGGAGGAATCAGAGGCTCTCTTCGCCGTCGATCGAGGCGCGTCGTCCTCGACAGACGGCGAAAATCGATCCTTCGTCCCACCATCGTGGGGCGAAATCTTATCTGCCGATGGTGAGTGCTCTGGCGTCGGCTCGTCGCTAATCGAGTTGGGCGTGGGAGGACACACCGAGGAAGCGAGAGGAGGCCATGGCGAGAAAGAGGTTTTTCCGGTGAAGGAGAGGGTTTTCGCAACCGGAGGAAGATGGGGAACTGCTCGAGCTGATTTAAATAAGGGAAATAGTGGATGACGGTTCAATGCCATAGCGGTTTCCCAGTTACCTTGCCAAAATCGTCAAATCATGCACCGCTGCGCAGAGTTGAGAAGACAGGCATCATGATGAAGGGGTAGCGTGGCGGTTACGTTACGCCACGCATTCGCTTCTGGCGACCCGATAAAAAAAAGGAGGAGAAGAAGAAAAACACGCAGTGGTTTTGGAATTATCATTGCCAAAACCGAGGGCATGTGTTATCACCGTATTTTGGCGAGAGGCGGAGATGGGCCGTGATCAAGATGGGCTTGGAAGATGCATATATTCAACGAGTTGTTGGATCGGCCTAGTGTGTGGATTTGGGCTAAATTGCGTGTATCTTGTATCATAGTAGGTTTCGTGTTTGTTTAGGTTTCGTTTATGTTTAGGTAAAGATAGAGTTGTAGAGTTATTCCAAAAGTAGAGAGTCTCGGACTATAAATATGTACCTAGGGTTATTGAAAGAGGAGGACAACCACGTTCACAACAAACACAATCTCGGCATCGCCATACCCCTTGTTTCTAGGGTTTCTTTCGGGTAAGTGCCATCTTTGCCTAGATCGCATCTTGCGATCTAGGCGATATCTACTATTCATTACCGGTTTTACTGTCTGAAGCGTTTTTGATGGCGAGTATTACCATTATCATAGATTGTTTGAGGCTAGCATCGGTGCTTTTTCTTTACTATCGTCGGTTATGCTACCTCTAGCTATCTCGCTACCCTTGCACCTTTTCCCAAGTGCAAGGGTAGCACCTTGATCTTTATTTAGTCGATTCGATCTGTTATAGTTGTGCCTTGTTCACCAAGGTTTAGTTTGATATCTACGTAATCGGGCCTTGCAAAGCGGGTTGAACGATCCGGAATGCATAAAGGCGTGGCTTATTCGTTCTAGAGAGGATGTTCCGTAATTGGCTTTACGTTGGTTATTAGGCCTCCTCTAGGGTTAATATTCTTCATCTTTTTATGCGTACCGGGCTCAATCATGCGTAGGATGTTCCGATTCGTGGTGAAAACATTAAACTATCGTAGATCGATTTAACTTGTAGTGATCAAGCAAAACCCCATGTTATCATAAATCTAACGCAGAACCATGGGGCAATCGGCTTTAGGAGCCGATTCTGGAAACACAGGAGCCGATTACGGCTCGAATTTTACGTATACTTGTTTATCATGCAGGAAATCAATCGGAGCAATCCTTCACCTTCCTGATCAGGTATAGGTCAGGTGGCACGCCCTCGAACCAAGCCAGGACGTGTGCCGGAGCTTTTGCGGGCCGTCGCCCGAGGGACCAGGGCCCACCAGCAGTCCTGGGAGCCTCCCGGCTCTTCGTGTTGTCAGTCGCTGCTCGCCGGTGGGTTTTGACAGGCAACACATACAAGCGTCCCTGCACTATGGGCGATCTATAGCGATGCGTGCAAGAGAAAGACGAGACATCTCGCGCCTACCTCTCCCGCTGGTTGGACATGAAGAATTCCTACGCAGGAGTACACGCTCAGACCGCTATGGCCGCCTTCATTGATGGATTGGAAAAGGGCACGTTACTCCGACATAAGCTAAAGCGCTTGTAGGACAATCATCGGGATGACTTGAATCGGATGATTCAGTTAGCTAGTGAGTTCGCCGATGCCGACGATGATGCTCGTGGCTCTTTGCCGGCAACGGCCGTTCCAACCCAAGCTCGGAGGAACAGCAGTACAAAGCGGAAAACCACTCCAGAAGAAAAGCAATATACCGACATGGTCGCCATGACTTTTGTAGGACGAGGAGAAGGCGGACAACGTGGCCGAGGAAGGGGAGCAGGCCGCGGGCAGCAACGAGCAAGTGAAACCAACTCGGCGCCTCTCCGCGTTCCCCAAACGTACGAGGAGTACCGCGATATGCCGTGCCTCGTACACCTCGATGTCAACGGCAAGGCCACCCATACCAATCGACACTTCAAGTTCGTCAATGACCTCAAGGAAGACCCGGAGTCCGGCTACAAGCGAAGTCGGAAGAACAGACCGCGAGGCAAGGGCAAGGGGAAGAAGAAGGAGGAGGAGTCCAAGGATTCAAGTGACATGGACGAGGACGTTGACCCCAAGCACGCCGCCAAGAGCGACGACAAGGGCAAGAACCCCTTCGCAAATAAGTCCCCAGTCTACCACACTTTCCTTGGCACCCCCACCGTCCGACAACAGAAGACCTCTCTAAGGATCATGATGGCCACTCTCCCCCCAGTTCCCCAATACCTACGCTGGACGGAGGTTCCAATCACTTGGGACAGGACAGACCACCCAGACCTTGTGCCCATGGAGAACCAGTACGCCATGGTCATCAACCATGGGATTGACGGCGTGGAGTTCACCAAGTGCATGGTGGATAGTGGAAGCAGCATCAACATCATGTACCTGGATATAATGCAGAAGATGAACTTGACGGAGGCAAACCTAAGACGAACCAACACCGTGTTCCATGGCGTAGTTCCTGGTCGGGAGGCTCGGTCCCTTGGGTGCATTACGCTTCAGGTAGCCTTCGGCGACGTTAATAATTACCGCCAAGAGCGCATGACCTTTGAGGTGGTCCCCTTCAAGAGTGTGTACCACGTCATATTTGGCCGCGACATATTCCACACATTCATGGCCAAGCCATGCTTCGTCTACAACAAACTCAAGATACCCGGACCAAAAGGCGTCATCACCGTATCCAGAAGCTTTACCAAGGCAAGGGACTGCGAGATCAATGAAGCAGCCGTTGCAGAAGTTGTCCTCTACAACAAAGAATTCAAGGAGATCCAGAGCAAGGTCAATGACTCAGAGATGCCCGCGTCGAATAAGCAGATCTCCGACTCCACTCCTGCGTTCAAGGCCGCCATCGAGACCAAGCCGGTGGAACTTGTGGTAGGTGATGCCTCCAAGACCGTCGCCATTGGGACGAACCTGGATCCCAAATAGGAAAGCGCGCTCGTCGAGTTCCTCCATGAGAATAGGGACATCTTTGCCTGGCAACCTGCCGACATGAAAGTTGTACCTAGGGAACTTGCCGAGCACAGCTTAAACATAGATCCAAAATATAAACCAGTGAAACAACCTCTACGATGCTTCGGAGATGAGAAGAGATGTGCCATTTGCAAAGAGATAGCTAGGTTACTTAAGGCTGAGTTTATCTGAGAAGTCCTTCACACCCGATGGGTGGCCAATCCTGTACTTGTCCCCAAAAAGGGAACCAATGAATTAAGAATGTGCGTTGATTACACCGGCTTGAACAAAGCATGTCCCAAAGATCTGTTTGCTTTGCCTCGCATTGACCAAGTCATTGACTCGACGGCTGGCTCGGATATTTTGTGTTTTCTTGATGCATACTCAGGATACCACCAGATCAAGATGAGGAAGTCGGACCAATTGGCCACTTCGTTCACTACCCCATACGGCACGTTTTGCTATGTCACAATGCCCTTTGGGCTAAAAAACGCAGGTGCTACCTACCAGCGGACAATGCAACGTTGCCTTCACGACAAAATTGGTCGCCTATGTGGACGATATCGCGGTGATGTCTAAAAAGTCAAACGACTTGAAAGAAACCTTTGATAATCTCCGGAAATGCGACATGATGCTCAACCCTAAGAAGTGCGTCTTCGGGGTTCCAGCCGGCAAACTGTTGGGCTTCATCGTTTCCCAGCGCGGAATCGAGGTCAACCTGGAGAAAATCAAGGCCATCTTAAACATAAACCATCCGACATGCCTAAAGGACATCCAATGACTAACAGGTTGTGTTGCAGCAGTTAGTCGGTTCGTCAGCCGACTTGGAGAGAAGGCTCTGCCGCTGTACAAGTTGCTGAAGAAGGCGGACAAATTCACATGGACGTATCGGGCAGATGCGAGATTGAAGCAACTCAAGGAGATTCTTTCCTCATCGCCCATCCTTGCAGCACCCAAGCCTGGAGAGCCCCTGTTAATTTACATGGCGGCAACCAACCGGGTTATTAGCATCGTCGTCGTGGTAGAGCGGAAGGAACCAGGCTACAAGAACGGAGTTCAACGATCAGTTTACTATGTAAGAGAGGTCTTGACAGAGTCCAAGCAGCGTTACCCGCACTACCAAAAGATAGCTTATGGAGTATTCCTTGCTTCTCGGAAGCTGAGGCATTACTTTCAGGAGCACCCAATCACATTAGTGAGCAAGACTCCACTGTCCGACATTATCAACAACAGCAACGCTACAGGACGGGTCGCGAAGTGGGGCATTGAACTTGCCGCCTTCGAGATCACCTACAAGAGACGCGACGCTATCAAGTCACAAGCTTTGGCAGATTTCATTGCAGATTGGACGGAGATGCCAGATGCTACTCCACTGCCAGAACCAGGGTACTGGGTGATGCACTTTGACGGATCAAAGTTTCTCAACGGCTCGGGGGCTGGTGTAATACTACAACACCAAAAGGAGACAAGCTGCACTACGTTCTGCAGATCCACTTCAAGGCTACAAACAACATGGCGGAGTATGCAGCACTCATTCACGGACTGCGTGTAGCCAAGGATATTGGCATCAAGCGCATAGTTTGCTGTGGAGATTCCGACTTGGTTGCCCAGCAGGTGGCTGGCACCTGGAATGCGCGGAACCCTATGATGGCGGCATATCACGACGAAGTGGATGAGATAGCCAAGAGCTTCTTGGGCTATGAAGTCAAGTATGTGCCTAGGGAGCAAAACGAGGCGACTGATCTACTATCTAAACTTGGATCAGGGCGCAAGCAAATTCCGCCAGGAATTTTCCTAGAGCATCTACGCACACCATCCGTGAAGGGCGCTGACATCAACAACCCAGATAGAGCTGACTCTTTCGTCAACATGGTGACAAAGATCCCTCCGGCTTGGACAAAACCGTTCATGGAATATCTCGAAAACGGAACTTTGCCCGACGACGAGGTCGAACGACGGCAAATAGTACGACGAGCAACGGGTTATACCATTTTGGGCAACTCTATAAAAGGAGCACTACTGGTGTATACCTAAAGTGCGTTTCCCAGCTAGAAGGTATGGAAATCCTGCGCGACATCCATCTCGGATATTGCGGCCATCACGCCGCTCCTCGATCGTTGGTCGCGAAAGCCTTCCGGCAAGGATTCTACTGGCTAACCGCGAAGGCGGACGCCGATAAGCTGGTTGAGACATGCACGGGATGCCAGTATTATGCCCGACAACCACATGTTCCTACTGAAGAACTGCGAACAATACCAATAACTTGGTCGTTTGCAGTCTGCGGGCTAGACATGGTGGACCATTACAAACGGCAACGTGTGGATTTACGCATCTGCTGGTAGCAGTTGATAAATTCACCAAATGGATAGAAGCTAAACCCATCAGAAAGCTTGATGGGGCAACTGCCCTCAGGTTTGTCCGGGATCTAGTGGTAAGATTTGGTCTCCCACATAGCATCATCACCGACAACGGAAGCAACTTGTCACTCGGAGAAGTGGAGGCCTATTGCTGGGACAAAGGCATCCGACTTGACCTTGCATCTGTGGCACACCCACAATCCAATGGTCAAGTTGAGCGAGCCAATGGATTAATTCTGCAGGGAATCAAGCCACGTCTTGAGGCACCGCTACATAGAGCATCTGGAGCCTGGGCGAAAGAATTGCCATCTGTGTTGTGGAGTTTACGAACTACACCCAACAGATCCACCGGATACACCCCTTACTTCATGGTATATGGAGCAGAAGCCATCCTACCTTCTGACATCCTCCACGATGCACCAAGAGTTGCCGCCTACAACAAAGATGACCCCGAAGAATCCAGACGCCTAGATGTGGACCTTCTCGAGGAGGAGCGCGTTTTGGCATGCCAAAGATCCGCCATCTACCAGCAGAAGCTACGCAGCTACCATAGTCGCCGCGTTCGGCATCGCTCGTTTAAAGAGGGGGATTTAGTACTCCGACTTAAGTAGAAGAAGTCACACAAATTATCCCCGCCATGGGAAGGACCGTTCATCATAAGCAAGGCGCTGCTCAATGGGTCTTACTACCTTGTCGACAATCGTGAGCTCAAGGATAGACCCAACGAGGATCATAAGCGTAAGCGACGTGACCCGGATGATGACTACCCGGAGCTTGATCGGCCATGGAACATAGCACAGCTACGTCCTTTCTACACTTAGCATTTTTTATCTAATCGTGTACCTCTTATATGATCAATGAAATAAAGCTCTTTGGTTCACCCATATTGCTGAGTCTTTTACCTCCTTTAGTGTTCATTTTTGGATCATATAAACCTTTATGCACAAGTCTTGCGATTGCACTTGTGAAAATTCTGCCTACGGGCATTGGCTTAAGTTTTCTGGTCTACACATTCTTTGTCGTTTTTTATGTGGATTCTGGAGTAGTGACTTTTGGCACTTATTGTCGGCGATTTTGTGCTCAGGTTATTGACGGTGCCATTGGGCATCATCACCTAAGCGCATGGCTCTGACAACGAGTCTTCCGACTCACGAAAAGTCAAGCATAAGAACCAGAGTAATGGATAAGCTAGCACTTGCTTAAAAAATATATACATGCTGAAACTTAATTCTTATGTAGCAGGATACGACAACCATAGTTTTTCGCCTTAAGATTACATCAACAAGTTTTTTCCCGCGCACACTCCAGAGGTGAAACATAAATTACAAAGTGTTTTTCATTCTTTGGGCGCAGGAGACTTGGAGGCCGCATCATCACCAGCCGGAGAATCACCCTCAATGTCGGCGCTGTGATGAGACTCGGAGGAGTCCTGTTTGACGTTGTCGATGAAGTTCCTGGGCACGAAGACGTCAACGTCCACCAACTCGGCAACCCTGGTGTCATAACCCGCGAGTGATGACAGGATGGCTTCATGATCGATCTCCTTGCTGTCATCATCCACGTCGGGGATACTAGATGTCACCGTGTCGATGTCGGCATCTTCATAGTGTGCCTTCACCATAGACAGCGCCATGCTTGCGCCAGCCCGTGCGCATGAAGCTTTCCAGCTCGCGACACGCTCGGGGGCTCGGCGCAGAATCTCCGAGTAATTCGTTATGCAGTCCGAGGCCTTGATATAAATCTGGAGGGGCTTGGCAATCTCCTTGGCTTGGGCGATGGCGATATTGATGAACTTGCCGGCAAGAACCATGCATTCCTTGTCCGAAGGAGGCGAGCGGGTTAAACCCATGGGCGCTGAAAATTCCGACAAGGATTGCATGAGTTCAATAAATTCTAAGTATCCAGACTGTAGAACTACAAGGCGGTGGACACTTACTGAAGATGCTAGCCTTAGCCTGCCAGACGGTGTCTGCCAAGGATTCCTTCTCTTGTTGGAGGAGCTTAAACGCTTCGTTATGGCGAAGGTTCTGCTCATCAGCAGCTTGCTTCTGATCCTTTAGGATCGCAAGCTCTTCCTTCAAGCGATTGATCTCCGCGGAGGCGGAGTCTTGCAGGGCTTTCATGGAATCCTCGTGCATCTTCAGCATTTCTTCCCTCTCCTTCTTAAGGATCTTGTTCTCGCTGTCCAGCTGCTGGATGTGCTTGGACTGCTCGACAATATCCTTGGCCTTGGCAACATGCTCTACAAGTCGTAGAAAACAAAGTACGCATTGAGTACTCGGAGATTATGGGCACAGAAGTAAGACGGAAATGCGCAAAAAGAAAACAGACTCTTGTTTTTGATGATCTGTTCCTTCAAGATGGCAGTTTTACCCTTTTCGGCTTCAAGATCTGCGCGCATCTTATGATACTTGTCGTTGGCCATGCCCCTCCAAGCATTCTCATTCTGTGGAAACAAATACAAAGTTAAATCGATGTTTGGTCTGCTTGGAGCCCCTAGTCGGAGATTCTCCATCTAGGTGCTCGGGGGCTACGACGAGAGTTTTTAAACTTATCAATATGCTTAGCTTTTCTTTAAAGCATCTAGTCGGAGCTAATTCAGTTCTCGATTAGAAGCTTGGGGGCTACAGTATAAAGTTTTTAGCTCGGAAAATGCTTAGCTTTTATTTAAGCATCTAGTCGGAACTAATTCAGTTACAACTAGAGGCTTGGGTGGCTACAACACTGAAAAATATAAACACTATGTATGCTACTCTTAAAGCATCTAGTCAGAATAATTTCTTCCATCTAAATGCTTGGGGGCTACACTGAGAGTTGTTTCTAACTTAGTCGCTCTTAGAGCATATAGATGCAAAACCTATGGTTTTCCGTCTACATCCTCGGGGGCTACAGTGGGATACTCATACGAAATGCAAGGTAAAGTAAAACTTACAAGTGCGATGATCTTGAGGTTTGTAGCGCTCTCGGCCAGCAGCTTGACAAAGGAAATGTTGTTTCCTCGCAAGATGTCTGCTTGTCGAAGTAGCTCCTCAAGACCGCACATCGGAGATGACGGCACTCCTCCAGGAACCATAGTTGTGTTACTCAGCATGAGCGTCGGGTAAACAATCTTCGGGAACTCGAAGGGTTTCTGGGGAGCAGAGGCGCCGCGTTCGGCAGAAGTACCAGCTCCCACCACCTCCTTGCCGCTACCGATGGCATCCTTAGCCGGAGCTTCAGCCATTTGAAGAGCATCACTCTCCTCCGTCGCCTGCTCGCCGACAACAGCTAGTTCGGTAGAGGCGCCAGAGTCCACTTCCATGGCGGAAGGGCCTGGTGCCTCCTGGACTTGGGAGCTTGTCGGAGCAGAGGAGGGCTTGACGGCAGGAGTAGCAGGGGCGATGGCGGGGGAGGAGTCGCGATGCAGCATATCTTTGATATTTCTAGAAGCCCCAAGAGTCTTGGAGCACTTCTTGAGGCTGGTTGTGGCTTTCTTCCTGAAACGTGCAAAATGCATAAGCAGAATAAGAGATAAATGAGACGATGTCGGAGAATGAGAGGCTTACACTAGGGGCGCTTTGGCAAACATCCGGTGGCTTTCTTCTTTCGCCTCCGTAGGCGGTACTCTTTTTGGAGGCTCCACCCTCCGTCTTCTTCTTCTTACCTCCGTCGGCAGCGTCAGAGGTGGAGCTCTTCCGCTTTCGCGCCAACGGGGCATCGTCGTCGGACACGACCGTGTCTTCCTTCATCTTTGGATCGTAGATTTGGGCAGCCAGGTTATCCTCATCTAGATCGCTAAGCTGTTAAGTAATAAATCACCGTGTTAGATAAGATGGCTATGATAAGACGGAGAAACTGGAGCAATGTCATACATGGAAAATAAATACCTACCTTTGGGCACTTGCCGTCTATGTACATGTCGCGGGTGATGGTGAAGCCACGCTTCCTATCCTTCACCTTGACGATGTCCTTCAGATGGAGCTTGACGGAGTCGCTCGAGAAGTTATCCACGGAGATCCGAAGGGAATCCTTTCGATCACCCGTGTACTCGTGCATGAACTTCGCGCGGTGCTGCAGGGGTTGGATTCGCCTGATGAACCAGCACATGGCTAGGTCCAAGCCGGTCAAACCCGCCTCTACGAACCACTCGATCCGCCTTATTGCGCGAGAAGCGTTGAGGTCGGAGGGAAGGGAGGCATGGGATCTCCATGTGGAAACTTCAGCGGCGGCTCCATCCACGAAGTCCGGGTACGTCACTTCTCGGCCCGCCAAAGGAATGTCGGGGCCGTAGAAGTACGTCCGCTGCCAGTTTTTGCACGACTCATGGCCGACGATGTCGGGGAACCGCCGGCCAGGTCGGATCTTGAAGCTTATGGTGCCGCAGTTCCTAAGCTCCTCCCTACTATGTCCGGCTTCACGTTTGACGGTGAAGAAGTACACGAACAAGTCTAACCTAGGCTTAATCCCTAGGTAACCCTCACAAAGTGTCGCGAAGTTGCTAAGCACTAAGATGCTATTGGGGGAGAGGTTGTGGGGTTGGACTTTGAAGTGGTTCAAGACGGACAGAAAGAAGTGGGAGATGGGAAGAGAAACACCGCGTACCAGCTAGGCCTTGAGGTACACCTTTTCTCCGACTTGGGGAGAAGGTGTCACCTCGCCGGCCGGCACCGCCCGCCAGGCGAGCCCCTCCGTCGCGGGGAGGTAGCCCTCAGCGACCATCTCTTCGATGTCGTGGCCGGTGATGTCCGAGCCGCGCCAGTCGCCTTTGTGCGAGTCTGGCTCCTCTTTTAGAGGCTCCAGCGCCGCCAGATTATGGTCACCGCCGGTGGTTTCAATCACCGCCGACGCGGGGATGACCAGGCCCTCAGGGGGCATGACGACGGAGCTCGCCGGCTTCGTCGTGGCTTCGCTCGACACCGCCATCGAAGGGAGGAGTTGTTGCTGGCCATGGAGGACTGGGAGGACGCGACTGGTGCAGAGAGAGAGGCTAGGGTTTCTTCGAGGTTTTCCGAAGAGGGCTCGAGGAGGCGTGCGGCTGGAGGAAGAAGATGATGACACGAGAGAATGGGGTGAAAAAGTGGCAAGTGTCCCACGGTTACTATTTATCTTACTCTACGTCAAGATTCGTACAGCTAATCGGACGGTTGCCGCGTAGACGACGTGGTTCGTGAACGTGCGCGGTAATTTCGCCACGTCTCTAACCGCCGCCGCCAATGGTTCATATCGCTCGCGCGGGAAAATCGGATATGATTGCGTTCTCTGCATGTGTGAGTTACGAGGCGTCGCTGACCTACAGCCTACGTCGTCATAACTGACATGGTAGATGAGCCATCCCATCGAAAATTCTGGCATGGACGGATTTAATCCGACAACGGAAGCGTACGATGGAAGATTCAGCATTTCTCCGACTTACTCATAGAAGACGGAGAAACCTTTGCAGGGTTCTTTGGGAGGACTACAAGATATTGCTTGATGATTTGCCGACATCCATCTAGACGGAGCATTCCACGGGAAGAGGCAAGATGGCGCAAGATCTCGGAGTTCTCCGGGGGCTACTGTTGGGGATATGCTATATGGGTATCCTCATAGCATGTCTCTTATCCGACTAACCCGGGTGGCCCATAGTCGGTAGCATGGCATGTGGCCTGCTGGGCGGACCAATTAGGTGGATCCAGAAGGGAGGCCCATGCCGGATAAAGGAAGGATACGGTGGAGTCACCAGCGTACCCGGAACCTTGGAGAACAAGATACACAAGACTAGTGATAGACGGTGTAGGACTCTGTAACCTGTCCGGCTAGGACTTTTCCCTGTAACCTTAGGACCTGGCGACTATATAAGTCGGGCCTATGGGAGCCTTTAGGGCACGACGACGATGATAACTTACAATCTCAGACAACCTCGCACAGCGAACCTATCTCTGTAACTTGACGTATTGCCCTTATAGTGATTTATAGCAGGAGTAGGATTCTGCCACCGTTGTGGGATCTGAACCTAGGTAAGCTATGTTACCTCGTACCCGTCAACCGTCCGCCTTACCCCACGTCTCTAAACACGCACTGTGAGGACCCCTCCATGGCGTACTCGTCGGCAATACCACGACAGCGGGAATCGGCGAAACCGTAGCCATCGGCCGTGTTCTCTTCTCCGGCAACGTTCCGATTGTCCCTCCTGACGAGTTCTGGATCCCGGTGAAGACGAACCCTACGCTGTGTTCAATCGTTCCTATTGGAGTCATCCACCTCTTCATCGGTGAAACCGACTCGGGCACTAGTTCCCTGGGAGTCGGAGGAGCATCAAGGCCCGCACGGACCGCCTACGGGCAGGATACGTTCGCGGAAGGATCGATGTTGGATCTCTCCTCGGAGTTTGCCAGCAAAGATCAGAAAAATCCATGGCCCACCCAAACCGCCCATGTGTAGGATATAAAGGTGGAAGATCACTGCAAATCCGCCGGCTTCCCCCGTGCGTCTGGACAGCAGAGATCCAAGTTCATCGGCGTGGTTACCATCTTCGACCTAGCGCGCTGTGTTCAGAGAGAAGGCGAAAACCCCCGCGATTACCTGGCCAGGTGGCTCCGTATACGAGACGATCTAGCCCACTACCCCGATGATAACGCTTTGTATCACTTTGTGGAAGGACTGGACCATAGCACGCTTCTCCAACATTCTCTAAGACGGCAGTAGGCAACAGAACGCCTTACCCTTGAACAGATGGTGAGCACCGTCAACAACTACGCGGAGGCTGACGCAGAAGCCCAGAAAGCACTTGCGCTCGTCGATGGAGAACCTCCGATTTAGCCCCCGCCACCACCGCCTCCAGCCGCCATCGTCGCAGCAACACAACCACCTCCAGTTATCGTCGCGGCCGTTGCACCTCCACCGCCCGTCATCGAGGAAATCCTGGCACCCTCTGACTCTGTCATTGGTGCGCTTTATGCTGATTTCAATGCAGATTCAGAGGAGATAGACTTCAGTCCAGAAGAGCTAGACTCTGCTATGCAGGAGATGGAGGAGGAGTACTGGCGCGACGAGCAAGCCAACAACTCCGTCACATCCCGAGGGGTGTTCGTCACCATTGGGACAGCGATGGATGAAGATCAACCCGGACGAGCTCCGCCTACAGCACTGGAAAAGGGGAAGGGGCCACTTATTGCTGCTGATGATGATCGTGCAAAGGTCATGCCTCCTCCGCCTAACCCAGTGCAGCAGCCGCAGGAACTCGGCACCGGACCGAGCAACAATAACACCACAAACTTGCCGCCTCCAGCATCCATGTCTACAACAGCCCAAGTTACTCCAGCTGATAGAGTAATGTACGACAATCTCCTCGTCGAGCCACTGACCGTTGCTCATATCCGGAACGTGACCCAGCTTGACGAGAAGCGCCAGCAGCTGCTGGAGGAAGCGCAGGCCGTCGCGGAGCAAGGCGCTAAACTAGATCGAGATCTGGTCAACGCGCAGAAATCTATAGAGAAAGCTAGAGCAATGGAGGCCGAGTACAAGACTTTGCTGCAATAGCAGAAGGCTAAGAAAGCTCCAGCTCGTGTCATCAACGATCCTGGTGTACGGCGCAACCTAGGATGGGCTCCCTCGAAGCCGTTACAGGCCAAGCCATACATTGACAGTGAAGGCAAGCAGGTGATGCCCACCCCACTCCTTAACCTCGCCGTCGCCAAGACCCTTCTGGAGCAGGATCGATCGCCCGAGGCAGTGGAACAGGTCTACGACCTAGTGGCCAAGGCGGTGAAGCAGCAGGAAAAGGCCACCTCTCAGAGGATTGAGTCCGACCCAGCGCTTTGCCAATCTATCCAGTACAAGCCGCCAAGGGACAGATCTCCTCTTGATGTCGGGTTTCAGACGGGTTCATCAGAACGAAGACGGAGGGATGCGCGCAACAGGAAGGATGCTATCCCCATATCCTCCGACCATGGAGAAAAGGCCCGACCTCTTCGCCCATCGCCACCATCCCGATCTCCCCGACATCGCGAAGATTACAAGGCTCACCATCATACGGATATGCCCCACCAAAGCAGTGCGACATTTTCATCCGCGACAACGCGAAGCAGACCCGTCATGACGGAGAGCGCAACCAAGAGCAGGTCACGCCATGACCCCCCGCGTTCGACAAGCAACCGTGACAGGCGTGAGGCGTCGGAGGAGGGTAACAGCAAGAAGGCTAATCCACCGCCACCTCCGCCTCCGTCACCACCAAGCAGTCACCATGACGGAGGAGGCCCGCATCGTTCACGCAGCCCATCCCCTGTTGACAAGAAGAATAAGAACCTGGAGCCGTACGATACACGTTCGCGGATCGATAAGATCCACGAGGGCCGGGAAGGACCATACCTGGGACCACGTTACTTTGGACCTGCAATACGGTCCGCAACTTACCCCAAAGGTTTCCGGATTGACAAGACCATCAAGCCCTATGACGGCACCGCCAAACCAGCCACATGGTTGCAGGATTACGGCAACGCGGTGGAGATTGCCGGAGGCAACCCCAACGTCGCCGTCAAGTACCTCCCATTAATGTTGGCGGGCGGAGAAATCTATTTACAACTGGCTGGACATGCAAGAAGCATTCACCAAGAACTTTGAGGGTACATACAAGCGTCCCTGCACTATGGGCGATCTACAGCGGTGCGTGCAAGATAAAGACGAGACATCTCGCGCCTACCTCTCCCGCTGGCTGGATATGAAGAATTCCTGCGCAGGAGTGCACGCTCAGACCGCTATGGCCGCCTTCATCGACGGGTTGGAAGGAGGCAC
Organism: Avena longiglumis; assembly: GCA_030063025.1. Classification (NCBI taxonomy): domain Eukaryota; kingdom Viridiplantae; phylum Streptophyta; class Magnoliopsida; order Poales; family Poaceae; genus Avena; species Avena longiglumis. The sequence continues at coordinate 142,265,828 of CP125974.1, forward strand.
GTTGCTCCGACATAAGCTGAAGTGCTTGTAGGATAATCACCAGCTTGACTTGAACCAGATGATTTAGTTGGCTAGTGAGTTCGCAGCCGCCGAAGACGATGCTCGCGGCTCCTTGCCGGCAACATCCGTTCCAACTCAAGCTCGGAGGAACAACAGTACAAAGAGGAAATCCGCTCCAGAAGAAAAGCAATCTACCGACATGGTCGCTATGACTTTTGCAGGGTGAGGAGAAGGCGGACAACGTGGCTGAGGAAGAGGATCTGGTCGTGGGCAGCAACAAGGAAGTGAAACTACCTCCGCGCCGCTCCGTGTTCCCCAAACCTACGAGGAGTACCGCGATATGCCATGCCTCGTACACCTCGATGACAACGGCAAGGCCACCCATACCAATCGACACTGCAAGTTCGTCAACGACCTCAAGGAAGACCCGGAGTCCGGCTACAAGCAAAGTCGGAAGAATAGACCGCGAGGCAAGGGCAAGGGGAAGAAGGAGGAAGAGTCCAAGGATTCGAGTGACATGGACGAAGACGTTGACCCCAAGAACGCCGCCAAGAGCGATGACAAGGGCAAGAACCCCTTCGCAAAGAAGGCTCCAGACTACCACACTTTCCTTGGCACCCCCACCGTCCGACAACAGAAGACATCTCTGAGGATCCTGATGGCCACTCTCCCCCCAGTTCCCCAATACCTTCGCTGGTCAGAGGTTCCAATAACTTGGGACAGGACGGACCACCCAGACCTTATACCTACGGAGAACCAGGACGCCATGGTCATCAACCCCTTGATTGCCGGCGTGGAGTTCACCAGTGTATGGTGGATAGTGGAAGCAGCATCAACATCATGTATCTGGATACACTGCAGAAGATGAACTTGACGGAGGCAAACCTAAGGCGAACCAACACCATCTTCCATGGCGTAGTTCCTGGTCGGGAGTCTCGGTCCCTTGGGTGCATTACTCTTCAAGTTGGCTTTGGTGATGTTAACAATTACCGCCAAGAGCGCATGACCTTCGAGGTGGTCCCCTTCAAGAGCGTGTACCACGTCATATTCGGCCGCGACATATTCCACATGTTCATGGCCAAGCCATGCTTCGTCTACAACAAACTCAAGATACCCGGACCGGACGGTATCATCACCGTATCCGGAAGCTTTACCAAGGCAAGGGACTGCGAGATCAATGAAGCAACCGTTGCAGAAGCTGTCCTCTACAGCGAAGAATTCAAAGAGATCCAGAGCAAGGTCGATGACTCAGAGATGCCCGCGTCTAAGAAGCAGATCTCCGACTCCGCTCATGCGTTCAAGGCTGCCATCGAGACCAAGCCGGTGTAACTTGTGGTAGGCGATGCCTCCAAGGTCACCGCCATTGGGACGAACCTGGATCCCAAATAGGAAAGCGCTCATCGAGTTCCTCCGTGAGAATAGGGACATCTTTGCCTGGCAACCTTCTAACATGAAAGGTGTACCTAGGTAACTTGCCGAGCACAGCTTAAACATTGATCCAAAATGCAAACCACTGAAACAAACTCTACGACGCTTTGGAGATGATAAGAGACACGCCATTGGCAAAGAGATAGCTAGGTTAATTAAAGCTAGATTTATCCGAGAAGTCCTTCACACCCGATGGGTGGCCAATCCTGTACTTGTCCCCAAAAAGGGAACCAATGAATTAAGAATGTGCGTTGATTACACCGTCTTGAACAAAGCATGTCCCAAAGATCCGTTTGCTTTGCCTCGCATTGACCAAGTCATTGACTCGACGGCTGGCTCGGAGCTTTTGTGTTTTCTCGATGCATACTCAGGATACCACCAGATCAAGATGAGGAAGTCGGACCAATTGGCCACTTTGTTCACTACACCCTACGACACGTTTTGCTATGTCACGATGCCCTTTGGGCTGAAAAACACAGGTGCTACGTACCAGCGGACAATGCAATGTTGCCTCCACGACCAAATTGGTCGGAACGTTCACGCCTATGTGGACGATATCGCGGTGATGTCTAAAAAGTCAAACGACTTAATCTCCGACTTAAAAGAAACCTTTGATAATCTCCGGAAATACAACATGATGCTCAACCCTAAGAAGTGCGTCTTCGGGGTTCCAGCCGGCAAACTGTTGGGCTTCATCGTTTCCCAGCGCGGAATCGAGGTCAACCTGGAGAAAATCAAGGACATCTTAAACATAAACCGTCCGACATGCCTAGGGACGAAGTGGACGAGATAGCCAAGAGCTTCTTGGGCTATGAAGTCAAGTATGTACCTAGGGAGCAAAAGGAGGCGGCTGATCTACTGTCTAAGCTTGGATCAGGGCGCAAGCAAATTCTGCCAGGAGTTTTCCTAGAGCATCTACGCACACCTTCTGTGAAGGGAGCCGACATCGACAACCCAGATAGAGTTGACTCTTTCGTCAACATGGTGACTAAGGTCCCTCCGGCTTGGACAAAACCGTTCATGGAATATCTCGAACACGGAACTTTGCCCGACAACGAAGTTGAAAGGCGGCAAATAGTACGACGAGCAAAGGGTTATACCATAATCAATGGGCAACTCTACAAAAGGAGCACTACCGGTGTATACCTAAAGTGTGTTTCCCAACTAGCAGGTATGGAAATCCTGCGCGAAATCCATCTCGGAGATTGCGGGCATCACACCGCTCCTCGATCGTTGGTCGCGAAAGCCTTCCGGCAAGGATTCTACTGGCTGACCGCGAAGGCGGACGCCGACAAGATGGTTGAGACATGCATGGGATGCCAGTATTATGCCCGACAACCACATGTTCCTGCTGAAGAACTGCGAACAATACCAATAACTTGGCCGTTTGCAGTCTGGGGGATAGACATGGTGGGACCGTTACAGATGGCACCTTGTGGGTTTACACATCTGCTTGTAGCAGTTGACAAATTCACTAAATGGATAGAAGCTAAACCCATTAGAAAGCTTGATGGGGCAACTGCCCTCAGGTTTGTCCGGGATCTAGTGGTGAGATTTGGTCTCCCACACAGCATTATTACCGACAACTGCAGCAATTTGTCACTCGGAGAAGTGGAAGCTTATTGTTGGGAGAAAGGCATCCGACTTGACCTTGCATCTGTGGCACACCCACAATCCAACGGTCAGGTTGAGCGAGCCAATGGATTAATTCTGCAAGGAATCAAGCCACGTCTTGAGGCACCGCTACATAGAGCAGCTGGAGCCTGGGCGGAAGAATTGCCATCTGTGATGTGGAGTTTACGAACTACACCCAACAGATCCACCGGCTACACCCCTTACTTCATGGTATATGGAGCAGAAGCCATCCTACCTTCCGACATCCTCCACGATGCACCAAGAGTTGCCGCCTACAACGAAGATGACCCCGAATAATCCAGACGCCTAGATGTGGACCTTCTCGAGGAGGAGCGCGTTTTGGCATGCCAAAGATCCGCCATCTACCAGCATAAGCTATGCAGCTACCATAGTCGCCGCGTTCGGCATCGCTCGTTTAAAGAGGGGGATTTAGTACTCCGACTTAAGCAGAAGAAGTCACACAAATTATCCCCGCCATGGGAAGGACTGTTCATCATAAGCAAGGCGCTGCTCAATGGGTCTTACTACCTTGTCGACAATCGTGAGCTCAAGGATAGACCCAACGAGGATCATAAGCGTAAGCGACGTGACCCGGATGATGACTACCTGGAGCTTGATCGGCCATGGAACATAGCACAACTACGTCCTTTCTACACTTAGCATTTTTTATCTAATCGTGTACCTCTTATATGATCAAAGAAATAAAGCTCTCTGGTTCACTCATATTTCTGAGTCTTTTACCTCCTTTAGTGTTCATTTTTGGATCATGTAAAACCTTTATGCACAAGCCTTGCATTTGCACTTGTGAACGCCTACGGGGGTTAGCTTAAGTTTTCTGGTCTACACGTTCTTTGTCGTTTTTATGTGGATTCTGGAATAGTGACTTTCGGCACTTATTATCGGCGATTTTGTGCTTAGGTTATTGACGGTGCCATTGGGCATCATCACCTGAACGCATGGTTCCGACAACGAGTCCTCCGACTCACGAAAGGTCAAGCATAAAAACCAAAGTAATGGATAAGCCAACACTTGCTTAAAAAATATATACATGCTGGAAACTAGTTCTTAAGTAGCAGGAAATAACAACCATTGTTTTCCGCCTTAAGTTACATCAATAAGTTTTTTCCGCACATGCGCCAAAGGTGAAACAAATAATACAAAGTTGTTCTTCATTCCTTTGGCGCAGGGGACTTAGAAGCAGCGTCATCACCAGCAGGAGAGCCACCCTCGAAGTCGGCGGTGTGAAGAGACTCAGAGGAGCTTTGGTTGCCGCCATCGATGGTGTTCATCGGCACGAAGACGTTGATGTCGACCAAGTCAGCAACTCTGGTATCATAACCCGCGAGCGACGACAAGATGGATTCATGGTTAATCTCGTTGCCATCATCGTTTGCGTCGAGAATGCCAGAGGTCACCGTGTCGATGTCGGCATCTTCATTGTGTTCCTTCACCATTGACAGCACCATCCTTGTGCTAGCCCGTGCACATGAAGCTTTCCAGCTTGTGATACGCTCGGAGGCTCGGCGCAAAATCTCCGAGTACTTCGCCACGGAGTCCGATGCTTTGATGTTTATCTGGAGGGGCTTGGCAATATCCTTGCCTTGCGTGATGGCGGTGTTGATGAAGTTTCCGGCAAGGACCATGCATTCCTTGTCTGAAGGAGGCGATCAGATTAAACCCATAGGAGCTGCAAATTCCGACAAGGAGCGCATGAGTTCAACAATTCAAAGTATCTAGACTACAGAAATCCAAGACGGAGAAAACTTACTGAAGATGCTGGCCTTAGCTTGCCAGAGGGTGTCCGCCAAGGATTCATTCTCTTGTTGGAGGAGCTTATACGCCTTGCTATGGCATTGCTTTTGATCTTTTAAGATCGCAATATCCTCCTTCAAGCGAGTGATTTCCGTGGAGGCGGAGTCCTGCAGGGCCTTCATTGAATCCTCATGCATTTTCAGCATGTCTTTCCTCTCCTCCTTAAGAATTTTGTTCTTGATATCCAGCTCTTGAATGTGCTTGAATTGCTCGACAATATTCTTGGCCTTGGCGATGGTTTCTGCAAGTCGGAGAAAGAAAAGTACACAGTAAGTACTCGGAGAATATGGTCACAAAACCAAGTCAGAAAAAGAAAATAGACGCTTGCTCTTGGTGATCTGTTCCTTCAAGAAGGCAGCCCTTTTCAGCTTCTAAATCTGCGTGCATTTTCTGGTACTTGTCATTTTCCATGCCCCTCCGAGCATTCTCGTTCTGTGGAAAAATGGACAAAGATAGACGTTGTTTAGTCTGCTTGGAGCATCTAGACGCTCGGGGGCTACAGCGAGAGTTTTTGCCTTAACAATATGCTTGGATTTCTTTAAGCATCTAGTCAGAACTAATTCAGTTACAACTAGAAGCTTGGGGCTATAGTATAAAGTTTTTAACTCGGATATCTGCTTAGCTTTTCTTTAAGCATCTAGTCAGAGCTAATTCAGTTACAACTAGAGGCTTGGGGGCTACAGTATTGAAATTTATAAACACTGCGTATGCTACTCTTAAAGCATCTAGTCGGGATAGTTCATTCCATCTAAATGTTTGGGGGCTACAGTGAGAGGTTTTCTAACTTAGTCACTCTTAGAGCATATAGATGCAAAACCTATGGTTTTCCGTCTATATCCTCGGGGGCTATAGTGGGATACTCATATGAAATGCAAAAGGCAAAGAGAACTTACAAGTGCAATGATCTTGAGGTTCGTAGCACTCTCGGCCAGCAGCTTGGCAAAGGATTCGCTATTTCCGTGCAAGATTTCTGCTTGCCGGTGGAGCTCCTCTAGACCGCACATCGGAGATGTCGGCGCTGCACCAGGAACCAAAGCAGTGCTACCCTTTGTAAGTACCGGATAAACTATCTTCGGATAGACTATGGTCTTCTTGGGTACGGGGGCGCCGCCAACGGCAGAAGTACCAGCTTCCACCACCGCCTTGCCGCCACCGATGGCATCCTTAGCCGGAGCTTCAGCCATTTGTTGAGCGGTGCTCTCCTGCGTTGCCTGCTCGCCGACAACAGCGAGTTCGATAGAGGCGCCAGAATCCACTTCCATGGCGGAAGGGCTTGATGCCTCCTTAGCTTGTGATCTTGTCGGGGCAGACGTGGGCTTGACGGCAGGAGTAGCAGGAGCGATGTCGGGGGAGGCGTCGCGATGCAGCATGTCCTTGATATTTCGAGAATCCCCCGATGTTTTGGAGGTCTTCTTGAGGCTGGTCGTGGCTTTCTTCCTGAAACGTGCGAAATGCATAAGTACAGGAGCAAGACAGATAAATATACAATGTCGGAAAATGAGAAGCTTACACAAGTGGGGGTGCTTTGGCAAAGGGGATCCCAATAACTTTTCTCTTTTCCGCCTCCAGGGCGGCGGTAGTCTTCTTGGAGGCTCCACCCTCCGTCTTCTTCTTCTTGCCTCTGTCGGTAGCGTCAGAGGTGGAGCTCTTCCGCTTCCGCGCCAACGGAACCTCGTCGTCGGACACGACCGTGACTTCCTTCATCTTTGGATCATAGATTTGGGCAGCATGGTTGCCCTCCTCTAGATCGCTAAGCTGTTAAGTGAGAAATCACCGTGTTAGATAAGATGATATTTGCAAGACGGAAGAACTGGAGTATATATCGTACACGGAAAATAAATACCTACCTTTGGGCACTTGCCATCTACGAACATGTCGTAGGTGATGGTGAAGCCACGCTTCTTATCCTTCACCTTGACGATGTCCTTAAGGCGGAGCTTGACGGAGTCGCTCGAGAAGTTGTCCACGGAGATGCGGAGACTATCCCTTATGTCGCTGGTATACTCGTGCATGAGCTTCGCGCGGTGCTGCAGAGGTTGGATTCGCCTAATGAACCAGCACATGGCTAGGTCCAAGCCGGTCAAATCCGTCTCTACGGACCATTCGATCCGCCTTATGGCACGAGAAGCGTCGAGGTCGGAGGGAAGGGAGGCCTGGGATCTCCATGACGAGGCTTCAGCGGCGGCTCCGTCAACGAAGTCTAGGTACGTAACTTGTCGGCCAGACAGAGGAATGTCTGGGCCGTAAAAGTACGTCAGTTGCCAATTCTTGCAGGACTCATGGCCGACAATGTCGGGGAACCGCCGTCCAGGTCGAATCTTGAAGCTTATGGTGCCGCAGTTCCTAAGCTCTTCCTTGCTATGTTCGACTTCACGTTTGACGGTGAAGAAGTACACGAAGAGGTCTAACCTAGGCCTTATCCCTAAGTATCCCTCGCAGAGCGCCGCGTAGTTGCTAAGCACTAAGATACTATTGGGGGAAAGGTTCTGGGGCTGGACCCTATAGTGGTTCAAGACGGAGAGGAAGAAGTTGGATATGGGCAGGGAGACGCCACGTACCAGTTGGGATTTGAGGTACACCTTTTCTCCAGCTTGGGGAGAAGGTGTCACCTCGCCACCCCCGCCCCCCGCAGCAAGCATCATCAGGAGGTAGCCCTCGGAGCTCTTGAATATCACGGTTTGTGATAGAGATCCAGCCCGCCGCCTTTGTGCGAGTCCGTTCCTCCTCGGCCAGCTAAGCGGCGCTAGATTAAGGTCTCCGCCGGTGGACTCGATCACCGCCGATGCGGGGATGACCAAACCCTCTGGAGGCACGATGACGGAGCTCGCCGTCTTCGCCGCGGCTTCGCTCGGCGCCGCCATCGATGGGGAAGTGCTGCTGCTACTGGCTATGGAGTGAGTGCGAAGGTCGCTGGTGTGGATTGGAGCTAGGTTTTTTCGAGAGTTCTCGCAGAGAGCTCGAGGAGGCACGCGGCTGGAGTAAGAAGATGATGCGAGGAGAATGAGGTAAAAAGTGGAAATTTTCCCACGGTTACTATTTATCATCCTCGGCATCAAGATTCGTGCAGCTTGATCGGACGGTTGCCGCGTAGACGACGTGTTCGTGAACGTGCGCCGAAATTTCGCCACGTCTCCAACCATCGCCGCCAACGGTTCATATCGCTTGCGCGGGAAAATCGGACATGATTGCGTTCTCTGCATGTGTGAGTCACAAGGCATCGCTGACCTAAGCCTACGCCGTCCTAGCTGACATGGGTAGATGAGCCGTCACATCGAAGATTCCGACATAGACGAATCTAATCCGACTACGGAAGTGTATGATGGAAGATTCAGCGTTTCTCCGGCTTACAAGTTGAAGATGGAGAAAGTTTTGCAGGGTTATTTGGGAGGACTACAAGATATTGCTTGACGATTTGCCGACATCCAACTATACGGAGCATTCATCTGAAAAGGCAAGACGGCGCAAGATCTCGGAGTTCTCCGGGGGCTACTATTGGGGATATGCTATATGGGTATCCTCATAGCATGTCACTTATCCGGATAACCCGGGTGGCCCATAGTTGGTAGCATGGACTATGGCCTGCTGGGCGGCCCAGTTAGATGGATCCAGAAGGGAGGCCCATGCCGGATAAAGGAAGGCTATGGTGGATTCACCAGCGTACCTGGAGCCTTGGAGTGCAAGATACACAAGACTAGTAATAGACGGTGTAGGACTCAGAATTTGTCCTGCTAGGACTTTTCCTCAGAACCCTAGGACTGGCGACTATATAAGTCGGGCCTATGGGAGCCTTTAGGCACAATCTAGTATCGATTCGCACAACCTCGCATGCTGAACCAATCCTCAGAACTCGTATTGCCATTATAGTGATTTATAGCAGGAGTAGGATTCCGCCACCGTCGTGGGATCGAACTCGGTAAGCCGTGTTACCTCGCACTCCAACCGCCCCGCCTTACCCCACGTCTCTAAACACGCACTGTAAGGACCCCTCCATGGCGTACTCGTCGGCAATACCACGACAGAAAGCGCGCTCGTCGAATTCCTCTGTGAGCGCTAGGAAATCTTCGCCCGGTGTCCTGCGGACATGCCAGGAGTTCCCAGGGAATTCGCCGAGCACGCACTCAATGTGTTCCCCGATGCAAATCTAGTCAAGCAGTCGGCCCGACAACTGTCTGAACCAAGAGCTGAAGTCATTGGAATCGAAGTCAACAAACTGCTCGATGCCAACTTCATCCGAGAAACCTAGGAGAGCGAGTGGCTGGCCAATACATTGCTGGTCCCCAAGAAAGACACAGACATCTTGCGGATGTGCGTAGACTTTACATTGCTCAACAAATACTATCCCAAGGACCACTTCCCTCTATCGTGGATCGATCAGATCATCAATTCGACTGCAGGATGCGAGAAGCTCTCCTTCCTCGATGCCTACTCAGGCTATAGCCAGATTCGGCTGAAAGTCGAAGATCAAGAGAAAACGGCATCCATCACGTCGTTCGGAGTGTTGTGCTACAACACCATGCCCTTCGGGCTAAAGAACGCATGCGCCACAAACTAGAGGTGCATGCAGGCATGTCTGAAAAACCAGATTGGTCGCAACATCCAAGTCTATGTCGATGACATAGTCATCAAGACCAAGGAAGCTAAAATACTAATCGACGATCTCCGCGAGACGTTTGACAACCTTGACCACTATAAGATCAAGCTGGACCTATAAAAGTGTGCCTCTGGCGTTCCATCTGGCAAATTACTTGGCTACTTCATTTCCTAGCGGGGGATCAAGGCGAATCCGAAGAAAATCCGGGCCATACTGTCCATGGAGAGGCCGAAGAACCTCAGAGGAGTCCAGCAGCTAGTTGCATGGGCGATAAGGCCTTGCCCTTTTACCAGCTGCTGCGCAAGGCGGACAAGTTCGAGTGGACACCTAAAGCAGACGACGCATTCGAGGACCTCAAGTGTTTGCTCTCCACCTCGCCTGTGCTGGTCACGCCAAAGGAACGAGAACCTCTGCTACTGTACATCGCAGCCACGCACCAGGTGGTAAGAACGGTACTCGTGGTCGAACGACCCGAAGAAGGAAAGACCCATGGGGTCCAACGCCCAATCTACTACCTCGGCAAGGTACTAACACCAACAAAGGAGAGGTACCCTCACTACCAGAAGCTCGCCTACGGCGTATTCATGACGGCTCGACGGCTAAGCCACTACTTTCAGGAGCATCAGATAATGGTCGTCAACGAGGCGCCACTGTCCAACATCCTGAACAACCCCGAAGCCACGGGACGTGTAGCCCTATGGGGCATCGAGCTGTCCCCTCTAGACATAGTCTATGAGCGGTGCAAGGCCATAAAATCTCAGGTCCTCCCTGACTTCATCGTCCACTGGATGGAGCTCCAGCTTCTAGACACTCCGGACATAACGCAGTCGTGGACGATGCACTTCGACGGCTCCAAGCGCGAGGCCAGAGCAGGTGCTGGCATCATACTAACGTCTCCTCAAGGAGATAAGATGAAATACGCCTTTGGATGAAATTCCGTGCCTCCAACAACGAGGTCGAATATGAGGCCCTCATCCACGGCATGAGGATGGCCAAGATATGTGGCACAACTCTCCTAATCATCTACGGTGATTCGAACCTCATCGTCTAGTAGACGATGAATGAGTGCGATGCTCATAGCGCTAACATGATCGCGTACTGCGCGCTCTACAACTCACTCGAAGGCGACTTCGACGGCTACGAGCTTCGGCACGTCGGAAGGGAAAGCAATGAGGAGGCCGATAGACTCGCCAACATCAGCTCCACCTGTGCATGGGTGCCACCAGGTGTGTTCCTCGAACAAATCTGCGTACCCTCCATCAAACGGAAATTCCCTAAGGGGTCACCCGAAGAAGCAGAACACTCAGGGGTTGCGCCACCCGAAGGACACGAAGGACCCGAAAAGCTTGACACCAAGGCCGAGATGGTCAGCCTGATGCAGTTCATGGAAATTGAAGAAACGTGGACATAGTCGTACCTTCGATACCTGATAAACAGAGAACTGCCTGATGACCCGACAAACGCCCGACGCATATCTCGCCGGTCCAAGGCCTTCACCATAATCAATGGAGAACTTTACAAGTGCAGAATTTCGGGTGTACTCCAATGGTGCATCACCATCGGTGACTGCAAAACCATCCTTCAAGACATCCATGAGGGCATCTGCGGCCACCATGCAGGCAGCCGCGCCCTATTCGCCAAAGCTCTACGAGCTGGATTCTACTGGCCAACGGCCATGAACGATGCTAAGGACATCGTCCAAAGGTGCAATGCCTGCCAAAGGTACACGGACAAACCGCACGCACCAGGATCAGAGCTAAGGCCCATACCACTGGCCTGGCCCTTCGCTCAATGGGTCCTCGACATGATCGGCAAACTGCCCAAATCATCGAAGGGAAGCCACGTCTACCTCCTAGTCGTAGTCGACAAATTCACAAAGTGGATCGAGGCCATGCCCGTCACCAACCAAAGCGGCAAAGCAACTGTCAAGTTCTTCGAGTCCATAGTCTACAGGTTCAGTGTGCCGCACAGCATCATCACGGACAACGGCTCGAACTTTATCTCAAAGGAATTCTAGGACTTCTGCGAAGGCCTTGGAATCAACATATCATACGCCTCCGTGGCGCACCCGTAGACCAAAAGACAGGTCGAAAAGGCCAACAGCCTCATCGGGAGCAGCATCAAGAAACGGTTGCTATGCCCACTCGAAAGGCTCGCGGGAGCCTAGGTGGAGGAGCTACCCTCCGTACTCTGGAGCCTGCACATAACGTCGAACAGTTCTACAGGCTACACGCCCTTCTTTATGGTACACGGATCCGAAGTCGTACTACATGCAAAGGTACGTCATAAGGCCCCACGGGTCGTTGCCTACAGTGAAGCCGAATCAACGGCTGTACTCGAAGATGCCGTCGACACGCTCGACGAGGCACGCGACATTGTCGCTGCTCGCTCAGCGGTCTACCAACAGAGCCTCCGCAACTACCATAGCCGTCGGCTGCGCCCAAGGTCCTTCGTCAAACGAGACTTCGTCCTACGACTCAAGCAAGAGCGACCGAAGAAGCTTGAGTCACCATGGGAAGGACCCTACATCGTCACCGAAGTCATCCCAGGTGGTGCCTATCGCCTCATGGACGTCAAGTCAGGAGTCAAATACTCCAAACCATGGAACGTCGCACAGTTGTGATGCTTCTACCCCTAGTTACCCCTTTACTTTCAATAAGGCTACTCAGCCAAACATTGTACCTCCTCATTACGATATGAATCAAATCTAAGTTCCTCAGCCGAAAATTCTTTTCCTTACTTTTCGATATAAAACACTCGGGGGCTATGCCTCACCTCACGACTCCGTCGACTGAGAATAAAGCATACAACCTGAGTATCTGACCACGTCAGGCTAACAAAAAGGACATGCATAAAACAAGGCACAACATGCTCATACAAATACAAAGGGCACAACAAGCCCACTCTAATACATACAAATTTTACATCAATACGTTTTCTTTACAAGACTTACCTATGCTGGAGTATTACACTCGCCCGTTGCTCGCAAAGATCAACAATCTCTTCAGCATACTGCCTTACAGCCACATAATGCGGGCGCATATCCCAAAGACTACCATCTGGTAGAAGAGGTGGACCAGTCGCCACCGCCACGAGATCGACGTCACGGCGATGCAGCCGAACAAGCGAAAGAGAAGCCTTCACCCCAACAACTAACTGACGTCGCACCAATTCCTTGACGTGACCCACGTCCCAAACTTCGCCAGTAGGCCCCAAAGGATGGAAGGTGCCTCATCCAGGGGAAACATGACGGCCCAGGTGGATGCCAGGGAAATCCTCGCCTGCCTCAGCACCCGAGAAACCTGGTGTACGCGATCTTGCACCGTTGCAAGGACGACGGCCCGATCATGGTCCATCCAGAAGAAGCCGCCAGCCTCTAAATCCTGTTGGGTCAGGCAATTCATCCGGGCCGCAACACGCTCCTTCTCGTCCCTCAGAACAAGATTAACGCCTGCATCAAACACAAGAACAAGATGACACATAAGAAAAGCGCATCGAAAAAGAACAACAGTTCGTGAAGACTCACACTGAAGTTGCTCGCTCATCTGCCGCAGGTCCCCCATAAAAAATTCCTCCCTGATAGTGGCCCGCTCCGCCTTCGACTTCCATACATCTGCATGGCCGCGAATGCCAAGGATATGCTTCTTGTGGTGACCCAGCATACCACTGCATGACGTAGTATACTATAGTCGTTGACATAACACCAATGAAACACCGTTCACTAGTATTACATCTCTCAGAATGGCACAATAGAAACACAGCGGGTCCAATACATGGCTAAAGGTTACAACTCACTCTTTACACGAGATCCAGAGAATACTCTAGGTTAAAGAGAGAGAAAGAACTTCTTACAAAGAAGAATCAAAGATAAACAACGCAAGAACTATTATACTATTAAGACTAGTATTTTAACTAAGGGGTTGGCATTGCTACTATTGCAATACACTACAGAATTAGGCTCTTGGATAGAGGGTATATTCCTACCTAACCGGTAACTCCGTCTTCACTTGAGTTGATGTATATGTTGACTTTCTCTTGTTTGCGTTGAAGATCTTTAGCTTTGGATAATGAGTCCTGGAGCATAACTTGATGCAGATGTTGTAGGCCATGCAAGTTTTCATAAACATTTCTTCAAAGGTTGATTTTATTCGGAAAAACTATGTCCGTCAGCCTTCACGGGTTTACCAGAACTTTCATGGAGTTCCTTTCCCGCCGCATTCGCAGCTCCTTCCCGGAACAGGGAGTAACAAGTTATAGTTCTTGCACTCTGTAGAGGTGCGTTACTTTTCCCATGAGAGATCAACTCCTTATTGCACAACCGGGCAGCTTACCCGTCCACAATTCCTTGTTGTGGGGCCTAGTAGTTGGTCCAAGTCAATCATTGCCCTCTACGCGGCCTCATATGTCTACACGATCCTTTAGGCTGGCTCACCTTCGTTAAGACCCCTTTCGGACAGGCTAAAACCCTGATGAGTTCTCGAAGACTCTATGACCTGGTGTTGCCCTGGCAAGTGCCATATTAAATGGTCCATCCACTAAACACCATCCATAGATAATCTAGACACCAAAAGTGTGGGGCGTAAGGGTGCCCACCCATATGTTGGATCCGCACAAGGAATCACAACGTCGAGTTAAGGTCGTCTTGCCTCCATACAAGAGGAAAAGGATACAGCTGACTTCTCCATCCCATTCCAAATCTCATGGTTAACGCGTGATATACGATGCAAGAATCACTGGCGACATTGGTTATTAAGTCCTAGATAATATGTTCCTTTACCACCGGAACTTTCATAGTAGGTTATTACCTCATGGTAAATAACCTATAATCATATTATTACGAAAATGGTGTTTTCGGACCGTTTTGAAATGCAGATGATGACAACACTAGATTTGCAAAATACTTTACATAAAATAATGAAAGGACATGAGCAAGTGTGAACTTGCATGTTGTGATTGCAAGATTATGCACTCACGGTCTTCAAGATAATATAAGATCCAATATCTGAAATCAGCATCATTGGTCCGGTAAGGACTAATATTTAAAGAAGCAATATGCTCTTATGCAGAATGTGATGCACTTTTATAAATGTGAATCACGGGGATAACGTTGTTCTAGGGTTTAAATACTAGAAATGATGTCTTTGAAATGTGTTGTACTTTTAGATGGGTTGTACACTTGTGCTTCTTATTAGGCTTGTAAGTGTGTGTGAAACAATATGTAGTTAGAATATCATAAAATAATGAGACACACATAATTGTGAAATGCTACTTAAGACTGTTTATATAAGAATAGTTGTTTTGAAGTGGCAAAAAGAATACATTTGAAGAAAAGGTTTCTTTTTCTAAGGTCTAAACAATCTTTGTGGTTAAGCAATGTGATCAAGGTTGTTTGTGCTTACTTGAATAGTTTGGACTTGAGATGCTTTATGTCTTAATTGGAATAGACCAAAGTTAACTATAAAAACATATGTAGTTTATTAGACATAATGTTTATAAGCTTTGAGACTAAAGTTAACTTTAAAAGAACATAATTGATTTGGAAATGTAGTGCTTATGTTATTTATACCTTGTATACCGGGTAACGTTTCTTTAAGATTACTTAAGAATGGTTTTGTTGTTACTTGGTGTAGTGGTTTTCTTAATCTTATAATGGAATAATATCATTTACCTTTTTATAGATGAGTGGTTGTAGTTTATGAACAAAGGAATAATATTATTTAACTACTTATAGACTTAGTATAGTGTGGTGATAGTTTTGGAATCTGGTGGTTGAAGTATATGGAAAAGATTGGATTTAGTCACAATTATTCTTGGGGATTTTATATTGAATAAGGATCCTTTTCGAAAATAGTCTACACTTATGGTTGAATGATAATTCAATAAAATTGTAATTAAAATGTGTTAAACTATTTTGACTTCATATTATTAATGTTGAAGACAAATACTATTTATTAGACTCAATTGGTTAATTTTAGAAATATTAGCAATTTTTATTTACCCTTATATGAATTATCAATTAAGTAAATAAGTTTAAATTTGAGTTATTAAAGTATTTGAATTTTTATTTAACTCAAAAGTGGAATATTATATTTTTAACATGTAGATATTATTTTTGTTATCATTTTGGTATATTACATTCATTTTTGTGATTTATAAATAATAAGATATGATTTTGACAATTTTTTCTACTTTATAATTACTTAATAAATAATAAATATTTAATTAAGTGAAATAATAATACATGATTATAATTTTAAAATATTGTTTTTATTTTTCCAAGTTTTTTGGTAATTATTTATATTCTTAACATTTACCATTTTTAAAATAGGAATTATCAAAGTTTTATTACCTTTAAGTTTTTTATTAAATAATAATTATTTAAATTGTTAACATAATAATGTTTAATAATAGTTTTAAGTTGTAGATTTTATTTTTCTAAACATTTTCATATATTATACATATTTTTCTGAATTATAAATCAAAAGTTATAGATTTAACAAGTTTTAATCATTTTATTTAATTTCTGGAATATGTATATTTGGATTTATATCTGTTATTCTTTCTTAAACATGAAATAAATTTTTACACCGCACCCACAACTAGCCATAGTCACTGACTAGTGGGCCAGAGGCCACCTTAGCTTTCAGGTTATTAAATGTCTTTGTTACCGACCCTATTTCTACTCCTAGACAATGACATATGGGCCCAAGGCCATGTCATCTGCCACGCGAGACAAAGACTGGGTCAAACTGGCTGACTAGACTGAGGGTGACATTGGCATGACGTCATATGAAATTGATCCTCTCAGATCGATGATGGATCAGATGATTTGGTGCGTGCACGAGGCTGTGGTTAGGCTCGTTGGAAAGAGGGTATCCCGAGGAACCTATTAGTGGTGGTGCCGCCCTATTTTGGTCACCGGAGGACAACCGGCGACGAGCTCATGCGGCGGTGCTTGCGGGTGATCATGGTGGCGTGGATTTAGGAAGCAAACGAAACATCTACGCATACGAGGAGATTCAATGACTCACTAGGAACACGATGGTGTGGTCGATAGGGCGAGGCGAGGTCGGAGACGACGGTGAGGTCGACGAATAGCACCGGGAACCGAGGGTGCGATTGGTTTGTTTCACACCTCCTCCGCTAGTTCGAGTTGTGGCAAACGAACGAGAGGAGCACGGCGGTCTTCACCGTGGTCTTATCTGGCCGAGGTGAGCACGGAATCGCCGGCACCGGCTCACCTCCGAGCTAGGGTTCTCGGTTCAGAAGAAGAAATTGAGAGAGAGAGCTACAGAGGGGAAATGGGGATGAGGACGAGTAGATGGCGTCGTTGCGTTCTTATCCTTTCCATCCAGGAGCGGTAGCACGCATCACAGCGTGGCGGTTCATCGACGGCGGAGCTCCTGGCCAGCGAGCTGCTTCCAGTAGGCGAGGTAGACGACGAAGACGGTTTTGCAGAAAAAACCTGGCACTTCTTTTCTCTCAACCCGCAATCCTTCTTTGGTCCCACCTGTCAGCCAGAGAAGAGATCGAAAGCTGATCACTGGCTTTGTAATGCACATGGGCTTATGTGTAAGAAGAGGGAAGTTGGGCCATAGCCAGGTTTTATTTTTTATTTGTTTTCCTTTTTTTCTATTTTCTGTTTTCCTTTTCAAATTTGTATATAATATTTAATTTGAACTTTTATTTGTAGAATTAATTTGTTGGATAATTTTAGTAATACTAAAATGTATTTAGTATCAGTTGTGAACTTTTATTGTATAATGTTATGTTTCTTTACTTTCTTTATGTATAGACTTTTCCTATTATTATTTGTAAGGCTTTTAATATGCATTTAATTGAGCTAATATCCATAAACTTATTATAGGATGCATTATTATTAACTCATGAGATTTGATTCTCATTAACTCATAATATTTAGGAGATTTTTATATGGTGATCCTTTATTTTTGTCTGATAAATAAAGTTTCTAGGAATTAATAGGATTAATATTATTCCCATGAATTTAGGAAATAACAATGGATATATTTTATTATAACTAACATAGAAGTTAGGGTTTGAATTGCAAATACTTACCCTCGAATTTAGGGTTCTAATTTTACTTCTATTATTTTGTTGATGTGAGTAAAGATTTAATAACTAAGCATATTGTCTTATGTTTGTGATATTTGATGACATCACCTTTTAAAATAGAAAGTTATATCTAAAATGTTTTATAGATAAGAATTGATAAAGATACTCCTAAGCACATATAATTATGGTAATTGTAATTGTTAGAGATGTGCTTATGTAATTTGCTATAGGAAAATATTCCTAATATAGATATAATATGAGGAATTCATAACATGAAATGGATATTATACTTGGTTTAAGATTTAAAGTTCATTGTTTAACAAGAATTACTATCTTCCATAATTCATAATTCTAGACTTCTAATTAAGGAATTCCTTTCCTAGATATACTATTTCTTCCTATCTATCATCATGGTTAACATGATGAGCTTTACTTCACAAAAATATTATTATTCACCTATTATTCCTCTAAACCCATTGATAAATCCAATGAGCTTGACACTGAAGTTTTTATAGCTTTCTCATATCCATACTTGGTTATATCCACTACTCTTCTGTTGACAACCTTCCATCCAACAAGTAGTTCCTTCAAACTCCACTCATAATATTCCTTAATCATCCATCACTAATATTTCTCTAATAGATGTATGCATCCAACTACCTTTCTCTAAAGCTTACTATCCTTTAAGATGAATAACACTACTTCCATAACTCCATGTTATACTAGCTTTAATTGAATCATACTGTCTTACATTTACTTTACTCTAATAACTCACACTCCAACCTCACATTATATTAATGTGGCTTGTAATGACTACTCTAGGATAACTTATCTCTACTAGGGTTTCAATCATGTTCTACCCACCAATATCATTTATACTAAATATAGGTGGACAATCCTGGTGAGTAAGGCATGATCATTATAATCCTTTAATCACTTACAGCTTAAGTTTCCAATTAGCTAATCAAGGCTTCATCAATACCACTTTTCAATTGTATTGGAATTATCTTCTTAGTATCTCATATTGGATTAAGGGTTATTCATGGACTATGCCCTCTTGATCCAATAGAATTACCACTCGTAACTATCTTCAGGTTTCATCCTTGTAATCCTTTTTACTACTATATAATTATATGTTATAAATTACTCTTCTATTCATTCAGGAGTGATTTAACTCCACCAATAATCCTGTTGATTTACTTTAATTCCAACACTCCCATCATATGGATGATATTTGAATCTAGCATTACCATTTAACTTCCCTTACCTCCCTTTTTAAAAGATTTAAGTATATGCTATGATAAGATCAAGAAGTAGTAGATCAAGTATTGATAGTTAAAGAATTTGTGAATCAATGGTTGATTACTCAACCATTGATGAACGACAGATATTAAGATAGGTTCCATAAAGATTGATATGGAAAGAAAGATATATGGTGAATGATCTTGACTTAGTTTCTTTCCAACTCAAACTCATTAAAGAGATAAAGTTAGGTATTACTATGATACTCATAGTAAGAATAGATACGAATAATATAGGTCAGGATTAGTCATTACATTTATATTACTTTAGTTGTAATCTTAACTTGGCATTTATGAGTTGTTGTGCTGAATATTATGATAGGATCCCTTAAGGATCATATATTAATCATTTAAACAATGTATTATGAGTAACATTTTATTATATCTGATCTACACTTAGATCAAATCATGTTTACCCAAATAAGGTTTTAGCAAAGGTCATGTTGAAACTTATCACAGTCAACTTGATGATCTACTTCAATTCCATCAAGTTGAGAGAAGCTTCAATCACTTTGACAAGTTTTGTTTAAAAGCGCGAAAATTATTCGGATTTTCTATGCATGAATGCAATGCACACATCTGGGTTTAGCTTATTTCTAAGCTCTAATGCTGGGATGTTACACTTCTCTAGGCTACGAACGCGATCACGAAGGAATGCGAGTTGCGACGCATCATCCAACGATGTATCAACTGGAGTCTCCCCCGAAGGACCCTAAAGGCAAACAAGTAAGGACACGAACATCACAAACACTTCTGGCGATAGCTCGAAACATAATTTATATACATGAAGGCCACCTCGTGGCAAAAGTCAAGATTGTTCATCAGCAAAAGCGTACATCACAAAAGGAAAAGGATAAACTATCCTAAACTACAACACCAGAGCCTAGGCACTCGCATCCGGAGTGGCCTCAGAGCCAGACTGCCTGCTCTTGGCCTCCTCTTGCTGCTTCGCCGCGTACTCCGCCAACAGGTCAATAAGCTTCGGCCCATAATGCTTACAGCGGGAGGCGAAGAGAGCGAATGCTACCTCTGAGCCATCGGCAGCCGTCAGCATCTGGGAGGTGATGTGCGGCAGGTCCAGCTCCGCTCCGGATGCCATGGCCATGGCCAACCCCATGGAGGCGCTGACGCCCTTCTGCTTGCGCTTGTAGGCTGCCGGGGCATCCTCCGACAGAGCATCCGCCAGAGCGTCGACATCCTCAAGAGCAGCGCCCTTGGGGATGACCTCCTTGTAGAAGCGTCAGATCACTCCCTTGGCCTTCGCCAAGGAGCCAGCAGCAGCACCACAACGATCTTCGACCGCTGCGGTGGCATCATCCAGAGCATTTCCATGCTTTAGCACACCGTGATCAAACACGATGCCTGACGCATCTAAGACAAAGAAGAAAGGACCCGAATAAGGGCTCGGGGGCTATGCCCCGCAAAAGCAAAACTGACCAACAAGTCCGAAAAAGGACCCGGGGGCTCCCCTACAAGACAAAGGAGCACACAACTTACGTGCTCAGATGGAGACTCCGAAGTTCCTTTTGCGGTCTTCTGAGTAACAACTACCGAGCCTCTCGCGGTGAGGGGTTCAGGGGGTCATCCTCAGATTCGGCCACCATCTGAGAGTGAGGAGCTCTCAGCTTCGACTCCCCTATAGCCTCTTGAGTGCCCTCGCTAGGAGAACCCTCTGAGGAGCGGCTACAAGAAAACAACTCGATTAGATAACAACCTATGTTACGCAAGCAAGTAGCATAAAATAAGGCAGATGAAGACACTTACGAGTCAATATCTGACAAGTTGAAGACGGGTGGTGCCTTCTCCTTCTTATTCTTGGTCAGCGGCTGTGGCGCCATCACTCGAAGGGGCACAACCAGAAACGATGCGGAAGAAGCACCATCATCCTCGCCATGCCGCTCGAGGAAGTACGGGACCTCGGAGTTGGCGGGGTAGACGCGTTCGAAGATTCTCTCCGCGAGCGCTTTCGGGTCTGCCCCTCACTCGCCTCAGGAGCATCCGTAGTCGGCGACAGAGCTGGAGGAAGCTCAAACTCGGAGTCCACCTCCTCATTGTCTGACGCCTCCCTGAAATTCTCAGGCATAGGAGGCATCGACCCCGTAACCTGAAGGCGTTGCAAGCAAAAAATGACAATAACATGAGAAACTGCAACAAACAAAAAACACACGGAAAGGCGCAACGCGCACGAACAAACTTCACCTTCGAAGCCCCTTTGCTGGCGCTGAGAGGGGGAGTCAGCGACTCCCCTGGAAGGTCCTCACCAGCCTTGAACTTCAGCAGAGGATGGAGGACCCTATCAAGATCACCTGAAGACAACTCTTCGGATAACACCCTGGTTGGATCACTGGGGCCGGCGTAGAAAAACATCGGGTGCGCCCTGGCCTGAAGCGGCTGCACCCGACGTTTGAGGAAGGTGCGGATGATATCAACTCTGTTGACCTCCTTGCCTGGCACCAGTTGAAGAGCCTCCACTCGCTTGTAGAGCCTCTCCACCTCCACAACTTCACCCTCCAAGATGTGGTTTTTCCACGATCTCTTCGGGACAATCTTCTGCTCGGAGTCGAAGGGGGCAAGACCAAATTGCTGACTGTCCATCTTGACATCGCGGATGTAAAACCACTTACGACGCCAATACTGGACGGACTCGCAAATAGATAAGGAGAAAATTGGACAAAAGGACGAAGGGAGATGATGCAGCCGCCAAGCGGATAGACTCCATCGGTACCGGACTGCCTCTTCACGGAATAGAGCTTCCGGAAGAGGTCAAAGTGTGGCTCGATGCCGAGCCAGCACTCGCAAAGCGTGATGAAGCACGCGATGTTGAGAAGAGAATTGGGAGACAGATGATGAATCTGAATCCCATAGAGGAAAAGAAGCCTACGAAGGAAATCATGGGCAGGAAGCAAAAAACCGCGAAGAACGAAGGCAACAAAGATCACCCGAAACACTACGGGTGGGCGGGGGATTACCTCATCGCTGGGGATCTTGACGTCCTCCTTGTTCTGCGGGATTAATCCCGCATCGTGCAGCTTGCACAGATCAGTGTCACGCACCTTAGTGCGCCTCCACTTGCCGTCAGTAGTGCGAGCGGGAGCGGCAACCTTCTTGCCGTCGGCATCGGCACTCGATCCAGCTCCAGCAATGCCCTTCCTCGACCTTCCCATGGCGCAGCATCAAGTGAGGCGATGAGCGCGGAGAAAAGAAGAAGGAAATGATCTGAGAACATCCAGTGCGCAAGGGCGAAAAGATGCGGTGCTCGAGAAAATGGAGGCAATGATGAAAGAAAATGGCAAGGGGTGAAAAAGAATCACTGTTTCCCCACGGTTATAAAAGACGAGGAAGATAAATAAGAGCCGTCGATCCAGAAGCCCTAGCGCTCAGGCCAGATCCAATCGTACACGTGTCAGCACAGCAACGAATCATCGCCAGCATGCCATCCACTACGCACGGAAACTGAGGATACGCCGTAATTCTTGCCACGTCGCGCATGACTAGTCAACTCCAAGTCAGAAAGCGGGACCCACGTTTGTCTTGTCATGTCATCTCTGGCGCCGCATATGGTTGAGATCACCGATCGTCAACACCGACGTCATCAAGACCAACCTAGCAATGGTTGGAAATCTTCGACTGATAAATCAAGTACTTACTCGAATCTACGATTCGAGCAACTACTTGGGGGCTAATCCTATCAGGAGCGCTGGCCACGCACCTAAAACATGATTAAGGTACCACACTTATAACCAATGCTTCGAGTCCCACGTCGAGTGTACGACTCCACTAAGGACTCGGGGAGTACTCCCATAGGGTGGATTGTTCAAAGCATCCGAAAAAATTGTGTCCTTCGGACCTGAAGTTAAAAACAACTGAACTAAAGTCTCTGCTCAAGTCTATGACTTGAACAGACACTCGGGGGCTACTCCCATAGGGAGCGTTGGTCGCGCACCCTATGAATTATTTGACTGTGATCCTTCGGATCAAAATACAAACTTTTTCTAGCAACTTTGCCCAAATAAACGCTAAGTAAGAGACATTCTCCTTGGCCACCCGAAACACCTCTATGGTGATAACCTTTCGGATGTTGCGTCTGTGACGCAAGGATAAGACCTACACATACCATCTAATGGCCTGGTAACGCATCTGACCTTGCTCTGCTAGTAAAAAACCGTGTCGATAGACACGATGAAAAATCATGACGGACGTGTTGGGTACATCACTTGAAAAATCCACTGGGATTAGACTCCTATAAGACCTCAACGGCTTGAGTCGAATTACACCAGCATTTGTTCCAGATTCGAGTCTGGGGACTCGAGTCTGAAGAAGATCATATTGTTTTGTCCTATGACAATTAACTGGCCCTGATTCGCCAGGAGAGTCAGGCACATGCATCAGTAATCCCTACGAACTAAATTATTTTCTCTTAAACATGCCTAAAACTGCACCCGAAGGACTGAAGAGTCCTCAGCCGAATCTGCGATTCGACTGAGCACTCGGGGGCTACTGACATGGTTATATCCCGCGGGTACACAACATCAGCATACCTAGTCCAGCCCAAGGAAGACCCACGACAAGATACGCGGCCTGCAGAGGTTTCGGGTGGCCCAAGCCTATGACGCCTTCGGATCCTTGGAGAACAAGACTAGAGTAGATATAATTTCAAAGGGGCAAACCCTAATCTGTATCCGACTCGACCTATGCCCGGGACCTGCCTATCTATATAAAGGCTAGGATGGCGCGGCGAGGAGGACAATCAACTCACCTCATACATACCTCACGCCAGATTGCATCTGCGCACCCCTGTAACCTTCGGTTCCGCCGTAATCAAGAGAAGACAAGCAGGAGTAGGGTTTTCCCTCCGGGGGCTTGAACCTGGGTAAACCTCGTGTCCCCATGTTGCTTGTTTACTAACCGTTCCGCGATCTCCATCTTCTCCAAAACCCAAGTCCATAGCAATGGGCATTGACGAGTTGAAACCTCGTCAAACTTGTCTCAAGTATGAT
Organism: Avena longiglumis; assembly: GCA_030063025.1. Classification (NCBI taxonomy): domain Eukaryota; kingdom Viridiplantae; phylum Streptophyta; class Magnoliopsida; order Poales; family Poaceae; genus Avena; species Avena longiglumis. The sequence goes on from CP125974.1 coordinate 142,289,665, forward strand.
CACATTCTCATGATAACCAAAGGAGGGCGAGATATGGAACGAAATCACGTTTGTGGGTTTGGTTGGTGTAGCATGACGCGGACCAATGGTGAATTCCATGTGTTGGGCTACATCACTAGGCATGTACAGGAGCGCCATCATCATAGGTTTCGCGCCACCGCCTCTAATCATCACCACTGCATGCTCGCCTCTTTGCCCCATCCACGCCTTCCTGCAGCGCGCCAACAGACATCGTGCATGGGCGAGCACTGCTGCCAGACCTCCACCTGTGCTGCCATGGATCCGTACCCTTGAACGATGGGAGTCCGACAAGTTACACCATCCCCACCTGCCGTCTTCGACAGCCATGGTGTGGTCGTCGCTGCCCGGTGCCAGCAACAGTAGCGACCGGTGGGGTAGATCGTACGCCAGCCTTCTACATCGGGATCGGGGTCCTATAGAGCCGCCCTCGTGTGGAGCGGCTTAGGAGTCCTTTTTTCATGCGTGTTGTCGTCCTACAACCTAGTCGACACTCCAGGCACGTCTCGAAAAGTCTCACCTTGCATGATCCTCGCATTCTTCCACTCTACAGTCTCAGATTCATGCTCCACCACATGTGTTTGCGGTGAGACCTCGTTGAATGACCAAAATGAGAGCATTTCCACCGACGCATGGGGGATTTTTGCACCGAAAGACCCACCGGTAGACCCAAATGTTGCCAACAAAAACAGAGGCTTGTAATCTGTCCAGCACCGCCGTGCTGGCCCCGACAAGCAGGTAGTTGTCTGGGAGCGCCGAAAACACTTGCCCTGTTAGCTCATGGCCCCCTTGGCAACCACCCAACCATTTCCACATGTGACCCTCTCTTCTCTCTTATCTCCCCAACACCTCGCGAATCGCCACAGCGGTTTGTCTCAACCCCAAAAAGCAATGCGATACTCTGCAAAGTTTCCCCATCAATGACTCCGATGCTGGCCCGTAGTAGCCGTCGAGAACATCCACTCTCTCATCGTCGATTCATCGCCACAACTATGGCCTAGCACCAAACCTCAGTGTCTCCCTTGTTGACCATTGCTTGTTACCCTCGGGCCTGGGAGCGATGTTGTTGTCTTCTATTGTCTCCAACATCGACCTTGATTGTTTTAGTGGGTCATGGTGTCGTTCCGACCGAGACCGCATGGAGGCTGCCTCACACAGAAGGTGTTCGATCGATTGCCTGGGTAAATATTTCTACAAAATTCGCTAGGGAAAATAAGACAATGTTCACCACTTTGACTTTTAGTTGTTTGATTTGTGGAATATGGATAGTGACAATGAAATGATGATGGAAATACTGGCACAAGAGGAGGCCCATGCTCAAGTGGATTATATGGGCGGATGTTTCTTCCTTCCCTTTCCTAAAAATGTAGTGTCTGTGATGGGGGAATTTAACTTTTTGGGTGGGGTCTAGGTTGGACTAAGCCACCCCAACAGTGGGGAATAAAGGTACAAATGATGTCCGCCTTGCTATTCGCGGGCAGCAAGGGCCAAAAAACAGGTCCCAGAGGTGCACTACAAATGGTCCATAGGCCATGGACCGGCGCATTCGCGGTCCAAATCGGGATCGTGTTTGCAGACACGCGGACGGGAGACTGATATATTCAGTGTCCTTGCTTTGTCCTCCTTGGCATGGTCGTTGGCAACCAATTCCTCAAACCCCGCATCCCCACTCCTCCTGGCTATGGATGAGCAACAATTGTCGCTGGCCCAACCACCCCATTGTCCCTCTCCTTCTTCCGGCCCTGCAACCACACCAGAGAGCACCCTGGACCTGCGCAAGCCAAAGAAAGAGTCGCCCGAGCAAAGCAAGAAGAGGGTCGATCAGCGAGCTGGTGTGAAATCGCGCATGATCAAGGTGCCCACTGATACATTGGAAACGTATCTATAATTTTTGATGCTCCATGCTTGTTTAGTATCAACTTTGCTTTACTTGTCTACACTTTAAGGTGCTTTTTACATGTTTTCTGGTACTAACCTACTAACAAGTTACAATAGTGCCAAATGCCTGTTTTCTGCTGTTTTTGGTTTCATAAAAGTTAGTAAAGAAATATTCTCGGAATTGGACGGGACAAACGTCAAAGTCAATTACTTTCCGTGGGGAACAAGAAGTCCAGAGGGGAGCTGGGGAGGTGAGCCAGAGGGGCCACACCCCCTAGGTGTGGCCACAGTTGGCCCCGCGCCTAGCTAGGGTGTGGGGCCCCTGGCCACCGCCACCGCCTCAGCCTCCCCCTTCGCCTATAAGAAGCCCCCGATGCAGAAACCCTTAGCACCCGATCAAATCTCCACGAAAACGTCTGTAGCCGCCACCACCATCGTCCCTAGATCGGGGGGATCTGAAGTTCTTACCAGCACCCTACTGGAGGGGAGATCATCCCGGAGGCCTTCTCTCCGGTATGATTCATGAGTAGTTCCACCTTGGACTATGGGTCCATGTAGTAGCTAGATGGTTGTATCTCCTCCTTTGTGCTTTCATGTATAGATCTTGTGATCTCCATTCATGATCAAGTTCTAATCTATTTGTAATCATGCATGTTGTGTTTTTGGGGATTTAATGGATATTGAGATTATTATGTTGATTTGATTAATGGTTTTGTTTTTATGATCCTATCATGTCTATGTTGTTTGTGATCTTGCATTCTCTCCGTTGTTAGTAGCTATCTTGGCCAAGTAGTTGCTAGTGACTCCAAGAGGGGGGTATTTATGCTCGATAGTGGGTTCATGCCTCTAGTTTCCAAGGGAAGTGACAGAAATATCTTCGGTTGTAGATGTGTTGTTGCCACTAGGGAGAAAACAACGGTCTCTTATTCATGGAACATGTGGACTGTTTACCTTACACACTTTACTTAAAGCAGTTGTCTGTTGTTTGCAACTTAATACTGGAGGGGGTTCAGATGATAACCTGAAGGTGAACTTCTAGTCATAGATGCAGTTGGATGGCGGTCTATGTATCTTGTTGTATTGCCCAATCGAATCTCATAGGATCTTTTTAACTAATAATTGCATTGTTATGCCTTGCTCAGTTCCTGTCAATTGCCCTGTTGTAATTTGTTTACCCTTCATGCCAGGTTGTTTATCTAAGGAGAGCACCTCTAGTGAACTATGGACCCCGGTCCAATCTTTACCATTGATACATCTTCCACTGTTACTTGTTTACTTGCTGCAAACCATTACCTTCCACACCATACGTTTAATCCTTTGTTATAGCAAACCGGTGAGCTTGACAACCTCACTGATTCGTTGGGGCAAAGTCTTGAGTTTGTGTTATGCAGGTCTCCACGTTGCTAGAAACACCTGTGTGACGTTTCCTTCCTCCTACTAGTTCGATAACCTCGGTTTCTTACTGAGGGAAAACTTTTTGATGTACTGCTTCACACCCTGCTCTTGGGGTTCCCAATAGGCTCACATAAGCTGTGCAAGCCATCAAGCTTTTCTGGCGCTGTTGTCGGGGAGGCTAAGGACGTCTTCACTAGGGGAGTCCTTCAGTTCTTTTCTCTTTACTTTGTTTTTTCGTTGCTTTGTTTCTTTTTTTTGGTTTTGTTTGCCTCTTTTCAACCCCCCCCCCCAAAAAAGTCTAGTTTGGTTTGCTTGCTTTATTCAAAAATACAAAAAAAATAGTTCCTGCTCTAGTTGCTTCTGTTGTTTTTGGCTTACCCACCTTTGCCAAAATGAACTCTGTTGAGAACACCAAGTTGTGTGACTTCACTAGCACCAACAACAATGATTTCCTAAGCACTCCTATTGCTCCACCTGCTCCTGATGCTACCTTTTATGAAATTAAGCCTGCTTTGTTGAATCTTGTGATGAGAGAGCAATTTTCTGGTGCTGGTTCAGATGATCCTGCTACCCATCTTAATAGCTTTGTTGAACTTTGTGAGATGCAAAAATATAAGGATGTGGATGGAGATATTATTAAGCTCAAGCTTTTTCCTTTCTCCTTGAGGGGAAAAGCTAAAGAATGGTTGCTTTCTTTGCCTAAAAATAGTATTGATTCTTGGACTAAGTGCAAAGATGCTTTTATTGGAAAGCACTATCCTCATGCTAAGATTATATCTATGAGAAGTGATATTATGAAATTAAAAAAACTTGACAGTGAACATGTTGCTCCCCAAGTTCGCCTTGAAAGATCTTGCAATAGGTAGTGGCTCCATAATTGGGAAAGATAATATTGAAGAATTCTTTAATTATGTTATCAAGCATGAGGATATTAAGGATAAATCTATAGCAGAGCTTGATCCTAATTATGAGATTGTTGTAGCTTCTTTAGTTCATATGTTGGAGGCTAGGTTTGTTAGCCTTAACCCCTTCATACAATTTTTGTTCCTAAAACTAAAAGAAGAGAAGAATGTTGAAAAGAGGGAATTCATCCTTGAAACTTTATCAAAAGAATTCCATGACGTTGCTAGGGAAGCCAAAAAGGTCTTTGAGTGTTTCAATATGCTAGGCTCAAGTGTAGATGTTGTGGGTATTTCCGATCAAATTAAGCCTAGAGAAGAATTTAAGATACCCATACCTTTAAAGCTTGTTGGAATGCATGAAGCCTTTGAAAAGAATTTTGATTAGATTGCTCCTGAAAATCTTTTTGATGAAAGTAGTAGACCAAATAGAGATGAGAAGGGATCCTCCAAAACCCATTTGGATGAGATACCTTTCATAGTTGAATACTTTGCAAGTATGGATGTTAATGCTTCTTCATTTGAAAATACTTGATTCTCCTTGCTTCTTGTGCCTAACTTAAAGGCGTTAAAGAAAAGTACTTATTGGGATATAACCCAAGAGTTTCCTTGAGTCTTGGAAGTTATTACTTTAGTAATGACCTCTCCTTATCCTTTTTGTTTGCTTTTTGTGCCAAGAATGACCTCTAATGAGAGGGAAGTAAGATTTGGGGAGTTGTTGTCCCAAAATAGATTTCTGTCCTCCACCAAAAAAGTTCGTGAGGAGTATCTGTAACTCGGGTTGAGCTCAAAATTTATGAATAAATCCCATAGTATGTTAGCTAACTTTCGCTAGTTCAACACTTTTTGATTTGAGCAACAAAAGATGTTCGAAAAAATCGGTTTCTACCTGCTGGTCTGTTTTGACAAATTTCTGCAATTATTTGCATTTGCTTCTTATTGATTCCTTTTTGGGTTCTCTTTAGGTGAATTGAGATTTTTGAAGGAGTTACTATAGTAGCTTGTGTTTTTAGTGAAAAGACTTGCTGCTCCAAAGCTTTGCCAGAGGTCTAATATCTTTTGAATACACTAATGTTGCTAATGAAGATTGTGTGAAGTTTTGTATGAAGGAAAAATTTTAGGTGTAGAGAGAGAATGATGCAATGCGATAAAGAATGGACAAAATCTCAAGCTTGGGGATGCCACCATGGTGTCACCCTAAGAAATATCCAAGAGGTACAAGCGTCAAAGCTTGGGGATGCCCAAGGCATCCCCTTCTTCATCAATAAAAAGCTCATGTCTGTCTAGACACTTCGTTTTTATTGTTTCATGCACAATTGTGTTGTTCTTGGAGTGTCTTAGTTTTAGTTTGCTTTGCTTAGGTTGTTTAGTTTGCTTGAATAAAGTAGTGTGGACCCCCGTTCTCGCTGTGTTGTTTTACAAATAAGTTGCTTGGTGTTGGAAAGGAGAAGTAAGTTCTTGCTTGAAGTGCAAGCATGACATGTTAGGTGTTGTTTTAGCATTATGCTTAGTGATTATTGCTGTAGCATGTCTTGTTCCAAACAATTGGGATTGCTTAGTGTGCCTTGAATAAATTATGCATTGTTTTAGCATGCAAAAGCATAGTATGGTGGTATTCTCCTTTGATGCTTTGCTTGGGTTGACTTGGCACATGCTCACACCATGTTATGACTATGACAAGTCACCATGGCCTCTATGATCATTTAGTCCTTGACTTGTAGTACCACTCTTTGCTTTGATTAGTATGCTTTGTTGCACTGCATGATTATGGCCATTATTGCTCTCTTAGTTGGTTGCTCTCAGTATTTTGCTAGCCTCCACTTGTATGAGTAAGTTCTACTCATGCCTCCAACTCCCAAGAAACCAAGTTATTCCAAAGTGTCCACTATAAACTCCTATGCATGGTGTGTTACACCATTCCAAGTATATTCTTGTTTTCAACTATCTTTCAATTAAAAACTATTTTGTTATGTGAAAACTTAGTGATTAAAGCCCTCACGAACTTGACGGCCCACTTTATATTATTTGCCCTAATAAACTTCAACCATTGTGACAACTTTGTTGTATATGCTTGCACTTATAAGTTGGAATTAGCAGAACCGTGTTGTCACGGGGAACATTTTCAACATTGCACTTGTACTTTTGTACTCAGTTGATATCATGTTCTTTTGTCCATGGATGTCACCGATGTGAAATAAAGAGGGAACTTGTAAGTTCATGGAGTTTGTATCCTGTGTTAGAGAAACGCCTGGGCCGCTAGCCTAAGCCATGCCTAGTCATGGTGGAAACTTGCAGCATCACCATAGTGAGCTATCTATGAAGCATCCTCAATAAAAAGCTATGCATATGGTAAATAAAAAGATTCCTGAGATGCTCATTGTCTGCTTGCCTTGTCATTTTGGTTATGGGAAGGCTCCTGTACAATGTGCAAGGGGTACCCCGTTGGTGGTTCTCAATGATATGCAAATACTTACAATGACAAGAACTTACCTGGACCCAAAGTTGAGTATGCATGAGGTGTGGCCCTCGTATTCAAGGGACATGAGATTGCCAACTTATACTTCGTCAAGCATATACTCCACCTTTGCCACTTTAACCTTAACCACTTCAAGATGCTTATGATAGGGGCAATGGGGGCTGAAAGCTAACAAGTACCATAATTTTTGGAAGCTCCTTTTGAAACTTTTAATCCCTTCTTCCTTTACAAAAATGTCTTTCTTCCACCATTATTTGAGTCTCCACCTTCTACCTTTAGGCACCATTAAGAGAGCATAGTTGTCATTCTGTGTGCAGTGTTCCAAAGCTTATTAATTGATGCATATTGTGATATTACTTGTTCTTGTGCTATTTGTTTCTAGTCATCCTTGTGAACTTTGAAGGTGTCCCTTGCACCTATATTGCTACTCTATGAGGGACAAGCTGATTGCCACTATGTTATGTTTTCTGTATGTGAAACAAACAAACAAACGTTTTTCAATGCATGTTATTCATGATCTTTGTTTATGGCTTGTCATGTTGTATGCATAATTACTATGTCCTATTGTTAGAACTCCATATTTCATGCACATGTTTGGAGTTATTTGATCCCGGCTTTCAATGCTTGAAAATTGTTGGATCTTTATTGTGAGGGTGCATGTCACCTCAAAAAATATTCTTTTTATCACTTACCCACTCGAGGACGAGCAGGAGTTAAGCTTGGGGATGTTGATACGTTGGAAACGTATCTATAATTTTTGATGCTCCATGCTTGTTTAGTATCTACTTTGCTTTACTTGTCTACACTTTGAGATGCTTTTTACATATTTTCTGGTACTAACCTACTAACAAGTTGCAACAGTGCCAGATGCTTGTTTTCTGCTGTTTTTGGTTTCAGAAAAGTTAGTAAAGAAATATTCTCAGAATTGGACGGGACAAACGTCAAAGTCAATTACTTTCTGTGGGGAACAAGAAGTCCAGATGGGAGCCGGGGAGGCGAGCCAGAGGGGCCACACCCCCCAGACGCGTCCACAGGTGGGCCCACGCCTGGCTAGGGTGTGGGGCCCCTGGCCGCCGCCTCAGCCTCCCCCTTCGCCTATAAGAAGCCCCCGATCAAATCTCCATGAAACCGTCTAAAGCCGCCGCCACCATCGTCTCTAGATTAGGAGGATCTGAAGTTCTTCCCAGCACCTTGCCGGAGGGGAGATCATCCCGGAGGCTTTCTCTCTAGTATGATTCATGAGTAGTTCCACCTTGGACTATGGGTCCATGTAGTAGCTAGATGGTTGTATCTCCTCCTTTGTGCTTTCATGTATAGATCTTGTGAGCTCCGTTCATGATCAAGATCTAAACTATTTGTAATCATGCATGTTGTGTTTGCGGGGATCCGATGGATATTGAGATTATTATGTTGGTTTGATTAATGGTTTTGTCTTTATGATTCTATCATGTCTATGTTGTTTGTGATCTTGCATGCTCTCCGTTGTTAGTAGCTATCTTGGCCAAGTAGTTGCTAGTGACTCCAAGAGGGGGTATTTATGCTCGATAGTGGGTTCATGCCTCTAGTTTCCAAGGGAAGTGACAAAAATCTCTTCGGTTATAGATGTGTTGTTGCCACTATGGAGAAAACAACGGTCTCTTGTTCATGGAACATGTGGACTATTTACCTTACACACTTTGCTTAAAGCAGTTGTCTGTTGCTTGCAACTTAATCTTTGGAGGGGTTGGATGATAACCTAAAGGTGGACTTCTAGTCATAGATGCAGTTGGATGGAGGTCTATGTATCTTGTTGTATTGCCCAATCAAATCTCATAGGATCTTTCTGACTAGTAATTGCATTGTTATGCCTTGCTCAGTTCTTGTCAATTGCCTTGCTGTAATTTGTTTACCCTTCCATGTTGTTTATCTAAGGAGATCACCTCTAGTGAACTATGGACCCCGGTCCAATCTTTACCATTGATACATCTTCCACTGTTACTTGCTTACTTGCCGCAAACCATTACCTTCCACACCATACGTTTAATCCTTTGTTACAGCAAACCGGTGAGCTTGACAACCTCACTGATTTGTTGGGGCAAAGTCTTGAGTTTGTGTTGTGTAGGTCTCCATGTTGCTAGCAACACCTGTGTGACATTTCCTTCCTCCTACTAGTTCGATAACCTCGGTTTCTTACTGAGGGAAAACTTGCTGCTGTACTGTTTCACACCCTGCTCTTGGGGTTCCCAACAGGCTCACATAAGTTTTGCAAGCCATCACCCACCGATGCTGCGGAGACGATGGAGGTGCAGAATATGGTCGAGGTTCATGCACACGCCAACAACGAGGCCCTCGCTGCCCAGGCCCATGCCATCACCGAAAAGCTCATCAACCAAGGAGCGTTAAACACGACCATTCCTGCCAACAATGCCGCCCACATCCATTCAACATTGCAAGTTCGTCTACGCCCGTCGCCCACATGCCACATGTTCACATGTCGAGCACCATCTCACCTCCATTTTCTCGGTCGAGAGGGCGGCCGCCCGCATCACGCAGGTGTCCCCATGCCCAAGTCTCGTAAGAAACCGCTAGAGGTTGGCGAACCGTTGCCAACGGCCCCTTTTCCTGTTGCCCTTGACCTCAACAGAACACTGGTGCCCGACGAGTCACTGATGGTCCATACCAAGGCCCCAGGGGACTGTAGTACTAGCAACGCACCGGTACCCGTCAACTTGTCGACGGAATGCCCGACCTGACATTTGACCGCGAGGTATGCACTTTACTAACTCTCTTCGATCTTTGTCCCTTGTAGTTTTCGCATACCTTGGATGTTATATGTAATTGTGCTTATGACTATGGTGATAATGAAATGGATAACATACTCTATCAGCCGGGACTAAACAACAACAAGAGGGAGTCTCGATTGAGCACGAGCCATTATTTGAGGAGGAGCCCACCCGCCAAGCTCCGGGAGGGAGTAAGAGAACCGGGGTGTACACAGATGATGAGGACGTATGTCTTTGTGGTGCTTGGATGGAGATAAGCCAAGATCCAATATGTGGTGTACAGCAAAAGGGACTCTTGGTTTGGAAGAGAGACCATGAACACAGTCTACCTACATCCCTTCGAGTTCCTTAGTGATCGCAATACTACCTCCCTTCAAAATAGGTGGGCGTTTTATCTTGACGGAGTGTAGCAAGTTCCAAGCCGCCAACGATCATGTTGTCAAGTGACTCATGGGTGGAGTAGGTGTGGCCGACTTGGTGGTACAAGCATTGGGTTTCTTTAAACAATCCCATGACAATAAGCCCTTCACATTGGTCCAGGCCTGGAATGAAATTAAAGGTTGTCCTAAGTGGGAAGAAATATACGAGACCTACAAGAAGGACCACAAAGGAAAAACGAATGAGAACGACTCCTCGGTGATAGATCTTGAGGAGGTCACAACAAGTGAGGCCCCAGGCGGCAACCATGTGGGTCGGCCAAAGGGCCACATGGCAAGCAAGCAAGATCTTGCCCATGAGGCCAATTCCATGGCCTCGGAATCTAATGTGAAGTGATGATAGTCGATAGAGAGGTGGCAAGTGAGATGAAGCGCAAGGAGATAGAGAACCAAATGAAGAGCTTCATGGACTAACAAACTAGGAAGCCAGAGCATGACGAGAACAAAACCAAGGCCAAGGCCATAGAAGTTGATTTCAACTTAAGCAAAAGAAAACCAAGATCAAACTCAAAAAAGTTGAGTTGAATGCACAAGCAAGGGCAAAAAAATTTGAGGTTAAAGAAAGGAAAGTTGAGCTCAATGCCCAACAAAGGGACAAGGGTTATTGAGGAAGCGGAAGATGATCATCCAAAGGGATGCATGAGCATTCCATATTATCTATTAGTTTGTGTTGAATTATGTTGGTTCTTTATTTGAATATTTGTATGTTAAATTAATTGTAAGTTGAACTATTGTATGTTGACATATTTGTGTGTTATATTGTGGTCGAAGATTACGAAATGGTCCCATTTTGAGGCCCAAAAATGTGAAAATAGCCTCTGGCCACGCGCACATCCACATTTGTGGCCGAATTGGCAGGAGAGTGCCCCGTTAGACGCATGAACGGATAGAGAAGGATAATGCTCCTCCCCGCGCTTCAAATGGATAAAATCAGACACACTTGACGTCTAGATGCCCATAATTTGGGATGGCCTAAGAGCATCTATAATGGCTGCCTCAAACTACTAGCGCCCTAAAAGATGAAAAGTGTTGCCCTAAAAGTTTTTAGGGCTCAAAACATGTGTTGTTTTTCTGGCTGCCCTATAATATGACAACGTTTGTACAGCGACTGCCCTAAAAGTTTAAAGAAGCATCGAATTTCAAACAAATTCAGACAAGTTCACACGATTATTACACAAATTTAAACCGACATTGCACACATACAACATTGCAACAACTGTTAAACAAACGAAATCGCACTAATCATTGAAATCAGAGTACCCAGAGAAGTACTTCATCGGCTCCGTCGCCATCAAAGGCTCGACGCTGTCGGCCTTCTTCTTCTTCTTCTTGTTCTTATCCGCCTCTAGCTTGGTGTATAACTACTCCTTCACTGCCACGTGCTTGCCGTGAGCCTCCGCGAACTGCAACATGAGCTCATCATCGGCCTTTGGCGACGGCTGCGATGCACACAGTGATGCTCCTGCTCGTCACGGCCACTGCGGATGCGGGACTCCGCGACATTGGCGACGAAAATGGTTTGCTCGACGTTCTCGACATCGGTGAAGTTAAGGAAGGACTTGGGGAGGTCGTGCTCCCACACGGAGGCATCAAAGGCGTGGGCGGCCCGATCCTTGGTCTTGTACGTGTTGAGCCAGAGCCGCATGCCGCCGATGGTCACCTCCACAGTGTAGTGGCCAGACAAACGCTCCCGCACGCCGCGATAGCCGATGACACTGCGGGTACAGCGGCATGGCGGGTGGCAGCAATGAGGCGAGGCGTGGTGAGGCTTCCTGCAGGGGGGACGGCGGCCAAATCGGCTCGATCGGGTGGCGACGGGCGGCGGCATGGCCGAAATCGATCGGAGGGCATCATGCGTCGGGAGACGTAGAGGCCGATTCCTGTATGGAGGGGGGGTGGGGGTGCGACGACCACCGAATCAACTCGATATGGTGGCGGCGGGCGGCGAAGTGACGGTTGCATAGGCAGAAAGGTAAAAATCGCGTGCGCGCAGTTGGACTGCTGCGTGGCGTTTGCAGAAGCCGCAGAAGAGACCCTTTTTTGGGCTTGTCTCAGAAATTTTTAGGGCTTTTGGTGTTTTGGAACAGCCGGTGAAACCCATTTTTAGCCCCAAACCCTTAAAAAACAGTTTATTAGACAGCAAACTCTTTTTATGCAGCCACCGTTTGCTCTTAGCCGGCTCCAACGAAAACACAGAATGCCAACATAGAAAAGCCCACAGAACAGAGCCCCCATTCCTCGGGTCCAGCAACAGGCCTACCCCTCAGCCCAAAAGCCCAAACGTGTCAAAACCCTAGCATCCCCAACAACGCCTCTCCCCTCCGCCCCTATATAGTTTGCCCTCCGCGCGCCGCCACTCTCCTTCCCGAGCCGGAGGCGGACGAGGTAAGAAGCAGCAGCACCGAAGGAACCCTACCGCCGCCGCAGCCATGGTGAGTATCCCGGCCTCCGTTCCGTCCAGATCCCGCCGTGTTTCCTCTATGCGACGTACGGGACCTAACGCCGATTTGCTTCCCAGGGTATCGACCTCGAAGCCGGCGGGAGGAACAAGAGGACCAAGCGCACCTGTCCCAAGTCCGACGATGTGTACCTCAAGCTCCTCGTCAAGGTACGACCCTTCGAGAACCGCTATATCTTCGTGCGGTGATCCTTCTCTGTGAAATCTCGCTCGTGCTTGCGTTGGCTCGTCGAATGCGCTGTGATTTGCTTAGCCTTACCTTCATCTATGGTGATTAGCTTAGCTATGTTCCCACCTGGTCGCCGGCGATGGCTTGTTTCGCGTCCATTTCTTGGATGCAGCGCTGTAGGTTAGATTGGATAGAGTAGATCAACCTTTTGTGTCTCGTATGTGCCGTCTGGTTCTGGGTATTCAATACTGTGTTACTTGTGGAGTGCAGCTCTACCGTTTCCTGGTGAGGAGGACCAAGAGCAAGTTCAATGCTGTCATCCTCAAGAGGCTCTTCATGAGCAAGACCAACCGCCCGCCGCTCTCAATGCGCCGCCTCTCCAACTTCATGAAGGGAAAGGTATGCTTGTGCTGTGCCCCTGTCCAATAAAAATGTAACTGTCTGCTCCTACTAATCTAGTAGAACATGCACTTTCTGCTTGCTCTGTCATGTGCTGTGTGATGCAAATCTTATCATGTCTAGTTTACAAAACTAGCTTACTGTTTGCAAGTCTAAGTTCATATATTGTTCTTACTTTGGTGCCTTTTATATTCTGTCCCAGCTAAGGATGCTCATGTTACTGTTAATATGTGACAGGAGGAGAAGAACATTGCCGTGGTTGTTGGTACCATCACAGATGACAAGAGGATCCAAGAGATCCCTGCTATGAAGGTTACTGCCCTGAGGTTCACAGAGACAGCAAGGGCAAGGATTGTCAATGCTGGTGGGGAGTGCCTCACATTTGACCAGCTTGCTCTCCGTGCTCCAATGGGGGAGAACACGGTATGCCTTGTCTTTCTGAACTACTGATTTCTCTTGCGCTGTGCAATTGCTGGGTTCAGCACAACCATTCTAGTTTAGGATAAAGTGTGGAAGATTTTTACTGACACATCAGTTATTTATTTTCATCTTAAATTTTCAAACCCATTGGCTAAGCGGTATCCCAGATAGTCCATGAATCAATTAGTTTGGTTTACGTCATGGTCGCCTACAACTTTGAAAAGCTACCATTTATTGTTGAACATCTCATGGTTTTTACACTTAAAGGTTCCCAATGATGCACTAACCATGCTAATACTGATACCATCTGACGAGTAATATATTTTACTGAGGGAACAATTTGCAAAGTTCTTTGTTAGTTTCAAAACCTTGAATCTTTTTATTGTTGCATTGTTCTGGAGTAGCATAGTGTCCTGAATTTTGCAGTGATGATACTCTTTTATACCCAGCTCATTATGAGACTTCCCTCTGTGGGTTGTCGTGATATGTAATTTATCCAGTGTATCTGAGCTCCCTCCTGAGATTTTTTGTTCTGTTTGTTTTGCTGTTTTAACATGTTAACATACTTCTGTGTCCCAGAGTGTTATTAGTTGACTTGGTAACCGAGATTCCCTTTTGAATATGCAATGATGATACACTATAATCCCAGCTCTATGAATACTTCCCTCTGTGGGTTGTTTGATCTCAGATAAACGTTATAGTTATATCTGAGTATATAGTGCCTTTTTTCTTTTTGACTTGCTTTTTTATCTGTTTCTGGTTTGGCTTTAGTGGTAGCATTTTGTGCTGACTATTTTTGCAATGATGATACTATTACCCAGCTCATTATGAGACTTCCCTTTGTGGGTAGTCGTGATATGAACTTTTCTTATTGTATCTGAGCTCACTACATTTTACCTTAATTATCTTTGATTCCATTAGGATCTTAATTATTTTGTAAATAAACTGCAGCTTATGTGGTGTTTAATCATGCAGTGATGATACACTATAATCCCAGCTCTATGAAAACTTCCCTTTGTGGGTCGTTTGTGATATGGACTAAGCGTTATAGTTATGTCTGAGCATACTGGTTTCAAAACATGATTTCCTGTTGTCATTTTGTTAGCTGTTTGTGTAACTTTACTTACTATTTCGTTAAGAGAATCAACTATTTGTGCAGTGTTGTAGTGTGTATTCACTTTGAACTCAATCCAATTGTTCATGAATTGATTCTCATTGGCAAATCTATGCATCTGCAGATCCTCTTGAGGGGACCCAAGAATGCCCGTGAGGCAGTGAGGCACTTTGGCAAGGCTCCTGGTGTGCCGCACAGCCACACCAAGCCCTATGTGCGCGCCAAGGGCAGGAAGTTTGAGAAGGCTCGTGGTAGGAGGAACAGCCGTGGCTTCAAGGTTTAAGTTGGTGTCCCTTAGTGGCTGTCGGTGTCGTGGGACTGTTGTTCTGTTTGAGCAATTGACAGTAATTAGTAAAGTACTTTGTACTGAGAGTAGCACATCCTATTGCCACCTTGTTGGAATGATATTTTGCAAGATTCTTATCGCTGTCGTCTGTTTTGAGTTTGTGAGCATGAAGACACTTTTTTGTTGCATCATATTTGGGCTCAAAAATTTCTCTTGTGATGTCAAGTGGTGGATCTGTGTCATCATTACTATTTTCATATGATTTCTCAGTTGAACTAGAGCCTTCAAATTTTAAAATTTGATAAATGCGGTGGCAAAAATTCTCTGTACTTCCTCTTTTCGGAATTAGTTGTCTAGATTTATTTAGATTAGCATGTATTAACTAAAATGCGATACATGGGTATCTAGAACTGGTACACCACAACTTAAAAAAAAAATTAACATTTACATGGGTATCTAGAACAGATATAATCATGGTTATCTTATCAAATAGATGTCTTGGGACCAAAAATTAACATTTCTTATTCATCCTGCACACTCATGTATTGCCAATCTCTAGCGCTCCAGGCCATACCCAGCTAAAAATAAAATGTCAGGGCCATGCCCAACGTAGAACTCCCATCTTGTACCCTCTATTCAGTATCATTGCAGTTTGGTCAGTAGGTTGAGCTCCAATGGTGAATGCCAAACGTAAAACCGGTTTCTTGAAGTTGCTTGAAAGTAATGCACTAAAGTTGGTAAACCAATCGAAGTTGGAAGAACGGGTAAAGTTATATCCCTGAGAAATTGTTGCACCTTATGTATCAATCCCCAAAACACTTCTGAAATTTCTTCACCAGGATTCCTTTTGCTGCTTCTCCAATTAGCCCGGTCTAAGCATGTTAAATACTCCAGTCTGAAGTTTGTTAAAATTTGCTTTTCTTTTTTGTTTCACCGTTGTGATAGACAAGGTTCACCATTGTCTATAGACAAGGCTCACCATTGGAATGATATATTTTCTTTTTGTCTATAGACAAGGTTCACCATTGTCTATAACAGCCTATTGGCAAGGGAACCACTGTCAACAGTTTTGGTTTTGTGAGCATGAAGACAAATGTTTTGCTGCACCCTGTTTGAGCTTGAAATTTTCTCTTGGCAAAGGGCGAATGGTCATTCCGTGTTCACCATTGTGATGCTCACTATTCTGTGTTCTGTCTACAATTTCTTGCTTGGAGAAACCCATACGGAAATTCACTTTGGAGCCAGAGTTTGTTTTTCCATTCAAGGGATTGTAGGAGAAATAGTGATAGTATCTTACATCTTGGAACCAAAACGCACCCTTGTCCCCTTTGATGTGCTCTCACACCAGTTAGGTCATTGGGATGAGCTCCAATGGCGCCTTTGGTTTGTAGAGGATGGCCTCAGGTTGGCTATGGACAGGCGAGCTCTCAAGACGTTGGAACTGAATTAACCTGATGTTTCTGCGCAAACTAAAAATGCAACAACTTAAACCAAAAGAAGAGAAAGCAACTATCTGTCAAAAAGCCAGGTGTCTTCTGAGCCATCAGTATAAGATCAATGCTTCTAGGTTCATGTTAAAGAATTATACACTCGCGGTTCACTGGCGTTTCACGGGATTTCGCTACTGGTGTTTGCCTAAATGTAATATCAGCTTTTTCCTCCCTAACAAGACCCTCATGTACAGCACAACACTGCTCTTATGCCGCCAATAAGGGCAAGCCACTACTCCGGACTCACCCAACCACCCCCTACAGCTCAACCCATCAGGAGCTATCAATTCCGGTCACAAAACCGGGTCTGCCACCTGCATCCTGTCAGCCGAGGTTGCCTGCCTGCAACGCTTCTGCTTCTCACTCACGCGATCGACTGGTACCGGGCCCTAGGGACCCCTGCGTCGCCGTCCATTATCGATATGCTGTGAGCATCCGCGCCACCTGGCGGGCCTCTGCCTCCTTGGCTTGGTTGCATCATTCTTCGGTGATTCGCGTTCGGTTTCCTGGGCGTGCCGAGTCTCACGAAGAACGTGGCGGCACAGCCCTTGCCTTTGCCTTCACTTTCGAGCCAGATGTCACCCTGCATTAGGCTGACGAATCTGGTGGAACCGGAGAGAGAGTAGAGTGATGAGCGCGGTGATAAGACGGTTTTAGGGTGAAAAGGGAATGTGCAGAAATTTTATAGTACCTTCTAGAGAGGGCCAGGCCCAACCCGCTGCCGTTGTGACATTTCGTTGTTGCGTTCTCGCTGTGTGCAAATTTACTGAAGGTGTGAGCCATATCCTCTGGTATGATCCCACATCCAGTGTCTTTCACCTACAGGAGAATATGACAGTCAGGCCTTCTGTTAATTATGACCCTGTGCTAGTTTGGTATTTTTGCTCCTTAGTTAATTTGTCCAGTAGTCATGGGCAACGCGGACATGCTCACATCCAACCGCATAGCATCAAATAAGAATCTCAATTCCTATGGGCAGACGCAAATAAGCTAGAATCATCTCCCCCTTGGAATTTTCTAGTTTTACTCAAAGATGATATTTACACTTTGCGGTATGCACACATAAATCCTTTGTTTTGCCAAAAGAATGTGAATAAACTATCAATCAGTGTCCAGGTCATTCTTTTTATCTTCAGGGTATCACATTGTTCACCTCAATCGTCTCTCTGGAACGCTAATGTCTACATTTAGGAATACTGCTAACTAATGAACACTGCTACATTAACTGACCAGGCTTTGCCAAGCAACATTAAGAATTAATGGTGTCATGCATAGCGGATTTGTACCAACACTTGGCAGATTGAGGAATTAAGAGAAAATGAGCGAGTGAATGTCCAAAAGCAAACCTGAACAACCAAGTAGAAAGACCCATCAGAGGGAACTTGATGTAAGTTAGGAGCATATGGGTCCCTCAAAGAATCTGGCCTGGCTATGGAAGCTGAAATAGAAATGTGACCCTCCTTTGTGAACTTAATGGAGTTGC
This sequence comes from Avena longiglumis, assembly GCA_030063025.1. Lineage (NCBI taxonomy): Eukaryota > Viridiplantae > Streptophyta > Magnoliopsida > Poales > Poaceae > Avena > Avena longiglumis. Next base: position 142,307,349 of record CP125974.1, read on the forward strand.
CAGCAATATTTAGCATTACTTGCATCAATCGCTTGCGATCACCGATTGCACATGCAGGCAACTCTGGAGCCAAGGAGACCATTACTGAGAGCTTTTTGCATGCAGCCACTGGCTTAATCAAATTAACCACCTACAAGATGAACTAATGAGTTGACCTAAAATGCTACACCAAATTACCCCTCCCCTTCTTTTCAGGAAACAGAATAGCAAAGTTCAAATCATAAAACATCTGTCAGGGAACTTACATCCGTAAAGGTGGCATGCAGGTTAAAAGGAGCAATATCTAGCTCAAGGCTCCCATTCCCGAGCTTGGTAATATCCAAAACATCGTTTGTAAGAGTTGCTAGAAAATCACTACTCTTAAGTACAGTCTCGATCATTAGGCGTTGTTCAGACGTAAGAGTTGTTTCCAAAAGGAGGGAGGATAAAGAAACAATTGCTTTCATAGGAGTCCGCATTTCATGGTTCATCACAGCAAGAAAATCGTTACGAGCACATATAGCCATTTCTGCCTCTCGACGTGCCGCATCAAGGGCAATATTTTGCTCCATTAGCAGATCACGGGCCCTCATGGACTCTTCCAAAATGGCAGCATGAGACAGTGCAACTGCCACCTAAATGAGAAAAATGAGCAAACACGGTCATGATCTTTATAATAAAATAAGGCATGAAAAGTAGTGCAATCTACGTAGTACATCAGAAGAAAGACAGCAGCATTAAAAGCCAAGTGCTAACAGAAAATGTTAAACAGTAAAATGAATAACAAGAACATTTTAATAGTCGCAACACAAGTGAACTGAAAAGATGCTTAAAAACAACTAAAGGGCATACCACACAAACACAATCAAATCAGGTGATATGATCATTCATGCCCAGGCAGGTAGATACTACGAACTGAACTTGTAGAGAAGCTTACAGGGAATGTAGCATAATGCACATCCAGTGGCAAAATTAGCTGGTTCTACATGGCACATTTCTTTAATAAACAAGCGAAAGTGTCAATAATGGCAACAGAACTACTTCCAATGTTAAAGTCAAGGATGCATACAAGTGCTGAATGGCTTTTACAGAGCTTGTCAACAATAAGCCAAACTAACACAACATGACTTCCAGAAAAAAAATTGTTTCACGATTCAAACCATAATAAAATGATTTGCTAGCTTAGTAAATTGCAGTTTCATTTAACGAACTATCTACAAAACGAAAGAAAAAATACACATTTATCCACGAATCATTAAGGAAAACTTGCACAAAGTAGACCAAAGAAAGATACAGAAGCAGCATTATATATAGGATTCTAAACCTGATAACACTAGACGCCAGCCATAGGTTACAAGACAATCACGCAGGTGATTTCTGATTACATGTATAGAAGAGTGAACAGATATGAAAATGATAATTACCTGATCAGTAACAACTTCAACAAGCTCCAGTTCATGGGTTCGCCATTTTCTTGCACTGCCAGGAGGCAGCATCAAAACCATTACTGCGAAGCTTTTTGCAGATAGCTCAGGCCAATCATTTATTTCAAAATTTGTAAGGTGCAGCAGTGGAACACGGACAGCTACGACTTCTGGCGGCCCATACCTACTTGTGCCAGCTTTTATTGAAGCCAATGGGGAAGTATGTGGGATGCTTTCTGCACGGTTACTATTAAAAACCTTCGAAACAACCGGAAGATTGGTAGGAACAACTAAGCCAAGAGGAGTGCTGTTATGGATTGTATGGGACAGGTGAAGGGCTGTTCCAGAGCGGGATGGCATCCAAAGGGCGCATTCCGCTAAACCAAGAGTCCTTCCCAACTCAACAAGCGTAGTTCTCAAAATTGTGTGCCTGTCAAGTGTACTCCTTATCTCATGTGTTAGCATGTGGACATGTCTCCCTGTCTCCTCCTGTGTTTTTATAATCCCCATCTCTTTGTCAAGCTCCTCAGTCTTATCCTTCAGATACCTCTCTCTCAATTTCACGCTCAACAAATCAGGAATTATGTGCACAAGCATCAATGCCGTTATGCATGAAACAACTGCTGTCGCGACTTTTGACACTGTCATTACCACCGCTATGGTCTTGGTATACGTGCCGAAAGTCCACAAGTTTATCAGGTGAGTTGCCCCACAAAGAACAATGAAGGCGCCAAACTGTATGAGAACCCACCGGTAAGGGAAGAATGACGACTTCTTGACAAAGTATATGAGCTCCAAAGGGATCGAGAAGTACGCAATCGCAATAAAGAAGTCAGATATGTACTGATACTTTACAAGAAGATCATCTGCCTGCCATAGCGGCTCGATGCAATCGCATCCGTCCATCTAGCAAAAGCACTACCACAGTCCCACCTGTGACAACATAACATCAAACTGTTTACTTAACTTGTTTTTTTTTGCGGGAAGTTTACTTGAATTGATTAAGAAATGCTCCACAAAACCATGAAAAGAAAGCAGTTTCTAAATTGCAGCTATAATATGTAAGACCGCCCAAACCATACATGCATCAACAAAATTTGCATACGACAGTCTCTAGTTGGCTACACATTAAAGAAACCTTCAAGATCAACACAGCATGGAAAAAGAACATCAGTCATTTGTAAGATTAGAAATCGCATCGACATATAAATGCAATGCTATGCCAAAAATTCTAGCAAGTTATTCTAGTGCACGATCACCATTCTCCTTGCTCCCACAGCGCAGAATAACCTACATTAAATTTCCAAGCTTTGATGATAAAGATTCAGAAGAGGAAACCGCTAACCTCCTGGGCGTCCATGTCCATTGCTAACAGGAATCATCAAGTAATGTCATCAAAAGAACAGCACTAACTTTCACCTCCATGGAACACCCAAATCAATGTCAGATTACTTGAACCTAGATTGAGGATTTTTTTCATGGAACCTAAACTGAGATTTGAGAAGCTGAGAAATCATTGCCACCTACTTGTCACAAACCCTTACCTGCCAACCCTTAACTTGACCCAACCCAAATTGAAATGGATACATATCACAGCGGGCTGACCACCTACTTGTCAAATCATTTGGGATTCAAGGAATAGCTTGAGGCTGAGAAATTACCTGAGGAAAAGACTTGAGCTTATCTCTTTGATTTGCCCGCTCCACTCTGCTCCGGTACGGTCTGCCGCTGCACGCCTTGTCTGCCCGCGGTGCCGCGACTTTCGGAGCCGGCCGGAGCGGCGGCGCGCCCGGCTTGACCAGACCGAGACGACGCGGCAAGAAGAAGAATCCACCGCAACGACAGCAGGGAAAAGGGAGGCAGCTCTCTTCTAGCTGCTCGCCCAGCCGCACAGGAAACCGCGCCGATCGCCGGAACTAAGAACAGCACCACGGCGGGGGCAGCAAGAAACCACCAACCGAAGCAAGAGCTGCTCACGTGTTGACCTGAGACGAGCGGCGACTCGATCTGCTGCTCGGCGCTCCTGTTGCCGCAGCTGCCGCCTGCCGCGATTGTTGGGGGAATGCGGAGAGAGAGGATGGACCGGACCGGAGGGGATGTCTCGGGAGCTGCAAGTGACCAGAAAAAAGCGTCCTTTTGGTTTCTGTTGGATGTGAAAGGGGAGACGCGACACCCCGCCGTTAATTGCTGCAACTTGGAACTTCGCTAAAATACAGTACTCTATAAGTGGTGGTGTACTGATGCCTTTTGTCCTAATCCCTTTGTTTAGTAGGATTCTGTGCAAGATTTTGTTGATATATAAAAACATGTGTATGATCCTGTCCAAGATTTTCACACTGTTTGATACAAATCCGGTGCTTCAACTTGCAAAAAAAAGAAAAATCTGGTGTTTCAAGTTGCACATGTTTAGGTTTATCCGAGCAAAGTTCATTAGACAAGCATCTTTTTTTAATGAACATATAAAAAACAGCTCAAGATTTTCTTGCTATTTCGATATATTTTTAGTCAAGTTGCACGCTTCTGTTGGATGGTCAGTTCACCTAATATCAGCTAAAGATAAATGTTTCTACTGAAATCCAACCATGCATCCGAAAATGAAGACTACTACTACTCCTACTTCTTTGCAGATCCATAACAGAATTTAAATACGGAGGATCTTTTCTTTAGGAAAAAGAAATCCTTGGTGAAAGCGACGGGGGAGGCCGGATGCAGTGCACCTGCTGCTGGCTGGATGCATGGACATGTGAGGCAGAGGTTTGGAGCCAGACTTGACCAGGAGAGAGAGGAGGAGAGAGGAGGGAGTGCTTGGGTAGGCCATCCTGGCGTGTGATGCGCAGCACCTGCTCATCCTGCTTCCCCATGCTACTTTTGTGTGTTTGAAGATTTGATACAAATATGGAAACTCAACAACCGTGGAAACCACAAACAGTATTGTTTGTGTTGGTTGTCCCGTGTGATTTTTACATTTTAAGGGTTTTTTTAGGTACATTTTTAAGGGTTTGTTGATACTATTTCGTATTTTCTTTCTTTGGGGTTGGGATGCTAATATCTACCTCTCAAATCTATATCTAGTACTCCCTCCGACCCATATTAATTGATTTGAATTTATTAAAATTTGAATGAATATTTAGTATATAGATTTATTCAAATTTTGACAAATTCAAGTCAATTAATATGAAATGGAGGAAATATGCAAATAGTATATTTTATAACGAAATCTAGTAAAACTAAATTGGTTTTTTGAAGTAGGAGTAGTATATTTTCTATAGACACGGTCTAAATAAAAGTAGATTGACTTAGGATAGTCCTAGAAGTTTAATTATCTTAGAACAAAGGAGTCATATTGTGCAGTCTATAAAATTTAGTTAGTCTGAAGTGTTTTGTAGCTTCAGTAAGGCATCTATGTTACTTTAAGTGAAAATATTTTTCAGTAACTATCGAGACAAAATTTGATATATATGAAAGTTCTTTTAAAAAGTCATTTCATATGCCCTATGGAGTTTTACGAGCGGATGCATGCCACTTCCATACCACACTATATGATTTTCTTTATCACAGTAGGCTTCTCTAGACTAAAAAGCGGCACATTCTCATTCGCAAATTTATTATGTTTCCATAAATCCTAGTGAAGTTGTGTTATGCCATTACAATAGACTAAGATTGCATTGTTGAGCCAATCTTATACATATTTTATTGTTTGACTATGTCTTTTTGGTTATAGTTCATATGGAAAGAGTTCATAATCATGGAAATATAAATAGATATATCATATGATGTGCGGAAGTTTGTATTTCCAAGATATAACCAGATTTTCCATGCGACACACATCTTCCTATTGCTACTTTTCCACCTTGGTTTATAAAATAAGTTCAACATAATGCGATAACCGCGAAACTAACATGATTTCTCTTGCTCCCCGAAATTAGGGCTATGTACATTGGGCAGATCTATGCATTCTTTTGCAACTCAAAAAGTTGTTGCAACTATGAAAAATGCCATTTCCCTAGCATCACTGCACGTGGAATCGACAACCGCAACACTAACTTGATGTCTCATGCTCCTATAAATAGGATTGCGTAGATCTATGCCTTTCATTTTGCAATTCAAAAAATTGTCGCAACTATAAAAAATGTCATTTCCCCAACGACATCGTACTTTTACATGTCCTTGTTATTTTTTACATATATTTCTTTGTGTTAATTTTTGTACCACTGTTCCCCTAGCATAGAAAGGATATCATGGAGTTCTCAGATCATGTTTTTTGTCAGATCTCACACTCTCAAGTTCTAGTTTTTTCGTTCAATATTGTAAATGTCAAGGGAGAGGAAATTATGAATGAAAGTAAGAATATCTCCGGTGGTAGCCTTAAAGAGGGACTTAAACTTCTTTTAGGGGCATGATCAATCGCCTAACACCTAAAAACATCATCCAATTCCAATAGTATCCCTCCTAAAACTCTTCCCTTGTTTTTTTGCCACTTCTCAACATGTACTCTATGTATATCACAACTTCAACACACAACAGTCAAACACTAATAATTCCATGCCTAGAATTGACCATATGCAAATTCACAATTCCAAATAACACAATTTAAATAAAATTCAGAAAAATGTTGATGCAAATGGAAAATATTAGCACTAAATGATATGCAATGTCATAAATACATGTCATCCAACATAAAAATTATACCCAAGAAACACCACAAGAAAACTCATGGCTAATCTTTTAAGCATAGATCATGGTGATGTGTGGTGTAGCATCCCATTTGTCTAACAACTGTAATGCTACTTGTTCTAGTAATATAATGACTACTTCCTACATATAATTGTTGCATCATCATGTTATCATGCTCATGTCATCATGCCACCTTGCATTGGAGCATCATATCTAGCTTGCATTTGTTTTGTCTTGGTTGTGTAGTTGCTATCACAAATATCTCCACCTCTTTTACCTATCTATATTTTTGTTTCCTACAATGTGGAATTCATTGCTAGGGTTCCATAGTTAATAAAATGATTTTATTCTTTTTTAAAACCCTCAAGCCACTAATCTTGAAAAATGCCAAAATGGAACATACATCTATTATGTATGTGGGCATCACTCATCTCCACTTCTATTTTTCCCTCCTTTCTATCTTTGGTATTTCCAAAATTCTCTGTTCAAAACTATCTGCAAGGTTCCAAAGATTTGAAATCAAATGCTTGGTTGAATTTGAAACAAACAAAACAAAAAAAAAGAATAAATAAAAGGAGAGAACCAAACCTGGCAGCAGCCCACCTTGGGCCCAGCCACAGCAGCCCAGGAACCTTCCCTCCTCCCTCCCAGGGCCCAGTACCCCTTCACCCGACGCCGTCCCTGTTCTTCTTCCTTCTCGCTTCTCTCGCTCTCTGCAGACAGTGTGGAGCAGCGGTGGCGTCGCCACCGTGATCCTCGTCGACCCTCACGCGCTCGTGACCCCCTCCTTATCAACCCTGGTTCCCCTAGAACCCTAGCTTTCTTCCTCCTCGTGCTTGACGTTTCCCCACCTCTGCTTTTGCTGCCATGGCCGCCTTCTTGCGCCCGTCATTGTCGCGTGGGTCGTCGGCGAGCACCGTGGAGTAGCGGAGTACCGACACTTCCGCCGCTTGAATCGCAGCAGGAGGAGGAGCCGGGCTGTCGGCGTCGCCTCGCCTCCGTTCGGTCGTGACCAAGTAGCCGTCGCCCGCGACCATATCCCTCCGTCCCCGACCCCAACTCTTGCGGGAATTGGTCGAGGTGAGTGCCACCTTCCTTTCCCCCTTCTTTCCTCCTCCTTCCCGCGTCTTGCCGCCTGGAATCGCCATCGCCGTCGTCGGGAACCACCTGCGCGTCTTGGCAGCATGACGGCAGCGATGCACCGCGCACCCTCTGTTCCCGTCAAGTTTTCCTTCTCCACAGTGCGTATACAGCGTAATTATTCACTTCTGCATCTTCCCCTATGTACTCTCTCTCTGTAGAAATGAACGGCACTTTGTTTCGATCCCGGACGCGCCCGCAATCGTCGTTCAAAGATTGCAACATCTCTGAAAAAGCTTTGTTGTTCGGTTTGGCCTCTCTTTCTACCTCATTCATCATCCGATTCCGCGTATCGTTATCCATACGGAGAAACTTATTGAACAAAAGTCGTAGGCCTATGTCCCTTCTACAACATTGGTTTTACGCGTCCCAAAAATCCCGTGGTTTTCGCCATCTTCGTTCGAAAACTTGGTTCCATTTCATGTTTTTCGCGTGTTAAAATTCAGTTTCGGTCAAACCACCTCCCGAACATTTTATAAAAGGGCCCTAGACTTTTCGAACTCTCCACATGACCCTCCTAGCCAGCATTTTTATAAAAGGCACCTCGCTTTTCTAGAAACAAACCCGCGTCCTCAACCCTTTGATTCTTTGCCCGGCATGGGCCCTTTGTCAATGATAGTGGCTAGAATAGCCTGAGTGCAAAAAGTATTTTCCTGTATCTGTTTTGAATTCATATCTTTTCAAATTTATTCAATTCAATTCAAAATTCAAATCTGATTAAATCTAAATGAATTCATAACTTTCAAATGGATTGGAATCTGAATTCAAACTTAATATGAAATATGTTTTGTTTTTGAATATCAATTCAAATCTTTAATCAAATATTTTCAGAATTAATTTAAATAGTCAACCTTTGACTTTGACCCTATTTAATATTTTTGACTTTTAAATAAATTTAAATTCATTATTCCAAATAATACAAATAATATATGTTTTTGAATCAGAAAAATGTGAGGATTTCAAATATGCCATCCAAAATATATTTTGGGCATTTAAAATTTCAAGTTGAATTAAATTACAATAAAATGCCCTCGGCCTTAATTAATTAATAACTTTTGTTTTATAACTCCAAATTTAACAAATGATATGTCTAAAATGATCAGCTCGACGAGACCTTTCTGTTTATGCATTCCATGTTCTGTTTTGCAGCATGCATCATATAAATATAATGCAAACAGCAACTATTATGAGGTTAAAATGTGGCCCAAAACTCAATAAAATGATTTATTCTTGTATTCCACACCTCACCCATGCCATGCTACTTAATGCCATGCAAATTGTGCGTCATTCATCATGGCATGATTGTTTGCTTGTCGCATTTAATTCATATGCTTGTGCACTGTATTTATATTGGCCCTTGTTTGTTTGGCTCTTCTTCGAATAGACACTGAGCAGGGGATATATCAAGGAACCCAGGAGCACTACCCAGATCCGTCTCTCGCTTCAACTGAGCTGCCAGGCAAGCACTACCACATGCTTGCATACATACAATACCTATTGCCTCTATCTTATTCTTGCATCATTGAGTCGCGATTGCATTAAACTAAACCCCAAGTATTGCATAGCCTTTACTTTTAAACCCCACCAAGCTTGTTCCTCCATCCCATGAGCCATTACTACAGGAGTTGTTTGAGCCATGCGAGTCGTAGAACATCATGTGTAGGGTATGTGAGTGTCTGATGGATAACGAGGTACCTAAACAACTTAACCTGAGTAGCAATGGGATCACTAATGAAAGTGGCACCGGTGAGCAATATCTGCTATTTGGTTTTTCCTGCTCACTTGTGTCCCGTAGGACCCCGAGTACTTGATTCCTGTTCCTTGATTATTCGCGCTATCCACATCCGGGAGGCTTATGGGACCCCCGAGCGAGCTTGATTCATCTTATTTCTTGGGGCCAAACTAGTTTGAGGATTTATTTACTATCCTGTACTTATGCCATGCTTTCGCTATATTTACGATTGTGCGAGGAGCACATGCATCTTAGGTAAGCGGAGTGTTTTCGGTATCGACAAGCCAGTCACACTTCCGGGTTCCCTGGTTTCTGACCATTGTCGCAAACCTTGAGTCCGTCTCGAGTCGGCTAACCCGTTCGCGGGTCTACTCAATGGGGTGGCCCCTGAAATATTTCTGAATCCGTGATTGCTTTGTCGTGAAGGCCTCGTTGGGTTTTGATTTGGTTTTCCGAGGTTGATCGAGTGTGTGTTGCTATTTGTGCACCCTGAGGTAAAACTTTCTGAAAGCCGTGTCTGCGGTTATGGACGACTTGGAGCACAGTTTCTCGATCATAGACAAGCATAACTAAAGTACCGCTTTTAATTTGACTAAGTAACTGACTAGTAAATAGTGCAACACTCATGTAATGTTTAATAAAATTGCCAACGGATGGGGGGTTGTTAAATCGCTTCCTCGTTGGTAGCGAGGAGGATGGATCTGAAGATATTACTATTATAACTGTTGTCATTAATTCACGGACATCCGTCTATCTTTGGTTAGGCGGATGGTTAGCGAGTATCTATAGAACTGTTAGGGTTTATCTTTTGCTGCAATTGCGTCACCCCAGGTTGTGTCCCCTTTAGAGGCATAAAGACTTCTTTGAGTACCCTAGGGTCTCACACGATAAATTATTGGTTCAGATGAACAGGTACACTCGCAAGATGGATACTGTGTGGAGGAGGCTGATGATGTGGGCAACGATCGTTCGGTGTAGAGATTCCGGGAACGGGGATCCGTGAGATCTGTGGGCGGGATGTGCTTATTTATGGGGCATCTTATGCCGATTTGCTTCTTATCCGTACTCGGATCTTGTTTGCCGCTTCACCGATACTCGATGTGTGATGTATGAGGAAATATCCTAAACTATTATATCTATCTAGGACATTTGAATCTTGCCGTATGGCATTGCTATATTTCCTTTCTTTTTAGATGGAATGGCTCTGATGTACTATTGTATGGTGGCTTGCATATATACTCATTTGTGTATGTAGTTGATCCCTTCGCCTGCCGATTACGCCGCCCGTACTTGTCCCGATGATTGGAAATGGTTGGGACGGCCGAAAGGTCTACCCGTGAGTGGCATTTGGGCCCCACCGTACTATTTCAACCATTTCCGCTCATCCAGGCTTGTATCTAGGAGCGTAATTCACCGAGGTAGTTACATGTGGTATACAAATTTAATTTCTGCAAGCGTTGCACTACTAGTGTCCCAACACTATGTGCTCCACATACTCATGTTAGTTTTCTCAAAACCTTTGAATCACCATTATTTCCCTTCCTAGCCATAGATGGTTTTGCTAATTATCTCATCCTTCTACAACATCCATTTACTAGATCAGATGATCATGGAGTTGGATCTTCACAAGCAATACCAATTAACCCTCGTGGTACTCCACTGTAAAACATATTTGAATTCCAGGGATATTTGAAAAATGCAAACAAAAATGGTTATACCCTTTGTAGAGTGGGGTTAGCCGAGTGCCAGGGAAAGACACTCGGCAAACCCTCATAGAAAACACTCGGAAAAGCTTGGAGAACCTACTATTAGTTGTTTTGTCGAGTAGTATTTGTCGACTATCCTATAGGGGACACCTTGGATCCAACAATCATGCCATGTGCCCCCATAAGGTTGACGATCATAGGGGCGTAACACTTGGAAAATGTAAGTTAGGTGCTCCAAGCTTTGTCCTAGTGTCCTATAGGGAATACTCAGGAAACCCGATGTTAGTTTACACCATCGTTCCCATCTTCATCGCTTCACTTTTGTTTTCCAATCACCCCACTAATTAATTAAGAAACAACAAAACTTGCCTAGCTAGGAGCCTCCACAATGATTTGGACTCTTGAGCCATCGGATCTAGTCATCTAAGGGTCTATATCTGCTGGCTATTACCAAAACATCAAGGAAAGAACCTTGTTTAGTTGGTTCGATCGCTAAAACGGTCCAACGTTGATATAAGGCTGCTAATCCTCAAAAAGAGTTAGCCCACACCTGTTTTGTTGGGCCGCAAGGCGCTCATATGGGCCTAGCGGTGATGGGGTCACGCTCCCTTCGGTTTCCTCCCTAACTGTAGATCTGTGGTGTTGCGGCCATTTTTCTTTCCTCCTTAATTGAGTTCAGTTTCCTCCTCTTACGTTTCTAAAAAGTTTCCTCCTCTTACGGCTGGACGACGGTTTATAGCCTGCCCCCTTCTCTTTCCCTATTTCTTTCATCCTCTTTGTCATTGAATCTCATTTTCTGAAGGAATATTCCCTAGAGACAAATGATAATTGGCATATTTTATAAAGTTTATGATTCAGTTTTATATCATGCTATAACTGTACTGATTAGGAAACTCCAATACACGTGTGATATACAAACAAACAAACAGTAGTTTTCAGTGATACTCTAGTCACTGGTTCATTGGTCAAAGGATGATCAAAGGTTTCCTGATCATGTTGATGCCTCGGTCGCAATTGATAATGGAGTCATTTCATTAATGAAAGAACATGTGGGCCCCCATGTGTGGTTTTGGTAATTAATGACAATCTCTATGGACTAATGCTTGTATCAAGTTGTACTTGTAGGAATTGTCCATAGGTAATGCTTGAACCATATGTTGGCTTCAAGGTTTGGAGAAGAAGTGAAGAGGATCAAGTGGTGACCAAGGAGTTCAAAGAGTGATCCACATATTGGTCATGTGAGAGTTAAACCTATGAAGATCTCATGTTTAAAGCTTGCTAACCTCGGTGATCATGGATCGATGAAGACAAGGTCAAAGTAAAGGTTTCCCCATGTTGTATGGGGGAGTAACTTGCAAGTCTTCATCAAGCAAGTGCGTACAAGAGCAATCAAGAAAGGTGTTCCATCTTGAGAAGGACAAGACCGTCTACATCATAATCAAGTGGAATATGCGCAAGGCAAAGGTATGATCTTGATAGGTTTTTTTTCTTACCGGTCTCGTGATGTTAGTTGGGGAGACCGGTTTATAGGATAGATAACCGTACTATCAAGAGGGGCTCTCAAGTGAGTAACCCGATCATATCGTTCAGTGAGAGATCAAACCTTTGCATACTTAGCATCATCCTTTCTTGGTTGTTATTTGTATCTTATCCATGTGAGGTTCTAGAGCTTGTGGTAATATTCATAACAAGCCCTAGTTCATCAAAAACGGATTTCCCCTTTATATCTTATTGCATTTTTTATCTTGGAGGTTTTACCGGTTTGTCTTTTAGAGATAGGTAAAACCTTCCATTATTTGGATCTTATCCATGTGAGGTTCTAGAGCTTGTGGTAATATTCATAACAAGCTCTAGTTCATCAAAAACGGATTTCCCTTTTATATCATATTGTGTTTTTGATCTTTGAGGTTTTCCGGTTTCTCACCAAGAGAGGTATCTCACTTTGTAATACATGAAATGTTCTCTCTTGGTGGTATCCAATATTTTCGGGTCAATCAGAGTTTCCAAGCAAAATTGGTTTCGGGTCAATCGGAGTTTCCAAACTATAGATATCGCCATTTGAAGTTTGCCTCTTATTTGGTCCAGACCGGAGTCTCCGGTTTGTGTGGACCGGAGTCTCCGGTGTGGCCCGGAGTGTCCCCTGAAGTCCCTGGAGGGGGCTCCAGAATTCAGCCTGGGACTGTCTGATAGGTGGTCCGGAGGCTAGTCCGGAGGTTGGGCCGGAATCTCCGTGAGACCGAGTCTCCGGTCGACTTTTCCCAAGCAAAAGCGGTCAGAATCAGGGCCTATTATGTGACCCAAAGATACCACTGCATGATGTAGTATACTATAGTCGTTGACATAACACCAATGAAACACCGTTGACTAGTATTATATCCCTTAGAATGGCACAACAGAAACACAACGGGTCCAATACATGGATAAAGGTTACAACTCACTCTTTACACAAGATCCAGAGAACACTCTAGGTTAAAGAGAGCGAAAGAACTTCTTACGGAGAAGAATCGAAAATAAACAACGCAAGACTATTATACTATTAAGACTAGTATTTTAACTAAGGAATTGGCATTGCTGTTATAGCAATACACTACAGAATTAGGTTCTTTGGCTAGAGATTATATTCCTATCTAATCAGTAGCTTCGTCTTCACTTGAGTTGATGTATATGTTAACTTTCTTGACTCCATTGAAGATCTTTGGCTTTGGATGATGAGTCCTGGAGCATAATTTGATGTAGATGTTGTCTATCCCGGCTTCAGAATCTAGCAAGGGTTAATAAGATACTTTGAGTACGAGCGTACTCAGCAAGTTCACTAGAAAAGGAGTGTTTGATGCACTATAACTATAGCCACAGACCGTAGGTCGTAGGCAATGCAAGTTTTCATAAACATTTCTTTGAAGGATGCTTTTATTCTGAAAAGCTATGTCTGTCAGCCTTCATGGGTTTACCAGAACTTTCATGGAGTTCCTTTCCCGCCGCGTTCGCAGCTCCTTCCCGGAACAGGGAGTAACAAGTTACAGTTCTTACACTCTGCAGAGGTGCGTTACTTTACCCATGAGAGATCAATTCTTTATTGCACAACCAGTCAGCTTATTCCCATCCACAATTCCATGATGTGGGGCCTAGAAGATGATCCAAGCCAATCACTGCCCCTTCGCGACCTCACGTGCCTCCTTGGTGTACACCATGCCCACATAAAGAATTACGGCAATGGTTTGTACAAACCGTTAGATGTCAGAACTATCGTGGGACGTTGAGGGTTCCCACCCATATGTTGCATATCCTCTACAAATTACCAATTAATATGCACGCTACAAGGATAATAGCCACGACCTGCACATCCGACTACATGCGAGAGAAAGAAGATACAGCTGACTTCTCTGTCCCATTCCAAATCTCATGGCTAACGCGTGATATACGGCGCAAGAATCACTGGCGACATTGGTTGTTAAGTCCTAGATAATATGTTTCTGAACAGGGGTATTCCAATTGCCAGATTTAATAGGTTATCTGATCACCCGGGATCAGTAACCAATAGTTCACATTATTATCAAAAAATAGTGTTTTCTGACCTTTTTCAAATCCAGGTGACGACAACACTGAATTTGCAAAATACTTTACATAAAATAAACAAAGGACATGAGCAAGTGTGAACTTGCCTTTTGTGATTGCAAGATTATGCACTCACGGTCTTCGAGTTAGTATAAGATCCAAAATCTGAAATCAGCATCATTGGTCCGGTAAGGACTAATGTTTAAAGAGGCGGTATGCTTTATGCATAAGTAATGAGATGCACTTTTATAAACGTGAATCTCAGGAATAATGTTGTTCTAGGGTTTGGATTCCGGAAATGGTTACTTTAGAATGTGTTGTCCTTTTAGATAAGTTTCACATTTGTGCTTCTTATTAGGCTTGTGAGTGTGTGTGAGACAATCATAAAATTATAATATCATGAAACAATGGGACACATATAAAAGGTGAAATGCTACTCAAGATTGTTTATATAAGAGTTCTTGTTTGAAGTGGCAAAAAGAATAACATTTGAAGAAAAGGTTTCTTTTCTAAGGTCTAAACAAGCTTTGTGGTTAGTTGAGTATGGTCGATGTTATTTGTGCTTGCTCGAATAGTTTGGGTTTGAGATGCTTTACGACTTAACTACATCAGACCAAAGTTAACTATAAAACATATAACAATGTTTTTAGTATTATATTTAAATTCTTGTAGACTAAAGTTAACTTTAAAATATAGATAGTTTGAAAGTATAATGCTTATAACATTTGTACCTGGTGTACTTGGTAATGTTGCCTTAAGGTTACTTAAGAATGGTTATTCTCCTATTTAAGTAGTGGTCTCTTAATTTTGTAGTGGAACAAGATTTCTTGTTTCTTTATAAAGGTATGATTATGGTGTGTGGATAAATAAATATTACTAGTGACTACTCATGAATTATCTTTGGATTTAGTTCATTATAAGGTTGTATTTGATTGATATATCATTCTTGAAGATTTTATAATTATTGAAGATCTTTTTAAAATATAATATATTCATATGGTAGAAGGATAATTCAATATAATAGTATTTCTAATGTTTTGAATGATTGTGACTTATTAGTAATATTCAAGACTAATACCTATGTATTAGACTTGATTGACTGATTTTAGAAATATTAACAAATTTTATTTACCCTTATATGAATTTTAAACTAAGTAAATAAGTTAAAATTTGAGTTATTAAAATATTTGAATTTTTATTTAACTCAAAAGTGGATTATTATATTTTTAACATATATATATTATATTTGTGATCATTTTGGTATATTAAATTTATTTTTGTGATTTATAAATAATAAGATATGATTTTAACAATTCTTATTACTTTATAGTTACTTAATAAATAATAAATATTTAATTAAGTGAAATAATAATACATGATTATGGTTTTAAATTATAATTCTTATTTTTCTAAGATTTTTGGTATTCTATTTATATTTTTAACTTTTACCATTATTAAAATATGAATTATCAAAGTTTTATTTCTTATAAAACCTTTATTAAATAATATTTATTTAAATAATTATCATAATAATATTTGATAATAATTTGAAGTTGTATATTTTATTTTTTTTACAAATTTTCATATATTATACACATTTTTCTGAATTATAAATCAAAAGTTATTAATTAAACAAGATCTAATCCTTTATTTGATTTCTGGAATATTATTAATTGAGTTTATAACATTTTATTTATTTCTTAAACATGAATTAACTTTTTACACCGCACCCTCACCTAGCCTAAGTCACTGACTAGTGGGCCTATGTCCACCTTAGCTCTTCAGGTTAGAAAATGTATTTGTTACCGACCGGTTTGCTACCCCCAGACAATGACATATGGGCCCAAGGCCATGTCATCAGCCACGCGAGGCAAAGACTGATCAAACTTGCTGACGTGGGTCGAACCTGACGTAGGCATGACGTCACATGGGTTGATCCTCACTGGTTGAGGATCGATCGATCTGGTGCGTGCGCGGGGCTGTGGCTAGGTGCGTTGGACAGAGGAGATCAAGGTGAACCTATTGGTGGTGGCGCCGCTACCTAATAGTCACCGAAAATGTATCGGCGACGTGCTTCTGCGGCGACCAACGGCGGTGCTCAACGAAACTAGTCCTACGGTGAGAATTAGCAAGCGAAAATGGGTTCCAAAGACGCGTAAGCTTACCCTGATGACGATAGAGAGGTCAGGGAGACTTGGGGAGGCGTGACGACGGTGAATCGGCGATTATGGCCATGGCGGCCGACGAGAGGAATGCTCGATTTCACATGATTCTCGGCGTGTGGGCTTTCGTGCTTGGTCCTAGGTGAGTAAGTCCACGACAGCACGTCCAACGGTGGCTACCACGAGACGAGGGGTGGTCGGACTTGACCGGAACGATGAACTCCGACACACTAGGGTTTTGGGTGAGGAATGAAAATGGGTCTAGAGAGCAAGATAGAAGATGAGATAGGTATGAGAGGATAGAGGAGGACGCAATGATCTTATCTACTCCCTCCAGGGATGGCGGCACACATCGTAGCGCGGAGCTCCGGCCAGCGAGCTGCTTCCAGTAGGCGAGGTAGACGACGAAGTTGATTTTTGCGGAAAACCCCCTGGTGTTTCTTTCTTCTCAACCCGCAGTCCCTCTTCGGTCCCACCTGTCAGCCATAGACGAGAACGAGCTAGGCTGGTTATTGGGCCTTTGTGGGCTGCATAGGGCAAGAGGTAAGCAGGTAGGAGTTGGGCCACGACCAGGTCTTGTTTTTTATTTGTTTTCCATTTTTCTATTTTCTGTTTTACTTTTCAGATTTGTATATAATCTTTAATTTGAACTTTTCTTTGTAGAATTATTTGCTGGATAATTGTAGTAATACTGAAATATATCTAGTATCATTTGTGAACTTTTTATTGTATAATGTTATGTTTTTATATTTCTTTTATTTTCTCTATATGAACCCCTTTTAATATTTTGTAGAAGCTTTTCTTATTATTTTTCTTCCCACTTTTAATCATGGATTTATTAAATAATATATTCTTATTTGTTTATAAAACTTAACTCTAGTTGACTCATAGTTTGAATAGAAATTTTTATGTATATAATGATTGTATATCATTATTTGATGTATGAAATATAAAAGAAATTAATATGGTTATTACAACTTCCATTAACTTGGAAAATGGTAATGTATATACTATATTATGATGAACAAAGAAGTTTAGGGTTCTTAGTTTACTTTTTTTTCTTTGTTGATGTGAGAAAAGATTTAATGACTAAGCATATTGTCTTCTGTTTGTGATATTTGATGACATCCCCTTTTAAAATATAAAGTTATATCTAAAATGTTTTATAGAAAGGAATTGGTAAAGATACTCTTAATCACATATAATTATGATAATTGGAATTAACAGAGATGTGCTTGTATGATCTGCTATAGGAAAATATTCCTATAGAGTGATATAGATATAAAATGATAGATCAATAACATGAAATGGATATTATACTTGGTTTGAGATTTAGAGTTGATTGTTTACCAAGAATGAATAGAAGAGTAATTTATAACATATAATTATATTTCACAATCCTGGATTTCTAATTAAGGAATTCCTTTCCTAGATATAATACTTCTTCCTATCCATCATCATGGTTAACATGATGAGATTTACTTCATAAAAAATTCCTATACCCTTATTATCCTTCTAAATCCATGAATGAACACAATGGGCTTGACACTAAAGCTTTTATGGTTTTCTCATATCCATACTTGGTTCTATCCACTACTCTACTTTTGATAACCTTCAATCCAACAAGTAGTTTCTTCAAACTCCACTCATAATCTTCCTTAATCATTTATTGCTAATATTTCTTCATTAGATGTATACATCCAACTATATTACTCCAAAGCTTACTATCCTTTAGGATGAATAACACTACTTCCATAACTCTATGCTATACTAGCTTTAATTGAATCATACTGTCTTACATTTACTTTACTCTAATAACTCACACTCCAACCTCACATTATATTAATGTGACCTGTAATGACTACTCTAGGATAACTTATCTATACTAGGGTTTTAATCATGTTCTATCCACCAATATCGCTTATGCTTGATATAAGTATCCAATCTTGGTGAGCAAGTATGATCATTATAATCCTTTAATTATTTATAGCTTAAGTTATTAGTTGGCTAAGCAAGGCTTTATCAATACCACTTTTCAATGGTATTGAAATTATCTTCTTAGTATCTCATATTGGATTAAGGTTGTTATTCATGGACTATGTCCACTTGGCCTAATAGAATTACTACTGGTAGCTATCTTCAGAATTCATCCTTGTAATCTTCTTTACTACCATAGGATTAGATAATATAAATAGTTCTTCTATGTATCTAGGAGGGATTTAACTTCATCAATTATCCTGTTGATTGGATCATTTTCAATCTTTCGCATCCTATAGACGATTTCTACAACTAACATCACTATTTACCTCTTCTTAGTTGTTTCTTTATAGGCACTTAAGTGTAAACTATGATATGGTCAAGAGTTGATAGATTGAGATCTGGTGAATCAGTAGTTGATTTCTCAACATTGATGAACAACAGATATTGGAATATAACTCAATAGATATGATAAGGATTTATATGGAAAGAAAAATATATGGTGAACGATCTAGACTTAGTTTCTTCCCTACTCAATCTTACTTAAGAAATAGGGTTAGATATTACCATGATACTCATGGTATGTGCAGATGATATTAAGACATAGTTGATAAATTCTTATTATTTATGTTATATCCTCAACTTAGTACTTATGAGTGATTATAAAGAATACTATAATATGATCATCTAAGGATCAAATATAAATCACAATGTATCAGGGTTTAAATTTTATTACATTTGATCTACCCTTAGATCAAATCTCCTTACCCAAAATAAGGTTTTAGCAAAGGTCATATTAAAACTTATCACAGTCAACTTGATGATCTTCTTCAATTCCATCAAGTTAAGAGAAGCTTCAATCACTTTGACAAGTTTTGTTCAAAAGTGCAAAAATTATTCAGATTTTCTATGCATGAATGCAATGCACACATCTGGATTCAACTTATTTCTAGGCTCTAATGCTGGGATGTTACACCTATAAAAAGGGGCCCTTCTTCCCCAATGCAATGGCTCGAGTTTTATAGGCTTTCTCCTCCATTCTTGACCCTCTTGAGCTTGCTCCCCCTTCAATCCATCCCTTGATTCTTGCATATACTTTAGGGATTTGAAAGAGGAGATCTAGATCTACAATCCCACCAATCCATCTCTCCTCTAAGTGAGGGGAACATCTTGGGATCTAGATCTTGGAGTATTTTGTGGATTTCCTACATTGTTCTTCCTCTCTTATTCCCCCACAAGCTTTTGTAGCTTTGGTGGAATTTGGGAGAGAAGGATTTGAGCACTTCTTGTGTTCTTGCCATTGCATTTGGTGCATCGATTTGAGTTCTCGGTGAGGATTCGTTTGAGTGAAAGGTGAGAAGCTTTTTACTCTTGGGTTCTTGGAACCCTAGACGGTTTGTTGTGTTGCAGGTTGAGGCCTTGGTGGCGTTTGTTGGGAGCCTCCAATTAAGTTGTGCAGAAGTTCCCCAACCTTGTGGCATTGGTGGCGTTTGTTGGGAGCCTCCAATTAAGTTGTGGAGAAGTGCCCCAACCTTGTGAGAGGTTCTGTTTGCCACCGACAAGTGCACCGATAGTGGAAGCATGGATCAATCCCATTGGGGTGAGATTCACCAGAGAATAAGGGAGGCCTTTTGTGGCGTAGGTGGTTAGATACCACCCCTCTCCAAACGAGACATACTCCATGTTGGGAGGAACTCGGTAAAATATCGTCGCCCCCGCGTGCCTCGGTTATCTCTATACCCGAGCTCTTACTTATGCACTTTACTCTGTGATAGCCTTCGTGCTTGAAGTATATATATTGCTATCACATAGTTGTTTGTCTTGCTTAACATAAGTTGTTGGTGCACATAGGTGAACCCTATATTGTTCTAGGTTTTGTGCTTAACAAAGTAAACGTTAGTTTTATTCTGCCTTTGTTGAGCCACTCTCGGAAAAGTTTTAATCGCCTATTCACCCCCCCTCTAGGCGACATCTGAATCCTTTCAATTGGTATCAGAGCCCGGTCTCTCATTTTAGGCTTCACCGCCTTGAGAGTAAAGATGTCGTCTAGGGGATTTGTGCACAATGACATGTTCATATTCGATGGCACAAATTATGATATATGGAAAAATCGCATGCTCATTCATTTTCGGGACATGGACCCAAATTTGGAGCGTATTGTAGATATGGGTTTTTCTCCTCCTATGGATTTCAAAAATCTATCTTGTGAGGATGATAAAAACTTATATCTCGATGCTCAAGCTTCTAATGTGCTTGTTAATGCTTTGAGCTATGTAGTTACCTCTTCAATCATTCCTTTTTGGAGCGCTCATGAGTTATGGACAACACTTCAAGATAAATATGTTGTGTCCAACATTATTGAGGATGATTGTGTTGCTTCCACTTCCGGTCGAGATGAGTTCTCATCCTCTACCACTTCACCAACATGTAACTTTTCACAAGGTAATGATATGGTGAGTGGTGATAGAAATTGCAATTTGGATAGTGTGCTTACTATTTGTAATCCCTCATCTCTATCTAGCTGCAATGATCTATCTTTGGACCTTAGCACTTCTAGCACTACAAACTTCTTACATGCTTGTGTTAATAGTCCTTGCATATCTTGTAGAAATGACTTGAATAAATCTCATGATGATATGCTTGTGTTGTCTTGTTGCCATGATAAGAAATGCTTCTATTTCCTCTAGTGCTTGTGTTGCTAACCATGTAGAGGAAACCGAAGATTCTATGGGCCAAGATAAGGTTTTGAATGAAACCAAAAATGCAATCTCATCTTCACCTTGTTCCGGTACCCACCTATGCCTTATGGCTAGGGATTCAAAGGTAACTCCTACTTTGGAACCCATTACCCCTTGTGATGAGGAGGATGTGGATAATGTGGAAGAAGAGCTTGATATTGATGTTTTATATAAAAAGGGTGAGATTGTTTATCGTGCCCTTATTAAAAAGGATATTGCTTGCTCTAACTTTGTTGAAATCTTGGACTTTGCTATTAAGAGCAAATAACATATTGATAAGTTAGAAACACAAATTGAGGTGCATGATAAGAACTTTGATAAAGTGTGTAGTCTTGAGCATGAGTATGCTAATATAATTGCAAACCTAAATAAAGCTCTTGAAGAGGAACAAACCACTAATGAATCTCTTGAGGAGACCTTTGCTTTAGAGTTGTCTAGAGTAAAGGAATCTCATGATAGAGATCTTGAGGTGGCAAGTTGTCAACACCCGGATTTTTAATCCCAGATGCCTGTTATGCCATACATCGCATTCCCAGGATTACCATTTTTGCAAGACATAACTGTAGCACCCCGAGAAAACCACTACTAGAAAATCGCTGTTGTTTTTATTATGTGCATCATCATGCATTTATTCGCCTAAAACAATTTCCAAAAACCTATTTTGTTTTCTGGAGATTCCCCTCTTTGTTCAAATCAAAACCCTAGATCCATCCGGATCTTTTATTTATATAAAACATTTTTGCAAATATTTTGTTTTAAAAGAAAGAAAAATAATAAATATAAAATATTTTGTATGGGGGAGGCCGTCGCCGGCCAGGCCCAAAAGGCCCATCCAGTAGCCGGCCTACCACCCCTCTACCAAACCCTAATCCCAACCCTACCCAAACCCTATCCCCAAACCATTCCCACTTCCCCACCCAGCCGCCTCTCATCTCACCCCACCTTCCAGCCGCCACCCACCTACCTACCACCCCAACCCGGTCAACTGCCCTACCCCACTAGCGCCCGATCCCCCTGCCGCCTGACCCCACCACCGTTCCACAGGACTCAGTCGCCCACCCATCCGCGCGGCGTGCGTGTTGCCCCGACCCCGCTCCCCTCCCGATCGAGGCCCAACCCCGCCAAACACCGCTGACCGCGTGACCCCCACCCGCTCGCGATCCCCTCTCTCTCCCCGTGTCGCTCACCCTCCGCCGCTAGACACTCCTCTCTCTGCCGCTTCCCCTCGCCACCATCCTCTCCTTCCTCGCCTCCTCCCTGTAGGATCCCTGTCGATGCCCCTCTGCGGCTGCTTGACGAGCTCCTCGCCGTCCTCGACCCCTCTCCCTCCCCGTCAAGGATGACTGACGCCATCAGCACCCCGTCGGCCCTCTCCTGCACTGCGACCCGTGCTTCCCCGCCCCTGAGCGCCGCCCTGAACGCGACCGCGCCGTCGGCCTCGCCCGTCCCTATCCCGCGCGTCCTCCTCACCTTCCCCTGTGCGCTGCCTCCCCTGGTGCTCCTCCATCGCGCCAGACCGCCCTAACCCCGCCCGTCCCCAACATCGTCGACCTCGCCGGCCTCCTCCTCTGGTAGGCAACAGCTCGTTCGAGCGGGCGCCGCCACCGCTCGCGAACACCCTCCGGCCCGGCCTCGCTGTGTGCCTCCTCTGCCGTTCGCCAGCGTCGTCTCTCTGCATCCTTGAGATGGTGCTGCTCGGCTGCCCCGCCCTGAACCCTTTGCCTGCAAGCGCGTGCGCCCTACCGCTTCAGGACGAGCATGTGAGGGCCCCTCTGCTATTCCGTGCGGTTACCGCTTTTTGTTTGTGTTGCTGAACAGGATCCTCCTGTTTTGCCTCAGTGTATCGCGCGCATCTCGTACAGTGGCAGTGGTGTCTTGGCCCCAATCCGTGGAGATGTTGCTGTCAGATACCAAGGCGAGCGTGTACCGTGGAACACCATGACCTTCCGAAGATAATTGATGCAAGTTTAGAAGCAACCTGAGACCGACACCGACGATCGAAGTGGGAACCCAAGTGCTCTGTCATGGAAACTGGGGCCGATGACGTCGGATCGACAAGATCTTTGACACGTACTCCCTCCGTTTAGAAATATAAGATGTTTTAGGTTTGTGAAGGAGATGTATCTAGACATGTTTTAGTGTATAGGTTCAAATGAATCTAGACACTAAAAGATGTCTAGATACATCTCATTCACAAACCTAAAACATCTTATATTTCCAAACAGAGGGAGTACCATCGAGACCTCGCTTCCGGATTCCGGAGACCGAACCCTCGAACCCCCTCCGAGCCTCCAAGATCTCTGGATCAATGTGTGACCCTTTTCCTTCGAGCCCTATTTTTATAAAGGATATATACTTGTTGCATATTAAATTGGTCATGCATGCATGGAGTTTAGGGCTATTTGTAAGATTCACCTAAATTAAATATAAAGGCCATATACGGGCTTCTCTAGTCTAATATTGGTCCCATTTAAAATTACGTAGCGAACCAGTGATATATTTTGCCTTGTTAATACAACAGTTAAATTGTGGGGTATCTAAATAACTTGAACCACTTAAACAATTGTCGGGACTCCGGCCCCGCTTAATATTTCCTAATTGCATTGTATCCTTGCCATGCCATACATCATACATGCATCATGCCCGATCTTTTGTCGTAGTATTAAATAGTGCATCCGGTGTTTGTGCTAGTGTTTTGCTTCTTCACGGACTAGGCCGATGAGTTGATGTGAGTGTCGACCTGATCCCCGGTGAACCTTCAGCAATGTTTTTCAGGCGAGCAATCTCCCCCTTTCTACATATCTTACTTTTATAGTATTTATTCCCCTGTTGATCTATTGCTATCTGTGTTGCGATGCTCTAGTTTTCGTACCCGTGATATCCCTTGCAGCCTTATATTTCCTTGGACACATCCTATTACATGTTGCTTGGTAGATAGTTGGACTTGCGTGTCGTAGTCGCTTGCTCAAGTGCTGTTGCGTGTCGTCAAGTACCACAGTTGTTGGAAGAATGCCATATGCTTTATGTTGGAGATGATCATGGCTTTAATTATCGTTTAATAACTAAAATTGAAGTAGGTAAATAATGCAGAGGCACAGGTGGGCAATAGATGTTATTTGGTTTTTAACCGTCCACTTGTGTCCCGTAGGACCCCGAGTACTTGATACCTGTTCTTTGAATATTCGCACTATGCGCATGTTGGACCATGAATCCCCCTAGCCAGAGCTTGAGTCCTGTATTATTTCTCGGGGCCACAAACTAGTTTGGGGCTTTATTACTATCCCGTACTTATGCCATGCTTTACTGCTTTATTTACGATTGCGCGTGGAGCGTCTGCACTGTTTAGGTAAGCAAAGTGTTTTTGCGGTATCGACAAGCCCAGTCACACTTTCGGGTTCCCAGTCATTTACAGCCATTGACGCAAACCTCTGGGTCCGTTTCGGAGCCGACCAACTTTGTCGCGGGTAGCTTGGTGGGGTGGCCCCCTGAAATTTATATGAATCTTTCAATTGCTCTGTCGTGATGCCTTGTTGGGTTTTCATTTGGTTTTTCTCGAGGTTGATCGTGCGTGTGTTGCTATTTGTGCCCCCCTGCGGGGTAAAACTTTCTGAAAGCCGTGTCCGCGATTATGGACGACTTGGAGCACAGTATCTCGATCATAGACAACTATAACTAAAGTAGTGCTATAAATTTGACTTTATAATGACTAGTAATCAGCTTCACTATAATGGAATGGCTAAATAAAAGTGCCAATAATTGCTGGTTTGGGTTGTCACCTGTTACCATTGTATCTGAATAGTAAGTATTGCAACTACAACGGAATGGCTAAATAAAAGTGCCAACAACTGCTGGGTTTTTGGGATGCCTCATGATATATGTATCTGACTAGTAAGTACTACAACTACAACGGAATGGTTAACTAAAACTGCCCACTGGTTATTATATCAGGATGACTCATGCTATCTATATCTGACTAATAATTGCCGCCACTATAACAAAATGAATAAAACTGCCAACTGTGTGAGTTCCTCGGTTGACTTCCTCGTTTGGTCTCGAGGGGGAAATACCAGGATGGGTATGCTTGGTGATAGTTTCAGGTTGGATCCGAATAGGTCTTTCTTATCTCTATCTGATAGCCGCCAGTTGTATTGAGTCTATATAGGTTGTTTAGTGCATGCTACGCTGCCGCTTCAGTCCACCATACCTATGTAGGCGAGGACCGCCGAATTCTAGTCTCGCCGCAGTCTTGGCCTCGATCGACCGCTCTCTTTTTCCTCTGCCCTTTGCCGGCACCCCTTTTGTTTTAGCAGGTTTTGAGATCGACGTCGTTAGCAGGGTTACCCTTCTGGCTTGGACTGGGCAGGGTTATGGACGCCATTGGTTATTCTTCAGGGCTCTTAGCCCCATTTGCATCTTGTCCGTAGTCGGACGCTGTATCATTTTCAAGTTAATTTGGATCTTGTATTGTATATCTGTATTCTTGACTCATGGAGTCGTTGTTGTATATATCTGTTCTGTGGGTTCCATCGTGGACTATTGTGTAATGATATTACTTCGTTTTCCACCCGCACGAAAGTGCCTGGTGGGCACCTTTGAATCGTTTCTATGCGGGTTTGGCGGGATTCGCTAAAACTTGCATAGGGCCGATTCGGATGGTGTTACAATAACATAATTGGATACCACAGTACATCATCCATTACAAACCATACATAAGGTCTTACACAAATAAGGATCTCATGATCCAGTTCTTAATACAACTCAAGCAGCGGAAATACGTAATAATAACGGTAGCGTAGGCGAAGCTCCATCTTCGGGGTCACAGGCAATGCTGACGATGGGAGATGATCCTAATTGTTGTAACCTTTCTAAGTCTGGCCATGGGAATAGCCAGGGACAAAGCCATGAGTACTCTTTAAGTACTCGCAAACTAATACTAACAAGTGAAGGGGGGGTTTTGCAGTAGGACACTAAGCTCTAGGGTTGTTTTGCAAAAAGCCAGATTTACCTCTACTAAGTTCAGAAGCAAGAAAAGCTAGTTGAAGTTTTATAACACCTAAGTGGGAACTTGTATTTCATATCACAACTCTGTTGTGGTCAAGTCAAAATCTCAATTCATTTCACAAGTCATTTTGAAAACATCTGATGGGGGAACAGTATGGCCACTCCAACTGTCCATAACCGTGGATGCGGCTACTCGAATAGTTTTACACTCTGCAGATATTGTACACTTTCACCACAACATTCGATACATCCGTCAGGAACAAATCCTGAATTCACCATACTCAGTATGCGGATAATCAATCCTAACATTTCAATTACACGCCCTAGTATAGGCACCTCTCCTGTGAGTTTGGCCTCCCAACCATGACCAACTGTCATCTTGGTACCGCATGTGGACAATCTTCACAAGGTAGCCTCAGCTCAGACCTTGGCCGTGAGGGAACCCATACTAAGGTATATAAGTTTCTAGTCAAGCCCTACCCAATTCTCGGGTATTGTGGTTGTACGGTAAATTGGAATGGTATCGCATCCAGACAAACATCAGTTTTATAAAGGGCTAAGGCTCATGCCTTAATATTTTCATCATCCAAAATCATTTGGTGTTTGGAAACACATGTCAAAACATCTCAGTAGAATGATCCATCATTCCAAGGTTTTCATAACCATTTTTCCACCAAGTATTCCCATCTAAAGTTGATCAAGTTTTATGCTTGGCACTAGCATCTACAAGTGGGAGTGAGTACTAATGAAGGGTGGTAACAAGTGTAGTTTCAACTAAGTTCAATCTCATGCCTTAGGATGACATCAAGATTATCTAGCTTAGGCCAAATTTAATGCTCTTTATGCAACCTTCAAATATCTTCCTAGAATCTACAAGTCACTTAAATAAACTCTAAAGAAATAGCTTTGATAAAGAACTAAAGTAGAAAGCTTGCAAGTAAAACTAGGATTAGGTATCATCAAATGTGTCCAACCAAGCATGCTTAGTGCATTGCATAGGTTATCTACTTTCATAATTGCAAGTGTTAGCTTGCACATTCAACTAGTAGTATTAGGCTTGCCTTGTGCAGAGCAGTGGTTGAAGTTCTCCTCGGCTTCTTCTTTGTAGTATCCTCCTTCCTCATCGTATCCTTGGTCGATACTAGCATTTATAAGTAAATACGAGGTACACAATCGCCAAACAATACTTAACTACTTTCAGTCATCACACAAAGGGGTTCTATAGATGATCTAGCATCATCACTAACATTACAAGACTAAAGCATTTGTCTTATTGATTTTATTTTTAGAAAAGTAATTTATACTCATTGAAAAACTACTTAAGATTTAATATTCTCCAAACCAAACATGGGATCATGTTGACACATGTCATCACCACATATTTCAGTACATGGGAATGTGATTTAAAGTGGTGTCACAATTTAATAAGGTTTAACCTTTTTATTTTAATTAAATAAAGTGACTAGAAATGCCTATGTGGCATTCTTTTATTACTTGGACATTATTTCTGTAAGTAAACCCATATATTTTTATATATTCTGAATGGTATGGTCAAATGTGATTTTTGAGAGTTGGAATCAACTCAAAAGCTATTATGGTTTAAATTTGAAAAATGTTTGAATGCAGAAAAGCTTCTGCCTTGTTATTTTTACCAAGGGTGATCTACAGATCCAAATGATTTGAATCCAATGGGCTTGGATTAAGAATTTCAATACCTTTCTAACAAAATTGGTTTCATTCAATTTGGTTCACTGAATCGAGCTGGGTTGATTTTTGAAACTAGGTACAGAACTGTGTTTGAATGAAAATAGAAAAATCTAAATTCAAACGAGTGGGCTGCGCGGGAAGGGGTAATAGGCCGGCCCAGTTTCACTCCATAGCGCGGGGCGCAACTGACAGGGGGGGTCTATTGGTCAGTGACTCTTTAAATGCGAAGCGGTACGGGGTGATGTGGTGCGTTGGATTAGAAGTGAGATCAACGGATGTGGGTCGTCGTCGACGATGAATAGGTCACCGGCGAGCTCGCACCCTAGCGGCTCAGTGGGGGTGCATAGGGGGCATACCAGGGCTCCAACAACGACGACGAGGCGGGCAAATGACGAAGTCGACGACGACGAACTCAGGGGTGGTCGGGGCAGCTCCGGGGGTGGACGAAATCAATGGCTCCTCTTCTCCTCTGCAGCGGCGAGCTCCGGCGCAATTCCGGCGATGCGCTGCTCGCCTTGCTCCCGCTAAGGGGTGGAACGATCAGTGAGGTGAGGGGAGTGAGATGGTGTGCTTCAATCGGCTGGGGGTGGCCTCCTTTTATAGGCCCGACGGCGAGACCGAACGGGATGGGCAGGCGATGGTGGCGACACGGCTACGGGCAGCTAGCGGCATGGCTGGGGTTGGCGATTGATCGGTGGTCTCCTGGCAATGCTCTAGGGATTTAATGCGCATGTAGGGGCGGTGGCAAACGGTCCGGAACGTGCGGTGCTCTGCGCGGCAGAGGCGGCGTCTTCGACGGCGAGCGGTGGCTGTGAGGCATGGGGCGGCGAACGGGGGTGTCTGCGGGGTTGCCGGGGCGATGGTGATCACGTATGCACGCGGCGAGGGCGGCGCGCGGTCTGTGGGCGTGTGTCGAGGGTGGCGCTCTGGCTCACTCTCGGCATGCGCTCAAAGAAGCTTGGCATGGCTTGGGCGTGTGGTCCAGTGGCTGGCAGGGTTCGAGCGCTGGACAGGGGATGGCGGTGGACGGTGGGCTGTGTCCTAGACATGCTGTTTAGGCTTGGTGCTTGCTCTGGCTAGCTAGCCATGGTCGGCCGGCAAGGGTTCCTTCGGGTTGGCATGGCATGGTGCAAAGGGTAGGGGATAGGGGTGGTCAAAGCACTGGTTGGCACTGGGGGAGACAAGGGTGATCAATGGTGAACATTGCTTAGCCAAATTACTGCTCAAAACAGTGAAGTTTGGTCAGATTGATTTGTTGCCTCCAAGTGTTTGATGAAATGGCCGCATGAAATCAAGTTTTGAATTTTAAAAATATTTTTGGTGGGTGTGCTAGGCATTTGCTGGTGAGTCTGTGGATGCTTGGGTTTTGAAAATTGAGCTTGTTTGAGTGGTTTTTGAAATAGTGGGATCTTTCCATATGAAATAGATTCAATTTTAAACTGTCATTTAAACTATGCATTCAAATGTTTTTGGATGATCACAAGGTGGGCCTTGGTACTTTGTTATGAGTACTATCAAGGGGTGCAAAGATCCGTACGTGTTTCTGTTAAGTTTTGAAAGTTAGGGATAGCCAAAGTAGGCATGGGAGTTAAATTGGCCAAAGAGACCATTCACTTAATTTGTTTGTTTTGATTTGTTTGTCTTTGGGAAAAGTGTGGGGATTGTTTAGATGATGTTTATTTCACCTAAGAATCATTTTACAAGCAAAGAAACACACAACCAAGGCAATTGAAAAGAATCCAAATTTCAATACACACACATATGCATGCTTTCATATTTTTAATTGGAAAAGTTTTTGTTAACCCTAAATTTGATGATTAGAGTTTGATGATCCAAGTTTAGTATTTTTGGGATGTTACACAAGTGATCTCAATAGTAAAAATGATGATACTCAAGTTGCTTATGCTAAACTCCTTGAGGATTTTGAGCACCTCAAAAATGGCTCTAGGGTCATAAAGGGTGAGCTCATCAAACTCACCGAGTCACATGAGAAACATAGAGCTTCATATTCAAAAGAGCTTGCCAAGTTGCCCACACCTCTTGCTAATAATGATGATGCTTGTGCTACTAACTCTATTTCTTGTGAAGCATATATTTTAAAGGAGAATGTTGAGCTAAAAGCTCAACTTGCTTTGCTAACTAGCAACTATGCGAAATTAGAAGAAATCCATGTTAAGCTCTCAAGCTCGCATGAGGATCTCCTAGTCTCCCATGGTAGGCTAAAGTCGGCTCATGAGGCCATCATGTCAAAAGTAACATCTAGTGGGCCTTATGTGGACATTAGCACTATATCTACTCCAATTGTTATATTGCCATGTGCTAGTCCTTGTAATTCATCCTCTCATAACCATGCTATATCTCGTGATGAATTACATTCCGTGCCTTGTTGCTCTAACAATGTAGCATCTACTTCCTCTAGTACTTTTGTTGAAACTAACCATGTAGAGGAAATCAAAGAGCTCAAGGCTCAAGTCACTTCTTTGAAGAATGACTTGAAAAGGGGTCATCAAGGGAAGGCCGCACTCAACAAAATCTTGAGTGTGAAAAAATTCCCCAATGACAAGAGTGGGCTTGGATTCAACTCCAATGTCAAGAACAAGTCCACTATCAAGTTGAAGCACAAGGACAACAAGAAGAATGGCCAAGATCTAGTCAAGAATCCGGCCAACATTGTTTGCTTCAAGTGCAAGGAAGAAGGGCACCATGTTAGATCGTGCCCATTGAAGAAAAAGCCTCTTAGTGCGAAGCAATAAGGGAATTGGCCTCAAGCTCCACCTCAAGTCATTGACGGACCTCTTCCTAAGAGGACTACTCGAGCTCTTCCTCGAGTTGTGGATTCACCTAAGAATAAAGATGGCAAGAGTAGAACTTGGTACATATGCCCTGAGAAGGGGCACATTTCTTCCTCATGCACTATTGGTGTCTCCTCATCCAATCCTATCTTGATTGATGATGCTTATTCACTTTATAAGGATGAGATTGGCAATATGTTTGCCAAGTTTGTTGGTGCCCAATGTGGTGTCAATAAAAGAACCATTTGGGTTGCCAAGCCTATTGTGACTAACTTCTTAGGACCCAACTTGGTTGGGGACCAACAAGCCAAAACTTGATCAATAGGTGTGTTTTGGAGGGCATTGGAGTCTTGGTTACATTATGAAGAATTGAGGGATCTTCATCAATTATTTGTGTTAAGCCAAGCCTTGTTGGATTATCATGCTCATATTATATATCTAATGTTCCTCCTTGCGGTAACATATGCTAAACTCTTTACATTGAAAGTTACTCGCCCCCTTGTGCATGTGTTGGTTTTGTATATTCCATGCTTTTGTACATGTTGTGCTTTCCACTAAATTATCTTGAGGTATCAATCATATTTGTGTATTATTAGGTGGCACACCATGTATGTGTGTTTCTTGTGTTTGAGCCTTTCTTGATTATATTTGGTATCTTATTTGGATCTTGTGAGAGATTAATGGATTGTCCCATTTTGGGGGAGTGTTATGCTTGGTAATTCCACAATCCTAAAATTGTGTGTACATGAGGAATACCACCTAGTATTTATATTGGATTATTGTCTAGTCTCTATGTGGTATAATTCTCATGAGAAATTTAAGTTCTATAATGTCCATTAATTATCTCTATTTGTATCCTTTTGCCTCGTGTTGGTTTTATGGTAGTATCACATTATGGGGGAGTCATATTCTTAGTGCATATTACAATCCTAGAAAATGTGAATATTCGAGGTTGTGTCACTTAGAATTGATATTGATAATTATCTAGCGCCTATGTGACACATTTTCTCATACAAGTTCCAATTTGCTTGAATGCCTTTATTGATCATATTTTGGATCTTGGATATTAGAGTGTTTCTTGGTATGTGCTTCCTCATATTTAGATCTCTATATCATCATGGAAACCATTTGCTTCAGGTTACTCTAATCACTAGTGATTGTGTGTCTATTGGAAGCTACCAAGAATCTTGTTCGAAGTATCATTCTTAATTCTTTTATTTTGGTATATGCTTCTTGTTGTGACTATGATCTTGATATCCATGCAAGCTACCTTGGGAAAATTATTCCCAATATTTCTTATCCTTGGACAATGCGTACTCAAGTTATGGTAGAATTTATTGATCATATTCACTCTGGCCATTGCTTAACATTGTCCTATCTTTGGCCAAGTAAATGTTTTATGTGCTCCCATGTATTCCTTGATACTTTTGGATCTTCCTATTTTATTGGTATCCTCTTGTGTTTTATTTAATGTAGGTAGTAGTGATGATCTCATTTGTGTGCATTTTGCATTCAAAAGCAAAATTCTATATAGTGTACTACTTATGGGTGAGCTCTCCTATATTATTTAGAACACTCGTATTTATGCTTCTTTGTTTGATCCATATCGGGTTTTATGTGCTTGGAACCTCAATCTTTTCGTTTTGGTATTTTGTGCCATCATGAGAAGTTTGGGGAGTTAGGTTTCTTATTGGAACCTTGATCTTTTCGGGAGTTAGTTTTGTCTCATTCCTTGTTTCATGTTTTGTCCATTTTTAGAATGAGATAAATACTTGAGCATTTGTGTTCTTATATATCTTTTGCCCTTTGGATTTTGGCTAGTTCATTTGTTGAACTTGTGATCTTTCATGTGTTGAATTGGTTCTTTGATACAATTTGGACATCGTTTGTCATGTCACACTCTTGTGTGTGCAATCTCGATTTACTTGGTGTTTTTGTTCAAATTGCATCTCCTTTTTGGTTCTTGAAAGCTTTATGCATGCATGTTTACTATATGTTTATATTATGGCTTGCTTGCTTTCTTTGATCCAATATATAGGGGAAACTCCACAAAATCCCATCGGCTAAGTTGTGCATGAAATTCGATTTCGTATCAAGATGCACATATTTATGTGGAGTCTCCCCTATGTATTTTAGTTGCACTAACTACTTTGGAACCAATATGTTTGGGGACCATTTTGTACTTAATTGTGTTTTAGGTACATTGGAGATATATTGGATGATTGTCTCTCAATTTTGAAGAAGTGGTGCATACATGAAAATTTGAGGAAAGCTATAGGATGATCAATGAATTCATATCCTCTACATCCTACCAATTATATCTCAGTAACAAGTATCTCTTTCTCATGCATATTTATCTTGCTTCCAATCTTTTGAAGGTTGCATCTTGGCATGAATTTTTGTAGTTGTATTTGTGTGATTCTAGCCTTGGTTTTAAGAAGAACTCTCTATTGTAAATCTGTATAAGTTTAGATGAATGCATATAATTAGGACTATACAAAATCATGCATATGATCCACCAATCCCAAATATGTCAATCTAGCAATTTCATTGCCCATATTTTCCTCAACTTCTCTCATGTGCAATAGTAAGATTATGCTAGTTGATTTTTCCTTGTTAGAGTGATACTTGTTTCCTTTCTCCATATATTACAACTTTCTCCTTTTCCCTTGGTGATAGTTGTAATGTATGGGGTGTGTTGGTTGTTGAAGCTCATCGATGTACAATAAGATATATTTAGGCCTTTTGGCTATGCTTTCAAGAAAAATCTTGTTGGTAGTGTCATGACTTCATTTTGGATATCTTGCTCTATTTATTTTAGTATCTGTTTTGTGTGTACATGTTTCTTTGAGTATAAATGTCTTTGTGAGATTGTCTACGTAGAAACTTATACACATGATACATCATACTCCTCTATTTTTTTGATATCTTCCTTATTTTGTGTGTGTTGTATGGTCATACTAAGCAATATCATTCATTGAATACTATGTTGATACACAATGGTCATCCTTGTACTAGTCTTATAATATGCTTTGTCATGCATATCACACATCCTTGTGGTTGAGCCCGCTAGTATGTTGTCTCTTACCTATTACTCAACCATGCGTTTCTTGCAAATTTTATATCTTGGTATATGCTCATTTGCACAAAGTTGTTTTATAAGTAAAATAGAGGAAGTGAGGATTCCATGTTGTGCACATTATATTCACATACAAAAACCTAATGTTGCACATACCATTGGGGAGGTTTCTAATTTTATTTATAGTATCACTTTGTGATTATCATATTTGGTCTCTCATGCCTTGTATTGTTAAATGAAGTTGGATGAGTGAGGATTCCATGGTTATGCACCTTGTTTGCAAATGCAATTATCATAATTGGTGCATTATCTTTGGGGAGCTCATCTAATTCATTTAATAATGCTCATTTGTCTTCTTTCTCATTTATTGTGCCTTAAATGTTTATGTGGGAGTGAGGATTCCATATTTGTGCATTTTTTATTGAATTCTAAAGTATGCACAAATCTTGGGGAGCTTCTCTATTTATTTTAAGCATTTATTTGATCTTTCATTTGTTGTGTTTTAAATGATTATGGGGGAGCAAGGATTCCTTATTTATGCATTATGTATTCTAATGCATTTATTTTAAATTATGCACAAATCTTGGGGAGCTTCTCTACTTGTCTTTTAAAATATTCTTTTACTCTCATCATAATATTTTGTTGTTTCCATTTGGACTCATTGGTTGTTTTCAATTGGTTTGTCGGATCTTGTGATTGCTTACATCATTTGTTGATGCTTCTTTTATTTTATTTCTTTTGGCAATATTTGGTTCCTCGATATAGTTCTACTTCCTCCCAAGTATTCATCATTGGATATGTGGGAATGCACACCTTTGGGGGGATTTATCACTATATTGGCCTTCTAGAACTTGTCACCCATTTTGGCAATCGATGCCAATGGGGGAGAAGTTTTAGAGGGTTTAAGGGAAATGGTTTATGCCTTGAGTTTGTTTCTAAGCATTTGCCTTTCATGTTCTTGCATCTTTGTTATTGCTTAGCATGTGGTATATATATAGAGGAAACTCCACCAATGATAATGATTGGCAATATATGCAATGAAATTCAAGTTCATCACATATGCATAGATTGTGGGGGAGTTTGCTCTATATATGGTGATGGTACCAATATCACATTGACGAGGTTTGATCTCGTCAATGCCCATTGTTATGGACTTGGGTTTTGGAGAAGATGGGGATGCTGGAGATCGCGGAATGGTTAGAAAACAAGCAACGCGGGATACGAAGTTTACCCAGGTTCAGGCCCCCGGAGGGAAAACCCTACTCCTGCTTGTCTGCTCTTGATTACGGCGGAACCGAAGGTTACAGGGGTGCGCAGATGCAATCTGGCGTGGAGGTGTGTATGCGAAAGTATGGGAGAGAGATCTAGGTCATGCCCTCCTAGCCTTTATATAGACTCAGGCAAGTCCCGGGCATAGACCTAGTCGGTTACAGGTTCTAGGGTTTTTCCCCTTTGAATTTCCTATCTTGCTCTACAATGATTCGAAAGCGTCATGGGCCTTGGCCACCCGAAAATCTTCATGGGCCGGCGTATAGTTGCCATGGACCTTCCTTGGGATGGACCAGGTATGCTGAGATCATGTACCCGTGGGGTATAACCATGTCAAGAGTTCCCGAGTGTTGATCGAATCGTGATTCTGAGGACTCTAATCTTCGGTGCAACTATGTATTTCAATAGTTCATGTGTAGGGATTTTTGATGCGTGTGCCTGACTCTCCTGACGGATCAGGGTCGGTTAACTGTCTTAGGACGAAACAACACGATCTTCTTCAGGTTCGAGTCCCTCAACTCGAACCTGGAACATATGCTGGCGTAATTCGACTCAGGCCGCGGAGGACTTACAGGAGTGGAATTCCAGTGAATTTAATTGATGTACCCAACGCGTCCGTCGGGATTTTTCATCGCACCTGTTAGCATGGGTTTTTACTAGTAGAGCGCAGTCGTGTGCGTTGCCAGGCCATCAGATGATATCTGTAGGTCTTATCTTTGTGTCGCAGACATAGCATCCGAATGTTTATCACCGCGGAGGTGTTTCGGGTGGTCAAGGAGAAAGTTGCTCACTTAACGTTTAGTTGGGGCAGAGTTGCCAAAAAGTTTTTGCATGCTGATCCGAAGGATCGCAGTCGAAGAGTTCATAGGGTGCGCGGCCAGCTCCCTATGGGAGTAGCCCCCGAGTGTCTGTTCGAGTCGTAGACTCGAGCGGAGACTTTAATTCAGACGTTGTTCAGTTGTAAGTCCATAGGACACAAAAAATTTCGGATGCTTAAATCCATCCTCCCTATGGGAGTAGCCCCCCGAGTCTGTAGTGGAGTCGTAGACTCGACGGAGGACTCGAAGTAATAGTTCGCTTCTATTCATCCTTCGGGTGCGCGGCCAGCACTCCTGATAGGAGTAGCCCCCGAGTAATTGGTTGAATCGTAGATTCGAGTGAGTACTCTTAGCTTTGAAGCCAAAGAAATTGTAGCTGTTGCTAGTGTAGCTTTTGATGACGTCAGTGATGACGATTGATGACCTCAAGCATCTACTGCGCCAGAGATGACTTGACTGGACGAACATGGGTCCCACTGTCTGACCTTGAATTGACCGGTCACGCGCGGCGTGGATATAATTACGGCGTCGCCTCGATTTCCGCGCGTAGTGGACTGCGTGTTAGCGACGGTTCGTTGCGATGCTGAAACGTGTATGGCCAGATCCTGCCATTGGCGTTAGGTCTTCTTGATGGAAGGTTGCCATGCGTCGTCCTCGTCGTTATAATCCTTGGGGAAAACTTCAGTTTGTTTTCACCACATCTATTCTTGCTTTCACTGCTTCCTTGTGTTCTAAGAGTTCTTGCTGTGCGCTGGAATATTCCTTCACATTTCCTTCTTCCACCCTGCGCTCTCGCCGTCGGCGCCGTCGTACCGCGATGGGGAAGCCAAAGAAGTCGTCATCTGCGGTTGGTACCAGCGCCGCTAGAGGGAAGAGAGGTGCCACCGCTACCCGTGTCACCGACGGTGGCTGGCGGCGATCGGAGACGCGGGAGAGTGATCTCCGCAAGCTTCGCGAGCGGGGCCTGATTCCGCAGGATAGGGAGGCCGTCAAACTCCCAGGCAATGAGGTAATCCCCCGTGCCCCCGCTGGGTATCGGGTTATGTTCCTTGCCTTTGTCATTCGCGAATTTTCCTTCCCAGTCCACGACTTCCTTCGTGGACTGCTTTTTCTGTACGGTGTCCAATTGCACCATCTTTCCCTCAATTCTCTTCTTCACATTGCTTGTTTTATCACTTTCTGCGAGTGTTGGCTTCGTATTGAGACGTAATTTGGCCTCTTCCGGAAACTTTATTCCGTGAAGAGGCAATCCGGTTCGGATGGTGTTTATCCCATTGGGTGTTGCATCATCTCCCTCAAGCCCAATCTGCTTTTATTTTCTTTTTCCATGTCCGAATCTATCCAGTACTGGCGGAGGCGATGGTTTTATATCCGCGGCTCCGTAGTGCCTGGGCAGGATTTTGGTCTTGTTCCTTTTGACCCCTCCCAAAAGATCGAGCCGAAAAGGTCTTGGAAAAACAAGATCTTGGATGGCGAGGTGGCGGAGATAGAGGCTCTCTATCGTCGGGAGGAGGATCTCCAGTTGATTCCGGACAGGGAAGTGAACGGTGTGGATATCATCCGCACTTTTCTCGAGCGTCGGGTGCAGCCACTCCAGGCTAGGGCGCACCCGATGTTTCTTTATGCTGGCCGGCGTGATCCGACGAGGGTTT
The DNA here is from genome assembly GCA_030063025.1 of Avena longiglumis. Lineage (NCBI taxonomy): Eukaryota > Viridiplantae > Streptophyta > Magnoliopsida > Poales > Poaceae > Avena > Avena longiglumis. The sequence goes on from CP125974.1 coordinate 142,344,751, forward strand.
TGACTGAGAAATTCTCCCAGGGAGATCTCGACAGGGCCCTTCGTCCGCTGCTGAAGTTCAAGGCTGGAGAGGATATCCCGGGGAAGTCGCTGACTCCTCCGTTTTCTTCTTCGCTTCCTGTTCCACAGGTGTAGATCCGTGCGCGCAGCGCTATTTTTTGACTGCATTGTGTTGTGTTTGTTTGCTAACAAATTGTTCTTCTCTTGTGCAGAGTTTCAAAGTGCCGGGTATGTCGCCTACATTACCCGAAGTATATCCGGATGCTCCAGATAATGAAGTGGTGGATTCCATGTCTGAGCTGCCATCGGCGCGGTCTCCGGCTGAAGATGCCAACGAGTTGAGTGAGGACCATACGCGCAAACGATCGCGGAGCTCCAGCGAGTCTTCGGATGCATCGACTCCTCCGACTCCTAGGAACCCTTTGTGTCTTGAGCGTCATAGTGACGGGTATGGAGGCTCTTCCTCTCCTATTCCTGCTCTTCCCGTGCGGGCTGTAGCGCCGCACCCACCAGCGAAGCGGAAGAAGGAAGAAAAGAAGGAAGAGAAGAAGGAAGAGAAGAAGGAAGAGAAGAGAGTCCGAAGGACCCCTCCTGTCTTCAACCTGAGCTCGCTGGACTCGTAAGTTTCCTTTATACTGCTTTTTCTTTGCTGTTGACTTTGTACTTGTGCTAATTTGTCCTTGCGCAGTCACTCTTCCTACGATTCCTCCAGTGATGGTGCTCGGGAGATGATGGGGGAGTCGAAAGTTGTGTCTCCTCCTCCTCAGACGGTGGCAACTTCTGAGGGCGCTGCTCCGAACCCTCCTCCGCATGAGGTTCAGGTGGTTGCGCCTCAGAATTTTGCTAGCAGACCTTCGACGTCGCCATCTGATCATGTAAGTATTTATGTCTCCTGCCACGGTGGGAGCCCCCGAGCATCTGTAAAAGAGTTTTCTTGTTTTGTTCTTCCTTCGAGTCTCGGGGGGAGCCCCCGAGCGTTTTCGTGTGTGTATTTTGCTTCTGGTCATTTCTGTTGGACGTGGCCCCGAGTCCTTTTCCTGACTAGTAGGTATTCTTCTTGCAGCCTTTTGTGCAGGATGCCAAGCGACTGGTGCAGGAGCACCTGGTGCTAGAGGCCAGCCTCAAACAGCTGCAAGGTACTGTTATGCCTTTGATGTTTGCTTCTTCGTGTACTCGTGTCCTGTTATCTGATGCTTGTATTTTATGAATGCAGAGGAGCATAACACCTCCCTTCGTGAGATTGATGCTCTCAAAAAGAGCCTCGGTCAAGCGGAGAAGAAATCCGAGGTCGCCGTTGGTGCGAAGGAGCGCATCGAGCTGGAGCTGGCTACTGCAGCCGAGGCTAAGGAGCGCCTGCAGCGGGAGGCAACAGACCGCGAGGAGCAGTTTGCCACTGCTGCGAGTGCGCGTGAAAGAGAGGTGGCTGGCAAGCTCATGGCGGCTGCCAAGGCTGTTTCGGGTGAGTATCTTCACTTGCATCTTTTTTGGTTTTCTTGTCTTTCTTCTTTGATGCTTTGTTCATTCCTTCTTTTTTTTGTCTCAGATGCCGCGGGCATAGAGTTTGACCGTGGTGCTCTGGAGCACGAGAGTGCTCTAGATGATGCTACTGCAGCGGTCGAAGATCGCTGTAGCACCATCGTCAGCTCACTCGCCAAGGCCAAGGAGGTCCTTGGCCGCTTCTACAAGGAGCTTGTCCCCAAGGGCGCGGCCCTTGATGATGTTGACGCCTTGGCGGAGGCCTTTGTCGACCCGGCGCTGCGGCATAAGCGAAGCGAAGCATCGACGCATCTGTCGGGCTGGCGATGGATTTGGCGGCTGGAGAGGAGCTGGACCTTCCCCATATCACCTCCCGGATGCCGACGCCTACGGATGGATCCGAGGTAGCCTTCGCTACTTATTCTGCCCGCTGTAAGCGATATGGGCCAAAGCTGATTGATCTGTTGGCCGAGTACGCTATGTGAGGGAAGCCAAAGCGGCGGCCTCGAGGCTACTCAGGGTGCCGCATCTTAGGTGTTGTAGCTGTAGGATAGCTGTAGTCTCCTTTTGTTGTAATTATGTTGATGAACAAATCCCTGTGCCACGTAGTGGCCTTTTATGCACTTAATGAATTTGTTGAGTTGTGTTCTCCTCCGTCTGAGTGTTCATGTCTTTTACCTTTCTGCTGCTCTAGGGTCCTTCGGGTGCTGATCTCGTTGACACCTCGCCTGCCGCGCGGCTGCGGCCTTCCTTGGATGATTCGTCGCAGCTTGCTTTCCTTCGAGACCGTGTTCATAGTCTCGAGAAGGAGTTTCTTGGGGTGCGTGGCCATGCCGACGTTTGGAAGTCCAAGGCGGATCGCGGTTCGGCCAGAGAGGAGTACTTGATGGCGGAATTGCTTCGACTGTCTGAGCAGCTTCAGTGTAAGTTTTTTCGAGCTGCTGCTCATTTCTTCGGATGCGCCTGCTGGCCTTATATCGTACTTTTGTGCGAGTATCGCAGGTGCTAACCTTGCTCCAAGGGAGGAGAAAGAGCGTGTTGTTGTTCGGGTCAATTGTTTGACTCAACAGGACATGGAAGCCGGCGGGTTCTTCTGGATGGATCGCGACCGTGCCATGGCTCTGGCAATGGTTCAGGATCGCGTTCACCAAGTGTCGCGGGTGCTTTGTCAAGTGCAGACTTCACTCTCGTCGGTTCTGCATGTGATGTTTCCCCTGGATGATGCACCAACAACCCTGTCTGGTCTTCTGTCTAGATTTCGGAGCGTGACTCGTGTCCAGGAATTGGTGAGGCAGCAGCTCGTCGCAGGGGTGAAGGCTGCGCTGTCCCTTATTAGGCTGCATCGCACAGATGTAGATCTGTCTGTTGTAGCGGCTGGGCCACCTCTTTGGCCGGATGGTGGCGAGTGGGATATGCGTCCGCATTATGCGGCTGTAAGGCAGTATGCCGAACAGGTCATAGATTTGTTTGATCAGCGTGCTCAAGTTATTCTTCAGAATAGGTAGTACCTGAAAAAGAGATAGATGTAAAATTTGTATATTTCGACTGGGCATGTTGTGCCCTTTGTTATAAAGGTTTTGTTGTTGTTTGAGCACGCAATGATTTTTTTTACTACGTGTCCTTTTCGTTAGCCTGACATTGTCAGCTACTCAGGTGTACACGTGTTATCCTCAGTCGATGAAATCGTGAGGTGGGGGGAGCCCCCGAGTGCGTTTGTAGCATGAAGTAAAGTTGCGAATAGCGAACGGAATTTTGGGGCGAGACACTTAGCTTTATTTATATCGTAATGGAGGAAGTACATTTTTCGGCTGAGTAGCCTTGGCTGAAAAGCCTTATTGAAAGTAAAGGGTAGGTAGCTAGGGGTAGAATCGTCCCAAGTGTGCGATGTTCCATGGGTTGGAGTATGTGACTCCATACTCCACGTGCTTGAGGCGATAGGAGCCACCTGGGATGACTTCGGTGATGATGTAGGGTCCTTCCCATGGTGACTCGAATTTCTTCGGTCGCTCTTGCTTGAGTCGCAAGATGAGGTCTCCTTCGACGAAGGACCTTGAAGCAATGCGATCGTGGTAGTTCAGAGACTCGCTAGTACACCTGATCGAGTCATGCTCGTCTCTTGCCTCGTCGAGTGTGTCGGCGTCTTGAGTGCAAAGTGGATTCAGCTTATATGGCGACCCGGGGAGCCTGGTGGCGTACTTCGGCTGGTAGCACAGCTTAGGATCCATGCACCATGAAGAACGGCGTGTAGCCGGTGGAGCTGTTTGGCGTGGTGCGCAAACTCCATAGGACGGATGGTAGCTCTTCCATCCAGGCTCCGGCCTTTTTCGAGTGGGCTCATGAGGCGCTTCTTGATGCCGGGCCGATTAGGCCGTTGGCCTTTCTACCCTGCCCATTCGTTTGGGTGAGCCACCGAGGTGTATGTGATGTTGATCCGAGGCCTTCGCAAGTCTTGGAATTCTTTGGAGATGAAGTTCGATCCATTGTCGGTGATGATGCTTTGTCGCGAACACATGAGACAATGGATTCAAAGAACTTGACGGCGGTCTTGCCCTTTTGGTTGGTGACCGGCATGGCTTCGACCCACTTGGTGAATTTGTCGACTGCGTCCAGGAGGTAGACGTGCCCCCCTTTCGAGGACTTTGGCAGTTTGCCGATCATGTCGAGGCCCCATTGAGCAAAGGGCTAGGCTATAGGTATGGGTCTGAGCTCTGACCCGGGTGCGTGTGGTTTGTCGGCGAACCTTTGGCACCCGTTGCATCTTCGGACGATGTCCTTTGCATCGCTCATGGCCGTTGGCCAGTAGAATCCAGCTCGTAGAGCTTTGGCGACAAGGGAGCGGCTGCCTGCGTGATGGCCGCAGATGCCCTCGTGGATGTCTTGGAGGATGGTTTTCCCGTCACTGATGGTGACACACCTTTGTATTACACCCGTAATACTGCGCTTGTACAGCTCGCCATTGATGATGGTGAAAGCTTTTGACCGACGAGATATGCGCCGGGCATCCGTCGGGTATCAGGCAGTTCTCCGTTTATTAAGAACTGGAGGTACGGTCGCGTCCAAGTTTCTTCGACTGACATGACCTGCATCAGGTTGACCATAGCGACCTCTGTGTCCAGTTTATCAGGTCCTTCATGTCCTTCGGGTAGTGTAGCCCCCGAGTGTTCTGCTTCTTCGGGTGATCCCTTGGGGAATTTCCGCTTGATGGATGGCACGCAGATCTGTTCGAGGAACACACCCGGTGTCACCTTTGCGCAGGTGGAGCTGCGGCAAGTCTATCGGCCTCCTCATTGCTTTCTCTTCCAACGTGCCGAAGCTCGCAGCCGTTGAATTCTCCTTCGAGTGCGTTGTAGAGCGCGCGGTACGCGATCATGTTTTCGGCGTGTGCGTCGCACTCGTTCATCTTTTGTTGGACGATGAGGTTGGATTCACCGTAGATGACCAGGCGCGTTGCGCCGTAGATTTTTTCCATCCTCATGCCGTGGATGAGGGCTTTGTATTCGGCCTCATTGTTGGAAGCTCGGAATTTCATCCGAATGACGTACTTCATCTTGTCGCCTTGCGGGGAGGTCAGTATGACCCCGGCTCCTGCTCCGGCTTCACGCTTGGAGCCGTCGAAGTGCATCGTCCATGATTGCGACATGTCTGGGGTGTCTGGCAGCTGCAGCTCCATCCAGTGTACAAGGAAGTCCGGGAGGACTTGAGACTTGACAGCTCGATGCCCCATAGTGCCACGCGTCCTGTGGCCTCTGGGTTATTCAGGATGCTGTTCAGGGGTGCTTCGTTGACGACCATCACCTGGTGCTCCTGGAAGTAATGGCTCAACCGACGAGCCATCATGAACACGCCGTAGGCGAGTTTTTGGTAGTGAGGGTACCTTTGTTTTGTTGGCGGCAATACCTCGCTGAGGTAGTAGAATGGGCGTTGGACCCCATGGGTTTTGCCTTCTTCGGGTCGTTCGACCACTAGCACGGTGTTGACCACCTGGTGTGTGGCTGCTATGTACAACAGCAAAGGCTCACACTCCTTTGGCGTGACCAAAACGGGCGAGGTGGAGAGTAGTCGTTTGAGACTTTCGAACGCATCGTCGGCTTCGGGCGTCCACTCGAATTTATCTGCCTTGCGTAGCAGTTGGTAGAATGGCAGGGCCTTCTCGCCCATGCGGCTAATGAATCTGCTCAATGCCGCTATTCGTCATGCGAGCTGTTGGACACCCTTGAGGTTTTTCGGCTTTTCCATTGCCATGATGGCCCGGATTTTCTTCGGGTTCGCCTCGATCCCTCGCTAGAAGATGAAGTAACCAAGGAGCTGTCCCGATGGGACGCCAAAGGCGCACTTTTCGGGGTTGAGCTTGATCCTGTAGCAGTCGAGATTATCGAACGTCTCGCGGAGATCGTCGATGAGCGTGTTCGCCTCCCTGGTTTTGATGACTATGTCGTCGACATAGACTTGGACGTTGCGACCGATCTGGTCCTTCAGGCATGCCTGCATGCATCGCTGGTACGTGGCACCTGCGTTCTTTAGCCCGAAGGGCATTGTGTTGTAGCAGAACACTCCGAACAGTGTGATAAACGCCGTTTTCTCTTGATCTTCGACCTTGAGTCGAATCTGGTTGTAGCCTGAATAGGCGTCGAGGAAGGAGAGTTTCTCGCATCCTGCAGTCGAATCGATGATCTGGTCGATCCGAGGAACAGGTAAGTGGTCCTTTGGGCAGTGCTTGTTCAGCGACGTGAAGTCCACGCACATCCGCAGGATATCCCTGTCCTTCTTGGGAACCATCACTGTATTTGCGAGCCATTCGCTTTCTTTGATCTCCCTGATGAAGTCTGCAGCGAGTAGCCTATTTATTTCCTTCCCGATGGCTTCGGCCCGTGGCTCGGACAGTCTCCGTATGGACTGCTTGACGGTCTTGGTGTCTGGAAAGACGTTGAGTGCGTGCTCGGCGAATTCCCTGGGAACTCCTGGCATGTCCGCAGGACACCAGGCGAAGATTTCCCAGCGCTCACGGAGGAATTCGATGAGCGTGCCTTCCTATGTGGGGCTGAGGTCGTTGGCGATCAGCGCCGTCTTGGAGGCATCCGTCGGATGGACCTGCACCTTCTTTGTGTTGACGGTGGAGTCGAAGGACATGTCGGGTGCGTTTTGTCGTGCGACTGGGGGTGCCCCATTGTCCGTCACCTCGCGGAGCCTTACGAGCTCCTCCTGCATGCCGAATTATTGGGAGATTCTGTTGAAATCCCTGTCTCATTGGTCCGATCGGGTGAAGCTCCCGTGGACTGTGATGATGCCCTTTGGTACTGGCATCTTGTGTAGCAGGTATGCGTAATGTGGGACAGCCAAGAATCTTGCGAATGCTACACGCCCGAGGATGGCGTGGTATTGTGATGGCCAGTCCACCACTTCGAATTCGAGCCGCTCGAGTCGGAAGTTGTCCGGCTTTCCGAAGATGACGTTGAGCCATATTTTGCCCAGGGGGAATATGCCCTTTCCTGGGACGATGCCATGGAACGTTGTGTCTGACTGTTCCAGGCTGCACTGCGTGATCCGCATTGCTGCTAGAGTACTTGCGAACATCAGGTTGATGCCGCTACCGCCGTCCATGAAGACGCGGCTCATCTCGAAACCTCCGATCTGCGCCTCCAGCACCAGGGCAGCATGACCTGGGCGAGGGATCTGGCAAGGGTGATCCGAACGACTGAATGTGATGCAGGACTCCGATCCGCTGAGGTACTCAGGGATGGCGGGTGGAGTTGCCACGGCCAGGTTGATCTGACGGATGATTTTCTTCTGCACCCTATTCGTGGGGCGCCCCTTCTAGATCATCAGTGCTCCTTTCGGCGGGGGATACCCGTTCCCAGCGTTGTTCTGTGCTGGTGCGACTAGTTGGTTCGGGCCTCCTACAGGTGGCAGTGGAGGAGCTCCATGCGCTATCTCACCTGTTGCGGGTGCGGTCCCGAATCCAGGAAGTGGAGCTTGCTGCCTCATCTGGACCATGCTTTCGCTCAGTTTCTGGAACTCGCGGTAGTCCTTGAGCATGTGGCTTGCCTTCTTCTTGCCATCCTGCTTGTCGATGTAGAAGTGGATGGTGCATGGACCCGAAAGTTTTTCGTATGCTGAGGGTCCGTTATCGCGGTCGCGGCGCTGCCACGATTGTGCTGGGCGTCCTCCAACACGGAAGTTTCCTCCGCTGTTGCGGTTGGCGTCGTTGCGGCGATCGGCGTAGCCGGCCGCGACCATGTCGGGTCCATCGCGATCGTCGTAGACGCGCGATCTCCTCTTGCTACGGCGCTCTCGTCGTCGGCCGTAGTCGTCCTCTTCCTCCGAGTGTGCCCGGTGGACGAAATCTTCGCCGTCAACCCACCTGTTGGCGATGTCCATGAGGTGGTCGAGTGTCTTGGGCTTGAAGCGCCCAAGTTACTCCTTGAAGTCCTGGCGCTTGACACCGTCTTTGAAGGCGTCGATGGCCCTCTCTTCGGAGATGTGTGCTGCAGAGTTCTTGGTGTTGGACCAGCGTAGTATGTATGAGCGAATGGATTCGCCCGTTCGTTGAGTGCAGGCCCGCAACTCCTCGATTGAGGCGGGCCTCTTGCTGGTGCCTTTGAAGTTTCAGATGAAGCTGTAAGCTAGCTCCTCCCAACTTTGGATGGACCCTGAAGATAGGCTGCTAAGCCAGATCCGAGTTGCACCTGTCAGCTGCAGCTGAAGGCATTGCATGGCGGTTTCCTTGTTTCCGCCGTGCAATTTGACGGACGACAGGTGGTCGCTGAGCCATGCTTTTGGGTCTTGTGTGCCGTTGAACTTCAGAGTATCCGAAGGAAGTTTGAAATTTTGCGGCATCTTTGTTCGTTGAACAGATCTGCTGAAGCATTGGGCCCCGCAGAGTTCTCCTTCGTCTTCGTCCATCTCGGATTCAGACGAGCATGCGCGCTTGGCTCGCGCTTTGTCGCGGTTGTGTGAGCGCGTCTCTGGCGTCGTAGTCGCGGTTGTGATGGCGCGAACTCTTTTTCCTTCGAGGAAGGTCATGGTCCTCTTCTTCGGATGAAGGGGTGGGGCTGCGGTCCAACCTGACCGGAGCTTTCTTCTTCGGCTCCGTAGGAGCATCCTGGTGGAGCACGGCTCCGACGAGTCCGAGTCCGGTAAGTGCAGACTTGTGCATGGATCTTTTCGGGTCCCCCTCTGGAGGTGGGTGGGCCGCGAGGTACGCAGTGGCTGCCATGATCGCAGCCTACGGCGTTTTCGGGATGACGTTGTCGTCGGCGTCCATCTCCATGAAGGATGTGTGGAGGGTTCGGGTCACCTCACGGCGCTCCTTGGGATCCATGTTCTCCATCCGAGAGCGGTTCTTGTTGCCTTGGTTGCCGTTCATGCTGGAGCCGATGCCCAGGGCGGAGAGCGCAGCTCGTCGCGCGCTGGACTCTGAGGCTGCTTGCTTGCGTTTGTCAAGCACCTCTTGCATCTTGACCTGCTTCTTATGCTCCTCGATCAAGAGCAGATGGTAGGCCATCAGCAGATCCCGTGAGGAGTCTGCAGGAAGGACTATGCTGCCCGCCACGGCGGCGCGTGCCTGGGCCCATCCTTCTTTGCTAAGGCGAATGACATGGCTGTTGTTGTCCCCTTCCAGTGGGGGGGACTGGCTTCTTCTGTTCCCGCCGTTTCTGTCCTGCGGGTTAGGGTTAGGGTTGGGCGGCGGGTTGGGCCGTTGCTGATCCACGTCACTCTGGATGACTACGGCGCATTGGTAGCGCTCATAGATTGGTCCACTGCTGCCGCAGCTTTCGGATCCGGAACCGTAGGTCCCTTCATCCGATGGCGGATTGCACAGATCGGAGTTGCAGCTGCTGCTGTCGTAGGATTCATCTGTTGATGATGATGTGCGTAGCACAGGGTGTGGGGCCCATGAAGCGGGCCTGATTGATGGTAGGGGCACCCGCTCAGGGAGGCGGAGGGTGCCAGTCTGCCCCACCTGGAATCAGAAGCTCCCGAATAGGATCTCGAGTCCGTTGCCTACAGGCTCGAAGTCCTTCATGGTGGCAGGTGAGTGGGCGGTGAAGTCGAAAGCGCCGAAGAGGAGGTGACTCTCCGTCGCCGCAGAGTTGTAGATCGATCGGGTTGGGACCGTCACGATCGCACAATCAGCGTCCCCAGTTCCCACAGACGGGGCCAATTGACGAGGTTTGATCTCGTCAATGCCCATTGTTATGGACTTGGGTTTTGGAGAAGATGGGGATGCTGGAGATCGCGGAACGGTTATCAAACAAGCAACGGGGGACACGAAGTTTACCCAGGTTCAGGCCCCCGGAGGGAAAACCCTACTCCTGTATGCGCTCTTGATTACGGCAAGGGTTGAGGTCTTGCAGATGCAATCTAGGCGTGGAGGTGTGTATGCGAAAGTATGAGAGAGAGAGAGATCTAGGTCGTGCCCTCCTAGCCTTTATATAGACTCAGGCAGGTCCCGGTCATAGACCTAGTCGGTTACAGGTTCTAGGGTTTTCCCCTTTGAATTTCCTATCTACTCTAGTCTTGCTCTCCAAGGATTCGAAAGCGTCATGGGCCTTGGCCACCCGAAAATCTTCATGGGCCGGCGTATAGTTGCCGTGGGCCTTCCTTGGGCTGGACCACGTATGCTGAGATCATGTACCCGTCGGGTATAACCATGTCACACATACTTGTGTAGTATTTGATATTGGCGCTACCATATTATTTGTTTAAATTCCTTATATAAACCCTCTCAAATGGATTATCATCAATTACCAAAATGGAGGAGATTGAAAGAACATGTGGTCCCCCATGTGTGGTTTTGGTAATTAATGACAATCTGTATGGACTAATGCTTGTATCAAGTTGTACTTGTAGGAATTGTCCATAGGCAATGCTTGAACCATATGTTGGCTTCAAGGTTTGGAGAAGAAGTGAAGAGGATCAAGTGGTGACCAAGGAGTTCAAAGAGTGATCCATAGATTGGTCATGTGAGAGTTAAACCTATGAAGATATCATGCTTAAAGCTTGCCAACCTCGGTTATCATGGATCGATGAAGACAAGGTCAAAGTAAAGGTTTCCCCATGTTGTATGGGGGAGTAACTTGCAAGTCTTCATCAAGAAAGTGCGTACAAGAGCAATCAAGAAAGGTGTTCCATCTTGAGAAGGACAAGACCGTCTACATCATAATCAAGTGAAATATGCGCAAGGCAAAGGTATGATCTTGATAGGGTTTCTTTCTTACCGGTCTCGTGATGTTAGTTGGGGAGACCGGTTTATAGGATAGATAACCGTACTATCAAGAGGGGCTCTCAAGTGAGTAACTCGACCATATCGTGAGAGATCAAACCTTTGCATACTTAGCATCATCCTTTCTTGGTCGTTATTTGTATCTTATCCATGTGAGGTTCTAGAGCTTGTGGTAATATTCATAACAAGCCCTAGTTCATCAAAAACGGATTTCCCCTTTATATCTTATTGCATTTTTGATCTTGGAGGTTTTACCGGTTTGTCTTTTAGAGATAGGTAAAACCTTCCGTTATTTGGATCTTATCCATGTGAGGTTCTAGAGCTTATGGTAATATTCATAATAAGCTCTAGTTCATCAAAAACGGATTTCCCTTTTATATCATATTGTGTTTTTGATCTTTGAGGTTTTCCGGTTTCTCACCAAGAGAGGTATCTCACTTTATAATACATGAAATGTTCTCTCTTGGTGGTATCCAATATTTTCGGGTCAATCGGAGTTTCCAAACAAAATTGGTTTCGGGTCAATCGGAGTTTCCAAACTCTAGATATCGCCATTTGAAGTTTGCCTCTTATTTGGTCCAGACCGGAGTCTCCGGTCTGTGTGGACGGGAGTCTCCGGTGTGGTCCGGAGTGTCCCCTGAAGTCCCTGGAAGGGGCTCCAGAATTCAGCCTGGGACTGTCTGATAGGTGGTCCGGAGGCTAGTCCGGAGGTTGGGCCGGAATCTCCGGTGTAGACCGGAGTCTCCGGTCTGACTTTTCCCCAACGGGCAGAAAACGGTCAGAAATCTGTGGGCCTATAAAAAGGGGTCCTTCTTCCCCAATTCAACGGCTCGAGTTTTACAAGCTTTCTCCTACATTCTTGACCCTCTTGAGCTTGCTCCCCCTTCAATCCCTCCCTTGATTCTTGCATATACTTTAGGGATTTGAAAGAGGAGATCTAGATCTACAATCCCACCATTCCATCTCTCCTCTAAGTGAGGGGAACATCTTGGGATCTAGATCTTGGAGTCTTTTGTGGATTTCCTCCATTGTTCTTCCTCTCTTAGTCGCCAACAAGCTTTTGTAGCTTTGGTGGAATTTGGGAGAGAAGGATTTGAGCACTTCTTATGTTCTTGCCATTGCATTTGGTGAATTGGTTTGAGTTCTCGGTGAGGATTCGTTTGAGTGAAAGGTGAGAAGCTTTTTACTCTTGGGTTCTTGGAACCCTAGACGGTTTGTTGTGTTGCAGGTTGAGGCCTTGGTGGCGTTTGTTGGGAGCCTCCAATTAAGTTGTGGAGAAGTGCCCTAACCTTGTGAGAGGTTCTGGTTGCCACCGACAAGTGCACCGATAGTGGAAGCGTGGATCGATCCCATTAGGGTGAGATTCACCGGAGAATAAGGGAGGCCTTTTGTGGCGTAGGTGGTTAGATACCACCCCCTCTCCAAACGAGACGTACTCCATGTTGGGAGGAACTCGGTAAAATATCGTCGCCCTCGCGTGCCTCGGTTATCTCTATACCCGAGCTCTTACTTATGCACTTTACTCTGTGATAGCCTTCGTGCTTGAAGTATATATATTGCTATCACATAGTTGTTTGTCTTGCTTAGTATAAGTTGTTGGTGCACATAGGTGAACCCTAGATTGTTCTAGGTTTTGTGCTTAACAAAGTAAACGTTAGTTTTATTCCGCCTTTGTGGAGCCACTCTCGGAAAAGTTTTAATCGCCTATTCACCCCCACTCTAGGCGACATCTGAATCCTTTCAATTAAAGAATGAGATGGTGAACATACCCTATCTATAGCATCGTATCGCAATCATGTCACTGAGTTCAGGTTACGATGATTAGGAAACATAGTGACTCTTTTCTTAGACCATGAGACCATATCTAATCACTGTCTCCCGTGGTTACTCTGATAGCACTTAACGTCACTCGGTGGAATGGTGATCATAAGGGTGGCATTGGGTATCCAAAGGAACAGGTTAAGACGTATGTGTCAAGAGCGGGATATGTCCATCCGCGTGACGGAAGATACTCTGGGCCCACTCAGATAAGTCATATCCATAAGCTGCGCAGTGTGTGACTAGGTCACGAGGGATATCACTACTTATCGGATCGAGTAAAGAACATATTGTCAATAACGAGGTTGAACCCTGACATGGTGATATCATTTGATCAAACCTCGTACAATACAGTATCGTAGAGACAAAAGGAATAAGACATAGTGTTTATAGTTGAACGACAAATTTCGTGAAATGCACAGGTGGTTATCATGGGCATCCATGTCCTGCTGTTGATCATTGGTCAAAGAGGATTCTTGACCATATCTGGAGTATTCTCGAACTGTTGGGTAGCACGCTTAAGGGCTTGATGAAGCTTAGAGATCGTTAATGGCTTGTTCGAAATCACTGAAGAAATAAGAAGAGAGAGACCAAAAAAGTTCTACGGAGATCCGAAGGTGTTCGGAGAAAGGATAAAAGAAAAGGACCGAAAAGGGTTTTCGGATAAATGATGATTTAAATATATTTATTATATGTTAATTATGAATTAATATACTCCCTCTGTCCCGGTTTAAAGGACACAATTTGTAAACCATGCAATCCCAAAATACTTAGACACAAAAGCATTTAATCTCTGTAATTACTTCTGTGTGAAAACAATAAAATGCTTGCATGCACATGTGTGAACAAATGTGAACACTTTACTAACTCTTTTTCTCCTCATACATGTTCTACTCCATACTATTAAATGGACCAATAAGATAACACATAGGGCCCAGAGAATTGCAAATTGTGTCCTTTAAACCGAGATGGAGGGAGTATTATAAATAGAGATTTATAAATGCGTCTTATTTGCAAAACCCTGGAGGGATTTTACCTAAACAAAATGGACGAAAAAGGCAAAAGAGAGAGCTGTTTTTGAAACAGCCCACGTGGTCGTCTGACGCGCCGCACGGGACGATCCCATCCTTGTGCCGCCAGTTGCCACATTCTGCCGATGATGGGCAGGCCCACCCAGGGTTCGCCACCGCTAGCCGCCGTGTGGGCGACGCGCACGGACGAATGTCCTAGCGGTCCGGCCCACCCGAGGAAAGTGCTAGCCGTCGCCGCTGCTGCGGTCTGCCACACGGGCTGAGAGCATACAGGCGGCCCACCCGACCGGCCTCCTCCTGCCACTGCACCATCGCCTCCCCTACTGGGCCACACGCGGGTGGACAGGCGGCCCAACCGGCTGGCAGCTGGTTTGCCCCCTTTTTTATTGTTTTTAGTCCCATATGGGGCACCTAAGATGGAGGGATCCCCTCCCTCGACCTATATAAAGGGGTTTCCATAGGAGGATTAAAACACACCAATTTTCACCTAGAAATAAATAAAATTTCTATGTTCTCTCTCTCTACCGCGGCCCACTTGTCAGGTCTTTGCGAGCGAGGAGTTCTTCACTGCGGAGCCCCGTCGCGCTACGGGATTCGGAGCCGGGAGATCTACTTCCGCAATCTCGGCTAGATCGATAAGAAGCGGGAGTCGTTGTTAGGCACCGTACGTGTGTGACTTCCTCTGGCAGCATCGTGCTTTCAGTGCTAGGAGTTGTCGGAGCCACAGGACTTCGTGACCTCGAGGTCAGTGTCAGGGTGTCTTCTTCAACCACGTTCCTCGCGGTACGTTAACCGCGCTCGGTCTTCAAAGGTATGAATAATGTATCTCCTTCTGTTACTGCATTACTAGTAGATAGATCCTGGCATTAGGGTTTCGATCGTTGGAATTTTTTTATTTTCTGCCCTCGAACCCGGCATTTTCTTCCTTCCTACAGGCGTAGAGCTGCGCAGTTTTTCCTAACCATGGATGGCCGACCCGTGTTGGGAACGTTCCGAGTCAGGAAGGACTGGAGGAGTAGGAGCACGGAGGTGATGTAGTGCAACCATGGTTCCCATCTCGGTAAGGGGTGATGCACAAGGGCACCACGGACGACTCATGCGGCTGCGGCAGCAGGGACGATCGCCATGAGTTGATAGGGGCACCTAGCAGGGGCGTACCCACCTTATGCCAAGAGCGTTCCAAGGACACCCGGTAAAAATTGGTTTCTTTGGTACGTTTCATTTATTTACCGTGTGTGACTCCCGTAAAATTTAGTGAAAAAAATGTGAAACATAGACTGTGACACCGGGTCATTTTCGGTCTAGGTCCGCCCCTGATACCTACAGAGCGATGCGGCCATGATTTTTGGCATCAAGTCGCTTTCCCATGCTAACCCGTTGGTTTATATGCAGTTTACCCGTGAATCAGGCACTCTACAACTTGGACTTTGACCTTGCCAATCATTGAGATTGCTCTCTGGCTTTTGCACTTGAACTGTTTGATGAATTGCCAATGAATGTGATGTGAAAACAATGATGTCAGTGTTCAACAAAAAACTTAGATACTTATATGCCTCCCAAAAATTCTAATCCTGTTAATCCTATCTCCTCACTGCTCACCGTTGAAATGTATAAGTGGATTGCACTAGCTCTTTCCATTAGTTCGGACTTTTGGTTGCGTTGGCTAGTACATGAAGCTTAACATGGTATGAGAGCCTAAGGTCTCGAGTTCGATTCCTGGCTTTCGCAATTTATCTTAAAATTGCTGTTGACCCCTCTGTGTCCACTTATAGGCCTCTTGAGCATACGTGAGTTTCGCGCGCCCTCACTTATGGAAATGGCTAGTGCAATCCACTTATACACTCAACACTCACAACCAGACATTATGTTTTCATATTGCCATCTTCAGATATGAGAATGTTTGTGCGGGCCTATATATTTCAGATACATATGTATTCTGTATCGTACAACAAAAACATATGGTGTCTTTGTACTTCCAATTAGTTAGCACTCATAATACAGCTGCAAATTGGTCGATGTAGTAAGATCTTGGTACTCTCTCCGGTCCATATTAAATTTGATTTGTCAAAATTTGAATGAACCTATATACTAGATAGTGTCTAGATTCATTCAAATTTAGACAAATTTAAGTCAATTAATATGAGCCGGAGAGAGTATTTCGATTGAAACATATAATAGGGATTTATTGAAGTATTCTCTCTCTAGTGCTTCGGTCTTTCATCTCTGCCATACCTTTCTACATCCTCCATGCATTATTAGATGTGGCAGCGAAGATCAATAGATCCATTTTCTTAAGCAAAACATACGGTTCTCCAAAGTAAGGTCAACAAGTTGTTGCTTTTAAGATTTTTTCGATTTTATGATTTTCTTCTTTCTTGTTTTTTGCAAATTTTATTCCCTTCATAATGATTCACTGGTTCCATGATTTTCTCCTCACTAAGTTTTTACTGATTCAATCTTTTGTTCAGGTATATGTACATTGTGACCATAATTCAATGAATTTCTATATATGTACATCATAGTGTTATTTTTAGTTTCTTCTATCCTTCATATATATGTTCAGGGAGCGATCATTTTCCTTTACCCCTTCTGTCTCGCCTTCGGCCTCCCATTGTTATTCAGCCATGCTCCTTGCTTCAGGGTTGCTTTTTGAAATGGGGAGCGATGCCCCGGCCTCTTTACCAAAGACCTCAGTTGTACTACCAACTTAAAATACCATATAATTAGCTATAATTAATAGTACATGACCAATACTTGTTGAAAGTGATGAGTAGGTTTCTACAAAAAAAATATGATATTTTGCAAGTTTTAGGCTTTGCGAAAAATAAGTGTGCCTAAATGCAAACTAAATGAGGCAACCTATATGATGATACAAGATACTTCAAGCTCGAAGGCTATCACAAAGTAAGCAACACAAGTAAGAGGTTCGGTTTAGGAATAATCGAAGCACGCGGAGACGAAGATGTATTCTCGTGTTCCCTCCCTTTGGGAAGGGGGCTACATCACGTTGGAGAGCTGTGAGGTTCCACGAAGGATTCCCCAATGCCACAAAGGCTCACCTTCTTCTCCGAGCCTATCCCACAAAGGAATAGCTCACTTACCCATGGTAGACTTTAAGGTAGTCTCTAAACCCTCACAAACTTTCCACTGAGCAAATCACAAGCCGAATGCCTCCAGGCGACCCTATCCACCTAGGGTTTCCCACAAACCCAAGAGTAACAAGAAAACTCGATGAACTCAAGGGGGGATGAACTTTAGCTTGGTGGAAACGTAGATCAGGACCTCTTCTTCCTTTCTACCAAAGGGATTTGTATTTGGTTAGGTAGAATGGGAGATCCTCAAGCTTTTGGTGTTTCAATAATGGAGAGAGAGCTTCAAGAAAGAATGTGAACTGGAATGCCTAACCTGCTCAAGGTGGAAGAAAGGATATTTATACCCCAAGGAGAAAAACTAGTCGTTTCGAGCATTTTTGCAAAGTTCAGTTTTAAGTTCGGTTGGACCGACCCACACACCGGATGGTCCAGTTCTTAGCCCAGAAAACCGGAACCCAACCGGGATTGGATACTGTCCCCAGCCTCGGATATACTTGGTATAAGTAAACCGGGAATCCCGGTTTCAGTTTGGTTTTCTGGCACTAACACCGAACCACCCGGTCTGTGAGTCGGTTCAACCGACTTGTACACCGGATTTGCAGAAAAGCTTTGACAGATAGAGTTTGTTCTCCTCTCTCTTTGGTGATGGTTCAAGTGGGTGTATGGGATGTGTATATGGCTTAGTAATTCATCCCCAACAAGCTCATCGAGATAACCCCTCTTAATAGTGCGGAATTCCTAACATGACTCAAGTTACATAAAAAGGAAAAACTCCGGGGCAAAGCTTCGTTATCAAAATGGGGGGGGGGGTCACCGATGATCTTCCATCACACCATCGGACTAAAACCTGTGTAAGACACTAGGAGTACCATTAGTACTCTCTAACTACGGTGTCATTATCAACCAAAAATAGTAGAGGGTAAAATAACCTTTCACTTGTTTTCGCAGAAGCAAAAGTTTCTGGGTGGTGTTGTACACACCACATATTAGGCCCTTACAAGTGCAGCACAAGCAGAAATGACACATTTGATTAACAAATGAAAGATAGAAATTGATGATGTAAATTATAGTCAGCTAATATATGTTCAAAAAAATCTTCAATCATCAACCTCCTTTGAAGTCATATTTAAGGGAAGTGATCATGCCAAAGAAAAATCATAGGTGCTATTAAAGAATTGAACGAGTTATTATAAATAGAAAGCAAACACACATTTTTTCTACATTTCCAGTGCACTATCTTTATTAATTACGGAATGCTACTGAGGGTAACTGAAAATCATAATATACAATTGCGTTCTACTAATTTTTTAGCTAACCACATAAATAAAATCAACAAACGATCAATGGAATCTAGCCACAAAAGATATGTACACATGCCACAAGCTTAGGACCTAGAAAGAAACATTATTATAGATCCATAACACCCATATAAAAAAATACCTCTAAACTTTTTAATAAGATATAAAATTGTCTACATATTTTTAAACCATGTTTACAATTTCATCTTATACGGACGAGCACGGCAACACGCGCAATCATGGTCTAGTTTCTCAAATAATTTCGAGTGTCCAACAGAAAGAACTTGGTAAACATAGTGTTGCCGTTCCAGCGTCATACATTGCTTTGTTAAGGGAAATTTATTTTCACGACAATTTTTGGTTGGTTCTTCATTACTTACAAAGGCCTTATGTTGCCCTAGCATATAGGCATCAAGGACAAACCACATTAGAATAACATGATAATATTCAACTGAACCATGATTTCATATTATTGTTCTGTGCACGAGCTGCAAGGCTACACCTTTTATCCTAACCCGTGGAGACTATTCATGATCCATAACACACATGGAAATGAAACAATTCATAAAAAAAGTTTATTTCAGTATGAATGATTAAACTTCTTACTATAGCACCAACAAGGAGTACAAATGGAGGTGTACAAAGATGTGGCTATGGTGGAATGGATCTAAAGTGACAAAGTGTGATGGTCTTGTCCTTTGAAAGTGCATGGTGCCCCATATGTGGTTTTGGTAATTAATCACAATCTCTACGGACTAATGTTTGGTTTTGTCCATACGCAATTCTTGTAGACCACATGTTGGGTACAAGGTAAAAATAATAAGAAAGCAAAGAAGATCAAATGAAGTTTATACTCAATGTGTGATCCAAATAATGTACATGTGAGAGTTGAGCCTATTGCAAGCACATACTAAACAAGAAGATTGAGTGTGCATCAGGTTATCTTCAAGGCATCATCATATTGAACAAATAAGAAATGATACAAGATTGAGAAGTCAAGTTCAAGATGTGCCATCTAGAAGATATCATATGCTTGAAGCTTGTCATCCATTTGGTGATCATGGACATGTGAAGATGCGAAAAAGTGAGGCTTTCACATAGTTAGTATGAGGGAGCATTTTATGAGACTTCACCAAGCTAGTGCATTCAAGAAAGGAGTTCCATATTGAGGCAAGCACTATCTCCATCATCTAACTCAAGTGGAATTTGCGTAAGCCAAAGGTATGAAGTTGATACGATTTTATCTTTTACCCATCTCATGGTGCCAGTTGGGAGATCGGATTATAGTATCGATAGCCGTACAACCAATGGGGGTCTCAAGTGATTAACTTTACCGCTTTGTTCATAGAGATCTTGGCTCATCTTTCTTGGTTGTTACTTGTCTCCTACCCTTCCAAAGTTTTAGAGATTTTGGTGTTCTTCATTGCAAGCTCAAATTCATCAAAAACAAATTTTGTATGAAAAACTTGTTGCGTTTTTTATGTTGGAGGTTTTATCGGCCTATCTTTTCGTAAGAGGTCAAACTTTCATCGTATGGATTTATCATCCTTTGGTTTTATTTGGTTTATGTTTGCATGATGTTCATATCTTCTTATTTTATCTTTCCCATAATCCCAAGTTCATCAAATTTAGAGTTCGGATGAGGAAGTTCCAGCGTTTCCAATTTCTACTTTCCCTTAGCCCGGAGTAGTCTGACGACCTCCCTGAGATCTTTGTACCCTCTCTATTATTTGAAATGTGCCATAGAGTTGTCCGGTTATCATAGACTAAATAGTGGGAGTGGACCGACGCACAACTCAAAAGGTACGACATTCCTATACGAGTATGCAATGATTATATTTTGTGGGGCTTATTTAAGAGGTCCTTTTCCACAATACCCCCATTGTTGACCTTACTAATCTTGATTTATCCCTCTCCCTTCAATGTATCTTGCATCTATTGAGGGAAAAGAGAGAGGAGATATAGATCTATATTTCCACCAATCCATATCTCCTCTTAGCGAGGGAATCCATTGGATCTAGATCTTGGAGAAATATGTTGTTCTCCTCTCATGTTCTTTTTATCTTGTTCCCCGTAGCTTTTGTAGTTTTAGTGAAATTTGGGAGTGAATAAGTTGAGCATTTGTGTTTTTCCATTGCATTTTGTGCCGTGGTCTGAGTTCTCCACAAAGATTCATGAATTTAAAGTCGATGAGCTTATCACTCTCGGTTGCTTGTGCATGGAGCTTGTTCCTCTTGCGTTCTTGAAAACCTAGACGGCTTAGTGACTTGGTGATTCCGTGCAGCTTAATCACAGTGGTGTAAAGCTCGGAGGATTTCTTAGGAGCCTCAAAATTAAGTTGTGGAGATTTCTCCAAGCTTGTATGAGTTTGGTCACCTCCCTCAAGGGTCACCTAGTGGATCATGTTGTGGCATCCCGCAAAACCACTACTAGAAAATCGCGTTGATTTTGTGCATTTCATCATCATGACCGCATGCTCATGTCATCATGCCACATTGCATCTGAGCATTGTCATCATCTTGCATCTACTCGCATAAAACTATTTTCGAAAAGCCTGGTTTTGTTTTCTAAACGCCCTGTCTTTAATTCAAAAGCAAACCGCCTCCGAATATTTTGTTTTGACTAACCACGGTTTGCAAGCGGTCCGTTTAAAATGAATAAAATATTAAATTATTTTAGTGGGGGCGGTCAGGCCGTCGACGGACGACCACCCCATGTTTAAAACGGTCCAACCTAGACTCTTTTCTTACCTGTCTAGTCTACCCACCCAGCCTCCACCTCACCGCCCAATAACCTGCCGCCACCTCACCCTCTCCCTCCCCTCTAACCAACCCCATGCAGCCACCTACCCCCACTCCCTCACCTCCACTCCACCTGGACACACCCTCCCCACACGCACACAGCACACCTGTGGCCCCCTCTCCCTGCCACCGGGCCCCACGCCGCCTGGACCCACCACGACCGCGCCCAACCCGCACCGCGCTGCCCTCTCTCTCCCTCGCGCGCTCCTCTCCTTTCCCCTCATGGCAGCCCGCTGCCCCGCCGCCTCCCTTCTCCGCCCAGGCCTGCCGCCTCGCGTCGCCTCGGTCCCCCACCTCTCCCCGCGGCGACCACCGGCCCCACTGCCTGCCTCCTCCCTCCTCGCCGGAGCTCCCCGCCCCCTCCAGTTCCTCTTCCCCCGCCGCTCCTCTCGGCCTCGCTCCGGCCACGCCCCGCCGTCCTCGCCTCTCCCTCGGCGCCGCCCCCCTCCCGCTCGAACCTCCATCGCCGGCCCCGCCTCACCCCTGCTCGCCTCCGTCCCCGCAAGCTCCTCCGGCGCCTCCATCAAGCCCGTCGAGCCGCCTCGGCCCTCATCCTGCGTCCGGCCCCGCCCCGCCCTCGCCAGCCCTCCTTCCCCTCTCAAGCCGTCGCCGCCAATGAACTCCCCACCTGCCCACACGCTTCCTCCACGACACCTCGCCTCCCTCCGGTCCTCCTCCGCAGTCTCGTCGGCCAGCCGCTGCCCGCCGCTCGCCAAGGCCCGCTCGCCCCCAGGCCGACCCTCCTCGGTGGCCCTCTGGCCGGCGTCGCCCTCGAGCACCGCGGCCTCCTCCTTTCTGTCGTGCTCCTTCATTGCGTCAGCAAGGACGGCTCCGTCGTCCGTCCTGTGGCATATGACCCTGAAGTCACCAAAGGCCACACCGACGCAAGCTCCCCGTGTAATCGTCCAGCTCCGAGGCCCCAAAACGACACCACAAGAACTCCTTCATCGACAAGGTCTTCGCGAAGCTGCCATCTGTTTGGCCAAGATGTTTGACCACGATCGACACCGTGTCAAGTCCGTCATCGACATTGAAGCCCGAACGCTAAGGCCGCCATCGCGGAAAACCAAAGCCCCGACGCCCCGATCCGAAGACCGATTCCGTACCCGGCGCCGCGCCAAGATCTCCGAAAAACCCCGGTACCGGACAAGTTCGCCATCGACCTCGAGAACGCCTACACGGAACGGCAAGATCGCCTCACGGAATCCCAAGCGCGGAACCGACAAGATCTGCCCGACGACAAGAACGACAGCGACCAGGAGAATCCGATGCGCCCCGACACCAAACCAAGTCCGGCTTCCCGGATGCGACAAGATCTACCTCAGATATCCGAGACCAATCCCGTCGAACCCTGAACCCCGAGACCGACCCTGAACCCCGGAACCTCAAGTTCGTCGAGACCCCCCTAATGTGTGAACCCCTTCCCGAAACCCTATTTTATCATATAATACAACTTGTTGCATATTAATTGTTCATCTCGCATGCATTTTGTGTGGTTGGGGACCTTATGCCGATTCACCTTATAATTAAATATGGAGCCCATATGCGGGCAAATCTAGGCTCATATCGGCCTCATTTAAATTTGTGTAGCGAACCGGTGATATATTCTGCCTTGTTAAACAACATTTAAATTTCGGGATAGATAAACAACTCGAACCATATAATTAATTGTCGGAACCCCGGTTCCGCTTAATATTGACCTAATTGCATCGCACCTTTGCCATGTCATGCATCATACATGCATCATGCCCGATCTTTTGCCGTAGTATTAAATATTGCATCCGGTGTTTATTCTAGTGTTTTGCTTCTACGCGGATAAGGCCGTTGAGTTGATGTGAGCTTCGCCCCGATCTTCGGTTGAACCCTTCGACAATGTTTTCAGGCGAGCATCTCCCCCTTTCTACCTATCTTACTTTTATAGTATTTATTCCCCCCTGTTGATCTATTGCTATCTGGGTTGCGATGCTCTAGTTTTCGTACCCGTGTTTTCCTTGCAGCCTTATATTGCCTTGGACACACCCTATTACCTGTTGTTTGGTAGATAGTTGGACTCGCGCGTCGTGGTCGCTTGCTCAAGTGTTGTTGCGTGTTGTCAAGTGTAACACCCTCAGAATCGGACCTATGCAAGTTTTAGCGAAACCCGCCTAACCCGCATAGAAACGATTCAAAGGTGCCCACCAGGCACTTTCGTGCGGGTGGAAAACGAAGTAATAACATTACACAACAGTCCTCGATGGGACCCACAGAACGGATATATACATCAGCGACTCAAAGAGTCAAGAATACAGATATAATATACAAAGGTCCAAATCACCTTGAAATCGATAGAGCGTCCGACTACGGACAAGATGCAAATGGGGCTAAGAGCCCTGAAGAATAACCAATGGCGTCCATAACCACCTGTGCCAAGCGGAAGGGTAACCACCTTAACGACGTCGATCTCAAAACCTGCTTAAACAAAGGGTGCCGACAAAGGGCAAAGGGAAAAGAAGGAGCGTCGATCGAGGCCAAGATGCAGCGAGGCTAGAATTCGGCGGTCCTCGCCTACATAGGTATGGTGGACTGAAGCGGCAGCGGCAGCATGCACTAAGCAACCTATAGAGACTCGATACAACTGGCGACTATCAGAGAGGGGGTAAGAAAGACCTATTCGGATCCAACATGACGCTATCATCAAACAAACCCTTCCTGGCGTTTCCCCCCTCGAGACCAAACGAGTAAGTCAACCGAGGAACTCACACAGTTGGCAGTTTTACTTATTCAGTTATAGTTGCGGCACTTTACTAGTCAGGTTTAGATAATCATCCTGATAAAGTAAGCAGTGGGCACTTTTAGTTAACCATTCCGTTATAGTTACAACACTTACTACTCAGATACAATTAACATGAGATAACCCAAAAACCCAGCAGTTGTTGGTACTTTTATTCAGCCATTCCGTTGTAGTTGCAATACTTACTAGTCAGGTACAATGGTCGCAAGCGACACTCCAAACAAGCAATTGTGGGCAGTATTAATTAGCCATTCCATTATAGTGAAGCTGATTACTAGTCATTATAAAGTCAAATTTATAGCAATAAACTTTAGTTATGCTTGTCTATGATCGAGATACTGTGCTCCAAGTCGTCCATATCCGCGGACACGGCTTTCAGAAAGTTTTACCGGCGGGTGCACCAATAGCAACACACGCTCGATCAACCTCGGAAAAACCAAATCAAAACCCAACGAGGCTTTCACGACTGAACAATCACAGGATTCAGAAATATTTCAGGGGGCCACCCCTTGGAGTACACCCGCAACGAAGCTAGCTGACTCCAAAACGGACTCAAGGTTTGTGGGGCCGGTACATGGCGGGAACCCAAAACTGGGCTTGTCGATACAGCGTAACGGGTCACAATTCCTAAATGCAAAGGTGCTATCTGTCGCACAATTTAAATACATAAGTAGCATGGCATAAGTACAGGATAGTAAATAAAACCTCAAACTAGTTTGTGGCCCCAAGAAATAAGACTGAATCAAGCTCTGGCTCGGGGGGGTCCCATATACCTCCCGGATGTGGATAGCGCGATAAATCAAGGAACAGGTATCAAGTACTCGGGGTCCTACGGGACACAAGTGGGCGTTCGGAAACCAAATATTATCTATCACCCACCGATGCCTCTGCTTAATTCAATTTTAGTTATTAAATAGGAATTAAAGTGAACGATAAGTAAAACTATGATCATCTCCGACATCAACGTGCGGCAATTCATCAACAACTGTGGCACTTGACAACACGCATAGCGACACTTGAGCAAGCGACTATGACGCTGCAAGTCCAACTATCTACCATACAACAGGTAATAGGATGTGTCCAAGGCAATATAAGGCTGCGGGGATATCACGAATGCGAAACTAGAGCATCGCAACACAGATAGCAATAGATCAACAGGAGGGGAATAAATACTATAAAAGTAAGATAGGTAGAAAGGGGGAGATGCTCGCCTGAAAACATGTCGAAGGATCAACCGAGGATCGGGTCGAAGCTCACATCAACTCAACGGCCTTATCCGCGAAGAAGCAAAACACTAGAAGAAACACCGGATGCAATATTTAATACAACGACAGAAGATCGGCATGATGCATGTATGATGTATGACATGGCAAAGGTGCGGTGCAATTAGGTCATATTAAGTGGAACCGGGGTCCCGACAATTAATTAGATGGTTCAAGTTGTCTAGCTACCCCGCAATTTAAATGTTGTATTAACATGGCCAAGATATAGTACCGGTTCGCTACATCAATTTAAATGAGGCCAATATGAGACTAGATTTGCCCGCATATGGGCCCCATATTTAATTATATGGTGAATCGGCATAAGGCCCCCAAACCACATGACAAGATGCAGGCAAGTATGACAATTTAATATGCAATAGGTTTTATTTTATTTATAAAATAAGGCTCGAGAAAAGGGGTCACACATTAGGGCTCGGCAGATCTTGGTGTTCCAGGGGTTCGGGTCGGGTCTCAGGGTCCAGGGTCCACGGTTCGACGGGGTTCGGTTCGACGGAAGCGTTCTCGGACTCCGGGGTCGTTCTCGGATAGCGGAGTAGATCTCGGCGCATCCGTGGTCTTCGGGTCATGTCGACGGTCATGGCGTCTCACGCGGAGATCTTGGCGTTCAGGAGGAGTACTTGATCTGGCGTCGGGGCATCGGACTCGCCCTGGTTGCTGTCGTTCTTGTTGTCGATGGCGAACTTGAGTGGATCGGTACCGGGGTTCTAGAGTCCGTGAAGTAGATCTTGTCGCGCGATGTCCGGGGTAGACGGGCTTGGCGTTTTCGCATCGGCGATCTTGGCGTCCGGGTTCTCGGCGAGAACGTTCTTCGGACTCCGGGAAGGAGCACTTGGCGTTGCCGAGCGGAAGTTCATGTCGCAACCGTGTCGACGACCTTGGCGTTCAGGTGGAAGTGCTTGTAGTTCTTGTGGCGATCTTGGCGTTCTACCGGTTCGGGTTTCTGCGTCCGAGGAAAATGCTTGGTGCTCGTCGTCCTTCGGTATCCATGAGGTAGTTCCAGGAGTTCCGAGATGGAGTTCTTGTCGAAGGGTGTAGACCGAAGATCTTGGCGGTGGTCATGGTTGCTTGTCAGCGAGGAGACATTGTCGCACCCAAACTTGCATCGGTTAATCTTCCGAAGATCATGGCGTTTTCCCAAAACAGGACTCGTCTTGGACTTTGACCGCGATATCTTCATAATACCACCACATCAACATAACTCGGGAAGACCCCTGGCGGTGGTCGATGCTTGAGCGGTGGAGCGCTTGGTGTGGTTCCCGACAGCGAGGTCGGCAACAAGATGGCGGCAGGGGATCACGGGCTCACAGGGTGTAGGAGGTAGGCGGTGGCTTCACGGGCAGAGGAAGGAGGGGCCAGAGCATGCTGGGCCGGCTCGACGGTGGAGGGCCGCGCGCGCCGGTGACGAGGCGACGGGAGGCTGCGGCGGACGGAGAGCTCGCGAGGCGGAGGAGAACGGCGGCGGAGGCAGCCGGCGAGGTGGCGGAGGCGGACAGCGGGCGAGGCGGCTCAGGCCGTCAGCGCGGGGACGCGAGGTGGAGGGCGGGGCAGCGAGGCGGCGGGCTCTGGCGCGAGGCGAGTGGGCGGAGCAGCGGGCGAGGCTCTGGCAGCGGGGCTGGCCTGCGGGCAAGTGTATCAGGTGGAGGAGGGGCGAGCTCGGGGTGAGCTCTGGTGGCGGGAAGGAGGTGAGGCGGAGGGCGGGCGAGGCGAGGGCTCATGGAAGGCTGGGTCGGGCCTTGCCCAGCCGGAGGGAGCTAAGCGGGAGGAGGACGAAGGAGGTGGGGAGGCGTGCGGTTGAGCGGGTGGGGTCGCAGGCGCGGGTCCCGAGGGAGCTTGTCGGTGGGGGGAAAAGTGTGTGTGGTGTTGTGTGGCTGTGTGCTGTTGTGTGGTGGGTGTGTGGTGTGGGGTGACGTGGCAACGTGTGAGTGGTGGGGAGTTTGGGGAGGGTGAGGTGGCAGGAGGGGGTTGGTTGGGATGAGGTGGAGGGGGTGTGGGTAGGTTAGACTGGGTAGCTTTAGGATTTAGGTGTACCGGTTGGTTGGACCGATTTAAATTTCTGGGGGTGGTCGTTCGGGTCGGGTCGGCCCGTTCGACTGCCCCCACTAAAAATAATTTAACATTTCATTTAATTTGCAATACATTTTTGTAACTAGTTTTTAGGCAAACAAAATATCCGGACGCAGCCGGGGGTTTAATTTGAAATAGGAGGAGGGCTAGTTTCGGAAAACCATAGGCTTTCGCAACGTAGTTTCAGGTAAAATTAATATGCATGATGATGTAATGATGATGCAATGCACAAAAACAACGCGATTTTCTAGTAGTGGTTTTTGCGGGATGCCACATCAAGTGCCATAGTTGTTGGAGTAATGCCGCATGTTTGATGTTGGAGAATGATCATGGCTTTACTTACCGTTCACCTTAATTACTGTTTAACAACTAAAATTGAAGTAAGTAAGCAGAGGCATCGGTGGGTGATAGATAATATTTGGTTTCCGAACGCCCACTTGTGTCTCGTAGGACCCCGAGTACTTGATACCTGTTCCTGGATTTATCGCGCTATCCACATCCGGGAGGATTATGGGACCCCCCTGAGCCAGAGCTTGATTCAGTCTTATTTCTTGGGGCCACAAACTAGTTTGAGGTTTTATTTACTATCCTGTACTTATGCCATGCTACTACTGTATTTACGATTGTGCGACAGATAGCACCTGTACTGTTTAGGATCGGGACACGATTCCGCGGTGTCGACAAGCCCAGTTTTGGGTTCCCAGTCGTTCACAGCCGTCTACCCAAACCTTGAGTCCGTCTCGGAGCTAGCTTACTTCGTTGCGGGTAAGACTTCAAGGGGTGGCCCCCTGAAATATTTCTGAATCCTGTGATTGCTTTGTCGTGAAAGCCTCGTTGGGTTTTGATTTGGTTTTTCCGAGGTTGATCGAGCGTGTGTTGCTATTGGTGCACCCCGGCCGGGTAAAACTTTCTGAAAGCCGTGTCCACGGTTATGGACGACTTGGAGCACAGTATCTCGATCATAGACAAGCATAACTAAAGTAGTGCTATAAATTTGACTTTATAATGACTAGTAATCAGCTTCACTATAATGGAATGGCTAAATAATACTGCCCACAATTGCTTGTTTGGTTTGTCGCTTGCGACAATTGTACCTGACTAGTAAATATTGCAACTACAACGGAATGGCTAAATAAAAGTACCAACAACTGCTGGGTTTTGGATTTATCTCATGCTACTTGTATCTGATTAGTAATTGATGCAACTATAACGGAATGGTTAACTAAAAGTGCCCACTGCTTATTTTATCAGGATGATTATCTACACCTGACTAGTAATTGCTGCAACGATAACTGAATAAATAAAACTGCCAACGGTGTGAGTTCCTCGGTTGACTTCCTCGTTTGGTCTCGAGGGGGAAACACCAGGATGGGTTTGTTTGATGGTAGCATCATGTTGGTTCAGCATAGGTCTTTCTTATCCCTCTCTGAATGCCGTCAGTTGTATCGAGTCTCTATAGGTTGTTTAGTGCATGCCGCCGCTGCCGCTTCAGTCCACCATACCTTTGTAGGCGAGGACCGCCGAATTCTAGTCTCGCCGTGTACTGGCCTCAAGATCTTGACTCCTCTTTTTCCTTTGCTATTTGTCGGCACCCTTTTGTTTAAGCAGGTTTTGAGATCGACGTCGTTAGCGTGGTTACCCTTCCGCTTGGCACAGGCAGGGTTATGGACGCTATTGGTTATTCTTGAGGCTCTTAGCCCCATTTGCATCTTGTCCGTAGTCGGACGCTATATCGCGATTCAAGATGATTTGGATCTTTGTACATTATATCGTATTCTTGACTCATGGAGTCGTGTTGTATATATATCTTACGTGGATCCCATCGAGGACTGTTGTGTAATGTTATTACTTCGTTTTCCACCCGCACGAAAGTGCCTGGTGGGCACCTTTGAATCGTTTCTATGCGGGTTTGGCGGGTTTCGCTAAAACTTGCATAGGTCCGATTCTGAGGGTGTTAAAGAGTGGTATCAGAGCCCAGCAGTTACGATACCCCACAAGTCCAGCCTGTAGGATAACCTAGCTAACGACCGAAGTAGAGTGTCAAAACTATTTTTGCAAAATCGGTTGGATAGTTCTGATTAGGTCTGATTTTACTCCTTACCCCTCTGCTATTCGCCTCTTACCTCTACGCGTTTTGAATCCGCTCTTTTCTCTTTCTTCGAGTCCAGGAATTCTCGTGGTTGGGTTTCTGTCGTACCTTCAGGGTTTCGCTTCCTCCTCTGATAACGGTGTTCTACCATCCGGTGTTCATGCTGCTTGAGGAATCCGTCTGCTGTGGTACCATTCTTTGTTCCTTGTTTGTGCCTTCCGGTGTTTTCCGACGCGACGTCATCCTCTACGCGCATCCGATGCGAGTCGCATCACTTCTTTGTTCGAACCTCGATTGTCGAGATCTTGATGCGATTCCGAGAATAGTTGCACGCTTTTCCACTGATTGTGCGGAGTAATAGTTTGGGTGCGTGATGGATTGGCCCCCATGCCGACTACCCCTTCTATTCGCTTTTGTACATTGAAGTGGACGAGAATGCATCGGTTCCCTCTTTCCATCGAAGCTAGAGGTGGCTTTATTTGTGGATAACTCTACCTTCGTCCTTTTGTTTCCGGAGTGTTTCCTCGACGATCACGGACAACGACCTCTTGTTAGTGGTGTCGCGAGGATCTACACGAAGCGAGAAGACGCAGATCGCCGACCTTCCTTCCGGTACCATGAGGCGGATCTCGAGGGCGAGATCCATTGTTAGTGGTGTCGAATTGTGGCATCCCGCAAAACCACTACTAGAAAATCGCGTTGATTTTGTGCATTTCATCATCATGACCGCATGCTCATGTCATCATGCCACATTGCATCTGAGCATTGTCATCATCTTGCATCTACTCACATAAAACTATTTTCGAAAAGCCTGGTTTTGTTTTCTAAACGCCCTGTCTTTAATTCAAAACGCAAAACCGGGCCTCCGGAATATTTTGTTTTGACTAACCACGGTTTGCAAACGGTCCGTTTAAAATGAATAAAATATTAAATTATTTTAGTGGGGGCATTCGAACGGGCCAAATCGACCCGGACGACCACCCCCATGTTTAAAACGGTCCAACCTAGACTCTTTTCTTACCCTGTCCTAGTCTACCCACCCAGCCTCCACCTCACCCCGCCCAATAACCTGCCGCCACCTCACCCTCTCCCTCCCCTCTAACCAACCCCATGCAGCCACCTACCCCCCACTCCCTCACCTCCACTCCACCTGAACACACCCTCCCCACCCACACACGCACGCAGCACACAAGCACACCCACGCTGTGCCCCCTCTCTCGCCACTGGGCCCCGCCACTGGACCCACCACGACCGCGCCCAACCCGCACCGCGCTGCCCTCTCTCTCCCTCGCGCGCTCCTCTCCTTTCCCCCCCGCAGCAGCGCCTCCGCCCACCGGTCGCTGCTCGCGCTCGCCCTCCTTCTCCGCCGCCCCGAGCCCCCCGCGCCACCTCGCGTCGCCTCGGTCCCCCACCTCTCCCCGCGGCGACCACCGGCCCCACTGCATGCCTCCTCCCCCCTCGCCGGAGCTCCCGCCCCTCGTTCCTCTTCCGCCGCTCCCGGCCTCGCTCCCGGCCGCCCGCCGTCCTCGCCTCTCCCGGCGCCCGCCTCTAACCTCCATCGCTGCCCCGCCCCTCCCTGCGCCTCCGTCCCATAAGCTCCTCCGGCGCCCCCATCAAGCCCGTCGAGCCGCCTCGGCCCCTCTGCCAGCGTCCCGCCCGCCCTCGTCGGCCCTCCCTTCTCCTCCTCTCAAGCCGTCGTCGCCGCCAACTCCACCCTTGCCCGCACGCTTCCTCCACGACACTCGCCTCCCTCGGTCCTCCTCCGCGCAGTCTCGTCGGCCCGGCTGCCCGCGCCAAGGCCCGCTGCCCCAGCGCGACCCCCTCCTCGGTGGCCCTCGGCGGCGTCGCCCTCGAGCACCCCGCGACCTCCCTCCTTTCCTGTCGTGCTCCTTCGCTGGTGCGTCAGCAAGGACGGCTCCGTCGTCCGTCCTGTGGCATATGACCCTGAAGTCACCAAAGGCCACACCGACGCAAGCTCCCCGTGTAATCGTCCAGCTCCGAGGCCCCAAACGACACCACAAGAACTCCTTCATCGACAAGGTCTTCACGAAGCCGCCATCTGTTTGGCCAAGATGTTTGACCACGATCAACGCCGTGTCAAGTCCGTCATCGACATTGAAGCCCGAACGCTAAGGCCGCCATCGCGGAAAACCAAAGCCCCGACGCCCCGATCCGAAGACCGATTCCGTACCTGGCGCCGCGCCAAGATCTCCGAAAAACCCCGGTACCGGACAAGTTCGCCATCGACCTCGAGAACGCCTACACGGAACGGCAAGATTGCCTCACGGAATCCGAAGCGCGGAACCGACAAGATCTGCCCGACGACAAGAACGACAGCGACCAGGAGAATCCGATGCGCCCCGACACCAAACCAAGTCCGGCTTCCCGGATGCGACAAGATCTACCTCAGATATCCGAGACCAATCCCGTCGAACCCTGAACCCCGAGACCGACCCCGAACCCCGGAACCTCAAGTTCGTCGAGACCCCCCTAATGTGTGAACCCCTTCCCGAAACCCTATTTTATCATATAATACAACTTGTTGCATATTAATTGTTCATCTCGCATGCATTTTGTGTGGTTGGGGACCTTATGCCGATTCACCTTATAATTAAATATGGAGCCCATATGCGGGCAAATCTAGTCTCATATCGGCCTCATTTAAATTTTTGTAGCGAACCGGTGATATATTCTGCCTTGTTAAACAACATTTAAATTTCGGGGTAGATAAACAACTCGAACCATATAATTAATTGTCGGAACCCCGGTTTCGCTTAATATTGACCTAATTGCATCGCACCTTTGCCATGTCATGCATCATACATGCATCATGCCCGATCTTTTGCCGTAGTATTAAATATTGCATCCGGTGTTTATTCTAGTGTTTTGCTTCTTCGCGGATAAGGCCGTTGAGTTGATGTGAGCTTCGCCCCGATCTTCGGTTGAACCCTTCGACAATGTTTTCAGGCGAGCATCTCCCCCTTTCTACCTATCTTACTTTTATAGTATTTATTCCCCCCTGTTGATCTATTGCTATATGGGTTGCGATGCTCTAGTTTTCGTACCCGTGTTTTCCTTGCAGCCTTATATTGCCTTGGACACACCCTATTACCTGTTGTTTGGTAGATAGTTGGACTCGCGCGTCGTGGTCGCTTGCTCAAGTGTTGTTGCGTGTTGTCAAGTGCCATAGTTGTTGGAGTAATGCCGCATGTTTGATGTTGGAGAATGATCATGGCTTTACTTACCGTTCACCTTAATTACTGTTTAACAACTAAAATTGAAGTAAGTAAGCAGAGGCATCGGTGGGTGATAGATAATATTTGGTTTCCGAACGCCCACTTGTGTCCCGTAGGACCCCGAGTACTTGATACATGTTCCTGGATTTATCGCGCTATCCACATCCGGGAGGATTATGGGACCCCCACGAGCGTGGCTTGATTCATCTTATTTCTTGGGGCCACAAACTAGTTTGAGGTTTTATTTACTATCCTGTACTTATGCCATGCTACTACTGTATTTACGATTGTGCGATGATAGCTTTGTCTGCTTAGGATCGGGACACGATTCAGTGTCGACAAGCCCGCTTTTGGGTTCCCAGTCATTCAGGCGTCACCCAAACCTTGAGTCCGTCTCGGAGCTAGCTTACTTCTGGTAAGACTTCAAGGGTGGCCCTGAAATATTTCTGAATCCTGTGATTG
The DNA here is from genome assembly GCA_030063025.1 of Avena longiglumis. Taxonomy (NCBI): domain Eukaryota; kingdom Viridiplantae; phylum Streptophyta; class Magnoliopsida; order Poales; family Poaceae; genus Avena; species Avena longiglumis. The sequence goes on from CP125974.1 coordinate 142,377,393, forward strand.
CTTTGTCATGAAAGCCTCGTTGGGTTTTGTTTTGGTTTTCGAGGTTGATCGGCGTGTGTTGCTATTGGTGCACCCGGCCGGGTAAAACTTTCTCAAAGCCGTGTCATGGTTATGGACGACTTGGAGCACAAGATCTCGATCATAGACAAGCATAACTAAAGTAGTGCTATAAATTTGACTTTATAATGACTAGTAATCAGCTTCACTATAATGGAATGGCTAAATAATACGCCACAATTGCTTGTTTGGTTTGTCGCTTGCGACAATTGTACTGACTAGTAAATATTGCAACTTCTAACGGAATGGCTAAATAAAAGTACCAACAACTGCTGGGTTTTGGATTTATCTCATGCTACTTGTATCGATTAGTAATTGATGCAACTATAACGGAATGGTTAACTAAAAGTGCCCATCGCTTATTTTATCGTGATGATTATCTACACCTGACTAGTAATTGCTGCAACGATAACTGAATAAATAAAACTGCCAACGGTGTGAGTTCCTCGGTTGACTTCCTCGTTTGGTCTCGAGGGGGAAACACCAGGATGGGTTTGTTTGATGGTAGCATCATGTTGGTTCCGCATAGGTCTTTCTTATCCCTCTCTGAATGCTGTCAGTTGTATCGAGTCTCTATAGGTTGTTTAGTGCATGCCGCCGCTGCCGCTTCAGTCCACCATACCTTTGTAGGCGAGGACCGCCGAATTCTAGTCTCGCCGTGGCCTCAGTACTGACGCTCCTCTTTTTCCTTTGCTATTTGTCGGCACCCCTTTTGTTTAAGCAGGTTTTGAGATCGACGTCGTTAGCAGGGTTACCCTTCCGGCTTGGCCTGGGCAGGGTTATGGACGCCATTGGTTATTCTTCAGGGCTCTTAGCCCCATTTGCATCTTGTCCGTAGTCGGACGCTATATCAGTTTCAAGGTGATTTGGATCTTTGTACATTATATCTGTATTCTTGACTCATGGAGTCGTGTTGTGTATATATCTGTTCTGTGGATCCCATCGAGGACTGTTGTGTAATGTTATTACTTCGTTTTCCACCCGCACGAAAGTGCCTGGTGGGCACCTTTGAATCGTTTCTATGCGGGTTTGGCGGGTTTCGCTAAAACTTGCATAGGTCCGATTCTGAGGGTGTTACACATGTCATCTTGCATTGTGATATAGCACAAGGAGAATACATTGAGACATCGCGGTGCTTGGGGTGCTTTGGAGTCCACACCGCTCTAGTGGAGACAATCTTCCATTGGGAAGTGAAATATGGATACATCATCGTCTCTACATGACTCAATTACCTCTATATCCGAGCTCCTTTACTTATGCATTTACATTGTGACAACCTTCGTGCTTCTATATCTTGCTATCAAGTTGCTATTACCTTGTTTAGCATAAGTTGTTGATGCACATAGTTGATCTAGTATATTAAGTTTTCTTGCTTGATAAATTAAATGATAGTTTTATTTTCGCATTTGTTCAAGCCAAACCATACAATTTTTAAATCACATATCCACCTTCCTCTAGGTGACATCCGCGTCCTTCTATTTGTGTTCTTTCATTGCAAAATGGTGTCTCTCTCTTATTTTTCCATGTTGCTTTGACAAATGTTCTTTTGTTCAATAAGACAATTCTGACGCCTCTATACGAGCAGAAACACTAGTAACAATGTCCATCTTCTTTTTAGTTGCATTGATGGGGACATGCCACATAGGTGTAACACCCTCAGAATCGGACCTATGCAAGTTTGGGCAAAATTCACCAAACCCGCATAGAAACGATTCAAAGGTGCCCACCAGGCACTTTCGTGCGGGTGGAATACGAAGTAATAACATTACACAACAGTCCTCGATGGGACCCACAGAACAGATATATATAACAGCGACTCAAAGAGTCAAGAATACAGATATAATATACAAGATCCAAATCACCTTGAAAACGGTAGAGCGTCCGACTACGGACAAGAAGCAAATGGGGCTAAGAGCCCTGAAGAATAACCAATGGCGTCCATAACCCTGCCTGTGCCAAGCGGAAGGGTAACCCCGCTAACGACGCCGATCTCAAACCTGCTTAAACAAAAAGGGTGCCACAAAGGGGCAAAGGAAAAAGAAGGAGCTGCGATCGAGGCCAAGACACGGCGAGGCTAGAATTCGCGGTCCTCGCCACATAGGTATGGTGGATCGAGCGGCAGCAAAGATGCACTAAATAACCTATAGAGACTCGATACAACTGGCGGTTATCGAGAGAGGGTAAGAATGACCTAACGGATCCAACTCGAGGCTAGCACCAAACAAACCCATCGATGTTTCCTCGAGACCAAACGAGGAAGTCAACCGAGGAACTCACACAATTGGCGTTTACTTATTCGCTATAGTTATGCGGCACTTTACTAGTCAGTTTAGATAATCGCCCCGATAAAGTAAGCATGGGCACTTTTAATTCACCATTCGTTATAGTTGCAACAATTACTAATCGTGCATGATAGCATGAGATAAACCCAAAACCCAAAGGTTGTTGGTACTTTTATTCACCAATTCGTAGAAGTTGCAATACTTACTAGTCGATACATTTGTCGCGACAACCAACAAGCAATGGTGGGCAGGATTAATTAGCCATTCCATTATAGTAGAGCTAATTACTAGTCATTATAAGTCAAATTTATAGCAAGAACTTTAGTTATGCTTGTCTATGATCAAGAAACTGTGCTCCAAGTCGCCCATATCCGCGGACACGGCTTTCGAAAGTTTTAACCCGCCGGTGCACCAATAGCAACACACGCCGATCAACCTCGAAAACAAAAAAAAAAACCACGAGGAGGCTTTCACGAAATTCAACTGATTCAGAAATATTTCAGGGGCCACCTTTGAGTAGAACAACGAACCGGAGTAGACCTAGACGGCCTCAAGGTTTGGGTGACGGTCAGGAACGATCGGGAACCCGAAAGTGTGGCTGGGCTTGTCGACACCGCGAAACGTGTCCCACTCCTAACAAAGATAAAGCAGTGCACTGCACAATCGTAAATAAAGCGGTAAAGCATGGCATAAGTACAGATCGTAAATAAAACCTCAAACTAGTTTGTGGCCCCAAGAAATAAGAATGAATCAAGCTCGCTCGTGGGGTCCCATATACCTCCGGATGTGGATAGCGCGCAAATCAAGGAACAGGTATCAAGTACTGGGTCTTACGGGACACAAGTGGGCGTCGAAACAAATATTATCTATCACCGATGCCTCCGCTTATTCAATTTTAGTTGTTAAGCGTAGTAAAGTGATGATAAGTAAAACTAGATTCATCTCCAACATCAACATGCGGCAATACATCAAAGAATCGTGGCATTTGACAACACGCAACATTACTTGAGCAAGCTTACTACGACGCTGAAGTCCAACTATCTACCGCATACAATGTAATAGGATGTCCAAGGCAATAGAGGGCTGCAGGGAAATATCACAGGTACGGAAACTAAAGCATCGCAACACAGATAGCAATAGATCAACAAGAGGGAAATAAAGACTATAAAAGTAAGATAGGTAGAAAGGGGGAGATGCTCGCCTGAAAACATTGTCGAAAGGTTCCACCGAAGATCGGGCAAAGCTCACATCAACTCAACGGCCTTATCCGCGAAGAAGCAAAACACTAGAAGAAACACCGGATGCAACATTTAATACACGGCAGAAGATCGGCATGATGCATGCATGATGTATGGCATGGCAAAGGTGCGGTGCAATTAGGTCAGATTAAGTGGAACCGGGGTCCCGACAATTAATGAGTAGGTTCAAGTTGTTTAAACCCCCGCATATTAAATGTTGTTTAGCAGGCAAACGATAGTACCGGTTCGCTACACAAGTTTAAATGAGGCCAATATGAGACTAGATTTGCCCGCATATGGGCCCCATATTTAATTATTAGGTGAATCGGCATAAGGCCCCAAACCACATGGATGTATGCGAGATGAACAATTAAATATATGCGATCAAGTTGTTATTATGCATTTATAAAATAGGGTTTGCGGGAAGGGTTCACATTAGGGTTCTCGACGATCTTGGGGTTCCGGTTCGGTCGGTCTCGGGTCCGTGGTTCGACGGATCGAGGTTCGGGATCGGCGGAAGCGTTCGGATATCGGGTAGGTCTTGGCGTTAGAAGCCGGACTTGGTGTTTCGGGTCGCCTCGATTTCGCTCGTCGGTGCAGTTCTTGGCGAGCATCGGGTCCGGACTTCGCCCGAACGGGTCTTCGTGGTCTCGACAACTTCGATTCTCTGTGGCGACCTTGGTACTGATGTCCGTGAAGTAGTACTTGTCGCCTATCGCCTTCGGGTTCGCTCCATTCGGTCCTTGTCGAGTACTTGTCGTCCCCGAAGGAGGGCTTGCGTCTAGGGTCTCGGCGATCTTGGCGATCGAGAGGTCGAGGAATCGGTCGGTCTTCGGATTCCGAGGGAGATCATGGCGTCGGGGTTTCCGTGATGAAGCTCTTGTCGAGGGTTGGCGCCGAAGGTCGTTGCGAGCTCGGGTTGCCTCGAACGGTCATAGGAACGCCATCGATTCCCCAAAGGCGCACGCGTACACGAGCACACGATACACGAGCACACGCATACACGAGCACACACATACACGAGCACACGTGCGGCGGGCCCTGTGGCCACGGTGGCGGGCGGCCAGCGAGGCGGAGCAGGCCGCCGCACGGAGACGGAGTCCGGAGGTGGACGCCGGGGCGGACGGGTGCTCGGCGACGAGGTCGACGGACGCGGCGAGGGGGCAGCGGGATCTGGCCGGGCGAGCTAGGCGGGTAGGTGCACGGTGAGGGACGGCTCGCGCGGGCGGGACGATTCTGCGGGCGTGGAGCGGAGGAGGGGTCGTCGCGGTGGCGGCGTTGGCGAGGGTGGACCGGACTTGGCGGTGGCGGCGGAGGGCCATGGAGCGGAGGTCGGCGACGCGGGCGCTGGGCGACGGCCGCGGCGGTCGGCCGGCGGCGAGAGAAGGCGGACGCCGCTGGGGCGGCCGAGGAGGCGGAGAGGCCCTGGCGGCGGCGGGCGCGCAGGCTGGAGCGCTGGGTCGGCATGGCGAGGTGGCCTCCAGTGACGGGTCTTGTCGGTGGTCGAGAGGGTGGAGGCGCTTGGGGGCTGGGGCTCGCGGAGGGAGGTTGGCGGGGTGCGGTGGCGTGGCCAACGGGAGGAGAGAGGCGGCTGGTCGGTGGGAGGGCGGCTACAAGGGAGAGGCTGCGCGCGAGCCAAGGGAGAGAAAGGGAGGGGAGAAGAGAAACAGGAGACTTGGTGGGGGTGGTGGGTCCCGCTGGGAGGGCCCAGGTGGCAGAGGAGGGGATCGGTGTGGCCGGGGTAGTGGGGGGGTTCGGTACTGTGTGAGGCGCGTGAGTTGTGTGTGTGGGCAGGGAAGGAGAGAGAGGGGGGGGGGGGGGGGGGGGGCCATGTGGCGGTTTGGGGTAGGCTAGGGAGGGAAAAAAGATGAGGTGGCAGCGTGTGGTTGGACAGGGTGAGGTGGAGGGGAGGGCTGGGTAGACTAGTGGGTGAGTTTAGGATTAGATGGGGCAGGTGGTGGACCGATTTACAATATGGGCTATCGTTGGTCGGGTTGGCCTGCTCGACTGCCCTACAAAAATAATTATAAATTTTATTTATTTTAATTAGAACATTTGCAAACCGATAGCAACAAAATAAAATACTCCGGAGCCCCGGGGTTTGGCGTTTGAATAAAAGATGGGGCGTTTGGAAAACAAATCGGGGTTTTTCGAAAATAGTTTTGGCAAGCAATGCACGATGATGACGATGCAATGCACAAATTCAACGCGATTTTCTAGTAGTGGTTTTGCGGGATGCCACAATTCGACACCACTAACAATGGATCTCGCCCTCGAGATCCGCCTCATGGTACCGGAAGGAAGGTCGGCGATCTGCGTCTTCTCGCTTCGTGTAGATCTTTGCGACACCACTAACGAGGGGTCGCTGTCCGTGATCGTCGGGAGAACACTCCGGAAACAAAGGACGAAGTTGAAGGTAAGGCCACCTCTAACTTCCATGGATAGAGTAAAACTGGATCCATCGCCCGATGTACAAGAGCGAATGATAAGAGTAGTGGTATGGTAGCTACTCCATCCCGCACTCGAACCATTACTCTGCACACAAATAGGCGGATTTCTGCAACCAACTCTCGGAATCAGACTGAAGATCTCGACAGGCGAGGTTCGGAACAACGGAGTGATGCAGACTCTGCATCGGATCTGGCGTAGAGGATGTCGTCGCGTCGGAAAACACCGGAGGCACAAACAAGGAACAAAGAATGGTACCACCGTAGACGGATTCATCAGGCAGCTGGAACACCGGATGGCAGAACACCGTTATCGGCAGAGGAAGCGAAACCCTGAAGGTACGACGGATACCCAACCACGAGAAATCCTGGACTCGAAGAAAAGGTAAGAGAGCAGATTCAAAACACGTCGAGATGAGAGGGGATCAGCAGAGGGGTAAGGAGTAAAATCAGACCTAACCAGAACTATCCAACCGATTTTCAAAAATAGTTTTGACACTCTACTTCGGCCGTTAGCTAGGTTATCCTACAGGCTGGACTTGTGGGGTATCGCAACCGCGGGCTCGATACCACTCAGAACACCCTCAGAATCGGACCTATGCAAGTTTGGGCAAAATTCACCCAACCCGCATAGAAACGATTCAAAGGTGCACCAGCACTTTCGCGGGTGGAATACGAAGTAATAACATTACACAACAGTCCTCGATGGGACCCAGCAGATATATATAACAACGACTCCAAGGGTCAAGAATACAGATATAATATACAAGATCCAAATCACCTTGAAAACAGTAGAGCGTCCGACTACGGACAAGAAGCAAATGGGGCTAAGAGCCCTGAAGAATAACCAATGGCGTCCATAACCCTGCCCAGGCCAAGCGGAAGGGTAACCACCGCTAACGACGCCGATCTCAAAACCTGCTTAAACAAAAGGGTGCCGACAAAGGGCAAAGGAAAAGAAGGCGTCAAGATCGAGGCCAAGACACGCGAGGCTAGAATTCGGTCCTCGCCTACATAGGTATGGTGGATCGAAAGGCAGCAACAAAGATGCACTAAATAACCTATAGAGACTCGATACAATGGCGGTTATCGAGAGGGTAAGAATGACCTAACGGATCCAACCCGAGGCTAGCACCAAACAAACCCATCCCGATGTTTCCTCGAGACCAAACGAGGAAGTCAACCGAGGAACTCACACAGCTTGGCGTTTACTTATTCGATTATTGCGGCACTTTACTAGTCGTTTAGATAATCGTCTGATAAAGTAAGCGATGGGCACTTTAATTCACCATTCCGTTATAGTTGCAACAATTACTAATCGTGCATGAGATAGCATGAGATAAACCCAAAACCCAAAGAGTTGTTGGTACTTTTATTCAGCCAATTCGCTAGTTGCAATACTTACTAGTCGATACATTTGTGTCGCGTTTACAACCAACAAGCAATGGTGGGCAGGATTAATTAGCCATTCCATTATAGTAGAGCTAATTACTAGTCATTATAAGTCAAATTTATAGCAAGAACTTTAGTTATGCTTGTCTATGATCAAGAAACTGTGCTCCAAGTCGTCCATATCCGCGACACGGCTTTCGAAAGTTTTAACCGGCCGGGTGCACCAATAGCAACACACGCCGATCAACCTCGGAAAAACCAAATCAAAACCCAACGAGGCTTTCACGATGAACAATCACAGGATTCAGAAATATTTGGGGCCACCCTTTGAGTAGAACCATAACGGAGTAGACAAGCTCCGAGACGGCCTCAAGGTTTGGGTGGACGGCTGTGAACGACTGGGAACCCGAAAGTGTGGCTGGGCTTGTCGACACCGCGGAAACGTGTCCCACTCCTAAACAGTACAGTGTGCAGTACCTCGCACAATCGTAAATAAAGCGGTAAAGCATGGCATAAGTACAGGATCGTAAATAAAACCTCAAACTAGTTTGTGGCCCCAAGAAATAAGAATGAATCAAGCTCTGGCTCAGGGGGGTCCCATATACCTCCCGGATGTGGATAGCGCGCAAATCAAGGAACAGGTATCAAGTACTCGGGGTCTTACGGGACACAAGTGGGCGTTCGGAAAACAAATATTATCTATCACCCACCGATGCCTCTGCTTATTCAATTTTAGTTGTTAAGCAGAAAGTAAAGTGATGATAAGTAAAACTAGATTCATCTCCAACATCAACATGCGGCAATACATCAGCAACTGTGGCATTTGACAACACGCAACATTACTTGAGCAAGCGACTACGACGCGCAAGTCCAACTATCTACCAGACAACAGGTAATAGGATGTGTCCAAGGCAATATAGGGCTGCAGGAAAATATCACAGGTACGGAAACTAAAGCATCGCAACACAGATAGCAATAGATCAACAAGAGGGAAATAAAGACTATAAAAGTAAGATAGGTAGAAAGGGGGAGATGCTCGCCTGAAACATTGTCGAAAGGTTCCACCGAAGATCGGGGCAAAGCTCACATCAACTCAACGGCCTTATCCGCGAAGAAGCAAAACACTAGAAGAAACACCGGATGCAACATTTAATACACGGCAGAAGATCGGCATGATGCATGCATGATGTATGGCATGGCAAAGGTGCGGTGCAATTAGGTCAGATTAAGTGGAACCGGGGTCCCGACAATTAATGAGTAGGTTCAAGTTGTTTAAACCCCCGCATATTAAATGTTGTTTAGCAGGGCAAACGATAGTACTGGTTCGCTACACAAGTTTAAATGAGGCCAATATGAGACTAGATTTGCCCGCATATGGGCCCCATATTTAATTATTAGGTGAATCGGCATAAGGCCCCCAAACCACATGGATGTATGCGAGATGAACAATTAAATATGCGATCAAGTTGTTATTATGCATTTATAAAATAGGGTTTGCGGGAAGGGGTTCACACATTAGGGTTCTCGACGATCTTGGGGTTCCGGGGTTCGGGGTCGGTCTCGGGGTCCAGGGTTCGACGGATCTGAGGTTCGGGGATCGGCGGAAGCGTTCTCGGATATCGGGGGTAGGTCTTGGCGTTCCGAGAAGCCGGACTTGGTGTTTCGGGGTCGCCTCGATTTCGTTCTGGTCGGTGCAGTTCTTGGCGAGCATCGGGTCCGGACTTCGCCCCCGGGAACGGGTCTTCAGGGTCTCGACAACTTCGATTCTCTGTGGCGACCTTGGTACTCGATGTCCGTGAAGTAGTACTTGTCGCCCTATCGTCTTCGGGTTCGCTCCATTCGGGTCCTTGTCGGAGTACTTGTCGTCCCCTGAAGGAGGGCTTGCGTCTAGGGTCTCGGCGATCTTGGCGCATCGAGAGGGTCGAGGAATCGGTACGGTCTTCGGATTCCGCGAGGGAGATCATGGCGTCGGGGTTTCCGTGATGAAGCTCTTGTCGAGGGTTCGGCGCGAAGGTCGGGCGAGCTCGGGTTGCCTCGGAACGGTCATAGGAACGCCATCGATTCCCAAAGGCACGTACGAGCACACGCGCCACGAGCACACGCATACGAGCACACATACACGAGCACATCGTGCAGCGGGCCCTGAGGCCACGGTGGCGGGCCAGCGGCGGAGCAGGCGGGCCGCACGGAGACGGAGTCCGGAGGTGACGCGCTGGGCGGCGACGGGTGCTCGCGGCAGGTCGACGGACGCGGCAGAAGGGGCCCGACGCGGGGATCTGGCGAAGCTAGGCGGGTAGGTGCACGGTGAGGAGAGGGACGGCTCCGCGGCGGCCGGCGGACGATCTGCGCGGGCGTGGAGCGGAGGAGGGGGTCGTCGCGGTGGCGGTCTGTGCGTTGGCGGGCGTGGACCGGACTTGGCGGTGGCGGCAGCGGGCGCAGGCGGAGAGGTCGCTGCGGGCGCCGGCGGCGCTGCGTCTGGGGCGCAGCTGCGACGAGAGGCGGCGACGCCGCCGGGGCGGCTCGAGGAGGCGGAGAGAGGCCTGGCCGGCGGGCGCAGGCTGGCTGAGCGTCGGGTCGGCCATGGCGAGGTGGCCTCCGTGTGAGCGGGCTTGTCGGTGAGGTCGAGAGGGTGGGCGCTTGGGACCTGGGGCTCATGGAGGAGGTTGGCGGTGGGCGTGGCCGGCATGGCAGCCGGGGAGGAGGCAGGCGGTCGGTGGGAGGGCAAGGTGGGAGGCGCGAGCCAAGGGAGAGAAAGGGAGGGGAGAAGAGAAACAGGAGACTTGGTGGGGGTGGTGGGTCCCGCTGGGAGGGCCCAGGTGGCAGAGGAGGGGATCGGTGTGGCCGGGGTAGTGGGGGGGGTTCGGTACTGTGTGAGGCGCGTGAGTTGTGTGGGCAGGGAAGGAGAGAGAGAGAGGGAGGGGTGAGGGGTGCCATGTGGCGGTTTGGGGTAGGCTAGGGAGGGAAAAAAGATGAGGTGGCAGCGTGTGGTTGGACAGGGTGAGGTGGAGGGGAGGGCTGGGTAGACTAGTGGGTGAGTTTAGGATTAGATGGGGCAGGTGGTGGACCGATTTACAATATGGGGCGGTCGTTCGGGTCGGGTTGGCCCGTTCGACTGCCCCTACAAAAATAATTATAAATTTTATTTATTTTAATTAGAACATTTGCAAACCGATAGCAACAAAATAAAATACTCCGGAGCCCCGGGGTTTGGCGTTTGAATAAAAGATGGGGCGTTTGGAAAACAAATCGGGGTTTTTCGAAAATAGTTTTGGCAAGCAATGCACGATGATGACGATGCAATGCACAAATTCAACGCGATTTTCTAGTAGTGGTTTTGCGGGATGCCACAATAGGTAAATGTTCCATGTTGAATAGTGTGATCTAGTTCTCTAAATTTGCACCCAAAAAAATTCTAAGAAGAGAGATATGGAAATATTGTAACCACTCATTCATATACATTTTTAGGAATAATCAAATATAGTAATTTAAGAATTTCATGTTGAACTTCAGAAAGGATGATTGTAAAATAAACTCATCAAAATCCCTAACTTTAACCCTTGATTTTCGTCGATCAAGAAAAACATCCTTGAAGAAATTGAAGATCAGCATTGCATATTCTAAAGAGGTTAGTTTTCCTTCTATATTCTCTACCCAAATTCAAAGTGACTTATAGTTTCCCACTTATTTTAGTTATAAAATCAATTTAACCTTTAGTTCATATGATCGTACATTTTAGATTTCTGAAACTAACTATATGTAGTGAATAAGGTATCACTCAAATTATCACAATGATCCCAATGGGTGAACATTATTGATCCTCTAATTTTTTTGAGTTTTTTCAAATAAATTAGGTATACTTTACAATTTAAATGGATTCATGACTATTTATCAAAATTATTTCAAAATTCTATGTACACATGTTTAAATATCTCAAACTTACAAAAAATCATATATGTGTACATATGTATATTGTAAGTTGATCATCAAAGTATGATGAAATGATTCAAAATTTTAAAAATCACATTTTCTTATTTCTTTAATAATACTTCATTTTATTGTAATACATAAGTAAGCTAAAAATGAAAATCGGAAAGAAAGCAAATCGTATAGAAAACATTCTCCGATAAAATTGGAAATGTTAATTTATTTGGGATGATCATTATCTATATACTTTCCACCAAAATTTGAAGTGACTAATAGTTTCTGTTATCTTTTATTTTCAAAATTCAATGAACCTTCAGTATATATATATATATATATATTTATTTATTTATAAAATGTTTTGTATAGTTTTGATGCAATGATATGCAATTTGGCTTTTCTAAAACTAACTAATTAACACATACTGTGAAGAAAATTACCACTTAGTATCTATAACGGGGCCAGAGAATGTATAGAGTCTTACTGTTAGGGCTGTATTATTGACAGTGTAGAATAAAGTTGTGGTTTTTTCAGACAGATTTGGTGCTTTTGCAATTCAATTAAAGATAATTCTGCCTATTTATCATAATTACTACAAATTTGAACTACAACCTCAAAGTTGGATGCGATGAACAAAGAAAATAAGACATGTTTTATATGTAAGGATGCCGATCGAACCATAATTTCAGATAAAAAGTGTGGCAAATGTGCAAAAATTCACACAAAACTGCCCAACATCCACGGTGCAATCAGGACATACCATACAAAGGCAATGGGTCCACTATATGAAGTCTATACTCAAAAGCTGGTTCAAAGATGAAGCAGAGTTGACACTCTGTTGCAGTTGACTCTGGAAATCTTGTCCCGTGAAAAAAGAAAACAAAAACAGTGATGATGTAGTACTGTACTTCAAATTCTCTTTTCATGCATGTTTCTTACATATGGAACATACAAAGGAAGCTGTATTTACATAAAGGGACATAAAGTAACAGGAAACAACTTCAGTTTCACCATTTCCCCTCTTTACCGATGGTACTTCTTGAGTGCACGGAATGGATGTAAGAGCAAGACCGGGTATATTAGTAATCTGGGACAATTTACAACATGGACAAATCGGTGGAGATCTTCTAGGCTTCTATTTACTTGGACATTTATGAGTAATGCTACACGTACGGACTATTTTTTACGGAAACCAGCTTACGGACATACGTGGAGAAGACTCCGCGCGGTTCATGCCCGGAAATCACGGAGGTGGAGCGATTTGCACCAGTCCTAAACTTCCACGTGATTCCGTAAGCAGGTCCGTAACAAATCAGCTCGTAGGTGTAGGATTTTCTTATACTATATGGAGACAATTTCAAATATACAGTAGTACAGTACAACGTTTCACACGATCGATCTGAAGAAAGATAACTAGTCTGTAGTTCTGCACTTCTGCTGCACCATAGCATCCCCGGTGGAACTCTCAGTACTCTTTTCTTCTTGGGTGTCGCCGGTAGGATGGACTTGATCCCGCCGCCGCACGTTCTTTTTCTCGATCCGGTGGGATAATCCTGATCGACCTCACTTCTTCATTCTTGTCGCCGGAGGGAGGATATATCTCTATGATCGGCAAGGCGTTCTTCTTGTCCTCTCTATGATCGGTAAGACGTTCTTCTTGTCCTGCGTCGGCAGCGGAGTGATCTTGGTCCGCAGCACGTTCTTCCCGGGTGTGTGGAGCTCAGGCAAGAACCACGGCAACTGGAGCGCGGCGGCCGCCGTCAGCCGCTTGTCGGGGTTGCACTCCAGAAGCCCTTTCAAAACCTGGAACCCCTCGTAAGACAACACCTCTTCGTGGAACAGCTCCCTCAGCGTGTCGTGCTGCCGCAGGAACATCCGCGGCACCATGTGGGCGAGCGGCAGCGACGCGAACTCCGGCCACGTCGTCTCGTCCGGCAAGCCGAGCACGCGGAAGATCGCCCAGAGCTGGCCGATCTCGTCGTCGTCCTTCCTGGCTCCCGCGAACAGCCTGCCGCCGCCGGCGAGCATCTCGGCCATGACGCAGCCGAGCGACCACGTGTCCACCCGCGCGCCGTAGTCCGGCTTCCCCAGGAGCATCTCGGGCGCCATGTAGGGCACCGTGCCGACGTCGCCGTACGGCGTCTTCTCCGTCGCGAGGGACATGGCCAGGCCGAGGTCGCATAGCTTGACGACCTTCCCTTCGCCTTCACCGCCGACGAGGATGTTGGAGGGCTTGATGTCGCGGTGGACGATCCCGCGCCCGTGCATCCCCTCGGCGCCGGCGAGGAGCTGCCGCATGTAGCCGCGCACGACGGCCTCCGGGAGCGGCGGCCTCTGCGAGAGGAAGGAGCGGAGGCTCGGCCCGACGTACTCCATGGCGAGGCACAGGTTGGCGGTGGCCGGATCGCGGAGGAGGCCGTGAGAGGCGACGACGTGAGGGTTCCCGGCGCAGGCGTCGAGGAAGCGGGCCTCTTTCAGGAGCTCGCTGGCGTCGGCAGGCCTGTCGTCGGTGGAGCGGGGGAACTTGATGGCGACGGTGTCGCCGGTGACACGGTGGCGCGCCTGTAGGACGATGCCGGAGGCGCCCTCGCCGAGGATGTCCGTCTCCTCGTACTCCTCCGTGCTGGCTATCCTGACACGCCTCCTCTTGCTGCTGCGGCTCGTTGATCCTTGTGACGTAGGGAGGGAGGCGTCGAGAACGGTAGCCGGTCGCTTGCTGCCGACGGCCATGGTCGCTTTCTTGGTTGCCGGCGGGGATGCGCGATGGAGGGTCGAGGAGATGGCCGTGGATTCGGGGTGGATGTGGATCTAGGTCTAGGAGGAGCTGCAAACGAACGCACAATATAGCCTGGATCGACACAGAAGAAGAGAAGTGCAGCCCCGACAAGACCACGATTCGGATTCAAGTTGAACGTACACTAGGTCACCAGCTTGCTATCGGATTTCCATAGACTCGCGACGTTTGCTGGGCGCCTGTGTAGCTGTGTCTTTGGCCTCTTGGGTTCACGGCACCAACCGTCTCCGACTCGATCGACGACCAAACCCGTGCACGTACGCGTCTTCCCTGTGCAGCGCCGGGCGGGAAATACGTGCCTGGTGTGGCTATGGGCCTATATGGCGTTGGCTGTCACAAACCTGCCAACTTGGCAACGTAAGTATGTGCTAGCTTTCCATACAAACTAGCATGGTGGCCCTCGCAAATGCGAGGGCAACATCTTTATTTCATTTTTTTCTCCCTACTATTATCGATCCCAAACCTAAAATAAATAGCATTCTTCTAACTCTCCCACATTTATCTATTGTGTAAATTAACATGATTAGCTCTTAACTTAAACTATCAGTAAAATTACTATGTGATTGCAATGTCGCATCCTCTTGTTAAAAAATGATTAGAACACACTAAGATCGACTCAAATGTTGTGTGTCTATTCCCATCATAGGAACCCTGTTTCATATATATGTATACTCTCTCTATATATATATACGCATATATATATTGTTACATATTAGTACATAAAGGTTTGTTTTCCAAGGTATATAATCCTAAACAATAAATATCTCTATAGGAAACACATCTAACAATGTAACCGATCAACAATGATTTTTCAATTGTTGTAAATAATAAGGCAACTAACTTTGCTGGATATGGCGGATGAAATATAATTAGTGATTCTCAATCTTGGGCATTTTCAATTTGTCACTGTTCCACCGTTCGATGTCTGAACACCCAAAAAAATTGTCTGGTTAAAATATTTCATCTTGACTATTAAAATATGTGATGAAATTATTATTTTTCCAAGTATATTGTATACCGAAAGCCGCTCTATACTATTTGATAACCAACCGATCTAAGTCGCTTAGTAGGTCGATCGATATGCCAGTCCATATTAGGTGCGCTATACTTAGGACAGTTTTTCTTTTGTTTTCTCAATCGTGGACACCTCATGATTTCATGGCTAAGTCGCTTATTGTATGCTTAAACTTAGAGTTCCTGTCTACTTCAGAATTGTGTACTAAACAACAATCTAAATAATATGGTTCTACATGATCAACTGGTGTAAGTTATGAGTTACGAAAGTTCTACCAATTATGTCTTGCTAATCCACATGATCTGTAGTCACATATTTCTGTTTTTTCATATGAGCTTTCATCTGCACATATATATTTTATTAACATGTCATATACTCTCGACCAGAGATCCATGTGCATATATACATGAAAATCTTTATAGGGTCTACATATGCCTCATGGTTTACCTAGGCTTGCCTAAACTACCCGGACATGCTGTTTTTTTACTATTTTTTATTTCTATAACCCATATGGAAGGAGGCCTATAGATCAACCCAGCACCAATTAATTACCATGATTTACATATATGGGCCCACTTACAAACAGCTCCATATTTACATGCACCACGTTTGAGGAGGTTGGGTCTTTTTTCCGTTCACAACTCTACCACGTTCCAGCTACGGAGTAGTTTTTTTCTAGACAAATACCTCGTCCCATCTATTGTAATCTAGCGCAGAACACTCTTTTTTTCACCGGGCACAAAAGTATGTTTAGAATTAGCATCGATCAAATACGATGAGTCCAGTCCGGTACATGACGCCGATCGATTAAATACGGGAGTCCAGGTCAACACGTGGTCTTCTCAAACTTTTTTTTTAGATGTGGTCTTCTCAAACTTATATCGTGACAAACAGGTTACCAGACGTGGTCTTTTAAAACATATCTCGTGTCAAACACGTTACGTGACTCATAATCTTCATTAAATCATAGACATAGATTTTAGATCCAACGATCAAAATAATTTAGATGATGTGGATCAACATGGTGCCTCAGAAAACAACCTTATATTGCTTTTAGTATATAATAGATAGATGCTCTCATCTCACGATCCACATAACCAAGATGGGTGGTGTTCGAGTGTTTGGCCGCGCGCACTCTCGTCTCCGTCATCCAGCCACTCCGATAGTTGTCATATTCTTCACCTTGCGAGCTTTCCATAGATCTAGCAATAAAGAGATGGATGTACATATGTGATGCTTGTCAACAAGAAAAAAGTCATTACTTCCTTTATCTATGTCTAATCCAGAAGTCAAAAATCATCTACAACTTGTGTTTCCATATGTGTGGGGCTCTCCCCAAACCTCTACTAGTGGTCATAAATATTATGTCATTTTCATTGGTGTCTATAGTCGTTTTATCTAGGTTTATCTTCTTAAACACAAAACGGATGTGTTAAATGTTTTTATTCGTTTTCATGCCCATGTTGAGTGTCTTCTCAAGCATAAAATGATGAGAATATTCGTCTAATTAGGGGAGGGAGTATCACGGTCCTCAGTACATTCTTTTAAATCTTTCAATTACACATCGTGTGTCATGTTTGTTAGAGTATATATTTGTATATTGTAGTTTCCCTATGTGTTAGGGGGGTTCCTGCATATTTGCACCTGTACATGTACTATATATTGTGGCCTTTGCCCCTGGTAATACAACAAGTCTATTACCCTAACATGGTATCACAGCTGTAAGGTAGCTCCTCTTCTCGCAGCCGCCGACGCCGCCCGCCCCGGCTTCCTGCGGCCGCACCCGGCCGCCGCCGCTGCCACTACTAGGAAAACAACTATAGGTAATCAACACATACGTGGCTCACATGGTTGAAGTGCCCCACGGCTAAAACAGGCGTGGCTCACCTGTGGGCAGTGCCCTACTAGTAACTAGAACAACCGTGGCGCACATGACTATAGTGCGCCACGATGTGTGGGCGAGGCCTGTTGGCCTACGCCAAACATCTGGCGCACTACAGTCATGTGCGCCACGGTTGTTAGGGTCATCTGTGGCGCACGTGTGCCTGGTGCGCTACGCCTAAGCGCATGCCCCCCTCTGCTCTGAAACGGCCACAAACTTCTGTGGCGCACTCGGCCTAGTGCGCCACAGGGAGTAGGAGCATCTGTGGCGCACGTGGCATAGTGCGCCACAGATGTTTGTACTCCCTGTGGCGCACTAGGGCCGTGTGCGCCACGGATGTGTCGATTCTTTTAGGACAGCACTTTATGTGCACATGTGTGCCCACACATCCACCACCCCACACTTCACTTTCCCCTTCTTCTTCCTCCTTAGATCTAGTCGGGATCTTCTCCTTCCCACCTCAATTTCTCCACACATTCACCATTTTTAGCATGTAAAACTTGCTTTGGATGTTACATAAGTAATAGAGGAGGTCTCCGGTCTCTCATCTATCCGTCTCCGGTCGACGCGCGCACCTCTCCTTTCCATCTTTCTCGCGATCGATCGGTCTCTCATCTCGGTAAGTTGTCCATGTAAGGATGTGTTCATGTGTATATGGATGATGTGCTCATATGTATGTAGATGATCGATGCTCATGATGTGTGTATGTGTGGAGAGGATCGATGGTCATATGTGTGTGTATATGGAGAGTATCGATGATGCTCATGCATGTGTGTATGGAGAGGATAATGATATGTTCATGTGTGTATGGATCGGTCTCTCTCTCTCTTGTGTTTGTATGTGAACAAGTTGCCATTTGTTTTGCCAAAATGTTGATTCATTTACATTTTGTCAAGACTTTGGCATTCATAAAGGTCCTAATTTTAGGATAGGTCATGCGAAATTTTCTATCGACCATTGCATGCATGCATTCATTATGTGGTTCTAATAGACTTCAAAATTGTACCGTGTACATCGTGCGAGCAAAATGGTCCGCATAATGAGCGAAGGCATTGTGGCTAGATTTTTGAAATGTGCGACGGCCGACATGATCTGAAATAACAAGACAGATATAAGATGTCCGTGCGTAAGATGCAAACTCAATCGGGTGATCGACCCAGTTAGAATCTGCAGCGCACTGCTCCGCCATGGTTTCATGGATGGGTACACTCGTTGGATAAGCGATGGCGTAGATGATGGAGACGGTGAAGAAGGTGGCCAACATGGCGATGATCATCATCACGGCGAGCAGGCGAGATGATGAAGAGTCTCCGGAGATGGTGAAGGTGCGAGCGGGCGGATGATGATGATCTAGATGCCGGAGGCGAGCGACGATGGAACAACGTCAGGCTGGGTGCGGGACCCTTATATGCAAGAGTTGCTTCTCAAGCAGACGAGTAACGCCAGGGTTGCCGCAAGAGAGAAAGCCAAGCTTGCGCAACTTGAGAAAGACGCGGTTACTCCATTGTATGAAGGATGCAGGCCCGATGATACCCGTTTGAATGTAACGCTCAAGGCTATGGAGATGAAGGCAAAGCACAAATTGAGCGACGCAAGCTTCGACGATATGATGGCATTCTGGCACGATCGTCTCCCGGAGGGGAACACATGTCCAACTAGTATCGAGGATGCCAAGAAAATCGTCTGTCCTCTCGATCTACCGCACGTTAGATATCACGTATGCATCAACGATTGCATCATTTATCGGGGCGAGGACGCAGAGAAAACCACATGTCCGGTGTGCGGCGTGAGTCGATACAAGAAAGGGAAGAAAGCACCTCGAAAAGTGGTATGGTACTTTCCTATCACTCCTCGTCTGCAGCGCTATTTCGCGGACCCTAAGGCGAAGCTCATGCGATGGCATGCGGAAAGGAAGAAGCCAGGAGATGATGATGACCCGAAAAGGATGAGCTGCGACGCACCCTTGGATGCTAGCCGGTGGAAAGCATTGGACCTCGAATTCCCGAGTCGGTGGAGATTCGAGGAACATCGGGCTTGGTGCGAGCACCGATGGACTCAATCCGTTCGGTAGCAGGCAGCACGCACACTTGGCCCGTGTTTGTATGGATGTACAACCTCCCTCCATGGTTGTGCATGAAGAAGAAGTACATACAAATGAGTATGCTAATTCAAGGGCGAAACAATCTGCACCGACATCAATCTGTATCTCGGGCTGTTGAAAGAGGAGCAAGCCACGTTATGGGAATCTGGAGCCAATACTTACGACGCCGTCGCACAAGATTATTTCACTATGAGAGCCGCGTTGGTCACTACGGTGCAAGACTATCCAGGTTGCGGGTATATCTCGGGGCAGGTTATCCAAGGATTCTGTGCATGCGTTAGGTGCATGGATAACACAAGCTATCTCCAACTAGAGAAATATCCAGGGTCATGGAAAACCGTGTTCATGGCGCACCGGAGGTGGCTCGGCAAGAATGATCCATGGAGAAAACGTGGAGACCTGTTCGATGGCAAATCGAGACCGAGGAATCCCAGAGCGTAGGAGCGAAGAAGTGGAAGAGTTCTTTGAAAAACGGAAAGATTGTCCTAAGCCTAGAAAGAAGCGAAAGAGGTAGCAACAAGACAAGCCGATGAAGGTATGGAAAACAAGGTGCATTTTCGGGAGTTGCCATCTTGGAAGTTTCTCATGCGCCTCATAGCCTCGACATCATGCATATCACGAAAACGTGTGCGAGAGTCCGTCGCCACCATAATCAACATGCCGGATAGGACGAAAGATGGTCCGAAAGCAAGGCACGACGATATGCTTGGGTATCCGGAATGAGCTTCACGGAGGACGCACTACTCGATGATCGTGAAGATGACGATGATCATGAGTCGAAGACGACACAAGGTCGTCGGAAGGGTAAAAGTTCAAGAAGAACGAATATTACGCCTCCTTCTTGCTTCACTCTAAGCCGTGATGAGATCAAACAGTTTTCAAGTGCCTTCTAGGAGTCAAATTTCCTACGGCCACGCTGGCAAGATAAGCAGATACCTAGACGCGGGCAGAGGTTCAGTGGCATGAAGTCTCACGACTGTGCCGTGCTAATGACGCAGGTACTTCCGGTCGCACTAAGAGGGATAATGGACGAGCACGTCCGTGAAACGTTATTTGGCCTATGCAAGTTTTTCGACGTCATCTCTAGGAAGTCGATTGACTTGAATCAGCTCGGAAGGCTACAGGAGGAGATCGTGGTGATACTATGTGAGCTTGAGGTCTACTTCCCACCCGCATTCTTCGACATTATGGTGCATCTGCTGGTCCATGTCGTGGAGGACATCGTACAACTCGGGCCGATGTTCCTCCGCAGCATGATGGCGTTCGAAAGGATGAACGGACACATCAAAGGATATGTTCGCAGGTCCGCCCGGATGGAAGCATAGCCAAGGGCTTTCGGCGAAGAGTGCATCTCTTCTCGCACGAATTATCTAGACATCAAGAACCTGTCGGTCTTCCCGCCACAGACACCTTGGCAAGCTCGACGGATCTGGTCACCGAGAGGGTCGCCGATACCGCATGCGACTTTCGATTTTCGACGCAGACTTTGATCGAGCAAACCTCGTCGCTACAAAGATTTAGAACTGGTCGATCCTTGGAGTGCAGCACAAAAGGTTAATCGAGAAGAAGCGATGACCGGGCATACAGAGGACGCAGGAGAAATAATCAAAGAGCACAACTCAGATTTCACGCGTTGGTTTAGGCAGACGCCTTGATAATCCCAGCTCGCATTCTTCCGACACGGAAAAGATCATATTCACCTTGTCGCAGGGACCGATGCAAAACCTGGTGACCTATCAGCGTATGATATCAACGGCTACACATTCTACACGGAGGAAAAGGACAACAAGTGTGATTATCGAACTCGAGCGTAACGTCGAATTCTACACCGATGACAACGTGAAGGAAAGATTCTACGGAAGAATCGAGGAGATCCGGGAGCTCGACTATCGTGGAGAAAAGGTGCCGATGTTCCGTGTCGGATGGGCAAAGAGCGTCGAAGAGAAGACCGTATTTCACAACCATGGTTATACCCAAGCAGCCAAATCCAAGGCCGGCAAACGTGGCGAAAAAATGAACCGTGGTCTTGGCTACCAAAGTGGACCAATGTTTTTTCATTACCGACCCGACAAAGCCTAGCCGTGTTGTCGTGAGGAGAGGAAAAAGAAACATCATCGGAATGGATGGAGTCGCCAACGAGCAAGACTTCGACCAGTACGGCGATCCAAAGATTGAAGATGACGACGACTACGATGCAACAACATACATCACAAGAAGAAAAAGGACAACCCTACCCAAAAAAGGTAGCCCGTTCGAAAGAAGAAACATTAAAGTGCCGGGGCTAAATTATTCAACCGCGACAAAGAAGGGAAAAAAGATTGTAAAATGCTAGCTCAAAAAATATTGTAAAACGCATGGTCGAAAAAGATTGTAATATTCATGGACAAATTATTATGAAATTTAGTTATACTTTGAATCATATTTGTAACACTTTTATGACATATATTATCACTTTTGGGCATTTTTGGAATATTTAAAAGTATTTTAAAAACAAAACAAAACTTGTATGGCATATATCACCACTTTTGGCATTTTTTTGGAACATTTAAAAGTATTTTTAAAATAAAAATAAAAAAGTGGGGCACCAGGATTCGAACCTGGGTGCTCATAGTTTAGAATAGAGTAGTGGGCGTAACGATGGGATAGACAAGAGTTCTTGCTAGAAGGAGCGTTGGACTCTTGTTATAGAGTGGTTAGATCCCAGATAGGCGTAGCGCACTAGCCCGAGTGCGCTACAGACATCCGTAGCGCACTCTAGCATAGTGCGCTACGCCTATCTGTGTTTTATCCACATCATCGATCTCCCTCACACTCGCTCATCCCCATCCCCAGCCCGATCGATCCCCTCCGCCGCCGCCTCCAGCCGATCCGTGGAGGAGACGCCCACGCCGTTGCCGATCCGTGGAGGAGGAGGAGGCCCGCGCCGCTCGTGGAGGAGGAAGCCCGCGCCGCTCGAGGAGGAGGAGGCCCGCGTCTGCCGATCCGTGGAGGTCACCGCTGCTCGAGGAGGAGGAGGCCGCCGCCGCCTCGCCCGCGCGCTCGTCATCGTCCTCGTCTTAGAGGTGAGCCTTCTCCCCTCTCTCCCTCTCTCCCTCTCTCCCCTCTCCACTTCTCTCCCTATCTCCACGGGTTAGGGTTCAGAGTATATTACTGATAGCACAAATTCTAATAAGTGGATCAAGCAAGATCCCTCTCCACTTCTCTCCCTATCTTCCAACAGAATTCTAGTGGATCAAACACATAGTCTTGTATTCTGACAAATAGCCAAATTACCTTCTGCTTTCTTTGCGAGCACTCTGCTAGAAATCTCTCCCTCATCTATGTGTTGTTCATGGTCTCCAGTAGCAAGATCCTTCATTTACGATAGCAAGATCCTTCATTTACTATGAATTGAAACTTCCTGTGCTTTCATCTAAAAATGAACTAGGACAGTTAGGGTGAAGTAGAAGATGCATGTTTGAAACTATTTACTACTGCCACAGGATTTACATCAAGTATATTTTGTATAATTGGTTCATTGTGTTAGCTAGTCAAGTAGTAGATGGTAGTTGGTAATCATACCGACATGGTTAGTTGCAAATAGGCTTGAAAACAGTAGACGTAATTACACAAGGTTTGTGTGTAGAGGATTATTAAGTGTGCTAGTCCAAGAAGGGATCTTAGGGGCTTTGGTTCTATTTCTCGCTACCTAGGCGTCGTGGTGTGGATTCCCACACCTTCGTGGTAGCAACTATAAGAGGACAATGCAAAGTGAAGTCAATGCGTGAGTTAGAGGCTGCATAGTTCAATCCACTTTCAAAGTTTCAGGCCATCTAGTTGAGTTTGCGCACTTCACACCAATGCACAAATCCACTTTCAGAGTTCCAGGCCATTCAATGGTGTGGTAACTGATTCAGTTGATATTATGGAAGTGAAATATCCTGATCCTTGATGTATCAGCATATATCATGGGTTTAGGCATGTCTATGGCCTGCTTTTCTTTATTGAATTGAAGACTGTGGAACTTGATGACAAAGGGTAGGTTCTTGTGCTTTGTTATACATCTGGGGATGTTCGTATATTTTGATTAATATTGGGCTTATATTTTTAGCTATGGTCTTGGGCAACCGCCGTGACTAGGCAAAGCTGTGTAGACTTACTTCACCTCAGTTGTACATTCATATGCACCACAGAGATGTCAAGGCTATGCTCATATGTGTTGTTTCCCCTCAATAATTCCAACTGAAGCTTCTTAAAGCCTTTACGCACAGATCAAGGAATTAAGATAAACAACCAAAGAACAAAAAACACTTCTGAAGTCTGAACAGTAGATGCATATTATCATAGGTTTGAGATTTTGGTTGATTGTGTTGATGCACAAAAGTTATTGTAGCACAGATTGTGGGCATCCATTGTGGTTAGAACAATGGCATTGCTTCATTGGAATCATACAATAAGTGGCATGCTTATGTAAGATCATTCTCATTTTTACCTTTACTTATTCACAAAATTTATTTTAATTGGGTTGTCATTGTTGCTTAAAGAGATAGCTTCTGTCATATGGCTATGCTTAAATTGATAACAAAAGTTTATATGGTTGTGGCACTGTGCTGGGACTGGATGGATGTGGTTGTGAAATGGTTTGGAAGGAAAAATAGAGTAGTGTTGGTTTTGCTACTATTTGTGCTGGGACAATAGCACCTTGAAATTGTGCTTGTGCTTGTATATAAAGCACTTTATTATGTGTGTATGCAGGTTCTTGTATGAAATGAGTCCCGATTTTTGCCGGAATGTTGATTAACTTCCGTTTTGGCAGAAATCGGGCACTCCTAGTTTAAGAAAATTAGCAAAGGTCATGCCGGATTTTTCCGTGCATTTAACCAATTATTTGTTTTTTATTAGTGCAAAGATGTGTGACAACGACGAGGCTGGATGTTCTAAGCGCATCAGCGCTGAAGGAGAACTCAGACCTTCGAATAAACAATTGACATTCTGGGAGGCGGCCCAGCGTCTAGAAGACGATGAAGAATACAATCCTTCGGAGAGCGAAGATGATGAGATGGAAGACGCGGAGGAAGAAGCCAAAGGAACGGCGGACGATGAAACCACTGATGGCGGCGAGGGCATAGGGAGTGGTAGCAACCCTCCTAAGAAGAATAAGAAGCCGAAGGACCGGCGCCCGAACACGGTCGGCACAGTCAGGGAGGAAATTACCGAAGTGAGCCCATCAGGGGTTCCTTTGGAGCCCGCCCTTGTCGTCAAAGGGTACGGTGGGCAAGTGGCGGCGATCACCCAGACAACCATCTCGATCAACACCGAGAATCTCCGGCATAAAAGATAATGGCCACTTGCGCACACTCCTCTTCGAGAAGTCGACGCGATACAAGTTCCCGCTAAGTATCGTAACACAAATTATCATGGGAACGGTAAACAAATCCGCCCTCACAAAGATGAGCACCGCCTGGTGGAGAACCCGGATAAAGAAGAAGATCTATAAAGAAGGCAAAAGTCTCGAGGAGATCCGGAAGATTGACCCGAGATCACCAAGATCGTTCCGGAGTTCAAGGAGAGGTGTGAATCGAAAGAGCCCGCCAATAGTAATCGGGGAAAGGTGCTGCAGGCGATGAATATAGGTCATCACCATCTCGGATCTGGTGGATACAGAACCGCGGAGGCCAAATGGAATAAGGAGGACGAAGAGTATAGATCCAAGGGGATAGAAAACCCCTTTGCTAAATTCGAACCCGGGCAGGTTCGAAACTTCATCAGGGCCCGTTACCATGTGGACCCAAAAACCAAACAACTCACCGCGGATCCTGCGGTGAAGGAATTCGAGGAAATTGTGGTAAGTATAATCTAATTACCGCGGATCAACACGATTGCAATCTAATCGATGATCTAAATGATTCACTTTTACTTCTTCTGCAGGAGGAGGAAATTGTTGCTAGTCATGGATCCCAGGGTTCCTCATCCCAGGGGTCGACGGCGGCCACCCGGTGGGATAACCCTTTTAACAGGGCGATGAACCGGGCCAAGAAAATAGAGCCGGTTACGAAGAAGCCGTCGTCGGCTGGCCGTCTGGCCGGCCTCGGGGGTAAGAATTGGGTGGATCATTTTGGTCCACCGCCGAGGACGCATGTGGCGCCGTCGGGAAGGAGCGAGGAGGAAAACAGAGAGGTTCAAGAACTTAAGGCACAAGTGGCGCGGATCCCGCAGATCTTCCAAGACAACCTGGCAATCACCCTTACGTCCTTCCTGCCTACCTTGGTGGAGTCAATAGCGAACTAGAGTGCGGGTGGTCGAGTAGGGCCGTGCCCGATTCCAAGCATGGTCAGCAGCCACTCGAACAACGCGGCGCCGATTTAATCAGCGAACTACGTGTTCGTGACTCCGCCCGCTAGCACCGCGGCGCCGCAAGTGTTGGTGACTCCCCCTACCATCACCGCGGCGCCGGAGTACATGTTGGTTCCCCCCCTGCCATCGTCGCGACGGCACCGGAGCTCCAAGCACCCGTCGGTAGGGAGAATACACCGGCGGCCAGCACCGCGCCATCAAGCAGCCCTTCCGTATCTTGCACGCCCGTCGCCGTATGCGGTGCGTCGACATTAGCCGATCTCGACGCCATCACGGTAAACAAATTGCTTTAATTACCGCCTTTCATGCCATCTATATATTACTCTTGTGGCATCTCGCTCTGACGACGCCGTACATGTTTTCTGCAGACGCATGTTCCTTGCACTCTCTTATGCTACGTGAACAACGAGCTGAGGGATGTTGCCAAGGGTACCATCGTTCAACCCTTGCAGCGCACGTTTCACTCAAAACCGATGCCAGATAGCGTGCACAGGGTTAAAATTAGTCGGGTGCTAAGGGGCCGCGACGACCTGGAACCTCCCATTCAACCCCCATGAGCGGATGAAGAAGAGTCGTCTGTCCTCAGAAGTTGCTTCGGCTTGTTCTTGCTATGGCCAAAGAGCATGATCCGTTTGGGGACGGCGGGGGCCATCACGCCACGAACAACGACCGCATGTCGTGCCGACAAGCGGTGGCAAGGCCTCGCCGCCGTCACCTCCACGCGGTGGGTCGGATGATCATGTTGATGATATGCACATGGCGCAGATCCGCCGAGGACGAAAGACCGGAATGATCACTTCTTCAGACTCGGTTTGGCAACGAAGAAGACCTAGATGGTGGCCCCACGAGAAAGCCACTATCACCAAGCCTGCTTGGTTCTCGAGACGCCTCAGCCTGCGCCTTACTGAGCCAGGTGATACAACCAACCGCCCTTTATTCTAAGCCCGACACACTACATAGGGCGGCCGGTGCTCGATATGTGCTGCCCGCTCTCCAAAAGGAAAAAAGGGCAGGAAAAGAAAATCTAGCAGCTCGAGCTAGCCGGTGGCGTCAACAACTGCGAATCCGATCAGGTTTCGGGACGGGCCACCAAGACCTGAGGGTATTATGTGGAGGATTCATGTGGCGGGTGAGCCCATGCTACCTAAGAATTTGCAGAAGCTCGCCAGTTCGGAACTGCAGAGTGTGCATGACAGCGTGCTGACGATAGAGAGACGCCTTCTATCGGAGAAAGATCCCTCTCACCCGGTATTCGTGGTTAAGGTGCCACCAGGCTTGGGCTTCGACATCGCCTCATGGATCTGTTCTTCCTGCGGTTCGAGGACATCTTCAATATGTTCCACCTATACCATTGCACTATACCATGGTCCGTCTCTTTTCTCTCACCGCCACGCAGATCATTAGAGAGAACACACCGGCATCGCTATAGTGGACCCCTACTACATGCGTGGCTGCTTGGGTTCCCCCGCCGAACGACGTATCGTGGCCTCGTACCTAAAAAGAATCCTCGTGGCGAACAAGACAAAGGAATACATTCTCGTGCCTTACTTTCCCGAGTAAGTCGTTATTCAGTCGCCACCGTCGATTGGCTTTATTAGATCATCATCATTATTTTTTCAACACATTCCATTTGAATTTTTTGCGCAGAGATGAACACTGCACGCTCATCTCCTTATCGCCGAAGCATTCCCACGCCACGTATTTCGACTCGGGGAGTCTAGAAAAGAAGAAAAACTACGACAAGATCAAGGAAGTTCTGGATGATGCTCTCACTGGCTTTGCCTCGACGGAAGGCACCAGCTTCGTGCGTAAGAAGGTCAAGTTCGGCACGTCTTCAACCACGTAATGAGTTCCCTGCGTGAAGCAGCCAAAAGAAGAAGGAAGCCTACTACGCACTCCATCACATGAGGGCGTTCCTACTTGACCAGCAGAATTCTACGCTGCCAGATCATCTCAAACAGTGGGCCGAAGCAAAGGCCAAGATCAATGATTCGGATATTAGACAAGAGATGTATCGCATCCAGCAGCAGTTTGGGGCAATCATCTTTCGTGATGTCATGACTTCGGGGGGATCTTCTACGGAGGAAATATACCGAATAACCGTGACATAGAAGATCGCCTAGAGATGCAGGGTGACTATAGGAAGTTCATGACGAGACAAGGCGTCCTCCCGTTCCCTAAGCCGAGCCAGAAGGCTTGATGTTGGCCTAGTTGTAGTTGCAAACTATAGATGACCTTTGTGTGTGTGTGTGGACGACAAGTGTACTTATCTTATTAGGTTTATGAATCACCGCTTACTTATTTTGCTTATTATTATTATTATTATTATATATCAATCAATGCTTGGTTTTTTTGCTTACTCTTTGGTTTTTTTGCTTACTCTTTGGTTCTCGGACGACAAGTGTGAGTTATTTTTTGTGTTTTTCGAGAATATGCCGATGATTGAAATGTCGTGGCACAATATATATGTGAATGTGCTATGACGGGATTGTTAGCCTTGTGATATGCACAAGTCCAGGAATTGTGCATCCTACTTGGCTAATGATGCATCATAGCATATTCCCGTGTCCAACGACCTAGCTAGTTATATATGAGGCATTCTTTTCGAGTTATTTTGTCTTTTCGAGAATATGCCGATGATTGAAATGTCATGGCACAATATATATGTGAATGTGCTATGACGGGATTGTTAGCCTTGTGATATGCACAAGTCCGTGAATTGTGCATCCTACTTGGCTATGATTCCGTCATAGCATATTCGTGTCCAACGACCTAGCTAGTTATATATGAGGCATTCTTTTCGAGTTATTTTGTCTTTTCGAGAATATGCCGATGATTGAAATGTCATGGCACAATATATATGTGAATGTGCTATGACGGGATTGTTAGCCTTGTGATATGCACAAGTCCGTGAATTGTGCATCCTACTTGGCTAATGATCCTGTCATAGCATATTCTCGTGTCCAACGACCTAGCTAGTTATATACGAGGCATTCTTTTCTTGTTACTGTTGTCTTTGTCGAGAACATGCCGATGATTGAAATGTCGTGGCACAATATATATGTTAATGTGCTATGACGGGATTGTTAGCCTTGTGATATGCACAAGTCCGTGAATTGTGCATCCTACTTGGCTAACAGTCCCGTCATAAGCATATTCGTGTCCAACAATCTAGTTATATATGAGGCATGCTTTTCGAGTTATTTTTGTCTTTTCGAGAATATGCCGATGATTGAAATGTCGTGGCACAATATATATGTGAATGTGCTATGACGGGATTGTTAGCCTTGTGATATGCACAAGTCCGTGAATTGTGCATCCTACTTGGCTAACATCCCGTCATAAGCATATTCCCGTGTCCAACAACCTAGTTATATATGAGGCATGCTTTTTGAGTTTGCTCTTTTGATTTAAGAGTACTTTCTATAAGTGTATCTTCATATGCGACTTTAATTATACATGTTTTTTCAATCACCGTTAGTTATTATTGTCAACTTGTAGATGGCGTGTACGTCGTGTACAAGGGACGGGTTCGAGTCTCGATGATTGGGAAGACTGCCGGAGACAGGTGCACCGTTTCAGCGGCAATAGCTACAAAGGGTACAACACTATGGCGGAGGCGGAAGCTAGATACACGCGC
The DNA here is from genome assembly GCA_030063025.1 of Avena longiglumis. NCBI lineage: Eukaryota > Viridiplantae > Streptophyta > Magnoliopsida > Poales > Poaceae > Avena > Avena longiglumis. The sequence continues at coordinate 142,406,495 of CP125974.1, forward strand.
TATCTAGCGGTAGTTAGGACAAGGAACCGGATGAAGACCTACACCTTCGTCGCGGCGGTGATCATGCTTATCTTCTTTGGTTATTTATCCCGCGTTTGTGTCTAGATAGCTAGTTTAGATGTCTAGGCGAGCTTCCGAGCTCTAACTTGTTCGATCGACACATGTATTCGCATGTCACCAACTACTACTTTGTAACATGATCAAAACAATGTAACTTAGACTATGTATTCATGTATGAGACTTATCTATATGTATTTGTTTCAATCTTATTTTTCATATTGAGTATTTATATATATAATTGTATATCTTGTATTTGTGTGTGTATATCTGCTGTAATATTGTATATAATCTGTATTGCATATAATCTGGCTTGGAAATTAAAAAAAAACAAAAAATACATCATGGGCGCACATGGTCTACCTTACGTGGCGCCTACACCTAAAGCGCACCATGGATGTTTAGTGGCGCACTGGGTAGTGCGCCACGAAGATCAAGGGTAGCGCACCATGCCAAACTTGGCGCACTAGAGATGCGCACGCCTATCTCTACACAACTGGCAAGTGGCGCAGGGCGCCACTACCGAGAGATAGCCAGAAGGCGCGTGGCGCATCGCAGTGCGCCATGATGATGGTTTCAGTGCGCCACTAAAGGCCGTTTTCTAGTAGTGTGCCTCTCTCGCCGCTGCGAGCTGCCCCATCCTCCCGGTCGTTGCCGCCCGTCTGTTTCGCCATGCCGCCGCTTTGCCGTCCGTCCGCCCCGACCGTCCGCCGCGTCGGTTGCCGGTTGTCCGTAGCCGCCTCCTCCACGTCATCTGTTGGCGCCGATCGCTTCGCCGAAGTGCCTCGCCGCATCAACCGCCGGCCGTCGGCCGTCAGGCCCATCGCTCCGGGTGCTCATGCCGCCCGCTGCGCCCATCGCCGCGGCCCATCATCGTCCTGCCTTCGCTGCTCCGCCGAGCTCGCCCGATCGGATCTGGGCGCCTTCTGGTCCTCTCCCGATCCTCTCCCGTCGCCCCGATCGAATCTGACTGTTGTTCTTCGTCGGTTTCCGATTGGATCTGAGAGTTGACTTCCAAAAAAAAAGAGAGAGAAGTCTTCTGCATCGGGCTATGTTGTGATTCCTCGTTGCCCGGTGATTTTTGATAGCGCGAATTATCCTGATTTCGCTGCCTTTATGTGTGTCCACATGCACGGTCTTCGTCTTTGAGGTGTGCTTTCTGGCGAGGTCTCCTGTCCGCCGCGCCCCGCTGCTCCTACGTCTCCTATTGCCCTTGCCCCCGATGCTCCTCAGGATCCGACTGACTACACTCAGTGGATAGATGAGGATGCTCGTGTTGTTGTTGTTCTCACTTTCAGTGTTCTGCCTCAGTATGCTGCTGAGTTCATGGGTCTTCCCACTGCTGCTATTCAGTGGGATTTTCTTCGTCAGCGCTATCAGCCATCTGGGGATGCTCTTTACCTGTCTGTGGTACGCCAGGAGCATGCTCTTCAGCAGGGTGATTCTACTATTGATGAGTTCTATACTCAGAGTGCCGCTATTTGACGTCAGCTTGATTCTCTTCGTATAGCTTTGTGTGTCACCTGTCCCTGCTGTCTGACTGTGCGTGCGGATCTAGAGTTTTAGCGCGTATTTGAGTTCTTGTCGACAAGTCTATTACCCTAACAATGTTCACATACATATCATCTGAATGACACGGTTGAGTGGAAGCATGTCACATAGTTGAAACTAGCGTTAGTCCTCTAGCCCACACATATGTTCCTTTTTGGTTCAAGAGTGATGCATTCTCCATAGCTTGTTTTCTCATTAAGAGCGTGTTCTCAATATGAAAAATCCACTTGCGCTTCTCTTACATGAAATGCTCGATTATACTTACCTCAGGGATTTTGATTGTGTGTGTTGACCACATATTTGTCCATACAATAACCATAAGCTTGAGTTTAGATTAAAAAATATGTGTTTCTTGGCTATAGCTCTCTTCAGAAAGTATATAAATATCTTCATGTCCCTACCAATCCGGTCTATATATCACGTGTTGTTGCCTTTGATGAATATGTGTTCCCTTTATCCAAATCTGACCACACACCTACCACTGTGTCGCAACATTTGCAATTCATCCTTTATTTCTTCTGACCAATTTGAAGATGCATGTCATGTTTCCTTGCTTAATCATGGTGCAAGTGTTGCAATGTCACAGATGTATGTCATCCAACATAAAAAAGCATACCCAAGAAACACCACAAGCAAACTCGTGGCCTAATCGTTAAGCATATATCCTGGTGAAGTGTGGTATACAAATTTAATTTTCTACAAGCATTGCACTACTTATTTCCAACATTATTATGTGCTCCATAGACTCCTGTGAGTTTTCTCAAAACCTTTCAATCACCATTATTTCCCTTCCTAGCCATAAAGGGTTGTGGTAACAATCTCATCCTTCTCCAAACATCCATTTGCTATACCGAATGATCATGGCACTGGATCTTCACACACAATCCCAAATAACCCTCGTGGTACTCTGTCGTAAAAATATTGACCTTCATTGGCTCTCCTTACCTTTCTAGTTAGAACCCTGGATACAACACTAGCAAGATTCTACATGTACCTAAAGTTCTAGTTAAGACACCCTAGACATATCGTTGGACACTACTTTCGATGTCGCATGTATATCTTTGGAATTGTGAGCTTGGAACTCCCACCGGTGGAATGGGCGGTGGCAGAAAACAGATGACTTTCCTGTGACATGGAGTCCCAGGCGGTGGAAATTGATGGCAGGACGCAACGGCAGAGGAGGGAGGAAGCGCACGGAGGGTGAAATTTATGTGCCCAAGGGCTTCCACATGTACACATGGCACCGACGAAACGACCAACCAACCTAGATATCTATGGGCTAGCTCGTCGATTTTTTCACCCCTCCCCCCTTTAAAATTTGTTAGGGACGCACAGTTTTATAGTACTTGGTTGTGATAGTTTTTTCGTCTAACTATCTTGTCGTCTTTTTCACCACCCCCACCCTCCTTTAAAAGTTGTTAGGGACACATAGTTTTACAGTACTTGGCTGTGATAGTTTTTTCGTCTAAAACCTAAAAACAACTGTTAGTCACAACGATTTTAAAGGATCTGGCAGAGTTGCTCAAGGGGTTCCTAAGCGGAATGAAATTGCTTGGAGACGAGGGGTGCTCGAGTGACCAGAGATCCTCCTAGTCCAGAGCATGCATGAGGGTTTTGGACTCGCAAAGAGGCGGCAATGCCCTACCTACCATATGCTAGTTGTTGTCCAGGACTTTGCTTCGTGGGCCGGACCGTATGTGTGATGTGAGTGTATCCGTGGCTAGAGCGAGTTGATTCATTTTCGATTGAAATCATTAGTCTTTCCTTTCCCGCGATCATTTCATTCGGCAGAAAAGACCACGGATAGAGGAATACATAAAGTGGAACATAATAAAATAAAAAATTGAAAGATTTCGTTAAAATTGTTCGTTTGAATTTTTTTCAAAAAGCTAATTATATGTTCTTCCACTTGGGGAGGGGGTGCTCCTATTGCCCACCCAATGCAGGATACAATTCGTCCCGTCCGAATGAATATCTTCATGGGCCACTCTAAATGCGGACCAAATATAGGCTCAATTTTTTTTCCTGTTTTATGTCCCTTCTTTTCTTTTTTACATTTTTCAAAATCTGAATAATATTAAAAATATGAATATCTTTTAATAAACCAAACATTTTAAAATCTGAGTGTTCTTCAAAATATAAACATTTTCAATCTGAACATTTTTCAAAATCATAAAATCATAAAATAAAAATGAATAAAGGGGAAAAAGAAAGCAGTAAATAAAAGAGAAGCAAACAAAAATTAAAAAGAAACATAATAAAAGGAAAAAAAAGAAGGAGCACGTACCTGTAAATGGGCTTCGGCTCATCTTCAACATCCTTCAGGCGCGACGGATTGTGTCCCGCGTTAGACGGCAAATTAAAAATACCCCTGGGCCTACAAGAGTTTCAGTTTCTGAATCGTTACAGGCCTGTCAATCTCTACACCGGCCCGTGGAGGCCTGATCTTTACCAGGGCCCATAAGAGCCGACCTAGAGAAGAAGAAGAGAAGAAGAGGAAGAGAAGAGGGCAACGCAAGCAGAGGCAATGGCGATGGCGAGGAGGAGGGTCCTAGCGCTCGCGTCCCAGCTCCTCCAGAGGCGGCGTCTCCCCGAGGCGCGCTTCCTCTCATCGTCGGCCGCCGGCGCCCTCGACCGCCTCAGCTCCCCGCCTTTCGCGCGCGCGGCGGCGCCCAGGAACCCCGCTCCCCCTTCCCCATGGGATCGGCTCGGAGGTTAGATTCGCTGCCCATTTTCTCTTCTCTCGGGGTCCAATTTTTCTCTGCTAGGTTAGAATTCTTGGGAGGTTGAGTCCTTGAATTGGATGCGGTCGTCTAGCGAATCGTATTCTAGCGAATTGTTCCGAGATAACCTCCATGCGCGATCGTATTCTACATTTTGAGCTGAAATGGACACTGCTTAGGGGATGTCGTTCTCGCGATAGACTTCCTAGTTGCTTGCAAGCATTTGGGTGTGGATGCCTGGCACAAGTGTTCATGTTCCTTTGGATTTTATAAATGGTGTCATGGACAGGGCAGAAGAGGACCATGTTCATCCAGACGCAGGCGACCCCCAACCCGCAGTCTCTCATGTTCCATCCTGGAAAGCCGGTTATGGAAGTTGGAAGCTCTGATTTCCCTAATGCTCGAACTGCCATGACATCTCCTTTGGCAAAGGCGCTGTTTGCGATTGAGGGTATGTCATGCCTACCCCCTTACTGTAGTCATCTACTTTTTTTATTATATCTTTCAGCATTTCAACATACCAGTCTTTGAAACCAAGTGATGTGTTGCTATGTATTTAATCCTCCATGTTTTTGTGTAAACAGTTTTGTTCAGTAAGTCAAATGCTTAGCTATCTGTTCTCTTCAATTAACCATTTTCATCTTGTCGTGTTGATCTTCTGTGGTTATGGTTAAACTAAAGGGCCTAGCTGCTATTATGGGATGTAATTGAAAATTTGGAAGTGGCGTACAAACTACAGATAGCTATACATGTACATACATTATAATATTCTTGCTGAATAAATTAGCAATCCAAGTAAGTAGCATTGTTTGCTGGAAATTGAAGCAACCATTGGGCACAAAAGGCAATTAGGGGGGGCTGAATACGGTAAATTTGTGGAACATATGTGGGGGATCTATTGAACATAATTGGGCAAAGGACATGATAACTTCATGCAGGCATTGAGATGAAGGATGAAGAATATCATGCGAAAGAGCACGTAGTTGGAATGGCCCATAGGGCAAAAGGAAGTCATTTCAAAAGCAAGAATCCTGATTATATCTTGAGTTCTGTTAGATAAGATAGGCTTGGAGCTGCTGGTTCTTTATTTTTGCAAAATAACTCACCATGTCGCGGACCTGCATCATTGCCATTTCTTAACAGATAACGACGGCTTCTTACAAATAGCACATCCATGCACGTATTTAAGGCTTAGTTTGGCATCGTGGTGACTTACAATGTCACTTTTAATTCTACTAATTTTGAACATATTAACTGCTTGAAATATCTTCTTTGGATCTATAAGTAACTGCTAGAATTGGTAAATGCATAACAATGAATATTTCACAGCACATCCGTAATTGGTCCCAAATTATTTTTTTCCAATTTTCGTTCAGTGGAATGTTTTAATTTTTATACGATATTGACTGGATACACTTTCTACACAGGAGTTACCAGAGTATTCTTTGGATCTGATTTTGTAACTGTGACGAAATCAGACGAAACTTCTTGGGACTATCTTAAGCCTGAGGTCTTTGCTGCGATAATGGATTTCTACTCATCTGGGCAGCCACTTTTTCTGGACTCAAATACTGCAGCTGCTATGGACACAGCAATCCATGATGTATCCATGCACATTCTTTATATATCTTTCGTGCTTTATTTCTCTAGCTTCGTTCTTCTGTGGTATGTAAAGTATAAATGGTGCTGGTTTTGGGCAAGATATAATCGTAAAATACTAGATAAGCATCTTAAAGAATGGTAGGCACATGTAACATTTGAAAGAATACTAAATATATTTGTGCAAGTTATTGAACTTTGAAAGAAGTAGCTTATAGGAGACAAATAAAACAAACTGACTTGGTGCTGGGAAAATATTGATTGACAGCGAAGTTTGAATTTAGTATTGTCCGGATATTTGCACTATTGTTTACTGCTTCCACCTTGTGATGACCAGAGAGAAAGATACTGCTATCTGCTCCTAACTCATTCCACCACAATAGCTCTTAATAATCCTAATTAACTTGCAATTTATGAATCTATACTGCTACCTAATCCAGAATGTTGATACTGGTATTTCTTGTGTGTGACACAGGTAGGTAGCTGTAGCACTGACACACATAAAAAAGTTTGTGGGGGATGCAAAATAGTGACATTTATTTTCATGAACAACTGAAAAACTGTGATTGATATTCTAAATCTGCCATGCAATGCTTGTCTATGTTGAAGGATGATTCAGAAATAGTTGCTATGATAAAAGAATTGCTGGAGACTCGCATTCGCCCAGCTGTTCAAGATGATGGTGGTGACATTGAATACCGAGGATTTGATCCGTTAGTCCTTCGCTCCCTATATCATGCATATGTGTGGTACCATTTTTAAGAATTTTGGCTACATTGTCTCACTGTGATGCTATTCTTTCAGAGAAGCAGGGATTGTGAAGCTAAAAATGCAAGGGGCCTGCAGCGGCTGTCCGAGTTCATCAGTCACCTTGAAATCCGGCATAGAGAACATGCTCATGCACTATGTGCCAGAGGTAACACCCATTACTTTGTTTCTTGCTTCTTGAAAGATCACCCATTGCTTTGTTTAATGCTTCTTGAAACATCTCCTAGTGTTTGTATGTTCGGTGAAAATACATTTGATTTGATAGCTAGAATGCTGGGTATTATTCAGGATATCCGTCACAATAGATACGCTTCTTATGACCAGCTTGCCTAAAAGGATAATTTGTTCATTTTCGGTCTATATATATATATGGCCACTGGCAGGTTTCACAAACGTTAATGCTTCAACCTTCTTTTACAGGTGAAAGGAGTGGAGCAGGAGTTTGATGGTGATGAGGAAGCTGAACTGGCTAGCCAGACGGAATGAGTTTCTAAGGTCAAAGTACAACCCTGTAATATGTTCAGGGAAACCATGCTATGCATGAAATGTTTGGGAGAATTCAAACCACCTCCCAAAACCACAGGTTATCACTATGTTTTGTGAGATAAACCAGGAATAGCCTGAAGTTTTTGCGATGATTAGATGGTTGTAATTTTGATCAGATGTATTGAAGAAGCAGACTATAATACATGGTAGAGGCAACAGTAGCCTGAACCATCATTGGCTGCACTAGGGCTGAATAAAGTGATAGTTGATTGATATTTCCTTTTGTTTAACTCTGTATATGCTGTGCTTGTCTGACCAATATCAAATGATACACTTTGGCATGACAAATGTGTTTCATGGTGATCATTTTTTGCATATGTTTTCCCGCCTTTCATGTGTGGTATGCTTTGCATTTTTATATCTGCAAGAGTGCTTGAGTGCTGCAAATAAACTCTGAATTTGGCAGTATCAATGTTGGCAAGAACTGCAAATCTATAGTCCTGTTTTGCAGTGACTGAAATGAAAGAAATGAATCATTTTATTGAATTGATCTTTATTACACATGAAAGAGGGCAATGCTTGCTTTTGATCACCCATCCTTCACAAATAACAATGGAAACAGAACACATACAGACAAAATAAACAGAAAAATGGACAGACATGAATCAGGAGTAAAACTAAAAACGAACGCCTAACCAATCACAGTAAGCCTACCATGATGAACAAACAACATACATCCATTGACCAGCTTTCTTCCCTTTTGGAGGAAACATTTTCCCTTTTGGAGCACCTTCCAGGTTCGAGCGTGACACATGAGACATGACACGGTCGAAGATCTGCGGCGCGGATGGATCCAAAAACACAAAATCTATCTTCAACATCAACATCATCGTCCTGAAAGAGACATCCTTCCCCTGCTGCTCCATCCTGGTAATCCATCCAAGAAAGCTGTATGACTGGTTTGGAAACATTGGGTGGTCTGTTTTGCTGCTGTCCTGTATGTAATGTATGTACACCGACCGCAGAAGGAGGGGGGAGGGGGCATTAGCCGTGAAGTAGTGCGGGTGGAGGTGAGGAGGACAAGGCCATGAGCAAGAATGCAGCCTCCTCCACTCCCATTGAGACCCTCCTTTTCTTCACCACTTGGAGGTTGCTGCTTTTGTCTTTGACTGCACTTGTTGCCTCTGTGTTATCGTTTCTTTGTTGTTGTTGTTGTTGTTGGTGTTGTTGTTCTTGTTGTTGCGGTTGCGGCTGCTGCTGATCGTGCTGTTGTTGGTTCTGTTGCTGCTGTGGCTGCTGCTTATTGTCAAGACCTAGCTCTTGCCTCCTCTTCTTCCTGTACCGGATCCCGCACGCGTTGCAAAGCGACTGCAATAGAAGTGAAAATTGGTCAATTCTTTCAGTTCTGAAAAAATGTTCAACACATATCCAAAATTTTCCGTCAAACTAAAACTAGGACCACAATAAACGCCAGTGACTCATCTTTTCTGCTTTCGAGAGAAAATATACCGGTTTTCCCAACAAAAACCAAAAACAAATTGCTGGTCGATGGATGCATGGCTATGGCTTAGTGCTGCTAGCAAGAGCGAAAAACTGTCATGGTGATAAGGATGCCCCTAAAGAATTAGACCCAGCCAATATGGAACACCCAGCGAAAAGCTGGCCCCTTTTTAAATATCCCATCTCGCACTTGCCACTTGGGAATATTAGAGGTTAGCACTGCTGCAAGGAACAGCTCACCTAACCTCCAAATGGAATCAAAACCAAGTGTACACACTGGCCCTCCCTTTTTTCTCCCCACAGGTCTTTATCCAAAGTTCCAAACTCTGATTAGAACAATCATCACCATATCTTCTTAGAATAAATCCCCACCATATATCTGATTCTTCGTCTCCCTCGGCATCGGATCAGCACCTTCAGAAACGCTAATGATTCCACAGATGACATGATCGCTCGCTCTAGGAACAGTATGTTGAACCATATGATCAAGAAACGCTAGTCCTGGCATGATCGCCGGATGAACGTCAAGAACCGTGGTGATCAGGCCATGGTCAACAACGCCGATCGCCTCCCTCGCAGGCCGCGCCACGGACAGAGGAAAAGATGAAAGGATAGGATAGAAGCAAAGAACTCACCCTTGGCCCGGTAGGTCCGCTGCGCCACATGGGGGTGGTGGTGGTGCGGCATTCGACGCAGCACATCCTCCCTCCCTCCGCCGCCGCCGACGCCGACGAAGCGACCCCGATCACCTGAGGAAGACGAGGCAGGGAGGGAATCAGGAGACCCAAAATATATCATTAGCTAGTGAGCACGGCAGAAAAATCATCTTATCTTCCCAATCAGAGGCGATGGATCGCACAGATGAACGAACCTTGTGGTGAGACGGATCCATCGGCGGCGCTGGATCGGCGGTCTGCCCGGAAGTGGAGCCTGCCTGCCTGGTGATCTTGGTCGGAGTTGAGGGTGTCGTACTGGGTTTGCTCTGTTTTTCTTTGAAGAAGCGTATGTGGGAGGAGAGGGAGTAGTTGGGGAGGGAGGGGTGAGGAGATAGCAACCAAGGATGGGCTGCAAGTTGGAAAGGTATTTGTACCCTTCTTCTGGTGCTCCTTATCTTCTAACCCTTGCATTAATGTGCTTAATTTTTTCTAAATGTTGCGAGTAATAAGCGCGGGAACAGGACGGAAAGTTCCGTCCTTTCGGGTAAAATCTGAAACGGACGCTCGCAGTATGGTTTACTGACGGGGAGTATAAGAGCAGAAGTAAATTCTAAATATTTTCACAGGAAATGGATACACATAGCTTGATGATGGGCATGTTTATTTTAATGATATGTGGTTAACACACACTAAGTAAGTGATCAACGTGTTTTTCGAGACACGGAAACACGTGGTTTCATAATAAATGAATAAGTTTAGTACGTGTTTGCTCGATACACCATGTCTCTCTTATCAGCTAAAGATGGTATTGATGATCTGATGTTTCTCGTGATGTTACTTGTTGTTAATAATGCGGGGAAAACACATCGGGAGAGTTTAAAAGATTCCTCGAAGAAAATCATAAATCATCAATCTGCATGAATTTGTAGGGTAGTGCTAGAGTGTAGTTGAATACTCAGCCACTTTTTATAGAAATAAAAAATCTGGTCTCACGATATGCGTATGGTTAATCTGCAATTAAAACATTATCTAGTTTGCTCACTACCATATGTCGTCCCTTATTTTCTAACACTGTTTCGTTTCTTATTTTCTATTGTCTGTTGCTAGCACGGGTAAAAATAGAGCTAAAGTTTCGTCATTTCAGATAAATAAACAAATTTACACTCATGGTGCGTATTTTTTGTAGAAATAAATAATCAAATCTTATTTTCACGAAAGATGAGACAAATGTTTTGATGACATATGTGTTTAGCACGTAATTGACACATTATCCAGTCTGCGCAAATACTCCACACCTCTTCTAGTCCTAGCGGCCAACATGTTATTACTATGGATGAAAATAAAACAAACAGTTTCTCACTATTGATAAAATGAAAAAAACACCATTGATAATGTTTCTGCCATATACAATAAAGAAACAATATGTGGGAGGACAGGGAGTAGTTGGAGAGGGGTGAAGAGATAGCAACCAAAGGTTGGGTCACAAGTTGGTCGGATACGTGTCCCCCTTGTGCTCCTTATCTTCTAAGCCTTGTATTAATGTGTTCTTAGTTTTCTTTAATTTCCGACTGATAAGAGTGAAAAGGAGTGTTGTTTTGGGCAAAATCTAAAAAGGATGGCCTCTACATGGATTACTAGCGGATGACTGAAAAGTTATTTGTATCCTTGTTATGCTTCTTATCTCCTGAGCCTTGCATTAATGTGCTTAATTTTTTCTAAATGTTGCAAGTAATAAGCGCGAGAACATGGCACAAAGTTCCGTCGTTTTGGGTATAATCTGTAACGGACACTCGCGGTATGGAATACTGACATATTGTATAAGAACGGAAGTAAATGCTAAATATTTTCGCGCGCAATGGGTACATGTAGCTGATGACGGGCATGTTGATTTTAATGATAATGTGATTAACACACACTAAATAAGTGATCAACGTGGTTTTCCAGGTACAGAAACACGTGGTTTCGTGATAAAAGAATAAGTTCAATGTGTGTTTGCTTGATACACCATGTCCCTCTTATCAGCTAAAGTTGCTTCCCATGATTTGATGCGTCTCATGTTGTTACTTGTTGTAAATATTTTGGTGAAAACATATTAAAAATTTCAAAAATTCCTCAAAAATATCATAAATCGACAATCTGCACGAAACATAAGATAATGTTAGAGCATAGTTCAATACCCAACCACATTTTTGGAAATGAATGGTTAATTCGTAATTAAAACATTATCTAGTTTGCTTACTACATACCACCTACGGTCTCTTATTTTCTAACCCTAGAATTATTGTGTATCGTTTCTTATTTCTATTGTTTGTTGTTAGCAATAGGATGAAAATGGAGCTCAAAGTTCCGTCATTTCAAATAAATAAATAAATTTAGAGTCATGGTACATTTTTTTAGAAAAATATTCAATACAATTTTCATGAAGATGAAAATAATTTTCATCACATGTATATTTAGTACGCAATGGACACATTATCTAGTCTACACACTACGCCATTACCTCTCTTACAGCAGCTCTAACGGAGTCCTTAAAATCGTGAACTATAAATCGTGTTTACAGGTCATGGAAAACCACTTTTATCGTCTGAAAACAGCCAACGCAGAATGGAATTGGCAAACTCTTTTACGGGCCGAGTTTGCGGGTCGGATTCTCTTTTACGGGTCGAGTTTGCAGGTTCCATTCCGTGTCGGCTATTTTTGGATGGTAAAAGTTAGGATCTCTATATTTTCACATGTCAAAGTTTATGAAAATTGATTCAATCAACAAATGCAATAAATAGTTGGAATCAAATGATCATCCACATTATTCAAATCAAATTACAATAACACTTTCACCCAAATAGTTTCAATCAAATCATACAACAACAATATTTAATGGTACACAAACACAATGTAGATCATTGGCGGCCATGCCTCGCCCAGTGGTGCTCGATGAGATCCTTTTGGAGCTGCGCATGGGTTCCCTCATGCTCAATTTGCTTGTACGAATCAAGAAAAGGTTGAAGGCGATCGGGGTTCCTTTGTGGTTTCACTTGTCCGTGGATCATGAATAGTCTTCACTAGAGTTTCCCAATCAGGATATATGCCATCGGCTAGATAGTAGGCCATTATGTACTCATGTCTTCCAATTTTGTAATCGCAAGAAGGAGCTTCTCCGTTGGCAAGTTTTGCAAATAGATGGGGTCGATGCAAGACATTGATGTCATTCAGTGACCCCGGCAACCCAAATAAACAATGCAAAATATACAAGTCCTCTGATACTACGGCCTCACGAACAATCGTTGGATCGTGACTTTTACCATGGTACTGCCCGTGCCACGCTTTCGGGCAATTCTTCCACCTCTAGTGCATACAATCTACACTTCCAAGCATACCCGGCCAACCTCTCCTCACGTTCATCTGCATCAATCGTATGGTGTCTTCTTTGTTGGGAGATCGAAGGTACTCTTCACCAAACAAGCGAATAACCATTCTAGAAAACCGCCGCACGGATTCAATGGTTGTATCTTCACCAACGCAAAGATACTCATCACAATAATCTGCGTGCACGCCATATGCAATCACACGCATGGCTGCGGAGATTTTCTGGTAAGCGTTGAACCCGAGAACCCATGCTGCGTCTCTACGGCGTTGGAAGTATGTGATGTTGGCCTCACAAGCTTCTACGATTTTGACGAATAATTCTTGGCGCATTTGATACCGCCTACAGAAGAGATGTGGGGGGTAGGTTGATACCTCAATGAAGTAATCTTGCATGAGGGAGTGGTGTCCGAGAGAGCGGTTGTGCGAGAGGCAAATATGACCGAGCACCGAGCTGCGGCGCCGATTCATGAGCATGAACCTATCCTCAATCTCCTTGACAGCAAGGATGATGGCCAACTGTTCGGTGTCGTTGTCATGGAGTATCTCATCGATGTTGGAATCGTCGGGGGAGGAGGAGTCATAAAAAAAGAACGCCTCGCCTCGCTTAGCTCGGAAGACATCTGCAGCAAACACGCAGACCATCAAGATGGTGGTTGGCGAGGTCGATTCTCCTGGCGGAGGCGAGGGGACTAGATCTTACTGCAGCATGGTGGGCGAGGTCGATTTTGGCGTTTAGGCAGCGGCGTCGCGCACAGCGGAACGCGTGGTGGCCGGATCTATTTGCCTCTGTGCAGAGCGCCGAGGAGGAAGGCGACAAGGATGGGGCGACGGCAGGCGGAAGGAGGAGAGGGAGAGGAAATATCAGCGCGCCAACCTCCGCAGCGAGAATAGTGTTCGCGCTCGGATCGGCCGCCTACCCCAGGAATGTACAGTTCGATCGCCAATTTTCTCTGTCGCCTGCAAAATAAATTAAGGACCGGCGGCTTTTACGGTAACCACTAGAGCATCACTATTTCGCAGAAACCGAAAAATGGTAATTTATTTACAGTTTCGTGATTTTAAGGGCTCTGTTAGAGCTTCTCTTAGCGCCCAACATGTTATTTTTATAGGTGAAAAATAAAACAAATAGTTTCTCACTAACGATAGAATAAAATAAAATACACCATTTATATTGTTTCTGCCATATATAATGAGAACGTATGTTGGGGAGGGGGACAGTGAGTAGTTGGGGAGGGGTGAAGAGATATCAACCAAGGTTGGGATGCAAGTTATACTTGTACCCTCGTGCTTCTTATCTTCTAAGCCTTGTATTAATGTGTTTTTAGTATTCTCTAATTGTGCGGCCGATAAGAGTGAAAGGAGTGATGTTTCGGGTAAAATCTAAAACGATGGATTACTGGCGGATGACTGAAAAGTTATTTGTACCCTTCTTATGCTCCTTATCTCTTGATCCTTGCATTAATGTTCTTAATTTTTCCTAAATGTTGCAAGTAATAAGCGCGAGAACATGGCGGAAAGTTCCGTCTATTTGGGTATAATCTGAAACCGGCGCTCGTGATATGGAATACCGACGGACTGTATAAGAACGAATGTAAATGCTAAATATTTTCACCGGCAACGAGTACATGTAGCTTGATGATAGGCATGTTGATTTTAATGATATGTGATTAACACACACACACTAAATAAGTGATCTACATGTTTTTCTAGGTAGGAAAACACGTGGTTTCGTGATGAAAGAATAAGTTCAATACATGTTTGCTTGATACACCATGTCACTCTTATTAGCTGAAGTTGGTATTGATGATTTGATGTGTCTCATGTTGTTACTTGTTGTAAGTACTATGAAGAAAACAGATTGGAAAGTTCCAAAGATTCCTCAAAAATATCATAAATTGACAATCTGCATGAAACATAAGATAGTGTTAGAGCGTAAAATCACTTTTTCGTAAATGAATGGTTAATATGTAATTAAAACATTATGTAGTTTTCTTACTACCTTATACGGTCTCTTATTTTCTAACCCTAGAATTATTATGTATCATTTCTTATTTCTATTGCTTGTTGTTAGCACTAGGGTGAAAATGGAGATCAAAGTTCCTTCATTTCATATAAATAAATAAAGTCATCATCGTGGTACATATTTCGTAGAAAAATAATCAAAACTAATTTTCATGAAAATGGAAAAAAAATTGATGGCATGTATGCTTAGTATGTAATGGACACATTATCTAGTCTGTGCACTACTCCATTTCCTATCTTTGCACCCAACATGTTATTTCTATGGGTGAAAAATAAAACAAACAATTTCTCACTAACGATAAAATAAATTAAAAGACACCATTTATATTGTTTCTGCCATATACAATGAGAAAAAGTATGTGGGAGGTGGGGGAAGGGAGTAGTTGGGGAGGGGTGAAGAGATATCAACCAAGGTTGGGATGCAAGTTATACTTGTACCCTCATGATTCTTATCTTCTAAGCCATGTATTAATGTGTTCTTAGTTTTATCTAATTGCGCGACTGATAAGAGTGAAATGGAGTGTTGTTTCGGGTAAAATTTAAAACGGATGGCCCGACGCGGATTACTGGCGGATGACTGAAAAGTCATTTGTACCCTTCTTATGCTCCTTATTTCTTCAGCCTTGCATTAATGTGCTTAATTTTTCCTAAATGTTGCAAGTAATAAGCACGAGAACATGGCGGAAAGTTCCGTCTTTTTGGGTATAATCTGAAACGGGCGCTCGCAATATGGAATACTGGTATAGACTGCATAAGAACGAAAGTAAATGCTAAATATTTTTGCCGACAATGGGTACACGTAGCTTTATGATGGGCATGTTCATTTTAATGATATCTGATTAACACACACTAAAAAAGTGATCAACGTGTTTTTTCAGGTATTAAAACACGTGGTTTCGTGATAAAAGAATAAGTTCAATACATGTTTGCTTGATACACCATGTCCCTCTTATTAGCTAAAGTTGGTATTGATGATTTGATGTGTCTTATGTTGTTACTTGTTGTAAGTATTGTGGTGAAAACAGATTGGAAAGTTTCAAAGATTTCTCAAAAATATCATAAACTGACAATCTGCATGAAACATAAGATAGCGTTAGAGCGCAGTTCAATACCCAACCATTTTTTTCTGAAATGAATGATTAATCCATAATTAAAACATTGTCTAGTTTGCTTACTATTACATACGGTCTCTTATTTACTAACCTTAGAATTATTGTGTATCATTTCTTATTTCTATTGCTCATTGTTAGCACTAGGATGAAAATGGATCTCAAAGTTTCATCATTTCAGATAAATAAATAAGTTACAGTCACGGTACATATTTTGTAGAAAAAAATCAAAACTAATTTTCATGAAAATGGAAACAATTTTGATGGCATGTATGTTTAGTACGCAATGAACACATTATCTAGTATGCACACTACTCCATTTCCTCTCTTAGCGCCCAACATGTTATTTCTATGGGTGAAAATAAAACAAACAGTTTCTCACTAATGGTGTCTTTATATTGTTTCTGCCATATACAATGAGAAAATTTATGTGCGGGGGACAGGGAGGGGTGAAGTGATATCAACAAAGGTTGGGATGCAAGTTATACTTGTACCCTTGTGCATCTTATCTTCTAAGCCTTGTATTTTAATGTGTACTTAGTTTTCTCTAATTGTTTCTACTGATAAAAATGGAACGAAGCAGAAAGTTCTGTCATTTCGGGTAAAATCTAAAATGGACAGAACCCGGCATGGATTAATGGCGAATAATATAAGAGGAAGTCAATGCTCAATAATTTTTCCAGAAATGGCACATATGGTTTGATGATGTATATGTTTATTTTAATGATATGTTATTAACACACACTAAATGAATGGTCAACATGTTTTTCCGGGTACAGAAACATGTGGTCTTTCATAATAAATAAATTCAACACATGTTTGCAAGATACACCATGTCCCTCTTATCAGCTAAAGTTGGTATTGATGATTTTATGTCTCTCACGTTGTTACTTGTTCTTAGTATTGTGTCGGAAAAAAATTGGAAAGTTTCATAGAATCCTCAAAAAAATCAAAAATCAAAAATTTGCATGAATTCTAAGATAGTGTTAGAGAATATTTGAATACTCAAAAGGGTTAATCTACAATTGAAACAATATCTAGTTTTCTCACTACATTTTGCGGTCTCTTATTTTGTAACCCAAGATTTATTGTGTATATTTTCTTATTTCTATTGCTTGTTGTTAGCACTAGGGTTAAAATGGAGCTCAAAGTTTCGTCGTTTCAGATAAATAAATAAATATATTGTCGTGGTTGTAGAAATAAATAATCAAACCTAATTTTCATGAAAATGGAAACATTTTTTATAAAAATATGTTTTGTATGTAATGGACACATTATCTACTATGCACACTACTCCATCATCTCTCCTAGCTGCCAAAATGTTATTTCTATGGGTGACAATAAAAAACAGTTTCTCACTAATGATAAAATAAAATAAAAACACCATTGATGCCGTTTATATCATATACAATGAAAAAACATATGTGGGAGGACAAGGATGTTGGGAAACACGTAGCGCCAAGTCGAAAACAAAAACTTTTCTTCTTCGGCTAGAACTCCGGCGAGCCACCCCAAGATCCGGCCAAGGTCAAAGGCAATAACTCGTACCTATTGATGCGCAGGTATGGAAGATGAGGAAGCGCATCGTGGTGGTGCCTTATGTTCCACTCATCTCGTCCGGCTCCGGCGAACTGCTTGATCCTGGGACCTCCTCGCCGCCGGCTCCGTTACTCCTCCTCCTCGCCTCTGACAGCACCGCCCAACGCTGCCAACGAGCACCGCAGATGTGGTGCCTCTGTTGTCTCACACGTACAAGAACAAGTGAGATGTTAGTCTCGGTCTTGCCACCGCAGGACAAGAAATGTGGGAATTGCCAAGTCTAACGAAACCCTAGGAAGCAGCACTAGATCACTTGTCATCTCATATCTATCCGCCGCCACCCACCTTCCCTTATATAGATGAGTAGGTGAGGGTACACAACACTTGTGTCCCTCGTTCCTAAACCCTAACCCTAGTCAAAGTGGGTCCAAACCATTGACACGTTTCCCTGTACGAACAAGTCCAACTTGTCGTCTTGTGGTAGTAGGATCAGCATCCGCCTAGTTCCACTCTCTTAAGTGTGCGATCCCACAGGATTACGGTAAGTCGGACACAACTCAGTAATGGTTCAGCCAGAACCGTATCTTAGTGACTTTTTGAGTAGAGTTGATAATCGGTAGCAACCTCTAGCAAGACTTGTCGACTCCCGGTTTACGCAAGTGCTCTCAATGTGATGATCTGTCTGAATCTCTTTGCCTCACGATATTGGTGATAAACCGCAAGGGAGATTTCGTCATCCTAGTGTCAGTTTAACTCTCTTCTCGTTGCAGTGATAACTGATTCCCTCCGGCTTCCCTAAGTTGGACTACCTCGATCAACACTTGATCGAGTAGCGCATGGCCATGCTTCTAAATCATATCACACAAGATGGACCAGATAATATCTCTCTGAGTTGGAGGGGCAAATTACGTCTTAGTTGATCCACGTCACGCATCTTGCTTCGAAGTCGGCCCAAGACCACCCTTATTCTCCCAGTTACGATGAGCATTACATGGAGTCAAAGTCGCCTCTTCCATAACTCGAATCGTGCGATCCCCTTAGGTCTAAGGATTACATTGTGTTAGTCGGAGCATATGACGGTGTGCTCACATTCTACTAACCTTTGGATCGGTCCGGCCATCATACCTCTTCCGACTAACCCATGCAAGGCAGATAGCATCTCCATGCACATGACTATGATACATTGTCATCTTCCCACTTACAAATTAGTCTCGGCAGTGGGTTTCCCTCCCAACCTCAAACGACTAAGGACAAACTGGCTAGAGATAGATATAAGTATGTGGTTCGACACCTGCAACAATTACAGTGACGCATACAACTAGTTCTAAACCGGATTCCGGGTCACAAATACAAGTCGGAATGTGAGCCTGTAGGGCATCATTCCTAACAAAGTAGTAGTTGGGGAGGGGTGAAGAGATATCAACTGAGGTTGGACTCCAAGTTATACTTGTACCCTTGTGCTCCTTATCTTCTAAGTCGCATATTAATCGTATTCTTAGTTTTCTCTTATAGTTGCTACTATAAGAGTGTGAGCAAAAAGTTCGCTCATTTCGGGTAAAATATAAAACGGACGGTCCTAGCACGGATTACCGGCGGATAGTATAAGAGAAAGTTAATGCTCAATTTTTTGGAGGATATACCCACATAGTTTGAAGGTGTACATGTTTATTTTAGTGATATGTTATTAACACACACTGAATGAATGGTCAACATGTTTTTCTAGAAACGGAAACACTCAGTTTATAGTAAATAAGTTCACTACATGTTTGCTCGCTACACCATGTCCATCTTATCAACTAAAGTTCGTAATGATGTGTTTAATTTTTAGTATTGTGGTGCAAACAGGAAAATTGTAAAGATTCCTCATGAAAATCATAAATCGATAATCTAGCAAGAAATATCAAATAGTATCAAAGCCTAGCCGAACAGTCAACCACTTGTTCGTATGAAAAATGTGGTTTGACTATATATATGGTTAATCTGCAATCAAAACATTATCTAGTTTTTTCAATACTACCCGTCCTCCCTTATTTTCTAACCCTAAAATTATTCTATTTTGTTTCTTATTATCTACTTTGTTGTTAGCACCAGGGTGAAAACGGTACTCAAAGTTCCTTCATTCCACATAATAAATAAATAAAGTTACACGCATGGTACATATTTTTGTAAAAATAAATAATTAAACCTAGATGAATCTTTTGATGGCATATATGTTTAATATGTAATTAACACAATGTTTAGTTTGCATAGTACTCCATAACCTCTCTTAGCCACCAACTTGTGGTAATATGGGTGAAAATAAAACAAACAGTTTCTCACTAATGATAAAATGGGAAAAGGAGACCATCTTAGTTTTTTGCCATATACAGTGAAGAAGAGTATGTGGAGGAGAGGGAAAAGTTGGGGTGGGGTGAAGTAATAGAAACCAAGCCTAGAAATATAAGTTTAATAGGAAATGAATGCTCAGCATGTTCATACAGATACATAAACACGTGGTTTCAAATATAAGTTTAATAGGAACGCGTTTGCTCGCTATACCATGTGCCTCTTATTAGAGCATCTCCAATAGAGGCGCAATAATATGGCGCTGCAAAACCAACTTCGCGCGCGCTGCAAACACTTAGCGCGCGCTGCGCCGAAATACCCTCCACCGGACGCGCTATTTCGCAACGCGGGTGGTCCGCTGAAAAAGCGCCCGCAGCGGAAGCGCTAATTTACAGAAACACATTTTGATGATAATTTACAGCGCCAGAAGATCTAAAAAAACATTGAAAATACGTAGATAAATAAAAATAGTCTACTTGTCATCGTCGTCGAAGGTTGTCTCGGTCCAAATGTCATCCCAGCAAGGATCATCTTTGCCCCAGGTCGTGTTCGGGTTGTCGATCTCGAACTCGGCGACGGCGCGACGGCGGCGCCTGGCAGACCTACGCTATGCTCTGAGGTCGGCGAAGAAGGCCTCCTCGTCCAGGACGTCGCTAGGGAAAATGCTCCCTCCACTGGCGCATGAGCTCCTCGTCGCGCTTGGCGATGCGGCGTTGCGCCTAGCGGTGGCGGCGACGGTCCTCCTCGCTGATGAGGCGCGGCGCGGGCGCTAGAAACTCCGCCTCCTCTAGCGACTCGACGTCCGGGAAGTTGAGGTCGCGGCGTGGCCGTCGGAATCACCACGCGGCCGCGTCGTAGGCGCACGCTGCCAGCTCCGGCGTGTTGAAGGTGTCGAGGGTGACGTGAAAGCCGCTGGCGCGAATCTCCACGTAGAACGTCCCATTCGGACGCGGTCAGACGCCATGGAAGCCCGACGAGCCGCGGCGGCACGACGGCATCGCGGCGACGAACGAGCGGAGGTGGCTGCGACGAAGGAGAGCGGCGGCAACAACGCATGGCGCGGGGAAGCGGCGGGGCGAGGTGAAGTGGTGGAACATTCTGTGGCGGTTGGGTGCGCGGGCATGCGGCGCTTTATAGTGCGCGCGAAGCGACGCGGCAAGTTTGGCGCCCGGGATGCCGCAATAGGGCGCGCGGGAAAAAAATTGTTTGGCGCGCGGGTTTGGCGCATCTGCTAGAGGCGCACGGGAGGTTGCGCACGCGGCAAAAAAACGGTTGAAATGCGATGACACGCCGTTTCGCGCCTCTGTTGGAGATGTTCTTAGATAAAGTCAGTATTGATGACTATTGTGTCTTTTAATATGTTAAGTATTACTAAATGAATTCTAATAATTGCTTGGCAAATGGATACACATGGTTTTAAAACAAATAAGTTCAACGTGTGACTAGCACACATTGTTTTTTTTTGCTTGTAGAATGACGTTTCCACTTACTAGTTAAACTTTTTATCGATCTCCGCTTGTACTTGTCGAAAGAAGAGCGGAATGTTCAATCCCGTACCTCATAAATATCATATGTTGCCAATCATGGCATGAACATATATGTCAAGATAGTTTCATAGCATCAATGTCAAACTATTTCCTCGGAAGCCAAAAAATGTGGGTCGCTGATATGTATGGTAACCAGCAATTAAAACATTATGTAGTTTTCTCTCTACATGCCACCTTTATTTGATAACATTGGTGTTACTCGCAAAAAACATTGGTGTTAAAGTATTTTCTTATGGAAAATGATGGTGTTCCTCCGGACGATGGGATCGTCCGGGTCACCCCTAGGCGCGCACTGCTCTTTTCCGTTGCCATGTTGTAGGTGGGCCCCGCCTGGTAAAATCTTATCCCCAATTTTCTAACCGCTCATCCTCTATCCCGCTCGCTCGACACCAGATTGCTCCCGCCGGTGAGCATCACCGCTGATTCTAGTACGCCGCATGGGCTTCACCCCCACCGCACAGCCCTGCTCCTCCATCGGAACGCCGCCCCTGTAACTCCTCCACCGGAGCGCCGCCGTCGCTTGGACTTCGCTGTCGTTGGGATGAACTTCGTTGCCGCCACGCTGCCATGGAGATCTCATGCCGTTGCACGCCTCCGAGCAGAGCTCGTCATGGGGATCTCGCTGCCGGAGCTTGCGGCCTCCCTCCTTGTCCCCACGAGCTCGTCGAAGAAGACAGCGTGTGGGATTGCTCGCCGGCGACAGAGATGGATGCCATGGCTGCAGCTCCTTCCTTTTTCGCTACAAACAGGTGCCTCCTTTGCTACAGAGACAGGCCGACACTGCTACAGGGGACGACCATATCTGCCGCTAGCTTGGATGCCATGGCCGCCGCTCCTGCAAGTCCTCATGGCCGATGCTACAAAGGAAGGCCTTCGATTTTGCTACATTGATACATTTGTTTTGCTATCTCTGTTTATTTATTTTGCTACAATACCATAAAGCTTTTGCTAAAAGTTCTCCGACGAGGTCTTTCGGCTAAATTCTCCGACGATGTCCGACGAAGTAGGTTTTTTGCTATATTAGAAGAAATTTGTTACTACAAACGTCTTGTGGTTTTGCTACAACAGTGTCAATTATTTTCTACAAGGTCTCCGACGAGAGTCACCAGCGAGTTTTTTTCCGACGATGTTTCCGATGAAGTCAGTTTTGCTACATTAGAACATTTTTTGTTGCATGGTCTCCGTCTAGGTCTCCCGCGAGGTGTTCTATTTCTGAAACGAACCTTTTTTGCTTCGGAAGCAAAAACGGGAACATTTGCAGCAAATCGGGGTGTTTTTCAGCAACGTGGGGTTGAAGCCGGTTTTAGGGACACGTGGAAGCAGCTGGAGCAAGACGATGGGAGCCCTCCCATCATCCGGGGTACGGGTAGGGCTTGCCTTTTCTTATCTTATATTTATTACTTGTTGCTAATACTAGTGTGAAAATGGAGCTCAGAATTCCTTCATTTAAAATAAATAAAATTTATATTCAATATTTGTACATATATCTATCGATGAGATTGGGGTAGAAATAAATAATCAAAAAATTTACTTTTCTGAAAAAATACATGGTTTGATGCATTATATGTTCAATGCATAATTAACACATTACCTGATGATGCTGCCTATTTTACCCGCAATTTTTTGGTACTACATGAATTGTCAACATCGTATATCAAAAATAAAACACGATGTTTGGTGAAAGATATGTTTATTTTAATATATGATCTACATGTAGTACTAACTGAATTCTAAGCATGTTCTTGGTGAATGTATAAACATGGTTTCAACCAAATAAGTTCAACATATGATTAGCACACATTATTATGTTCGCTCGTAGATCAATGTACCTCTTTTTTTGACACAAACGATCAATGTACCTCTTATTAGCTAAAGTTTGTACCAGACACATGTTGTACTTTTTGTTAGTATTGTGTCAAAAGCAAAGCAGAAAGTTCAAAACATTCCTCTTAAAGATCATACATAGACTATTCTGGCAGGAATTATATGTCAGATAGTATCAGAGCATAAATAAACACCAAAATATATAATTTTAGAACCAAACATATGGTAAATTCGCAATTAAAACATTATATAGTTTGCACACTACATGCCCACACTTATTTGCTAACATTGGTGTTGATGTGCTTCATTATCTTATTCTATGTTACTTGTTTCTAGTACTAGAGTGAAAATAGAGCTCAACTTTTCTTCATTCAAATAAATGTATATAATAATTGTACATATATTTTACTATAGTAGAAATTAATAATCAAACATATTTTTTTATCTTTATAGAAGGCGGAATTTTGGGTACAAAAAACTACCACTCGCTGCAAGCAACGAGCGTAGCACAAACTCCACTACGGCAAGTCCGCAGACCGCCACCACAAACACAACAACTAAAACATGAAAGAGCATGTCCTAAGCTAAACAAACAAAGCCACGTCTCAGCCGGCCCCGGATGACTCCAAAGAACAAACACCCCAAAAGGATCTCCTTGTCGACTCACCAACCAAAGAAGACAAATGGCGGAACTTGGTTGATCCCGAGAAGTCGTCGTCTTGGACTCGCCGGCCATGGCGTGCATAGCGCCCTTATGCTCGACCTAGGACAACGTTGTAGGGTTCACAACATAGAAAACAAAAAAAAATCCTACGATGGGAACAACTATGTACCAAGATCTATATACTAGATACAAACAACGGGCGAATGTATATCCTAGAGAACATACCCTTGAAGACCGACAAAGCTTAACGAGTCAAACTCTTGATTGATGTAGACGATCTCCTGTCGATCTCAAGATCGAGAGGAAGTCCTTAGCACCGCAACTTAGCAGTGCATTCGTGCTCGCACACACGTTCGAGGCACCAAGCAACCTCCGCATCCTCGCTCCAGCGATGCAGCGGAAGCACAACTCTTTCTTGCCAAATAGCCACCAGGAACATGTATCTCGCTAG
Organism: Avena longiglumis; assembly: GCA_030063025.1. NCBI lineage: Eukaryota > Viridiplantae > Streptophyta > Magnoliopsida > Poales > Poaceae > Avena > Avena longiglumis. The sequence goes on from CP125974.1 coordinate 142,430,679, forward strand.
TCCGAGACCATGGGGGGTAAATACTAGAGGGGGAGAGATCCTTCACGAGGAGGTGTGAGTGAGAAGTGAGGAGGGGTGCCTTTTATAGGAGAGGGGGGAACCCCAAGGGGGTGGCCGGCGCATGGGGGCTGCCCCCTTGCCCTCCCCTCATTCATGTCGGTGGACACTCCACTCACAAAATCCTTTCAATTCCCTCCACTCAAAATCTCACTCAAATTCCCATTAAATTTTCACCAAATTTAATGCAAACTCTCATTAAATAAAACTCCTTTTATTTATTCAGAATTTTGTCAATTACTTTAGTGACAAACATTCACATATAACCCCTTGCTAGTATTTAATTTCACATGAAAAACACTTTCTGCAATTTCACTCGAAAACCTGTTTCAGTATCTAGTGAAATAAATTCATGCGATTGTTATTCTTTCCGGCATGAAACTTTTGCTCCAAATGGATGTCGGTGTCTCTTAAGTGTGCCACCCTACGGTTCGCGAATAATGCGGACGTTATAGAGACCCTTCTCCGATCAATAATCAGAAACGGGATCTGGAGACCCATACTAACTCCCACACATTCAACGATGACTTTCTTGTGATCGTCGAAACCTTTTACGCTAGTATCTTAATCCTTTTGTTTCATGATATATTACATGTCCGAGGTTTGATCATCGGTATCTCCATACCTAGTTTGATCTCGTTACTGACATGCACTCTTTTCTCGTTCCCGTGATATAACATTCTAGTGATAAAATCAATTGCTTGCAAGCTAACCAATGTGATATCATCGAGAGGGCCCAGAGCATATCTATCCGTTATTGGGATGAACAAATTCAACTCTCAATCCATGGGCCTCAACATAACACTTTAGTAGTTCTGAACCCATCTTTATAATCACCCAGTTACGATGTGACGTTTGATGTTATCAAGAAACTCTTCCAGTGTCAGTGATTGACATGATCTCATGGTCTAAGGATTAGGATCACTTCGTAAGTTGTTATAGTAATATAAACTCAATGACTTTGATCGTAATGTTATTTTTGGAGATATGCCCTAGAGGCAATAATAAATATAGTTATTATTATATCTTTGTGTTTATGATAAATGTTTACATTCATGCTATAATAGTATTAACAAGGAAACATTGATACTTGTGTGATTTGTAAACTTAAATAGAGTCCCTAGTAAAGCCTCTTTATAATACTAGCTTGTTGGTTAATAAATGATTGTGGTTTCCCTATCATGAACATTGAGATGTTATTAACAACAAGATCATATCGTTAGGAGAATGATATGATGGACATACTCCTATAGATAAGCGTAGCATAAAGATCAAGTCATTTTAATAGTTCAATTGCTATATGCTTTCTGATACATAGTAACCTAATTCCTTCGACCATGAGATCATGCATATCACCTTCACCGGAAGGATGCTTTGATGACATCAAACACCACACCATAACTGGGTGGCTATAAAGGTGGCATTGAGTGTTCGGAAAGTATTGGTTGAGACACATGGATCAAGAGTGGGATTTGTCCATCCATATGACGGATAGATATACTCTGGGCCCTCTCGGTGGAATGCCATCCAATTAGCTTGCAAGCATGTGACTGGCTCACAAGGGATCACATATCACGGGAACGAGAAAAGAGTACTTATCAATAACGAGGTTGAACTAGGTATGCAGAGATACCGACGATCATAACCTCGGATAAGTAAACTATCGTGAGACAAAGGGAAATTGGTATCGTATGTAAGTGGTTTATTCGATCGCAAAGTAATCGTAGAAATATGTGGGAGCCATATGAATTTCCAGATTCCTCTATTGGTTATTGTTCGGAGAAGTGTCTTGATCATGTCCGCATAATTCACGAACCGTAGGGAGACACACTTAAGGATTCGACATTGTTTGAGTAGTTATGGAATGATGAGTAAGAGACCGAATGTTGTTCCGAGTCTCGGATGGGATCCGAGATATCACGAGGAGATCCGTAATGGTCCGGAGAATAAGATTCATATAAGGAAAGTCATGTTTTGGGGTTGGAGAATGGTTCCGGTGTTTTCATCGGAAATGTTCTAGAAGGTTCTGGAATGTCCGGCACTCCGGAGGGGAAGGGTACATGAATGTGTCATATCAAGTTGGAATGATTGCATCATGTACTAGGTGTCATCGCTGAACAAAATAAAGGGTTTAATCAAATCCTAGTTTGAAAAGTCAAACGCCAATTTGAAAAGTCAAACGGCTATTTTGGAAGGTGGAGGGGAAGTAGGAAACCTACTTGGGGAGGAGTTCTCCCTCCACCGCCGCCCACTTGGGAAACGAGTTGGGAGGACTCCTCCCCGCCGCCTCCACCTATATAAGGAGGGACAGGGCTGCCCCTCCAAGTACACAACACCTCCACCCGCAAACCCTAGCCCCGGCGCCGCCACCTCCTGCTGCCGCCGCCGCCTAGCTAAACCCTAGCCGCCGGCCTAGCTCCTCCTTGGTGCGTCTAAATCCTAGATCGCCGAGGGTCTCTCTCATAGTCCACCATACTCGCTCCGGCTTAAGGCGAAGCCGAGATCTCCCTACTTAGGTACCACGGTGTCTTTGCCGAATCGTGAGGAGAGTGCTACAACCTCCGCTGCCTTTGAAACAAGGGAGAGGAAGGTCTTCGTCAGTACCGAACGTGTGACCGATCATGGAGCGCCTTAGAACGCAGCCGGAAGGATCGTCTACGATCTTGAGATCGGAAGAGTACGACTATATCACCCACGAGAATCCGCTCTCGTTAAACACTTTGGAATCTTCGAGGGTGAGTTATTCCATCGACTCGTTGCTACAATCTAGTAGATAGATCTTGGCTTGTTTGTTTGTATGCGGTAGAAAATTTTTGTTTTCCATGCTACGAAACCCTACAGTTATACTTCGGATGAATGTTCATCACACCATTACACTAATGTTTTGACCTCGTTATTAACAACATCCAATATCCATGATCAGGAAACCTTGATCATCTTGTTAATCAACAACCTAGTTTATGAGAGAGGCATAACTAGGAACTTTCTGTTTGTTTATTAAACATACATGTATTAACATTTCCATATTAATACAATTATAGCATGCAAAATAAACATTTATCATATACTTGGAATACACATAATAAACACTTTATTATTGCCTCTCAGGGCATATTCCCTTCAGTCTCCCACTTGCACTAGAGACAATAATCTAGTTACATAGTGATGAATCTAGCATACATGGAGTTCTGGTGTTGATCATGTTTTGCTCTAGGGAGAGTTTTAGTCAACGGATCTACTACATTGAGATCCGTATGTACTTTACAAATCTTTATATCTCCATCCTTGACATGTTCACGGATGGAGTGAAATCGGCGCTTAATATGCTTGGAATACTTGTGAGACCTTGGTTCTTTGGCATTGGCAATGGCACCATTGTTGTCACAATAGATCACCATTGGGTCCAACGTGCTTGCAACCACACCTAGTTTGGATATGAACTCCTTCATCCAAACCGCTTCCTGAGCCGCTTCCGAAGCAGCAACATATTCGGCCTCCATTTTTTATCCCGCCACCACGGGTTGTTTGGAACTCCTCCAACTAACCGCTCTGCCATTCATGAGAAATACGTATCCAGATTGAGACTTAGAGTCATCCGGATCGGTGTCAAAGCTAGCGTCAACATAACACTTAGAGACGAGCTCTTCTTCACCTCCGTACACAAGAAACATATCCTTAGTTCTTCGCAAGTACTTAAGGATATTCTTGACCGCTATCCAGTGTTCCGAACTTGGATCCGATTGGTACCTACTAGTCAAACTAATAGCATGCGCCACATCCGGTCTTGTACATAGCATGTCGTACATTATAGAGCCTATGGCTGAAGCATAAGGGACTTAGTCCATTATCTCTCTTTCTTCCGCCGTAGCCGGACTTTGAGTCTTACTCAATGTCTTGCCTTTCAACATAGGAAGAAACCCTTCTTACTTTCGTCCATTTTAAACTTCTTTAAAATCTTATCAAGGTATGTACTTTGCGATAGCCCTATTAGGCGCCCAGATCTATCTCTATAGATATTTATGCCTAATATATATGACGCTTCACCTAGGTCCTTCATTGAAAATTTGTTGTTTAGATAACTTTTAACACTGTTTAAAAGATCTATATCATTTCCGATCAATAATATGTCATCCACATATAATATCAGAAATTCCACATTGCTCCCACTCACTTTCTTGTAAATATAAGATTCTCCATCATTTTGGACAAACCCAAACTCTTTGATCACCTCATCAAAGCGGAGATTCCAACTTCGTGATGCTTGCTTCAGTCCATAGATGGATCGCTGAAGCTTGCACACCTAGTTAGCATCCTTAGGATCGACAAAACCCTTTGGTTGTATCATATACAACTCTTCTTCAATATTACCATTGAGGAACGCAGTTTTGACATCCATCTACCATATCTCATAATCAAAATATGCAGCAATTGCTAACATAATCCTAACTGACTTCAGCATCGCTACGAAAGAGAATGTCTCATCATAGTTAACTCCTTGAATTTGTTGAAACCCCTTTGCGACAAGTCGAGCTTTATAGACGGTCGCATTACCATCAGCATCACTTTTCCTTTTGAAAATCTATTTATTCTCCACGGCCTTCCGGTCGTGAGGTAAGTCCACCAAGTTCCAAACTTGATTATCATACATGGATTTCATCTCGGATTTCATGGCTTCTAACCATTTGTTGGAATCCGGGCTCATCATCGCTTCTTCATACGTCGCAGGATCATCAATTTCATCAACCATGAAATTCATAACAGGGTTTCCGTATAGCTCGAGAGCTGCACGCGTCCTGCTAGACCTGCAAGGTTTGGTAGTACTCTCTTTCGGAGTTTCATGATCATTATCATTAGTTCCCTCTTCAATTGGTGAAGCCAACTCCGGAACGACTTTCGGTGTTCTGCTACTCTCCATACATTGAAGAGAAGGTTCAATAACCTCTTCGAGTTCTACCTTCTGACTACTCACACCTTTTGCGAGAAACTCTTTCTCTAGAAAGGATTCATTCTTGGCAACAAAAACCTTGCCCTCGGATCTGTGATAGAAGGAATACCCAATTGTTTCCTTAGGGTATCCTATGAAGACGCATTTTCCCGCTTTAGGTTCGAGTTTATCCGGTTGAAGTTTCTTCACATAAACATCGCATCCCCAAACTTTAAGAAATGACAGCTTAGGTTTGTTTCCAAACTACAATTCATACGGTGTCTTTTCAACGGATTTAGATTGTAACACCCTCGGAATCGGACCTATGCAAGTTTGAGCAAAATTCGCCAAACCCGCATAGAAACGATTCAAAGGTGCCCACCAGGCACTTTCGTGCGGGTGGAAAACGAAGTAATAACATTACACAACAGTCCTCGATGGGACCCACGAGATATATATACAACAAATGACTTAAAGAGTCAAGAATACGATATAATATACAAAGATCCAAATCACCTTGAAAATGATAGGCGTCCGACTACGGACAAGATGCAAATGGGGCTAAGAGCCCGAAGAATAACCAATGGCGTCCATAACCTCCTGCGAGGCCAAGCCGGAAGGGTAACCGCTAACGACGTCGATCTCATAACTCGCTTAAACAAAAGGGTGCCGACAAAGGGCAAAGGAAAAAGAAGGAGCGTCGATCGAGGCCGACACAGCGAGGCTAGAATTGGCGGTCCTCGCCTACATAGGTATGGTGGATCGGCGGCGGCAAGATGCACTAAACAACCTATAGAGACTCGATACAACCTGGCGGTTATCGAGAGGGTAAGAATGACCTATCCGGATCCAACTCGAAACTAACACCAACAAACCCATCTGGTGTTTCCCCTCGAGACCAAACGAGGAAGTCAACCGAGGACTCACACGGTTGGCGGTTTTACTTATTCGTTATCGCAGCAATTACTAGTCGTATAGATAATAGTCACGATAAAAGAAGCGAGGCCCTTTTAGTTAATCATTCCGTTGTAGTTGCAACAATTACTAATCGACATGATAGCATGAGATAAACCCAAAACCCAAAGCTTGTTGATACTTTTATTCAGCCATTCCGTTGTAGTTGTAATACTTACTAGTCGGTACAGCGATTACAACTCAAACAAGCAATTGTGGGCGATTATTTAGCCATTCCGTTATAGTGAAGCTGATTACTAGTCATTATAAAGTCAAATTTATAGCAATAAACTTGAGTTATGCTTGTCTATGATCGAGATATCATGCTCCAAGTCGTCCATATCCGCGGACACGGCTTTGAAAGTTTTACCCGGCCGGTGCACCAATAGCAACACACGCTCGATCAACCTCGGAAAAACCAACTCAAAACCCAACGAGGCTTTCACGGTGAACAATCACAGGATTCAGAAATATTTCAGGGGCCACCCTTGAGTCTACCCAAGAAGTAAGCAAGCTCGAGACGGACTCAAGGTTTGGGTGGACGGTCAGGAACGATCGGGAACCCAAAAGCTGGCTTGTCGACACATGAATCGTGTCCCGATCCTAAACAGTACAGTGTGCTCCTCGCACAATTTAAATACAGAAAGTAGCATGGCATAAGTACAGTATCGTAAATAAAACCTCAAACTAGTTTGTGGCCCCAAGAAATAAGACTGAATCAAGCTCTGGCTCAGGGGGGTCCCATATACCTCCCGGATGTGGATAGCGCGATAAATCAAGGAACAGGTATCAAGTACTCGGGGTCTTACGGGACACAAGTGGGCGTTCGGAAACCAAATATTTTCTATCACCCACCGATGCCTCTGCTTATTTCAATTTTAGTTGTTAAACAGAAATTAAAGTGAACGATAAGTAAAACTATGATCATCTCCAACATCAACACGCGGCAAAACATCAACAACTGTGGCATTGACAACACGCAACAGCACTTGAGCAAGCGACTGCGACACGCAAGTCCAACTATCTACCAAACAACAGGTAATAGGATGTGTCCAAGGCAATATAGGGCTGCACGGTATATCACAGGTACGGAAACTAAAGTATCGCAACACAGATAGCAATAGATCAGCAGGAGGGAATAAATACTATAAAAGTAAGATAGGCAGAAAGGGGGGAGATGCTCGCCTGAAAACATTGTCGAAGGTCCAACCGAAGATCGGGGCGAAACTCACATCAACTCAACGGCCTTATCCGCGAAGAAGCAAAACACTAGAATAAACACCGGATGCAATATTTAATACAACGGCAGAAAATCGGCATGATGCATGCATGATGGATGACATGGCAAAGGTGCGATGCAATTAGGTCATATTAAGCGGAACCGGGGTCCCGACAATATTTAGGTGGTTCAAGTTATTTAACTACCCCGCAGTTTATATGTTGTTTAACAAGGCAAGATTGCAACATCGGTTCGCTACACAAATTTAAATGAGGCCGATATGAGACTAGATTTGCCCGCATATGGGCCCCATATTTAATTATTAGGTGAATCGGCATAAGGCCCCCAAACCACATGAATGTATGCATGCATGACCAATTAATGTGCGACAAGTTAATATCATTTATAAAAATAGGGTATCAAGGAAAAGGTTCACACTTTGAGGGGCCTCGACGGACTTGGGGTTCCGGGGTTCGGGGTCGGTCTCGGGGTTCGACGGATCTGGGTTCGGGGTTCGACGGAAGCGTTCTCGGATAGCGGGGGTAGGTCTTGTTGTCCTGTGTTGGTGACCTCGGCATCCGGGAAGCAGGACTTGGTTCGGTGCCGGGACGCATCGGGTTCGTTTTGGTCGGTGCCGTTCTTGTCGTCGCGGGGATCTTGTCGGGTCGTCGGTCTTGTCGTTGTGAGGCTCTTGTCAAGACTGCGCACCGTCGGTCTTGCGGTCGGATGCGGATCGATTCTTGATGTCGGGGCGGAGAACTTGAGGGTCAGCGTCTCGGTGTCGGGAAGGAGTACTTGTCGCACGGTGTCCGGGTAGGCAAAATTGTCGGTTCCGCTTCGATTGTCGGTCGGACCGAGTCTCGCGTCGAGATCTTGGCATCTGTGTGGCGAACTCCGTTCGGTGTGCTTGGCTTCCATGGAGGAAAACTTGGACTCGACTTTGTTGTCGATGGCAAACTCGTGTGGGCGTCGGGATTCCATTGGATCCGCCAATGATGTCGATCTTGGTGGTTCGTACTTCTCGGCCCCTCGGGTCCAGGGGTCTTTGGACGTCGGGATCGGTATGCGGTCTTCGGGTTCGAGGCCTCGGCGCCGCATCTGGAAGAAGATCTTGTGGCATCCGGGGCGTCGGGCGTCATGTATTTGTCGTTTCCACGGCGGAGATCCTGTCGGCCTTATGTCGAGGATGTTGTCGGAGGTTCGGTGAATGTACTCGGCTCGGCGCCAAGGCGTTTGGCGAAGCTTGGGGTGCCTCAAGACGCCATAGGGAACATCGATACTCAAAGGCACACATACACGAGCTCACGCAGACAAGACACGGACGGCAGGCCCTCGGGAGGTCGGTGGCGGGCCAGAGGTGGGGCGGTGGCGGGCCAGAGGTGGAAGCTCGACGGGGCGGCGTCGGAGGCCTCATGGCCGGGGCGCAGCGGCGAGCTCGACGGCTGAGCCGGCGAGGCCACGGCAGCGGCGTCGAGGCGGGCGGCGGAGCTCACGGGGAGGCCAGAGGAGCTGGGGCCGAGCGTCATGGGAGGCAGCGCGCGCGCTAGACGGAGGGGACAGCGAGCACGGCGGGCGAGGCGGAGCGCAGGCGGCGAGGCGGTGGCGGAGGAGCACGGCGGCGCAGAGGAGGGCCGACGGGCGCAGGACGCCAGTGGACGACGCGGTGGAGAGAGGTCAGCGAGGCGCTGCGTCGAAGCGAGATGGAGCAGCGAGTGGCGCTGACCGGCGCGAATGGGCGGAGAAGGGCGCGGGCTGGGCGCGATCTTGGAGGCTAGCTGCCGGAGGAGCTCGTCTTGGCCGGCTCAGCGAGGAGAGGTGGCGGGCGCGCTACTGGAGGAGAGACGCCGTGGAGGGAAGAAGCTGGCGAGCTGGGGAGGCAGCGCTGAGAGAAGGAGGAGGGGGCACGCGGGAGACTGGTGGGTGGGTCCATGGCCGAGGGGTGACGTGGGCCACTGGGGGAGACGGGGCCACGGGCAGGGAGAGGGGGGTTTGCGTGTGGGTGAGGGAGGGAGGCACTGGCCGGCTGGTGGTGGGGTGCTGGTGGGGCCAGGCGCCAGGGGTGGGGTGTGTGTGTCGGTTTGGTGGGGTGTGAGCTGGAGAGAGAGAGAGGAGAGAGAGGGGGGTCTGCTGAGGTGGCAGGATAGGATAGGCCAGGGGAAAGGGGTGGCTGATGTGGCGGCCAACGATTGGAGGGGGTGAGGTGGAGGGATGGGTTGGGTAGAATTTTAGGTGGGATTAGGATTTAGATGGGGCTGGCAGGGTGGACCGATTATTATTCCTGGGGGTGGTCGTTCGGGTCGAGTTGGCCCGTTCGACTGCCCCCGCTAAAATAATTTAACTTTTTATTTAATTTGCGATAACTTTTGCAAGTGGTTTTTAGACAAATAAAATATCCGGCAGCACCCGGGGTTTGGCGTTTGAATAAAGATGGGGCGTTTTAGAAAACAAAACGGGCTTTGCGAAATAGTTTTGGCAAACAATGCATGATGATGACGATGCAATGCACAAATTCAACGCGATTTTCTAGTAGTGGTTTTTGCGGGATGCCACATAGATGGTGACAGATTTAAAGTGAATGCAGCAGTTTCTAGTGCATAACCCCAAAATGACAACAGCAAGTCCGTCAGAGACATCATAGATCGAACCATATCCAATAAAGTACGATTACGACGTTCCGACACACCATTTCGCTGTGGTGTTCCGAAAGGTGTGAGTTGTGAAACAATTCCACACTCTTTCATATGAGTGCTAAACTCGTAACTTAGATACTCTCCACCATGGTCGGACCGTAGAAATTTGATCTTTCTATTATGATGATTTTCCACTTCATTCTAAAATTCCTTGAACTTTTCAAAGGTTTCAGACTTGTGTTTCATCAAGTAGATATAACTGTATCTACTCAAATCATCTGTGAAAGTAACAAAATAACGATATCCACCTCGCGCCAACACACTCATTGGACCACATACATCAGAATGTATGATTTCCAATAAATCTGTCGCCCGTTCCATTGAACCGGAAAACGGCGTTCTAGTCATCTTGCTCATAAGGCATGACTCACATGTATCAAATGATTCAAAATCAAGTGATTCCAAAAGTCCATCTGAATGGTGCTTATTCATGCGTTTAACGCCAATATGACCTAGACGGCAGTGCCACATATATGCGGATATATCATCATTAAGTTTAATCCTTTTAGCATCAACGTTATGAATATGTGTAACACTATTATCGATATCCAACAGAAATAAACCATTCATCATCGGTGCATGACCATAAAAGATTTCATTCATATAAATAGAACAACCATTGTTCTCGGATTTAAATGAATAACCACTTCGCATCAAACACGATCCAAATACAATGTTCATGCTCAGTGCAGGCACCAGATAACAATTATTCAAGTTTATTACTAATCCCGATGGTAAGTGGAGAGGTAGCGTTTCAAAGGCGATCACATCAACACTTGATCCATTGCCGACATGCATCTTGACCTCACCCCTTGCTAGCGGTCGCTTGTTCTGCAGCCCCTGATTCGAGTTACAAATATTAGCAACTGAACCGGTATCAAATACCCAGGTGCTACTGCGAGTACTAGTCAAGTACACATCAATAACATGTATATCATATATACCTTTGTTTTCCTTGCCGGCCTTCTTATCTGCCAAATACTTGGGGCGCTTCGCCCAATGGCGATCCCTTACAATAATAGCACTCGGTATCAGACTTCGGTCCAACTCGGGGTTTCTTTTTAGGCACGGCAACCGGCTTGCCGACCTTACTTCTCTTCTGTTTTCCCTTCTTGTCTTTCTTGAAACCAGTGTTCTTATTGATCATCAACACTTGATGTTCTTTCTTGATCTCCACTTCTGCAGTTTTAAGCATTGGCATAAGCTCGGGAAGAGACTTCTTCATGCCTTGCATATTATAGTTCTTCACGAAGCTCTTATAGCTAGGTGGCAGAGACTGCAGAACACGATGGATGCCTAAGTCAATGGGAATCGATATTCCCAAGGACACAAGCTGATCGGCGTAACCCGACATCTTGAGTACATGCTCACTTACGGAGTTGTGCTCTTCCATCATGCAGCTAAAGAACTTTTCTGAAGAATTGTAGCTCTTTATAGCAGCATGTGTGTCGAAAATCATTTTCAACTCACCCATTGTATCAAATGCATTGCCGTTTTCGAAACGCTTTCGAAGTTCTGGCTCTAGCCCATAAAATATGCCACAATGAACTAAGTTGTGGTCCTCCTGACGAGTCTGATAGACATTCTTCTCCTCGTCAGGGGCATCATCTAACGGTGGGGGGCCTAGCGGCGCTTCTAGCACATATTGCTTTTGTGCAGCAGAGAGGAGAATCCTCAAATTCATGGCCTATTCGGTAAAGTTGCTACCGTTCGTTGCAAGTTTCTCTTTCTCCATGAACACATTGAAATTAAAAGCAGGTGGTGCCATCTACAACAGAATTTGTAAAGTTTAGACTAAGTTTATGATAGATTGAGTTCAACTAATCTACATTACGAATGAAATCCCACTCAAAAACTACATCCCTCGTGCCCTTTTGGTGATTACATGAACCAAATCCACTACACCAAGTCCGATCATCACGTGAGTCGGTGTAGCTTCAAAGGCGAGCATCAAATGTGCATCATATCTACCATATGACTCATGCTTAACCTTTCGGTCCGTGTTCCGAGGCCATGTCTATACATGCTAGGCTCGCCAAGTAAGAACCTTAGTATTCGCGTGTGTAACTGTCTTACACCTGAAATATGGTCGTGGATCCAAGAACTCCCGATCATCACGTGATGTCTTGGAGTGACGAAACATAATCGGTGCATACTTAAGGAAGAACACATTCTTATCTTGATATTTAAATGAGGGATCATCTTATTATGCTAATAAAACGCCAAACAAGCAATATAAGATGCAATCAAACATCACATGTTTATAAGTGAAATGATATGGTTCCCGCATATAATCTCCATCATGTGCACCGTGGTATGATCACTATCATACCTCTATGTGTAAGGCCAAGGTCTATGGAACTTACATGTTAGGTGTGGTGTAAGAGTATCATCTCATACTTCTACTTACAACATCACCATATCATAACACTAGCCCAGCAACAATCCAAACTAGACGCCTCTAATTTATCCATTGCAAGTTTAATGTGGCTTAGGGCTTTCGAAGATAGAACCGTTCTTACCTACGAACATGAACCACAACGAGGATAACCATATTGTTGACAACTCGTTGCAAAATAGATATTGACTATAGTAGGAGAGACAGACACCCGCTAGCCACTTATGCAAACTAGTTGCATGTCAAGCGTGGAACATGTCTCATGTGCGAGGACATGTAAAGTTTGTCCGGGCCGCTTCATCCCACTATGCCACCAATATCCAAAGTACAACCAAGAAGCAATAACATGATCATCATCGCCCATATACTCATATGTGTACTACCCATGTAAATCATTTACACATAGATCTGGCTCTGATACCACTGTAGGGTTCGCAGCATAGAAAACAAAAAAATTCCTACGATGGGAACAACTATGTACCAAGATCTATCTACTAGATACAAACAACGGGCGGATGTATATCCGTAGAGAACATACCCTTGAAGACCGACAAAGCTTAATGAGTCAAACTCGTGGTTGATGTAGACGATCTCTTGCCGATCTCAAGATCGAGAGGAAGTCCTTAGCACCGCAACTTAGCAGTGCATCTGTGATCGTACACACGTTCGAGGCACCGAGCAACCTCCGCCTCCTCGCTCCAGCGATGCAGCGGAAGCACAACTCTTTCTTTCCGAATAGCCACCATGAACATGTATCTCGCTAGTCCGAGACCATGGGGATAAATACTAGATGGGAGAGAGATCCTTCACGAGGAGGTGTGAGTGAGAAGTGAGGAGGGGTGCCTTTTATAGGAGAGGGGGACCCCAAGGGGGTGGCCGACGCATGGGGGTTGCCCCCTTGACCTCCGCTCATTCATGTGGGTGGACACTCCACTCTCAAAAATCCTTTCAATTCCCTCCACTCAAATTCCCATTAAATTTCCACCAAATTTAATGCAAACTCTCATTAAATAAAACTCCTTTTATTTATTCAGAATTTTGTCAATTACTTTAATGACAAACATTCACATATAACCCCTTGCTAGTATTTCATTTCACATACAAAAACACTTTCTGCCATTACACATGAAAACCTGCTTCGGTATCTAGTGAAATAAATTCCCGCGCTTGTTATTCTTTCGGCATGAAACTTTTTCTTCAAATGGATGTCGGTGTCTCTTAAGTGTGCCACCCTACGGTTCGCGAATAATGCGGACATGATCGAGACCCTTCTCCGATCAATAATCAGATGCAGGATCTGGAGACCCATACTGACTCCCACACATTCAACGATGACTTTCTTATGATCGTTGGAACCTTTTACGCTAGTATCTTAATCCTTTTGTTTCGCGATATATTACATGTCCGAGATTCAATCATCGGTATCTCCATACCTAGTTTGATCTCGTTACTGACATGCACTCTTTTCTTGTTCCCGTGATATAACATTCTAGTGATCAAATCACTTGCTTGCAAGCTAACCAATGTGATATCACCGAGAGGGCCCAGAGCATATCTATCTGTCATTGGGATGAACAAATTCCACTCTCGGTCCATGGGCCTCAGCATAACACTTTAGTAGTTCTGAACCCATCTTTATAATCACCCAGTTACGGTGTGACGTTTGATGTTATCAAGAAACTCTTCCAGTGTTAGTGATTGTCATGATCTCATGGTCTAAGGATTAGGATCACTTCGTAAGTTGTTATAGCAATATAAACTCAATGACTTTGATCGTAATGCTATACTTCGGATGAATGTTCATCACACCATTACACTAATGTTGTGACCTCGTTATTAACAACATCCAATGTCCATGATCACGAAACCTTGATCATCTTGTTAATCAACGAGCTAGTTTATGAGAGAGGCATAATTAGGAACTTTCTGTTTGTTTATTAAACACACATGTATTAACGTTTCTGTATTAATACAATTATAGCATGCAAAATAAACATCTATCATATACTTGGAATACATATAATAAACACTTTATTATTGCCTCTAAGGGCATATTCCCTTCAAACGCTCAACACCAGAGGAGCACAACAAAGGACCTCCAAGCCGTATCTCCAAACACGAAGCTCCCAACAAAGGTACGACGTCAAGGATGCTGCCATTGCGCCAATCCGACAAGATATAAGCTTTCGCCTAGAGACATCCACCAAATCGAAAAGAGAACGAGTGAGTTGCCACGACACCTCGACGACGCCTCCAAGGAGGGGAATGACACCCGCAGGCGTCGTCATCGCCGGCAACGACCGAAGATGGGCAAGACTTTCGTTCGTGTCGCTGCACACCGCCCTCGTGGCTCAACAAAATAGGGCAGTCCATGTTCTCACACTGCCGCCACAACACCTCATCGTCGTGGCCGAAATGTCGTGGTTCCTCCATGACCCGCACGGCCGAGATCCGACATTCTCCTTGCAGCCCCTCCCTTCTTCCACCTCTAGCCCGGTTGAGGAGTCGTTGCGCCACCGATATCCCCTCCGAAGAACAGAGTAACACATCAACCCTCAGCCCCAGATTGGGCCTAGATGGGCCCAGGTCTAGGTCGGGTCACCACCAGCCAGGCCGCCTGCCCTTCTCCTTCGCAGCTGGCCGCCGCCTCCAGGAGTCAGCAACGAGACCCCGCTGCAGCACACAAGCCTCTTCAATGGTTGTGCGCCCCAAGGTCCGCGTGCGACGCGGCAGCGCCGACCCCTCCGAGACCTTGCGACACCGCCTCCATGGATCCTCGTCTCGCTGCAAGCTGCTCCACCGCTCCCCTCCACCAGCTCGTCATGCGCTGCCGCCCTCTCCATCGTTGTGCGCAGCCCCGGTAACGTCCTCCTCCGTGCGAAATCAGCCCGTCAAGGCGCGCTCTCTCCTCCATGCTGCCTTCGACGACTAGGTGCCGCCGCCGCCGTCGGCGGTGGCGGCCAGGGGGGCTCGACGGGAAAGGTGCTTGTCTTGCTAGGGTTTGCCCCCCGGGGTCGCCCGCGTGTGAGACCCGGGAGGGAGGTTTCGCGTACGAGATGTGAGAATCAAACATATATTTTTTACAAACACATGGTTTGGTGATGCATGTTTATATTGGTGCGTAATTGAAAAAATGGCCAATGACACTACCTCTCTTACTCACCAATATATTCGTAATTGCCCCATTTATATTTTGTTTCGCTAGATTTATGAGTGAAAATATAAGAAAGATACTCAATAAAGATACAATAAAAAAGGCACCCTTGCGGTATTTTTTCTGCCATGTAGTATGACATAGGAAACTAATACTCAACATTTATTAAAATTTGTTTTATGATAGATAGGTTGAGTACGGCACTAACACATTTTCTAGTTTGATCACTGTTCAATGTCCTTTTGTTATCTGACAAAGCTAGTATAATGTTTTTCTTTCAGTTTGTTGTTAGTATTGGGGAAGAACATGGAGAGAGGAGCTCTGCTGTTTTTGATAAAATCAGAAACAAACAATTACGGTATGTATTCCCATCAAATAGGACCGAAGAATAAATAAATAAATACTTTTTCTCCAAAAATAGGAAGTAGTAGTTTGATGACGAATAAGTTCAATACATAGTTATTTTTTAACGAGTCCGCTTCATCAAATACTTATGTTTATTCGGTTGCATTAGTTTGTGAACATATCCAATTGGCTAGACAAGCTTGTGTTCCTTTGGCTAGAGGGGGAGGGTGAGCGGGTAAGGAATCCACCTTTTGGAGCTCATCCATGCGATCTTTTGGAGTGTTCCCTCCATATCAGAGATACATGTCGTTTTGGAGATGGGAAAGTGGGGAAACCACATTTTACACACGGGCTGATAATTGCCGCTGGTTTCTGCCATCAAACTAATTTTGTTAAGCAGCATTCAGAGGTCACATAATAATAGCCCAATATGTACGTGACCCACATATATACACTACGCAAACAAAGAGATAAATACCCGTAAAAGCAAAGCGAGAAATAATCAGAGAAGGCCAGCTCAAACATGCTAGTACGTAAAAGTTCAGGAAGCATAAATACCAACCAACAAGAAAGAGGGGGATGGTGTCAAACAGGGAGCCGAATAGAGGGCGTGAACTGGGTAGCAAGGCAAAAGAGGTCACTGCCACGAGTTGCTTTGGAGTTCGGAGACAGGAACCGCTGAATAATAGGATGGTTTTCTTTACTTGCGCTAATTAAGAAAGGATAAAATGTTTGTAGCGATGTCAACTGTAAAGTAAGTACTACTTTAAGCATTCAAGTAGTACAATTTTGTACAAAAAAAATAGAAGAATATTGTCCTAGATCCTCATTTAACTGTAAAGTTGTATCCACTTCCCTGATCACTTTGGAAATCATGTACTCCCTATGATGCGTAATAAGTGTCGCTGATTTTTTTTGCGAAATTCCACGATTTATTAATAATCATCAGTAGCAGTAGAAAGAATCCTAAAAATAATAAAAAATTAAATAGATCTATGGACCACCTAGCAAAGACTAAACACTAGAACGAGTCGAAGGCACGCAGTCACCCCCTCCCTTCCATCACCGGAGCCAAGCAAAACTTGTTGTAGTAAACAGATAGGAAATCGTCATGCTAAGGCCTCAAAGGAGCAGCACACTAGAGTATGATGACATACTAAATCAGCGACACTTATTATGGATCGGAGATAGTATGCGTTTTTTTTGTGTATAATGCATTCTTAGTTCATCATTACAACGAGAAGGAATATGGTACTAGCACACCGGAAACATTAGTATAGCAGGAGGCTAGCAAGGTCAATCCAGATGGAAAAGGGAAAAGACCAAGGGAAGTTTCTCCTAATCTTCTTCCACCTAATCGGCCTGTCCCTGCCTTAATGGGCACCCTCCATGAAACACACCCATCATCAACCCCAGAGCGAAACGCTCAAGACATATAATACAAAGTTCAGTTCCGTGGTTAGGCTGCGCTCCAACCTTTCAATAAAAGGAACCAATAATAACAACAACACTATAACAAAACAGAGGGAAAGACGCAGACGGAAAGCTGGGGCCAAAAGGAGAGCACGCCTCCCTGGCGTCATTGTCCCAGCGAAGAGATTCTCTGGGGAGTTCTTCGTTTTAGTTTTATGTGTGGTCAACTTGAGAAACTATATGCCGCCGTGGAAAGGAGAGCACTAGAGTTTGTCTGAGTCTGGACTACGGCGACGTGTTATGGTCGCGTTTATTCAGGTTTTCCAGCTCTTCAGTTACTAAGGTATTTGGAATCATGTTAGTTCTTCGATGAGGCGGCCTAAATGCTGTATGTCCACGGATCTTTGCCATTCTTGGCTTAAGATGGGACAATTAAGCCATATATGTAGTAGTTGCCACTTGTTAGGGAGTGGTATTTACTTGGTTTCACTTTATTTAACCAGGTCTTATATGGTCTTTGAGTCTGGTTTCCCTCATAAACTACATCATTATTCTGGCTAACATTCCAAAATTACTGCTCCGCTAAGGTGTGTATAAGGTGCGGTTCAAAAAAAAAGGTGTCACTTTATTTAACCAGGTCTCTTATATGGTCTTTGAGTCTGGTTTCCCTCATAAACTACATCATTATTCTGGCTAACATTCCAAAATTACTGCTCCGCTAAGGTGTGTATAAGGTGCGGTTCAAAAAAAAAAGGTGTATATAAGGTGAAAGTGAATAGGTGTCAGCATCAAGTCCTCAACATGACTCATTAGGACATACCCTTAGAGCATCTCCACTCGTTGGGCATACCTAGGCCAAAATCCAGACCAAACTTTGGCCAGACGAAGCAAGTTTTTGGCCTGGGTACGCCCAGTTTTTCACTCGCGTATCCAGCCCGAGTTTTCGGGTCGCCCGTTTCTGCTCAAATTTGGCTTAAATTCGTCTCAAGTTCGTCCAGATTTCGGCATAGTTCAGCATATAATGAATACAGAACAAATTACGAACAAAGTTCAGCAAAATTTTAAACAAAGTTCGGCGTAAATGTAAACATAGTTCGGCCTGCAGTGTAAGTACAATATATTTCGGCCAAGTTCGGCCAGTTCATGCTCGGCATCTACATCGTGTTGCCCCTGCGTATCCATAGGTGCTCAACAAGATCATCCTGCGGCTGTTGATGCACCGTCGGATCTCGGGATCTCCTGACGCATGGCGATGAATGCAACCCAGGTTGGAGGCACCTGATGATCAGGCTCGGCAAGAGGACTCTGTCTGTAGTATGACTCGTTCTGCTCGAGCAAATTCACTGGATCATTCCTCTCATCCTCGATGATTATGCTGTGCAAGGCCACACAACAGTTCATCACTTTCCACATCTGATCTTTTGACCAGGTAATAGTAGGAAACCGGACAACTGCAAACCTCTGCTGGAGCACACCGAATGTCCGCTCCACGTCCTTCCTGCAAGCTTCCTGTTCCTTGGCAAAGTGAGAATGCTTGGGAGCATTGGACTTGAGATAGTCTTCACAAATGTTGGCCATTTTGGATAGATGCCATCTGCTAGATAGTATACCTTGTTGTAGTGGTGTCCACTGATCTCAAATTCCACAGGGGAAGCATGATCCTCAACAAGCTTGGAAAAGACAGTTGAGGAGTTGAGGACGTTGATGTCGTTATTCGATCCTGCCATGCCAAAGAAGTGCCAGATCCAAAGATCATGTGTAGCAACTGTCTCAAGTATCACAGTGCATCCTCCTCTGTCCTCTGTACATTCCTTGCCATGCAAATGGACAGTTCTTCCACTCCCAATGCATGCAATCTATGCTTCCAAGCATACCAGAAAATCCTCTACTTTCATTGACTGCGAGGATCCGAGCAGTGTCTTCAACAGTGGGTGATCTCAAATCGTTCCCCAAACACCGCAATCAACATCATGCGCGTAACTGTACAAGCAATCAATGGCGGTGGACTCGACGATGCGAAGATAGTCGGCAAGATCACCGGCTCCATATGCAAGCAACCTCATTGCCACGGTGCACTTCTGAAGTGAGGAAAACCCAACCAAGCCGATGCAGTCCTTCTTGCAAAGGAAATAGAGGTCGAACTCCCGGATGGCATGCACGATCCTTCTTGCAAAGGAAATAGAGGTCGAACTCCCGGATGGCATGCACGATCCTTCTTGCAAAGGAAATAGAGGTCGAACTCCCGGATGGCATGCACGATCTTGAGAAAGAGCTTCCGGCTCATCCTGAAACGACGGTGAAACACGTCCTCTCCATGGAGTGGCTGGTCGACGAAGTAGTCGGCGTACAACATGCAGTAGCCCTCTATCCTTTGTCTCGCCTTGCACTTCCGGCGACCTGGCGCCGAACCACTGCGCTTGGGCTTCGCCATCTGCATGTATAGTTGGGCGAGCGATGCGAGGATCTGCAAGTGCTCTTCACCTTCGGCGACCTCGGCGCTCTCCTCCTCTAGGAGTACGGCGAGCATCTCCTCGTCGTCAGAGTCCATGGCCGAATCCGGTCAAATGCCGAACACTTGGCGGGCGTGGTGGTGGGAGCACACAGCAAAGCAGAGCTACGGCGAAGCTCGGGCGACGAAAGCGGCGGCGGAGAAGGCATGGAGGTGGGCAGTAACTATGGCGAGCGTATCTAGAGACGTGGGCATGTCTCGACGCGGGGGAGCTCAGCCGGCAAAGTCATGGCGACAGGGGCGCTGGGAGCTCTTCGCGGCAGTCTGCGCGAGTGGAGTGGGTGAGAATGAGACTGTCTCGCCGATAGAGCTGGCCCACGTCCTTTTTCGAAGCGTCTAGTATCCCTAGGGCGTATCTAGGAAACTGGATAAGACCAAAACACTTCTAAATCCAGGCAAAAACAGGTCCGTGGTACGCGACTGAATTTTCAGCGTCCGGACCAAATTTCGGCGTCCTAAGTAGGCGAGTGGAGATGTAATTGTATAAGGTGAAAGTGATGCATAGTGTCTTGTTGACTGTATTAAGACATCACCCTTTTGAACTTTCTATGCACGCTAAGAACGAAAGCTACACTATTGTCTATCATTAACAAAACAGTATGGGAAACTAAAAAACGACGTCGGAGGGCTCCAAGCTAACGCTTCAAAAGATGAGATGGGAGTGAGAGCAATGATAGTGGATAACACCGAAGGGGGTTCGACAAAAAAATTCTCCAAGCAGGCTCTAAAGGAAACAAAGAATATCCAATGGCTGGACGATCAAGCCCAGCAGAGCAACAGAAAACGTTCCAATCCACAGCTGTCAACCGCCCGCCGCCAGCAACATGGCCACCAATCATTCAAGAATTGCTCCATCCTATTGCTATTGGTGATGAGATGCAATGATCATGCACACCGAGCAATAATTATCAAAGATATAAAAACGCTTGCAAAGCACAGATAAAAATCATGTCGAATATGCTGAAATGTAACCAAGAATTTCTCTCTTTTTTGCTTCCATGTGCTACAACGTATGTTCCATTAAGTAGGACCCCCAACGCACAAGTGCTCAAACTGCAGACCTATCACCACAATAGGTGATACTAGTCTTTTGCTAGACAGACGTGGAACAAATTCAAAATAAGACAGTAAGTGTGGAATCCACAACTTAGACCAACAAAACCTGTGGATCATACACAACAAACCAATGAATAGACCAGCATGTGACTCCCAAAACCCAATTGCTATTGATGTTCATAAGGTGTGCCAATACTCTTGCGACAAGTTAATACAGCACATAAAACCGACACGACCGTGAAAACCCTATCTTTCAAGGTTCTTTTTACCTCAAGACAGATATCAATATAATTTTCATCATTCAGTCTATATATATAGGAGGCAAAACCCGACCAGCGACTCTCCCGACAACGCCTGCAGCTCTGAATGCCCCCTCCTCCCCCATGCTCCCACCACAGGGTGAGGCAGAACCCAAATGATCCGACCAGCTTGACCTTGAAGACTGACCATTGACCAGACTGCACCACTGATGATGCAGCGCAAAGGACTGACCCCGCTTAGACTGACATGACGACTGCTTGAGACCAGACTGACAAACCCAACCATGACTCAAACGACAAGACTCCCCCAGTTCTGACTAGTCCCAAGCAAGTAGCTAAGGTACAACGGTCCACCCGGTATCTGCAGGAGTAATATAACATCAGAAAACACCGCACCCTCCATGCCAACCCTGTGCAACACAAATGATTAAATTCACTTGAGCTGTTGAAGAGGGCATACCTTCAGCCGAAGTTGAACCCGCCAGATGGAGCCGAGTTCTGCTGATCTCCAAAGTTGAAGCCGTTCTGGGGGTTCTCACCTGAAGGCATGGCCTCATCTTCCTCCTCCAACCAGTAGGACTCGAGCATCTTAACCGCCTTCTCATATATCTCAGTGTTGTCATGGCTCTGAAGGTTCTCAATCTTCTCCAGCCCCTCGGCATCATCAATCATCTGCGCATAGTTGTTGACATCCCCAGCCCCAAGGTTCTTTTCTGCCTCCCCAACCTTCAAGATGTTCTCAAGACCTTCCAAGCAAACTGTTACGATTCTGGGATCTGGGCAAATCAGCAGATCACACAGTGGCTTGATGCAACCCTGGTTAACAAGGAACCTGCTCAACATTCCATGCAGATGCCAATGATATTAGAATATGGGCATGACAATGCAAACTAATCACAATAGTAAAACACAAAAGTAAAAAAGAAATATAGATGGCACATACTTAATCTGATCATGTGTTCCACCAGAAGTGGCATTTGAAATTGCCCAAGCTGCCTCCTTCTTGATGTCAAATTCAGCACCTTGCAGAAGATGCACCAGAGGTCCAATTATGTTTGCATTGATCACAGCCTACAGACAAACAACAAAAGTTTAGAATGGTGGTGCCTCTACAAAGCAACATACAAATTCAAAATTCTGAGAGAACCAACCTGAATCTGGTCCCGGTTACCAGCTGTGATGTTTGAGATTGTCCAGCATGCTTCTTTCTTGATGCTTTTCTTGTGATTGGTGGTCAAGAGGTTCAACAGGCAGGGGAGTGCTTGATGATCAATGACACACTGCACCAAGGGGATAAATATTAAAGACAGACAGATGGTGTAGAAGATATCAAGGAATTTAATTGATTTATGCATGCAGAACAGCTACAAATTCAAATGATATAAACTGCAATCACAGTAACTGTCTTACAATATGTGTTTGAGGATTATCTCAATTGTGTTGACATAGCAAAATTCAGTGATATAAATTCCAAGCACAATACTGCACTGTGAAAACGAACAAAGAGGGCCATGCATTCCATGAACTAACACCACTGTTCAACATTATAAGGATAATCTATAGCCGTTCAACACAGTAAGGATTATGTACACAGCTAGCATGACTAACTAATAAGCTTGTACACAGCTAGCATGACTAACTAATAAGCTTCATCATAACTAAACATTGCAGAATAGTAGATATGAAGTTAGCTATCACCGTTCTGAGCAAAGAAGGTGGGTGTTGAGCACACAAGATTAAATTCCCAAGGAACTCTAACTAATACAACAAGGAAATACAGCCTTGATCGTCTGAATAATAGCAGGCTACATAAATAAATAAGATACCAAAAACTGAAATGGGCTTACCTGAGTTTGCAGATCATCGCCAGTGACAATGTTACCCACTGTACGCAGAGCTGGAATGAGCACAGAAGCCGAAGGATGCCTGGATCAAATAATAGGAGTTAGCATGTCAACCATATGGCATGCACTTACGTGAGAAGGAATAATGCACTTACGTGAGAAGCTCCACAAGCCTAGGAAACACACCAGATTCAATCACAGACTGGATCTTGTCATTAGTTCCATCAGACAGGTATGAAAGAGCCCAGCAGGCATCAGTGAGGACTTCCTCATCCTGAGAGTGGATGAGGCGCTGCAGTGCTGAGAGAGCCGGCTTGACCTGCTCAGGTAACGCATAGATTAACCAAATGATCCTAAGAATCAATATTTACAGCAAGTTGGATCAATGATACACCAGCCAAGATTTAAACCTGCTCAAAGTTTGGCTGTGGTTTCCCACGACAGAAGTTGGAGAGTGTCCATGTGGCATTCCTGAGCATCGACAGCTTGGCATGCTCATTGAGCTGCTGCAACAGAGGGAATAGTCCACCACTTCCAAGCACAAGGTCACGGCACTTTGGAGAGTCACCAGCGACATTCCCCAGAGCCCATACAGCCTGAAAATACAAATAGGGCAAACATAACAACATAAACATCAGAAGTCTCTCAAATAAGTATCTCAAAGAGAAGACGATTCTTCTGTGAATTGTTCTTATACCTGCTCGCGGACATCCTCACTCGGGGAGCTGAGTAGCTTGACAAAGATGGGCACAGCACCACTCTCAACCACCACTCTGGTGTTATCTGATGTGCCTGATGCAATGTTGGTAAGTGCCCATGCAGCCTCAAACTGTAACAAGCAAACCGAAGGTTATGATTTGTCAGTTTGAGCGATGGAACATAAATACAATAAAATTAACATGACAATATCATTAGGATTGTTCTCACCTGAAGTTGGGGATAGTCCTCGCGTGTGAGGAACACAATGAAGCGAGGAACCACACCTGTGGCGATCACTTCCTCAATTGGAGGGCTCCGCTCTACAAAATTAAGCAACATATCAGAAAGTGACACCGTAGATCATTGGATCAAGTAGCCATTAGACTTTTCCCAAAAACTTCCACAAACAGAACTGAAGTTAATTCACTGTTTCAATGTTGAACAAAGAAGCATGTGTTGCCTCCCTAATTATTGAAAAAAAAATGAAGTGTGCACAGAATCGCAATTATTGAAACAAGTATTTCCTAGATCGACAAACAGTTGACCCAAAAGATCAGCGGAGTATTGGGGTAACAAAGACAATTATAGAATCGAAGCTTCGAAAGACAAACTGGATTGACGTGTATCCAGTCAATTATAGATCTCAGAAGAGAGCACGGGGAAGCAATTGATTTTGCCCCACCTAATCCGCAAGTAAACTAAGACATATATACGAGCGTGTCGTGATTCCGCCCCGAACAAATCTAACAAATCTAGACCTGGCTACGTCGTCACGTTACGAAGTTCATAATAATTACCCCTAAAATCATCAAAAATTCAACCCCTATACTCCAACTAGGGCAAAAATTATCCAGACGTTAACTGTTGTAAATTTCTCACCGATGGAGAGCAGCTTCCGGAACTGCGTGGTGGCCTCCAGCTGCACAGCCCCGTCTTCCGAGAGCACCGCCTGCACCATCGCCGGCAAGCCCTCGAGCTGCACACGCGAACACAGATCCGAAACAGTCAGATCGAGAATCCCCCACCTTATAGCCCCGACGAACAGACCAGATCGAGAAAACGGGCGCAAACCTTCTGCTGGAGAGCCGAGGAGTGGCCCATCTGTGGCGCTCCCCCGGCGGCGGACGCGGCGGAGGCAGGGAACCCGTCGCGGCGCTTCTTCTGGAGGTTCGCATCGCGGTTGGCCTTCCGGATCTCCACCAGGTTGTCCTCTCGCCGGCGCCGGCCGTCCTCCGCGTCGACGGAGGCCTTGTAGCGGCTCCGCCGCGCCTCCAACCGATCGCTGGGCTTCAGCGACATCGTCGGAGAACCTCGAAACCCTAACGGGGCAAGGGCGAGTGGGGGTGTGTGCGGGCGCGTCGCGCACGCACGATGCGGTTGGGGCTCGATTCGAAAGAGGGGAACGGGAGGGGGAGATGTGTGGCGAGTGGGCGGTTTTATAGGTGGGAAGGCAAAGTTGGAGTATGACGGTTGTTGAGCTGGATGTACTACACGGTTTCGCAAGAAAAGGAAATAATAACTGTGTTTAAATTTTGTAATTTTAGATTAGAGAAGTACTTGGCTTCCAAGTTTGGTGTCCTCCGTATTTGTTCTCGCTTTTTATGACGGTTACAACGGTACATTTTTTATTTTTGAGTTTGGTTATAACGGTACTGGTTTCTCTAATAATACCTCCATCGCTAATATGTACTTTAAAAAATAGGTATACCACAAATTTGGTCAATAATATATAAATTATATGTCACAAAATTATATCATTGTAAGTGTCTTTTAAATATGAATCTAATAGTACTTTTTTTCTTAAACTACGTATTAGCTTAATAAACCTAAATGGAAGTGGTATCTATAAAAAGAGTCCGATTTTTGTCACTATGTTGTCCCTTTTATCGTTTTGTTTCTCATGCACGGTCGCTAAAAATCCCCATAGTGGGCCATAATTGGGTTGTAAGTTGTACTTCACCCATGACCCGAACCGGTTTACAACAATGCCGATCTTTGCTGCCTGAAACGCTAGGTTGAGCGTAGCACCGCCGCTTCGTCCCCTTCTTTCTTGACCCCCATTATGCCTTCCCAGGCACGGCCTTCTGCTCCCCGGCACTCCAACCTCTGCATCGACTACACACTGTATGCCCATGTTTCCCTCATGGAATTGTCAGTCACCACATCCTCTTGTGTCGTCGAGACTACGCCTCCCAAACAGCGCCCATCAAGTTCACTTCACCGACTTAGTGAGCATTCTCCCGAACGATGACCATGCGGTTGAATTAGTCTCTCGTGATCTGCTAATCGTTTCGCCGCCACCATCGTAATGTTTTCCAAGTTCAGCGGCCATGACCATGTCCACGCGCTTGAGGTCCTCTACGCCACCACCTTGCACCGATCCTGGCAACACATGGTGCGAGAAGGGACAGAGCCAGCCCCGCCATGGTGAGGACATTTTAATGTTTTTGATGTATTGATCCCGAGATTTATGTGGTTATGGATAGTTGAAAATGATCTCATGAAGACGAATGTATGGCCACTCCATTTTTTTATAGTGTTCAGTTCCAATTAGCTCCATACGTTTTAGCATGAGCCTTTTCTTTCTTTTCCTTGTTCATTTGCTCTTAAAGTCTCATTTGTTTTGGAAATTTTAGCAGGTGAGCTTGTTGGGTTGTAAGGTTAATGCATAAATATTCAGTTTTCTTTGTGAAAATTAGAATAGTTTTAATGCTCAGGGTTTGCACATAAGGTGTTATTTTACGTCACGCTTATCTATTGCCAATGTACATGTTCTGATTCATTTTCCTTAAAACTGATCAACATTTATGTTCATTCTAGGGAACAAAAGTGAGTTCAGTACCTCAGATGGTAAATTTAGGCATATGTCTTGTGCTCGATTTCATGAGCCGTTGTGGCGACGACTCGAGCGTTGCCTTGCTGTAACATCCCAAAAATATTAATCAAGATTATCAAGTTCCAATCACCCAAGTTTAGCGTTAACAAAAACTTTTGCTATTAAAATTAATATGAATGCTTGTGTGTGATTAATGTATGAATGATTGCAATGCTATGTTTAATTGCTATGAATTGCAAGGATTGGTTTAAAGATGAAAACAATATCATCTAGATCTTTTCCAAGCAGAATCAAATGAATAGAAAATTAAAAATAAGATATGTAAGCAAATGGTCATTTTGACCAAAGTTAACCACTATACCACTTTGAGTGTTCCTAATCCAAGTTTTCTAACAGAAACAAATCCAATTCTTTTCACCCCTTGCTAGACCAAGTAAAGGTGAATTCAAGCCCACTTTACAAACTCACCAAAACTATTTTCAAATCTATTTAAAGGATAATTCAAAATTGAATCAAGTTCTTATGGTAAGATCACCATTTTGCAAAAACCACCCAAATCAATTCACCTTGACTTTTTCAAGCAACCAGAGACTACTAAGCATAAGTTTAGGTCACTCACCAAATTTTATTCAAAATTTTCAAACTTAAATTCTTTCGGCCATTTTGTAAAACAACTTTTGTGCATAAATCTGGCAAAATCCACAAATATTATAGTGATTAGTGTTCTTGCCAAACTGGTCCACCATTTTGCAACCAAAATACTCCCAGTATACCCCCCCCCACCTTGTCCCTGCAGTCCTAGCCCACTGTACACACGACCAAATGGTCATGGACACCATGGTCGAGCACATTTGCCACCCCCACCGTCGACAGCACGGCACAAGAATCGCCAGCCTCGTCTACCATGTCTGGCACGTTGCTCGTGCTCCACTTCCCCCTTTAGACCAGCCCCAGCTCAAGGACAGAGAGAGGAGAAGCCGGGAACGTCGTGCCCGAGCCGTGTCTGCCATGCCGACACACGCACCCGCCGTTCACGCCTGTTCCCGCTCCACCCGATCTCGCCTCGCTCCCTCCGCCAGCCTACATGATCACCAGTGTCCCAGGAGACCAAAAGACATGCACGATCCCTCGACCGTGCCTCGTAGTCGCCGGACACCGCGAATTTCGCCATCGATAGAGAACGCGTGTGCGGCGACTCCCACTTCTCCCGACCATGTTGCACTGCACGAGCACCTCCGTGATGATCGCCAGGGAACCACCCACCTTCCTAGCCTCCAAACCATGCCAATAGCTCGTTGTGTCGTCGACCCCGTCAAGCTCCGACCATGTCGTGATGCACCCCTCGCCCCGCTATAAAAAGGGAGCTTCCCCGCACCAACTCTTCACACTAGCTCACTCCACTCCACCTCAGAAACCTTCCAGAGCCCCACCAAAGCAATCCGATGCCCCGTAGCTCCCCAATTCCACCGGAGACCGCCACGGCAGGAGGAGAAGGGCACCGCTGAAGGGTTTCGCGGCATAGTAAATCAAAATTTTCTACGGATGCGAACAGAGGGAAGCCAAGATCTAATCTAGGAGATGCAAACAACGAGAGAGATTGGATTAGATCTTCATACCCTTGAAGATTCGCATAGCGGAACGTTAAATCGAGCGTGGGTGATGTAGTCATACTGCTTCTCCTCCTCGCGATCCGATCCGATCTAGCACCACAAGTGGCGATGCCTCGTGAGATGCACGTGCACCTCGGCGTCTCCTCCTTCCTTGGTCCAGCAAGTATGGTGGAGAGATGGATTGGATCTACAACGCGACGGCGGTGCAAGTGGTGGAGAGTTTACTGCAGGCTTCGCCACACACGGTCGGGAGGAGAGAGAGAGGAGGCGAGGCGACTAGGCTTGAGGGGAAGGTGTGGGTGGTGCGCCACCCTCTATATATAGAGGATGGGCGCCCTAACCCTCCCCCAAGCCCAAGGCGGCCAAGGAGGAGTGGGGGCAAGGAAATCCCTTCTAGAAGCTCAATTAGGGTTTATCCCTTGTTTGGCCACTGGGCCCTATGGGGCCTTGTGCCCAATGCGCCAGGGCACTCCCTCATAGGCCCATGCCCCCTCCCGAAAGGTGGGGACACGTTGGTCCCCTTCTTGAAGGTTCTAGAAGCTTCCGGTACAATACCGATTAACCAAACAATTCAACTCAAAAAAGCATGCCTTATATGAATCTTATTCTCCGGACCATTCGAACCTCTCGTGATGTCTCGGATCCCATCCGAGACTCGAACAAAACTTATAAAACAATTATCCAATCTATCCTAGCGTCGAGACACGTTAAGTGTGTGACCCTTGGGTTCGAGAATATGCGGACATGATCTTCTATCAATAATCAGCAGTGCGAAATCCATATTGACTCCCACACATTCATCGATGATCATATCGGATGAACCACGATGCCAGGATTCAATCAATCCCATATATATATTCCCTTCGTCTCGCGATATTTTACTTGCCCGAGATTTGATCGTCGGTACCGTCATACCTAGTTCAATCTCGTTCACAGCAAGTACTTTACTCGTTCCGTAATCCGGTATCACTTTGTGATTAACTCCTTAACCACATGCTTGCAAGCGGTGTTGATATCGATTACCGAGTTTGCCCGAAGTATATCTCTCCGACTTGGGAGGGACAAATCCCATCTCGATACATACAACCCAACAGATACTTTCCGATCACCTGAGAGACACCTTTATGATCACCCTCTCATAGGATGACGTTTGATGACCTCAAAGCTTTCTTCCGATACCAGGGAGTTGTATTATCTCATGGTCTAAGGAATACAATATTTTACATAAGAAAAGCTTCGCAAAGATGAACACGATGACACGATCTAATTGCTTCGCTTAGTTTGGGTCTGTCCATCATATCATTCTCCCAATGATATGATCTCATTATTAATCGACAACTCATGTCCATGGTTAGGAAACCTTAACCATCATTAATCAATGAGCTAGTCCATAGAGGCGTACTAGGGACACGGTGTTGTTTACAAACCACACAAGTATTAAAGTTTCCACTTAATACAATTCTAGCATGGAATATAAACATTATCATGAACAAGAATTATAATAATAACATCTTTATTATTGCCTCTAGGGCATAATTCCAACAGTCTCCCACTTGCACTAGAGTCAATAATCTAGTTTACATTTGGCAACAATCTCACACCCATGGCACTGAGATGCTGATCATGTTTTACACGTGGAAGAGGTTTAGTCAATGGATCTACGACATTCAGATCTGTATGTACTTTTCTAATCTTCAGATCTCCATCTGCTATATAATCTCGGATTATATGAAACTTGCGGTTGATATGCTTGGTCTTTGGATGATATCTTGGTTCCTTAGCGAGTGCTATGGCGCCAGTGTTGTCACACAATATCTCCAGTGGGTCTAATGCACTTGGTGAAGGGTTCGCAGCATAGAAAACAAAAATTTTCCTACGATGGGAACAACTATGTACCAAGATCTATCTACTAGATACAAACAACGGGCGGATGTATATCCGTAGAGAACATACCCTTGAAGACCGACAAAGCTTAACGAGTCCAAACTCGTGGTTGATGTAGACGATCTCTTGCCGATCTCAAGATCGAGAGGAAGTCCTAAGCGCCAGAAAAAGCAAGATCCGTGTGCTTTCGCACACACGTTGAGGCACCGAGCAACCTCCGCCTCCTCGCTCCAGCGATGCAGCGGAAGCACAACTCTTTCTTGCCAAAGCCACGGGAACATGTATCTCGCTAGTCCGAGACCATGGGGATAAAATCTAGAGGAGAGAGATCCTTCACGAGGAGGTGTGATGTGAGAGGAGGAGAGGGGCCTTTTATAGGGAGAGGGGGCACCCAAGGGGCATGGCCCAGCCATGGGGCTGCCCCCACCTCTTCCACATTCATGTGGGTGGAGCTCCCACTCAAAGTGAAAAGCCTCCACTCCCATTAAAAAGCCTCCACTCATAAATCCACTCACATGCATTAAATTTCCACCAAATTTAATGCAAGCTCTCATTTAAATAAAACTCTTTTATTTATTTATTCAGAATTTTGTTAATTACTTTAATTAACAAACATTCACATAAAACCCTTGCTAGTATTCCATTTCACATGCGAGAACCGTTTGACAATTTCAACCGAAACAGTTTCGGTGTCTAGTGAAATAAATTCCTGCGCTTTCCTTTTCTTTTCGGCATGAAACTTTTGCTCCAATTGGATGTCGGTGTCTCTTAAGTGTGTCACCCTACGGTTCGCGAATAATGCGGACATGATCGAGACCCCTCTCAGATCAATAATCAGAAGCGGGATCTGAGACCCATCTTGACTGCCACATTCAACGATGACTTTCTTGTGATCGTCGGAACCTTTTACGCTAGTATCTTAATCCCTTTGTTTCGCGATATATTACATGTCCGAGATTCGATCATCGGTATCTCCATACCTAGTTTGATCTCGTTACTGACATGCACTCTTTTCTCGTTCCCGTGATATAACATTCTAGTGATCAAATCACTTGCTTGCAAGCTAATCAATGTGATATCACCGAGAGGGCCCAGAGTATATCTATCCGTCATCGGGATGAACAAATTCCACTCTCGATCCATGGGCCTCAACATAACACTTTAGTAGTTCTGAACCCATCTTTATAATCACCCTGTTACGGTGTGACGTTTGATGTTATCAAGAAACTCTTCCGGTGTTAGTGATTGACATGATCTCATGGTCTAAGGATTAGGATCACTTCGTAAGTTGTTATAGCAATATAAACTCAATGACTTTGATCGTAATGCTATACTTCGGATGAATGTTCATCACACCATTACACTAATGTTGTGACCTCGTTATTAACAACATCCAATGTCCATGATCGAAACCTATGATCATCTTGTTAATCAACGAGCTAGTTTATAAGAGAGGCATAACTAGGAACTTTCTATTTGTTTATTAAACACACATGTATTAACGTTTCAGATTAATACAATTATAGCATGCAAAATAAACATTTATCATAAATAAGGAATACGATAATAACCACTTTATTATTGCCTCTCGGGCATATTCCTTCGATCTCCCACTTGCACTAGAGACAATAATCTAGTTTGAGAACTTTGTGTATTGAACACCTATGGCTTTCGGTGTTGCATATACACAATTGCAAGTGGTTAAAATAATCTACTTGGTACGTTTCAGTCCGTGTGTATTTGCATGTCTTTGCGTCTTCACGCATCACTCATTCTCCAATGAGATGGCATTGTATAAATTTGGTCTTTCGGTGAGACCTTTAGTTCCTTGGGGTTAAAACACGTCGATACTATTGTCATACAATATATCTTTAGTGTTGGCCTGCTATAACCACACCTTAGTTTGATAACAAACTACTTGACACAAATTCCTCCTTTGCGCTACTATAGCGGTCATATACTTAGCCTTTTGTTGTAGTATTCACACAATGTCTTAACTTTGGAACTCTTCCAAATCCATCATGGAATCTCCTTTCCATTACATTGTGCCACCCATAGTTTAAATTGAGATAAACTTAATTTGTATCTTGTGACAAAACTAGTATCAATGTAACGCTTTACAATGAACTATTTTTTTAATTGTTTGTCACCTCTACACAAATATATTCTTAGTTCTTCCAAAAGATCATAAGAATATCCTCACTATCGTCCAATGATCATTTTATGATTCATTCGTATATGCTCATAACACTTAGAGCATAGGACATATCTGGATGTGTACATATCATGGTATGATTGATCAAAACATACTTGTGATTTCACTCATCAAGTGTCAAAACACTTGAATCTTGGTTCACTTATCAAGTTTCGATACACTTGAATCTTGATTCAATTCCTTTCCATGTGACAAGAACTGCTTGTCATTTCTATATTGAACTCCTTCAATATCTCATATATGTACGTTTGGCATAAACATATTAGCGTTACGATACCATCCACTATAGACATTCACGCTAAATATTCGGTTTTGCCTAAGTCTTTCATCAAAATGAAATTCTTAACCTTTGTCAATAAAATATACATCATTTCTAATCAACAAGATGTCCTCCACATAATGTATTAGAAATATGTCTTAGCGCCCCACTTAATTTCTTGCAAATGCAAGCATCTTCATCGCCTCTCGATGAAAACTCCTTTTCATCATGGTGAAGATTCCAACTCCGCGATGCTTACTTCAACCGTTGAAGTTTGCATGCCCTTTTAGCATCCTTTGAATTAACAAAACCCTTTGGATCGTGTCATGTACACGTCCTAGGTAACCATTCTATTAGAAGAACTTTGTTTTGTTTATTCATCTATCATATAACAGATTATATGTAGTGGTTGCTACTTTAATCCGTCCAGACTAAATATCGCTATGAAAGATCAAATCTTGTCATAGTCAACTCTTTGAACATTATCATAAAATACTTTACGACATGTCGAATATTTCATAGATGTGAGACATCCATGTCTGTTTCTTTATAGATCCAAATACGACCGATAGGTTTTTACACCTTTCCGGAGGGTCTTCCAAGTTCAAAACTTGATTTCTCGTATATGGAACTATCACGGATTTTATGGCTTCAAGCCATTTGACGGAGTCAGGGCCCATCATCGCTTCTTTGTTTGTATTCGGTTCATCATTGTCAAACAATAATGATTTACTCTCAAATCTTAGCATTTGATTGTTTAACCGACCTTCTTGGTTCAATAGGAACTTTATACCTCCGTGACCACAACCTTTGAGGCACATAAGCTATGAGCATTATGGCAGCCTCCAGAACGATTTCCTAAGATCAAGCTAACTCGGACATTTAGCTAAGGTTCGTTAACCTTATCAAAGTTCTATTGTCCTCCCACTTAACTTTTATGAAAAATTCCTTCTTCAAGAAACTTTACATTTCAAGCGACAAACCCTTTTGTCCTCGGTGTTATGGAGGAATAACCAATTGTTATTCGAAATAACCTACAAAGACATGCTCATCCGACTTTGGTTGTAAACATCTTACTTATGTTTAGTATACCAAAATTTAAGAAAGGACAACTTGGGTTTTACCCCAAACCATAACTTTGATGGTGTCATTTCAACGGATCAAGATGGAGCTCTTTTCAGTGTAAAAGCGGTAGTCTCTAAAGCTTTAATCTTTTAAAACATAATGGCAGTTTTATAAATAACACCTTTGATCCAACCATGTCAAACAAGGTTTCATTACAAATCTCAAACACTCCATACTCCTATGGTGTTTCGGGAGATGTAAATCTAGGTGTTTTGCTAAACTTGCAACTCAAATAAATCCCTTTATGATAAAATCATAATTCATTTATTTTCTTGTTACACTTGTAACTCAAATAAATCCCTTTATGATCAAATCATAATTCATTTATTTTTCTTGTTACAATGATTTTCCACTTCATCTTGAAAGTCTTTGAAACATTTTCAAATATTTCATACTTCTTTCTCATTAAGTGAACATTCACTCAAAATTTCCGGAGAAAGCATATGAAGTTGAAACCCATCGCTTACGACTGCACATAATGGACTACATACATCGTTATGTATAAATTCCAATATTTTAGTCGTTCGTTCTTCTTTGGCCTTTGAACGAAGTTTTAATTATCCCGAGGAAAGTCTCACAAGCGTACTTGATCAAATCAAAGACTCCAAAAATCCATGAAAATGGAGATTCTTCATGTTTTCTTTCCAATATAATTTAAATGATGTCACTTCATAAGTGATCTTTCAATCATTTGTCTTGCAACATTTTAGCATTAGGATTTATGGATGTGATTTCTTCAACTAGATTTGTAAATCATCCATCTTATATGGAATACGGTCATTATTTGCAAAAACTTTGTTCTTATAATACGATTCAAATAACAATTATTAAAACAAATCTTGAAGTCTTTCTTCAACTAGATTTGTAAATCATCCATCTTATATGGAATACGGTAATTATTTGAACAACCTTTGTTCTTATAATACCTGATTCAAATAACAATTATTAAAACAAATCTTGAAGTCAAGCTTTGATGTCAACGAGAAATACAAACAACGGTTTGTTTGTTTTCGATGAACATCATCACATTTTCTCTTGCTAGTTACTTAGGCCATTGTGGTTCATGAATTGCCATTCCGTATGAAATTTCATACCAACCAATTCGGTATCCAATACCCAAGAACCACATTGTTCAACAAGCAAAGAATACAACCATAACATGTATATCATATATATACCTAAATTGGATATTTCCAATCTTTTCTTTTCTGCCAAATATATTTTATAGATTCTCTTCAGATTTCCTTTTCCTTTTAAAAGAAATTATCAATATCAAAAGTGGCGCCATATACATGACACATAGTCCAAAGCGTGTATATTGAAATAATAATACCTTTGGATTTGCACTTTGAAGTAGATCACCATCATCAAATGATCGGTATTCTTTCAAAATCCATTCTTTAGTAATCTTTTAGTGTAGTAAACATTTTACATACATATTCTATTCACCCTTATCATGACATTCATGATCAAGCTACTTTAGCTTATAAAGGCGAATCGTGAGTATAACATTACTTTCCAAAACCCTTTTGGATGATTAGGATGTCTAGCATCTCCAACCTTCGCAAATTCTCATCCAATATGAGAACATATATTATACTCTATCATATTGCAACCAAAACATTGTTTCAGATATCGTTATATCTGCCACACATGATGGTTTCTGAAACAATTCTTTCAGCTCCTAGATAAACTTGATGTTTAAATCAAGAATCATGGAGGCAAACATGATACTTAAGATACTAACACTGGAATTGTTACTCTCGATTTAATACCAATTATTAAATTTCACGGAGTAAATAGAATTTTGCTGAAAGTTTGCAATAGGACTTTAAACTTTAGATTGACACTCAACACAATACGATACCAGTTCAGAAGTATATATCCAATTCTATAGTTCTATTATCTCAATTACAACTATGCATAAGGTGGTGAACGAATGCCAATGACTACAACAAATTATGCAAATTCACTTTGATTTAATTTATGATAAATTGAGTTCTACTAATCCAAATTAGAAATGAACTCCCACTCAAAAACGACATCCCTCGTGCCTTTTTGGTGATTACATGAACCAAATCCACTACACCAAGTCCGATCATCACGTGAGTCGTAGCTTCAAAGGCGAGCATCAAATGGGCATCATATCTACTATATGACTCATGCTTAACCTTTCTTCCGTGTTCGAGGCCATGTCATACATGCTAGGCTCCAAGTAAGAACCTTAGTATTCAAGGTGTAATCTTTACACCCGAGAGTGCTCGTGGAGTCAAGTACCCGATCATCACGTGATGTCTTGAAGCTTAAAACATTGTCGGTGCATACTTAAGGAAGAACACATTTTTATCTTGATATCTAAATGAGGGATCATCTTATTATGCTAATAAAACACCAAACAAGCAATATAAGATGCTATCAAACATCATATGTTTATCAGTGAGATTATATGGTTCCCGCAGATGATCACTATCATGTGCATCGTGGTATGATCACTATCATACCTATATGTAAATCCAAGGTCTATGGAGTTTACACGCTATGTGGTTGTAAGAGTATCATCTCATACTTCTACTTACAACATCACCATATCATAACACCAGCCAAAGAACAATCTAAACTAGACGCCTCTAATTTATCCATTGCAAATTTTACGTGGCTTAGGGCTTTCAAGATAGAACCGTTTACCTACGAACATGAACCACAACGAGGATAACCAAATTGTTGACAACTCGTTGTAAATTAGATATTGACTATAGTAGGAGAGACAGACACCGCTAGCCACTTATGCAAAACTAGTTGCATGTCAAGCGTGGAATGTGTCTCATGTGCGAGGACATGTAAAGTTTGTCCGCCGCTTCATCCCACTATGCCACCAATATCCAAAGTACAACTAAGAAGCAATAAAATGATCATCATCGCCCACATACTCATATGTGTACTACCCGTGCAAAGTATCTACGCATAGATCCGGCTCGATATACCCATCAAGGGTTCGCAGATAGAAAACAAAAATTTTCCTACGATGGGAACAACTATGTACCAAGATCTATCTACTAGATACAAACAACGGGCGGATGTATATCCGTAGAGAACATACCCTTGAAGACCGACAGCTTAACGAGTCCAAACTCGTGGTTGATGTAGACGATCTCTTGCCGATCTCAAGATCGAGAGGAAGTCCTAGCGCCAAGAAAAAAGCCAAGATCCGTGCTCGCACACGCTCGAGGCACCGAGCAACCTCCGCCTCCTCGCTCCAGCGATGCAGCGGAAGCACAACTCTTTCTTGCCAAAAGCCACGGGAACATGTATCTCGCTAGTCCGAGACCATGGGGATAAAATCTAGAGGGGAGAGAGATCCTTCACGAGGAGGTGTGATGTGAGAGGAGGAGAGGGGCCTTTATAGGGAGAGGGGGGGCACCCAAGGGGCATGGCGCCCAGCCATGGGGGCTGCGCCCACCTCTTCCACATTCATGTGGGTGGAGCTCCCACTCAAAATGAAAAGCCTCCACTCCCATTAAAAAGCCTCCACTCATAAATCCACTCACATGCATTAAATTTCCACCAAATTTAATGCAAGCTCTCATTTAAATAAAACTCTTTTATTTATTTATTCAGAATTTTGTTAATTACTTTAATTAACAAACATTCACATAAAACCCTTGCTAGTATTCCATTTCACATGCGAACCAGTTTCGAGAATTTCAACCAAACAGCTTGTTCAGTGAAATAAATTCCTGCGCTTTCCTTTTCTTTTCGGCATGAAACTTTTGCTCCAATTGGATGTCGGTGTCTTAAGTGTGTCACCCTACGGTTCGCGAATAATGCGGACATGATCGAGACCCTCTCGGATCAATAATCGAGCGGGATCTGAGACCCATATCGACTCACACATTCAACGATGACTTTCTTGTGATCGCTTGAACCTTTTACGCTAGTATCTTAATCCCTTTGTTTCGCGATATATTACATGTCCGAGATTCGATCATCGGTATCTCCATACCTAGTTTGATCTCGTTAACGACATGCACTCTTTTCGCTCCCGTGATATAACATTCTAGTGATCAAATCACTTGCTTGCAAGCTAATCAATGTGATATCACCGAGGGCCCAGAGTATATCTATCCGTCATCGGGATGAACAAATTCCACTCTCGATCCATGGGCCTCAACATAACACTTTAGTAGTTCTGAACCCATCTTTATAATCACCTGTACGGTGTGACGTTTGATGTTATCAAGAAACTCTTCCGGTGTTAGTGATTGACATGATCTCATGGTCTAAGGATTAGGATCACTTCGTAAGTTGTTATAGCAATATAAACTCAATGACTTTGATCGTAATGCTATACTTCGGATGAATGTTCATCACACCATTACACTAATGTTGTGACCTCGTTATTAACAACATCCAATGTCCATGATCAGGAAACCTATGATCATCTTGTTAATCAACGAGCTAGTTTATAAGAGAGGCATAACTAGGAACTTTCTATTTGTTTATTAAACACACATGTATTAACGTTTCCGTATTAATACAATTATAGCATGCAAAATAAACATTTATCATAAATAAGGAATACGATAATAACCACTTTATTATTGCCTCTCGGGCATATTCCTTTCACTTGGAACCACGCCAAGCTCAGTGATGAAGTTCCTGATCCAAACTCCTTCACTTGACGCTTCTGCAGCAGCCATGTATTCCGCTTCTACTGTAGATCTCGCGATCACGCTTTGCTTGCAGCTTCTCCAGCTCACAGCTCCTCCATTCAAAATATACACGTATCCTGTCTGAGATTTAGAATCATCCTTGTCGGTGTCAAAACTAGCATCGACGTAACCTTTTACGACAAGTTGTTCATCACCCCCATAGACTAAGAACATTTCTTTAGTCCTATTTAGGTACTTTAGGATGTTCTTCATGGCTGTCCAGTGTTCCACTCCTGGATCACTTTGATATCTGCTCGTCAAACTAAGAGCATTGGATACATCCGGTCTAGTACACAGCATGTCATACATGATAGAACCTATGGCCGAGGCATAAGGCACTTTGCTCATAGCTTCCCTATCATTTGTCGTAGCTGGACACTGAGCCTTGCTCAATATCTTACCTGACAACATAGGCACTGAACCTTTCTTTGCCTTATCCATTCTGAACCTTTTTAGAACTTTGTCTAGGTATGTACTCTGGCTTAAAGCTATCAGGCGTCTTTGTCTATCTCTATAGATTTTGATGCCCAGTATATAAGTAGCTTCACCTAGGTCTTTCATTGAAAAACACTTGTTCAAATAACTCTTCACATCGTTAAGAATTTTAATGTCATTTCCAATAATCAATATGTCATCCACATATAGTACCAGAAATGTCACCGAGCTCCCACTCACTTTCTTGTAGATACAAGCTTCGTAGCAATTTGGAACAAATCCAAAGCTCTTGATCACTTGATCAAAACGAAGGTTCCAACTCCTAGATGCTTGCTTCAGTCCATAAATAGAATGCTGAAGTTTGCATACTTTATCAGCATCCTTAGGATCGACAAAACCTTCGGGTTGCATCATATACAACTCTTCATCAATGTTGCCATTGAGGAACACAGTCTTGACATACATCTGCCATATTTCATAATCATGAAATGCAACAATTGCTAATAAAATCCGAATGGACTTAAACATCGCTACGGGAGAGAAAGTCTCATCGTAGTCAACACCTTGAACTTGTCAAAAACCTTTCGCGACAAGCCGTGCTTTATAGACGGTAACATTATCATCCGCGTCCGTTTTCTTCTTGAAAATCCATTTGCACTCAACGGCCTTTCGGTCGCTAGGAGGGTCCACCAAAGTCCATACTTGGTTTTCGCTCATGGATCCCAATTCGGATTTCATGGCTTCTAGCCATTTCTCAGAGTCTGGGCTCATCATCGCTTCCTCATAGTTCGTAGGTTCACTGTCTTCTACTAACAAGACAACAAGACAGGTTGCCGTACCACTCGGGAGGCACGCGACCTTGTCGACTGCGACGTTCAAGATGTGACATCGTCAAAGCTTCATGATCCTTGTCATTAGCTTCCTCTATTGTTGGTGTAGGCGGCACTGGAACAATTTTAGGTGTTGCGCTACTCTCCAATTCAAGAGAAGGTTCAATAACCTCTTCTAGCTCTACTTTCCTCCCACTCACTTCTTTCGAGAGAAACTCCTTCTCAAGAAAGGAACCGTTCTTTGCGATAAACACTTTGCCTTCGGTTCTGTGATAGAAGGTATACTCAATAGTTTCCTTAGGGTATCCTATGAAGACGCATTTCTCCGCTTTGGGTTCGAGCTTGTCCGACATCAACTTCTTGACGTAAGATTCACATCCCCAAACTTTGAGAAACGACAACTTAGGTTTAGCACCAAACCACAGTTCATACGGTGTCGTCTCAACGGATTTAGATGGTGCCCTATTTAAAGTGAATGCAGCGGTTTCTAATGCATAACCCCAAAATGATAACGACAAATCAGTAAGAGACATCATCGATCGGACCATATCTAATAGGGATCTATTCCGGCGTTCAGACACACCATTGCGATGTGGTGTTCCGGGTGGCGTGAGTTGCGAAACGATTCTGCTTGCTTTAAGATGCGTGAGAAAATCATAACTCAAATATTCACCTCCATGATCGGATCATAGAAACTTAATCTTTCTGTTACGGTTCTCCACTTTATTCTGAAATTCTTTGAACTTTTCAAATGTTTCAGATTTATGTTTCATTAAATAGATATGCCCATATCTACTTAAGTCATCGGTAAAAGTGAGAAAATAGCGATATCCACCGCGCGTCGAAACACTCATCGGTTCGCATACATCGGTATGTATGATTTCCAACAAGTTCGTTGCTCGCTCCATCATACCGGAGAACGGGGTTTTGATCATCTTGCCCATGAGGCATGGTTCGCATGTGTCAAATGATTCAAAATCAAGAGACTCCAAAAGTCCATCAGAATGGAGTTTCTTCATGCTTTACACCAATATGACCTAGACGCAAGGCCACAAATAAGTAGTATTATCACTATCTACTTTGCATCTCTTAGCCTCAATGTTATGGATGTGTGTTTCATCCCTTTCGAGATTTAGAAGAAATAAACCATTCACAATAGGTGCACGACCATAAAAGATGTTACTCATATAAATAGAACAACCATTATTCTCCGATTTAAATGAATAACCGTCTTGCAATAAACAAGATCCAGAAATAATGTTCATGCTCAACGCAAGCACATAATAACATTTATTGAGGTTTAAAACTAATCCCGAAGGTAAAACTAAGGAGAGCGTGCCGACGACCATCACATCAACTCTTGATCCGTTGCCAACGCCAGCATCGTCACCTCATCCTCGCAGCCGCCTATTCCGTAGCTTCGCTTTGAGTTACAAATATTAGCAATCGAACCAGATCAAATACCCGTGCACTACAACGAGGGCTAGTAAGGAAAACATCAATAACATGTATATCAAATATACCTTTGATGGTGCCAGCCTTCTTGTCCGCTAAGTACTTCGGACAGTTGCGCTTCCAGTGACCCTTGTCCTTGCAATAGAAGCACTCAGTGCCCGGCTTGGGACCAGACCTGAGCTTCTTCTCAGCAGGGGCAACGCGCTTGCCGCCACCTTTCTTGAAGGGCTTCTTTGCACCCTTACCTTTATTGAAGGTGGGGGGCTTGTTGACCATCAACACATGATTATCCTTTTTGATGTCCAACTCCGCAGCCTTCAGCTTTGCGAAGAGCTCGGTGATCGTATCAGTGGAACCAATTTGATTGTGAGTCACTACAAAACTTTGGTAGCTGGGAGGGAGTGATTGCAGAACCCTGTCAATCTTGAGCTCCTTTGGAATCTTTGCAGTCCAGTTGCTCAAGGCGTTGAGTGTAGCCCGACATCTTAATGGCGTGCTCACTAACGGAACTCCCTTCCTCCATCTTGCAGTTAAAGAACTTCTCAGAGATCTCATATCTCTCGCGAAGGCTGAGTCTCAAACATGGTTTCGGCTCCTCGAGAATCTCAAAGGGCGGATAGTCTTCAAAACGATTTTGAAGGTCCGATTCCATAGCAAACAATATGGTGCTCTTAATCACACCATAATCATCTTGCGCCGATCGATGACTTTCTCATCACGCAAAGTAGCGTTAGGGCGTCACCTAACGCATTCTCAAGGACATAGTCCTTTTGACCGCTAGAGAGACCCATTGTTTTTAAGCTTTTCCTTCTTAGCAAAAACGTTGAAGTTGAAGTTGGACTTAGCCATTTGATCTACAATATTTGCAAGTACAAATTAGACTATGTTCATGATAACTAGTTCAACTTTTAATCAAATTACTAGATGAACTCCCACTAAATTCAACATCCCTCAAGTTGTTTAGTGAACACGATCCAAATTCACCACACCTAATCCGATCTTCACGAGAAGAGATGTGGTTTCAATGGTGGACAACGAAGTGTCGATCATATTATTCATATGACTCATGCTTAACCTTTCGGTTCATGTGTTCTGAGGCCATGTCTGTACATGCTAGGTTCGTCAAGTTAGACCCAAGTATTTTCGCGTGTGCAAAACTGGCTTGCACCCGTTGTATGTGAACGTAGAGTCTATAGCACCCGATCATCACGTGATGCTTGGACACGACGAACTTTCGCAACGGTGCATACTTGGGGAGAACACAATTTTATCTTGATCTTTAAGTGAGGAATTATCTTATAATGCTACCTTCGCGATCTAAGCATAATAAG
This sequence comes from Avena longiglumis, assembly GCA_030063025.1. Lineage (NCBI taxonomy): Eukaryota > Viridiplantae > Streptophyta > Magnoliopsida > Poales > Poaceae > Avena > Avena longiglumis. Next base: position 142,472,890 of record CP125974.1, read on the forward strand.
ATACATAAAAGGATAAACATCACATGCATATAACTTTATGTGATATGGTATAGCCAACCTTCGCGCAATGATCTCCATCTTGTGCGTTCCGGCATGATCTCCATCACTCCACCATGATTGCCTCCATCACGAATAGCAACTACAACTATTGCTAACTACTTAGCGATAAAGTGAAACTATTACATGGCGTATAAGAAGTTGACACACAGGTCATACACAATTATAAAGACAACCATATGGCTCGTGCCGGTTGTGTACTCATCGACATGCAAGTCGTGAAACATTACAAAACATGATCATCACATACATTATAAACATCATATCTTGGGCCACACCATATCACAGAAAACACTCCCTGCAAAAACAAGTTAGACGCCTCTACTTTGTTGTTGCATGTTTTACGTGGCTTATGGGAGTAGCATGATAAGAACGATTCTTACATACGGAAAGCCACAACGGTGATATTATGGTTTCCAAACTCCGGTGTTAATCCCATGACAACTATAGTGAGAGAAACTGGCATCCACCAGCCGCATGTGTGGAACAAGCCACACGTCAAGTGCGGAGCCGGTCTCGCGAACGACGTCGCGTAAGGTTGGCCTGGACCGCTTCAATCTCACTATACCGCGTCATAAGAAGAACACAAACAAGAGGCTTGCAACAGAAAACATCAACGCCCGCAACAACTATGTTGCGTTCTACTCGTGAAACACATCTACGCATAGATCTAGCTCGATACCATCAAGGGTTTCACGGCATAGTAAATCAAAATTTTCTATGGATGCGAGCAGAGGAAGCCAAGATCTAATCTAGGAGATGCAAACAACGAGAGAGATTGGATTAGATCTTCATACCCTTGAAGATTACGCGACAGCGAACGCTCGGAACGTGGGTGATGTAGTCGTACTCGCTTCTCCTCCTCGCGATCCGATCCAATCTAGCACCACAAGTGGCGATGCCTCTGTGAGATGCACACGTGCAGCACCTCGACGTATCCTCCTTCCTTGGTTTAGCAAGTATGGTGGAGAGATGGATTGGATCTACAACGCGACGACGCGGTGCAAGTGGTGGAGATTTTCTGCAGCAAGGCTTCGCCTACACGCAGTCGGGAGGGAGAGAGAGAGGAGGGCAGCAGGGCGACTAGGCTTGAGGGGAAGGTGTGGGGGTGGTGCGCCCCAACCCTCTATATATAGAGGGGTGGGCGCCAGCCCTAACCCTCCCCTGCCCAAGGCAAGGCCAAGGAGGGAGGAGTGGGGGCAAGGAACCCTCCTTCTAGAAGCTCCAATTAGGGTTTATCCTTGTTTGGCCTACTGGGCCCTATGGGGACTTGTGCCCTGGCCCAATGCGCAGGGCACTCCCTCATAGGCCCATGCCCTCCCAGAAGGTGGGGCCACGTTGGTCCCTTCCGAAGGTTCTAGAAGCTTCCGACAATACCGATTAACCTTAACAATTCAACTCCAAAACCCTGCCTTATATGAATCTTATTCTCCTGACCATTCCGGAACCTCTCGTGATGTCTCGGATCCCATCCGAGACTCCAACAAAACTCATAAACCAATTATACAATCTATCCTAGCGTCGAGACACGTTAAGTGTGTGACCCTTGAGTTCGAGAATATGCGGACATGATCTTCTATCAATAATCAACAGCGGTGAAACCCATATTTACTCCCACACATTCATCGATGATCATATCGGATGAACCACGATGCCGGATTCAATCAATCCCATATATATATTCCCTTCATATCGCGATATTTTACTTGCCCGAGATTTGATCGTCGATGCGCCATACCTAGTTCAATCTCGTTCACGCAAGTACTTTACTGCCCGTAATCCGATATCACTTTGTGATTAACTCCTTAACCACATGCTTGCAAGCGGTGTTTATATCGATTACACGAGTTTGCCCAAGTATATCTCTCCGACTTGGGAGGGACAAATCCCATCTCGATACATACAACCCAATGATACTTTCCGATCACCGAGAGACACCTTTATGATCACCCTCTCATAGGATGACGTTTGATGACCTCAAAGCTTTCTTCCGATACCGTGGAGTTGTATTATCTCATGGTCTAAGGAATACAATATTTGACATAAGAAAAGCTTCGCAAAGATGAACACGATGACACGATCTAATCGCTTCGCTTAGTTTGTCCGCCCATCATATCATTCTCCCAATGATATGATCTCATTATTAATCGACAACTCATGTCCATGGTTAGGAAACCTTAACCATCATTAATCAATGAGCTAGTCCATAGAGGCGTACTAGGGACACGGTGTTGTTTACAAACCACACAAGTATTAAAGTTTCCGCTTAATACAATTCTAGCATGGAATATAAACATTATCATGAACAAGAATTATAATAATAACATCTTTATTATTGCCTCTAGGGCATAATTCCAACAGCCGCTGATTCAAGCCATCTCCGGGGATGCCGCCGGTAACAGGAATGGAGTCGCCTCATTCTTTTGCCCCCATCCCCGAGCACCACCGGAGCTCAGGTGAGCCGCTCGCACCCCTCCCCAACCCCGCTAGGTTTTCATGTCAAAGTTCACTGTTCGAGTAGGAAGATGGGCTATGGTCGTTAGATTCCAATCTAATCTAACGGCCTAGTTTCGTAGATACCCTTTTGGGAGCCCATGTGAAAGAGTAATTGCCCCTATGTGTGGTTTTGGTGATTAATGACAATCCCTATGGACTATTGTTTTCACTGAGTTTTATATGAAGGAATATTCCATAGGTCATGCTTGTATTCTATGTTTTGGATTCAAGTATGGATGCCATGAAGATAAAGATATACCTTGAGTATTGGCATCAAGATCATTGAGTTGAAGAGAAGAATATGATATGATCAAGATCTTGAGAGTGTGATCTCAATAGAATAATTCAAGATATGGCTCTAAGACGGTGTCATGGTAGCCTCATTAGTTGAGCTATGATTGACTAAGGTTTAGAGCATGTAATCAAATTAAGAGTTCTTTATGTACCTCAAGCTATTGATATGGAGCATGAGAAGATACATGGTTGACCTATATAAAGAGTGAAGAGTGATTTCAAGTTGGTCAACACATGAAGCATAAAGAATGTACCACATGGATCTCGTGGTATGGTTGAGAAGGGAAAGTTCAAGATAATCATCTCGAGAAGATCATTTGCTTGAAGCTCGCCGTCCATATTGGTGATAATGGACATGTGAAGACATGTATTAATGAAGCTATCCAATAGTGGTGTATGGGGGAGCAAATTAGGAGTCTTCGCGAAGAAACAACGATCAAGTGATGAATTCCAACTTGGATGGAGATTGAAGTGTTGTCATCAAGATCAAGCAGGATGCGCAAGGAAAAGGTACGGCCTTGCTAGGTTTTCCTTTTACCGGTCTCAAGGTGGTTGTTGGAAGACCGGGTTATAGGATACATAGCCTCACTATTAAGAGGGGCTTTCGGTTGGGTAACTTGATCACATCGTCATAGGAAGTTCAATCCTTTGCATATTTTGCATCTTCCTATTTTGTTGCTTCTTGGTGTTTCTCCATGTGAGGTTCTTGAGCTTGTTTCTAGCTCTTCAACAAGCCCAAGTTCATCGAAAACGGAATTCGTATGCATCTTCTATGGCGTTTTCGAGTTTGAAGGTTTTATCGGTTCTTCTTATAGGGAGGCTTCTTACCTTTCTTAATTTGGTTCTATCATCCTCTATTGTACTATGATGTTTCTCTGCACCATCTTGTAGGGCTTATTGTCCTCGTTAAAACAAGTCCAAGATCATCAAAATCGAAGTCCGGACGCAAAAGTTATCGCCGTTTTCGTGTGCCCTGTTTTGTTCCGGCGGGAATTCTGGCGAGACCGAGCCTGTGGCCGAAATTTCCGGCGAACGCCGGAAGTTTCCGGCAAACCGCCTAAAATTGGTTCAGTAAGTTGTTTCGGTTTTTGCCGTAACTTCCGGTTTTGACCGGAAATTCCGGCGGTTGATCCGGCGGCGCCGATTTCGTCGCCGGAACGTGTTCGCCCAACGCATCTTGCTTCCAACGGTCTTCCCCCCTGAAAGGGTATAAAAGGGGGGATTCTTCCCCAAAGTTCTAAGGCTCTTGAGCACGTTTTGGACCTCCATTGTTGACCTCTTTGAGATTTCTTCATCTCCCTTCCCTCCTATGATTCTTGCATCTTTTTGAGGGCTTTGAAGAGGAGATCTAGATCTACAATCCCCACCAATCAATTCCTCCTCTAAGTGAGGGGAACCCATTGGATCTAGATCTTAGAGTCATTTGTTGGTTTCCACCATTGTTCTTCCTCTCTAATTCCTCCCTAGCACTTGTTGCTTTGGTGGCATTTCAGAGTGGAGGATTTGAGCACCCTTGGTATAGTGCACAAATACACAATTATCTTTGATGGCACAAATTATGCTTTGTGGAGAAATTGTCTACTTTGTAATATTCGGACCCTGTGTCCAAATATTGAGAGATTTCTAGACGTAGTTTTTTCTCCTCCGATGGATCCTCAAAATCTATATCTAGAGGATGAGAAAAATTTACATCTCGAATCTCAAGTATCTAATGAGATTATTTTATCTTTGAGCCCCACAGTTAATTTGTTCTTGACGATTGTAAAGCGCAAGTCGTCTCATGAGATGTGGACCAAGCTTAAAGAAATATTTGGTGGCTCCATTTGTCATAGGGTCAGTGGTATCTCCAAGGAGCTCTCTTCTCCCTCACATCATGAAGAGCTCCAAGTTGCTTCTACCTCCGGTCGTGATATGATCTCAATTATTTCCACTTCACTTACATGTGACAAGTCACAAGGTAATGACATGGTGAGTGGAAAAATCATATGTGATGATGGTAGTGTTTCTCTTTACACCAATGATTCTTGTTCTATAAATGATAATGGTGTAGAGAGTTTGGACTTAAGCACTTCTTGCAACAATGATGATATATCCCCTTGTGTTGCTAGTCCTTGTATATCATCTATACATTATTTGAGTACTAGTGTAGATGATATGCTTGATTTGCCTTGTTCCCATGAACAAAATGCTTCTATTTCCTCTAGTTGTTTATCTAACAATGTAGAGGAAATCAAACATTCTATGGAGCAAGACATGATCATGAATGAAGATTCAAGAATATCCTCATCTTCATCCTATCATGCTCACATGTGCCTTATGGCAAGAGGATCAAAGGTATCTCCTACTTTGGATCCCAATATATCTTCCAAAGATAATAGCAATGATAATGATGATAGTGATGATGACGTTGATGAGGATACTAGTGCTCTCTTGCTTGAGTTGACTTTTTTGTGTACCTCTCTTCATGGTAATAATAAGGTTATTACTTGTCTCAAACACGTTATGGACACCATAACTAAACAAACGGGAACCATAGAGGAGTTGGATTTCCAACTTGATGATGGGAGTCGGAGATTCAATCTCCTTAAGCAAGAGCTTGCCGAGGAGAAGCACACTAATTGTGTCCTCACACAAAAAATTGAATCTTATAAGCTTGAAAAGGAAAATTCCATTAATTATGCTTGTGCTACTAACTCTACTTCTTGTGAAGCATCTACCCTAAAGGAGAACGTTGAGCTAAGGGCTCAACTTGAGTTGCTAACTAGCAAGTATAGGAAATTGGAAGAAAGTCATGAAAAGCTCTTGGGCTCTCATAATGATCTTCTAATCTCCCATGATGGGCTAATGTTAGCTTGTGAGGCAAGTATTACCAAGGTAACATCTTGTGAGCCTTTTTTACATTAGCACAACTTATACTCAAAATGCTATTTTGTCGTGTGCTAGTCCTTGTAATCCATCTATCCATACTATTGATAAACCTTGTGTTGGATTACTTGCTTTGCCTTGTTGCTCTAACAATAGCTTATACTTCCTCTAGTACTTGTATTTCTACTAACCATGTAGAGGAAATAAAAGAGCTCAAGGCCCAAGTCACTTCCTTGAGGAATGACTTGGAAAAGAGTCATGAAGGGAAATCCACACTCGATAATATTTTGAGTGTGCAAAAATCCCCTAATGATAAAAGTGGACTTAGATTCAACTCCAATAACAAGAACAAGTCCAAGACAAACAAGAAGAAGGGCCAAAACCAAGTCAAGAATTCGGCCAAGATTATTTGCTTCAAGTGCAAGGTTGAAGGACATCATGTAAGATCTTGTCCATTGAAGAAAAAGCACTTGAGTGAGAAGCAACAAGGGAAGCGGCCACAAGTACAAGGTCAAGCCCAAGTTGAAGTTAGGCCACTTCCAAAGAAGAATCAAGATAATGCTCCCCAAGCCAAGAAATCAAGGAAGAAGATAAAGGGGAGCACTTGTTGCTACATATGTCGTGTGAAGGGGCACTTTGCCTCTTCATGTTCAAACAGTACCTTATCTAACCCTATCATTATTGATGATGATTATTCTCTTAGGAAGGACAAGGATGGCAATGTGTTTGCCAAGTTTGTTGGAACTCAAAGTGGTGTCAAGAAAAGAACCATTTGGGTTGCCAAGCCTATTGTGACTAACCTCTTAGGACCCAACTTGGTTGGGGACCAACAAGCTCAAACTTGGTTAATAGGTGTTTTTGGAGGGCATTGGAGACTTGGCTAACTCATGAAGAATTAAGGGATCTTCATATATTATATTTTATCAAGACAAGTCATTAGGATTATCATGTTCCTATCTTATATCTAATGCACCTCTTTGCGGTAACTTGTACTAAACTCATTTATATTGTAAGTTGCTTGCCCCTTTACATGTTTTGGTTTTGTACCAAGTATGTATTTGTATTTGGTGTTCCTCATGCTTGCTTATTTTGTCTATTCAAGTATGTATAGGTGTTTGGCACATCATTTACTCGTGTGTTTCGTTTTGAGCCTCTAATGCATCTTGATGATATCTTATTTGGCTCTTTTTGAGTGGTTAATGGAACATCCCATTTCGGGGGAGTGATATGCCTCGCGCATCTCTCAAACCTTAAAATGTGTGTACGTGAGCGCTACCACTTAGTATTGATATTGCAAGCTTATCTAGTCACAATGTGGCGTGTCATACTCATGAGAAATTCAAATTATAAATGTCCATTAATTCTCTCTAGTTGAGGTTGCTTTGCCTCTTATTAAGAAAAATAATTTATATCACATTATGGGGGAGTAATATGCTTATTTTGCATATCACAATCCTAGGAAATGTGAACATATGAGGTAGTGCCACTTAGAGTTGATATTGTTGATTATCTTGTTTCTAGGTGGCATGTTGGCTCAAACAAGGTCCTATTTTTGTTAGAAGATTTTATTGCTCGTCTTTTCGGTCTTTGTTTGAGTTAGAAATTCTTGATGCGGTCTTCCTCAAACACATGTCTCTATATCTTTTTGGGAGACCATTTGCTTCAAGTTATTCTAATCATTGCTTTGCATGATTGTGTGACTAGATTGAAGCTATCAAGAATCTATATCTTTGCATAGTGCTTATTCTTTTTATTCCTATCCTATGTGTTTTATTGTGAAGATTTATCTTTAATATCCGTGCAATATACCATCGGAAATTAATTCCAATTCACTCATTGTCTTTGACAATTGATATACTTATGTGTGGTAGCATTTGTGGATCATCTTCACCTTGGATTTCACCTCTTATTGCCTTATTTTCTTTTCAAAAAAATTGTTGTGGCTCCCATTGTCTTCCTTGGATTTTTAACATCTCTTTGATGATGTTTTTTGATTATTATAAAATGTGTTTTAGTGGAAGACAAACCTTTTCTTCTCGGAACATTGTGCCATTGTGAAAAGTGTTAAGGGTTTGGTTTATTTGTTGAAACCTTGCTCTTTTGGGAGTTTTTTATCTCATTCTTTCTTCTCTATTTTATTTTCTTGAATGAGATAAATCTTTGAGTATTTTTGTTCATCTTTAATTTTTGTTTAGTTCATTTGTTGAACTTCGTTGAACAAATCTTGTGTTGATTTGATTCTTTGATATAGTTTGGGCAACAAATGTGTTTTGTCACACCTTGTATGCCTTCTTGAATATTTTGGTGTTTTCCAAATTATATCTTCTTTGGATATTGAAAGTCTCCATGTGTTTGCTTTCTTTGATCCAATATATAGGGTATACTCCATCAAATCCTTAAACGACTAAGATGTGCATGAAATTCAAATTTCATCTCTAAATATGTACATATCTTTATGGAGTGTGTCATATGTGTTGTGGTTAGTCTAACCACTTTGGACCCAATAAGTTTGGGGACCAAGATGTACTTGAATGTTGTTTTAGGTACATTGGAGATGCAATGGATGCTTGTATCGTCTATGAGGAAAGTGTTGTCACCACATGATAATTGGAGCCATGCTAGGATGATCGATAAATTCTTATCTACTACATCATACCATTACTATCTCGGTAATAAGTATCTTATTCATGCATACTATTCTTTCATCCAATCTCTTGTAGGTTGCATCTTGGCATGAATTTATCCGTTTGTAAATGTTGCGGTTCTTGCAAGGATCTTTGAAATACTTCTTTATCCTTATTTCTTATGTGAGTAATTTGAGATGATGCATATAATGGAGAGTATATAAAATCATGTTCATGATTCACCAATTCCAAATATCAATTCCTCAAGGTACTCTCACGTGCAATATTGTTGAAATTGCTTTGAATCCTTCCTTGTGCTACTTGTTGCCTTTCTCAAAGTATCCCAACTAGCATTTGTTCCCTTAGTGTTAGTTGTGATGTTTTTGAGGTTTTTATTTTTATTTGGTGAAGTTCATTGATATACCATAAGAGAAAATAGATCCATGGGCTATATATGCACTTAAGCAAAAAAAATCATGTTTGGTATATCTTATGACTTCCTCTTGGATATCATGTTTTCATATTTTATTAACCTCTTATGTATAGTTGTTTATTTGTGGATTATTCTCATGTTTTGTCCAATTATAAACTTATGTACACGAGAGTGTTAATATCTCGCCTTGATATCATCGCTCTTTGCCGACCATATCTCTTATCCTATTGGTTTTTAATGGTATTGGTAAGGTCTTGATTTATGAGTGCTTGGTTTACTTTTATTGCATCTTCACACACTCATATCTCATATTTGGTTTCTTTTGGACTTAAGCTTGTCTTGACAAGTGTATTTATTTATATCTACTCCGTGTATCTTGATTGTGTTCTAAATAATATAGAGGGAGTGAGGATTCCTATATTGGCCTTCTAACTTTGTCATCCATTTTGGCACTTGTTGTCAATGGGGGAGAAGTTTAGAGTGTTTAAGGGAAATGGTTTTATACTTAAGATTGGTTTGTTCTTAAGTGTTTGCCTTTCATGCATTTCATCTTTATTATGTTTTGCATGGTTGTATATATAGTGTAAACTCTCCCAAAGTTTATTCTTGACAATGTATGCAATGAAATTCAAGTTCATCACACATGCATATATTATGGGGGGGTTTCTCTATATATGTTGGTTCTACTCACATATCTTGCATTAGTTGTAGTTTGTGTAAGTAGAATCGGTTTTGATATGTGCTAGTAGATTTGTGTTACTTTACCATATCAAATGCAACCTCTTGTACACAACTTATTCTCGGATAAGCTGCGTACTTGTTTCTAATATTCATTATATAAACCCTCTTGTTGTGATTGTCACCAATTACCAAAATGGGGGAGATTGAAAGAGTAATTGCCCCTATGTGTGGTTTTGGTGATTAATGACAATCCCTATGGACTAATGTTTTCACTAAGTTTTATACGAAGGAATATTCCATAGGTCATGCTTGTATTCTATGTTTTGGATTCAAGTATGGATGCCATGAAGATAAAGATATACCTTGAGTATTGGTATCAAGATCATCGAGTTGAAGAGAAGAATATGATATGATCAAGATCTTGAGAGTGTGATCTCAATAGATGAATTCAAGATATGGCTCTAAGACGGTGTCATGATAGCCTCATTAATTGAGCTATGATTGACTAAGATTTAGAGCATGTAATCAAATTAAGAGTTCTTTATGTACCTCAAGATATTGAGATGGAGCATGAGAAGATACATGGTTCACCTATACAAAGAGTGAAGAGTGATTTCAAGTTGGTCAACACATCAAGCATAAAGAATGTACCACATGGATCTTGTGGTATGGTTGAGAAGGGCAAGTTCAAGATAAGCATCTCTAGAAGATCATTTGCTTGAAGCTTGTCGTACATATTGGTGATAATGGACATGTGAAGACATGTATCAATGAAGCTATCCAATAGTGGTGTATGGGGGAGCAAATTAGGAGTCTTCATGAAGCAACAACGATCAAGTGATGAATTACGGCTTTGATGGAGATTGAAGTGTTGTCATCAAGATCAAGCGGGATGCGCAAGGCAAAGGTATGGCCTTGCTAGGTTTTCCTTTTACCGGTCTCAAGGTGGTTGTTGGAAGACCGGGTTATAGGATACATAGCCGCACTATTAAGAGGGGCTTTCGGTTGGGTAACTTGATCACATCGTCATAGGAAGCTCAATCCTTTGCATACTTTGTATATTTCTATTTTTTTGCTTCTTGGTGTTTCTCGATGTGAGGTTATTGAGCTTGTTTCTAGCTCTTCAACAAGCCCAAGTTCATCGAAAACGGAATTCGTATGCATCTTCTATGGCGTTTTCGAGTTTGAAGGTTTTATCGGTTCTTCTTATAGGGAGGATTCTTACCTTTTTTCATTTGGTTCTATCCTCCTCTATTGGAATATGATGTTTCTCTGAACCATCTTGTAGGGCTTGTTGTCCTCGTTAATGTTGGAGATATGCCCAAGAGGCAATAATAAAGTGGTTATTATCATATCTTCACACTTATGATAAATGTTTACATACCATGCTATAATTGTATTAACCGGAAACATTAGTACTTGTGTGATTTGTAAACTAAAATAAGAGTCCCTAGTAAAGCCTCTTGTTAAACTAGCTTGTTGGTTAATATATGATCATGGTTTCCTGATCATGAACATAGAGATGTTATTAACAAAAGGATCATATCATTAGGAGAATGATGTGATGGACATACTCCTATAGATAAGCGTAGCATAAAGATCAAGTAATTTCAATAGTTCAATTGCTATATGCTTTCTGATACATAGTAACCTAATTCCTTCGACCATGAGATAATGCATATCACCTTTACCGGATGGATGCTTTGATGACATCAAACACCACACCGTAACTGGGTGGCTATAAAGGTGGCATTGAGTGTTCGGAAAGTATTGGTTGAAACACATGGATCAAGAGTGGGATTTGTCCATCCATATGACGGATAGATATACTCTGGGCCCTGTCGGTGGAATGTCATCCAATTAGCTTGCAAGCATGTGACTGGCTCACAAGGGATCACATGTCACGGAACGAGAAAAGAGTACTTATCGGTAACGAGGTTGAACTAGGTATGCAGAGATACCGACGATCATAACCTCGGATAAGTAAACTATCGTGATACAAAGGGAAATTGGTATCGTATGTAAGTGGTTCATTCGGTCGCAAATTAATCGTAGAAATATGTGGGAGCCATATGAATTTCCAGATTCCTCTATTGGTTATTGTTCGGAGAAGTGTCTCGATCATGTCCGCATAATTCACGAACCGTAGGGAGACACACTTAAGGATTCGACGTTGTTTAAGTAGTTATGGTATTATGAGAAAGAGACCGAATGTTGTTCGGAGTCTCGGATGGGATACGGGATATCACGAGGTGATCCGGAATGGTCCGGAGAATAAGATTCATATAAGGAAAGTCCTGCTTTGAGTTCGGAATGATTCCTGTTTTCATCGAATGTTCTAGAAGGTTCCTAATGTCCCAAGACTCGGGGAGGGTACATGAATGTGTCATTGTATGATTGCATCATGTACTAAGTGTTCTTGCTATTCCAAAACATGAAAGTCAAATTGCAGTTTGAAAGTCAAACGGCTAAAACAGAAACTGTGGAAAAGAAACTGTGGGAAAGCGAAACTGTGGGAAACAAGCAAGAGGAGTTTGAAACCAACTTGGAGGAGGAGTTTCTCTCCTCCAAGTCGGCGCCCAGCCCTAGGCCAAGTTGGGGAGGGACTCCCTCCCTCCCTGGCGCGCCTAGCCCCTCCACCTATAAAAGGAGGGCAGGCTCCTCCTTGAGACACACAAGTTTCTACCTCTAATCTCGTGTTTAGAGCCGTTTGGTTTAGAGCTTCTAATTGCTTTAGCCTGCGGTTTAGAGCCTTCTAATTGGTGTGTCTAATCTAGACCACTAATATCCCTCTCTCATAATCCACCATACTCGCCTCGCTTAAGGCGAAGCCTGCATGATTTCCTCTACTTAGGTACCACGCCACAGTCGCCGGAATCGCGAGGAGAGTGCTACAACCTCCACTGCCTGCTGGAACAAGGGAGAGGAAGGTCTTCGTCGAGTACCGAACGTGTGACCGACTGCGGAAGTGCTGCAGGAACGCAGCGCCGGAAGGATCGTATACGCGATCTTGAGATCGGAAAGAGTACGACAACATCACCCACGAGAATCTGCTCTCGTTAACCGCTTTGGAATCTTCGAGGGTGAGTTATTCCATCGACTCGTTGCTACAATCTAGTAGATAGATCTTGGCTTGTTTGTTTGTATGCGATAGAAAAATTTTGTTTTCCATGCTACGAACCCCTACAGTTAAAACAAGCCCAAGATCATCGAAATCGAAGTCCGGACGCAAAAGTTATCGCCGTTTTTGTGTGCCCTGTTTTGTTCCGGCGTGAATTCCGGCGGGACCGAGCGTGTGGCCGGAATTTTCGGCGACCGCCGGAAGTTTGTGGCAAACCACCGAAAATAGTTCGGTAAGCTATTTCGGTTTTTGCCGGAACTTCCGGCTTTGACCGGTTGATCCGGCGGCGATGGTTTCGTCGCCAGAACGTGTTCGCCCAACGCATCTTGCTTCCAACGGTCTTCCCCCTTGAAGGGTTATAAAAGGGGGCTTCTTCCCTAAATTTATAAGGCTCTTGAGCATGTTTTTGACCTCCATTGTTGACCTCTTTGAGCTTTCTTCGTCTCTCTTCCCTCCTATGATTCTTGCATCTTTTTGAGGGCTTTGGAAGAGGAGATCTAGATCTACACCCCCCACCAATCAATTCCTCCTCTAAGTGAGGGGAACCCATTGGATCTAGATCTTGGAGTCATTTGTTGATTTCCACCATTGTTCTTCCTCTTTAATTCGTCCCTAGCACTTGTTGCTTTGGTGGGATTTGAGAGTGGAGGATTTGAGCACCCTTTGTGTTCTTGCTTTGTATTCTTGCATAAGTGTTGAGCTCTCCATTGCGATGAGAGACCATGAGCTTGTTATTCTTGGAGGGTAACCTCCTAGTTGGCTTGGCGGTTGGTGCCGCGGTGTTCTCTTCGTGGAACATTGTGAAGAGACCCGGGCTTCTCCTTCGTGGAGCTTGTGAAGTGGTTGTGGAGCTTGCCATCTCCGGAGTGGAGGAAAATCTAGCCATAAGGAAAGGGCCTATTCCTTCGTGGGATAGACTCGGAGAAGAAGGTGAGCCTTTATGGCGCGTGAGGAATCCTTCGTAGAACCTCACACCTCTCGAACGTGACGTATCCCCCTTCCCAAAGGTGGTGAAGACGAGAATACATCTTCGTCTCCGCGTGCCTCGGTTATCTCTATATCCGAACTTACTTTCCTTGTGATAGCCATCGAGCTTGAAGCACTTATATCTTGCTTATCACTTGTGGTATATTTATCTTGTGATATCTTGCTTAGCTTAATTTGTTGTTGGTGCACTTAGTTGAGCCTAGTGTATTTAGGTTTTGTGCTTGTAAAATAAACGTTAGTTTAATTCCGCATTCTATCAAGCCAAAACTGTAATAGTTTTGAAATTGCTTATTCACCCCCCTCTAGGCGACATCTCTATCCTTTCACCATGTCTCACTGACAGGTGGGACATCCCCTTTAAGTGAAGCCCGTGTGTGCACAGTGCACAATGGGCCGGCCCAGTTTAGTTCCCGCGCTCAGCCCAGTAATTCAAACAGAGATTTTGCAATTTAGTTCAAACCCATTTCAGTCAGTAACTTTGAAAATTAATTTAAGGATATTTACTAAACCAAATTGCATGAAACCATTTTTGTTAGAAAGGTATTGAAATTATAAATCCAAGCTCATTGGATTCAGACCATTTGAAATTATAGATCACCCATACCAAAAATAACATGATAGAGCCTTTTCTACATTCAAACATTTTTCAGAAATCAACCATAAATGCTTTTGGGTTGATTCAAACTCTAAAAAATCTATCTGAATATGTAAAAATATTTAGGTTTACATGCAGTGATCTTGGACAAGTATTAAAAGAATGCCCCATAGGCATTTCTAGTCACTTTAATTAATTAAAATAATAATGTTAAACCTTATTAAATTGTGACACCACTTTAAATCACATTACCAAGTATTGAAATATGTGGTGATGACATGTGTCAACATGATTCCATATTTTAATTGGAGAATATTAAATCTTAAGTAGTTTTCAATGAGTAGAAATTACTTTTTTAAAATAAAATAAATAAGCCTAGGTCTTTAATTCATGTGATGATTGTGATAATGCTAGATCATCTAGTGTGAGCCCTTGTGTGCAAAATAGAGGTAGTTAAGTATTGTTTGGTGATTGTGTACCTCGTATTTATTTATAGACGCTAGTACCGACCAAGGCTACGAGGAGGAGGAGTACTAGAAAGAGGAAGAAGAAGAGAACTTCAACCACTGCACCAATCAAGGCAAGCTACCATTGGCAAGCTAGATTAACTATGCAAGCTAATACTTGCAACTTTGCAAGCAAGATAACCTATGCAATGCATTAGGCATGCTTTGGTTATGCAACCTTGAGTATACCAATCCTAGTTTTACTTGCAAGCTTTATTCTTTTATTTCTGTATCAAAGTTCTTTATTTTACTTCTAGTTATTGTTTTGTGAGTTTTGGAAAGATATTATAGGTAGCATAAAGAACATAAAACTTGGCCTAAGTTAGTTAGAGCTAGATGTTATACTAAGGCCCGATACTAGATTTGGTTAGTCACACTTGTTTAGCACCCTTCATTAGTGATTACCCTCAACTTTAGTGGCTAGTTCTAAGCATAAAATTTGATCACTCTAGATGGGAATACTTGGTGAAAATGATTATGAAGACATGTGTTATGAACACCAGATGATTTTGATGATGAAAATGTTGAGGCATGAGCCTTAGCCCTTTATAAAACTGATGGTTGGGTTCGGATGCGATACCATTCCAATTTTACCGTACAACCATAATACCCGAGTTTGGATAGGGCTTAACGGGAAGTTTATATATCTTAGTATGGGTTCCCTTGCAGAAAAGGTTTGAGCTGAGGCTACCTCGTAATGAATGTCCACATGTGCAGTTCCCAAGATGACAGATGGTCATGGTTGGGAGGCAATACTCATAGGGGAGGTGCCTATAGTAGGGTGTGTAATTGAAAGGTTAGGATTGATTATCCGCATACTGAGTATGGTGATTCAGGATTGTTCCTGACGGATGTATCAAATGTTGTGGTGAAAGTGTACCACCTCTACAGAGTGTCAAACTATTCGAATAGTTGCGTTCGCGGTTATGGACAGTTGGGTCAGATCGCGCCACGTGTGCAACAACCACACCCCACGCCACAACAAATCAGTCAACGATGGCCCGAGGCTCTGCTCAACGTGACCGCTACAGTGACAACTGCTGCCACTGTGCGAACCTGTCAGGATTTGAGAAGAAATTGTGGCAAAGTGTGATGATTACACGTCGCCCTTGATAAAAATAATATAAAGCCAAGGGAGACTCGGCAAAGAGCGAGCTAATACCCGACACAGGGAGGTAACATTTAACTCGGCAAAGAACGAGCCAGAACCAATGTCGAACTGAAAAAGTCAGGGGGAAAAGAGATGTTCCAAAATCGTTAAAGAAACTTGTTAAGGCCTATCAGTCGAAGCTACTAGATCTCAATAACTTCAGGGACTAATGTCAGAGGGATAACCCCCGGTAGGGTCATAAGAGGTAAAAGTTAAGATTAACTCGGCTTGATCTTAGCTGAGTCAGGCCGATATATGCCGAGTCAATAGAAGACGAACAATAACTTGAATGCTTAGCCAACATAAAATGTATGTCGGCACAAACACATATGTGTTCCTTGTTCACAGGTACACCAAGGCCAAGTCATGGAGATGAGGCCGGGTCAAGAGGGGAAAGAAGCTCCTTCCAGTGTACACTTCTGAAAGAACATTTCTTAATCCCTAGTGTTTTGTGTGTTAGATAACAATACCAAGGATCATTTAATGTGTGTTGAAGTGTTGCAGCTCTATTTGAGAATAAAGGGAAAGAACTCTGCCTTTGGGGGCGGATAATCCGCCCCACCAGAGGCGGATAATCCGCCCCTCCCTTTGCCCAAGCAGGCGCAAGCCCTAGAAGGGGGGCGGAATTTTGGCCGGATTTTCCGGCCCCGCCGGATAATCCGCCCCTCAGGGGGGCCGGATAATCCGCCCCCCTGCTCTTCGCCAAGGCGCAAGCCCCAGAGAGGGGGCGGAGTTTTGGCCGGACTTTCCGGTCTGGCCGGATAATCCGCCCCTCAGGGGGGCCGGATTATCCGCCCCCCAAGATCTTCACCAAGCTTCACCAAGGCGCAAGCCCTAGAGAGGGGGCGGAGTTTCCCCCGGAGAATCCGCCCTTGGGGCGGAGTTTTCCCAGGGGGCGGATAATACGCCCCAAGTGGGGGCGGATAATCCGCCCCTAAAGTTGTGCAACGGCCAGATCAGGGGAGGGGGTATTTAAGCCAGCCATCCCCCTCTTGCCAGAACTCTTGATTCATCTCGAAAAAGACCAGATCAGATTTGAAAGCTTCATCCAAGAGTGCTCCACCTAGATCCACCCAAAGGCCCCATACCTTGGGGAATCGAAGGAGGAGAACTTGATCTTCATCATCAGCAATCAAGCGCTTCATCTCTTCTCCATTCATTTGGAGAACCTCCGATCTAGTATTTCTTGCAAATATCTAGATCCTCGTTTTTGTTTATATTGATAAACCTTGTTCTTATGGCAGCTTGTTGTCATCTCGGGAGCCCCCAATTGGGTTGTGGGTGTGTGCCCCGATAGTGTTGTAAAAGGCACCGGTTCCCGCCTCGAAGGGATCCAATAGTGGAGAAGGTGGATCAGGCCTCTCGTGGTGAGATCCATCAGAGAATAGGGTGAGGCCTATTGTGGCGTGGTGGTCTTAGAACCGCCCACCCCTCCAACGCAGATGTACTTCCCTTAACAAGGAAGGAACCGCGGTAAAACAAATCCCTGTGTCTCCGCGTGCTCCACTACGGTTTCCTCGCTCCTCTTTTACGTGCTTAGTAGTTAGGGTTACATATAGGGAAATTCTCGTAGTTGCATATCTAGAGAATTTACTTTGTGTCAAGCCTAAAATTGAAAAAGTATTAAAAATTGGTTAGCACCTATTCACCCCCCCCCTCTAGGTGCCCATACGATCCATTTCAATTGGTATCAGAGCCTCGGCTCTTATTTCGGGCTTAACCGCCTAAGAGAAGTATGGGTTCCAAGGGATATGGGAGTGATGCTCCGGAGGTAGTCACCATGAACGATCTCAAGATGTTGGAAACAACCTTGGTGAGTTGAATGGAGGCTAAGATGGAAGAGATGCGTCAATTGATAATGCGTCTCTCCACATCCGCAAAGATCACCTCCATCTAACTGAGGATACCACTCCAATCCAAGGAAACGGGTAAAACTGTTTCCAAAGATAACGAGTGGTAGGTGATGATACTAGTAAGAGCTCCTCCTCGAAAAAGGATAGCGGTAAGGATGGATACAATGAGGTTTCTCATGTGTATTCCCCTGATCCGCCTATTCCTCACCCACATATACATAATAGGGGTGATCCACCCAAACTTTCAAAGATCTACTTTCTCTCAATGGCAATTTTGATGAAATCTCATGTGTGCGCTTCCTCCATAGAGTTGTGGAAGATCATCGAAATGGTCTTCACGTTGGAAATCCTAACAATCTCACAAGGAGAGAAGTGGTTGATAGCCAACTCAATGCTACAACTCTACACATGATCTGACTTGGTGTGGGTGACAAAGACATGCCACACATTCAAAGATCTTAGCACGCTAAAGAAGCTTGGGATGCTCTCACCGAGCTCTTCATCGGAAATGAAAGTATGAGAAGGAATAGATATGATGCCTTAAGCAATGAAGTCAAGGATTTTATATGCTTTGGATGGAGAAGACCACGAGGACATGTATAGGAGGCTCAAGGCAATAGCCACAACCTTCGAAACCACGGTGCGACTCATGTTGATGATGCTTGGATCAAGCGCAAGTATGTCGGTGCTCTTATGCCATTTGAGCCCACAGATTTGAAAAGTCTCCAAGGTAGGCATAACTATCACCTCATGTCATCCAATGAGGTAATGCAAGAAATGGCCGCCTTCAAAGTGGCTGCCAAGAATGTCAAGATGCTCGTGCTCGAGCTATGGGGATGCAAAAGGGGTCAACATGGCCTTGAAGACTAGTGTGATTGATCATGATGAATATGCGGTAGAAGGTCCGGATCGTCCAAGATATAAAAAGGATCCACGGACAATACTTGGCTCTTTATGCAAGAAACTTTGGAAAGATCCACCAAGGCTAAAGCTGAACTAGATCGCAAGAGTGGAGCCTATGGAAGAAAATAAAATGGTCCCAAGTCGAGAACATGCTTTAATTGTGGTGACCGTGCCGTGGCTGAGTGTCCATATCAAAGTAGAGAGGATAATGGAGGAAGACTCATTTTCAAGGACAAATCAAAAGTCGCACGTAAGAAAGCAGTTTGTAAAGAAGAATGCTCCTTTCAAGAAGCAACCAAAGATTGTTCTAGTGGCTCAAGAAGAATATTCATCGGGAGTGAAGATGAGGACGAGGACGATAGCTCTCAATAGGTGGCTGCTATAGCCACCACATCTACATCAACATCTCTCTTCGACTATCCAACGAAAACATCATCAACAAGAATGCTACTTGCCTCATGGCAAGAAGCTGAGGTAATAACTTCTAACTCTTCTTTTCCCAAGGCTATGACAGACATGGATGATCCTGCTAGTCTTAAGGTTAAAGAAGAGATTATTGCTTTGGATTATTTCTATACTAACCTGCAAGGTGAGCACAAAGTTCATTTTGAGGCTCTTATGGATCAGCTGGCCCAAAACGAAGCACTCCTCGAAGAAAAGGGAAGAATTGAAAGGGAGGATGCAATGGAAATTGCATCCCTAAAAAATGCTCTTGAAGAAGAAGAAGAAGCTCGGGTCTATCTTGAAGAGAGGCTTGAGTCTATGGAAGAGTCACATGAAGAAATTGTGACTAAACTTGTTAAGGAACGTGACAATGCTGTCACCAAGGCAAAGAAGTTAAAGAAGGAAAGGATTGACTTTGGGGCTGCTCATGATAGACTCTCCGAGGAATTGGAGAAACTTGACAATGCTCACAAGGCGTTGAAAAACGAGTTCTCTATTCTCAATGAGTCACATGATCAGCTTCAAAGTCGATTGGCCAAATATGATACTCCTAGCTCGTCCAACTCAACATATAGTAACAAGAAAAATACTAGTGTGGAAAAAGAAGTGATCAAGGACATCACTACAAAGGACAAAGGTGTGCTTGATGAAGTCCTTGGCAAGCAAAGGTCAAATCATGGTAAAGAGGGACTTGGGTATGTCACCAAGTCCAAGAAGAAGAAAACCAAGAAGAACAAGACCAAGAATGTATAATTAAAGACAAGCATTGCTGAGAAGGTTATCACAAAAGACAAGACTAATGATATTGGTTTTGCAGGGTCTCACAATCCGAATTATGAACTCTTTTGTGATGACTATGGCGATGTTTATGCTTATTATGTTGGTCCTTTTGATGAATATATTGCTTGGTGTATTTGGGTCCCAAAGACCCTTGTTACTAACATGAAAGGACCCATTGAAAAATGGGTACCTAAAACCAAGAAGTAATTTTCTTGCGGGGCTATGCTTCCGGTGGGTCGAAATGGGTGTTGGATAGTGGCTGCACTAGTCATATGACCGTAAGCAAGGAGATCATCACGAAGATGCGTCCAAATCTTGATAATATCACAGTCTCCTATGGTGATAAGTCTAAATCTCAGGTATTGGGTCTTGGCAAGGTTGTGGTTGCCCATGATATCTCTCTCGTGGACGTCATGCTTGTTGAGACCCTTGGCTACAATCTTCTTTCTGTTCGTGCCCTTGGCAAGATGGGTTTTGCTGTTTTTATCGATGATGATTTGGTGGTACTCTTATGGAGCAAGTCTCTAAAGGTCGCTTTCGTTGGATACGTCAAAAATGACCTGTATGTGGTGGACTTCTCGGGGAAAACCACTTCGGGTCCGATGTGTCTATTCGGAAAGGCCGACGTGGGGCTATGGCATCGCTTAGCCCATGTCAACATGAGAACTTTGCAAAGTCTCCAAAAGGGTGGCCACATCCTTGGACTAAAAGACAATGTCTCTTTTGCCAAAGATCGTGTTTGCAGGGCTTGTGTTGAAGGAAAAATGCATGATTCTCCCCACAAGAGGAAGACTATTGTGTCATCAAAGAGGGTCTTGGAATTACTTCATGTGGATTTATTTGGTCCTCCTTCTCATGCAAGTCTTGGTGGGAAGAAATATTGCTTGGTCATCATCGATGATTACTCAAGATATACATGGGTATATTTTTTCAAGCTGAAAAGTGAGACTCAACAAACTGTCATCGACTTTGCCAATGAAGTTCAACGTTAACACAATGTTCCCATCTTGGCAATTAGAAGTGACAACGGCTCAGAATTCAAGAACTACACTTTAAACGAGTTTCTTAGCGAAGAGGGGATTAGACACCAATATTCCACTGCGTACACCCCTCAACAAAATGGTGTAGCCGAGAGGAAGAACCGGACTTTGATGGATATGGCAAGATCTATGCTAGCTGAATTCAAGTCTCCTTATAATTTTTGGGCTGAAGCCATATCCACTGCTTGTCACTCATCAAACCGGCTCTACCTTCGGAAGATCTTGGACAAGACCCCATATGAAATACTTACCGGTAACAAACCCAACATCTCATACTTCAGGGTATTCGGGTGTAAGTGTTTCTTTCTTATTAAAGGTGTCCGTTTGTCAAAATTTGAATCCAAGGCTTTAGAAGGTATTTTTGTTGGTTACGGTGCCGAATCCCACACTTATAGAGTCTACAACAAGCTCACTCGGATTATTGTAGAATCTTGTAGTGTGGAGTTCGATGAAAATAACGGCTCCTTTGTAGGGCAAGTTGATGTTTGTGATGAAGATGTTGAAATACCCCAAGATGCCATAAGAAGAATGGGCGTGGGATTTTTCCGCCCCATTGAGGAACCCCTTGTGGCGGATCGGGAAGGACAATGCTCCACACATGTGGAGCCCTCATCTCAACAAGATCAACAAGCTCCTACTGTTGGAGACAATCCTGCACCAACACCATAATCTGCTGAAGACCATCTGTCCCCTAGACAAGCTGGTAGTCCCAGGCCGGATTATCCGCCCCCTCCAAGGGGCGGACAATCCACCCCTGGCACTCCAACTCGTTCTAGAGGATCCGAAGGAGAAGTCAACAACTCTGAAGCTCCCAGGCCGGATTCTCCGGCCCCCAGGGGCGGATTATCCGGCCTTGGGTCTCCAACTCGATCAAATAGCTTTCGGAAGATGGTTCGCATTCACCTCCCAGTAGGATAGTCCGGCCCCTCCAAGGGGCGGATTATCCAGGCCTGAAGAAAATGCCCAGCAACAATCTTCTGGCAGTAATGGTGATCAATATCAAGGGCAAGGCAGTAATCAAGACAAGGATACAACAATTGAATCTACTCCTCCTAGAAACAATAAGGACATTGAGGCTCGTCGCAAGGCTCGTGCTGATCGCAACCTTGAACTAAGAGGTCACACTCTTGACAAGGTTGTTGTTGATCTACGACGGAGGGTATCCACTAGAAGTGAGCTTGCAAGCTTCTGTGATCATCAAGCTCACATTTCCATGGTTGAACCGAAGAAAGTTTTTGATGCTCTTGAAGACCCCGATTGGGTTGTTGCAATGCATGAAGAATTAAACAACTTCGAACGCAACGAGGTTTGGAAGCTCGTAGAAAAGCCAAAGGATTGCCGCAATGTTATTGGCACCAAGTGGATCTTCAAGAACAAACAAGATGAAAATGGTATTGTTGTGAGGAATAAAGCACGACTCGTGGCTCAAGGATTCTCTCAAGTAGAAGGAATTGATTTTGGCGAGACCTACGCTCTTGTGGCTCACCTTGAGTCCATCCGTATCCTTCTTGCATATGCAGCCCATCATAATTTTAAATTACAACAAATGGATGTTAAGAGCGCTTTCCTTAATGGTCCTCTACATGAGTTAGTATACGTCAAGCAACCCCCGGGGTTTGAGGACCCCAAATTTCCGAACCATGTCTACAAACTCGATAAGGCGCTCTATGGCCTTAAACAAGCCCCACGTGCGTGGTATGAGCACCTTAAAGAGCTTTTGCTAGACCGTGGATTCAAAGTTGGGCAAATCGATCCCACTCTTTTTACTAAGAAGGTTAATGGGGAGCTTTTTGTATGCCAACTTTATGTAGATGACATTATTTTTGGCTCTACTAACCAAGCTTTTAGCGATGAAGTTTCGAAGCTTATGACTGACAGGTTTGAGATGTCCATGATGGGCGAGCTCAGGTTCTTTCTTGGATTTGAGATCAAACAACTTAGAGAGGGAACCTTTATTAATCAAGCTAAGTACATCCAAGACATGCTTAAAAGGTTCAAGATGACGGATCTCAATGGCGTTACTACCCCAATGCAAACAAAGTGTCATCTTGAGCTCAATCCCAAGGGTAAAGACGTGGATCAAAAGGTATACCGATCCATGATCGGCTCTCTCCTTTAACTTTGCGCATCTAGGCCCGATATCGTGTTAAGTGTAGGAGTGTGTGCAAGGTACCAAGCCGCTCCTAAAGAAAGCCACTTAGTGGCGATCAAGGTCAATGTTTAATCTTCCGATATTTGGTTCATTCCCCAAATTTTGGGTTATGGTATCCCAAGGGTTCAAGTTTCTCTCTATGTGGTTACACTGATTCAGATTGGTGGTGACAAAGATGATAGGAAATCAACCTCGGTGCATGCCAATTCTTGGGCAGGTCTCTAGTGTGTTGGTCATCAAAGAAAGCAATTGTATTTCACTCTCAACCAAGCTGAATATGTTGTCTTGTAAGTGCTTGTACTTAATTGTTATGGACGAGGCAAACTTTAAAGGAATATGGTGTCAATTGTGACAAAGTGCCTCTTTATGCGACAATGAAAGTGCTATCAAAATTGCTTACAATCCTGCAAAGATACAAGAACAAAACATATAGAGATTCGCAACCACTTTATTCGGGATCATGTTGCTCGTGGCGATATTGCTCTATCCTTTGTGAGCACGAAGAACCAACTTGCTGATATTTTCACGAAGCCCCTTGATGAAGCAAGATTTTGTTATTTGAGGAATGAGCTAAATATCATAGATTCAAGGAGCTTGGCTTGACTACCCTTGCACACTCACTTGCTCTTATTCATGTATTTGGTTTAGATGCGGTCATAGACATAGGGGGAGTGTGGTCCTAATTGATTGGGCCAACCCTACCCCCATAATGCCGAAAGCAAGTCAAATCATTTCCCTTAATATCATTTTGTGATATGTGGGTCATCGATGAGCATTGGTTTTGAACTCAAGATACATCTTCGCGGTGTCATGCCATGCGCTCCAACATGGTGGCTTCGGTCACCGCCCTCTTCCTTGAGAAGAGTTTTTTTCATGGGTCCCGTTGGATTTTCTTGCATATCTCTTGTTCTTATGGGAAACACACTCAAATTTGGCTTTTGATTGATTTGATTCTTGCAAATTTGGGGTGTGTAGTACCATCTCAGTTTGATGCTCTCATTCCAAGCCTCTCTCTCCCTTCTTGAACCATCTATTCTTTCACACAAGTCCTCTAAAACACCATCGAGAGGTTTGCTAGGTTGCTCTGGCCTGATTCTGCACTGTACAGAATTTCTAGGGGGGCGGATTATCCGCCTTAAGTGGGGGGGCGGATTATCCGCCCCAGGCGAAATATTCCCCTTATAGGCTGGGTCGGGGAGGGCAGGCTCAAACTGAGCAGCCAGTCCTCCCCCAACCCTACCTTTGTCCCCCAGCCGCCGCCGGAGCATCTGCCTCTCCCGGAGTCGATTCTACCACCGGATTCTCCGGGCTCTCCCCGGATCTTCTTCACCTCGCCTCCGGGTATCTTCTCCTCCGCGATTTTGCTCAAATGAGTGAGGGTAACTCCCTCATCTGTCTCCTTTTGTATGGGATGTCTTTTATTTGGTGGAAATCTCGTTGTAGAAGGTTCTTGGTGTTGTTCCTTACATGCTAGAATCAGTAGACTTGCAACCCTAGTACCCGATCTGTTTTGCCATGACAGATCTGAGCCAATCCAGAAATTTTCTGTGGGGGGCGGATTATCCGCCCCTGCCAGGGCCGGATAATCCGGCCTGGAGAGCAAATTTTTTTTTGTTTTGGTTCTGCTTCTGCCAATGCACTTCCTTGGTTATGGGGTTGCACTGCTACTCTTTCTTCATGTTTTTCTCCTAGACTTGTCTGTATACTTATCTCCATGCTATCCCTCTAATGCTATTCACAGGTGGTTCCAAGCCGACCAAGACCTTCGTCCGTCGTCCCCGTCCCCGTTATCTCAAGCCCACTGCAGACGGGAAATTCATTGACGAGACCGAGGTCAGCAGAGCAGCAAGAGAGGCTGAACGGATGGCCGAGGCAAGTAAGAAAACTAAGAGGACCGCATCTCCAAGGGCAAACAGTCTCGGCCCAATTACAAGGCTATGGACAGTCTCTAGTACGCCACTATTCGTCAGACTGATTATTATGATGAGGCTGATAGCGATGGTCCCCCCGAGGACGAAATGTTTTGGAATGCTCACTTTCGGGCTATTCATGATGATGTATATGCTACTCTCAAGATTTGCCCCATGCGTCCCATCATTTTGACTGAGGCTCAATCCAAGACAAGGCTCATTGAGGCACTCGATGTGACCAACAAGATGGGGCTGCACCACCTCATGACTATCCAATGCAACTATGATTCCTCTGTGGTGCGGCAGTTCTTCTCAACTCTGGTGATTTGCGGTGATGAGCGCCGCACTATGAAGTGGATGACAGGGACAACCATGATTCATTCGGACTTTCGCACCTTTGGGCAGGTTCTTGGTTATGCTTTCCATGGCCGCGACACTCCTTCGGGCCACCGTATCATTTCTCCTCTGAAGCCCTCCAAGGATACTGCACTTGCTCCTTGCCTTTCCTCCGATGGAGTCGCTGGTACTTTTGCTGGTCTCTCTCCTCTGTATGCAGCCCTTGTTGGCATTTTTAGGGACTGCATCGCTCCTAGTGGTGGCAACAATGACAGGATCCGTGGTCACCTGGTTCCACTTCTTGCGTTTGCTCACGAGTGTGCCACTAACTCTGGATCAGCCACAGGTTACAAACTGGATGTCATGGACTATATTTTTCATGAGATGACGGATGCTATGATCAACAGGCTCTCTATTCCTTATGCTCCGTTCATAATGATGCTCAAGCATATGTTGCCCCATGAGGATTTTGGCACTTTCTGGATGGTGTTCATAAGCCCAAGAAAATCTACAACAAGGCTCAAGACTCATCACCCTCCACCGCCTTGAGTCTTTCATGCGTGATGCTCGGGCTAGTGGTCGTCGTTCCACGGTGTCCCCAATGGCACGTGAGGTCAAGCAGCTTAATAGGTTCCAGCGGAACATTCTTTGCATGGGTATTGACATTCACAAGGGCCAATATGAGGCGTACCGCCGGGATCATGAGAGGGATCACACGCAGCAGCTTATCCTCCACCATGTCTCAGGTGCCACTGGCCATCCACCTCCTCCCACTGCTCCGGATCCGTATGCTCAGTGGAACACTTCAGGGATCAACTATGGCGAGCTCGAGAATTGTCTCTTTCCTCCTCCACCGAGGGCACCCACTCCTCCAGCTGATGACGATGATGATGAGTATGATGAAGAGGAAGGGGATGGGAATGACTACGACGAGGATGAGGAGGAGTGATCTCCAGGGGCGTTAGCATCGCTCTTCTTCCTTTTTGGCGTTTCGATGCCAAAGGGGGAGAAGTAGTTCTATTAGGTCTCGTGGATTTGCAAGGTTCGGGCACAAGCTCTTCGTTTTTAGTCGTTTTTATTTGCTTGCTTGTGCCTTTTCTAGCGTGAACTCGTTTTCTATTTGTGTTTGTCTATGTAAGACTATGTCGTACTCCACTATGTTTGGTATTCATGGAATTCTGGATTTATCTATCATGGACCCCATGGAATTCTGGAATTATGGAGCATATTTGATGGCATATGGATTCATGGGAGTATCTATGTATGCCTTGGCTATATTCATATTCCGGTGGTATGACTTATTTCCCAAACCTTAAAGTAGTGTTCTCCCTAGTGTGTGTATTTGTATTCAAATGCAAATCTTTAATATGCACACATCTAGGGGGAGCGTCTTTCATTATTTAAGGTGGCTTTTGCCGGTTTTATTGCAAATCCTAGTATTGTCATCTAACACCAAAAAGGGGGAGATTGAAAGAACATTTATTAATCCCTAGTGTTTTGTGTGTTAGATAACAATACCAAGGATCATTTAATGTGTGTTGAAGTGTTGCAGCTCTATTTGAGAATAAAGGGAAAGAACTCTGCCTTTGGGGGCGGATAATCTGGCCCCACCAGGGGCGGATAATCCGCCTCCCTTGCCTGGCAGCAAGCCCCCGGAAGGGCGGAATGTTGGCCGGATTTTCTGGCCCCGCCGGATAATCCGTCCCTCAGGGGGGCCGGATAATCCGCCCCCTGCTCTTCGCCAAGGCGCAAGCCCCAGAGAGGGGCGGAGTTTTGGCCGGACTTTCCGGTCTGGCCGGATAATCCGCCCCTCAGGGGGGCCAGATTATCCGCCCCCAAGATCTTCACCAAGCTTCACCAAGGTGCAAGCCCGGAGAGGCGGAGTTTCCCGAGAATCCGCCTTGGGCGGAGTTTTCGAGGCGGATAATCCGCCCCTAAAGTTGTGTAACGCCAGATCCGGGAGGGGTATTTAAGCCAGCCATCCCTCCCGCGAACTCTTGATTCATCTCGAAAAGACCGGATCGATCTGAAAGCTTCATCCAAGAGTGCTCCACCTAGATCCACCCAAAGGCCCCATACCTTGGGGAATCCAAGGAGGAGAACTTGATCTTCATCATCAGCAATCAAGCGCTTCATCTCCTCTCCATTCATTTGGAGAACCTCCGATCTAGTATTTCTTGCAAATATCTAGATCCTCGTTTTTGTTTATATTGATAAACCTTGTTCTTGTGGTAGCTTCTTGTCATCTCGGGAGCCCCCAATTCAGTTGTGAGTGTGTGCCCCGATAGTGTTGTAAAAGGCACCGGTTCCCGCCTCGAAGGGATCCAATAGTGGAGAAGGTGGATCAGGCCTCTCGTGGCGAGATCCATCGGAGAATAGGGTGAGGCCTATTGTGGCGTGGTGGTCTTAGAACCGCCCACCCCTCCAACGCAGATGTACTTCCCTTAACAAGGAAGGAACTGCGGTAAAACAAATCCCTGTGTCTCCGCGTGCTCCACTACGGTTTCCTCGATCCTCTTTTACGTGCTTAGTAGTTAGGGTTACATATAGGGAAATTCTCGTAGTTGCATATCTAGAGAATTTACTTTGTGTCAAGCCTAAAATTGAAAAAGTATTAAAAATTGGTTAGCACCTATTCACCCCCCCTCTAGGTGACCATACGATCCATTTCAACTTCTAGCTAAATGGGGCACTAAACAGTCTGGCACAGGACCACAATACAACTGGGTCAAAGTAGAACGATGAGGAGATTGCTGTCGGGTGATGCTTAAAGCACCGAGAAACGCGTAAAGCAAGAGGTGACGCCAAAAAAACTGGCGCCAACATACTGGAATACCGTTGGCAAGGAAGCTTTGCTGACTGGGTCCAGGGCCAAGGACTAGCCCTATGACCAGGCCCGCTGGGTAAAGGCAAAGCCCAAACAGTAAACCCTAGGATCCACATTGTAACCTAGTGATGATGCTCGACGCGTCACTTCGTTGGTAACCCCAAGTGTAGGGTGTGAAGAGCAAGCAACAAGTTTTCCCTCAGTTGAGACCGAGGTTATCGAACCAGAAGGAGGAAGGAAACGTCACACAGGTGTTGCAAGCAACGCGAAGACCTTCACAACACAAACTCAAGACTTTGCCCCAATGAATCAGTGAGGTTGTCAAGCTCATCGGTTTGCTGTAACAAAGGATTAAACGTATGGTGTGGAAGGTAATGGTTTGCAGCAAGTAAACAAGTAACAGTGGAGGATATATTGATGGTAAAGATTTGACCGGGGTCCATAGTTCACTAGATGTGCTCTCCTTAGATAAACAACATGGCATGAAGGTTAAACAAATTACAGCAGGGTAATTGACAGGAACTGACAAGGCATAACAATGCAATTACTAGTCAGAAAGATCCTATGAGATTCGATTGGGCAATACAACAAGATACATAGACCGTCATCCAACTGCATCTATGACTAGAAGTCCACCTTCAGGTTATCGTCCAAACCGCCTCCAGTATTAAGTTGCAAGCAACAGACAACTGCTTTAAGCAAAGTGTGTAAGGTAAACAGTCCACATGTTCCATGAACAAGAGACTGTTGTTTTCTCCCTAGTAGCAACATCACATCTACAACCGAAGAGATCATTGTCACTTCCCTTGAAAACTAGAGGCATGAACCCACTATCGAGCATAAATACCCCCTCTTGGAGTCACTAGCATTGAAATAAAGATCCAACCATTTGCAAGCATTGAAATTTGGGATCAAAGAACTCTAAACATGTGCATAAAAGGATGGAGTTCTAACAGTAGGACATAGTAACTATGAATGTAACATGGCAAGCTACAAACAAAGATCATGAATAACATGCATTGAAAAACATTTGTTTGTTTCACATACAGAAAACATAGCAAAGTGGCAATCAGTTTGTCCCTCATAGAGTAGCAAATATAGATGCATAGGATACCTTCAAAGTTCACAAGGGTGACTAGAAACAAATAGCACAAAAAACAAGTAATATCACAATATGCATCAATTAATAAGCTTTGTAACACTGCACACAAGATGATAACTATGCTCTCTTAATGGTGCCTAAAGGTAGAAGGTGGAGACTCAAATAATGGTGGAAGAAAGGCATTTTTATAAAGGAAGCAGGGATTACAAGTTTCAAAAAGAGCTTCCAAAAATTATGGTACTTGTTAGCTTTTAGCCCTCATTGCCCCTATCATAAGCATCTTGAAGTGGTTAAGGTTAAAGTGGCAAAGCTAGAGTATATGCTTGGCGAAGTATAAGTTGGCAATCTCAAGTCCCTTGAATACGAGGGCCACGCCTCATGGATACTCAACTTTGGGCCTAGGCAAGTTCTTGTCATTATAAGTATTTGCATATCATTGAGAACCGCCAACGGTGTACCCCTTACACATGGTACAAGAGCTTTCCCATAACCAAAATGACAAGGCAAGCAAACAATGAGTATCTCAGCAATCTTTTTATTTACCAAATTCATAGCTTTTAATTGAGGATGCTTCATAGATATCTCACTATTGTGATGCTCCAAGTTTCCACCATGATTAGTCATGGCATAGGCTAGCGGCCCAGGCGTTTCTCTAACATAGAATACAAAGTCCATGGACTTACAAGTTCCCTTTTCATTTCATACCGATGACATCCATAGACAAAAGATCATGATATCAACTGAGTACAAAAGTACAAGTGCAATGTTGAAAACGTTCCCCGTGACAACACGGTTCTGCTAATTCCAACTTATAAGTGCAAGCATATACAACAAAGTTGTCACAATGGTTCAAGTTTATTAGGGGCAAATAATAAAGTGTGACATCAATTTCGTGAGGGCTTTAATCACTAAGTTTTCACATAACAAAATAGTTTTTAATTAGAAGATAGTTGAAAACAAGAATATACTTGGAATGGTGTAACACACCATGCATATGAGTTTATAGTGAACACTTTGGAATAACTTGGTTTCTTGGGAGTTGGAAGCATGGGTAGAACTTACTCATACAAGTGGAGGCTAGCAAAAGACTGGGAGCAACCAACTAAGAGAGCATAATGGTCATAATCATGCAATGCAACAAAGCATGCTAATCAAAGCAAAGAGTGGTACTACAATTCAAGGACTAAATGATCATAGAGGCTAATGGTGACTTGTCATAGTCATAACATGGTGTAAGCATGTGCCAAGTCAACCCAAGCAAAGCATCAAAGGAGAATACCACAATACTATGCTTTTGCATGCTAAAACAACGCATAATTTCTTTAAGGCACACTAAGCAATCCCAATTGTTTGGAACAAGACATGCTACAACAATAATCACTAATCATAATGATAAAACAACACCTAACATGTCATGCTAAAGTCTAAGTCACAGTCAATGCAAGCTCCTCTTGCACTTCAAGCAAGAACTTACTACTCCTTTCCAACACCAAGCAAACTTATTTGCAAAACAACACAGCGAGAACGGGGGTCCAAACTACTTTATTCAAGCAAACTGAACAACCTAAGAAAAGCAAACGAAAACTAAGACGGTCCAAGAATAACACAACTGTGCATGAAACAATAAAAACGTAGTGTCTAGACAGACCCGAGCTTTTTATTGATGAATAAGGGGATACCTTGGGCATCCCCAAGCTTTGACGCTTGTACCTCCTGGATATTTCTTGGGGTGACACCATGGTGGCATCCCCAAGATTGAGCTTTTGTCCATTCTTCATCTCATTGCATCATTCTCTCTTTACACCTGAAATTTTCCCTTCATACAAAACTTCACACAATCTTCATTAGCAACATTAGTTTATTCAAAAGATATTAGACCACTTGGCAAAGCTTTGGAACATCAAGACTTTTCACTAAAAACACAAGCTACTCTAGCAACTCCTTCAAAAAGCTCAATTTACCAAAAAGAACTCAAAAAGGAACCAATAAGAAG
The DNA here is from genome assembly GCA_030063025.1 of Avena longiglumis. Lineage (NCBI taxonomy): Eukaryota > Viridiplantae > Streptophyta > Magnoliopsida > Poales > Poaceae > Avena > Avena longiglumis. The sequence continues at coordinate 142,504,039 of CP125974.1, forward strand.
CAAATGCAAATAATGGCAGAAATCTGTCAAAATAGACCAGTAGGTAGAAACTGATTTTGTCGAACATCTTATGTTGCTCAAATCAAAAAGTGTTGAACTAACGTAAGTTATATAACATACTGGGGGATTTATTCGTAAATTTTAAGCTAAATCCGAGTTAAAGAGACTCCTCCGAATGTTTTTGGTGGAGGACAGAAATCTGTTTCGGGACAGCAACTCCCCGAATCTTACTTCCCTCTCATTAGAGGTCATTCTTGGCACAAAAGGCAAACAAAAAGGATAAGAAGAGGTCATTACTGAAGTAATAACTTCCAAGACTCAAGTAAACTCTTGGTTTATCTCCCAACAAGTACTTTTCTTTAACGCCTTTAAGTTAGGCACAAGAAGAATCAAGTATTTTCAAACGAGGAAACATTAATATCCATACTTGCAAAGTCTTCAACTATGAAAGGTATCTCATCCAAATGGGTTTTGGAGGATCCCTTCTCATCTCTCTTTAGCCTACTACTTTCATCAAAAAGATTTTCAGGAGCAATCCAATCAAAATTCTTTTTAAAGGCTTCATGCATTCCAACAAGCTTAAAGGGTATGGGTATCTTAAATTCTTCTTTAGGCTTAGTTTTATCAGACATACCCACAACATCTACATCTGATCCTAGCATATTGAAATGCTCAAAGAACTTTTTGGCTTCCCTAGCAACATCATGGAATTCATTAAATAAAGTTTCAAGGATGAATTCCCTCTTTTCAACATTCTTTTCTTCTTTTAGTTTTAGGAACAAGAATTGTGTGAAGGGGTTAAGGCTAAAAAACCTAGCCTCCAACATATGAACTAAAGAAGCTGAAGCAATTTCATAATTAGGAGCAAGCTTTTCTATAGATTTATCCTCAATATCCTCATGCTTGCTAACATAATTAAAGAATTCTTCAATATTATCTTTCCCAATTATGGATCCACTACCTATTGCAGGATCTTTCTGGGTTAACTTGTGTAGGGGTTCGTAGCATGGAAAACAAAAAATTTCTACCGCATGCACACAAACAAGCCAATATCTATCTACTAGATTGTATCAACGAGTTGATAGAAGCACTCACCCACGAAGATTCCAAAGCGGTTAACGAGAGCAGATTCTCGTGGGTGATGTAGTTGTACACTTGCCGATCTCAAGATCGCGTAGACGATCCTTCCATTTGTGTTTGGCGCTTCATGGCAGTCACACATCGTTAAATTTCGATGAAGACCTTCCTCTCCCTTGTTCCAGCAGGTAGCAGAGGTTGTAGTTCTCCCCTCGCGATTCCGGCAGACGTGGTGTCGAGTAGAGGAAGATCATGAGGCTTCGCCTAAGCCGGTGCGAGTTATGGTGGATCTAGGGTTTCTCGGTGATCTAGGGTTTAGAAGACCGGGAGGAGGAGGTGTCGGTGGCGGCTAGGGCGACGTCGACGGGCCGACGGCGGCGCAAGGCGGTGGCAGCGCGGCGGCGGCGTAGGTGTGGGAGGGCTAGGGCTTGGCTTTTGGGGAAGCCGGGGGGGGCAGCCTTGGGAGGGGTGGGTTTGAAGCCAAACCCAAACCCAAGTTGGATTGAGAGAATGACTCTTTCCTTCTTCCACTAGAAACCATTGTTCCAGTTTGACTTTTCAAACTTCCCATTTGACTTTTAATTTAGAGCTTTAATTCTCTCTTGCAAATGCCCAAACCAAGTGGACTAGGATATGATCCAATCATTCCACTTATCCATGACACATTCATGGTTCATTCCCCTTTCGGTCAAGTGAACCTTATAGACCCTTCTAGAACCTCTCCGATGAAAACATCGGAATCGTTCCCGAACTTCGGAATCGGACTTTCCTTATATGAATCTTATTCTCCGGACCATTCCGGATCTCCTCGTGATATCCCGGATCCCATCCGAGACTCCGAACAACATTCGGTATCCCTACTAACATTCCATATCTACTAAACAACATCGAATCCTTAAGTGTGTCTCCCTACGGTTCGTGAACTATGCGGACATGACCGAGACACTTCTCCGATCAATAACCAATAGAGGAATCTGGAAATTCATACTGCTCCCACATATTTCTACGATTACTTTGCGATCGAATGAAACAATTACACACGATACCAATTTGCCTTTGTCTCACGATAGTTTACTTATCCGAGGTTTTGATCAAATCGGTATCTCTGCATACCTAGTTCAACCTCGTTACCGTTAAGTACTCTTTTCTCGTTCCCGTGATATGTGATCCCTTGTGAGACATTCACATGCTTGCAAGCCAATTGGATGACATTCCACCGAGAGGGCCCAGAGTATATTTATCCATCATATGGATGGACAAATCCCACTCTTGATCCATGTGCCTCAACACATAATTTCCGAACACTCAATGCCACCTTTATAGCCACCCAGTTACGGCGTGGTGTTTGATGTCATCAAAGCATCCTTCCGGTGATGGTGATTAGCATGATCTCATGGTCGAAGGAATTAGGTTACTATGTATCAGAAAGCTTATAGCCAATGAACTATTGAAATGACTTGATCTTAATGCTACGCTTATCTATAGGAGTATGTCCATCATACCATTCTCCTAATCATATGATCTTGTTGTTAACAACATCTCAATGTTCATGATCGGGAAACCACGATCATCTATTAACCAACAAGCTAGTATTACAAAGAGGCTTTACTAGGGACTCTAATTTAGTTTACAAATCACACAAGTATTAATGTTTCCGGTTAATACTATTATAGCATGAATGTAAACATTTATCATAAACACAAAGATATAATAATAACCACTTTTATTATTGCCTCTAGGGCATATCTCTAATAGTCTCTCACTTGCACTAGAGTCAACTAATCTAGATTACATGGTAATATTCCGAACACCCATGGCGGTTTGGTGCTGGTCATGTTTTGCCCTCGGGAGAGGCTTAGTCAACGGATCTGCCACATTTAGATTTGTGTGTACTTTGCAAATCTTTATGTCACCATCTTGGACATGCTCTCGAATAGCGTGAAAACGTAGCTTGATGTGCTTCAGCTTCTTGTGTGACCTTGGTTCTTGCGCATTGGCTATGGCGCCCATGTTATCATAGTAGATAGACATTGAGTCCAGCTGAAATGGATCATATGGGCACCTAGAGGGGGGGGGTGAATAGGTGCTAACCAATTTTTTAATACTTTTTCAATTTTAGGCTTGACACAAAGTAAATTCTCTAGATATGCAACTACGAGAATTTCCCTATATGCAACCCTAACTACTAAGCACGTAAAGAGAGGAGCGAAGGAACCGTAGTGGAGCACGCGGAGACACCGGGATTTGTTTTACTGCAGTTCCTTCCTTGTTAAGGGAAGTATATCTGCGTTGGAGGGGTGGACGGTTCTAAGACCACCACGCCACAATAGGCCTCACCCTATTCTCCGATGGATCTCGCCACGAGAGGCCTGATCCACCTTCTCCACTATTGGATCCCTTCGAGGCGGGAACCGGTGCCTTTTACAACACTATCAGGGCACACACCCACAACCGAATTGGGGGCTCACGAGATGACAACAAGCTGCCACAAGAACACGGTTTATCAATATAAAGAAAAACAAGGATCTAGGTATTCGCAAGAAATACTAGTTCGGTGGTTCTCCAAATGAATGGAGAGGAGATGAAGCGCTTGATTGCAGTTGATGAATATCGAATCCTCCTCCTTTGATTCCCCAAGGGACGGAGCCTTTGAGTGGATATAGGTGGAGTTCTCTTGGATGAAGGTCGCAAATTAGGTCTTTTCTTTTTCGAATCGATCAACCGTTCTGGACAGAGGGGGAAGACATGCTTAAATACCCCCGTCCAGAACAAGCCGTTGGAGAAGTTTGGGGGCGGACTATCCGCCCCGGGGAGAAAATCCGCCCCCAGGATGGAAACTCTGGGGAAAACTCCGCCCCCCATACAGAGAGCGACGCATCCTTGACTTGGTGAAAATTCCCGAGGGGGCGGATAATCCGCCCCCCTCAGGGGCGGACTATCCGCCCTAGGGAGAAAATCTGCCCAAGGGCTGAAAGTCCGAGGGAAACTCCGCCCCCATACAGAGAGTGACACAGACTTGAAAGAGGGTTGGGGCGGATTATCCGCCCCCCAGAAAGCAGTTTCCTTCCCTTCTCAGTGAACAGATCTGCAACACTTCAACACACATAAAATAATCCTTGATATTGTTATCTAACACACACAACACTAGGGATTATGAAATGTTCTTTCACCAGCGCACTTGGAACCACACCGAGCTCTGTAATGAACTCCTTCATCCATATCGCCTCTTGTGAAGCCTCCGAAGCAGCTATGTATTCCGATTCAGTTGAAGATCTCGCCACAATGCTTTGCTTTGCACTCCTCCAGCTAACTGCTGCACCATTCAAAGTAAATACGTATCCAGATTGAGATTTATAATCGTCCGGATTGGTGTTCCAACTAGAATTGGTGTAACCATTAACAACGAGTTGTTCATCACCTTCATAAGAAAGAACCATATCCTTAGTTCTTCTCAAGTACTTAAGGATGTTTTTGACCGCTGTCCAATGATCCACTCCTGGATCACTTTGATATCTGCTAGTCAAACTAACAACATATGCAATGTCGGGTCTAGTACATAGCATGGCATACATAAGAGATCCTATGGCTGAGGCATAGGGAGTATTACTCATCCTTTCTCTATCTTCTGCCGTTGCAGGACTTTGAGTTTTAGTCAAGGTCGTATTGGGCAACATGGGCAAGAACCCTTTCTTTCTATCTTCCATTCCAAACCTCTTTAGAACTTTGTCCAAATATGTACTGTATGACAATGATATTAGGCGCCTTGATCTATCTCTATAAATCTTTATGCCTAATATGTAAGCTGCTTCGCCAAGATCTTTCATTGAAAAAACTATTATTCAAATAATCCTTGACACTATTAAGAAGGTCTACATCCTTCCCAATCAACAATATGTCATCTACATATAGTATTAAGAATGCTACAGAGCTCCCACTCACTTTCTTGTAAATACAAGCTTCTACATAAGTTTGTATAAAACCAAAGCTTTTGATTACCTTATAAAAATATTGATTCCAACTTCGGGATGCTTGCTTTAATCCATAAATGGACCGTTGAAGTTTGCATACCTTGTTAGCATTTTTAGGATCGACAAAACCTTTGGGTTGCATCATATACAACTCTTCATCAATGTCTCCATTGAAGAACGCCGTTTTAACATCCATCTGCCATATCTCATAATCATAATATGCAGCGATTGCTAACAAAATCCTCACAGACATTAGCTTCGCTACTGGTGAGAAAGTCTCATAGTAGTCAACTCCTTGAATTTGTCGAAACCCCTTTGCGACAAGTCGAGCTTTATAGACAGTAACATTACCATCAGCTTATGTTTTCTTCTTGAAAATCCATTTGTTCTCGACAGCCTTCTGGCCATCCGGTAAGTCCACCAAAGTCCATACTTGGTTTTCATACATGGATCCAATCTCGGATTTCATGGCTTCTTGCCATTTATTGGAATCTAGGCTCATCATCGCTTCCTCATATGTCGCAGGGTCATCGGTGTTGTCCACCAACATGACACTCATAACGGGATCATACCAATCAGGAGTGGTACGAGTTCTCGTTGACCTGCGAGGTTCCGTAGTAACTTCAACCGAAGTTTCATGATCAACATCATTAGCTTCCTCTCTTATTGGTGTAGGCGCCACAGGAACTACTTCCGGTGCTGCGCTACTTGCAAGTTCGAGACAAGGTACAACAACCTCGTCGAGTTCTACTTTCCTTCCAGTCACTTCTTTCGATAGAACTCCTTCTCTAGAAAGGATCCATTCTTGGAAACGAAGATCTTGCCCTCGGATCTATGATAGAAGGTATACACAATAGTTTCCTTCGGGTATCCTATGAAGACACATTTTTCCGCTTTGGGTTCAAGCTTGTCAGGCTGTAACTTCTTTACATAAGCTTCGCAACCCCAAATTTTAAGGAACGACAATTTAGGTTTCTTCCCAAACCATAATTCATACGGTGTCGTTTCAACGGATTTAGATGGTGCTCTATTTAAAGTGAATGCGGCTGTTTCTAATGCATAACCCCAAAATGATAGCGGTAAATCTATAAGTGACATCATAGAATGAACCATATCTAAGAGAGTTCGATTACGACGTTCGAACACACCATTACGCTGTGGTGTTCCCGGCGGTGTCAAATGTGAAAGTATTCCGCATTTCTTCAAATGCTCGCCAAACTCGTAACTTATATATTCACCTCCGCGATCAGATCATAGAAATTTAATCTTCTTGTTACGTTGATTCTCTACCTTACTTTGAAATTCCTTAAACTTCTCGAAAGTTTTGGACTTATGTTTTATGAAATAGATATATCCATATCTACTCAAGTCATCCGTGAAGGTAAGAACATAACGATAACCACCACGCGATGCTACACTCATTGGGCCACATACATCGGTATGTATGATTTCTAATAAGTCCGTAGCCCGCTCCATCATACTAGAAAATGGAGTCTTAGTCATTTTACCCATCAGACATGCTTCGCATCTTTCAAGTGATTCAAAATCAAGTGATTCAAGAAGTCCATCGGAATGGAGTTTCTTCATATGCTTCACTCCAATATGACTAAGACGACAGTGCCACATATAGGTCGAGTTATCGCTCAATTTCAAACGTTTAGCTTCACTGTTATTAATGTGTGAATTTCCACAATCGAGATTCAATAAGAATAAACCGTCTATCAAAGGTGCATGTGCATAAAACACATTACTCATATAAATCGAATAACCATTATTCTCGGACTTAAAAAGGTAACCGTCTCGCAATAAACATGATCCAGATATAATATTCATGCTCAACGCAGGCACCAAATAACAATTATTTAAGTATAAAATTAATCCCGATGGTAGATGAAGAGGTAGCGTGCCGACTGCGATCACATCAACATTTGATCCATTTCCAATGCGCATCGTCACCTTGTTCTTCGCTAGCTTCCGTCTATTCTGCAGCACCTGTTTCGAATTACAAATATGAGCAACCGAACCAGTATCAAATACCCAGGCACTACTACGAGTACTAGTGAGATACACATCAATAACGTGTATATCGGATATACCTTTCTTCTTAAAGTTGCCGTTCTTCAAATACGCCAAGTACTTAGGGAAATTCCGCTTCTAGTGACCTTCTCCCTTGCAGTAAAAGCACCAAGTATCAGGCTTAGGCCTAGCCTTGGTCTTCTTCGCCGACGCGGTAACTTTCTTACCGCCCTTCTTGAAGTTTGGTGGTATTATTGACCATCAACACTTGGTGCTCTTTCTTGATCTCCACTTCCGCAGATTTTAACATGGAGAAGAGTTCGGGCAACGACTTGTCCATGTTTTGCATATTGTAGTTCATCACAAAGTTCTTGTAACTTGGTGGTAGTGATTGGAGGACACGGTGAATCCCCAAAGCATTAGGAATCACTATACCTAAGCTTTGAAGCTTGCTTGCGTGCCCAGACATCTTAAGCACGTGCTCACTGACGGAGCTGCCCTCTTCCATCTTGCGGTTAAAGAACTTTTCAGAAGCCTCATAACTCTCAACTGTTGCATGAGCCTCAAATATCATTTTGAGTTCCCGGACAATATCATGTGGATCATGGTTCTCAAACCTTTTCCGAAGCTCCGATTCCAAACCATACAAGATAGCACACTAACTGTGGAGTACTGATTCTTCCGAGCGAAGAAAACATTCTTTACCTCATTGGTAGCATCAGCTGCAGGTGGGTCACCCAACGGTGCATCTAGCACATAGGTCAAATTACCAGCATTGAGGACAATCCTCAAATTGCGGAACCAATCCGCGAAGTTGCTTCCATTGCTTTTCAACTTTTCTTTCTCTAGGAACGCATTAAAATTGATGGTAGGGGCCGCCATTGATCTACAACATATTTTCAATAGTTTAGACTAAGTTTATGACAAATTGAGTTCTAATTAATAGTTAAATTAATCTAGGTAAACTCCCAATCAAAACAATATCCCTCACATTGCTTTAGTGATCACATGAACCAAATCCACCACATCAAAATCGATCATCACGAGAGTTGATGTAGCTTCAATGGCGAACAATCAACATGTTCATCATATCTACTATATGACTCATGCTTTACCTTTCGGTGATCCGTGTTCCGAGACCATGTCTGTACATGCTAGGCTCGTCAAGATCAAACCTTAGCTTCCGCATGAGCAAATCTGGCTTGCTCACGTTGTATACACTCGCAGAATCTAACACACCCGATCATCACGTGGTGCTTCAAAACAACGAGCTTTAGAAACGGTGCTTACTAAGGATGAACACTATATAACTTTAAATTTTGTACTTGAGGGATCATCTTATAATGCTACCGTCGCGAACTAAGCATACAAGATGCATAAAAGGATTAACATCACATGCAATTCATAATATGTGATATGATATGGCCTTTCTACTTGTGCTTCCGATCTCCATCTTCAAGCACGAACATGATCTCCATCATCACCGGTATGGTGTCAAGGTCAATGGCGCCGCTTCATGGTTGTCGTCCACCAGCATCAACTATTACAACTACTTTGAATAGACACGCAGGTCTTAACGGAATTAAAAAACAACCATACGGCTCCTGCCGGTTGCCGACTTACAGTAAGGAACATTGCATACATCATATATAATCACAATCATGGCCATATCACATCACAACACACCCCTTTAAAACAAAGTTAGACGCCTCTAATTTTCTTTGCATATTTTACATGGTTTGGGGCTTTCAATAAGTGTCGTTCTAACTTACGAACAAGAACCACAACGTTGATGTTTGAACTATCAAGTGCCCGTTGTAAATTGAATCTATACTATGATGGGAGAGACAGACACCCGCAAAGCCACTTATGCAATACAAGTTGCATGTTGAGCGTGGAGCAAGTCTCATGAACGATGTCATGTAAGGTTAGCCCGGGCCGCTTCATCCCATCATACCGCAAGATGCAAAGTACACAAAAAGCAATTGATAATAAAAGCACCACCGCCCACAATGACCATTGTGTTCTACTCGTGCAATAGATCTACATATAGACACGACTCTTATACCACTGTAGGGGTTCGTAGCATGGAAAACAAAAAATTTCTACTGCATGCACACAAACAAGCCAAGTTCTATCTACTAGATTGTAGCAACGAGTCAATAGAAGCACTCTGTAACACCCTCAGAATCGGACCTATGCAAGTTTCAGCGATTCCCGCCAAACCCGCATAGAAACGATTCAAAGGTGCCCACCAGGCACTTTCATGCGGGTGTAAAACGAAGTAATAACATTACACAACAGTCCTCGATGGGACCCACAGAATAGATATATATAACAGCGACTCAATGAGTCAAGAATACAGATATACAATACGAAGATCCAAATCACCTTGAAAATGACACAGCGTCCGACTACGGACAAGATGCAAATGGGGCTAAGAGCCCTGAAGAATAACCAATGGCGTCCACAACCCTGCCCAGGCCAAGCCGGAAGGGTAACCCTGCTAACGGCGGCGATCCCAAAACCTGATTAAACAAAAGGGGTGCCGACAAAGGGCAAAGGAAAAAGAAGAGCGTCAGTACTGAGGCTAGAATTCGGCGGTCCTCGCCTACATAGGTATGGTGGATCAAGCGGCGTGAAGATGCACTAAACAACCTATAGCGACTCGATACAACTGGCGGCTATCAGAGAGGGGTAAGGAAGACCTATTCGGATCCAACCTGATACTATCATCAAACAAACCCATCCTGGCGTTTCCCCCTCGAGACCAAACGAGGAAGTCAACCGAGGAAACTCACACCGTTGGCAATTTTACTTATTCAGTTATCGTTGCAGCAATTACTAGTCAGGTTTAGATAATCATCCTGATAAAGTAAGCAGTGGGCACTTTTAGTTAACCATTCCGTTATAGTGGCAACACTTACTAGTCAGATACAATTAGCATGAGGTTACCCAAAACCCAGCAGTTGTTGGTACTTTTATTTAGCCATTCCGTTGTAGTTGCAATACTTACTAGTCAGATACAATTAGCATGAGGTAACCCAAAACCCAGCAGTTGTTGGTACTTTTATTTAGCCATTCCATTGTAGTTGCAATACTTACTAGTCAGGTACAATGGTCGCAAGCGACAATCCAAACAAGCAATTGTGGGCAGTATTATTTAGCCATTCCATTATAGTGAAGCTGATTACTAGTCATTATAAAGTCAAATTTATAGCAATAAACTTTAGTTATGCTTGTCTATGATCGAGATACTGTGCTCCAAGTCGTCCATATCCGCGGACACGGCTTTCAGAAAGTTTTACCCGGCCGGGGTGCACCAATAGCAACACACGCTCGATCAACCTCGGAAAAACCAAATCAAAACCCAACGAGGCTTTCACGACAAAGCAATCACAGGATTCATAATTATTTCAGGGGGGCACCCCATTGAGTAGACCATAGCGAGCTAGTGACTCGAGACGGACTCAAGGTTTGCGCTGGCTATAAACGATCGGGAACCCGAAGTGTGATCGGGCTTGTCGATACCGCGAAACACTCGCTTACCTAAGCAAGACAGTGTGCTCCTCGCACAATCGTAATACATGAGTAGCATGGCATAAGTACAGATCGTAAATAAAACCTCAAACTAGTTTGTGGCCCCAAGAAATAAGATGAATCAAGCTCGCTCGGGGGTCCCATAATCCTCCCGGATGTGGATAGCGCGATAAATCAAGGAACAGGTATCAAGTACTCGGGGTCCTACGGGACACAAGTGGGCGTTCGGAAACCAAATATTATCTATCACCCACCGATGCCTCTGCTTACTTCAGTTTTAGTTGTTAAACAAGAATTAAAGTGAACGATAAGTAAAGCCATGATCATCTCCAACATCAACATGCGGCAATACATCAACAACTGTGGCATATTGTGGCATCCCGCAAAACCACTACTAGAAAATCGCGTTGAATTTGCACATTGCATCGTCATCATCATGCATTGTTTGCCTAAAACTATGTTCGCAAACCCGATTTGTTTTCCAAACGCCCTACCTTGTTTTCAAATTCAACCCGGGTCGCCGGAATATTTTTGTTGTTGCGTTCGGTTTGCAAATGGTGTTATTTAAAACAAATAAAAATTATATTTATTTTAGCGGGGGCAGTCGAACGGGCCGATTCGACCCGAACGACCACCCCCATATTTCAGATCGGTCCAAATAGACCGGCCCCTAAATCCTAAACTCACCAACCTATCTACCCAGCCACCCCCTCCACCTCACCCTAGCCTATCAGACCTCGCCACCACACCTCTCCTCTCTCCCTTACCCACTCCCTACCTGCCACATCAGCCCCAACCCTCCACCTGTGCTAAAACCACCCCAACACTCACACCCACCAACCCCCACCTGCCCCACAGCAAACACACACCGCACACGACGCAACATGCCGGCCTCCCAAAGACACCACACCACAAGACGACAGCCACTGACCGGCTGGCCCCACCTCCCTCTGGCCCACCTCGCAGCGACCACACACGCGCACCACGCGCACACCACACCCCCACCGCGCCCCACGCGGGACCCACCCGCGCGCCCCACCACGCGCGCCTCCCTCACCCCTTCTTCCTCCTCGCGTGCCTCAACCCGACGCCACCAACTCGCCAGCGTCTGCTTGCTGGGTTCCGCCACGGCCACCTCCTTCCTCTCCAGCCATGCCGCCACCGGAGCGCCACACGCCCACATGCCCGCCTGCTCCCTCCCGCCTGCCCACCAAAGACTGCCTCGCTGTCGCCACTTCGCTGCCTCAGGCGAAGCGCGATCACGCCTGGCCGCTGCCGGGACCTCGCCTCCCCGCCACCTCCCGCCTGCCCACGCCGCCTCGCCTGGCTTCTCCACGCCTGAACGCCTCGCACCTGCCGCCCCCAGCAATTCGCCGCCGCTTCCGCCACCCGCTGGGCCGCCGCCGCCGCCTGTCGCTGACGCTGTCGCCCCCGGCGCCGCCTCAGCCTGGCTGCCGCCGCCGCTGCTTCAAGGCTGAAGCTGCGCCTCGTCCTCCGTCCCTGGCCCCACGCGCTTCCCGACGCGAGCCCGCAGTCGGCAAGTCCGGCCCCGCAAACCCCAAGTCCCCCTCGCCAAGATCGCCCCGGAGAGGGCCCCAAGATCTTCGTCACGGGAACCCCGTTGCCTTCGCCACGGCGATGATGCCATCGTGGACCCGATGTTCGAGATTGGACCGAACCACGGACGCCAAGAACTGCCTCGGACGCCAAGACCGACCCTCAAAGCTGGAACCTCAAGGCCTTCGAGGTGAGATCGGCAAGATCGCCCACACGGAGACCGAAGACCCGAGCCCTTCGCCAAAGATCCGGTGATGCCGAATACCAAGCTCTTCATCCCGAAGCAGATTCCAAGACCGATCCTGGAATGCCATGACCTCCTACCCGGAGAGTGAGACCGAACCCCGGTACCGGGCAAGTTCGCCATCGACCTCGAGTTCTCCCACACGGATACCAAGCGACCAGATCATCGTCATCGAACCCTAAGGCCACATGCGCGACAAGTACTCTCTTCCGGACGCCAGGATCTCCGCATGAGGCGACGAACCCACAACATGACCCGAAGACCCCGGATGCAACAAGATCTACCCGATCCAAGACCACAAGCCCAGAGTCCGAGAATGACCCCGGAGCCCGAGAACGCCCCGTCGAACCCTGGACCCCGAGACCGACCCCGAACCCTGAACCCCGGAACCAAGATCGCCGAACCCTAATGTGTGACCCCTTTTCCTCGAACCCTATTTTATAACATATCAATTTGTTGCATATTAAATTGTCATTTCCGCATGCATAGCATTGGTTTGGGGGCTTTATGCCGATTCACCTAATAATTAAATATGGGACCAATATGCGGGCAAATCTAGTCTCATATCGGCCCCATTTAAATTGATGTAGCGAACCGGTACCATATTTTGGCCATGTTAAACAACATTTAAATTGCGGGGCTTCTAAAAAACATGAACCATATAATTAATTGTCGGGACCCCGGTTCCACTTAATATGACTTAATTGCGTCGCACCTTTGCCATGACATACATCATACATGCATCATGCCGATCTTCTGCCGTTGTATTAAATATTGCATCCGATGTTTATTCTAGTGTTTTGCTTCTTCGCGGATAAGGCCGTTGAGTTGATGTGAGTTACTTCGATCTTGGTTGAACCTTCGACAATGTTTTCAAAAGCATCTCCCTTTTCTACCTATCTTACTTTTATAGTCTTTATTCCCTCGTTGATCTATTGCTATCTGTGTTGCGATGCTTTAGTTCCGCACTGTGATAAACCCGGCAGCCCTATATTGCCTTGGACACATCCTATTACCATTGTTTGGTAGATAGTTGGACTTATGCCGTCGTGAGTCGCTTGCTCAAGTCTTGATGTGTGTCATATGCCACGATTCTTGATGTATTGCCGCATGTTGATTTTGGAGATGACTCTAGTTTTACTTATCGTCACTTTAATTTCTTTAACAACTAAAATTGAAATAAGCGAGGCATCGGTGGGTGATAGAAAATATTTGGTTTCGAACGCCACTTGTGTCCGTAAGACCCGAGTACTTGATACATTCCTTGATTTATCGCGCTATCCACATCCGGAGGTATATGGGACCCCCGAGCCGAGCTTGATTCAGTCTTATTTCTTGGGGCCACAACTAGTTTGAGGTGTTTTACTATCCTGTACTTATGCCATGCTACTTTACGTATTTAAATTGTGCGGAGCACACTTTGTCTTTTAGGATCGACGCGTTTCTGCAGTATCGACAAGCCCAGCCACACTTCGGGTTCCCGATCGTACCGCCCACACCCACCCAAGGCCGAGTCACGGTCGTCAGCTAGCTTCATGAATCTACTTAAGGTGGCCCCTGAAATATTTGAATCCTGTGATTGTTCGATCGTGAAAGCCTCGTTGGGTTTTGATTTGGTTTTTCCGAGGTTGATCGAGCGTGTGTTGCTATTGGTGCACCCGGCGGGTAAAACTTCGAAAGCCGTGTCCATGGATATATGGAGCACTTAAGATATCTCGATCATAGACAAGCATAACTAAAGTTTACTGCTATAAATTTGACCTTATGATGACTAGTAATCAGCTTCACTATAATGGAATGGCTAATTAATATTGCCCACAATTGCTTGTTTGGTTGTCGCTTGCGACAATGGTATCTGACTAGTAAATAATTGCAACTACAACGGAATGGTTGAATAAAAGTACCAACAACTGCTGGGTTTTGGGTTTACATCATGCTATCTGTATCTGAATAGTAATTGCTGCAACTATAACGGAATGGTTAACTAAAAGTGCCCACTGTTTACTTTATCAGAACGATTATCTAAACCTGACTAGTAAAGTGCCGCAACTATAACTGAATAAGTAAAACTGCCAACCGTGTGAGTCCCTCGGTTGACTTCCTCGGTTGGTCTCGAGGGGGGAAACACCAGGATGGGTTTGTTTGGTGATAGCTCCAGGTTGGGTCCGGATAGGTCATTCTTACCCTCTCTGATAACCGCCATTTGTATCGAGTCTCTATAGGTTGTTTAGTGCATGCTGCCGCTGCCGCTTCAGTCCACCATACCTATGTAGGCGAGGACCGCCGAATTCTAGCCTCGCTGTCTTGGCCTCAAGATCGACGCTCCTTCTTTTCCTTTGCCCTTTGTCGGCACCCCTTTTGTTTAAGGTGTTTTGAGATCGACGTTAGCGGTGGTTACCCTTCCGGCTTGGCCTGGGCAGGGTTATGGACGCCATTGGTTATTCTTCAGGGCTCTTAGCCCCATTTGCATCTTGTCCGTAGTCGGACGCTCTATCGTTTTCAAGGTGATTTGGATCTTTGTATATTATATCTGTATTCTTGACTCTTTGAGTCGCTGTTATATATATCTGTTCTGTGGGTCCCATCGAGGACTGTTGTGTGATGTTATTACTTCGTTTTCCACCCGCACGAAAGTGCCTGGTGGGCACCTTTGAATCGTTTCTATGCGGGTTCGGCGAATTTTGCTAAAACTTGCATAGGTCCGATTCTGAGGGTGTTACACATATGACGACACACAACAGCACTTGAGCAAGCGACTACGACACGCAAGTCCAACTATCTACCAAACAACAGGTAATAGGATGTGTCCGAGGCAATATAGGGCTGCAAGGGATATCACGGGTACGGAAACCAGAGCATCGCAACACAGATAGCAATAGATCAACAGGAGGGAAATAAATACTATAAAAGTAAGATAGGTAGAAAGGGGGGAGATGCTCGCCTGAAAACATTGCCGAAGGTTCAACCGAAGATCGGGGCGAAGCTCACATCAACTCAACAGCCTTATCCGCGAATGAGCAAAATACTAGAATAAACACCGGATGCACTATTTAATACAACGGCAGAAGATCGGCATGATGCATGTATGATGTATGGCATGGCAAAGATGCGATGCAATTAGGTCATATTAAGCGGAACCAGGGTCCCGACAATTAATTAGGTGGTTCATGTTGTTTAGCTACCCCGCAAATTAAATGTTGTTTTAGCATGTCAACAGATAGCACCGGGTTCGATACACAAATTTAAATGAGGCCAATATAAGGCTAGATTTGCCCGCATATGGGCCCCATATTTAATTATTAGGTGAACCGGCATAATGCCCCCAAACCAATGATATGCATGCGAGATGAATGATTAAATATGCAACAATTTGTATAGATGGCATTTATAAAATAGGGCTCGGGACGAGGTTCACACATTAGGGTTCGGCCGATCTTGGGGTTCCGGGGTTCGGGGTTCGGCCTCGGGGGTTCAGGGTTCGACGGATCGTTCTCGGACTCCGGGATCGTTCTCGGTAACGGGGTAGATCTTGGCGTTCCGGGAGGAGGTCTTGGTTCGGCGTCGGGGCGCATCGGATTCGTTTTGGTCGGTGCCGTTCTTATCGTCGCGAAGATCTTGTCGGGTCCGCGCTTCGGATTCCGTGAGGCGATCTTGACGCTCTGTGTCGAAGTCCTTGAGGGTTCCTCCTTGTTCACCGGTGGCGAACTTGGAAACGGCGTCAGGGTCCTCGGGGTGCGTCAGGTCCATTCTTCAAAACGTCGTGGTCGAGACGATCTTGGCGTCCAAGTAGAAGACCTTCGGCCATCGGATCCATGCTTCAAGGGTCCGCGGCGAGCTTGTCCGATGGCGATATACCTTGGGGTTCCGGGGGTTCGACGAGGTACGGTCTCGGCGTCCTCGGATCCGATTGAAGATCTTGGCGTGTCGGTCTTGGAGTCCATGTATCGATCTTGCAAGCACAGGGCCCCGAGACAGATGAACTATCGCAGATCTTGACAGCAACTCGAAACGGCAGTCCTCTACTGGCTTGAGCCAGCCCAACACCTCACTCACCCTCGACACACCAAGGCCACACCCTGACAGACAGATACATGAGGCAGAGGGACGCTGGCAGAACGGCGAGGCCACAAGAGCAACCATGGCCGGCTCCGATGCATGCAGGGAGGAGAGGGGTGAACCCGGGCGACGGAGGAGCTTGCAAGGGGCGCAGCACATGCGGAGGAGGGCGCACTGGCGGCGCGGCGAGGCTCTGGCCGGAGAGGGGCCCGCGGCCAGAGGCACCTGAGGCGGGGCGGCCGAGGAGACCGCGACGGGAGGGCGCCACGACGCGGAGCTTGGCCGGGAAAGGGGCGAGGCGGCCGAGACGGAGGCGAGGAGAGCTGGGAGGTCGACGGGCGCGCAGGTGCAGAGGTGGAGGCGGCGGGAGGCGGGGTAGGCTGGGTGGTGATGGCCGAGCGAGGAAGTCAGCGGGCGAGGGCAGGGCGCCATGGCGATGCGTGGAGGCGCCGAGCCGCCGGGCGGAGGTTGGCGGGCGCGAGCTCAGGCGAGCTGGCCGGGGCCGAGGTTAGCGATGAAGCGGAGGAAGAGGAGGCTCAGGCGGAGGGTGTGGTGGTCGGAGGGGACCGGGGTGAGGGCGCGGGAGGTGAGGAAGCTCGGTCAGGCGGCGGGCGCCATGGCGGATGGGCGGAGGCGCGAGACGCTGGGCCAGTGAGGAGAGGCGCGGCGAGGGTGGGAGAAGGGCGGCGGCGGTGGAGCCTGGGGAGAGGCGGCTGGCGTCGGGGCGAGGAGGGGGTCGCCGGCCTGGGAGGATCTGGGGGTAGGCTTGGGCAGCTCGAAGGGAGGTAGGGAAAGGGGCGTGGGCGCATGAGCAGGCAGGTGGTGGGCGGCTTGGTGGTGGGGCCAGGGAGGCGGGGTGGGGATCTGGCAGGTGAGTGTGTGCCGTGTGTGTGGTGTGTGTTGGGTGGGTTGTGTGTCGATGTGGCGGGTTGTGATTGGGTAGGGAAGGAAGAGGGTGAGGTGGCTACATGCCATTGGGTGGGAGTGGTGGAGGATTGGGTAGGATAGGTTGGGTAGCTTTAGGATTATGGGTGGCGTTTAAATTCACTGGGTGGTCGTCGGTCGAATCGCCTGCTCGAACCCCACAAAAATAATTTAATATTTTATTTGTGTTAAACGGACCGTTTGCAAAACTTAATTAGTCAAAAAAAAATATTCCGGAGACCTGGTTTTGGTTTTGAATAAAGATGGGGCGTTTTTAGAAAACACAAAATAGGTTTTCTGCAAATAGTTTTATGCAAGCAAATGCAAGATGCTGACGATGCTCAAATGCAATGTGGCATGATGACATGAGCATGCGGTCATGATGATGCAACGCACAAAAACAACGCGATTTTCTAGTAGTGGTTTTGCGGGATGCCACAATTCGACACCACTAACAATGGATCTCGCCCTCGAGATCCGCCTCATGGTACCGGAAAGAAGGTCGGTGATCTGCATCTTCTCGCACTTCGTGTAGGTCCTCGCGACACCACTAACAAGAGGCCGTTGTCCGTGATCGTCGAGAGAACACTCCGGGAACAAAAGGTCGAAGGTAGAGGTATCGACAAATAAAGCCACCCCTAACTTCCGTGGACGGAGTAAAACTGCTGGATCCACTGATTCGATGTACAAGAGCGAATGATAAGAGTAGTCGGATGGTGATCGGTCCATCGCGCACCCAAACCATTACTCTGCACACGAATAGGCGGATTATGCAACCAACTCTCGGAATTAGACTGAAGATCTCGACAAGCGAGGTTCGGAAACAAAGGAGTGACGCAGACTCTGCATCGGATCTGGCGTAGAGGATGTCGTCGCGTCGGAAAACACCGGAAGACACAAACAAGGAACAAAGAATGGTACCACAGACGAAGGATTCCTCAAGCAGCATGAACACCGGATGGTAGAACACCGTTATCAAAGGAGGAAGCGAAACCCTGAAGGTACGACGGAACCCAACCACGAGAAATCCTGGACTTGAAGAAAGGTAAGAGAGTGGATTCAAAACACGCAGAGGTAAGAGGAGAATAGCAGAGGGGTAAGGAGTAAAATCAGACCTAATCAGAACTATCCAACCGATTTTTCAAAATAGTTTTGACACTCTACTTCGGCCGTTAGCTAGGTTATCCTATAGGCTGGACTTGTGGGGTATCGCAACTGCTGAGCTCTGATACCACTCTGTAACACCCTCAGAATCGGACCTATGCAAGTTTCAGCGATTCCCGCCAAACTCGCATAGAAACGATTCAAAGGTGCCCACCAGGCACTTTCGTGCGGGTGGAAAACGAAGTAATAACATTACACAACAGTCCTCGATGGGACCCACATAACAGATATATATATATATATAACAGCGACTCAATGAGTCAAGAATACAGATATACAATACGAAGATCCAAATCACCTTGAAAATGACACAGCGTCCGACTACGGACAAGATGCAAATGGGGCTAAGAGCCCTGAAGAATAACCAATGGCGTCCACAACCTGCCCGTGCCAAGCGGAAGGGTAACCGCTAACGGCGATCCCAAAACCTGCTTAAACAAAAGGGTACCGAAAGGGCAAAGGAAAAAGAGGAGCGTCGATCGAGGCCAAGACACGGCGAGGCTAGAATTCGGCGGTCCTCGCCTACATAGGTATGGTGGACTGAAGCGGCAGCGGCAGCATGCACTAAACAACCTATAGAGACTCGATACAACTGGCGGCTATCAGAGAGGGGTAAGGAAGACCTATTCGGATCCAACCTGATACTATCATCAAACAAACCCATCCTGGCGTTTCCCCCTCGAGACCAAACGAGGAAGTCAACCGAGGAAACTCACACCGTTGGCAATTTTACTTATTCAGTTATCGTTGCAGCAATTACTAGTCAGGTTTAGATAATCATCCTGATAAAGTAAGCAGTGGGCACTTTTAGTTAACCATTCCGTTATAGTGTCAACACTTACTAGTCAGATACAATTAGCATGAGGTTACCCAAAATCCAGCAGTTGTTGGTACTTTTATTTAGCCATTCCGTTGTAGTTGCAATACTTACTAGTCAGATACAATTAGCATGAGGTAACCCAAAACCCAGCAGTTGTTGGTACTTTTATTTAGCCATTCCGTTGTAGTTGCAATACTTACTAGTCAGGTACAATGGTCGCAAGCGACAATCCAAACAAGCAATTGTGGGCAGTATTATTTAGCCATTCCATTATAGTGAAGCTGATTACTAGTCATTATAAAGTCAAATTTATAGCAATAAACTTTAGTTATGCTTGTCTATGATCGAGATACTGTGCTCCAAGTCGTCCATAACCGCGGACACGGCTTTTAGAAAGTTTTACCCGGCCGGGGTGCACCAATAGCAACACACGCTCGATCAACCTCGGAAAAAACAAATCAAAACCCAACGAGGCTTTCACGACAAAGCAATCACAGGATTCAGAAATATTTCAGGGGGCCACCCCATTGAGTAGACCCGCAACGGAGCTAGCTGACTCCGAGACGGACTCAAGGTTTGCGTCAGTGGCTATAAACGACTGGGAACCCGAAAGTGTGACTGGGCTTGTCGATACCGCGAAAACACTCCGCTTACCTAAACAGTACAGTGTGCTCCTCGCACAATCGTAAATACAGTAGTAGCATGGCATAAGTAAAGGATCGTAAATAAAACCTCAAACTAGTTTGTGGCCCCAAGAAATAAGACTGAATCAAGCTCTGGCTCAGGGGGGTCCCATAATCCTCCCGGATGTGGATAGCGCGATAAATCAAGGAACAGGTATCAAGTACTCGGGGTCCTACGGGACACAAGTGGGCGTTCGGAAACCAAATATTATTTATCACCCACCGATGCCTCTGCTTACTTCAGTTTTAGTTGTTAAATAGGAATTAAAGTGAACGATAAGTAAAGCCATGACCATCTCCAACATCAACATGCGGCAATACATCAACAACTGTGGCATATGACGACACACAATAGCACTTGAGCAAGCGACTACGACACGCAAGTCCAACTATCTACCAAACAACAGGTAATAGGATGTGTCCGAGGCAATATAGGGCTGCAAGGGATATCACGGGTACGGAAACCAGAGCATCACAACACAGATAGCAATAGATCAACAGGAGGGAAATAAATACTATAAAAGTAAGATAGGTAGAAAGGGGGGAGATGCTCGCCTGAAAACATTGCCGAAGGTTCAACCGAAGATCGGGGCGAAGCTCACATCAACTCAACGGCCTTATCCGCGAATGAGCAAAATACTAGAATAAACACCGGATGCACTATTTAATACAACGGCAGAAGATCGGCATGATGCATGTATGATGTATGGCATGGCAAAGATGCGATGCAATTAGGTCATATTAAGCGGAACCAGGGTCCCGACAATTAATTAGGTGGTTCATGTTGTTTAGCTACCCCGCAAATTAAATGTTGTTTTAGCATGGCAACAGATAGCACCGGGTTCGATACACAAATTTAAATGAGGCCAATATAAGGCTAGATTTGCCCGCATATGGGCCCCATATTTAATTATTAGGTGAACCGGCATAATGCCCCCAAACCAATGATATGCATGCGAGATGAATGATTAAATATGCAACAATTTGTATAGATGGCATTTATAAAATAGGGCTCGGGACGAGGTTCACACATTAGGGTTCGGCCGATCTTGGGGTTCCGGGGTTCGGGGTTCGGCCTCGGGGGTTCAGGGTTCGACGGATCGTTCTCGGACTCCGGGATCGTTCTCGGTAACGGGGTAGATCTTGGCGTTCCGGGAGGAGGTCTTGGTTCGGCGTCGGGGCGCATCGGATTCGTTTTGGTCGGTGCCGTTCTTGTCATCGCGAAGATCTTGTCGGGTCCGCGCTTCGGATTCCGTGAGGCGATCTTGACGCTCTGTGTCGAAGTGCTTGAGGGTTCCTCCTTGTTCACCGGTGGCGAACTTGGAAACGGCGTCAGGGTCCTCGGGGTGCGTCAGGTCCATTCTTCAAAACGTCGTGGTCGAGACGATCTTGGCGTCCAAGTAGAAGACCTTCGGCCATCGGATCCATGCTTCAAGGGTCCGCGGCGAGCTTGTCCGATGGCGATAGACCTTGGGGTTCCGGGGGTTCGACGAGGTACGGTCTCGGCGTCCTCGGATCCGATTGAAGATCTTGGCGTGTCGGTCTTGGAGTCCATGTATCGATCTTGCAAGCACAGGGCCCCGAGACAGATGAACTATCGCAGATCTTGACAGCAACTCGAAACGGCAGTCCTCTACTGGCTTGAGCCAGCCCAACACCTCACTCACCCTCGACACACCAAGGCCACACCCTGACAGATAGATACATGAGGCAGAGGGACGCTGGCAGAACGGCGAGGCCACAAGAGCAACCATGGCCGGCTCCGATGCATGCAGGGAGGAGAGGGTGAACCGGGCGGAGGAGCTTGCAAGGCGCAAGACACGCGGAGGCGGCCTTGGCAGCCGGGCGAGGCTCGGCGGAGGGGCCCGCGCCGAGAGGCACGAGGATCGGGCGGAGAGACAGCCGGGGAGGGCGCCACGCGTGAGCTTGGCCGGGAACAGGCGGGAGGCGCTCGAGGCAGGCGAGGAGAGCTGGGAGGTCGGCAATGCGCTGCAGAGGTGGAGCCAGCGGCGCGGGCGGGTAAGTGGTGATGGCGAGCAAGGGAAGCTGGCCAGCGGAGAAGCGCGGGCCGGCGCGTGGAGGCGCCGAGGCCTTGGGCGGAGGTTGGCGGGCGGGCTCAGGCGAGCTCGGCCGAGGTTAGCGGTGGGGCGAGCTCAGCGGAGGAAGAGGAGGCTCAGGCGGAGGGTGTGGTGGTCGAGCGGGGAGGGGTGAGGGTGAGGGAGGTGAGAAGCTCGGTCAAGCGCCATGGCCGGGAGGCGGGCGCAGACGCTGGCCATGAGAGGAGGCGCAGAGGCGCGGCGAGGGTGGTAGAAGGGCGGTGGCGGTGGAGCTGGGGAGGCGGCCGGGCGAGGAGGGTCGCCGCTGGGAGGATCTGGGGGTTCGGCCTGGCCAGCCAGCTCAGCGGAGGTAGGGGAAAGGGGGCTGCGTGGGCGCGTGAACAGGGGCAGGTGGTGGGGCCGGCTTGCAGGGTGGGGCCAGGAGAGGCAGTGGGGTGGGGATCTGCTGTGTGGGGTGAGTGTGTGCTGTGTGTGTGGTGTGTGTTGGGTGGGTTGTGTGTGCTGATGTGGCGGGTTGTGATTGGGTAGGGAAGGGAAGAGGGTGAGGTGGCTACATGCCATTGGGTGGGGTGAGGTGGAGGGGGATTGGGTAGGATAGGTTGGGTAGCTTTAGGATTATGGGTGGGCCGTTTAAATTCCTGGGGGTGGTCGTTGAATTGAATCGGCCGTTCATTGCCCACAAAAATAATTTAATATTTTATTTGTGTTAAACGGACCGTTTGCAAAACTTAATTAGTCAAAACAAAATATTCCGGAGACCTGGTTTTGGTTTTGAATAAAGATGGGGCGTTTTTAGAAAACACAAAATAGGTTTTCTGCAAATAGTTTTATGCAAGCAAATGCAAGATGCTGACGATGCTCAAATGCAATGTGGCATGATGACATGAGCATGCGGTCATGATGATGCAACGCACAAAAACAACGCGATTTTCTAGTAGTGGTTTTGCGGGATGCCACACACTCAGCCTCGAAGATTCCACAACGGTTAACGAGAGCAGATTCTCGTGGGTGATGTAGTCGTACACTTGCTGATCTCAAGATCACGTAGACGATCCTTCCGGCGCTGCGTTCCGGCAGCGCTTCCGCAGTCGGTCACACGTTTGGTACTTGATGAAGACCTTCCTCTCCCTTGTTCCAGCAGGCAACGGAGGTTGTAGTTCTCCCCTCGCGATTCCGACAGCACGACGGCGTGGTGTCAGAAGTAGAGGGAAGATCCCACAGGGATTCGCCTAAGCCGGTGCGAGTTATGGTGGATCTAGGGTTTCCCGGTGATCTAGGGTTTAGAAGACCGGGAGGAGGAGTAGGTGTCGGCGCAAGGCGGCGACAATGGCGGCTTGGTGGCGGCGGCGCGGGTGTGGGAGGCCTAGGGCTTGGCTTTTGGGGCAGCCCTCCCTTCTATTTATGAGAGGGGGGCAGCCTTGGGAGGGGTGGGTTTGAATCCAAACCCAAACCCAAGTTGGATTGAGAGAAGGACTCTTTCCTTCTTCCACTAGGAAACCATTGTTCCAGTTTGACTTTTCAAACTTCCCATTTGACTTTTAATTTAGAGCTTTAATTCTCTCTTGCAAATGCCCAAACCAAGTGACCTAGGATATGATCCAATCACTCCACCTATCCATGACACATTCATGGTCCATTCCCCTTTCGGTCCGAAGAACCTTCTAGACCCTTCTAGAACCTCTCCGGTGAAAACATCAGAATCTTTCCTAAACTCCGGAATCGGACTTTCCTTATATGAATCTTATTCTCCGGACCATTCTAGATCTCCTCGTGATATCCCGGATCCCATCTGAGACTCCGAACAACATTCGGTATCCCTACTAACATTCCATATCTACTAAACAATATCGAATCCTTAAGTGTGTCTCCCTACGGTTCGTGAACTATGCGGACATGACCGAGACACTTCTCTGATCAATAACCAATAGAGGAATCTGGAAATTCATATGGCTCCAACATATTTCTACGATTACTTTGCGATCGAATGAACCACTTACATACGATACCAATTTCCCTTTGTCTCACGATAGTTTAATTATCCGAGGTTTTGATCGTCGGTATCTCTGCATACCTAGTTCAACCTCGTTACCGATAAGTACTCTTTTCTCGTTCCCGTGATATGTGATCCCTTGTGAGCCAGTCACATGCTTGCAAGCCAATTGGATAACATTCCATCGAGAGGGCCTAGAGTATATCTATCCGTCATATGAATGGACAAATCCCACTCTCGATCCATGTGCCTCAACACATACTTTCCGAACACTCAATGCCACCTTTATAGCCACCCAGTTACGGTGTGGTGTTTGATGTCATCAAAGCATCCTTCTAGTGATGGTGATTAGCATGATCTCATGGTCGAAGGAATTAGGTTACTATGTATCAGAAAGCTTATAGCAAACGAACTATTGAAATGACTTGATCTTAATGCTACGCTTATATATAGGAGTATGTCCATCATACCATTCTCCTAATGATATGGTCTTGTTTTTAACAACATCTCAATGTTCATGATCGGGAAACCACGATCATCTATTAACCAACAAGCTAGTATTACAAAGAGGCTTTACTAGGGACTCTAGTTTAGTTTTCAAATCACACAAGTATTAATGTTTCCGGTTAATACTATTATAGCATGAATGTAAACATTTATCATAAACACAAAAATATAATAAATAACCACCTTTATTATTGCCTCTAGGGCATATCTCCAACAACTTGGGGAGCAACATGGTGAGCTAGAACAGGGTGGCAACTAGAGTAGGAACTATTTTTGTGTGTGTTTTTGAATAAAGAAAGCAAACCAAACTAGACTAATTTTTTTTGGAAAGAGGCAAACAAAACCAAGCAAGAAAAACAAAGCAAACTAAAAACAAAGTAAAGAGAAAGGAAGTGAAGGACTCCGCTTGTGAAGACGTCCTTGGCCTCCCCGGCAACGGCGCCAGAAAAGCCTTGATGATGCTCGACGCGACACTTCGTTGGTAACCCCAAGCGTAGGGTGTGAAGAGCAAGCAACAAGTTTTCCCTAAGTTGAGACCGAGGTTATCAAACCATAAGGAGGAAGGAAATGTCACACAAGTGTTGCAAGCAACACGAAGACCTGCACAACACAAACTCAAGACTTTGCCCCAACGAATCAGTAAGGTTGTCAAGCTTACCGGTTTGCTATAACAAAGGATTAAACGTATGGTGTGGAAGGTAATGGTTTGCAGCAAGTAAACAAGTAACAATGGATGATGTATTGATGGTAAATATTGGATCGGGCTCCATAGTTCACTAGAGGTGCTCTCCTTAGATAAACAACATGGCATGAAGGGTAAACAAATTACAACAGGGCAATTGACAGGAACTGAGCAAGGCATAACAATGCAATTACTAGTCAGAAAGATCCTATGAGATTCGATTGGGCAATACAACAAGATACATAGACCGCCATCCAACTGCATCTATGACTAGAAGTCCACCTTCAGGTTATCGTCCGAACCCCCTCCAGTATTAAGTTGCAAGCAACAAACAATTGCTTTAAGCAAAGTGTGTAAGGTAAACAGTCCACATGTTCCATGAACAAGAGACCGTTGTTTTCTCCCTAGTAGCAACAACACATCTACAACCGAAGAGATTATTGTCACTTCCCTTGGAAACTAGAGGCATGAACCCACTATCGAGCATAAATACCCCCTCTTGGAGTCACTAGCAACTACTTGGCCAAGATAGCTACTAACAACGGAGAGCATGCAAGATCACAAACAACACAGACATGATAGAATCATAAAGACAAAACCATTAATCAAACCAACATAATAATCTCAATATCCATCGGATCCCCACAAACACAACATGCATGATTACAAATAGATTAGATCTTGATCATGAACGGAGCTCACAAGATCTATACATGAAAGCACAAAGGAGGAGATACAACCATCTAGCTACTACATGGACCCATAGTCCAAGGTGGAACTACTCACGCATCATACCGGAGAGAAGGCCTCCGGGATGATCTCCCCTCCGGTAGGGTGCCGGGAAGAACTTCAGATCCCCCCGATCTAGGGACGATGGTCGCGGCGGCTATAGACGGTTTTGTGGATTTTTGATCGGTTCCTCAGGGTTTCTGCATCGGGGGCTTCTTATAGGCGAAGGGGGAGACCGAGGCGGCGGCCAGGGTGGCCAAACCCTAGCCAGGCACGAGCCCACTTGTGGACGCGCCTAGGGGGGGTGGGTTGGCCCCTCCGACTCCCCTCTGGACTTCTTGTTCCCCACGGAAAGTAATTTAATTTGACGTTTGTCCCGTCCTATTCCAAGAATATTTCTTTACTAACTTTTTTGAAACCAGAAACAAGAGAAACCATGCATCTGGCACTGTTGCAACTTGTTAGTAGGTTAGTATCAGAAAAGATGTAAAAAGCACCTCAAAGTGTAGACAAGTAAAGCAAAATAGATACTAAACAAGCATGGAGCATAAAAAATTATAGATACGTTTCCGACGTATCACCTAGCTGCTCCCATCTCCTATATAAATAGGGGTAGAGCTAGGGTTATAGAGAGGCACAACAGGAGCCCCAAGGCTGTGTACTTCTTCTTCCTCCATTAGCCACTAGTAGCTACTTGGAAAACAGCTCAAGGATCATTTGTAATCAAGAATAAGAGGAATAAGATAACAAGTTCTTCATACAACGATATGTTCTTGGGGTTCTTCCCTACGCTTCATGTGCGGCTACACTGCGCACTTCCTCCCCGGATTCCTCTAGCGTCCATACAACCCCAACTTAAGCCTGCCCATGGCATCTACCGTGACACCACCACGACAGTTGGGGCGGTCAGACTTGACCTAGTCGGTTTAGACAAGCCCAACCGAACACACAAATTAAAAACCTAATTGGACTCAAACTGATACAACCGAACCAGATGGTTTCGGATCAGGCACACCGGATACTCTGGTGTACATAGTCCGGACACTTCGGTCAGGTCGGATACTCCGTGGATCACATGCCGGATACTCCGGTCTGGGTCCTCATCACACCCACTAATCGGCGGAGCAGCCCCATAACCAGGATCCATATTCTCATTCCAACCACGTGCTCTTCCTCCTACATCTGACCTACCGTGGCCATCATCCTCTCGCCCTCTTCCTTCATTAAAGCCTCTGAGGCCAGCTGCAGCAAACCGACCATGCCATGTCTCTGCCAGCTTTAAAAAAATTGCCCCACTTTAGCTTATCAACATCATGTTCATCTATGCCGCACTCCAGATGAGTGTGGCTAAACATACCACCAGCACCACAAAACCTTGGAATCTTTTCAAACTATATTTTGAAGATTTCTCTCTTCCCCTCACGCGAGATGGTGACGAAACGATTAACATACATCTAGATTTACACATACGCTGATAAAATTCCCCAATCCATGCCGAGCTTTTTCAACCCCCTCCACGTGTCCAATTCTTCGTTCAACTAGGTTTTTCACCAAGGAAGCACCACAATATTTGTCTAGCATCCTATGGATATGTACCCACACCGCCAGGAAATTCATATTAGTCAAACCTGGGTCGCTAAGACCACCATACTCCATAATAGTAACATGGCATTGTGGAAATAATTAAGAACCATCCTTTGTAACTTTCAACCAATCTCCTAGACAAAACATTTAATTGTGAAGAGATTAGCTTCCATTGGCCTGAAGATCACATCCCTCGCCGGGCTCCATGCTATGCGCACATGTTTCTCAAACGTCGAGGGGCTAAAGAAATTCATCGTATGAATTTTAGCGAGGGCGATCCACTTAATGCCTTCCTTCAGTGCATCCACCTGATGTTCAAAGACGAGGTTATCAATCTCGTCATCATCAAACCCTAGTCGCTCCAGCATCACACCGAGATGCTCTTCTTCCTCACCCCTAGATCCCTCACCAGATTGGCTTGCATAACTTGAAGATGGAGACATTGTCTCCATTGACACACCTCTAAAAACCCTAGCTTCCACCGAGCCTTGAGAGAACAAATCCAAAACAACACAAATGGACAACCTTCACACCCGAAAGGCAGGGTTTAACTCGAACCAGATGCCGGAGTTGGACTCCTCATCGGGAAGGATCTCTGTCGAGGGTCGTTAACTTTTAGGATTTTACAAACATTTGAAAGTCACAAGTAGACCCCCAAAAAGGCAAAAAATAATTATGGTTTATTTTGGAGCTAAAAAAAGATCCTTCATTTGTGCAAGGATAAGTCGAACCAAATGCCGGAGTTGGACTCCTTGTCCGAAGGATCTCTGTCGAGGGTCGTTAACTTTTATGTTTTTTACAAATATTTAAAAGTCATAACTGGACCCAAAAAATATTGTGGTTTATTTTGGAGCTAAAAAAACACTTGCAATTGTGCTATCTTTGCTAAAAAGGAACGAAAAAGTGCTCTCGTTGAGAGTTGAACTCAAGACCTCCCGCTTACTAAACGGGTGCTCTAACCAACTGAGCTACGAGAGCTGTTGTGTTCATTTTCATTAGTATATATAGAATGAACCGGTCTTGCCGTCCTCCTCAGACCTGCAATACTCCTCCGCATACGACAGCAGCAGGAGATCCCCAAAATGGACGCCACTGTCGTCGCCGTCGCCGGCGATGGAAACGACGGAGACCACCGCCGACCTCTCCTCGCATCTACCAACGAGATCCACCCCTACCCCGAATCCCCTTTACCGCCGCTGCCGCTGGGGACGGACGCGAAGCCCGAGCAGCAGAAGCCGCCGCGGGTGGCTTCGCTCGACGTCTTCCGCGGCTTGACCGTCGCCGTCAGTAGAATCCTAGCTCCCTCCCACGGGTTTATCTGTATCTCGTCGGATTTTCGTGCCAATCTGACTGGTTGCGTGTCTCTGTGTTTGTTTGCGCTTGTATAGATGATGATACTCGTGGACGACGCCGGCGGGGCGTGGCCGGGGATAAACCACGCGCCGTGGTTCGGGGTAACAGTGGCGGACTTCGTCATGCCCGCCTTCCTCTTCATCATTGGCATCTCCGTGGCCCTCGTCTTCAAGGTACACCAAAATCTCTGCGCCGGTCTATATAATTTGACATGCTTCGAAATCCAAAATATCACAGCTCTTGTTCATGCCCTTAACTAGAGAATTAATTTATGCTGCTTGGAATTTACATGGTCCGTTCGCTAATTGCAATCGGACGATTCAGAGGAAATGGCACTTGTAGGTTACTTAAGTTGTAGGTTGATATACTAACTTAAAAATAGGATGAAGGCTTAGATTCTTAACTGAAATAGGAACAGTTATCCCTTCTGCTGCAATTCCCTCATACTTTAGGATGGGAGAACTCATCTATGGTGGAGGACTGGAGGGCAGACACAAAGCATGATTAAGAAACAAAGCTACATCAGTGGTCAACTGTCTCAATAGCGAAGAAACATTAATAATGTGGCAAATTTTGTGTTAAACTACATGTCTACAACTAACCTGGCACACTATATTTTTTTGAAGGAACCGTGGGCCTTATTAACCAGGCAACATAGTCTTACAATTAGTTGCAACTAACGCTGACACACAGGTCGGCGATGAGTCACGTAGCAACCGCTATTTCCACTTTTTCTAACTGCGCCAAAGCATGCTCCACACTATTGCTCACGCAATCCACTTTGATTACCCTAATGAATTGATAAAGCTTCAGCAGCTCCTGACCTTTACTGTATAGACTCCAGCTTGATGATCTGTCCAGTACATTGCCCCTCATTGTTTCGACCATCCCGAAGCAGTCCAATTCCAGCGTAGCCGCATTACATTGCATGTCGATTAGGTGCTTCAAGCCTTCGAGGCACGCAAGGACCTCTGCATCCTCTGCACTACCACACCACGGAATATACTTCCATGCCGTTAGAATTGGCTGCCCAGTGATTACGAACCCACAATGCCAAGGCCAGCTTCCTTAGTAGCCGAATCCCAGTCAGCATCAATATTAGCCTTGAGGGCTCCTTCTGCATGTGCTGTCCACTGAGAGATATTCGATGAACCTTCAGAATGGGTAGAACGATCAGACAGAAGTGGACTAGGGGTCACATCCTTAGTCGAGAGGAAGGATTCCAGGTAGCTGCACAGGTAGGGGACTGATGCTGCCACAGACGCCTTCCCATCTCCATGTACTATATTGTTCCGATAATGCCAAATATGCCACAGCAGGAAGATAATCTTCGCCCCCGAACTAGCAGATACATTGCCAAGCAGGTGAAGCAGCCACATTTTGCCAGTGTTGCAAAAATCTTTCTCAGCCAGGAGGTCCCAGAATTTCTGCATACCATCTTGGAGAGCCCGTTCCATAGTACAGCGGATAAGGGCCTGGTGTTCATCCTCCTGTTCTTGACCACAGATAGTGCAAGTTGGGTCGACAGTGCTGATCCTGCGATTGATGCAAGCGTTCCATAACCGCAAGCGTCGAGGTAGCTGCTTTCCAGACAAAATACGCAGCTTTTGTGGAACATTTGCCTGTCACACTAGGTTCCATATAGTTTGATCACCGTCTGGGGCAGAACTCGACTGTCCACTGCTCAAGGATGCTAGTCTCGGCTGAGTTCCGAGCCTGTATGCTGAGCATAATGTGAACATGCCGTTCTGCTCTGGCATCCAGGCCATGAAATCATCGCACAACCGGCTCGGTAGTTTGATCGCTAAGATGGCATCGGCGCCATTTGGGAAGTAACACTCGCGGACGACTCTTTCATTCCATGACTGAGTAGCCGGATCAATCAGTTCAGAAACCCAACGCGCAGGGAGTTGCCCTTCCTGCCGAACACTTTTAGGGCATCATTCCGAGGCAGCCAGCTGTCCCGGTAAATTTTACACTTGTGCCTGAACCAATTCACCATATTGCACCCATTTTCAGAAGCTCTAGTCCGTGTTCAATTCCTTGCTACGTCGGTGACGAATTCTGAATAAAAGTTGTGTCCAAAAGGTGAGCCGAGGGGCATTATCTCGCCTTCATTAGACGTGCACATAAACTGTCAGGAAACTGGATCAGGCGCCATGCCTGCCATGCAAGGAATTGAAAATTCAGGTCTCTGAATCCTACTACCCCCATGGGACTTTGGACGAGTCAATTTGTCCCATGGCATCCAGTGCATATGTCTTCGATCTTGCTCATCTCCCCACCAGAAATTACGAATAATCTGTGACAGTTCCTCTGTTAATCCTGCTGGGAATTTGAAGACACCCATGGTATATGTGGGTAAAGACTACAGCACTGATTTACGAGTACTTCTTTAGCACCAGTGGACATATATTTCTCAGACCTGTCACTAGCTCGTTTCAGAAACCTCTCTTTTGTTGATTGCAACTTCCCCTTCTTCAATCTACCCTCAGCTACGGGAAGTCCAACATACCCAAAACAGGTGATTTTCATCCAGATTAGATTTGACGACGAGACCTTGTTCCACAGATCCGTCAAGAAAAGCAAGCTATCATTTGCAAATAGTAAGTGGGATACACCCGGTGCACGTCTGCATATATGTACTTCATGAAGTGTTTCAACCTCAATCTGTCTTCAGATTAAACAGGACAGACCATCAGCCACAAACAAGAACAAGTAAAGCGTCATAGGATCACCTTGATGAAGCCCACACGATGGAGCGAAAGAGTCCACATATGCCCGTTAAGAGAATCAAGTATTGAACAGCGGTGGTACACGCCATCACCCACTGAATCAATTGCTGATGAAAGCCCATTTTCGCTAAAACCCCTTACAAAAACCTCCAATCCACACGATCATACGCCTTGACCATATCCAATTTGTATGCACAAAACTTTGATCGAGCAACAGACCCGGTCTGAATATCATGAATGCACTCAAAATCCACTAGTGCATTGTCCGTGATTAACCTTATAGGAATGAAAGCGCTCTGCATTGGGGACATGATATCCTGCAGCAAAGGCCGCAGTAGAGCTCTGGTATGCCGTGAATTTGAGCCCACACATGCATTCCACCTTGCGGTATAGCTCCGGTATGCCATGAATTTGAGCCCAAACATGCATTCTACCAAAAATGAATTTCTCCGGATCGCTCATGCCATCTTAATCCTCAATATGCAGCCCCCATCCCTGGAAAGTCCAGAGGCCCTGATGAACGACCTTTTTCCAATCCCCTAGGTAATGCATCTGGAATATGAAGAGATTATCCCTGGCTTCATGTCAGTTCGGATCTCGAGCTAGGTTCCACACAGTCTTCATGTTTTCAAACAGCGCCTCTGCACTAAAGGAATGAGTTGTAAGTACTTACCTAATCGCCAGCCATCTGGCGGCTTTCTGGTATGCCTTTACTTTCTCAACCCCAATCACCACATCATCAAGCTCATCATCGTTCAACTCGAGGTGGCTGAATATGTCATGGATCTCATCTTCTTCTCCCCTGGCAGCACCGGAGGTCTCCGCAATTGCTTTTTCCGCCATGGCCATGGCCCGAACCCAAAACCCTTGATGCTGCAGAAAGGAGTTCCGTGGTAGGGAAACTGAGCGCACAGAACGATCTAGGTGAGGGATTTTAGTTGCAGGAGAGGTTTGTAGGCTAGCTTCAGGCACAAAGGAGGGTTACAACAGTTACCAACTGATATTAGCAAAATGTTATATACCTGCTGTACCCTCATCTTATGCAACAACTAATAATTTGTAGAGGGGTACTTAACTACTTAAGTGCCTCCTAAGCACCTAAAACATTTTCAAAATAAAGTTTGATGATCTGTAAATTGTCCTATTCATGGCACTGGACTGTTAAACCTCCATAACTTCCCCATTCCCAGGTTCTGTGCCATCTATTTTTTATCACCAGATAACTATGATTTAATGGTGGGAACTGGGAATCAATGGTTCATTGTAAAAGTTGCATTAGTGAGACAGGTCATATTTTTGTGGCCACTGGATTGTTATAAAACTCCATAATGCAATCTGTTAAATATGTATACCATTTCCTTCTAAAATTTGTTGACAATTTCATTCCCAGCTTCTGTACCAACTATTCAGTCATCAGATACCCAGGATTTCATAGTTTGGAACTGCTTATCATTGTAAAAGTTGCACTAGTGAGGTCATGGGTATGTAAGGAACTCTACTTCTTTCTTGAACGTATGTACTTAAAACCTTAAACTACGTTAGGGCATTTACACCTGAGACTGGACACTTGGTTGCTCAGAGAAACTTGGTCCCTGTGTCTGTTATGCTCTGCTCCTCTGAATACAGCTAATTTTTATATCTTCCTCTGGATCTTCTGTGCTCATTGTACAATTTAACCACTGCCTGACTTTTGTTGGAATAACACCTGACAATATGGATGGTGCACTACAGCAAACACCAAACAAGGTAGCGACATCTAAGAAGGCTGCATATAGGGCTATCAAGCTTTTCATCTTGGGCATAATTTTACAAGGTTATTCTGCTCCCCTGTTCCTTGCTACATAGACTGATCATATTACCCCATATTTTTTCATTTGTTTGTGTTGCAGTTCAATGTTTATATTTTTTCTTACTTGTAGGAGGATACATTCACGGACGGCACAATTTAACTTATGGTGTCGATCTGGATCATATTCGTTGGCTAGGTGTGTTACAGGTA
This sequence comes from Avena longiglumis, assembly GCA_030063025.1. Taxonomy (NCBI): domain Eukaryota; kingdom Viridiplantae; phylum Streptophyta; class Magnoliopsida; order Poales; family Poaceae; genus Avena; species Avena longiglumis. The sequence goes on from CP125974.1 coordinate 142,537,724, forward strand.
ACGTCTATATTATATTTGTTTCTTTTCAAGTTTGTATTTGTGCGTTTCTATTTACTGACATTTCAACATTTTTTACTTTTTATGATGCTTCTCATAGAGAATAGCTATTGGATACTTTCTAGCAGCAATGTCTGAGATCTGGCTTGTGAACAACATTTTGGTGGATTCGCCAGTATCATACGTGAAAAAATACTTCATGGAGTGGTTAGTCAAGAAGGGTAAAATTTTATTATGAAATCAATCATTTTTGTGATCTTTTAATTCCCGACAGTCAGCATTGAGCATTATGGACGTATATAATCCAGTCCTTGTTTTTACGCTCTAGTTACGTCCTGTGGTTTGGGTAAACTGAGCACCACCTCTACATAATTCTTTGATTTTTTCATGGTCTTGTAATATTTTCAGTGACAAAAAATAACATGTGTAGGTTGTCTGTTTCAGAATGTTGTCTTGCTTTATAAGGCCCTTTATTTGGAATTCTGTTCAAATAAAGGTACTGGAAGACCCTTTATTTGAAAATCTGACCCCTTTCTTCTGTCTGTTGAGCTTCTAGTAGTGGTTAGATAACTCCCTGATGTATACTCATGACATATACATACTCCCTCGCAGAGATTAGTTATGTAGATTATTAATAACTATTTAACACAAAACATTACCCATGCATTAATACTAGTACTTATATCTGTTTATCTTCTGAAGGATCATGGCCATAATGATTTCAGCTCTTTATATTGGCTTAGTATTTGGCCTTTATGTTTCAAATTGGGAATTTAAAGTTCAAACTAGCAATTCAACCTTTTCAAATACAAGCCATGAAGTTGGATTCAAAATGGTAAGATGATAATCCTCAGTTATACCTAACTACCTTGTTGTATGATTTCCAGGCTTTTAGAACCTGCTAATTGTTTATATGCGGCATATGTTTGAATGAATGAGACTACTCAAACTGCTGCAATACAAATTCCCCCAATTTCTACATTTCCCACTAAATATGCCTTTACATGATTGACTTTACTTGTAACTAAATTTAGAAAGATGTATGGCGTGGGTGTTCGTCCATTTCTACGGGCTTGTACATGAATCTTCCTTTTCTATCAATGCATCGAAACACAAGGCTTTTGCGTTTTCGCGAAAAAAAACTAAATTTAGAAAGATGTTGATACAATTTTAAGATTCAGATCACACCGTCCATCATCTTGTCCACATTGTTTTGTTCTTGGGTTCTCCATGGAATTGTACAGCAGGCCAGAACCTAGGGTATGCCATTAATACTTCCTGCAAGTAGGCCCGTAAAACTTAAACTGTCAGAAACTCAAACAAAATTTGAATCAAAAAAGGGTTTATGGTCAATGGGGAACCAGGAATTCAAATTTGATTCCTGTTCTCCCAGATTATAAAATGTCAACTGGCTTTGTAAGCCCCACTCCTACCAGCATTTCTGGGAACTACCGGTTACTGGTGGGATTTGAAACCCTGCCAGAGACAGGTGTTTACAATTTCACCCCTTGTTGGTGCCTCTAAAGTTCCTTTTATTACTGTTGAACGATTAATCATCATATCTATTTTGCGTTAAAAAATCATCATATCTATTTTGTTCACTTATTTTTTGTTAACTTGCAGATCCACTGTGGAGTTAGAGGTAGTCTTGGACCCCCTTGCAATGCAGTTGGCTTTGTAGATCGACTTTTGCTCGGTGAAAACCACCTGTACAAGAACCCCATCTACAAAAGGACTAAGGTTATTACTGAAGACATAGACTGCTTTGTTTTATTCTTCATGACTTCAGTACCAAATAGTAAGGCAACTTCTCTATAGGATAGAAATTCTTTTAAATATCCAAATGGTCAAATTTTCTTGTTTCATTCACCCATAGGAATGCAGTGTTAACTCCCCTGATTATGGACCACTTCCTCCAAATGCCCCAGACTGGTGCCTGGCTCCATTTGATCCTGAGGGTTTATTAAGGTACTAGTTATATATATACATACCCTTTGTTATCAATTTAACGCCAATTGAATACTCCCTCTGTTCCATAGTATAAACCTTTTTAGTAAGCTGTTTGAGCTTGATAAAAAGGCTTATATTGTGGAACGGACGTAGTATGTGTTTATTGTTCCACACAGGTTAACCAAATATGATTATTGACATCTCTTGTAGAAATTAGAACATAGCCCCCTGATCCACTTTCCCTTTTGGTTTTACAGTACGTTAATGGCTGCAGTGAGTTGCTTTGTTGGGTTGCATTTCGGGCATGTTTTAATTCATTGCAAGGTACACTGCAAGAAATGCATTATGTTTTTGAACCATATGACTGTCTGTTGGAACCAAACGTATCCTAACTTTCCTCATGTTACTTTTATCTGCAGAGTCATTCACAGCGAATGATGTCATGGCTGCTGGCTTCGACGGTGTTAACGGTTTCAGCTTTCTTGCTACAGTTATTAGGTAACACCCTAACACTGCATTCTGCAAGACCGTGACATGCAGTAGTTAATGATTTGAATTAGACCTTCCCTTTCTGGGATGACAGCCTGTTGGTTTTCTAGGTATGCCTTTCAGCAAGCCTCTCTATACAGTGAGCTACATGCTGCTGACTGGTGGAGTGTCCGGATTCCTCCTGTTGCTGCTGTACTACATAGTAAGTTCAGTATTCCTTGGTTCTGACTGTTGTTCGTAACATTGCCAATTGGTATTATCGATCAGTTCCGTGTTCCGGAACCACAAAAAGAATAGTACTACATCCATCCTGATATCACCTTTTTTTGTGTAACACTTCACTGCCCTTGTGTATGTTTGTACAAATGTCTACGCATCCCAATCTAACACACTGGATCATTGTTAAGGCAATTTCTGATGTTGCTGTCTGAGAGCCTGTTATGTCGTGCAGGTTGATGTTATGCATATCAAGAAGCCATTAATTCTGTTCCAGTGGATGGGCATGAACGCTCTTATAGTCTATGTCCTGGCAGCCTGCGAGCTGTTCCCTACGCTCCTTCAGGGTTTCTACTGGCGGTCGCCTGAGAACAACCTGGTATGTGTTTTCTGCATCAGCGTGTCCTGCCATGTTTGTTGTAGATTATGTGATCATATAACAGTTTAGTGTGCGCACCAAATATCTTGCTGGTCATGCGTTTTATCGGTTTGGAAAAGTTCACCAAAGTTTGTTGCACCAGACTGAAATACCCGATTTCGTCAAACTGCATTTCAGGTGGATGCGACGGAGTCTCTGCTCCAGTTCATCCTCCATTCGAAACGTTGGGGCACGCTGGCGTTCGTCTTCGTGGAGATAATCTTTTGGTGTTTGGCCGCCTGCTTCCTCCACATGAAGGGCATATACCTGAAACTGTAAACTAGAAACATGTACGCCCCGGTCTGCGTCTCGGAATGGCTCCCCCTTTGACTAAGTTCGTCAATATCTGCTGTGCATTATTCTTTTTTTTTGAACAAGTGCTGTGCATTATTCTTCAAATCGATTTGCTTGGACATGGTCCGTCGTACCGGAAATGTACATATGAAGTTGTCGATGATGGGCCGTTTGGTTGGTTGCTCTACAGTTTGCCTTGTCGGTTGACCAAATCATGAACGAAACAGGAGGCGGGAAAGATTCAAAACTTGTAAGAAGCTGACCGTTGGATTTTTTTACTCGATGGTAGATGTCAGCACCGTTTGATTTTCTAATTGACGGTGGTCGGTAGATGTCAACTGAACCGTTGGCACGTGGAAACTGCTGAACACGTTCGCTCAGTACCAAGTCCAAAAATATTAGGAAGGTGCCCTCTCTTAACTACACTTGATTGGTAAAGAAAAGATCACACGACGTGCGAGGGCGAGAGCTGACTTGCGAAAGGAAAAGGTGGCCCGTTTCATCAACGGGAGATATTGTCAACAATCGTTTGGGAGTTCTACTGGATTCGCATATTCTTTCTCTCGAGGAACTGTTCCGAGTGGGAAAGTACAAGTCAATAGCCTCGGCCAATTCGCCAACTCACCCTGGTACCTATCCTATTGCTTAAGATCTACCAAAGACCTACTCAGCCAATTCGCCAACTCACCCTGGTAGCCAATTCGCCAATTCTTTTGGAAGACAGACTTAACACAAAAAACGGAGAAAAACTTTCCATGTGAAAATTAGCGGTTGTGTCTTATGCTAACAATAGAGTGTCATTCATCACAACTTGGAAAGTTGCTGGGCCCATTAAACTTTTTTTTGACAATCAATACCATGATAATATACTATGCTTTAAGCGTGGTGACATGCAAGAGCAAAGAGGCCATGTGCCCATGGACGTGTGACTGCCAATCAGGCCCACCCTTTTATTGGTCCTTTTTTTTTCTAGTTTTCACTTGTCCGTATGGCCTACAGATAACAGATGGTCCTGATAAATTTTGACCAGCGAGCCAGTCGCTGGTGGAGCACGATTTTCTTTTAAAAGCTCCGAAACACATAGAAATTGATTATATGTCCTGATTAATTTTGACCAGCGAGCTAATTGGTGGTGGGTTTATCTTGAGCACGTGATTTAAAAAAAACTTAAAACACGAGAAATTGTTTATATTCATCGGTTAACCTGTAAATTTTAATTAAATGTAATTACATGGGTAACTGGTGTTTTATTCCTTGGTCAGCTGTCGAGACTGTCCTCCATGAGAAATAAGGTGTGAAAAGGCTGGTTGCAAATAGTAAATATATAAATATATACGCATTGTGACCAGATATGTCGCAAATTAAACCGTCCACGAGTGTGCCACAATAGACACATTGTGCAACAACGTCGTCCAGGCGGCGCGGCGAAGCGCGCCTATTGTCTAGTATTTATAATAGTGAATAGTACAAGATAGAGATACATGAACCGTCTCTAATGATTATAAAATATAGTCTAAAAGAAAAGTAAAACTCGAAGGTCTTCAAAATCTTCTTCTTTCATGACATAATCTTGCACCTGTCTGAAAGCAGCCCAATTAACAAGACATAGATATTAAACCATATACCTGCAAATGAGATCCACTTCCGATGGGAGTGAATTTCCATAGTTCCCCTGTCAGAAAACCAGTCCATCCCAATTATTCCATTGTAATGTTGTAGTGGTAGAATTTTCAAATTGGACTCAAATTGGTAGCCCCAGCAGACCAAGTACATTTAGGAATAACACGTGTGCACAAGAGATGCCCTCCCCCTGCTATTCTCACTTTCTGCCTTTGCTCCAATAGTTATTTTCCACTAGGCTAATGAGATAATTTCTCACTGACAAAAGAGTGTGAGCCACCAGAATCTAAGAGAAACACCACTGAATGCCCGGCAATTTGGCAAGACAGACGAATAGCAGCTGTTACCTTGATAGAATTATGAGTTTCAGCGGATAAAGCCATAAGTTCCTCATCGCTCTCTTCTGATTCAGCAGCTTCAGTATCATAGAATTCCCAAAGTTCATGAACCACATGTGATTGCACAGTGGTACTGTACCTTTTGCTCTCCTGCAAGCCTTGAAGGTTGCCATCTTGTCTATAGCAGGAGCAGTTTTTGTTGCATTATTTGGACTGTGTCAGGGTTCAGTATACTTTGGGGAAGCTTGTGTGGATGGCCAGAAATCCAGGATGAAAAAAAAGAATGTGGTTACACACCTGTCTGATGTTCCTCTTCACCGTCCTCCACTTCTTCCTGCACAAGGGCATTATTGCTCCCATAGGTGCTCCCATAGTCCCATGGTATCCGACCCTGCTTGCCTTTTGCATTTCCCTTGCTCACATTATTACCCTTTTTTGAAGATGTCCATGAAGAAAGACATTTTCAACGTCCATTTGATGAATGGGCCACGAGTGAGATGTGACAATGTTGAGGACTAGACGTATGGTTGCGGACTTCATCACATGACTAAATGTATTGACCATATGTTGCTGTGTAAATCCACGGACTACCTAACGCCCCTTGAACGCCCCTTGTACCGTGCAAGGAGAAACGCACCGGCATTTTGGCGATTGACTATATCTTATGACTGCGAGACATAGCGAGATTGACGTATGTGAGAGTATACAAAAAGACCATAAACCATCCCGAGTTTGAAGCATATTTGTCGTTTTTTCTTTGACAGTGAGGACTCAAAGAAAGACAAATGGTCAGGATGTTAGGTGTAGCATCCCAGTTGTCTAACACCTGTAATGCTACTTGATCTAATAATAAAATGGCCACTTCCTACAAATAATTGTTGCATCATCTTCATATCATGCTCATGTCATCATGCCACTTGCATTTGAGCATCATATAAAACCCCTTCTTGTTTGGTTCTTATCTCATGTGCATTATTAATTGTATTTGCCTCTTGATATTGTATTTGGTTCTTGATATATTGTTAATGCCCAAGTTGAGTTGGGGGCATATCTCTTATTGACTCCACCACCTTTTCTTCACCACCTTATAAATCCACCATCCAACTATTATGAGCTTGGCATTTTAATTGAGTTTACCTCTAGCTCATGTGGGTTGGGTGGATCTCTCCACTTCTTTTGCTTGCCCTTACTCCAACTTTGGGAGGATGCAAATAAACAAATGCCATGGAAGTTATTTTGTTTTCACAAGAGTAAACAAGGCATTAAATATTTTGCATGGGCCATGCAACCATCACCCTTGTTTTCTTTTCTTCCTTTTGCTTGTTCTTGTGGACCTTTTTTTTTATCTTGCTTGGTCTTGTTTAATGCATGTAAGCACCATGATCTCACCCCATCCACCCCCAGCTCTCTCTCTTTCTCTCTTCCCACAAACCCTAAGACCAACCCTAGCTAAACCCTACCCGAGCCTAGCTCCACCCTCCTTCTCTCTCTAGCCGAGCCACCCTCCTCTCTCTCTGCCAGACAAGGCCCACCCGAGCCTCCCTTCTCCTCCCTGCCCTACTGGCGCCCAGCCCGTGCCTAGCTACCCCGCCGACCCATGCACGTGAGGAGGGTGCAAAGTGCAAAAGCCACCTTCCCTCCCCACGCAAGCCTCCCTTCCCCTCGTTCTTATCCACCCTCCGTCTCGCCTCGCCACCACTCCCTATCCACCCCAGAACCCCTCCTCCTCCTTTCCTCCTTCCCCAAGCAAGGCCATGGCCCCATGTCCTCTAAGCCCTAGCTCGCCAGTCAAGGAGAGCGGAGGAGCCGTGCTAGAGGGTACCCAAAGGCGTCCAGTGTTCCTCTCGATCCTCGTGATCACTGAACCGAGATCGCCTCGAGTTCGCCGAGCCGCCCAACGCCGTGCACCGCCAGCCGAGCTCAAGGCCCACAAGCCTGGCCACAGATCTCCCATCAGAAGCGTCGCGTTCACGCCGGCGAGCTCCCGTGAGCAACCACACCCCGACATGCCCTTCCCTAGTGCACTGCGTCACCGCCATTGCCGAAAGCACCTTCAAGACGCGGGCCGCCGCACAAGCAGACAGACGATACTGCAGCGGCAGATAGATCCGACGCTGTTCAACGCCCCGCCTCAGATGGCGGCGACGCCACCGTAGGGAATCAGAGTCGTGTCGCCCTCTCCACTTTTGGTTTTTGAAGCACTCCGTTTCCCCCAGTGGTTTGCTCGCCAACGATGACCAAACGCCGGCAGATCGCCGATGCTGCAGAAGGCGCGCCTTGCCCGACAGCCTGCGTTTTATGCGTTTAAGTCCTGTAGTTTCTCCCGCTAAACCCGCCGCCCCCAGAGTCCCCACCAACACGTGACGTTTTTATAAAAAGGCTTCCCTCTTTTCTCAAAACCAACCCGCGGTCCCATGCCCCCACTGTTCCTCGGCCGCTCGCCTGCCTCGTGGACCACAGTGGCCTGTGACCCCACCTCTGTGGCCGGGTTATCTCAAGGATGTAAGCTCCTCACAGCGTGGCCCAGACAGCCCTGCGACCCCACCTGTCTGCGACTAGGTCTAGGTTTGTCTGAGTATTAAAATGTTTTCTGTTTCTGTTTTAATTTAAATCTATTCCAAATTAGTTCAAATTCAAAATTAAATCTGATTTTAAATAACTTTTAAATTACAAATCCAAATAATACAAATAATATATGTTTTTGAATCAGAAAAATGTGAGGATTTCAAATATGCTATTCAAATTACCTTTTGCACATTTAAAATTCCAAGTTGAGTAAAATTACAACAAATGCCACTGGAACTTAATAAATTAATAACTTTTGATTTAGAACTCCGAATTTAGCAAATGATATGTCTAAAATGATCAGCTCGACGAGACCTTTCTGTTTATGCTATCCATGACTTCAATTGCAGCATGCATCATATAAGTATATAGTAAACAGCAACTAATAAGACAATAAAATGTGGCCAAACCTTAATAAAATGACTTATTCTTGCATACCAATCTCACCCTTGCCATGCTACTTTATTGCCATGCAAATTGTGCATCATTCATCATGGCATGATTGTTTGCTTGTCGTATTTTATTCATATGCTTGCGCTCTTTATTTATGTTGGCCTTGTTTGTTTGGTTCTTCTCCGAATAGACACTGAGCAGGGGATATATCAAGAGAACCAGGAGCACTACCCAGATCCGTCTCTCGCTTCAACTGAGTTGCCAGGCAAGCACTACCACATGCTTGCATACATACAGTACCTATTGCCTCTATCTTATTCTTGCATCATTGAGTCGCGATTGCATTAAATTGAATCCCAAGTATTGCATAGCCTTTACTTTCAAACCCCACCAAGCTTGTTCCTCCATCCCATGAGCCATTACTACATGAGTTGTTTGAGCCATGCGATTCGTGAGAAGATGTGTAGGGTATGTGAGAGTCTGATGGATAACGAGGTACCTAAACAACTTAACCTGAGTAGTAATGGGATAACTAATGAAAGTGGCACCGGTGAGCAACATCTGCTATTTGGTTTTTCCTGCTCACTTGTGTCCCGTAAGACCCCGAGTACTTGATTCCTGTTCCAAGATTATTCGCTATCCACATCCGGGAGGCTTATGGGACCCCGAGCCGTAGCTTGATTCATCTTATTTCTTGGGGCCACAAACTAGTTTGAGGTTTTGTTTACTATCCTGCACTTATGCCATGCTTTATTATCAGTATTTACGATTGCGAGGAGCACACTGCATCGCTTAGGATCGGGACACGCTGTGTCGACAAGCCCAGCTTTTGGGTTCCCGCTCCACACCGTCCACCCAAACCTCGGGTCCGTCTCAAGTCACTAGCTTCGCTATGGTGTACTCAAGGGTGGCCTGAAATATTTCTGAATCCTGTGATTGCTTTGTCGTGAAGGCCTCGTTGGATTTTGATTTGGTTTTTCCGAGGTTGATCGAGTGTGTGTTGCTATTTGTGCACCCCTGCAGGGTAAAACTTTCTGAAAGCCGTGTCCGCGGTTATGGACGACTTGGAGCACAGTTTCTCGATCATAGACAAGCATAATTAAAGTACCGCTTTAATCTGACTAAGTAATTGACTAGTAAATAGTGCAATACTCATGGAATGGTTAATAAAATTGCCAACGGATGGGGGGGTTGTTCGTCCGCTTCCTCGTTGGTAAGCGAGGAGGAGGATGGATCTGACGAAATTACTGTCATAATTGTTATCATTAATTCACGGACATCCGTCTATCATTGGTTAGGCGGATGGTTAGCGAGTATCTATAGAACTGCTAGGGTTTATCTTTTGCTGCAATTGCGTCACCCCAGGTTGTGTCCCCTTTAGAGGCATTAAGACTTGCTGAGTGCCCTTAGGGTCTCACACGATAAATTATTGGTTCAGATGAACAGGTACACTCGCAGATTTAATCGGGTGGAAGAGGCCGATGATGTGGGCAACGATCGCTCGTGTAGAGATTCCGGAACGGGATCCGTGAGATCTGTGGGCGGGATGTGCTTATTTCTATGGCATCTTATGCCGATTTGCTTCTTATCCGTACTCGGACTTTGTTTTGCCGCTTCCGCTTGATACTCTGATGTGTGATGTATGAGGAATTATCCTAAAATATTATATCTATCTAGGTCATTTGAATCTTGTCGTATGGCGTTGCTATATTTCCTTTCTTTCTAGATGGTATGGCTCTGATGTACTCTTGTATGGTGGCTTGCATACATACTCATTTGTGTATGTAGTTGATCCCTTCGCCTGCCGATTACGCCGCCGTCTGACAGTCCCGATGAGTTGGAAGTGGTTGGGACGGCCGAAAGGTCTACCCGTGAGTGGCTTTTGGGGCCCCACCGTACTATTTCAACCACTACCGCTCATCCAGGCTTGTATCTAGGAGCGTAATTCACCGAGGTAGTTACAATTGGTATCAGAGCCATCCCGACCTTCAGGGTCTCAGCCAAACGGTCTTTGTCAGTCTAGAAAATATTTTGGTAGTTATGTATACTAGGGAAAAACAAAACGCGAGAGTAGGACTGCTTCCACTTTTCTTCTTACCCACCCACTCACCCTTTTCTGGTAAGGAAGTGCAACGTTTTCAATCCTCTTCTCAAAATTCAAACTAGGATTCACGTGTTCTGGGTTTCCGTAGTACCATAGGTTGTGTGTGTGTGTGTGTGTAATCCCTTGTCTATCTGTTGCATCCAAGTTGTTATCTAATCAGCCTTTGGTTATCAACTGTTGGTATATTCCATACCGACAGGCTTTTGCAAACCGACGCAATCTGTCTTACTCTTTGTATCCGACGTTATCTTGTTTGGGATGTTCGTTCCGTAGTTACTAATCTTTAGGTTCAACGTGAGAAGAAGGGGTTAGGATATGTGTTCCACTTGTTCATGTGCGGAGTAATGATTTGAGTGCGGGATGGAGTCGCGACCATACCACTACTCTTATCATTCGCTTTTGTATATTGAATCGGTAGAGTCACTAATCTTGATTCGTTAAGTAATTTTATGATCTATTGGTATTTTAATGCCGAAATTTGTGGAAAATTTTCTTTGATATATTTGTGTACCACACTCCTTTTCAAATGCGATATGCTTAATATCTTCTAGGTGCTTTGAACTTTGTTGATATTTTAATATCATCTCAAGAAATTGTATCCTTTAATCTTGGTTAATTCCATCTTGGTACTATTTTGGATTATTATTATTCTCCATTATAATCGACTTGAGTTTTATATCAATCACAGGATGGCTCCACCACGCTGCATCGATGAGGACATACCACCACGGGCGGGCTCACACGACAAACATCGCCAATGCTTTGGCAGCAATGCAGTAGAACCAGCAGCGCTGTGAGGAAAGTGTCAGGAGGAACGAGTTTGCTCCACTACCTCCACCTCCCAAGCGAGGAGACATCAAGAGATTCCTGAAATTCAAACCTCGCTAGTTTGATGTTTCTGATCGACCACTGGACGCGGATGATTGGTTGTGAGAGATGTCAAGGTTGCTCGAGACTGCTGATGTTCCTGAGCAGGAGTGGGTCAAGTGTGCTACTCACCTTCTGAAGGGAGATGCAGCTCTCTGGTGGGAGAATTACTTGAAGGCAAGTTGCACGGGTTTTCAGCCTACTTGGGAAAGGTTCACTGCAGCTTTCAAATAGCAGTTTCTCTCAGAGATTGTAATGGAAAGGATGAAGGAAGCTTTTCTCAACCTTAAGCAAGGAAATGATATCGTCAACACCTACATCAGGAACTTCATGAATCTTTCTCGTTATGGTGGCGATGAGGTATCTGATGACAAGAAGAAGCAAAAGAGGTTCAGGCAAGGGCTCAATGCATCGATCAAGTATGCAATCACACATGCAAGGCCGGCATCTTTCCTGGAACTACAGCACACAGCCCTGCAAGAGGAAGCAAGCAGGCAAGTGTTTGAGGAGTCCAAGAAACACAACCGGGATGCATCAAGCTCTTCAGTTATGGGAGCTCCTTCTAAGCGGCGTGTCTGGGTTCCTAACACCCCACCGTCGCTCCCGGCTCCACCAAGACCTGCAAGTTATGCGTCAAGGCCACTAAACTCCATCACTGCTGCTCCCAGGGGCTACAACCACCACTACCCAGCGCTGGCGGAGTCCCCCAGCTACGTTGCTCCACGCCCACCGGTGCTCGCTTCACGTGTGGAGATCCGGACATCTCAACTGGGCCCGCTGAAGAACAAAGCTCTTCCTCCACCCCCGCCAAGATCTGCAGCAAGCTCTCCTATGGTTCGTGCACCACCACCTCGGGCTCTCAACATCAACACCAAGCCCGGGTCTGCGGTTGTTCGTGCCAACTGTGTCAACGCCACTCAAGCTGAGCATGCACCTGGAGTTGTGATGGGTATGCTTCCAGTTAACTCAGTCCCTGCACGAGTTTTGTTTGATTCTGGTGCCTCGCATTCTTTTGTTTCGCATAAGTTTGCACAAGAGCATGACCTGGATAGGGTTCCTTTATCACGTCGTCTGGTGGTGCTATATCCTGGTTCAAACATGAGGGCTGTTCATATCAGCCATGGCAATCAAATTGAGATTGGTGGCTCTTTGTTCTCGGCTTCATTAATTGTTCTGGGCAATTCTGACATTGATGTCATCTTGGGCATGGATTGGTTAACAGCAAATGCAGCTGTGATTGATTGTCCGAGCTCGGTTTCTCCAAGATTCTCAAGGCCATATAGTCTTTTCTCCAAGTCGACTCTCGTCCAAATTTTCTCTTTGGCGGCTCAATGATGATGCTATGGAAGCTATTCGAGTGTACCGTGGTCCGTGAGTTCCCGGATGTCTTTCCCAAGAGTTGCCGGTATGCCTCGGATCGTGAGGTTGAGTTTGTAATTGAGCTTGAACCTGAACGGCTCCGATCTCCAAGCGGCCTTATAAAATGGGTCCTTCGAGTTGGTGAACTCAAACGACAACTTGATGAACAAGAGAAGTTGGGTTTCATTCAACAAGATTCTTCTTGGGGTAGCCCAACAATCTTTGTGAAGAAGCATGACAGAACCGATAGACTTTGTGTTGACTACCGGGCTCTCAATGCTAAAACCATCAAGAACAAATATCCCCTCCCGCGGATTAATGATCTTTTCGATCAGCTAGCTGGATCTGTGGTGTTCTCTAAGCTGGACTTGAGAAGTGGTTATCACCAAATCAAGATTCGCAAGGAAGATGTGCCCAAAACAGCTTTCACCACCCGCTATGGCCTGTATGAGTACACGGTCATGTCTTTCGGTCTCACCAACGCACCTGCTACCTTCTCGAGGCTGATGAACTCAGTTTTCATGGAGTACCTTGATAAGTTCGTTGTGGTCTATCTGGATGACATCCTGGTCTATTCCAAGTCCAAGGAATAGCATGAAGAACACCTGCGGTGTGTCCTAAACAAGCTTCGTGAGAACTGCTTGTATGCAAAGTTATCAAAGTGTGAGTTTTGGCTGCCTGAAGTAACCTATCTTGGTCATGTCATCTCTGCCAAGGGCATTGCAGTCAACCCGGAAACTGTGAAGACAATTGTTGAATGGCTTCCTCCTGTTAATGTCAAAGAAGTGCGGAGTTTCCTCGGTTTGGCGAGTTATTGCCGTCGCTTCGTTCAGAACTTTTCGAAGATAGCGAAGCCTCTTACCGATCTCCTCAAGAAAGGCAAGAAATACCTGTGGACTCCTGCATGTCAAGCAAGTTTTGAGACACTCAAAGAGAAGCTCACTTCCACACCAGTCTTGGTTCCTCCGGATACATCTAAGCCTTTCCAGATATTCTGTGACGCCTCTTTGCAAGGATTGGGTGCGGTCCTTATGCAAGAGAAGCAAGTGGTTGCTTATGCCTCGCGACGGTTGAAGGCGCATGAGATCAACTATCCCACACATGACCTCGAGCTCAGCAGCTTGTCTTTGCTTTGAAGCTATGGAGGCACTCCTTGCTTGGTACCCGTTGTGAGATCTTTTCTGACCACAAGAGTTTGAAGTATATCTTCACTCAGCCTGATCTCAACCTTCGGCAGAGGAGATGGATTAAAGCAATCAATGACTTTGATTTGACCATCAACTACACACGCAAAGCTAATGTCATGGCCGATGCTCTTAGTCAGAAAGCTTATGTCAACAACCTCATGATGGAAGAGCAAAGAACCTCTCTTGTGCGAGGAATTCCGTCGACCAACCTTGAAGTTGTGGAACAAGGGCATCTCCCGAACCTTCCGCTACTCCTCTCTTGGAAGAAAAGATTCGCTCTCGTCAGCTTGGTGATCCGCACACCAAAAAGATCATCTCTAAACTTGAGCTTCCGAAGTATGAGTCCTTCCACGTTGATGATCAAGGCACGCTTTTCTTTGAACACCGGATGTTTGTACCAAACTACCCGGGTTTGAGAGAGCAAGTTCTCAAGGAGGCGCATGATTCGGTTCTTTCTATCCATCCTGGCAGCACAAAGATGTACATGGACTTGAAAACACAGTATTGGTGGCCTGGTTTGAAACGGTATTGTGCCAAGTATGTCTCAGAATGTGATGTCTGCCGCAGAGTGAAAGCTGTCCATCAGAAACCATTCGGTCTTCTACAACCATTGAAACCTCCGGAATGGAAATGGGAGAAAGTAGAGATGGACTTCATCACTGGCTTTCCAAGATCGCAGAAGGGCAACAATGCAATTTTTGTTGTCATCGACAGGCTTTCTAAAGTGGCTCATTTCTTCCCCATCAAGGAAACAATTTCTGGAATTCAGTTGGCTGAGCTCTATATCAACAGAATTGTCTCTCTGTATGGGGTTCCGCTTGAGATCAGTTCAGACCGTGGAAGCATCTTCACGTCCAAGTTCTGGGAGAGTTTCCAAAATGCTTTGGGAACAAAGTTGAACTTCAGCACTGCTTACCACCCTCAGTCGCAAGGACAAGTCGAAAGGATCACAGATTCGGAGGATATGCTTCGTTAAGCGTCATCTCTTTTGGCATGAAGTGGGAGGAATGTCTTCCTTATGCGGAATTCTCCTACAACAATGCCTTCCGTAAGAGTCTCAAGATGGCGCCATTTGAGGCTCTCTATGGTCGCAAGTGCGTAACTCCGATTGGTTGGTCAGTGCGGGAGAAAGAATCTGGTTTGGCCCGACATTGTAACTCAAGCGGAGGAGAAGGTGCATATCATTCTTGAGAACGAAGATTGCTCAAAGTCGGAAGAGCAATTATGACACAAAGCACACGGATATGGTGTATGCCTGGTGATCTCTACCTTCGTGTCACTCCCATGAGAGGCACACACCGCCTGTATCAAAGGAAAGTTGGCTCCTAGATACATCGGTCCTTTCAAGATTCGTGGTAGAAGAGGAGAAGTTGCTTATGCCCTTGAGCTCCCGGAAAAACTCAAAGTCCATGATGTTTTCCACATCTCTCAGCTCAAGAAGTGCTTCAAAGATCCCGGCAGGACCGTGGATCATGAGCTAATCGATCTCCAAGAAGACCTGTCTTATCAAGAACACCACACCAAAATCCTTGAGACCGCAGAAAGAAGGACTCGCAACAAGTCCATCAAGTTCTGCAAGGTGGTCACACCATTCTGTCGATGAAGCCACTTGGGAACGTGAAGATGAACTCCGTGCCAACTATCCTACCCTCTTTGTGTCTTCTTCTTCTTCCTAGAATCTCGGGGCGAGATTCCTGTTTAGTGGGGGAGAGTTGTAGCATCCCAGTTGTCTAACACCTGTAATGCTACTTGATCTAATAATAAAATGGCCACTTCCTACAAATAATTGTTGCATCATCTTCATATCATGCTCATGTCATCATGCCACTTGCATTTGAGCATCATATAAAACCCCTTCTTGTTTGGTTCTTATCTCATGTGCATTATTAATTGTATTTGCCTCTTGATATTGTATTTGGTTCTTGATATATTGTTAATACCCAAGTTGAGTTGGGGGCATATCTCTTATTGACTCCACCACCTTTTCTTCACCACCTTATAAATCCACCATCCAACTATTATGAGCTTGGCATTTTAATTGAGTTTACCTCTAGCTCATGTGGGTTGGGTGGATCTCTCTCCACTTCTTTTGCTTGCCCTTACTCCAACTTTGGGAGGATGCAAATAAACAAATGCCATGGAAGTTATTTTGTTTTCACAAGAGTAAACAAGGCATTAAATATTTTGCATGGGCCATGCAACCATCACCCTTGTTTTCTTTTCTTCCTTTTGCTTGTTCTTGTGGACCTTTTTTTTTATCTTGCTTGGTCTTGTTTAATGCATGTAAGCACCATGATCTCACCCCATCCACCCCAGCTCTCTCTCTTTCTCTCTTCCCACAAACCCTAAGACCAACCCTAGCTAAACCCTACCCGAGCCTAGCTCCACCCCCCTCCTTCTCTCCTCTCTAGCCGAGCCACCCCCTCCTTCTCTCTCTGCCGTACAAGGCCCACCCGAGCCTCCCCTTCTCCTCCCCCTGGCCCTACCTGGCTGCCCAGCCCGTGCCTAGCTACCCCTGGCCGACCCATGCACGTGAGGGAGGGTGCAAAAAGTGGCCGAAGCCACCTTCCCCTCCCCCACGCAAGCCTCCCTTCCCTCCCTCTCGTTCTTATCCACCCCTCCGTCTCTGCCTCGCCAGCTACTCCCTATCCACCCCAGGAACCCCTCCTCCCTCCTTTCCTCCTTCCCCAAGCAAGGCCATGGCCCCCATGTCCCTCTAAGCCCTAGCTCGGCCAGGTCAGAAGGAGAGCGGGAGGAGCCGTGCTAGGGGGTGCCCAAGGCGTCCAGGTGTTCCCTCTCGATCCTCGCATCATGAACCGAGATCGCCCTGTTCGCGGGCCGCCTAACGCCGCCGTGCACCGCCTCAGCCGAGCTCGGCGTCCACAAGCCGCCAGATCTCCGCCACCGCAGCGCCGACGTTCACGGGCGAAGCTCACAGTGAGCAACCACACCCCGACATGCCCCCTTCCCTAGTGCACCGCGGCGTCACGGCCGAGCACCTTGCGCGACGCCACGGCGCTTCGCCAGACAGACAGACAAGCCCAGCGGCAGCTGCAGAGATAGATCCGACGCTGTTCAACGCCCCGCCTTGGCCAGAGCCCTCCGATGGCGACGCCACCAGGGAATCAGAGCCCGTGTCGCCTCTCCACTTTTGGTTTTGAAGCACTCCTTCACCCGGTGGTTTGCTCGCAACGATGACCAACGCCGGATCGCCGATGCTCGGTAGCGCCGCTGCCGTCGACGACACTGCGTGTTTTGCGTTTAAGTCCTCAGAGTTTCTCGCCTAAACCCGCCCTGTCCCGTAGCCACCAACGCCGGTGGACGTTTTTATAAAAGGCTTCCTCTTTCTCAAAACCAACCCATGGTCCCATGCCCCCACTGCTGGCCTCGCCGCCGCCTGCCTCGTGGACCCCTGTGGCCTGTGAACCCACCTGCCTCGTGGTCAAGGTTATCTCATGATGTAAGCTCCTCAGCGTGTGGCCCAGACAAGCTCACCCCACCTGCGACTAGGTCTAGGTTTGTCTGAGTATTAAAATGTTTTCTGTTTCTGTTTTAATTTAAATCTATTCCAAATTAGTTCAAATTCAAAATTAAATCTGATTTTAAATAACTTTTAAATTACAAATCCAAATAATACAAATAATATATGTTTTTGAATCAGAAAAATGTGAGGATTTCAAATATGCTATTCAAATTACCTTTTGCACATTTAAAATTCCAAGTTGAGTAAAATTACAACAAATGCCACTGGAACTTAATAAATTAATAACTTTTGATTTAGAACTCCGAATTTAGCAAATGATATGTCTAAAATGATCAGCTCGACGAGACCTTTCTGTTTATGCTATCCATGACTTCAATTGCAGCATGCATCATATAAATATATAGTAAACAACAACTAATATGACAATAAAATGTGGCCAAACCTTAATAAAATGACTTATTCTTGCATACCAATCTCACCCTTGCCATGCTACTTTATTGCCATGCAAATTGTGAATCATTCATCATGGCATGATTGTTTGCTTGTCGCATTTTATTCATATGCTTGCGCTCTTTATTTATGTTGGCCTTGTTTGTTTGGTTCTTCTCCGAATAGACACTGAGCAGGGGATATATCAAGAGAACCAGGAGCACTACCCAGATCCGTCTCTCGCTTCAACTGAGTTGCCAGGCAAGCACTACCACATGCTTGCATACATACAGTACCTATTGCCTCTATCTTATTCTTGCATCATTGAGTCGCGATTGCATTAAATTGAATCCCAAGTATTGCATATCCTTTACTTTCAAACCCCACCAAGCTTGTTCCTCCATCCCATGAGCCATTACTACAAGAGTTGTTTGAGCCATGCGAGTCGTAGAACAACATGTGTAGGGTATGTGAGAGTCTGATGGATAACGAGGTACCTAAACAACTTAACCTGAGTAGTAATGGGATAACTAATGAAAGTGGCACCGGTGAGCAACATCTGCTATTTGGTTTTTCCTGCTCACTTGTGTCCCGTAAGACCCCGAGTACTTGATTCCTGTTCCAAGATTATTCGCTATCCACATCCGGAGGCTTATGGGACCCCCGAGCCGAGCCCGATTCATCTTATTTCTTGGGGCCACAAACTAGTTTGAGGTTTTGTTTACTATCCTGTACTTATGCCATGCTTTATTATTATATTTATGATTGTGCGAGGAGCACACTGTACTGTTTAGGATCGGGACACGTTTTCGCGGTGTCGACAAGCCCGCTTTGGGTTCCCGGCCGCTCCTGGCCCACCCAAACCTCGGGTCCGTCTCAAGTCAGCTAGCTTGCTATGGTGTACTCAAGGGTGGCCCCTCAAATATTCTGAATCCTGTGATTGCTTTGTCGTGAAGGCCTCGTTGGGTTTTGTTTTGGTTTTTCCGAGGTTGATCGAGGGTGTGTTGCTATTTGTGCACCCCTGCAGGGTAAAACTTTCTGAAAGCCGTGTCCGCGGTTATGGACGACTTGAGCAGTTTCTCGATCATAGACAATCATAACTAAAGTACCGCTTTAATCTGACTAAGTAATTGACTAGTAAATAGTGCAATACTCATGGAATGGTTAATAAAATTGCCAACGGATGGGGGTTGTTAAACGCTTCCTCGTTGGTAAGTTTAGGAGGAGGATGGATCGGCAATTTTACCGCCATAATTGTTATCATTAATTCACGGACATCCGTCTATCATTGGTTAGGCGGATGGTTAGCGTATCTATAGAACTGCTAGGGTTTATCTTTTGCTGCAATTACGTCACCCAGGTTGTGTCCCTTTAGAGGCATTAAGACTTCCGAGTGCCCTTAGGGTCTCACACGATAAATTATTGGTTCATATGAACAGGTACACTCGCAGGACGGATACTGGGTGGAAGAGGCTGATGATGTGGGCAACGATCGTTCGGTGTAGAGATTCCGGGAACGGGGATCCGTGAGATCTGTGGGCGGGATGTGCTTATTTCTATGGCATCTTATGCCGATTTGCTTCTTATCCGTACTCGGACTTTGTTTTGCCGCTTCCGCTTGATACTCTGATGTGTGATGTATGAGGAATTATCCTAAAATATTATATCTATCTAGGTCATTTGAATCTTGCCGTATGGCGTTGCTATATTTCCTTTCTTTCTAGATGGTATGGCTCTGATGTACTCTTGTATGGTGGCTTGCATACATACTCATTTGTGTATGTAGTTGATCCCTTCGCCTGCCGATTACGCCGCCCGTACAGGTCCCGATGAGTTGGAAGTGGTTGGGACGGCCGAAAGGTCTACCCGTGAGTGGCTTTTGGGGCCCCACCGTACTATTTCAACCACTACCGCTCATCCAGGCTTGTATCTAGGAGCGTAATTCACCGAGGTAGTTACATTAGGTAAGGGTAAACAACACATAGTTTTGTAAACCCTTTTACCCAAGTCTTGATACATATTGATAGAGAACTCGATTTTCTTAGTAGACCAAAATCGTCAGGGTAAAAACGGCATGGCTTGAGAACAAAGTCACGTACAATCAAAAAGAAAAAGGGAAGACGTCAGTGATTCTCTGGCATGTGCCACGACTCACAGCCCAGAGAAGTCATATATTCCGTACACACTAGGTGGATAAATTTCTAGTTCATTATGACTCAGAACCGAGAGAATCATATCACGGAGCAAGCAATCTTTCTACGTTCATTATGATCTTCTGGTTTATTTTTTATCTTGCCATTTTACCGTTGATTTTAGAGAATCTCCAGCAGTATGTCCCAAAGTTTGTCCAGTAGCCGTGCTGGACATGCGCTTTGGGGGCGCCCGATGAGCACGCCGGCATTTTGGGAGGGCCTTCATACACCGATAGAACACGAAGTATCCCAAAATGCAATCATTGTCCTCCTCACCGTCCTCCTCATCATTGATGTGGTTGTGGTAGCGGCACATGGTCCCGTCAAATACCTTGACGATGAGCCCGTTGTCGCCGTTGTATGTGAACGTCAGGAAGTGCCCGACCTATAGGCCATATGCACGGGCGAACTCCTCCTAGCCCTACTCTCGATACATGCTACCTTCACCGTTGAAGTACACCTCCATATCCCGATACTTCATTGGTAGTCTCCCACAACTTCACTTCACGAGGCTCCTGGTCATCCAGCACATCAGCGAGCTTGTCCGGGAGCCTAAGATTATCCAAGAGTCTTGGTATATGGACAAGAAGAACTCAAAACTGGATTTGTCCGATAATAAGGCTGCGGCAAGCAACGCGAGCTGTCCATGACCCCTGCCACTGCTCCAGCCCCTAGTGCCTCTGGCCATGGTAAACGGTGATGTGGCGGGAAGAGTATGGATTAGAAATGGAGCAGTGTGGACGGCGTGCTTTAAAAGCCCGAGCCATTGAATGTCACGACGCGTCGACTGCGTCAGCGCTTCGACTGCCTCGACGCATGCAGGGGCTAAGCGGACGTGGCATTAAAACATACATAGTGGCATTGATTCATAGATACTAGCATCATTACATAAAACAAACTAAAACTATATGGCATTGCCGCCCTATAGTCCTCGACGTCCTTCACCACCTGCCACGACGCTGTTGCCTCGTCCCTCATCCAACGATGCCCCTCGGTAGTCGCGGAATGCCGCTGGAACCATGTGGCAATCATGGTCTCGTGTGTAACACCCCGGACTTTCCGTGCCTGGGCTGTCACTTCTGGTAGCTTACTAGGATCTATAGACTAGTCTCACAGACCAACACTAGCCTTTTCTACGCACTTTGTTCTTACTCTGCTCACCCGGTACCCACTTTCCGTCCGGTCACACATTCTTAAATTGCTTTAAACCAAGCACGCTTAACCTCAGATTTCTTTTTAGACGAGCTTTCAAAAAAAAAGTTATAACTTGTTGATATGTGTATCTATTAATCTTATTAAGCCATATGCCAGGATTTCACATACACCCATACTTGTTGATATGATTTTATGGTGCCCTCAGTTCGCTCCCATTGGATAGGGGCCGACAAGGAAATGACATACAAAGAACTGGGCCGCACGAGGCACAGACACTTGTTGGGGGCTGCCTATACAGATATTTTGCCCAACACCCCACGTTCTGGGCTTCTAACTGTATGGCCAGAGAGCGCGAAGATCGTTTTTATTCTTTTTTGCTTTATAAGAGTATAAATTTTACTTTTTAACTCTTAATTATGTACTTGTGACACTAATTCCCATCTAATGAAAAATCGTTTAGATTACCCTTCTCAAAATCTTTGAACCCTCATCTTTTTGGTGCGTGTTCATTGGCCAAGGTGTGAAGTGATGCCCAGGATTTGAAAATATCAGAATGAGGAGGCGGATAAGAAAAATCTAGACATGATAGTCGATACGCCCTCCGATCTTGCACATATTTCATAGCCCCACATCAACGATAAAATGCTGATCCTATCTAACAAAAACATGCAAAAATACACAACTACATGTAAAAGTGAAATTTACCCCTTTTTTCCCAATAAGAAGGTATTTTTGATACTCCAAAACACTACGGCATCTGAAACATGCCACAGTTTATCAGACTGCTTTAGAAGTGTGCTCACCGGTATTTAGCTCCAAATGCCGGTGTGTGACCGACAACACTAATTTACGCCCATGTCAAGCAGGAACAGCCGCATTCTCTGAAAACTCCAGCAATAGAACTTTGAACACGAAACGTGGCCGGTGTTGTGACGACCTGAAATTTTCAACCCAGAAGGCAGAGGTATCAAGTGACATATGATACCAGTCAAACTGATCAATGGCCGTGAAGAGATAATATAGAGTCGGTTTCTGTGGATAAGGGCGACCGGGAATTGTCAATTCCACGACCTGAAATCATCAATACGGAAGTTCGAGCACGCCACTGAATATGTCCAAAACTCACCGGTCCAAAGCTACAATTTCAAGGTGAACACGTGTGCGTTAAACAAAGGAGAAAAATCTGACGGACGAACGTTCCGGACTTCCCTTCATCTCCGCGTGCGTTCGATGGCCCGTGACAAAGTGACATCAAAGACCAGCTTCATTTCTTATTATTTGGCCCCCTTTTTTTGCCAAATTCTATAGTTCTATTAAAAATCATTAATATCAGTATAAAAAGACCTAAAAAAATAAAAATTACAAATAGGTCCCCCGAAATTGTCTTTGCCTCCTGAACTACAGTGCTCCCTTCGGTTTTTTTTCTTTTTCAAAAACCATATTTATAACTTTAAAAAATCTATTCCTTCCGGTTTATATTAATGGCATCAAGTTTATCTAAATACGAATGCATCTGGTCTAAATACTTACTAATCTAGATAAAGTTGAGACCATTAATATGGACCAGAGGGAGTAAAATGAATTCTGGACATAATCAATGTTGTATGAATAATCAGGAAAAAATCCCAATCCAAAATTCTTTGTATTTTGGCCTACACAAAAATGACAAATATGATAAATTTGGGGATTTGAAAACATATTTCCACATATCTACATGTTTGTTATTTTGTATAGTTCAAAATACAAAGTATTTGTAATTGATATTTTGCATGTTTGAGGCATAAATCATGGGCTACATCCCGGATTTTTCAAGAATTTTCTGAAACTAAAAATTATGAGTTTTGATTTTTTAAAAACTAGGATCACTAGTGCTCATGTGTACAAAATCTTCACTCGCATTTGGCCAGCAGTTGAGCATTGTGTAGTTACTTACTAGCCATTCCAATGGATAAGGCTTATAAATTTGATGAAAAAAATAAATTTAACAAAGTTTGACTATTTTTTAGAAAGGTTGATATCTACAATATAAAATAAATATATTATAAATTTATATTTTACGGTAAATATATTGATATTGATTTGGTATTATAGTTGTTATTATTTTTATCCAAAATATCTGTTGTTGACTCACTAAATTTGTAATCCTTTATTTATTGAAACGTTGAGAGTGGTACTACCATAGCAACGGTGTAGTAACACAACATGTGCGCAATAACACTTCACTAACAAGGCACCTATGTAATCCGACTGTTAAACAACAGTTACCACCAGAGAACTAGAACTTGAGTAATGACCACCGTACTAGCTAGTGATGTGATTACACTATTTTCAGTTTACAATTATCACTTTGTCATTGAAACAATTACACAGTTGTCTAGAATATTAATATCATCAATGCATCTATATGTTGCTACTCCATGTTTGAACTATAATTATGAAGTTATTTGACATGATTGGCTCTCCATGGGACATAGTCATTCTAAAAAGTGATGAGAAGAATCATGATTGAAATGTATTTGAGTGGGCTCTTGTTAGAAAGATATCATCCAAGGGATTCAACCTTTCAAACGGATCGTGGTTCAAAGGACTTGTTTAATGTGCTTGGAACTATAACATAGGTTCAATTAGCACACTCCTAGTCCAAAGGCAAGTAATTAGAGTCGACCGTTGGACTCAGTGTTGCTGAAAAGAAACAACAACAAAAGATTTGCTACTTAGATGATTATGAATTGAAAACTTCTAAATGAAAACTTGTAATAACCTGGTACAAAAGTAAATCTCTATGAATAATTTTGGAAGCTAACAAACTACTAGGACTTAACAACAAATGTGTTCATTTTCCTTCGTTCCCTTACAATCCAAGCTATTGGAATTACTTGTGCTACTTGGAGTACACCTCTATCCTCATAACAGATATTCTCTTACGAACTGACATTGCTACTAGATAAGGGTAATGGTAGGAATTAAAATAAAGAGAATAGATCATACTTATCTGGGAGGCTTCACACACACCCAGCTGTATAACTACCCCTGCCCCCGTATGCTAGGCTGCACCAAACACACACTCACACTGTGAGTTACATCCATGAGTAATAGTACTAGTGGAGTTGAAAGAGGTCGGTGCTTGCCAAGAGGTTAGATACACTGTCATGTTGTTCTTTTCTCCACTTGAATCT
This sequence comes from Avena longiglumis, assembly GCA_030063025.1. Lineage (NCBI taxonomy): Eukaryota > Viridiplantae > Streptophyta > Magnoliopsida > Poales > Poaceae > Avena > Avena longiglumis. The sequence goes on from CP125974.1 coordinate 142,561,957, forward strand.
CATTATTCTCTTGGTGATCTTGCACCAAGATTCATACAGTAGCCATCGACTATTACTGAGGTAGTTTCTTTCGCTCAACTCATCTATGTATTGTTTTTCCTATGAAGTTTGAATAAAGTTCATCTTTGCACCATACTCCAAATTGTTCTACAATTTTCCTTATATGCTTATAAGTCCATTGGCTTATAAGCATATGGCGACCGTCATGCCAGACATGCCCTAGTTTAGGGTGTGAAGGTTGGAGTGGGATGTAATAACCCGGTACACATATAAATCTCTATGAATAATTTTGGAAGCTAACAAACTACTAGGAGTTAACATCAAATGTGTTCATTTTCCCTCGATGACTTATAGTCCAAGCTGCTAGAATTACTTGTGCTACTTGGAGTACACCTATGTCCTACATAATAGATATTTTCTTATGAACCAGCATTGCTACTAGATAAGGATAACTGTAGAAATTAAAATAAAGAGAATAAATTATACTTACCCAGGAGGCTTCCACACACCCTCAGCTGTATAAATACCCTACCCTCCCGTATGCTAGCTAGGGTGCACCAAACACACACTCACACCGTGGGTTACATCCATGAGTACTAGTACTAGTGGAGTTGAAGGAGGTCCGTGCTCTCCAAGAGGTTAGATACACTACCACTTTGTTATTTTGTCACTTGAATCTTTTTTTCTTGGTGATCTTACACCAAGATTCATACAGTAGCCATCGACTAGTATTGAGGTAGTTTCTTCTATTGAACTCAGCTATGTATTGGTTTGCCTATCAAGTTTGAATAGATTCCATGCACCATACTCCAAATTGTTCTACAATTTTCCTTTTATGCTTATAAGTCCATTGGTTTATAAGCATATGGAGACTGTTATGCCAGATAGGTGATAGTTTGGGGCCTAACGTTTGGAGTGGGATGTAATAACTCGGTGCAAAAATAAATCTCTATGAATAATTTTGGAAGCTACAGACTACTAGGACTTAACAACAAATGTGATCATTTTCCTTTGATGCCCTGTATAGTCCAAGCTGTTGGAATTACTTGTGCTACTTGGAGTACGCCTCTGTCCTACATAATAGATATTTTCTTACGAACCGGCATTGCTACTAGATAAGTATAAATGTAGAAATTAAAATAAAGAAAACAGATCATACTTATCCCCGAGACATCCACACACCCTCAACTGTATAAATACCCCTACCCTCCATAAACTAGGCTGCACCAAAACACACACTCACACCGTGGTCGCGCCCGCGCTGGCCTCTAAGGGATCTAATAGATTGTGAAAGTATAAATTGTATTGATATTGCAAGAGGTGATTACATCGTGAGCCCTTAGACTGTTTACATAGTACTAAAAGACTTGGAGGGCAAGAACACTAATAGAGATATAATTAGATTACAATATTTAAACTACCAAATATAACCTAGCCGTAATATACTCTAACATGATCTTCTATGTTGTCTGCAACCTCGCTTGCATCAACTATTTTGCACCATCCGGGGCATCTGCAGCTCCTCCGATGCTAAGTTATTCACTCCCCTCTAACCAATTGGGTTGCTAGGGTTTTTAGATTACATGTTTGATTCGTTCTTTAGATGCATAGATCAGTGGATTTTTAAGCATACGATTCCTTCACCACCATCCAGTAAGGAGTAGCATATGAGCATGGAGTAGAAATTCTAGTGCTCACCGTAGAATGGCGACGATGATCAGTGCCGCTGAATTGACATGCATGTCAGTGTAGTGACATCAATCACCGTCGCCATGGTGCAGTGAGCATGGTTTCCACTGCCCACTGATCGCTGTCCTTATGGCATTGCATCGACATGAATATCAATGTAGTGCCACTTCTATCTACAATGTATTGTGGTATGTTCCATTTCATAAACAATGTCATTATTGATCCTGTTTGATTAGTTCAATTGCTACTAGTGTCATGTATGTTCTCATCTAATGAGTTGTGTGCCATGTCAATGGCAAGGTACCCAAGCTGGACTAGGACACATTCTCTGCTATAACACCGCTCCTCCTTTCCCGGGCTTTGACGACTTACAATGTCCATTGGCCAATCATCCCTGGCTTGCTGGAGGATGCTGTGGACGAGAGGGAGAAGAAGAAGCAAAGAGGCCATCCTCCTAAGCTGAGGCACCACAACATGGAGCCGATGCCACCCCGGTTTTACGTCTAGGTGGTTGCGAACGACTCGGAAGATCTTTATGTTTCCATAGAGATGAAGCAGCTGCTTGTTAAGCTGGCGCAGATCCAGATTCAAGAAATCATGTTTGACATTAAAGGCTGGATCGTTCTACGAGTACGGTGTCCATTTGTAGACGTTCAGACGATGGAAGAAATTCGACAGTCTGCGGGTCGACAACACCCGTGTGTTGAAGTACAATAACAAGTGTTTCAAGTTGTAGCTAACAATCATTTGATTTAGTTTCTTGCTCTCCCTTAGCAGCAGGAAAGGAGTCTATCTATCTGCCTAGCTTTGGTAGATTTCCCCCAACGCAATTCAAAAACGGAAATTCCATGAATCCCTGAGGTGGATAAGTCCGACGACTCAACAGCAATGCGGAATTGAGTTTCTGGTACGGTGGATCTGATCTATAGTTAGGGGGAAATACAAACCAAAAGGCTCGAAGAACGAAGGCGGTTCAACACCTCCATAGAGGCGGTGTTCGTCTGTGACCGCTATGGCACGTGATCTTCATGTAGTGGAGTTTTATTTGTGTAGTTCGTAACGTAGTATGACTAGTTTGTCGACTGGATTTTTTGAGAACCAGATCATTTTGTTTTAGGGGCATGTAGCCTTGATGTAATTACGATCTGATTCAAACACAACCAAACGGCATGTCTTTGCATGTGCTACACCTAAAATGAAAAGTGCAGACAACCAAACACGCTGAATCTAAGTTACTAGTCATGTGATCTAGATAGAAGCTGCACGACGTGGTACCAATTTCGCTGTGCTGTGACCAAACACGGCGCTTGTATTTGGGAACGGAATAATATGAGGGTAGTAGGTGGCATGTTTGACAATTTGTGAGATATAAATTGTACCCACGCGCCAAGTTCTTGCGTTGCTAGGGCAATGGCGCATTTTCCTCACCAACCTACACGTCATATCCTAGTAGTATACTTGGACTAGGACGTACAATTTCGTATAGCAATAGCAAGCATGCAAATTGAATAGTAATCTAATCTACTTAATTACCTACACAAACTAACCAAAACTAGCTACGAGACTCAGCTAAGTGACACGGACATATTGGACTATTTCTACCAACGTCACGGTCATGTGCGTTCCTACCTACTCGTAGAATGTTTCAGAACTTCAAATTCTGGAAAGTCAAATTTTAGTAATTCAATTTTTTTCAGAATTTTATAACTTGTAGAAATTTCATGTTTTCCAAAATTTGGAATTTTGTGGGAGAGAAAAGCATATGGTGGGGCCCATTTTTCACACGAGAGTGAAGGATCTAAAAAAGGAAAAAGCTCATTGGTGGGCCCTAATTTCAGAATTTTCAAGCTTCTATGGATGTACTATTCGCCATTTTTCCGTCATCTCAAATAAAATGGTTTATTAATGAAAATTTACATCTATATGCGTTACATAAGTAGATGTGGATCTTGCTTTCAATTTTTTTGGAAGTTCTAAACATGAGTTTTAATTTTTTTAATCTCGCATATGTAAGTTGATATGTTTTTGTCATGTGTTGTTGTTTTACCTCCACGAGTTCTATTCAGAGATTACTTGAATTGATGAATCAGCTTGTCGTTTGTGCTGCATGCGATAATCTTATTATTAGAAGTTCATCTTTTTTCCTTGTTATAGAGTGGAATTCCATGGCTACTTCTGAATGGTTGTTGGGTTCTATTTCCGACCAAGGATTGATCAGAGACGCACACTCGAAGATCTCTTGGCGGAAGGCGCATGAGCCTTGTGTTCTTCTTTATTTCTCTCCCCAGATCTCTAACACACTATTTTTTTAAAATAATACATTTTTTTACTGAATTGCATAAATAATAAACAAAACGGACAAATTGCAAATCTGTTGGTCGGTCGGCCGTTCGACAGACGACGATTTCGTTTAAATCCGTTTTAGAAACATCTTGTCTTTCCGTTATGCAGACGACACGCTGCCTTCGTCCGTTCAACGGACGACACACTCTGCTGGGTTTGCAAGGTGTGTCGTCCGTTGAGCGAACAGCGTGTCATCCGCTGAACGGATGAAGGCGATGTTTCGTCGCTGAACGTCAAGGCGATGTTTAAATGCGTTGAACGGCCGACCAACAGATTTGTAATTTGCCCGTTTTGTGTATTATTTGTGAAATTGAATAAAAAATGTATTATTTAAAAAAAATTAGCTCTAATATGCATTTCACCAGGACCTAGTTTTTTTTTGAAAGGAGCATATATTAATATCAAGAGATACCAATTAATTACACCCGGCCTCTGCAACAACGCAATACCCTATTGGCATTACGAATGCACATAGCCAATAGAAGATAAAAAAAACTAAGAAAATAAAAGACCTGCTACAATGTTCTGGTGCTAGCAGCAACAGTACAACCACCACCAATACAACACCTGAACTCCAGGCTCTTCAAAAGCGACGCCTCCAAGAAGGAAACGGTGTACAAGCACCGTCATCGCCCGATCAAAGATCTAGATTTTCACCCTGAAGATAATCCTCACTCTCAAAACAATGCCTTCAACAAGACCATTGCCAAGCACAACCAGCTAAGGCCAGACCTTGGGTTTTCACCCTAAAAGGTAAGATTCTGAAATTCACTTGTGTTGCCACCCCCACTTACATACGGCTGCTGTTTAGCGCAAGCAAATCCCTCAACTGTACGGCGACTCAAACCTCCATAGATAGATCTCCAAACCTGGCCTTCATGAATTCTCCACCTCTGATTTCATCATGGATCGACAGTCGCCTGGTGGCAACAAAGGACAGAGCTTCGCGGCGCTCCCTCCTGAACCAAACGGTCGGAATAAAACATGGGTGCACACGACCGAATACCATTCGATCCAGCAAACTGCAGGCATAAAAGCGCTGGTACATTCGCCGGCGGAGCCTTCCGAAACTCCCCACTCTGGCCAAATCAAGAACCATCCTTAGGAAGGTGATCATATCCACACAAGAGGGACCCTAGGCCGAACCACCTTTATTCGACCGGCCGACCAACTCCGACGGGGGAGAAAGGCCACCACCACCATGTCCGGAAGAACCCATAAGCCATCCCGCTGCCGGCTGCAACATATCCGACAGGAAACGGTCGAGATCGGGCTCGACACGCTCCTGCCATCACCATCCGGAGGCAGAGGCCGGGAGGACAGCGCCGCCCCTGCCTACGACCTCCCACCGCCGACCGCCTAGGCTGCCGTCGTCCGCCGTCACCGAAGCACGGTGTGTCATGCCTTGCACCGTCCGCCACGACCCACAGCAGGGCAAGCCCTGCGCCGTCGCCGAAGCTCACAACGCCAGAGCCACGTCCAAGCCCAGAGGTCCACCCCGCGCGAGCAACCCCAGGGAAGGAGACGAGGAGGCCCCGCCGCCGCCTGCGCCGGCCGGGCTTCGCCTAGCCGCGCCCTCCTGCGGCGGCGAGGGAGGGGGAGGTGGCGGCAGAGCCCGAGATCTAGGGTTCCCCCCTGTCGCCACGCGGGGGCGACGAGGAGGGAGGAGGGAGTCGGGAGTCGGGAAACGACTCTTACACTTCCCTAGGACCTAGCTACGATCCTACTCGAGGAAATATCACTCGCAGCCCGGAAGTTGTGTGCGGGTACAATCTAGGCTTGTCCAGCTTCTCAGAAATCTAGTGCCGGATAGTGCCGAACAGTTTTCAACTCCACGAAGCTGACCTAGTTTAATGTACAGATTTTGGAGCAACTTTTTTGCAAATTCACGGATCAGCGAACCATGGAGCATTTCAAAATTATAGCTGAGATTGGCACCGCCAAGTCAAACGTACCGCTTGAACATGTCGAGATAAAGAAAAGAGCACACACACCGTCGCGATTTGTTCGTCACTTGACGAAAGCCCCATCGGTCAGCATCGCCACGATCTCATTTCCCCCCCGCCACCCAGGCTTCCATCTCGCTGCCTCGTAGGTCATCACGTCGTTCTCCTGATCATCGTGCCCCCAAGTTCGCTTCCTCCAAAATTCCACTCTCAAGTCCGCTTCCTTTGCTAAAATCTAGTTTAAATTTTAAGCAAAAAATTACAATAAATTTTGGCAATTGAACTAAAAGTTGGACCAAAATCTCACTTGACACCCTAGCTGGGGAGACTTCCGAACGCGCTTAGCCCGTCAAACCTTCTATATTCACCGTGAACTTGGCATGAGCGTGGTCTAAGAGCTCACCATCAGCCACACATAAGGTTGTTCGGGAGAGAATGATGTATAGAGAAGGTTTAGGGAGTAGTATATGCTAAGCACAAACATTATTTGTTTTTGCTAAAAACACCTCTAAACTTATTGTCTCGGTCTTACCTACCACGATTAACCGATTTAGCCCAGTTGGGTGATTTGGACCTAAAATACTACCTTTTCATTAAGTATAAGAATTTTAATCTGCACAAACCATGGTAACGGGATAGGACCGGAGGTGGTAGGTAGGAATAGGATCTTTGACAGTTTGTGAGCTAAATTATACCCACGCGCCAAGTTCCTGGGTTGCTTGCGCAATGGCGCATTTTCCTCATCAACAGCCTATGATTACAATTCTGTAATCCCTTTGTTTGGAAATATAAGATGTTTTAGGTTTGTAAAACAAATGTATCTAGACACTTTTTAGGTTTAAATTATTGAATTGCATGCACTAAGCAACTATTCCAAAAGTTCGAACGGAGAAAGAACTAGTCAACACTCACACTACGTCTTTGCCCTTTGGCCTATTATGACGCGTGTTTGGGGAGCCGCAATATTTATTTTTAATTTTTCTGTGTTGGTCAGGATTTGATCTTAGGCCTCCTGCCGTGATACCATATTGAATTGCATGCACTAACCAACTATTTCAAAAGTCCGAACCGATGAAAAGAGCTAAGCAATATATTTCAACACAAATAAATCTACTAATTTTTTAAGAAGTACTAGCAATATCAAGCATGCAAGTTGAACAATAAGCTAATCTACTTACCTACACAAACTAAATCAAAACTAGCTACGACTCAGCTAAGTGACACCGACATACTGGACTATTTCTAACAACGTCACGATCACGTCCGTTCCTACGTACCTACTCATACAATGTTTCAGAATTTTAGAACTTCGTAGATTGTGGATCTTGTTTTGAATATTTTTGGAAGTTCTAAACATGAGTTTTAGTTTTTAAAAATCTCGATTGCCTACAAGTTTCCACCCTTAAGAATGTTTGATAACGTGATTATTTTTTGTGAAGAAGTACGAATGCTAGCTCTAGCTCGTGTAACGTTGATATGTTTTTGCAAGGTCATGTGTTGTTGTTTTACCCTGGACGAGTTCTGTTCAGAGATTACTTGAGCAACTAGTCACGGTCTTACGGAGAACTTGAATTGATGAATCAGCACGTTGTTTGTGCTGAATGCAATCGCCTTATTACTAGAAGTTGATCCTTTTTCCCTGTTAGAGTGGAATTCCTTGGCTACTTCTGAACATTGTTGGGTTTCTTTTCGGCCTTCTTTTATGACCAAGGATTGATCACGGACAAACAGACGCACACTCGAAGATCTCTTGGCCGAAGGCGCATGACGTGCCTTGTGTTTTTCTTTATTTGTCTACCCAGATCTCTAACATGCATTTGACCAAGACCAAGCTACGAACCTACTCGAGAAAATTTCATTGGCTGCCCCGGAAGTTGCTGTGCAGGTACAATTTAGGGCTTGTTCGGAAACAGTCTAGCTTCTCGGAAATCCTGTTTGGAGTAGTGCGGAACAGTTCAACTCCCTGAAGCTACATCGATGAAGCTGACCTAGTTTGATGTACAAAAATCGGCGGGACTCTTTTGTAAATTCACGGATCAGCGAACTGTGGAGCATTTCGAAATTACACCTGATTGCCACCGCGAAGTGAAACATACCGCTTGCTTTTGTTCCTTGCCTGACGAATACGTCGACAGAAAGAAAAGAGTGCACACACAACCTCTATTTGTTCCTCACTCGATGAAGCCGGCTTCAGCAGCCAACACCGCCATGATCTCTATCCCCCACCATCGCCCCTACTTCCACCCTGCTACCTCCTACGCTACGGTACCATTCTCCTGCTCACCGTCCCCCCAAGCTCGCTTCCTCTCGAAGCCGGGAGACTTCCGAAAACACTTAGCCTCAAAAGTGTGAAACCCTCCATGTTCACCCCGCAGAACTTGACATGTGTGTGGTCCAAGGGCCCACCAGCAGCGACACATAAGGTTGTTTGGGAGATAAAGATGGATAGAGAAGGTTTAGAGTATATGCTAAGCACAAACATCATTTTATTTGCTAATAACTCCTCCAATCTCATTTTATTTAGCTTTGGGTGATTTGTACCTAAAATGCTACATTTGTCCTAAAATATAAAAAATAGCCTACACAAACCATATTATATTTGGTAACGGGATAGGACCGGAGGTAGTAGGTAGGAATGGGATCTTTGACAGTTTGTGAGCTAAATTGTATTTGTACCAATGGCGCATTTTCCTCATCAACACCTTCCCGTATGCGTCATCTCCTAGTATGCTATACTTGACTAGGACACGCCAAGAGATTACTGCAATTTTGTCTTGCAATACCAAGCATGCCAGTTGAATAGTAGTAAGCTTATCTGCTGCTTGCGTGCACAAAAGTAGACCAAAACTAGCTATGACTCGGCTAAGGGACAGTGACATACTGTACTTGATTTTTTCTAACATCTCATGCGCGTTCGTACCTACCCCTGCCTCGCTCATTCCCCATGCACGTATATATATAGCTGATCGCCGCATCACAATAACAGACATGAACTGAAGTTAATTCAGGGAGAAAACAGAGAACATTTTCTAGGCAAAGATCGTTGTTGCGTGAGAAGAATGACCATGCCGGCGATATCAGTGCGTCGGAGTGCTCCTGAGCTGGTGGCGCCTGCGCGGCCGACGCCGTACGAGACGAAGGTCCTGTCTGAGATAGACGACCAGCAGGGCCTCCGGTTCTACCGCTCCGGGATCCACATCTACCGTCGCTGCGAGGCCAGGGCTGGCGACGACCCCGCCGCCGTGCTCCGAATGGCCCTGGCGGAGGCGCTGGTGCACTACTACCCTATCGCAGGCCGCATCCGGGAAGTCACCCCAGGGGATCCAGGGAGCAAGCTCCTCGTCGAGTGCACCGGCGAGGGCGCCGTGTTCGTGGAGGCGGACGCGGATGCCACCCTGGAGGACCTCGGCCCCGTGGTGGCCCCGCCGGTGCCGTACCACGAGCAGCTTCTGCCCGAGCAAGACGGCGCGTACGCCGGCACCACGGTGGTCGGACGCCCGCTGCTGCTTTTCCAGGTGACCCGCATGCGGTGCGGCGGGTTCGTGTGGGCGCTGCAGATATGCCACTGCCTGGCGGACGCACCCGGCGCGATGCAGTTCCTGACCGCCGTCACCGAGTTCGCGCGAGGGGTGCCCGGCGCGCCCACGGTGCGGCCGGTGTGGGCCCGAGAAATCCTCTCCGCGCGCAGCCCGCCGGCCATCACGCGCCTCCACCCGGAGTACGAGCCCGTTCCGGACGCCGAGAGGGACAAGATCTACCCCGGGGACGCGCTCGTGCACCGGGAATTATTCTTCGGACGCAGCGAGATCGCCGCGCTGCGGGCGCTCGCGCCGCCGGAGCTGGCCGCCAAGAGCTCGCGGTTCGACCTCATCGCCACGTTCCTGTGGCGGTGCCGCTCAAACGCGCTAGGGTACGACGACGGGGACCTCGTGCGTCTTCAGTTCGTGGTGAACGCCCGCGGCCGCAAGGGGGTGAGCCCGGCCGTGCCGGAGGGGTTCTACGGTAACGCGTTCTCGCACGCGGTGGCTGAATCGGCGGCAGGGGAGCTGCGCCGGCAGCCGTTCGGGCACGCGCTGAAGCTCGTTGCGAACGCCAAGGCGCGGGTCATGGAGGATGGACATCTGATGTCACTGGCGGACATGCTGGCGACGCGCGGGCGCCCGCGGTTCACGGTGGCGCGCACGTACCTCGTGTCCGATATCACGCGGTCCGGGCTGACGGACCTGGACGTCGGCTGGGGCCGCGGGGTGTACGGAGGGCCGCCGACGGCCACGCTGGCCACGTTCCACTTGGCGGGGAGGAACGACGCCGGCGAGGACGGCGTGCTAGTCCCTATGCGGCTACCGGCGCCGGCGATGGAGAGGCTAGCGTCGGAGGTGGCGAGAGGGCTCGGCGTCACTCGGGCTGGTGCACCGGCCGGTTGCTCCATGTCTGAAATGGGCTTTCAGAAACTTATTCAGACTAGTAAGTCATCATAAAATGTTTGACCAAGGGATTAGCCATCCCTAATCCCTGCTTCTGAACTCCCAGATTTCGTTGGCAAACTAATAAGTCTATAAGTATTTGCAAGTCCAAAGATACGTACGATTGTAATAAAAAATGTAACAATAATGTTATTACAGTATATATTTTCCCTGTATTCATTTTCCATTATCAGTGCATCCTCAATAGTGGATTAATTCTAGATTGGTTATATTATTACACGGATTTGCTAGTTCTCACGTGTCTGAGAACTTCTTAAGTCTCAGTCGCCTCTTTCACCGTTTGATTTACCTCGTGATTCGTGCTACACATGAGTTGCAACTCGGGTGTAACTAAGAATTTAATAAGTTGCAACTAGGTTGTAACTGAGAATTAGTACAAATCTTATGAGTTACAAACTAGGTTGCAACTGAGAATTAACACAAATATTAAGATGATATCAACGACTTAGACATAACTAATTCTCAGACGCCTGAGATCTAGACACTCCCATTATTATATACGCATGTGAGAGCCACGGATATTGTGGTGATACTTGGGAAAAATCCAGTTCAGGGATAAAACATTAGTACGATCCACCCTCACCTACACGATGAAGTATTTTATCCAACACATGGTCGTACCACGAGTAGTTTGATGTCTTGGGCTTATCTCCATTGATGACATATTCACTCTACCGTGCATCTTTACATTGTCAACTTGCACTTTTCATGGTCAAATATGAAAAAAATTGTACCATCATGACACTAATCACTTAATTTCTAAAGAAAGGAAATTTTCAATGGACTAGATCCACCGAAGCTAGTTTTAAGGAGATAAAGGAAAGTCTAACAGACACTTTTTGATGTCGCTACCTAATTTTTAGTAAATTTGTGAGATGGTGTGATGCAAGTGGAATCCATTAGGGGTTGTTCTATCGCAAAATGAAAACCCATTGCCTTTTTGAGCTAGAAGCTAATTAAGTGAGGCGAAATAGTGGAGTGCCTATCAGTAAGGGTTGTTTTCAATGCTCCGATGACTTGGGGAGTCTTTGTTTCCTAAGGAATTCATTGCTTACATTGACCATCAATTCTTGGAAAATTTTGTAATCAAAAGAATTTGGTCGCATGCTAGCAAGTTGAACAACATATCTCTAACTAAAAAAATGTACAAACATGCAAAAGCTTCCTCAATCCACAAGACATTCTTGGCTTCCACAACTTTCAAGTCATTCCTGGTTCTTTGTGACATTTTAGGTTTCCTCCAAGTGCGCCATGAAAAAATATATTGTGACCTATCCCAAACAATGTCCCATGCATGGTTTTTAAGGCGTCGCCTAGGTGACGAGTAAGCGTAATAGCGCCTGGGGACGGCTATGTGTCATGCTCAGCTTAGAATCATGTTTAAGGCGTCCAGAGTTGACTCTAAGATGTCCAAAGTCGTCGCCTAGGAGGGACAATCGTCACTCTAGGCGAATTTGTACGCCATGGACAGGGTCAAGCGGGAAATAGAGCTAGCGGGCAGCAAAACCGAAATTGGGCCGGGATGGAAGGGGAATTGGGGGGGGGGGGGGCAGATGTGAGATCCAAGCACATGACTTAATATGATTGATAGGATCCTCATACCAACAAGTTGCAACTTCTTTTCCGGAAGCTCATTCGAAAAGAACTCTAAGGTTAAGCGTGCTTGGCTTAGAGCAATTCTAGGATGAGTGACCGACCGGGAAGTGGGTAACCGGGTGCGCATGAGTGAGGACAAAGTGCGCAGAAAAGACTATTAAGCTATCAGGAGTGACACCCCCCGGGCCCAGTGGACGGGGTGTTACAGCAGAGAGATAGAAAAGAGAGGGAGAGAGAGGGGAACAAGCCTAGGGCATCGATTCACAGAAATTGATTCAGAGATAGAGGATCTCTCTCCTCTCAGCCTCCAATAGGTCCTCCGCTAGATCCGCTCCTCCTTCGCTAGCTTCCTCCCTCCTCCGCCAACTTCCTCCCTCCTCTATCGGCCTCCTCCTCTTCGGCCAAGCTTTTGGGCATCTCCTCCCTAGAGCAACCCTTTCCTAGCAGGGCAACAAGGTACAACACTCCTCTCTCCCCATGGTCTCTTTCCTTCGCCCTGACCTGCTCATGTATCTATTCTTCTTGTAGTGCTCCTAGAGTTTGCAGTTTGCACTTGTAGTTGTACAGTTGTACTCATGCATGCTTGTATTAGTGTGATACTTGTGTGCTTCACTATTGTTTGCAATTTGCACTTGTACTGTTGTGCTGCTTGCCTTCTTCACTACTGTTGTGTTGCTTGCCTTCTTCACTACTATTGTGCTGTTTGCCTGCTTCTTGTCTGATGTATATTAGCTAGACAGTAGTTTGATATATATATTGCTATGATGCTTGCAGTTTGCACTTGTCGTGCTTGTGTTGCTTGACTGCTTCACTGATGTTCTTTAATATACTGTTTGCATGCAGCCCGACAATGGAAGATCTAGCAGCTAATGGGGATGGTGATGCTTATGATCCAATGGAAGATTCAGAACGCATGCCACTAAGGACAAATGATTTGGAATAGAACTATGCGTATTGGTGGAAACCTGGAAACAACAATGTGGTTGCGTGCAATCTTCGTGGCAAGATAACTTTTGGAGGGATCAAGAGACACTAGAAGCACCTTGCTGGCACCGATGGGGATGCAATAGGTTGTCCAAAGTCTAATAGGAAACTTAGGAGGAGATGTTGGAATATTTGGAAAAGAACAAGAGGAACATATATAGGACAACCAGATGATGTTGTTGTGGAGGTAGATGCAGCAACAGTTCATTCCACCATGACCGACACTACAAGACCAATTTTAGGGACAACAACTAAGAAGAATAAGGATGCCTTCGATATAAAAATCTCTGGCAAAAAAGTGTAAGGGAGTTTCAGCCAAGTAAATTATTTCAATGCTTAGGAAAAAACCGAGGAGGTTGTTGATGAAAGACGCTCCGAGTTCTCTCAAATCACCATGGAGTCTAGCAAAAAAAACGTCAAAAGAGAGGCACTATGTGAGTATGCAGTGGGCATTGTTCTTCTACGAGTGTGGCTTACCTTTCAATGTTCTAAGCTCTGGGAAATTTCAGATTGCAATAGAAGCCTCTTGTAAATATGGCCATGGTTACAAACCTCCTTCTCCTCATGAGATGCATGAGCCATTGCTTAGGTATTGTGTCAAGGAAACAAAAGAATTGAGGGTGAAGCACGTGGCAACATGGAAGCAATATGGATGCACACTAATGTCAGATGGTTGGTCCGATAGAAGGGGATGCCACTTGATCAACTTACTTGTAAACAACCGATAGGGCACTTACTTCTTGGAGTCATTTGATGCATCAAGTAAATGCCAAGATGCTCAGATGATATCAGGTTTGTCAAAGAAGATAATTGAGGATGTCAGTAAAGAGAATGTTGTCCAAGTTGTCACCGACAATGGTGCTAACTACAAGGCAACGGGAAAGATTCTAATGGAGAGGATTCCTACCCTATATTGGAGTCCATGTGTATTCCATTGCTTGGAACTGATGTTGTCAGACATAGGGAAGCTAAAGGCATCTGAGAAACCTATTGCACGAGGTAGACGAGTCACTACTTTCATCTATAGGCATGGCATAATTCTTAGTCTAATGAGGAAGGAAATGAGTGGGATGGATCTTGTGAGACCCACAACCACTCACTTTTCCACATACTTTCTTTCTCTTACAAGTTTGGTCAATCACAAGCAAGCTTTGAGGAGACTGTTTACAAGTCAAGCATGGGTTGGAAACAAATTGGCAAAAACTACAGCTGGTTTGAATATGCAAGTCATTGTGCTTTAAGCGGAGTGGTGGCATGCAGTTGACGACTGCCTTAGATATCCAGCTCCACTTAGGCTAGAGGATGGTGATGAGGTTACTTCCATGCCTAAAATTACAACAGTATTGCAGTTGGTAGGGGAGAAGATAAATCAAGGTTTACCCCAACAAAATAACCAAGCTTTGCTCGATAAGATCATGGATAGTGTTGATAAATGTTGGGAGACTCAAATGGATCATCCATTGTATGGGAGATTTGTTTTTTAACCTCGGAAAATACTTCTCTATTTTTGATAGTGGTGATGATGCCCCAGTTGGCGAGCTAAGAAGTTGCTTTAATGATGTTCTTGCAAAAATGCTACTTGACATCGAAACTAACAACAAGATTGATGCACAATATGTTCTCTATGAGGACCGGCAAGGAACCTTTGCTAATGTGATGGAAATCCAAAACATGGACAAAATAAACCCTTGTAAGTCAAATCAAGTTAATTTCAGGAAGCGGCAAGTTATTTTCTATACAAACTCCTAATGCATGTTGGTTTTTACCATTTTAGTTTATTCGTGGCGTTAATATGGTGGTCGAGCAATTGAGCTACAAAGGTTTGCAAAGCGTATTGTTTGTCTTTGTGCTTCATCATTCGGTTGTGAGAGAAATTGGAGCGCATTTGAATTTGTGAGCAACTTCTTTGTCTCTATTTTAGCAAGAGCAAGTTAACTACAAGAAGTTATTTATTCACTCTATTTGCTATTTGTAGAACCATACATAGAAAAGGAACGTTTGCAACATCTAATATTGAATGATGATGTGTTTGTTTCATACAACTGGAAGAATATGGATATGGTTTCCAAAGAGGCATGAGAAGATGGGTGACAAAAGCTAAGTCCCTCTTGTCATTGAGGATTTTGATTGGGGCAATAGTGGGTTGACCCAACAATATC
Source organism: Avena longiglumis (assembly GCA_030063025.1). Taxonomy (NCBI): domain Eukaryota; kingdom Viridiplantae; phylum Streptophyta; class Magnoliopsida; order Poales; family Poaceae; genus Avena; species Avena longiglumis. Next base: position 142,577,158 of record CP125974.1, read on the forward strand.
TCCATCACAAGGTTCTCGAGGGTGTCCAGATGACATTTCATGGGAGCTTGTTGATGAGGTTGTTGCTGCAACTTTGTCTCTACAAGGTCGCAATTTTCCTAGATCTAGAACTATGCAAATGGGGGGGGGGGGCTCAAATGTCAATGTCCACTACAATAGGCAGCACAAAAGGTATGCTCCTTCACCAACATTTCTTCATGCTGATGATGAAGAGGATGGACAAGAACAACACTCAAGTATTCCCAAAAGGATGATGATTCGAACTTTCTTCAAGATGAGGTTGATGTGACCGATGATGATGGTGATGAAGATCCAACTAGTGCTGATAAATATGGAGACAACACAGCTGCTACCATTGATGAGTTTGATGATGACTTTGTTTGATTGAGACTGTAAAGCCTTGCTTATTATTTTATTGTGTTGTGTGGAACCTAGTTTATGTTGTTTGTCGTGAAACAAGTTTATGTTGTTATTGTGAAACTAGCAAGAACTATTTATGTACTGGACTTGCATTGCATTGGATCATTGGTTATGTAATATGTAATGCAGTCATGTTTCTCGTCTTATTTTGCACTAGTACTCTAATTTATTCTATGTTTTACCAACGGTATGTTAAGTCAAGTTCTAACCATATATGTATGTTTTGTAGATTTATTTTGTGTAAGGAAGAAATGAGAAAAAAGATGAGAGATATGGATGCTATGTGGGCTCAACAACAAGTCAATTCAAGGTATTTATGCCTAAAACTGGCTGCATATTTTTTTATTTCTTAATTGTTTAAAATGGACTAAGGCGTCGCCTCGCTTTAAACGCCTAAGCGTTGAGGCACCCCCAGCGCCTTAAGCCACCTGGATTCCTTAAAAACCATGGTCCCATGATCTAGGGGAAATACTAGTCAACTAGTTTTACACTCTTGAGAGGTGGTACACTTTACCCACATGGTGAAGCATACCTTATTTTTGTCAATACTTTTGTGTTAAGTCCTCACGAGGACCAATAAAGGATCACTTCCAATACCATTCACATTGCCATGAAACTTATAGTGACCTCCGACTTTCTAAGAGAAATTCTGGACCCAACCACCGAAGTTAACATTTGCCCCATAGAGATCATATCATGATGTCTACTCCCAACAATCCTGGCTCTCATAAGCTAATCCAAAAAACAGAAAGTATAATTGAATAGCTAACATGTTAAATATGTAGCGCACAAAAGGCATGGCAATCTATTATCTAAGTAGTATGTTCTATGGGAGGGCATGTCAAAGATAATGATACACACTAATTATATAGAAACGTATCACACGCAACCAATATCACCCCTTCAAAGGATACCATCAGAGTACAATATAATTAAGGATCTCCTGTGGATACGATGTAAAGTACATTGGTCCCGTTATTCCCTTAGAAATGGTCACCAAAGGAGAGAGGTAGCTTGTGTCACCTTTGTACCAAATAACCTCCACTTTTAAAGGGTAATACTATCCTAAATGTCCATTGGAGAAAATATTATGCAATCCATGTTTGCAAAAATATCATGAAGAACATTAATACATCCATACCACATAGATAAAATTATAAGAATACCCCTCGCGTTGTTGTGGGAATTTATTTAATAAATTGATTATGTAAATGAATAGGTATAAAATGCGTAAAATATGAAGTTGTCTAAAAAATATGCCAGGTTGGTCACAATAGTCGAGAGACTAAATTTAATTGACATAAATTTTTGTATATTTGACGTAAAAATTAGTTGCATGACAACTATATGGCCAAGAAGTAGATGGAATGGATATCTTGCATGTGGCATCCCGCAAAAACCACTACTAGAGAATCGCGTTGAATTTGTGCATTGCATCGTCATCATCATGCATTGTTTGCATAAAACTATTTTCGCAAAGCATGTTTTGTTTTCTACAACGCCCCATCTTTAATCAAATATCAAACCCCGGGTCTCTGGATTATTTTTGTTTGTCTGCTATCGGTTTGCAAACGGTGTTTTTAAAACAAATAAAATATTATATTATTTTAGTGGGGGCAGTCGAACGGGCCGACCCGACCCGAACGACCACCCCCAGATTAAATCGGTCCAACCAACCAGTCCCACCCATAATCCTAAACCACCTAAAACTCTACCCACACCCTCCCTCCACCTCACCCCACCCTATAGCAGTTTGACACCTCACCTCCTCCCTCTCCCTCACCCACTCACACGTCGCCACATCACCCCCTGGTCTCTCCTCTCTCTCCCTCTCAGCTCACACACACAACCCCCACTCAACCCACCCCACACCACACACACACACACACACGCCAGCCGCCACCTGCCCACACCCCAACACCACACAGGAACCGGTCCAACCCCCCCCCCCTGACGCGACCCCACCTTCCCTGGGACCCACCCCCTGCAGGCCCCACCCTCTGGCCCCGCTCTCCTCCCTCCTCTCTCTCTTCCCCAACCTCCCCACCTCCCCTGCATCGCACGCGCCCAACCCACCGCCGACGCCCCGCGTCTTCCCCACCGCAAGCCCGAGCCACCGTCTCGCCCGCGTCTCCTCCGGTCACCGCCCCGCCGCCTCCCTCGGCTCCGACCCGCAGCAGATCGGCCGCCGACACCTCGCGCGCCCGTCGCTCTCTCGCCGGCGACCGAGCCTCTGCCTCGCCTCGCCGCTCCTCCGGCAGCGCCTCTGCTCCTCCCTTCTCCGTACCGCCTTTGCCCCTCCTCGAGCCGCCCCTGCGCCTCCCTTCGCCTCCGGCGCCGCGCCACGGCCGGGCGCCCGGCCGGGCCTCAAGCGCAGGTCGGCTGCATCGAGTCCGCCTCGCGGATAGGCCGCAAGCGCCTCGAGAGCGATCTGAGCTCGGGCGAGATCGGACACGCAAGTTCGGCTCCGTCCGAGCTGCTGCCAGGCGGGCGAGGAGTTCGCATGCAAGGCCGCCAAAAGAACGGTGCACCGCGAGATCGAGATCATGCAGCACCTCTCGGGCCACCCGGGTGTCGTCACCCTCAAGTCAGTGTTCGAGAACGCGGACAAGTTCTACCTCGTCATGGAGCTCTGCAGCGGAGGACGACTGCTCGACGAGATCGCCAGGGAAGGGACCTTCTCCGAGCACCGGGCCGCCGTCGTCGTCAAGGATCTCAGATTCTGGTTTGGCGGCACGGGGTACTAATGGAAACCTCAAGAACTTCTTCCTGGAGTCCGAAGAACCCCGACACGGAACCGAAGATCAAACCCGAACCATAGCAGGCCAAGATCTCCTGGCGCCGAGGCCCCGAACCCGAAGGTCGATCTTCATCATGGACCAGCAAGATCTCCTTCACAGACGACCCCGGACCCGAAGACCACATGCGCGACAAGTTCTCCTTCCCGGAGGTGAATCTCGAGAACCCAGACGGTAAGGACACCGACGCGCACGCCAAGTACTTTCCTCGGACGCCAAAACCCAAACCGGAAGGACGCCAAGAACGCCACAAGGACGACAAGTTCTACTTCCGAACGACAAGACCGACCCGACACGAGGATGCAACAAGATCCACCCTAGTAATCCGAGAATGTTCCCATCGATACCGATCCGCCGAACCCTGGACCCCGAGACCGGACCCTGGACCCTATCGAACCCCGAACCCCGGAACCCCAAGACCGTCGAGACCCCTCAATGTGTGAACCCCCTTCCGAGAACCCTATTTTTATAAATGGTCAACTGCATGAATTGTTGCATATTTAATTGTCATCTCGCATGCATATCATTGGTTGGGGGCCTTATGCCGTTTCACCTATAATTAAATATGGGGCCCATATGCGGGCAAATCTAGTCTTGTATTGGCCTCATTTAAATTTGTGCATCGAACCGTTGTCATATCTTGCTTTGTTAAAACAACATTTAATTTGCGGGGTAGATAAACAACTTGAATCATTTAATTAATTGTCGGGACCCCGGTTCCGCTTAATATGACCTAATTGCATCGCGCCTTTGCCTCGCCATACATCATACATGCATCATGCCGATCTTCTGCCGTTGTATTAAATATTGCACCCGGTGTTTCTTCTAGTGTTTTGCTTCTTCGCGGATAAGGCCGTTGAGTTGATGCGAGTGTCGACCCGATCTTCGGATGAACCTTCGGCAATGTTTTCAGGCGAGCATCTCCCCCTTTCTACCTATCTTACTTTTCTAGAATTTGTTCCCTCCTGTTGATCTTTGCTATCTGTGTTGCGATGCTCTAGTTTCGTACCCGTGATATCCCTTGCAGCCATATATAGCCTTGGACACATCCTATTACCTGTTGTTTGGTAGATAGTTGGACCCGCGTGTCGTTTTTGCTTGCTCAAGTGTTTTGCTTGTCGTCCAGTACCACAATTGTTGGAGGATTGCCGCATGTTGATGTTGGAGATGATCATGGCTTTAATTATTGTTTCACTTTAATTCCTGTTTAACAACTAAAATTGAATTAAGCAGAGGCATCGGTGGGTGATAGGTAAGTTTTGGTTTCCGACCGTCCACTTGTGTCCCGTAGGACCCGAGTTCTTGACACCTGTTCCGAGATCGAGCGCGCTAACCACAGGTGGGGAGATATGGGCCCCCCATTGATTAGTACCTGATTTCAAAGTATTGTACTGGGGGCCACAACTAGTTTGATGATTTATTTACTATCCTGTACCTATGCCATGTTTTACTATTTTATTTACGATTGTGTGAGGAGCACGCTGTACTGTTTAGGAAGCGGAGTGTTTTCGCTGTATCGACAGTCCCCGATTGGGGACTTGCCGTTCTGACCATCGACGCAAACCCAAGTCCGTCTCGAGACCGGCCGACTTCGCTATGGTGTCGACTTGGTGGGGTGGCCCCACTTGCTTTGGTGCAGGAACGTCGTGACTTAGGCCCCGACATACCGATGGGTGTATGTTAACGATCCGCAAAAGGGTCAAGTGCTGTGGGTACTTTGGTGCACCCTGCGGTTAAATCTTTTAGAAGCCGTGTCCGCGGTTATGGACGACTTGGAGCACAGTGCTTGATCATAGACAACTATAACTAAAGTTTACTGTTATAAATTGACTTGTATCCGATTTGACTAGTAATCAGCTTCACTACAACGGAATGGCTAAGTAAAAGTACCAACAACTACTGGGTTTTGGGGTTGTCTCATGCTAATTGTATCTGATTAGTAAGTGTTGTAACTATAACAGAATGGTTAACTAAAAGTGCCCACTGCTTACTTTATCAGGATGATTCTCTAAACCTGACTAGTAAATTGCCGCAACTATAACTGAATAAATAAAACTGCCAACTGTGTGAGTTCCTCGGTTGACTTCCTCGTTTGGTCTCGAGGGGGAAACGCCAGGATGGTGGTGATAGTATCAGGTTGGTTCCGAATAGATCTTTCTTACCCCTCTCTGATAGCCGCCAGTTGTATCGAGTCTCTATAGGTTGTTTAGTGCATGCTGCCGCTGCCGCTTCAGTCCACCATACCTATGTAGGCGAGGACCGCCGAATTCTAGTCTCGCCGTGTACTGGCCTCAGTACTGACGCTCCTTCTTTTTCCTTTGCCCTTTGTCGGCACCCCTTTTGTTTAAGCAGGTTTGAGATCGACGCCGTTAGCAGGGTTACCCTTCCGGCTTGGCCTGGGCAGGGTTATGGACGCCATTGGTTATTCCTCAGGGCTCTTAGCCCCATTTGCATCTTGTCCGTAGCTGGACGCTCTATCGTTTTCAAGGTGATTTGGATCTTTGTATATTATATCTGTATTCTTGACTCTTTGAGTCGCTGTTATATATATCTGTTCTGTGGGTCCCATCGAGGACTGTTGTGTAATGTTATTACTTCGTTTTCCACCCGCACGCAAGTGCCTGGTGGGTACCTTCGAATCGTTTCTATGCGGGTTTGGCGGGTTTCGCTAAAACTTGCATAGGGCCGATTCTGAGGGTGTTACATTGCATGTACCATAAATGATTGCTAATGATATGACATGGCCAATTGATTGGCTAAAATAGTGGGTGATGTGGATAGCTTGCATGTTGGGATAGACTATCATAATTTCTAGTTATAGTGGGGTTTTGCTTTATAAGAAAGTATAGATACATTCTTCATGCAATTCATGTAAATAATACAATTTGATCCATATCTTTGAGAACTAGGGAAACTAATCAGACATAGGGCACAAGTGATATACATATTAATCTACACTAGGTTTTGGTATTACAACAAGATGCATGGAGAAATTGATGATGAGGGTGTACATGGTGATGGTGTTGAGATTGGTGTTGTGTCCTCCAAGCCCAAAACTATGGCGAGGTGGATGACTTCTGCCAATTCCTCTCTAGATCCCTTCTTTATGGGGTTTGGTACTATTTTTAGTGGTGTGGCTTCTCTATTCATATCCTTCCAGATCCGACCACGCATGGATAACATACTTGATCATAGGAAGTCAATGACATGTGGTACGTCCGCTTGTACGCGCGGATGTGGGGCCGTACCACACACCGACAAGTGTTTAGTCAATTTGATGCAAAGTTTTGTATCTTTCCAAATGATTATATCTTTATATAAAATGTGTTTATGGCATCCAATCAACACATATTTTCACAAAAAAAGAGTTTCCGTAGTTTATTTTCATAAAATTAATATTAGGGATCCCGGTAAAATCAGCCAAAACATGGGCACATGAGCATGATAAACCATAACCCTATGTCTACAATGAAAAATCACGTAGTAAAACATAACGAAAATGCACTCATCATTAAATGAGAACTCAAGTGGAGGGAAGAAGGCTGGATCCAAGTTGGGTTTTTGTGGGTTAAGTTTTTCCGGCCTCTCCAACAAAGATAAGAGTCCCCCTAGGACTTGAACTTAGGGATACATCATTGCAACAATCTTTTCATTCCACTTTTGTAAATTTGACTCTCCCTTACTTATGTGTGTTTACCTCTAGCTTGTTTATCTTTATTACTTGTTGGTAGTGTGATCTTGCCATACATAATTTCCCACCTACTTGTATTTCCTAAAATCAACTAGTATAATTAAATTTTGTAGTCGCCTATTCATACCCCCTAGCCGTCATATCTAATCCTTAAACACTAAATTGTGCCCACACATGGTCGAGTAGCCGTTGAGTAGTATCAGATATACCATATATGTTGTCATAGACTTCTTCTTAGACAATGAACACCCCAATGTCGTCGCTGGAGATACTGCCATCGATATCCCAAACAATAACAAATCCGAGACACCATGAACTCCCATCGATGATCATGGCCTATAGCTCTCCACTGTCAAAAGCAGCGCATCATAAACCCCCGTGTGATACACCTTGTCGTGTGCTAACTAGATGTGAAAAAGAGTAACCTAAATGCCTACTTGAGTTCTCCAAGAGTTACTAGGCCGCGTAATGTAGATTTGTTGGTCGTGCATTGGAGGATGACACATAGTGGGCTCCACCATGTTTTGGCGAGCACAACATCAAGCATGCTAGCCACGATGATATGTCGCAGTTCAGCTGACCCCAACTCTAGTATGTTGTAGGCCCTAGACGACATTGCCACCATATGCATCGTAGACGGAAATGACTCTGTAGCGTCCAAGCCTCCCGGAGGAGCCCTTTCGCTTAACAATGTTTGTCGTGGGATTGGCCCATTTAACGGTTTCGCTTGTTTCTCCTTTGTTCGACCATGCGGAGATAGCCACCATTCACACATGGAGCTGCAGAACGTCAAGCATGCATTCATGATGTCATGTCCACCAAAAAACGAATCACGCGTCGGGTACCATTCCATCTCTTAGTTTGTTTCTTATTTATTTTTTCATTTTCTTTCATTTTCTTGATTCTTATTTTTATGTTTTCTTTCTTTCCTTTTATTTTATCCTTGTACATTTTCATATTTTTATTTAACCGTTTTTTATTTTTTTCCCGTAAGTAGTCATGGTTTGTGTCCTCGTGTACTTGTGTTTTGTTCCATAGGTTTAAATTGTTTGTTCTACTTGATCATATTCTTGTTCCCCGCATCATCATATTTTGTTCCTTGGATTCCAAAAATTTATTTCTCTTCACATTTGATTCCTTTTACACTCTTGATTTTTTCTACAGTTCCTATATCTTTGTTCCCTATTTTCTATATTGTATTCTGCGTGTTTTTTCTTTCATGTTCACATTTTCTTTCCATTTTGTTGCTTTGTTTTCTTTCCTTTTCTGTTGATTTAGTTTCTTATTTTATATCAAGACATGGTTTTATTCCATGATTTTTAAATTTATTCTTGCACGATCTAATTTCTTGTTTCTCTTGTACTTGTGTTTTGTTCCACAGGTTCTAAATTTTGTTTCACATTTTTTATATTACTGTTCATCCCATTTTCATAATCCTTTCTATGGATGCCAAATTTATTTTCACTTAGCCTAGTTCCCTTTGCACTCACAATTTGTTCCACGGTTTCTTCTATTTTTGTTCCCTATATTCTATTGTTTTGTTCCACTTGGAGATTTTGATTTGGTTCCTTCGCCCTATAGGGCTTCCCTACCGTAGTGTAAATTTGTTTCTTGTAGTCTAAAATTTTATTCCATGTGAAGGTAAGATTCATTGATGAGAGGCGCCAATGTCATGTAGATTTAATTTTGTCACTCCATACTGTAGGGGTTCGTAGCATGGAAAACAAAAAATTCTACCGCATACACACAAACAAGCCAAGATCTATCTATTAGATTGTAGCAACGAGTCAATAGAAGAACTCACCCTCGAAGAATCCAAAGCGGTTAACGAGAGCAGATTCTCGTGGGTGATGTAGTCGTACTCTTGCAGATCTCAAGATCGTGTAGACGATCCTTCCGGCGCTGCGTTCCGACAGCGCTTCCGTAGTTGGTCACATGTTCGGTACTCGATGAAGACCTTCCTCTCCCTTGTTCCAGCAGGCAGCGGAGGTTTTAGCACTCTCCTCATGATTCCGGCAGCACGACGGCGTGGTGTCGGAAGTAGAGGTGAGATCTCGCAGGGCTTCGCCTTAAGCCGGAGCGAGTATGGTGGAGCAAGAGAGGGGCCTTGGCGATCTAGGGTTTAGAGGCACCAAGGGGTGGTGTAGCCGGCGACTTGGGGCTAGGGTTTGGGTGTGTGGGGTAGGGGACGCCCTACCCCTCCTTATATAGGTGGGAGGGAGGCGGTTTGGGAGGAGGGAGTCCTCCTCCAACTCCTCCTCATGGTCGGAGGGTGGAGGGAGTAGGACTTCTACCCTAGGTAGGTTTCCTACTCTCCCTCCACCAAGCAAACTTCAGATTTGACTTTTCAAATTGGTGTTTGACTTTTAAACTTCGATTTGATTTCTCTCTTTATATTGCCCAGCCAAGTGACCTAGTACATGGTGCAACCATTCCACATTGTCATGACACATTCATGTATCCTTCCCCCTCCGGAGTGTCGGACCTTTCAGACCCTTCTAGAACATTCCTGGTGAAAACACCGGAATCATTTCCGAACTCCGAAATAGGACTTTCCTTATATGAATCTTATTCTCCGGACCATTCCGGATCTCATCGTGATATCCCGAATCCCATCCGAGACTCCGAACAACATTCGGTCTCTTACTCATCATTTCATAACTACACAACAACATCGAATCCTTAAGTGTGTCTCCCTACGGTTCGTGAATTATGCGGACATGACCGAGACACTTCTCCGATCAATAACCAATAGAGGAATCTGGAAATTCATATGGCTCCCACATATTTCTACGATTACTTTGTGATCGAATAAACCACTTACATACGATACCAATTTCCTTTTGTCTCAGATAGTTTACTTATCCGAGGTTTTGATCGTCGGTATATCTGCATACCTAGTTCAACCTCGTTACCGATAAGTACTCTTTTCTCGTTCCCGTGGTATGTGATCCCTTGTGAGCCAGTCACATGCTTACAAGCTAATTGGATGACATTCCACCGAGAGGGCCCATAGTATATCTATCCGTCATATGGATGGACAAATCCCACTCTTGATCTATGTGCCTCAACCCATACTTTCCAAACACTCAATGCCACCTTTATAGCCACCCAGTTACGGTGTGGTGTTTGATGTCATCAAAGCATCCTTCCGGTGATGGTGATTAGCATGATCTCATGGTCGAAGGAATTAGATTACTATGTATCAGAAAGCTTATAGCAATTGAACTATTAAAATGACTTGATCTTTATGCTACGCTTATCTATAGGAGTATGCCCATCACACCATTCTTCTAATGATATGATCTCGTTGTTAATAACATCTCAATGTTCATGATCGAGAAACCACGATCATCTATTAACCAACAAGCTAGTATTATTAAAGATGCTTTACTAGGGACTCTAATTTAGTTTACAAATCACACGCGTATTAATGTTTCCGGTTAATACTGTTATAGCATGAATGTAAACATTTATCATAAACACAAAGATATAATAATAACTATATTTATTATTGCCTCTAGGGCATATCTTCAACACATACTATCTTTACTACGCCAATTGCAGTGTAATTTTTTTTATTTATATTTTCCTTTAACCATTTTGTGTTTTAAATCCTTGTTTTATTTTTTCCCATCAGTAGCCATGATTTGTGTCCTCGTGTGTTTAAATTTTGTTCCTCTTATACTCGTGTTTTGATCCACGACTTCAAAATTTTGTTCCGTGTGAAGGCAAGATTTGTCCATCAGAGACGATAGTGTTGTTCCACATGTAGATTTAATTTTGTTCCACCATGCTATCTTTTTTGCGCCAATTGTAGAGTAATTTTGTTCTTTGCAGTCTAATTTGTTTGTTCTATGTGAAGGCGAGAGATGCTCCCAGGACCCTACATTTTTTGTTCCACTTTTAGATTCTGCTTGATTGACATATTTTGTTCCATGTCGTGCACACATGTTTTTCTTCTTGGTAGCTAAAATCTTGTCCTATGTGGTCTTAATTTCGTGTTAGTGTATGGTTTTAAATTGTTTTACAATCATTTTTTGTTGAGCTCATGGATTATTCTATAACAGTTCTAATATTTTTGCACTTCATTTTATCCTACTAGTTATTACAGGTGTCTACTCTACTACTTCCTCCGTTTAGAAATATAAAATGTTTTAGGTTTGTGAAGTAAATATATCTAGACACTTTTTAGTGTACAGATTTATTTAAACTTATATAATAAAATATGTTTAGATATATTAACTTTGCTAAACTAAAATATCTTATATTTCTAAACGGATGGAGTACCCGTGTAAATCTAGCTCAACTTGCAACTCGATGTATAGTTGTATACGCACAAGGCACGAACAGGAATTGTAGCCACATGCACCAAAAAAATTCCCATCACTTTCCAGTTCTGGAACATGCATGTATACAGGATTTTTTTTTACAAATTTAACCCTCTGCAATTCTCCATCGCCGAAAATATCCCTTTTACGTCGCAAAAGCAAAAAATGCCCTGGCGGCAGGCTGAAAAGGCGACACGTGTGGCGGGATGTTCCTTCCGCCATGGGGGTGGCGGGATGTTCCTTCCGCCAGGGGGAATGGCGGGATGAGGTGGGCCCCACGGCCGGACCAGCGGGGAGGTTCGACTTGGCGTTGGCGGGAGGTTCGACTTCGCGCTCGCGCTGGTGGGCCCCACGGCGTCATTCCACCTTCGTCAAAGGCGGAAGGAACATCCCGCCACCCACTGTGGCGGGAGGAACATCTCGCCATCCCCCGTAGCGGGAGGTAACACGTGTCGCCTTTTCAGCCTCCCGCCAGGACATTTTTAGCTTTCGCGGCACGAAGAGGATATTTTTAGCGATAACAAATTACAGAGGGTCATATTTGCAAAAAATCTGTATGCAGTACCTTGTAACATGCATGCGGTAGTTCCGGTACCGCAGGCACACATGACAAACCCTGCTTCAGCTTCAAAGTTTCTGACGCCGGAGGCCTGTAGCATGCATGCGTAGGACCCACGTTGAGGCAGACATGATTAGACGCGGGAGCAGCCAACGCGCATGGTCGATGCACTGAAGGTAGAAGGGAATCGATCACGTTATTTTGGCTGGCCATGTTGTTTTCGTCTTCAGTATTTTTCTCCGCCTCCTTGCGTTTACTTTCCCTCGGCTCTTTACATGTTTTTTGCATGAATATTTTTCAAATATCTTGAACAAAAATTACAAAATCATGAACACTTTTGGAAAACCGTAAAGATATTTTAAAAAATTGTGTACATTTTTTTCCAAAAAATCATGAACAAATTTAAAAAACAATGAACCAAAATCATGAACATGTTTTTAAAACCTATGAACCAATTTTCAAAATCATAAACACTTTTTTAAATCCCGTGAACCAATTTTCAAAATCATAAACACTTTTTAAATCCCGTGAACCAATTTAAAAAAAACACGAAAACTTTTTTATAAACCATGAAGCAATTTTCGAAAATCATGAACAATTTTTAAAACATGTGAACGAAATTTCAAAAACGATGAACACTTCTTGAAAACCCGTGAACCAATTTCCAAAATCATGAACTCTTTTTAAAAAAACCAATGAACCGATTTCCAAAATCATGAACACTTTTTAAAACTCATGAAACCGTTTTTAATAACCTGTGAACCAACTTTCAAAAATCACGATTATTTTACAAAACTCGTAAACCAATTTTAAAAATTCATGAACACTTTTTAAAAAATCTTGAACTTTTTTGAGTTAATTAAAATATTTTCTGGAATCCATGAACACATGGACATCGTGAACTTTTTTGAATTCATCAACCTAATTTTTGGAATCCATGAACAATTTCTTTAAACTCGTGAACATTTGTTCAACATTTGACTAGTGAACTTCTTATAAATATGAACTTTCTTACCCAGCGAACATTTTTTGAATATAGGTATGTGCTATTTTTTAAATAATACAATTTTTTATTAAATTTCATGAGTAATACATAAATTTGACAAATTGCAAATCTATCGTGACCTCGGGTGTTAAACTCATTAGGAAGCTAGGAAAGGCCCAATCTACCGATGAGATAGCCTGGTGAAGTGATTTGGGGCTTTTTGTGAACGAAGTTGGTGGTATTCTTGGGGAGCAATTAATGGGTATAGTGGAGGATGGGGTTGCAGTTTGAGGCAGCTGCATGGTGGAGGTGCTGATCCGGTGACTAGAGGCTGTTGCATGGCAGGACTTCGTACGCTTCAAGTGTAAACCCTAATTTCTCGCTAACTGCAGTCGGTAGTGTATGTTTATGATAGACTTGGATGTGATTATTCGGGTAAAGGATTAGAAGTATATTGTAGAATTTATTGTGCCATGGTATTAGTATTTGACACGTTTGAGTATTTTTTTAGGATGAAAGTTATGTCAAATAATGTACTATTTAAGTTTCACTAATTTAATGGTGTCATCAGAACAAACGAGCTCGGAATTGATTTGAGCGAGTTTCAGTGAATTCTTAAAGAGCTCCAGACTCCTGAAACATGGTTACTTAGTGAGTTGAAGGGTACACATACCCAGGATGATGGGTCAACTCTACCTCCCCGTAATGTGATGCCACTGAACAGGTATGGGTGGACTACACCTAGGCCTCTGCAACCTCGTCATGGCCGACACTAGTGATATCTATCTATGTACGAGACATATATGTACCTATGCATGAGACATATATCTATGTATGATACATATATCTACCTATGCTTGAGACATATATCTATCTATGGATGAGACATATATCTATCTATGTATGAGACACGTTTCTACTGTTTCACATTTTTATTCGACAAACAATTCAACATAACTTGCGGTACATCAATAAGCGCTCTTTATCCTACGATGATGCCTCATCATTTCCCTCCGATGATGCCTCCCCCTTGATCTTCTTGTCCTGCGTCTTATTTTTGGCCTGCCTCTTGTCCCACTCAGCTCTTGCCCTGGTACCAACGGCCGACAGCATGAAGAGATCATCTTTATCTCCACTCTCTTCTGTCCAAGATGAAAATTTCTCATCCTTACTCCGCTTGTCATTGATCTTCTTGGCCTACTCCTTCTTCATGGTCTGTCTCTTGTTCCACTCAGCTCTCTCCTTGGTACCAACGGGCAGCGGCATGAAGAGATCATCTTCATCTTCGCTCTCTTCTATCCAAGTGCTTACAGGGCTTCGTGAGGAGGGGTTTTTATAGAGTAAACGAACAAGAATTGGCGGGATCTCATTGGCGGAAACAACTAAGCGGGAGGAACTGACCGGGAAACATCTTGGCGGGAAAAAATTGGCGGGAAACATTATGTAGGGAAACATTATGGCAGGAAACATTATGTAGGGAAACATTATGGCAGGAAACATTATGTAGGGAAACATTATGGAGTGAAAACATTATGGCGGGAAAACTTAAGATACATTATCTCCGAAATTAACTAATGATTACAAAGTAATATGGTAATTTAGTTACTAAACAACAAATGCAACTGAAATGAAGATACATCTACAAATGAAATTAAGATACATCAGGACACTACAACTGAAATGAAGATACATCGATACTGAGACATACATCTACCTTCCCTGAGTATATCGCGGGTACTTCTCGGTCTTGTCCTCACGTTCCTCTGTCGCCGACGCCTCAGTAGCCGTTTCTCTTAATGTCTTCCTTTCCACCTCATGGGCCTCCTTGCGCACCTGTTCCTCCGCATACCGACGCTCTTCCTCTTCCGCCCTCCTCTTCATGTTTATCTCCTGGTTCCGAGATCTCTCCTCACTTAATTTTTTCAGCTCTCTCTCCCGCTCCTTCTTCTCATGCTTGGCCCTCCTTTTGGCATGTTCCTCTTCGTGAAAGGGAGCCCACACGGCTCGGCTCCTATCACGAATCTCTTTCACGGCCCAAGCTGACTGCTCCGTGTTAATCCAATGGTACCACTTGAAAAGAGGAGGAGAAAACTGCAAGCACATCAATGGAATGAATAAAAGAACACATAATAATGTGATTCATTCATATTCACCATGCTTTGGGAACATACTGAAGTCCTCTCGAACGACAAACTCGCTTGCCAGGGCGGGCTTTTGCATCGTAGTTGAGACACATGAAAAACTTCATGCCCATGCAAGTGGAGAAATCGATTAACTCCTTGAGCTTGGCAAGATGACCGCACCAACAACGCTCATGTGTCACCCCTTATGGCAACCTGGCATCTTCCTAGGCCTATAGTATGGGTCCAAACAAGGCACACTCATGATGAAATCTCGGACGAATTGGGGGGGGGAGATGAGAAGGAAAAGCTAGAGAAAGAGGAGGAACAGGGTGGAAGAGAAAACATCTCGGTGCCTAGATTTATAGAGGCATTGGGAATAATAGGCTGGAGAAATAGGCGGGGAAGAACAATGGGAAGTAGTGGCGGGAGATAAACGATGTGAAATAGTGGCGGGAGAAAATTGGCGGGAATCAGCTGGCAGGAAAAAATGGCGGAAACCGAAAGCGAGCCAAGTTTATTTAGTTAATCTAACACGTCGCATGATCCATGCAAGCTTTGGGGGCTTCTAAGCTAGTCGGGGGTTTAGACCCCGATTAGGCTAGTCGGGATTTCAACACCAGACGACCTCTCTACTGAGCGTGACATGCCTCCGACAACCTTGTCGGGAGTTTATCCACCGATCGGCTCTGGTCGGGAGTTTAACATCTGAGGCCGCGCTAGATTTGCGATTTGTCAAATTTGTGTATTATTTGTGATATTATAAAAAATCATATTATTTAAAAAATTTAGCTAGGTATGTATTTATTTTAAACTACAAGAACATTTTTCGATCAACGTATTTTTTTGAAACATGAACATTTTTCTAGCTTTGTGAATATATTTTCGCACCATGCGAATATATTTAAAAATTCGTAAAACACACTTTTTTGAAACCTTGATCACTTTTGAAAATCGTTGAAGAAGAAAAAACATGGAAATAATAAAACATACTTGACAGAAAAGGAAATAAAAACATAAATAAAGAAAAAATAGAATAATAAACAGGAAATTGGGTGTGCGAGTAACCGCTGGAACGAGTCACGTGGAAAAGGTACGATCCGTTAATTTCATATGTTGTTTAGCCCTGCATGAAGCGCGAACTATTAGAGTACTCTTTTTTTTTGGTAAGCTATTAGAGTACTTGGGGCTGTACCTGTACGCATGGCGTCTGATCGATGTGAACCCTGAGGACGTTGTGCTTTGCGTCCGAGATATGATCGAGATCTACTCTTTTCTTTTTCCCTGAGAGCACCTACTATGGCGCGACATGTAGTTTTGAGACCCGGGAAAAGTACCATATACCAAGCAGCACAGACGGAAACAGAGAGGAAATGAAAATTGGCCCAGGCCCATAAGTCACTGGGGTACGCGGCGCAAGCAAAAGGTGCCGCATTAAGCAGTGTTTAGCATTTCCGTGAGGACCCTCCCAGACTGGCAGGATCCAGCGAATTTTTTTTAAATAATACGAATTAATTATTTAATTTGAGTTATATTATGCGTTTTTTCGAAATTCCAGATCTAATGCTTTGTCGGCCTGGGACAAGCCGACTGGGCCAATCGGCCAGGCCCTGGCCGACTGCATTGCAATCGTCCAGCAGCCAGCTGACAGCAGGTCGGCCAGTGGGGCCGCGGGACCCACAACGGTCGACAGGACCAGTCGGCCAGGCGCAGGCCGACTGCCCAATCGGCCAGGCCCAGGCCGACTGGGGCCAGATAAGGGCGACGCCGCCGCGCCCGGCCTTCTTCTCCACGCGACGCGCCCTGCCTTCTTCTCCAGCTGCTGCCTCTCTCTCTTCCCTTCGTGTTCTTCATTTCTACCCACCGTTTTTCTCAAATTTTGCTCGATTTGACCACAAAAAATTCAATCCAAATCCATTAGAGAGGGAGTTGAAGCCCGATCTACGGATTGGTTAGATCATGGCTTAATTTGGTGTTGGTTTGTTGGAGGAACGGTGGTGGAGCTGTGGTGAAGCAATGACAATGGTGGTGGAGCTGTGGTGGAGGAGCTGAGGCTGTGGTGGTGGAGCAGTGTTCGAGCTGTGTTGGTGGCAGCTTTTCTCGCTTCAAGGGTAAACTCTAATCCCTCGATAATCAATGGATATTGTATATGGTTACGTACGTTCGTCGTATGGTTAGTCTATTAGAATATTTGGCTAGTTGATTAGTAAAAATTTGGCCGGTGGATTAGTAGCAATATTTGACCGGTAGCAATAATATCATATTTTTTAGAATACTTGCAAGCATTGTCCAAAGTTATACGCGTTGTCGATAAATAATTGATTAGGTTGTTTATTTTATGTCAGCAGAGATGACCAATTTAGTGAAGTTCGTGTTTTATTACGGTCATGAGAATGTTCGAACAAATAACTTTGGAGCATATCTTGGAGAGTTTATGTGTACACAATTAGATTTGACTGCCCCTCAAACGTGGAGTGTTAGTCAGTTGAAGGAATGGTTGACAGGATGTTTAGGCTATAACATCGAGACGTACACCGTCAGCGTGCAAGCATTATGGACAAAGTCAAGAAAAAATATTTTCTGGACTTTAAGGAATGTAGATACAGACAGAGACTGGTTTAAGTGGTTAAAAGGCTGCGAAGATAGGCATGTAAACCCTCGCGCATTAGTGCTTCCTGTCTTGAAGGAGATCGATGGTGGACATGTTTCGCGCCATAGTGTTGATTCAAGTTACGGGATGTACTCTATGTCCAGTGCTGGAGGCGGTGGTTATGAATCGGGGCAGAGCAGTGAGATAGGAGAAGGAGGAGGCGGTGGTTATAAATCGGGGCAGAGCAGTCAGGCCGGAGGTGGAGAAGACTATAGTGGAGAGGCAGATGCGGACGAGGAAGATGGAGGCATGCAGAACATGATGGAAGAGGAGGATTACATGGATGGCGAGAGTGGTGATTCTGATGACCCTGATGATTCTGATGGAGAAGGCAATGGTGGAGAGGACATGCCGATTCCTGCTTCATGGAATCAAAACATGTCAACCGGAATGACCGTTGATGATGGTCATGATTATGCGTGGGAATATCACAGCAACAGAATTGCCCAGGGTGCCAAATATCAAGACAAGCAACATTTGCAAGATGCAGTCGTTGCTTGGGCAATGTCAACACGCAGGGTTTTGAAAACAACCGTGTCCTCTAAGAAATACTTGACAATGGAATGCGTGGATATAAATTGTCCAGGCAGGGTGCATGCCTATGTCCCTGCGTATGACACAACTTGGTTGGTGAGCGACTATGTGCAGCACACATGTAAGCTACACAATGTTCCTAAAGATCATCTTAACCTCTCCTCCACACTTCTAGCTCGGCTGCTTTACACGGACTTAGTAGAGTGCAAAGCCTTGACAGTACCCAGTATACAGAAGAAAGTAAAGACCCGGTTTAAGTACTCCATTTCGTATGGCAAGGCTTGGAGGGCAAAGCAAAGGGCTCTTGAGGAGAGGTTTGGTTCGTTTAGAGACGCGTATGACTCCGTGGTCCGACAACTTCAGACACTGCAGGATAGAAACCCAGGCACCTATGTCGACATACAATATTATGTGATACCCGAGGATCCATCCATGAAGGTGCTTCATCGAGTGTTCTTCTCTTTTGCTGTATGCATCCAAGCTTTCACTTATTGTCGTCCAGTGATATGTGTAGACGGTACTTTTCTAACTGGCAAGTACAAGGGTCAGATCCTTACCGCCATTGGTCAAGACGGCAACAATCAGATTGTCCCACTCGCATTTGCTTTCGTGGAGGGCGAAAACACTGAAAGTTGGACATGGTTCTTCAGGCAGCTCAAAATAGCAGTTGTGAAAGACAAGCCCAATATGTGCATCATTCATGATAGGCATGCAGGTATACTCAATGCCGTAAAACGGCTGACATAGCCAGGCCAGAAGAGCAAACACCTTGTCTTGACATGCAAAGCCGATGGTGCATGCGCCATTTGGGTGCTAATTTCTTCTCACAGTTCAGAAACAAGAACCTCATGAATCTATTCAAAAAATTGTGCAAGCAGAACCAAGAATGGAAGCACGATTTCATACGTGCAAAGCTCGATGAATTTACTCAGAAACATGTGAGGGCAAGGAAAGCTGCGCAAAACGCAGCCGTAGCTGCACATCAAGCAGCAGTAGCTGCACATCAAGCTACTGGAGCTGCCCCTGTGGAGGAAGATCCTGTAGGGCTTTGTGACTTGCCTGGATTTGATCCACCTGGTACAAGGAGAAGGCTTGGCAGATCGATCAAGAACTTCCAAATGGATAGAGCACGAGCCTTTGGAGAGGTGGTCTTTGCTACACGATACACATGGAGCTAGGTATGGTGTCATGACTACAAACCTAGCTGAGTCATATAACTTTGTCCTCAGAGGTAACAGGGCACTTCCACTGACAGCCATAGTCGAAGGTATTCTGTATGGCACGATTTCATATTTTAGAACCAGACGACAGGGTGCTCAGATGCATATCATGAACAATCCGAACACCCGCTTCTATGAAAAGGTTATGAGGTACATGGATAAGAAGATGGCGAAGTGTATGTCACACACCGTCGTGTGCATAGGTAATGAGGACAGAAGGTTTGAGGTGCGGTAGCCACCGATAAGTTTGGGTGTGGTAATGAACCGAGAACGCATGAGGTGAAGATAGGTAATGAGCAATGGCCAACCTGCGAGTGCACCTGCAACAAACCAAAGTTGCTTCACCTGCCTTGCTCTCATGTGCTTGCTGCTTGTCGGCAGCTAGGGTTGGACGCCATATCGTTCGTGTCTCCCTACTACCTGAAAGAATCTGTGGTCAATACTTGGACGGGTGAGATGTCAGGATTTCGAGTAATGGGTAATTTCAACACCGTGAACCCTGGTGAAAGGCAGTACATCCCACACCCTGCTCTAATGCGAACAAGCAGAGGCAGACGCCAGTGTAGACGCATCCGGAATGACATGGACGAATCAGAAGCTGGCGGCCCAACTCGGCAGTGTTTTCTATGCAATGAATTTGGTCACAGGGATACTCATTGTCCCACTTTCGGTACAGGCGGCACACATACGCGAGGACGGGGTGCGCGAGGTCGAAGAGGTAGAGGACGCGGGTGAAACTATGTGTCGAACTATGTTTGATGTTGTAATATGTGTCGAACTATGTTTTATGTTGTAATATGTGTCGAACTATGTTTGATGTTGTAATATGTGTCGAACTATGCTTTATGTTGTAATATGTGGCGAACTATGTTTTATGTTGTAATATGTGGCGAACTATGTTTTATGTTGTAATATGCAACTGCTTATGTTAATTTTTAAATTGTTCAGAAATGGCGAGAAGATATAGGTTGCTCGATCCAGACATTGAAAAGAAGCATCGGGCTAGAATTTTGGAGGATGACCCCCACTCACTTGAGCCTTTGGTCACTCGCACACCGAATGTTAACTGGAGGATACACCCCGCTTGGGTTCCTAGGTACGATTTAATCATGAATTATATGAATTATATGAGTATTTTTGGGTTGCGATACATGATTGATCACGTTTTTGGTCATGCAGGTTAAAGTGGGCTTTTACCTTTTGTTCGCTTGGTTGAGGCACTGCAGACTCTACACGCCTACTATATGACCACTCATTGCTCACATGCTTGGTCGACCGTTGGAGGCCCGAGACCCACACTTTTCACTTTCGCTGGGGAGAGATGGCTCCTACTCTCCAGGACGTGTCATGCCTGTTGGGACTTCCTTTGGCTGGACAGCCCATTGGACCGCTACAGGCACCAGCGGGTTGGCAACAGGATATGGCACAGCGATTCCAGGGTATTACTAGACCATTGGAGTATGAAGAACACGGGCCCAAGTTCGATGTTACTAGGATGTCGGTGTGTTTGCTAACTTCTTTTCATCTGCTTGCTACACATTATCGCTCGGTTACTTATCGAACCATATTTCATTAATGCAGATCCAACTGTTAGGCTATCCAGAGACTCAGTTGACAGAGGCACAAATCACTCGGTCCTTGGAGGCATACATACTTTGGCTTCTCGGTAAGGTGATGTTCACCGAGAACCATGTTCACAGAGGAGTTGGGGTTCTGCGGTCTTAGCGGCCACGTACCGAGGTATGTGCAGTGGTTGCCAACGGAGGGCGCCGAAGTCAGGCCTGCTTGGATGCCCACTACTGTTGCAGCTTTGGTCCTGGGAGCGGTTTCCTATCGGCCGGCCGGACGTTATGGTTGAGACGCCTTACCCTCTGACTTCTTTGGCGACCCTCTGACTGGACTGTTGGATCCAGATCCGGACCACATTGACTTGCCTACTTTCGGTTCAGTTTGGACACATCGCCAGGTATGTGCATAGTTACTTGTTACATTCATTATTTAGTTGACATAACCTATGCATGGAGCTAACAAATTATTATTCGCAGAGACGCTTTTCTCACAATCAGGTGAGGGGTTGCTACCCCGCACTGTCCGAAAGTTTGACGTACTGCTAGCGAGTTCGGTGATGTGGGAGCCCTACGGTAATGAAGCTGTCACTGCTAGATTCCAGAGGGATGGGGACGCCGCACAAATGTCTTTACTATGCGCCAGGGACGAGCCGTATTGGCTCACAAAATCGAAGATCATCTTCGACATGCAGGTAGAGGAGATGAGCCTACATAGAGTAATGAGGCAGTTTGGTCTTCGCCAAATGGTGATCCTCGCCCCGGAGAGCGCCATTCCTTCAACAGACACACGTATGTTTCATTTACATTACTTCCATATTAACATGATTTATTGACATGACACTAACCATGTTAAATGTTAGGTTGTCGAGGAAGGAAGTAGCAAGACCGCCACGGGTTGGCTACAGGGGTTGGGGTGTACGTTCAAGAGTGGGACACATACAACCCGAGTCTGGGACTCGAACGACGCGTTTGACATGGAAGAGTTCAACAGGTACTTGGATAGCTAAATGAGCGCCACACGACTATGCATCACGCAATCTCACCCGGAGGAGATCTTGGGGCGCTACTTGGGATAGTTATCCGAGCCCGATCAGTGGGCAGCGAGACAACACGCGTATGTTCTTCATCTAATGCACCTATTTATTACATAGTTTTCCATCTATATATGGCGAACCTTGTGGTGTCTCTTGCGAGCACAAATGTTAGTCGATCTTGAGACAGAGAGTCTGAGTACGCTCTCTTTCGTCGGACCCCTACTTATTCACCGGCAGACCAGGAGACCTGGTGAGTCGCTGGAGGAGAAGATACGACGATTCTACGGGTTATCACGTGCACCCGCCTTCGGACATTGCTCACCACCGCACCCGCTCGTCCTCCGGCACTCGACGCACCACCACCAGCGGCAACCACCTCGCCCTCGACGGGCTCCCGTCCCACGGCTTACACCAGACGGCTCGAGACCTCCTCCCTGCATCAGCCGAGGTTCAGAACACCTCAGAATCGGACCTATGCAAGTTTTAGCAAAATTCGCCAAACCCGCATAGAAACGATTCAAAGGTGCTCACCAGCACTTTCGTGCGGGTGGAAAACGGTAATAACATTACACAACAGTCCTCGATGGGACCCACGTAATGATATATATAACAATGACTCAAAGAGTCAAGAATACAAATATACGGTACAAAGATCCAAATCACCTTGAAAAGCGATGGGCGTCACTACGGACAAGATGCAAATGGGGCTAAGAGCCGAAGAATAACCAATGGCGTCCATAACCCTGCCGTGCCAAGCGGAAGGGTAACCCGCTAACGGCGTCGATCTCAAAACCTGCTTAACAAAAGGGGTGCCGACAAAGGGCAAAGCGAAAACAAAGAAGGAGCGCGTCGATCGAGGCGATGCAGCGAGGCTAGAATTCGCGGTCCTCGCCTACACAGGTATGGTGGACTGAAGCGGCAGCGGCAGCGTGCACTAAACAACCTATAGAGACTCGATACAACTGACGGTTATTAGAGAGGGGTGAGAATGACCTATCCGGATCCACGAAACTAACACCAAACAAACCCATCCCGGTGTTTCCCCTCGGGACCGATCGAGGAAGTCAACCGAGGAACTCACAGTTGGCGCTTTATTTGTTCGATTATCGTTGCAGCATTTACTAGTCGTATAGATAATCACGATAAAGTAAGCAATGGGCACTTTTAGTTAACCATTCCGTGATAGTTGCAACAATTACTAATCGTGCAGATAGCATGAGATAAACCCAAAACCCAGGCTTGTTGGTACTTTTATTCAGCCATTCCGCTTGAAGTTGCAATACTTACTAGTCGATACAATTGTCGCAAGTTTACAACCCAACAAGCAATGGTGGGCAGTATTAATTAGCCATTCCGTTGTAGTGGAGCTGATTACTAGTCATTATAAGTCAAATTTATAGCAAGAACTTTAGTTATGCTTGTCTATGATCGAGAATCGTGCTCCAAGTCGTCCATAACCGCGGACACGGCTTTGAAAGTTTTACCCGGGGTGCACCAATAGCAACACACGCCGATCAGCCTCGGAAAAACCAAATCAAAACCAGAGGCTTTCACGATGAACAATCACAGGATTCAGAAATATTTCGGGGCCACCCTTAAGTAGAATCCGCGGAGTAGGCAAGCTCCGAGACGGCCTCAAGGTTGCGACAATGGCTGTGGCGACTAGGAACCCCAAAGCGGGCTTGTCGACACCGCGTAATCACTCCGCTTCAAAACAAGCGATGTGCTCCTCGCACAATCGTAAATAAAGCAGTAAAACATGGCATAAGTACAAGATCGTAAATAAAACCTCAAACTAGTTTGTGGCCCCAAGAAATAAGAATGAATCAAGCTCTGGCTCAGGGGGGTCCCATATACCTCCCGGATGTGGATAGCGCGATAAATCAAGGAACAGGTATCAAGTACTCGGGGTCTTACGGGACACAAGTGGGCGTTCGGAAACCAAATATTATCTATCACCCACCGATGCCTCTGCTTATTTCAATTTTAGTTGTTAAACAGAAATTAAAGTGACGATAAGTAAAACTAGCATCATCTCCATCAACAACATGCGGCCAATACATCAGCAACTGTGGCATATGACGACACACATCGGTACTTGAGCAAGCAACTACGACGCGCAAGTCCAACTATCTACCAAACAACAGGTAATAGGATGTGTCCGAGGCAATATAAAGCTGCAGGGGATATCACGGGTACGAAAACTAAAGCATCGCAACACAGATAGCAATAGATCAACAAGAGGGAATAAAGACTATAAAAGTAAGATAGGTAGAAAGGGGGAGATGCTCGCCTGAAAAACATTGTCGAAAGGTTCATCCGAAGATCGGGGCGAAGCTCACATCAACTCAACGGCCTTATCCGCGAAGAAGCAAAACACTAGAAGAAACACCGGATGCAATATTTAAGACAACGGCAGAAGATCGGCATGATGCATGTATGATGCCTGGCATGGCAAAGTGCGATGCAATTAGGTCATATTAAGTGGAACCGGGGTCCCGACAATTATTAGATGGTTCAAGTTATTTAGAACCCCCGCAATTTAATGTTGTTTTAGCAAGACAGAATATATCACCGGTTCGCTACACGAGTTTAAATGAGGCCAATATGAGACTAGATTTGCCCGCATATGGGCCCCATATTTAGTTATTAGGTGAATCGGCATAAGGCCCCCAAACCACATGACAAGATGCATGCATGAACAATTATTATGCGACAAGTTGTTATTATGTTGTAAAATAGGGTTCGCGGGTAAGAGGTTCACACTTGAAGGGTCTCGACGATCTTGGGGTTCCGGGATTCGGGGTTCGACAGGGGCCAGGGTCCGGTCTCGGGGTCCAGGGTTCGACGGGATCGACGAGGTTCGACGGAAGCGTTCTCGGATTCCGGGGTCGTTCTCGGTATCGGGGCAGATCTTGTCGCATCGGGGTCTCGATGTCCGGGGAGCAGATCCTGGGTCAGTGCCGGGACGCGTCGGGTTCGTCTTGGTCGGTGCCGTTCTCAGTCATCGCGAAGGTCTTGCCGTGGCGAGGGTCTTGTTGGGTCCGCGCCATCGCGTCGGTCTCGGCAGCGGGGGCGTCGGGTCATGGCGTCTGTGGGGGAGTACTTGTCGCATCCGTGTCGGCGAACTTGGTGTTCCGGGGAAGTTCTCGGGGTTCCGGCGGTAGATCTTGTCGAGTTCACTGCAACGGCCTCATTGTTCCGAGGACGACCTTGGCGATTATTCGATCCGCAACGGGTTTTCGACGAACTTGTCGAGGTGAACTTGGGGCTTCCCATGTGGCGGTCTTGACGTGGCCCTACATCACGTGCAGGCCGGTCCTCCGAGCAAGGTGAAGCTCAGGCGGTGGCGAGTTGGTGGGGGCTCGGCGGACGAGGTGGTCGACGCTGGACGGGCTCGGGGCATGGCACGGTGGAGCAGCGGGCCGGAGGTGGCCTGGCCGGAGCGAGCCCTTGGCCTTGGCGCGGAGACGGATGGCGAGGACGCCGCCGGAAGGCCAGGCGAGCGTGTCGGGCCGAGCCCTGGCGGCACTGAGGCAGCGCCTGTGAGGCTCTGGCGGCTCAGAGGAGGCCGGAGGTCGGGTCATGCTGGGCGGCGGGCGGCAGCCTTGCGCCACGGCCGGGCGGAGGGGAGGTCCCAGGCAGGAACGCAGCGGGAGGCGGTGGTTCGGTCTTGGGGTGGTCGCTGGCGGGCGGTGCGGCTGGCTCGAGGCGGCGGCGCTGGGCAGCGACCACGGGCGGGGTGAGGTGGTGCGGGCGAAGGTCCTTGAGGCGGGTGGTCGCCGGAGGCGACGCTGAACGGGAAGGAGCGCCCGTGGGATGGTCAGGGGAAGAAGGGCGGCGCAGGCGTGAGGCGGTCTGGGCGAGGCAGGCGTGGCCGGAGAGGGAGCACGTCAGGGAGGAGAGCTGGGGAGGGAGGCGCGGAGGAGAGGGAGGTCCGGGGCGGCGGCGCTGCGGGCGATGCGGAGCTCGGGGGGCGGGGTGGGCGAGCAGGGGTTGGAGGTTGAAGAGGAACAGGGAGGGAGGAGAGAACGTGGGATGGGCGCGTCGGTGGGTCCGGGGGACAGGGCGGGCCCAGGTTGCAGGCGGGGAGTGGACTGGGGCGTGGGTGGGGCTGGTGTGCGTGTGGGGCCCAGTGGGTGGCAGGGGCCTGTGGCGTGTGTGTTTAATGGGGCAGGAGAGAGAGAGCTGAGAGAGAGGGGGGTGAGGGATTAGGTGTCAGCGCGGGATTGGTGGGGGAGAGAGGAGAGGGTGAGGTGGCATGATGTGATTGGGGGGAGTGAGGTGGCCAGGGGTTTGGGTAGGAAAAAGGGTAGGTTTAGGATTTAGATGGGGCGGCAGGTGTGGACCGATTATTTTTCTGGGGCGGTCGTTCGGGTCGACCTGGCCCGTCCGACTGCCCCTACTAAAATAATATAATTTTTATTTGTTTTGTTAACACCTTCTGCAAACCGATAGCACTCAAACAAAAATAATCCGGGGACCGGGCTTTGCATTTGAGCTAAGATGGGGCGTTTGGAAAACAAATCAGGGTTTTTAGAAAATAGTTTTGGCAGACAATGCATGATGATGACGATGCAATGCACAAATTCAACGCGATTTTCTAGTAGTGGTTTTGCGGGATGCCACAGGTTCGACATGGCATCAGCAGTCTTCTTTCGACTGTTGGCAGCAACAGCAGCCACCTTTGCACGATGGAGGTTCGTCGTGGCAGCACCAGCAGCAGGAGCCTTGGGGTCACCCTCCCATGCCAAACTACGGGTTTCACCCACAGCCACAGCCACAGGGTATGTGTCTTACAAGATAAGCGTCGAGGCTCATTTCATGTCAAGTTCTTACATACTTTGTTTTTATGTGCAGGAGCATTCGGAATGCAGGGGTCTATGCACAGCTATCAATCGTCATGTCCGGATCCGCTGGGTATCGAGACGTTGATCATAGCACTCGAGATTTCATGACCTTGATCAGTTGGCTGAACATTTTCCAGACTCGCACCTGACCCCACAGGAGACTCAAGATGATGAGCACGGTCGGTGATTCCTCCCCGACAAGTTCGGCCGCCCACGAGTTCGGTTGGACGACGCCCTAACCCACCACCCAGCGTCGCGGCGGGCAGCGTCGGCTGAGACATATATTTATCTATGTATGAGACATATATTTATCTATGTATGAGACATGTCTATCTATGCATGAGACATCTACCTATATATGAGACATCATTCTATCATTTCACGATTTTTATTGCAACACAGTTCAACATAACTTGCGGTACATAAATAAGAGTCCTATCAATCCCTAGCATGATGTCTTTCCCTTTCCCTTCGATGATGCCTCACCCTTTCCCTTGGACGATCCCTCGCACTTGCTCTTCTTGGCCTGCTCTTTCTTCTTCTCCTGCCTCTTGTCCCACTCAGCTCTCGCCTTGCTTCCAACGGGTGGCGGCATGAAGATATCATCCTCATCTTCGCTCTCTTCTATGCAGGCCCTACGTGCCACAGCCTGCTTCGTCATGTCAGCTTGACTCTTCTTGGCCTGCTCTTTCTTCTTCTCCTGCCTCTTGTCCCACTCAGCTCTTGCCTTGCTTCCAACGGGTGGCGGCATGAAGATATCATCCTCATCTTCGCTATCTTCTATCCAGGACCAAGGTGCATTAGCCACCTCCATCATGCGAGCTTCACTCTTGAAGGTGAGCTTGTCCCACCTTGCCTTGATCCTGAGAAGCTCTGCTCGTACCTGATTTGGGGTCTTCAGTTTCCACCCTCTTAGATAAAGTGACTTACCAAGTGTAACGAGAGCATCATGGTTCGATACCAACATATCCCAGTCGGCTGGTTTATCGCCTATCTCAACAGTTCTGGCTACGAAGAAAAGCCCAATGGACATATCTACAGGCCAGGGAGAAGCGTCGGTCATAGTGGAGAGGAGGGGAGGAAAATGCGAGAGCCAGAGGAGAGGAGGGAAATGAGAGAGTAAGAGGAGGAAGAGAAGAACTGGTAAAGGATACATCTCGTTGCCCGGATTTATAGAGGCACCGAAGCGAATAGGCGGGAAAAAAGGCGGGAAGTAGTGGCGGGAAAAAAAGGGCGGGAAAAAAAAGGGCGGAAAGTAGTGGCGGGAACAAAGGGAGGGAAGTACTGGCGGGAAAATCGACGCGATGGCGAAAAAAATCGCCGCGAAGGATTGGCGAAAAAATCGGCGCCGCGGAAGATTAGGGCTGCATTGATCATGCAGGATTTTGCTAGGCGCAGGACGATTAGGCAGTCGGCCAGGAGAAAGCCGATTGCACTAATCGGCCTGGGCGGGCCAATCGGCTTGCTCTGCCGATTGCATGTGCAGGGCCGATCGCATGGTGCCACATGCACGATCGGCCGAGCCGATTGGCCGGTCGGTCTGTGCCGACAAAGCACTAGATCTGGAATTTCGAAAAAACGATAATAAAACTCAAATTAAATAATTAATTCGTATTATTTAAAAAAAAATCGCCAGGATCCAATGAGTGTTGCTGGGTCACATTATGTAGGCCGATGGTCGTGCTGGTCGATGATCCACAACATGGAGTCCATCGTTGTGATGCGACGAACGAGACATCGAGCGGGCCAGCAACGACTAAGATATGGACTTGGTTACCTTTAACCTAACCTAAAAAAAGCCAACAGGCCGAATGGTTAACGCCTAAATCCTTTTTAACCGAACCTAAAAAATACATCCCGACGACCTACTCAGGTAAACCAGTGTGTGATGTTTTTGTGCTCTATTAAACTGAAAAGGTGGAATTTTACGCAACTCTGTAATACACTAAGGAACTCACAGTGAAGAATCACTGGACAACTGTTAGCTGAGCAGATTCGTTCATCAAGACCGATCCTTGTATCAGAACCAGGTGTTCCAATTTTTTTATTCCCTGGTTAGCTAGCAGCCTGATAGCACACTTTTATTAACTCTTGATGCGATCAGACTGCTTTAACAATAACTCATCGCTGGCTCATGTTAATTTCGTTCTACTCCCGCAAATTAGCTGGGTGTTAGTCAAGATTCGGAAATGATCACCAAACGAATCCTGATTGCAGCCATGTGAAACAAACTGTCATACTGAATTTGCATAAACCGGCCTGCACATTTGCTATTCTTGTGACATGTGGGGCCAACACTTCATGCGCAGGAACAGGACAGCTCCAACATCAGCTTAGAACAACTTCGACGGAAGCCGGAAAACACCGCGCATGAAAAATAATCGTCAATATAGCGTGCGCGACCGTTTTTTCTCCCCAACGGCCACTGCATACTTGCACGCGCGTTAAAAAAAATTCAGCGCGCGGTAATTTGCGTTCCGCGACGCAGTAGATTTGATATACGCCGGCCAGCGTGCGCTATCTCTCGATGACGCGCGCGAAGACCAACTGCCGCTGAAATATCACCGTGTCTGCGTTGTCCCCATTTCCCTCTCCCCATTCTGCCGGCGCTGCCGCTCCAATTCACCGCCGGAAGCGCCTCCCTGCGTAGTAGTTGCGGATCCACGGTCACCGCGCCTTCCCGCACCTTCCCCGAGCTCGCCGTTGTGCGAATTGGAGCGAGCTACCCGTGTGACGCTTATTTCTTACACCACCGCCGCCGCGCCTCGGCCGTCTCGGAGCCACCGCCATCTCGGAGCTGCCGTGGCGTGGCGCTGCCCGCGCCACCATGTCCTCCTCAAGCCGGGATGCTACTTGGCGCACGCTACGTGCTCGGCACAATGTCCGCCGCAAGGTATGTTTCTCAGCCGCCGGTCGCGCCATATTTTAGTTCCGGTAGACAAAGCGAGTGTATTTTTGTGCTTGTAGAGGATCTCGTATGATTCATCCGACGATGAACTAAAGCTTGAGCAAGAGAACATATCGAAGGTATTAGCTTGGCGAGCGACGAAAGAGCCGAAGCGCGGTGGTTCGGTTTTTTGTAGGCGCAAGTTGGGGAGGGAAAGGATCGAAGGACACGAGAGGTTGATGTTGGAGATATGCCCTAGAGGCAATAATAAATGTAGTTATTATTATATCTTTGTGTTTATGATAAATGTTTACAATTTATGCTATAATAGTATTAACAAGGAAACATTAATACTTGTGTGATTTGTAAACTTAATTTGAAGTCCCTAGTGAAGCCTCTATACATCACTAGCTTGTTGGTTAATGAATGATTGTGGTTTCCCTGTCATGAACATTGAGATGTTATTAACAACAACATCATATCGTTAGGAGAATGATATGGTGGACATACTCCTATAGATAAGCGTAGCATAAAGATCAAGTCATTTTAATAGTTCAATTGCTATATGCTTTCTGATACATAGTAACCTAATTCCTTCGACCATGAGATCATGCATATCACCTTTACCGGATGGATGCTTTGATGACATCAAACACCACACCGTAACTGAGTGGCTATAAAGGTGGCATTGAGTGTTCGGAAAGTATTGGTTGAAACACATGGATCAAGAGTGGGATTTGTCTATCCATATGACGGATAGATATACTCTGGGCCCTCTCGGTGGAATGTCATCCAATTAGCTTGCAAGCATGTGACTGGCTCACAAGGTATCACATATCACGGGAACGAGAAAAGAGTACTTATCGGTAACGAGGTTGAACTAGGTATGCAGAGATACCGACGATCATAACCTCGGATGAGTAAACTATCGTGAGACAAAGGGAAATTGGTATCGTATGTAAGTGGTTCATTCGATCGCAAAGTAATCGTAGAAATATGTGGGATCCATATGAATTTCCAGATTCCTCTATTGGTTGTTGTTCGGAGAAGTGTCTCGATCATGTCCGCATAATTCACGAACCGTAGGGAGACACACTTAAGGATTCGACGTTGTTTGAGTAGTAATGGAATGATGAGAAAGAGTCCGAACGTTGTTCGGAGTCTCGAATGGGATTCGGGATATCACGAGGAGATCCGGAATGGTCCGGAGAATAAGATTCATATAAGGAAAGTCCCGTTTCGGAGTTGGAGAATGGTTCTGGTGTTTTCATCGGAAATGTTCTAGAAGGTTCCAGAATGTCCGGTACTCCGGAGGGGAAGGGTACAAGGGTACATGAATGTGTTATAACAAGTTGATATGATTGCATCATGTACTCGGTGTCATCGCTGAACAAAATAGAGGGTTTATTCAAATCCTAGTTTGAAAAGTCAAACGCCAAGTTTGAAAGTCAAACGGCTATTTTTTGGAAGTGGAGAAAGAGGAGGAAACCGAGTTGGGGAGGAGTCCCTCCTCCACCGCCGGCCCACCTCCAAGCCGAGTTGGGAAGGGACTTCCCTCCACTTGGCCGGCCGTCCCCTCCACCTATATAAGGAGGGGCAGGGCTCCCCTCCTAGACACACAAGATCCCCGCCTCCAAACCCTAAGCCGCCGGCGCCGCCACCTGCTGCCGCCGCCGCCATAGGTCAAGCCGCCTAGCAACCCCTAGCCGCCAAGCTTCCTCCTCGGCGTGTCTAAACCCTAGATCGTCGAGGGACTCTCATACTCCACCATACTCGCTCGGCTTAAGGCGAAGCCTGCGAGATCTTCCTCTACTTTGGTACCACGTCGTTGTCTTTGCCGAATCGCGAGGAGAGTGCTACAACCTCCCACTCTTTGGAACAAGGAGAGGAAGGTCTTCGAATTACGACGTGTGACCGATTGCGGAGTGCGCCGGAGCAGCGCCGGAAGGATCGTCTACGCGATCTTGAGATCGGGAAGAGTACGACTACATCACCCACGAGAATCCGCTCTCGTTAAACACTTTGGAATCTTCGAGGGTGAGTTATTCTATCGACTCGTTGCTACAATCTAGTAGATAGATCTTGGATTGTTTGTATGCGGTAGAAATTTTTTGTTTTCCATGCTACGAATCCCTACAGTGGTATCAGATCCGTGTCTATATGTAGATCTGTTGCACGAGTAGAACACAATGGTCATTGTGGGCGTTGATGCTTTTATTGTCGATTGCTTCTTGTGTACTTTGCATCTTGCGGGATGTTGGGATGAAGCGGCCCGGGATAACCTTACATGACATCGTTCATGAGACTTGCTCCACGCTTGACATGCAACTTGTATTGCATAAGTGGCTTTGCGGGTGCCTGTTTCTCCTCGCATAGTTAAGATTCAATTTACAAAGGGTGATTGACAATACTAGTATCAATGTTGTGGTTCATGTTCGTAAGTTAGATCGACACTTATTGAAAGCCCCAAACCACGTAAAACATGCAAAGAAAGTAGAGGCGTCTAACTTTGTTTTGCAGGGGTGTGCAGTGATGTGATATGGCCATGATTGTGATTATATTTGATGTATGCAATGTTCCTTATTGTAAGTTGGCAACCGGCAGGAGCCATATGGTTGTCTTTAATTTATGTTAAGACCCGCGTGTCTATTCAAATTAGTTGCAATAGTTGAAGCCGGTGGACGACAACCATGGAGAAGCGTCATTGACCTTGATGCAATGCCGGTGATGATGGAGATCATGTTCGTGCTAGAAGATGGAGATCGGAAGTACAAAGAAGAAAGGCCATATCATATCACATATTATGAATTGCATGTGATGTTAATCCTTTATGCATCTTGTATTGCTTAGTAGACGACGGTAGAATTATAAGATGATCCCTCATGCACATGAATTTCAAGTCATAAAGTGTTCACCCTTAGTTAGCACCGTTGCTAAATCTTGTTGTTTCGAAGCACCACGTGATGATCGGGTGTGTTAGATTCCGCAAGTGTATACAACGTGAGCAAGCCAGATTTGCTCATGTGGAAACTAAGGTTTGATCTTGACGAGCCTAGCATGTACAGACATGGTCTCGGAACACGGATCACCGAAAGGTAAAGCATGAATCATATAGTAGATATGATGAACATGTCGATTGTTCGCCACTGAAACTATATCAACTCTCGTGATGATCGGTGTTGATGTGGTGGATTTGGTTCGTGTGATCACTAAAACAATGTGAGGGATATTGTTTTGAGTGGGAGTTCACCTAGATTAATTTTATTATTAATTTGAACTCAATTTTGTCATAAACTTAGTCTAAACTATTGCAAATATGTTGTAGATCAATGGCAAACCCTACCATCAATTTTAATGCGTTCCTAGAGAAAGAAAAGTTGAAAAACAATGGAAGCAACTTCGCGGATTGGTTCCGCAATTTGAGGATTGTCCTCACAGCTGGTAATTTGACCTATGTGCTGGATGCACCGCTGGGTGACCCACCTGCAGCTGATGCTGCCGATGAAGTAAAGAATGTTTACCTCACTCGGAAGACTCAGTACTCCACAGTTTAGTGTGCTATATTGTATGGTTTAGAATCGGAGCTTCAGAAAAGGTTTGAGAATTCAGACCCATATGATATTGTCGAGGATCTCAAATTGATCTTTGAGAATCATGCGGCAATTGAAAGCTATGAGGCTTCTGAAAAGTTCTTTAACTGCAAGATGGAAGAGGGCATCTCCGTCAGTGAGCATGTGCTTAAGATGTCTGTGCACGCAAACAAACTTCAAAGCTTGGGTATAGTGATTCCTAATGCTTTGGGGATTTATCGTGTCCTCCAATCACTACCACCAAGTTACAAGAACTTTGTGATGAACTCCAACATGCAAAACATGAACAAGACGTTGCCAGAACTCTTTGCCATGTTGAAATCTGCAGAAGTGGAGATCAAGAAAGAGCACCAAGTGTTGTTGGTCAATAAGACCACCAAATTCAAGAAAGGCAAGTCTAAGTAGAAGGGACACTTCAAGAAGGGTGGTAAGAAAGTTACCACGCCGACGAAGAAGACCAAGGCTGGACCTAAGCCTGATACTGAGTGCTTTTACTGCAAGGGAGAAGGTCACTGGAAGCGGAATTGCCCAAAGTACTTGGCGGATTTGAAGAACGGCAACATCAAGAAGAAAGGTATATCTGATATACATGTTATTGATGTGTATCTCACTAGTACTCGTAGTAGTGCCTGGGTATTTAATCTGGTTACTGCTCATATTTGTAACTCAGAGCGGTCTTTGCAGAATAAGCGGAAGAAGCGAGGTGATGATGCACGTAGGAAACGGATCAAAGGTTGATGTGATCGCGGTCGGCACGCTACCCCTTCATCTACCATCGGGATTAGTTTTATACTTAAATAATTGTTATTTGGTGCCTGCGTTAAGCATGAACATTATATCGGGATCTTGTTTATTGCGAGACGGTTACTTGTTTAAGTCCGAGAATAATGGTTGTTCGATTTATATGAGTAATATGTTTTATGCACATGCACCTTTGATAGATGGTCTATTCTTATTGAATCTCGATAGTGGAAATACACATATTAATAACATTGAGGCTAAACGTTTGAAATCGAGCGATAACTCGACCTATATGTGGCACTGTCGTCTTGGTCACATTGGAGTGAAGCGTATGAAGAAACTCCATTCTGATGGTGTTAGGGGGTAACCCCTGGGTTGGCCCAATCTTTCACGAATTCCACAAGAAACGAGGGGAAAGCGGTGGTCGGGGGATGAAATCAAGGAAGGAGATGAAAACCACGAACACACGCACACCAAAACATGATACACGCCTATCTCTCACGCCGGTGGCAACCGGTCCAACATAATCTCTAGGATCGGTGTTGGGCGAAGCTCGCTCTCCACGCCAACAACGGGGGATGAGGTGCTTGGTGAGATCTTGACGACTTGGGGGCGAGAAACCGAGAACCCAAGGCCTTGTACAACTTGAACGCACTAGGCAAGATCCAAGAGGGGGGTGGATAATCCGGTGCTCCTTGGTAGGAGCATGAGACCAATAGATATAAGTCCTCAAAGGGTTTCCTTAATATCTATTATTATCCAAGTCTAGGGTTTACAATAGAGGGTGGGGGCTATATATAGGCCAACCACGTAAACATGGGTATTTTGGGAACAAATAGCGAAATATAGGGAGGGTTACAAGGCGCTGGGCCGAATTAACACGATCAGGCCTTTCCAGGTCTGGTAGTACCGGTCCAGCTCGACCGGTAGTACCGGTCATGCGGTAGTACCGCTTCCTGGCCCGGTAGTACCGCTTGTCGTCCTGGGACTTGCGCTGGGGCCTTCTGTTGGTGGCGGTAGCAGGGGGCGGTAGTGCCGTGGCCCAGTAGTACCGGATCCGGGGCCGGTAGTACCACCAGTGACAGAGAGCATTTGGGTAGCTCTGGGGCCTTCTGTTGTTGGCGGTAGCATTGGTCGGTAGTGCCGCCAAGCGGTAGTACCGGTCGCCAGGCCCGGTAGTACCGCTGGCGACAGAGAGCGTTTGGTCTCTTCTGCTGGCGCTCCTCCGTCCTGTGGGTCCTTCTCTTCGTACCTGATGATGAACAAGGTATGGGTATGAAGTAGCAGGCCATCCAAGGGTGTGTCGAAGTCACACAAGGAGAGGAGCGAGTTCACCTTAGCTTGAAGGAGTTTGGCTCGGGCGCGAGTCATGGGTCCACTTGGGGAGCTCGTGGAAGTAGATGTAGTAGCGGTCGAAGGACGGGCTGCATCAGCTCCCCCCCTTGGGAAAGAGTCGTCCTCGACTCTTCAACCTTGTCAACTTCATCTTATCCATGGTAGGGTGATAGGTCCTTGATATTGAATGTCGAGATCACAAGATACTTTGATGTTGGGATATCGATGACATAAGCGTTGTTGTTGATTCTCTTGAGCACTTTGAATGGTCCATCACCTCTTGGCTTTAGCTTAGAGTCGTGTTCCTTGGGGAAGAGGTCTTTACTCAAGTGTATCCACACAAGGTCGCCCTCTTCGAAGATTATCTCTTTCTTGTTCTTGTTTAGCCTTGATGCTTGGCGAAGGACTTGTTGCTCGATAGTAGCTCGTGTGTCTTCATGGAGTTTCTTCATTGTGTGGGAGCGCTTGACAACGTCCATATTGGCACGTTCATGAAGTGGTAGTGGAAGGATATCAAGCGCGATGAGAGTCTCGAAGCCGTAGACGATCATGAACGGGCTCCTCATGGTGGTGGAGTGCTTGGCGCAGTTGTAGGCGAACTCGGCGTGTGGGATGCATTCCTCCCAGTCTTTAAGGTTCTTCTTTATCAACACCCGGAGGAGTGTGCCAAGACTTCGATTGACGACCTCGGTTTGTCCATCGGTTTGAGGATGCGAGGCGGACGAGAAGAGGAGCTTGATGTCGAGCTTGGCCATTAGGGTCTTCCAGAAGTAGCTCATGAATTTTACGTCGCGGTCGGAGACGATTGTTCTTGGCACACCGTGTAGCCGAATTATTTCCCTGAAAAACAAATTTGCTACATGTGAAGCATCATCGGTCTTATGGCACGGAATGAAATGTGCCATTTTGGAAAAGCGATCCACTACTACAAATATAGAATCATGTCCATGTTTAGATCTAGGCAAGCCTAACACAAAGTCCATGCTAATGTCCGACCAAGGTGCATGAGGAATAGGCAATGGCATATAAAGACCAAAGGGGTTGGACTTAGACTTAGCTTGGATACATGTAGTGCATCGTTGGACGTGGCGCTCCACGTCGCGCTTCATCTTTGGCCAAAAGTAGTGAGTGGAGAGCATGTCATATGTCTTGTCACGGCCAAAGTGACCCATAAGGCCTCCACCATGGGACTCTTGAAGAAGCAAAAGTTGGAGAGACGATTTCGGAATGCAAAGCTTATTTTGTTTGAAAAGAAAACCCTTATGCAAATAGAAATCATCAATCCCTTTGTCTATTGAACATTGGGCAAATATTTGTCCAAAGAAAGAGTCGGACGCGTACAAGGATTTGATGTCATCAAGACCCAAGACATTGACTTCGAGTCGTGTAAGAAGGCTTGTGTTTTTGCGAGACAAGGCGTCCGCTACCATATTTTCTTTTCCCTTCTTGTATTTGACAATGTACGGAAAGGACTCCATAAACTCGAACCATTTTGCATGCCTTTTACTCAAGTTGGCTTGGCCCTTAAGATACTTCAACGACTCATGGTCAGAATGGATGATAAATTCTTTGGGCCAAAGATAGTGTTGCCACACTTGAAGAACTCGAACCAAGGCAAAAAGTTCTTTGTGTAATTGAGGCGTGTGCCAGACCTTCCAATGGTCCCATCTTGTCATGAATTGTATGTCATCCTCTGGAGGTTGCGGCGGTTGGGATGGCTCTCCATGCCTGTCCATGATGAAAAGCCAACAAGGGTTGTATATGGAGAGAAAAGGGTGCGGAGAGTTAGCCTTTTACCTCACCTTGGAGATTATATCAAACCAATTGCCACACAAATGAGCGAAAAGCGTGGAAAGTGAAATGGCAAGAAACTCACACACAAATATGCTACAACTCTCAAAGGCTTTTGGTGGAAGGTTAGGATTGTGGAAAACCAAGCGAAACGATCCAAGCAAAAGGTTATTGTCCTACGTGGTAAAGAACCAAAGATCAAAAGCGAAAGGATACGATCTACAAAAACACGGATAACACACACGTGGAGAAAAACGGGGTTAGCATGACTATGTAAATGAGCACAAAAGGTCCTAACGAAGACTACGCTCGGTTGTCGTGCCAACTCAAGGAGAGACCACAACTCGTTTGCCAAAAGAGGATAAGCAATAGATTTGTGCACTTTCCTCGGTGCGCTCTTTCTTTTCTCTTTCTTGGCTTACAAGCTTGGTATTCTCTTTGTATTGGGAGACTATGTATCTTTTTCTCTTTTTATCTTTTTCTTTTCCTTTTTTTTGATTCCTTTTTTTCCTTTTCTCCCTTGCTATGCTACTATGTTAGCTTTTGTATTTGGCCTCACACTCTCACTTTCTGAAGGCAAGTGCACAATGCTTAGACAAACACAAAATGAGTTGCTCTCATAGGATAGATACACACAAAGGAAGATATGGGGGTTGTCAAGGTGGTGCAAGTTATACCTTTGGTATTGTTGAGGACTTGCAACCGTTGGTGGTGGATGATGTTCGAGTGTCGCGGTGTCGGTGAGCGCGGGTGACTTTGATGCGGAAGCTTGTGTTAAGATGGCGACAAACACGCGAAACACGAACAAGCTAAAGGGTAAAAGTCAGCAAACGAAAATGAGGCGTCAAGAAGAAGGAAAATGTTTCTGTTGCTGGCGGTAGTACCGCTTGTTACGGGCGGCAGTACCGGACGGCGGTAGTACCGCTTGGTACGGGCGGTATGTAACACCCTCAGGATCGACCCTATGCAAGTTTCGGCGATTCCCGCCAAACCCGCATAGAAACGATTCAAAGGTGCCCACCAGGCACTTTCGTGCGGGTGGAAAACGAAGTAATAACATTACACAACAGTCCTCGATGGGACCCACAGAACAGATATATATATACAACACGACTCCCTGAGTCAAGAATACAGATATACGGTACAAAGATTCAAATCACCTTGAAAAGATGGAGCGTCCGACTACGGACAAGATGCAAATGGGGCTAAGAGCCCTGAAGAATAACCAATGGCGTCCATAACCCTGCCCAGGCCAAGCCGGAAGGGTAACCCTGCTAACGACGTCGATCTCAAAACCTTCTTAAACAAAAGGGGTGCCGACAAAGGGCAAAGGAAAAAGAGGAGCGTCAGTACTGAGGCCAGTACACGGCGAGGCTAGAATTCGGCGGTCCTCGCCTACATAGGTATGGTGGACTGAGCGGCAGCGGCAACATGCACTAAACAACCTATAGAGACTCGATACAACTGGCGGCTATCAGAGAGGGGTAAGAAAGACCTGATCGGAACCAACCTGATACTACCATCAAACAAACCCGTCTTGGTGTTTCCCTCTCGAGACCAAACGAGAAAGTCAACCGAGGAACTCACGCAGTTGGCAGTTTTAGTTATTCGGTTGTCGTTGCAGCAATTACTAGTCAAGTATAGATAGTCATCCTGATTAAATAAGCAGTGGGCACTTTTAGTTAACCATTCCGTGATAGTTGCAGCATTTACTAGTCAGATACAATTAGCATGAGATAACCCAAAACCCAGCAGTTGTTGGTACTTTTATTTAGCCATTCCGTTGTAGTTGCAATACTTACTAGTCAGGTACAATGGTCGCAAGCGACAACCCAAACAAGCAATTGTTGGCAGTTTTATTTAGCCATTCCATTATAGTGAAGCTGATTACTAGTCATTATAGAGTCAAATTTATAGCACTACTTTAGTTATAATTGTCTATGATCGAGATACTGTGCTCCAAGTCGTCCATAACCGCGGACACGGCTTTTAGAAAGTTTTACCCTGCAGGGGTGCACAAATAGCAACACACACTCGATCAACCTCGGAAAAACCAAATCAAAACCCAACGAGGCCTTCACGACAAAGCAATCACAGGATTCAGAAATATTTCAGGGGTCCACCCCATTGAGTAGACCCGCAACGAAGTTAGCTGACTCCGAGGCGGACTCAAGGTTTGCGACAATGGCTGTAAACGACTGGGAACCCAAAACTGGGCTTGTCGATACCGCGAAAACACTCCGCTTACCTAAACAGTACAGGTGCTATCCATCGCATAATTTAAATAAAACAGTAAAGCATGGCATAAGTACAGGATCGTAAATAAAACCTCAAACTAGTTTGTGGCCCCAAGAAATAAGAATGAATCAAGCTCTGGCTCAGGGGGGTCCCATAATCCTCCCGGATGTGGATAGCGCGAAAATTCAAGGAACAGGTATCAAGTACTCGGGGTCCTACGGGACACAAGTGGACGGTTAACAACCAAATAACATCTAATGCCCACCTGTGCCTCTGCTTACTTACTTCAATTTTAGTTGTTAAACAGTAATTAAAGTGAACGATAAGTGAAGCCATGATCATCTCCAACATCAAACATGTGGCCATACTCCAACAACTGTGATACTGGACGACATGCAACAACACTTGAGCAAGCGACTACGACGCGCAAGTCCAACTATCTACCAAACAACAGGTAATAGGATGTGTCCACGGCAATATAAGGCTGCGAGGGATATCACGGGTACGAAAACTAGAGCATCGCAACACAGATAGCAATAGATCAACAGGAGGGAATAAATACTATAAAAGTAAGATAGGTAGAAAGGGGGAGATGCTCGCCTGAAAACATTGCCGAAGGTTCGACCGAAGATCGGGTCGACACTCGCATCAACTCAACGGCCTTATCCGCGAAGAAGCAAAACACTAGAAGAAACAACCTGATGCAATATTTAATACTACGGCAAAAGATCGGGCATGATGCATGTATGATGAATGACATGGCAAGAGTGCGATGCGATTAGGCAATATTAAGCGGAACCAGGGTCCCGACAATTAATTATATGGTTCTGGTTGTTTAGTTACCCCGCAATTTAAATGTTGTATTAACATGGCAAGAGATAGCACCGGTTCGCTACACCAATTTAAATGAGGCCAATATAAGACTAGATTTGCTCGCATATGTGCCCCATGTTTAATTATGAGGTGAATCGGCATAAGGCCCCCAAACCATAGACAAGTATGCATGCAAGCATGATAATTTAATATGCAACAGTTTTATATTACATTTATAAAAATAGGGTTCGAGAAAGGGGTCACACATTAGGGTTCGGAAGGGCTTGGGGTTCCGGGGTTCGGCAGGGTTCGGTCTCGGCGGGATCGTTCTCGGATAACGGGGTAGATCTTGGCGTCCCGGGAGGAGAACTTGGTGGACGTCGGGGGCGCATCGGGCTCGCCCTGGTCAGTGCCGATCTTGTCGTTGCGAAGATCTTGTCGGGTCCTCGCATCGGGTCGGGCTTGGCGTTAGGGATGCAGAACTTGGCGTTCCGCGGCGAAGTGCTTGTCGTACCGGCGGCGATCTTGGCGGTCATCGGGTCCGGGAGCGGTTCTCGGCGAACTGGTCGGTTCCATGTCAGCGTACTTGGCGTATCTGTGTCGACGACCTGGGCGTTCGGGATCGGTCTTGGCGTTAGAGAAGGCGAACTTGTGTTCTGGGCATCTTCGGGTCGGGGGTTCTCGACGTCCTTGGGTCCGGGAACAGTCTTCGGTCTATGAGGAAGAGCACAGCGGACTCGGCGCCTCTGAACAAGCCCATGTCGTTCCAACTTCACTGGTCTGAGGGGGGCTCGTCACTCTGTCTCGAGGTGCCGTCGGGTACCGCCGGAACGGTGTCGATCTGCTTGACACGAAGAGCTGTCCGGTGTTGCCGTTGATGAATACGTTGCTGCAGTTGAGGTCACGGTGTATGATGCAGGGGTCATGTGTGTGGAGGTGGTCGAGGCCCTCGAGGATCTGTCTTGCCCACTTCTTAAGCGCCTTGACGGAGACGTGCTTGTGCCGGTCCGTGTCGCAGAGCTCCCGGAGTTCGAGACCTCGGTGATGAAGTTGAGCACCCGTTGTCGGGTCGAGCCAGAATGGGGAAGCCGATGATGCGGTCGTGGTGGAGGGAGCGGAGGAGGCGCACCTCGGCGTGGAGGCGGTCGACCATGGCGGGGTCCCGGTCGCCAGAAGGTGAGGCGGCGCCCGTGGCGAGGCACCCGAACCGACGCAGCGGGCGGAGGAGGCCCACGCGGAAGGTCGAGCTTGGCGGCGGTCGGAGAGGGGCTCCGGTGGCTCCGGCAGCGTCATGGGGAACGGAGGCATGGGCGCGAGCTAGGCAGAGGAGGAGGCGTCATGCGAGAGGGGCACCACAGCGCGCAGGGAGGAGCGTGCCGGGCTCGGGCGGAGCTCAGCGAGGAAGGCTCGCCGGGGGCGGCTGGGCAATGTGGCGGCGGAGGTAGGGAGGCCGAGGCGGCGGGAGAAGGACGCTTGGCGGTGTGGCGAGGCGAGAGGCGACGAGGGTCGCGTGAGGCGGCTGCAGAGCGGAGGAGGAACAGGGCGGAGGTCGGAGGTAGGAAGAAGGAGAGAGCGGGCCTTGGGAAGGAAGGAAGGCGCGGGCCGAGGCGGTCGCCGCTGACAAGGGGGCTCGTCGGAGAGAGAAGAGGAGGCGGGATCATGGGGGTGAGAGGAGGGAGACGCGGTGGGGAGAGAGGAGCGCGTGGGGGAGGAGAGAGGGAGGAGAGCGGGCAGGCGCGATGGGGTGGGGCCGGGGGTGTGGGAGGTGGGACCCAGGGGCGTGGGGGCCCGGGGGACAGTGAGAGGAGGGGAGGGTGTGCGTGTGTGGCCTGGGTGGATCGGGTGTGTGAGGATGGGGTGGGACCCAGGGAGAGAGAGGGGGAGAGAGAGAGAGGAGGGTGGGCCAGGAGTGTGGGGCCAGGCTGTCGGTGAGGGAGAGAGAGAGGGGGTAGGTGGGACTGGGGTGAGAGAAGGAGTGGGGGGTTGAGTGGGTGGATTGATGAGGTGGCAAGGTGGGTAGGGATTGGGGGAGAGGGTGAGGTGGTGAGCTGAGATTGGTGGGTAGATTAGGATTGGGTGGGAATTAGGTGTAGAGTTTGGGTGGACCGATTTTATTCTGGGGGTGGTCGACTGGGTCGAATCGGCCCGTTCGACTGCCCCCCTAAAAATAATTAAATATTTTATTAGTTTAAAACAGGGCTTTTGCAAACCGATAGCAGACAAAACAAAATAATCCGGAAACCCGGGTTTTGCGTTTGAACAAAGACAGGGCGTTTAGAAAACAGAAATAGGTTTTTCCGAAATTAGTTTTATGCAAGCAAATGCAAGATGACGACGATGCTCAAATGCAATGTGGCATGATGGCATGAGCATGCGGTCATGATGATGCAATGCACAAAATCAACGCGATTTTCTAGTAGTGGTTTTGCGGGATGCCACACGGTAGTACCGCTTGTCACAGAACAAGAACGAAAACGAGATCCACTTGACACAAACCTCAAATTCGTGGGAAATCTGACCGAAAGGCTGGGCTAGGAACAACAGGGGCTATAGATCGACTCCAAAAGCAACA
The DNA here is from genome assembly GCA_030063025.1 of Avena longiglumis. NCBI lineage: Eukaryota > Viridiplantae > Streptophyta > Magnoliopsida > Poales > Poaceae > Avena > Avena longiglumis. Next base: position 142,619,885 of record CP125974.1, read on the forward strand.
GATCTATGGACCAAAACCACGAAAAACTCACCAAATCTAGAGATCGATCCGAAGGCAAATTGGGGCTCTTTTTGGTGGGATTTTCGATTTTAAGGTGGATAAAAGAAAAATTGGGGGGAAATTCGTGATCAACCGTGCTCTTGATACCAATATGTTAGGGGGTAACCCTTGGGTTGGCCCGATCTTTCATGAATTCCACAAGAAACGAGGGGAAAGCGGTGGTCGGGGGATGAAATCGAGGAAGGAGATGAAAACCACGAACACACGCACACCAAAACACGATACACGCCTATCTCTCACGCCGGTGGAAACCGGTCCAACATAATCTCTAGGATCGGTGTTGGCCGAAGCTCGCTCTCCACGCCAACAACGGGGGATGAGGTGCTTGGTGAGATCTTGACGACTTGGGGGCGAGAAACCGAGAACCCAAGGCCTTGTACAACTTGAACGCACTAGTCAAGATCCAAGAGGGGGGTGGATAATCCGGTGCTCCTTGGTAGGAGCATGAGACCAATAGATATAAGTCCTCAAAGGGTTTCCTTAATATCTATTATTATCCAAGTCTAGGGTTTACAATAGAGGGTAGGGGCTATATATTGGCCAACCACATAAACAGGGGTATTTTGGGAACAAATAGCGAAACATAGGGAGGGTTACAAGGCGCTGGGCCGAATTAACACGATCAGGCCTTTCCAGGTCTGGTAGTACCGGTCCAGCTCGACCGGTAGTACCGGTCATGCGGTAGTATCGCTTCCTGGCCCGGTAGTACCGCTTGTCGTCCTGGGACTTGCGCTGGGTGCTTCTGTTGGTGGCGGTAGCAGGGGGCGGTAGTCTTGGTAGTACGGATCCGGCCGATAGTACCAAAGCCCGATGTAGAGCATTTGGGTAGCTCTAGGGCCTTCTGTTGGCGGTAGCATTGGTCGGTAGTGCATGGCGGTAGTACCAGTCGCCGATAGTACTGGCGATAGAGAGCGTTTGGTCTCTTCTGCTGGCGCTCCTCCGTCCTGTGGGTCCTTCTCTTCGTACCTGATGATGCACAAGGTATGGGTATGAAGTAGCAGGCCATCCAAGGGTGTGTCGAAGTCACACAAGGAGAGGAGCGAGTTCACCTTAGCTTGAAGGAGTTTGGCTCGGGCGCGAGTCATGGGTCCACTTGGGGAGCTCGTGGAAGTAGATGTAGTAGCGGTGGAAGGACGGGCTGCATCAGATGGACTTCTTGAATCACTTGATTTCGAATCACTTGAAAGATGCGAAGAATGTCTGATGGGTAAAATGACTAAGACTCCATTTTCTGGTATGATGGAGCGAGCTACGAACTTATTGGAAATCATACATACCGATGTGTGTGGTCCAATGAGTGTAGCATCGTGCGGTGGTTATCGTTATGTTCTTACCTTCACGGATGACTTGAGTAGATATGGGTATATCTATTTCATGAAACATAAGTCCGAAACTTTCGAGAAGTTTAAGGAATTTCAAAGTGAGGTAGAGAATCAACATAACAAGAAGATTAAATTTCTACGTTCTGATCGTGGAGGTGAATATCTAAGTTACGAGTTTGGCGACCATTTGAAGAAGTGCGGAATACTTTCACAATTGACACCGCCGGGAACACCACAGTAATGGTGTGTCCGAACGTAATCGAACTCTCTTAGATATGGTTCGTTCTATGATGTCACTTACAGTTATCGCTATCATTATGGGGTTATGCATTAGAAACAACCGCATGCACTTTAAATAGGGCACCATCTAAATCGTTGAAACGACACCGTATGAATTATGGTTTGGGAAGAAACCTAGATTGTCGTTCCTTAAAGTTTGGGGTTGAAGCCTATGTAAAGAAGTTACAACGGACAATCTTGAACCCAAAGCGGAAAAATGCGTCTTCATAGGATACCCGAAGGAAACTATTGGGTATACCTTCTATCATAGATCCGAAGGCAAAATCTTCGTTGCCAAGAATGGATCCTTTCTAGAGAAGGAATTTCTCTCGAAAGAAGTGACTGGAAGGAAAGTAGAACTCGACGAGGTTGTCGAACCTTCTCTCGAAATTGCGAGTAGCGCAGCACCGGAAGAAGTTCCTGTGGTGCCTGCACCAATAAGAGAGGAAGCTAATGATGATGATCATGAAACTTCGGTTGAAGTTGCTACAGAGCCTCGCATGTCAACGAGAACTCGTACCACTCCAGATTGGTATGATACCGTTATGAGTGTCATGTTGGTGGACAACACCGATTACCCTGAGACATATGAGGAAGCGATGATGAGCCCAGATTCCAATAAATGGCAAGAATCCATAAAATCCGAGATTGGATCCATGTACGAAAACCAAGTATGGACTTTGGTGCACTTACCGGATGGCCGGAAGGCTGTCAAGAACAAATGGATTTTCAAGAAGAAAACAGATGCTGATGGTAATGTTACTGTCTATAAAGCTCGACTTGTCGCAAAGGGTTTTCGACAAATTCAAGGAGTTGACTACGATGAGACTTTCTCACCAGTAGCATTCTTAATACTATATGTAGATGACATATTGTTAATTGGGAATGATGTAGACCTTCTTAATAGTGTCAAGGAATATTTGAATAATAGTTTTTCAATGAAAGATCTTGGCGAAGCAGCTTACATATTAGGCATAAAGATTTATAGAGATAGATCAAGACGCCAAATATCATTGTCACAAAGTACATATTTGGACAAAGTTCTAAAGAGGTTTGGAATGGAAGATAGCAAGAAAGGGTTCTTGCCCATGTTGCCCAATACGACCTTGAGTAAAAATCAAAGTCCGACATCGGCAGAAGATAGAGAAAGGATGAGTAAGACTCCCTATGCCTCAGCCATAGGATCTCTAATGTATGCCATGTTATGTACTAGACCCGACATTGCATATGCTGTTAGTTTAACTAGCAGATATCAAAGTGATCCAGGAGTGGATCATTGGACAGCGGTCAAAAACATCCTTAAGTACTTGAGAAGAACAATGGATATGGTTCTTTCTTATGGAGGTGATGAACAACTCGTTGTTAATGGTTACACCGATGCTAGTTGGAACACCGATCTGGATGATTCTAAATCACAATCTGGATACGTATTTATTTTGAATGGTGCAAAGCAGCTGGAGGAGTGCAAAGCAAAGCGTTGTGGCGAGATCTTCAACTGAATCGGAATACATGGCTGCTTCGGAGGCTTCACAAGAAGCGATATGGATGAAAGAGTTCATTACAGAGCTGGGTGTGGTTCCTAGTGCGCTGGACCCAATGTCTATCTACTGTGATAACATGGGTGCCATACCCAATGCGCAAGAACCAAGGTCACACAAGAAGCTGAAGCACATCAAGCTACGCTTTCACACTATTCGAGAACATGTCCAAGATGGGTACATAAAGATTTGCAAAGTACACACAGATCTGAATGTGGCGGATCCGTTGACTAAACCTCTCCCGAGGGCAAAACATGACCAGCACCAAACTGCCATGGGTGTTCGGTATATTACCATGTAATCTAGATTAGATGACTCTAGTGCAAGTGGGAGACTGTTGGAGATATGCCCTAGAGGCAATAATAAATGTACTTATTATTATATCTTTGTGTTTATGATAAATGTTTACATTCATTCTATAATAGTATTAACAAGGAAACATTAATACTTGTGTGATTTGTAAACTTAATTTGAAGTCCCTAGTAAAGCCTCTATACATCACTAGCTTGTTGGTTAATGAATGATTGTGGTTTCCCTGTCATGAACAATGAGATGTTATTAACAACAAGATCATATCGTTAGGAGAATGATATGGTGGACATACTCCTATAGATAAGCGTAGCATAAAGATCAAGTCATTTTAATAGTTCAATTGCTATCTGCTTTCTGATACATAGTAACCTAATTCCTTCGACCATGAGATCATGCATATCACCTTTACCAGATGGATGCTTTCATGACATCAAACACCACACCGTAACTGGGTGTCTATAAAGGTGGCATTGAGTGTTCGGAAAGTATTGGTTGAAATACATGGATCAAGAGTGGGATTTGTCAATCCATATGACGGATAGATATACTCTGGGCCCTCTCGGTGGAATGTCATCCAATTAGCTTGCAAGCATGTGACTGGCTCACAAGGGATCACATATCACGGGAACGAGAAAAGAGTACTTATCGGTAACGAGGTTGAACTAGGTATGCAGAGATACCGATGATCATAATCTCGGATGAGTAAACTATCGTGAGACAAAGGGAAATTGGTATCGTATGTAAGTGGTTCATTCGATCGCAAATTAATCGTAGAAATATGTGGGAGCCATATGAATTTCCAGATTACTCTATTGGTTATTGTTCGGAGAAGTGTCTTGATCATGTCCGCATAATTCACGAACCGTAGGGAGACACACTTAAGGATTCGACGTTGTTTGAGTAGTTATGGAATGATGAGAAAGAGTCCAGATGTTGTTCGGAGTCTCGAATGGGATTCGGGATATCACGAGGAGATCCGGAATGGTCCGGATAATAAGATTCATATAAGGAAAGTCCCGTTTTGGAGTTGGAGAATGGTTCCGGTGTTTTCATCGGTAATGTTCTAGAAGGTTCCGGAATGTCCGGTACTCCGGAGGGGAAGGGTACATGAATGTGTTATAACAAGTTGATATGATTGCATCATGTACTCGGTGTCATCACTGAACAAAATAGAGGGTTTATTCAAATCCTAGTTTGAAAAGTCAAACGCCAAGAGTCAAACGGCTATTTTTTGGAAGTGGATAAAGAGGAGGAAACCGAGTTGGGGAGGAGTCCCTCCTCCACCTCCGGCCCACCTCCAAGACGAGTTAGGGAGGGACTCTCCTCCCCTTGGCCGGCCGGCCCCTCCACCTATATAAGGAGGGGCAGGGCTCCCCTCCTAGACACACAAGATCCCCGCCTCCAAACCCTAAGCCGCCGGCGCCGCCACCTGCTGCCACCGCTGCCGCCGCCATAGGTCAAGCCGCCGCCGCCGCCTAGAAACCCTAGCCGCCAGCCAAGCTTCCTCCTCGGCGTGTCTAAACCCTAGATCGTCGAGGGACTCTCTCATACTCCACCATACTCGCTCCGGCTTAAGGCGAAGCCCTGCGAGATCTCCCCTCTACTTCCGGTACCACGCCGTTGTGCTGCCGGAATCGCGAGGAGAGTGCTACAACCTTCGCTGCCTGCTGGAACAAGGGAGAGGAAGGTCTTCGTCGAGCATCGAACGTGTGACCGACTGCGGGAGCGCTGCCGGAACGCAGCGCCGGAAGGATCGTCTAAGCGATCTTGAGATCGGGAAGAGTACGACTACATCACCCACGAGAATCCGCTCTCGTTAAACACTTTGGAATCTTCGAGGGTGAGTTATTCTATCGACTCGTTGCTACAATCTAGTAGATGGATCTTGGCTTGTTTGTTTGTATGCAGTAGAAATTTTTTGTTTTCCATGCTACGAATCCCTAGTTGATGCGGATGTATTTCAACGACAGTGCTACCTTTCCGGAGGAATATTTTTGTCGGCGTTTTAGAATGAGCATCGTTTGTTCAGGCGCATTCGCGAAGAGGTGACCAAGTATGCTCGGTTCTTTGAGCGGAGGAGGAATGCTGCCGGAGAGCTTGGGCATAGCACCTAGCAGAGTGGTGGAAATCGTTTGGGACACAACGTTGAGGTCTTTTTTTATTTGTTGTTTGTTGTATTGTGAAAAAATTCCTATATTTATTGTATTATTCATGTACCATTTGGTTATGTTGTAATAATAACTAGATAATTTTTTATTCTATTTATTTTGATTTGTTTGATGTTGTTGATGCATATATGCACTATGAAAGCTGTTTGCGCCGACGCCGCGCTCTGCATATTGCCGGGTCCGCTGGGGGTGATTTTGGCTATATTTTTGCGCGTCGCTTTTAGCGCTTTCGCCGGAGGAGAAGCATAGCGCGTGCTGCATAGAGATTTTCGCACACAGGATTTTCCAGCTTCCGTTGGAGTTGCTCTTAGAGATATGAACGTTATCTTTAATTTTCTTGCATATTAAGTTAGTTAATTATTTCATTAGTTTAGATCGGATCTACTTACCGGCCTTATATATATAAAGGGACCTGGGCTGTACATGAGAAATAGAATTAATAAATAATAATAAAAAGGAGACTCTCCTCTAGATATCTCCAAACCCTAATCTCTCGGGGCATCACTACTGGAAAACAGTCCTTCGGTTCGATCTCAACTATGTCACCAGTCCCGGTTTGTTACGAGCACTAGTTCCGGGCCGTGACGCCTCCAACGGCTAGTAATCGCAATAGCCACTAGTCCCGGGCCGGACTGAAACCTAGAGCGGGCCAGCTCCTTTTTTCGGGACTATTAGTCCCGGGTCGTATCACGGCCCGGGACTAGTTGTCGCTCCATATAAATACAACTTTGTGTTCACATGGCCCGAGCCATGGTGGCTATTTTACTCAAAGAAGCAAGCCGAGTTTATGCCATTTTTTTTTCAAGATTTATCAAGATTTAGTTTGCAACCCCTAAATCCAAAGTTTTAAAAGGTTAGAATTTCATCCTTTTATCTCTTATTTCACTTTAGCTCAATGCTCTAGAAGTATAGAGATATGGATTTGCATGCATGCTCTAGAAGTAGAGTATTTTAAAATGTGTAACAAATTTTGATTAGGCACATAGTTACTGAAAATTGAAATGTGTAATTTTAGAGTTTCAGATCTTAGAATGGAATGAGGTTTTCACTGATAGAACAATAATAAAAAACTCCATATTTATCATGTTAATTGTTTTCTCCAATTCACAAATTGGTGCATGTAAATTTTTCAAAATTCAAAATTAATGCTCTAGAAGCTCTCATTATAACTTGTATTAAATTTATCATGTTGTGTAATGGTTTTTGATATACTTTTACTATGATGTAGATGGTCCAGAAATGGATGTACGATACTGACCGACGCTCTGGCGAGTTCATTAATGGCGTGCATGAATTCATCCGTGTTGCTGATGCAAACAAGCAGAATGATTTTGTATTCTGTCCATGTAGTGGATATAGGAACCATAAGGATTACTCTGACTCCCTTCACAGCCACCTGTTGAAGTCCGGCTTCATTCCCGTTATAATTGTTGGATCAAGCACGGAGAGAGAGGGGTTATAATGAAAGACAATAAAGAAGAGGAGGATGATGACAACTATCATGGTTTCCCTAAGTATAGAGATACTTTCATAGGGGATGCTGAAGGGAAGGCTGAAACAACCACGTGGTCGTCTTCTATCACGGGCTGTAGCGAGCCAGGACTAGAGAGGGGGGCCTCTAGTCCCGATTTGGCAGACCCGGGTCCAAAACCGGGACTAGAGCCCGTAACGACCCGGGACTAAATACCCTTTTCCCACCGGTGCATGCTATGCGTCCCTCGGGTGACATTTTTCCCAGACCCCCTTTGTTTGTACGTTAACATACATTGACGGTTGTGACTTGCATGGCCGTGCTGCCAAGTCTGACACTCACATAACCGAGTTTGTTCGTAGACAGTGCTCCTTAAACCCTAAACCCTGGCAGCACGCACGCTGCGACGATGGTCGACAATGTGGCCGGTGCTCCGGCGGCGGCTAAGTGGACGGGCGGCAATCAAGTTGAACCGATCTCTCGTGTCTCGTGGTGGCTGGCTATCATGGAGTAGAAATATTGCTGGGTTTTGGCACGCTCTGTCTCGGCTTGCCCTTAGTGTGGGACATGAGTTGGCCGCAGGATTTTTTTCTTTTTCTTTTAATAGCACGTGAACAAGGTCTTAAACTGAAGACCTCTTGAATCTGATATTATAAAATATTTATATACTAGTTAATCATTCTTAAAAACCGATCTGATAAAAAGAGGCTAAACAGTATATTTATATTCAACATAACCCTCCCACCTCTCCTTAGTGTTGGTGTTATGGCTTATTAAAAAACTAAATACCAGTGTTTAAGAAAAAACTCAGTCTTCCCTAAAAGAAAGACTTACTTTATATTTTGAGCAATGAGCACCCTACAAGAACATGTACAGCTGCACCGTATGTAGTCTACCGCGGCTGCGCGAGCAACTGACACGGATTTTTTTTTTTGTTGGTGAGGGTCTTAGTTTATTCATGTCGTCCACCCAACATTGGTCTCCGTGCGTGCGTCACATGAATGTTTTTCTTGTTCCGTCATTCTTCTTGCTTTGACCTGATCTGATCTGATTGATATTGATCTGATTATTCCTTCTTCGGCTTAGTTAACACGGCGTTGCTGATTGGCGCCCTTCGGTGCCAGGTCGCATCGTGCGCGTCTCGTCGGAAAGCACTCAGTGGCTTCGGGCTACACAAATTAATGGACTAATTAATGCCATTCAAAATAGCGAGAAGCATACCACACAAACGATAGATATGGCGCGCACTCAATGAGGTTTCTGCCGATGAGCAGACGACCGGCTCCGTGTTAGGAACGACGTCTTAGAGGATCACTTTTCGTCTTATGTTTGTAACCAAGAATGTGGCTTAGATTTAGTTGTGTATGTCATTGCAATTGTTGCATGTGTGAAACCATATATTTACATCTAGCTCTAGCCAGTTTGTTCTTAATAGTTTGATGTTGGAAGGAAAACCTACCGCCAAGAATAATTTATAAGTCAGAAGATGACAATATTTCACGTGTCATGTGCATGAAGATGCTATCTGCCTTGCATTGGCTAGTCGGAAGAGGTATGACAGTCGGACCGATCCAAAAGTTAGTAAGACATGAGCATACAGTCATATGCTCCGACTAACAATGGAATCCTTCAACCTAAGAGGATCACACGATTCGAGTTGTGGAAGAGAATGCTTTGACTCCATCTTTCTCTCACCATAACTGAGTCATAAGGGTGGTCTTGGACCGACTTTCAAGCAAGCTGCCTGATGTGGATCAGCCAAGACAGAATTTGCCTCTCTACCATGGAGAGATATTCTCAGGCCCACTCGTGGGATATGATTCGGAAGCATGTTCATGCATTACTCAATCAAGTGTTTATTGAGATAGTCCGATTTAATGAAGTCAGAAGAAATCATTTATCACTGCAACGAGAAGAGAGTTAAACCAGCACTGGGATGACGGAATCTCCCCTGCGGTTTATCACCAATATCGTGAGGCCAAGGAACTCGGACAGATCATCATATTGAGGGCACTTGCGGGTACTGGGACACAACAAGTATTGCTAGAGGCCGCTGCCGATTATCAGTTCTAGTCGGAAAACCACTAAGCTACCGTTTTGATTGAAAGACTATTGAGTTGTGTCCAGCTTAGCATAAGCCTGCGGGGTTGCACACTTAAGAGAGTGGAACTGGGTGGATAGAGATCCAACTATCACAAGCTGGTATGTCGGACTTGTTCAAACAGGGACAAGTGCCAATGGGTTCGACCCACTATGACTAGGGTTAGGGTTTACCGAGGGACACAAGTGTTGTGTGTCCTCACCTACTCGCCTATATAAAGGAAGGTGGACAGAGGTGGACAAATATCCAGTGCTGCTTCCTAAGGGTTTCACTAGACTTGGCCAATCTCATCTCCCTGTTTCGCGGCGGCAAGACCAAGGCTAGCACATCACTTGATGTTGTTCCACCTTCTACATGTGTGAGACGGTGTTGCACCTGCGGTGCTCATCGGTGTTGGGCGACAAAGTTGGAGGCGAAGGGAGGAGGAGCACCGGAGCCGGCGACTTGGAGGTCCCAGGATCGAGCTGATCGCCGGAGCCTGGCAAGACGAAGGGCGTCACGGCACCACCGCGACGCGCTTCCTCACCTTCCGCAACTACGCGTCGAGAGGTACGAACTACTGCTTCTGACCTTGGCCGTATCTTGTATTGGCTCACTGGAGTCTTGCTGGAGCAAAAAAAGTTTTTGTTTTGAGCCTAGCTCTCGTCTTGCACAACAATCCATAGGTTCTAAAGATCGTGCTAGAACATCACGTTGGGCACGGTGTATATTCCTCGCATACCTCTCTGCCCGACATTTCTCCTTTTAGATTTAGGGCTTGTTCGGTTCATGGGGAACTAATCCCCACGTGGAACAAACCACCCGAGGAATTGGATGATCCAACACTAATCCCTTCCCCAGAACCAACAATAATCCATGTAGCACTTTCACTTATTCGGTTACTTCCTGGCCCCTGCAGCCAATCGCACTAACTTAGTCTTCGGTACCTCCGAATCTGATAGAGAGAAAACAAACTAACGGAACACGACTTCTTCTTCTCCGGTGTGGATGTGTAGAGGAGGGCTTGGCTCTGTGTGAGGCTAGGGAGCACCTACTCCTCCCGTCAATTGTGTAGCCGACACCCATTCCATCCTCACCATCGTCCTTTCGTCCCTGGCGCCCAGACGTGGATGGGCAGAGGAGAGCCCGAGTCTATGCGAGGCCCAGGAGCGCTCAGCTCCGGTCAGTTGTGCAGCTGGCACCCACTCCATCCTCGTCGCCGGCCATGCCGCCGCCAGAGAGAAAAGTGGTCTGGCTTTTTATCGTCGTACCGATTCAGGACGACCACACATGGAACAGTTCCACGAGTTGGGGCTAGATGTTTTTTATCCCGGCGATTTAGATGGGATTGGTGTGGTCTAGGGCGGGGTGGGATCTCGGCCGAGTCTAACCGAACGCGTTCTCTATCGTGGTTCGGGATTGATTCCTGGTATGACCGATCCCGACTAACCCGCGGGGATTAAGTCCAAATCCCGGCGGGGGCGGGACGAACAAGCCCTTCAGAGGAAGTAATTCTCGATTTCCATGGCAATAAAAAAACGCTAGGAGGCCATCCCATCAACACTGATGGAAAGGTTTATAGACTGCTTTAGACCAAGAAGTTGAGCAGAACACATGTGGCCTTACACGACGCACAACATAGTCTATAAGAAACTCCTTAGAACTTAAAACGCAGCATCCTTGATTACATATACGTCGTATTAGTGGCCCCTACCAAAATTGAAGGAATGTAAATAGATTTGAATTGTAAATACCACAAGCCTACATTTTCTATATAAGGAAATATTTATATATTTACAAGTGAGCAACACAACAAATTCATGCGGCATTCAACTTCACATGATAGTTACATTGTCCACAAGAAAAAAATCGGAGAAATGTCGAGGCAATCACTTTCAATACTATTCCTAGCTATCTAGATAAGTACTCCATCCAATACATCATAAATCTAGCTTAGTTAGTATAAAGTTGAAAAAATCAACGACACTTATTATTGATTGAAGGGAGTAGCATTTTCTGAATCAAATAATATTTGTCGCTCTAGATTAATGCCTATATATATCTCTATATATAAGCAAAATAGGACTAATCCACTGTTGATGATGAGCTGCTTATAAAAAATGAGCACTTAATATATATAGTATTTTTTTGATACAATTGTACATTTTATTTGTACTAAAAAAATAGACTAACTATGTCTGAATAAGTTTCTGAAAGCCTATTTGAGATAACGAGCAACCCGCCGGTGCATCGGCCCCGATGACACCGAGTCCACTTGCCACCTCTAACTTTAGCCTCTCCATTGCTGGCGCCATCACATACATGTTACAAGTACCAGATATAAATAAATTTCATTGAAAAATCAAGAAAGCGATGTTCTTGTGCCACCTTCTCTCTCTGCTTCTCTTATTACTGTTTAATCTCGCTGCACTAAATAACAGTTGATGAGGACTAAAGAAAAATGATCAAAATTCCAAGTCAAACTAGTTTCAAGCTTACCTTTAAATCGGAGAATCATCCAAAGATGAAATTGACAGGGATTTATCTATTCTCCTGCAGTTAGCCGAAAGATCCTCAAGAACATCCTCAATCACCCCAACAACTTCTTCATATTCAAACTCAACTCCATTATTATTGTTTCCCTTCTGCTCCCTCTTACCCTTTTGTTTATTTTCGCTCCCTATCCCCTCCGGCACGTCCATGTCCTCAACCAATTGCTGCTTACCAACATTTCCCTCCACATGCGCGTCACTGTTTTCCTTCACATGCAGCACTTCCTTCATGTCATATCAATGCGCTTCCTCCAGTTTTGCCCGAGAAGCCTCATATTGTGCCTCCGTGATGTGAACAGGGACAAGGTCAGCATCTCCGAAATCACGTGGAATTGGGTTTTTGTATAGCCTCTTGATATGGCCCAACCCTCAAAATCGTTTGCACTTCCGCTTCCTTGCTCCTAGTCTCAAACATTTTACGGTGAAGGCTTCGGTCCTTTCCTTTCTAGTCCTCTTAAGTGGCCTCGTAAGAACTGGTGGTTCGAGTTTGAACCCTGGATCGACTATCTCCCATTCATTTTTATTAGCAATAGGTGGTACATTTTCTGCATAAGTTGCAGCAAACTTGTCCACGGATAAATAGTTATGAACATAGTTCTCTATTTTATCACCTCTACCTCTCAGCTTTAAGATGAAGTGCAGTGCATGGTGGCATGGAAGACCAGTAACCTGCCACTTCCTACATGAACAAGTCTTATTACCAATGTCTACAGTAAACCTCTGTTCAGTTACGTGCTTGTCTTGTGCATAAACCTCAGCCAATGTATTGGAACTTCTGACCATCCTTGTCTTTATCATTCTCATTGCCTTGGTTCTTGCATTCAGTAAAAAAACCACCTTTGGAACTATTTTATGGCCTACAAATTTTCTCGCACAAATTCTCTTCCTAAAATCTATCTTCACCATTATACACTGTCTTATAACAATTGCAAGTGACTTCATGCTCCTAATCTTAGCATTGAACTTTTCTGTCAGATTATTGCAAACAAAATCCACTTTTCTTAACTCACCAACTTGCGTCTGCCCCATAACTTGTTATGATGTTCTTCGAGGTATTCTTTCAGCTTCGGCACGGTATACAAGTTCTAAGTAGCATGCGTGCTTGGGGTGCGCGTGTATGCTGATCTCCACAAGTTGTTTTCAAAAGTCTTTCCTTTGAACTTCTTCGTGAAGTTAGTAGCGAGGTGCCGCATGCATTTCCTATGCTTAACCCAAGGAAACACATCATCAACACCATTCTGAAGCCCCTTGCATGCACCAGTGTGTATCACCAAGCCTTCAGGGTGACCAATTACTGCATATAGTCTCTGCATGAACCATGTCCAACTTTCAGTCGATTCACTCTCAAGAACAGCATAGGATACGGGAATAAGACAATTATGCGCGTCCATATCACAAGCGGTAGCAAGCTGTCCCCTGAACTTCTCTATTAAAGAAGTTGTCTCTATTACCAAGTATGGCCACCAGCCATCTAGGAACCCCTTCCAGAATGCCTTCAAGCATACAAAACATCTCCTGAAGCATTTCTTATCTGCCTGCTTATAATTGACCCCCTTGAGACCTTTTCTCTTCCTTTCACAACCTCGTAATCAATGTCAACAACACTACCAGGTGATGTCTTCTCTACATCAGCCTTGAAACTATACAATATGTGAAAACTGTCAGTCCACTTTCCCTGAATGAAGTCTAGAGCCATCTCCTTCCCATCAAAGACTCTATTGTAAGGAATCAGAACATTAAACTTTTTGCTAACCTTAGTTATGAGTTCAACAGGTCCAATGCTATGATCCTTCCTCACCAAGTCAAGTACCTTAGCAGCAATCCACTTGGTTGTCGCCGGTCTAACTTTATCACTTAAAGAAGTATTAGGGAAGTTGTGTTTCTTCGTGTTTACCTAGTTCTGAATTCAATGGGAATAAAAAATAAATCAGAGGACTCATGAGCAGAACAAATATGAGAAAGACCGAAACTAAATGTAGCTATTGCAACCTGAAATGGGTGTCCACCCCACATTGGAGATGCATGCAATCTCCATTTACACACCTTACTTTCCCTACAATGCATCCTAAATCTCTTTTGGTCGCTCTTTTCAACGATAAATCCAAACCAAACTCTTATTGCACAGGTAGCAACGAAATATTTGAATTCCTCCACAGTATTAAAGACAGTCCCCTCATCAGTTGTAGGGTTGTCCCTGTCAAAGTGTATCACTGGCATGTCCTCGTCTTCGTGATCGTATATACATCTCATTTCCCCATCCTCACATTCCTCTTCATCATCACTCCCATAGTCAGGCTCATAGTTCAAATAAACCAAACATTACCTACTCTCCATTCTATCAGGGTCAGCAGCCACATCTGGATATGCTTTCTCATCATCATCTTTGAGCACAAAATCACCCTGACCGACACACATTTCGATGTCTTCATGCTCAACGATAGGTTGGTCGGTCGCACTCAGTATCGAAAACAATGACTACTCTGTTCGCGTTCCACACGGGCCGGTATCATTCAGGACAGTCTCCTCCCCAGTATATTGGTTAACGATGTGCACAAACATTAGTACAGTCCTCGTGCCGAAGTGTTTACCCCATATCATGGCCAGAGTCTCTTCAGTTCTAACGTGGCAAAGTCTGTGAATTTGTGTCGTAGTACGTGATTATGAATTCATCATGCTGGCCAATGGGAAACTTGCCAAATTGCATATGCAAGTCACTTAGAGTTATGTCCTCCGCATCTACTGTCAGCCGATAATCAAATCCACTGATAACTGCGATTCTACCGTTGGACAAGGTTTCAGTCCGACACCCATGTCGAATCTTCAAAAGAAATCTGGATGAAGCAGACATCCTACGGTCACCAACACAGATTTTCTCCATCAACGCGGGACTAGAAACGCTAATTGGGAGATGTAGAGATGGAATTGTAGCTCTTACCCTTCAGGGAGGATGTATGACACATTCAATGGGCTCTAGAGCACCAAAGCTTTGCACCCCGCGTCCTCTTCCCTGTTTCGTGCTCCTCCATGTTCTCCATCCTTGGTCCATCTCCTCGCTCTCCGTCCGTCTAATATATCTTTTTGGTTGGTGCGTTTCTTAGTAATAATTCTTGTAGTCCATCCAACATTGATCTTGTGCGTATTAAAGTCTTTCTTTTTTTGATTCTTCGGTCGCCCCCCGACTCGTGCCCCCGCTCTACCTCCCTCGCACTTCTTCCTCTTCCCTCTCTTTCTCCCAAGCTCCTCCATCCCCCCCCCCGACCACATCGGCCGCCGCCCACCGCCACCCATCGCCGCAGATATCACCTCCGCGCACCTCAGATCTCCTCCACCAGAACCCTCCCTAGAGCTCTCCCTCTAGCAGGCGCGGCGAGCTCTGGTGCAGGTCGCGCGAGCTCCTGCGGGTGGGCGCATAGGCTCTTGGCGGGGCGGACGCGCGAGCTCTAGCGTCGGCAAACGGGCGGGCGAGCTCTGGCGGTGGGCGGGCGAGCGAGCTCTGGCCCAAGATCTGCACCGCCCCGATCTGCACGGCGGGGGAGCGAGGAAGCTCGTGGCGGCGACCTCCTCGCGTGGGTGCTCGAGGACCGGTCTGCATCGCCCCGATCTGCAACTCTAGCTCCCTGGCTCCGCCGGTCTGGACTCCCACCGGCGGCGGCCAGTCCTAGCGCCGCCAGCCATCATTTAGGGAGTAGAGGACCTGATTGATTTTTTTATTCAGGGTGTTCTGTGTAAAACATTGGCCTTGTTTACAATTAATTTTCTGATAAAGGTCTTATGTATAAGAAACCAGACATATCTATTATCTCAATACATGCGAGCTACCAAACAATTTCTTCACACAATATGGGTGGACACGCACGAGCTACCAAACACCTGGAAAAATCTTAGTGCAGCTTGTATGAGGTAAGAATATCTAAGGTGAGAAATTCATTCTGTGGTGACCCAGGCTACCAAACACATCCTAAGTGGTTCCTATGTCAAACTTAGTAAATTTTAACTATCTTTAATAAAAAAATATAGTAGTGTTTATGATATTAAATTAGTACCACTAGATTTATTTTCAAATTTAGTTTCACGGTATAACAATTTCATGTAATATATGTTGATATATTTTTTATAAGATTGGTCAAATTTTATAATGAGACTTAGGCAAAACCTAGAATTATAATTATTTATGGATGGAGGGAGTAGATTCTAGAGATTGTGCTCGGATATCGCGCTGGGCTGATTCAAGAGGAAATCATTCCGGATTTTCATGACAATCAACAAAGCGCAAGGACGAACCTTCCTAATTGTGGGCGCGCACTTTTTACATTAAGAAGTTTGAGGCATATACTTAGCGGAACCGCTATTCTCTCCATCCAGGACAACATGAAGATTCTCGCCGTCGACAACGAAGGAAACGTTCAGACCAAGAAATAAAAGAAGTGGAAAACACATGAGTCCTTAGACAGCCCACAACAGTCTATAAAGAAGTCCTCAGAATAAAAAAAACCAGGACCAAATTTGAGCAGTATCCA
Source organism: Avena longiglumis (assembly GCA_030063025.1). Taxonomy (NCBI): domain Eukaryota; kingdom Viridiplantae; phylum Streptophyta; class Magnoliopsida; order Poales; family Poaceae; genus Avena; species Avena longiglumis. The sequence continues at coordinate 142,636,184 of CP125974.1, forward strand.
TGATTACACACGTCCTATTAGTTGCGTCTACCAAAATTGGAGGAATGTAAATACATTTGAATTTTGTAAATACCAGTAGCCTACATTTTCTACATACGGGGATATTTATATTTAGAAGTGAGCAATAACAAAAAAATTGAAGAACCTTTGGTGGGCATTCAGCTTCAAATAATAGTTACATTGTCCACAAGAAACTTTCGGAGATAACTCAGGAGGAAGCACTTTCGGTTCTATTCCTGGCTATCTAGATCAGTAGCATTTTCTGAATTGGATAATATCTGTCGCTCTAGACTAATGGCCATAGATATCTATATAAGCGAAAAAAAAGGGACTAATCCAGTGTTGAGGATGAGCTGGTTATGAAAAAATGAACACTTAAAATATATTGTAACTTTTTTGATACAACTCTATATTTTATTTGGACTATCAATAAACTAACTACGTCTGAATAAGTTTCTGAAAGCCTATTTCAGACAAAGAGCAACCTGCCGGTTCATCGATCCCTATGACACCGAGTCCACTTGCCACCTCTAACTTTAGCCTCTCCATCGCTGGGGCCGGCAGCCGCATAGGGACCAGCACGCCCTCCTCACCGGCCTCGTTCTTCCCTGCAAGATGGAACGTTGCAAGGGTCGCCGTCGCGGGTCCTCCGTATACCGCACGGCCCCATCCTACATCCACATCTCTTAGCCCGGCCCGCGTGATATCCGACACAACATATGTGCGTGCCACCGCGAACCGTGGGCGCCCGCGCGCCGCCATCAGGTCAGCCACCGACTGTAGATGTCCGTCCTCCATGGCATTTGCCTTGGCGTCCACCACCAGACGCAGCGCATGCCCGTAAGTACGCCGGCGCAGCTCCTCTGCAGCCGACTCGGCCACTGCGAACGAGAACGCGTTGCCATAGAAGCCCTGCGGCACGACCAAGCTCATCCCCTTGCGGCCGCGCGCGTTCACCACGAACTGCACACGCACGAGGTCCTCATCGTCGTACATGAGGGCGTTGGCGCGGCACCGCCACATGAACGCCGCGATGAGGTCGAACCGCGAGCTCTTGGAGGCCAACTCCGGCGTCGCGAGCGCCCGCAGCGCGGCGATCTCACGGTGTCCAAAGAAGAAGTTTCGGTGCACGAGCGCGTCCCCGGGATAGACCTTGTCCCTCCCGGCGTTTGGCACTGGCTCGTACTCCGGGTGGTGGCGCGTGATGGCCTCCGGCGGGCTGCGCGCGGAGAGGATATCCCGCGCCCACACCGGCGGCACCGTGGGCGCGCCGGGCACCCCGCGCGCGAACTCGCTGATGGCTGTCAGGAGCTGCGACGTGCCAGCAGCGTCCGCCATGCAGTGGCATATCTGTAACCCCCACACGAATCCGCCGCACCGCATGCGCGTGACCTGGAAGAAGAGCAGCGGCCGTCCAACTACGGTGGCGCCAATGAACGCGCCGTCCGGCTCGCAAAGAAACTGCTCGTGGTACGGCACTGGCGGGCCCATCACGGACCCGAGATCCTCCACGGTTGCATCCGCGTCCGCCTCCACGAACACGGCGCCCTCGCCCGTGCACTCTACGAGGAGCTTGCCCCCAATAGCACCAGGGGTTGCTTCCCGGATGCGGCCGGCGATAGGGTAGTAGTGCACCAACGCTTCAGCCAGGGCTGTCCGGAGCACGGCAGCCGGGTCATCGCCGGCCCTGGCATCGCTCCGACGGTAGATGTGGACCCCGGAGCGGTAGAACCGGATGCCCTGCTGGTCATCTACGTCGGAGAGCGTCTTGAGCTCGTATGGCGTCGGCCTCGCCGGCACCACGAGCTCGGGAGCGCTCCGACGGACCGATATCCCCGGCATGGTCATTCTCACGGACAGTCTTCCTTAGGGGCAGTTCTTGTCTTGTCTCGGCTTGATTTCTTTTTGAACTCGAGCTCTTGTATCTGCTGCTTGCTTTCGTTTTGAACTTGAGTTCTTGTATCTGGTAGTGTGTGAGGGTATGTCTGTGGCGATCAACTATATATACATGTCCATAGGAGTGGTCATGCATGGCGAGCGAGCTGGTAGGAGTTGGTAGGAACGCACGGGGCATAGGTCAAATGTCTTTAGCTGTGTCGTCACAGGTCTGCTCTAGTTGATGCATGTACGCAGGTTGATTCTTCCAAGCTCGGTTAGGTGGCGCTGTAACTTGACCAAGTCTCCGGTCAGTGGGTTAAGTATGTCCCAGTTAAGGCAGCAGTAGGAGACCAAGTACGCGTGGTGACTAAGTGGGATCTTACCATAGTCTCATTTTCATTTCATTAGCCAAATTCTTGAGCAAAAATTTTACTTAAAATTTAAATTAGAGTTTTGCAAATGAACTAGAAGTGGCGTTTTGGCGGGATCTCACTTGACACTCTAGTGATGACTCCACGTGGCGAGAGTACGCCGAGGGGGAGGACGTCAGCGTAGCCGACGCGCCGTTAACTGGCCGTGTGACGGCGCTGCCGACGTTCGCCGACGGCCTCTACGCCGACGGGCGCCGTTAGGCCGTCGGCGTTGACCTACGCCGACGGTCTTGTTCTACGCCGACGGCCGCGCCTGCTCCGCCGAGGGAGAGGTCCGTCGAGGACGGTACGCCGACGGCAATAAGCCCTCGGCATACCAGGCGTTTCCTGTAGTGAGTTGTCCAAGTCAGTAAGTATATGGTAGCTAGTGACTAACTGCAACACTATTATGAATGTAAGAATGAAATTAATCTACTCTGGCAATTAACTAAATTTCTGAAATCCAATCGGCTAATGGGTTCAATATAAACATATTTTGAAATGTCAATAAATTTTGAAAAGAATATTCACATGTTCATATTCTATGTCCGCACACAAGTTTTCAAAAAAAAAAATTATGTAGAAAGGACAAATCTTGATGGTCCGACATGATTACTCACAAACATTTATTTTGTCTTTTTACACGAGCCATATAAAATATTGTTTTCTCTCGAGAACTTATTTATGAACATACACTATAGGAAACGTCAAGGCTTCTACAAACCATATCCTATGCCGACGGCTTTTAGTCGGGACCGTTAGCGTAGGCCCCGAGCAGGGCAGCCCAGCAACGAGGTCGTTGGCCCAGGTTTGTTGTCGGCGTAGGACAGGCCGATGACAGCCGTCGACGTATACCGGGCAGTTGGCGTAGCATCCGGCTGGCCAACGGCGTTGGGGGCTTAACCGTGACAGCGACGCGACATCATCACACCTACGCCGATGGCTGCCGTCGGCTCAGATTTCACACCTACGCCGACAGCAATGCCGTTGGTATAACTCTTTTCCCTTTTACCACATTAATTCTAAAAAAACATAATGAAATCATTCAAAAAAATAAGATCTATCTATCTAAACTCAAATATTACACATTTGTGTTGAATAATAAAAATTAAGTAGAACATAAAAACATTACATATACTTTCATATAACACATTTTAAAAGATATTCAAAATAGAAAATGTGGTGGAATATCTCAAAAACTCCCGCTATGAAGCAACCAGAGTGAATCTTATGGTAAAATGATCTCATACTTTGTTTTCCATATATGTATGGCTTAAAAAACAAAAATGAAGATAAAAGTCCAATGGTCAACCATCATTGAGGCCGGTCAAAGGGGTAGATCTACGAGGCCCCTGGTCTATGGTTTGGGTGGAAACCGACCACCAGGGCGCCAGAATACCTCAAAAACTTGCATGTGGCTCTAACATATGTGTAAAAGTGTGGTTAAATGTTCATAGAGGCAATATATCTCTCTCGGGTGTTACAATCTTCACATACACGAGACAACAGTTAGTGAAGTGCTAGACCGACAGGTGGAAACTCCTTCTACGGGGCAACCGAAGAGAATCCTATGGTAAAATGGTCTCATCCTTTGTTTTCCATGTAGGTATGGTCAAATGAGAAAAATAAAGATAAAAGTCCATTGGTCAACCATCGTTCGAAGCCGGTCAAAGGGCAGATCTACAGGGCCCCTGGTCTAGCTTTTCGTTGGAAACCGACCACCGGAGTGCAGAAATACCTAAAAACCTTGCATGTGCTCTAACATATGTGCACAAGTGTGGTGCAGCGTCCATAGAGACATTATATAGCTCCTGGGTGTGACCATGTTCACATACATGCGGTAGTAGTTAGTAATAAAGTTCTAGACCGAGAGGTGGAAACTCCCAATATGGCAACTGAGTGAATCTTGTGGTAAAATGTTCTCATCCTTTGTTTTCCATGTAGGTATGGCATAAAAAATTAAAAATGAATATAAAAGTCCATTGGTCTCCTGTCGTTGGAGGCCGGTCAAAGGGGTATATCTACGGGGGCCCCTATCTAGGGTTTTGGTGGAAACCGACCACCGGAGTGTCAGAATACCTCGAAAACTTGCATGTGGCTCTGACATATCTGTACAATTGTGGTGCAATATTCATAGAGGAAATATATTTCTCCCCGGGTGTAACCATTTCCCATACATGCGGTAGCAGTTAGTAAAGTTCTAGACCGAGAGGTGAAAACTCCCGCTATGGGGCAACCAGATTGAACCCTATGGTAAAATGGCCTCATATTTTGTTTTCTATATAGGTATGGCCTAAATAAACAAAAATAAAGATAAAAGTAAATTGGTCTACCATCATTCAAGGACGGTCAAAGAGGTAGATCTACAGGGGCCCCGATCTAGGTTTTTTTTGGAAATATTAGGCTAGGCTCAGGATATAGGTTTGGGGAATTTGAACATTCTACCACACTTGGCTACACATATTGGGGCCACATGCAAGATTTTGGGGGATTTCTACACTCCGAGGCGTTGTTTCAGGCGATACCCTTCCCCGTGGGTCCTGCGGGTCTACCCCTAGCTTTCTCCATAGGAGGGTGCACTAGTGGATTTTTTATGTGAAAATCGATCTATACGAAAATTTACATCCGATTTCAACCAGCTATGATCGTTTACCAATTTTTTAGAATCCTCAAATTGGAAGGGATTTTTCATAAGATTTTTTTTAAGATTTGGACACGACTAATGAATGAATTTTATTTCCAAAATCCTGCAGTACACTATTAAAAAGACATGATGCATTATTAAAAACATGATAGGTTAATCATGTTTGGATTTCTCTCATTTTTCTGATTGGTTTAGATATATTATTTGTCGAATTCCGGTTTACGGATTTGTAGATATGATCTTTTCAATATTAAAGAGAAAAAGGAAAAAAACCATTTTATTGTTATTTGAATTAAAGATATTATTACATATTCATTTTTCTTTACTTAAATAATTATATAAAATTCAAAAAAGAAAGGCATGTGACATCATGGCCCAAGGGTTAATATGACTATTATCAACAAAGTATAACTTATTTCTTGAAAGCTCATTGGGAAGAAATAAAGAATTTCAACGTGCCGGAAATAAAGTAGTTTAAGGATGGATGGACGACTAGGAACTATGACTAGGAGTGAGTGATTTGACATGAAACTAATCATGCTTAGAGATAAAGATGACCCCAATATGATTAACCAAACAAACAATTCAAATATTTAAAAAAAATAAAAAAATTGGAAAAAATAAAGATGTCACCCTTACGACTAACCGAGCAAACAATTTAAATATTAAAAAAAATAATAATAATGAAACTAAAAATTTTGGCACTATGCTCAGCGCACCTGCTGCCAACACCAAATGGCTGTTAGCCGTCTAAATGGATCCCCATCGAGGGACGGCTCGGTTTGGCCGTTGGCCCACGAGATACGCTGACGGTGGGGATACTACTTTGTGGCCCGAAAGTTCACAGGCGAAGGCAACACAAGGTCTGAGTTGCGTGTAATAACCGCGATTCGAAAAGTTTAAGGGATAATTATCGAGAGGGGCATTTCGAGTTAATGGTGGTCAAACCAAATATTTTCAAATCTTAGTCGTTATGTCATGATATTCCATTACATTAGTACCTGTCATGCCCCTGCTATGCTCCTTCTAAGTCACCGTCCACGTGCCGCACGGGAAAATCCATTTATGTACTTTCCTAACCCCCGACACTGAATCCGGCGGCGGTGGCGGTCCTTTTTCTCCCTTCCCCTACACTGAATTTGGTTTGTCGGCGGCGATGGTCGTTTTTCTCCCCTCCCCTCCCCCTCACCATCCATCCCCCACACACACACTGAATCCGGCGGCGACATGTCAAGCGAGGCCAAGGTGGTAGCTACGTCGGTGCGGTGGCCTAGCATACCACTGCATGTGTAGTACACTATAGTCGTTGACATGACTTCCAGAGAACACCGTTCCATAAATATCACATCCCTCAGAGTGGTACAACAGAAACATTGCGGGTCCATATTACAAACATTCACACATTATTATTATTACAATACCAGAAGTTCAGGACTTCAAAAGGTTTCAAGTTACAAACCCAAATATAAAGTGTTTCAGCGGAATTTAAAAGTAGCAACTCCGACTAGGAGTTGAGCTCGACAGCTTATTGTGGGGGTTTGTAGCATGGAAAACAAAAAATTTCTACCGCATGCACACAAACAAGCCAAGATATATCTACTAGATTGTAGCAACGAGTCGATATAAGCACTCACCCTCGAAGATTCCAAAGCGGTTAATGAGAGCAGATTCTCGTGGGTGATGTAGTCGTACACTTGCCGATCTCAAGATCGTGAGCGATCCTTCCCAGCGCTGCGTTCGCAGCGCTCATGATCGATCACATGTTCGGTACTCGATGAATACCTTCCTCTCCCTCGTTCCAGCAGACAGTGGAGGTTGTAGTTCTCCCCTCGCGATTCCGGCAGCACGACGGCGTGGTGTCGAAAGTAGAGGGAAGATCCCGCAGGGCTTCGCCTAAGCCGGTGCGAGTTATGGTGGATTAGGGTTTCCCAGAGATCTAGGGTTTAGAAGTCCGGGAGGAGGAGGTGTCGGTGGAGGCTAGGGCTGCGTCGACGAGGCGACGACGGCACGAGGCAGCGGCGGCGGCTTGGGCACGGCGGCGGCGCAGGTGTGGGGAGGGCTTGGCTCTTGTGTGTTTTGGGGCAGCCCTCCCCCTCTATTTATGAGAGGGGGCATCCTTGGGAGGGGTGGGTTTGAATCCAAACCCAAACCCAAGTTGGATTGAGAGAAGGATTTGTTTCTTCTCCCACTAGGAAACCATTGTTCCAGTTTGACTTTTCAAACTTCCTGTTTGACTTTCAATTTAGAGCTTTAATTCTCTCTAGCAAATGCCCACACCAAGTGACCTAGGATATGATCCAATCGTTCCACTTACCCATGACACATTCATGGTCCATTCCCCTTCCGGTTCGGTGAACCTTCTAGAACCTCTCCGATGAAAACATCGGAATATTCCCGAACTCCGGAATCGTACTTTCCTTATATGAATCTTATTCTCCGGATCTCCTCGTGATATCCCGGATCCCATCCGAGACTCTGAACAACATTCGGTATCCCTACTAACATTCCATATCTACTAAACAACATCGAATCCTTAAGTGTGTCTCCCTACGGTTCGTGAATTATGTGGACATGACCGAGACACTTCTCCGACCAATAACCAATAGAAGAATCTGGAAATTCATATGGCTCCCACATATTTCTACGATTACTTTGCGATCGAATGAACCACTTACATACGATACCAATTTCCCTTTCTCTCGCGATAGTTTACTTATCCGAGGTTTTGATCATCGGTATCTCTGCATACCTACTTCAACCTCGTTACCGATAAGTACTCTTTTCTCGTTCCCGTGATATGTGATCCCTTTTGAGCCAGTCACATGCTTGCAAGCTAATTGGATGACATTCCACCTAGAGGACCCAGAGTATATCTATCCGTCATATGGATGGACAAATCCCACTCTTGATCCATGTGCCTCAACCCATACTTTCCGAACACTTAATGCCACCTTTATAGCCACCCAGTTACGGTGTGGTGTTTGATGTCATCAAAGCATCCTTCCGGTGATGGTGATTATCATGATCTCATGGTCGAAGGAATTAGGCTACTATGTATCAGAAAGCTTATAGCAAACGAACTATTGAAATGACTTGATCTTGATGCTATGCTTATCTATAGGAGTATGTCCATCATACCATTCTCCTAATGATATGATCTTGTTGTTAACAACATCTCAATACTCATGATCGGGAAACCACGATCATCTATTAACCAACAAGCTAGTATTACAAAGAGGCTTTACTAGGGACTCTAATTTAGTTTACAAATCACACAAGTATTAATATTTTTGGTCTAATACTATTATAGCATGAATGTAAACATTTATCATAAACACAAAGATATAATAATAACCACTTTTATTATTGCCTCTAGGGCATATATCCAACAGTCTCCCACTTGCACTAGAGTCAACTAATCTAGATTACAAGGTAATATACCGAACACCCATGGCGGTTTGGTGCTGGTCATGTTTTGCCCTCGGAAGAGGTTTAGTCAACGGATCCACCACATTCAGATCTGTGTGTACTTTGCAAATCTTTATGTCACCATCTTGGACATGCTCTCGAATAGCGTGAAAACGTAGCTTGATGTGCTTCAGCTTCTTATGTGACCTTGGTTCTTGCGCATTGGCTATGGAGCCTATGTTATCACAGTAGATAGACATTGGTTCGAGCGCACTTGGAACCACACCAAGCTCTGTAATGAACTCTTTCATCCATATAGCCTCTTGTGAAGCCTTCGAAGCAGCTATGTATTCCTATTCAGTTGAGGATCTCGCCACAACGCTTTGCTTTGCACTCCTCCAGCTAACTGCTGCACCATTCAAAGTAAATACGTATCCAGATTGAGATTTAGAATCATCCGTATCGGTGTTCCAACTAGCATCGGTGTAACCATTAACAACGAGCTGTTCATCACCTCCATAAGAAAGAACTACATCCTTAGTTCTTCTCAAGTACTTAAGGATGTTTTTGACCGCTGTCCAATGATCCACTCCTGGATCACTTTGATATCTGCTAGTCAAACTAATAGCATATGCAATGTCGGGCCTAGTACATAGCATGGCATACATAAGAGATCCTATGGCTTAGGCATAGGGAGTCTTACTCATCCTTTCTCTATCTTTTGCCGTTGTTGTACTTTGAGTTTTACTCAAGGTCGTATTGGGCAACATGGGCAAGGACCCTTTCTTGCTATCTTCCATTCCAAACCTCTTTAGAACTTTGTCCAAATATGTACTCTGTGACAATGATATTAGGCGCCTCGATCTATCTCTATAAATCTTTATCGCCGTTGATCCTGGCGGAGGGCGGTTGCTTCCTCCTGGTGGCGCGTTCTCGCAGATCGCGCGCTCGGCTATGCGAGCCGGGTCGTTCTCGTCGTCGAAGTTCAGGGCGCGCCCCTGAACGGTGGGGTTCAGCGTGACCTGATCCGCTGCCGTGGTAGCGCGACAGTTCTGCGCCACACCGCCGAGGCGAAATTTTTCGCCGCCTGCATCGCCTCCGCCAGCCAGCGGAGTTCCTCGACCTCCGCTGCGTGGCGTTAGGAGGATCGGGTGGAGAAAGGGTCCTCCGGCGGATCGGTGCGGTAGCCATGTAGGCAGCGGCGTGGCGGCCGCACCGTCGTGGAGGTCGGCGGAGTTCTCCGACCCGGAGTCGGAGTCGAAGATCCCGAGGATGGAGGGGTCCTCGAAATCTCCTGCGTTGGAGACCTGAGCGATGGAGCCCGCGGACGAGGCCGCGGTGATGGATCCGGCGAGTGACGCCGGGGTCGCCGAGTCGGCGTCGTCGGTGAGGGTCGCGTCTTCCGCGGCCGCTGAATTCTCGGCCACGTTGCTGTGGGCCGAGTCGTACTCGGAGGCGAGGCGGTGGATCGTGCGGATCTGGCTCTCGGAAAGCCGATCGCGTGGTGGCGACTCGCGGATGCGAGCCGAGTCCTCCGAGGTGATGACGTCGGTGAAGCCGACGAAGAGGCTGATCGTGCCGACTGGCAGGATCACGCTGTGCGTGACGGGTCGCGCCGCCGGGACGTAGCTGCTCGGCAAGATCTGGAGCATCTCGCCGATCGCTATCATGCGGCCGGTGGCGACCGTCTCGTTGATGGGCAGATTGGATCTCGCCGCAGAACACCGGCCAGACCGGCCAGGCCCCACGGTGGGCGCCACTGTCGTGGGAATGACCACGGCAGATGCTGCAATCGGCAGCGAGTAGTAGAACGAAGGGCAAGGGCGGCCAGCCATCTGCGGTGCGAGATGAGGGCGGAGACTCAGGGTTTTACCTGTGTTCGGCCCGAGGGTAAAGACCTACTCGCTAGATTGTATTATGGAGGTGTTTACAACTCGGGCGGCTAGGCGGCGAGTTGCTTGGGCGTATGAGGGAACGTATCTCTACTCACCCCTTAGGGAGGTTTATATAGGCCTACCTCCCCTAGGGTTTACATATCTCAACCGATTCGGTTACAACTTTGTCAATCGTTTCACTCAGACCGACTGGGCCTATCTACTCGCCTGGGCCTTCGACCTCCGATGCTTTGCCTGATGGGCCTTGATCCATTCGCCGCTCAAGGCCCACTGCCACCCTTTGGGCCATTGAAGCGTCCACGAGGATACCCCAGTAGGCATATCCCCATCAAATAATATAAGCTGCTTCGCCAAGATCTTTCATTGAAAAACTATTATTCAAATAATCATTGACACTATTAAGAAGGTCTACATCATTCCCAATCAACAATATGTCATCTACATATATTATTAATAATGCTACAAAGCTCCCACTCACTTTCTTGTAATACAAGCTTCTCCATAAGTTTGTATAAATCCAAAGCTTTTGATTACTTTATCAAAATGCTGATTCCAACTTCGGGATGCTTGCTTCAATCCATATATGGACCGTTGAAGTTTGCATACCTTGTTAGCATCTTTAGGATCGACAAAACCTTTGGGTTGCATCATATACAACTCTTCATCAATGTCTCCATTGAGGAACGCCGTTTTGACATCCATCTGCCATATCTCATAATCATAATATGTAGCGATTGCTAACATAATCCTCACAGACTTTAGCTTCGCTACTGGTGAGAAAGTCTCATCGTAGTCAACTCCTTGAATTTGTCGAAACCCTTTTGCGAAAAAGTCGAGCTTTATAGATAGTAACATTACCATCAGCATCTGTTTTCTTCTTGAAAATCCATTTATTCTCGACAGCCTTCCGGCCATCCGATAAGTCCACCAAAGTCCATACTTTGTTTTCGTACATGGATCCAATCTTGGATTTCATGTCCTCTTGCCATTTATTGGAATCTGGGCTCATCATCGCTTCCTCATATGTCGCAGGGTCATCGGTGTTGTCCACCAACATGACACTCATAACAGGATCATACCAATTAGGAGTGGTACGAGTTCTCGTCGACCTGCGAGGTTCTGTAGTAACTTCAACTGAAGTTTCATGATCAACATCATTAGCTTCCTCTCTTATTGGTGCAGGCGCCACAGGAACTACTTCCGGTGCTGCGCTACTCGCGAGTTTGAGAGAAGGTTAAACAACCTCGTCGAGTTTTACTTTCCTTCTAGTCACTTCTTTCGTGAGAAACTCCTTCTCTAGAAAGGATCCATTCTTGGCAATGAAGATTTTTCCCTCAGATCTATGATAGAAGGTATACCCAATAGTTTGCAACCCCAAACTTTAAGGAACGACAATTTAGGTTTCTTCCCAAACCATAATTCATACGGTGTCATTTCAATGGATTTAGATGGTACCCTATTTAAAGTGAATGCGGCTGTTTCTAATGCATAACCCCAAAATGATAGCGGTAAATCTATAAGTGACATCATAGAACGAACCATATCTAAGAGAGTTCGATTATGACGTTCGAACACACCATTACGCTATGGTGTTCCCGGCGGTGTCAATTGTGAAAGTATTCTGCATTTCTTCAAATGCTTGCCAAACTCGTAACTTAGATATTCACATCCACGATCAGATCGTAGAAATTTAATCTTCTTATTACGTTGATTCTCTACCTCACTTTGAAATTCCTTAAACTTCTCGAAAGTTTCGGACTTATGTTTCATGAAATAGATATACCCATATCTACTCAAGTCATCCGTGAAGGTAATAACATAACGATAACCACCGTGTGATGCTACACTCATTGGGCCACACACATCGGTATGTATGATTTCCAATAAGTCCGTAGCTCGCTCCATCATACCAGAAAATGGAGTCTTAGTCATTTTACCCATCAGACATGCTTTTCATCTTTCAAGTGATTCAAAATCAAGTGATTCAAGAAGTCCATCGGAATGGAGTTTCTTCATCCGTTTCACTCCAATATGACCAAGACGACAGTGCCACATATAGGTTGAGTTATCGCTTAATTTCAAACTTTTATCTTCAATGTTATTAATGTGTGTATTACCACAATTGAGATTCAATAATAATAGACCATCTATCAAAGGTGCATGTGCATAAAACATATTACTCATATAAATCGAACAACCATTATTCTCGGACTTAAACAAGTAACCGTCTCGCAATAAACATGATCCGGATATAATGTTCATGCTCAACGCAAGCACCAAATAACAATTATTTAAGTATAAAACTAATCCCGATGGTAGATGAAGAGGTAGCGTGCCGACCGCGATCACATCAACCTTTGATACATTTCCAACGCGCATCGTCACCTCGTTCTTCGTTAGCTTCCGTTTATTCTGCAGTACCTGTTTCGAGTTAAAAATATGAGCAATCAAACCAGTATCAAATACCCAGGCACTACTACGAGTACTAGTGAGATGCACATCAATAACATGTATATCGGATATACCTTTCTTCTTGATGTTGTCGTTCTTCAAATCCACCAAGTACTTTGGGCAATTCCGCTTCGAGTGACCTTCTCCCTTGTAGTAAAAGCACTCAGTATCAGGCTTAGGCCCAGCCTTGGTCTTCTTCGTCGGCGCGGTAACTTTCTTACCACCCTTCTTGAAGTTTCCCTTTTCTTATACTTTCCTTGCTTATTGAATTTGGTGGTCTTATTGACCAGCAACACTTGGTGCTCTTTCTTGATCTCCACTTCTGCAGACTTAAACATGGAGAAGAGTTCAGGTAACGAATTGTGCCATGTTTTGCATATTGTAGTTCATCACAAATTTCTTGTAACTTGGTGGTAGTGATTGGAGGACACGGTGAATCCCCAAAGCATTAGGAATCACTATACCCAAGCTTTGAAGCTTGCTTGCGTGTCCAGACATCTTAAGCACGTGCTCACTAACGGAGCTGCCCTCTTCCATCTTGCAGTTAAAGAACTTTTTAGAAGCCTCATAACTCTCAACTGCCACGTGAGCCTCAAATATCATTTTGAGTTCATGGACAATATCATGTGGGTCATGGTTCTCAAACATTTTCTGAAGCTCCGATTCCAAACCATACAAGATAGCACACTGAACTGTGGAGTACTGATTCTTCCGAGCGAGGAAAACATTCTTTACCTCATCGGTAGCATTAGCTGCAGGTGGGTCACCCAACGGTGCATCTAGCACATAGGTCAAATGTCGGCTGCGGCTAGGGCGGCGGTGACGAGGCGACAACGGCGTGAGGCGGCGGCGGCTTGGGCGCGGCGGCGGTGGTGCGGGCGTGGGGAGGGCTTGGCTCTTGCGTGTTTTGGGGCAGCCCTCCCTTCTCTTTATGAGAGGTGGGCAACCTTGGGAGGGGTGGGTTTGAATCCAAACCCAAACCCAAGTTGGATTGAGAGGACTTGTTTCTTCTCCCACTAGGAAACCATTGTTCCACTTTGACTTTTCAAACTTCCCGTCTGACTTTCAATTTAGAGCTTTAATTCTCTCTTGCAAATGCCCACACCAAGTGACCTAGGATATGATCCAATCGTTCCACTTACCCATGACACATTCATGGTCCATTCCCCTTCTGGTTCGGTGAACCTTCTAAAACCTTCTAGAACCTCTCCGATGAAAACATCGGTATCTTCCCGAACTTTGGAATCGGACTTTCCTAGAGCATCGCAACACAAATAGCAATAGATCAACAGGAGGGAATAAATACTATAAAAGTAAGATAGGTAGAAAGGGGGAGATGCTCGCCTGAAAACATTGCCGAAGGTTCGACCGAAGATCGGGTCGACACTCGCATCAACTCAACGGCCTTATCCGCGAAGAAGCAAAACACTAGAAGAAACACCGGATGCAATATTTAATACTACGGCAAAAGATCGGGCATGATGCATGTATGATGAATGACATGGCAAGAGTGCGATGCGATTAGGCAATATTAAGCGGAACCAGGGTCCCGACAATTAATTATATGGTTCTAGTTGTTTAGTTACCCCGCAATTTAAATGTTGTATTAACATGGCAAGAGATAGCACCGGTTCGCTACACCAATTTAAATGAGGCCAATATAAGACTAGATTTGCTCGCATATGTGCCCCATGTTTAATTATGAGGTGAATCGGCATAAGGCCCCCAAACCACAGACAAGTATGCATGCAAGCATGATAATTTAATATGCAACAGTTTTATATTACATTTATAAAAATAGGGTTCGAGAAAGGGGTCACACATTAGGGTTCGGAAGGGCTTGGGGTTCCGGGGTTCGGGGTTCGGCAGGGTTCGGTCTCGGCGGGATCGTTCTCGGATAACGGGGTAGATCTTGGCGTCCCGGGAGGAGAACTTGGTGGACGTCGGGGGCGCATCGGGCTCGCCCTGGTCAGTGCCGATCTTGTCGTTGCGAAGATCTTGTCGGGTCCTCGCATCGGGTCGGGCTTGGCGTTAGGGATGCAGAACTTGGCGTTCCGCGGCGAAGTGCTTGTCGTACCGGCGGCGATCTTGGCGGTCATCGGGTCCGGGAGCGGTTCTCGGTGAACTGGTCGGTTCCATGTCAGCGTACTTGGCGTATCTGTGTCGACGACCTGGGCGTTCGGGATCGGTCTTGGCGTTAGAGAAGGCGAACTTGTGTTCTGGGCATCTTCGGGTCGGGGGTTCTCGACGTCCTTGGGTCCGGGAACAGTCTTCGGTCTATGAGGAAGAGCACAGCAGACTCGGCGCCTCTGAACAAGCCCATATCGTTCCAACTTCACCGGTGCGAGGGGGCTCGTCACTGTCTCGAGGTGCGTCGGGTACCGCGGAGCAGTGTCGATCTGCTTGACACGAAGAGCTGTCCGGTGTTGCCGTTGATGAATACGTTGCTGCGATTGAGGTCACGGTGTATGATCTGACGGTCATGTGTGGAGGTGGTCGAGGCCCTCGAGGATCTGTCTTGCCCACTTCTTGGCGCCTTTGACGGAGACGTGCTTGTGCGGTCCCGTGGTATCGCGAGCTCGGGTTGCAGACCTCGGTGATGAAGTTGAGCACCCGTTGTCGCGGTCGAGCCAGAACTTGGGGAAGCCGATGATGCGGTCGTGGTGGGGAGCGGAGGAGGCGCACCGGCGTGAGGCGGTCGACCATGGCGGGGTCCCGGTCCGCCAGAAGGTGAGCGGCGCCCGTGGCGAGAGGCACCGGGAACCGCGCGCGGAGGCGGAGAGGCCCACGCGAAGGGCGAAGCTTGGCGGTCGGAGAGGCTCCGGTGGCTCGGCAGCGGCCATGAGAGGGGAACGGAGAAGGGCGCCAGGCAGAGGAGGAGGCGTCGTGGCGAGAGGGGGCACCAGCGGCGGCGACGGGGAGGATGCTTCTGGGCTCAGGAGGAGCTCAGAGGAGGAAGGAGCCACGGGCGGCCCTGATGCGCGGAAGGCGTGGAGGTAGGGAGGCGGAGGCGCGGAGAAGGACGAACGGGCGGGTGACAGGCGAGGAGAGAGGCGACGAGGGGCAGGAGGCGGCTGCCGGAGCGGAGGAGGAACAGGGGCGGGCGGAGGTCGGAGGGTAGGAAGAAGGAGAGAGGGCCTGTGAAGGCGGCCGGAGGCGGCAGGTGGCCACAAGTGAGGGGTCACCGTGACAAGGGGGCTCGTCGGAGAGAGAAGAGGAGGCGGGATCGTGGGGGTGAGAGGAGGGAGACGCGGTGGGGAGAGAGGAGCGCGTGGGGGAGGAGAGAGGGAGGAGAGCGGGCAGGCGCGATGGGGTGGGGCCGGGGGTGTGGGAGGGGGGACCAGGCGTGGGGCCCGGGGACAAGTGAGAGGAGGGAGGTGTGCGTGTGTGGCCTGGGTGGATCGGTGTGTGAGGATGGGGTGGGACCAGGGAGAGAGAGAGAGAGAGAGGAGGTGTGGGGCCAGGCTGTCGGTGAGGGAGAGAGAGAGGGGGTAGGTGGGACTGGGGTGAGAGAAGGAGTGGGGGTTGAGTGGGTGGATTGATGAGGTGGCAAGGTGGGTAGGGATTGGGGGAGAGGGTGAGGTGGCGAGCTGAGATTGGTGGGTAGATTAGGATTGGGTGGGAATTAGGTGTAGAGTTTGGGTGGACCGATTTTATTCTGGGGGTGGTCGACTGGGTCGAATCGGCCCGTTCGACTGCCCCCCTAAAAATAATTAAATATTTTATTAGTTTAAAACAGGGCTTTTGCAAACCGATAGCAGACAAAACAAAATAATCCGGAAACCCGGGTTTTGCGTTTGAACAAAGACGGGGCGTTTAGAAAACAGAAATAGGTTTTTCCGAAATTAGTTTTATGCAAGCAAATGCAAGATGACGACGATGCTCAAATGCAATGTGGCATGATGACATGAGCATGCGGTCATGATGATGCAATGCACAAAATCAACGCGATTTTCTAGTAGTGGTTTTGCGGGATGCCACACGGTAGTACCGCTGGTCACAGAACAAGAACGAAAACGAGATCCACTTGACACAAACCTCAAATTCGTGGGAAATCTGACCGAAAGGCTGGGCTAGGAACAACAGGGGCTATAGATCGACTCCAAAAGCAACAGATCTATGGACCAAAACCACGAAAAACTCACCAAATCTAGAGATCGATTCGAAGGCAAATTGGGGCTCTTTTTGGTGGGATTTTCGATTTTAAGGTGGATAAAAGAAAAATTGGGGGGAAATTCGTGATCAACCGTGCTCTTGATACCAATATGTTAGGGGGTAACCCTTGGGTTGGCCCGATCTTTCATGAATTCCACAAGAAACGAGGGGAAAGCGGTGGTCGGGGGATGAAATCGAGGAAGGAGATGAAAACCACGAACACACGCACACTAAAACACGATACACGCCTATCTCTCACGCCGGTGGCAACCGGTCCAACATAATCTCTAGGATCGGTGTTGGGCGAAGCTCGCTCTCCACGCCAACAACGGGGGATGAGGTGCTTGGTGAGATCTTGACGACTTGGGGGCGAGAAACCGAGAACCCAAGGCCTTGTACAACTTGAACGCACTAGGCAAGATCCAAGAGGGGGGTGGATAATCCGGTGCTCCTTGGTAGGAGCATGAGACCAATAGATATAAGTCCTCAAAGGGTTTCCTTAATATATATTATTATCCAAGTCTAGGGTTTACAATAGAGGGTGGGGGCTATATATTGGCCAACCACATAAACAGGGGTATTTTGGGAACAAATAGCGAAACATAGGGAGGGTTACAAGGCGCTGGGCCGAATTAACACGATCAGGCCTTTCCAGGTCTGGTAGTACCGGTCCAGCTCGACTGGTAGTACCGGTCATGCGGTAGTACCGCTTCCTGGCCCAGTAGTACCGCTTGTCGTCCTGGGACTTGCGCTGGGGCCTTCTGTTGGTGGCGGTAGTGCCGTGGCCCGGTAGTACCGCCAGTGACAGAGAGCATTTGGGTAGCTCTGGGGCCTTCTGTTGTTGGCGGTAGCAGGGGGCGGTAGTGCCGCCAAGCGGTAGTACCGGTCGCCAGGCCCGGTAGTACCGCTGGCGACAGAGAGCGTTTGGTCTCTTCTGCTGGCGCTCCTCCGTCCTGTGGGTCCTTCTCTTCGTACCTGATGATGCACAAGGTATGGGTATGAAGTAGCAGGCCATCCAAGGGTGTGTCGAAGTCACACAAGGAGAGGAGCGAGTTCACCTTAGCTTGAAGGAGTTTGGCTCGGGCGCGAGTCATGGGTCCACTTGGGGAGCTCGTGGAAGTAGATGTAGTAGCGGTGGAAGGACGGGCTGTATCAGATGGACTTCTTGAATCACTTGATTTCGAATCACTTGAAAGATGCGAAGCATGTCTGATGGGTAAAATGACTAAGACTCCATTTTCTGGTATGATGGAGCGAGCTACGAACTTATTGGAAATCATACATACCGATGTGTGTGGTCCAATGAGTGTAGCATCGTGCGGTGGTTATCGTTATGTTCTTACCTTCACGGATGACTTGAGTAGATATGGGTATATCTATTTCATGAAACATAAGTCCGAAACTTTCGAGAAGTTTAAGGAATTTCAAAGTGAGGTAGAGAATCAACATAACAAGAAGATTAAATTTCTACGTTCTGATCGTGGAGGTGAATATCTAAGTTACGAGTTTGGCGACCATTTGAAGAAGTGCGGAATACTTTCACAATTGACACCGCCGGGAACACCACAGCGTAATGGTGTGTCCGAACGTCGTAATCGAACTCTCTTAGATATGGTTCGTTCTATGATGTCAGTTACAGATTTACCGCTATCATTTTGGGGTTATGCATTAGAAACAACCGCATTCACTTTAAATAGGGCACCATCTAAATCCGTTGAAACGACACCGTATGAATTATGGTTTGGGAAGAAACCTAGATTGTCGTTCCTTAAAGTTTGGGGTTGCGAAGCCTATGTAAAGAAGTTACAGCCGGACAAGCTTGAACCCAAAGCGGAAAAATGCGTCTTCATAGGATACCCGAAGGAAACTATTGGGTATACCTTCTATCATAGATCCGAAGGCAAAATCTTCGTTGCCAAGAATGGATCCTTTCTAGAGAAGGAATTTCTCTCGAAAGAAGTGACTGGAAGGAAAGTAGAACTCGACGAGGTTGTCGAACCTTCTCTCGAAATTGCGAGTAGCGCAGCACCGGAAGAAGTTCCTGTGGTGCCTGCACCAATAAGAGAGGAAGCTAATGATGATGATCATGAAACTTCGGTTGAAGTTGCTACAGAGCCTCGCAGGTCAACGAGAACTCGTACCACTCCAGATTGGTATGATCCCGTTATGAGTGTCATGTTGGTGGACAACACCGATGACCCTGAGACATATGAGGAAGCGATGATGAGCCCAGATTCCAATAAATGGCAAGAAGCCATGAAATCCGAGATTGGATCCATGTACGAAAACCAAGTATGGACTTTGGTGGACTTACCGGATGGCGGCAAAGTCGAGAACAAATGGATTTTCAAGAAGAAAACAGATGCTGATGGTAATGTTACTGTCTATAAAGCTCGACTTGTCGCAAAGGGGTTTCGACAAATTCAAGGAGTTGACTACGATGAGACTTTCTCACCAGTAGCGAAGCTAAAGTCTGTAAGGATTATGTTAGCAATCGCTGCATATTATGATTATGAGATATGGCAGATGGATGTCAAAACAACATTCCTCAATGGAGACATTGATGAAGAGTTGTATATGATGCAACCCAAAGGTTTTGTCGATCCTAAAGATGCTAACAAGGTATGCAAACTTCAACGGTCCATCTATGGATTGCAGCAAGCATCCCGAAGTTGGAATCAACGTTTTGATAAGGTGATCAAAATTTTGGTTTTATACAAACTTATGGAGAAGCTTGTATTTACAAGAAAGTGAGTGGGAGCTCTGTAGCATTCTTAATACTATATGTAGATGACATATTGTTAATTGGGAATGATGTAGACCTTCTTAATAGTGTCAAGGAATATTTGAATAATAGTTTTTCAATGAAAGATCTTGGCGAAGCAGCTTACATATTAGGCATAAAGATTTATAGAGATAGATCAAGACGCCAAATATCATTGTCACAAAGTACATATTTGGACAAAGTTCTAAAGAGGTTTGGAATGGAAGATAGCAAGAAAGGGTTCTTGCCCATGTTGCCCAATACGACCTTGAGTAAAAATCAAAGTCCGACATCGGCAGAAGATAGAGAAAGGATGAGTAAGACTCCCTATGCCTCAGCCATAGGATCTCTAATGTATGCCATGTTATGTACTAGACCCGACATTGCATATGCTGTTAGTTTAACTAGCAGATATCAAAGTGATCCAGGAGTGGATCATTGGACAGCGGTCAAAAACATCCTTAAGTACTTGAGAAGAACTATGGATATGGTTCTTTCTTATGGAGGTGATGAACAGCTCGTTGTTAATGGTTACACCGATGCTAGTTGGAACACCGATCTGGATGATTCTAAATCACAATCTGGATACGTATTTATTTTGAATGGTGCAGCAGTTAGCTGGAGGAGTGCAAAGCAAAGCGTTGTGGCGAGATCTTCAACTGAATCGGAATACATGGCTGCTTCGGAGGCTTCACAAGAAGCGATATGGATGAAAGAGTTCATTACAGAGCTGGGTGTGGTTCCTAGTGCGCTGGACCCAATGTCTATCTACTGTGATAACATGGGTGCCATACCCAATGCGCAAGAACCAAGGTCACACAAGAAGCTGAAGCACATCAAGCTACGCTTTCACACTATTCGAGAACATGTCCAAGATGGGGACATAAAGATTTGCAAAGTACACACAGATCTGAATGTGGCGGATCCGTTGACTAAACCTCTCCCGAGGGCAAAACATGACCAGCACCAAACTGCCATGGGTGTTCGGTATATTACCATGTAATCTAGATTAGATGACTCTAGTGCAAGTGGGAGACTGTTGGAGATATGCCCTAGAGGCAATAATAAATGTACTTATTATTATATCTTTGTGTTTATGATAAATGTTTACATTCATTCTATAATAGTATTAACAAGGAAACATTAATACTTGTGTGATTTGTAAACTTAATTTGAAGTCCCTAGTAAAGCCTCTATAGATCACTAGTTTGTTGGTTAATGAATGATTGTAGTTTCCCTGTCATGAACATTGAGATGTTATTAACAACAAGATCATATCGTTAGGAGAATGATATGGTGGACATACTCCTATAGATAAGCGTAGCATAAAGATCAAGTCATTTTAATAGTTCAATTGCTATCTGCTTTCTGATACATAGTAACCTAATTCCTTCGACCATGAGATCATGCATATCACCTTTACCAGATGGATGCTTTCATGACATCAAACACCACACCGTAACTGGGTGGCTATAAAGGTGGCATTGAGTGTTCGGAAAGTATTGGTTGAAATACATGGATCAAGAGTGGGATTTGTCAATCCATATGACGGATAGATATACTCTGGGCCCTCTCGGTGGAATGTCATCCAATTAGCTTGCAAGCATGTGACTGGCTCACAAGGGATCACATATCACGGGAACGAGAAAAGAGTACTTATCGGTAACGAGGTTGAACTAGGTATGCAGAGATACCGATGATCATAATCTCGGATGAGTAAACTATCGTGAGACAAAGGGAAATTGGTATCGTATGTAAGTGGTTCATTCGATCGCAAATTAATCGTAGAAATATGTGGGAGCCATATGAATTTCCAGATTCCTCTATTGGTTATTGTTCGGAGAAGTGTCTTGATCATGTCCGCATAATTCACGAACCGTAGGGAGACACACTTAAGGATTCGACGTTGTTTGAGTAGTTATGGAATGATGAGAAAGAGTCCAAATGTTGTTCGGAGTCTCGAATGGGTTTCGGGATATCACGAGGAGATCCGGAATGGTCCGGATAATAAGATTCATATAAGGAAAGTCCCGTTTCGGAGTTGGAGAATGGTTCCGGTGTTTTCATCGGGAATGTTCTAGAAGGTTCCGGAATGTCCGGTACTCCGGAGGGGAAGGGTACAAGGGTACATGAATGTGTTATAACAAGTTGATATGATTGCATCATGTACTCGGTGTCATCACTGAACAAAATAGAGGGTTTATTCAAATCCTAGTTTGAAAAGTCAAACGCCAAGAGTCAAACGACTATTTTTTGGAAGTGGATAAAGAGGAGGAAACCGAGTTGGGGATGAGTCCCTCCTCCACCTCCGTCCCACCTCCAAGACGAGTTAGGGAGGGACTCCCCTCCCCTTGGCCGTCCGGCCCCTCCACCTATATAAGGAGGGGCAGGGCTCCCCTCCTAGACACACAAGATCCCCGCCTCCAAACCCTAAGCCGCCGGCGCCGCCACCTGCTGCCACCGCCGCCGCCGCCATAGGTCAAGCCGCCGCCGCCTAGAAACCCTAGCCGCCAGCCAAGCTTCCTCCTCGGCGTGTCTAAACCCTAGATCGTCGAGGGACGCTCTCATACTCCACCATACTCGCTCCGGCTTAAGGCGAAGCCCTGCGAGATCTCCCCTCTACTTCCGGTACCACGCCGTTGTGCTGCCGGAATCGCGAGGAGAGTGCTACAACCTTCGCTGCCTGCTGGAACAAGGGAGAGGAAGGTCTTCGTTGAGCATCGAACGTGTGAACGCAGCGCCGGAAGGATCGTCTACGCGATCTTGAGATCGGGAAGAGTACGACTACATCACCCACGAGAATCCGCTCTCGTTAAACACTTTGGAATCTTCGAGGGTGAGTTATTCTATCGACTCGTTTCTACAATCTACTAGATGGATCTTGGCTTGTTTGTTTGTATGCAGTAGAAATTTTTTGTTTTCCATGCTACGAATCCCTAGTTGATGCGGATGTATTTCAACGACAGTGCTACCTTTCCGGAGGAATATTTTTGTCGGCGTTTTAGAATGAGCATCGTTTGTTCAGGCGCATTTGCGAAGAGGTGACCAAGTATGCTCGGTTCTTTGAGCGGAGGAGGAATGCTGCCGGAGAGCTTGGGCATAGCACCTAGCAGAGTGGTGGAAATCGTTTGGGACACAACGTTGAGGTCTTTTTTTATTTGTTGTTTGTTGTATTGTGAAAAAATTCCTATATTTATTGTATTATTCATGTACCATTTGGTTATGTTGTAATAATAACTAGATAATTTTTTATTCTATTTATTTTGATTTGTTTGATGTTGTTGATGCATATATGCACTATGAAAGCTGTTTGCGCCGACGCCGCGCTCTGCATATTGCCGGGTCCGCTGGGGGTGATTTTGGCTATATTTTTGCGCGTCGCTTTTAGCGCTTTCGCCGGAGGAGAAGCATAGCGCGTGCTGCATAGAGATTTTCGCACACAGGATTTTCCAGCTTCCGTTGGAGTTGCTCTTAGAGATATGAACGTTATCTTTAATTTTCTTGCATATTAAGTTAGTTAATTATTTCATTAGTTTAGATCGGATCTACTTACCGGCCTTATATATATAAAGGGACCTGGGCTGTACATGAGAAATAGAATTAATAAATAATAATAAAAAGGAGACTCTCCTCTAGATATCTCCAAACCCTAATCTCTCGGGGCATCACTACTGGAAAACAGTCCTTCGGTTCGATCTCAACTATGTCACCAGTCCCGGTTTGTTACGAGCACTAGTTCCGGGCCGTGACGCCTCCAACGGCTAGTAATCGCAATAGCCACTAGTCCCGGGCCGGACTGAAACCTAGAGCGGGCCAGCTCCTTTTTTCGGGACTATTAGTCCCGGGTCGTATCACAGCCCGGGACTAGTTGTCGCTCCATATAAATACAACTTTGTGTTCACATGGCCCGAGCCATGGTGGCTATTTTACTCAAAGAAGCAAGCCGAGTTTATGCCATTTTTTTTTCAAGATTTATCAAGATTTAGTTTGCAACCCCTAAATCCAAAGTTTTAAAAGGTTAGAATTTCATCCTTTTATCTCTTATTTCACTTTAGCTCAATGCTCTAGAAGTATAGAGATATGGATTTGCATGCATGCTCTAGAAGTAGAGTATTTTAAAATGTGTAACAAATTTTGATTAGGCACATAGTTACTGAAAATTGAAATGTGTAATTTTAGAGTTTCAGATCTTAGAATGGAATGAGGTTTTCACTGATAGAACAATAATAAAAAACTCCATATTTATCATGTTAATTGTTTTCCAATTCACAAATTGGTGCATGTAAATTTTCAAAATTCAAAATTAATGCTCTAGAAGCTCTCATTATAACTTGTATTAAATTTATCATGTTGTGTAATGGTTTTTGATATACTTTTACTATGATGTAGATGGTCCAGAAATGGATGTATACGATCTGACCGACGCCTCTGGCGAGTTCATTAATGGCGTGCATGAATTCATCCGTGTTGCTGATGCAAACAAGCAGAATGATTTTGTATTCTGTCCATGTAGTGGATATAGGAACCATAAGGATTACTCTGACTCCCTTCACAGCCACCTGTTGAAGTCCGGCTTCATTCCCGTTATAATTGTTGGATCAAGCACGGAGAGAGAGGGGTTATAATGAAAGACAATAAAGAAGAGGAGGATGATGACAACTATCATGGTTTCCCTAAGTATAGAGATACTTTCATAGGGGATGCTGAAGGGAAGGCTGAAACAACCACGTGGTCGTCTTCTATCACGGGCTGTAGCGAGCCAGGACTAGAGAGGGGGGCCTCTAGTCCCGATTTGGCAGACCCGGGTCCAAAACCGGGACTAGAGCCCGTAACGACCCGGGACTAAATACCCTTTTCCCACCGGTGCATGCTATGCGTCCCTCGGGTGACATTTTTCCCAGACCCCCTTTGTTTGTACGTTAACATACATTGACGGTTGTGACTTGCATGGCCGTGCTGCCAAGTCTGACACTCACATAACCGAGTTTGTTCGTAGACAGTGCTCCCTAAACCCTAAACCCTGGCAGCACGCACGCTGCGACGATGGTCGACAATGTGGCCGGTGCTCCCGGCGGCGGCTAAGTGGACGGGCGGCAATCAAGTTGAACCGATCTCTCGTGTCTCGTGGTGGCTGGCTATCATGGAGTAGAAATATTGCTGGGTTTTGGCACGCTCTGTCTCGGCTTGCCCTTAGTGTGGGACATGAGTTGGCCGCAGGATTTTTTTCTTTTTCTTTTAATAGCACGTGAACAAGGTCTTAAACTGAAGACCTCTTGAATCTGATATTATAAAATATTTATATACTAGTTAATCATTCTTAAAAACCGATCTGATAAAAAGAGGCTAAACAGTATATTTATATTCAACATAACCCTCCCACCTCTCCTTAGTGTTGGTGTTATGGCTTATTAAAAAACTAAATACCAGTGTTTAAGAAAAAACTCAGTCTTCCCTAAAAGAAAGACTTACTTTATATTTTGAGCAATGAGCACCCTACAAGAACATGTACAGCTGCACCGTATGTAGTCTACCGCGGCTGCGCGAGAGCAACTGACACGGATTTTTTTTTTGTTGGTGAGGGTCTTAGTTTATTCATGTCGTCCACCCAACATTGGTCTCCGTGCGTGCGTCACATGAATGTTTTTCTTGTTCCGTCATTCTTCTTGCTTTGACCTGATCTGATCTGATTGATATTGATCTGATTATTCCTTCTTCGGCTTAGTTAACACGGCGTTGCTGATTGGCGCCCTTCGGTGCCAGGTCGCATCGTGCGCGTCTCGTCGGAAAGCACTCAGTGGCTTCGGGCTACACAAATTAATGGACTAATTAATGCCATTCAAAATAGCGAGAAGCATACCACACAAACGATAGATATGGCGCGCACTCAATGAGGTTTCTGCCGATGAGCAGACGACCGGCTCCGTGTTAGGAACGACGTCTTAGAGGATCACTTTTCGTCTTATGTTTGTAACCAAGAATGTGGCTTAGATTTAGTTGTGTATGTCATTGCAATTGTTGCATGTGTGAAACCATATATTTACATCTAGCTCTAGCCAGTTTGTTCTTAATAGTTTGATGTTGGAAGGAAAACCTACCGCCAAGAATAATTTATAAGTCAGAAGATGACAATATTTCACGTGTCATGTGCATGAAGATGCTATCTGCCTTGCATTGGCTAGTCGGAAGAGGTATGACAGTCGGACCGATCCAAAAGTTAGTAAGACATGAGCATACAGTCATATGCTCCGACTAACGCAATGGAATCCTTCAACCTAAGAGGATCACACGATTCGAGTTGTGGAAGAGAATGCTTTGACTCCATCTTTCTCTCACCATAACTGAGTCATAAGGGTGGTCTTGGACCGACTTTCAAGCAAGCTGCCTGATGTGGATCAGCCAAGACAGAATTTGCCTCTCTACCATGGAGAGATATTCTCAGGCCCACTCGTGGGATATGATTCGGAAGCATGTTCATGCATTACTCAATCAAGTGTTTATTGAGATAGTCCGATTTAATGAAGTCAGAAGAAATCATTTATCACTGCAACGAGAAGAGAGTTAAACCAGCACTGGGATGACGGAATCTCCCCTGCGGTTTATCACCAATATCGTGAGGCCAAGGAACTCGGACAGATCATCATATTGAGGGCACTTGCGGGTACTGGGACACAACAAGTATTGCTAGAGGCCGCTGCCGATTATCAGTTCTAGTCGGAAAACCACTAAGCTACCGTTTTGATTGAAAGACTATTGAGTTGTGTCCAGCTTAGCATAAGCCTGCGGGGTTGCACACTTAAGAGAGTGGAACTGGGTGGATAGAGATCCAACTATCACAAGCTGGTATGTCGGACTTGTTCAAACAGGGACAAGTGCCAATGGGTTCGACCCACTATGACTAGGGTTAGGGTTTACCGAGGGACACAAGTGTTGTGTGTCCTCACCTACTCGCCTATATAAAGGAAGGTGGACAGAGGTGGACAAATATCCAGTGCTGCTTCCTAAGGGTTTCACTAGACTTGGCCAATCCCATCTCCCTGTTTCGCGGCGGCAAGACCAAGGCTAGCACATCACTTGATGTTGTTCCACCATCTACATGTGTGAGACGGTGTTGCACCTGCGGTGCTCATCGGTGTTGGGCGACAAAGTTGGAGGCGAAGGGAGGAGGAGCACCGGAGCCGGCGACTTGGAGGTCCCAGGATCGAGCTGATCGCCGGAGCCTGGCAAGACGAAGGGAGCGTACGGCACCACCGCGACGCGCTTCCTCACCTTCCGCAACTACGCGTCGAGAGGTACGAACTACTGCTTCTGACCTTGGCCGTATCTTGTATTGGCTCACTGGAGTCTTGCTGGAGCAAAAAAAGTTTTTGTTTTGAGCCTAGCTCTACGTCTTGCACAACAATCCATAGGTTCTAAAGATCGTGCTAGAACATCACGTTGGGCAGACGGTGTATATTCCTCGCATACCTCTCTGCCCGACATTTCTCCTTTTAGATTTAGGGCTTGTTCGGTTCATGGGGAACTAATCCCCACGTGGAACAAACCACCCGAGGAATTGGATGATCCAACACTAATCCCTTCCCCAGAACCAACAATAATCCATGTAGCACTTTCACTTATTCGGTTACTTCCTGGCCCCTGCAGCCAATCGCACTAACTTAGTCTTCGGTACCTCCGAATCTGATAGAGAGAAAACAAACTAACGGAACACGACTTCTTCTTCTCCGGTGTGGATGTGTAGAGGAGGGCTTGGCTCTGTGTGAGGCTAGGGAGCACCTACTCCTCCCGTCAATTGTGTAGCCGACACCCATTCCATCCTCACCATCGTCCTTTCGTCCCTGGCGCCCAGACGTGGATGGGCAGAGGAGAGCCTGAGTCTATGCGAGGCCCAGGAGCGCTCAGCTCCGGTCAGTTGTGCAGCTGGCACCCACTCCATCCTCGTCGCCGGCCATGCCGCCGCCAGAGAGAAAAGTGGTCTGGCTTTTTATCGTCGTACCGATTCAGGACGACCACACATGGAACAGTTCCACGAGTTGGGGCTAGATGTTTTTTATCCCGGCGATTTAGATGGGATTGGTGTGGTCTAGGGCGGGGTGGGATCTCGGCCGAGTCTAACCGAACGCGTTCTCTATCGTGGTTCGGGATTGATTCCTGGTATGACCGATCCCGACTAACCCGCGGGGATTAAGTCCAAATCCCGGCGGGGGCGGGACGAACAAGCCCTTCAGAGGAAGTAATTCTCGATTTCCATGGCAATAAAAAAACGCTAGGAGGCCATCCCATCAACACTGATGGAAAGGTTTATAGACTGCTTTAGACCAAGAAGTTGAGCAGAACACATGTGGCCTTACACGACGCACAACATAATCTATAAGAAACTCCTTAGAACTTAAAACGCAGCATCCTTGATTACATATACGTCGTATTAGTGGCCCCTACCAAAATTGAAGGAATGTAAATAGATTTGAATTGTAAATACCACAAGCCTACATTTTCTATATAAGGAAATATTTATATATTTACAAGTGAGCAACACAACAAATTCATGCGGCATTCAACTTCACATGATAGTTACATTGTCCACAAGAAAAAAATCGGAGAAATGTCGAGACGCAATCACTTTCAATACTATTCCTAGCTATCTAGATAAGTACTCCATCCAATACATCATAAATCTAGCTTAGTTAGTATAAAGTTGAAAAAAATCAACGACACTTATTATTGATTGAAGGGAGTAGCATTTTCTGAATCAAATAATATTTGTCGCTCTAGATTAATGCCTATATATATCTCTATATATAAGCAAAATAGGACTAATCCACTGTTGATGATGAGCTGCTTATAAAAAATGAGCACTTAATATATATAGTATTTTTTTGATACAATTGTACATTTTATTTGTACTAAAAAAATAGACTAACTATGTCTGAATAAGTTTCTGAAAGCCTATTTGAGATAACGAGCAACCCGCCGGTGCATCGGCCCCGATGACACCGAGTCCACTTGCCACCTCTAACTTTAGCCTCTCCATTGCTGGCGCCATCACATACATGTTACAAGTACCAGATATAAATAAATTTCATTGAAAAATCAAGAAACGATGTTACTGTGCCACCTTCTCTCTGCTTCTCTTATTACTGTTTAATCTCGCGCTGCACTAAATAACAGTTGATGAGGACTAAAGAAAAAATGATCAAAATTCCAAGTCAAACTAGTTTCAAGCTTACCTTTCGTCTGGAGAATCATCCAAAGATGAAATTGACAGGGATTTATCTGTTCTCCTGCAGTTAGCCGAAAGATCCTCAAGAACATCCTCAATCACCCCAACAACTTCTTCATATTCAAACTCAACTCCATTATTATTGTTTCCCTTCTGCTCCCTCTTACCCTTTTGTTTATTTTCGCTCCCTATCCCCTCCGGCACGTCCATGTCCTCAACCAATTGCTGCTTACCAACATTTCCCTCCACATGCGCGTCACTGTTTTCCTTCACATGCAGCACTTCCTTCATGTCATATCAATGCGCTTCCTCCAGTTTTGCCTGAGAAGCCTCATATTGTGCCTCCGTGATGTGAACAGGGACAAGGTCAGCATCTCCGAAATCACGTGGAATTGGGTTTTTGTATAGCCTCTTGATATGGCCCAACCCTCAAAATCGTTTGCACTTCCGCTTCCTTGCTCCTAGTCTCAAACATTTTACGGTGAAGGCTTCGGTCCTTTCCTTTCTAGTCCTCTTAGGTGGCCTCGTAAGAACTGGTGGTTCGAGTTTGAACCCTGGATCGACGATCTCCCATTCATTTTTATTAGCAATAGGTGGTACATTTTCTGCATAAGTTGCAGCAAACTTGTCCACGGATAAATAGTTATGAACATAGTTCTCTATTTTATCACCTCTACCTCTCAGCTTTAAGATGAAGTGCAGTGCATGGTGGCATGGAAGACCAGTAACCTGCCACTTCCTACATGAACAAGTCTTATTACCAATGTCTGATGAAACCTCTGTTCGATTCACGCTTGTCTTGTGCATAAACCTCAGCCAATGTATTGGAACTTCTGACCATCCTTGTCTTTATCATTCTCATTGCCTTGGTTCTTGCATTCAGTAAAAAAACCACCTTTGGAACTATTTTATGGCCTACAAATTTTCTCGCACAAATTCTCTTCCTAAAATCTATCTTCACCATTATACACTGTCTTATAACAATTGCAAGTGGCTTCATGCTCCTAATCTTAGCATTGAACTTTTCTGTCAGATTATTGCAAACAAAATCCACTTTTCTTAACTCACCAACTTGCGTCTGCCCCATAACTTGTTATGATGTTCTTCGAGGTATTCTTTCAGCTTCGGCACGGTATACAAGTTCTAAGTAGCATGCGTGCTTGGGGTGCGCGTGTATGCTGATCTCCACAAGTTGTTTTCAAAAGTCTTTCCTTTGAACTTCTTCGTGAAGTTAGTAGCGAGGTGCCGCATGCATTTCCTATGCTTAACCCAAGGAAACACATCATCAACACCATTCTGAAGCCCCTTGCATGCACCAGTGTGTATCACCAAGCCTTCAGGGTGACCAATTACTGCATATAGTCTCTGCATGAACCATGTCCAACTTTCAGTCGATTCACTCTCAAGAACAGCATAGGATACGGGAATAAGCCAATTATGCGCGTCCATATCACAAGCGGTAGCAAGCTGTCCCCTGAACTTCTCTATTAAAGAAGTTGTCTCTATTACCAAGTATGGCCACCAGCCATCTAGGAACCCCTTCCAGCATGCCTTCAAGCATACAAAACATCTCCTGAAGCATTTCTTATCTGCCTGCTTATAATTGACCCCCTTGAGACCTTTTCTCTTCCTTTCACAACCTCGTAATCAATGTCAACAACACTACCAGGTGATGTCTTCTCTACATCAGCTTTGAAACTATACAATATGTGAAAACTGTCAGTCCACTTTCCCTGAATGAAGTCTAGAGCCATCTCCTTCCCATCAAAGACTCTATTGTAAGGAATCAGAACATTAAACTTTTTGCTAACCTTAGTTATGAGTTCAACAGGTCCAATGCTACGATCCTTCCTCACCAAGTCAAGTACCTTAGCAGCAATCCACTTGGTTGTCGCCGGTCTAACTTTATCACTTAAAGAAGTATTAGGGAAGTTGTGTTTCTTCGTGTTTACCTAGTTCTGCATTCAATGGGAATAAAAAATAAATCAGAGGACTCATGAGCAGAACAAATATGAGAAAGACCGAAACTAAATGTAGCTATTGCAACCTGAAATGGGTGTCCACCCCACATTGGAGATGCATGCAATCTCCATTTACACACCTTACTTTCCCTACAATGCATCCTAAATCTCTTTTGGTCGCTCTTTTCAACGATAAATCCAAACCAAACTCTTATTGCACAGGTAGCAACGAAATATTTGAATTCCTCCACAGTATTAAAGACAGTCCCCTCATCAGTTGTAGGGTTGTCCCTGTCAAAGTGTATCACTGGCATGTCCTCGTCTTCGTGATCGTATATACATCTCATTTCCCCATCCTCACATTCCTCTTCATCATCACTCCCATAGTCAGGCTCATAGTTCAAATAAACCAAACATTACCTACTCTCCATCCTATCAGGGTCAGCAGCCACATCTGGATATGCTTTCTCATCATCATCTTTGAGCACAAAATCACCCTGACCGACACACATTTCGATGTCTTCATGCTCAACGATAGGTTGGTCGGTCGCACTCAGTATCGAAAACAGTGACTACTCTGTTCGCGTTCCACACGGGCCGGTATCATTCAGGACAGTCTCCTCCCCAGTATATTTGTTAACGATGTGCACAGACATTAGTACAGTCCTCGTGCCGAAGTGTTTACCCCATATCATGGCTAGAGTCTCTTCAGTTCTAACGTGGCAAAGTCTGTGAATTTGTGTCGTAGTACGTGATTATGAATTCATCATGCTGGCCAATGGGAAACTTACCAAATTGCATATGCAAGTCACTTAGAGTTATGTCCTCCGCATCTACTGTCAGCCGATAATCAAATCCACTGATAACTGCGATTCTACCGTTGGACAAGGTTTCAGTCCGACACCCATGTCGAATCTTCAAAAGAAATCTGGATGAAGCAGACATCCTACGGTCACCAACACAGATTTTCTCCATCAACGCGGGACTAGAAACGCTAATTGGGAGATGTAGAGATGGAATTGTAGCTCTTACCCTTCAGGGAGGATGTATGACACATTCAATGGGCTCTAGAGCACCAAAGCTTTGCACCCCGCGTCCTCTTCCCTGTTTCGTGCTCCTCCATGTTCTCCATCCTTGGTCCATCTCCTCGCTCTCCGTCCGTCTAATATATCTTTTTGGTTGGTGCGTTTCTTAGTAATAATTCTTGTAGTCCATCCAACATTGATCTTGTGCGTATTAAAGTCTTTCTTTTTCGCTGATTCTTTCGGTGCGCCCCCTCCCCCCCCGACTCGTGCCCCCGCTCTACCTCCCTCGCACTTCTTCCTCTTCCCTCTCTTTCTCCCAAGCTCCTCCATCCCCCCCCCCGACCACATCGGCCGCCGCCCACCGCCACCCATCGCCGCAGATATCACCTCCGCGCACCTCAGATCTCCTCCACCAGAACCCTCCCTAGAGCTCTCCCTCTAGCAGGCGCGAGCTCGCGTGCGCATAGGCTCTTGGCGGGCGCGCGAGCCTGAGCTCTGGCGTGAGCAGGCGGGCGAACGCTGGCGGCGGGCGGGCAAGCGAGCTCTGGCCCAAGATCTGCACCGTCTCGATCTGCACGGCGGGCGAGCGAGGGAGATCGTGGCGGCGACCTCCTCGCGTGGGCGCCTGAGGACCGGTCCGCATCGCCCCGATCTGCAACTCTAGCTCACCGGCTCCGCCGGTCTGGACTCCCACCGGCGGCGGCCAGTCCCAGCGCCGCCAGCCATCATTTAGGGAGAAGAGGACCTGATTAATTTTTTTCCAGGGTGTTCTGTGTAAAACATTGGCCTTGTTTACAATTAATTTTCTGATAAAGGTCTTATGTACAAGAAACCAGACATATCTATTATCTCAATACATGCGAGCTACCAAACAATTTCTTCACACAATATGGGTGGACACGCACGAGCTACCAGACACCTGGAAAAATCTCAGTGCAGCTTGTATGAGGTAAGAATATCTAAGGTGAGAAATTCATTCTGTGGTGACCCAGGCTACCAAACACATCCTAAGTGGTTCCTATGTCAAACTTAGTAAATTTTAACTATCTTTAATAAAAAAATATAGTAGTGTTTATGATATTAAATTAGTACCACTAGATTTATTTTCAAATTTAGTTTCACGGTATAACAATTTCATGTGATATATGTTGATATATTTTTTATAAGATTGGTCAAATTTTATAACGAGACTTAGGCAAAACCTAGAATTATAATTATTTATGGATGGAGGGAGTAGATTCTAGAGATTGTGCTCGGATATCGCGCTGGGCTGATTCAAGAGGAAATCATTCCGGATTTTCATGACAATCAACAAAGCGCAAGGACGAACCTTCCTAATTGTGGGCGCGCACTTTTTACATTAAGAAGTTTGAGGCATATACTTAGCGGAACCGCTATTCTCTCCATCCAGGACAACATGAAGATTCTCGCCGTCGACAACGAAGGAAACGTTCAGACCAAGAAATAAAAGAAGTGGAAAACACATGAGTCCTTAGACAGCCCACAACAGTCTATAAAGAAGTCCTCAGAATTCGAAAACCAGGACCAAATTTGAGCAGTATCCATGATTACACACGTCCTATTAGTTGCGTCTACCAAAATTGGAGGAATGTAAATACATTTGAATTTTGTAAATACCAGTAGCCTACATTTTCTACATACGGGGATATTTATATTTAGAAGTGAGCAATAACAAAAAAATTGAAGAACCTTTGGTGGGCATTCAGCTTCAAATAATAGTTACATTGTCCACAAGAAACTTTCGGAGATAACTCAGGAGGAAGCACTTTCGGTTCTATTCCTGGCTATCTAGATCAGTAGCATTTTCTGAATTGGATAATATCTGTCGCTCTAGACTAATGGCCATAGATATCTATATAAGCGAAAAAAAAGGGACTAATCCAGTGTTGAGGATGAGCTGGTTATGAAAAAATGAACACTTAAAATATATTGTAACTTTTTTGATACAACTCTATATTTTATTTGGACTGTCAATAAACTAACTACGTCTGAATAAGTTTCTGAAAGCCTATTTCAGACAAAGAGCAACCTGCCGGTTCATCGATCCCTATGACACCGAGTCCACTTGCCACCTCTAACTTTAGCCTCTCCATCGCTGGCGCCGGCAGCCGCATAGGGACCAGCACGCCCTCCTCACCGGCCTCGTTCTTCCCTGCAAGGTGGAACGTTGCAAGGGTCGCCGTCGCGGGTCCTCCGTATACCGCACGGCCCCATCCAACATCCACATCTCTTAGCCCGGCCCGCGTGATATCCGACACGACATATGTGCGTGCCACCGCGAACCGTGGGCGCCCGCGCGCCGCCATCAGGTCAGCCACCGACTGTAGATGTCCGTCCTCCATGGCATTTGCCTTGGCGTCCACCACCAGACGCAGCGCATGCCCGTAAGTACGCCGGCGCAGCTCCCCTGCAGCCGACTCGGCCACTGCGAACGAGAACGCGTTGCCATAGAAGCCCTGCGGCACGACCAAGCTCATCCCCTTGCGGCCGCGCGCGTTCACCACGAACTGCACACGCACGAGGTCCTCATCGTCGTACATGAGGGCGTTGGCGCGGCACCGCCACATGAACGCCGCGATGAGGTCGAACCGCGAGCTCTTGGAGGCCAACTCCGGCGTCGCGAGCGCCCGCAGCGCGGCGATCTCACGGTGTCCAAAGAAGAAGTTTCGGTGCACGAGCGCGTCCCCGGGATAGACCTTGTCCCTCCCGGCGTTTGGCACTGGCTCGTACTCCGGGTGGTGGCGCGTGATGGCCTCCGGCGGGCTGCGCGCGGAGAGGATATCCCGCGCCCACACCGGCGGCACCGTGGGCGCGCCGGGCACCCCGCGCGCGAACTCGCTGATGGCTGTCAGGAGCTGCGACGTGCCAGCAGCGTCCGCCATGCAGTGGCATATCTGTAACCCCCACACGAATCCGCCGCACCGCATGCGCGTGACCTGGAAGAAGAGCAGCGGCCGTCCAACTACGGTGGCGCCAATGAACGCGCCGTCCGGCTCGCAAAGAAACTGCTCGTGGTACGGCACTGGCGGGCCCATCACGGACCCGAGATCCTCCACGGTTGCATCCGCGTCCGCCTCCACGAACACGGCGCCCTCGCCCGTGCACTCTACGAGGAGCTTGCCCCCAATAGCACCAGGGGTTGCTTCCCGGATGCGGCCGGCGATAGGGTAGTAGTGCACCAACGCTTCAGCCAGGGCTGTCCGGAGCACGGCAGCCGGGTCATCGCCGGCCCTGGCATCGCTCCGACGGTAGATGTGGACCCCGGAGCGGTAGAACCGGATGCCCTGCTGGTCATCTACGTCGGAGAGCGTCTTGAGCTCGTATGGCGTCGGCCTCGCCGGCACCACGAGCTCGGGAGCGCTCCGACGGACCGATATCCCCGGCATGGTCATTCTCACGGACAGTCTTCCTTAGGGGCAGTTCTTGTCTTGTCTCGGCTTGATTTCTTTTTGAACTCGAGCTCTTGTATCTGCTGCTTGCTTTCGTTTTGAACTTGAGTTCTTGTATCTGGTAGTGTGTGAGGGTATGTCTGTGGCGATCAACTATATATACATGTCCATAGGAGTGGTCATGCATGGCGAGCGAGCTGGTAGGAGTTGGTAGGAACGCACGGGTCATAGGTCAAATGTCTTTAGCTGTGTCGTCACAGGTCTGCTCTAGTTGATGCATGTACGCAGGTTGATTCTTCCAAGCTCGGTTAGGTGGCGCTGTAACTTGACCAAGTCTCCGGTCAGTGGGTTAGGTATGTCCCAGTTAAGGCAGCAGTAGGAGACCAAGTACCCGTGGTGACTAAGGTGTCAAGGAAGCGAGTGGCAGTATTACCGCGGAACGGGAAAAAAAAACCTAAGCCCCCTGGGTCGCTCCCGCGAGCGACCGGGGGCTCCCCGCCACCCCCCTTCCCCTCCTCTTTGGTCTCCCCCCTCCCCCCGTCGCCGCCACCGGGTAGCGCCGGCGGCAAAGCCGCTCGGCATCAGTGGCGGCGGGGCCTTCCTCTCCCCCTACTCTCCGTCGTCTGGTGCGGGCCGGACGTGCAGAGTGGTGGCGGCGCGCGGTGCAGTGGTTTGGCGGCGGCTTTGGCGGCGGCGGAGGCGCGGAGCGGTGGCACGGAGGACCGCGTGGGTCGGTGGCGGCGGCTCGCCCGGCGGCGAGACGGGCGGCGTCGTGCTCGTCGGCGGCGGCCTGCGGCGACGGCGTGCGTGCCTCACAGGGCAGCGGTGGCGCTCACCTGCTGGAGGCACGCGGCTCGGCCAGCGCAGCTAGCGAGCGCGCTCTGCCACGGTGGCGCGACTGATGGCTGCCGGCGGCGGGGCTACTACAGCGGTGCCGGTTGGGGGCGCCTCGCGGAGCAGCTCGATGGCGGCGGTGAGACCTGGTTGCAACAGCGGGGGTGGTTCCACGGGCTAGATCTGGGCTAGATCCGGGCCTGGCCGGGCTAGTTGGGCCTGGCCGGGCCTGATCTAGGTCTCATCTTGGCCCTATGGATGTCGCTGCCCGTCCGGACGCCCACCCACCGCAAGGTGATGGAGGGTAGATCTCCTCCCCTAGGTTTTCCATGTGCTCAGTGACTGCGAATCCGAGTCCTAACCTTCACCGAAACTCTCGGCGTCTGTGTATTGTGACGGTGGCCAGGGACTTGGCTCGAGTGCGTGGAAGCCAGGGCGGCGGCCCCGGAAGGTGTTTTGCGCGGCCGTTCCTTCGGCCATGGGGTGGTGAGGTTCGGTCGCTGTTCCTCATAGGTCCGGCTAGCCTGGGTGGTCTCGATGGCGATGGTGCTACTGCTTGGCGACGGGGACTTGTCAAGGTGGCAGATCCTCTGGTGGAGGGAGGAGTGAAGGCAGATCCTCTGGTGGAGGGAGGAGTGGAGCCTGGTGCTAGGGGAGGTGTATGCTGAGGCACCCTTGCTGCAGTGTGGCGGCGGGGCTTTACGAGCCTTGACGGGCTCGGCCGGGCCAAGAAGGCCTAGTATGGCCTGTTGCTGCATCCGGTTGGCTATCGCCTTCGGGTGGTGGAGATTGTTCTCTCCCACGTGCTGATGACATGCCTATCATCGTCGATGGCCCCGCTCTCTCGCTCCTATCGGTCTCAGTCTGTGTTCCACGGTGTGACGGTGGTGAAGTCCTCAAGACCGTGTTGGCTTGTGCAGGTGGGCGGCAAGCTTGGCGGAGCAATACAAAGCGGTCGGGAGGGTCGTTGGAGGGATCGGGAGAAATCTTTGTCGCTTTGACACCGGCGTAGTGACGCCTTTAGGTATTGCCATCCTTCCTGAAGGGCGTTGGGGGCATCTCCTTCGCGTCTCCCATGGCGTACCGGGGGAAAACCTAGGACTAGTCCGGGAAGCAGTGTCGTCATCGTCACTCCTCTTCTTGGAGGTGTTGCTTTGGTACGCGGCGATTTGGATTGCTAGCGGTGTGGTGGTACTTCTCCGGTGGGCGCAACGGTTGCGAATCTTCTCTGTTTCATCGCTCCGCCGTTGTCAGCTTTGTTTTCTTTTCTTTCTTCTTGTTTTTGTTTTGCACTTGACTGTTCGGTCCGTGTATCGTGTTGTTCCTTTGGCCGTTGTGATGTCTGGCCTAGCAGCGGTCTCACATGTGTGCTTTATTTATAAAGCGAGACGAAAGACTATTTCAAACTAAGGTGTCAAAGTGGTGGGATCTCACCATAGTCCATTTTTAGTTCATTAGTCAAAATCTTGAGCAAAAATTTTACTCAAAATTTAAACTAAAATTTTGCAATGGAACTAGAAGTGGGATTTTGACGGGATCCCACTTGACACCATAGTGATGATCAAGTTGTCCGAGTTGTATATGGTAGCTAGTGACTAACTGCAACACTATTATGAATGTAAGCATGAAATTAACCTACTCTGGCAATTAACTAAATTACTGAAATCCAACTCGGCTAATGGGTTCAATATAAAACATATTTTGAAATGTCAAAAAAATCCAAAAAGAATATTCACATGTTCACATTATATGTTCACACATAAGTTTTTGGAGAAAAAAAATATTTTTTATATCGTCTATAGAAAGGACAAATTTTGATGCTCTGACATGGTTATTCACGAACATTTATTTTGTCTTTTTACACAAGCCATATAAAATATTGTTTTCTCTCAAGAACTTATGTACGAACATAAAATGTCAAGGCTTCGATAGCCATATCCTACGTTGACGGCTTTTAGTCGGGGTCGTTAGCGTAGGACCCGAGCTGGGCAGCATAGCAACAAGGCCATTAGCCCAGGTCTTATGTCGGCGTAGGACTGGATGGGTTGACGGCAGCTGTTAGCATAGAACGGGCCGTCGGTCACTACTAGGAAAACGGCTATAGATAATCATCACATCCGTGGCTCACATGGTTGAAGTGCCCCACGGCTAAAACAGGCGTGGCTCACCTGCGGGCAGTGCCCTACTAATAACTAGAACAACCGTGGCGCACATGACTATAGTGCGCCACAGATGTGTGTGGGCCAGGGCCCTGTTGGCCACACACCAAACATCTGTAGCGCACTACAGTCATGTGCGCCACGGTTGTTAGTGTCATCTGTGGCGCACGTGTGCCTGGTGCGCTACGCCTAAGCGCATGCCCCCCTCTGCTCTGAAACGGCCACAAACTTCTGTGGCGCACTCCGCCTAGTGCGCCATAGGGACTAGGAGCATCTGTGGTGCACTCGGCCTAGTGCGCCACAGAAGTTTGTACTCACTGTGGCGCACTAGGGCCGTGTGCGTCACGGATGTGTCGATTCTTTTAGGACAGCACTTTATATGCACATGTGTGCCCACACATCCACCACCCCATACTTCACTTTCCCCTTCTTCTTCCTCCTTAGATCTAGTCGGGATCTTCTCCTTCCCACCTCAATTTCTCCACACATTCACCATTTTTAGCATGTAAAACTTGCTTTGGATGTTACATAAGTAATAGAGGAGGTCTCCGGTCTCTCATCTATCCGTCTCCGGTCGACGCGCGCACCTCTCCTTTCCATCTTTCTCGCGATCGGTCTCTCATCTCGGTAAGTTGTCCATGTAAGGATGTGTTCATGTGTATATGGATGATGCATGTGCTCATATGTATGTAGATGATCGATGCTCATGATGTGTGTATGTGTGGAGAGGATCGATGGTCATATGTGTGTGTATATGGAGAGTATCGATGATGCTCATGCATGTGTGTATGGAGAGGATAATGATATGTTCATGTGTGTATGGATCAGTCTCTCTCTCTCTTGTGTTTGTATGTGAACAAGTTGCCATTTGTTTTGCCAAAATGTTGATTCATTTCCATTTTGATAAGACTTTGGCATTTCGCAAAGGTCCTAATTTTAGGATAGGTCATGCCGAAATTTTCTATCGACCATTGCATGCATGCATTCATTATGTGGTTCTAATAGACTTCAAAATTGTACCGTGTACATCGTGCAGGCAAAAATGGTCCGCATAATGAGCGAAGGCATTGTGGCTAGATTTTTTAAATGTGCGACGGCCGACATGATACGAAATAACAAGACAAATATAAGATGTCCGTGCAGAAGATGCAAACTCAACTGGGTGATCGACCCAGATTCCGGGAATCTGCAGGCGCACCTGCTCCGCCATGGTTTCATGGATGGATACACTCGTTGGATAAGCGATGGCGTAGATGATGGAGACGGTGAAGAAGGTGGCCAACATGACGATGATCATCATCACGGCGAGAACAGGCGAGATGATGAAGAGTCTCCTGGAGATGGTGAAGGTGCGGAAGCAGACCGGGATGATGATGATCTAGATGCCGGAGGAGCAGACGACGATGGAACAACGTCAGGCTGGGTGCGGGACCCTTATGTGCAAGAGCTGCTTCTCAAGCAGACGAGTAACGCCAGGGCTGCCGCTAGAGAGAAAGCCAAGCTTGCGCAACTTGAGAAAGACGCGGTTACTCCATTGTATGAAGGATGCAGGCCCGATGATACCCGGTTGAATGTAACGCTCAAGGCTATGGAGATGAAGGCAAAGCACAAATTGAGCGACGCAAGCTTCGACGATATGATGGGATTCTGGCACGATCGTCTCCCGGAGGGGAACACATGTCCAACTAGTATCGAGGATGCCAAGAAAATCGTCTGTCCTCTCGATCTACCGCACGTTAGATATCACGTATGCATCAACGATTGCATCATTTATCGGGGCGAGGACGCAGAGAAAACCACATGTCCGGTGTGCGGCGTGATCGATACAAGAAAGGGAAGAAAGCACCTCGAAAAGTGGTATGGTACTTTCCTATCACCCCTCGTCTGCAGCACTATTTCGTGGACCCTAAGGAAGCGAAGCTCATGCGATGGCATGCGGAAAGGAAGAAGCCAGGAGATGATGATGACCCCGAAAAGGATGAGCTGCCGCGCCCTTCGATGCTAGCTGGAAAGCATTGGACCTCGAATTCCCAGTTGTGGAGATTCGAGGAACATCGGGCTTGGTGCGAGCACCGATGGACTCAATCCGTTCGGTAGCGAGCACGCACAACACTTGGCCCGTGTTTGTATGGATGTACAACCTCCCTCCATGGTTGTGCATGAAGAAGAAGTACATACAAATGAGTATGCTAATTCAAGGGCCGAAACAACCTGGTACCGATATCAATCTGTATCTCGGGCTGTTGAAAGAGGGCTTTCTGGCCGAAGAGTGCATCTCTTTCTGCACGAATTATCTAGACATCGAGAACCCTGTCGGTCTTCCCGTCAACAGACACCTTGGCAAGCTCGACGGATCTGGTCACCGAGAGGGTCGTCGCATCGCATGCAGACTTGATTTTCGACGCCAGACTTTGATCGAGCAAACATCGTCGCTTCAGCATTTAGAACTGGTCGATCCTTGGCGAAGCACAAAAGGTTAATCGAGAAGAAGTACGATGACCGGGGCATACAGAGGGCGCATGGAGAAATAATCAAAGAGCACAACTCATATTTCACGCGTTGGTTTAGCGGACGCTCTTGATAATCCCGCCGCATTCTTCCGACACGGAAAAGATCATATTCACCTTGTCGCAGGACCGATGCAAAACCTGGTGACCTATCGGCGTATGATATCAACGGCTACACATTCTACACGGAGGAAAAGGACAACAAGTGTGATTATCGAACTCAAAGCGTAACGTCGAATTCTACACCGATGACAACGTGAAGGAAAGATTCTACGGAAGAATCGAGGAGATCTGGGAGCTCGACTCACTGTGGAGAAAAGGTGCCGATGTTCCGTGTCGGATGGGCAAAGTGCGTCGAAGAGAAGACCTGTATTTCACAACCATGGTTATACCCGGCAGCCAAATCCAAGGCCCGGTGCAAAGCGTGGCGAAAAATGAACCATGTGCTGGCTACCAAAGTGGACCAATGTTTTCATTACCGACCCGACAAAGCCTAGCCGTGTTGTCGTGAGGAGAGGAAAAGAAACATCATCGGAATGGATGGAGTCGCCAAAGCAAGACTTGACCAAGACGGCGATCCAAAGATTGAAGATGACGACGACTACGATGCAGCAACATACAT
The DNA here is from genome assembly GCA_030063025.1 of Avena longiglumis. Taxonomy (NCBI): domain Eukaryota; kingdom Viridiplantae; phylum Streptophyta; class Magnoliopsida; order Poales; family Poaceae; genus Avena; species Avena longiglumis. The sequence goes on from CP125974.1 coordinate 142,677,524, forward strand.
CACAAGAAGAAAAAGGACAACCCTACCCAAAAAAGGTAGCCCGTTCGAAAGAAGAAACATTAAAGTGCCGGGGCTAAATTATTCAACCGCGACAAAGAAGGGAAAAAAGATTGTAAAACGCTAGCTCAAAAAATATTGTAAAACGCGTGGTCGAAAAAGATTGTAATATTCATGGACAAAAGTATTATGAAATTTAGTTATACTTTGAATCATATTTTTGGGCATTTTTGGAATATTATTACTTTTGGGCATTTTTTGGAATATTTAAAAGTATTTTAAAATCAAAATAAAACTTCTATGGCATATATCACCACTTTTGGGCATTTTTTGGAATATTTAAAAGTATTTTTAAAATCAAAACAAAAAATTGGGGCACCAGGATTCGAACCTGGGTGCTCTCAGGTTTAGAATAGAGTAGTGGGCAGAACCAGTGGGATAGGCTAGTATAGTTGTTAGCTAGTGGGGCCATGGTCCGTCTCTTTTCTCTCAGCATACCATGGTCCGTCTCTTTTCTCTCAGCCTGGCCACGCAGATCATTAGAGAGAACACACCGGGCATCGCTATAGTGGACCCCTACTACTTGCGTGACGGCTGCTTGGGTTCCCCCGCCGAACGACGTATCGTGGCCTCGTACCTAAAAAGAATCCTCGTGGCGAACAAGACAAAGGAATACATTCTCGTGCCTTACTTTCCCGAGTAAGTCGTTATTCAGTCGCCACCGTCGATTGGCTTTATTAGATCATCATCATTCTTTTTTCAACACATTCCATTTGAATTTTTTGCGCAGAGATGAACACTGCACGCTCATCTCCTTATCGCAAAGCATTCCCACGCCACGTATTTCGACTCGGGAGTCTAGAAAAGAAGAAAAACTACGACAAGATCAAGGAAGTTCGGATGATGCTCTCACGGCTTTGCCTCGTCGGAAGGCACCGACCGTGCGTAAGAAGGTCAAGTTCGGCGAGCACGTCTTCAACCACGTAACAGAGTTCCCTGCGTGAAGCGGTAGGAAAACAGTAAGAAGGAAGCCTACTCGCACTCCATCACATGAGGCGTTCCTACTTGACCAGCAGAATTCTACGGTGCGGATCATCTCAAGCAGTGGGCGAAGCAAAGGCCAAGATCAATGATTCGGATATTAGAGAAGAGATGTATCGCATCCAGCAGATTTGGGGCAATCATCTTCGTGATGTCATGACTTGGGGATCTTCTACGGAGGAAATATCGAATAACGTGACATAGAAGATCGCCTAGAGATGCGGGGTGACTATAGAAAGTTCATGACAGACAGGCGTCCTCCGTTCCCTAAAGCGAGCCGAAGGCTTGATGTTGGCCTAGTTGTAGTTGCAAACTATAGATGACCTTTGTGTGTGTGTGTGGACGACAAGTGTACTTATCTTATTAGGTTTATGAATCACCGCTTACTTATTTTGCTTATTATTATTATATATCAATCAATGCTTGGTTTTTTGCTTACTCTTTGGTTTTTTGCTTACTCTTTGGTTCTCGGACGACAAGTGTGAGTTATTTTGTCTTTTTCGAGAATATGCCGATGATTGAAATGTCGTGGCATAATATATATGTGAATGTGCTATGACGGATTGTTAGCCTTGTGATATGCACAAGTCCAGAATTGTGCATCCTACTTGGCTAACGTCCCGTCATAGCATATTCCCGTGTCCAACGACCTAGCTAGTTATATATGAGGCATTCTTTTCGAGTTATTTTTGTCTTTTCGAGAATATGCCGATGATTGAAATGTCGTGGCACAATATATATAGAATGTGCTATGGACGGGATTATTAGCCTTGTGATATGCACAAGTCCGAGAATTGTGCATCCTACTTGGCTAATTCCGTCATAGCATATTCTGTGTCCAAAACGACCTAGCTAGTTATATATGAGGCATTCTTTTGAGTTATTTTTGTCTTTTTAGAATATGTCGATGATTGAAATGTCGTGACACAATATATATGTGAATGTGCTATGACGGGATTGTTAGCCTTGTGATATGCACAAGTCCGGAATTGTGCATCCTACTTGGCTATGTCCGTCATAGCATATTCTGTGTCCAACAACCTAGTTATATATGAGGCATGCTTTTTGAGTTTGCTCTTTTGATTTAAGAGTACTTTCTATAAGTGTATCTTCATATGCGACTTTAATTATACATGTTTTTCAATCACCGGTTAGTTATTATTGTCAACTTGTAGATGGCGTGACGTCGTGTACAAGGGACGGAGTTCCTGAGTCTCGATGATTGGGAAGACTGCCGGAGACAGGTGCACCATTTCAGCGGCAATAGCTACAAAGGGTACAACACTATGGCGGAGGCGGAAGCTAGATACACGCTATATAGCGGTAGTTAGGACAAGGAACCGGATGAAGACCTACACCTTCGTCGCGGCGGTGATCATGCTTATCTTCTTTGGTTATTTATCCCGTTTGTGTCTAGCTAGCTAGTTTAGATGTCTAGCGAGCTTCCAGCTCTAACTTGTTCAATCGACACATGTATTCGCATGTCACCAACTACTACTTTGTAACATGATCAAAACAATGTAACTTAGACTATGTATTCATGTATGAGACTTATCTATATGTATTTGTTTCAATCTTGTTTTTCATATTGAGTATTTATATATATAATTGTATATCTTGTATCTGTGTGTGTATATCTGCTATAATATTGTATATAATCTGTATTGCATATAATCTGGCTTGGAAATTAAAAAAAACAAAAAATACATCTGTGGCGCACATGGTCTACACCTACATGGCGCTACACCTAAAGCGCACCATGGATGTTTAGTGGCGCACTAGGTAGTGCACCACAGAAGATCCAAGGAGTAGCGCACCATGCCAAACTTCTGTGGCGCACTAGGAGGTGCGCTACGTCTATCTCTACACAACCGTGGCGCACTAGGCAGTGCGCCAAGGCTGAGAGATAGCCGTAGCGCAAGGCCCGTGGCGCACTGCAGGTGCGCCACAGATGATGGTTTCAAGTGCGCCACTAAAGGCCGTTTTCCTAGTAGTGGGTGTAGCATCCGGCTGGCCGTCGCCATAGCGGGCTTGACCATGACGGTGATGCGATAGCGTCACACCTACGCCAATGGCTGCCATTGGCCCAGGTTTCACACCTTCATCGACGGCAATGCCGTTGGCATGGCTCTTTTTCTCTTTTACCAAATTAATTCTAAAAAAACCCATAACGAAATCATTCCAATTCAGAAAAATACAAATAATATATCAGAATTTGCAGAAAAATAAGATATATCTATCTACACGCAAATATTAAACATTTGTGTTGAATAAAAATTAAGTAAAACACACTACTGAAAAACGTTCTTCGGGTTGACGTGAACAAAGCTAGCAGTCTCGTCCTGTCACGGCCCGTGACTAATGCTAGCACTAGTCCCAGGCCGTGAGGCCTCTAACGGCTAGAAATGGCCATAGACACTAGTCTCGGGCTGGACCAGATCTCTAGTCCTGGTCCGTAATACGGCCCGGGACTAATAACCTAGAGCAGACCAGCTAGTCTTTTCGTGGACTATTAGTCCCGGATTGTATCACCGCCCGAGACTAGTTTTCCACCAGTATATATTCTGCTTCCTGTTCACCTGTCCTAAATCAGATGATGGCCATTTTTTCTCAAAGAAGCAAGCGAGTTCATGCCATTTTTTTGTCAAGATTGAGTTTGCAACCCCTAAATCCAAAGTTTTAAAAGGTTAGAACTTCATTTTTTCATCTCTTATTGCTACTTTAGCTCTATAATGCTCTAGAAGTATAGAGATATGGATCAGTGCATGCATACTCTAGAAGTAGAAGGATTTTAATATGTGTAACAAATTTTGATTAGGCACATAGTTACTGAAAATTGAAATGTGTAATTTTAGAGTTTCAGAGCTTAGAATGGAATGAGGTTTTCACCGATAGAACAATAATAAAAAACTCCACATTTATCATGTTAATTGTTTTCTCCAATTCACAAATTGGTGCATGTAAATTTTTCAAAATTCAAAATTAATGCTCTAGAAGCTCTCAATATAACTTGTAATAATTTTATCATGTTGTGTAATGGTTTCTGATATACTTTTACTATAATGCAGATGGTCCGGGAATGGATGTATGGTACTGACCGACGCTCTGGCGAGTTCATTAATGGTGTGCATGAATTCATCCGTGTTGCTGATGCAATCAAGCGCAATGGTTTTTTATTCTTTCCATGTAGTAGATGTAGGAATCAGAAGGATTACTCTAACTCAAAAACCCTTCACAGCCACCTGATGAAGTCCAACTTCATGCCCAGTTATAATTGTTGGACCAAGCACGGAGAGAGAGGGGTTATAATGGAATACAATGAAGAAGAGGAGGAGGATGACAACTATCATGGTTTCCCTGAGTACAAATATACTTTCATGGGGGATGCTTAAGGGGAGGGTGAAGAAGAGACACATGATGAACCCGCTGATGATCTTGGTCGGACCATTGCCGATGCACGAAGAGACTGTGAAACTGACAATGAGAGGGAGAAGTTCAATCACATGTTAGAGGATCAAAAAAAGTTGTTGTACCCAAATTGCGAAAATGTTCTAAAAAAGCTGGGCAGCACACTGGAATTAATGCGATGAAAGGCTGAGTGTGCTATACCTGACTTCTGATTTGAAAAGTTGCTGAAAATGATGAAGAATATGCTTCCAAAAGATAATGTATTGCTCGCCGGTACGTACGAAGCAAAGAAGGTTGTCTGCCCTCTAGGTTTAGAGGTTCAAAAGATACATGCATGCCCTAATGACTGCATCCTCTACCACGGTGAGGAGTACGGGAATTTGGATACTTGCCCTGTATGCACTTCACTTTGGTATAAGGTCAGACGAGATGACCCTGGTGACGTTGAGGGCGAGCCCCGGAAGAGGGTTCCTGCCAAGGTGATGTGGTATGCTCCTATAATACCACGGTTGAAACGCTTATTCAGAAACAAAGAGCACGCCAAGTTTTTGCGATGGCATAAAGAGCAACGTAAGTTAGACGGGATGTTGAGACACTCCGCTGATAGGTTGCAATGGAGAAAAATCGATAGAAAGTACCCGAAGACTGAGTGGAAAGGGTACTCTAGGAAGGAAATCAATAATATGTAGGGACATGCATTCTTACACCGAAGCACATTACGCAGTTCTACATAATTCTATCTTGCAGCCCCGTATATCGAGGAACACAAGAAAATCTTACACTCCAACAACCCTGCAAAGCATGACTCTTGGATTAGAGATGAACACATGGAGAGTTTTGACGGTTGGTTGCAACATCTCATCAAAAACAACACTCTTGGAGATCATCTATACTTGTTGTCTAGGTCACCATCTTCGACTATATCGACTTTCCAAGGGGACGAGATAAATGGGTATACATTTTACACGATCGCCCGAGATAAAAATAGCACCAACCAAAATAGTGGTTTCCGCTTTGATGCAACAGAAAACAATGGGTCAAAGACCACATATTATGGTTACATAGAGGAGATATGGGAACTTAACTATGGACCTACTTTTAAGGTCCCCTTGTTTCGGTGCAAATGGGTCAAGCTGACAGGAGGAGGGGTTGAGGTAGACAAGAAGTACGGAATGACATCGTTGGATCTCAACAATCTTGGGTACTTAAACGAACCATTCGTCCTAACCAATGATGTGGCTCAGGTTTTCTATGTGAAGGACATGTCTACTAAACCTAGAAAAAGAAAAAATAAGAAAATAATACATCAGACAATGAGCCAAAGCGCCACATAGTTCTTTCAGGAAAAAGAAACATCGTGGGAGTGGAGGACAAGATAGACATATCTGAATATTGTGATAAGTTTCATGAAATTCTTCCCTTCGCGGTGAAGGATGACCCAAGCATCATGTTAATGAATTAAGATGCTCCATGGATATGGCGGGATCAGAAAGGGACACACGCGAAGAAATGATGTGTAATAATTGTAACATTTTATGAGTGAAGATGCTCCATGTGTCCATTTTTATAGTGTTGTCTGCAAACCATCTTGAGTGTGTTAGTCCCGTTTTGTGGCTGGACCGGGACTAAAGGGGGGCCTTTAGTCTCGATTCGTACTTACCATTAATATCTGATCTCCAAACGCATGTGGTCACATATTAGGGAGTGCCTCTATGACCAGTTTCTTGGAGATGCCGGAGGACCGGGCTCCGGCGGCATCTCCCTGAAACTGGCCGTAGTGGTGTCCCTGCTCTCGAAAACCATCTTGGAGATGCCTCAAACTGACTGGAGGACTGGACTCACAAGGATGCCTATTTATAGTACAAGAAGATCGGCATAGTGTCGACACTCACGACATAATGTCGACACTCACCCTTTATTATTTAGTGCTGACTCATGTTTTGTCCTGGTTGGTGTCTCCAACCGGGACTAAAGGTTCATATTTAGTCCCGGTTGGTGACACCATCTGGGAGTAGGTACAAGCCGCACGACATAATGTCGACACTCACCCCTATTATTAGTGCTTCCTGGCCCAGTCTGCCGCAATCCCTTCAGTCGCGGTTGGTTTCTCCAACCGGGACTAAAGATGAACCCTCACTTTATAGGCATTTCCCTCTATTTATAGGCCTTTTCCTCTATTTATAGGCTGCTCGATCCAACCTGCCCGCCATTTCCTCTATTTATAGGCTGCTCTATTTATAGGCCTTTTCCTCTATTTATAGGGTGACCGTCAAGGCCACCCACACATACACACATTCTTGGTGCTTTAGGATGCCCATCCCGCATCCTCGTAGTCGACTCGACGACAACGATGGAGTACTGGGCTCCGCCGGGCATGTCCGAGACTGGGCTCCGCCGGGCTGGCACTGGATGGTGATACCTTCCGGGACGGGTAGCTTGGTGAGGAATCCGGGTGTCGTCTTCGATCCAGATATTCTTTGGTGGAGGTCGCCTGGTCTAGGAAGAGTGCAGAGGGAGCCGGACACCGAGGAGGTGGTACGACATCGTGTCAGGGAGGAGGACGAGCACGCCCGTCGCTATATGGCTGCGTTGGGCACCAGGGTCGACGATACCTGGCAGATTCTTCAGGGATCTCACCCGAGCTATGCTCGTGTGATGGTCCTGTCTCTTTGGGTTTTCACCTCCCGTGGCTTAGGCACTGGGAGTCGTCGTCCAGTTTGCTTGAGCAAGATGTATTAGTTTCAATACTATGACATTTTGATTGCTGTAGGCAGGTAGAAAAAAATAGCATTTGATCCCGGGACTAGGTAACACTCAAGACATATATTAATATTAAAAACCAGGACTAAAGACGCCCCCTTTAGTCATAATCATGCCTAGTACTATAGTACGCAGCTTCAGGGTCTTCTTCGTCATCGTCATCATCATCGTCATCGTCACGTGCCACTCCGGGGATCCTCAGCCCAGCCATGGCATATACTGAGGGCACCTGCCACTCCGGCCTCGGATTCACGGCGGGCAGGGGAGGGGTCTCCTGGAAGACGATGCCGCTACCACCGGGCGGGGGAGGGGCCTTCTTGTGGCTCTATGGCGGGTGGAATTGTGGGCACCGCAGGCGAGGATGGTCTCCCCCGGTGATGTAGCGTATCACTCCGATGATAGTACGGTTCGCCCACCATAGACGACGGCCGGCTTCGTTGTGGTTCACCGGGGACGGGCCATCACCCTCGTACCTAGCGAGCTCCCTTTCCTGCCGGTTAGGGAAGAAGGATTTCCAGGTGTCGTAGTTGTCGGGATCCCACCGGGGATCCATCTGCTGCTCTGGCGTGAGCTCGTGGTAGAAGTGGTCGTGATTGCCGCCTGGTGTGTGGAACCTTGAGGGACAGGAACCCCTCCAGCGCTCAGCATCCAGCCAGCAGGCGGGCGGTAGCCCGGCGGACAAGGGTAGCTAGAGGCGCACAACGCCTCGGTCTCCTCGAGGGTCAGAATGGCCTAGTAGGCGTTGTCCATTATTGTGAGAGAGGAAGGTGTGGATGTGTGGATAGCCATGGCGTGATCACCCTAGATATAGAGGGAAAGGGCGGGAAAAACTTGGCAGGAAGCGGTGGGAAATGGCAGGAAATAATTATAGTCCCGGTTAGTGACTACAACCGGGACTAAAAGCTCTAGTAAAAGGGAAAGGGCGGGAAAACTTGGCGGTAAGCGGTGGGAAATGGCGGGAAATATCTTTAGTCCCGGTTAGTGACCACAATCGGGACTAAATGGATATTATATTAAGATTTTTATATTTTTCTGATAATAATAGACATATTATTTGTTTTATTTGGATTTTTACGATAGGAGATATGATTTTCCAAAGTTTTATATTTGATTTGAATTAAAAAAAGAAAATTTACAAATGACATATTTTATAAATGGTGCAAATAGATGTATGGATATTATATTAAGATCCTTTATATATTTCTGATAATAATAGACATATTATGTGTTTTATTTGGATTTTTACAATATGATATATGATTTTCCAAAGTTTTATATTTGTTTTGAATTAAAAAAGAAAACTTACAAATGACATAATTTATAAATGATGCAAACAGATGTATGGATATTATATTAAGATTCTTTATATTTTTCTGGTAATAATAGACATATTATTTGTTTTATTTGGATTTTTACAATAGGAGATATGATTTTCCAAAGTTTTATATTTGATTTGAATTAAAAAAAGAAAGTTCACAAATGACATAATTTATAAATGATGCAAACAAATGTATGGATATTATATTAAGATCCTTTATATTTTTTTGATAATAATAGACATATTATTTGTTTTATTTGGATTTTTATAATATACTATATGATTTTCCAAAGTTTTATATTTGTTTTGAATTAAAAAAAGAAAATTTACAAATGACATAATTTATAAATGATGCAAACAGATGTTTGGATATTATATTAAGATTCTTTATATTTTTATGATAATAATATACATATTATTTGTTTTATTTGGATTTTTATAATAGGAGATATGATTTTCGAAAGTTTATATTTGATTTGAATTAAATAAAAGAAAATTTACAAAAAATACACTAGTCGCGGGTCGTTGCTGGATCCGGAACTAGAGGGTGCGTGCGCGCGCAAAAACGAAGCGGCCGAAAAAACCCTCTAGTCCCGGGCCGTAGCTTAACCCGCGACTAAAGCGGGGGTCTTTAGTCGCGGGTTAAGCCAGGGCCCGGGACTAGAGACCCTATAGTCGTGGGCGGTGGCTTAGCCCGGGACTAAAGGGTTGTTCCTTTATATACCGCGCGGCTGCCCCTGGCACGTCTGCCCAACACTTAGCACGATTTGACGATGAAGAAGAAGACGAGAAGGCGCCGACGCAGAGAAACACAGGGGAGGTGCTGCCCGATTCCCGCACCGCCTGCCTCCGCCGCCAGGCTGTGGTCGCCAGACGCTGCATCGCTGAGCCTCACGCGTCATGCCGCCTCGCCGTGTCGCCCGCCATGCCGCAGCACCGTCATGCCGCGCCTCGCCGAGCTCCGCCAGACACCGTGCCACGCCGCCTCGCTGTCGCCACCAGCGTCTGCACCACCGCACCTCTCTAGGTTCCTCCGGCCGCCCACCTCGCCAGAGGTAGTAATTTAGTTATTTTTTTGTATAAGGTGCTTAATTAGTTAGTAGTTAGTGTAGTTAGTATAGTTAGTGTAGTATTAATTATATATTTTTCTTAATTACTAGTATATTTAGGTTTTTGTAGTAATATTTATTATTATTATTAGTAATATTTTGTTTTTGTATAAATGCTATTATTAGTATATTATTAGGAATTGTTAGTAGTGTAATATTAATATATATTATTGTAATTATTATATATAATAACCTCGTAATTATTGTTATTAATTAGGGTTATTTTTTTTAGTTATTAAGATTATTGTTTTACCACAAATGATATTAGGGTTATTAATTAGGTTTTTATTGTTTTATTTATTAAGATTATTGTTTTACCACAAATAATATTAGTATATTAATTAGGGTTATTGTTTTTTGTATTAGTTATTAGGATTATTGTTTTACCGCAAATAATATTAGGGTAGTGTTATTAGGGTTATTGTTTTTTGTTTTAGTTATTAGGGTTATTGTTTTTTCTAACCTGTTTAACTCTCTTTCTGTTATAGTTAATTAAGTCATGGATCCATCCGAAGATCTTGGTCGCATTGGTGAAGGTTTTCTTCAGGAAATGATAAGAGGTGAAATTCATCTTAATATTACTACTGGTGAAGATATTTTGCTCAAGGAAGAGATTTCCTCATATCTGAATCCATCCGGTGATGGACTAGAGGAATACCTGATGTACCAAGGGGAAGACCGGATGGACGAAGGGCAAACAAATAACAACAATAATGATGGCCCCTCGACAGGATCCGGTGAGGTACATATATATAAAGTCTCGTGTTACCTCTATTCATTCATTGATCTACATATATCAATATATATATATTAATCACTCTCTCTTCTTCTTTTAGCCCACCGGATCGAAGCAATCGACAACTCGAACGAAACGAGGGCCGAACAAAAAGTTGGATGGGAATCATAGGTTCACCATCAAAGAAATAGATGATGATGGTGAACCGATTGTTCCAGAGAAGCACCGGAGGATGTTTACAAATCAATGCGGGGTGCTTGTTAGGGACAACCTGCCGATCACCATCCAAGAATGGAATAAGTCAAAGAAACCCGGTGAAGAATCCAACAGCTATGTCACCGATGATGCCAAAGATGACCTTTGCAGAAGCTCATAGCGCATTTCATACTACCTCCAGAGTATGAATAATTTGAGGCAGATGGTATTACCCCAAGGCTGGGTGGGCTTGAAAAAAGAGCGAAAGTCAAGGAGTGGGCTCTGAGCAAGATGGTCGAACTGTACCGGAACCACAAGAAAAGTTTATACGTGAAATATGTCGCGAAAAAGAAAACTCCAGACTTCAAAGGAGCAAACGAGAAGTTGAGAGAACAGTGGCCCGATTTTTTAACATACAAGCAATCTGATAAAGCAAAGGCAAAGTCGGCAAAGAATGCGTTAAATGCTGCCCAAAAGAAATACCATCATAAAATGGGGACAGGTGGCTACAAGAGTGCCGTCCCTAAGTGGGAAACTATGGAGCGGGACATGAGGACTAGTGAAAGAACATGTAGGCCCCCATGTGTGGTTTTGGTAATTAATGACAATATTTATGGACTAATGTGTGTATTAAGTTATACTTGTAGGATTTGTCCATTGACATCGGTTGGAGCATGTGTTGGCTTCAAGGTCGATGAAACGAGAAGAAGATGTGATGTGCAAGCTCAAAATGCGCCATCTATAGAAGATCTCATGTTTAATGCTTGCCATCCTCGGTGATCATGGATCGATGATGAAGAATCAAGAAAGGCGTTCCATCTTGAGAAGGGCAAGATCGTCTACATCGAGCTCAAGTGGAATGCTCAAGGCAAAGGTATAATGTTGATAGGTTTTCCCTTTTGCCGGTCTCACGTTGTGTGTGTGAGACCAGGTTTAGGATAGATAACTGTACTATCAAGAGGGGCTCTCGAATGAGTAATTCGGTCACATAGTTAGGAGAGAGCTCAAACCTTTGCATACTTGCATCATCGTATTTGGTTATTATTTGGTCTTATCCATGTGAGAATATAGAGCTTGTGGTAATCTCCATAACAAGCTCTTGTTCATCAAAATCGGATCTCCCATATGTATCTTCTTGCGTTTTTGATTTATGTGGCTTTTCGGTTTCTCACCAAGTGAGGTATCTCACATTATATTAATTAATACTTGCCCAAAAGAAATACCATCATATTTTTGGGAAGCCCTTGTCGTCCTCTATCCAACGCAATTGGAATAGGTACAATCGGAGCTTCCAGTCAAAAGTTATGACCGTTTGAATATTCGCCAATTTTATTCTAAAAGGAAAAGAGAAAATCTGCTCTCTAGGCCGAGCGGTAGTACCGCCCAGGCGGGCCGGTACTACCGCCCGCCCTTAGGAGCCTCTTAATTTCCTACTGCCTCGCTAGGTAGTCATTTCTGGTACTACCGTCTGGCCCGGTAGTACCGCCCTGGTGGGCCGGTACTACCGACCGGCCCAGGTACGCCCAGTTTTTCTCCTGCCTGTGTGGCCCGCTAGTTTTCCCCTAGATCTCGCTCGCCCACGCGTTGACCCTGTGAGTCCGCTGCCTTTGGCGGCGGGCCGCCGCTGAAGCCGCCACTCGCCCGCTGGCCCCACTGCCCGCGCCGCTTGTTTCGCCGCTGCTGTTGCCACAGGTCCCGCTGCTGCCGCTTTTCCACCCACGCGCGCGTCGCTGCTTCTCTCTCGCTGGCTCAGCTGTGCTGGCCCCTACGCTGCCTGCTGGGTTGACCCACACGCGCGCTGGTGCCGCTCACCTACTGACGCTATCTCGCTGCGCTGCTGCTCTCGCTGTGGCCCAGCCTTGGCCTTGCCGCTTCCGCGTTGCGCCGCTTGCAGGCCCACCTCCACACGTGCCGCCCGGATCCTGTACCGACTCGCTCATTTTTCTCGCACGCGCAGACTCGCGTTGACCTTTCTCGCTCGCTTGCTGCTCAGCTGGGAAGCTGGGTCCGGTAGTACCGGACTAATCCGGTACTACCGTTCTGTCTAGAAAAATAGCCCCAACAGCCAGATTTTTGGGGCCCCTATTTAAGGCTTTGCCCATTTTGAGTTTAGAGAGCTTCCCTCTCATCTATTAGGCTAAGATTTGTCCACACTTGCTCTAGATCTTGATGCTTGCCTAATCTTTTCCCTCCGATGATTCTTGCCCATATTTGAGTGGAAGAGAGAGGAGATCTAGATCCGCGTTTTGACCTAACCGATTCATCTCTTTGTGAGTGCATCTTTGGGGATCTAGATTTTGGGGGATTTTATGTCTCTATTTGATTCCTCCTCTCTTGTTCCCCCAATAGCTTTAGTAGCTTTGTTGGAACTTGAGAGTGAGGTATTTGAGCACCTTTGTGGTGTTCTTGCCATTTTCATTTGGTGCATCGGTTTGAGTTCTCCTTGGAGGATTTGGTTTGAATTACTCATTGGAGCTTGTGCCTCTTGGGTTCTTGGAACCCTAGACGGTTTGTGGCCTTGGTGGCATTGTGGCCTTTTGTGGCATTTGTTGGGAGCCTCCTATTAAGTTGTGGAGAAGTGCCCCAACCTTGTGAGAAGTTTAGGTTGCCACCGACAAGTGCACCGATAGTGGAAGCATGGATCGATCCCGTTGGGGTGAGATTCACCGGAGAATAAGGGAGGCCTTTTGTGGCGTTGGTGGTTTGATACCACCCCCTCTCCAAACGAGACGTACTCCATGTTGGGAGGAACTCGGTAAAATATTGGTGTCCCCGCGTGCCTCGGTTATCTCTATACCCGAGCTCTTTACTTATGCACTTTACATTGTGATAGCCTTCGTTCTTGAAGTAATATATATCAGGCTATTATTTTGTTTCTTGTATTGCTTAGCATAAGTTTTTGGTGCACATAAGTGAACCTTAGTTGTTCTAGGTTGTGCTTAACAAAGTAAACACTAGTTTTATGCCGCCTTTGTTGAGCCACTCTAGGAAAAGTTTTAATCGCCTATTCACCCCCCCTCTAGGCGACATCCGTATCCTTTCAACTAGAGGCATCACTCCTGGTACAGATGGATGGCCCGAGAGGTCAAAGCATTGGTGGTACGGGCACGGGGGATCGTTGGACCCAGAAACAGGGAAGACATTATTTCATGAAAAAATTCTAAAACCCTCCGAAGACCTTGTTCAAGCAATGAACAATGCTCAGTTGGGTTTGGTTGCTCATATTTGTAACTCAAAACAGGTGCTGCAGAATAAACGGAAGCTAGCGAAGAACAAGGTGACGATGCGCGTGGGAAATGGATCAAAGGTTGATGTGATCGCGGTCGGCACGCTACCTCTTCATCTACCATCGGGATTAGTTTTATACTTAAATAATTGTTATTTGGTGCCTGCATTAAGCATGAACATTATATCGGGATCTTGTTTATTGCGAGACGGTTACTTGTTTAAGTCCGAGAATAATGGTTGATCGATTTATATGAGTAATATGTTTTATGCACATGCACCTTTGATAAATGGTCTATTCTTATTGAATCTCGATAGTGGAAATACAAATATTAATAACATTGAAGCTAAACGTTTGAAATCGAGCGATAACTCGACCTATATGTGGCACTGTCGTCTTGGTCATATTGGAGTTAAGCATATGAAGAAACTCCATTCCGATGGACTTCTTGAATCACTTGATTTCGAATCACTTGAAAGATGCGAAGCATGTCTGATGGGTAAAATGACTAAGACTCCATTTTCTGGTACGATGGAGCGAGCTACGGACTTATTGGAAATCATACATACCGATGTGTGTGGTCCAATGAGTGTAGCATCGCGCGGTGGTTATCGTTATGTTCTTACCTTCACGGATGACTTGAGTAGATATGGGTATATCTATTTCATGAAACATAAGTCCGAAACTTTCGAGAAGTTTAAGGAATTTCAAAGTGAGGTGGAGAATCAATGTAACAAGAAGATTAAATTTCTACGTTCTGATCGTGGAGGTGAATATCTAAGTTACGAGTTTGGCGAGCATTTGAAGAAATGTGGAATACTTTCACAATGACACCGCCGGGAACACCACAGCGTAATGGTGTGTCCGAACGTCGTAATCGAACTCTCTTAGATATGGTTCGTTTTATGATGTCACTTACAGATTTATCGCTATCATTTTGGGGTTATGCATTAGAAACAGCCGCATTCACTTTAAATAGGGCACCATCTAAATCCGTTGAAACGACACCGTATGAATTATGGTTTGGGAAGAAACTAAATTGTCGTTCCTTAAAGTTTGGGGTTGCGAAGCCTATGTAAAGAAGTTACAGCCGGACAAGATTGAACCTAAAGCGGAAAAATGCGTCTTCATAGGATACCCAAAGGAAACTATTGGGTATACCTTCTATCATAGATCCGAAGGCAAAATCTTCGTTGCCAAGAATGAATCCTTTCTAGAGAAGGAATTTCTCTCGAAAGAAGTGACTGGAAGGAAAGTAGAACTCGATGAGGTTGTCGAACCTTCTCTCGAACTTGCGAGTAGCGCAGCACCGGAAGAAGTTCCTGTGGTGCCTGCACCAGTAAGAGAGGAAGCTAATGATGATGATCATGAAACTTCGGTTGAAGTTGCTACAGAACCTCGCAGGTCAACGAGAACTCGTACCACTCCTGATTGGTATGATCCCGTTATGAGTGTCATGTTGGTGGACAACACCGATGACCCTGTGACATATGAGGAAGCGATGATGAGCCCAGATTCCAATAAATGGCAAGAAGACATGAAATCCGAGATTGGATCCATGTACGAAAACCAAGTATGGACTTTGGTGGACTTACCGGATGGCCGGAAGGCTGTCGAGAACAAATGGATTTTCAAGAAGAAAACAGATGCTGATGGTAATGTTACTGTCTATAAAGCTCGACTTGTCGCAAAAGGGTTTCGACAAATTCAAGGAGTTGACTACGATGAGACTTTTTCACCGGTAGTGAAGCTAAAATCTATGAGGATTATGTTAGCAATCGCTGCATATTATGATTATGAGATATGTCAGATGGATGTCAAAACAGTGTTCCTCAATGGATACATTGATGAAGAGTTGTATATGATGCAACCCAAAGGTTTTGTCGATCCTAAAGATGCTAACAAGGTATGCAAACTTCAACGGTCCATATATGGATTGAAGCAAGCATCCCGAAGTTGGAATCAACGTTATGATAAGGTAATCAAAAGTTTTGGTTTTATACAAACTTATGGAGAAGCTTGTATTTACAAGAAAGTGAGAGCTCAGAGCATTCTTAATACTATATTTAGATGACATATTGTTGATTGGGAATGATGTAGACCTTCTAAATAGTGTCAAGGAATATTTGAATAATAGTTTTTCAATGAAAGATCTTGGCAAGCTATACATATTAGGCATAAAGATTTATAGAGATAGATCGAGACGCCTAATATCATTGTCACAAAGTACATATTTGGACAAATTTCTAAAGAGGTTTGGAATGGAAGATAGCAAGAAAGGGTTCTTGCCCATGTTGCCCAATACGACCTTGAGTAAAACTCAAAGTCCAACAACGGCAGAAGATAGAGAAAGGATGAGTAAAACTCCCTATGCCTCAGCCATAGGATCTCTAATGTATTCCATGCTATGTCCTAGACCCGACATTGCATATGCTGTTAGTTTGACTAGCAGATATCAAAGTGATCCAGGAGTGGATCATTGACAATGATCAAAACATCCTTAAGTACTTGAGAAGAACTAAGGATATGGTTATTTCTTATGGAGGTGATGAACAGCTCGTTGTTAATGGTTACACCAATGCTAGTTGGAACACCGATCCGGATGATTCTAAATCTCAACCTGGATACGTATTTACTTTGAATGGTGCAGCAGTTAGCTGGAGGAGTGCAAAGCAAAGCGTTGTGTCGAGATCTTCAACTGAATCGGAATACATGCCTTCTTCGGAGGCTTCACAAGAAGCGATATGGATGAAAAAGTTCATTACAGAGCTCGGTGTGGTTCCTAGTGCGCTGGACCCAATGTCTATCTACTGTGATAGCATGGGCGCCATAGCCAATGCGCAAGAACCAAGTTCACACAAGAAGCTGAAGCACATCAAGCTACGTTTTCACGCTATTCGAGAACATGTCCAAGATGGTGACATAAAGATTTGCAAAGTACACAGAGATCTGAATGTGGCGGATCCGTTGACTAAACCTCTCCCGAGGGCAAAACATGACCAGCACCAAACTGACATGGGTGTTCGGTATATTACCATGTAATCTAGATTAGTTGACTCTAGTGCAAGTGGGAGACTGTTGGAGATATGCCCTAGATGCAATAATAAATGTAGTTATTATTATATCTTTGTGTTTATGATAAATGTTTACATTAATGCTATAATAGTATTAACAAGGAAACATTAATACTTGTGATATTTGTAAACTATAATAGAGTCCCTAGTAAAGCCTCTTTATAATACTAGCTTGTTGGTTAATAAATTATTGTGGTTTCCCTATCATGAACATTGAGATGTTATTAAAAACAAGATCATATCGTTAGGAGAATGATATGATGGACATACTCCTATAGATAAGTGTAGCATAAAGGTCATGTCATTTTAATAGTTCAAATTGCTATATGCTTTCTAATACATAGTAACCTAATTCCTTCGACCATGAGATCATGCATATCACCATCACCGGAAGGATGCTTTGATGACATCAAACACCACATCGTAACTGGGTGGTTATAAAGGTGGCATTGAGTGTTCAGAAAGTATTGGTTGAGACATATGGATCAAGAGTGGGATTTGTCCATCCATATGACGGATAGATATACTCTGGGCCCTCTCGGTGGAATGTCATCCAATTGGCTTGCAAGCATGTGACTGGATCACAAGGGATCACATATCACGGGAACGAGAAAAGAGTACTTATCAGTAACGAGGTTGAACTAGGTATGTAGATATACTAACGATCAAAACCTCAGATAAGTAAACTATCGTGAGACAAAGGGAAATTGGTATCATATATAAGTGGTTCATTCGATCGCAAAGTAATCGTAGAAATATGTGGGAGCCATATGAATTTCTAGATTCCTCTATTGGTTATTGTTCGGAGAAGTGTCTCGATCATGTCCGCATAATTCACGAACCGTAGGGAGACACACTTAAGGATTCGCCGTTGTTGAGTAGTTATGGAATGATGAGTAAGAGACCGAATGTTGTTCGGAGTCTCGGATGGGATACGGGATATCACGAGGAGATCCAGAATGGTTAGGAGAATAAGATTTATATAAGGAAAGTCCTGTTTCGGGGTTGGAGAATGGTTCCGGTGTTTTCATCGGGAATGTTCTAGAAGGTTCCGGAATGTCTGGCACTCCGGAGGGGAAGGGTACATGAATGTGTCATAACAAGTTGGAATGGTTGCATCATGTACTAGGTGTCATCGCTGAACAAAATAAAGGGATAAATCAAATCCTAGTTTGAAAAGTCAAACGCCAATTTGAAAAGTCAAACGGCTATTTTGTTTGGTGGAGGGAGAGTAGGAAACCTACTTGGGGAGGAGTTCCTCTCCCTCCACCGCCGGCCCTTGGAGACCGAGTTGGGGAGGGACTCCCCTCCCCTTGGCGCGCCCCCTCCACCTATATAAGGAGGGGTTGGGCTGCCCCTCCAAGGGACAACACCACACCCCTCTAAACCCTAACCCTAGGCGCCGCCGCCGCCCTAGGGCTTGCCCAAGCCGCCGACTTGGGGCAATCCCCTTGCCCTAGCCGCCTGCCTAGCTCCCTCTACTTGGTGTGTCTAAAACCCTAGATCACCGAGGCTCCCTCATAGTCCACCATACTCGCTCCGGCTTAAGGCGAAGCCCTGCGAGATCTCCCCTCTACTTCCGGTACCACGCCGTCGTGCCGCCGGAATCACGGGGAGAGTGCTACAACCTCCGCTGCCTGCTGAAAAAGGGAGAGGAAGGTCTTCATCGAGTACCTAACGTGTGATCGACTGCGGAAGCGCTGCCGGAACGCAGCGCCGGAAGGATCGTCTACGCGATCTTGAGATCGGGAAGAGTACGAGTACATCACCCACGAGAATTCGCTCTCGTTAAACACTTTGGAATCTTCGAGGGTGAGTTATTCTATCGACTCGTTGCTACAATCTAGTTGATAGATCTTGGCTTGTTTGTTTGTATGCGGTAAAAAAATTTGTTTTCCATGCTACGAACCCCTACAAGAGCAGGACCTAACTGATCTGAAGAACCTCATGCAAGAAATTAGCCAAAGGCCGTCGTCGTCAACTCACCCGCGGGATGATGATCCTGCATTAGATCTTAGCCAGCGGAGAAGCAGTGTGGCTTCCACGGAGGTCCGGGCTGATGATAAAGCATTGCTGGATGATGCACCGGCTCCTCGCTACCCTGTGGATGATGTCAGAGAGATGACACAATATGAGCTACATCAGCCAATGAACAACCTGTCCTTCAAGGTGGCGATCAGCACTGCTTTACCTTGTCTACCTGGAGCACTCCACCATTCACTTCCGATTCCACCTGGCTATGCTTGTGTCATGGTGGATGACATAGTGGAGGATTTTGCGGACCTAGAGATTGACATCGCTATGCCTGAAGGCCTTACGAAACTAGGAGATGTCAAGCGCAACATCAATCTATGGAAGAAGAAGTACATCAAGTTTCCAGGCTCGGCACCAAGGCCACCGACTCCGAGGAATCCAAGTCCACCCCGCATCGAATATCGTCAACCTCCTAGTCCACCCCAACCCGATTATCGTCAACCTCCAAGTCCACCCCGCCCCGCTGACGATCGCCGCAGCAGGAGTACATCAACTCGATCTCCACCTCCGCGTAATACTCGATCTCCGCCTCTGCCTTCGTGCAATACTACTACCTCGTCGAAGAAATGGAAGGTCGACGCTCCCCCGCGCCCCACATCGAAGAAAGGTCAAACGACGAAGATAGTCGACATCCCGCCGGCTCTTCCAAAGAGACCTTATGACAAGACCGATGAGGAAACTAACGCGGATGTGGCTGCCCAAGTTAAGGCGCATTTTGCACCTAAAAATCCTGAGCCAAAGACGGTATATGATGAAAAAACCAAAAAGTGGGCTAATTCCTTTCTTGAGCAACCATCCCAGATATCGATGAATCTGGAATCAGACTATGACCGAGATATTATTAAGCAAGCAAAGAAGAAAAAAGCACAAGTGCAAAAAGCGGGAAGCAAGTTGCCCAGCTCAGAGCACAGAAGAATCAATCGGTCGCCCCGCTCAAAGTCATTTCAGACCTCGACATGGCCTTTAGAGCTGAAATGGATATGGACATGCAAATAATGAACCCCAGAGCCCGTACTAATGTTGCACTAATGGGCATCACTATATCGCAGGTCAAAGCACTTGCTACCGAAGCAAATATATCTCTTGGTCAATATTTAGGCTATGAAGATAGTACGGAAGTATGTCCGGGGGGAGCCTCTAGTCAGTAATGAGGAGATCGTGCGTCTATCCACACATATGTGAAATCTGCACGAATGGTACATGTCGCAAGAAGAAAAAAATCATCAGAAAGATTGGTTTCCGGTGTACGTTAGAAAGGAGCATCACTTCAAACCATACTTGATACAGGTTGAAATGACCGAACTGTTTCAGTTATACAACCAACGCGCCCTCGACAAATCTATCATTGGTTGCCATTGTCTGTAAGTGATTTATTTCTATAACTAAGTTTGTTGCTTATCTCGTTCATTTCATTTAATATATTATCCTAACTATATATCCTTTTGTATGATATTATATTCTGCAGAATGAAGATGCTTGAATGCAAAAGAGCTAGAAGATGTGGCGTTGGGTTCATTGACCCATATATAGTTAATGAATATACTTTAAAGAATCACCCCAAGGACGTGGAGGTAGACCTGTGCAGGTTCTTAACCGAGAATAATTTTGTTAAGGAAATACAATTTTCTTACAACTTCAAGTGAGTGTTTCTATCTTGTACACATTTTATTTTTGCTTACTCAATGAGCTATGCATGTATGCTTATGTAAACGTCCACAGATTTCACTCGATCTTGCTAAACATTCAAGTTGACAAGTCCCTAGTTGAAGTTGATGACTCATTAAGTTGGGACCAAGAGCAGTGGAGCGACATGAAAGCAATGCCCCATAAGTAATTTCAATCATTATCGCATTATATAGGCCTCTTTCGTTCATTTCCTAATATCAAGTAACTAATAACTCCTTTGTTTATTTTCTTTGTTGAGCAGGTGTTGGACACGGTTCAGACAGAAAATACCAGGTCCATTCAAAGAGGAGCTAACTTATAAAATGGCGAAGAGTTTATAGCAGCCACCGGAAACTCATTTATGTGGATACTACGCCATGTAGTACATCCATGAGTTGACCAGGAGCGGAAAGTTGACTCACATTATATTTATGGTTTTATGGAGAAACTAGAGCCGCAGCAAGCATACGAGCAATTCAAGAGGAGCTGGCGGGATTTATGATGAAGGAGGTCCTTGATGTACATGGAGAGCATTATGCGGATGTGTGGAACTCGATTTGCCTTAGTGATCTCCATGTAGTTGATATGATATATATATCATCAATGATCATGTAATTTCAAAATATTTCTTCCTTTTGATATATATATCATCAATGTATGCTTGCAAGGGATCGATTAATTATATAGATGCATCAATGTGTACTGTGTATGTACTAGCATAGAATATGTGTACTGAAATATATGTTTGAAATTATAGTGAAACACAAAACGAAAAAGGAACGAAATGGCATAAAAAAGGAAATACAATCTACGCAGAAACACACCTTTCTGCCGCAGCAGAAACCGTATAGTCCGGTGGTGTTACGCCGGGACTAGAGGGTTTCGCCCCGTGAAATGTACCACGTGGTTATTATCGTCATGCCGTAGCAAGCCGGGACAAGAGGGGGGCCTCTAGTTCCGTTTTGGCAGTCCTGGGCCCAAAGTCGGGACTAGAGCCAGTTGCGGCCCAGGACTGGAGGCCCTTTTTCCACCAGTGACATAAAAACATTACATATACTTTCTGAAAGATCATATGATCCCCCATATGTGGTTTTGGTAATTAATGACAATCTGTATGGAATAATGTTTGCATGGATCTACACTTCTAGGAATAGTCCATTAGCATCACTTGGAGCATGTGTTGGCTTCAAGGTAGAACAAATGAAGAAGACGAAGAAAGTGAAGAAGATCAAGTGTTGATCAAGGTTTCAAGAGTGACCCAAAGATTGGTCTAGTGAGAGTTGGGCCTATATCAAGTGTGTCTTGAAGAATTACATGAAGTGATACCTCGTGTGTATCTTCAATACACCAACATAATAAAAAAAGAAATAAAGAAGAAGAATAAATAAAATAAGATCAAGGGTGTCTTGAAGAAGAAGATGGAGTTTCTCATGTGTATCTTCAAGACATCATCCAAATGTAGTTAGAATAAATGTTGTGCAATCTAAAGATGTGCCATATCTAGAAGATCTGATGCTTGAAGCTTTCCATCCTCGGTGATCATGGATCGATGAAGACAAGGTCAAAGTAAAGGTTTCCCATGTTGTAGACAAGGTCAAACTAAAGGTTTCCCCATGTTTTATGGGAGGGCAACTTGCAAGTCTTCATCAAGCGAGTGCGTACAAGAGCAATCAAGAAATTTGTTCCATCTTGAGAAGGACAAGATCGTCTGCATCAAGATCAAGTGGAATATGCGAAAGTCAAAGGTATGATCTTGATAGTGTTTCCTTCTTACCGATCTCGTGGTGTTAGTTGGGGAGACCGGTTTATAGGATAGATAACCGTACTATCAGGAGGGGCTCTCAAGTGATTAACTCGATCATATCTTTCAGAGAGAGATCAAACCTTTGCATACTTTGCATCATCCTTTCTTTGTTGTTAATTGGATCTTATCCATGTGAGGTTCTAGAGCTTATGGTAATATTCATAACAAGCTCTAGTTCATCAAAAACGGATTTTCCTTTTATATCTTATTGCGTTTTTTATCTTTGAGGTTTTCCGGTTTCTCACCAAGGGAGGTATCTCATATTATAATACATGAAATATTATCACTTGGCGGCATCCAGTATTTTGAAGTTGGGTAGCTCTTTTTGTCCTCTTTCCAAAAAAATTAGTTTCAGGTCAATCGGAGTTTCCAAACTCTAGATATCGCCATTTGAAGTTTGCCTCTTATTTGGTTCAGACCGGATATTTGATCGGAATCTCCCGTGTATACTGGTAGACCGGAATCTCCGGACTGAAAAATCCGGAGTCTTCGGTGTGCTCAGGTCTGGAGTTCCTTCCAAGTCTCTGGAGGGAGCATCAAGACCTGCCCGGGACATTCTGTATAGGGGTCCGGAGATGGACCGGAATCTCCGTTTTGAGATATGAGCAGACCGAAGTCTCCGGTCTCCAGGCTGGAGTCTGCGATCTCCAGGGCGGAGTCTCCGGTTTGGAAACCCCCCAACGGGCAGAAAACACACAGAAATCAGTGGGCCTATAAAAAGGGACCCTTATTCCCCAATGAGCTCCCCCGAGTTTTGCAAGTCTTCTCCTCCATTCTTGACCCTCTTGAGCTTTCTTTCCTTCAATCCCTCCTATGATTCTTGCATATACTTTAGGGATTTGAAAGAGGAGATCTAGATCTACAATCCCACCAATCAATCTCTCCTCTAAGTGAGGGGAACATCTTGGGATCTATATATTGTGGATTTCCTTCATTGTTCTTCCTCTCTTATTCCCCCATAAGCTTTTATAGATTTGGTGGAATTTGGGAGAGAAGGATTTGAGCACTTATTGTGTTCTTGCCATTGCATTTGGTGCATCGGTTTGAGTTCTCGGTGAGGATTCGATTGAGTGAAAGTTGAGAAGCTTTTTACTCTTGGTTTCTTGGAAACCTAGATGGTTTGGTTGTGTTGCAGGTTTGTGGATTACTTGGGGCCTCCAATTAAGTTGTGGAGATTTCCCCAAACTTGTTTGTTGGGAGCCTCCAATTGAGTTGTGGAGAAGTGCCCCAACCTTGTGAGAGGTTCTGGATTGCCACCGACAAGTGTACCAATACTATAAGTGTGGATCGATCCCATTGGGGTGAGATTCACCAGAGAAAAAGGGAGGCCTTTTCTAGCGTTGGTGGTTTGATACCACCCCCTCTCCAAACGAGACGTACTCCATGTTGGAAGGAACTCGGTAAAACATCATCGTCTCCGTGTGCCTCGGTCATCTCTATACCCGAGCTCTTACTTATGCACCTTACTTTGTGATAGCCTTCGTACTTGAAGTATATATCTTATTTCACATAGTTGCTTGTCTTTCTTAGCATAAGTTGTTGGTGCACATAGGTGAACCCTAGTTGTTCTAGGTTTTGTGCTTGACAAAGTAAACGCTAGTTTAATTCCGCTTTTGTTGAGACACTCTCGGAAAAGTTTTAAACCGCCTATTCACCCCCTCTAGGCGGTATCTATATCCTTTCACTTTCGTGTATATAACTCATTTTAAATAGAAAATGTGGTGGAATACCTCAAAAACTCCCGCTACAGGGCAACCGGAGTGAATCTTGTGGTAAAATGGTATCATCCTTTGTTTTCCACGTATGTATGGCCTAAACAAACAAAAATAAAGATAAAACTCCATTGGTAAACCGTCGTTGAGGCCAGTCAAAGGGGTAGATCTACGAGGCCCTTGGTCTAGGGTTTTGGTGGAAACCGACCACCGATGTGCCGGAATACCTCAAAAACTGGCATGTGGATTTGACATATGTGTAAAAGTGTGGTGCAATGTTCTGAGAGGCAATGTTTTTCTCTCGGCTGTAACCATGTCCGCATACACACGGTAGCAGATAGTAAAGTTCTAGAACGAGAGGTGGATACTCCCACCAATGGGCAACCAGAGTGAATCCAGTGGTAAAATGGCATCATCCTTTGTTTTCTATGTAGGTATGGCCTAAATAAAAAAATGAAGATAAAAGTCAATTGGTATACCATCGATCGAGACCGGTCAAAGGGGTAGATCTACGGGGCCCCCGATCTAGGGTTTCAGTGGAAATATTAGGGCCAGGCTCAGGAGATAGGTTTGGGGAATTTGAACATTCTACCACACTTGGATACACATATTGTGGGCACACACAAGATTTTGGGGGATTGCTACACTCTGAGGCGTTGTTTCGGGCGATAGCCTCTCCCATGGGTCCCACGGGGCTACCGCCTAGCTTTTTTCGTAGGAGGTGCACCAGTGGAGTTTTTTATATTAAAATTGATCTATGCGAAAAGTTACATCCGATATCAACAACCTATGGTCATTTACCCATTTTTTGAATCCTCAATTTTAAAAGGGATTTTTGATATTTTTTTGAAGATTTGGACACGACTATTAAATGCATTTTATTTGGAAAATCTTGCATTACACTATTAAAAAGACATGATGGATGATTAAAAAGATGATATCGATGTCATATTTGGATTTCTCTCATTTTTTTGATCATTTTAGATATATTATTTATCGAATTCTGGTTTACGGGTTTGTAGATATGAATTACTCAATATTAAATGGAAATGGCAAAAAAATCATTTTATTTTTCTTTGAATTCAAGATTATTATTACTTATTTATTTTGGTTTACTTAAATAATTATTTCGAATTCAAAAAATAAAGGCACGTGACATCATGGCCCAAGGGTTAGTATGATCGATAGGATACTATTATCAACAAAATATAACTTATTTCTTGGAAGCTCATTGGGAAGAAATAAAGAATTTAAGCGTGTCAGGATTAGGAATGAAGTAGTTTAAAGATGGGTGACCGACCGAGAACTGTAACTAGAAGTAAGTGATTTGATATGAAATTAAGCATGCTTAGAGATAAAGATGTCCCTACTATGATTAACCTGGCAAACAATTCAAATATTTTTTAAAAATTAGAAAAAATAAAGATGTCCCCAATATGATTAACCGGGCAAACAGTTCAAATATTTTAAAACTCTAAAAAAAAGTTGAATTTTTTTATGGCAGTACGCCAACGCGTAAGTTCAGGGCTATGCCAACTTCTTAGGCGTCGTGCTGCTAATAGCGTCAAATGGCCGTTAGCCGTCTAAGTGGGGCCCATCGGGGGACAGCTCGGTTTTGGCCGTCGGCCCACGAGCTACGCCAACGGTAATCAAGGCTATTTTGATGCAGTATTACATTGACGAGGCTACGGCGGTTTCTGGCCGTCGATGTAGCGCTTGTGTTTCTGTAGTGATAGAATGTCTGGACATCCACGCAAAATTCCCTTTCAGAATATTTTGATATTTTGAGATTTGGTTTTGATAAACTTTTGATAATAGGTTTATATGCACATGTTGAGCCAAAATGTCGTTCCACAAATAAATCACTGTTACTGTGCTGGTAGTTAACCATCGTGCTTTCTCGGTATCTAGTAAGTTGGACTGAGCGCTAGTACTTTTCAAAGTGTGTTAACGTGGTCGTTACCAAATCAGGACTGCATTGTTGTACCGTTGCCAAAATATTTTTCTAGTCGCTCCAAGCAAAAAAGCTGGTCTGTAACCGTGACACTCACGTCGAACGCGCACGTGCAGAATGCCTCTATATGTAACGTTACTTCGGTGTAGACACGAGAAACAGATACTTCGGCGCAACGTTCGTCGGTCGGATTTTCCTTGTTCGATTGTACTTTAGGCTGCAGCCCATGTGCTTTATTATCCATGGACCCATAAGTATCGGCGACTACGGACTTTTCCACTGTCGCGTTGGAATTTTTGAATTCCTAGAATTCCGGGTCGTCCTCATGACCTCATCTAGATCTAGTGCAAAAAATTGACTCGGTACTCTTGTCTACTATACTTTTTGTTTTGGTTAACGAGCACACGACCTTTTATTTGCTGTGTATTGCATAGTTCTAAAGTTTCAAAGTTTATAACTCGAGGATCCTCAAAGATAAGAATTAGCCAACACAACGAAGAACATAAAAAGACTCTATGCATCTTATAGTCTATTATTGTTTTAGTGTGTAGCTTGAGTGAACCTACACACTAAAATATACTGGAAAACAGGCCTTCGGTTCGATTAGAGCAACGTCACCAGTTTCGGCCCCTCACGAACCGTGACTAGTGCTAGCACTAGTCCCGGTCCGTGAGGCCTCCAACGGCTAGAAATGGCCATAAGCACTAGTCCCGGGCCGGACCAGAGCATTAGTTCCAGTCCGTAATACGGCCCGGGACTAATAAGCTGGAGCGGGCCAACAACTCTTTTCGGGACTATTAGTCCCGAGTCGTATCACGGTCCGGGACTAATTGTCCATCACTATATATACAGCTCCCTGGCCAGCTGCCCTAAAGCATATGGTGGCCATTTTTCTCAAAGAACCAAGAGAGTTCATGCCATTTTTTTCATAGATTTGTCAAGATTTAGTTTGCAATACCTAAATCCAAAGCTTTAGAAGGTTAGAACTTCATTCTTTCATCTCTTATTCCTACTTTAGCTCTATAATGCTCTAGAAGTATAGAGATATTGATCAAATGCATGCATGCTCTAGAAGTAGCTAGAAGGATTTTGATATATATGTGTAACAAATTTTGATTAGGCACATAGTTACTGAAAATTGAAATGTGTAATTTTAGAGTTTCAGAGCTTAGAATGGAATAAGGTTTTCACTGATAGAACAATAATAAAAAACTCCACATTTATCATGTTGATTGTTTTCTCCAATTCACAAATTGGTGCATGTAAATTTTTCAAAATTCAAAATTAATGCTCTAGAAGATCTCAGTATAACTTGTAATAATTTTATCATGTT
This sequence comes from Avena longiglumis, assembly GCA_030063025.1. Classification (NCBI taxonomy): domain Eukaryota; kingdom Viridiplantae; phylum Streptophyta; class Magnoliopsida; order Poales; family Poaceae; genus Avena; species Avena longiglumis. The sequence continues at coordinate 142,704,890 of CP125974.1, forward strand.
GTGTAATGGTTTTTGATATACTTTTACTATAATGCAGATGGTCCGGGAATGGATGTACGGTACTGACCGACACTCTGGCGAGTTCATTAATGGCGTGCATGAATTCATCCGTGTTGCTGATGCAAACAAGCACAATGGTTGTGTATTCTGTCCATGTAATGGATGTAGGAATTAAAAGGATTACTCTGACTCAAAAACCCTTCACAGCCACCTGTTGAAGTCCGGCTTCATGCCCAGTTATAATTGTTGGACCAAGCACGGAGAAAGAGGGGTTATAATGGAAGACAATGAAGAAGAGGAGGAGGATGACAACTATCATGGTTTCCCTGAGTACGGAGATACTTCCATGGGGGATGCTGAAGGGGAGGATGAAGAAGAGACACATGATGAACCCGCTGATGATCTTGGTCGGACCATTGCCGATGCACGAAGAGATTGTCAAACTGAAAAGGATAGGGAGAAGTTCAATCACATGCTAGAGGATCACAAAAAGTTGTTGTACCCAAATTGCGAAAATGGTCTGAAAAAATGGGCGACACCTTGGAATTGCTGCGATGGAAGGCTGAGTGTGCTATACCGACTCCTCATTTGAAAAGTTGCTGAAAATGATGAAGAATATGCTTCCAAAAGATAACGTATTGCCTGCCAAGACGCATTAAGCAAAGAAGGTTGTCTGCCCTCTAGGTTTAGAGGTTCAGAAGATACATGCATGCCCTAATGACTGCATCCTCTACCGCGGTGAGGAGTATGAGAATTTAGATGCATGCCCGGTATGCACTTTACTTCGGTATAAGATTAGACGAGATGACCCTGGTGACGTTGAGGGCGAGCCCCCCCGGAAGAGGGTTCCTGCGAAGGTGATGTGGTATGCTCCTATAATACCACGGTTGAAACGCTTATTCAGAAACAAAGAGCACGCAAAGTTATTGCGATGGCATAAAGAGGAACGTAAGTCAGATGGGATGTTGAGACACCCCGCTGATGGGTCGCAATGGAGAAAAATCGATAGAAAGTACCCGGACTTTGCAGATGATGCAAGGAGTTTAAGGTTTGGTCTAAGTACAGATGGCATGAATCCCTTTGGGGAGCAGAGCTCCAGTCACAGCACCTGGCCCGTGACTCTATGCATCTATAACCTTCCTCCTTGGTTGTGCATGAAGCAGAAGTTCATTATGATGCCAGTGTTGATCCAAGGTCCGAAGCAACCCGGCAACGACATTGATGTGTACCTCAGGCCATTAGTGGAAGAACTTTTACAGTTGTGGCACGAACCCGGGATACGCGTGTGGGATGAGCACAAGCAGGAAGAATTTAACCTCCGAGCATTGCTTTTCGTAACAATCAATGATTGGCCTGCTCTTAGTAACCTTTCAGGACAGTCAAACAAGGGATACAATGCATGCACACACTGTTTAGATGAGACTAAAAGTATATATTTGGAACATTGTAAGAAGAATGTATACAATGAGCATCGTCGATTTCTTTTGGCCAAGCATCCCTTAATAAATAAAGGCAAGCATTTCAACGGTCTGGCATGTCACCAGACGAAGCCTAAGGAGCGTACTGGTGCTGATATATTTGATATGGTCAAAGATTTGGATCAACTGGTAACCTTTGGAAAGGGTCCTGGAGGAAAATCTGTTCCGAAAGACGCTGAAGGACACGCACCCATGTGGAAGAAGAAATCTATATTTTAGGAGCTACCATATTGGAAATTCTTAGAGGTACGCTCAGCAATCGATTTGATGCATGTGACGAAGAATCTTTGCGTGAACCTGCTAGGCTTCTTGGGCGTGTATGGGAATATAAAATATACACCGGAAGCACGAAAGTACCATCAACGTATGAAAGACCCAGATGGCCTGCATCTAGAATGGTTTCAAGGTCATGCCAGCTATGCTCTTACCAAACAAGAGAAAGAAATATTTTTGAATGCCGAAGCAGTATTAAGGTCCCGTATGGCTTCTCGTAGAATATAAAGGGGATAATAAATATGGCAGAAAAAAAGTTCCAAAACCTAAAGTCTCATGACTGCCACGTGATTATGACGCAAATGCTTCCGATTGCATTGAGGGGGCTTCTACCAGATAATGTTCGAGTACCCATTGTGAAGCTATGTGGATTTCTCAATGCAATCTCTCAGAAGATAATCAATCCTGAAGATCTACCACGGTTACAGAATGATGTGGTCCAATGTCTTGTCAGTTTTGAGTTGGTGTTCCCACCATCCTTCTTCAATATTATGACGCACCTGCTGGTTCACCTAGTCGAAGAGATTTCCAATCTCGGTCCTGTATTTCTACACAATATGTTTCCCTTTGAGAGGTCCATGGGAATCTTAAAGAAATATGTTCGTAATCATGCTAGGCCAGAAGGAAGCATCTCCAAGGGCTATGGAACAGAGGAGGTCATTGAATTTTGTGTTGACTTTGTTCCTGACCTTAAGCCAATTGGTCTTCCTCAATCGCGGTATGAGGGGAGCCTGAGTGGAAAGGGTACTCTAGGAAGGAAATCAATAATATGTAGAGACGGACATTCTTACACCGAAGCACATTACACCGTTCTACAGAATTCTATCTTGGCAACCCCATATATCGAGGAACACAAGAAAATCTTACGCTCCAACAACCCTGGAAAGCATGACTCTTGGATTAGCGATGAACACATGAAGAGTTTCGGCGGTTGGTTGCAACATCTCATAAAAAACAACACTCTTGGAGATCAGCTATACTTGTTGTCTAGGTCACCATCTTCTACTATATCGACTTTCCAAGGGTACAAGATAAATGAGTATACATTTTACACGATAGCCCAAGATAAAAAGAGCACCAACCAAAACAGTGGTGTCCGCTTTGATGCAATAGACAACAATGGGTCAAAGACCACATATTATGGTTACATAGAGGAGATATGGGAACTTGACTATGGACCTACTTTTAAGGTCCCCTTGTTTCGGTGCAAATGGGTCAAGCTGACAGGAGGAGGGGTTGAGGTAGACAAGAAATACGGAATGACATCATTGGATCTCAACAATCTTGGGTACTTAGACGAACCATTCGTCCTATCCAATGATGTGGCTCAGGTTTTCTATGTGAAGGACATGTCTACCAAACCTAGAAAAAGAAAAAAATAAGAAAAAGAATACATCAGACGATGAGCCAAAGCGCCACATAGTTCTTTTAGGAAAAAGAAACATCATGGGAGTGGAGGACAAGACAGACATGTCAGAAGATTGTGATAAGTTTCATGAAATTCCGCCCTTCGCGGTGAAGGATGACCCAAGCATCATGTTAATGAATGAAGATGCTCCATGGATACGACGGGATCAGAAAGGAACACACGCGAAGAAATGATATGTAATAATTGTAACATTTTATGAGTGAAGATGCTCCATGCATGTGTCCATTTTTATAGTGTTGTCTGCAAACAATCTTGAGTGTGTTAGTCCCGTTTTGTGGCTGGACCGGGACTAAAGGAGGGCCTTTAGTACCGATTCATACTTACCATTAAGATCTGATCTCCAAACGTGTGATGTCACATATTAGGGAGTGCCTCTATGACCAGTTTCTCGGAGATGCCGGAGGACTGGGCTCCGTCGGCATCTCCCTGAAACTGGCCATAGTGGTTTCCCTGCTCTCGAAAACAATCTTGCAGCGTGTAACTTCTCTAACTAGATCAATACGCCTGGGAGCTAACTAATTTCATATATTAGGGAGTGCCTCTATGACCAGTTTCTTGGAGATGCCGGAGGACTGCGCTCCGTCGGCATCTCCTCAAACCGCCGTAGTGGTGTCCTCGCTCTAAAACCATCTTGGAGATGCCTCAAACTGGCTGGAGGACTGGACTCACAAGGATGCCTATTTATAGTACAAGCAGCTCGGCATAATGTCGACACTCACGACATAATGTCGACACTCACCCCTATTATTAGTGCTGACTCATGTTTAGTCCCTGTTGGTGTCTCCAACCGGGACTAAAGGTTCATATTTAGTCCCGGTTGGTGACACCAACCGGGACAAGGTACAAGCCGCACGACATAATGTCGACACTCACCCCTATTATTAGTGTTGCCTGGCCCAGTCTGCCGCAATCCCTTCAGTCGCGGTTGGTTTCTCCAACTGGGACTAAAGGTTCATCTTTAGTCCCGGTTGGTGACACCAACCGGGACAAGGTACAAGCCGCACGACATAATGTCGACACTCACCCCTATTATTAGTGTTGCCTGGCCCAGTCTGCCGCAATCCCTTCAGTCGCGGTTGGTTTCTCCTACCGAGACTAAAGATGAACCCTCTCTTTATATAGGCATTTCCCTCTATTTATTAGGTAACACTCAAGACATTTATTAATATTAAAAACCAGGACAAACCGGGACTAGCTAACCCTCAGGACTAAAGCCGCCCCCTTTAGTCATAATCATGCCTAGTCCTATAGTACACAGCTTCAGGGTCTTCTTCGTCATCGTCATCATCATCGTCATCGTCACCTACGACTCCGGGGATCCTCAGCCCATCCATGGCATATACCAGGGGCCATTCCAGCCTCGGATTCACGGTGGGCGGGGGAGGGGTCTCCTGGAAGACGATGCCGCTACCACCGGGCCGGTCTTGGGCCTTTTTTTGGCTCTGTGGCGGGTGGACTCGTGGGCACCGCAGGCGAGGATGGTCTCCCCCGGTGATGTAGCGCATCACTCCGATGATAGTATGGTTCGCCCACCACAGACGACGGCCGGCTTCGTTGTGGTTCACCGGTGGCGGGCCATCACCCTCGTACCTGGCGAGCTCCCTTTCCCGCCTATTAGCGAAGAAGGCATTCCAGGTGTCGTAGTTGTCGGGATCCCACTAGGGATCCATCCGCTGCTCCGGCGTGAGCTCGTGGTAGAAGTGGTTTGTGATGGCCGCCTAGCGTGCGAAACCTTGAGGGACAGGAGGGACAGGAACCCCTCCAGCGCTCAGCATCCAGCCGGCGGGCGACCGGTAGCCCAGTGGACAAGGGTAGTTGGAGGCGCACAGCGCCTCGGTCTCCTCGAGGGTCAGAATGGCCCAGTAGGCGTTGTCCATTGTTCTAAGAGAGGAAGGTGTGGATGTGTGGATAGCCATGGCACGATATCCCTAAATATAGAGGGAAAGGGCGGAAAAACTTAGCGTGAAGCTTTGGGAAATGGCGGGAAATATCTTTAGTCCCGGTTAGTGACTACATCCGGGACTAAAAGCTCTCGTAGAAAGGAAAAGGTGGGAAAACTTGGCGGGAAGCGGCGGAAAATGGCGGGAAATATCTTTAGTCGCTGTTTGTGACTACAATCGGGACTAAATGGATATTATATTAAGATTCTTTATATTTTTCTGATAATAATAGACATATTATTTGTGTTATTTGGATCATTACAATAAAAGATATGATTTTCCAAAGTTTTTATATTTGATTTGAATTAAAAAATAAAATTTACAAATGAATTAATTTATAAATGCTGCAAACAGATAAATGTATAGTATATTAAGATTTTTTATATTTTTCTGATAATAATAGACATATTATTTTTGTTATTTGGATTATTACAATAAAAGATATGATTTTTCAAAGTTTTTATATTTGATTTGAATTAAAAAAAGAAAATTTACAAATGAAATAATTTATAAATGATGCAAACAGATAAATGGATATTATATTAAGATTCTTTATATTTTTCTGATAATAATAGACATATTATTTGTGTTATTTGGATTATTACAATAAAAGATATGATTTTCCAAAGTTTTTGAATTAAAAAAAGAAAATTTACAAAAAAACAATTAGTCGCGGGTCGTTGCTGGACCCGTGACTAAAGGGTGCCTACGCCCGCGAAAACGAAGCGGCCGAAAAAACCTTTAGTGCCGGCCGTGGCTTAACCCGCGACTAAAGGGGGTCTTTAGTCGCGGGTTAAGCCACGGCCCGGGACTAAAGACCCTTTAGTCGCGGGCGGTGGCTTAGCCCGAGACTAAAGGTCCGTCTGTATATATTCCGCGCACCAGGGGGCTGTCCAACACTTAGCATTTCTCGACGAACGAAGCAGACGAAGACGAAGCATCGAAGACGTAGGGGAGGTGCTGCCCAGACGCCGATTCCACCGCCGCCGTCTCCCGTGCCGTGCTCTACCGCTCAGCAGCGCCATGCCGCTCCGCCCTTGCCGCCATGACGCTGCCTTGTCATCCGTCGCCATCGCGCCACACCGCTGTCACGCCATACGTCTTACCGACGTGCTTTTTTAGCTAGGAATTTTTAGTTTCTTTTTTTATATCTTAGTAGAATTTTTAGTTTCTTTTTTTAGAAATATATAATCGCTTTTAGTTTCTTTTTTTAGAATATATATTTGTTTATATAATTGTTTTTAGTTGTTTTTAGGAATATATAATTGTTTTTAGTTTCTTTTTTTAGGAATATATAATTGTTTTTAGTTTCTTTTTTAGGAATATATAATTGTTTTTAGTTTCTTTTTTAGGAATATATAATTGTTTTTAGTTGTTTTTAGAATATATAATTGTTTTTAGTTTCTTTTTTTAGGAATATATAATTGTTTTAGTTGTTTTTAGGAATATATAATTGTTTATATTATTGTTTTAGTTGTTTTTAGGAATATATAATTTTTTAGGATTAGGATTATTGTTTTAGTGATTTTTTTTGTTTTATTTATTAAGATTAGAATTAGGATTAGGATTAGGGTTATTTTTTTGTTTAAGTTATTATAATTAGGATTATATTGTTTTAGTTATTAGGATTATTGTTTTTTCTAACCTGTTTAACTCTCTTTTTGTTAAAGATAATTAAGTCATGGATCCATCCGAAGATCCTGGTCGCATCGGTGAAGGTTTTCTTCAGGGCATGATAAGAGGTGAAATTCCTCTTATTACTACCGCGCCGAAGATATTTTGCTCGAGGAAGAGATATCGTCATATCTGAATCCATCTGGTGATGGACTAGAGGGACGAAGGGCAAACAAATAACAACAATAATGATGCCCCCTCGACAGGATCCGACGAGGTACATATATATATATATATGTATAAAGTCTCGTGTTACCTCTATTCATTAATTGATCTAGATATGTAATAATCACTCTCTCTTTTTCTTTTAGCCCACCGGATCGAAGCAATCGACAGCTCGAACGAAACGAGGGCTGAACAAAAAGTTGGATGGTAATCAGAGGTTCACCATCGAAGAAATAGATGATGATGGTGAACCGATTGCTCAAGAGAAGCACCGGAGGATGTTTATAAATCAATGCGGGGTGCTTGTTAGGGACAACCTGCCGATCACCATCCAAGAATGGAATAAGTCAAAGAAAGCCGGTGAAGAATCCAACAGCTATGTCACCGATGATGCCAAAGATGACCTTTGGCAGAAGCTCATAGCGCATTTCATACTACCTCCAGAGTATGAGGAATTTGAGGTAGATGGTATTACAAGGCCGGGTGGGCTTGAAAATAGAGCGAAAGTCAAGGAGTGGGCACTAAGCAAGATGGCTGAACTGTATCGAAACCACAAGAAAAGTTTATACGCGAAATATGTCGTGAAAAAGAAAACTCTAGACTTCAAAGGACTAAACGAGAAGTTGAGAGAACAGTGGCCCGATTTTGTATAGTACAAGCAATCTGATAAAGCAAAGGCAAAGTCGGCAAAGAACGCGTTAAATGCTGCCAACAAGAAATACCATCATAAAATGGGGACAGGTGGCTACAAGAGTGCCATCCCTAAGTGGGAAACTATGGAGAAGGATATGAGGGCTAAAGGCGTCACTCCTGGTACAGATGGATGGCCCGAGAGGTCAAAGCACTGGTGGTACGGGCACGGGGGATCCTTGGACCCATAAACAGGGAAGACATTATTTCATGATAAAATCTAAAACCCTCCCAAGACCTTATTCAAGCAATGAACGATGCTCAATTGGGATTGTTCAGTCCCGAGAGAGAGAAGGACGAGCTGACATGCGCCCTAGGGAATCCTGAAAAGGGAGGACGAACACGAGGCAAAGGCGCCGGTGTCTCGTGGAAGAAAGGGTTTCAAGACGATGCGATTCTGAAGCCGTCCGAGAAAGAAGGACCGGAGGCGACCGGATCTCGTGGTAGAGCAGACCTAGCCGATCCAAGAACCTCATGCATGAAATTAGCCAAAGGCTGCCGTCGTCAACTCACCCGCGGTCTGATGATCCTGCATTGGATCTTAGCCAACAGAGAAGCAGCGTGGCTTCCACGGAGGTCCGTGCTGATGATCAAGCACTGCTGGATGATGCTTCGGCTCCTCACTACCCCGTGGATGATGTCAGAGAGATGTCACAATGTGAGCTACATCAGCCAATGAACAACCTGTCCTTCAAGGTGGCGATCGGCACTACTTTACCTTGTCTACCTAGAGCACTCCACAATTCACTTCCGATTCCACCAGGCTATGCTCGTGTCACGGTGGATGGCATATTGGAGGATTTTGCGGACCTAGAGATTGAAATCGCTACGCCTGAAGGCCTTACGAAACTAGGAGATGTCAAGCGCAACATCATTCTATGGAATAAGAAGTACATCAAGTTTCCAGGCTCGGCACCAAGGCCACCGACTCCAAGGAATCCAAATCCACCCTGCATAGAATATCGTCAACCTCCAAGTCCACCCCAACCCGATTATCGCCAACCTCCAAGTCCACCCAACCCGATTATCGCCAACCTCCAAGTCCACCCCGCCCCGCTGACGATCGCCGCAGCAGGAGTACATCAACTCGATCTCCGCCTCCGCCTCCTCCTCCGTGCAATACTACTACCTCGTCGAAGAAACGGAAGTTCGACGGTCCCCCGCGCCCCACATCGAAGAAAGGTCAAACGCCGAAGATAGTCGATATCCCGCCGGCTCTTCCAAAGAGACCTTATGACAAGAACGATGAGGAAACTTACGCGGATGTGACTTCCCAAGTTAAGGCGCATTTTGCACCCAAAAAGCCTGAGCCAAAGCCGGTATATAACGAAAAACCAAAAAGTGGGCTAAATCCTTTCTTGAGCAATCATCCCAGATATCGATGAATCTGGAATCAAACTATGACCGGGAGATTATTAAGCAAGCACAGAAGAAAAAAAATCACAAGTGCAAAAAGCAGGAAGCAAGTTGCCTAGCTCGGAGCACAGAAGAATCAATCGGTCGCCCCACTCAAAGTCATTTCAGACCTCGACAAGGCCTTCAGAGTTGAAATGGATATGGACATGCAAATAATAGACCCTAGAGCCCGTAATAATGCTGCACTTATGGGAATCACTGTATCGGAGGCCAAAGCACTTGCTAACGAAGCAAATATGTCTCTTGGTCAATATTTAGGCTATGAAGATACGCCAGGTCGATAGTATGCAAGATGTCCAAGGGCAGCCTCTAGTCAGTAATGAGGAGCTCGCGCGTCTATCCACACATATGCGAAATCTGCATGAATGGTACATGTCGCAAGCAGAAAAAAAGCATCATAAAGATTGGTTTCCGGTGGACGTTAGAAAGGAGCATCACTTCAAACCATACTCAATACAGGTTCAAATGACCGAACTGTTTCAGTTATACAACCAGCGCGCCCTCGACAAATCTATCATTGGTTGCTACTGTCTGTAAGTTATTTATTTCTATAATTAAGTTTGTAGCTTTAGCTCGTTCATTGCATTTAATATATTATCCTAACTATATATCCTTTTGTATGATAATATTATATTCCGCAGAATGAAGATGCTTGAATGCAAAAGAGCTAGAAGATACGACGTTGGGTTCATTGACCCATATATCATTAATGAATATACGTTAAAGAATCACCCCAAAGACGTGGAGGAAGACCTGTCCAGGTTCTTAACAGAGCATAATTTTGTTAAGGAAATACTATTTCCTTACAACTTTAAGTGAGTGTTTATATCTTGTACACATTTTATTTTTGCTTACTAGATGAGCTATGCATGTATGCTTATGTAAATGTCCGCAGATTCCACTGGATCTTGCTAAACATTCAAGTTGACAACTCCCTAGTTGAAGTCCACAACTCATTAAGTTGGGACCAAGAGAAGTGGAGTGACATGAAAGCAATGCTCCATAAGTAATTTCAATCATTATCGCATTATATCGTCCTCTTTCATTCATTTCCTGATATCAAGTAACTAATAACTCCTTTGTTCATTTTCTTTGTCGAGCAGGTGTTAAACACGGTTAAGACAAAAAATACCAGGGCCATTCAAAGAGGAGCTAACTTATAAAATGGCGAAGAGTTTACAGCAGCCACCGGGAACTCATTTATGTGGATACTACGTCTGCGAGTACATCCGCGAGTTGACCAGTGAGCAGAAAGTTGACTCACATTATATTTATGATTTGCGAGAGAAATTAGAGCCAGACCAACGCATAAGAGCAATTCAAGAGGATATGGCGGGATTTATGATGAAGGAAGTCCTTGATGTACATGGAGAGCATTATGCGGATGACGTGGAACTCGATTTGCCTTAGTCATCTCCATGTAGCTCATATGATATATATATTCATCAATGACCATGTAATTTCAAAACATTTCTTCCTTTTGATATGATTGATTATATGTATGCTTGCAAGGGATCGATTAATTATATAAATGCATCGACGTATAGTGTGTATGTAGTAGCGTATAATATGTATACTGAAATATATGTTTGTTATAGTGAAACACAAAACGAAAAAGGAACAAAATGACAAAAAAAGGAAATACACAATCTCTGCCGCGACAGAGAAATGTGGTGTTTCTCTGCCGCGGCAGGAAACCTTTTAGTCCCGGGTGGTGTTACAGCCCGGGACTAGAGGGTTTCCGCTCCCCGCGGCGCTGAAACAGCCACGTCGATGTTATCAGTCGCGGGCCGTTGCGAGCCGGGACTAGAGAGGGGGGGGCTCTAGTCCCGTTTTCGCAGTCCCGGGCCCAAAACCGGGACTACAGCACGTTGCGGCCCGAGACTAGAGGCCTGTTTTCCACCAGTGAATTCTAGATACATTTTCTTCACAAATTTAAAACATCTTATATTTTAAAACAGAGGGAGTAGAAGGCTAGCAGCCACCCTCTCCAAAGATAGCCCGTAGGACCTATGAGATTTTGGGGAAGGCGATACCCTTTGGTCTTGGGTCGATCGCCATCTATTAGTAGTGCCGGTTAACCAAACTATCAGAAGGAGATTACAACTAGTCAAAAAAGGAGATTACAACAGGATTACAACTAATTACATCTTGATTGACAACTTTTTTGGATTAGCAAAGTTAGGATTCCGTTTATAAAGCACCGAATATATAGAGACATATTGGTCACGTTACAATGTTCCAAATACTTCAACACACACACCCTCAATCGATTGAAATTTTCTAGCTGGAGTACTAGAAAGGGTTTAGTAAACTCATATGCAACTTGATCTCCTGATGGTATGAACCGAATGTCAAGAGCGCTTGTCTGCTACCCTTCTCGAACAAAGTGTGTGTCCTATGGGTTCGGATATACGTGGACATGTCCGAAACACATTCGGCGGCAATGATATCAGAGGGCCTTTGGCTAGCCATTAAGATCTCTACTCATAACACGAAGATCTTTATCTTATAAACTGTATGTATTGCTTATCAATACAAGTCACATTTCTTCTCGATACATTACATAACCCAAGATGAAACACTAGGTTATCCTCGTTACCCGGTATGTACTTTTTACTCATGCTGTATTGTCGATGTTTCTGTAATCGACACTTCGATCACTTGGTCGGCTAGATGATGATGAATATCACAATACATGAGTGCGCCTAGAGTGTATCTCTTCATTATCAGGAGTAGCAATTCTCGCAACTACATCATATATAACATTGCCATACCATATGGTAAGAACAAAGACAGACCTTATGATTACCCTGTCACAATGTTTGAAGGCCGCGTTACTTTCTTTTTGTATCTAAGTTAATATGTGTCGTATCATCTAACGATCTTTAGTAATACTAATTGCTCGAATTATGTCCTAGAAGCAAATAATAAAGAATGTTTATTATCATATTTTAATTAGTTCCTAATAGTTTTATACCATGTTATAGTTGTATCAATCAAAAACATTGGTATAAGTGTGGTATGTAAACAAACAAAGATCCCTAGTGCACGGGCGGAGCGTCATGGAGGCCATACCGGTTCCGGCTCAGTCTTCTCAGAGTGCAGATTTCCTTTACTAGGGTATATTTGGCCCAAGCCCATCCGGCCATATGGTGAGTTATATAGCCCGCCCGAGCCCATCCGGCCATCTGTTATACGGCCCTCATATGTCCGTGTGCGTGCGCTCTGTCTCTTCTCAAGTTCTTTCGTCCCAAAACTCCCCATGTCTAGGTCTTCCTTCTTCCCTCAAATCCCCATGTTCTAGCATTGCTATTTCTTCTCCTGCTGGTCCAAGCTAGTAAAAATATTGATCCATGTAACATCAAGCATTGAACCAAAAGTTGAAGCAATCACAGATCGTGATGGCCATAGCCCATGGGGATGGTGTCGTCTGCCGTGGACACTGGTCGTAGAGCATCAGATTGAGCATGATATAGAAGAAATAAAGTTGTAGAGTGTTTAATCCTCTTGGTATGTAGGCTTAAGCAATAAAAAATCACCTTAGATAGTTAAATTGTTGGATTGCTTGGTGGCATATTTGATTCCTTGTCCATTGGGATATTTGGAGATTTTATTTTTGCTTCACAAACACATTTATTCAGTATATATTAATTATTTATCGACTTACACGTTACATTTTTGCAAGATTTGTATATGGTTGTTTGACATTACATGCAATTGGCCCTCCCTTAGTTTTGCTCCTTGCTCCGCCACTGCCCTAGTGGCCTCTATACAACTAGTTCATCGGGCGACCGATGATCAAGGTTTTCTGATCATGGAGCATTTATGCTATTTGACAATAAAGTCATATCATTAGTAAATGATGTGATGGACATTTACCCAGTATATGTATTGCGACACAATCGAGTCACAAAATTGATCGTTGCAATCATTAAAAATGAAGTATCCTACTCCTTAGACCGTGAGATCATACATAATCACTATCACCGAGGCTGCTTTGATTGCATCAACCGTCACACCGTAACGGGGTGATCACAAAGGTGTATATTATGTATTGTAGAGATATATGTTGAGGCTTATGCATCGAGATCAGAATTTGTTCTCCCACGTGACGGGAAGATACACCGGGCCCACTCGATGAGATTATATCCATAATTTTGTGCAACCTATGACTAGGCCATGGTGATGGAATATCACGGGAACGAGTAAAGCAGCGTTTGTTAGTAACGATATTGAACAAGGTATGGTGATACTAATGATCAGATCTCAGAAAAGTCAAGTATCAAGGTAACAAAGGGAAGTGGAGTCGATGTTTATGGTGCAAATGCCATTGAAATCATGGAATGCATAGGGGTCATTATGGGTATCTAATCCCGCTAATGATCATTGGTCCGAGTGTCATCTCGATCATGTCTGTAATGTTTCTGAATCGTAGGGTAACACACTTAAGGGTTTTACGATGCTTAGATATCGTTTTGGATTTATTGAGATCACCGGAAGAAAGAGAAGAGAATGCCAGAAATATTCTGTGAGAGAACCAGAATCATTCCAGGAGGATCCAAAGGAGTTCGGAGTGAATTGAAAGGTGTTTCAAATCAAAAGGAATTTAATAATATCTATTTTATATTTATTGTTAGAATTAATATTAAATAAATATTTAAAATTAAATTTAAAGGGAAACTTCCCTAATGGGGCAAATCCCTGGAGAGAAAAGGCCCAAGTGGGTGAGCCGCCACCGCATAGGGCATGGCACGGGGTGGGGCCCACCCGGCCGCCAGACTCCATTGGGCTGCATGCGCAGGGGCCCACCCCGGCTAGCCCTCCTCCATGGCATGCCTCCTCCTCCTCTCCTCTTTTAGTCCCAGCCAGGGACTTTAATAGAAGGGGTCTTTCCTTTTTCACTATATAAGAAAGTTCACATGGGAGGGAAAAAGACACACAATATTCTCTAAGGAAAATTCCTTAGGGAAATTATGTCTCTCTCTCTCTCTCTCCTCTCTTGCAACCGCGGCCCCAAGTAAGGGTTGCAAGCGTCAGAGACTGTTTCGCTATGGCACAACATTGTGTTGTGGAGATTTTGGCCAGAAGATCTATTTGCACGCCGTACATGTGCGAGAGTGCCAGGATATTACGCTATGTTCAAGGTACACTTAAAGTTGGCATTACCTTTCAAAGCCACCACGGAAATCATTTGGGTTGAAGCATTGCTTCGCGAGCTTGGTGTATCCCTCCGTACCACTCCTTGTTTATGGTGTGATAACTTAGGCGCCACTTACTTGTCCACAAACCCAATTTTCGATGCCCGCACTAAACACAATGAAATTGATTTTTATTTTGTGAGAGAAAGAGTTACAAAACAAATTACTTGAGAACAAATTCATATCAAGCAAAGATCATTTAGTAGAAGGTTTCATAAAGACTCTTCCGATGAAGACGTTCAATGAATTTAAGTGTAATTTCAACCTATCCATTACTTCCACGGTTTAGATTAAGGAGGAGGGGGTGTTAGGCAAAGTTTGTACCCAACACGTATGTGGTTGGGGCAAACCGTATGGTGTAGTACACCAAGTGTTTGACCTCAACGGCCATATACGGTTATTGGGCTTTCTCCTTTATTCTCTTGCCTTTTGTAATCCTATTAATAGACTCTTAATTCCTTTTCTTGTATGGGCCACAGATGGGGATATTCCATCTAGTATATAACATGTAGCCGATCACCCCAAAGGGTACGATCGTTTACTCCGACTAGTATGATAACCATTTAACCTTGTCAAGTACTGTTATTTGTAAAGATGCATTTATCCTTAATCTTATATTCATGTGTGTTATGGTTTAGTTAGTTAAGATTTTCCTAGACTATAAGTTCAGGTATTGTATAAGTGTGTTGATCCTTTTATTAGATAGTTTTTCTTACTTAATCTCGCACTAATGTTGGCACCAAGTGAAAACTATGCTTATTATTTCCTATCTTCTCATCCTTAGGGCATTCATTTAATCGATGTATGAGGAAGTGGGGGTAGGTGATAATAGTTGGGTTTTAGTTTTAAATGTGTATGGTAATTTTCTTTATCTTAACTACTATGGTTTTGTCCGTGTAATCATGCTTGAAGAGTGTATGTGGTGTTCTTTGTTTATGAATATGCACATATTTATAACATTAGTTGCACTAGGTTGTCTAGGGTGTGCATCTTGCGGAACTGCTAGCGTATCTACGATAAAATGACACCTTGTGTTTCCAAATATGACTTTGTTTCAAAAAATCAGGAGTAAACAATGTAGCACCTTCTATTCAAATTTGACCACTGCCTCCTAAATATGGCACCAAATGAAAACTAAGCTTATTATTTCCTATCTTCTCATCCTTAGGGCATTCATTTAATCAATGTATGAGGAAGTGTGGGTAGGTGATAATAGTTGGGTTTTAGTTTTAAATGTGTCGTGGGAATGACCACGGCAGATGCTGCAATCGGCAGCGAGTAGTAGAACGAAGGGCAAGGGCGGCCAGCCATCTGCGGTGCGAGATGAGGGCGAAGACACAGGGTTTTACCCAGGTTCGGCCCCCCGGAGGGTAAAGACCTACTCCTGCTAGATTGTATTATGGAGGTGTTTACAATGGGCGAACTCGGCGACTAGGCGGCGAGTTGCTTGGGTGTATGAGGGAACGTGTCTCTACTCACCCCTTAGGGAGGTTTATATAGGCTTACCTCCCCTAGGGTTTACATATCTCAACCGATTCGGTTACAACTTTGTCAATCGTTTAACTCAGACCGACTGGGCCTATCTACTCGCCTGGGCCTTCGACTTCCAGTCGCCTGGTACCTTGCTGGGCTTTGATCCACTCGCCGTTCTGCAGGCCCACTCGCCAGCCCTTGGGCCAGTCGGAAACGTCCTGCTGAGGATACCCCAGTAGGCATATCCCCATCAGTAGTCCCCGAGGCCGTCGTTGATTAGGCGCGGGTGGCTGCTGGCAGTCGGAGTATACGGCTTCAAGTTGGCATCCAGTCGAATCGTCGGCGGGCTCCTGTACGAAGGAAAAAATCCGGCGAACCGAGTTGCGTCTTGGGTGAGTCGAGTCAACGGGTCGCGGCCTCGGCGAGTAACTTAGCGAGCCGGGTGGCAGGAGGCGGACCGTCGGGCGTGGTCAAACTAGCCGTTAAGGTAACTCAACGGTAACTTTCGGCGTAATCATCACGCGGTAACGGCCCCCTAATTTGGCGGGCAGCTCCCGCTATATAAGAGGAATGGTAGGCTATCGGAAAGCCAACCGCCCACCGTTTCTTCCGAGTAAGCACATCTTCCTTCCTTTGATTCCGCGATCTAATCGACCCGCAATCCTCCGACCTCCAAGCAAATCCTCAGCCATGGCCCTCTCCTCTGAACCTTGGGGTAGATCCAAGTGCACCAGGGCGCAGCTGGCCTCCTTCGAGGAGGCCGGAATCTGGCAGTGCTGGTGAATCCTCAGCGGAGAACGACCCCGAACCCGCGAGAGAGAGAGTTCATCTGCTTCACTAGTCACCTCGAGCGGGGGTTAGGGTTTCCCACCTCTTTGTTCTTCAGGCGCTACTTACCACGGATCCAGCCCTCGGATCTGGGTCCCCATAGTATCGAGCAGCTCGCCATCTTCGTGGCGTTCTGCGAGTGCTACTTGGGTTGCCGGCCCTATTTTCCCCTGTGGCAAGATCTGTTCCATGGACGGGTCAGCCGCGAGGAAGCGGGCGGTCCGATGCTGGCCGCGGGCGGCTTAACCTTCCATCTTAAATCCAAAGCCTCCTTCTTCGACCTGATGCTGCCGGCCAAAGCAGCGAGCGACTGGAAAAAGTCTTGGTTTTATGTGACCGAGGCGACCCCGGAGGACGAGGCGGCGATCCCGCGGTACTCGGCCGACCGTTCCGAGCCGCGCAACCTCCAGGTCGTCAAGCTCCCCGACGACCAGCGGATGGTCGTCGACGAGATGCTCCAGACCATCCGCGGTCTGAAGAAGAAGGGGCTCCAGACGGTGAACCTGTACAACTGTTGGCTTGGGCGGCGACTCGTTCCGCTCGCCCAACGCGAGCATTACATGTACCAGTACACGGGCCGAGGAGACTCGACGAAGGCCTGCCTCGCCGAGTGGAAGCTGGAGGACTACCTCCTGGCGCTAAAGAGGATCACCCAAGCGGCATACACTGATGCGCAGGCCGGGGTCCCTCCTTACACCGCGAAGCGTCCGGCTCCAACGGTAATCCTTTTATCTTGTTCGCAGTCGCAGCATTTGCAGTCGCGGTTATTCTAACTTTGTTTCGTGTTTAACGCAGCTATTCCAAGTGGTGGAAGGGTGGCTACCACCCGCCGATGACGAGAGCTCCGGGCCAACCGCCCAGGACACAAGCGAGTCGCCTCCCGCCAAGGGTAACGAGGACGAATCCGAAGAGGAGATCGCCCCACTGGTCCGAAAGACCAGCAACGCGTCGTGCCAACTCGAGGCGAGCAGGAGCCTCGAGCGTCATGACGATGACGAGGAACTCCCGGAGACCACCTCGCTCCGTCAGGCCACTTCCGCGAAGAAGAAGAAAGAGAAAGAGGCGAGGGCCCCCTTGAGGAGGAAGACGAAGCCGCCGAAGATGGCCTCACCGCCGCGCTCAGCGAGCAGCTCCGATGCTCACAGCTCGGCCGGTGACGAGGCGGCCCCGGCAACAACCGCGCTAGATGCGCCATCCATGGAGGCACCGCTGGCCTCAATGCCTCCGCCCTTCGCGCCGGTCTCCGGGCTAGGGAAGGCTCCGGCTGGGGCGACTTCGCCTCGCAAGGAGGTCCCGAGCGTGGCGGTCTCGCCTCGCGAGGAGGCTCCGGCCGCGGCAGCTTCACTTCGCAAGGAGGCCTCCGCCGAAGGCGCCCCGGAGGCGCCAACCGCTACCTCAACATCAAAGAAGCCGTCCGTATCCTGGGCCCCTGGCGTCCTGGAACTGGGGCTCAGTCGCCGGTTGGGCCCCGAGCTGGAGAAACCGTCCGGCCTTCGTACAGGGCTGCGTTTCATTCCAGTCGCCAAGTGAGTGCATTCGGCCTTCACCTTACTCTCTTAGTGCTTTGACTGTTTTTACTGAATTGTCTCGATGCGTAGGACCGGAGTGAAGAAGATGGGCCACCCGACGGTGGCCAAGGTGCCCTCCGCCGCTAGCGAGGAGGACCCTTCCCGTAAGAGGAAGGTGGACGAGGTCGCCGCCTCCACGGAAGGCAGCAAGAAGGCCAAGGGCGACGACATCGTCGCTGTCTCTGATGGCACGGCGGTCGCGCCGGCTGGGCCTGCTGTGGAAGCGACCGCGTCCACGAAGGGGAGCATTTCGTTTCCTAGACCGGAGGAAGCGAGCTCCTTTGGGGCGGGTGCGTCAATCGCTACCTTCCCCCGCTTCGTGACCAAGGCGGCCACGGCGAATGAGGCTGCGGCTCCGAGCCCCGCTCCAGGGACCGCCGACGCTGAGATTGACCAACGCCGCGGGCACACACCGGCGCTGCTTGCGTCTGTGGACGCGGTGGAACTGCACGGCATGCTTGGCGCGGCCATCCAGGTACCTCCAGTCCCCGAGGATCAGGTCGGCGCTTAGCAGCGGCCTGATTCTTATAGTTACTTGTTTTGTACGTTCGAGTCCAGTCCCCGAGTGTGCACCCGCTAAATTGTAGCGGGTGGGCACTTAGTAATTTTCGAGCCGCCAGTCCCCGAGTGCGCACTCGCTAAATTGTAGCGGGTGGGCACTGAGTAGTTTTCGTATGTGCTGACTTTGAAGATGTGCAGGGTTTGCAACTGGAGTCGGCAGAACGATTGGCTGACAGCGTCTTGAAAAGGAGTTACGCCTCCAAGAAGTAAACAAGGAACTTTCAGCTGTTGCTGAAGTGAGGTGGCTCGCCAGAGCTTGTCCTCGCCGGCGCTGATGGCAGCAAGATCTGCGTTAGGCACTGCTGAGCAAAGGATCGCCGACCTCGAGCGCGAACTGCGGGAGGCGAAAGAAGAAGCGAGATCGGCGAACGGGCGAGCTAAGGCCGCCGTTGCAGCCGCGGAGGAAGACCGGAAGGTGTCGGAAGCCCTCATTGTTGGGCTTCAAGACGATCATACGTCGCTTCAGAGTTTCATCACGGGACTCGCCCGCCCGTTGCTTGGTGAGTGCGTCTTCCCAGTCTTGTAGTTGTATTGTTTGTGGTTTCGGTGGTACTCACAACTGTTTCCGTCTAGCAGGCCGTGTGATTAGTAGCCATGAAGAAGCGAGTTCTCTTGATGCGAGGGAGTGCGTGAACATGCTCGTCGACTCGGCGACGCTGTCGGCGACTTGCATCCGCGCCTACCTTCAAGAGATGTCGCCCACGGAAGTTATTCCCAGTGACCTCGTTGAGGTGTGGGAGTACTTGGAGAAGGCGCCCGCGGTCGTGGAGTTCATGACGCGGTCGGCGTTTCGACGTGGGGCGTCGACGGCTCTGAGCCTGGGACTCGCCCACTTCCCCGAAGACTTCGACCTCGACGATGTGACGAGTGGGTATCCTTCGTCGACTGGCGCGGTGGATCTGTCTGAGGTTCTTAAGCTGCAGGAACGTGCCGCCGTGTACTCGGAGCGTGTTTGGGCGATGGGCGACCTCCTTCCTTACCAGGAAACGGTCGTCGCGCCGAACGACCCCGAGCCGCCGCATCGCGACTTCAAGGTCGAGCAGCCCTTCCGCGCGGCGATGGCGGGCGAGCTGACGACGTATCCATCGAACCCGTATACTGCGTTCATCCGGAAGCGCCGGGACTCTGGTGCATCATCGTCGAAGCCTGCGGAATAGTGTAGTATGCCTAGGTAAGTTAGTAGCAGTTCTGCCGAAGAGGCATAGTTTGTAATGTAAGACAATGCGATGTGCGATTGAATTGGATGTTGTGTCTATTTTGCTAATGATTGTCGTGTTTTGGATTGATTTTGGATGAGTCCCCGAGCGCGTCCGTCCTTTTGTGGGGTTCACCTTGTGTATGATGTTTGTTGTTATCGTGTGTTTTGTTGGTTTAGTCGACTCGCCCGAGCTCGGAGAGCCAGTCGCACGGCGACTCCCTTGAGTGCTCTTTACTTTACCGTTTTCCCGTGCGCGAACGGGGCCGGGTGGCCGAGTCCCCGAGCGTGGTACTTGGTATTTCGAGGCGCGACTCGAGGGTGGTTGAGGACTGAGCGCGGCGGGTGGGCGCGTCCCGCCTGGCCCGGGTCAGTCGCGTGCGAGTCCAGGCGTTCTTACTTGACGTTTTCCGACGATCGCGATTTAACCGTATGTACCCCGGCGTGGTACTTAGTCGTTCGAGTCGCTTCGCCGAGGATGCGGAGGACAAAGGCACCGTGAGAAGCGAGGCGATTGTCTTGGTTTGCAAAACCAGTCGAGCTAAGCGACTCAATGGGGCTCCGGATTGGCGTTTTAAGTGGACGACACAGACTTGAGGTGACTCGGTTCTATTTCGCACTACTTGGCCGTGCGATCGCTGTACCAAAGGTTGACTTCTGCATGTTAGCATGATGTCATATTACGAAAAGTGGCACAAGGTACGGAGAGTAGACGCAATTTGCGGTAATCGCTTTTATTTCATAGCGATCGGAGAGTACATATGTGGGGTTCTAGGAATAGAACTTCCGGAGGAGATTTACATTCCATGGCCGCTGACGTCGAGTTCGCCGTCCCGCGACGTCGATGAGGTAATAGGCGCTGCTGTTGCACGCGCCGATGGCGAACGGCCTTCCACGGAGGAGAGCTTGTGCATGCCCTTCTTATCCGGATGAGGCGTAACACCAAGTCGCCTTCTGGAAGGTGCGGGTTTTGACTCGTCGGCAGGTAGCGGCGAGCCCTTGGCGATAGATAGCGGTGCGCGATCGGGCGAGGTCGCGTGCTTCGTCGAGTTGGTCGAGCCCATCTTGGCGGGCCAGTTCGCTTATGCCTCCGTATAGTGGACGATCCGCGAGTCGTGTTCGAGGTCGGTGGGCATGACAGCTTCAACCGTAGACCATGAAGACGGGGTGAATCCGTCGACCTGACCGAGGTGCGGATTCCCCGGATGACGGAGGGAAGCTCTTGACCCAAAGATCCAGCGGTGCGCCGAGTGGTACTTGGAGTCGCGGCTTCAGGCCGTGGAGGATGCTTTGGTTGGCTCGTTCCGCCTGGCCGTTGGATTCCGGGTGTGCGACTGACGCGAGGTCGAGCCGGATGTGGTGCTCTTCGCAGAATTCGGCCATTGCTCCCTTGGCGAAGTTTGTGCCATTGTCCGTGACGATGCTGTGAGGGAACCCGTAGCGGTATATGAGCTCGCGTAGGAACTTAGTGGCTGTCTTCCCGTCGCATTTCCGGACTGGCTTGGCCTCTACCCACTTTGTGAATTTGTCGACGGCGACCAGCAGGTGGGTGTAACCAGAGGGGGCCTTCTTGAAGGGGCCTACCATGTCCATGCCCCACACGGCGAATGGCCAGGTGATGGGGATTGTTTTGAGCGCCGAACTTGGAACGTGCGTCTGGTTGGCGTACTTCTGGCACCCGGCGCATCGCTGGACGATATCGACAGCATCGGCGTGTGCGGTGGGCCAGTAGAAGCCGTGTCGCATAGCTTTGGCGACCAGGGAGCGCGCGGCAGCGTGGTGGCCGCAATACCGAGTGGATGTCGTGTAAGATTTTGCGTCCTTCACGGTTGGGCCAACGTTGAACACGCCGGTGACGCTGCGCTTGTGTAGCTCGCCGTCGATGATGGTGTAGGACTTACATCGGCGAGCGATCATTCGAGCGCTTGTCTCGTCTGCGGGCAGGTTGCCTGTCTCCAGGTAGGCGATGTAGGGCTTGGTCCAGTCGTCTGGCTCGGTGACGAGTGCGACCAAGGTTGCCTCTGGTTGGAGGGGGACTCCGATGTCGATCTCCCTCGGGGGAGAGACTGATGGCTTGGAGATTGTGTCGAGGAACACGCCGGCGGGTGGTGCGAGTCGAGCCGACCCGATGCGAGAGAGGGCGTCGGCCTCCTCGTTTTTCCGCCTGTCGATCCACTCGACGGAATAGCCGGTGAAGTGGCCGCCCAACTTGTCCACCTCTTGGCGATACGCCGCCATGGTAGGGGAGACGGCGTCGCAGGTGCCGGCGACTTGTCCCGCGACGAGGTCGGAATCTCCGTAGCATCGAAGGCGATTGACGCTCATCTCCTTTGCGGCTCGCATGCCGTGGAGTAGGGCCTCGTATTCGGCCATGTTGTTGGTGCAGGGCGTGAATTCGAGGCGGAGGATGTAGCGGAGCTTGTCGCCCTTTGGTGAAGTCAAGACTATCCCGCTACCGCACGTCCGCGTTCTTGGAGCCGTCGAAGTGCAGGCTCCAGTAGTGGAGGTACGGCGGCTTTTCTGGCTGTTGGGCCTCCTCCCAGTCGGCGATGAAGTCTGCCAGTGCCTGGGACTTGATCGCCCTTCGTGGCTCGTATTTAATGTTGTGGACGCCGATTCGACGGCCACTTGGCGACCATACGCCTCGCGATTGCGGATGATGTCTTGTAGAGGTGCTGAGGAGACGACCGTGATGGGGTGCTCCTGAAAGTAGTGCGGCAAGCGCCGCTGAGCCCTGAAGACCGCGTATACCAGCTTCTGGTATTGTGGGTATCGGCTGCGCGACTCGGAGGACCTCGCTGATGTAGTAAACCGGCCGGACTGGGCGCCTTTCCTTCCTCCGTCGCTCGACGACCATTACAATGACGACGACGCTTCGGACGCCGCGACGTAAACCAGCATGGGCTCTTTGTCGACGGTGCGGGAGTAGTGCGGCGAGTAGCACCGCTTTTGAGGTCGCGAGCGCGTCGTCCGCCTCCTTGTCCCATCGAAGGTGGGATTCTTTGCGCATCAGCGGTATAGGGGCATCGCCCGTGCGGGGATGAAGCGACCGAGAGCCGCTACCCGCCAGCTTCTGGACGTCGCGCAGGCACTCGGGTTTGCCGAGCCGGGCGATCGTGTCGATCTTCGTTGGGTTTGCCTCGATCCCCCGTTTGGAGACGACGTACCCTAGTAATTGCCCGGCGGGTACACCGAAGGTGCACTTGCCTGGGTTGAGCTTTATCTTGTACCTCCGCAGGTTGGCGAAGGTCTCCGCTAGGTCGGCGAGGAGGTCTCCTTGGCGAGCGGATTTCACGACCACGTCTTCGATGTAGACGTGGATGTTGCGGCCAATTTTGCTCGCGAGGCATTCTTGCATGCACCGCTGGTAGGTCGCCCCGGCGTTCTTGAGGCCGAAGGTCATGGCGGGTGTAGCAGAATGCTCCGAATGGCGTGATGAATGCCGTCTTCTCCTCATCCTCGACAGCCATTTTAATCTGGTTGTACCCGGAGTAGGCGTCGAGGAAACACAGCGACTCCGAGCCCGCGGTTGAATCGATTATCTGATCGATCCGCGGGAGGACGAATCTCCTTTGGGCAAAGGCTGTTCAGGTTTGTGTAGTCGATACACATTCTCCGGTTCCATTTTCTTCTCGACCAGGACTGGGTTTGCCAGCCACTTGGAGTATTTGATTGGCGGATGAAGCCGGCAATGGCGGCTGCACTTCCTCGGCGATTGCTCGACGGCGCTCTTCATTGAAGGGCCGTAGCGACTGCTTGACTGGTCGCACTTTGGGGTCGGCGTTTAGTTTGTGCTCAGCGAGCTCCCTAGGGACACCAGGCATATCGGAGGGTTTCCATGCGAAGATGTCCCTATTCTCACGAAGGAACTCGATGAGCGCGCCTTCCTACGCTGGGCTCATGCCTGTCCCGATCGTCACCGTCTGGTGGTCGCTGGGACCAGCTCGACGGCAAGGTGTGCGTCGTGGCCTCAAAGGTTGAGGTGTTTGTGCCCTCTGAGTTGGGCTTCTTGAGTATTGTTGGGTCGTCATTGTTGACCCCGCTCGCGTATTTGGCGAGCTCATCGGCGTGATTAGCTTCCGCCGCGATGACGGCGTCGGCGAGTTCGGCTCCTTTGGCCTCGCATTCGGCGGCCATGTCGGGGTCGCCGTTAATGGTGATGACGCCGCACGGCCCGGGGAGCTTCATCGCGTTGTACGCGTAGTGGGGTGCCGCCATGAATTTGGCGAACGCCTGGCGCCCCAGGACGCAATGGTAAGGGCTGTCGAAGGGCACCAGCTCGAAGACGATCCGCTCGGTGCGGAAGTTTGCCGGAGTGCCGAAGGTGACGGGTAGCGTGACCTTGCCGATCGGGTACGCCTTCCGACCGGGGACGATGCCGTGGAACGTGGTGTGGGTTGTCTCGATCATCGACTGCGGGAGCCGCAGCCGCCTGAAGGTGTCGAGGTAGAGGATGTTGATGGAGCTGCCGCCGTCCATCAGAGTCTTGGGGAGCCAGTAGTCACCAACCTTGGGCTTGACCACCAGGGTGACTCGCCCCGGTACTGGCGCGTGGCGAGTGGTCTTGCCGCTCTAGGTGATGGGCTGTTCACCAGCCAGTTCGAACCGGGGACGTCTGTTCGCCACCGCTGACGGCGACGGCGCTGGCGATGACCTTCTTCTCGCTTGTGTTGAAGCCGTGAAGGTGTGGAGCGAGCCGCTACTTTGCAATTTTCCGCCATTTTGCGGGTCATTGTCGGTGTCCTCCGCCGCTGCCGTGCCTTCTCGATTTCCACGAGGGTGTGGCGGTCGGCGGTGTGCGTGGCGGCTTCCCTCGCTGTGAAACGCACACGGTTGGTTAAGGAGGGCCGGGATCGAACCGTGGTTTGTTCTTGTAGTTTCCGCCGTCGTTGCCCTCCGTCATGGCGGTAGCTCTGGCTCGCGTTAGCGTGCCCAGCGTTGGCGAAGTCGACTCGCCCGTCGTTGCGGCGCTGCTCGTGAGGCGGTGCCACCGTATCGTAGGTCGGTTCGGCGTCCGCCGTCGTTGCTCGTGCGGCGCGTTGCCCGACTCGCCGTCGACGTCTTGGTTGGGGTCCTCCTCGGCGCATCGCTTGGTATCTCGAGGAGGTCGGGATGTTGTCGAGTGTGCGGGCATGTCGCTTGAGCTTGGCGACTAGAGGCTCAGAGCGGCACGAGGTCTTGAAGCAATGGATCGCGGTGTCCGGTGGATGCCGACCGCGTTGTACCAGAGCTCTTGCCACCGTTGGACCCAGTTGCGGGTCGACTCGCGGGGTCCCTGGACGCATCGTTCCAGGTCCTCGATGGTGGTGGCGCGGGTGTAGGAGCACTCGAAGTGCCTGACGAAGGCGTCTCGCATTTCCTCCCAGGAGTCGATACTGTCCTGGGGGAGCGTGTTGATCCATTGCCTGCACGTCCCCTCCATCATCAGTGGGAGGTAACGGGCGGCGAGTAGGTCGGTGTGACCCGCGATCCCCATTGCCATGAGGTATGTGTCAAGCCAGACTGCGGGGTCGTACGAGGAGTCGTATTTTTCGATTTCCTTTGGCGCCTTGAAGTTTGGCGGGTACTTTTCGCCGCGGATCATTGGTCCGAAGCACTTAGGCCCTAGTCGACTGAGCGACCCCATGGGCTCGCCATCGCGGCGAGTATTTAGGGTGTGCCGCAAGTCGTCGGGCTGGCGTGCGCGCCAGTTTTGGTTGTTGATGATGTGAGTGCGGGCGTCGACGGGTTCTCCGTTGGCGGCGACGAAGTTGGTCGCTGGCCTGGGATCGTTGGTGGAGAGTGCCGCGTTCGCGGGTCGGCGTTGGAGCTGCAGTGGCTCTGGTGGCGGGCAATTGAGGGTGTTTGCCGCCGCTGGGCGGCCGCTTGAGGCCGCCCTGCTCCCCGAGGAGCGCGAGTATACTCGCCCTTGCGAGTCGGCGCCCGCTTTTTGCTGCTCCACGGCTTTTGCGAGCAGGGCCTTGACGTACTGGATCTGTAAGGCGCCGTCGCCGGTGGCCGTGATGCTGTCGGCTGCGGCTCGGCCTGCCACGAGGTTGTCCATCGGGGTGGAGAACAGTGGAAGGCCGTCGCATCTCGCCCCGTGAGGAGACGACTATCCGCGCTGGTCCTCAGGAGGTGCGGTTGGTGGTGGGGCACCCATCGCCGTTGATCTGGCGGGGTCGGCGCTTCGGTGGCGCTGCTCGCAGATCGCGCCGCTATGCGAGCCGGTCGTTCGTCGTCGGGTTCGTGGCGCCCGAACGGTGGGGTTCAGCGTGACCTGATCCGCTGGTGGTAGCGTGATGCTTCCTCCGTCACTTGCTCGAGGCGAAATTTTTCGCGCCGGCCTGCTTGCGTCGCCTCCGCCGCCAGCGGAGTTCCTCAACCTCCGCCGTGGCGTTGGGAGGGATTGGGTGGAGAAAGGGTCCTCCGGCAGATCGGCGCCGGTGGCCATGTAGGTCGCGGCGTGGCGACCGTTCCGTCGTGGAGGTCGGCGGAGTTTTCCGACCGAGTCAAGTCAAGATCCCGAGGATGGAGGGGTCTTCAAATCTCCGCTGGAGACCTGCGATGGAGCCCGCGGACGAGGCCGCGGTGATGGATCCGGCGAGTGACGCCGGGGTCGCCGAGTCGGCGTCGTCTGTGAGGGCCGCGTCTTCTGCGGCCGCTGAGTTCTCGGCCACGTTGCTATGGGCCGAGTTGTACTCGGAGGCGAGGCGGTGGATCGTGCGGACCTGGCTCTCGGAGAGCCGATCGCGTGGTGGCGACTCGCGGATGCGAGCCGAGTCCTCCGAGGTGGTGATGTCGGTGAAGCCGACGAAGAGGCTGATCGTGCCGATCGGCAGGATCACGCTGTGCGTGACGGGTCGTGCCGCCGGGACGTAGCTGCTCGGCAAGATCTGGAGCATCTCGCCGATCGCTATCATGCGGCCGGTGGCGACCGTCTCGTTGATGGGCAGATTGGATGTCGCCGCAGAACATCGGCCAGACCGACCAGGCCCCACGGTGGGCGCCACTGTCGTGGGAATGACCACGGCAGATGCTGCAATCGGCAGCGAGTAGTAGAACGAAGGGCAAGGGCGGCCAGCCATCTGCGGTGCGAGATGAGGGCGAAGACACAGGGTTTTACCCAGGTTCGGCCCCCCGGAGGGTAAAGACCTACTCCTGCTAGATTGTATTATGGAGGTGTTTACAATGGGCGAACTCGGCGACTAGGCGGCGAGTTGCTTGGGTGTATGAGGGAACGTGTCTCTACTCACCCCTTAGGGAGGTTTATATAGGCTTACCTCCCTAGGGTTTACATATCTCAACCGATTCGGTTACAACTTTGTCAATCGTTTAACCTGCATCGACTGGGCCTATCTACTACGCCGCCTTGACTTCCAAATACTGGTACCTTGGGGCTTTGATCCACTCGCCGTCTGCTCCCACTCGCCACCCTTGGGCCATCGGAACGCCCCACGAGGATACCCCAGTAGGCATATCCCCATCAAAATGTGTATGGTAATTTTCTTTATCTTAACTACTATGGTTTTGCCCGTGTAATCATGCTGGAAGAGTGTATGTGGTGTTCTTTGTTTATGAATATGCACATATTTATTACATTAATTGCACTAGGTTGTCTAGGGTGTGCATCTTGCGGAACTGCTAGCGTATCTGCGATAAAATGACACCTTGTGTTTCCAAATATGACTTTGTTTCAAAAATTCAGGAGTAAACAATGTAGCACCTGCTGTTCAAATTTGACCACTTCCTCCTAAATATGCAAGATACTTGGAGAACTATTAAAAATTGCTAGAAAGCTCTCAAGTTCATATACATGATGAATTGTACATATAATATAATATAATATTTTCAAAAATTGTGTTGATCTAGTTATCAATCAATGTATTTTTAGCTACTTCACAAATCTGGCACTCAAAAATGGAAATTGCATTTTATGCAAAGAAGATAAAAAATCCTATGGAAATACATTGTGGTGAACTCCAAGGTGCCCATGCTCACTAGTACAAAACGACCCTAAGGAGACCCCTATGGCAACAGAAGAGATACAACCAACGGTTAGGTAAATACACGCTTGGCCATGCATGGGAGGGTCATAGTATTGGCCATGGTCGACCCATAGTCATTGGCAATGGTGAAAACAGAGTCTGTTCCCAACTAGTTTAGCAACGTGTCTTCTAGTGGCTCTGTTTCCCATATACCCTCATCACACACACACATATCAGAGAGATGGATTTCTTTGTTTCCAAGTTTAGCAGTCCACATGGCAACACTTATAAATCCCCCACTCTAGTTGCTCTCAGTCTCACTCTCTTCAACCCTAGACCTTAGCCACACATGACCATTTCCACGAGGCTCAGTAGCTAGCTTTTCCTTCTCGCTCTCGTGATCTATGATGGCGAAACCCTCATTTTCTGCCAACTGCGGCCACAAGCGTACAGTCCCCGCTGCCAACTGCGGAGATGCATGGCTGGGCGGCTTTAGTTGTTCCGCAGCCGGCCGCCGGATGCGGTGACCCAGCATACCACTGCATGTGTAGTACACTATATTCGTTGACATGACATCTACAGAACACCGTTCCGTAAATATCACATCCCTCAGAGGGTACAACAGAAACATTGCGGGTCCATATTACAAATGTACACACATTATTATTATTACAATACCGGAAGTTCAAGACTTCTAAAAGATCCAACTTACAAACCAAAATATAAAGTGTTCAGCGGAAATTTAAAAGTAACAACTCCGACTAGGACTGGAGCTCAGCAGCTTATTCTATAGAGTTCATGCTGCTCGGCTCCATTGGTTACTATTAACTAGGGTTACTTAGTTGGACTCATTATCATTGACACCATAGCGGATTTCGTAATCCACTCCTTCAACTCCTCCGGACAGATCCGGTTCCTCATAGAACACATCTTCTTGGCATTCGGCTGCATACATTGGCATGTCTTCGGAATCCTCAGAGTCTAAGCAAGGGATCAAAGGAAAGAATGAGTAACAGCATTACCCAACAAGTTCATTATATGCAAGGTGGGAAGTTTGATGCTCTAACTACCACCTCGGATTATAAATCCTTGGCACTATGCAGTTTTTGTAAATCTTTCTTCAAAGATTGATTTTATTCCGAAAAACTATGACAATCAGCCTTCACAGGTTGACCAGAACTTTCATGGAGTTCCTTTCCGACGCGTCAGTAGCTCCTTCCTAGCAGGAGTAACAAGTTACAGTTCTTACACTCTGCAGAGGTGCGTTACTTTACCCATGAGAGATCAACTCCTTGTTGCACAACCGTGCGTACTTTCTCGTCCACAATTCCATGATGTGGGCCCAGTAGTTGGTCCAAGCCAATCACTGCCCCCTTTGCGACCTCGCATGCATCCTTGGTGTACACCATGCCCACATAATGAATTACGGCAATGGTTTGTACGTACAAACCGTTAGATGCCAGAACTATCGTGGAACGATGAGGGTTCCCACCCATATGCTGCATATCCTCTATGAATTACCAATTAATATGCACGCTACAAGGATAACAGCCACGAACTGCACATCCGGCTTCATGCGAGAGGAAGAAGATACAACTGACTTCTCCATCCCATTCCAAATCTCATGGCTAACGCGTAATATACGGCGCTAGAATCAGTGATGTCAGGGGTTATTAAGTCCCTACTTGATCATCATTGTTGCAAATAGAACCCTAAGTTCTATTGCTCCGTTATATCATCACTTAGGATGATATCTATGATTTCTTTATTTGTGAAAATAATATTTTCTTTCTTTTATACCATATATGATAACACACAATTTGCAAATACTTTGGTAAAGACTCTTCAAAGGACATGAGCAAGTGATGAACTTGCCTTATGATGGCAAGGTAGTGAAGTTTGATGCTTGCACTGGACCTTGAGCTTATAGTTCTACAAAAACATCATTATTGCCCGGTAAGGACAATATTGAAAGAAGCAAAATTATTATGCAAGTAATGTAATGCATTATTTAATTCTATATGCATTTTCCCTATATAAGGTGCCTTTTACTAAAGCATTTATAAATATTATTTTTTTATATTTATCGCGTATATTGAATTATTTTATTTTATTTCCCTTTTTATTTGACTTTTATTAATTTAATAATTATTTAGGAAATATTAATTATACATTATATTTTATTATTAAATAATTATTTAGTATTTTTCAAAAATACTATAATATTAATATATAATGAAAGTGATTTTTATTTATTTATATCATCTTTCAATAATTTTGTAAAATTCCATAAGGAATATATAAATTACAAAATTCTTATAAAAATTTAAATATCCAAAATTTTATATCTTATTTTATTTGGATAGAGTGGATTATTGTGAATCCAAAAATATTTTATAAGTTTTGGACTTTTATTTTAATTTCTAGAATTTTATTGAGGTCAGGGGCATTTTGGTCTTTTCCAATTGATTAAAATAAAACAGTTTTTTAAACGACTTGGGCTGGCCCCTTGGGCTTATTGGGCCAGTGTGGCCCAATAGGGCAGGGTCAAAATCACCACCCCGAGTGGTTTTGGCCCACCCAGCCCACTCTCTCTGTCTCCTCCTCGTTCTCACCTTTCCTCTTCCTCGACCCCGCGGCTCTGGCGCCGCCGCTGGCGATGGCCACCGTTGAGGCTTCCCCTGGCCACTGCTGAGGTGCAGGATGAGGATTGCGACTAAGCTTGTTCATCTAGTCCAACTCGATTTGACTCTAGGGTTTCCCCGTGGCCAGGTTCACCCTATTCCCGAACCCTAGTGTTAGGGGAATGTGATGTCGCCACCGCCACGGTCCCGCCTGCGATGGTGTGCTGCTGTGGCCATCACCGTGGCTGGTGCAGGTTGCAGCGCCCCTGGGTACTCCCTGTGCCGCCGTGGTTCGTCGGCCAATCTGCTTCCTCTTCCATTCGTCAGTGAGGACCCCGGGTAAGTTGCCTCCGTGGTTCTTGTTCATGCTTCTACCATGAATCTCTCTGTGTGTACCTAGTGGCTTCTCGTTCCTAGTGACTATGTTCTGATTAGGGTTCATCTCCTAATTAGGTTTCTTGTTCTGATTAGTGTTCATAACCCCCTGTTGATCATATCCATGATGCTTTACATCTAGTGGTGATCATACTTGAGTATGAAGAATGATTGTTTGCTGTGGATCATGATTTGTAGTGGATTTGGTGATGCTAGTGGCTTGTCAGATTTATTCCAGTGGTAATTCAATATGATCCCATGCTAGTGTTTCTATGGAATCCCTGATTGGATTATCTTGTTGATTTGAGAACTTACTCTGCTGTCAGAATGCATATACTGACAATAGTTTCTCTCAGTAGTTGCTTACTGCAATTATAATGGTAGGCTTGTATGAGATTATACACACTGAATATGATCATTACATGTAATGATTTTTCTATGGATGTATAGATGAATTTGATGTTGATTCCTGGAACTTGGCTTCAGGAAAATGATATTTATTGGTTTGTCCCTTTTATCTGTGGAAACTAAGCAAAGATTGGTTTTAGCTCATTTAGAATGTGTCCTTGTGATACCATTATGATCTGGCACACAAGTGATTGAGTTTTATATCTGGGCTTAGCCTTGACAATACTTGTGATTAACACTGGCAAAATAAAATGAAACCTTTTCTTAACTCTCCTGCCTATGATGTTGGTCTGAGGCTCTAGGATTTTAAATCCTAGTTAGTTCAGCAAATAGTTGGTTGTAACTTGTAAGATTAGAGGTGCTACTCTCTCTGAGAGATGTGCCCTGATCTGATAGGTACAAATGAAAGATGGTTTAAGTTGCATAAATTAACACTAGACTCTGTGATGCTGGTTTGAGAGTTTGGTGCTTTTGGATGAGTTTGATTTCTTATCTTTATACTGAAATCTCTGGGATAGATTCACCTCACTTGGGTAACTATTGAGAGATTATTTCATATAGCAACACATGATTTTGTTTAGATACTATGACTGAATCATGTGATGGTTTTATGAGGCTCACCACAAAATCTGATGATGGTGTAGTGAGTTGATGATGATGATCTTGATCTGGTTTTGCTGGACTCATGTGCTTGCTCTTGAGCTAGCCTGCTTCTCCTAGCTCCTGGGCTTGATCTTGCTATCCACCTGCTTCATCCCCCTCCTTATGTCACCATCCTGGTGATGTTTGGTTGATCTGGGGTGGTGTGGTTTGGCTGCTGTTCTTGGTTTAGCTGCTGTCTACACTGGCTGTGCTTGTGTGTTGTGTAGTGGAGAGATGCACTGGTGTGCTCCTCCACGACTGTGCTGTGGTTTTGTGAGATCGGGCTATGCTTGTGAGGTCGACATCACACCATGTGCATGATGGTGTGTGTCCAGCTAGTGTGCCTTCTATACACTTGTGGATATGTTCAGAATTTTTGAACTTACTATTACCAGATTACTTTCACGTGGGTGGTGAATTGGTCCCTCTTGGCTGTCATTTGACTTCTGGATTTGAATTTATGAAAGATGGAATCTTTCATATTGGTGAAACTTGACCCTTTTATAACATTTCTCAATGATGAATTTGTCAAGTGCATTTCACTGACATATCTGAGAGAAATAATACTAACACTAATCTTATTTTGTTTCTATTTAGTCTTTGTTTTGCAGGTACAAAGATAAATATGAAGATTTAGTGTAGATTTAGATATAGGATAGTTAGTAGATATTCAAATGTAATTCTCTTATTCTTTTGTAATTTTTCTTTATTATTCTTGTAATCTTTATTTTATTTAATTGTAATAAAGATTATATTATTATCAATGAAGAATATTCTTATTCTTTATTATTTTGTAAATTCTAAAGTTTGGAAATGGCTTCAGTATGTTACATTCTTTGTAACTTGTTTATGTATTAATAATATGAAATAAGTTTCATATTCATTATTGTTTTTGGATAAAATTTAAGTTATAATACTTATCTCTTAATTAATTTAAGATTCAAAACTTATATCTAAATAAATTAAATTATAATTCAAACACTCAAGTTTAAAATTCAAATTCATTTTAAACACATAACTCCTTAAGATCATCTCAAAGTTTATAACAACCACCCTTTAAGACTAAACCTAATCTCAAAGTATGAAAGAAACATTGATCACTTAGGATTTTTATTTGGCGAAAATTTTACCCACATTTTCACAGATGAATGCATGCAACAATTCATATTCCTAAATCTACCCTTTGTTAGGTCCTAAATACTGGGATGTTACAGACTTCCCTCCTTAAATTAAACTTCGTCCCGAAGTTTGTGGAGATGTACCTGAATAGTTCTGGATAAGATTTTCTTAAATCCTCTTCCTTCTCCCATGTGGCTTCCCTCTCAGGGTGATGTTCCCACTGTACCTTGCAATATTTGATTGCTCTATTCCTTAATCTTTTCTAGTTTTCTTCCAGAATCTTACGGGGCTTTTCAATATAAGTCAGGTCTGCTTGTAGTTCTATCTCTTGATGTGTTATTGCATCATATGGAACTTTCAAACATTTGCGAAGTTGTGACACATGGAAAACATTATGCACTTGAGCCAATCTTGATGGTAACTCTAAAGCATAAGCTATAGTTCTGTTTTGACTCAGTATCTTGAATGGTACGATATATCTTGGACTCAATTTCCCTTTAACTCCGAATATTTTTACTCCTTTCATTGGACTTACTTTCAAATAGACCATATCTCCCACTTCTGGATGCCATGATCTTCGACTTTGATCCGCAGAACTTTTCTGCCTGCTCTGGGCTATTTTCAGTCTATCCCTGATCTTATAAATAATGTCTTGTCTCTCTTTGATATAATCTGGCGCAAATTATTTGCTGCTTCCAGGTTCATACCAACATATTGGTGATCTACACCTCCTTCCATACAGAATCTCATATGGAGCTGCCTTCAGACTACTCTGATAGCTATTATTATAAGAAAATTCTGCCAATGATAGGTGATCTTCCCATGTTCCTCCAAAATCTAGTGCACAAGCTCTCAACATGTCTTCTAGTATTTGATTTGTTCTTTCAGTTTGACCTCCTATCTCAGGATGATATGTCGTGCTGAAATCTAACTTTGAACCAAGTGCTTCATGCAATTGCTTCCAAAATGCTGAAGTAAACATTGATCCCCTATCAGTTACAATCTTTTTGGTTACTCCATGCTTACTTACTATCTCTTTTACATATACTTCAACTAACTTCTCGGCATTATCCTTTTGATTCACCAGAACAAAATGCTCTTAGTGAGTCTGTCCACAATTACCCATATCATATCCTTCCTTTTTGGTGTCATCGGTAATCCTGTAATGAAGTCCATACCTATTTCCTCCCATTTCCATTCAGGAATTTCTAAGGGCTGTAATGGTCCTACTGGACTTTGATGTTCAGCTTTCACCCTTTGACAAGTATGGCATTCTGATACATATTTAGCAATATCTCTTTTCATGTTATTCCACCAGAATAGTTCTTTCAAATCCATATACATCTTAGTACTCCCTGGATGTATAGAATATGGGGTATCATGTGCTTCTTTGAGTATGACATTTCTGATCTCAGACACATCTGGAACACATATACGATCTTGGAACCATAAAGACCCATAATTCCGAAGGCGAAAAACTGATTTTTGCCCTTGAGATATCCTCCGAATTTCCTCAGCAATAAAAGGGTCTTGTTCTTGATGTCTAAAAATTTCTTGCTTAAGATCACTGTCATGCTCTGCAACTACCTGCGTAGTAGCTAATCCTCCAAGAACCTCTGTTCTCATAAAATGAACTTCTAATCTTTCCAAGTCCATTTGTAACTCTTTTAGTAGCTCCCTATTGCAAGGATGAATATCTGCACTCTTTCTGCTTAAAGCATCTGCTACAACATTTGCTTTCCCTGGGGTGTAATTGATTGTTAAATCATAATCCTTGATTAATTCCAACCAACGCTTCTGTCTCATATTCAATTCCTTTTGAGTGAAGAAATATTTGAGACTTTTATGGTCAGTGTATAACATCTGGCTCCATAAAGAAAATGCCTCCATCCTTTCAGTGCAAAAACTACTACTCCTAACTCTAAATCATGAGTTGGATAGTTGACTTCATGTGGTTTGAATTGCCTTGAACCCTAAGCAATCACTTTCCGGTCTTGCATTAATACGCAACCCAAACCTTCTTTAGATGCATCACAATATACGGTGAAATCCTTCCCTGTTTCAGGAGCTGCTAAGATTGGAGCTGTGGTTAATCTAGTCTTCAACTCTTGGAAACTTGCTTCACATTTCTGATCCCACTTGAATGGTGTATTCTTCCTTAATAATTTGGTCATTGGTCTAGCTATTTTGGAGAAACCTTCAATGAATCTCCAATAATAACCAGCCATTCCTAAGAAACCTCGAATTTGCTTCACATTAGTCGGTGCAGTCCACTCTAGTACCGACTGAACTTTAGATGGATTCACAGCAATCCCATCCTTACTGTTCACATGACCGAGGAATTCTACCTCATCTAGCCAGAACTCACACTTACTGAACTTAGCATAAAGCTTATGTTCTCTTAAAGTCTGCAATGCTATCCTCAAATGGTCAGCATGCTCTTCCTTATCCTTGGAATATATCAGAATATCATCAATAAAGACGATGAAAAACTTGTCCAAATATGGCATGAAGATCTTGTTCATCAGATTCATGAATATTGCCGGTGCACTGGTCAAACCAAATCGTACTACCATATACTCATGGTGTCCATATCTTGAGACAAATGCTGTTTTTGGAACATCTTCCGGCTTGATTTTTATTTGATGGTATCCAGATCTTAAACCGATCTTTGAAAATACTCCAGCTCCTTTCACTTGATCAAACAAATCTTGAATTCTTGGTAAAGGATACTTATTCTTGATAGTCACGTTGTTCAGATTTCTAGAATCACCACACATCCGTCTTACACCATCTCTTTTATCCACAAAGATTACTAGTGTTCCCCATGGAGATACACTTTCCTGTATAAATCCTTTTCCCGCTAACTCATCAATTTTCTCTTTGAGTTCTTTCAACTCTTTGGGTCCCATTTTATATGGTGCTTGAGCTATTGGTGTTGTACCAGGTATTAGGTCAATGGTGAAATCTTTCTCCCGGTCTGGTGGCATTACCGGTAACTCTGTTGGAAAAACATCTTGGAATTCATTAACTATAGGAATCTCTTCTAATTTAACTTCTTTCATTGAATTCAACTACAGATCCACCATGAAATGACCGTGTTTATCTTCTTGGTAAACTATCCTTGCTTCACTTGGAGTTTTGATTGAGACAGTTTTCTCCTCACAATTTATCTAAGCTCCGTATTCCATCATCCAATCAATCCCCAGCACTACTGCAATTCCCTTCAAAGGAATCACATAATGGTCTACGAAATATGTACAACCACAGATCGAGATAACCTGATCTTGTTTTATGTGGCGTACAATCACATTCCCTCCTGTCGTAACTACGGTCATAGGACTTTCTAACGTTGCCCTTCTAATCCCGAACTTATCACAAAATTCTTCAGAAATGAATGAAGTAGTTGCACCAGTATCAAATAGAACTTTGCCGGGATTGGTAAGGATATTGAGCGTACCTATCACTGCATGCTCCGAATTATCCACCTCCTCGAGGGTTGCACAGTTCAGTTTTCCGGTAGGTCGGTTTCTCTTGCCATTGTTGTTCTTGCCATTATTTCCTCCTTTATTGGGTTGTCCATTTCCTCCACTGGCTTGTCCTCCTCCCTTGGTAGGCCATCCTCCCGGTGGTTTGCTCGGACAATCTGGCTTGATATGCCCCTTCTGACCACAACCGTAACAGATCACTACAGCCTTTTTGCACTCCCTCTGGAAATGCCCTGGAATTCCACAATTGTTACAGATAACATTCCTTCTCGGATTAGATTGATTTCCACCACTGTCCTTGTTATTGTTATTGTTATTGTTATTGTTGTTGTTGTCATAATTCTTATTCCGAGGTTTGAACTCCAGGTTGGATTTAGGTTTACTTGCCTGAATTCTCTTGGTTTCCTTCTTGGCTCTCTTCCTCCGATCCTCTTAGACATTCTTTTAGTCATCTTCAAAATTAATGGCTGCATCCAACAACTGCTGATAAGTTTGCTTATTGGCTAACCTTAGTTGCATCTTCACAAATGGATTTAATCCACGCAAGAAACGCTTCTTCTGCTTCTCTTCAGTATTAACTGAAGGGTTTCGCAGCATAGTAAATCAAAATTTTCTACGGATGCGAACAAGAAAGCCAAGATCTAATCTAGGAGATGCAATCAACGAGAGAGATAGATGAGATCTTCATACCCTTGAAGAAATCGCACAACGGAAACGTTCAACATAACGTGGTTGATGTAGTCCTACTAGCCGTCTCCTCCTCGCGATCCGATACGATCCTATGCCGCAAGTGGCGGCGCCTCCGAGAGATGCACACATACGGTGCCGCGACGTCTCCTCCTTCCTTGGTCCAGCAAGTATGGTGGAGAGATAGATTGGATCTGCAGCACGACGACGTGGTGCTTATGGTGGAGAATTTCTGCGGCAGGGCTTCGCCTACGCGCAGTCGGGGGAGAGAGAGAGAGAGAGGAAGGGCACCAGTTGGCGGCTAGGGTTGGAGGAGTGGGGGGAGGCTGCGCCCCTTCCCTCTTTATATGGGGGGCTGGCCGGCCCCCTTGGCCCCTCCTCCAAGACCTAGGGCGGCTGCCCCAAGGGTGGAGTGGGGGAGGGGGCAAGTTTCCCCCTTCCTTCTAGAAGGGTTCCCTAGGGTTTCCCCTAGGGCTGGCCGGCTGGGCCTTTGGGGCCTTGTGCCCCTGGCCCAAAGTGGCCAGGGCACTTCCCCTTAGGCCCACGCAGGCCTCCGACAAGTCGGCCCACGTTGGTCCCACTCCGGAACCTTCTAGAACCTTCCGGTACAATACCGATAAACCCCGAAACGATTCTGAAATCCAAAAACTGCTTTCCTTTATATGAATATTATTCTTCGGACCATTCCGGAACCTCTCGTGATGTCCTGGATCTCATCTGAGACTCTGAACAAAAACTCATAAACCAATTATCCATTCTACCCTAGCATCAATGCACGTTAAGTGTGTGACCCTACGGGTTCGAGAATATGCAGACATGATCTTCTATCAATAATCAACAGCGGGATCTGGAAACCCATATTGACTCCCACATATTCATCGATGATCATATCGGATGAACCACGATGATAGGATTCAATTAATCCCATATATATATTTCCTTCGTCACGCGATATTTTACTTGCCCGAGATTCGATCGTTGGTATCGGCATACCAAGTTAAATCTCGTTCACAGCAAGTACTTTACTTGTTCCGTAACCCGATATCACTTTGTGATTAACTCCTTAACCATGTGCTTGCAAGCAGTGTTGATATCTATTACCGAGTGGGCCCGAAGTATATCTCTCCGAATCGGGAGGGACAAATTCCATCTCAATACATACAACCCAACAAGTACTTTCCGATCACCTGAGAGACACCTTTATGATCACCCTCACATAGGATGACGTTTGATGACCTCAAAGCTTTCTTCCGATACCAGGGAGTTGTATTATCTCATGGTCTAAGGAATACAATATTTGACATAAGAAAATCTTCGCAAAGATGAACACGATGACACGATCTAATTGCTCCGCTTAGTTTGGGTCTGTCCATCATATCATTCTCCCACTGATATGATCTCATTATTAATCGACAACTCATGCCTATGGTTAGGAAACCTTAACCATCATTAATCAATGAGCTAGTCCATAGAGGCATACTAGGGACACGGTGTTGTTCACAAACCACACAAGTATTAAAGTTTCCGCTTAATACAATTATAGCATGGAATATAAACTTTATCATGAACAAGAATTATAATAATAACATCTTTATTATTGCCTATAGGGCATAATTCCAACAGTCTCCCACTTGCACTAGAGTCAATAATCTAGTTTACATTTGGCAACAATATCACACCCATGGCACTAAGGTGCTGATCATGTTTTGCACGTGGAAGAGGTTTAGTCAATGGATCTGCGACATTTAGATCTGTATGTACTTTGCTAATCTTCATATCTCCATCTGCTATATAATCTCGGATTATATGAAACTTGTAGTTGATATGCTTGGTCTTTGGATGATACCTTGGTTCCTTAGCGAGTGCTATGGCGCTAGTGTTGTCACACAATATCTCCAGTGGGTACAATGCACTTGGAACCAGGCCAAGATCAGTGATGAAGTTCCTGATCCAAACTCCTTCACTTGACGCTTCTGCAGCAGCCATGTATTCCGCTTCTACTGTAGATCCCGCGATCACGCTTTGCTTGTAGCTTCTCCAGCTCACAGCTCCCCCATTCAAAATATAAACGTATCACATCGAGATTTAGAATCATCCTTGTCGATTGTCGAAACTAGCATCGACGTAACCCTTCTACGAGTTGTTCATCACCTCCATAGACTAAGAACATTTCTTTAGTCCTATTTAGGTACTTTAGGATGTTCTTTACGGCTGTCCAAATGTTCCACTCGTATCACTTTGGTATCTCGCCACAAACTAAGAGCATTGGACACATCCGGTCTAGTACATAGCATGGCATACATGATAGAACCTATGGCCGAGGCATATGGCACTTTTCTCATAGTATCTCTATCGGTTACCGTAGCTGGACACTGAGCCTTGCTCAATATCTTACCTGACAACATGGGAAATGAACCTTTCTTTGCTTTATCCATTCTGAACCTTTTCAGAACTTTGTCTAGATATGTACTTTGGCTTAAAGCTATTAGGCGTCTTTGTCTATCTCTATAGATTTTGATGCCTAATATATAAGCAGCTTCTCCTAGGTCTTTCATTGAAAAATTTATTCAAATAACTCTTCACATCGTTAAGCATACCAATTTCATTTCCAATAATCAATATGTCATCCACATATAGTACTAAAAATTTCACCGAGCTCCCACTCACTTTCTTGTAGATACAAGCTTTGTAGCAATTTAGAACAAATCCAAAACTCTTGATCACCTTATCAAAACGAAGGTTCCAACTCCGAGATGCCTTCTTTAGTCCATAAATGGAACACTGAAGTTTGCACACCTTATTAGCATCCTTAGGATCGACAAAACCTTCGGGATGCATCATATACAACTCTTCATCAATGTTGCCATTGAGGAACGCAGTCTTGACATCCATCTGCCATATTTCATAATCATGAAATGCAGCAATTGCAAATAAAATCCGAATGGACTTAAACATCGCTATGGGAGAGAAAGTCTCATCGTAGTCAACACCTTGAACTTGCCGAAACCCTTTTGCGACAAGCCGAGCTTTATAGACAGTAACATTTGAAGGGAATATGCCCTGAGAGGCAATAATAAATTGTTTATTATGTGTATTCCAAGTATATGATAGATGTTTATTTTGCATGCTATAATTGTATTAATACGGAAACGTTAATACATGTGTGTTTAATAAACAAACAGAAAGTTCCTAGTTAAGCCTCTCTCATAAACTAGCTCGTTGATTAACAAGATGATCAAGGTTTCCTGATCATGGACATTGGATGTTGTTAATAACGGGATCACAACATTAGTGTAATGATGTGATGAACATTCATCCGAAGTATAGCATTACGATCAAAGTCATTGAGTTTATATTGCTATAACAACTTACGAAGTGATCCTAATCCTTAGACCATGAGATCATGTCAATCACTAACACCGAAGAGTTTCTTGATAACATCAAACGTCACACCGTAATGTGGTGATTATAAAGATGGGTTCAACTAATAAAGTGTTATGTTGAGGCTCATGGATCAAGAGGAATTTGTTCATCCCGATGACGGATAGATATACTCTGGGCCCTCTCGGTGATATCACATTGATTAGCTTGCAAGCAAGTGATTTGATCACTAGAATGTTATATCACGAGCGAGAAAAGAGTGCATGTCGAACGAGATCAAACTAGGTATGGAGATACCGATGATCGAATCTCGGACATGTAATATATCGTGAGACAAAGGGATTAAGATACTAGCGTAAAGGTTCCGACGATCACAAGAAAGTCATCGTTGAATGTGTGGGAGTCGATATGGGTCTCGATCCCGCTCGATTATTGATCCGAGAGGGTCTCGATCATGTCCGCATTATTCACGAACCGTAGGGTGACACACTTAAGAGACACCGACATCCAATTGGAGCAAAAGTTTCATGCCGAAAGAATAAACAAGCGCAGGAATTTATTTCACTAGATACAAAAAAGGTTTTCGGGTGAAATTGCATAAAGTGGTTATGCATGTGAAATAGAATTCTAGCAAGGGTTATTTGTGAATGTTTGTCATTAAAGTAATTGACAAAATTCTGAATAAAATAAAAGAGTTTTATTTAATGAGAGTTTGCATTAAATTTGGTGGAAATTTAATGGGTTTTTTGAGGGATTTTGAGTGGACTTTTGAAGGGTCATTTTGTGAGTGGAGTGTCCACCCACATGATGAGGGAGGGCAAGGGCAGCCCCATGCGCCGCCACCCCTTGGGGTTCCCCCTCTCCTCCTATAAAAGGAGCCCTCCTCTCACTTCTCACTCACACCTCCTCGTGAAGGATCTCTCTCCCCTCTAGAATTTATCCCCATGGTCTCGGACTAGCGAGATACATGTTCCGTGGCTTTCGGCAAGAAAGAGTTGTGCTTCGCTGCATCGCTGGAGCGAGGAGGCGGAGGTTGCTCGGTGCCTCGAGCGTGTGTGCACGGATGCGCTTGATTTGGCGCTAGGACTTCCTCTCGATCTTGAGATCGGCAAGAGATCGTCTACATCAACCACGAGTTTGGACTCGTTAAGCTTTGTCGGTCTTCAAGGGTATGTTCTCTACGGATATACATCCGCCCGTTGTTTGTATCTAGTATAAATAGATCTTGGTATATAGTTCACATCGTAGGAAAATTTTTGTTTTCTATGCTGCGAACCCTTCAGTGGTATCAGAGCCAAGTTTATGCGTAGATACTTTACACGGGTAGTACACATATGAGTATGTGGGCGATGATCATGTTGTTGCTCCTTTCTTGTGATTTTGGATATTGGTGGCATAGTGGGATGAAGCGGCCCGGACAAACTTTACATGTCCTCGCACATGAGACCTGTTCCACGCTTGACATGCAACTAGTTTGCATAAGTGGCTAGCGGGTGTCTGTCTCTCCTACTATAGTCAATATCTATTTTGCAAGCGAGTTGTCAACAATTTGATTATCCTCGTGGTTCATGTTCGTAGGTAAGAACGGTTCTATCTCGAAAGCCCTCACCACGTAAAACTTGCAATGGATAAATTAGAAGCGTCTAGTTTAGATTGTTCTTTGGGCTAGTGTTATGATATGGTAGTGTTGTAAGTAGAAGTATGAGATGATACTCTTACAACACACATAGCGTGTAAAACCCATAGATTGTGGATTTACATATAGGTATGATAGTGATCATACCACGATGCACATGATAGAGATCATCTGCGGGAACCATATAATTTCACTATTAAACATATGATGTTTGATTGCATCTTATATTGCTTGTTTAGCGCTTTGTTAAGCATAATAAGATGATCCCTCATTTTAAATATCAAGATAAGAATGTGTTCTCCCTTTAGTATGCACCGATTATGTTTTCGCTCCAAGACATCACGTGATGATCGGGTGTACTTGGATCCTCGACCATACTGGTGTAAGACAGTTACACACGCAAAAATACTAAGGTTCTAACTTGGCGAGCCTAGCATGTACGACATGGCCTCGGAACACGTAATCGAAAGGTTAAGCATGAGTCATATAGTTGATATGATGCCCATTTGATGCTCGCCTTTGAAGCTATACCGACTCACGTGATGATCGGACTTGGTGTAGTGGATTTGGTTCATGTAATCACCAAAAGGACACGAGGGATGTCGCTTTTGAGTGGGAGTTCATTCGTAATATAGATTAGTTGAACTCAATCTATCATACACTTAGTCTAAACTTTACAAATTCTGTTGTAGATGGCACCACCTGCTTTTAATTTCAATGCGTTCATGGAGAAAGAGAAACTAGCAACGAACGGTAGCAACTTTACTGAATGGGCCATGAATTTGAGGATTCTCCTCTCTGCACAAAAGCAATATGTGCTAGAAGCGCGTTAGGCCCCACCTTGACGATGCCTGACGAGGAAGAATGTCTATCGACTCGTCAGGAGGACCACAACTTAGTTCATTGCGGCATATTGTATGGGCTAGAGCCGGAACTTCGAAAGCGTTTCGAAAAC
The DNA here is from genome assembly GCA_030063025.1 of Avena longiglumis. Taxonomy (NCBI): domain Eukaryota; kingdom Viridiplantae; phylum Streptophyta; class Magnoliopsida; order Poales; family Poaceae; genus Avena; species Avena longiglumis. The sequence goes on from CP125974.1 coordinate 142,748,063, forward strand.
GGCAATGCTTTTGATACAATGGGTGAGTTGAAAATGATTTTCGACACACATGCTGCTGTAGAGAGCTACAATGCTTCAGAAAAGTTCTTTAGCTGCATGATGGAAGAGAAAAGATAAGTTCGTGAGAATGTACTAAAGATGCCGTTACGCCGATAAGCTTGTGTCCTTGGGAATAACGATTCCCATTGACTTAGGCATCCATCGTGTTCTGCGGCTCGCCACCTAGCTATAAGAGCTTCGTGATGAACTATAATATGCAAGGCATGAAGAAGTCTCTCCCGAGCTTCGTCAATGCTTAAAAGCAGAAGTGGAGATCAAAAGGAACATCAAGTGTTGATGATCAATAGGAACACTGGTTTCAAGAAAGACAAGAAGGAAAACGGAAGGAAGTAAGGCAAGCAAACTGTTGCAGCGCTGAAAGAAACCCCGAGTTGGACCTAAGTCCGATACCGAAAAGTGCTACTATTGTAAGGGATCGCCATCGAAGCGCAAGCGCCCCAAGTATCTGGCGGACAAGAAGGCGGCAAGGCAAACAAAGGTATATATGATATACATGTTATTGATGTGTACTTGACTAGTGCTCGCAGAGCACCGGGTATTTGATACCGGTTGCTAATATTTGTAACTTTCGAATCGAGGCTGAACAGCGACCGCTAGCAAGGGGTGAGGTCAAGATGCGTGTCGAATGGATCAAACGTTGATGTGATCGCCGTCAGAACGCTACCTCTCCACTTACCGTCGGGATTAGTTATAAACTTAAATAACTGTTATTTGGTGCACCGAGCATGAACATTGTATCTGGATCATGTTTGATGCAAAGTGGTTTTCATTCAAATGAGAACAATGGTTGTTCCATTTATATGAATGAAATCTTTTATGGTCATGCACCAATGTTGAATGGTTTATTTCGTTGGATCTCGATGATAATGTTACACATATTCATAATATTGATGCTAAAAGGATTAAACTTAGTGATGATATATCCGCATATATGTGTAGCGCTTGCCTAGGTCATATTGGCATTAAACGCATGAAGAAGCTCCATTCGGATGGACTTTTAGAATCACTTGATTATGAATCATTTGATACATGTGAGCCATGCCTTATGGGCAAGATGACTAGAACGCCGTTTTCGGTTCAATGGAACGGCATGATTTATTGGAAATCATACATTCGGATGTATGTGGTCCAATGAGTGTGTCGCACGAGGTGGATATCGTTATTTTGTTACTTTCACGGATGATTTGAGTAGATACGGTTATATCTACTTGATGAAACACAAGTCGAAACCTTTGAAAAGTTCAAGGAATTTCGAATGAAGTGGAAAATCATCGTAATAGAAAGATCAAATTTCTACGGTCGACCGGAGGTGAGTATCTAAGTTCTGAGTTTAGCACTCACATGAAAGAGTGTGGAATTGTTTCACAACTCACACTGCCGAACACCACAATGAAATGGTGTGTCGAACGTCAGAATCGTACTTTATTAGATATGGTTCGATCTATGATGTCTCGACGGACTTACGTTGTCATTTTGGGGTTATGCACTAGAAAGCTGCATTCACTTTAAATCGGGCACCATCTAAATCCGTTGAAACGACACCGTATGAATTGTGGTTTGAAACAAACCTAAGCTGTCATTTCTTAAAGTTTGGGGTTGCGATGTTTATGTGAAGAAACTTCAACCGGATAAACTTGAACCCAAAGCGGAAAATGCGTCTTCATAGGATACCCTAAAGAAACTATTGGGTATTCCTTCTATCACAGATCCGAGGGCAAGGTTTTTGTTGCCAAGAATGGATCCTTTCTAGAGAAAGAGTTTCGCGAAAGGTGTGAGTAGTCGGAAAGTAGAACTCAAGAGGTTATGGAACCTTCTCTTCAAAGTATGGCGAGTAGCGCAATGTAGGAAGTCGTCCGGAGTTGGCTCCACCTGTTGAAGAAGGAACTAATGATAATGATCATGAAACTCGAAGAGAGTACTACCGAACCTCGCAGGTCAAACAGACGCGTGCAGCTCCGGTAGACGGAAATCTGTCATAAATTTCATGGTTGATGAAAATAATGACCTGCGACGTATGAAGAAGCGATGATGAGCCCGGATTCCAACAAATGGTTAGAAGCCATGAAATCCGAGATGGAATCCATGTATGAAAATCAAGTTTGGAACTTGGTGGAATTACCTCACGGACCGAAAGGCCGTGGAGAACAAATGGATTTTCAAAAGGAAAACTGATTGATGGTAATGTGACCATCTATAAAGCTCGACTTGTCGCAAAGGGGTTTCGACAAATTCAAGGAGTTGACTACGATGAGACTTTCTCTCCGTAGCGATGCTAAAGTCAGTTAGGATTATGTTAGCAATTGCTGCATATTTCGATTATGAAATATGGCGGATGGATGTCAAAACCGCTTTCTCAATGGTAATATTGAAGAAGAGTTGTATATGATACAACCAAAGGGTTTTGTCGATCCTAAGGATGCTAACAAGGTGCAAGCTTCAGCGATCCATCTATGGATTGAAGCAAGCATCACGAAGTTGGAATCTCCGCTTTGATGAGGTGATCAAAGAGTTTGGATTTGTCCAAACTTATGGAGAAGCTTGTATTTACAAGAAAGTGAGTGGGAGCAATGTGGCATTTACGATACTATATGTGGATGACATATTATTGATCGAATGATATAGAACTTTAAACAAAGGTTAAAAGTTATCTAAACAACAAATTTTCAATGAAGGACCTAGGTGAAGCATCTTACATATTAGGCATAAAGATCTATAGAGATAGATCTAGGCCTAATAGGGCTATCGCAAAGTACATACCTTGATAAGATTTTAAAGAAGTTTAAAATGGACTAAGTAAGAAGGGTTCTTACCTATGTTGCAAGGCAAGACATTGAGTAAGACTCAAAGTCCCTTCAAGGAAGAAAGAGAGATAATGGACAAAGTCCCCTATGCTGACCATAGGCTCTATAATGTACGCCATGCTATGTACAAGACCGGATGTGGCACACGCTATTAGTTTGACTAGTAGGTACCAATCGGATCCAGTTGAACATGGATAGCGGTCAAGAATATCCTTAAGTACTTGAGAAGAACTAAGGATATGTTTCTTGTATACGGAGGTGAAGAAGAGCTCGTCGCTAAGTGTTATGTCGACGCTAGCTTTGACACGATCCGGATGACTCTAAGTCTCAATCCGGATCGTATTTCTCATGAATGGCGAGCGTTAGTTGGAGGAGCTCCAAACAACCTGTGGTAGCGGGATCAACAACGGAGGCCGAATATGTTGTTGCTTGAGCGGCTCGAAGCGATTTGGATGAAGGAGTTCATATCCGAACTAGGAGTTGTGGCAAGCGTTGGACCCAATGGTGATCTATTGTGACAACAATGGTGCCATTGCCAATGCCAAAGAGCCAAGGTCTCACAAGCATTCCAAGCATATTAAGCGCCGGTTTCACTCCATCCGTGAGCATGTCAAGGATGGAGATATAAAGATTTGTAAAGTACATACGGATCTCAATGTGGCAGATCCGTTGACTAAAACTCTCCCTAGAGCAAAACATGATCAACACGAACTCAATGGGTGTTAGATATATCACTATGTAACTAGATTATTGTCTCTAGTGCAAGTGGGAGATCAAGGAATATGCCCCGAGAGGCAATAATAAATTGTTTATTATGTATTCCAAGTATATGATAGATGTTTATTTTGCATGCTATAATTGTATTAATACGGAAACGTTAATACATGTGTGTTTAATAAACAAGAAAGTTCCTAGTTAAGCCTCTCTCATAAACTAGCTCGTTGATTAACAAGATGATCAAGGTTTCCGATCATGGACATTGGATGTTGTTAATAACGGATCACAACATTAGTGTAATGATGTGATGAACATTCATCCAAGTATAGCATTACGATCAAAGTCATTGAGTTTATATTGCTATAACAACTTACGAAGTGATCCTAATCCTTAGACCATGAGATCATGTCAATCACTAACACGGAAGAGTTTCTTGATAACATCAAACGTCACACCGTAACAGGTGATTATAAAGATGGGTTCGAACTAATAAAGTGTTATGTTGAGGCTCATGGATCAAGAGTGGAATTTGTTCATCCCGATGACGGATAGATATACTCTGGGCCCTCTCGGTGATATCACATTGATTAGCTTGCAAGCAAGTGATTTGATCACTAGAATGTTATATCACGAACGAGAAAGAGTGCATGTCGGAACGAGATCAAACTAGGTATGGAGATACCGATGATCGAATCTCGGACATGTAATATATCGTGAGACAAAGGGATTAAGATACTAGCGTAAAAGGTTCCGACGATCACAAGAAAGTCATCGTTGAATGTGTGGGAGTCGATGGGTCTCGGATCCCGCTCGATTATTGATCCGAGAGGGGTCTCGATCATGTCCGCATTATTCACGAACCGTAGGGTGACACACTTAAGAGACACCGACATCCAATTGGAGCAAAAGTTTCATGCCGAAAGAATAAATAAGCGCAGGAATTTATTTCACTAGATACCAAACAGGTTTTGGGTGAAATTGCATAAAGTGGTTATGCATGTGAAATAGAATTCTAGCAAGGGTTATTTGTGAATGTTTGTCATTAAAGTAATTGACAAAATTCTGAATAAAATAAAAGAGTTTTATTTAATGAGAGTTTGCATTAAATTTGGTGGAAATTTAATGGGTTTTTGAGGGATTTTGAGTGGACTTTTGAAGGGTCATTTTGTGAGTGGAGTGTCCACCCACATGATGAGGGAGGGCAAGGGGCAGCCCCATGCGCCTGCCACCCCTTGGGGTTCCCCTCTCCTCCTATAAAAGGAGCCCTCCTCTCACTTCTCACTCACACCTCCTCGTGAAGGATCTCTCTCCTCTAGAATTTATCCCCATGGTCTCGGACTAGCGAGATACATGTTCCCGGTGGCTTTTCGGCAAGAAAGAGTTGTGCTTCCGCTGCATCGCTGGAGAGGAGGCGGAGGTTGCTCGGTGCCTCGAACGTGTGTGCGAGCACGGATGCGTTGGCTGATTTGCGCTTAGGACTTCCTCTCGATCTTGAGATCGGCAAGAGATCGTCTACATCAACCACGAGTTTGGACTCGTTAAGCTTTGTCGGTCTTCAAGGGTATGTTCTCTACGGATATACATCCGCCCGTTGTTTGTATCTAGTATAAATAGATCTTGGTATATAGTTCACATCGTAGGAAAATTTTTGTTTTCTATGCTGCGAACCCTTCAACATTACCATCCGCGTCTGTTTTCTTCTTGAAGATCCATTTGCACTCAACGGCCTTACGGTCGCTAGGAGGGTCCACCAAAGTCCATACTTGGTTTTCTCTCATGGATCCAAATTCGGATTTCATGGCCTCTAGCCATTTCTCAGAGTCTGGGCTCATCATTGCTTCCTCATAATTCGCAGGTTCACTGTTGTCTAACAACAAGACGGTTGAGACAGGGTTGCCGTACCATTCAGGAGTGGCACGTGACCTTGTCGACCTGCGAAGTTCAGTAGTAGCATCGTTCGAAGTTTCAGGATCCTCGTCATTAGCTTCCTCTCTTGTTGGTGCAGACGGCACTGGAACAATTTCAGGTGCTGCGCTACTCTCCAACTCGAGAGAAGGTTCAATAACCTCGTCTAGCTCTACCTTGCTCCCACTCACTTCTTTCGAGAGAAACTCCTTCTCAAGAAAGGATCCGTTCTTTGCAACAAACACTTTTCCTTCGGATCTGTGGTAGAAGGCATACCCAATCGTTTCCTTAGGGTATCCTATGAAGACGCATTTCTCCGCTTTGGGTTCGAGCTTATCCGGCATCAACTTCTTGACGTAAGCTTCGCATCCCCAAACTTTAAGAAACGACAACTTAGGTTTAGCACCAAACCATAGTTCATACGGTGTCGTATCAACGGATTTAGATGGTGCCCTATTTAAAGTGAATGCACCGGTTTCTAATGCATAACCCCAAAATGATAACGGCAAATCTATAAGAGACATCATTGATCGCACCATATCTAATAGAGTTCGATTCCGGTGTTCAGACACACCATTGCGTTGTGGTGTTCCGGGTGGCGTGAGTTGCGAAACGATTCCTCTTGCTTTAAGATGCGTGAGAAAATCATAACTCAAATATTCACCTCCACGATCGGATCGTAGAAATTTAATTTTCCTGTTACGATGGTTTTCCACTTCATTCTGAAATTCTTTGAACTTTTCAAACGTTTCAGATTTATGTTTCATTAAATAGATATACCCATATCTACTTAAGTCATAAGTAAAAGTGAGAAAATAGCGATTTCCACCGCGCGTCGAAACACTCATTGGTCTGCATACATCGGTATGTATGATTTCCAATAAGTCCGTTACTCGCTCCATTATTCTGGAGAACGGGGTTTTGATCATCTTGCTCATGAGGCACGGCTCACACGTGTCAAATGATTCAAAATCAAGAGACTCCAAAAGTCCATCAGAATGGAGTTTCTTCATGCATTTTACACCAATATGACCTAGACGGTAGTGCCACAAATAAGTTGGATTATCAATATCTACTTTGCATCTCTTAGCCTCAATGTTATGGATGTGCGTTTTATTGCTTTTGAGATTTAGAAGAAATAAACCATTCACAACAGGTGCATGACCATAAAAGATGTTATTCATATAAATAGAACAACTATTATTCTCCGATTTAAATGAATAACCGTCTTGCGATAAACACGATCCAAATATGATGTTCATGCTCAACGCAGGCACATAATAACACTTATTAAGGTTTAAAACTAATCCCGAAGGTAACACTAAGGAGAGCGTGCTGACGGCCATCACATCAACTTTTGATCCATTGCCAACGCGCATCGTCACCTCATCCCTTGCTAGCCGCCGTCTATTCCGTAGCTCCTGTTTCGAGTTACAAATGTTAGCAACTGAACCAGTATCATATACCCAGGCACTACAATGAGCGCTAGTAAGGTAAACATCAATAACATGTATATCAAATATACCTTTAATGGTGCTAGCCTTCTTGTCCGCTAAGTACTTCGGACAGTTGCGCTTCCAGTGACCCTTGTCCTTGCAATAGAAGTACTCAGTGTCCGGCTTAGGTCCAGAATTGAGCTTCTTCTCAGCAGGGGCAACACGCTTGCCGATTCCTTTCTTGAAGGATTTCTTTGCACCCTTAGCTTTCTTAAAGCTAGTGGTCTTGTTGACCATCAACACATGATTATATTTCTTGATATCCACCTCCACAGCTTTCAGCTTAGCGAAGAGCTCAGTGATCGTATTAGTGGAACCAATTTGATTGTGAGTAACTACAAAACCTTTGTAGCTAGGAGGGAGTGATTGCATAACTCTGTCAATCTTGAGCTCTTCTAGAATCTTGCAGTCCAGTTGCTCAAGATGTTGAGTGTAGCCCGACATCTTAATGGCGTGCTTACTAACGGAACTCCCTTCATCCATCTTGCAGTTAAAGAACTTCTCAGAGATCTCGTATCTCTCAGAATGGGCCTGAGTCTGAAACATGGTTTTCAGTTCCTCAAGTATCTCATAGGGCCCGGCAAACTCCTCAAAATGATTTTGAAGTTCCGGTTCCATACCAAACAACATGGTACTCTTAATCACTCCATAATCATCTTTGCGTGAATGATAAACAACTTTTTCATCAACCGGCGCATCAATAGCAGGGGCGTCATCTAGCGATTTCTCTAGTACATAGTCCTTTTGTCCGCCCGCGAGAATGATTCTCAGATTGCGGAACCAGTTGGTAAGTTAGACCCATTATTCTTAAGCTTTTCTTTCTCAACAAAAACGTTGAAGTTGAAGTTGGACTTAGCCATTTGATCTACAAAATTTGCAAATACAATTTAGACTATGTTCATGATAACTAGTTCAACTTAATCAAATTACTAGATGAACTCCCACTAAATTCAGCATCCCTAAAGTTGTTTAGTGAACACGATCCAAATTCACCACACTTAATCCGATCTTCACGAGAAGAGATGTGGTTTCAATGGTGGACGACAAAGTGTCGATCATATCATTCATATGACTCATGTTTAACCTTTCGGTTCGTGTGTTCCGAGGCCATGTATGTACATGCTAGGCTCGTCAAGTCAAACCCAAGTATTTCCGCGTGTGCAAAACTGGCTTGCACCAGTTGTATGTGAACGTAGAGTTTATAGCACCCGATCATCACGAGGTGCTTGAACACGACGAACTTTCGCAACGGTGCATACATGGGGAGAACACAATTTTATCTTGATCTTTAAGTGAGGAATCATCTTATAATGCTACCCTCGCGATCTAATCATAATAAGATACATAAAAGGATAAACATCACATGCATATAATTTTATGTGACATGGTATAGCCAATCTCCGCGCAATGATTTCCATCTTGTGCGCGCCAGCATGATCTCCAGCATTCCACCATGATTGCCTCCACCATGAATAGAAACTACAACTATTGCCAACTACTTAGTGATAAAGTAAAGCTATTACATGGCGTATAATGAGTTAACACACAGGTCATACACAATTATAAAGACAACCATATGGCTCCTGCCGGTTGTGAACTCATCGACATGCAAGTCGTGAAATATTACAAAACATGATCATTGCATACATCATACATATCATGTCTTGGGCCATACCATATCACAAAACACTCCCTGCAAAAACAAGTTAGACGCCTCTACTTTGTTGTTGCATGTTTTACGTGGCTTATGGGAGTAACAAGCTAAGAATGATTCTTACCTACGGAAAGCCACAACAGTGATATTATGGTTGCTAACATCCGGTGTAAATCCCATGACTACTATAGTGAGAGAAACTGACATCCACCAGCCGCATGCGTGGAACAAGCCACACGTCAAGTGCGGAGCCGGTCTCGCGAACGAGGTCGCGTAAAGTTGGCCTGGACCGCTTCTATCTCACTATGTCGCGCCATAAGAAATACACAACATGAGGCTTGCAACATAAAACATCAATGCCCGCAACAAGCATGTTGCGTTCTACTCGTGAAACACATCTACGCATAGATCTAGCTCTGATACCACTGAAGGGTTTTGCAGCATAGTAAATCAAATTTTTCTACGGATGTGAACAAGAAAGCCAAGATCAACGAGAGAGATAGATGAGATCTTCATACCCTTGAAGAAATTGCACAGTGGAAGCGTTCAATAGAACGTGGTTGATGTAGTCGTACTATCCGTCTCCTCCTCACGTTCTGATCCGATCCTACGCCGCAATTGGCGGCGCCTCTGAGAGATGCACACGTACGGTGCCGTGACGTCTCCTCCTTCCTTGGTGCAACAAGTATGGTGGAGAGATAGATTGGATCTGCAGCACGACGGCGTGGTGCTTATGGTGGAGAATTTCTGCAGCAGGGCTTCGCCTACGCGCAGTCGGGAGAGAGAGAGAGAGAGAGGAAGGGCAGCAGTTGGCGTCTAGGGTTGTAGGAGTGGGGGGAGGCTGTGCCCCTGCCCTCTTTATATGGGGGGCTGGCCGGCCCCCTTGGCCCCTCCTCCAAGCCCTAGGGCGGCGTCCCCAAGGGTGGACTGGGGGGGCAAGTTTCCCCCTTCCTTCTAGAAGGGTTCCCTAGGGTTTCCCCTAGGGCTGGCCGGCTGGGCCTTTGGGGCCTTGTGCCCCTGGCCCAAAGTGGCCAGGGCACTTCCCCTTAGGCCCACGCAGGCCTCCGACAAGTGGGCCTACGTTGGTCCCACTCCAGAACCTTCTAGAACCTTCCGGTACAATACCGATAAACCCCGAAACGATTCCGAAATCCAAAAACTGCTTTCCTTTATATGAATCTTATTCTCCGGACCATTCCAGAACCTCTAGTGATGTCCTGGATCTCATCCGAGACTCCGAACAAAAACTCATAAACCAATTATCCATTCTATCCTAGCATCGATGCACGTTAAGTGTGTGACCCTACGGGTTCGAGAATATGCAGACATGTTCTTCTATCAATAATCAACAGCAGGATCTGGAAACCCATATTGACTCCCACATATTCATCGATGATCATATCGGATGAACCACGATGCCAGGATTCAATTAATCCCATATATGTATTCCCTTCGTCACGTGATATTTTACTTGCCCGAGATTCGATCGTTGGTATCGGCATACCTAGTTCAATCTCATTCACAGCAAGTACTTTACTCGTTACGTAATCCGATATCACTTTGTGATTAACTCCTTAACCACGTCCTTGAAAGCGGTGTTGATATCGATTATCGAGTGGGCCCAAAGTATATCTCTCCAACTCGGGAGGGACAAATTCCATCTCGATACATACAACCCAACAAGTACTTTCCGATCACCTGAGAGACACCTTTATGATCAGCCTCACATAGGATGACATTTGATGACCTCAAAGCTTTCTTCCGATACCAGGGAGTTGTATTATCTCATGGTCTAAGGAATACAATACTTGACATAGGAAAAAGCTTCGCAAAGATGAACACGATGACACGATCTAATTGCTCTGCTTAATTTGGGTATGTCCATCATATCATTCTCCTAATGACATGATCTCATTATTAATCGACAACTCATGTCTATGGTTAGGAAACCTTAACCATCATTAATCAATGAGCTAGTCCATAGAGGCGTACTAGGGACACGGTGTTGTTCATAAACCACACAAGTATCAAAGTTTCCGCTTAATACAATTCTAGCATGGAATATAAACTTTATCATGAACACGAATTATAATAATAACATCTTTATTATTGCATCTAGGGCATAATTCCAACATTAACATCCTCCTCGGCATAACTAGACAGTTGGCTAAACTCCCGGATGTACTTCATGACACTAGTATATCCTTGCTGAAGCTCCTCAAATTCTCTCCGCTTCAACTCCATGACACTTTCCAGAACATAATATTCACGGAATCTCTGCTTGAACTCCTCCAAGGTAAACTCCCTTCCTAGTTGTTGCATGGCTAAGTGATTTTCCCACCATGATGCTGCAGGTCCAGTCAGCAGATGAGTTGCATACCTCAATTTTTCCTCATCATTGCAACCCACAGTTTTGAGCTTCCTTTCAGATTCGCTAGCCGCCTTACGCATCCATTGGTTTAGGAGCTGATGCAAAAGGTAACGGTCTTGCATTCTGGAAATCAGATAAACTCACTCCTCCACCTTCAGGTGCCCTCTGATTTGCTCGCCCCAACAGCTCTTCCATGAACTTGTTCTGGGTATCTTGCATCATTTGCATGCATTGCATAAAGCTCTGCTCCATTAACGGACTCATTGGTGGTGGTGGTGATAATGATTCTTGGTTTGCTGTATCTGCATCGGCCTTTTCCTTGGCCTCTCTCTCCATCCGCTGCTGCTCAGTTTCCATTTCTACACCCGTATCCATGACCCTCTAGTCCTGAAACATAAAGCGAATACTCATAATTACATCATGCACATGTGTTTTGAGCTCGACTTTACGCATAGAACTAGTCACACAATGAAGATCCAAAGAAAATCCAAATATGCATTTCACATATTTACATAATATCGTAATTGTACAAAGTCATTACAACATATACCATATTGTTATTATTACAAAACTACCTTATTACTTGGGTACAAGACACAGTACTTGATACTATTGACTACTTGTCTCCTCCTAATAGTAACCACGTTCATCGTACATGCCTAATGTCCAACCATGATGACGTGTTGTTCGTCGCGCAGTTTGTGGAACATATGGCCTTCCAGAAAGAACATACTCTGTATCTGAAGTGTCAGGACTTGAGTCATTACTCATCCTGAGCGCATTGACTCTTTCCAGCTCAGCTGAAAAGTCTTCAGAAACATATTCAACATTATCTCCAGCCGGCATCTCCTAAGCTTCATTTCTTGAGTTGTCAACAGGATACACAAATCCTGTTGCTTCCCAGGTGCTCTCGTGGACAAGATAGTTGAACACTGGATAATGTATATTCCCTGGGTTTTGAGAAGATGTTGATGATTCAAACACTCTCTCCTTAGGATCTTCTTCTTCATCCTGGTTATCTATTGACATGGTATTTCTACTACTATTATTAGGGTTCATCCTTGCACCCATCCCACTAGATTGTCCAACATTCCTGTCGAAACCATCTGTGGACATCTGGTATTCGTGAGATCCATTATATGATCCCATTCTCCAACCATCTGAATTCTCAATAGGAAGTTCTGAGTCAGAACCATCCTCTGAGCCCTGTGGTACTACATACCGCATGCCCATAGTAGGATCATGTGTAGGTTCAGGTCTTGGTGAATAAGGATATGGTATAAAAGATTCCGGATCTATAGGTATATCCTTAAAGATAGGTGTTGCACTACTACTTGCTTCTTTCTCTAACTGGAATGCTAACTGCTTCCTCCTTTCCGAATCAGTTAGATCCTCTAACATGTCATTTTTGTCTTCAACAATCACTTGATGAGTCTTATAAAAAGACGCAACGAGTGTCCGGTATCTATCCATAAACTTGGAAGCTAACTTAGGATGCTTCTTAACCAAATTAAGATGATCCGGTATAGGCTCCGAGTCTATAGAATCATGAGGTATCACAGAGAATGTGCCACCTTCTAACTCCTTGGTTTTCTGCTCCCGGATATTGGCTATCGCCTCCACAATATCAACATGATAGGTTGCTAAATGACTCCTACCTTCTCCTATGGGTAGATCGTGGTATAATCCAAGCTTCTCTAGAAGTTGGATACTCACACAATACTTGGATAACATCCGGCCATCAAGGTAAGTGATAATGTTCACTGGAATTCTAGTTGGACAACTAAAGAGCTTTTAAAGTTGCCGAAGTTGGTCTGTAAATGATCCTTGATAATCATCAAGAGTCTCCTCTTTCCTTACCAAAGTCTGTTTTGGAAACTTTGGTGCCATATCTCTGTATATCAGAAAAATAATTTTTGATTAGTATCCAATGATATATTGCATCATAATAAAGAATTATCGCACTAAAATATATAACGGAATATTCTCATTTGAATACCCATTATATTACTTTTAGAGAATTCTTTATCGTTGCTAATTCTCCTATAGGTAATACCCTTTACTAGGTTTCCAACCTAAGGTCAAAGCAATTTGCTCTGATACCAATCTGGTGACCCAAAGATACCACCGCATGTGTAGTACACTATAGTCGTTGAAATGACATCTACGTAACACCGCTCAGAATATCACATCCCTCGAGTGGTACAATGTAAACACAAGGGTCCAAATTAAAAATGTACACACATTATTATTATTACAATACCGGAAGTTCAAGACTTCCAAAAGATCCAATTACAAACCAAAATATAAAGTGTTCAGCGGAAATTTAAAAGTAACAACTCCGACTAGGAGTTGGGCTCAGCAGCTTATTGTATAGAGTTCATGTTGCTCGGCTCCATTGGTTACTATTAACTAGGGTTACTTAGTTGGAATCATTATCATTGACACCATAGCGGATTTCGTAATCCACTCCTTCAACTCCTCCGGACAGATCCGGTTCCTCATAGAACACATCTTCTTGGCATTCGGCTGCATACATTAGCACGTCTTCGGAATCCTTCTAGTATAAGCAAGGGATCAAAGGAAAGAATGAGTAACAACGTTACCCAACAAGTTCATTATATGCAAGGTGGGAAGTTTGATGCTCTAACTACCACCTCGCATTATAAATCCTTGGCACTATGAAGTTTTTGTAAATCTTTCTTCAAAGATTGATTTTATTCCGAAAAACTATGACAATCAGCCTTCACAGGTTGACCAGAACTTTCATGGAGTTCCTTTCGTGCCACGTTCGTAGCTCCTTCCCGGAACAGGGAGTAACAAGTTACAGTTCTTACACTCTGCAGAGGTGCGTTACTTTACCCATGAGAGATCAACTCCTTGTTGCACAATCGGGCATACTTTCCCGTCCACAATTCCATGATGTGGGGCCTAGTAGTTGGTCCAAGCCAATCACTGCCCCCTTCGTGACCCTGCATGCCTCCTTGGTGTACAGCATGCCCACATAATGAATTACGGCAATGGTTTTTACAAACCGTTAGATGCCAGAACTATCGTGGGACGATGAGGGTTCTCACCCATATGCTGCATATCCTCTATGAATTACCAATTAATATGCATGCTACGAGGATAACAGCCACAACCTGCACATCCGGCTTCATGCGAGAGGAAGAAGATACAGTTGACTTCTCCGTCCCATTCCAAATCTCATGGCTAACGTGTAATATACGGCGCTAGAATCACTGATGTCAGGGGTTATTAAGTCCCTACTTGATCATCATTATTGCAAATAGAACCCTAAGTTCTATTGCTCCGTTATATCATCACTTAGGATGATATCTATGATTTCTTTATTTGTGAAAATAATATTTTCTTTCTTTTATACCATATATTATAACACACAATTTGCAAATACTTTGATAAAGACTCTTCAAAGGACATGAGCAAGTGATGAACTTGCCTTGTGATGGCAACGTAGTGAAGTTTGATGCTTGCACTGGACCATGAGCTTCTAGTTCTACAAAAACATCATTATTGCCCGGTAAGGACAATATTTAAAGAAGCAAAATGATTATGCAAGTAATGTAATGCATTATTTAATTCTATATGCATTTTCCCTATATAAGGTGCCTTTTAATAAAGAATTTATAAATATTATTTTTTATATTTGTTGCATATATTGAATTATTTTATTTTATTTCCCTTTTTATTTGACTTTTATTAATTTAATAATTGTTTTAGGAATTATTAATTATACATTATAATTTGTTATTAAATATTTCTTTAGTATTTTTCAAAAATACTATAATATTAAATTATAATGAAAGTGATTTTTATTTATTTTTATCATCTTTCAATAATTTTGTAAAATTCCATAAGGATATATAAATTACAAAATTCTTATAAAAATTTAAATATCCAAAATTTTATATCTTATTTTATTTGGATAGAGTGGATTATTGTGAATCCAAAAATATTTTATTTATAATTTTTGGACTTTTATTTTAGTTTCTAGAATTTTATTGAGGTCAGGGGCATTTTGGTCTTTTCCAATTGATTAAAACAGTTTTTTAAACGACTTGGGCTGGCCCCTTGGGATTATTGGGCTAGTGTGGACCAATAGGGCAGGGTCAAAATCACCATCCCGAGGGTTTTTGGCCCACCCAGCCCACTCTCTCTGCCTCCTCCTCGTTCTCTCCTTTCCTCTTCCTCGACCATGGCTCTGGCCAGCGGGCGATGGCGCCGTGAGGCTTCCTCACTGGTGTGGTGTAGGCGGTTTGCGACTATGCTTGTCCCTAGTCCAACTCGATTTGAACTGGGCTTCCGTGGCCAGTTCACCTGCCCCGAACCCTAGGGGGAGGGGAAAGTGTTGTCGCCACCGCCGCGGTCCCGCCTGCGGTGGTGTGTCTTGTACGCCGTGGCTGGTGGAGGTTCTGGCCACTGGTTCTCCTCCCCTTGCCATGATTCGTCGTCCAATCTGCTTCATGTTCCATTCGTCAGCGAGGACCCGGGGTAAGTTGCCTCCGTGGTTCTTGTTCATGCTTCTACCATGAATCTCTCTGTGTGTACCTAGTGGCTTCTCGTGCCCAGTGACTATGTTCTGATTAGGGTTCATCTCCTAATTAGGGTTCTTGTTCTGATTAGGGTTCATAACCCCCTGTTGATCATATCCATGATGCTTTACATCTAGTGGTGATCATACTTGAGTATGAAGAATGATTCTTTGCTGTGGATCATGATTTTAGTGGATTTGATGATGCTAGTGGCTTGTCAGATTTATTCTAGTGGTAATTCACTATGATCCCATGCTAGTGTTTCTATGGAATCCCTGATTGGATTATCTTGTTGATTTGAGAACTTACTCTACTGTCAGAATGCATATACTGATAGTAGTTTCTCTCAGTAGTTGCTTACTGCAATTATAATGGTAGGCTTGTATGAGATTATACACACTGAATATGATCATTACATGTAATGATTTTTCTATGGATGTATAGATGAATTTGATGTTGATTCCTGGCACTTGGCTTCAGGAAAATGATATTTATTGGTTTGTCCCTTTTATCTGTGGAAACTAAGCAAAGATTGGTTTTAGCTCATTTAGAATGTGTCCTTGTGATACCATTATGATCTGGCACACAAGTGATTGAGTTTTATATCTGGGCTTAGCCTTGACAATACTTGTGATTAACACTGGCAAAATAAAATGAAACCTTTTCTTAACTCTCCTGCCTATGATGTTGGTCTACGGCTCTAGGATTTTAAATCCTAGTTAGTTGAGCAAATAGTTGGTTATAACTTGTAATATTAGAGGTGCTACTCTCTCTGAGAGATGTGCCCTGATCTGATAACTACAAATGATAGATGGTTTAAGTTGCATAAATTAACACTAGACTCTGTGATGCTGGTCTGAGAGTTTGGTGCTTTTGGCTGAGTTTGATTTCTTATCTTTATACTGAAATCTCTGGGATAGATTCACCTCACTTGGGTAATTGTTGAGAGATTATTTCATAAAGCAACACATGATTTTGTTTAGATACTATGACTGAATCATGTGATGGTTTTATGAGGCTCACCGCAAAATCTGATGATGGTGTAGTGAGTTGATGATGATGATCTTGATCTGGTTTTGCTGGACTCCTGTGCTTGCTCTTGAGCTAGCCTGCTCCTCCTAGCTCCTGGGCTTGATCTTGTTGTCCACCTGCTTCATCCCCCTCCTTATGTCAGCATCCTGGTGATGTTTGGTTGATCTGGGGTGGTATGGTTTGGCTGCTGTTCTTGGTTTAGCTGTTGTCTACATTGGCTGTGCTTGTGTGTTGTGTAGTGGAGAGATGCACTGGTGTGCTCCTCCACAGATGTGCTGTGGTTTTGTGAGATTGGGCTATCTTGTGAGGTCGACAGCACACCATGTGCATGGTGGTGTGTGTCCATCTTGTGTGCCTGCTATGCACTTGTGGATATGTTCAGAATTTTTGAACTTACTATTACCAGATTACTTTCACCTGGCTGGTGAATTGGTCCCTCTTGGCTATCATTTAACTTCTGGATTTGAATTTATGAAAGATGGAATCTTTCATATTGGTGAAACTTGCCCCTTTTATAACATTTCTCAATGATCAATTTGTCAAGTGCATTTCACTGACATATCTGAGAGAAATAATACTAACACTAACCTTATTGTGTTTCTATTTAGTCTTTGTTTTGCAGCTACAAAGATAAAGATGAAGATTTAGTGTAGATTTAGATATAGGATAGTTAGTAGATATTCAAATGTAATTCTCTTATTCTTTTGTAATTTTTCTTTATTATTCTTGTAATCTTTATTTTATTTTATTGTAATAAAGATTATATTATTATCAATAAAGAATATTCTTATTCTTTATTCTTTTGTAAATTCTGAAGTTTGGAAATGGCTTCAGTATGTTACATTCTTTGTAACTTGTTTATTTATTAATAATATGAAATAAGTTTCATATTCAATATTGTTTTTGGATAAAATTTAAGTTATAATACTTATCTCTTAATTAATTTAAGATTCAAAACTTATATCTAAATCATTTAATTATAATTCAAACACTCAAGTTTAAAATTAAAATTCATTTTAAACACATAACTCCTTAAGATCATCTCAAATTTTATAACAATCACCCTTTAAGACTAAACCTAATCTCAAAGTATGAAAGAAACATTGATCACTTAGGTTTTTTATTTAGCAAAAATTTTACCCACATTTTCATAGATGAATGCATGCAACAATTCATATTCCTAAATGTACCCTTCGTTAGGTCCTAAATACGGGGATGTTACACCGGAGCTCCCTAGGAAGGGAATACATCCTAAAATGATAGGGCACACCCTCGCAGACCCCACCGCCGGCCACGCAGGACCTAATACCGGTCGCCCCAATCTCCTCATCTGCCTCGTCCTCATCGGAGGATGCATATTCAGATTTGGAGGTGGTGTGCCTTATTTCTCATGCCAACATCGAGTGTGAGCGCGTTGACGGACATATCTAGGAGGCGGCGCTAGAGAAGGTCCTCTGCATCACCATGGTCTAGCACCAGATGAAGTAGGCTGGAGAGGTGGTGTTCCATACATAGCATCCGATCACCACATCCATTTCTATGCTCCACGGGAATGACCAGGTTATATTCAGGGAGCAACATGTTGGATAAACATGTGGTCCTTTCTCCTTTATATGGAGCAACAGGGAGATGTGAATTGTGAATTCTAGATGCAATCGGCTTATGTCGGTGCGTACGGGCTATTTTTATCCAAGGTGGCTAACGACACCCTAATACTCCCTTCGTTTGGAAATATAAAAATGTTAGGTTAGTGAATGTAACATCCCAGAATTAGCACCTCGAAATAGACAGGACACATGTGTATGCATTGCATTCATGCATCAGAAAATCCGGAGAATTTTTGCGCAAAACTAAAGAAGCTATAGAGGGATCGAGATCTCTTTTGTTCTGATGGAAACATCAGAGCAGGTGTGATGGATTTCGATATGACCTCTACAGTATTTCTGTGTTTGCGGGGAAGCAATTCAAATTTGAATATTCAAAACATATATTTGAATTGCAAAAGAATAAAATTATAATTAGAAATGGTGTTACAATTATAAATACATCCTTGGGAGATTATTTATGATTAAGATATAATTAAATCACAAGTATTAAAATAAAGAAAAGAAAATAATTAGTCTATAATATAAATATGAATATATAATCATAATTACAATTGAGTAAATGGAAACAATTCACTAAAATGAAATTATTACAATAATAATCTTTACAATATACATATAGTATTGTTGTTCTTTTACAATAGAAGACTGAAAGTATATTACAGGAAACAAATAAATAGAAAAAGGAATTACATAAATGGAATAACTAAAAGAATTCTTTATTGCAAGAAAATATATATATTACAGTATTTGCAAATGAATTATAAAAGAAAAAGAAAACACGTAAACTTTATTAAATGAAATACAAAAATACAATGTCTCTACATTATTAAAACAGAAAAGAAATTACAATAATATATAAAAAAACCCAAAACTATTCCCTAACTACATTTATTCATCTCGAACATCTTCATTTCTTCTTAGTGATCCATGTAACATAAAACAATAAAGAGGAAGAGACAAATAAAATAAAAGGGATTAGAGGGGGTTAGTGATACTATCAGTTGTAATAGTGTGGCGCACTGCTTAGTCACATCATTGAGTTTTTATGAAGGGGCCAAATCATAAATATTCTTATCGGATAATTGCCTCAGCATAACATCATTGGCATTAGACAGGGGCAAGTTTCACCAAAGAGAGATAAAAAGGTAAAAGGGGTAGAATATCATAAAATATCAAGTTTTTTTACTTGATCTGATCCACCCAAGAGAGGAATGCACACCGTCACATCCAAGATATTGGAAATTTGGACTAAAAAAATGCATTCGCATTGTATTGGCATGACATCATTTGCATTCATGAAAATTTTGAACTGCAAAACCCTACTTTCGAACCCTAAATGGGATCACTAAAAGGCTCCTACAAAATATTATACGTGGATTTGTAAAATCACTATTTATAAATTGTCAAATTATTGGCAAACAGGATCCTAAAATGATCCCCTGGTTTTTAGAAAAATTTAGAGACAAAACGGTCTCATTTGGAGCTCTAAATAAAAAGATATAACAGAAATTAGAAAATAGAAAAAGAAAAGGTAAATAAAAAATCTAACCTAGCCTACGCGGCCCAACCCAGCGCCCCCTTTTCCCCTCCTCTCTCTGCTGCGCGCGCGAGCGACGCATAGCAGCAGCGGCGACCGCATCACATCGCAGCAGCCCGGCTTGCCTTTGGCCTAGCACGCAGACAGCAGCCCACCCCCGCATATCCCCTTCACCCCTGTTTTTCCTCCCCGGTGCAACTGACGACCGGGGCCCACCTTATTCTTCCACCTCACGGCGTAGAGAACGAACGAACATGCCCATGATTCCAACTTCGATCCCCGCAAAAATTGCATCTTTTCCGTTCGGTTTTGACCCCTTTCCATGCATAGGCTCCCTATAAGTATACCCTCTAACGTATATTGTGGATTTCTTTTGCAAATCTCGTAAACCTTAGCCGCCCCCATGATATCGCCGGAGTTCCTCCACCGCCGCCATTGAATCCCCAGACGAGATCGAGGTCAATGTTCCTGACCACCCCGCTGCCTCCTTTTGCCCCTATCCTTTCCCTCTCGATGTGCTACTTCCTCTCACCCTCTCATTAATCTCGCAGGAGCACTGCAGCTCGCGCAAGCCGCCGCCATAGCCTCGCTGCCGCCTCACACCTCTAGCTGCACCACGCCGTCGTTCGGTGAAATATGAGGCGACGCCAAGGCCATCCCCAAGACCCCCGTCGCCCCCCGCATATCCCTGGCCGTCTCACCGTCGCCAAGGATCACCAGAGCCGTCGCCATCGACACCCCCAGAACACCGCCGCTCGCCACCATCGCCATTGTCACCGTTGGCTCACCAACATCGCCCAGCACCATAGGATCCAGTGCAGACGCCTCAGATCTACTATAGACGAGCCGAGCCAAGGAGCCAAAGCCGCGTCTGGACTCAAGCCAAGCCATCCTGAGCATCCGATCCGCTACCGTCAGATCCTGATCCTGTGGTTGCCGTTGGGTCACTTAACTGAAGGGGTAAGAGCAAATCAGAAGCATCCATGTGGCCTGCAGACTTGTAATTCGAAAATCCAATTTTATAAATAGCAGAAAATTTTCATATGTTGCAAAATCCATATAAAAATATCTACATGTCCAAAAATTGCATATTATATATCAATGGATTCAGAAAATTGTGTATAATATTAATATGAGATTAGAGCTAATGTTTATAGTATATATTTACTCTAATAGTGTAAATGATTTAATGGATCTTTTAGAGTAAATAAATCATAGTAAATTATCTGTACATCATAAAAATACAAAAAATATATATGGATTCCTAATTTCATATAAAACATTAATATGCTGTTAGATCCAAATTTTGCAGTGTAGAATTGTTGTAGTAATTTAATAGTTTTAGTGGCATTTTAGAGAATTAAATTCATAATAAATAATTTATAGATCGTAAAATTATGAATAATTTGTCCCTGGAATCACAATCTCATGTAGATTACAGATATGGTTTTAGTTCTAATTTTAGACCACGCAAACTATTTAAGTGAATTAAATTCTCTTAAACACTATTTAAATCATAAGAAAATATATACAACTCCGATTAAGGTGAATCCAATTGCTAATGGTTTGTAATAACATCCCCTATCCAGTACACCCTAGAACCAAATTTAATACGACAACTAGAGTAGAAGTTTTAATAGAACTATTAAAACCTCTATATTGGCAATCAAGATTTAATAACAAATACCCTATTGCATCAAATGATCTCCTGCATGCATCATGTATTCTAATATTGTTTAGAGAATTAATTACAACCATTGTGATATATTAAATCATCATGCATGCATTTTTTCATCATTGTTTTGTTGTATTGTGCATAATTGCATTGTTTTGAATGGTGTGTTTGTTATGCACTTGTTTTGATCGGAAGATTTCGAGGAGTGCAACGTTTTTGACTGTGACGAGTGCAATCTTTTATATTGTGAGGATTATCTGAACGAATACATCTTCTAAAACAAAGGCAAGTAGAGCTATCATAAATGTCCTACTATTTTCCTATGCATGTAGTATGATTTTCAGTAGTGATGCATGTGTAGGTTTTTTTACTACTATGCTATGCTATGACACCCAGGCATGATTGCCATATCTCCACGACTTGATTCCTTTGAGCCATCGTATCGTAGTTGCTTAGCCATGCTTATTAGATGCGCAAAAGGGAATTCATGATTGATTATGTTATGGAAAAGTTATGTTTCGTTATAATGAAAACAATTGGAATTTAATGAATCTCCTGGGTGTGATGGATTGTTGTTTTTGGATGGTTTATTGCAGAAAGTACACCTAGGCTTAAGAGGTTGGACAAGTTTCTTGTGTAGTAGCTTCCAGTACAGTCGCATGTCATTATTTGTCTTAACTAAGTAGGTTGTGGAAACCTGACCCGACGTGACTAGCAGATGTAGGGGATGTAGGTTGGTATGGGTCCGTCCTAAGGACTCAGGGTTCTGCTTCTAAAAGGTTTCGTCTTGGTTTTCTCCCTACCATGGCACAAAATGAGTATAATGGTAAGAGCGGGTTGACTGGGTCATGCGGGTAAAGTGTACAACCACTGCAGAGTGTCTAAACTAAGTACTTAGTCGTGTCCCCGGTTATGCACAACTATGAGCAACTGGGCCTCGAACTGTTTGGAAGATCTCACCCATCCCAATTTCTTAATAGCTAAAACTTGATGGGTGGACATGGGTTTAGGAGCATACGAAAGTTGAACTGTCTTGTTTCTACATGGGTTTATGCTGGTATGTCCTTAGAAGATTGTTTTGAAGAAATAAAAGTATTTTGAAAGTAAGAAAAAGTTAAATTGCTTTTAGCAAATGAGCCTAAACTCCCCTTAGCCAAATATGCATGTAGTTGATAGATCCTTTGTACTCATTAGTTCTACTTGCCAATACATTAAAAGTATTGACCATTCGGTGCTACAACCTTTCATGTTGCAGGTTATATCGTTTATAAGTGATCATTATAGTTCGCGAGACTCCACTCAATGATTGTTCGCCTGTGGCACATTTGAAGAATGGAGATCTACCTTGTTATTGTTTTCGCTGTGTACTTGTGTAATATAATGTAAATTCTGGATCATATTCGTTGTATTTATGATGCACAATTATATTTGGTATCATTTTGTACTGTGTGTGCCAGTAAACCGATCCAGGGATTGACACTACACACATGAACTCAGCCTTATCAGGCAAGGGTGTTACACACACTAGCAGCTCAGTCAGCAGCATGTAGTGGTGTGTTGTCAACACCACAGCTAGCCTAGGAAATGCACAAGAGGGCTAGCCACATCACAACTTGTAGTATACATCTGCACTTACACACTTCAACTTCTCAACATTAGTGTTTAGCCATAGTACCATCTCAAGAACACACTGTTCTTAGCACACCACCAGGAACTACCCTGTTTAGCACCAAAATAATCATACAGATCAAATCCACCATATATTCAGTCTCTGGTTGCTCCCTGGAGCCATCCAAGAGCTAGAACAAGGGAAAAGTAAAGGTTAGGCTAGCAGCAACCATAGGAGGAGCAGGCCAAGGGAAATATCCAGGGGAGCAGATCCATGTCAGCAGTTTCACAAGATCAACAAGCAACCACAACTTACAGTCAAGCTTTAGCAACCACATCAGGTTTCTATGCCACTAATCATGCATAGTATATGTTCTTGTTTTATTTCACCATCATAAAAAAGGGAATTAAGGGGGTTATTGCAAATCAATATCTAATCAACTACTCTTCAACTAGAATCTGTCTAGGAGAGTTAGGAAAATAGTTTATCTCTCAGAATTTCATAGAAGTGCTATGCGAATTCATCATAGAGAGTAGAAGGCAACCAAGTAAGTATCTATTTTATGAATATTAGTGCCTCAGTCTTTTGCATCATTGGCAGGGCAAAAGCAGCAGATCATACCATTATGGGATCACCACTATGCACACTCTAATGAGGCACCATAGTAGCATATTCCAAAAAGTAGAAGCCACTAATATTAAATGGCACAAGTAAAAGCTTAATAAGCAAGGCTACCACATATCTTATATGCAAAAGGCCAAGCATCACACCCAGTTATCTGCAAGCCTTAAGAAATTCTCTAAATCATCTTTCTAGATAATTAGCTAGAAATCATTCAGTATACTGATGTCATCACTGAATGTAAGGGAATCCACTTTCATTCTCATATTTATCTCCAAAAGCTTGACACGCTCACTTTCATGAATGTAGTTAACCATCCAACTATTAACCATCATTAGTAGGGCATGTCACTATAACCAAAATTCATACCTCAATTCAATTCAATTCAAAGAAACATTTGCACATAATTGATCTATCAGAAATGGATAACCACTTAAAAATCATTTTTCTAGTTAAAAAACTAGAAATCATATAAACTCCAGCAAATAAAATGCTGATACATGATATCAATCATCATTAGAGTATAACTTCAGTAACCACCAAAATTCAGAACATCACAAGCTCATTTTACAGATTTAAAACTTTGGCCAAGAATGATTTAATCATCTAAGTTGAGGCATCAGATCTAACAAAACATCACTAGTAGTATATCCTCAATGTCACAACACCTGTAGAAAATGGATCCATAAGGGCTATAAATACAATCACCAACACTACCAGATGAACCACTAACCAAATCAAAACCACTAGGGCACTTACTTATCCAAATTAAGGAACCTTAGCTAGCAATAGATCAGCATCACACAACCATAGCACAACTATGAATCAGAGCCATCAACACGAACGTTGATCACGAGGAAATCGGAACTCACTAAGGGTGCCAAGCACCTATAGCGTAGGCGTGACGAAGCCGAGGATTGTTCCAACCATCACTCCAACACCACCACCAAGGAGCACTGGGGTTGCAGATACTTGCCGTCCCACCGGTTTTGGAGAAGAGGCAATACCACATCACCTTCCCCACCACCACAGTCTAGTTTAGAAGCACCCGATCAAGGTCGTCGGGGTTGTAGGCACCCCTACCATCCCTCCAGCACCTAGGTAAAAATTAGCCAACATGAACAGACCAAGCAAGCGCATCAGAAAGCAAGAACGCTAGAGAAGATTCCATGGTCGTCCTCGAACAACAAAAGTGGTGCAGGGAGCTACAATGCCAGCACATCTGGGCCGCTAGACTAGGGTTAGCGGGAGATGGGAGCTCGTACAGAGCAAAGAGACATCAAGGCGGCGGGGTACCGAAGGAGAAAACTAAGCGAGCCGGCAGTAGACAACGACAGCAGTAGGCACGGACGATGGCGACCAGGGTCAGAGCCGAACAGACCGGCGATGGCGGCGGCATCACGCTGCATCAGCAAAACAAGGTTGGGGGCGAGGTCCATAGAGCCCCGTTAACAAATCGAATCGACTGGCCCAGTCGGCCAAGAGGTGGCGGAGTTCTAGCGACTGTTGGCGGCGGTCGCAACATCCTGGTCCTGTCGGAATCGGACCGACAACGGTGGCGACTGGAGCCAGGGGAAGAACGGGGGTGTGTATGCATGTTCGGTGTGTGCGTGCGCTGAGTGAGAGAGGAGAGGGGTCGGGTCGGGGTAAAGTGCCCCGAGCCTGGCCTAGCTGGGCCGGGCCGTCCAAAGTGGCCAGCCCAAATAGACTTTAGCTGGATCCTTTGGGCTTGTTTTTAAAAGAGGAAGAGAAAAATCAATTGAAAAATAAAATAAAACTTACTAAAATGCACTTGCAACATTTATAGCTCTAGAAAATTATAGAAAAATCATAAATATATATATAATATATCTAAATAATCACAAAAAGGATATATATCTAATAAATATATATAACCACTTGTTTGAGTTAAACAAAATACCAATAAATATTAAAGCCACAAGAATTCTCAATAAATTATAACAATAAAAAAATATCCTAAAATTAATAAAAATAATTTTTACATATTAAAATAAAACTACTATTTTATAAAAATATTAATTATTTTATAAATAAAATTTTAAGTTAGTATTCATAGACATTTAATTCTTTATGGAATTTTATAAACATAAGAATAATACTTAAAAAACATTTTTAAGATCTTGAGTAAATATATTACACTAAAAAAAATTAAATATATTATTAGAAAAGTTTTTAAGATTTTAAAATAATAAATCCTTATCTATTAATAATTTGAAAATTCTTTAAAAATATTTCCTAAGTAATAGATTATTATATTTATTTAGAAATATTAAAACCTTAAAATCTAATTACTAAATTTCTAAACCCTAACTAAGGTTTATAAAAAACTTAAGTATAAGTTATTAACTTTATAATATTTTTTAAAAACTTTAAATCGAAAATTCAAAATCACAACCTTTAAGATAATGTTATAGATCATTCACTGATATCAAGAGGGAATGATCTTAATATATAAATAATATTTAACATGAATTTAAATCTAACACATTAATAATATCATCCAGATTGTACTTCCATTGAATAGTTACATATTATTTCCATAATAGAAAAACCAATTTAAATCTAACCCCTCACTTAAATATAAGTGCATAATTCCACACCTTAGTCATACCTATCATAAATTTAAAACTTGGGAATAATTAAAACATATTACACCTTCAGTTTATTTACCCTTTTAAAGTTAACTTTAGTCTCAAAAGCTTATAAACATCATGTCTAATAAACTACTTATAGTTTTATAGTTAACTTTGGTCTATTTCAATTAAGACATAAAGTATCTCAAGACCAAACTAACCGAACAAACGCTAGGAGACATCGACCACATTGTATTAACCCTTAAATATTGTTTGAACTTTATCAAAGAAACCTTTTCTTCGAAGGTTATTCTCTTTGCCACTTCAAACAATAACTCTATAATAGTTCCTCCAACTCTTAACAACTGAACCCAAAGACTTTTATCATAGTCACCAGATAACAATTAATCATAATCACATTACTTTATCCTTTACTTGTATATTTCGGATTGTGAACACTTAAGTTCCTTATAAATGCCATTACTTGTAAAGTAAAACTTGAAGATAAACCAACTCTTAAAAGAATCACCTAAACTCACTTCATTCAAAGTATTGGGGATCCACTTTGGGAGTTTTACAAAATGCATAGCATTACTTATGCATAACTGCATATTGCTTCTTTAAACATTAGTCCTTACCGGACCAATGATGCTAATTTCAGATATTGGATCTTATATCGTCTCGAAGACCGTGATTGCATAATCTTGCATTCACAAAGGAAAGTTCACACTTTCTCATGTCCTTTGATTATTTTCTGTAAAGAATTTTGCAAATCCAGTGTTGTCATCACCTACATTTCAAAAAGGTCTCAAAACACTATTTTCATAATAATATGATTATAGGTTATTTACCATGAGGTAATAACCTATTATGAATGTTTCGGTGGTAAAGGAACATATGATCTAGGACTTATCAACCAATTTCGTCAGTGATTCTTGCACCATATATCACGCATTAACCATGAGATTTGCAATGGGACGGAGAAGTTAGTTGTATCTTCTTCCTCTCGCATGTAGCCGGATGTGCAGGTCGTGGCTGTTATCCCCGTAGAGTGCATTAATTGGTAATTCGTAGAGGATATGCAGCATATTGGTGGGAACCCTCAACGTCCCACGATAGTTCTGGCATCTAACGGTCTATACTAACCATTGGGTTTTTCAATGGGTGGGCATGGCGTAGACCAAGGAGAAATGCGGGGTCGCGAAGGGGGAAGTGATTGTCTTGAATCTTAGTCTGGGCCCCACACCAAGGAAGTGTGGATGAGAATGCAACTCGGATGTGCAACAAAGCTAAGATCTCTTATGGGTAAAGTAACGCACCTCTGAAGAGTGTAACTGTAACTTGTTACTTCCTATTACGGAAAGGAGCTACGAACGCGGTAGGAAAGGAATTCCATGAAAGTTCTGGTAAACCTGTGAAGGCTAACAGACATAGCTTTTCAGAATAAAAGCAACCTTTGAAGAAATGTTTACGAAAACTTGAATTGCCTACGATCTATGGTCCGTGGCTGTAGATATATTGCATCAAACACTCATTTTTAGTGAACTTGCTGAGTACGCTCGTACTCAACGTATCTTCTTAACCCTTGCTAGATTTTGAAGCCAATACAGACAATATCTACATCAACTTATGCTCCAGGAATCATCATCACAAGCTCAAGCTTTTCAATAAAGTCAAGAAAGTCAACATATACATCAATTCAAGTGAAGACGAAGTTGATGATTAGATAGGAATATAATCTCTAGCCATAGAACCTACTTTTGTAGAGTATTGCAATAGCAGCAATGCCAGCCCAATAGTTCAGATACTAGTCTTATTAGTATGATGTTTTTTGAGTTATTATTTTTTAATCTTCTTTGTAAGAAGTTTCTTTCTCTGTCTTTAACCTAGAGTGTTCTCTGGATCTTTTGTAAAAAGTCTTTGTAACCTATAATTATGTTTTGGACATGCTGTGTTTCTATTGTACCACTTTGAGGGATGTAAAACCAATGAACAATGTTCTATTGATGTTATGTCAACGCTATAGTGTACTATATCATGCAGTGGTATGCTGGGTCACCGCAGTAAAGCTAATGTATCTAGACACCTTTTAGTGTATAAGTTCAAATGAATCTAAACATTAAAAGGTGTCTAGATACATTTTTCACAAACTTAAAACATCTTATATTTCTAAACAAAGGAGTAGATTACAATACGTACAGATGCTTTTTTTGTGTTCTTTGTTCTGCTGGCTGAGTCGTGCCACCACTTTAAGCGATTCTTATAAGTTGTATAAACTATAAAACTATGCAATAAACCTGTCAAAAAAAACTATGCAATAAATGAAAATCTTGCATCGATTTCAACGTAGAGGCAGGAACATGTTCAAAAAAGTAAAAGTACAGTAGACTAACAGTGATTCAGTCAATCTGGTTGATGGCCGTGAAGAGACCGGAGTACCGAGTCAGTTTTGTGGATGAGATCATGCATGAGGACGGTCCAGATTCCAGAATTATAGCAATTCAAAAGTTCCAAAGCCGCCAAAGAAAAAACACATGGGCAGCCTACAGTCTGTCAACGTCAACGTATAAGCGAACGATCGACAGGAACATGGGACTGACGATCGTTCCGGAATTCCACCATGTCTGCGCCGAACTATCAGTTTACCGTCTATATACAGAGAAGTACTAATTAACAACGTAGATGGATTCTGCACGCGCGCGTTCGATGTGAAAGTCACGGTCACGGATCTTGCTTGGCGCCACTAGAAAAGTATTTTGGCAACGGTAGAAAAATGCAGTGCTGAGTTGGTAAATTTTTTTTTGGGGCAACCGGTAGGAGCACTGCCTTTTAATTAAGATAGAGGGAAAGCCCCAACAATATGTACAGGGCGGTGGTTCATGCAAAGGTTTATGTCAGAAGGCAAGAACTAAAGCAACAGAAGATGAAAGGAAAAAAAAGAGTTACTAGTCTAGTCTGGTTTCGCAGGAATTGCCTCTCCACCTGTAGCGAACGCCCTAGCACGTTGCCTGATATCTTTTCGGCAAGCTCCGCGATCTCAATGTATGTTAGTCGTTTGTCCGTGAAAATTCTCCGATTTCTTTCCTTCCAAGCGTTCCATAGAACGTAGAGAAGACGCCCACTGATTCTTCGTTTCTCCTTTGCAGGGTGGTCCGCAATGAGGCTATCCCACCAGTCCGAGACTGAGGGCATTTCCAGGCCCAGTGCAGCACCACCATTGTTGTCCCTGAGCTGGGCCAGGCTCCAGACTGTGGCGGTGAATTGGCAGTCTTTTAGCAGGTGGCCGATCGTCTCGTTGGCACTTAGGCATAGAGCGCAGATTGGATCATGGTCCCAACCACGCGTTGCCAAGTTGTCAGCCGTAAGAAGCTTGCCGTGTATGGCAAGCCAAGCAAAAAGCTTGCACTTAGGTTCCGCGTGTGCTTCCCAAATTTTCTCCGCCTTGAACCTGGGGTAACTCCCGTAAAACTGAGCGAGATAGGTGGAGTTGGCGCTGTAGTTTCCATCCTCGGTTAAGCTCCATCTAACGGTGTCGTCTTGGTTCTCCACCAAGGTCGTGGCATGAACAACCTCCCAGAGGCGGAGGTATTGAGTGAGATGTACCGGAGTGCTCAAGCGTGCTATGGACCTGATCCAGTTGTTTGCGTTAATCTCCTTAGCCACCGAACGGTTCTTCCTGGTCACAATTTTGTAGAGGTCAGGCGCAAGGAAGCAGATGGGGCCGTGATCGGACCAATTGTCATGCCAAAAAGAGGCGGTCTCTCCGTTGTCAATCGTGATCTTCGTTGCAGCTCTGAACAACGCCATGTCCTTCTTGTCACATGGTAGCTTAGAGCCATGCGCTGGGGGTCCGTCCATTGGAGCCATCGCCAGCGTAGTCTGAGGGCGCGGCCCTGGCGCTTCAAATCTGGCATACCGAGGCCGCCAAGATACTTTGGCCTGCACATGGTCGTCCAACTGGCCAAGGCCTTTCCCTTGGTGGCATGCTCCCCCTCATCGCCAGCCCAAACAAAATTTCTCGCAACTCGGATGATTTTATCCCTGGCCCATTTTGATAGAGGAATGGCAGTTGCGTGGTAGACTGCCATGGCCATGAGAACAGATCTCGCAAGAGTGATCCTTCCCGGGCGCGCGATGTTTTTTCCCATCCATCCAGGCATCTTTCCGGCGATTTTGTCGATGAGGGGTTGGAGGTCGATCTTGCGGAGGCGACGGAAGTGTAGAGGCAAGCCAAGATATTTTCCAGGGAAGGTAGCAATCTTAGCCGGGAACACCTACAGGGTGTCCGCGATCTCGATGTCCGCTCATCTGACAGGGAAAATCTCGGTCTTGTCCATGTTGGTGACGAGCCCACTAGCCTTGCCAAAGCAGTCCAAGATAGCCTTGATGGCGAGAAGTTCCTCCTTTATAGGGTTGACGAAAATCCCGGCGTCGTCGGCATAGAGGGAAATTCTGCATCTCGGCGTACGCGAGCGAATCTGACTTAGAATTCCGTGACTAGTGGCCATGGACATGAGTCGTTGTAGGGGGTCAATGGCGAGGATGAAAATCATAGGAGAGAGAGGGTCTCCTTGCCTCAAACCCTTTGCGTGCCAGAAAGGCGAACCGGGGTCTCCGTTTATAAGCACACGAGAGGTCGCCGAGGAAAGCAAGCGGCAAACCCATTCTCTCCAAAGTTGCCCGAATCCGATTGCCTCCAAAACTTCCAGAAGATAAGCCCACCCCACGGAGTCGAAGGCCTTGGAAATATCAAGCTTCATGAAAAGACACGGCGTCTTTGAAGCGTGGAGCTCCTTGATCAGGTTTTGCACGTGAAGGAAGTTATCATGTATGCTCCTCTTTTTGACGAAGGCGCTCTGGCATTTCGATACGATTTTAGGCAGGATAGGCGCCAGGGCAAGGAGTTTGGAGAAGATCTTTGACATGCTGTGGATTAGGCTGATAGGCCTATAATTCGTAATCGTGGTCGCACCGGCTTTCTTAGGGATGAGTATGATGTTGGCCGAGTTGATCAGGCTTGTGCAATTTCCACGTAGGCTGGCCATGTGAGCGATTCCCGCCACGATATCCTCTTTTATAATTGTTGGAATTATGCCCTAGAGGCAATAATAAAGATGTTATTATTATAATTCTTATTCATGATAAAGTTTATGTTCCATGCTAGAATTGTATTAAGCGGAAACTTTAATACTTGTGTGGTTTGTAAACAACACCGTGTCCCTACTACGCCTCTATGGACTAGCTCATTGATCAATGATGGTTAAGGTTTCCTAACCATAGACATGAGTTGTCAATTGATAATGAGATCATATCATTGGGAGAATGATATGATGGACAGACCCAGACTAAGCGAAGCAATTAGATCGTTTCATCGTGTTCATCTTTGCGAAGCTTTTCCTATGTCAAATATTGTATTCCTTAGACCATGAGATAATGAAACTCCCTGGTACCGGAAGAAAGCTTTGAGGTCATCAAACGTCATCCTATGAGAGGGTGATCATAAAGGTGTCTCTCAGGTGATCGGAAAGTATCTGTTGGGTTGTATGTATCGAGATGGAATTTGTCCCTCCCAAGTCGGAGAGATATACTTCGGGCCCACTCGGTAATCAATATCAACACCGCTTGCAAGCATGTGGTTAAGGAGTTAATCACAAAGTGATATCGGATTACGGAACGAGTAAAGTACTTGCTGTGAATGAGATTGAACTAGGTATGACGGTACCGACGATCAAATCTCGGGCAAGTAAAATATCGCGAGACGAAGGGAATATATATATATGGGATTGATTGAATCCTGGCATCGTGGTTCATCCGATATGATCATCGATGAATGTGTGGGAGTCAATATGGGTGCCCAGACCCCGCTGTTTATTATTGATAGAAGATCATGTCTGCATATTCTCGAACCCGCAGGGTCACACACTTAACGTATCTCGACGCTAGGATAGATTGGATCATTGGTTTATGAATTTTTGTTCGGAGTCTCGGATGGGATCCGGGATATCACGAGAGGTTCCGGAATGGTCCGGAGAATAAGATTCATATAAGGCAGTGCAGTTTTTGGAGTTCGGAATTGTTCCGGGTTAATCGGTATTGTACCGGAAGCTTCTAGAACCTTCCGGAAGGGGACCAACGTGGCCCCACCTTCCGGGAGGGGGCATGGGCCTATGAGGGAGTGTCCTGGTCGCATTAGGCTAGGGGCACATGGCCCCATAGGGCCCAGCCGATCCTAGATAAGTTTAAACTCGTTTAAACTAGAGAGAGGATTTCTAGATAAGGGAGAGTTTAAATCGTTTAAACTAGAGATAGGATTTCTAGATAAGGGAGAGTTTAAATTGTTTAAACTAGAGATAGGCTTGGAGGAGGGGCAAGAGCTGGCCGCCCCCCCTCTATATATAGAGGGGTGGTGCGCCCCCTCCCCCCGACTACTCCACACCTTCCTCCAAGCCCTAGCTGCCTTGCTACCTTCCTCTCTCCCTCCCGACTGTTTGTAGGCGAAGCCCTGCAGCAGAAATTCTCCACCATATACACCACGCCGTCGTGTTGTAGATCCAATCTATCTCTCCACCATACTCGCTGGTCCGAGGAAGGAGGAGACGTCGAGGTGCTGCACGTGTGCATCTCACGGAGGCACCGCCACTTGTGGTGCTAGATCGGATCGGATCGCGAGGAGGAGAAGCGAGTACGACTACATCACCCACGTTCTGACGAACGTTCCGCTGTACGAATCTTCAAGGGTATGAAGATCTAATCCAATCTCTCTCGTTGTTTGCATCTCCTAGATTAGATCTTGGCTTTCCTCCGCTCGCTCCGTAGAAAATTTTGATTTACTATGCCGCCAAACCCTTCAAAGGGTATCGGATCTAGATCTATGCGTAGATGTGTTTCACGAGTAGAACGCAACATGGTTGTTGCGGGCGTTGATGTTTTCTGTTGCAAGCCTCTTGTTTGTGTTCTTCTTATGACGCGGGATAGTGATATTGAAGCGGTCCAGGCCAACCTTACGCGACGTCGTTCGCGAGACCGGCTCCGCACTTGACGTGTGGCTTGTTCCACACATGCGCTTGGTGGATGTCAGTTTCTCTCACTATAGTTGTCATGGGATTAACACCGGAGTTTGGCAACCATAATATCACCGTTGTGGCTTTCCGTAGCTAAGAATCGTTCTTAGCATCTACTCCCATAAGCCACGTAAAACATGCAACAACAAAGTAGAGGCGTCTAACTTGTTTTTGCAGGGAGTGTTTTCTGTGATATGGTATGGCCCAAGATGTGATGTGTATAATGTATGCGATGATCATGTTTTGCAATGTTTCACGACTTGCATGTCGATGAGTACACAACCGGCAGGAGCCATATGGTTGTCTTTATAATTGTGTATGTCCTGCGAGTCAACTTCTTATACGCCATGTAATAGCTTTACTTTATCGCTAAGTAGTTAGCAATAGTTGTAGTTGCTATTCATGGTGGAGGCAATCATGGTGGAGTGATGGAGATCATGCCGGAACGCACAAGATGGAGATCATTGCGCGAGGATTGGCTATACCATGTCACATAAAGTTATATGCATGTGATGTTTATCCCTTTATGTATCTTATTATGCTTAGATCGCGACGGTAGCATTATAAGATGATTCCTCACTTAAAGATCAAGATAAAACTGTGTTCTCCCAAGTATGCACCGTTGCGAAAGTTAACGTGTCCAAGCATCACGTGATGATCGGGTGCTATAGACTCTACGCTCACATACAACGGGTGCAAGCCAGTTTTGCACATGCGGAAATACTTGGGTCTAACTTGACGAGACTAGCATGTACAGACATGGCCTCGGAACACAAGAACCGAAAGGTTAAGCATGAGTCATATGAATGATATGATCGACACTTTGTTGTCCACCATTGAAACGACATCTCTTCTCGTGATGATCGGATTAGGTGTGGTGAATTTGGATCGTGTTCACTAAACAACTTGAGGGATGTTGAATTTAGTGGGAGTTCATCTAGTAATTTGATTAAGTTGAACTATTTATCATGAACATAGTCTAAATTGTACTTGCAAATACTGTAGATCACATGGCCAAATCCAACTTCAACTTCAACGTTTTTGCTGAGAAGGAAAAGCTTAGAAACAATGGGTCTAACTTCACCAATTGGTTCCGCAATCTAAGAATCATTCTGTCCGGCGGACAAAAGGACTATGTCCTTGGTAAAGCGTTAGGTGACCCTGCAGAATCGCTACCGGTGATGAGAAAGCTGTCTATCGGCAAGCAAAGATGATTATGGTGTGATTAAGAGCACCATGTTGTTTGCTATGGAACCGAGCTTCAAAATCGTTTTGAAACCTATCCCGGCCCTTTGAGATTCTCGAGAGCTGAAAACCATGTTTCGCACTCAAGCCCGTTCGAGAGATATGAGATCTCCGAGAAGTTCTTTAAGCGCAAGATGGAGGAAGGGAGTTCCGTTAGTGAGCACGCCATAAAGATGTCGGGATACACTCAACGCTTGAGCAACTGGAATGCACGATTCGAGGAGCTCAAGATTGAGGTTCTCGCAATCACTCCTCCCAGCTACAAAAGTTTTGTAGTGACTCATAATCGATTGGTTCCATCGATCGATCACCGAGCTCTTCGCAAAGTCAAGGCTGCGAAGTGGACATCAAGAAGGATAATCATGTGTTGATGGTCAACAAGCCCTCCTTTAAGAAAGGTAAGGAGCAAAGAAGCCCTTCAAGAAGGGCGGCGAAGCGCAATGCCCTGGCGAGAAGAAGCTCAGTCTGGTCCTAAGCCGGACATCGAGTGCTTCTATTGCAAGGACAGGGTCATCGAAGCGAATCGTCCAAGTACTTAGCGGACAAGAAGTCAGCACCATCAAAGGTATATTTTATATACATGTTATTGATGTTTTCCTTACTAGCCCTCGCTGTAGTTCCTGGGTATTTGATACTGGTTCAGTTGCTAATATTTGTAACTCAAACAGAGCTACGGAATAGACGGCGGCTTGCTAGGGATGAGGTGACGATGCGCGTTGGCAACGGATCAAGAGTTGATGTGATGGCCGTCGGCACGCTCTCCTTAGTTTTACCTTCGGGATTAGTTTTAAACCTTAATAAATGTTATTATGTGCCTGCGTTGAGCATGAACATTATTTCCGGATCATGTTTATTACAAGACGGTTATTCATTTAAATCGGAGAATAATGGTTGTTCTATTTATATGAGTAACATCTTTTATGGTCATGCACCTCTTGTGAATGGTTTATTTCTTCTAAATCTCGAAAGGGATGAAACACACATCCATAACATTGAGGCTAAGAGATGCAAAGTAGATAGTGATAATACTACTTATTTGTGGCACTGTCGTCTAGGTTATATTGGTGTAAAGCGCATGAAGAAACTCCATTCTGATGGACTTTTGGAGTCTCTTGATTTTGAATCATTTAACACATGCGAACCATGCCTCATGGGCAAGATGATCGAAACCCCGTTCTCCGGTATGATGGAGCGAGCAACGGACTTGTTGGAAAAAATCATACATACCGATGTATGCGGACCGATGAGTGTTTCGACGCGCGGTGGATATCGCTATTTTCTCACTTTTACCGATGACTTAAGTAGATATGGGTATATCTATTTAATGAAACATAAATCTGAAACGTTTGAAAAGTTCAAAGAATTTCAGAATGAAGTGGAGAACCATCGTAACAGAAAGATTAAGTTTCTACGATCCGATCGTGGAGGTGAATATTTGAGTTATGATTTTCTCACGCATCTTAAAGCAAGTGGAATCGTTTCACAACTCACGCCATCGGAACACCACAAGCAATGGTGTGTCGAGCAGGAATCGAACCCTATTAGATATGGTCCGATCAATGATGTCTCTTACTGATTTGCCGTTATCATTTCGGGGTTATGCATTAGAAACCGCTGCATTCACTTTAAATAGGGCTCCATCTAAATCCGTTGAGACGACACCGTATGAACTGTGGTTTGGTGCTAAACCTAAGTTGTCATTTCTTAAAGTTTGGGGATACGAAGCTTACGTCAAGAAGTTGATGCCGGACAAGCTCGAACCCAAAGCGGAGAAATGCGTCTTCATAGGATACCCTAAGGAAACTATTGGGTATACCTTCTATCACAGAACCGAAGGCAAAGTGTTTGTCGCAAAGAACGGTTCCTTTCTTGAGAAGGAGTTTCTCTCGAAAGAAGTGAGTGGGAGGAAAGTAGAGCTAGACGAGGTTATTGAACCTTCTCTTGAATTGGAGAGTAGCGCAGCACCTGAAATTGTTCCAGTGCCGCCTGCACCAACAATAGAGGAAGCTAATGACAAGGATCATGAAGCTTCGGACGATGCTGCTACTGAACGTCGCAGGTCGACAAGGTCGCGTGCCCCTCCTGAGTGGTACGGCAACCCTGTCTTGACTGTCTTGTTAGTAGAAGACAGTGAACCTACGAACTATGAGGAAGCGATGATGAGCCCAGACTCTGAGAAATGGCTGGAAGCCATGAAATCCGAATTGGGATCCATGAGTGAAAACCAAGTATGGACTTTGGTGGATCCTCCTAGCGACCGAAAGGCCGTTGAGTGCAAATGGATATTCAAGAAGAAAACGGACGCGGATGGTAATGTTACCGTCTATAAAGCACGGCTTGTCGCAAAAGGTTTTCGACAAGTTCAAGGTGTTGACTACGATGAGACTTTCTCTCCCGTAGCGATGTTTAAGTCCACTCAGATTTTATTAGCAATTGCTGTGTTTCATGATTATGAAATATGGCAGATGGATGTCAAGACTGCTTTCCTCAATGGGAACATTGATGAAGAGTTGTATATGATGCAACCCGAAGGTTTTGTCGATCCTAAGGATGCTAGTAAAGTATGCAAACTTCAGCGTTCCATTTATGGACTGAAGCAAGCATCTCGGAGTTGGAACCTTCGTTTGATCAAGTGATCAAGAGCTTTGGATTTGTTCCAAATTGCTACGAAGCTTGTATCTACAAGAAAGTGAGTGGGAGCTCGGTGACGTTTCTGGTACTATATGTGGATGACATATTGATTATTGGAAATGACATCAACATGCTTAACGATGTGAAGAGTTATTTGAACAAGTGTTTTTCAATGAAAGACCTAGGTGAAGCTGCTTATATATTGGGCATCAAAATCTATAGAGATAGACAAAGACGCTCGATAGCTTTAAGCCGGTACATACCTAGACAAAGTTCAAAAGGTTCGAATGGATAAGGCAAAGAAAGGTTCGGCCTATGTTGTCGGGTAAGATATTGAGCAAGGCTTAGTGTCCACTACGGTAAATGATAGGAAGCTATGAGCAAAGTGCCTTATGCCTCGCCATAGGTTCCATCATGTATGCCATGTGTACTAGACCGGATGTGTCCAATGCTCTTAGTTTGACGAGATATCAAAGTGATCCAGAGGAACATTGGACAGCCGTGAAGAACATCCTAAAGTACCTAAATAGAAGTAAAGAAATGTTCTTAGTCTATGGGGTGATGAACATTGTCGTAAAGGTTACGTCGATGCTAGTTTTGACACCGACAAGGATGGTTCCAAATCTCAGACAGGATACGTTTATATTTTGAATGGAGGAGCTGTGAGTTGGAGAAGCTGCAAGCAAAGCGTGATCGCGGGATCTACAGTGGAAGCGGAATACATGGCTGCAGGAAGCGTCAAGTGAAGGAGTTTGGATCGAAACTTCATCATCGAGCTTGGCGTGGTTCCAAGTGCATTGGACCCACTGGAGATATTGTGTGACAACACCGCGCCATAGCACTCGCTAAGGAACCAAGATATCATCCAAATACCAAGCATATCAACATAAGTTTCATATAATCCGAGATTATATAGCGATGGATATCTCAAGATTAGCAAAGTACATACGGATCTAAATGTCGCAGATCCACCGACTAAACCTCTTCCACGTGTAAAACATGATCAACACCTCGGTGCCATGGGTGTGAGATTGTTGCGATGTAAACTAGATTATTGACTCTAGTGCAAGTGGGAGACTGTGGAATTATGCCCTAGAGGCAATAATAAAGATGTTATTATTATAATTCTTGTTCATGATAAAGTTTATGTTCCATGCTAGAATTGTATTAAGCGGAAACTTTAATACTTGTGTGGTTTGTAAACAACACCGTGTCCCTAGTGCGCCTCTATGGACTAGCTCATTGATCAATGATGGTTAAGGTTTCCTAACCATAGACATGAGTTGTCAATTGATAATGAGATCATATCATTGGGAGAATGATATGATGGATGTGCAGCACTAAGCGAAGCAATTAGATCGTTTCATCGTGTTCATCTTTGAAGCTTTTCCTATGTCAAGTATTGTATTCCTTAGACCATGAGATAATGCAACTCCACAGTACCGGAAGAAAGCTTTGAGGTCATCAAACGTCATCCTATGAGAGGGTGATCATAAAGGTGTCTCTCGGTGATCGGAAAGTATCTTGGGTTGTATGTATCGAGATGGAATTTGTCCCTCCCAAGTCGGAGAGACATACTGGGCCCACTCGGTAATCAATATCAACACCGCTTGCAAGAATGTGGTTAAGGAGTTAATCACAAAGTGATATCGGATTACGAGCAGTAAAGTACTTGCCGTGAACGAGATTGAACTAGGTATGACCACCGACGATCGAATCTCGGGCAAGTAAAATATCGCGAGACGAAGGAATATATATATGGGATTGATTGAATCCTGGCATCGTGGTTCATCCGATATGATCATCGATGAATGTGGGAGTTAATATGGGTGCCTGACCCGCTGTTGATTATTGATAGAAGATCATGTCGCATATTCTCGAACCAGCGGTCACACACTTAACGTATCTCGGCTAGGATAGATTGGATAATTGGTTTATGAATTTTTGTTCGAGTCTCGGATGGGATCCGGGATATCACGAGAGGTTCGAATGGTCCGGAGAATAAGATTCATATAAAGCGGTGCAGTTTTGGAGTTCGGAATTGTTCCGGGTTAATATGTATTGTACCGGAAGCTTCTAGAACCTTCCGAAAGGGGACCAACGTGGCCCCACCTTCCGGGAGGGGGCATGGGCCTATGAGGGAGTGTCCTGGTCGCATTGGGCCAGGGGCACAAGGCCCCATAGGGCCCAGCCGATCCTAGATAAGTTTAAACTCGTTTAAACTAGAGATAGGATTTCTAGATAAGGGAGAGTTTAAATAGTTTAAACTAGAGATAGGATTTCTAGATAAGGGAGAGTTTAAATTGTTTAAACTAGAGATAGGCTTGGAGGAGGGGCAAGAGCTGGCCGCCCCCCTCTATATATAGAGGGGTGGTGCGCCCCCTCCCCCCGACTACTCCACACCTTCGTCCAAGCCCTAGCTGCCTTGCTACCTTCCTCTCTCCCTCCCGACTGTTTGTAGGCGAAGCCCTGCAGCAGAAATTCTCCACCATATACACCACGTCGTCGTGTTGTAGATCCAATCTATCTCTCCACCATACTCGTTGGTCCGAGGAAGGAGGAGACGTCGAGGTGCTGCACGTGTGCATCTCACGGAGGCACCGCCACTTGTGGTGCTAGATCGGATCGGATCGCGAGGAGGAGAAGCGAGTACGACTACATCACCCACGTTCAAACGCGTTCATTGTCGAATCTTCAAGGGTATGAAGATCTAATCCAATCTCTCTCGTTGTTTGCATCTCCTAGATTAGATCTTGGCTTTCCCTCTGTTCGCTCCGTAGAAAATTTTGATTTACTATGTCGCGAAACCCTTCAATAATGTCCCAACAGCTCTTGAAGAAGGCACCGATGAAGCCGTCAGGTCCCGGGGCTTTAACTGAAGGAAGGGAGAAAACAGCTATTTTAATCTTAGCTTCCTCGAACGGATCCTCGAGTTCGGAGAGGTCCCGTGGCTCATATCCCAGTGCCTCCCAGTTGAGGCTCGACTGCCTACGCGCCTTCGTTCCTAGCATGCTCTGGAAATGCTGGAAAAGTGACTCCTCCTTGTCCTCCTTTTTGATTGCCAAACCCGAAGTCGTTGAAAGGAACTGAATGTGGACCTTCCTTCGTCGTCCACTTGGTCAAATGCGCAGCATGACCCTGTCCTCACGAAGATCGATCATGTCTTCTTCTCCGACGACTGGGATATTCTCTTCCCGAACGCCATTTTGCAAGCAATCACATTAGCTTGCTCGGACCACGCTCCCCTGCTAATACAAGGATCGGTGGCGACATTGCAAAAGCCATCTTTCAAATTTGAGGAATTTTGGCTCCGCATGCATGGCTTCAAGGAGACGGTTTCGGAAGCATGGGCCAAACCTATTCAAGCCGTCGACCCTATTAGGCGCATTCATATAAAGATCCCGCGCACTGCTAAGGCGCTGAAGAAATGGCAGAGACAAAGTGTCAGTAACATAAAGCTACAAACTGCTATGGCGAAGGAGATTATCTGGAGGTTGGACACCGCGGAAGAATCCCGATCGCTTTCTGAGGATGAGCGATCCCTCCGCCGGCTCAAGTCGTCCTACCTGGGCCTGCTCACCATCCAGAAAGTTAAGATGGGCCAAAGATCTCGCCTCACCTGGATCAAATTGGGAGATGCCAGCTGATTTGGTATTGACCACGTTGAAAGTTGAAATAAGCAGTTACGACCACGATGGTTAACTGCACCATAATACTTAAAAAAAATTACCTGAGTAGATTGATTCCAAGCTTACCTTCATAACTAACGTCAAATTTACACTTTAATAAAATCATCACTGCAGTCATCTAGGAGTAGTTGTTTAGGCTACACACTAGTAGAAAACAGGATACTAGTTCCGGTTTGTAAGAGATTTTAGTCCCGGATTGCAATCCGGGACTAACGTATCGGGACCTTTAGTCCCGGTTCTGTTACAAACGGGACTAGATTATCTCCACGTGGCCGCTCTGTGCGCGCTGGGCTGGAGGATATTTAGTGTCGGTTCGTAACACGAACCGGGACTAAAGTTCTTCTGTCACGGCAGCATTTTGCATCAAACTGCTGCCGCGGCAGGAGGTGGGGTTTTAGGGTTTTCTTTTTTTGTGTTTGATTATTTTTCATTTTGTGTTTTCATATACATATTATTCTACGCTACTACATGTTGTATACATTGATGCATATATAATATAATTTCACTCACTATAACATAAATACATATAAATATATACATAACCGAGACTAGAGCTCGTCTAATTGATTTACACCAAGATCATCATTACAACAGATACTGTCATTTTGTGTCTATCCACGATTACACGAAGGTCTATCTACGTTGTACTCTCTTTTTGAGTTTATGACGTCCCGGAGCAAAAATCCCGACAACTCCTCTTGAATTGCTAGTAGGCGCATGTGGTAGGAGCTTATCTCGTATCGCATCCAACTATATATAAAGAAGTAGATCATTATGAATGGAACTCAACAAAAACTATGGTATAAAATAAATTGTGAATATATTGTTTACGTACTTGAAGAAAGTCTGTGCCCTGCTCCATACACCCACGAATGAACTCACATACATAATATCCACATAAATTAGTCCCCTGTGGCTGCGTCGCACACTTTTTGATCGAGAATATAATTCAATCAGATAATAATCAAGCATGATAATTGTAAGAATGATAATTGTAATATCCACATAAATTAGTCCCCTAGCTCTCGTACTACTTATCGGGATCGTACGAAAAGTGAGCTCCTCATGCCATTCACCCTGAACCTCCTTCGTGAACCTTTTCGAAACCATGTCCGGCAAAAAAAGAAATAAATGAGTTATTAATTAGTTTACATCTCAGAGAATGAACGAAAGAGACAGATATAGTTATTGAAATTACTTTTGGAGGCAATCAATTATGCTGCGGTAGTCTTCCATCGGCTTCTTTAACGAGTCCGAGATTTCAACTTTTGCACGGTCAATGTCAATGTTTAGAAGAATCCAGTGGAAGCTGCGATTGTTTATATACACTTAACATCGAGTAAACAAAAATTGAATGTGTACAGGACAGTAAGACTCTTACCCATAGTTGTAAGGAAATAGTATTTGTGTCTTATAATGTTGCTCCATTAAAAACATTAGCAAGTTATCCTCTGTTTCCTCGAGGTTATTTATTAGCGTATGTCCATTTACTCTATTTGGGTCAACGAACCCAATGTTGTAGATTGAATTTCTTCT
Organism: Avena longiglumis; assembly: GCA_030063025.1. Taxonomy (NCBI): domain Eukaryota; kingdom Viridiplantae; phylum Streptophyta; class Magnoliopsida; order Poales; family Poaceae; genus Avena; species Avena longiglumis. The sequence goes on from CP125974.1 coordinate 142,790,457, forward strand.
ACATTCTTGAATCGTTATTCTGCATATATAATAGCATACAGAAGGAGATATAGTGAGGATAACGATAGGAAATGAATTGAACGAGCTGAGTTAGTGACTTAATTACTTACAGACAATATATGCTGAGGAGGGACTTGTCGAGGGCGTCTAGGTTGAATAACTGAAAAAGTTCAAAAAGTTCAATGGATATCTCGTCGGGACGGAGGTACTCCTCTCCAACTTTACATAGGAGAAAATGTCGCCCTTCCTTTGTGACTTTCAAGTACCAGATATGCAACAGTCGCATATGTGTTTGCAGATCATCGAATACCTCATCGCTGACCAGAGGCTCCCCGTAGACAAATTTTCGTGCTATTGTTCCCTTGGCGACATTATCTCCGCCGGCTAGAAGTGCTTCGACCGGCACATTACACTCCTTGGCTAATTTAATATCTATTTCCATATCTATTCCACCTTGTGTGGGCTGGGTAACACCTTGAGCGGGGAAATGGATTGTTTTGCCTGTTTGCCGAGCTGGGCAACTTCTTTTGATTTTCTCCCACTTGCAGTACTGCTTGATGACTTCTCTTTTAGTGTCTTTGTAAGACAGCGTGTATAGTCATCTTTCCTATTTAACACATGTTGGGGTGGTTGCTCAAGGAATGCCTTGAAGTGCTTCTTGACTTTTGGATCAACTAGCACCTGTGGCTCGGGTTGTTTTGGTGCAAAATGGGCCTTCACTTCGGCCCGGGAGATCACCGCGCTTTCCTCATCAGTCCGGTGATAAGCTAGCTTGGGAGGAGACAGCGGTACTCTTGGTAGGGGATCTTGTCGTTTTCGGCGTTGGGTCTCCCTCGACGTAGCGGTGTTATTCTTCCGCTCTCTTCCCTTTGATTCAGTGGGCGGAGGCGGAGGCGCCAGAGATGGAGATGCAGTCGCGCTGCGATCCCTCTCAGGAAGGGGTGGACTATTGTTTCTTGGTGGAGAAGGTGGACTCGGAGGTGATGGTGGCCTTAGAGGTGATGGATTGCTTCTCGGAGGGGAATATTTCCTTGGCGCTCAGCCTGAAAACACGATGTGTTGTTTTTTCCAAAGAATAATCCCACCCTCCACTTCTCCAAGTGTTTTCTCCCCTTCGCCTGCAGGGATGTCAAGCTCAAGTGATCGACATGTCAGTTCAACTTCATCCACACCGACACGAGCATAGCCAGCTGGAATCTGGCTTCCATGGTAGGTCGCTTCCGGTGGACAAGGTAAAGCAAAGCCGAGCGCCACCTTCATAGAAATGTTCTTCACTGTGACATGTAGCTCACAAGCTGCCCTTGCCTCGACTTCATCCACGGGGTAGCGAACCATCGTTGGATTATTGTCCATCAGCATTGGATTAATAGCTTGTACCTCCGTGGAAGCCACGCTGCTTCTCCGCTGAGATGGGCCCACCGGACTGTCTAACGCAGGATCTTGCTGTCGGGCCAGTACTCTAAGTTCATTAATCTGCTCCTACTGCAGCTTGAACATGGCTTGAAATTCCTCGTTCGTTTTTTCAACCGCCTCCAACCGCGCTGCCTCCTCCGCCTTCTGCCGGTTCGTTTTTCTGGATCGGCTTCTATAAGTGTCGATGTCAGCAAGAAACCCTGTCTTCCATGGAACAGATGGGCCAAAGCCTCGTGTTCATCCGACTTTTTCAGGATTCCCGAGGGCATATGTTAGCTCATCGTTCTCTCTGTCGGGAATGAACTTTCCATCTTTTCTCAGTAGTATCACTTTAACAAGTTCATCTTTGGGTTTAGTAATGATCTCCTTTGTAACAATAATCTCCCCGGTTTCAGTGTCATACGACCCCCCATGCCCAAGGAGCCAATTTTTTGACCTCACGGGCCACTGATGTGTAGCTGGCGTGACCCCTTTTAGGCGCATTTCTTTCTCGGTTTTTGTCCACTTAGGCACGGCCTTCTTGTAGCCACCTGTCCCCATAGTATGGTGATATTTCTTTTTGGCCGCATTTAACTTATTCTTTTCCGACTTGGCCGTAGCTGCTTCTGATTCCTTATATGTCACAAATGGGGCCCAGTTATCCCGCTGCTTCTCCAGCGGGCCAGTGAATGGCGGAGTCAGCCCCTTCTTGGCAAAGTTGTTGTACAATCTTTTCTTCCAGTCCTTGAACTGTCCGCCCATCTTCTTAAGGGCCCACTTTCTGACTTGCAACCTCAATGCCTCAGTGAGTTCAGGAGTGTCCAATTCAGGCAGAGAGAAGTGTGCCATGAGTGAATTCCAAAGACCGTCTTTGGCTCTGTCATCGACAAAAGTTTCTCCAACTCGATCACTTTTCTTTCCTGGCTTATTCCACTTCTGAGTAGTGATCGGGATGGCGTCCCTGACTATCGCTCCGCATTGGTATACAAATACACTTGCGGCCTCTTTCGGCTCCAAAGGTTCGCCGAACTCAGACACTAGATCAATGGTGAAACGCATACCGTCGGCCAACTTTTTGGTCGGGCCTCGTTTCCTTGCAGAAGATTCGCCCGATGCGGAGGTCTAAGAGAAGAAACAGTCGTTAGTACATATATATATATATGAATCAACTAATGCATCTACTAGCTCGTGATCAGCAGAGGCTTTATATGCCTCGCCGGTCTTTGCTATGGTTGTGTCTCCACCGTCAGTTCCACCGTCGTCTCCACCAAAGAATTCGTCATAGTCGTCTCTTCTGTCGGCTTCATCCAAGTTGAGGTATTGGGAGCCATCATCATCTCCATCATCGTCTGCTCCATCATAATTGTAACCTCATGTACCCTCATCTATCATGTTGTACATGATGTGCTCTTCGTTGACTCTGCCGTCCATAACTTAACTAATACAGAAGAAAGATAAAACCATTTTGCTTAATGCGATAAAATAAAGGAAGATAAAGTAATCCAGCTTAAACTATGCGATAAATAAAGATAAAGTACCAGTTAAACAACAATACATCTCGAATAATCCAGCTAGTACAACAATAAAGTACCAATTAAACAACAATACAACCCTATTACACATCTAGCTAGCTCAGCAAAGACGTGGAGCCCTGGCTACAGAGCCGCGGGAGGTGTGCACCCAAAGTGTAGGAACCATCACCGGAGAATATCTCGGGTAAGGTGCTTGAAGAAGCTGCCAGGTATTGGCGTCCCGGACCTCTAAAATGTGCATGTAGCGCCGGACATGCTCATCCTCCTCCCTGACACGACGTTGTACCACCTCGTCGGGGGCCGGCTCCCTCTGCATCGCACCTGGACCACTCGGCCGCCACCATAGAAGATCCGGGTCGACGACGACACTCGGATTCCTCACGAGACGACGTCCCCCGGCTGGTAGCACCTCCCAGTGCCAGCCCGGCGGAGCCCAGCCCCGTGGATGCCCAGCGACACTGTCTAGTAGCGCTCCAGGGGTCACGCCGAGTGAACGAGGATGAGGAATCGGCATATTCCTAAACACTAAATTAAACCTATATACTTTAAACATGATGAAAATAAATAGTATCAACTAAAATAAACTATATTAAACACTAACTAAATTCACTAACTAAAATAAACTATATTAAACACTAACTAAAATCTTAAAATTCACTAACTAGGAAAAATTACACCAAAATTCACTAACTAAAATCCTAAAATTCACTAACTAAGAACAATTACACTAAAATTCAAAAACTAAATTCACTAATTAAAATCCTAAAATTCACTAACTAAGAAAAATTACACTAAAATTCACTAACTAAAATCCTAAAATTCACTAACTAAGAAAAATTACACTAAAATTCACTAACTAAATTCACTAACTAAAATCCTAAAATTCACTAACTAAGAAAAATCCTAAAATCACTAACTAAAATCCTAAAATACACTAAAATTACACTAAATAATTTAACAACAAAATAACAAAATTACACTAACTAATTAACCTAAATAATTAATCCTAAAATACACTAAAATTACACTACCTAATTAACACTAAAAAATTGAACAACAAAATTTAACTAATTAACACTAACTCACCGAAGGGAGAGGGGCGCCGGCTCTGGTGGTGTGGTGGGCCTTGGCATTCGGGCTCGGCGGTGTGGGCTGCAGGGGCGGCTCGGGGACGGGCAGGCCTGAGACGGATGGCTCGGGCGGAGGCAGCCTTGAGGGCAGACGGCGTGGCGCGGCGACAAATGTGCGAGAAGCGGGGAAGGCCAGCAGCAGGCTTTCTGTGTGCTCGGTTCGATTGCCTGAACAGGCGCCTGAGGTGGGTATTTATACCATACCTTTAGCCCCGGTTGGTAACACAAACCGGGACTAAAGGGGTACCTTTCGGGGCTAAAGGATTTTCGGGGCGCCGCGTTTCGCGTGCATCCCTGCACCCCTTTAGCCCCGGTTTGTAGGTCAAACCGGGGCTAAAGGTTCTTTTTTTAAAAGCTTTTTCAAAACATTTTTTAAAATTAATTATTATATGCCTGTTTAAAACCTTTTTAGAAACAAAAAACCTTTTTTAAAAACCTTTTTTAAAAACCTTCTTTAAAACCTTTTTTAAAAACCTTCTTTAAAAATCTTTTTTAAAACCTTTTTTTTTTAACTTTTTTAAAACTTTTTCAAAACCTTTTTTAAAAACCTTTTTTAAAAACCTTTTTTAAAAACCTTTTTTAAAACCTTTTTCAAAACCTTTTCTAAAACCTTTTTGAATTTTTTATGCCCGTTTTGAATTTTTTATCGTTTCGAACTTAGGTCAAAACGGCGTGCGTGAAGATAGGGGATGAGAATGTTAGAACTTGCATTGGATCTCTCAAAAAACGACATATTGTGAGTTTAAAAATGTTTTTTTTCAAAAAATCACGGACGTTAGATCATGTACCTGTAGTTCAAAGCGGACCCACTTCCTTCCGATTCGGCAGACATTTGTCTTTTTCACCCGGGAAGGAAAGAAAGGTTTGAGATCCCCTGGTTGCGATATAGTTCACGTAACGTGGTCTACTATTTTAGAAAAATGGGATGGTAGCATTCTGTAACTGCATTTTGGTGGCTGCTTCACAAAACGACCCGTCTTTTTGCGCTCGGAAAATGGAAAATGGCTTTTCCGAGTGACGAAAAGGAAAACTTCCTCCTGCAACATTGTTCTACATCCCAATATACAAATGCATGCACAATATGGGGACCGTATCACAAACTATGCCACGATTCAACACGTAACATCCGTCTCTTGGACCGAAAGCCATGAAACCTCGAACATGATAGGTCATTTTGTGAAGGTTTTTTGGAGACATAATCAATATACCAAGTTTGATATTTTTCCTTGCAACTATGTCACATAATATCACACAATGTGAAGGATTTACATTGTTCGGACCATTTTTGAATTTTTTATGCCCGTTTTGAATTTTTTGCCATTTCGAACTTAGGTCAAAACGGCGTGCGTGAAGATAGGGGATGAGAATGTTAGAACTTGCATTGGATCTCTGAAAAAACGACATATTGTGAGTCTAAAGATGATTTTTTCAAAAAATCACGGACGTTAGATCATGTACCTGTAGTTCAAACCGGACCCACTTCCTGCCGATTCGGCAGACATTTGTCTTTTTCACCCGGGAAGGACATAAAGGTTTGAGATCCCCCGGTTGGGATATAGTTCACGTAACGTGGTCTACTATTTTAGAAAAATGGGATGGTAGCATTCTGTAGCTTCATTTTGGTGACTGCTTCATAAAACGACCCGTCTTTTTGCGCTCGGAAAATGGAAAATGGCTTTTCCGAGCGAAGAAAAGGAAAACTTCCTCCTGCAACATTGTTCTACATCCCAATATACACATGCACACAATATGGACACCGTATCACAAACTATGCCGCGATTCAACACATAACATCCGTCTCTTGGACCGAAAGCCATGAAACCTCGAACATGATAGGTCATTTTGTGAAGGTTTTTTGGAGACATAATCAGTATACCTAGTTTGATATTTTTCCTTGCAACTATGTCACATAATATCACACCACGCGAAGAATTTACATTGTTCGGGCCTTTTTTGAATTTTTTATTCCCGTTTTGAATTTTTTGCCGTTTCGAACTTAGGTCAAAATGGTGTGCGTGAAGATAGGGGATGAGAATGTTAGAACTTGCATTGGATCTCTGAAAAAACGACATATTGTGAGTCTAAAAATGATTTTTTCAAAAAATCACAGACGTTAGATCATGTATCTGTAGTTCAAACCGGACCCACTTCCTACCGATTCAGCAGACATTTGTCTTTTTCACCTGGGAAGGACAGAAAGGTTTGAGATCCCCCGGTTGGGATATAGTTCACGTAACGTGGTCTAATATTTTAGAAAAATGGGATGGTAGCATTTTGTAACGGCATTTTGGTGGCTTCTTCACAAAACGACCCGTCTTTTTGCGCTCGGAAAATGGAAAATAGCTTTTCCGAGCGACGAAAAGGAAAACTTCCTCCTGCAACATTGTTCTACATCCCAATATACACATGCATGCACAATATGGGCACCGTATAACAAACTATGTCGCGATTCAACACATAACATCCGTCTCTTGGACTGAAAGCCATGAAACCGGGACTAAAGATATTTCCCGCCATATCCCACCGCTTCCCGCCATGTTTTCCCGCCATTTCCCTCTGAACGGTGCTTCTAGTCCCGGTTGTAGCCACTAACCGGGACTAAAGATATTTCCCGCCATATCCCACCGCTTCCCGCCATGTTTTCCCGCCCTTTCCCTCTGAACGGTGCTTTTAGTCCCGGTTGTAGCCACTAACCGGGACTAAAGCTATTTCCCGCCATATCCCACCGTTTCCCGCCATGTTTTCCAGCACTTTCCATCTATATATAGGCCGATCACGCCATGGCTACCCATACATCTGCACCTTCCTCTCTCACAACTATGGACAGTGCCTACTGGACCATTCTGACCCTCGAGGAGACCCATGCGTTGTGGGCCTCCAACTACCCTTGCCCGCCGGGCTACCGGCCGGCCATCGGCTGGATGCTGAGCGCTGGAGGGGTTCCTGTCCCTCCTGTGCCTCAAGGCTCCGCCAGACAGGCGGCCATCACGAACCACTTCTACCACGAGCTCACGCCGGAGCAGCGGATGGATCCCTAGTGGGATCCCGACAACTATCACTCCTGAAATGCCTTCTTTGCTAACCGACGGGAAAGGGAGCTCGCCAGGTACGAGCGTGATGGCCCGCCCCCGATGAACCACAATGAAGCCGTTCGGCGTCTGTGGTGGGCGAATCGTACTATCATCGGCGTGATGCGCTACATCGCCGGGGGAGACCATCCTCGCCTGCGGTGCCCACAAGCTACCCGCCACAGAGCCACAAGAAGGCCCCTCCCCCGCCTGGAGGTAGCGGCATCGTCTTCCAGGAGACTCCTCCCCGGCCAGCCCCCGGTATATGCCATGGCTGGGCTAAGGATCTCTGGAGTGGCAGGTGACGATGATGATGATGATGACGATGACGAAGAAGACCCTGAAGTTGTGTACTATAGGACTAGGCATGATTGTGACTAAAGGGGGTGGCTTTAGTCCTCAGTGTTAGCTAGTCCCGGTTTGTCCCGGTTTTTAATATTAATAAATGTCTAAGTGTTACCTAGTCTATAGTTTTGGTACCTGCCTACAGCAATCTCAGAAATTCCTTTATTAACCATGGAGCATCTTCCTTTAATAAATGAAAAATAGGATTAATTCACAAAAGATTTAATACATTACATCACCAACATCCACATCTAGTGTTTTGGTTCTCTTCTTGTCCGTAACCATGGAGCATCTTCCTTATTTAGCGATATGCTTGGTTTTCACTTTGAATGGCGGAATTTCATGAAATTTGTCATAATCTTCGACATGTCATCTGTCCTCAACTCCCACCATGTTTCTTTTTCCTGAAAGAACTATGTGGCGCTTTGGCTCATCGTATGATATTATATTCTTTTGCTTATCTTTCCTTTTTCTCGGTCTAGTAGACATGTCCTTCACATAGAAAACTTGAGCCACATCATTGGCAAGGACGAATGGTTTGTATCCGTACGCAAGATTATTGAGATCCACTGTTGTCATTCCATACAGCTGGTCTACTATTACCCCACCTCCTGTCATCTTGACCCATTTGCATAAACAATGGGACCTTGAAATTAGGACCATATTCAAGTTCCCATATGTCCTCAATGTAACCATAATATGTGTCATTTTTTCCATTCTCGTCCGTTGCATCAAATCGGACACCACTATTTTGGTTGGTGCTCTTTTTATCTTGGGCGTGCGTGTAAAATATATTCCCATTGATCTCGTAACCTTGGAAAGTCAATATAGTTGAAGATGGAGACCTGGCCAACAAGTACAACTGATCTCCAACAGTGGTGTCATTCATGAGATGTGTCTGCAACCAACCGCCGAAAGTCTTCACGTGTTCATCTCTAATCAACCTGTCAGACTGCCCTGGGTAGTTCGAGCGTACAATATTATTGTGTACCTCGATATATGGAGCCACCAAGGTGGAACTTTGCAGAATTGTATAGTGTGCTTTAGTGAAAGAATGCCCATCCATACATATATTTGCTTTCTTTCCTAGCGTGCCTTTTCCACTAAGTCTCCCTTCATGCCGTGATTCAGGTACACTGATCGGCTTAAGGTCAGGAATAAAGTAAACACAAAACTCAATGACCTCCTCTGTTCCATATCCCTTGGAGACGCTTCCTTCTGGCCTCGCACGGTTATGGACATATTTCTTTAAGACTCCCATGAATCTCTCAAAGGGGAACATATTGTGTAGAAATACATGACCGAGAATGGTAATATCTTCGACTAGGTGAACTAGAAGGTGTGTCATTATGCTGAAGAAGGATGGTGGGAACACCAACTCAAAACTGACAAGACATTGGACCACATATTTCTGTAACCCTGGTAGACTTTCTGGATCGATTACCTTCTGAGAAATTGCATTGAGGAACGAACATAGCTTCACAATGGGTACTCTAACATTTTCCGGCAGAAGCCCCCTCAAAGCAACCGGAAGCAACTGTGTCATAAGCACGTGGCAGTCATGAGACTTCAGGTTCTGGAATTTTTTCTCTGCCATATTTATTATTCCCTTTATATTGGACGAGAAGCCAGAAGGAACCTTGATACTACTCAGGCATTCAAAAAAGTTTTCCTTCTCTTCCTTGGTAAGAACGTAGCTGGCAGTACCTTGAAACAACTCTGGATGCCTGCCTTCTCGGTCTTTCGTACGTTGTTGGTCCTGTCGTGCTTCTGGTGTATCTTTATTCTTTCCATACACGCCCAAGAAGCCTAGCAGTATCACGCAAACATTCTTCGTCAGGTGCATCACGTCGATTGCAGAGCGGACCTCTAAGACTTTCCAATGGGGTAGCTCCCAAAATATAGATTTCTTCTTCCACATGGGTGCGTGTCCGCCAGCTTCCTTCGGAATGGACTATCCGCCAGGACCCTTTCCAAAGATTACTTTTAAATCCTTCACCATATCAAATACATCATCACCAGTACGATAGACAGGCTTACTCCGGTGATCTACTTCACCATTGAAATGCTTGCCTTTCCTTCTTAGGGAATGCGTCGGTGGAAGAAAACGATGGTTCCCTAGGTACACATTCTTCTTGCACTTATCCAAATAAATACTTTCAGTGTCATCTAAACAGTGTGTGCATGCATTGTATCCCTTGTTTGTCTGTCCTGAAATGTTACTAAGAGCAGGCCAATCATTGATGGTTACGAACAACAATGCCCGTAGGTTAAATTCCTCACGTTTGTGCTCATCCCACACACGTACACCTTGTCCGTGCCATAACTGTAAAAGTTCTTCAACTAATGGCCTTAGGTATACATCAATGTCATTGCCGGGTTGCTTCGGGCCTTGGATGAGCACTGGCATCATAATGAACTTCCGCTTCATGCACAACCAAGGAGGAAGGTTATACATACACAAAGTCACAGGATATGTGCTATGACTGCAGCTCAGCTCCCCAAAGGGATTCATGCCATACATACTTAGACCAAACCATAAGTTTCTCGCGTCACTTGCAAAGTCCGCGTACTTTCTCTCAATTTTTCTCCACTGCGACCCATCAGCGGGGTGTCTCAACATCTCATCCTTCTTACGGTCTTCTTTGTGCCATCGCAACAATTTGGCATGCTCTTCGTTTCTGAACAAACGTTTCATCCATGGTATTATAGGAGCATACCACATCACCTTGGCGGGAACCCTCTTCCTCGTGCGCTCCCCCTCAACATCACCAGGGTCATCTCATCGGATCTTATACCGCAATGCAGTGCATACCGGGCATGCATCCAAATTCTCGTACTGCTCACCGCAATAGAGGATGCAGTCATTAATGCATGCATGTATCTTCTGTACCTCTAATCCTAGAGGGCAGACAACCTTCTTTGCTTCGTAAGTACTGGCGGGCAGTTCGTTATCCTTTGGAATCAGCTTCTTCATTATCTTCAACAACTTTTCAAATCCCTTGTCAGGCACACCGACCTCTGCCTTCCATTTCAGCAATTCCAGTGTGTTGCCTAGCTTTTTGTGGTCATCTTTGCAATTGGGGTACAACAATTTGTTGTGATCATCTAACATCTGCTCAAATTTCAACCTCTCCCTTTCTCTATCACATTCTCCCTTTGCATCAGCAATGGCCCGACCAAGATCACCATCTGGCTCATATGATGCATGTTCTTCTGCTTCTTCTTCATCATTGTCTTCCATTGTAGTACCACCGTATTCCGGGGACATAGGATAGCTGTCATCATTCTCTTCATCTTCGTTGTCTTCCATCATAACACCTCTTTCTCCGTGCTTGGTCCAACAATTATAGCCAGACATGAAACCGAACCGAAACAAGTGGCCATGAAGGACTCTTGAGGAAGAGTATTCCTTCTGATTCCGACACTCACCACATGGACAACAGATAAAACCATTCCGATTGTTTGCCTCTGCCACAACGAGAAAAGAACGCACGCCTTTAATGAACTCATCAGAGATTCGGTCAGCGTACATCCATTGTCGTCTCATCTGCATTTTATAAGTTCATCAAACAAAATCACGATGCTAAGAGTAGTACTAGTCTAAAAATAAAAGAACACATCGTATACATCAAACAAGCACTGATTTAAAAAACTTTCTACTATATCTTTAGTCCCGGTTGGACACACCAACCGGGACTAAAGGGGTTGCGGTAGGCTGGGGCCGACATGAGCCCGTTTAGTCCCGAATGGTGTCTCCAATCGGGAATAAAAGTGGGTGACGACACTATATGTCGTGAGTGGACACTATGCCAGTGAGTGGCGACACTGCTTCAAAGGTGGCGACAATATGACAGGGGTGAGTGTCGACATTATGTCATGAGTGTCGACACTATGTTGTGCTGCTTAATCTATAAATAGGCTTCCTTGTGAACTATCAACTGCAAGGAAGATCGTGTGTGAGACCAGGGACACCACTACGGCGGAGCTTCTCGAAGATGTATTAGGACCTCTTCCTCAGACATCTTCGAGGAGCTCGCCGTAGAGGCACTCCCTAATATGTGAAATTAGTTAGCTCCACCAGCATACTAATTTAGCTATAAAATATATGAACTGAAAGATGGTGTGCGAGAGCAGGGACACCACTATGGTAGAGCTTCTCAAAGATGTCTTGGGATGCCTCGTCCTCAGACATCTTCGAGGAGCTCGCCATAGAGGCACTCCCTAATTTAATTTGGTAGCTCCTTGGCGTGTTCATGTTTTTGTTCTCAATTTCTTGCTTAACTGGCCGATGATTAACTAAAATGCTAGGACGCCACTATATATATGTGTGTCTTCATAGTTTTGGTACTTATTTTTGTTTCAATGGATTTTGTGATGACGGGTAGAAGAAAGAAGAATATTTTGTTGCTCGACGGTGACATGATGCACTGTGAACCGACCGGATTTCAAGACAACGTGTCAAACCAAGATATGTATATAGGATGGACTCATGTATCTATGTGCTTCGATGAATCAAATGAATTTCGAGAACTATATGTGCCAAATTAACTAGATATACAGAGATAGAACCCACACAAAATCTATCCATTTCTAGAGCATGAAATGAGCTAAAACAAGCAATGAGAGATGAAATGATGAAGCTGCTAACCTCTTAGGACCCTTGATAGATGTGGAGCCAAAAAATCTTCACAAATCTTGAGAAAAATGGGGAAGAACTCGAGATTGAGGGGAGAAATTTGAGAGGGATGATTGCGTGAGCTTGAAATGGATCGGGCTGGGAAGGGGAAGAAGATATAGTCGGGGACGTTAGTCCCGGTTTGAGAAACAAACCGGGGCTAAAGGTCCACACATCTGCTATTTTTTAGCGCCAGACCCTTTAGCTCCGGTTTGTTAAACGAACCGGGGCTAAAGTTCACATACGAACCGGGGCTAATGTCTTCTGGTCCCTGCGGCCGTTTCTAGCCGTTGGGACCAGGGCATTAGTTCCGGTTTGTACCAGAACCGAGACTAATGCTCTGGACCAAAGGTCTGTTTTCTACTAGTGACAGTACAGTTGTTCATATAGGTCTATCCGAATTGTCAAGTTATCTAATACTACCTCCGTCTCAAGGCTTAAGGCTCAAATGTTTAACTATCTAAAGTTTGATCAAACTTAAAAAAAACTATAAAGAACTATGATATTATTATATAGATACCGTTAGAAACTATAAGCCTTAACTGTTGGGACGGAGGTACTAGTTGTTTAGCTTTTTCTTGGGACGGAGGTAGTAGTTGTTTAGCTTTTTTAAGACACGGACAACTTGGTCGTCACGCGTCTAACCCACTATAACACGGACTACTTGCACTACAGAAATTTTTTACTACGCCGACGGCCGGCTGCCGTCGGCACAGTGACAAATTGCTGTCGGCATAGGCTGTGCCGACGGTGGCCGTCGGCGTAGCCCCCTCGGCGTATGTCCTCGTCGGCACAGCTCCGTGGCCGTCGGCACAGCCCTCCCCCCTCGGCATAGTGTCTTCCAGCAGGCCCCACATGTTAGTCAACGACCGTCTTCGATAACGGTCTAGCCTAGAGCTACGCCGACAGACTGGCCGTCAGCACAGGAATGGAGCTACGCCGACGGCCTGGCCGTCGGCATAGCCTAAAATATTTTTTTTAATTTTTTTTAATTTTTTTATTTTATTTTTTTAATCTTTGAATTGTTTGACTCCTTAATCTCTCGCTTTAATCATTTTAACACTATTTATAGTTAATAATTGATTAAATTGCAGTCTTAGTCAAAGTTACCATTTGGTCACCCATCTTAGCACTACTCCAGCTCTAGCATGTTTAACTTCCTCGTTCCTTCAGAATCTCTTCCCGCAAAGCAATTTACACATTGTTGTCAATACTATGATATCATTCCTATTAAGTCTTATATCATCATGTCACATGGTTGTATTTTTTGAAATTACAAGAAATTATTTAAGTAAACAACAATGAATAAGTAAAAATATTATTGAATTCAAATAAAATATAATGATTTTTTTTGTTTTTTTTAATATGGAATAATTAATATCTTTAAATCTGTAAATCGGAATTCAGCAAATAATATGTCTAAATTGCTTATAAAAATGAGAGGAATCCAAATATGTTATCAATATCAACTTATCATAAACTATGTTGTGATTCTTATCATAATTTCATTTGCCCGCTTAAAACGGCAGGCATAAAGATTCTTAGCTCGGGCTGAGACTCGCTAAAATTGAAGTGAATCTATGATGAAACAACATATTTTGAACCTAAAATATTTTTTTATAAAAAATCATGAGCATCCGATCATGTACCTGTAGTTCATATATGACCCACTTCCTACCGATTCGGCAGGAATTTGTCTTTTTCACCAGGGATAGACGGAAATGTTTGAGATACCCTTGTTATGATATTATCCATGTAAGGTGGTCTAGTATTTTTTAAAAATGTGACGGTAGTATTTTGAATTAGCCATTTGGTGGTTGCTTCACAAAGCCGTCCGTTTTTTGCACTCGGAAAATGGAAAACGGCTTTTTGGTGCGACGAAAAGGAAAACTTTCTCCTAAAACATTGTTCGCCATCCCATAATGCATACTTATGCACAATATGGACACATTATCACAAACTATGCCTTCATTCTAGCCATAACATTGGTCATTTGACCCGAAAGCCAAGAAAACCTCGAACGAGATAGGTCATTTTGTGAAGGGTTTTTTGAGACATAATCAATATACCAAGTTCGATATTTTTCCTTCTCACTATGTCACATAATATGACACCACGCGAAGGTTTCATGTTGTTTGGATCGTTTTTGAATTTATAATGCCCGTTTTAAACTATCGTTAAACTTTGTCGAAGGGCGGGCATGAAGATTCTTAGCTCGGGGGGCTGAGACTTGATAAACTTGAAGTGGATCTATGATGAAATAACATATTTTGAACCTAAAAATGATTTTTGTAAAAAATCATGGGCATCCGATCATGTACCTGTAGTTCATATCTGACCCACTTCCTACCGATTCGGCAGGAATTTGTCTTTTTCACCAGTGATAGACGGAAATGTTTGAGATCCCCCTGTTTTGACATTATCCATGTAAGGTGGTCTAGTATTTTTGAAAAATGTGACGATAGTATTTTGAATTAGCCATTTGGTGGTTGCTTCACAAAACCGTCCGTTTTTTGTACTCGGAAAATGGAAAACGGCTTTTTGGTGCGACGAAAAGGAAAACTTCCTCCTAAAACATTATTCGCCATCCCATGATGCATACTTATGCATAATATGGACACATTATCACAAACTATGCCTTCATTCTAGCCATAACATTGGTCATTTGACCCGAAAGCCAAGAAACCTCGAACGAGATAGGTCATTTTGTGAAGGGTTTTTTGAGACATAATCAATATACCAAGTTCGATATTTTTCCTTCTAACTATGTCACATAATATGACACCACGCGAAGGTTTCATGTTGTTTGTATCGTTTTTGAATTTATAATGCCCGTTTTAAATTATATATAATGCCCGTTTTAAACTAATTATAATGCCCGATAATATTTTGAATTATCCATTTGGTGGTTGCTTCACAAAACTGTCCGTTTTTTGCACTCGAAAAATGGAAAACGGCTTTTGTAGGGTTCGCAGCATAGAAAACAAAAAAAATTCTACGATGGGAACAACTATGTACCAAGATCTATCTACTAGATACAAACAACGGGCAGATGTACATCCATAGAGAACATACCCTTGAAGACCGAGAAAGCTTAACGAGTCCAAACTCGTGGTTGATGTAGACGATCTCTTGCCGATCTCAAGATCGAGAGGAAGTCCTAGCGCCGCAAAACAGCAGCGCATCCGTGCTCGCACACACGTTCAAGGCACCGAGCAACCTCCGCCTCCTCGCTCCAGCGATGCAGCGGAAGCATAACTCTTTCTTGCCGAAAAGCCACCGGGAACATGTATCTCGCTAGTCTGAGACCATAGGGGATAAATTCTAGAGGGGGAGAGAGATCCTTCACGAGGAGGTGTGAGTGAGAAGTGAGAGGAGGGGCTCCTTATATAGGGAAGGGGGGCAGACCAAGGGGGCATGGCCGCAGGCCATGTAGGGTGCCCCCACCTCTCCCTAATTCATGTGGGTGGACACTCCACTCACAAAATGGCCCTTCAATTTTCTCCACTAAAAAACCCACTCAAATTCCCATTAAATTTCCACCAAATTTAATGCAAACTCTCATTAAATAAAACTCCTTTTATTTATTCAGAATTTTGTCAATTACTTTAATGAAAAACATTCACATATAACCCCTTGCTTGTATTTCATTTCACTTGCAGAAACACTTTCTGCAATTTCACCCGAAAACCCGTTTCAGTATCTAGTGAAATAAATTCCTGCGCTTGTTATTCTTTTTAGCATGAAACTTTTGCTCCAAATAGATGTCGGTGTCTCTTAAGTGTGTCACCCTACGGTTCGCGAATAATGCGGACATGATCGAGACCCCTCTCAGATCAATAATCAGAAGCGGGATTTGGAGACCCATGCTGACTCCCACACATTCAACGATGACTTTCTTGTGATCGTCGGAACCTTTTACGCTAGTATCTTAATCCTTTTGTTTCGTGATATATTACATGTCCGAGATTCGATCATCGGTATCTCCATACCTAGTTTGATCTCGTTACTGACATGCACTCTTTTCTCGTTCTCGTGATATAATATTCTAGTGATCAAATCACTTGCTTGCAAGCTAACCAATGTGATATCACCGAGAGGGTCCAGAGTATATCTATCCTTCATCGGGATGAACAAATTCCACTCTCGATCTATGGGCCTCAACATAATACTTTATTAGTTCTGAATCCATCTTTATAATCACCCTGTCACTCTCGAAAAGGAAAACTTCCTCCTAAAACATTGTTCGCCATCCCATGATGCATACTTATGCATAATATGGACACATTATCACAAACTATGCCTTCATTCTAGCCATAACATTGGTCATTTGACCCGAAAGCCAAGATACCTTGAACGAGATAGGTCATTTCGTGAAGGGTTTTTTGAGACATAATCAATATACCAAGTTCGATATTTTTCCTTCTAACTATGTCACATAATATGACACCACGCGAAGGTTTCATGTTGTTTGGATCATTTTTGAATTTATAATGCCCGTTTTAAACTATCGTTAAACTTTGTCGAAGGGCGGGCATGAAGATTCTTAGCTCGGGGGGCTGAGACTTGATAAACTTGAAGTGGATCTATGATGGAACAACATATTTTGAAACTAAAAATGATTTTTGTAAAAAATCATGAGCATCCGATCATGTACCTGTAGTTCATATCTGACCCACTTCCTACTGATTCGGCAGGAATTTGTCTTTTTCACCAGTGATAGACGGAAATGTTTGAGATCCCCCTGTTTTGACATTATCCATGTAAGGTGGTCTAGTATTTTTGAAAAATGTGACGGTAGTATTTTGAATTAGCCATTTGGTGGTTGCTTCACAAAACCGTCCGTTTTTTGCACTCGGAAAATGAAAACCAACTTTTTGGTGCGACGAAAAGGAAAACTTCCTCCTAAAACATTGTTCGCCATCCCATGATGCATACTTACGCATAATATGGACACATTATCACAAACTATGCCTTCATTCTAGCCATAACATTGGTCATTTGACCCGAAAGCCAAGAAACCTCGAACAAGATAGGTCATTTTGTGAAGGTTTTTATTGAGACGTAATAAATATACCAAGTTCGATATTTTTCCTTCTAACTATGTCACATAATATGACACCACACGAAGGTTTCATGTTGTTTGGATCGTTTTTGAATTTATAATGCGCGTTTTAAACTATCGTAAACTTTGTCGAAGGGCGGGCATGAAGATTCTTAGCTCGGGGGGCTGAGACTTGATAAACTTGAAGTGGATCTATGATGAAACAACATATTTTGAACCTAAAAATGATTTTTGTAAAAAATCATGAGCATCCGATCATGTATCTGTAGTTCATATCTGACCCACCTCCTACCGATTCGGCAGGAATATGTCTTTTTCACCAGGGATAGACGGAAATGTTTGAGATCCCCTTGTTATGATATTATCCATGTAAGGTGGTCTAGTATTTTTGAAAAAATGTGACGGTAGTATTTTGAATTAGCCATTTGGTGGTTGCTTCACAAAACCGTCCGTTTTTTGCACTCGGAAAATGGAAAATGGTTTTTTGGTGCGACGAAAAGGAAAACTTCCTCCTAAAACATTGTTCGCCATCCCATGATGCATACTTATGCACAATATGGACACATTATCACAAACTATGCCTTCATTCTAGCCATAACATTGGTCATTTGACCCGAAAGCCAAGAAACCTCGAACGAGATAGGTCATTTTGTGAAGGGTTTTTTGAGACATAATCAATATACCAAGTTTGATATTTTTCCTTCTAACTATGTCACATAATATGACACCACGCGAAGGTTTCATGTTGTTTGGATCGTTTTTGAATTTATAATGCCCGTTTTAAACTATATATAATGTTTTATATTTTACTTAATTTTTTTTATAAATGTGTAATATTTGAGTAGATAAGTCTTATTTTTCTGCAAATTTTGATATATTATTTGTATTTTTCTGAATTAGAATGATTTAGTTATGATTTTTTTAAAAATAATGAGATAAAAAGAAAAAAATCTGGAGGCTACGCCGACGGCCAGGCCGTCGGTACAGCCTGTCTGCCTAACGTCGTTTTCATCGCCGTGTCTAAACTGGGACTACGTCGAGGGCTATACCTACGCCGAGGGCCACCATCGGCACAGCCATCTCTACTACGCCGACGGCTACCCTCGGCACCGTCACCTACGTCGACGGCCAGACTGATCAGCTGACCAGAAAAAATAGCTACGCCGATGACCCCAACATTTGGCCGTCGGCGTAGCCGGCCGGCCGTCGACGACTTACTTCTTTTCTGTAGTGTTGGTCTAACACAACCAGGGAACATCCATAAAGTAAACGAGAGAACTACTATGACGACTCAGCTAATGACATTGACATACTCCTATTTGAAATACTCAGAACTAGCTAGCTATAACCCACGTGCGTTTCCTACCAACACCTACCTCGCTCGTCATGCATGACCAACTCACATGCACGTGTATATATAGATGATCGCCACAGGCATACCCTCACACACTACTAGAGACAAGAACTCAAGTTGAGAAAGAAAGCAAGCGGCAGATACTAGAGCTCAAGTTCAAAAGAAAAACAAGCAGAGACAAGAAACTATACAAGGAAGATCGATCGCAAGGATGACCATGCCGGGGATATCGGTCCGTCGGAGCGCTCCGGAGCTCGTGGTGCCTGCGCGGCCGACGCCGTACGAGCTCAAGACGCTCTCCGACATAGACGACCAGCAGGGCATCCGGTTCTACCGTTCCGGGGTCCACATCTACCGTCGTAGCGATGCCAAGGCTGGCGATGACCCGGCTGCCGTGCTGCGGACCGCCCTGGCTGAGGCGCTGGTGCACTACTACCCTATCGCCGGCCGAATCCGGGAAGCCACCCCTGGGGCTGCAGGGAGCAAGCTCCTCGTCGAGTGCACGGGCGAGGGCGCCGTGTTCGTGGAGGCGGACGCCGATGCAACCTTGGAGGATCTCGGGGCCGTGACAGGCCCGCCGGTCCCGTACCACGAGCAGTTTCTTTGCGAGCCCGACGGCGCGTTCATTGGCGCCACCGTAGTTGGACGGCCGCTGCTCTTCTTCCAGGTCACGCGCATGCGGTGCGGCGGATTCGTGTGGGGCTTGCAGATATGCCACTGCTTGGCGGACGCCGCCGGCACGTCGCAGCTCCTGACAGCCATCAGCGAGTTCGCGCGCGGGGTGCCCGACACGCCCACGGTACCGCCGGTGTGGGCGCGGGAGATCCTCTCCGCGCGCAGCCCGCCGCAGGCTATTACACGCCACCACCCGGAGTACGAGCCCGTGCCGGACGCCGGGAGGGACAAGGTCTATCCCGGGGACGCGCTCGTGCACCGAAACTTCTTCTTCGGACACCGTGAGATCGCCGCGCTACGGGCGCTCGCGACGCCGGAGTTGGCCTCCAAGAGCTCGCGGTTCGACCTCATCGCGGCGTTCATGTGGAGGTGCCGCGCCAACGCCCTCATGTACGACGATGAGGACCTCGTGCGTGTGCAGTTCGTGGTGAACGCGCGCGGCCGCAAGGGGATGAGCTTGGTCGTGCCGCAGGGCTTCTATGGCAACGCGTTCTCGTTCGCAGTGGCCGAGTCGGCTGCAGGGGAGCTGCGCCGGCGTACTTACGGGTATGCGCTGTGTCTGGTGGTGGACGCCAAGGCACATGCCATGGAGGACGGACATCTACAGTCGGTGGCTGACCTGATGGCGGCGCGCGGGCGCCCGCGGTTCGCAGTGGCACGCACATACGTCGTGTCGGATATCACGCGGGCAGGGCTGAGAGATGTGGATGTTGGATGGGGCCGCGCCGTATACGGAGGGCCTGCGACTGCGACCCTTGCAACGTTCCACCTAGCGGGAAGGAACGAGGCCGGCGAGGAGGGCGTGCTGGTCCCTATGCGGCTACCGGCACCAGCCATGGAGAAGCTAAAGTTAGAGGTGGCAAGTGGACTCGGTATCATCGGAGCCGATGCACCCGCAGGTTGCTCCTTGTCTGAAATAGGATTTCAGAAACTTATTCAAACATAGTAAGTATTATTTTTTTGGAGGCCAAATAAAAATGTACAATTGTACCAAAACAGTTACTATATGTTTTAATTATTCATTTTTCATAACCAGCTCATCCTCAACAGTGGATTAGTCCTATTTTGCTTATATAGATATATATGTGCATTTTTCTAGAGCGACGGATATTATCCAAATCAGAAAATCCTACTGATCTCTAGATAGCTAGGAATGTATTGGAAGTGCTTCCCGCAGCATTCTTCGAAAGTTGTTTTTTCTTGTGGACAATGTATAACTATTATTTAATTTGAAGTTGAATGCCAGGTGAATTTTTTTTGTTGCTCACTTGTAAATATAAATATTCGTGTACATAGGAAATGTTTCCACGTGATATTTATAAAATTCAAATCTACTTAAATTTCTTCAATCTTTTGGTAGAGGCCACTAATAGGATGTGCGTAATCAAGGATGCTGGTCAAATTTGATCCAGGAACTTTAATCCTAAGGATCTTCTTGTAGACTATGTTGTGCGTAGTCTAAGACCTCATGTGTGTTTTCCGCAACTTCTTGGTATGAACCTTTTCTTCCTTGTTGCTGGTACAGTCTCTCCTTGCGCTTTGTTGACTGTCATAGAAATCAGGATGGTTAATCCTTGTCTACTTCTCTCGTATTTTTATCCCTAGTGATCTAGGGATGGGAGGAGTATTGATGTTCACCTAATAGTCTCCAAACCCCTTTAATACTCTTTTCCAAAAATATTCTACCATGGAGGAGAGTTTTTAATCTAGCCAAAAACAAGATGATTAGTGGGATATCCAGTACAGGAAACGCTCAAGGTGCCGACGGCCATATGCTACGCCAAATGTCGGGGCCGTCGGCGTAGCGACCGGAGACGGGCAGGCCGGCAAACGAGCCATCGGCCCAAAATAGCTGTCGGCGTAAGTAAAAAATAGTTGTCGGCGTAGACGGGCCATCGGCGTAGTAGATAGGCCGTGACGGCGATGCGACGGCATCAATGCTACGCTGACAGCAAAGTCGTCGGCATAGCTATTTCACACCTACACATGTGCATCATGGGATGGCGAATAATGTTGCAGGAGGAAGTTTTTTTTTTGTCGCATAAAAAAGCTATTTTCTATTTTGCGAGCGCTAAAAACATGGTGTTTTATAAAGTAACCACTAAAATGCTCATTCAAAATGCTACCACCCTATTTTTCAAAAATACTAGACCAGCTTACATAGACAATATACCAACCGGGATATCTCAAACTTTTCCGTCCACCCCTGGTGAAAAAGATAAATGTCTGCCAAATCGGTAGGAGGTGGGTCTGGTTTGAACCACAGGTACATGATCTAATGCTCATGATTTTTTTAACAAATCAATTTTAGACTCACAATATGATGTCTTTTCAGAGATCCAATGCAAGTTTAGCGAGGATCATCATATAGGTAAGAATCTTGATGCCCGCCGTTTTGACCATTTTTAGACTCACAATATGTTTTTTGAAGATTTAAACACTATTAAATAAAATTTATTTAAAAATACATGATGCATGATTAAAAATATGATAGGGATGTCATGTTTGGATTCTTCTCATTTTTCTGATTGACTTAGACATATTATTTGTCGGATTCCAATTTACAAATTTAAAGATATGAATTATTCCATATTAAATAAAAAAGACAAAAAAATTATTTATTTTATTGTCACTTGAATTCAAGATTATTATTACTTATTCTTTTTTTTACTTAAATAATTGTTTGAAATTTTAAAAATAAAGACACGTGACACTATGGTCCAAGGGTTAATGGGATTGATATGGTATGTTATCAACAAGGCCTATTTTTTCTTTATGTAAGCTCATTCGAAAGGAACAGAGAAATTAAACATGTTGCGACAGAAGTAGTGTTAGGATGGGTGACCGATCTGAAAGTTTGACCATTAGTGCAATTAACCAAAGATTAAGCATACTTAGAGTTTAAAAAAATCGCTTGTGAGATTAACAAGTCAAACAATTCAAAAAAATGGAAATTCTAAAAAAAGTTTGAAAAATATATATAAAAAAGACTGAAAAAATAAAACTAGGCCGACGGCTAAGCCGTCCGCGTATCCTAACGCCCGTTAGCTGTCTAGATTAGGCCCATCTAAACTATGCCGACGACCAAGTCATCGTCGTAGCCGTCTACGCCGGCGACATGTTAGTCTAAGCCGTACGCCAACGGCAATTTGTCCTATGGCGAAGCCGTCGGAGTGACGTGTTTCTATAGTATAATCCTGGGATTATTCCAGCCAAACCCGCTAAGATAAACTGACTACCGGAATTTTGCTGGAATTAGAATAATCTTCTCCGATTCGTGTGAATACGCTAGCGACAACAGCGATGTATGTGAGAAATATACACGGTGATGTTCCAGCACAATCTCTAGAACCTACGGACATGCTCAATGGCCGTTACAGGGATATTAAAAACACATTGAGTGCGCGCCGTATCTATCGTCCGTGTGGTATGATGCTTCGTCGCTGTTGATCCAGCCCGCATTCGCCGGCTGCTTTCCGACGAGACGCGCACATTGAGGTCCAAGCAAAAAGAATAACACGAAGAAGGAAGCATCGGATCAATCAGACCAGATCAGGTCCAAGCAAGAAGAATGAGCGAACAAGACGAACATTCACGTGACGCACGGACGGAGACCAATGTTTGGGTGGACTACATGAATAAACTAACTACCTCACCAACCAATAAAGAAAAATTCCTTGTCAGGTGTGTTCGTGCAGCCGTCGTAGACTACATACGGTGCAGCTGTACAGATGCTTGTAGGGTGCTCAAAGAGTAAACTAAGTTTTTTAGAGAAGACTGAGTTAAACACTGGTGTTTAGTTTTTAATTACAGGCTAAAGACCCGAAGTTAATCCCCCTAAAAAAAGACCCAAAGTTAAAAAAAAAGACCCTAAGGAAATATTGTTTGATTATTTGACACTAGCTGAATAACTGTGCATCATCACGGTCATTTTTTCTGTCGCTCACGTGTAAACATGAATATTCCCGTATATAGAAAGGGAAATGGGGTCGCTGCCACGTCCCAGCGCCCATCTCTCCTTCCTAACTCCTCAATGCGCCGCACGACCAGGCCGCCGGAGCAGGCATCCATCGCCACTGCCGGACCGGATCTCCGCCCGGCCATCTCCAACTAATTCAGATTTGGTGTTTGCACGCCCAACTTATCGTCCAGTGCCGGCTGGGCGGGACAACTGAGCGGGCCAGTCTTGTCGCCGAGCCAAACAGAACCCCCATCTCGCCCTTTCTACTGCGCGACGGCCATCTCCTTCCTAGTTCGCTGCCGCAACCACCCTTCTCCGTTGTCGGCTTTCCCTCCCGCCGTCGGTAGAAATCCCGCTCCCCCCACCTACGATGCATCCCGCGCTGCTGCACAACCCCTTCTCGCTATCGTACGGCCTTCCTGGAATCTTCAAGCCGACCCCACAGCCACCTTGCACGCCAGGTGTTTGGCGGTTTGCGAAGGCTATGGATTCGGACGAGGAGTAGATGCTCGCCGCTTTGATGGACGAGTTTCTATTGAAGGCTTACTCTAATTAGGGATTGTCTCTTCTACTGTTGCTTCTAGGGTTTAGTCTCCTTCTATATGTATCTAGAATGTTCTATTGGTTCCTAGAGCACGTATGATCCTTCTGCTACTTCCATGGCTCTAGGTTTGTTGCGTAGTTGGTTTACTGAATTTCTTCATTATGCAGTGTTCATAGTGACTATCTATTCTTCTGTTAAGTGTTTAATTTCTTCTGATGTACTATTGGTCTTTGTATGCCATCTGAGTTGCTTGATATTGAACCTGACATTTCTAGAATCAATACTTGTCAAGTTTCTTAACTGAATTCCTACTGTTAACTATCAGTCTTAGGGTTTCTTATTAGTCTAGGTCTGTTAACTTCTTCGATTTTGTTCTTGTTATCATTGTGGTTAAAATCCACAACTCAAACATAGTATGCATACTTATATGCATTTGTTTAGTATTTTATAAGTCTGTTAAATTTTGTTTAACCTTCTTAAGTATTGTTATTTGTAAAGATGCATTTATCCTTAATCTTATATTCATGTGTGTTATGGTTTAGTTACTTAAGATTTTTCTAGACTCTAAGTTCAGGTTCAATTATACAAGTGTGTTGATCCTTTTTAGATAGTTTTTCTTACTTAATCTTGCACTAATGTTTGCACCAAGTGAAAACTATGCTCATTATTGCCTACCTTCTCTTCCTTAGGGCATTTATTTAACTGATGTCTAAGGAAGTAGGGGTAGGTGATAATTTTTAGTTTTAAATGTGTATGGTAATTTTCTTCATCTTAACTACTATGGATGTGCCAGTGTGATCAAGCTAGCAGAGTGTATGTGGTGTTCTTCGTTTATTAAAATACACAGATTTATTCCACTAATTGCACTAGGTTGTCTAGGGGATGCATCTTGCAGAACGGCTAGCGTATCTACGATAAAATGACACCTTGTGTTTCCAAATATGTTTTTGTTTCAAAAAAACCAGAAGCAAACAATGCAGCACCTGCAGTTCAAATTTGACCCCCTTCCTCCAAAATATGCACAATACACGGAAAAATATGCATGGAAATTCCTAGAAAGCTCTCAAGTTCATATACATGATGGATTGTACATACAATATATTACTATTTTCGAAAAATGTTTTGATCCAGTTATCAATCAATGTTTTGGTAGCTACATCACAAATCTTGCACTCAAAAAATAGAAATTTCATTTTGTGCAAAGAAGATAAAAAATTCCCATGGCAACGTTGTGGCGAACTCCAAGGTGCCCATGCTTACTAGTACATAACGACCCTAAAGACACCCCTCATTGTCTATCTTCTCATCCTTAGGGCATTCATTTAATCGATGTATGAGGAAGTGGGGGTAGGTGATAATAGTAGGGTTTTAGTTTTAAATGTATATGGTAATTTTCTTCATCTTAACTACTACGGTTGTGCCGGTGTAATCATGCTGGCAGAGTGTATGTGGTGTTCTTTGTTCATGAAGATGAACATATTGATTACTCTAATTGCACTAGGTTGTCTATGGTGTGCATGTTGCGGAACTGCTAGTTGATACGTCGTAAACGTATCTATAATTTTTGATGTTCCATGCTTGTTTACTATCAACTTGGTTATGTTTTGTCTACACTTTGAAGCATTCTTATACATTTTCTGGAACTAACCTATTGACAAGATGTCACAATGCCAGTTGCCTGTTGTCTGTTTTTTTTTATTTCAGAAAGCTAAAAAATTAATATTCTTGGAATTGGACGGGACAAAAGCCAAAGTTCATATTTTTCCCTGAACGATACGGAAAATCAAAGACGAGACGAAGGAGGACACCAGGGTGGCCACACCCTAGATGGGCGCGGGTCCCACCCTGGCTGCGCCCACAGGGGGTGTGGGCCCCCTGAACCTTCCCCTGACCTAGCCTCCTTCGCCTATAAGAAGCCCCCGACTCAGAAACCCTAAGGAGTCGACCAAAAAGCCACGAAAAGTTCCGCAGAGCCGTCGCCATCAAAGGGGAGATTCGGGGGACAGAAAGTCTCTGTTCCGGCACCCTACCGGGACGGGGAAGTGCCCCCGGAGCCATCTCCTTCGATCTCCATCACCATCTCCATCGATCTCCATCGCCATCTTCATCATCGTTGTTGGTTCCCATGATGAGGAGGGAGTAGTTCTTCCTCGAGGCTAAGGGCTCTACCGGTAGCTATGTATTCATCTCGCTCTCTCTCTCTATGCATGATCTATGAGCTTTGTAATCAAGTAGATCTACCTTGCTACTCAAGTGCTTCAATAGATCTCTGCTCTCCCCATGTGTGTGAAAGTGACAGCATGCACGCCATGGTGGCACTTAGGCTAGAGTCTACATAAATACTCATCATGCTTTAATAGATCTATGATTTTCCACACGTGTGTGAAAGTGACAGCGTGCGCGCCGTTTGTGGCACTTAAGCTAGATTAGATATATATTTATCATGAGTATATTTGGAGTTGGATGTCTTTATGAAATTGTGGTGTTTGTTTGAACCATCTAGCGCTCAAGGTGACAGTGTGGGGTTATCTAGATTGGGGAAGGCGGACTTTGAGGTGTGCTTTTGTAGACCTACCATGGATTAGAGTGTCCAACCGGAGATTAGTTCAAGGTAGTATTATAAAGAGAATATATTTATATGAGAGAGTGTTCACTAGTGAAAGTATGATCCCTAGGCCTTGTTTCTAAGCATTGAAACACCGTTTGCATCTATATTGTAGGGGTTCGTAGGATGGAAAACAAAAAATTTCTACCGCATGCAAACAAACAAGCCAAGATCTATCTACTAGATTGTAGCAACGAGTCGATAGAGGAACTCACCCTCGAAGATTCCAAAGCGGTTAACGAGAGCAGGTTCTCGTGGGTGATGTAGTCGTACTCTTGCCGATCTCAAGATTGCGTAGACGATCCTTCCGGTGCTGTTTTCCGGCAGCGCTTCCGCAGTCGGTCACACGTTCGGTACTTGATGAATACCTTCCTCTCCCTTGTTCCAGCAGGCAGCGGAGGTTGTAGCACTCTCCTCGTGATTCTGGCAGCATGACGGCGTGGTACCAGAAGTAGAGGGGAGATCTCGCAGGGCTTTGCCTTAAGCCGGAGCGAGTATGGTGGAGTATGAGAGAGGCCTTGGTGATTGTAACACCCTCAGAATCGGACCTATGCAAGTTTTAGCGAAACCCGCCAAACCCGCATAGAAACGATTCAAAGGTGCCCACCAGGCACTTTCGTGCGGGTGGAATACGAAGTAATAACATTACACAACAGCCCTCGATGGGACCCACAGAACAGATATATATACAACAGCGACTCAAAGAGTCAAGAATACAAATATAATATACAAAGATCCAAATCACCTTGAAAATAATCGAGCGTCCGACTACGGACAAGATGCAAATGGGGCTAAGAGCCCTGAAGAATAACCAATGGCGTCCATAACCCTGCCCAGGCCAAGCCGGAAGGGTAACCTTGCTAACGACGTCGATCTCAAAACCTGCTTCAACAAAAGGGGTGCCGACAAAGGGCAAAGGAAAAAGAGGAGCGTCAGTACTGAGGCCAGTACACGGCGAGGCTAGAATTCGGCGGTCCTCGCCTACATAGGTATGGTGGTGGTGGATCGAAAGGCAAAGATGCACTAAACAACCTATAGAGACTCGGTACAACTGGCGGTTATCAGAGAGGGATAAGAATGACCTATCCGGATCCAACCTGAAGCTAACACCAAACAAACCCATCCTGGTGTTTCCCCCTCGAGACCATACGAGGAAGTCAACCGAGGAACTCACACAGTTGGCAGTTTTACTTATTCAGTTATTGTTGCAGCAATTACTAGTCAGGTTTAGATAATCGTCCTGATAAAGTAAGCAGTGGGCACTTTTAGTTAGTCATTCCGTTATAGTGGCATCACTTACTAGTCAGATACATTTAGCATGAGATAAACCCAAAACCCAGCAGTTGTTGGTACTTTTACTTAGCCATTCCGTTGTAGTGAAGCTGATTACTAATCATATCGGAAACAAGTCAATTTAAAACAATAAACTTTAGTTATAGTTGTCTATGATCAAGCACCGTGCTCCAAGTCGTCCATAACCGCGGACACGGCTTCTCGAAAAGATTTAACCCTGCAGGGGTGCACCAAAGTATCCACAGGCACTTCGACCCTTTTGCGATCGGTTAACATACACCCATCGGTATGTCGGGGGCCTAAGTCACGACGTTCCCGCACCAAGCAAGTACATGGGGCCACCCACCGTCGACACCAACGGAGTCGGCCGGTCTCGAGACGGACTCGGGGTTGCGTCGGTGGCTGTAACGACATCGGGTCCCCAATCGGGACCTGACGTACATGAAATCATTCCGCTTTCCTAAACAGTACAGTGTGCTCCTCGCACAAACGTAAATAAAGCGGTAAACATGGCATAAGTACAGGATAGTAAAAACACCTCAAACTAGTTGTGGCCCCCAGTACAATACTTTGAAATCAGGTAATTATCAATGGGGGGCCCATATCTCCCCACCTGTGGTTAGCGCGCTCGATCTCGGAACAGGTGTCAAGAACTCGGGTCCTACGGGACACAAGTGGGCGGTCGGAAACCAAATCTTACCTATCACCCACCGATGCCTCTGCTTAATTCAATTTTAGTTGTTAAACAGGAATTAAAGTGATACAATAATTAAAGCCGTGATCATCTTCGACATCAACATGCGGCAATACTCCAACAATGGTGGTACTTGACGACAAGCAAAACACTTGAGCAAGCGACTACGACACGCGGGTCCAACTACCTACCAAACAACGGGTAATAGGATGTGTCCAAGGCTATATATGGCTGCAAGGGATATCACGGGTATGAAATCTAGAGCATCGCAACACAGATAGCAAAGATCAACAGGAGGGAAGTAAATACTAGCAAAGTAAGATAGGTAGAAAGGGGGAGATGCTCGCCTGAAAACATTGTCGAAGGTTCAACCGAAGATCGGGGCGAAGCTCACAACGACTCTACGGCCTTATCCGCGAAGAAGCAAAACATTAGAAGAAACACCGGATGCAATATTTAATACACGGCAGAAGATCGGCATGATGCATGTATGATGTATGGCATGGCAAGGTGCGATGCAATTAGGTCAAGGTTAAGCGGAACCGGGGTCCCGACAACTGATTATATTGTTCAAGTTATTTAATTACCCCGCAAATTAAATGTTGTTATAACAAGGCAAGATAAGATACCGGTTCGCTACACAAGTTTAAATGAGGCCAATATAAGGCTAGATTTGCCCGCATATGGGCCCCATATTTAATTATTAGGTGAATCGGCATAAGGCCCCCAACTACATGAGATGCATGCGAGATGAATGATTAGATGTGCAACAATTGTATTATATTATGAAATTAGGGTTTCGGGAAGGGTTCACACATTGAGGGGTCTCGACGGACTTGAGGTTCCGGGGTTCGGGGTCGGTCTCAGGGTCCAGGGTTCGACAGAACGTTCTCGGGCTCCGGGGTTGTGCTCGGATATCGGGGGTAGGTCTTGTCGTCTCACGCGGAGATCTAGGCGTTCGGGTCACGGCGTCTTCGAGTCCGAGAGGAAGAGCTTGGGTTGGCATCGGATCTGTCTTGACGTTTCGAGGCGAAGTGCTCGTCGTTCCGTGTAGGCGACCTTGGCGTCCCGTTCTCGGCATCGGTGCGGGAGGGAGTTCTTGTCGTGTCGGGGTCTTGGCGTCCTTGGGTTCCGATAGGAGATCTTGGCGTTCGGCGGGTTCGGCCTCGGGGTCCAGGAATCCGTGAAGGAGTTCATGTGGCGGTCTTGTCGATGGCGACACGCTAAGAAGTAGAACTCGGGGCGTCACGGTCCTCTTTGTCCAACAGCTCCATTAACATCACCGCAACACGTTTACACCAAAACTCACATACACTACACCGGGACATAGAGGCGAGGCGGGGTCGCGGGATAGGGCGAGGCCGACGACGACGGATGGCGCAGCTCTAGCGAGACGGCGAGCCGGGTCGGGCGAAAGACGGACGAGGCCGGTGGCGGCGAGCTCGAGGAGCAGCGACGGCGGAAGAACGGAGGAGGCGACACTGGGGTCGGGACGCAGGCGGCTCGCCGAGGGAGCCAGGAGAGCCGGGCGGCGACCCTGGCGAAGCGGAGCTGCGTCGGGCGGCGGGTCAGCGAGGTTGGGGACGCAGCGGCGGTGGGAGAAAGCGGCAGCCTTGAGGCGGTGGCGGCAGACAGGCGGCGCGTGCGGATCGGAGTCGTCAGGCGGTTGGTGGCGTCGGGAGCTCATGCGAGGTGGAAGCGGCGAGAGGCTCGAGGCGGCGGAGCGCGCAGCGAGCACGGGCGGGAGGTGGGGCGGAGCCAGCGAGCCTTGGCCGGAGGCGGGGAGGGGAGCCTTGGCGGCGGGCGGGAGGGCGGCTGTGGCCAGCGGCGGCCAGGCGGAGAGGCAGGCGCGTGGCCTTCAGGGAGAGGAAGACGCGAGCAGGGAGGAAGAGGAGAGAGATCGGTGGAGGGGCCGACGGAGGGCGAGTGTGGCAGGTCAAGGAGGAAGGCGGCCGCGCGTGAGCTGCCGGAGGAGGGCGGCGAGGAGGAGACGCAGAGGCGGGTGGCGTCGGGTCTGTGAGGAGGAAGAAGATAGCGGGGCGCGGGCGTGCTCATGAGCGCGTGGGGCCAGGCGGGGGTGGGGTGGGGAACAGGGTCGGTGGGGCCCCGGCAAGGTGGGGATCGGGGCAGGCGGCTGGTGTGCGTTGCATGTGTGCGTGTGGGGTGCGTGTGTGGGATGGGTGAGGGAGTGTGTGAGCTGGCAGGGTGGGTTTAGAGGGAGAGGAAGTGGGGGTGGGCTAGGTGGCAGTTTGGGTTTGGTGGGGCTTTGGGGAGGGGTGAGGTGGCGCAAGGGGAGTGGCCAGGGTGATGTGGCTGGGGAAGTGTGGGTAGGTTAGTTGGTGAACTTAGGATTTAGAGGGGCGGTTAGTTGGACCGATTAATTTTTCTGGGGCGGTCGTTCGGGTCAATCGGCCCGTGCGACTGCCCCGCTAAAATAATTAATGTTTTATTTATTTCAAACGAGACTTTTGCAAACCAATATCGGGCAAAACAAAAATATCCCGGCGACCCGTATTTGATGTTTGAATCCAGAGGGGGCGTTTTAGAAAACAAAACGGGTGTTGCGAAAAATAGTTTTGGCAACAATGCATGATGATGACGATGCAATGCACAAATTCAACGCGATTTTCTAGTAGTGGTTTTGCGGGATGCCACAGTGATCTAGGGTTTAGAGGGCATCAAGGGGAGGGTGTGGTCGGCGGCTAGGGCTTGGGAAACACCAAGTCGCCGAGTTGGAGGGGAAACCCTAGGCGGCGGCTGCACTTGGAGGTGGAGGCGCCAGAGCTAGGGTTTGAGGTGTGTAGGAGAAGGGCATCCCTACCCCTCCTTATATAGGTGGGAGGGTGCGGCTTGGGAGGAGGGAGTCCTCCTCCAACTCCTCCTCCTTGGCCGGCGGGTGGAGGGAGGAGACTTCCTCCCCAAGTAGGTTTCCTACTCTCCCTCCACCAAGCAAACTTGTCGTTTGAATTTTCAAATTGGCATTTGACTTTCAAACTTGGATTTGATTTCTCTCTTTATTTTTCCCAGACAAGTGACCTAGTACATGATGCAACCATTCCATATTGTCATGACACATTCATGTACCCTTCCCCTCCGGAGTGTCGGACCTTCCGGACCCTTCTAGAACATTCCCGGTGAAAACACCGGAATCATTCCCCAACTCCGAAACAGAACTTTCCTTATATGAATTTTATTCTCCGGACCATTCCGGATCTCCTCGTGATATCCCGGATCCCATCCGAGACTCCGAACAACATTCGGTCTCTTACTCATCATTCCATAACTACTCAACAACATCGAATCCTTAAGTGTGTCTCCCTACGGTTCGTGAATTATGCGGACATGATCGAGACACTTCTCCGATCAATAACCAATAGAGGAATCTGGAAATTCATATGGCTCCCACATATTTCTACGATTAATTTGTGATCGAATGAACTACTTACATACGATACCAATTTCCTTTTGTCTCACGATAGTTTACTTATCCGAGGTTCTGATCGTCGGTATCTCTGCATACCTAGTTCAACCTCGTTACCGATAAGTACTCTTTTCTCGTTCCCATGGTATGTGATCCCTTGTGAGCCAGTCACATGCTTGCAAGCTAATTAGATGACATTCCACCCAGAGATCCTAGAGTATATATATCCGTCATATGGATGGACAAATCCCACTCTTCATCCATGTGTCTCAACCCATACTTTTCGAACAATCAATGCCATCTTTATAGCCACCCAGTTACGGTGTGGTGTTTTATGTCATCAAAGCATCCTTCCGGTGATGGTGATAAGCATGATCTCATGGTCGAAGGAATTAGGTTACTATGTATCAGAAAGCTTATAGCAATTGAACTATTAAAATGACTTGATCTTTATGCTACGCTTATCTCTAGGAGTATGTCCATCATACCATTCTCCTAATGATATGATCTTGTTGTTAATAACATCTCAATGTTCATGATAGGGAAACCACAATCATCTATTAACCAACAAGCTAGTATTATGAAGAGGCTTTACTGGGGACTCTAATTTAGTTTACAAATCACACAAGTATTAATGTTTCCTGTTAATACTGTTATAGCATGAATGTAAACATTTATCATAAACACAAAGATATAATAATAACTACATTTATTATTGCCGCTAGGGCATATCTCCAACAGTCTCCCACTTGCACTAGAGTCAACTAATCTATATTACATGGTAATATACCGAACACCCATGGCAGTTTGGTGTTGGTAATGTTTTGCCGTCGGGAGAGGTTTAGTCAACGGATCCACCATATTCAGATCTGTGTGTACTTTGCAAATCTTTATGTCACCATCTTGGACATGTTCTCGAATAGCGTGAAAACGTATCTTGATGTGCTTCAGCTTCTTGTGTGACCTTGGTTCTTGCGCATTGGCTATGGCGCCCATGTTATCACAGTAGATAGACATTGGGTCTAGCGCACTTGGAACCACACCGAGCTCTGTAATGAACTCCTTCATCCATATCGCTTCTTGTGAAGCCTCTGAAGCAGCTATGTATTCCGATTCAGTTGAAATCTCGCCACAACGCATTGCTTTGCACTCCTCCAGCTAACTGCTGCACCATTCAAAGTAAATACATATCCAGATTGAGATTTAGAATCATCCGGATCGGTGTTCCAACTAGCATCGGTGTAACCATTAACAACGAGTTGTTCATCACCTCCATAAGAAAGAACCATATCCTTAGTTCTTCTCAAGTACTTAAGGATGTTTTTGACCGCTGTCCAATGATACACTCCTGGATCACTTTGATATCTGCTAGTCAAACTAACAGCATATGCAATGTCGGGTCTAATACATAGCATGGCATACATTAGAGATCCTATGGCTGAGGCATAGGGAGTCTTACTCATCCTTTCTCTATCTTCCGCCGCTGCAGGACTTTGAGTTTTACTCAAGGTCGTATTGGGCAACATGGGCAAGAACCTATTCTTGCGATCTTCCATTCCAAACATCTTTAGAACTTTGTCCAAATATGTACTTTGTGACAATGATATTAGGCGTCTCGATCTATCTCTATAAATCTTTATGCCTAATATGTAAGCTGCTTCGCCAAGATCTTTCATAGAAAAACTATTATTCAAATATTCCTTGACACTATTAAGAAGGTCTACATCATTCCCAATCAACAATATGTCATCTACATATAGTATTAAGAATGCTACAGAGCTTCCACTCACTTTCTTGTAAATACAAGCTTCTCCATAAGTTTGTATAAAACCAAACTTTTGATTACCTTATCAAACGTTGATTCCAACTTTGGGATGCTTGCTTCAATCCATATATGGACCGTTGAAGTTTGCATACCTTGTTAGAATCTTTAGGATCGACAAAACCTTTGGGTTGCATCATATACAACTCTTCATCAATGTCTCCATTAAGGAACGCTGTTTTGACATCCATCTGCCATATCTCATAATCGTAATATGCAGCGATTGCTAACATAATCCTCACAGACTTTAGCTTCGCTACAGGTGATAAAGTCTCATCGTAGTCAACTCCTTGAATTTGTAGAAACCCTTTTGCGACAAGTCGAGCTTTATAGACAGTAACATTACCATTAGCATCTATTTTCTTCTTGAAAATCCATTTGTTCTCGATAGCCTTCTGGCCATCCGGTAAGTCCACCAAAGTCCATACTTGGCTTTCGTACATGGATCCAATCTCGGATTTCATGGCTTCTTGCCATTTATTGGAATCTGGGATCATCATCGCTTCCTCATATGTCGCAGGGTCATCGGTGTTGTCCACCAACATGACACTTATAACGGGATCATACCAATCAGGAGTGGTACGAGTTCTCTTTAACCTGCGAGGCTCTGTAGCAACTTCAACCGAAGTTTCATGATCATCATCATTAGCTTCCTCTCTTATTGGGGTAGGCGCCACAGGAACTACTTCCGGTGCTACGCTACTCGCAAGTTCGAGAGAACGTTCAACAACCTCGTCGAGTTCTACTTTCCTTCCAGTCACTTATTTTGAGAGAAATTCCTTCTCTAGAAAGGATCCATTCTTGGCAACGACGGTTTTGCCCTCGGATCTATGATAGAAGGTATACCCAATAGTTTCCTTCGGGTATCCTATAAAGACGCATTTTTCCGCTTTGGGTTCAAGCTTGTCCGGTTGTAACTTCTTTACATAGGCTTTGCAACCCCAAACTTTAAGGAACGACAATTTAGGTTTCTTCCCAAACCATAATTCATACGGTGTCGTTTCAACGGATTTATATGGTGCCCTATTTAAAGTGAATGCGGCTGTTTCTAATGCATAACCCCAAAATGATAGCGGTAAATCTGTAAGTGACATCATAGAACGAACCATATCAAAGAGTGTTCGATTATGATGTTCGGACACACCATTACGCTGTGGTGTTCCCGGCGGTGTCAATTGCGAAAGTATCATGCATTTATTCAAATGCTCGCCAAACTCGTAATTTAGATATTCACCTCCACGATCAGATCGTAGAAATTTAATCTTCTTGTTACGTTGATTCTCTATCTCACTTTGAAATTCCTTAAACTTCTCGAAAGTTTCGGACTTATGTTTCATGAAATAGATATACCCATATCTACTCAAGTCATCCGTGAAGGTAAGAACATAACGATAACCACCGCGTGATGCTACACTCATTGGTCCACACACATCGGTATGTATGATTTCCAATAAGTCCGTAGCTCGCTCCATCATACCAGAAAATGGAGTCTTAGTCATTATACCCATCAGACATGCTTCGCATCTTTCAAGTGATTCGAAATCAAGTGATTCGAAATCAAGTGATTCAAGAAGTCCATCAGAATGGAGTTTCTTCATACGCTTCACTCCAATGTGACCAAGACGATAGTGCCACATATAGGTCGAGTTATCGCTCAATTTCAAACGTTTAGCCTCAATGTTATTTATGTGTGTATTACTACAATCGAGATTCAATAAAAATAGACCATCTATCAAAGGTGCATGTGCATAAAACATATTACTCATATAAATCGAACAACTATTATTCTCGGACTTAAAAAAGTAACCGTCTCGCAATAAACATGATCCTAATATAATATTCATGCTCAACGCAGGCACCAAATAACATTTATTTAATTATAAAACTAATCCTGATGGTAGATGAAGAGGTAGCGTGCCGACCGCGATCACATCAACCTTTGATCCATTTCCAACATGCATCGTCACCTCGTTCTTCACTAGCTTCCATTTATTCTGCAGCACCTGTTTCGAGTTACATATATGAGAAACCGAACCAGTATCAAATACCTAGGCACTACTACGAGTACTAGTGAGATACACATCAATAACATGTATATCGGATATACCTTTCTTCTTGATGTTTCCGTTCTTCAAATCCGCTAAGTACTTTGGGCAATTCCGCTTCCAGTGACCTTCTCCCTTGCATTAAAAGCACTCAGTATCAGGCTTAGGCCCAGCCTTGGTCTTCTTCGCCGGCGCGGTAACTTTCTTACCACCCTTCTTGAAGTTTCCCTTTTTCTTATACTTTCCTTGCTTCTTGAATTTGATGGTCTTATTGACCAACAACACTTGGTGCTTTTTCTTGATCTCCACTTCTGCAGATTTCAACATGGAGAAGAGTTCTGGCAACGTCTTGTCCATGTTTTGCATATTGTAGTTCATCACAAAGTTCTTGTAACTTGGTGGTAGTGATTGGAGGACACGGTGAATCCTCAAAGAATTAGGAATCACTATACCCAAACTTTGGAGCTTGTTAGCGTGCCCAGACATCTTAAGCACATGCTCACTGACGGAGCTGCCCTCTTCCATCTTGCACTTAAAGAACTTTTCAGAAGCCTCATAACTCTCAACTGTCGCGTGAGCCTCAAATATCATTTTGAGTTCACGGACAATATCATGTGGGTCATGGTTCTCAAACCTTTTCTGAAGCTCCGATTCCAAACCATACAAGATAGCACACTGAACTGTGGAGTACTGATTCTTCCGAGTGAGGTAAACATTCTTTACTTCATCGATAGCAGTAGCTGCAGGCGAGTCACCCGCGGTGCATCCAGCACATAGGTCAAATTACCAGCATTGAGGACAATCCTCAAATTGCATAACCAATCCGCGAAGTTTCTTCCATTGTTTTTCAACTTTTCTTTCTCTAGGAACACATTAAAATTGATGGTAGGGGCCGCCATTGATCTACAACATATTTGCAATAGTTTAGACTAAGTTTATGACAAATTGAGTTCTAATTAATAGTTAAATTAATCTAGGTGAACTCCACTCAAAACAATATCCCTCATATTGTTTTAGTGATCACACGAACCAAATCCACCACATCAAAACCGATCATCACGAGAGTTGATGTAGCTTCAATGGCGAACAATCAACATGTTCATCATATCTACTATATGACACATGCTTTACCTTTCGGTGATCCGTGTTCCGAGACCATGTCTGTACATGCTAGGCTCGTCAAGATCAAATCTTAGCTTCCGCATGAGCAAATCTGGCTTGCTCACGTTGTATACACTCGCATAATCTAACACACCCTATCATCACGTGGTGCTTCGAAACAACGAGCTTTAGCAACGGTGCTTACTAAGTATGAACACTTTAAAACTTGAAATTTGTGTGCTTGAGGGATCATCTTATAATGCTACCGTCGTTAACTAAGCAATACAAGATGCATAAAGTATTAATATCACATGCAATTCATAATATGTGATATGATATGGACTTTCTTCCTGTGCTTCCGATCTCCATCTTCTGGCACGAACATGATCTCCATCATCACCGGTATGACGTCAAGGTCAATGGCGCTATTTCATGGTTGTCGCCCACCAGCTTCAACTATTACAACTACTTTGAATAGACACGCGGGTCTTAACATAATTTAAATACAACCATATGGCTCCTGTCGGTTGCCAACTTACAATAAGGAACATTGCATACATCAAATATAATCACAATCATGGCCATATCACATCACAGCACACCCCTGCAAAACAAAGTTAGACGCCTCTAATTTTCTTTGCATATTTTACGTGGTTTGGGGCTTTCAATAAGTGTCGCTCTAACTTACGAACAAGAACCACAACGTTGATGCTTGAACTATCAAGTGCCCGTTGTAAATTGGATCTATACTATGATGGGAGAGACAAGCACCCGCAAAGCCATTTATGCAATACAAGTTGCATGTTGAGCATGGAGCAAGTCTCATGAACGATGTCATGTAAGGTTAGCCCGGGCCGCTTCATCCCATCATACTGCAAGATGCAAAGTACACAAAAAGCAATTGATAATAAAAGCACCACCGCCCACAATGACCATTGTGTTCTACTCGTGCAACAGATCTACATATAGACACGGCTCTGATACCACTGTAGGGGTTCGTAGCATGGAAAACAAAAAAATTCTACCGCATGCAAACAAACAAGCCAAGATATATCTACTAGATTGTAGCAACAAGTCGATAGAGGAACTCACCCTCAACGATTCCAAAGCGGTTAACGAGAGTAGATTCTCGTGGGTGATGTAGTCGTACTCTTGCCGATCTCAAGATCGCGTAGACGATCCTTCCGGCGCTGTGTTCCGGCAGCGCTTCCGCAGTCGGTCACACATTCGGTACTCGATGAAGACCTTCCTCTCCCTTGTTCCAGTAGGCAGCGGAGGTTGTACCACTCTCCTCATGATTCCGGCAGCACGACGGCGTGGTACCAGAAGTAGAGGGGAGATCTCGCAGGGCTTCGCCTTAAGCCGGAGCGAGTATGGTGGAGTATGAGAGAGGCCTTGGTGATCTAGGGCTTAGAGGGCACCAAGGGGAGGGTGTGGCCAGCGTCTAGGGCTTGGGGAACACCAAGTCGCCGAGTTGGAAGGGAAACCCTAGGCGGCGGCTGCACTTGGACGTGGAGGCGCCAGAGCTAGGGTTTGAGGTGTGTAGGAGAGGGGCATCCCTACCCCTCCTTATATAGGTGGGAGGGTGCGGCTTGGGAGGAGGGAGTCCCACTACAAATCCTCCTCCTTGGCCGGCGGGTGGAGGGAGGAGACTTCCTCCCCAAGTAGGTTTCCTACTCTCCCTCCACCAAGCAAACTTGTCGTTTGACTTTTCAAATTGGCGTTTGACTTTCAAACTTGGATTTGATTTCTCTCTTTATTTTGCCCAGCCAAGTGACCTAGTACATGATGCAACCATTTCATATTGTCATGACACATTCATGTACCCTTCCCCTCCGGAGTGCCGGACCTTCCGGACCCTTCTAGAACATTCCCGGTGAAAACACCAGAATCATTCCCCAACTCCGAAACAGAACTTTCCTTATATGAATCTTATTCTCCAGACCATTCCAGATCTCCTCTTGATATCCCGGATCCCATCCGAGACTCCGAACAACATTCGGTCTCTTACTCATCATTCCATAACTACTCAACAACATCGAATCCTTAAGTGTGTCTCCCTACGGTTCGTGAATTATGTGCACATGATCGAGACACTTCTCCGATCAATAACCAATAGAGGAATCTAGAAATTCATATGGCTCCCACATATTTCTATGATTACTTTGCGATCGAATGAACCACTTACATACGATACCAATTTCCTTTTGTCTCACGATAGTTTACTTATCCGAGGTTCTGATCGTCGGTATCTCTGCATACCTAGTTCAACCTCGTTACCGATAAGTACTCTTTTCTCGTTCCCATGGTATGTGATCCCTTGTGAGCCAGTCACATGCGTGCGAGCTAATTGGATGACATTCCACCGAGAGGGCCCAGAGTATATCTATCCGTCATATGGATGGACAAATCCCACTCTTGATCCATGTGTCTCAACCCATACTTTCCGAACACTCAATGCCATCTTTATAGACACCCAGTTACAGTGTGGTGTTTGATTTCATCAAAGCATCCTTCCGGTGATGGTGATAATCACGATCTCATGGTCAAAGGAATTAGGTTACTATGTATCAGAAAGCTTATAGCAATTGAACTATTAAAATGACTTGATCTTTATGCTACGCTTATCTATAGGAGTATGTCCATCATACCATTCTCCTAATGATATGATCTTGTTGTTAATAACATCTCAATTTTCATGATAGGGAAACCACAATCATCTATTAACCAACAAGCTAGTATTATGAAGAGGCTTTACTAGGGACTCTAATTTAGTTTACAAATCACACAAGTATTAATGTTTCCTGTTAATACTGTTATAGCATGAATGTAAACATTTATCATAAACACAAAGATATAATAATAACTACATTTATTATTGCCTCTAGGGCATATCTCCAACATATATATGTTGCATGTTTTCTTGCTTTCATCTTTATTTCAGTTTGCCTTTAGTCTCTCCCACATCAACAACAAGTCGGAAGCTCTTTTCTGGCACATTTACCACTTATATTTCACTATCTCTTCGCCGAACTAGTGCACCTATACACCTGACAAGTGTATTGGGTGTGTTGGGGACACAAGAGACTTCTTGTATATTGATTGCAGGGTTGCTTGAGAGGGATACCTTTGAACACTTCCTCCCTGAGTTCGATATACCTTGGGTGATCCCCTTAAGGGAAACTTGATGCTGTTCTACAAACCTCTACACTTGGAGGCCCAACAACTGTCTACAATAATAGAAGTGCGTAGACATCAAGCTATTTTATGGCGCTGTTGTAGGGGAGGTAAGGTAAAAGGTACTCACATCCTCTTGGTGTGTGAGTGCTCGAAGTTATTTCCTCTAGATTCTGCAATTTTGTCTTTTTGTTTCTTGTTTTCACTAGTTAGGCTTAATAAAAACAACAATAAAATTAGAGAGCTCTATAGCATTTATCTTGAGTTAGGACATGAAGTGTTTGAAGAGAAAATTAAAAAACCTATGGAACTTTATTTGCATGCTAATAGCAATGTTATTAGTATGAATTCTTTGGACACCATTATTGCTAATGTTATGGAAACGTCTAAGCTTGAGGAAGCTAGCATTTATGAAAATGATGTTTTTAGTCCCCTAGCTTTGGAAGATAGCTATTCTATTGCTTATGATGATACCAAACCTCCAATATATGATGATTACAACGATGAATATGATATTTTTAGTCTACCAACTATTGAGGAGAAAATTTATTGTGATTTACAATATGCCTCCTATATTTGATGATTATGGTGATGAGAATAGTAATGATAGCTATTTTGTTGAATTTGCTCCCACTATGATTAATAAGGATGACTATGCTTATGTGGAGAGTAATAATTATTTTTATGCATGTGGCTCATGATAAGAATGTTTTATGTGATAGTTATATTGTTAATTTTGTTCATGATGCTACTGAAAGTTATTATGAGAGAGGGAAACATGGTTTTATGTATCTCAACAATATTAAGTTTCCCCTCTTTATGTTGAAAATCTTGAAGTTGCACTTGTTCTGCTTTCCTATGCTTGTTGCTTTGTGCTTTCATGACTTGTTTCTTTACAAAATTCCTATGCATAGGAAGTGGGTTAGACTTAAATGTGTTTTCAATTTGCTTCTTGATGCTCTCTTTTACTTCAATTCATATTTCTTATGTGAGCATCTTCTCAAACTATCAAGCCTAACTGAAAGGCGTTAAAGAAAAGTACTTCTTGGGAGATAACCCAATACTTTTATTGAGTCTTGGAAGTTATTACCTCTGTAATAACCTCTTCTTATCCTTTTTATTTGCTTTTTGTGCCAAGAATGACCTCTAATGAGAGGGAAGTAAGATTTGGGGAGTTGTTGTCCCGAAATAGATTTTTGTGCTCCACTGTAAATATTCGTGAGGAATCTCTATAAGTCGGATTGGGCCTAATTTTCCGAATAAATCTCCCAATATGTTAGCTAACTTTATTTAGTTCAACACTCTTTGATTTGAGCAACATAAGGTCTTTGAAAAAATCGTTTTCTACCTGCTGGTCTGTTTTGACAGATTTCTGCCATTATTTGCATTTGCTGCTTATTGATTCCTTTTTGGGTTCTTTTTGGGAAATTGAGCTTTTTGAGGGAATTGCTACAGTAGATTGTGTTTTTAGTAATAGTTTTGCTGTTCTAAAACCAAAACCCAAAGGTTTATTATCTTTTGAATGCACTAATATTGCTAATGAAGATTGTGTGACGTTTTGTATGAAGGAAAATTTTCAGGTGTAAGGGAAGAATGATGTAATGAGATGAAGAATGGACAAAAGCTCAAGCTTGGGGATGCCACTCCGGTGTCACCCCAAGAAATATCCAATAGGTACAAGCGTCAAAGCTTGGGGATTCCCAAGGCATCCCCTTCTTCATCAATAAAAAACTCAGGTCTTTCTAGACACTTCATTTTTATTGTTTCATGCACAGTTGTGTTGTTCTTGGAGCGTATTTGTTTTTGTTTTTAGTTTTATTTTGGTTTGCTTGATGCAATAAAGTTGTTTGATCCCTGCACACTTCTTTTGGAGAGAGACACACTCTAGTTTTCATTCTTATTGTTTTGTGAGTGTTCTGTTTTGCTAGCACTGTGTTTAGACTTAGTTTTGTTTTGCTTTCAGCTTAGAATTTTTTAGTCCTTCTTTGTGGATTTGTGAGACAAGCACACTAATATTTATTGATTGTTATCTTTGTGAGTTATTTCAAATAAGTTGATTGCTGTTGGAAAAGAGTAGAAAGCTTCATGCTTAAGTGGTACAAAAGGAGCATTGCTTTGATTGTGACTTAGACTTTATCATGTCATGATAGATGTTGCTTTGACCTTATGCTTAGTGATTATTGTTGTAGCATGACTTGTTCTAAAAAATTAGGATTTCTTAATGTGCCTTGAAAGAATCATACGTTGTTTTAGCATACAAAAGCATAGTATTGTGGTATTCTCCTTTGATGCTTTGTTTGGATTGACTTGGCACATGCTCACACCATGTTATGACTATGAACCAGTCACCTTAGCCTCTATGATCATTTAGTCCTTGACTTGTAGTACCACTCTATGCTTTGATTAGTAGTGTTTTGTCGATCTGCATGATTATGGACATTATTGCTCTCTTAGTTGGTCGCTCCCAGTCTTTTGATAGCCTCCACTTGTATGAGTAAGCTCTACTCATGCATCCGACTCCCAAGAAACAAAGTTATTCCAAAGTGTCCACTATAAATTCCTATGCATGGTGTGTTACACTATTTCAAGTATATTCTTGTTTTCATCTACCTTCCAGTTAAAAAGTCTTTTTGTTATGTGAAAACTTAGTGACTAAAGCTCTCATGAACTTGATGGCACACTTTATTTTTCTTGCCCCTAAATAAACTTAAACCATTGTGTCATCTATGTTGTATATGCTTGCACTTATACGTTGGAATTAGCAGAACCGTGCTGTCATGGGGAACGCTTTCAACATTGCACTTGTATTTTGTAAATAGTTGATATCATGCTCTTTTGTTTATGGATGTCGTCGGTGTGAAATAAAAGGGGATCTTGTAAGTCCATGGAGTTATGTATGTGTGTTAGAGAAACGCCTGAGCCGCTAGCCTAAGCCATTCCTAATCATGGTGGAAACTTGCAGCATCACCATAATTACATCTATGAAGCATTCTTCTTATGAAAAAAAGAGATAGAGAAAAAGAGAATGAGAAAAATAAAAAATATGAGAAAACAGGAAAGAGAGAAAAAAGCACCATATTCCCATGGTAAATAAGAAGAATGTTGAGATGCTCATTGTCTGCTTGCCTTGTCATTTTGATTATGGGATAGCTCCTATATCATGTGGAAGGGGTACCCCATTGGCGGTTCTCTATGATACACATGTACTTACTATGACAAGAACTTGCAAGTAACTAAACTTGAGTAGCATGAGGAGCGGCCCTCGTATTCAAAGGACATGAGATTGTCAACTTATACTTTGTCAAGCATATACTCTATAGTTTGTTCACTTTAACCTTAATCACTTCAAGATGCTTATGATAGGGGCAATGAGGGCTGAAAGCTAACAAGTACCATATTTTTTGGAAGCTCTTTTTAAAACTTGAAATCCCTGCTTCCCTTATGAAGGGTCTTTTTCCACCATTATATTGAGTCTCCACCTTCTATCCTTAGGCACCAGTTAAGAGAGCATAGTTGT
This sequence comes from Avena longiglumis, assembly GCA_030063025.1. Classification (NCBI taxonomy): domain Eukaryota; kingdom Viridiplantae; phylum Streptophyta; class Magnoliopsida; order Poales; family Poaceae; genus Avena; species Avena longiglumis. The sequence goes on from CP125974.1 coordinate 142,833,876, forward strand.
CATTCTTAGTTCTATGTGCATTATCCCAAAAACTTATTGATTGATTCATATTTTTGATATTTCTTATTCTTAAACTATTTGTATCTAGTCACTCTTATGAACGCATCTGTTTGCTACTCCATGAGGGACAAGCTGAATGCCATTATGCTATGTTTTCTATATGTGAAACAAACAAACATTTTTCAATGCATTGTTATTCATGAATCTTTGTTTGTATCCTTTCATGTTGCGGCATAGTTATTTTGTCTTATTGTTAGTACTTTATCTTTCATGCTCATATTTAGAGTTCTTTGATCCCATCTTTCAATGCTTGCAAATGGTTTGATCTTGATTGTGATGGTGCATGTCACCTCAAAAATTATTCCTTTTATCACTTACTTACTCGAGGATGAGCAGGAGTTAAGCTTGGGATGTTGGATACGTCGTAAACGTATCTATAATTTTTGATATTACATGCTTTTTTAGTATCAACTTGGTTATGTTTTGTCTACACTTTGAGGTATTTTTATACATTTTCCAGAACTAACCTATTGACAAGATGCCACAGTGCTAGTTGCTTGTTTTCTGCTGTTTTTGGTTTCAAAAAGCTAAAAAATGAATATTCTCGAAATTGGATGGGACAAAAGCCAAAGTTCATATTTTTCCCTGAACGATACGGAAAATCGAAGACGAGACAGAGGAGAACACCAGGGTGGCCACACCCTAGGTGGGCACGGGTCCCACCCTGGCCGCGCCCACATGTGGTGTGGGCCCCTGGCCCTCCACCGACCTTGCCTCCTTCGCCTATAAGAAGCCCCCAACTCAGAAACCCTAAGGAGTCGACCAAAAAGCCATAAAAAGTTCCATGCCTTGCCACCCGAAGGGGAGATTCGGAGGACGTAAAGTCTGTTCCGGACCCCTCTGTGACGGAAAATGCCCCTAGAGCCATCTCCATCCTGCAGTTCAAATTTGACCACTTCCTCCTAAATATGCAAGATACTTGGAGAACTATTAAAAATTTCTAGAAAGCTCCCATGTTCATATACATGATGGATTGTACATATAATATAATATACTATTTTCAAAAATTGTGTTGATCTAGTTATCAATAAATGTTTTTATCTACTTCACAAATCTGGCACTTAAAAATGTAAATTGCATTTTGTGCAAAGAAGATGAAAAATCCTATGGCAATACATTGTGATGAACTCCAAGGTGGCCACGCTCATTAGTACAAAACAACCCGAAGGACACCCCTATGGCAACTGAAGCGATACAACCAACGGTTAGGTAAATACACGCGTGGCCATGCGAGGGTCATAGTACTGGCCATGGCCGACGCATAGTCATTGGCAACGGTGAAAACAGAGCCTGTTCCTAACTAGTTTAGCAACGGGTCTTCTAGTGGCTCTGATTCCAATATACCCTCATCATACACACACATAGAGAGATGGATTTCTCTGTTTCCAACACATGGCAACACTTAACACCCCCCCACACACACACCCACACACACTCTAGTCGCTCTCAGTCTCATGCTCTTTGATCCTAGCCACACATGCCCATTTCCATGAGATTCAGTAGCTAGCTTTTCCTTCTCGCTCCTGTGATACATGATGGCGAACACCTCATTTTCCGCCAACTACGGCCACAAGCGTACAATCGCCGCCGCCAACCACGGAGATGCACGGCTGGGCGGCTTTAGCTGCTCCGTAGATGGCCACCAGAGCTCACGAGAAGGGAATACATTCTAATACACCAAGGCATGCCTACATAGACCCCGCCACCGGCCACGAGGACCTGTTACCGGTCGGCCCGATCTCCTCGTCTTCCTTGTTGTTGTTAGAAATAATCGGGCTAATCCATTTAGGCCCATGTGTATTTCAGATTTTCCCTAAATCTCAAAGCCCAAATTTGTGGCAGTCCATATGTGTTTGGGCCCATGTTTGTGGCAGCTCACATGGGAGTGGAGTGGGAGCTAAAGTTTAGTCCCACATGGAAAGTTGGAGGAGAGTTGCACCACCTTATAAGGTGGAGTGTTGCACCACTTTGTAAGTGAGTGGCAATAAGAGAGATACATGTGCGCGCGCTCCTCCTCCGATGACGCCACTTGCACGCACGCCCCCGTCTAGTCACGGCCTTGTGGCAAATTGACAGACGTGTCAAACAGTTAGCTTATTCGGGTCGCTCCCGGATCGTGGGCTACCGTAACCGACCGAACATGCGCAACGTGGACTCGGCCCACGTTCACCTCCGTTAGGGTTTCCTGAGCCGCTCTATATAAAGTCCTACGCGACTACCGCCACAACACCACCGAAAACCAATCTAGGGTTTTGCCATCCTCTCTACTTGCACTGTCACCGTAGTCTACTCCATCCCGCTTGCCGGCGTGCACCGGCGGACAGGAGAGCAGGTCTCCGGAACCACTCACCCTTGTGATCCTGTACGGGAGAGGGCGAATAAGGTTTTTGGGAAGCGCTCTACGCGACTGCTCGAGTTCTCCATCACGGGTCGTCTTCCATCCAAGTCGGGCGGTGCTTCTTTCGTCGCCATCTGCTTCGATCAGTCTTCCCCAAAGTTTCTACTACGACAACCGAATGGTACGTGCTACGTGCTCCTGTTTGGTTATTCATCATGTTCTGCGAGTACATGTTTAGCTGTTGTTTGTTTTTGTTCATCTTGTTGTTTAGTACATCTAGTATGTTCGAGTTACATGAGCTAGTAGCTAGTTTTGTCATGATTAATATTCTGAAATTAATCATGGAAATTATGCCTAATATTCCAACAATCCAAAAACCTTATTGTAGGCAATTTCCTGAATTAATGGCTGGTTTTACCGATGCACTGAGGCCGGATAAGTTTACCGGTGTGCACTTTAAGAGGTGGCAGTACAAGGATGAGCTTTGGCGGACCACGATGAAAGTGTTCCATATCAGTAAAGGCAAACCTGAAGGAACTATATCTGATGAGGATCAAAAGAAGTTTGAGGATGCCAATAATGTCTTTGTGGGATGTATTCTGAGCATTCTTGCAGACCGTCTGTGTGATGTGTTTATGCACATAAAAGACAGAAAGGAGCTCTGGAACACACTGGATGCAAAGTTTGGTGCTGCAGATGAACTGTATATCATGGAGAGCTTTCATGATTTTAAGATGTCAAAGGACCTTCCTGTGGTTCAACAAGCTCATGAGATAAAGTGCACTGCCAAGGAGTCGAACTCCTTAAGTGTACCTTACCCGACAAGTTTGTGGCGGGATGCATTATTTCTAAGTTGCCCCCTTCATGGAGGAACTTTGCCACAACTCTAAAACACAAGAGAAAGGAGATATCAGTTGAAAATCTGTTAGCGTCCCTTGATGTTGAAGAGAAGGCTCGGGCTAAGGACACTACTGAGAAAGGAGAGGGTCATGATACTGCTAACTTTGTGCAGAAAGGCAAATCCGTAGGAAAGAACAAAGGGAACTTCAAACCCTCCTTTAACAAGCTTGTAAAGACTACAACCTTCAAGAAGAAGAAGACGAACAGGGACAAGAGTGAACTGTCTTGTTACACTTGTGGAGAGCCCGGCCACTTTTCCAAGGACTGTCCAGAACGCGCAGACCGTAGAGGGAAAAAGGCCAAGACTGTCAATGTCGTGACCGCTAGCAATACTGATGGGTATGGAAATTTATTTATTGTTCTTTCAGTATTTCAATCACCGTGTTGGTGGCTTGATACGGATGCTAATGTTCATGTGTGTCTCTATGTTCACTTCTTATCAGGTCGCTCGGGATTCATCCGTCCTAATGGGGAAAGGATCACATGCTTCTGTTCGTGGTGTTGGCACGGTGGATCTGAAGTTTACTTCCGAAAAGATCGTGCAGTTGAGGAACGTGCAGCATGTCCCTACTATGAACAAGAATCTCGTTAGTGGCTCCCTTCTATGCAGAGATGGGTTTAAGGTTATCTTAGAGTCTAATAAAGTCGTTGTTTCGAAACATGGACAATTTATTGGTAAAGGTTATGAGTTCGAAGGCTTGTTCCGGTTTTCACTTTCAGAGTTTTGTAATAAATCCGTGAATCATATCTGTGGTGGTGTTAATGATGATACTAGTGTTTGGCATTCTCGTTTATGTCACATTAATTTTGGTTTGATGTCTCGGATGTCCAGTATGAGTTTAATTCCAAATTTCACTATTGCCAAAGGTTCTAAGTGCCATAGTTGTGTGCAATCAAAGCAACCTCGAAAGCCTCACAAGGCTACCGAGGAGAGAAACTTGGCACCTCTAGAACTCATACATTCTGATCTATGCGAGATGAATGGTGTGTTGACAAAAGGTGAAAAGAGATATTTCATGACATTGATAGATGATGCTACTAAATTCTGATGTGTTTACTTGTTGCAAACTAAAGATGAGGCTTTAGACTACTTTAAAATTTATAAGGCTGAAGTTGAAAATCAACTAAAGAGAAAGATCAAGCGTCTTAGGTCGGATCGTGGTGGTGAGTATTTTCCCAAAATATTTGACGAATTCTGTCAGGAACACGGAATTAGTCATGAGAGGACGTCTCCCTACTCGCCCCAATCAAACGGGGTTACCGAGAGGAAAAATTGCACGCTGACTGACTTGGTGAATTCCATGTTAGCCACTGCTGGTTTATCAAAGGCATGGTGTGGGGAGGCTTTGTTGACTTCATGTCATGTCCTGAATAGAGTTCCTAACAAGAATAAAGAAAAGACCCCTTATGAGGAGTGGGTTGGGAGAAAACCATCACTTTCGTATCTGCGCACTTGGGGGTGTTTGGCGAAGGTCAACATACCGATTCCCAAGAAACGCAAGCTTGGACCCAAGACAGTGGATTGTATCTTTCTAGGATATGCTCCACAGAGTGTAGGCTATAGATTTCTAGTGGTTAAATCTGAGGTACCTGATATGCATGTTGATACTATAATGGAATCTCGTGATGCAACATTCTTTGAGAATATTTTTCCTATGAAAGATATGCATAGCATTGGTAGGATTTCTTCTGAAATACTTCCCGAATCTAGTGCATCTATTGATAATTCTGAACAACCACATGAGGAATTCCTTGAGAAGGATGACGATGAACCTCTCACGAGGAGTAAGAGACAGAGGGTTGCAAAATCCTTTGGTAATGATTTCATCGTGTACCTTGTGGATGATACTCCTAGATCCATTACTGAGGCATATGCATCCCCTGATGCAGATGATTGGAAAGAAGCTGTCCAAAATGAGATGGACTCGATTCTTTCTAATGGAACATGGGAATTATCAGAACGACCCTATGGTTGTAAACCTGTGGGATGTAAGTGGGTGTTCAAGAAGAATCTAAGGCCTGATGGTACTATTGAGAAGTACAAGGCGCGTTGTGTAGCTAAGGGCTACACACAGAAAGAAGGCGAATATTAATTTGACACCTATTCACCTATCGCTAGACTGACCACCAATTGAGTACTACTATCCCTGGCTGCCTCTTATGGACTTCTCGTTCATCAAATGGACGTGAAGACACCTTTCCTTAATGGAGAGTTGGAAGAGGAGATCTATATGGATCAACCGGATGGGTTTGTGGTAAAAGGTGAAGAGACAAAGGTGTGTAAGTTATTAAAATCCTTATATGGCCTGAAACAAGCACCTAAGCAATGGCATGAGAAGTTTGACAGAACTCTACTTTCTGCTGGGTTTGTCATTAACGAGGCTGATAGGTGTGTTTACTATCGCCATGGTAGGGGCGATAGTGTTATATTATGTTTATACGTGGATGACATTCTGATCTTTGGTACAAACATGAAAGTGATAAATGAAGTCAAGTCTTTCTTGTCAAAGAGTTTTGATATGAAAGATCTGGGAGAGGCTGATGTGATTCTGAACATCAAGCTTATTAAGAACGAGAATGGGATTACTTTAACGCAATCTCATTATGTTGAGAAGGTCTTGAGCCGATTTGGCTTTAATGATGGCAAGACTTCTCCAACACCTTATGATACCAGTTTGACATTACGAAAGAATAAGAAGGAACCAACAGATCAACTGAATTATTCACAAGTTGTTGGTTCTCTCATGTACTTAGCAAGCGCTACAAGACCCGATATCTCTTTTGCTGTGAGCAAGTTGAGTAGGTTCATGTCTAACCCGTGTATTGATCATTGACATGCACTTGAAAGGGTCATGCGCTATCTATGTGGTACAATGAGCTATGGGATTCACTATTCTGGGAATGCTACTGTGCTTGAAGGATATAGTGATTCAAATTAGATCTCTGACGTTGATGAACTCTACGCCACGAGCGTGTATGTGTTTACCCTTGGAGGTGGCGTAGTGTCATGGAGGTCTCGTAGACAAACCATATTGACGACGTCAACTATGGAAGCAGAACTTACTGCTTTAGACACAGCCACTGTTGAGTCAGAATGGCTGCGTGAGCTCTTAGTGGACTTTCCTGTGGTTGAGAAACCTGTGCCGGCAATACTTTTAAATTGTGACAACCAAACTGTTATTGTCAAAGTGAACAATTCTAAGGATAATGCGAAGTCATCAAGACAGGTGAAAAGACGTTTGAAATCTGTCAGGAAATTGAGAAACTCTGGAGTATAACTGTTACATATATTCAAACAGACAAAAACCTGGCATATCCCTTTACAAAGGGACTATCACGAAATGTGATAGATAGTGCATCGAGGGAGATGGGGTTGATACCCATGGATGTCACACCTATTGGTAACCCAACCTATGTGATCGGAGATCCCGTGAATTAGGACCTAGGAAGAACAAGATAGTGGGTGGACTGAGGAGGGTATTTTGTAACCATCTCTATGTGAAGATGCATAACTCTCATAATCTGTAAGGCAGGTTGGAAACATGCCTTAATGTGTTTCTGTTGGCTTTAATTAGCAAAGATGCCGTCCTATAGGGAATTCTTGAAAGAACACACCTATATGAGCTCGACTGTAAACGTCGCGGTCTATGAGACTTGGGTGATCTCTAGTAAACTCATGAAGAGACCAGGGATTATGACGCATATGCTTCAACCCGCGGGGTAGGCTACTAGCAGCCATGTACTAGTTATGATTTTGAGTGAAATCTATTGGCACCAAACTTGCAATTCAAGGTTCGTCCATTGTTCAAGTTGTTGATAGACGTAGTTCCAGATTCTAGGCGGAAGTTTAAATTAACAGTCTCTGCTGAAACACTGGTATATAAACAAGTAGCAAGGATTGGTAAATTTTCAAATGGGCATTTGAGATCTGGTGGAGGATTGTTAGAAATAATAGGGCTAATCCATTTAGGCCCATGTGTATTTCAGATTGGCAGCCCATATGTGTTTGGGCCCATGTTTGTGGCAGCTCACATCGGAGTGGAGTGGGAGCTAAAGTTTAGTCCTACATGGAAAGTTGGAGGATAGTTGCACCACCTTATAAGGTGGAGTGTTGCACCACTTTGTAAGTGGGTGGCAATAAGAGAGATACACGCGCGCGCTCCTCCTCCGACGCCGCCGCTCGCACACCCGTCCATCTCGTCACGACGCGCGCGCCGCGGGTTGCGGGTTGCAGAAATACCGTAGCCGACACGAACGTGCGCAACGTGGACTCGGCCCACGTTCGCCTCCGTTAGGGTTTCCTGAGCCGCTCTATATAAAGTCCCGTGCGGCTACCGCCATAACACCACCGAAAACCAATCTAGGATTTTGCCATCCTCTCTACTTGCGCCGTTACCGTAGTCTACTCCACCCCGTTTGCCGGCGTGCACCGGCGGACGGGAGAGCAGGTCTTCGGAACCACTCGCCCTTATGATCCTGTACGGGAGAGGGCGAATAAGGTTTTTAGGAAGCGCTCCGCGCGACTGCCCGAGTTCTCCATCACGGGTCATCTTCCATCCAAGTCGGGCGGTGCTGCTTTCGTCGCCATCTGCTTCGATCAGTCTTCCCCAAAGTTTCTACTACGACAACCGAACGGTACGTGCTACGTGCTCCTGTTTGGTTATTCATCATATTCTGCGAGTACATATTTTGCTGTTGTTTGTTTCCGTTTATCCTGTCGTTTAGTACATCTAGTATATTCGAGTTAAATGAGCTAGTAGCTGGTTTTATCATGCTTAATATTCTAAAATTAATCATGAAAATTATGTCTAATATTCCAACAGTCGTCATCGGAGTATGCAGATTCGGATCTGGAGGTTGCGTGCCTTCTTTCTCGTGAGCGCATCGATGGCCATATCCGGGAAGCGGTGCTAGAGAGGGCCCTCCACATCACCACCGTCTAGCACCAAATGATGTACAGAGTCGTGCCACCACTTTAAACGATTCTTAAGTTGTAAACTTTGAAACTATGCAATAAATGAAAGCCTTGCGTCGTTTCAACACAGAGGTAGGAACGTGTTCAAAAAAGTAAAAGTACAGTATACTAACAGTGATTCAGTCAATCTGGTTGATGGCTGTAAAGAGACCGGCCGGAGTACGAGTCAGTTTTGTGGATGAAGTCTGCATGAGGACGCCCCGGAATTATAGCAATTCAAAAGTACACATGGGCAAAGAGAAACACACATTGGCAGCCGACAATCTGTCAACCTATAATCGAACGATCGACAGGAACATCGGACCGACGATCGTTCCGGAATTCCACCATGTCTGCGCCGAACTATCAGTTTACCGTCTATACACAGAAGTACTAATTAACAACATAGATGCATTCTGCACGCGCGCGTTCGATGTGAAAGTCATGGTCACCGTTCTCGCTTGGCTCCACTCACTACAGGAAAGAACTAAGACGCCGACGGCCAAAGGTCGGGGCCGTCGGCTAGCTGCCTTCCCTGGCCAGCCGATCAGCCCGGCCGTCGGCGTAGATACGGCTGTCGGCGTAGATGACTATGCCGAGGCTACCCTTGGCGTAGTGTGGCCGTCGGCGTAGTAGCGAGGTCTGTGCCGACGGTGGCCCTCGGCGTAGCCCAGTTCAAACACGATGACGAAAACGGCGTTAGGCAGCCAAGCCGGCACAGCTCTTTGAATTTTTTTTTTGGTCTGTGCCGACGGCCAGGCCGTCGGCATAGGCCTACAGTTTTTTTCCTTTTTATTATTTTTTGAAAAATCATAACTAAACCATTCTAATTTAGAAAAATACAAATAATATATCAAAATTTGCAGAAAAAAAATCTATCTATCTACACTCAAATATTACACATTTATAAACAAAAATTAAGTAAAATATAAAACATTATATATAGTTTAAAACGAGCATTATAAATTAAAAAACGATCCAAACAACATGAAACCTTCGCGTGGTGTCATATTATGTGACATAGTTAGAAGGAAAAATATCAAACTTGGTATATTGATTATGTCCCAAAAAAACCTTCACGAAATAACCTATCTCGTTCGAGGTTTCTTGGCTTTCGGGTCAAATGACCAATGTTATGGCTAGAATGAAGGCATAGTTTGTGATAATGTGTCCATATTATGCATAAGTATGCATCATGGGTTGGCGAACAATGTTTCAGGAGTAAATTTTTCTTTTCGTCGTACCAAAAAGCCGTTTTCCATTTACCGAGTGCAAAAAATGGACGGTTTTGTGAAGCAACCACCAAATGGCTAATTCAAAATGCTACCGTCACATTTTTTAAAAATACTAGACCACCTTACATGGATAATGTCATAACAGGGGGATCTTAAATATTTCCGTCTATCCCTGATAAAAAAGACAAATTCCTGCCGAATCGATAGGAAGTGGGACAGATATGAACTACACGTACATGATCGGATGCTCATGATTTTTTACAAAAATCATTTTTAGGTTCAAAATATGTTGTTTCATCATAGATCCACTTCAAGTTTAGCGAGTCTCAACCCCGAGCTAAGAATCTTCATGCCCACCCTTCGACAAAGTATAACGATGGTTTAAAACGGATATTATAAATTCAAAAACGATCCAAACAAGATGAAACCTTCTCGTGGTGTCATATTATGTGACATAGTTAGAAGGAAAAATATCAAAATTGGTATATTGATTATGTCTCAGAAAAACCTTCACGAAATGACCTATCTCGTTCGAGGTTTCTTGGCTTTCGGGTCAAATGACCAATGTTATGGCTAGAATGAAGGCATAGTTTGTGACAATGTGTCCATATTGTGCATAAGTATGCATCATGGGATGGCGAACAATGTTTCAGGAGGAAGTTTTCCTTTCCGTCGCACCAAAAAGCCGTTTTCCATTTACCGAGTGCAAAAAACGGACGGTTTTGTGCAGCAACCATCAAATGGCTAATTTAAAATGCTACCGTCAAATTTTTAAAAAATACTAGACCTAATGTCATAACAGGGGGATCTCAAACATTTCCGTCTATCCCTGGTAAAGATAAATTCTGCGAATCGGCAGAAGTGGTCGAATATGAACTACAGGTACATGATCGGATGCTCATGATTTTTTAAAAAAATCATTTTTAGGTTCAAAATATGTTGTTTCATCATAGATCCACTTCAAGTTTAGCGATTCTCAGCCCCGAGCTAAGAATCTTCATGCCCACCCTTCGACAAAGTATAACGATGGTTTAAAACGGGCATTATAAATTCAAAAACGATCCAAACAACATGAAACCTTCGCGTGGTGTCATATTATGTGACATAGTTAGAAGGAAAAATATCAAACTTGGTATATTGATTAGGTCTCAAAAAAACCTTCACGAAATGACCTATCTCGTTCGAGGTTTCTTGGCTTTTGGGTCAAATGACCAATGTTATGGCTAGAATGAAGGCATAGTTTGTGATAATGTGTCCATATTGTGCATAAGTATGCATCATGGGATGGCGAACAATGTTTCAGGAGGAAGTTTTCCTTTTCGTCGCACCAAAAAGCCGTTTTCCATTTACCGAGTGCAAAAAACAGACGGTTTTGTGAAGCAACCACCAAATAACTAATTCAAAATGCTACCGTCACATTTTTAAAAAATACTAGACCACCTTACATGGATAATGTCATAACAGGGGGATCTCAAACATTTCCGTCTATCCCTGGTGAAAAAGACAAATTCCTACCGAATCGGTAGGAAGTGGGTCAGATATGAACTACAGGTACATGATCGGATGCTCATGATTTTTTACAAAAATCATTTTTAGGTTAAAAATATGTTGTTTCATCATAGATCCACTTCAAGTTTAGCGAGCCTCAGCCCCGAGCTAAGAATCTTAATGCCCACCCTTCGACAAAGTATAACGATGGTTTAAAACAGGCATTATAAATTCAAAAAACGATCCAAACAACATGAAACCTTCGCGTGGTGTCAGATTATGTGACATAGTTAGAAGGAAAAATATCAAACTTGGTACATTGATTATGTCTCAAAAAAACCTTCACGAAATGACCTATCTCGTTCGAGGTTTCTTGGCTTTTGGGTCAAATGACCAATGTTATGGCTAGAATGAAGGTATAGTTTGTGATAATGTATCCATATTGTGCATAAGTATGCATCATGGGATGACGAACAATGTTTCAGGAGGAAGTTTTCCTTTTCGTCGCACCAAAAAGGCGTTTTCCATTTATCGAGTGCAAAAAACGGACGGTTTTGTGAAGCAACCACCAAATGGCTAATTCAAAATGCTACCGTCACATTTTTCAAAAATACTAGACCACCTTACATGGATAATGTCATAACAGGGGGATCTTAAATATTTCCGTCTATCCCTGATAAAAAAGACAAATTCCTGCCGAATCGATAGGAAGTGGGTCAGATATGAACTACAGGTACCTGATCGGATGCTCATGATTTTTTACAAAAATCATTTTTAGGTTCAAAATATATTGTTACATCATAGATCCACTTCAAGTTTAGCGAGTCTTAGTCCCGAGCTAAGAATCTTTATGCCCACCCTTCGACAAAGTATAACGATGGTTTAAAACGGACATTATAAATTCAAAAATGATCCAAACAACATGAAACCTTCGCGTGGTGTCATATTATGTGACATAGTTAGAAGGAAAAATATCAAACTTGGTATATTGATTATATCTCAAAAAAACCTTCACGAAATGACCTATCTCGTTCGAAGTTTCTTGACTTTTGGGTCAAATGGCCAATGTTATGGCTAGAATGAAGGCATAGTTTGTGATAATGTGTCCATATTATGCATAAGTTGTTTCATCATAGATCCACTTCAAGTTTAGCGAGTCTTAGTCCCGAGCTAAGAATCTTTATGCGTGCCGTTTTAAACGGGCAAATGAAATTATGATAATAATCACGGCATAGTTTGTGATAAGTTGATATTGATATCATATTTGGATTCCTCCCATTTTTCTAATCAATTTAGACATATTATTTGCCGAATTCCAATTTACAGATTTAAAGATATTAATTATTCCATATTAAATAAAAAATACAAAAAGAAAATCATTATATTTTTATTTGAATTCAATAATATTTTTACTTATTCATTGTTGTTTACTTAAATAATTGCTTGTAATTTCAAAAAATACAACCATATGACATGATGATACAAGAGTTAATAGGAATGATATCCTAGTATTGACAACAATGAGTAAATTGCTTTGCGGGAACAGATTCTGAAGGAACGAGGAAGTTAAGCGTGCTAGAGCTGGAGTAGAGTTAGGATGGATGACCGAACGAAAACTTTGACTAAGACTGCAATTTAATCAATTATTAACTATAAATAGTGTTAAAATGATTAAATCGGGAGATTAAGGAGTCAAATAATTGAAAGATTTTAAAAAATAAAATAAAAAAAATAAAAAAAAATTAGGCTATGCCGGCGGCCTGGCCATCGGCATAGCTCCATTCCTGTGCCAACGGCTTGGCCATCGGCGTAGCTTCAGGCTGAACCGTTAGCCAAAAAGGCCGTTGACTGACACGCGGGGCCCGCTGGAAGACGCTATGCCGAGGGGGAGGTGTTGTGCCGACGGCCACGGAGCTGTACCGACGAGGACGTACGCCGAGGGGGCTACGCCGACGGCCACCGTCGGCACAGCCTGTGCCGACGGCAATTTGGCGCTGTGCCGACGGCAGCCAGCCGTCGGCGTAGAATTTTTTCCTGTAGTGACTAGAAAAGTATTTTGGCAACGGTAGAAAAATGCAGTGCTGAGATGGTATTGACCACGTTGAAAGTTGAACTAAGCAGTTACGACCACGATGGTTAACTGCCACCATAATACTATTATTTTATTTAGTTAATTACCCGAGTAGATTAATTCCAAGCTTACCTTCATAACTAACGTCAAACTTACACTTTAATAACGTCACTGCAGTCATCTAGGAGTAGCTGTTTAGGCTACAGTACAGTTGTTCATATAGGCTATCCGAATTGTCAAGTTATCTAATAATACCTCTCTTTCAAGGCTTAAGGTTTTTCTTTTCAAATGTTAAACTATCTAAGTTTTGATCAAACTTTTAGGAAAAATTATTAAAAACTTGGTATATTAATTATGTCTTAAAAAAACCTTCACAAAATGACCTATCTCATTCGAGGTTTCCTGGCTTTGGGATCAAATGACCAATGTCATGGCTAGAATGAAGGCTATAGTTTAAGATAATGTGTCCATATTGTGCATACATGTGCATCATGGGATGCCGAACAATGTTTCCAGAGGAATTTTTCTTTTTGTCGCAACAAAAAGGCATTTTCCGAGTGCAAAAAATGAGCGGTTTTGTGAAGCAACCACCAAATGGCTATTCAAAATGATATCACCACATTTTTCAAAAATATTAGACCACCTTACATGGATAATGTACTAACAGCAAGATCTCAAACCTTTCTGTTTATCCCTGGTGAAAAAGATAAATTTTTACCGAATAGTTAGAAAGTGGGTTAGATATGAACTATAGGTACATGATCGGATGCTGATGATTTTTTATAAAAATCATTTTTAGGTTCATGTAACACCCTCAGAATCGGACCTATGCAAGTTTGAGCAAAATTCGCCAAACCCGCATAGAAACGATTCAAAGGTGCCCACCAGGCACTTTCGTGCGGGTGGAAAACGAAGTAATAACATTACACAACAGTCCTCGATGGGACCCACAGAACAGAGATATATAACAGCGACTCAATGAGTCAAGAATACAGATATAATATACAAAGATCCAAATCACCTTGAAAACGATAGAGCGTCCAGCTACGGACAAGATGCAAATGGGGCTAAGAGCCCTGAAGAATAACCAATGGCGTCCATAACCCTGCCCAGGCCAAGCCGGAAGGGTAACCCTGCTAACGACGTCGATCTCAAAACCTGCTTAAACAAAAGGGGTGCCGACAAAGGGCAAAGGAAAAGAAGGAGCGTCAGTACTGAGGCCAGTACACGGCGAGACTAGAATTCGGCGGTCCTCGCCTACATAGGTATGGTGGACTGAAGCGGCAGCGGCAGCATGCACTAAACAACCTATAGAGACTCGATACAACTGGCGGCAATCAGAGAGGGGTAAGATAGACCTATCCGGATCCAACCTGAAGCTAACACCAAACAAACCCATCCTGGAGTTTCCCCCTCGAGACCAAACGAGGAAGTCAACCGAGGAACTCACACAGTAGGCAGTTTTATTTATTCAGTTATCGTTGCAGCAATTACTAGTCAGGCTTAGACAATCATTCTGATAAAGTAAGCAGTGGACACTTTTAGTTAACCATTCCTTTATAGTTGCAGCAATTACTAATCAGATACAGATAGCATGATATGATCCCAAAACCCAGCAGTTGTTGGTACTTTTATTCAGCCATTTCGTTGTAGTTGCAATACTTACTAGTCAGGTACAATGGTCGCAAGCGACACTCCAAACAAGCAGTTGTGGGCAGTATTAATTAGCCATTCCATTATAGTGAAGCTGATTACTAGTCATTATAAAGTCAAATTTTACAGCAATAAACTTTAGTTATGCTTGTCTATGATCGAGATACTGTGCTCCAAGTCGTCCATATCCGCGGACACGGCTTTCAGAAAGTTTTACCCGGCCGGGGTGCACCAATAGCAACACACGCTCGATCCACCTCGGAAAAACCAAATCAAAACCCAACGAGGCTTTCACGACTGAACAATCACAGGATTCAGGAATATTTCAGGGCCACCCTTGAGTCTACCATAGCAAGTAAGCAAGCTCCGAGACGGACTCAAGGTTTGCGACAATGGCTGTAAGCGACTAGGAACCCGAAAACTCGGGGTGTCGATACCGCGTAATCACTCCGCTTACCTAAACAGTACAGTGTGCTCCTCGCACAATCGTAAATACATAAGTAGCATGGCATAAGTACAGGATCGTAAATAAAACCTCAAACTAGTTTGTGGCCCCAAGAAATAAGACTGGATCAAGCTCTGGCTCAGGGGGGTCCCATATACCTCCCGGATGTGGATAGCGCGATAAATCAAGGAACAGGTATCAAGTACTCGGGGTCTTACGGGACACAAGTGGGCTCGAAACCAAATATTATCTATCACCCACCGATGCCTCGCTTATTTCAATTTTAGTTGTTAAACAGGAATTAAAGTGAACGATAAGTAAAACTATGATCATCTCCAACATCAACTGCGGCAATTCATCAACAATGTGGCACTTGACAGACGCAACAGCACTTGAGCAAGCGATCACGCGCAAGTCCAACTATCTACTAAACAACAGGTAATAGGATGTGTCCAAGGCAATATAGGGCTGCACGGTATATCACGGGTACGGAAACTAGAGCATCGCAACACAGATAGCAATAGAGCAATAGGAGGGAATAAATACTATAAAAGTAAGATAGGTAGAAAGGGGGAGATGCTCGCCTGAAACATTGTCGAAGGTTCAACCGAAGATCGGGGCGGAGCTGACATCAACTCAACGGCCTTATACGCGAAGAAGCAAAACACTAGAACAAACACCGGATGCAATATTTAATACTACGGCAAAAGATCGGCATGATGCGTGTATGATGTATGACATGGCAAGGTGCAATGCAATTAGGCCATATTAAGCGGAACCGGGGTTCCGACAATTAATTAGGTGGTTCATGTTGTTTAGCTACCCCGCAATTTAAATGTTGTTTTAGCATGGCAAAAGATAGTACCGGGTTCGCTACAAAAATTTAAATGAGGCCAATATGAGACTAGAATTGCCCGCATATGGGCCCCATGTTTAATTATCAGGTGAATCGGCATAAGGCCCCCAAACCACATGACAAATGTGCATGCATGAACAATTATTATGCGACAAGTTGTATTATATTGTAAAATAGGGTTTTCGGGAAGAGGTTCACACATTAGGGGTCTCGGCGAACTTGGGGGTTCCGGTTCGGGTTCGACAGGTCCGGTCCGGTCTCGGGTCGAGTTCGACGGGTCGTTCTCGAACTCCGGGGTTAGGGTCTCGGATCGGGGTAGTTCTTGTCGCGTCCGGGAAGCAGGTCTTGGTTCGATGTCAGGGCGTGTCGAATTCTTCCGGGCCGATGCCGTTCTTGTCGTCGCGACGGTCTTGTCGGGTTCTCAAGTCGGGTCGGTCTTGGCTTCGGGGTGAAGTGCTTGGTGTCCGGGCGGAGTGCTTGTCCTATCCGGTGGCGATCTTGGCGCCGTGTTCTCGACTGACTTGGTGTCCGAGATGGAGGGCTCGTCGTCCGGGGTTCCTCCGAGTCCGTGGTGCGTCCGTAAGGAAGAACATGGTATGTCGAGTGTTGTTCTTGTCGTTTGCCGAACTTGTCATCGTGGCGGTTTCTTCTTGCGGTGTCGGTAGGTCTTGGGCGCGACACGAGTTGTCGGGACCGTGCCGGCCACATGGTACATGCGGTGGCTGAACTTGCTGATGGAGAAACACGTCTTCGACAGGCATGGAACACACGGGGCGGTTGGCGCATGTACGGGCGCCGAGACGAGGCGAGGATGGCCCGCGGTGCAGACGGAAACGGCCCCTGGCGATGCGACTCCGAGCACGTCCGGGCGCGGCCGCGAGCGGAAGGGGAAGGCCGGACGCGGGACGAGGGAGCGCGGTGCCGTGGCGGCGGCGGACGCAGGGTCGGCGGCGTGGTTGGGAACCTGCGGCGGGCTCGGCTTGTAGGCGGAGGGGCGGTCATGAGGCGCAGGCCGGGCGAGCTCGGGCAAGGCGCGGGCTATTGACGGAGGCGGCGAGATGGGGCCTCGAGGCGGTGGCGGGCGCGAGGCGCGGAGGGGGCGAGGCTGGCGGGCCGGGCTTGGGAGGACCACGGGAGGCGAGGCGCCGTCAGCGAGGAGGCGGGCGCCGCGCCGAGGCGGGACGTCAGTCGAGCGCGGCGGGAGCGTGGGGGGCGCGGTGGTTCTCAGGGGGAGGAGGGAGCGGGAGGCGAGGCAGACGGGGTGGAGGAAGGCGGGCGGGTGCCTCCGTGGCCAGGGAGGTTGGGTCAAGGGAGCAAGCAGCGAGAGGAGAGGAGGGAGGAGACGGAAGGAAGGAAGGAGAGAGGGCGCGGGTCTCATGGGGAGGAGAGAGGAAGAGGACAGGGAGCGGGGTAGGGTCGACGGACGACGAGGGGGACCGCCGGTGAGAGGAGACGGGGCGGGAGAAGCTTGGAGAGGAGGGAGGCAGGCGCGGTGTGCGTGCGCGAGGAGGAAGAGGCTGCGGGAGAGAGCCGTGGTAGGGGCCGCGCGTGGTGGGGTCGGTGTGGGGCCAGGTGGAGAGGGGGGTGGACCGGGTCCAAGGCTGAGTGGAGAGAGGAGGAAGTTGGGGGTGCCAGGTGGCGGTTTGGGGTTGGTTAGCGGAGGGAAAAAAGGTGAGGTGTCAGCGTCTGGTTGGCCAGGGTGATGTGGCTGTTTGGTTGGGTAGATAGGGATGGGTAGCTTTAGGATTTTAGGTGGGCCGTTTGTATTTTTTTCTGGGGTGGTCGTTCGGGTCAGTCGGTCCGTTCGACTGCCCCACTTAAAAATAGTTAAATGATTTATTCGTTTTTAAATACTCCGTTTGTAAACCGACAGCAGACAACAAAAATCATCCGGAGACCGGGGTTTGCATTTTGAAAACAAGACGGGGCGTTTAGAAAATAAAGACAGGTTTTTCCGAAATAGTTTTATGCAAGAAAATGCAAGATGATGACGATGCTCAGATGCAACGTGGCATGATGACATGAGCATGCGGTCATGATGATGCAATGCACAAAAATCAACGCGATTTTCTAGTAGTGGTTTTGCGGGATGCCACAATTCGACACCACTAACAATGGATCTCGCCCTCGAGATCCGCCTCATGGTACCGGAAGGAAGGTCGGCGATCTGCGTCTTCTCGCTTCGTGTAGATCCTCGCGACACCACTAACAAGAGGTCGTTGTCCGTGATCGTCGAGAGAACACTCCGGGAACAAAAGTTCGAGGTAGAGGTATCGTAAATAAAGCCACCCCTAACTTCGATGAAAAGGGGGAACCGATGCATTCTCATCCACTTCGATGTACAAAAGCGAATAGGAAGGGTAGTCGGCATGGGGGCCAATCCATCACGCACCCAAACTATTACTCTGCACAATCAGTAGAGAAGAGTGCAACCATTCTCGGAAACAGACTGAAGATCTCGACAAGCGAGGTTCGGAAACAAAGGAGTGATGCCGACTCTGCATCGGATCTGGCGGAGATGATGTCGTCGCGTCGGAAAACACCGGAAGGCACAAACAAGGAACAAAGAATGGTACCACAGACGAAGGATTCCCCGGATAGCATGATGACCAGATGAAGCAACACCGTTATCAAAGAAGGAAGCGAAACCCTGAAGGTACGACGGAAACCCAACCACGAGAATTCCTGGACTCGAAGAAAGAGAAGAGGGCGGATTCAAAACACGTAGAGATAAGAGGAGAACAGCAGAGGGTAAGGAGTAAAATTAGACCTAATCAGAACTATCCAACCGATTTTGCAAAAATAGTTTTGACACTCTACTTCGGCCGTTAGCTAGGTTATCCTACAGGCTGGACTTGTGGGGTATCGCAACTGCTGAGCTCTGATACCACTCTGTAACACCCTCAGAATCGGACCTATGCAAGTTTGAGCAAAATTCGCCAAACCCGCATAGAAACGATTCAAAGGTGCCCACCAGGCACTTTCGTGCGGGTGGAAAACGAAGTAATAACATTACACAACAGTCCTCGATGAGACCCACAGAACAGAGATATATAACAGCGACTCAATGAGTCAAGAATACAGATATAATATACAAAGATCCAAATCACCTTGAAAACGATAGAGCGTCCAGCTACGTACAAGATGCAAATGGGGCTAAGAGCCCTGAAGAATAACCAATGGCGTCCATAACCCTGCCCAGGCCAAGCCGGAAGGGTAACCTTGCTAACGATGTCGATCTCACAACCTGCTTAAACAAAAGGGGTGCCGACAAAGGGCAAAGGAAAAAGAAGGAGCGTCAGTACTGAGGCCAGTACACGGCGAGACTAGAATTCGGCGGTCCTCGCCTACATAGGTATGGTGGACTGAAGCGGCAGCATGCACTAAACAACCTATAGAGACTCGATACAACTGGCGGCAATCAGAGAGGGGTAAGATAGACCTATCCGGATCCAACCTGAAGTTAACACCAAACAAACCCATCCTGGTGTTTCCCCCTCGAGACCAAACGAGGAAGTCAACCGAGGAACTCACACAGTAGGCAGTTTTATTTATTCAGTTATCGTTGCAGCAATTACTAGTCAGGCTTAGACAATCATTCTGATAAAGTAAGCAGTGGACACTTTTAGTTAACCATTCCGTTATAGTTGCAGCAATTACTAATCAGATACAGATAGCATGATATAATCCCAAAACCCAGCAGTTGTTGGTACTTTTATTCAGCCATTTCGTTGTAGTTGCAATACTTACTAGTCAGGTACAATGGTCGCAAGCGACACTCCAAACAAGCAGTTGTGGGCAGTATTAATTAGCCATTCCATTATAGTGAAGCTGATTACTAGTCATTATAAAGTCAAATTTACAGCAATAAACTTTAGTTATGCTTGTCTATGATCGAGATACTGTGCTCCAAGTCGTCCATATCCGCGGACACGGCTTTCAGAAAGTTTTACCCGGCCGGGGTGCACCAATAGCAACACACGCTCGATCAACCTCGGAAAAACCAAATCAAAACCCAACGAGGCTTTCACGACTGAACAATCACAGGATTCAGGAATATTTCAGGGGGCCACCCCTTGGAGTCTACCCGCAACGAAGTAAGCAAGCTCCGAGACGGACTCAAGGTTTGCGACAATGGCTGTAAGCGACTAGGAACCCGAAAACTCGGGGTGTCGATACCGCGTAATCACTCCGCTTACCTAAATAAAGACAGGTGCTCCT
Organism: Avena longiglumis; assembly: GCA_030063025.1. Lineage (NCBI taxonomy): Eukaryota > Viridiplantae > Streptophyta > Magnoliopsida > Poales > Poaceae > Avena > Avena longiglumis. The sequence goes on from CP125974.1 coordinate 142,854,097, forward strand.
CGCACAATCGTAAATACATAAGTAGCATGGCATAAGTACAGGATCGTAAATAAAACCTCAAACTAGTTTGTGGCCCCAAGAAATAAGATCGAATCAAGCTCGCTCGGGGGTCCCATATACCTCCCGGATGTGGATAGCGCGATAAATCAAGGAACAGGTATCAAGTACTCGGGGTCTTACGGGACACAAGTGGGCGTTCGGAAACCAAATATTATCTATCACCCACCGATGCCTCTGCTTATTTCAATTTTAGTTGTTAAACAGGAATTAAAGTGAACGATAAGTAAAACTATGATCATCTCCAACATCAACCTGCGGCAATTCATCAACAACTGTGGCACTTGACAACACGCAACAGCACTTGAGCAAGCGACTACGACGCGCAAGTCCAACTATCTACTAAACAACAGGTAATAGGATGTGTCCAAGGCAATATAGGGCTGCACGGTATATCACGGGTACAGAAACTAGAGCATCGCAACACAGATAGCAATAGAGCAACAGGAGGGAATAAATACTATAAAAGTAAGATAGGTAGAAAGGGGGAGATGCTCGCCTGAAACATTGTCGAAGGTTCAACCGAAGATCGGGGCGGAGCTGACATCAACTCAACGGCCTTATACGCGAAGAAGCAAAACACTAGAACAAACACCGGATGCAATATTTAATACTACGGCAAAAGATCGGCATGATGCGTGTATGATGTATGACATGGCAAGGTGCAATGCAATTAGGCCATATTAAGCGGAACCGGGGTTCCGACAATTAATTAGGTGGTTCATGTTGTTTAGCTACCCCGCAATTTAAATGTTGTTTTAGCATGGCAAAAGATAGTACCGGGTTCGCTACAAAAATTTAAATGAGGCCAATATGAGACTAGAATTGCCCGCATATGGGCCCCATGTTTAATTATCAGGTGAATCGGCATAAGGCCCCCAAACCACATGACAAATGTGCATGCATGAACAATTATTATGCGACAAGTTGTATTATATTGTAAAATAGGGTTTTCGGGAAGAGGTTCACACATTAGGAGGGTCTCGACGAACTTGGGGGTTCCGGGGTTCGGGGTTCGACAGGGTCCGGGGTCCGGTCTCGGGGTCCAGGGTTCTGACGGGGTCGTTCTCGAACTCCGGGGTTAGGGTCTCGGATCGGGGTAGTTCTTGTCGCGTCCGGGAAGCAGGTCTTGGTTCGATGTCAGGGCGTGTCGAATTCTTCCGGGCCGATGCCGTTCTTGTCGTCGCGACGGTCTTGTCGGGTTCTCAAGTCGGGGCGGTCTTGGCTTCGGGGTGAAGTGCTTGGTGTCCGGGCGGAGTGCTTGTCCTATCCGGTGGCGATCTTGGCGCCGTGTTCTCGACTGACTTGGTGTCCGAGATGGAGGGCTCGTCGTCCGGGGATCCTCCGAGTCCGTGGTGCGTCCGTGAGGAAGAACATGGTATGTCGAGTGTTGTTCTTGTCGTTTGCCGAACTTGTCATCGTGGCGGTTTCTTCTTGCGGTGTCGGTAGGTCTTGGGCGCGACACGAGTTGTCGGGACCGTGCTGGCCACATGGTACATGCGGTGGCTGAACTTGCTGATGGAGAAACACGTCTTCGACAGGCATGGAACACACGGGGCGGTTGGCGCATGTACGGGCGCCGAGACGAGGCGAGGATGGCCCGCGGTGCAGACGGAAACGGCCCCTGGCGATGCGACGCCGAGCACGTCCGGGCGCGGCCGCGAGCGGAAGGCCGGACGCGGGACGAGGGAGCGCGGTGCCGTGGCGGCGGTGAACGCAGGGTCGGCGGCGTGGTTGGGAACTGCGCGGCTCGGCTTGTAGGCGGAGAGGCGGTCCGCGAGGTCGCAGAGGCCGGGCGAGCGAGGCGCTGGCGGCGCTATTGACGAGGCGGGCGAGGATGGGGCCTCGATGCGGTGGCGGGCGCGAGGCGCGAGGGGGCGCAGGGCGGGCCGGCTTGGGAGGACCACGGGGAGGCGAGGCGGCCCGTCGCGAGGAGGAGGCGGGGCGCCGCGGCCGAGGCGGGGACGTCAGGTCGAGCGCGGTCGGCGGCGCGGGAGCGTGGGGGGGCGACGAGGTGGGGCGCGGTGGTTCTCAGGGGGAGGAGCGAGCGGGAGGGCGAGGCAGACGGGGTGGAGGAAGGCGCGGCGGCGGGGTGCCTCCGGCGGCGGGAGGTTGGGTCGGCGGGAGCAAGCAGCCAGAGAGGAGAGGAGGGAGGGAGACGAGCGGAAGGAAGGAGAGAGGGCGGCGGGGTCTGCGGGGGGGAAGGAGAGAGGAAGAGGACAGGGAGCGGGGTAGGGTCGACGGACGACGAGGGGGACCGCCGGTGAGAGGAGACGGGGCGGGAGAAGCTTGGAGAGGAGGGAGGCAGGCGCGGTGTGCGTGCGCGAGGAGGAAGAGGGTGCGGGAGAGAGCCGTGGTGGGGGCCGCGCGTGGGGCCAGGTGGAGAGGGGGGGTGGACCGGGTCCAAGGCTGAGTGGAGAGAGGAGGAAGTTGGGGGTGCCAGGTGGCGGTTTGGGGTTGGCGAGGGGAGGGAAAAAAGGTGAGGTGTCAGCGTCTGTTGGCTGTGGTGATGTGGCTGTTTGGTTGGGTAGATAGGGATGGGTAGCTTTAGGATTTTAGGTGGGCCGTTTGTATTTTTTTCTGGGGTGGTCGTTCGGGTCGGTCGGCCCGTTCGACTGCCCCACTTAAAAATAGTTAAATGATTTATTCGTTTTTAAATACTCCGTTTGTAAACCGACAGCAGACAACAAAAATCATCCGGAGACCGGGGTTTGCATTTTGAAAACAAGACGGGGCGTTTAGAAAATAAAGACAGGTTTTTTCGAAATAGTTTTATGCAAGCAAATGCAAGATGATGACGATGCTCAGATGCAACGTGGCATGATGACATGAGCATGCGGTCATGATGATGCAATGCACAAAAATCAACGCGATTTTCTAGTAGTGGTTTTGCGGGATGCCACAGTTCACAATATGTTGCTTCTTTAGAGATCCACTTCAAGTTTAGCGAGTTTCAGCCCCGAGCTAAGTATCTTCATGCCCGTCATTCGACAAATTTTGGTAGTAGTTTAAAACGGGCATAAGAAATTCAAAAACAATCCAAACAATGTGAAACCTTTGTGTGCTGTTATATTATATTACATAGTTAGAAGGAAAAATATCAAACTTGATATATTGATTATGTCTCAAAAAACCTTTACAGAATGACCTATGTCGTTCGAGGTTTCCTAACTTTTGGGTCAAATCCAATGTTATGGCTAGAATGAAGGCATAGTTTATGATAATGTGTTCATATTGTGCATACATGTGTATCATGAGATGCAAACAATATTTTAGGAGGAAGTTTTCTATTTTATCTCGCCAAAAATCTATTTTCCATTTCGCGAGTATAAAAAACGGGAGGTTTTGTGAACCAACCACCAAATAACTAATTAAAAATACTACCACCATATTTTTTAAAATACTAGACCACCTTACATGGACAATGTCCTAACAGGGGGATCTCAAAACCTTTCCGTCTATCCCTAGTGAAAAAGAAAAATTCCTGCCAAATCGGTAGAATGTGAGTCAGATATGAACTACAGATACATGATCGGATGCTCATGATTTTTTACAAAAATAATTTTTAGGTTCACAATATACTGTTTCATCAGAGATCCACTTCAAGTTTAGCGAGTCTCATCCTCGAGTTAAGAATGTTTATGCTTGCCGTTTTAAACGGGCAAATGAAATTATGGTAAGAATCACGCGATATTTGTGATAAGTTGATATTGATATAATATTTGGATTCCTCTCGTTTTTCTAATCAAATTAGATATATTATTTGTTGAATTACAATTTATAGATTTAATGATACTAATTTTTCCATATTAAATAGAAAAATAAAAAAAAGAATAAAATCATTATATCTTTATTTGAATTCAATAATATTTTTATTTATTCATTGTTATTTACTTAAATAATTATTTGTAATTTGAAAGAATACAAACACGTGACATGATGATATCAGAGTTAATAGGATTGATATCATAGTATTGACAACAATATATAAATTTCTTTGCGGAAACAGATTCTAAAGTAACAAGGAAGTTAAGCATGGTAGAGGTAGAGTAGTGAGGATGGGTGACCGACCAAAAGTTTGACTAAGACTGCGATTTAATCAATGATTAAGTGTAATTAGTGTTAAAAATGTTCAAAGCGAGAGATTAACGAGTCAAATAATTCAAAGATTAAAAAAATGATTTAAAAAAAATTATTTTAGGCTATGCCGACGGCCTAGCTCTCGACGTAGCAGGGCGACATGGCGGGCTCGTGCTGCTCCTAGGCTGGTCCTGTGCCGATGGCCTGGCCATCGGCGCAGCTCCAGGCTTGTGCCAATGGCCTGGCCGTCGCCGTAGCTCCAAGGCTGGGCCGTTACCAAACGGCCGTTGCCTGACATCGTGGGGCTGCTGCGAGCGCTATGCCGAGAGGGGTCCTCTATGCCGACAGCCAAGAGGCTACGCCGATCAATAGCTACGCCGAAGAGGCTACGCTGACGGCCACCGTCGGTACAGCCTGTGCCGATGACAGGTGGCCATCGGCGCCTCGAATATTTCCTATAGTGTAGCTATTATATAGATAACGTGTAAAACTATAAGCCTTAAGTCTTTTTTAACAAGAAGAGCCTCCAGGGGCCTGGAAGCTTTAAATTAATCGCAAACAGTAGAGGTGTACAATCATTACAGAAGACCCAGAAGAAGAAATAATCACATAGGTCCCTATTTTAAGTGGATAAGGCCCTGCTGAAAAAATTGAGTTGCAATCAGGTCCCTCCCTATCTCTACTGCCGAGTCAAAGGTCAACTGCACCGCCGCCGAGCACTGCCGTGGAGACGAAACCACTTGCTTCAGTGCCGACGTTGGACACGGCCGCTAACCCGAGAAAGGGCCTCTGATGGAGGTTAATGATGCCGGAGCTCACCGGCTGTAACGGACAACCTGGAGCCGTCAAGATGAAGCTCACCGATGTCGCTTTCAAGCTCTGGTAATCCCCGACGGAAGAAACCTTGCTAGATCCGTCGATGTCGAGCAACCCGCACTCCAGCACAACACTCCTGCCACGGGTGGGAGAAGGCGGGAAGAGATGGTCGAAGAAGCGGGGAGAAAACCACCGGAACGGAGAATACCGAAACTCCCTAGAACGCCCTGGCCATGCCTTTCGCTCGCTGCTACTTGCATCCCCCCCTCGCCGCCACGGCCGGCCAAGAGGAGCAAGGGGAAGCGGCGCGCATCTAGGCTAGCCCAAGCGCCAAACACGCGCTTATGACGAGGATTCGCTTGGAGTAGCACCGCCGGCGTCTTCCTCTGAAGATCTCCGGGAACCACCCACCGCGGCCTCCTGCACCCGCGCAGATGCGTCAGGAGACATAATCCATCGCCTCTTCCTCCTGCAGTCGCATACCCGCTCGAATCCCTCCTCCCCTCGCCGCCATGGCCGACCGGAAGAGGGGTAGCAAGCAGTCCACCACCACAAGGAAGAAGTGGCACACAACAGCTCGAGCACAGAGCCTTCGACGGATGACCGCAGGCCATTCCTCTTTCCCTTGCACCAAGGCCGGCCAAAGAGAGGAGAATCCGACGCCCACCGACTCCGAGCTTGAGCAGGCCTTATTGAGGGAGAAGCAGGACTCCAGCACCGCCACCATCACCGAAGAGGCAAGGTGCCAAGGGGAGCTCCCCAGCCGCCATATCTGGTCCGAAACGACGGACTCGCAGGCGGCAACGGCCAAGGGGACTGATCCCCAAAGCTACTTACTATAGAGCCATCCCCCCTGCGACCGGTGGCGCCGGCGAGCGAGGCCTCGGGGTGGCTCAGCGCAAGAAGGGATCGCTGGTTACTGTACCTCGAGCGGAGGAGAGGATAAGGTTCCGTGTAGACGTGAAAGGCCGTCTTCTTGGGACGGAGGTAGTAGTTGTTTAGCTTTTTTAAGACACGGACAACTTGGTCATCACGCGTCTAACCCACTATAACACGGACTACTTGGTCTAACACAACCAGGGAACATCCATAAAGTAAACGAGAGAACTACTATGACGACTCAGCTAATGACATTGACATACTCCTATTTGAAATACTCAGAACTAGCTAGCTATAACCCACGTGCGTTTCCTACCAACACCTACCTCGCTCGTCATGCATGACCAACTCACATGCACGTGTATATATAGATGATCGCCACAGGCATACCCTCACACACTACTAGAGACAAGAACTCAAGTTGAGAAAGAAAGCAAGCGGCAGATACTAGAGCTCAAGTTCAAAAGAAAAACAAGCAGAGACAAGAAACTATACAAGGAAGATCGATCGCAAGGATGACCATGCCGGGGATATCGGTCCGTCGGAGCGCTCCGGAGCTCGTGGTGCCTGCGCGGCCGACGCCGTACGAGCTCAAGACGCTCTCCGACATAGACGACCAGCAGGGCATCCGGTTCTACCGTTCCGGGGTCCACATCTACCGTCGTAGCGATGCCAAGGCTGGCGATGACCCGGCTGCCGTGCTGCGGACCGCCCTGGCTGAGGCGCTGGTGCACTACTACCCTATCGCCGGCCGAATCCGGGAAGCCACCCCTGGGGCTGCAGGGAGCAAGCTCCTCGTCGAGTGCACGGGCGAGGGCGCCGTGTTCGTGGAGGCGGACGCCGATGCAACCTTGGAGGATCTCGGGGCCGTGACAGGCCCGCCGGTCCCGTACCACGAGCAGTTTCTTTGCGAGCCCGACGGCGCGTTCATTGGCGCCACCGTAGTTGGACGGCCGCTGCTCTTCTTCCAGGTCACGCGCATGCGGTGCGGCGGATTCGTGTGGGGCTTGCAGATATGCCACTGCTTGGCGGACGCCGCCGGCACGTCGCAGCTCCTGACAGCCATCAGCGAGTTCGCGCGCGGGGTGCCCGACACGCCCACGGTACCGCCGGTGTGGGCGCGGGAGATCCTCTCCGCGCGCAGCCCGCCGCAGGCTATTACACGCCACCACCCGGAGTACGAGCCCGTGCCGGACGCCGGGAGGGACAAGGTCTATCCCGGGGACGCGCTCGTGCACCGAAACTTCTTCTTCGGACACCGTGAGATCGCCGCGCTACGGGCGCTCGCGACGCCGGAGTTGGCCTCCAAGAGCTCGCGGTTCGACCTCATCGCGGCGTTCATGTGGAGGTGCCGCGCCAACGCCCTCATGTACGACGATGAGGACCTCGTGCGTGTGCAGTTCGTGGTGAACGCGCGTGGCCGCAAGGGGATGAGCTTGGTCGTGCCGCGGGGCTTCTATGGCAACGCGTTCTCGTTCGCAGTGGCCGAGTCGGCTGCAGGGGAGCTGCGCCGGCGTACGTATGGGCACGCGCTGCGTCTGGTGGTGGACGCCAAGGCACATGCCATGGAGGACGGACATCTACAGTCGGTGGCTGACCTGATGGCGGCGCGCGGGCGTCCGCGGTTCGCAGTGGCACGCACATACGTCGTGTCCGATATCACGCGAGCAGGACTGAGAGATGTGGATGTTGGATGGGGCCGCGCCGTATACGGAGGGCCTGCGACGGCGACCCTTGCAACGTTCCACCTGGCGGGAAGGAACGAGGCCGGCGAGGAGGGCGTGCTGGTCCCTATGCGGCTACCGGCACCAGCGATGGAGAAGCTAAAGTTAGAGGTGGCAAGTGGACTCGGTGTCATGGGGGCCTATGCACCCGCAGGTTGCTCGTTGTCTGAAATAGGCTTTCAGAAACTTATTCAGACATAGTAGATTGTCCAAATAAAACATACAATTGTACCAAAAGAGTTACTATATATTTTAATTGTTCATTTTTTTATAACCAGCTCATCCTCAACAATGGATTACTCCTATTTTGCTTTTATATATATATATATATATATATATATATATATATATATATATATATATATATATATGCATTTGTCTAGAGCGATGGATATTATCCAAATCAGAAAATCCTACTGATCTAGATAGCTAGGAATGTATTGGAAGTGCTTCCCGCAGCATTCTCCGAAAGTTTTTTTTTCTTGTGGACAATGTAACTATTATTTGAAGTTGAATGCCATGCGATTTTTTTGTTGCTCACTTGTAAATATAAATATTCGGGTATATAGAAAATGTAGCCATGTGGTATTTAATTCAAACCCACTTAAATTTCTTCAATCTTGTGGTAGAGGCCACTAATAGGATGTGCGTAATCAAGGATGCTGCTCAAATTTGATCCAGGAACTTTAAATTCTAAGGATCTTCTTGCAGACTATGTTGTGCGTGGTCTAAGGCCTCATGTGCTTTCGGCAACTTCTTGGTATGAACCTTTCCTTCCTTCTTGCTGGTAGTCTGTTCCTGCGCTTTGTTGACTGTCATAGAAATCGGGATGGTCAGTTCTTGACTACTTTTCTCGTATTTTTATCCACGGTGATCTAGGGATGGGAGGAGTTTTGATGTTCACCCAATAGTCTCCAAACTCGTTTAATACTCTTTTCTAAAAAATTTTACCATGGAGGAGAGTTTTTAATCTAGCCAAAAACAAGATGATTAGTGGGATATCCACTATAGGAAACGCTCAAGGCTCCGACGGCCATATGCTAATGTCGGGGCCATTGACGTAGAGGCAGGAGACGGGCGGGCCGACAAACGGGTCGTCAACCCAAAATAGCCGTCGGCGTAGGTAAAATATAGCTGTCGATGTAGACGGGCTGTCGGCGTAGTAGATAGGCCGTGACAGCGATGCGACAACGTCAATGCTACGCCGATGGCAAATTCGTCGGCATAGCTATTTCACACCTGCGCATATGCATCATGGGATGACGAACAATGTTGCAGGAGTAAGTTTTCATTTTCGTCGTACGAAAAAACTATTTTCTATTTTCCGAGCACCAAAAACATGGTGTTTTGTGATGCAACCACCAAAATGCTCATTCAAAATGCTACCATCCTATTTTTCAAAAATACTAGACCACCTTAAATGGATAATGTATCAACCAGGGTATCTTAAACCTTTTCGTCCACCCCTAGAGAAAAAGACAAATGTCTGCCGAATCGGTAGAAAGTGGGTCCGGTCGAACCACAGGTACATGATCTAATGCTCATGTTTTAAAAAAAAATCGTTTTTAGACTCACAATATGATGTCTTTTTAAAGATCTAATGCAAGTTTAGCGAGGATCGTCACATAGGTAAGAATATTGATGCCCGCCGTTTTGACCAATTTTAGACTCACAATATGATTTTTGAAGATTTGAACACTATTAAATAAATTTTATTTAAAAATATATGAGGCATGATTAAAAATATGATATCGATGTCATGTTTGGATTCTTCTCATTTTTTGATCGATTTAGACATATTATTTTTCGGATTCCAATTTACGGATTTAAAGATATGAATTATTCGATATTAAATAAAAAAAGACAAAAAAATATTTATTTTATTGTCATTTGAATTCAAGATTATTATTTATTATTTATTCAATAATTGTTCGAAATTTTAAAAATAAAGACGCGTGACACTGTGGTTCAAGAGTTAATGGGATTGATACGATAGTGTTATCAATAAGGTCTAATTTTTTATCGGAAGCTCATTCGTAAGAAACAGAAAAGTTAAGCATGCTGGAATAGGAGTAATTAATGTTAGAATGGGTGACCGATCTGAAAGTTTGACCATTAGTACAATTTAACCGAAGATTAACCATACTTAGAGTTAAAAAATTTGCTTATGAGTTTAACAAGTCAAACAATTCAAAAAAATTGGAAAAGAAATTCTATTTTTTTTGAAAAAAAATAAAAAACTAGACCGACGGCTAAGCCGTCAGCGTATACTAACACCCGTTAGCCGTCTTGTGGGGGCCATCTAAACGTCTATGTCGACAGCTTTATTACGCTGACGGCATATTAGTCTAGGGCAATGTTGTATTACGTCGCCTGCCGTCATCGGTATAGACCTATGTTGACGGTAATTTGTTCTATGCTGACAGCTTCTGACCATCGGTGTAGTGACATGTTTCTGCAGTGATCCCGGAATTATTCCGGCCAAACCCGCTAAGATAAACGGACTACCGGAATTTTGCTGGAATTAGAGTAATCTTCTTCGATTCGTGTGAATACGCTAGCGACAACAGCGATGTATGTGAGAAATATACACGGTCCACCCAGCTTGATGTTCCAGCACAATGTCTAGAACCTACGGACATGCTCACTGGCCGTTACAGGGATATTAGAAACACATTGAGTGCGCGCCGTATCTATCGTCCGTGTGGTATGCTTGGTCGCTCTTGATCCAGCCCGCATTCGCCGGCTGCTTTCCGACGAGACGCGCACATTGAGGCCTGGCAAAAAGAATAACACGAAGAAGGAAGCATCCGATCAGTCAGACCAGATCAGGTCCAAGCAAGAAGAATAAGCGAACAAGAAGAACATTCACGTGACGCACGGACCGAGACCAATGTTTGGGTGGACTAGATGATGAATAAACTAAGAACCTCACCAACCAAAAAAAAAAAAATCCTTGTCAGGTGCGTTCGTGCAGCCGTTGTAGACTACATACGGTGCAGCTGTACAGATGCTTGTACGGTGCTCAATGAGTAAACTAAGTTTTTTAGGGAAGACTGAGTTAAATACTGGTGTTTAGTAAGAGAGAGAGGCGGCGGCTAAAACCCATCTAGAATTCCTTCCCTTAGTCGGCGATGCCATCGGTTCGTCCTGTCTTTGACAGCCTTAGGGCGGGAGATCTTCGTTTTTTTGTTTAGCCTGTTTTCAATGTCTTTTTCAGGATATTGAGGCGGCGGCTACGTCCTAAGGTCAGAATAAGGTCCCCCCTTCTATTCTCGCTTTGGTGGTGCGTCTAGCATCACCGGAGGGCGCGTGGAGTCGTGTGTCTGACGGATTCCTTAGGATCCGGTCGTTCTTCGCATTGTTCGGTGTCGTTTGAGGTCAGTATCTTCTGATCTACGTTTGTCATCTTCAGCGATGGTTGCTGATCTAGTGCGCTAATCCTTTGGGACCTTAGCACGACTTCCCGTCAGTCTACTACAACAAGCTCTACTACGTCAATCTTTGCCTGACTCCGGTGATAGAGGCATGAAGTCGGCGGCACGCCTTCGACTCGTGCTAGTGTTTGTAGTCGTCGCTAGGTGGTCCAATGACCTATTTGTAATTGTTATTACTTTTAGGACCCTTTGTACTGCTGTTGATGATTATTAATAGATCGGTGGAATTTCGCAAAAAAATATACTTGTGTTTAGTTTTTTAATAATAGGCTAAAGACCCAAAGTTAATAAATTAATAACGCCAACAGGAACCCCCCCTTTGGCAACGCAATGATGCGTTGATGAATGTCCATATATGAGTTGGCAACGTCTGTACCAACGGATTTAGTATTCACTAGAGGAAAAAGGGCCATCCGTTCGCGACCCCTCGGAGCATTAGTCCCGGTTGCGCCACCAACCGGGACTAATGCTGCACGCCGTCCGTTGGAGCGGCACGGGCCAGGGGCATGGGTCCCGGTTGGTAAGGGCATGCGTCGGTTGGAGCCACCAACCGACTAAAGGTTTGGCCACAACCACGTGGCACGCACCTTTAGTCCCGGTTCTGGCTTCAACCGACTAAAGACCTGCCCTCTATAAATGCAACGCCCCCTCTGCCTCCACTGCTTTTTCAATGGTGTAAGGCGTGAGGGTGTGTGCTAGTTTTTTTCATGCATGCATTGAAGGTGTTTGTTGAAATGTTTGAGTGAAAATCCTTTGAATTTCTCATAGAACAAAAATATAGAAGGTGTCCGAGACACTTGAGCTTTCTCCCCTTTATTTCCCTCGATCGAGGTTAGCAATCTTATCTTTTCTAGGTCATTGATACAATTCATGTGTCGGTGTGAATTGGTTATTTCACTATTTATGATGTCCTGTTTTTTGATAAACTTACTTATGTGATGCAGATGAACGGTCGGGAATGGATGTACGGTGACCGGGTAGCCGGGTATATCAAAGGCGTGGATAAATTTATCGATGTGGCTACGGCAAACAAAGAGAATGGATTTATACGTTGTCCATGTGTTCAATGTCGGAACAACAAGGAGTACTCTTCCTCGAAAATCATTCGCCACCGATTATGAAAGGTTTCATGCCCAACTATAATTGCTGGACCAAGCACGGGAAAGAGGGGTTATGATGGAAGATGGTGAAGAAGAAGATGATGATAACAACTATCATCATATGTTTCTGAATACAGGATACCGCAATGGAAGATAAAGGAGAGGAAAAGGTGAAGAACGGGCATCGATGAGCCGGCCGATGAACTTGGTAGGGTCATTTCGATGCAAAGCGAGACCGTGAAATGTAAAATGAGAAGTTGAAGTTAGAGGGCATGTTAGAAGATCACAAGAAATTGTTGTACCCAAATTGTGAAGATGGCAGCACAAAGCTCGATGCGACACTGGAATTGTTGCGATGGAAGGCGAGTGTGGTCTAACCGACTCCTCATTTGAAAAGATGCTGAAAATAATGAAGCAAGTTTCCAAAACATAACGAACTTCCCGAGAGTACCTACGAAGCAAAGAAGACTCTCTGTCCTCCGGGATTAGATGTGCAAAAGATACATGCATGCATTAATGATCGCATCCTCTACCATGTAAGGAGTATGCGAATTTAGATAAATGCCGGTATGCAACGCGCTATGTATAAGATCGACAAGATGACCTGGTGATGTTGAGGAGAGCCCCTCGGAAGAGGGTTCTGCTAAGGTTATGTGGTATGCTCCTATAATACCAAGGTTGAAACACATGTTCGAAACAAAGAGCATGCCAGTTGTTGCGATGGCACAAAGAAGACCGTAAGAAAGACGGGAGTTGAGACACCCTGGCGATGGGTCAGTGGAGAAAAATCGAGAGACTTCCGGACTTTGCGGTGACGCAAGGAACTTATGGTTTGGTCTAAGTACGGATGGCATGAATCCTTTTGGGGAGCAGCAACACAAAGACTGGCCCGTGACTCTATGTATCTACAACCTGCCTCCTTGGTTGTGCATGAAGCGTAAGTTCATTATGATGCGGTGCTCATCCAAGGCCAAGCAACCGTGCAACGACATTGATGTGTACCTTAGGCCATTAGTTGAAGAACTCTTACAGCTTGTGGGGCAAACCAGGTGTACGCGTCGTGGGATGAGAACAAACAGAGCCATTTAATCTACGAGGGTTGTTATTCAGAACCATCAATGATTGGCCTGCTCTTAGTAACCTTTCGTGATGTACAAACAAAGGATATAAGGCATGCACCCACTGTTTAGATAAGACCGAAGGTACATATTTGCATAAATGCAAGAAGGTTGTGTACCTAGCGAATCGACGATTTCTTCCGACCAATCATCCCGAAGAAAGAAAGGCAAGCATTTCAAAGGTGAGGCGATCACCGAAGAAGCCTGAACTCCCATGGTGATGATGTATTTGGTATGGTCAAGGACATAGAAGTAATCTTTGGAAAGGGTCCCGGCGGTCAATCAGTTCCGAACGACGTCGCTACAGGACACGCACCCATGTGGAAGAAGAAATCTATATTTTGGGAGCTGCCATATTGGAAAGTCCTGTGTGTCCGCTCTTCAATCGACGTGATGCACGTGATGAAGAATCTCTCGTGAACCTGCTAGGATTCCTAGGCGTGTATGGGAAGACAAAAGATACACCTGAAGCACGGGAGGACCAACAAATTATGAAAGACCCAAAGAACATGCATACACATAACAAGACGGATAAAGGGCGTCACTTAAGTCGTGTCAGCTATGCTCTTACCAAAGCAGAGAAGGAAATCTTTTTTGAAGTCGTTTTAAGATCAAGGTGCCCGGGCTTCTCATCTAATATAAAGGGATAATAAATATGGCAGAGAAAGTTCCAAAACCTGAAGTCTCATGACTCACACGTGATTATGACGCAGCTTGCTTCCGATTGCATTGAGGGGCTTCTACCGAAAATGTTCGAGTACCCATTGTGAAGTTGTGTGCATTCCTCAATGCAATATCTCGAAGGTAATCAATCCATATATTCGCCAAGGTTACGAAGGATGTGGTACAATGTCTTGTTAGTTTTGAATTGGTGTTCCCACCATCCTTCTTCAATATTATGACGCATCTCTGGTTCATCTAGTGGAAGAGATTGCCATTCTCGGTCCGTATTTCGCACAATATGTTCCCTTTGAGAGGTTCATGGGAGTCTTAAAGAAATATGTTCATAACCGTGCTAGACTGTAAGGAAGCATCTCCAAGGGATATGGAATGAGGAGGTCATTGAGTTTTGTGTTGACTTTATTCCTAACCTTAAGCCGATTGGTGTTTCGACTCGGCATGAGGGAAGACTAAGTGGAAAAGGCACTGGGAAAGAAAGCAATGATATGTAGGGACGGGATTCTTTCACTAAAGCACACTACAGCTTCTACATAATTCCACCTTGGCAGCTCAGATATGGAGGAACACAAGAATATTGTACGCTCCAAAAACCGGGAAGCTGAATCATGGATTACAGATGAACACATGAAGTCTTTCGGTGGTTGGATGCGGACACATCTCTTGAATGACACCACTTGGAGATCAGCTATACTTGTTGGTCAGCCACCATCTTCTACGTATTGAATTTCCAAGGGTACGAAATAAATGGGAATACATTCTACACGATCGCCCAAGATAAAAAGAGCACCAACCAAAATAGTGGTGTCCGCTTTGATGCAATAGACGAGAATGGACAAAAGGACACATATTATGGTTACATAGAGGAGATATGGGAACTAGACTATGGAGTCTCTTTTAAGGTCCCTTTGTTTTGCTGCAAATGGGTCAACCTGAATGGGGAAGGGGTAAAGATAGACCAGTTGTACGGAATGACAACAGTGGATCTCAACAATCTTGGTTATAGAGATGAACCATTCGTCCTAGCCAATGATGTGTCTCAGGTTTTCTATGTGAAGGACATGTCCTCCGCATCAAAAAAGAAAAAATATGCAAACGAATACATCATATGATGAGCCAAAGCGCCACATAGTTCTTTTCAGGAAAAGAAACATCATGGGAATCGAGGACAAGATGCAGACATGTCAAGATTATAATAAGTTTGATGAAATTCCGCCTTCACAAAGGAAAACTCCCAAGCATTCCGTTAAGTAAAGAAGATGCTCCATGGTTACGTCTGAAGCGGTCATAAGGAATGACATATGCCAAGAAGTTCATGCTCATATTATGTAACTCTAGTTCATGTCTTTCGCGGTTTGTGGCTTGACCAAGGATATCTTTCGCGTTTGTGGCCTTTAGTCCTGGTTTTGTAGTCTCGCTTTTAATATTAATAAATGTCTTGAGTGTTAGTCCCATTTTGTGGCTGGACCGAGTGCCTCTATGACCAGTTTCTCGGAGATGCCGGAGGACTGGGCTCCGGCATCTCCTCAAACTGGCCGCAGTGGTGTCCCTCGCCTCGAAAACCATCTTGCAGCTTGTAACTTCACTAACTAGATCAATACGCCTGAGCTAACTAATTTCACATATTAGGAGTGCCTCTATGACAGTTTCTCGGAGATGCCAAGGACTGGCCCGCCGGCATCTCCTCGAAAGCCGCAGTGGTGTCCTCGCTCGAAACCATCTTGCAGCTTGTAACTTCACTAGCTAGATCAATACGCCTGAGCTAACTAATTTCACATATTAGAGTGCCTCTATGACCCTTTCGGAGATGCCGGAGGACGGGCTCGCTCGGCATCTCCTCGAAACTGGCCGCAGTGGTGTCCTCGCTCGAAAACCATCTTGCAGCTTGTAACTTCACTAACTAGATCAATACGCCTCGGAGCTAACTAATTTCACATATTAGAGTGTTTATGACCAGTTTCGGAGATGCCGAGGACTGGGCTCATCGGCATCTCCCTCGAACCGCCGTAGTGGTGTCCTGCTCTAAAACCATCTTGGAGATGCCTCAAATGGCCGGAGGACTGGACTCACAAGGATGCATATTTATAGTACAAGCAGCTCGGCATAATGTCGACACTCATGACATAATGTCGACACTCACCCCTATTATTAGTGCCGACTCATCTTTAGTCGGTTGGTGTCTCCAACCGACTAAAGGTTCATCTTTAGTCCCGGTTGGTGACACCATCCGAAAAGGTACAAGCCGCATACATAATGTCGACACTCACCCCTATTATTAGTGTTGTCTGGCCCACTCTGCCGCAATCCCTTCAGTCGCGGTTGGTTTCTCCAACCGAGACTAAATATGAACCCTCTCTTTATATAGGCATTTCCCTCTATTTATTAGGTAACACTTAAGACATTTATTAATATTAAAAATCGGGACAAATCGGGACTAGCTAACACTCAGGCCTAAAGCCGCCCCCTTTAGTCATAATCATGCCTAGTCCTATAGTACGCAGCCTGTGGTCTTCATCGTCGCCATCATCATCGCCATCACACCGCCACTCAGGGATCCTCAGCCCATCCATGGCATATACCGGGGCCATTCTAGCCTCGGATTCACGGCGGGTGGGAGAGGTCTCTGGAAGACGATGCCGCCACCGCCGAGATGGGGCCTGTGGCGGGTGGACTCGTGGGCACCGTGGCAGGATGGTCTCCCCCGGCGATGTAGCGCATCACTTCGATGATAGTACGGTTCTCCCACCATAGACGACGGCCGACTTCGTTGTGGTTCACCGGTGGCGGGCCATCACCCTCGTACCTGGCGAGCTCCCTTTCACACCTATTAGCGAAGAAGGCATTCCAGGTGTCATAGTTGTCGGGATCCCACTGGGGATCCATCCGCTGCTCCGGCGTGAGCTCGTGGTAGAAGTGGTTTGTGATGGCCGACGTATGGAACCTTGAGGGACAGGAGGGAGAACCCTCCAGGCCAAAGATCCAGCCGGCGAGGCGATACCGGTGGACAAGGGTAGTTGAGGCGCCTGAGCCTCGGTCTCCTCGAGGGTCGAATGGCCCAAGAGGGTTGTCCATTGTTCTAAGAGAGGAAGGTGTGGATGTGTAGATAGCCATGACACGATCACCCTAAATATAGAGGGAAAGGGCGGGAAAACTTGGCGTGAAGCTTTGGGAAATGGCGGGAAATATCTTTAGTCCCGGTTAGTGACTACAGTCCCGACTAAAAGCTCTAGTAGAAAGGAAAGGGCGGGAAAACTTGGCGGGAAAAGGTGGCAAATGGCGGAAAATATTTTTAGTCCCGGTTTCAGAATACTTCCGGGGCTAAATTTGTGCCGAACAATGATCATGTTTCGAAAAAACCCTTTTCCATTTTCTGAGCGCAAAAACGGGTCGTTTTGTGAAGTAACCACCAAAATGCCGTTTCACAATGCTACCGTCCCATTTTCCTAAAATACTAGACCACCTTACATGGACTATCTCCCAATCGGTACATCTCAAACCTTTTCGTCCATCCCGGGTAAAAAGGACAAATGTCTGCCCAGTGAAGTGGGTCCGGTTTGTACTACAGTACATGATCTATCGCCTGTGATTTTTGAAAAATCATTTTAGACTCGCAATATGTGGTTTCTTCAGAGATCCAATGCAAGTTCTAACGATGCGCCCCTATCTTCATGCACACCGTTCGACCATAGTTAGAAATTCAGATAATTCAAAACGGGCATAATAAATTCAAAAAAATCCGAACAATGAAAATCCTTCGTGGTGTCATATTATGTTACATAGTTGAAAGGAAAAATACAGACTTGGTATATTGATCATGTTTCGAAAAAACCTTCACAAAATGACCTATCATGTTCGAGGTTTCATGGCTTTCGGTCCAAATGACCGATGTTATGTGCTGAATCACGGCATAGTTTGTGATGTTGTGCCCATATTATGCATGTGTGTGGACAATGGTATGGAGAACAATGTTGCAGGAGGAAGTTTTCCTTTTTGCCGCACGGAAAAGCCCTTTTCCATTTTCCGAGCGCAAAAAATGGGTCGTTTTGTGAAGTAACCACCAAAATGCCGTTTCACAATGCTACCGTCCCATTTTCCTAAAATACTAGACCACCTTACATGGACTATCTCCCAAACGGTACATCTTAAACCTTTTCGTCCATCCCGGGTAAAAAGGACAAATGTCTGTGAATCGAGGAAGTGGGTCCGGTTTGTACTATGTACATGATCTATCGCGTGATTTTTGAAAATCATTTTAGACTCGCAATATGTGGTTTCTTCAGAGATCCAATGCAAGTTCTAACGATGCCCGCCCCTATCTTCATGCACACCGTTCGACCATAGTTAGAAATTCGATAATTCAAAACGGGCATAATAAATTCAAAAAAATCCGAACAATGAAAATCCTTCGCGTGGTGTCATATTATGTTACATAGTTGAAAGGAAAAATACCAGACTTGGTATATTGATCATGTTTCGAAAAAACCTTCACAAAATGACCTATCATGTTCGAGGTTTCATGGCTTTCGGTCCAAATGACCGATGTTATGTGCTGAATCACGGCATAGTTTGTGATGTTGTGCCCATATTATGCATGTGTGTGGACATTGGTATGGAGAACAATGTTGCAGGAGGAAGTTTTCCTTTTTGCCGCACGGAAAAGCCCTTTTCCATTTTCCGAGCGTAAAAAATGGGTCGTTTTGTGAAGTAACCACCAAAATGCCGTTTCACAATGCTACCGTCCCATTTTCCTAAAATACTAGAACACCTTACATGAAATATCTCCCAACCGGTACATCTTAAACCTTTTCGTCCATCCCGGGTAAAAAGGACAAATGTCTGCCGAATCGGCAGGAAGTGGGTCCGGTTTGTACTACAGGTACATGATCTATCACCCGTGATTTTTTGAAAAAATCATTTTTAGACTCGCAATATGTGGTTTCTTCAGAGATCCAATGCAAGTTCTAACGATGCCCGTCCCCTATCTTCATGCACACCGGTTCGACCATAGTTAGAAATTCAGATAATTCAAAACGGGCATAATAAATTCAAAAAAAATCCGAAAAATGAAAATCCTTCGCGTGGTGTCATATTATGTTACATAGTTGAAAGGAAAAATACCAGACTTGGTATATTGATCATGTTTCGAAAAAACCTTCACAAAATGACCTATCATGTTCGAGGTTTCATGGCTTTCGGTCCAAATGACCGATGTTATGTGCTGAATCACGGCATAGTTTGTGATGTTGTGCCCATATTATGCATGTGTGTGGACAATGGTATGGAGAACAATGTTGCAGGAGGAAGTTTTCCTTTTTGCCGCACGGAAAAGCCCTTTTCCATTTTCCGAGCGCAAAAAATGGGTCGTTTTGTGAAGTAACCACCAAAATGCCGTTTCACAATGCTACCGTCCCATTTTCCTAAAATACTAGACCACCTTACATGGACTATCTCCCAACGGTACATCTTAAACCTTTTCGTCCATCCCGGTAAAAGGACAAATGTCTGCCGAATCGGGGAAGTGGGTCCTTTGTACTACAGTACATGATCTATCGCCTGTGATTTTTGAAAAATCATTTTAGACTCGCAATATGTGGTTTCTTCAGAGATCCAATGCAAGTTCTAACGATGCCCGCCCCTATCTTCATGCACACCGGTTGACCATAGTTAGAAATTCGATAATTCAAAACGGCATAATAAATTCAAAAAAATCCGAACAATGAAAATCCTTCGTGGTGTCATATTATGTTACATAGTTGAAAGGAAAAATACCACTTGGTATATTGATCATGTTTCGAAAAAACCTTCACAAAATGACCTATCATGTTCGAGGTTTCATGGCTTTCGGTCCAAATGACCGATGTTATGTGCTGAATCACGGCATAGTTTGTGATGTTGTGCCCATATTATGCATGTGTGTGGACATTGGTATGGAGAACAATGTTGCAGGAGGAAGTTTTCCTTTTTGCCGCACGGAAAAGCCCTTTTCCATTTTCCGAGCGTAAAAAATGGGTCGTTTTGTGAAGTAACCACCAAAATGCCGTTTCACAATGCTACCGTCCCATTTTCCTAAAATACTAGAACACCTTACATGAAATATCTCCCAACCGGTACATCTTAAACCTTTTCGTCCATCCCGTAAAAGGACAAATGTCTGTAAATCCAGGAAGTGGGTCCGGTTTGTACTACAGTACATGATCTATCGCCCGTGATTTTTGAAAAATCATTTTAGACTCGCAATATGTGGTTTCTTCAGAGATCCAATGCAAGTTCTAACGATGCCCGCCCCTATCTTCATGCACACCGGTTCGACCATAGTTAGAAATTCGATAATTCAAAACGGCATAATAAATTCAAAAAATCCGAACAATGAAAATCCTTCGCGTGGTGTCATATTATGTTACATAGTTGAAAGGAAAAATACCAGACTTGGTATATTGATCATGTTTCAAAAACCTTCACAAAATGACCTATCATGTTCGAGGTTTCATGGCTTTCATCCAAATGACCGATGTTATGTGTTGAATCACGGCATAGTTTGTGATGTTGTGCCCATATTATGCATGTGTGTGGACATTGGTATGGAGAACAATGTTGCAGAGGAAGTTTTCCTTTTTACGCATTAAAAGCCCTTTTCCATTTTCCGGAGCAAAAAAAAGTCGTTTAAAAATTAATATTCAAAAATAGAATATAAGTTAATTCATTTTAAAAGGTTACATTAATTATTTTTTAAAAATAGAATATGTTTTTGAATTATTTATTCAAATCGATACACTTCTTATGTTTAAAGGTTTTCTAAATTCCAAATTGATATTAAAAAAATATAAGTTAATTCATTTTTAATTGTAAATGGTTCATATTTTAAATGGTTACATTAATTATTTTTTAAAACAGAAAATGTTTTTGAATTATTTATTTAAATCCAAACACTTTTTATGTTTAAATTTTTTCTAAATTCCAAATTTATATTAAAAAAATATAAGTTAATTCATTTTTAATTATAAATGGTTCATATTTTAAATGGTTACATTAATTATTTTTTAAAACAGAAAATGGTTTTGAATTATTTATTCAAATCCAAACACTTTTTATGTTTAAAGTTTTTCTAAATTCCAAATTAATTATCATTTAAAAAACAATACAAATTTAAACCCCAAAATAAAAAATAAGGCGGGAACAGATAAAAATACCAAATTTTTTGAAAATAGAATATGTCCCATGGAGCCACCAACCGACTAAAGACCTCAAGGCCAACGCTTGTCTGAAAATATTGAGTATAGGTCCGGTTGGTGGCTCCAACGACGAGGTTCTTTAGTCCCGGTTGGAGCCACCAACCGGGACTAAAGGCCCTTCGTTTACAACTGGGTGCCCCTCCTTTTCTTCTTCTTCCCCATCTCATTCATCGACGCCAGCACAGTGAACCCCCACCCCCACAACGCCGGCCGCCGAAGCTCGTCGCCGAGGAGCTCCGCCGGATCGCATCTCACGCCAAAGGAATCGCCCCCGCCGCCTTAATCAAGCTCGCAACCCATCTTCCCGAGCTCCCGCCGCCGCCGATTAGCCTCCGCTCGCCACCCTTGCTTCCCGACCCGCATCGCGTTTGTGGTGAGCCACCGTGCTCTAGCACCTCTTCACACGCCTCTGCCTCTCTATAGCTCTACCGCAACGACCATCCGCCGCCTCACCTCTGTGCCGGCTGCTCCCGGCGACCAATAATGGGCGGCGCAGCACCATATGGTTCGCCGACGAGCTCTTTTCGAATCGCGCAGCCCCGCAGCGCTCTCCCTGTGGTCGCTGCCGACCACTGCCGCCGCCCGTGGTGACGTGGTGCTCGCGTGGCTACTGCAGGCCTGGCCGCCTTGGCCCCACCTGCAGCCTTAGAGGCTAGGTGCCTCTATGGTGTAGGTTAGCCGTGGCCTGGTCCAGTGGAGGCCGAGGCCACGGGCCCTCTGCCCATCGTGGCTAGGTGCCCCGGTCCCTCGTGGAGGCCGAGGTGGCCACGCCCTTCCACCGGCTGGCTAGTGATGTGTAAAATATGTTTTCTGTTTTGTTTAAATTCAGAAATGGTTTAATTAAATCCATAAATTGATATAATATTGTAAATTCAATAATTAATTATTTATAACTCAGAAAAATAAAAATAATATATCAAAATGTTCAGAAAAATGAGATCTAACTATTTAACCTATAATCATGCATTGTTCAACAACTTTCAAGACAAGTTTAATTAGAAAACAAAATCAACCCTCTCATATACTCCGGAGTTTACGAGTTAGGGTTTTCACCCCTAACCCGCTTAAATTGCCGAGCATGTCTTAGGGTTACTTTTTAATACAAATTAACTTGTCATATAATTATCCTTGTCATACTATGGTGCAAAAGGTTTAAACATTTGATTTAATAATTTTTAATTTGAATAAAACTTGTAAATTCAATAACTTTTAATCAGAATTCAGAAAAATACAAATAATATACCAAAATGTTCAGAAAATGAGAACTATCTATCTATGCCATAATCATGCATTGTTCAACAACTTAAATAACAAGTTTAATTAGAACACCCTAGTAACCCTAACAGTGATTCCGAGTTCCTTGAGTTAGGGTTTGCCTCTAACCCCGATTAACTTGCCGAGCATGCTTTAGGTTACATTCCAATGCACATTAACTTGTCGTATCATCATCATTGCTTGAGCATTGCATCGATGCCATGTGTTGATTGTTTCCTTTCTTTCCGTGATTTGGTTCTTCTCGGTAGAATACGATATCGAGATCGAGATCGATTCCAATATGGTATTTTGTTAGTATCTAGTGTTACCTATCTGCTGGATAGTTTCCCTTTTGTAGCCTTATACTCATGTTCCCTCTCATATGCATCCGAGGTTTCTCCGAACTAGGTTTTACACCCTCTAACTCCTAATATTGATTTTAGTTGATTTTAGCTAAAGTTACCTATCTACTACACGGTTTCCTTTTTGTAGCTAGGTTTAGGTTTCTCTTCATTTTATTATTGTGTATGTATATATTAGGTTTCTCTTTAACTTTCTCCTTTAGCCGCTTTGACTTATTCGCTTTTCCACCTATGCGTAAAATATGGACCCACACGAGACGAAGAAAAGGAAGAGTTGATCCAAGGTGTGATCCGTGGGAAGATAATTTAGACGTATCAACGTTTCGAACAACTCCGTGAGGGTGATCCTCTTTTACCGAGTAGACAACTTGTTTGAGGTTGAAGGTGTTGCCTTCATGAGGGAGAAGGCGATGCCTTGTGTAATCGAGAAGACGCTCCGGCAAGGTGCATATAATATAAATCAATTCATTAATTAATCATCTGCTATCTATATAGAAATAGTAACGGCGATCTTTCTTCTTTAGCCCTCCGGATAGAAGGAATCTCTGAAAAGAGCGTGACGAGGCCCAACCAAAAAGTTGCAAGACCATGAGAGGTTCAGATCAAAGATGTCGTCAGAGAATCGACAACTCCCGGTTGTCGCAACCAAATTTGTGGCACAATGCGGAGTAATCGTTAGGGACTTAATCCCATCACCATTAGAAATTGGAATAGGCCTGCTAATGCGGATGAAGAGGAACATGTTTATTTGTCCCTAACCACGCCAAAGATTTATCGTGGAAGAGGCTCATGGTTAATTTCAAACTACTGAAGATAGAGCTGGATCCAAATGCGGAGGATCCAGCTTGAGGACGCCTTACAACATGGGAGAGCCATGGAGGCTAAGGGTGGAGTGGGCTTTGAAGAAGATGGCCCAAGAGTTTCACCAACTTGAAGAAAAGATTGCACCTTGACTATGTCGTGAAAAAGAAGACTCGATTTCAAGAATATTCAGTTTGAGAAGATAAAACCATTCTGGGATGAGTTTGTGGAATACAAGAAATTAGAAAAAGCTAAGAAAATGTCTGAAACGAATAAGTCAATGTCGCTAACAAGAAGTATCACCATACTATGGGGCAAGGTGGCTACAGGCTGGCATTCCTAAGTGGGAGAAACTTGAGCAGAACTGCGTGATAAAAATATCACCCCGCAGATGCATTTATTGGGTAGAACATGCAAGGAATTGGTTTTACGGGCATGGGGCACGTTGGACTCGGAAGGAGGTGTATATATACCATACGACATAAAGAAGACCCTTGCCAATCGAGAGGATGAGAAAAGCGATAAAGGCTGTTAAAGATGGGGACTTCATTCCCGATAGAGAGAATGATGAGCTCACACTCGCCCTTGGAAATAAGGAACATGATGGACGAACACGAGGCACAATAGGCTCCCAATCATGGAGGACTGGGTTTCCCGAAGAGAGGAAGAAATATCCTGATAGAAGCCGTCAGAGGAGTAAGGACAGGGCAGAGCGAATGCGTTTAATTGAAGAACGATTAAAGCAACAACAAGATGAAATTAACTCACTTAAAGAGCAAAGTACTACGCGCCCCATCTCAGAAAGACACCGCATTCGATGCTACCGCCTCGAATAATCGAAAAGCAGGTGGCTTCCACCGAGGTCCCGGTGATGACAATGGTGATGCCGATGATGCACCGACGATGGCTCCTGTTGGCTACCCAAAGGATGATATCACGTAGATGACACATCGCGAGCTACATGTCAAAGTTGTGAACATATCAATGAAGGTGGCTACGGCTATGCCTTACCAATTGGACCCACACCAACTTACCACAGTCCGGGTTCCAGAGGGATACGCTGTTGTCGGCGTGGATGAAATCATGCCCACCTTTGAGGTTTTGGATCTTCACTACCCTGCCGGTGAAGGGATGATCGGTCGGGTGACGCAAAAACGCCACCATTCTATGGTCAAGGATTGTTTCGTGCTTCAAATCACACGCCATAGGCCATTCAGGCCGTCTTCGTCGCCTCACCCGGCTCCGTCGCCTCACCAATCTCCGTGCAGCCATCGCCGGCGCCAGATAAAAAGCGAAGCGCATCGCTCAGGCGTCGTAAGCGATCGCCGAAACGTAAACAAGAGCCTCTTCCAAAAGTACCAACGGTTCCTCCCAAGAGAGCTTATGACTGTACTGAAGAGGAGACCGCGGCGATCGTTGATGCGGAAACGACAGTTTTTGCTAAGGCGAGCCGAAAGAGCCGAGTTCCCCAAGACCAAAGAAGAAAAAGCCAAAGTGTTGAAAATGCTAAAGACTCTTCATCAACCCGAGCCAAAGCTGTCATCAGACTATGAGCGTTCTATTCTCAAGTCACATGCAGCACAAAAAGCCTCGAAGAGCAGTATTGATGCAAGCGGGAAATCTGTTGCCTAGCTCGGAGAACAAGCAAAATAGACTTTGCCCCTCTCAAGGTGATTTCTCAAACCAATGTGGGTCGAGCAAATATGGGGCGAAGAGCAAGATGATCCAGAGGTAGTTGCTGTCTGGAGAAGTCGCGCTGCTCAAGGTATGAGTATTGCCCAAGATTATCCCAGTTAGCATACCAATACCAATCGGAAAACCTCTCGTCAAACTGAGGAGGTAAACAATCTTCCAACAAAATGCGAAGATTGCATAATCGGTACATGCATGCCACAAGGGCCGGGCTAACGGATAGTGCCGAGGGTTACAAAAAGCATCATGGGAAATAAAACGATGACATGATATCCATTGAATTTGATGAACTATTTCAATTATTCAATCAAGACGCTTGGACAAATCTCTCATGAGTGCCTATTGTCCGTAAGTACTAATTCTAATTAATTTAGTCTCCATCTATAATATTTTGTTTATTGCATGTATATAATCATACTTTAATATGCGTAATGAAGATTCTCGAATGCAGAGAGGACAAATCTATGACATTGGCTTCATTGACCCATATTGGGTTCATGAAGCTAATCTCAAAATAAGCCCCTGGATACGGAGGATAATATAGTACGCGTTAAGGTTTCAAGAAACCAAAAGGGAAATAATATTTCCTTACAACTTCCAAGTGAGTGTTATTGTCTTGTATACACTTTCTATTTCGCTTACTCGATGTTAAGTATATAATTGATTAGTTTTGCATTCGCAGTACCACTATATTATGTTAATCATTCAACTTGACAAAGGCGTGTACTAGTCATGGACTCAAACATAAACCCCTTGAGACGTGGAAGGACATGCGATACTTCTCCATGATAATTCTAATCATTACGACACTATATCGGCAACGTTCGTGAATTTTATGATATCAAGTACTTAATAACTTATTTTATTCGCTTTCTCACGGGGCGCTTGGAAACGGTTCACCAAGAAGGCTAGGGTGTTTGGAAAGAGGAGCTTACATTTCAACCACTAGATGTAAGCACCACTAGCTATATCCGCGCATCTCTTTGATTCTAGTTTTGATACGCTTATTATCATGCTTGATTATTATTTTGATTGAACTCGTTGTCGTAAAGTGCCCGACAGTGACGTGTAACAATCTATGTGGATACTATGTATGCGAGTTCATCCGGCAGACGTCGATGAGAAGGGCAGGAATTTAGAGCAACTCACGTCGTAAACAATTTCTATAGTTTTTAATTACAATCAAATTGTGTTTAGTTTCATATTCATATAGGTCTCCTTTTTAAATCGATCGAACGCCTATGGGACTCTTCGCCAAAGGATCGCATCTGAGCAATACAGAGGAATTGGCGGGATTCTTGGATGCGTATACTAAACACAAGGGGAATACTACTCGCTGTGTATAGACAATAGGAATTGTAAAAATAGCAACTTTCAAGAAATTGGCGGTAGCATCGAATAGCAACTTTTGTATGTAGTGCATGAACTCGATCCGTATTGAATGTAATGTTGTCATGATGATCTTGTGTAATATAAGGTTCCTTCATTGATAAGTGCAAAACACTAAATAAACAATAAAACAACCTAAATGAATTCTCTGCGGCACAAAAAGTGGCGAAAATGCCGCCGACAACAAAATGTGCCAAAATGAATTCTCGCGGCGGAGAAATGGGCCAAATCTCTGCGGCAAGAAGTTATTAGTCCCGGTTCGTGTTACGAACCGACTAATGCTCCACCCTCGCTCGATGTCATACGCAGTGCCCCATTTGTCCCGGTTGGTGGGGCAACCGGGACTAATGGTTGGAGCTTTAGTCCCGATTGCCCCGTCCCGGTTGGGCAACCGGGACTAATGGCCCTTACCAACCGGGACGCATGGGGCATTTTCTACCAGTGATTTGTTGACGTTGGTGGCGTTGCAAGGGTCTACAATATCATATATACATGCGTTGGTAATCGACATGAAGTAGCAACATACATAGTTGAGCCTAACAACAGCTTATATGCGTTGGTAGTTACCCTCCATGAATGGATTTTGAAATCGATAATCAGATCATTGCAAAGGCTTGGAAGAAATGATATATGTTGTTAGCAACAATCAATTGTTCAATATTGAGAGCACACATGGGCCGCAATATAGCAAACAGAAAGATCTAATATATTGAATCTGAAGGGTTTCGCGACATAGTAAATCAAAATTTTCTACGGAGCGAACAGAGGGAAAGCCAAGATCTAATCTAGGAGATGCAAACAACGAGAGAGATTGGATTAGATCTTCATACCCTTGAAGATTCGCACAGCGGAACGTTCGTCGGAACGTGGGTGATGTAGTCGTACTCGCTTCTCCTCCTCGCGATCCGATCCGATCTAGCACCACAAGTGGCGGTGCCTCCGTGAGATGCACACGTGCAGCACCTCGACGTCTCCTCCTTCCTCGGACCAGCGAGTATGGTGGAGAGATAGATTGGATCTACAACACGACGGCGTGGTGTATATGGTGGAGAATTTCTGCAGGCTTCGCCTACAAACATGGGAGGGAGAGAGGAAGGTAGCAAGGCTAGGGCTTGGAGGAAGGTGTAGTAGTGGGGGAGGCACCACCCTCTATATATAGAGGGGCGCCAGCCTGCCCTCCTCCAACCCTATCTCTAGTTTAAACAATTTAAACTCTCCCTTATCTAGAAATCCTATCTCTAGTTTAAACGATTTAAACTCTCCCTTATCTAGAAATTCTATCCCGAGATTTAAACGAGTCAAATCTCTCTAGAATCGGCTGGGCCCTTGTGCCCCTGGCCCAATGCGGCCAGGACACTCCCTCATAGGCCCATGCCTGCTCCCGGAAGGTGGGGCCACGTTGGTACCCTTCCGGAAGGTTCTAGAAGCTTCCGGTACAATACCGATTAACCCGGAATAATTCCGAACTCCAAAAACTGCACTGCCTTATATGAATCTTATTCTCCGGACCATTCCGGAACCTCTCATGATGTCCTGGATCCCATCCGAGACTCCGAAAAAAAATTCATAAACCAATTATCCAATCTATCCTAGCGTCGAGACACGTTAAGTGTGTGACCCTGCGGGTTCGAGAATATGCAGACATGATCTTCTATCAATAATCAACAGCGGGGTCTAGGCACCCATATTGACTCCCACACATTCATCGATGATCATATCGGATGAACCACGATGCCAGGATTCAATCAATCCCATATATATATTCCCTTCGTCTCGCGATATTTTACTTGCCCGAGATTCGATTGTCGGTACCGTCATACCTAGTTCAATCTCGTTCACAGCAAGTACTTTACTCGATCCTTAATCCGATATCACTTTGTGATTAACTCCTTAACCACATGCTTGCAAGCGGTGTTGATATCGATTACCGAGTGGGACCGAAGTATATCTCTCCGACTTGGGAGGGACAAATTCCATCTCGATACATACAACCCAACAGATACTTTCCGATCACCTGAGAGACACCTTTATGATCACCCTCTCATAGGATGACGTTTGATGACCTCAAAGATTTCTTCCGGTACCAGGGAGTTGCATTATCTCATGGTCTAAGGAATACAATATTTGACATAGGAAAAGCTTCGCAAAGATGAACACGATGAAACGATCTAATTGCTTCGCTTAGTTTGGGTCTGTCCATCATATCATTCTCCCAATGATATGATCTCATTATCAATTGACAACACATGTCTATGGTTAGGAAACCTTAACCATCATTGATCAATGAGCTAGTCCTTAGAGGCGTACCAGGGACACGGTGTTGTTCACAAACCACACAAGTATTAAAGTTTCCGCTTAATACAATTCTAGCATGGAATATAAACTTTATCATGAACAAGAATTATAATAATAACATCTTTATTATTGCCTCTAGGGCATAATTCCAACAGTCTCCCACTTGCACTAGAGTCAATAATCTAGTTTACATTTGGCAACAATCTCACACCCATGGCACTGAGGTGTTGATCATGTTTTACACGTGGAAGAGGTTTAGTCAATGGATCTGCGACATTCGCATCCGTATGTACTTTGCTAATCTTCGATCTCCATTTGCTATATAATCTCGGATTATATGAAACTTATGTTGATATGCTTGGTCTTTGGATGATATCTTGGTTCCTTAGCGAGTTCTATGGCTCCTTTGTTGTCACACAATATCTCCAGTGGGTCCAATGCACTTGGAACCACGCCAAGCTCAGTGATGAAGTTTCTGATCCAAACTCCTTCACTTGACGCTTCTGCAGCAGCCATGTATTCCGCTTCTACTGTAGATCCCGCGATCACGCTTTGCTTGCAGCTTCTCCAGCTCACAGCTCCTCCATTCAAAATATACACATATCATGTCTGAGATTTAGAATCATCCTTGTCGGTGTCGAAACTAGCATCGACGTAACCTTTTACGACAAGCTGTTCATCACCCCCATAGACTAAGAACATTTCTTTAGTTCTATTTAGGTACTTTAGGATGTTCTTCACGGCTGTCCAAAGGTTCCACTCGATCACTTTGATATCTGCTCGTCAAACTAAGAGCATTGGACACATCCGGTCTAGTACACAGCATGGCATACATGATGGAACCTATGGCCGAGGCATAAGGCACTTTGCTCATAGCTTCCCTATCATTTACCGTAGCTGGACACTGAGCCTTGATCAATATCTTACCTCACAACATAGGCACTGAACCTTTCTTTGCCTTATCCATTCTGAACCTTTTCAGAACTTTGTCTAGGTATGTACTCTGGCTTAAAGTTATCAGGCGTCTTTGTCTATCTCTATAGATCTTGATGCCCAATATATAAGTAGCTTCACCTAGGTCTTTCATTGAAAAACACTTGTTCAAATAACTCTTCACATCGTTAAGCATGTTGATGTCATTTCCGATAATCAATATGTCATCCACATACAGTACCAGAAACGTCACCGAGCTCCCACTTACTTTCTTGTAGATGCATGCTTCGTAGCAATTTGGAACAAATCCAAAGCTCTTGATCACTTGATCAAAATGAAGGTTCCAACTCCGAGATGCTTGCTTCAGTCCATAAATGGAACGCTGAAGTTTGCATACTTTACTAGCATCCTTAGGATCGACAAAACCTTCGGGTTGCATCATATACAACTCTTCATCAATGTTGCCATTGAGGAAAGCAGTCTTGACATCCATCTGCCATATTTCATAATCATGAAACGCAGCAATTGCTAATAAAATCCGAATGGACTTAATCATCTCTATGGGAGAGAAAGTCTCATCGTAGTCAACACCTTGAACTTGTCGAAAACCTTTTGCGACAAGCCGTGCTTTATAGACGGTAACATTACCATCCGCGTCCGTTTTCTTCTTGAAAATCCATTTGCACTCAACGGCCTTTCGGTCGCTAGGAGGGTCCACCAAAGTCCATACTTGGTTTTCGCTCATGGATCCCAATTCGGATTTCATGGCTTCCAGCCATTTCTCGAGTCCGGCTCATCATTGCTTCCTCATAGTTCAGAGGTTCACCGTCTTCTACCAACAAGACAGTCAAGACAGGTTGCTGCACCACTCGTGAGGGGCACGCGACCTTGTTGACCTGCGACGTTCAAAGCAAGATCGTCCAAGCTTCATGATCCTTGTCATTAGCTTCCTCAATTGTTGGTGCAAAGTGACCTTGGAACAATTTCAGTGCTCGCTACTCCAATTCAAGAGAAGGTTCAATAACCTCGTCTAGCTCTACTTTCCTCCCACTCACTTCTTTCGAGAGAAACTCCTTCTCAAGAAAGGAACCGTTCTTCATGACAAACACTTTGCCTTCGTTCTGTGATAGAAGGTATACCCAATAGTTTCCTTAGGGTATCCTATGAAGACGCATTTCTCCGCTTTGGGTTCGAGCTTGTCCGGCATCAACTTCTTGACGTAAGCTTCGCATCCCCAAACTTTAAGAAACGACAACTTAGGTTTAGCACCAAACCACAGTTCATACGGTGTCGTCTCAACGGATTTAGATGGAGCCCTATTTAAAGTGAATGCAGCGGTTTCTAATGCATAACCCCAAAATGATAACGGCAAATCAGTAAGAGACATCATTGATCGGACCATATCTAATAGGGTTCGATTCCGGCGTTCAGACACACCATTGCGCTGTGGTGTTCCGGGTGGCGTGAGTTGTGAAACGATTCCACTTGCTTTAAGATGCGTGAGAAAATCATAACTAAAATATTCACCTCCATGATCGGATCGTAGAAACTTAATCTTTCTGTTACGATGGTTCTCCACTTCATTCTGAAATTATTTGAACTTTTCAAACGTTTCAGATTTATGTTTTATTAAATAGATATACCCATATCTACTTAAGTCATCGGTAAAAGTGAGAAAATAGCGATATCCACCGCGCGTCGAAACACTCATCGGTCCGCATACATCGGTATGTATGATTTCCAACAAGTCCGTTGCTCGCTCCATCATACCGGAGAACGGGGGTTTTGATCATCTTGCCCATGAGGCATGGTTCGCATGTGTCAAATGATTCAAAATCAAGAGACTCCAAAAGTCCATCAGAATGGAGTTTCTTCATGCGCTTTACACCAATATGACCTAGACGACAGTGCCACAAATAAGTAGTATTATCACTATCTACTTTGCATCTCTTAGCCTCAATGTTATGGATGTGTGTTTCATCCCTTTCGAGATTTAGAAGAAATAAACCATTCACAAGAGGTGCATGACCATAAAAGATGTTACTCACATAAATAGAACAACCATTATTCTTCGATTTAAATGAATAACCGTCTTGCAATAAACACGATTCGGAAATGATGTTCATGCTCAACGCAGGCACATAATAACATTTATTAAGGTTTAAAACTAATCCCGAAGGTAAAACTAAGGGGAGCGTGCCGACGGCCATCACATCAACTCTTGATCCGCTGCAACGCCAAGATCGTCACCTCATCCTCGCAAGCCGCCTATTCCGTAGCTCTGTTTCGAGTTACAAATATTAGCAACTGTACCGGTATCAAATACCCAGGCACTACAACGAGGGCTAGTAAGGAAAACATCAATAACATGTATATCAAATATACCTTTGATGGTGCCAGCCTTCTTGTCTGCTAAGTACTTCGGACAGTTGCCCAAAGGACCCTTGTCCTTGCAATAGAAGCACTCGATGTCCCCTTGGGACCAGACCGAGCTTCTTCTCAGAGGGCATTAAGCTGTCACGCCTTTCTTGAAGGGCTTCTTTGCTCCCTTACCTTTCTTAAAGGAGGGCTTGTTGACCATCAACACATGATTATCCTTCTTGATGTCCACTTCCGCAGCCTTCAGCTTTGCGAAGAGCTCGGTGATTGTATCAGTGGAACCAATCTGATTATGAGTCACTACAAAACTTTTGTAGCTGGGAGGGAGTGATTGTAGAACCTTGTCAATCTTGAGCTCCTCTGGAATCATGCATTCCAGTTGCTCAAGGCGTTGAGTGTAGCCCGACATCTTTATGGCATGCTCACTAACGGAACTCCCTTCCTCCATCTTGCAGTTAAAGAACTTCTCAGAGATCTCATATCTCTCAGAACGGGCTTGAGTCTGAAACATGGTTTTCAGCTCCTCGAGAATCTCAAAGGGCCCGGGATAGGTTTCAAAACGATTTTGAAGTTCCGGTTCCATAGCAAACAACATGGTGCTCTTAATCACACCATAATCATCTTTGCGCGACTGATAGACAGCTTTCTCATCAGCCGGCGCAGTTGCAGCAGGGGGGCCACCTAACGCTTTACCAAGGACATAGTCCTTTTGTCCACCAGACATAATGATTCTTAGATTGCGGAACCAATTGGTGAAGTTAGACCCATTGTTTCTAAGCTTTTCCTTCTCAGCAAAAACGTTGAAGTTGAAGTTGGACTTGGCCATGTGATCTACAGTATTGGCAAGTACAATTTAGACTATGTTCATGATAAATAGTTCAACTTAATCAAATTACTAGATGAACTCCCACTAAATTCAACATCCCTCAAGTTGTTTAGTGAACACGATCCAAATTCACCACACCTAATCCGATCATCACGAGAAGAGATGTGGTTTCAATGGTGGACAACGGTGTCGATCATATCTTTCATATGACTCATGCTTAACCTTTCGGTTCTTGTGTTCCGAGGCCATGTCTCATACATGCTAGGCTCGTCAAGTTAGACCCAAGTATTTCACAGGCAAAACTGGCTTGCACCCGTTGTATGTGAGCGAGAGTCTATATCACCCGATCATCACGTGATGCTTGGACACGATTTAACTTTCGCAACGGTGCATACTTGGGGAGAACACAGTTTTTATCTTGATCTTTAAGTGAGGAATCATCTTATAATGCTACCGTCGCGATCTAAGCATGATAAGATACATAAAAGGGATAAACATCACATGCATATAACTTTATGTGACATGGTATAGCCAATCTTCGCGCAATGATCTCCATCTTGTGCGTTCCGGCATGATCTCCATCACTCCACCATGATTGCCTCCACCACGAATAGCAACTACAACTATTGCTAACTACTTAGCGATAAAGTAAAGCTATTACATGGCGATAAGAAGTTGACTCAGGTCATACACAATTATAAAGACAACCATATGGCTCCTGCCGGTTGTGTACTCATCGACATGCAAGTCGTGAAACATTACAAAACATGATCATCGCATACAATATACACATCACATCTTGGGCCATACCACATCACAGAAAACACTCCCTGCAAAAACAAGTTAGAAGCCTCTACTTTGTTGTTGCATGTTTTACGTGGCTTATGGGAGTAGATGCTAAGAACGATTGTTACCTACGGAAAGCCACAACGGTGATATTATGGTTGCCAAACTCCGGTGTTAATCCCATGACAACTATAGTGAGAGAAACTGACATCCACCAGCCGCATGTGTGGTACAAGCCACACGTCAAGTGCGGAGCGGTCGCGAACGACGCCAGAAGGTCGGCCTGGACCGCTTCAATCTCACTATCCCGCCATAAGAAGAACACAAACAAGAGGCTTTCAACAGAAAACATCAACGCCGCAACAACCATGTTGCTCTACTCGTGAAACACATCTACGCATAGATCTAGCTCGATACCACCAAGGGTTTCGACATAGTAGATCAAAATTTTCTACGGAGCTAACAGAGGGAAAGCCAAGATCTAATCTAGGAGATGCAAACAACGAGAGAGATTGGATTAGATCTTCATACCCTTGAAGATTCAAGACAGCGAACGCTCATTTAACGTGGGTGATGTAGTCGTACTCGCTTCTCCTCCTCGCGATCCGATCCGATCTAGCACCACAAGTGGCGGTGCCTCCGTGAGATGCACACGTGCAGCACCTCGACGTCTCCTCCTTCCTCGGACCAGCGAGTATGGTGGAGAGATAGATTGGATCTACAACACGACGGCGTGGTGTATATGGTGGAGAATTTCTACTGCAGGGCTTCGCCTACAAACAGTCGGGAGGGAGAGAGGAAGGTAGCAAGGCAGCTAGGGCTTGGAGGAAGGTGTGTAGTAGTGGGGAGGGGGCGCACCACCCCTCTATATATAGAGGGGGGGCGGCCAGCCCTTGCCCCTCCTCCAAGCCTATCTCTAGTTTAAACAATTTAAACTCTCCCTTATCTAGAAATCCTATCTCTAGTTTAAACGATTTAAACTCTCCCTTATCTAGAAATTCTATCCCGAGATTTAAACGAGTCAAATCTCTCTAGAATCGGCTGGGCCCTATGGGGCCTTGTGCCCCTGGCCCAATGCGGCCAGGACACTCCCTCATAGGCCCATGCCCCCTCCCGGAAGGTGGGGCCACGTTGGTCCCCTTCCGGAAGGTTCTAGAAGCTTCCTGACAATACCGATTAACCCGAACAATTCAACTCCAAAACTGCACCGCCTTATATGAATCTTATTCTCTGACCATTCCTAACCTCTCGTGATGTCCCGGATCCCATCCGAGACCCGAACAAAAATTCATAAACCAATTATCCAATCTATCCTAGCGTCGAGACACGTTATGTGTGACCTCGCGGGTTCGAGAATATGCACATGATCTTCTATCAATAATCAACAGGGGTCAGGCACCCATATTGACTCCCACATTCATCGATGATCATATCGGATGAACCACGATGCCAGGATTCAATCAATCCCATACATATATTCCCTTCGTCTCGCGATATTTTACTTGCGAGATTCGATCGTCTTGCATCGCATACCTAGTTCAATCTCGCTCACAGCAAGTACTTTACTCGATCCTTAATCCGATATCACTTTGTGATTAACTCCTTAACCACATGCTTGCAAGCGTGTTGATATCGACACCGAGTGGGCCCAAGTATATCTCTAACTTGGGAGGGACAAATTCCATCTCGATACATACAACCCAATGATACTTTCCGATCACCTGAGAGACACCTTTATGATCACCCTCTCATAGGATGACGTTTGATGACCTCAAAGCTTTCTTCCGGTACCAGGGAGTTGCATTATCTCATGGTCTATGGAATACAATATTTGACATAGGAAAAGCTTCGCAAAGATGAACACGATGAAACGATCTAATTGCTTCGCTTAGTTTGGTTCTGTCCATCATATCATTCTCCCAATGATATGATCTCATTATCAATTGACAACTCATGTCTATGGTTAGGAAACCTTAACCATCATTGATCAATGAGCTAGTCCTTAGAGGCGTACCAGGGACACGGTGTTGTTCACAAACCACACAAGTATTAAAGTTTCCGCTTAATACAATTCTAGCATGGAATATAAACTTTATCATGAACAAGAATTATAATAATAACATCTTTATTATTGCCTCTAGGGCATAATTCCAACAGAATCAACTTTTGTAGCTTTACAAAAACATGATCCAATGAATAAGATACCTATATATCTAAAATTGATATTCTAAAACATAATCTATAACTGGTAGTAGCATTATTCCTGAACTTGCTCTCAGCATCTCTGTATGCATCATCCATTTAGTTTTGGAATCTACATCACAAACATAATTAACGTACCATTAGTGAGGCAAAAAAATGTTAATAAAATGTTTGCAATCTAGAAAGGTTGAAGGTCCTAAGATAATTAATCTACATGTATGGACACTTTTCTAAATTGATCATATCCTTGAAAGCCAACTTCTCTCCAGAGCCTATTAATCTTCCCAAGCAGCCACGCTCGTTGAGGAGAGCTTTCTCTAGAGTGCAATCTGACTTACACGAAGTGGCTTAGTGAAAGGGTAATTGCCCCTATGTGTGGTTTTGGTGATTAATGACAATCCTTATGGTCTAATATTTTGACTGAGTTTTATATTAAGGTATATTCCATAGGTCATGCTTGTAGTCCATGTGTTGTATTCAAGTATGGATGCCATGAAGATAAAGATATACCTTGAGTATTGGCATCAAAATCATCGAGTTGAAGAGAAGAATATGATATGATCAAGATCTTGAGAGTGTGATCTCAATAGAAGAATTCAAGATATGGCTCTAAGTTGGTGTCATGATAGCCTCGTTAGTTGAGCTATGGTTGAATAAGATTTAGAGCATCTAATCAGATGAAGAGTTCCTTATGTACCTCAAGATATTAAGATGGAGCACGAGAAGATACTTGGTTGAACAATACAAAGAGTGAAGAGTGATTTCAAGTTGGTCAACACATGAAGCATAAAGAATGTACCACATGGTCTTGTGGTATGATATTATATATCCCATGAGAGGATGACATCAAATGTCGATCGTCATCAAGGTTGAGAAGGGCAAGTTCTAGATAAGCATCTCGAGAAGATCATTTGCTTGAAGCTTGCCGTCCATATTGGTGATAATGGACATGTGAATACATGTATTAATGAATCTATCCCATAGTGGTGTATGGGGAGCAAATTAGGAGTCTTCACGAAGCAACAATGATCAAGTGTTACATTCAGGCTTGGGTGGAGCTTGAAGCGTTGTCATCAAGATCAAGCAGGATGCGCAAGGCAAAGGTATGGCCTTGATAGGTTTTCCTTTTATCGGTCTCAAGGTGGTTGTTGGGAGACCGGGTTATAGGATAGATAGCCGCACTATCAAGAGGGGCTTTCGGTTGTGTAACTTGATCACATCGTCATATGAATCTCAATACTTTGCATACTTTGCATCTTCCTATTTTTTTGCTTCTTGGTGTTTCTCCATGTTAGGTTCTTGAGCTTGTTTCTAGCTCTTCAACAATCCCAATTTCATCAAAAATGGAATTCGTATACATCTTCTATGGCGTTTTCGAGTTTGAAGGTTTTATACGTTCTTATTTAGGGAGGCTTCTTACCTTTCTTAATTTGGTTCTATCCTTATTTGTTGGGCTATGATTTTTCTCTGCACAATCTTGTATATCTTGTTGTCCTCGTCAAAACAAGCCCAAGATCATCGAAATTGGAGTCCGGATGCAAAAGTTATTGCGTTTTTCGTGAAGCCTGTTTCAACCCGGTTGTGGATTCGGTTCAACCGGCTCCCAGACCGGGTGGTCCGGTGCGAGGACCGGAAAACTGGATCTTAAACCGGGTTTTTCGGTTTTGCTATACCGAGTCTATCTGAGACTGTGTACTGACCCTAATTCCGGTTTTAAGTTAGGTTTTCTGGTCTAGGAACTGGACCGTCCGGTTCTGGAGCCGGTCCAACCGAACTTTCAACCGAATTCGCACAGATTTCTCCTAACGGCCATATTTGCTTTCCACTATAAAAGGGGGTTCTTCCCCCAACATTTGAGTGAGTTTTGACCATGACATTGACCTCCATTGTTGAACCTCTTGATCTTGCTTCCTCCCCCTTCCCTCTTATGATTCTTGCATCTTTTTGAGGGCTTTGGAAGAGGAGATCTAGATCTACAATCCCCACCAATCAATTCCTCCTCTAAGTGAGGGGAACCCATTGGATCTAGATCTCGGAGTCATTTGTTGGTTTCCACCATTTTTATTCCTCTCTAATTCCTCCCTAGAACTTGTTGCTTTGGTGGGATTTGAGAGTGGAGGATTTGAGCACCCTTGGTGTTCTTGCTTTGTATTCTTGCATAAGTGTTGAGCTCTCCATTACAATTTGTTCGAGAGAGAGACCATGAGCTTGTTACTCTTGGAGGGTGACCTCCTAGTTGGCTTGGCGGTTGGTGCCGCGGTGTTCTCTTCGTGGAAGATTGTGAAGAGACCCGGGCTTCTCCTTCGTGGAGCTTGTGAAGTAGTTGTGGAGCTTGCCATCTCCGGAGTGGGGGAAAAGCTAGCCATAAGGAAAGGGCCTATTCCTTCGTGGAATAGACTCAGAGAAGAAGGTGAGCCTTTGTGGCGTGTGAGGAATCCTTCGTGGAACCTCACACCTCTCCAACGTGACGTAGCCCCCTTCCCAAAGGTGGTGAACACGGGAATACATCTTCGTCTCCGCGTGCCTCGGTTATCTCTATATCCGAGCTTACTTTCCTTGTGATGGCCATCGAGCTTGAAGTACTTATATATTGCTTATCACTTGTGGTATATTTGTCTTGTGCTATCTTGCTTAGCTTAATTTGTTGTTGGTGCACTTAGTTGAGCCCATGTATTTAGGTTTTGTGCTTGTAAAATAAATGTTAGTTTAATTCCGCATTCTATCAAGCCAAAATCGTAATAGTTTTGAAATTGCCTATCACCCCTCTCTAGGCGACATCTCTATCCTTTCAATTGGTATCAGAGCAAGGTCTCTCCTTGTTTAGGCTTCACCGCCTAGAGTGTAAAGATGTCAGCTAGTAATATAGTACACAATGACACAATTATCTTTGATGGCACAAATTATGCTTTGTGGAGAAATTTCTTGCTTTATAATCTCCGGACCTTGTGTCCAAATATTGAGCGATTTCTAGATGTAGGTTTTTCTCCTCCTATGGATCCTCAAAATCTATCTTTAGAGGATGATAAAAATTTACATCTCGAAGCTCAAGTATCTAATGATATTATTTTCTCCTTAAGCCCCATAGTTAATTTGTTCTTGACGATTGTAAAGCACAAGTCATCTCATGAGATGTGGACCAAGCTTAAAGAAATATTTGGTGGGTCCATTTCTCATAGGGTTAGTGGTATCTCCAAGGATCTCTCTTGTCCCTCACATCATGAAGAGCTCCAAGTTACTTCCACCTCCGACCGCAATGAGATTTCAATTCTTTCCACTTCACTTACATGTGATAATCACAAGGTAATGGCATGGTGAGTGGAAAAATCATATGTGACGATGGTAGTGTTTCTCTTTACACCAATGATTCTTTTTCTATAAATGATAATGGTGTAGTGAGTTTGGACTTAAGCACTTCTTGCAACAATGATGCTATATCCCCTTGTGTTGCTAGTATTTGTATATCATCTAGAAATTATTTGAGTACTAGTGTAGATGATATGCTTGATTTGCCTTGTTCCCATGAACAAAATGCTTCTATTTCCTCTAGTTGTTTATCTAACAATGTAGAGGAAATCAAACATTCTATGGATCAAGACAGGATCATGAATGAAGATTCAAGAATATCCTGATCTTCATCCTCCCGTGCTCACATGTGCCTTATGGCAAGAGGATCAAAGGTATCTCCTACTTTGTATCCCAATATATCTTGTAAAGATAATAGCAATGATAATGATGATGAC
The DNA here is from genome assembly GCA_030063025.1 of Avena longiglumis. Classification (NCBI taxonomy): domain Eukaryota; kingdom Viridiplantae; phylum Streptophyta; class Magnoliopsida; order Poales; family Poaceae; genus Avena; species Avena longiglumis. The sequence continues at coordinate 142,893,874 of CP125974.1, forward strand.
ATTGATGAGGATACTAGTGCTCTCTTTCTTGAGTTGACTTTTTTGTGTACCTCTCTTCGTGGTAATAATAAGGCTGTTACTTGTCTCAAACACGTTATGGACACCATAACTAAATAAATGGGAACCATACAGGAGTTGGATTTCCAACTTGATGATCGGAGTCGGAGATTCAATCTCCTTAAGCAAGAGCTTGTCAAGGAGAAGCACACTAATTGTCTCCTCACACAAAAACTTGAATCTTATGATCTTGAAAAGGAAAATTCCATTAATGATGCTTGTGCTACTAACTCTACTTCTTGTGAAGCATCTACCCTAAAGGAGAACATTGAGCTAAGGGCTCAACTTGAGTTGCTAACTAGCAAGTATAGGAAATTGGAAGAAAGTCATGAAAATCTCTCGGGCTCTCACAATGATATTCTAATCTCCCATAATGGGATAAAGTTAGCTCGTGAGGTAAGTATTACCAATGTAACATCTCGTGAGCCTCTTTTCGACATTAGCACAACTTTTAACCAAAGAGTAGGGAAATTTTTAACCATCCAAGTAGTGAGTCCAAGTTCAAACCTGCATAAAAAGTCTGGATAATCATCCAAGTAGTGAGTCCATGAGTAGGGCAATTTTTAACCAAAGATTTCATTCTTTCCCAAGCAGGAGCAACATGTTCACTATCAAGTTGTTTAAATTTCATAATGTCACTTCTCATAGCAATAATCTTAGCAGGAGGATAGTACTTTCCAATAAAAGCATCTTTGCACTTAGTCCAAGAATCAATACTATTTTTAGGCAAAGATAGCAGCCATTCCTTAGATTTTCCCCTCAAGGAGAAAGGAAAAAGCATGAGCTTAATAATATCTCCATCTACATCCTTATATTTTTGCATCTCACAAAGTTCAACAAAGCTATTGAGATGGGCAGCAGGATCATCAGAACCAGCACTAGAAAATTGCTCTCTCATCACAAGATTCAACAAAGCAGGATTAATTTCATAAAAGCTAGCATCAGGAGTAGGTGGAGAAATAGGAGTGCTAAGGAAATCATTGTTGTTGGTGCTAGTGAAGTCACAAAACTTGGTGTTCTCAGCAGAGTTCATTTTGGCAAAGGTGGGCAAGCCAAAAACAGCAGCAGCAGCTAGAGCAGGAACTAAATTTTTTGTGTTTTTGAATAAAGCAAGCAAACCAAACTAGACTAATTTTTTGGTTTTTTTTTTGAAAAGAGGAAAACAAAACCAAGCAAAATAAACAAAGCAAACTAAAAACAAAGTAAAGAGAAAGGAAGTGAAGGACTCCCCTAGTGAAGACGCCCTTATCCTCCCTGGCAACGGTGCAAGAAAACTTGTTGATGCGCCTGTGTGGAGCACTTCGTTGGAAACTGTAGGGATTCGTAGCATGGAAAACAAAAATTTTCTATCGCATACAAACAAAAAAGCCAAGATCTATCTACTAGATTGTAGCAACGAGTCGATGGAATAACTTACCCTCGAAGATTCCAAAGTGTTTGATGAGAGCGGATTCTCGTGGGTGATGTAGTCGTACTCTTCCCGATCTCAAGATCGTGTAGACGATCCTTCCAGCTGCTGCAAGCGCTCCAAGATCACACGCGTTGACTGACGAAGACCTTCCTCTCCCTTGTTCCAAAGAAAATGGAGGTTGTAGCACTCTCCTCGCGATTCCGACAGCACAACGGCGTGGTACCGAAAGTAGAGGGGAGATCCCGCAGGGCTTCGCCTTAAGCCGGAGCGAGTATGGCGGAGTATGAGAGAGCTATTAGTGGTCTAGAGATTAGACACACCAATTAGAAGGCTCTAATCCGAAGGCTAGGGCAATTAGAAGCTCTAAACCAAAGCGGCTCTAAACCGGAGTCTAGAGTTTTGATTAGAGGATAGGAACTTGTGTGTCTAGAGGAGGAGGCCCTGCCCCTCCTCTTATAGGTGGAGGAGGGACGGCGGCCAAGCGGAGGGAGGGGAGTCCCTCCCCAACTCGGCCTAGGTGGTGCGCCGGCTTGGAGAGGAGGGACTCCTCCCCCAAGTCGGTTTCAACCTCCTCTTGCTTGTTTCCCTCAGTTTCCTGTTTTAGCCGTTTGACTTTCAAACTGGCCATTTGACTTTTCAGTTTTAGGATTCAATTTAATCCTTTATTTGGAACAGCGAGAACACTTAGTACATGATGCAATCATTCCAATATGTAATGACACATTCATGTACCCCTCCCCGAGTCTTGGGACATTCCGAACCTTCTAGAACATTCCCGATGAAAACACCGAATCATTCCCGAACTCAAACGGGACTTTCCTTATATGAATCTTATTCTCCGGACCATTCGGATCACCTCGTGATATCCCGGATCCCATCCGAGACTCAACAACATTCGGTCTCTTTCATAATACCATAACTACTCAAACAACGTCGAATCCGTAAGTGTGTCTCCTACGGTTCGTGGATTATGCGGACATGATCGAGACACTTCTCCGAACAATAACCAATAGAGGAATCTGAAATTCATATGGCTCCACATATTTCTACGATTACTTATGATCGAATGAACCACTTACATACGATACCAATTTCCCTTTGTCTCACGATAGTTTACTTATCCGAGGTTATGATCGCTCGGTATCTCGCATACCTAGTTCAACCTCGTTACCGATAAGTACTCTTTTCTCGCTCCCGTGATATGTGATCCCTCAGCGCCACCACATGCTTGCAAGCTAATTGGATGACATTCCACCGAGAGGGCCCAGAGTATATCTATCCGTCATATGGATGGACAAATCCCACTCTTGATCCATGTGTTTCAATCAATACTTTCCGAACACTCAATTCCACCTTTATAGCCACCCAGTTACGGTGTGGTGTTTGATGTCATCAAAGCATCCATCCGGTAAAGGTGATATGCATGATCTCATGGTCGAAGGAATTAGGTTACTATGTATCAGAAAGCATATAGCAATTGAACTATTGAAATGACTTGATCTTTATGCTACGCTTATCTATAGGAGTATGTCCACCATATCATTCTCCTAACGATATGATCTTGTTGTTGATAACATCTCAATGTTCATGATAGGGAAACCACAATCATTAATCAACCAACAAGCTAGTGAAGTATAGAGGCTATACTAGGGACTTCAAATTAAGTTTACAAATCACACAAGTATCAATGTTTCCTTGTTAATACTATTATAGCATGAATGTAAACATTTATCATAAACACAAAGATATAATAATAACTACATTTATTATTGCCTCTAGGGCATATCTCCAACAGCCTCCCACTTGCACTAGAGTCATCTAATCTAGATTACATGGTAATATACCAACACCCATGGCAGTTTGGTGTTGGTCATGTTTTGCCCTCGGGAGAGGTTTAGTCAACGGATCCGCCACATTCAGATCTGTGTGTACTTTGCAAATCTTTGTATCCCCATCCGGATATGTTCTCGAATAGCGTGAAAACGCTTGATGTGCTTCAGCTTCTTGTGTGACCTTGGTTCTTGCGCATTGGCTATGGCGCCCATGTTATCACAAGAGATAGACATTGGGTCCAGCACTAGGAACCACACCCAGCTCAGAATGAACTCTTTCATCCATATCGCTTCTTGTGAAGCCTCCGGCAACCATGTATTCCAATTCAGTTGAAGATCTTGCCACAACGCTTTGCTTTGCACTCCTCCAGCTAACCGCTGCACCATTCAAAATAAATAATTATCCAGTTGTGATTTAGAATCATCCGGATCGGTGTTCCAACTAGCATCGGTGTAACCATTAACAACGAGTTTCATCACCTCCATAAGAAAGAACCATATCCTTAGTCCTTCTCAAGTACTTAAGGATATTTTTGATCACGTCCAATGATCCACTCTGGATCACTTTGATATCTGCTAGTTAAACTAAAGATATGCAATGTCGGGTCTAGTACATAGCATGGCATACATTAGAGATCCTATGGCTGATGCATAGGAGTCTTACTCATCCTTTCTCTATCTTCCGATGTCGGACTTTGAGTTTTACTCAAGGTCGATATTGAGCAACATGGGCAAGAACCCTTTCTTGCTTTCTTCCATTCCAAACCTCTTTAGAACTTTGTCCAAATATGTACTCTGTGACAATGATATTTGGCGTTTCGATCTATCTCTATAAATCTTTATGCCTAATAAGTAAGCTGCTTCGCCAAGATCCTTCATTGAAAAACTATTATTCAAATATTCCTTGACACTATTAAGAAGGTATACATCATTCCCAATCAACAATATGTCATCCACATATAGTATTAAGAATGCTACAGAGCTCCCACTCACTTTCTTGTAAATACAAGCTTCTCCATAAGTTTGTATAAAACCAAAACTTTTGATCACCTTATCAAAACGTTGATTCCAACTTCGGGATGCTTGCTTCAATCCATAGATGGACCGTTGAAGTTTGCATACCTTGTTAGCATCTTTAGGATCGACAAAACCTTTGGGTTGCATCATATACAACTCTTCATCAATATCTCCATTGAGGAATGCTGTTTTGACATCCATCTGCCATATCTCATAATCGTAATATGCAGCGATTGCTAACATAATCCTCACAGACTTTAGCTTCGCTACTGGTGAGAAAGTCTCATCATAGTGAACTCCTTGAATTTGTCGAAACCCTTTTCCGACAAGTCGAGCTTTATAGACAGTAACATTACCATCAGCATCTGTTTTCTTCTTGAAAATCCATTTGTTCTCGACAGCCTTTCGGCTATCCGGTAAGTCCACCAAAGTCCATACTTGGTTTTCGTACATGGATCCAATCTCGGATTTCATGGCTTCTTGCCATTTATTGGAATCTGGGCTCATCATCGCTTCCTCATATGTCTCGGGGTCATCAGTGTTGTCCACCAACATGACACTCATAACGGGATCATACCAATCTGGAGTGGTACGAGTTCTCGTTGACCTCCGAGGCTCTGTAGTAACTTCAACCGAAGTTTCATGATCACCATCATTAGCTTCCTCTCTTATTGGTGCAGGCACCACATGAACTTCTTCCGGTCTGCTGCGCTACGCAATTCGAGAGAAGGTTCGACAACCTCGTCGAGTTCTACTTTCCTTCTAGTCACTTCTTTCGAGAGAAATTCCTTCTCTAGAAAGGATCCATTCTTAACGAAGATTTTGCCTTCGGATCTATGATAGAAGGTATACCCAATAGTTTCCTTCGGTATCCTATGAAGACGCATTTTTCCGCTTTGGGTTCAAGCTTGTCCGTTGTAACTTCTTTACATAGGCTTCGCATCCCCAAACTTTAAGGAACGACAATCTAGGTTTCTTCCCAAACCATAATTCATACGGTGTCGTTTCTTCAACGGATTTAGACGGTGCCCCTATTTAAAGTGAATGCGGATGTTTCTAATGCATAACCCCAAAATGATAGCGGTAAATCTGAAGTGACATCATAGAACGAACCATATCTAAGAGAGTTCGACACGACGTTCGGACACACCATTACGCTGTGGTGTTCCCGGTGTCAATCAGGAAAGTATTCCGCATTTCTTCAAATGCTCGCCAAACTCGTAATTTAGATATTCACCTCCACGATCGTAACGTAGAAATTTAATCTTCTTGTTATGTTGATTCTCTACCTCACTTTGAAACTCCTTAAACTTCTCGAAAGTTTCGATTTATGTTTCATGAAATATATATACCCATATCTACTCAAGTCATCCGTGAAGGTAAGAACATAACGATAACCATCATGATGCTACACTCATTGGACCACACACATCGGTATGTATGATTTCCAATAATAAGCTCGCTCCATCATACCGTAAAATGGAGTCTTAGTCATTTTTCCCATCAGACATGCTTCGCATCTTTCAAGTGATTCAAAATCAAGTGATTCAAGAAGTCCATCAGAATGGAGTTTCTTCATACGCTTCACTCCAATGTGACCAAGACGATAGTGCCACATATAGGTCGAATTATCGCTTGATTTCAAACGTTTAGCCTCAATGTTGTTGGTATGTGTATTTCCACTATCGAGATTCAATAAGAATAGACCATCTATCAAAGGTGCATGTGCATAAAACATATTACTCATATAAATCGAACAACCATTATTCTCTGACTTAAACAAGTAACCGTCTCGCAATAAACAAGATCCCGATATAATGTTCATGCTCAACACAGGCACTAAATAACAATTATTTAAGTATAAAACTAATCCCGATGGTAGATGAAGGTAGCGTCAATCGCGATCACATCAACCTTTGATCCGCTTCCACGCATCGTCATCTCGTTCTTCGCTAGCTTCCGTTTATTCTCAAAGACCGCTTCGAGTTACAAATATGAGCAACCGAACCAAGATCAAATACCCACACTACTACGAGTACTAGTGAGATACACATCAATAACATGTATATCGATATACCTTTCTTCTTGATGTTGCCGTTCTTCGATCCGCCAAGTACTTTGGGCAATTCCGCTTCGGACCTTCTCCCTTGCGGTAAAGCACTCAAGATCGTGCTTGGGCCCAGCTTTGGTCTTCTTCGCCGCGTGGCAACTTTATTACCACCCTTCTTGAAGTGTCCTTCTTAGACTTGCCTTTCTTGAATTTGGTGGTCTTATTGACCAACAACACTTGGTGCTCTTTCTTTATCTCCACTTCTGCAGATTTCAACATGGCAAAGAGTTCTGGTAACGTCTTGTTCATGTTCTGCATGTTGTAGTTCATCACAAAGTTCTTGTAACTTGGTGGTAGTGATTGGAGGACACGGTAAATCCCCAAAGCATTAGGAATCACTATACCCAAGCTTTGAAGTTTGTTTGCGTGCCCAGACATCTTAAGCACATGCTCACTGACGGAGCTGCCTTCTTCCATCTTGCAGTTAAAGAACTTTTCAGAAGCCTCATAGCTTTCAATTGCCGCATGAGTCTCAAAAATCAATTTGAGATCCTCGACAATATCATATGGGTTTGACTCTTCAAACCTTTTCTGAAGATCCGATTCCAAACCATACAAGATAACACACTGAACTATGGAGTACTAATTCTTCCGAGCGAGGTAAACATTCTTTACTTCATCGGGAGCATCAGCTGCAGGTGGGTCACCCAGCGGTGCATCCAGCACATAGGTCAAATTACCAGCTGTGAGGACAATCCTCAAATTGCGGAACCAATCCGCGAAGTTTCTTCCATTGTTTTTCAACTTTTCTTTCTCTAGGAACACATTAAAATTGATGGTAGGGGCTGCCATTGATCTACAACATATTTGCAATAGTTTAGACTAAGTTTATGACAAATTGAGTTCAAATTAATGATGAAATTAAACTAGGTGAACTCCCACTCAAAACAACATCCCTCACATTGTTTTAGTGATCACACGAACCAAATCCACTACATCAACACCGATCATCACGAGAGTTGATACAATTTCAATGGCGAACAATCTTCATGTTCATCATATCTACTATATGATTCATGCTTTACCTTTAGGTGATCCGTGTTCCGAGACCATGTCTGTACATGCTAGGCTCGTCAAGATCAAACCTTAGTTTCCGCATGAGCAAATCTGGCTTGCTCACGTTGTATACACTTGCAGAATCTAATACACCCGATCATCACGTGGTGCTTCGAAACAACAAGCTTTAGCAACGGTGCTAACTAAGGGTGAACACATTATGACTTGAAATTCATGTGCATGAGGGATCATCTTATAATGCTACCGTCGTCTACTAAGCAATACAAGATGCATAAAGGATTAACATCACATGCATTTCAATAATACGTGATATGATATGGCCTTTCTTCTTTGTGCTTCCGATCTCCATCTTCAAACACGAACATGATCTCCATCATCACCGGCATAGCATCAAGGTCAATGACGCTTCTCCATGGTTGTCGTCCACCAGCTTCAACTATTACAACTACTTTGAATAGACACGCGGGTCTTAACATAAATTAAAGACAACCATATGGCTCCAGCCGGTTGCCAACTTACAATAAGAAACATTGCATACATCAAATATAATCACAATCATGGCCATATCACATCACTGCACACCCCTGCAAAACAAAGTTAGACGCCTGTACTTTCTTTGCATATTTTACGTGGTTTGGGGCTTTCAATAAGTGTCGTTCTAACTTACGAACAAGAACCACAACATTGATACTAGCATTGTTGATTACCCGTTGTAAATTGGATCTTAACTATGCTAGGAGAAACAGGCACCCGCAAAGCCACTTATGCAATACAAGTTGCATGTCAAGCGTGGAGCAAGTCTCATGAACGATGTCATGTAAGGTTAGCCCGGGCCGCTTCATCCCAACATACCGCAAGATGCAAAGTACACAAGAAGCAATCGACAATAAAAGCATCAACGCCCACAATGACCATTGTGTTCTACTCGTGCAACAGATCTACATATAGACACGGCTCTGATACCACTCTAGGGATTCGTAGCATGGAAAACAAAAAATTTCTATCGCATACAAACAAACAAGCCAAGATCTATCTACTCTTGTAGCAATGAGTCGATGGAATAACTTACCCTCGAAGATTCCAAAGTGTTTGACGAGAGCGGATTCTCGTGGGTGATGTAGTCGTACTCTTCCCGATCTCAAGATCGTGTAGACGATCCTTCCGGCCAAGGCTCGGCAGCTCTTCCATGATCGGTCACACGTCGGACTGCGAAGACCTTCCTCTCCCTTGTTCCAAAGTGAGATGTTGTAGCACTCTCTCTCGCGATTCCTAAGAAGACAACTGTGGTACCTAAGTAGAGGGAGATCCCGCAGGCTTCGCCTTAAGCCGAGTATGGCGAGTATGAGAGAGCTATTAGTGGTCTAGAGATTAGACACACCAATTAGAAGGCTCTAATCCAAGTCTAGGGCAATTAGAAGCTCTAAACCAAAGCGGCTCTAAACCGAGTCTAGAGTTTTGATTAGAGGATAGGAACTTGTGTGTCTAGAGGAGGAGGCCTGCCGCCTCCTCTTATAGGTGGAGGAGGGCCATGCCAGGGGAGGAGGGAGTCCCTCCCAACTCGGCCTAGGTGGTGCGCCGGCTTGGAGAGGAGGGACTCTCCCAAGTCGGTTTCAACCTCCTCTTGCTTGTTTCCTCAGCTTCGTTTTAGCCGCTTGACTTTCAAACTGCCATTTGACTTTTCAATTTTAGGATTCAATTTAATCCTTTATTTGGAACAAGAGAACACTTAGTACATGATGCAATCATTCCAATATGTAATGACACATTCATGTACCCCTTCCCCAGAGTGCCGACATTCTCGAACCTTCTAGAACATTCCCGATGAAAACACAATCATTCCGAACTCCAAACGGGACTTTCCTTATATGAATCTTATTCTCCGACCATTCCGGATCACCTCGTGATATCCCGGATCCCATCCGAGACTCAACAACATTCGGTCTATTTCTCATAATACCATAACTACTCAAACAACGTCAATCCTTAAGTGTGTCTCCCTACGGTGAATTATGCGGACATGATCGAGACACTTCTCCGAACAATAACCAATAGAGGAATCTAGAAATTCATATGGCTCCCACATATTTCTACGATTACTTTGGGATCGAATGAACCACTTACATACGATACCAATTTCCCTTTGTCTCACGATAGTTTACTTATCCGAGGTTATGATCGCTTGTATCTCTCGCATACCTAGTTCAACCTCGTTACGATAAGTACTCTTTTCTCGCTCCCGTGATATGTGATCCCTTGTGAGCCAGTCACATGCTTGCAAGCTAATTGGATGACATTCCACCGAGAGGGCCCAGTATATCTATCCGTCATATGGATAGACAAATCCCACTCTTGATCCATGTGTTTCAACCAATACTTTTAACACTCAATGCCACCTTTATAGCCACCCGAGCACGGTGTGGTGTTTGATGTCATCAAAGCATCCATCCCAAAGGTGATATGCATGATCTCATGGTCGAAGGAATTAGGTTACTATGTATCAGAAATCATATAGCAATTGAACTATTGAAATGACTTGATCTTTATGCTACGCTTATCTATAGGAGTATGTCCACCATATCATTCTCCTAACAATATGATCTTGTTGTTGATAACATCTCAATGTTCATGATAGGGAAACCACAATCATTAATCAACCAACAAGCTAGTGAAGTATAGAGGCTATACTAGGGACTTCAAATTAAGTTTACAAATCACACAAGTATCTATGTTTCCTTGTTAATACTATTATAGCATGAATGTAAACATTTATCATAAACACAAAGATATAATAATAACTACATTTATTTTTGCCTCTAGGGCATATCTCCAACAGAAACCCCAAGAGCAAGGTGTGAAGCAGCAAGCAACAAGTCTTCCCTCAGTAGAGACCGAGGTTATCGAACCAAAAGGAGGAAGGAAACGTCATACAGGTGTTGGAAGCAACATGGAGACCTGCACAACACAAACTCAAGACTTTTTCCCAACGAATCAGTGAGGTTGTCAAGCTCACCGTTTTGCTGTAACAAAGGATTAAACGTATGGTGTGTAAGGTAATGGTTTGCAGCAAGTAAACAATAAAAGTGGAAGATGTATCAATGGTAACGATTGGACCGGGGTCCATAGTTCACTACTGGTGCTCTCCTTAGATAAACAACATGGCATGAAGGGTAAACAAATTACAGCGAGGCAATTGACAAGAACTGAGCAAGGCATAACAATGCAATTACTAGCCAGAAATATCCTATGAAGTTGATTGGGCAATACAACAATATACATAGACCGTCATCCAACTCCATCTATGACTAGAAGTCCACCCTCAGGTTATCATCCGAACCCCCTCTAGTATTAAGTTGCAAGCAACAGACAACTGCTTTAAGCAAAGTGTGTAAGGTAAACAGTCCATGAACAAGAGACCGTTGTTTTCTCCCTAGTAGCAAAAACACATATACAACCGAAGAGATTATTGTCACTTCCCTTGGAAATAGAGGCATGAACCCACTATCGAGCATAAATACCCCCTCTTGGAGTCTCTAGCAACTACTTGGCCAAGATAACCACTAGAAACAGAGAGCACGCAAGATAACAAACAACACAGACATGATAGAATCATAAAGATAAAACCATTAATCAAACCAACATAATAATCTCAATATCCATCGGATCCCCACAAACACAACATGCATGATTACAAATATATTAGATTTTGATCATGAACGAAGCTCACAAGATCTATACATGAAAGCACAAAGGAGGAGATACAACCATCTAGATACTACATGGACCCATAGTCCAAGGTGGAACTACTCACGAATCATACCGGAGAGAAGGCCTTCGGGATGATCTCCCCTCCGTCAGGGTGTCCTGAAGAGCTTCAGATCCCCTCGATCTAGGGACAATGGTGGTGGCGGCTATAGACGGTTTCATGGATTTTTGATCGGGTGCTCAGGGTTTCTGCATTGGGGGCTTCTTATAGGCGAAGGTGCGAGACCGAGAGGCAGCCATGGCCACCAAACCCTAGCCAGGCACGGGCCCACCTTCCCCCACGCCTAGGGTGGGTCTGGCCCCCTGGCCGTCCCCTCTGGCTCTCCTCTGGACTTCTTGTTCCCCACGGAAAGTAATTGACTCTGACGTTTGTCCTATCCAATTCCGAGAATATTTCTTTACTAAATTTTCTGAATCCAAAAACAGTAGAAAACAGGCATCTGGCACTGTTGCAACTTGTTAATAGGTTAGTACCATAAAACATGTAAAAAGAACCTCAAAGTGTGGACAAGTAAAGAAAAGTAGATAAAGAACAAGCATGGAGCATAAAAAATTATAGATACGTTTCCAACGTATCAATTAGTCATAGATGCAGTTGGATTACGGTCTATGTATTATGTTGTAATGACCAATCAAATCTCGTAGGAGTCAAGATGTCTAGTATATGAATTGTTATGCTTTCCCAATCTATCAATTTCCCCGCTATAATTTGTTCACCCAACATGCTATCTATCGTAAGGAGAACACCTCTAGTGATCTGTGGACCCTGGTCCAGTATTTATCATTGATATTCCATCTACTGTTTACTGTTTACTTTCTGCAAGCAATCACTATCTTCCACACTATACGTTTAATCCTTTGTTTTCAGCAAACCGCTGAGATTGACAACCTCACTGTAAGTTGGGGCAAAGTACTGAGTTTGTGTTGTGCAGGTTCCAAGTTATTAGCAACACCTTGGAGTTGTTTCCTTACTCCTACTGGTTCGATAACTTGGCTTCGTAACTGAGGGAAAACTTGCTGTTGTGCTCATCAAACCTTGCTCTTGGGGTCTCCCAGCAAGCTCTACAGTCAACTGAGCCACATTAAGATTTTCTGGCGCCATTGCCGGGGAGTTAAGGACAGCTTCAATCTCTTCCTCCTCGTCAGTCACCTTTCAGGGAGAAAGAAGATCCTCGCAAGGGGAGTCTCTCACAACCAATCTCTTTACTTTTTTTTGTTTTGCTTAGTTTGTTTTGCTTTGTTTTGCTTGTTTCTCTTTTTCAAAAATATAAAAAAATAGTTTTGTTTGGTTTGTTTTTTCTTATCAAAAAACACAAAAAATTAGTTACTACTTCTGTTGGCTTGCTTCAGTTTTGCGAAAATGAATACTCCTGAAAACACTAAGTTGTGTAACTTCACTAGCACAAATAATAATGATTTCCTTTGTACACCTATTGCTCCACTAGCTCCTGATGCTACTTTTTATGAAACTAAACCTGGTTTGTTGAATCTTGTTATGAAAGGGCAATTTTCTGGTGCTAGTTCTAATGATGCCGCTGCTCACCTTAATAATTTTGTTGAACTTTGTGATATACAAAAATATAAGGATGTAGATGGAGATATTATTAAGCTTAAATTATTTCCTTTCTCCTTGAGAGGAAAATCTAAAGAATGGTTGCTATTTTTGCCTAGAAATAGTATTGATTCTTGTATTAAATGCAAAGATGCTTTTATTGGAAAATGCTATCCTCTTGCTAAGATTATATCTATGAGAAGTGAAATAATGAAATTTAAACAACTTAATAATGAACATGTTGCTCAAGCTTGGGAAAGAATGAAATCTTTCCTAAAGAATTGTCCCCCTCATGGACTAACTGCTTGGATGATTATCCAAACTTTTTATGCAGGAATAAATTTTCTTCAAGAAATCTGTTGGATTCTGCCGCTGGAGGTACCTTTATGACCATTACTTTGGGTGCTGCAACAAAGCTCATTGATAATATGATGGTTAACTATTTTGAATGTCACACTAAGAGAGCTCCACAAGGTAAGAAGGTGAATTCTGTTGAAGAAACCTCCTCCTTAAGTGATAAAATTGATGTTATTATGTCTTTGCTTGTTAATGGAAAAGCTCATGTTGATCCAAATAATGTTCCTTTAGCCTCTTTGATTGCTCAAGAAGAGCAAATTGATGTGAACTTCATTAGAAATAACAATTTTAGCAACAATACCTATAGGAATAATTTTGGTAATAATAATTATAGGCCATATCCTCCCAATAATGGTAATGCTTATGGAAATTCCTACAACAACAATAGACGTGCTCCCTCTAAACTTGAAGTCATGCTTAAAGACTTCATTAGTAAACAAACTACTTTCAATAAAACTATGGAGGAAAATCTTTTGAATGTTGAAAAAATATTTCATCTATGTATGAAGCACAATCCTCTTTGATTAATAAAATGGCTACTAAACCTGAAACCATGAAAATGCCTTTGCTACTACTCATGCCATACAAGTTAGAATTGATGAAAATGTTAGACTGTTAGCTAAATTGCATGCTAAGTGGGAAATAGAAGATGAAATTGCTAGAAATAATAGTATTTGTACTATTACCACCACCAATGTTGATGCTAGCAAACCACAAGAAGTCCCCACTCCTTTTGCAACAATACCTAAACCCAACAAGAATGCTGAAATTTTTCGAAATATGGGAAACAATAGTTCTACTATCTTGGATGCTAAGTTTGATTTTGATCTTGATGGTTGCAATATTTATGAAGTAATTATGTTCCTACAAAAGCTTTCTAGAATTCCTAATGCTAGTGCTATAAATATGGCTTTTACAAAACACATTACAGATGCTCTCATGAAAATTAAGGAAGAAAAAGTGAAACATAAAGATTCTATTCCTAGGAAATTAGAAGATGGTTGGGAACCCATCATTAATATGAAAGTGAATGATTTTGATCTCAAATATTTATGTGACCTTGGCTCTAGTGTCTCTATTATGCCTAGAAAAATTTATGAAATGCTTGATTTGCCACCATTGGAAGATTGTTATTTGGATGTTCATCTTGATGATAATGCTAAAAAAAACTTATGGGGAGCATGAATGATGTTCTTATTATGGCTAACAATGCCTTTATCCCTGTTGATTTATATGTTTTGGATGTTAAATGCAATGCTTCTTGTCCTATTATTTTGGGAAGACCTTTTCTTAGAATTGTTGGTGCCATTATTGATATGAAGGAAGACACCATTAAATATCAATTCCCACTCAAGAAAGGTATAGAACACTTCCCTAAAAGAGAGAGAAGATACCTTTTGATCCTCCTATTAAAGCAAAATTTGATGTTAATGCTTCTTTATTCGAAGATACTTGATTATTGCTTCATATGCCTATCTTAAAGGCGTTAAAGAAAAGTACTAATTGGGAGATAACCCAAATTTCAGTAGGTTTTTCTTTTGTTGAGTCTTGGAAGTTATTACTTCTGTAATAACCTCTCCTTATCCTTTTTGTGTGGTTTTTGTGCCAAGAATAACCTCTAATGAGAGACAAGTAAGATTTGGGGAAGTTGTTGTCCCGAAATAGATTTTTGCGCTTCACTGTAAACATTCGTGAAAAATCCCTGTATGTTGAATTGAGCTGTAATTCTTTTAGCTTATGCCCCAGGTTATTATCTAACTTTCATTAGTTCAACACTTTTCCATTTGAGCAACATAAGTTCTTCAATAAAATTGGTTTTTACCCGCTGGTCTGTTTTGACAGATTTCTATCATTATTTGCATTTACCTCTTATTGGTTTCTTTTTGAGTTCTCATCGATCACTTGGGATTTTAAAAGGAATTGCTACAGTATATTGTGTTTTAATGAAAGTTTTACTTGTGTTGAAACTAAACCCAAAGGCTTATTATCTTAAATACACTAATGTTGCTAATGAAGAATGTGTGAAGTTTTGTATGAAGGAAATTTTCAAGTGTAGGGGAAGAATGATGTGATGAGATGAAGAATGGAAAAAAGCTCAATCTTGGGGATGCCACCCCATGTCACCCCAAGAAATATTCAATAGGTACAAGCGTCAGAGCTTGGGTATGCCAAAGGCATCCCCTTCTTCATCAATAAAAATCTCAAGTTTTCTTTCAAAACACTTCATTTTTATTGTTTCATGCACTGTTGTGTTGGTCTTGGAGCGTCTTAGTTTTCGTTTTGGTTTTCTTTTGTTTGGTTTTCTTAATAAATTATTTGTACCCCCACTTTCATGTTTTGTTTCAAATAAGTTGATTGGTGTTGGAGAGGAGTAGAAAGTTTCATGCTTATTGTGGTACAAAAGGAGCATTTTTTTGACTGTGGCTTAGACTTTATAATATCATGCTATATGTTGCTTTGACCTTATGCTTAGTGATTATTGTTGTAGCATGACTTGTTCCAAACAACTGAGATTGCTTAATGTGCCTTGAAAAAATCATGCATTGTTTTAGCATACAAAAGCATAATATTGTGGTATTCTCCTTTGATGTTTTATTTGGGTTGACTTGACACATGCTTACACCATGTTAAGAATATGAACCAATCACCTTAGCCTCTATGATCATTTAGTTTTTGACTTGTGATACCATGTTATGCTTTAATTGATAATGTTTTGTCGCTCTACATGATTATGGCAATTATTGCTGTCTTAGTTGGTCGCTCCCAGTCTTTTGATTGCCTCCACTTGTACTGAGTAAGCTCTAATCATCCATCCAACTCCCAAGAAACCAAGTTATTCCAAAGAGTCCACTATAAATTCCTATGCATGGTGTGTTACACCATTCCAAGTATATTCATGTTTTATATATCTTCCAAATTAAAATTTTTATGTGAAAATTAGTGATTAAAGCTCTCACAAACTTGATGGCACACTTTACTTTCTTTATGGATGTCGGCGGTGTGAAATAAAAGGGGAGCTTGTAAGTCCATGGAGTATTGTATATGTGTTAGAGAAATGCCTGGGAGGCTAGTCCAAGCCATGCCTAATCATGGTGGAAACTTGCAGCATAACCATAGTAAGCAATCTGTGAGGCATCCTCAATAAAAACCTATGCAAATAGCAAATAAAAAGATCGTTGAGATGCTCATTGTCTATTGCCTTGTCATTTTGATATGGGATAACTCTTGTGTCATGGGGCAAGGGGTACCCCATTGGCGGTTCTCTATGTTACACATATACTTACAATGACAAGAACTTGCTTGTGACTAAAGATGAGTAGCATGAGGAACCACCCTCGTACTCAAGGGACATGAGATTGCCAACTTATGATTTGTCAAGCATATACTTGATGGCTCAGTTGATGTGGACCCTGTTGGGAACCCAAGATCAAGGTGTGAAGCAGCACAACAGCAAGTCTTCCCTCAGTAATAAACCGAGGTTATCGAACCAGTAGGAGGAAGGAAACGTCACACAGGTGTTGCAAGCAACATGGAAACCTGCACAACACAAACTCAAGACTTTGCCCCAACTAATAGTGAGGTTGTCAATCTCACCGGTTGCTGTAACAAAGGATTAACTGTATGGTGTGGAAGGTGAAGATGGTTTGCAGCAAGTAAACAGTAACAGTGGAAGATGTATCAATGGTAAAGATTGGATTGGGGTCCAAAGTTCACTAGAGGTTCTCTCCTTAGATAAACAACATGGCATGAAGGGTAAACAAATTAAAGGAGAGCAATTGACAGGAACTGAGCAAGGCCTAACAATGCAATACCAGACAAAAAGATCGTATGAGATTCGATTGGGAAATACAACAATATACATAGACCGCCATCAAACTGCATCTATGACTAGAAGTCCACCTTTGGGTTATCATCCAAACCCCCTCCACTATTATGTCACAAGCAACCAACAACTTCTTTAAGAAAAGTGTGTATGGTAAACAATCCACTTGTTCCATGAACAAGAGACCGTTGTTTTCTCCCTAGTGGCAACAACACATCTACAACCGAAGAGATTTCTGTCACTTCCCTTGGAAACTAGAGGCATGAACCCACTATCGAGCATAAATACCCCCTCTTGGAGTCACTAGCAACTACTTGGCCAAGATAGCTACTAACAATGGAGAGCATGCAAGATCACAAACAACACAGACACAATAGAATCAATACGACAAAACCATTAATCAATCTGACATAGTAATCTCAATCCATCGGATCCCCGCAAACACAACATGCATGAGTACAAATAGATTAGATCTTGATCATGAACGGAGCTCACAAGATCTATACATGAAAGCACAAGGAGGAGACACAACCATCTAGCTACCACATGGTCCCGTAGTCCAAGGTGGAACTACTCACGCTTCATACCGGATAAGAAGGCCTCTGGATGATTTCCCTTCCGGCAGGGTGCCAAGAAGAACTTCAGATCCCCCCGATCTAGAGACGATGGTGGCGGCGGCTACAGACGGTTTTGTGGAGTTTTGATCAGGTGCCTAGGGTTTCTGCATATCGGGGGCTTCTTATAGGCGAAGAGGCAAGGTAGGGGGCGCCTAGGGGGCCCACACCCTCCCCAGGCGTGATCCAGGCTTGGCTGCGCCCAGGGGGTCTGGCCGCCCTGTGGCGCCTCTCCGTCTCCCCTCTAGACTTTGTGTCGCCCACGGTAAAATATTGACTTTGGATTTTGTCCCGTCCAATTCCGAGAATATTGATTTTCTGCCTTTCTGGAACCAAAAACAGAAGAAAACATGCAACTGGCACTGTGTCAACTGCTTAATAGGTTATTTCCAGAAAAGATATAAAAACACCTCAAAGTGTAGACAAAGCAAAGCAAAGTAGGTACTAAAGAATCACGGAACATCAAAAATTATAGATACGTTTCCGACGTATCAAGCATCCCCAAGCTTAACTCCTGCTCTTCCTCGAGTAGGTAAGTGATAAAAGAATAATTTTTGAGGTGACATGCACCTTCACAATAAAGATCAAACCATTTGCAAGCATTGAAAGCTGGGATCAAAGAACTCTAAACATGAGCATGAAAGATGGAGTTCTAGCAATAAGACAAAGTAACTATGCATGCAACATGAAAGGCTACAAACAAAGATCATGAATAATATGCATTGAAAAATGTTTGTTTGTTTCACATACAGAAAACATGGCATAGTGGCAATCAGCTTGTCCCTCATAGAGTAGAAAATACATGCATATGACACCTTCAAAGTTCATAAGAGTGACTAGATATAAATAGCACAAGAACAAGTAATATCACAATATGCATCAATCAATAAGTTTTGGGACAATAACATAGAACTAAGAATGGCAACTATGCTCTCTTAATGGTGCCTAAAGGTAGAAGGTGGAGACTCAATATAATAGTGGAAGAAAGGCCCTTCATAAAGGGAAACAGGGATTTCAAGTTTCAAAAAAAGCTTCCAAAAATTATGGTACTTGTGAGCTTTTAGATCTCATTGCCCCTATCATAAGCATCTTGAAGTTATTAAGGTTAAAGTGAAAAAACTATGGAGTATATGCTTGACAAAGTATAAGTTGGCAATCTCAAGTCCCTTGAATATGAGGGCCACACCTCATGCTACTCAACTTCAGTCACCTGTAAGTTATTTTCATAGTAAGTACATGCGTATCATAGAGAACCGCCAACAGGGCACCCCTTCACTAGTAGAGAAAACCTTATAGCAGCAATCCTTATCACCGACAAAGTGGAACCATTCTCGCCGGCGGTAAGAGCATCCATGCCTGCATAACATTACCACCGGCAAAATTAAATCTCCACACTGGCGAGAGGAGAAGTACCACCGGCGAAATTGTACCGCGCATGCCAGGGATAGGGTGGGCCGCATGCCCCCGATGGGCTGCCACTTACCGCTGGCGAAACAGCCCGTGCTCGACGGGGCTAGGCCAATTAGCGCCAGCGAAAATGTCCCACGCACGCCAGTGATAGGGTGGGCCTCATGCCCCCCCGAATGGGCCGCCAGTTACCGCTGGCGGAAGGCCTCTTGCTCGCCGGGGATAGGTCCTTATACCACCGGCGAAATCCGTAGCGCTCGTCGGGGATGCATGGGGGGGGGACGGGTGGGCCACTGGGTCGTGTTTTTCTGCCGGTAACTTGTTGCTTTCCGCTGGTGGTAAAGGACTACCACCAGCGTTTTAGGCTTATTTTGCCGGTGGTAACCTGGCACTTATTACAAGGTCGCGAACCAGCCAACTACCACACCTCCTCATTCACCACTAGCTCCCCTTTCTTGGAAACTCAATACCAAGATTTGCTAGCTCATTCCCCCACTTATCCCCACCTATTTTAGCTAATTCAACCAACAAAGTTTAATATATTTGTGGAGATGTCCCTCCCCTCGTATGCATTAGTAGATCTACCTAGCAAGATCTAGATCTAGATCCATCTCCCCCACCACCTTTCCCACTTCTCTCTATCGGTGCTCTGCCCCCACCTTTCCCAATTCTCTCTAACGGTGCTCTTGGACCTCGCGTCAACTAATAGGTATAATATGGTGGAATGCACATGAGTGTTCGCGACAAAAGTCACCGGTGATGTCACTTGTGATGGTGAAAAGCGTGGTTGCACGCATATGTGGACCTTTTTGTGTTGTTTTGTCGGTGGAATGTGCATGTACAATGAGTTGCCAATGTTTTGCCGAAATGTTGATTAACTTCCGTTCCAGCGAATTTCTGGCACTTCGACGAGACCATTTTTAGCAAAGGTCATGCCGAATTTTTCCGTGAAAGCAGCCGAGCGAGGCGATGGTAACGTTCTATTCTAGTCTCCTATTGTGCATGCGATGATGGTCATTGAGATGAAGGAAAGCATGGTGGATAGATACGTGGAACGTGACTGCCGACATATATCAAAATAACCGCTTGGAAATAAGATGTCCGTGTAGAAAATGCAAACTATCATCATTGTTTGACCCCTTGTCACGCACGGTGAATGAGCACCTCCTCAGGTATAGTTTCATGGATGGCTACACTACTCCGTGGATGGATGATGAAGATGATGATGATGACTTTGACCATAAGGAAGAGGATGTCGTTCAACACGAAAATGAAGATGATAAGGAGGGAGAAGAACGGGATGTCAAACACGACGATGACGACCGTGATGAACAAGGTCGGGAAGAAGAAGAACATGCGGACTACAAGGACATGCGTAGGAATACCCCGCTAACCGCGGCCGTGAACGACCCTATATTCAGCAAATGACCCTAGATTCGCTGGTAGAAGAAAGTCTAAGATGGATCAACTGGAGGTAGACTCGAGAACTCCGTTGTACGACGCAGGTCACGGGGCAGAGGAGACCCGCTTGAGAGTAACTCTCGATCTTCTAGAGATGAAGGCAAGATACAGATGGAACGATGCAAGCGCAGATGAACTCTTCTAATACTTGAAGAAGCACTTACCTAAAGATAACACGTTCGTAGGTAGCCTACATGAAGCGATCCAACCCGTTAAGAATTGTATCATGTGTTTACTGTGCTAGTCCCTTGGATCGATTAGCTAGCACACACAGTTTCGATGAATAAAAGAGTATCAATGCGTCACATTATTACAACGATTGATCCAAGAAAATAAATATTACAAGTTGCTTAGCTCAGAGCTAGCTCAAATAACATAGTTCAACAAATAAACAATAGATAAAGTGTGGCGCCCCGCAAAAACCACTACTAGAAAATCGCTTGGTGTTTTCGTTCTATGCATCGCCATGACGTCATCATGCATGTCTTGTCTCTAAGAATGTTTTAACTAAAACCCCATTTTTGTTTTCTACCCTTCCTTTGCCCTTGAGTTCAAATTAATCTTATTTATCTTGCTCAAATTGTGTTCCCTAAAACTATTTGCTTTTTATTTTTATTTTTAAGATAAAACCAAAAAGATATTTTATTAAAATAAATAAAACACCTAGACCTAAGCTGGCCAGGCCCAAAAGGCTCAGCCAGCTGAAACCCTAGACCTAACCTAAACCAAACCCTAACTCTACCAAATCACTCCTTCCATCCTCCCCGCCACTTGCACTCTCACTGCTCACGCGCGGTACACCCCAACCCCTCTCTCCTCACCTAACACACTCTGCCACACACCGAACACAGTCCTACACGCACGCGGTACAGCCCCGGCCCCACCTCCCACCATCGCACGCACACAGCGCCACCCATACCCCCACCGACACCCCGGTCCCACCTACTCCCCTGTCCCACCCGCAGCAATCGGTAGCCCCCGAACCGCGTCCCCGTCTCACCCTGTCCTCTATCGCCTGGCCCACCCCTGTCAGCCCTCTCCTCTGTTCCTCTTCCCCACCGACCCTCTTCCTGCGCGCACGCCCCGACCCCATCCCCGCAGACCGCTCGCTCGCCCCACCCCTGGAACCCGACGCAGCCTCACCTCCCCGCGTCGGCCTCGCTCGCCGCCTCCCTGGCCTCTTCCCTCTGGCGAGCCGCCTCCAGCCTGACAAGCAGGGCCGCCCGGCGCCCCAGGCGCCGAGCCTCGCCTCGCCATCGCCCCAACCGCCTCGGTTTCCGCCCACCGCAGGTCCTCCGACCGCGCCCGCCATACTCCGCCTCCTCCGCCCGCTCCTTCCCACCTCGAGGCCGAGCACCGCCAAGACGCGCCCGCCAGCCGCCCGCCCACCCGCTGCTTCCGAGCCGCGCCGCCCGAGCCGCGCCTTGCCCGCCTCTCCGCCGCCGTCGACCTCAAGGCTCCGGAGCTCCTCCGGCCCCAAAGCGCGCCCCAGCCGCCTCGCTGCAACCGCCGCCGCTGCCCTCCGACTTCGCCGGCCTCCGTCATCGGCAGCCAGACATCCGCCGCCGCCCCGAGGGCGAGCCCGCACGCGCCGCCCCTGGCCCTCACCGGCCCCCCCTGTCTCGCATCCGCTGTCTCCTGCCCACCCCGGCCGCCTCCGAGGTCGCCGACGCGCGCGGCTTCGCCAGCGTCTTCGCGGGGGCGCCCGATGGCAAGGAGGCCGTGGACGCGGCCATGCGTGCAGGAGCGCCTCTGCTCCCTGTCGTCCTCGTGCCCTGACTGCCATCGCGTGGTGCCTGCTGCTCCTGTTCCTGCAACGGCTCAGTGGCCACTCCGTTTTGGACGGTGGTAAGTTGATGTACGGTGCGCCAGATGGCCGATCTGCGACATGGATTCGGAGTCATAAATTCTCCGCGTGGAACCCGACGTCGCGCCAAGTTCTGCCTCACGGATTGAAGACCGAACCCGATAACCGCCAAGGCCGCCAACACGGATACGACTAGACCTCCTTCACGGAACACCGAGAACTTCCCCTGAACGCCAAGGTCGCCAAGACCCCCGTACCCGAAGGCCGACCTCGCCGAACCCGAGAACTCCGCCGAGGTAACCGGGAGTCCCCTACATTGGACCGGAGACACTCGAAGGGGCATCTACAAGGACTTCTACACGGAAGGGAACGACATGATCTTCTTCGTGACAAGTGGAAGTTGCGCGACCCAGAGACCACCGACAAGATCTTCTCGAAGCGGAACAACAAGAACCCTCTCGGAACCCGAAGACCGCGGAACCCCAAGACCTTCGACATGGAACCGTAGGCCGAGCCTCGACACGACAAGCTCGACCCCGTGGAACCCGACAAGATCTGCATGCGACAAGAACGCCCCGACCAGGGCGAGTCCGATGCGCCCCGACGCCCCACCAAGCCCTTCCTCGTGGAACGCCAAGATCGGCCCCAGTAATCCAAGAACGCTTCCGTCGAGACCGATCCGTCGAACCCTGGACCCTGAGACCGACCCCGAACCCCGGAACCCCCAAGTTCTGCCGAACCCTAATGTGTGACCCTTATCCGAACCCCTATTTTTATAAATGCCAAGCATAAAAATTGTCGCATATTTATTTGTCATCTCGCATGCATATCATTTGTTTGGGAGCCTTATGCCGATTCACCATATAATTAAATATGGGGCCCATATGCGGGCAAATCTAGTCTCATATCGGCCTCATTTAAATTTGTGTAGCGAACCCGGTGCTATCTTTGGCCATGCTAATACAACATTTAAAATGCGGGGTTTCTAATAACATGAACCACCTAACTAATTGTCGGAACCCCGGTTCCGCTTAACATGACCTATTTGCATCGCACCTTTGCCATGCCATACATCATGCATGCATCATGCCGATCTTCTGCCGTGTATTAAATAGTACATCCGGTGTTTCCTCTAGTGTTTTGCTTCTTCGCGGATAAGGCCGATGAGTTGATGTGAGCTTCGCCCCGTTCTTCGGTTGAACCTTCGACAATGTTTTCAGGCGAGCATCTTCCCCCTTTTCTACCTATCTTACTTTTATAGTCTTTATTCCCTCCTGTTGATCTATTGCTATCTGTGTTGCGATGCTTTAGTTTCCGTACCTGTGTTATACCGTGCAGCCCTATATTGCCATGGACACATCCTATTACCTGTTGTTTGGTAGATAGTTGGACTTGCGCGTCGTAGTCGCTTGCTCAAGTGATGTTGCGTGTTGTCAAATGCCACAGTTGTTGATGTATTGCCGAATGTTGATGTTGGAGGTGATCATAGTTTTACTTATTGTTCACTTTAATTTTTGTTTAACAACTAAAATTGAAATAAGCAGAGGCATCGGTGGGTGATAGAAAATATTTGGTTTCCGAACGCCCACTTGTGTCCCGTAAGACCCCGAGTACTTGATACCTGTTCCTTGATTTATCGCGCTATCCACATCCGGGAGGTATATGGGACCCCCCGAGCGAGCTTGATTCATCTTATTTCTTGGGGCCACAAACTAGTTTGAGGTTTTATTTACGATCTGTACTTATGCCATGCTACTTTCTATTTAAATTGTGCGAGGAGCACATCTTCTGTTTAGGTAAGCGGATTGATTACGCTGTATCGACAAAGCCAGCCACACTTTCGGTTCCCGGCCATGCTTACCATTGTCGCAAACCTTGAGTCCGTCTCGAGCTTGCTTACTTGCTATGGATCTACTCAATGGGGTGGCCCCCTGAAATATTTCTGAATCCTGCAATTGTTCAGTCGTGAAAGCCTCGTTGGGTTTTGATTTGGTTTTTCCGAGGTTGATCGAGCGTGTGTTGCTATTGGTGCACCCCGGCCGGGTAAAACTTTCTGAAAGCCGTGTCCGTGGATATGGACGACTTGGAGCACAGTATCTCGATCATAGACAAGCATAACTAAAGTTTATTGCTATAAATTTGACTTTATAATGACTAGTAATCAGCTTCACTATAATGGAATGGCTAATTAATACTGCCCACAATTGCTTGGTTGGTTTGTCGCTTGCGACAGTTGTACCTGACTAGTAAGTATTGCAACTACAACGAATTGGCTGAATAAAAGTACCAACAACTGCTGGGTTTAAGGGTTATCTCATGCTATTCATATCTGATTAGTAATTGTTGCAACTATAACGGAATGGTCAACTAAAAGTGCCCACTGCTTACGTTATCAGGATGATTATCTACATCTGACTAGTAATCGCTGCAACGATAACTGAATGATTAAAACTGCCAACGGTGTGAGTTCCTCGGTTGACTTCCTCGTTTGGTCTCGAGGGGGAAACACCAGGATGGGTTTGTTTGATGGTAGCATCAGGTTGGTTCCGATTAGGACATCCTTACCCCTCTCTAATTGCCGCAAGTTGTATCGAGTCTCTATAGGTTGTTTAGTGCATGCTGCCGCTGCCGCTTCAGTCCACCATACCTATGTAGGCGAGGACCGCCGAATTCTAGCCTCTCGCTGTCTTCCTCGATCTTGGCGCTCCTTCTTTTCCTTTGCCCTTTGTCGGCACCCCTTTTGTTTAAGCAGGTTTTGAGATCGAGCGTCGTTAGCGTGGTTACCCTTCTTGGCTTTGGGCGTGGTTATGGACGCCATTGGTTATTCTTCAGGGCTCTTAGCCCCATTTGCATCTTGCCCGTAGTCGGACGCTCTATCATTTTCAAGGTGATTTGGATCTTTGTATAATATATCTGTATTCTTGACTCTTGGAGTCGCTGTTATATATATCTGTTTTGTGGGTCCCATCGAGGACTGTTGTGTAATGTTATTACTTCGTTTTCCACCCGCCCGAAAGTGCCTGGTGGGCACCTTTGAATCGTTTCTATGCGGGTTCGGTGAATTTTGCCCAAACTTGCATAGGACCGATTCTGAGGGTGTTCTGAGTGTCGAGCACAAAGCATTACGATACCCACAAGTCCAGCTCAGGATAACCTAGCTAACGGCCGACGTAGAGTGTCAAAACTATTTTTTTTGAAAATCGGTTGGATAGTTCTGATTAGGTCTGATTTTACTCCTTACCCTCTGCTATTCTCCTCTTATCTCGACGTGTTTTGAATCTGCTCTCTTATCCTTTCTTCGAGTCCAGGATTTCTCGTGGTTGGGTTCCGTCGTACCTTCAGGGTTTCGCTTCCTCCTTTGGTAACGGTGTTGCTGCATCTGGTCTTCATGCTATCCGAGGAACCCTTCGTCCGGTGGTACCATTCTTTGTTCTTTGTTTGTGCCTTCTGGTGATTCCGACGCGACGACATCCTCCATGCCAGATCCGATGCAGAGTCTGCATCACTTCTTTGTTTTCCGAACCTCGCTTGTCGAGATCTTCAGTCTAATTCCGAGAATGGTTGCATGCTTTTCCACTGATTGTGCGGAGTAATAGTTTGGGTGCGTGATGGATTGGCCCCCATGCCGACTACCCCTTCTATTCGCTTTTGTACATTGAAGTGGATGAGAATGCATCGTTTCCCTCTTTCCATCGAAGTTAGAGGTGGCTTTATTTGTTGTTACCTCTACCTTCGACCTTTTGTTTCTGGAGTGTTCTCTCGACGATCACGGACAACGGCCTCTTGTTAGTGGTGTCGCGAGGATCTGCACGAAGCGAGAAGATTCAGATCGCCGACCTTCCTTTCCGGTACCATGAGGCGGATCTCGAGGGCGAGATCCATTGTTAGTGGTGTCGAATTGTGGCGCCCCGCAAAAACCACTACTAGAAAATCGCTTGGTGTTTTCGTTCTATGCATCGCCATGACGTCATCATGCATGTCTTGTCTCTAAGAATGTTTTAACTAAAACCCCATTTTTGTTTTCTACCCTTCCTTTGCCCTTGAGTTCAAATTAATCTTATTTATCTTGCTCAAATTGTGTTCCCTAAAACTATTTGCTTTTTATTTTTATTTTTAAGATAAAACCAAAAAGATATTTTATTAAAATAAATAAAACACCTAGACCTAAGCTGGCCAGGCCCAAAAGGCCCAGCCAGCTGAAACCCTAGACCTAACCTAAACCAAACCCTAACTCTACCAGCGTCCACTCCTTCCATCCTCCCTGCCACCGCCGCACTCTCTCACTGCTCACGCGCGGTACACCCCAACCCCTCTCTCCTCACCTAACACACTCTGCCACACACCGAACACAGTCCTACACGCACGCGGTACAGCCCCGGCCCCACCTCCCACCATCGCACGCACACAGCGCCACCCATACCCCCACCGACACCCCGGTCCCACCTACTCCCCTGTCCCACCCGCAGCAATCGGTAGCCCCCGAACCGCGTCCCCGTCTCACCCTGTCCTCTATCGCCTGGCCCACCCCTGTCAGCCCTCTCCTCTGTTCCTCTTCCCCAGACCTCTTCTGCCTTGACGCCCGACCCCATCCCAGACCGCTCGCCGCCCCACCTGGAACCCACGAGCCTCACCTCCCAGCGTCGGCCTCGCCGCCTCCACAGCCTCTTCCCTCTGGCGAGCCGCCTCCGCCGTGCCCGACGCAGGCTGCCGCCAGCGTCCCCGGCGCCTGCGCCGCCTCGCCATCGCCCCAACCGCCTCGGTTCCGCCTCCACTGCGTCCTCCGCCGCGCCCGCCATACTCCGCCTCCTCGGCCCGCTCCCTTCCCACCTCGAGGCCGAAGGCCCAAGACGCGCCATGAGCCTGGCCCACCCATTGCTTCGAGCCGCGCCCCAGTCGCCTCTCCGCCCCATCGACCTCGCGCCATCGGAGCTCCTCCCGTCCCAGCGCCTCCCAGGCCTCCTGCTGCCGCCCGCCCGCTGTCGCGCCCCTCCGACTCGCCCCGGCCTCCGTCGTCGGCAGCGAGCATCCGCCGCCGGGCGCGAGCTCAGCGCCGCCCAGCCCTCACCGGCCCCCTGTCTCGCATCTCCGCCCTGCCACCCCGGCCGCCCGAGGTCGCCGCCAACCGCCGCGTCTTCGCGGGGGCGCCCGATGGCAAGGAGGCCGTGGACGCGGCCATGCGTGCAGGAGCGCCTCTGCTCCCTGTCGTCCTCGTGCCCTGCCTGCCATCGCGTGGTGCCTGCTGCTCCTGTTCCTGCAACGGCTCAGTGGCCACTCCGTTTTGGACGGTGGTAAGTTGATGTACGGTGCGCCAGATGGCCGATCTGCGACATGGAGTCGGAGTCATAAATTCTCCGCGTGGAACCCGACGTCGCGCCAAGTTCTGCCTCACGGATTGAAGACCGAACCCGATAACCGCCAAGGCCGCCAACACGGATACGACCAGACCTCCTTCACGGAACACCGAGAACTTCCCCTGAACGCCAAGGTCGCCAAGACCCCCGTACCCGAAGGCCAACCTCGCCGAACCCGAGAACTCCGCCGAGGTAACCGGGAGTCCCCTACATTGGACCGGAGACACTCGAAGGGGTATCTACAAGGACTTCTACACGGAAGGGAACGACATGATCTTCTTCGTGACAAGTGGAAGTTGCGCGACCCAGAGACCACCGACAAGATCTTCTCGAAGCGGAACAACAAGAACCCTCTCGGAACCCGAAGACCGCGGAACCCCAAGACCTTCGACATGGAACCGTAGGCCGAGCCTCGACACGACAAGCTCGACCCCGTGGAACCCGACAAGATCTGCATGCGACAAGAACGCCCCGACCAGGGCGAGTCCGATGCGCCCCGACGCCCCACCAAGCCCTTCCTCGTGGAACGCCAAGATCGGCCCCAGTAATCCAAGAACGCTTCCGTCGAGACCGATCCGTCGAACACGGACCACGAGACCGACCGAACCCGGAACCCCAAGTTCTGCCGAACCCTAATGTGTGACCCTTATCCGAACCCCTATTTTTATAAATGCCAAGCATAAAAATTGTCGCATATTTATTTGTCATCTCGCATGCATATCATTTGTTTGGGAGCCTTATGCCGATTCACCATATAATTAAATATGGGGCCCATATGCGGGCAAATCTAGTCTCATATCGGCCTCATTTAAATTTGTGTAGCGAACCCGGTGCTATCTTTGGCCATGCTAATACAACATTTAAAATGCGGGGTTTCTAATAACATGAACCACCTAACTAATTGTCGGAACCCCGGTTCCGCTTAACATGACCTATTTGCATCGCACCTTTGCCATGCCATACATCATGCATGCATCATGCCGATCTTCTGCCGTGTATTAAATAGTACATCCGGTGTTTCCTCTAGTGTTTTGCTTCTTCGCGGATAAGGCCGTTGAGTTGATGTGAGCTTCGCCCCGATCTTCGGTTGAACCTTCGACAATGTTTTCAGGCGAGCATCTCCCCCTTTTCTACCTATCTTACTTTTATAGTCTTTATTCCCTCCTGTTGATCTATTGCTATCTGTGTTGCGATGCTTTAGTTTCCGTACCTGTGATATACCGTGCAGCCCTATATTGCCTTGGACACATCCTATTACCTGTTGTTTGGTAGATAGTTGGACTTGCGCGTCGTAGTCGCTTGCTCAAGTGATGTTGCGTGTTGTCAAATGCCACAGTTGTTGATGTATTGCCGAATGTTGATGTTGGAGGTGATCATAGTTTTACTTATTGTTCACTTTAATTTCTGTTTAACAACTAAAATTGAAATAAGCAGAGGCATCGGTGGGTGATAGAAAATATTTGGTTTCCGAACGCCCACTTGTGTCAGGTAAGACCCCGAGTACTTGATACCTGTTCCTTGATTTATCGCGCTATCCACATCCGGGAGGTATATGGGACCCCCGAGCGAGCTTGATTCATCTTATTTCTTGGGGCCACAAACTAGTTTGAGGTTTTATTTACGATCCTGTACTTATGCCATGCTACTTTTGTATTTAAATTGTGCGAGGAGCACCTTGCATCGCTTTAGGTAAGCGGATTGATTACGGTATCGACAAGCCCAGCCACACTTTCGGGTTCCTAGTAAACATGACCATTGTCGCAAACCTTGAGTCCGTCTTGGAGCTTGCTTACTCCGTTGCGGGATCTACTCAATGGGGTGGCCCCCTGAAATATTTCTGAATCCTGCAATTGTTCAGTCGTGAAAGCCTCGTTGGGTTTTGATTTGGTTTTTCCGAGGTTGATCGAGCGTGTGTTGCTATTGGTGCACCGCCGGTAAAACTTTCTGAAAGCCGTGTCCGCGGATATGGACGACTTGGAGCACAGTATCTCGATCATAGACAAGCATAACTAAAGTTTATTGCTGTAAATTTGACTTTATAATGACTAGTAATCAGCTTCACTATAATGGAATGGCTAATTAATACTGCCCACAATTGCTTGGTTGGTTTGTCGCTTGCGACCGTTGTACCTGACTAGTAAGTATTGCAACTACAACGAATTGGCTGAATAAAAGTACCAACAACTGCTGGGTTTAAGGGTTATCTCATGCTATTCATATCTGATTAGTAATTGTTGCAACTATAACGGAATGGTCAACTAAAAGTGCCCACTGCTTACTTTATCAGGATGATTATCTACATCTGACTAGTAATCGCTGCAACGATAACTGAATGATTAAAACTGCCAACGGTGTGAGTTCCTCGGTTGACTTCCTCGTTTGGTCTCGAGGGGGAAACACCAGGATGGGTTTGTTTGATGGTAGCATCAGGTTGGTGCCGATTAGGACATCCTTACCCCTCTCTAATTGCCGCCAGTTGTATCGAGTCTCTATAGGTTGTTTAGTGCATGCTGCCGCTGCCGCTTCAGTCCACCATACCTATGTAGGCGAGGACCGCCGAATTCTAGCCTCGCCGTGTACTGGCCGCAGTACTGACGCTCCTTCTTTTTCCTTTGCCCTTTGTCGGCACCCCTTTTGTTTAAGCAGGTTTTGAGATCGACGTCGTTAGCAGGGTTACCCTTCCGGCTTGGCCTGGGCAGGGTTATGGACGCCATTGGTTATTCTTCAGGGCTCTTAGCCCCATTTGCATCTTGCCCGTAGTCGGACGCTCTATCATTTTCAAGGTGATTTGGATCTTTGTATAATATATCTGTATTCTTGACTCTTGGAGTCGCTGTTATATATATCTGTTTTGTGGGTCCCATCGAGGACTGTTGTGTAATGTTATTACTTCGTTTTCCACCCGCCCGAAAGTGCCTGGTGGGCACCTTTGAATCGTTTCTATGCGGGTTCGGTGAATTTTGCCCAAACTTGCATAGGACCGATTCTGAGGGTGTTACATAAAGGCTCCATCACACCATAGGCAACTCGCTGAGTGGAGATTCGCAACCTAAACGATAACCTTACTTGTCGTCGAAAATACCTACAACATGAAAAGTTGCAGCCATGAATGGTCAATGCATTTGAATTGTATTGGCAAGATGTCACTTTTATGTGGACACAATTGGCAACCTATCATATACATGCACACTTCGGCTAGTGGAGTTTAGGCTATTTGCATAAAGCAACATTTTCTCCTACATTTGAAATAAAGTTTTAGTTCTTCAAAATAACTAAGAACATCTCGAGTCACTCGAGAGCTCCTAAATCTATGGACACATTGAGTCACTCAAGTGCTCCTATATCCCATTAAGTTCACCCATCAAGTTTTATTAGAGAAATTGGAATGAATGAGACTTTTCAACTGCGTCAGGAGAAGTTACTCATAATTGTCCATTACCGGGGACACGGCTAAGTACTTAGTTCATAAACCATCTGCAGAGGCTAGTACACTTTACCCACAAGACCCGATCAACCCCTTTTGAGAGAAGACCATGACGAGACCTTTGGGAAACAGAATCATGAGCCTAATTCCGGACCGTACCATCCTATCAACACCTACATCTGCTAGTCACGGTAGGACATGATCCCATAACTTACTCAGTCAAGTCAGAGCCCATATGACAAGTGGTTGTACATGGAAGTTACTAATCAAGACCGTCTATTATCCCTCTGAAGCCTGGGTGGCAATCCCCACCAAAATCCACACTCAATGACCCAATCAATGCCATTCCACCCAGGTGATTCATTGATTAAGTGGTTTTCATTTAAGCAAAACATAATCCTTCTCATACACATATGTATCATGAAAACCACCCACGCAACTAATAGCATGGCTAAGCATCTACAATACGATGGCTATCAAGGAATCAACTGGGGTCTATGACAATTCTATTGGGTACTCACACCATAGCATAGCATATATAATATAGAACATTTTCTTCAATGCAAGCTACTGAAAACTAAATGCATCATAAAATAATAGGAGATTCATGATAGTGATACTTGCCTCAGTTGTAGTAATCGTTCACACAGTCGTCGCAATCTCAATAATTGCTCTCCGGGCAATCTATCGCGCAAAACAATAATTGCAATCAATCATACAGTATCTGATGGGGATATGCCTACTGGGGTATCCTCAGCGGGACGTTTCCGACTGGCCCAAGGGCTGGCGAGTGGGCCTGCAGAACGGCGAGTGGATCGAAGCCCGTCAAGGCACCAGGCGACTGGAGGTCAAAGGCCCAGGCGAGTAGATAGGCCCAGTCGCTCTGAGTTAAACGATTAACAAAGTTGTAACCGAATCGGTTGAGATATGTAAACCCTAGGGGAGGTAAGCCTATATAAACCTCCCTAAGGGGTGAGTAGAGATACGTTCCCTCATACACCCAAGCAACTCGCCGCCTAGTCGCCGAGTTCGCCCTTTGTAATCACCTCCATAATACAATCTAGCAGGAGTAGGTCTTTACCCTCCGAGGCACAGGTAAAACCCTGAGTCTCCGCCCTCATCTCGCAGATGGCTGGCCGCCCTTGCTTCGTTCTACTACTACTGCCGATTGCGGCATCTGCCGTGGACATTCCTTGACGGCATGGCGCCCACCGTGGGCCTGGCGGTCTGGCGGTGTTCTGCGGCGAGATCAATCTGCCCATCAACGAGGCGGTCGCCACCGGCGCATGATAGCGATTGGCGAGATGCTCCGGATCTTGCCAAGCAGCTACGTCCGGCGCGACCCGTCACACAGCGTGATCACCGGTCGGCGATCAGCCTCTTCGTCGGCTTCACCGGCGTCATCACCTCGGAGGACTCGGCTCGCATCCGCGAAGTCGCCACCTGCGATCGGCTCTCCGAGAGCAGATCCGCCACGATCCA
The DNA here is from genome assembly GCA_030063025.1 of Avena longiglumis. Lineage (NCBI taxonomy): Eukaryota > Viridiplantae > Streptophyta > Magnoliopsida > Poales > Poaceae > Avena > Avena longiglumis. The sequence continues at coordinate 142,926,358 of CP125974.1, forward strand.
CCGCCTGCCTCCGATGCGACTCGGCCCACAACGTGGCGAGAACTCAGCGACGCGAAGGCGTGACCCTCACCGGCGCCGACTCGGCGACCAGCGTCACTCGCCGGATCCATCACCGCGGCCTCATCCGGGCTCCATCGCCAGGTCTCCAGCGGGAGATTTGAGACCCCTCCATCCTCGGGATCTTCGACTTGACTCGGTCGGAGAACTCCGCCGACCTCCAGCGGTGCCGATCGCCGCGCGCGACCTACATGGCCACCGGCACCGATCCGCCGGAGGACCCTTTCTCCACCCGATCCCTCCTAACGCCACGGCGGCGGAGGTCGAGAACTCCGCTGGCGGAGGCGATGCGCGAGGCGGCGCGAAAAATTTCGCCTCGGCAGGTGGCAGCGAGCATCACGCTACCACCAGCGGATCAGGTCACGCTGAACCCCACCGTTCAGGCACGCCCTGAACCGGCGGCGAAACGACCGGCTCGCATAGCGGCGCGCGATCTGCGAAACGCCACCGGGAGGAAGCAACCGCCTCGCCCGGGATCAACGGCGATGGGTGCCCCACCACCCAACCGCACCCCTCGAGGACCAGCGCGGATAGTCGTCTCCTCACGGGAGGCGAGATGCGACGGCCTTCCTGTTCTCCACCCGATGGACAACCTCGTGGCGAGCCGAGCGCGTGCCGACAACATCGGCGACGGCGGCGGCGCCTTCAGATCCAGTATGTCGGGCCCTACTCGCGAAGGCCGTGGAACAGCGAAAGCGCCCGACTGCAGCGAGTGTACTCGCGCTCCTCGGGAAGCGGCCTCAGCGGCCGTCCGCGGTGGCAAACACCCTCAATTGCCGCCGCCCGAGCCCTGCAGCTCAACGGCGACCGCGAATGCGGCACTCTCCTGCGATCCCGGGCGGCAACCAACCTCGTCGCCGCCAATGGAGAGCCGATCGGCGCTCGCACTCACATCATCAATAACCAAAACTGGCGCGCACGCCAGCCCGGCGACTGCGGCACACCTAACTACTCGCGCGATGGCGAGCCTATGGGGCTTCGATCGACTAGGGCCCAAGTGCCGGACCAATGATCCGGAAAAGTACCCACCAACTTCAAAGCGCCGAAGGAGATCGAAAAATCGACTCCTCGTCGACCCAGCGGCGGCAACACATACCTCATGGCAATGGGGATCGCGGGTCACCGACCTACTACGCCCGTTACCTCCCACGATGATGGAGGGCGTGCATGCAATGGATCAACCGCTCCCCGGGGCGATGTCGACTCACGGGAGGAAATGCGAGCGCCGTCGGGAACGAGTGCTCCTACACCGCCACCACCATCGAGGACACAGGCGATGCGTCCGGGGACCCAGTCGACCAGCTGGGTCCAACGGTGGCAAGAGCTCTGGTACAGCGGTCGGCATCCACCGGACACCGCGATCCATTGCTTCAAGACCTCGTGCGCTTGAGCCTCTAGTCGCCAAGCTCAAGCGACGCCCGCACACTCGACAACATCCCGACCTCCTCGAGATCGCCAAAGCGATCGCCGAGGAAGATCCCAATCAAGGCGTCGGCGAGTCCGGCGGACAACGACGCAGGCGGCAACGCGGCGGCCCGGCAGACCTACTTCTGGCGGCACTCGCCTCACGAGCAAGCGCCGCAGCGATGGGCGAGTCGACTTCGTCGCCAATGCTGAGCACGCTGGCGCGACCCAGAGCTACCGCGCGACGGAGGGCAGCGACGGCGGGAACTACAAGAACAAGCCAAGGTTCGATCGCGGCCCTCCTTAACCAACCATGTCGTTTCCACGGCGGGGAAGGAAAGCCCGCCACGCACCACCGCCGACCGCCACACCCTCGGGAGATCGAGAAGGCACGGCAGCGGAGGACACCGACAACCGCAAAATGGCGGAAAATTCGGCAAAGTAGCGGCTCGCTCCACACCTTCACGGCTTCAACACGAAGCGAGAAGAAGGTCATCGCCAGCGCTATCGCCGTCAACGCGGTGGCCCAGACAGACATCCCCGGTTCTGAACTGGTCGGGCAACCTATCACCAGGCCGGCAAGACCACTGCGCCACGCGCCAGTATCCGGGGCGAGTCGCCTGGTGGTCAAGCCCAAGGTCGGCGACCTGGCTCCCCAAGACTCGATGGGCGGCGGCAGCTCCATCAACATCCTCTACCTCGACACCTTGATGACTGCGGCTCCCGCGATCGATGATCGAACAACCCACACCACGTTCCACGGCCGTCCCGGTCGGAAGGCTTACCCGATCGGCAAGGTCACGCTACCGTCACCTTCGGCACTCCGGAACTTCCGCGGCGGATCGTCTTGGGTGCCCTTGACAGCCCTTACCATTGCGTCACAGGCGCGGCGTTCGCCAAATTCATGGCGGCACCCCACTACGGCGTACACGCGATGAAGCTCCGGGCGTGCGGCGTCATCACCGTGCGGCGACCCGACATGGCGCCGAATGCGAGGCCAAAGGCCGAACTGCCGCCCGTCATCGCGGCGGAAGCGATCACGCGCCGACGAGCTCGCCAAATCGCGAGTGGGGTCAACAATGACCCCACAATACTCAAAGCCCAACTCGGGGCACAAACCCTCAACCTTTGAGGCCACGGCCACCGCACCGTCGAGCTGGTCCCGGCGACCCAGCGACGGTGGCGATCGGGCAGGCATGAGCCCAGCGTGGGAAAAGGCGCTCATCGAGTTCGCCGTGAGAATAGGGACATCTTCGCGTGGAAACCCTCCGATATGCTGGTGTCCCTAGGGAGCTCGCTGAGCACAAACTAACGCCGACCCCAAAGTGCGACCGGTCAGCGATCGCTCGGCCCTTCAATGAAGAGCGCCGTCGAGCAATCGCCGAGGAAGTGCAGCGCCTGCTCGCTGCCGGCTTCATCCGGCCAATCAAATACTCCAAGTGGCTGGCGAACCCAGTCCTGGTCGAGAAGAAAAATGGAACCTGGAGAATATGTATCGACTACACAAACTTAAACAGCGCCTGCCCAAAGGAGCAGTTCGTCCTCCCGCGGATCGATCAGATAATCGATTCAACCGCGGGCTCGGAATCACTGTGTTTCCTCGACGCCTATTCCGGGTACAACCAGATCAAAATGGCTGTCGAGGATGAGGAGAAGACGGCGTTCATCACGCCATTCGGAGCATTCTGCTACACCGCCATGACCTTCGGCCTCAAGAACGCCGGGGCGACCTACCAGCGGTGCATGCAAGAATGCCTCGCGAGCCAAATTGGCCGCAACATCCACGTCTACGTCGACGACGTGGTCGTGAAATCCGCTCGCCAAGGAGACCTCCTCGCCGACCTAGCGGAAACCTTCCCAACTGCGGAGGTACAAGATAAAACTCAACCGAGCAAGTGCACCTTGATTGTACCGGCAATTACTAAGTGCGTCGTCTCCAAGCGAGGATCGAGGCAAACCGCGAAGATCAACACGATCGCTCGGCAAACCCGAGTGCTGCGCGGCGTCGAAGCTGGCGGGCGTGGCGGCTCTCGATCGCTTCATCCCCTGGCGGCGATGCCCCTATACCGCCTGATGCGCAAGAATCCCACCTTCCAGTGGGACCAGGAGGCGGACGACGCGCTCCGCGACCTCAAAAAGGTGCTACTCGCCGCACCACTACTCGCCGCACCCGTCGACAAAGAACCCATGCTGGTTTATGTCGCGGCGTCCGAGCGCGTCGTCAGCGCTGTAATGGTCGTCGAACGACCAGAGGAAGGAAAAGAGCGCCCAGTCCAGCGGCCGGTATACTACATCAGCGAGGTCCTCACCGAGTCGCGCCAGCGATACCCACAGTACCAAAAGCTGGTATACGCGGTCTTCAGAGCTCAGCGGCGCCTGCCGCACTACTTTCAGGAGCACCCCATCACGATCGTCTCCTCAGCACCACTACAAGATATCATCCGCAATCGCGAGGCGACCGGGCGGGTCGCCAAGTGGGCCGTCGAAATCGGCGTCCACAACATTAATCTGAGCCGAAGGCGATTAAGTCCCAACAGCGGACTTCGCCGCCCGGGGAAGAGGCCGGCAGCCGGACAAAGCCGTACCTCCACTCTGGAACCTACACTTGATGGGTCCAAGAGCGCGGGCGGTGCAGGCGAGATTGTTGACTTCACCAAAGGCGACAAGCTCCGCTACATCCTTCGCCTCGATTTCACGCCTGCACCAACAACATGGCGAATCGAGGCCCTACTCCACGCATGCGAGCCGCCAAAGGAGATGGCGTCAATCGCCTTCGATGCTACGGTGATTCCGACCTCGTCGCGGGACAAGTCGCCCGGCACCTGCGGCCGTCTCCCCTACCATGGCGGCGTATCGCCAAGAGGTGGACAAGCTGGCGGCCACTTCACGGCTATTCCGTCGAGTGGATCGACAGCGGAAAAAGCGAGGAGCGCCTCTCTCTCGCATCGGTCGGCTCGACTCGCACCACCCGCGTGTTCCTCGATACAATCTCAAGCCATCAGTCTCTCCCGAGGAGATCGACATCGAGTCCCCTCAACAGAGGCAACCTTGGTCGCTCGTCACGAGCGAACCCGGACCAAGCCCTACATCGCCTACACGGAGCAGGCAACCTGCCCGAGACGAGACAAGCGCTCGAATGATGCTCGCCGATGCAAGTCCTACACCATCATCGGCGAGCTACACAAGCGCAGCGTCAAGGCGTGTTCGGCGTTGCGTCCAACCAGCTGAAGGACGCAAAATCTTACACGACATCCATTTAGGCGACTGCGGCCACCACGCTGCCGCGCGCTCCCTAGTCGCCAAGGCTATGCGACACGGCTTCTACTGGCCCACCGCACACGCCGATGCCGTCGACATCGTTCAGCGATGCGCCGGGTGCAATCGCCAACCAGGCCGCGTTCCAAGTTCGGCGCTCAAAACCATCCCCATCACCTGGCCATTCGCCGTGTGGGGCATGGACATGGTAGGCCCCTTCAAGAAGGCCCCCTCCGGCTACACTCACCTACTGGTCGCCGTCGACAAATTCACAAAGTGGGTAGAAGCCAAGCCAGTCCGGAAGTGCGACGGGAAGACTGCCACCAAGTTCCTACGCGAGCTCATATACCGCTACGGTTTCCCTAACAGCATCATCACGGACAACGGCACAAACTTCGCCAAGGGAGCAATGGCTGAGTTTTGCGAGGAGCACCACATCCGGCTCGACCTCGCGTCAGTCGCACACCCGGAATCCAACGGCCAGGCGGAGCGAGCCAACCAAAGCATCCTCCACGGCCTGAAGCCGCGACTCCAAGTACCACTCGAGCGCACCGCTGGATGCTGGGTCGAAGAACTCCCCTCCGTCATCTGGGGAATCCGCACCTCGGTCAGCAGTCGTGAGGATTCACCCTTTCTTCATGGTCTACGGCGCTGAAGCTGTCATGCCCACCGACCTCGAAAGCACGACTTCGCGGATCGTCCACTATCGGAGCCGCCAAGCAGGCCCGCCAAGGCGGGCTCGACCAACTCGGCGAGGCACGCGACCTCGCCCGATCGCGCACCGCTATCTATCGGCAAGGGCTCGTCGCTACCACAACCGACGGGTGAAAACCGCACCTTCCGGAAGGCGACTTGGTGTTACGCCTCATCCAGGACAAGAAGGGCATGCACAAGCTCTCCCCTCCGTGGGAAGGCCCGTTCGCCATCGGGCGTGTACTCGGCAACGACGCCTACTACCTCATCGACGTCCGCAGGGACGGCGAGCTCGACGTCAAGCGGCCATGGAATGTAAATCTCCTACGGAAGTTCTATACCTAGAACCCGCATATGTACTCTCCGATCGCTATGAAATAAAAAGCGATTACCGCAAATTGCGTCTACTCTCCGTACCTTGTGCCACTCGCACTCGTAATAACAGCATCATGCTAACATGCAGAAGTCAACCTTTGGTACAGCGACCGGCACGGCCAAGTAGTGCGAAATAGGAAACCGAGTCACCTCAGGTCTGTGGTCCCACAACGCCAATCCGGAGCCCCATTGGAGTCGCCTAGCTCGACTGGTTTTGCAAACCAAGACAACTGCCCTCGCTTCTCACAGCGACCTCTGTCCCCCGCATCCTCGGCGTAGCGACTCGAACGACTAAGTACCACGCTCGGGGACTGCATACCAGTTCTTCGCGATCGATCAGGGAACACGTCAAGTAAGAGAGCACGCCCTGGACTCGCCACGCGACTGACCCCCCGGGCCAGGCAGGAGTGACGCGCCCACACCAACGCGCTCAGTCCTCAACCACCCTCGAGTCGCGCCTCGAAATACCAAGTACCACGCTCGGGGACTCGGCCACCCGACCCCGTTCGCGTCCGGGAAAACGGTAAAGTAAAGAGCACTCAAGGGAGTCGCCATGCGACTGGCTCTCCGAGCTCGGGCGAGTCGACTAAACTAAACAAAACACATGATAACAACAAACATCATATACAAGGTGAACCCCACAAAAGGGCGGACGCGCTCGGGGACTCATCCAAAATCAATCCAAAACACGATTCAGCAAAATATACACAACATCCAATTCAATCGCACATCGCATTGTCTTAATATTACAAACTATGCCTGTTCGGCAGAACTGCTACTAACTTATCTAGGCATACTAAACTATTCCGCAGGCTTCGACGATGATGCACCAGAGTCACGGCGCTTCCGGATGAACGCGGTGTACGGGTTCGACGGATACGTCGTCAGCTCACCCGCCATCGCCGCGCGAAACGGTTGTTCAACCTTGAAGTCCCGATGCGGTGGCTCGGGGTCGTTTGGCGCGACGACCGTTTCCTGGTAGGGAAGAAGATCGCCCATCGCCGAACACGCTCGATGCGGCGGCACGCTCCTGCAGCTTAAGAACCTCGGACAGATCCACCAAGCCGGTCGACGAGGGATACCCACTCGTCACATCGTCGAGGTCGAAGTCCTCGGGGAAGTGAGCGAGTCCCAGGCTCAGCGCGGTCGCCGCCCCGCGTCGAAACGCCGACCGCGTCATGAACTCCACGACCGCGGGCGCCTTCTCCAAGTACTCCCACAGCTCAACGAGGTCACTGGGAATAACCTCCGTGGGCGACATCTCTTGAAGGTAGGCGTGGATGCACGTCGCCGACAGCGTCGCCGAGTCGACAAGCATGCTCACGCACCCCCTCGCATCAAGAGAGTTCGCTTCTTCTTGGCAGCCAATAACACGACCTGCGAGAAGGAGACAAGTATGAGTATAATGGAAACCACAAACAGTACAATCATAAGGCAAGGAAGACGCACTCACCAAGCAATGGGCGGGCGAGCCCCGTGATGAAACTTTGAAGCGATGTATGGTCGTTCTGAAGCCCAACAATGATGGCTTCAGACGCCTTTCGATCGTCTTCCACGGCCGCAATGGCGGCCTTCGCTCGCCCGTTCGCCGAGCTTGCTTCCTCTTTTGCCTCCCTCAGTTCGCGCTCGAGGTCGGCAATCTTCTGTTCGGCGGTGCCCAATACAGACCGCACCGCTTCCAGCTCTCCAGCAGGGACAAGCTCTTGGCGAGCCACCTCCGCCTGCGCAGCCACAACCTGGAGCTCCTTGTTTGCTTCCTGGAGAGCGGTTCCTTCTCGACGCTGCTTGCCGCGTAATCGCTCTGCCGACTCCAGCTGCAGACCCTGTACGTCTTCAAAGTCAGTACACATGAAAATTCCTAAGTGCCCACCCGCTAAAATTTAGTGGGTGAGCACTCGGGGACTGGCGGTTCGAAAATTACTCAGTGCCCACCCGCTAAAATTTAGTGGGTGAGCACTCGGGGACTGGCGGTTCGAAAATTACTCAGTGCCCACCCGCTATAATTTAGCGAGTGCGCACTCGGGGACTGGACTCGAACGCACAAAACAAGAAACTAAAAAGAATCAGGCCGCTGCAAAACACCGACCTGATCCTCGGGGACTGGAGGTACCTGGATGGCGCCAAGCATGCCGTTGATTCGCGCGTCCGCAGACGCAAGAAGCGCCGGTGTGTGCCGCGACGTTGGTCAATCTCAGCGCGGCGGTCTGAGCGGGTTGGTCGCAGCCGCTCGCCGTGGCCGCCTTGGTCATGAAGCGGGGAAGGTAGCGATTAGCGCCCGCCCAGAGGAGCTCGCCTCCTCCGGCACAGCAACGAAATGCCCCGCCGTGGGCGCGGTTGCTTCCACAGCGCCCAACCGCCGGTCGCCGTGTCGTCGAGCGGCGGCGATGTCGTCGCCCTTGGCCTTCTTGCTGCCTTCCGTGGCGGCGACTTCATCCACCTTCCTCTTCGAAGGGTCCTCCTCGCTAGCGGCGGAGGCACCTTAGCCACCGTCGGGTGGCCCATCTTCTTCACTCCGGTCCTATGTATCGAGACAACTCAGTCAAAACAATCCAAATACTAAGAGAAAGCGAAGGCGAGTGCACTCACTTGGCGGAATGAAACGCAGCCAGTCACAGGCGGCCGGCTTCTCGCTCGAGGCCCAATCAGCGACTAAGCCCCGTTCCGGGCCGAGGCCCAAGATACGGAGGGCTTCTTTGACGTTGAGGTAGCGGTTGGCGCCTCCGGGACGCCTTCGACGGAGGCTCCCTCGTGAAGTGGAGCTGCCGCGGCCGGGGCCTCCTTGCGAGGCGAGACCGCCACGCTCGGGACCTCCTTGCGAGGCGAAGCCGCCACGCTCGGGACCTCCTTGCGAGGCGAAGTCGCCACGGCCGGAGCCTCCCTTAGCCCGAAGACCGGAGCGAAGGGCGGAGGTAGTAAAGCCGGTGCCTCCATGGATGGCGCATCCAGCGTGGTTGTTGCCGGGGCCGCCCCGTCACCGGCCGAGCTGTGGGCATCGGAGCTGCTCGCTGAGCGCGGCGGTGAGGCCATCTTCGGCGGCTTCGTCCTCCTCCGTAGGGGGGCCCTCGCCTCTTTCTCCTTCTTCTTCTTCGCGGGAGTGGCCTGACGGAGCGAGGTGGTCTCCGGGAGTTCCTCGTCATCGTCATGACGCTCGAGGCTCCTGCTCGCCTCGAGCTCAGCGTTGCCAGCGGGTCTTCGGACCGATGGGCGATCTCCTCTTGATTCGTCCTCATCGTCCTCATTGCCTTGCCCTTGGCGGCGACTTCGCTTGTGTCTGGGCGGATGGCGGAGCTCTCGTCATCGGCGGGTAGGAGCCACCCTTCCACCACTTGGAATAGCTGCGTTAAACATGGAACAAAGTTAGAATTACATGACTGCATATGTTGCGCATTGCGAACAAGATCAGGTTATTACCGTTGGAGCGGACGCTTGTGGTGTATGGAGGGAGCCCTGCGCATCCGTGTATGCCGCTGGGTGATCCTCTTCAGCGCCGAGGTAGTCCTCCGGCTTCCACTCGGCGAGGCAGGCCTTCGTCAGTCTTCTCGGCTTTGTGTCTGGTACATGTAGTGCTCGCGTTAGGCGGCGGGCAATCGCCGCCCAAATAGCGGTTATGAGTTCACCGTCTGAGCCTTCTTCTTCGGACGCGAATGGTGCGGAGCATCTCGTCGACGACCATCCGCTGATCGTCGGGAAGCTTGGCGACACGGAGATTGCGGCTCGGGCGGTCGGCCGAGTACCGTGGGATCGCCGCCTCGTCCCGGTCGCCTCGGTCACATAAAACCAAGACTTTTCGATCGCTCGCTGCTTTGGCGGCAGCATCAAGTCGAAGAAGGAGGCTTTGGATTTCAGCTGGAAAGTTAAGCCGCCAGCGGCTAGCATTGGGCCGCCTCCTCGCGGCTGATCCGTCCATGGAGCAGATCTTGCCACAAGGAAAATAGGGCGGCAGCCAAGTAGCACTCGCGAGCATACAAAGATGGCGAGCTGCTCGATACTATGGGGACCCAGATCCGAGGCTGGATCCGTAGTAGCGCAGCGGAAGAACAGAGAAGTGAAACCCTAAACCCGCTCGAGGTGACTAGTGAAGCAGATGAACTCTCTCGCTGCAGGTTGAGTCGTTTCTCGGCTGCGAGGATTCGCCGACCGGCCCGCAATTCAACCTCCTCGAAGGAGGCCAGTTGCGCCCTGGTGCACTTGGATCTACCCCAAGGTTCAGTGGAGAGGGCCATGGCAGAAGATTTGCTTGGAGGGCGGAAGATTGCGGGTCGATCAGATCGAGGGATCAACGGATGGAAGATGTGTGTGCTCGGAAGAAATGGTGGGCGATTGGCTCTCCGATAGCCTACCATTCCTCTTATATAGCGGGAGCTGCCCGCCAAATTAGGGGGCCGTTACCGCGCGATGATTACGCCGAAAGTTACCGTTAAGTTACCTTAACGGCTAGTTTGACCACGCCCGACGGTCCGCTTCCTGCCACCCGGCTCGCTGAGTTACTCGCCGAGGCCGCGACCCGTTGAGTCGACTCACCCAAGACGCTTCGCTGGATTTGTTCCTTTATGCAGGAGCCCGCCGACGATTCGACTGGATGCCAACTTGAAGCCGTATACTCCATTGCCGGCGACCACCGCCTAATCAGCGACGGCCTCGGGGACTCGATGGGGATATGCCTCTTTGGGGTATCCTCGGTGGGCGTTCCGAGCCCAAGTGGCGAGTGGGCTGCGAGCAGCGAGTGGATCGAAGCCCGTCAAGGCACCAAGCGACTGGAGGTCAAAGGCCCAGGCAAGTAGATAGGCCCAGTCGCTCTGAGTTAAACGATTAACAAAGTTGTAACCGAATCGGTTGAGATATGTAAACCCTAGGGGAGGTAAGCCTATATAAACCTCCCTAAGGGGTGAGTAGAGATACGTTCCCTCATACACCCAAGCAACTCGCCGCCTAGTCGTCGAGTTCGCCCTTTGTAATCACCTCCATAATACAATCTAGCAGGAGTAGGTCTTTACCCTCCGGGGGGCCGAACCTGGGTAAAACCCTGAGTCTCCGCCCTCATCTCGCACCGCAGATGGCTGGCCGCCCTTGCCCTTCGTTCTACTACTCGCTGCCGATTGCAGCATCTGCCGTGGACATTCCTTCGACAGTATCACAACACAACAAAACAGTATGTATGCATTTTAGAAAAGAAACATGATCAAAAGCATTTCATAAATATTTTCCAATAAACAAATAGGATTTTAATAGGTATTAATGAATTCTAAATACTTTTAGTACATAATATTTCATAAAAATATGGGAACCATTCTACTGGATAGGTAATGTTCATAGCTTTCATTTGCCACTGGTTTCACCCTAAAATAATTTATAAATTAGAAGTTATAGACAAAATACTCATTGAATGAATTTAACCATAGCTAATTATTTTGTACTGTAACAAAATAAACTAATGCTACAGTGATGTAGATTATAGTTTTCTGAATCCATAGACACCAAATTTGCCAATTTTGGAGTTGTGGATATTTTTCTATGAATTATTTACCATTAAAGAGATTTAAATAATCCAGGAAAATACATTGGTCAAATTACGAATTTTATTACATGATAATATTCTACACATTATTCTAAATCCAGGGATATATCATATGTAATTTTTTGATCTATATTCAATTTTATATGGATTTTACAAGTTCTGCAAAATTTCTGGCTATTAAATCATTTTCAGAAATCAGCTGGGAGAACTTCACGCCTTGACGCTTTGTGATTCAACTTCTTGCGCTGACGTTAGACCCTGAGTCTGAGGCCAGGTGGCGCGCGCTGGTAGGCTGATACCGCTTCGCCAAGGGATCTAATCCTGGGCGTCGGTTCCTGATCCAACGGCCCCGGTGTAGATCTTGAGAGCTCACCGACGAGCGACGTGGGCGGCGGCGGTGGCGGCTCAGACGAAGATGGTGGAGGTGCTCCCGCCAATATCCTGGCTTGGTGAGGTTGTCCACTGTATGCGGGAGAGGACGGTGAGCTCCCAGGTACTCTCAGTATGGCCGTTTGCTTCCCCTGGAGACGGTGGCGTGTGGCTGGAGGCGTGCGGAGGCGGTGGTTCTCCGACGACGTATCCTGGGCGGTACGGTGCTCTGCGAGAGAAGGAAAAGGGCTGAGGCGACGGAGTTCATCAAGGGGAGAAGAACCAGAGGGAAAGGAGGGCGAGGGGTGGTCGCGAACGATGGGAGCTCGACCTCCGAAGCTCCGCTGTGGCGGCTGAGATTGGAAGCTCGCCGGTGAGTTAGGGTTTCGAAAAAAACGATAAGGAAACGAAGGGCAGCGATGCAGGGGCTTTATGGGGGTGGATACGTGTGTGGAGGAGGGCAGGGGTCGAACTGATTTCGCGGATTCGACGGGGAGGGGATCAAATCGGGTCCGGGAGGCGTGGCCGGTTCGGCCTCTGGCCGGAGGAAGGTGACGACCGGGTAGGTCCCACCGGTCAGAGAGAGAGGGACCGCCAGCGGGCTGGGGTGGATGCTGCTGGGCCACAAGCTGTGCTCTGCTTGTGAAGCGGTAGAGGAGGGTAAAGGCGCCGGTTGGGTCAAATTGGCTCACCAATTTGGGTAAATAGGTTTAGTTTTTTTTTCTGTTTCTTTTATTTTTTTTCCTTTCTCTAGTTTGTTTAATAACTTTTGAAATATAGCTCCAAATAATCTCAAACCAATTTGTAAATTTTTATAAAATTGAACATATCAATTTAGCCCTACTAGGGAACTTATTCCTGTCCTTTTAAAATATTCAAACAATAGGTTTTGTTTAGAAATCCTAATAGATGCATATGGGGTTTCAAATAGAGTTTTTCACAAATGGTTTTGAATTTGAGATTTTAGCAATAAGCCATGATGCAATGCACATGAATCCTACAAACTTTCCCATTCTAAAATTTTTGGGATGTTACAAACTAACCCCCTTAAGATGAATCTCGTCCTCGAGATTCGAGATGGCTAGCAAATAGATTCTAGTGGAGTTCTCGGGGTCCTTAATCTAGCTTCCAAAATAGCTTCACCTTACTGTGGGTACATTTATCAAGCTAACCCCCTTAAGAGAACTGAACTTGGCATCTCCAAAAATCTAAGACTCAATTGTGGCATCTTGTACTAGCTATCAATTTCTTCTCCAATGAGTTCACTTTAACAAATTTTCTAAGTAACTCCATATGTGACTAATCTCATCCATGAATGCCTTATATGAACGAATGCAATGCACCAGTATCGTAAAGGTATGAGTGCGTTGCATACATTCACCAGAAGCTTACCAGTCATGGAGCATGGTTTATTGAGTCCTCTCTTCTTGTTCATGTGGTTCACAGTTGCCATCTCAGTTGAGATTGCCTTGGTTCCATCTTCTGGACAACTGTAGGCATATTGTCCCAACTTCCTGCACTTGTAGCATTCCACATTACTGAGATCTTTATTTACATTATGCTGATGGCCATTGCTACCTTTGTTGTGGCCATTACCGTTGTGGCCATTAGCTCCGTTGTTGTGGTCATCAGAATTGCCATTGCCATCATGGAAGGTACGTTTATGATATGATCCTGCGTTGTGATTTCCATTGTGCTTCCTCTTGCGGCGTTCCACTTGCTTGTGCTTCCCTTCAAGAATTCTAGCCTTGTCCATCAGCTCTTGGAAAGTGGGGCAGTAGAACACTAGCATTTGCACCGAGAGCTCATCACTGAGACCATCCAGAAATCTCTCTCTCCTCTTGGAGTCAGTGTCAACGTCTTCAGGTGCATAGCGTGACAAATTATTAAACTCCTCTATGTATTCTGCCACTGTACGGTTGGTTTGGCGCAAGTTGTGAAACTCCTTCCTCTTCAGACTCAGAACCCCTGAATAGACATGGTTGGTCTTGAATCCATCTTCAAACATGGCCCAAGTAACAGTGTCCAGCGGATGGGTGATTTGGAAAGTATCCCACCAAGAAGCAGCTGGTCCCTCCAGTAGGTGAGCAGCAAATCTCACTTTCTCAGCATCAGTGCATCCAACAGTCACTAAATCTTTGTTCACCGAGCGCAACCAGTCAAGAGCAATTATAGGTTCAGGTGCAGTGGAGAACTTAGCTGGCCTAAGTTTCAGAAACCTAGTGAGAGCATCCTCCTAGGGCTGGTTGTTCCCGTTGTTGTTGTTGTTGTTGTTGTTGTTGTTGTTCTGGGCAACCATGAATTGTGTCATCACCTGGGCTAGCTGTGTCTGTGCTGCTATCAGGTGCTCCATCTCGGTGGGTTGATGGCGAGGCGGCATCTGTTTGGGACATCATAGATAAGTTATAGATAGAAGGGACTAGAGAAAGTAGTACTACCCATAACTATTTGAAGCAATCAGTGACACAAACAAGCAAACCATCATAAGCAATCAACACACAAGCAACCACTTGCATACCAACATTATAGGGGTCTAATATTAGCAGTATATAACCACAAAATAGTTTGAATAGGTTGGGAACAATACTAGAGCAAAACAAAGCAGCATATAAGCAATACACAAAATCTGTCAAAACGGTACAGCAGGTTTTACGAATTTTTTCTGACCGACTTAAATACGTCAGGAATTTTAGCCAATTTTTGTGCATATAGTACAGAAAGTTTCGAACCAAACTCTATTGTTTTAGATTTTTCCCAGTTACCAAGAAAATATGAAGAATCGCGCGGTACAACAGGTTCAGCAGAAAACTGCACCAACAATGACACGAATTTCAATCAGTTCACACCAATAAACTAATCTAAAACCTCACACCAATTTCAAAAACTTTGGAGTTCAAAACTAACTGACCCTAACAAGGCATCACACAAAATAGCTTAATACAAACAAGCAAGCAACCTATATTGTCATACCACATAAGTTGGTAAGATCAATATGCTAACACGATAGCGATGATCTCCTAAAGAGATAAAACATGGTGGTCTAATCCTAACCAAACTTGATGAGACATTCCTTTCTGTCATTCTATTCTTATTCTACTTGTAAGAGAACTCTCATATAGGTACAATATGAATGGACAACTACACATTTTGAACAAGAAGATGTTCTAGAAAAGATAGACAAGGAATATATGAACTCTAATAAGTAGAAAATGTGATAGTTCTCCTAATAGAGGTCTCCTATTTCTGATCCAGTTCTAAGGTCACGAACCTACAGTCAATGCAATGCTCTGATACCATCTGAAGCGATCCAACCTGTTAAGAATTGGATCCTGTGTTTACTGTGCTAGTGCCTTGGATCGATTAGCTAGCACACACAGTTTCGATGAATAAAATAGTATCAATGCGTCACATTATTACAACGATTGATCCAAGAAAATAAATATTACAAGTTGCTTAGCTCACAGCTAGGTCAAATAACATAGTTCAACAAATAAACAATAGATAAAGGCTCCATCACGCCACAGGCAACTCGCTGAGTGGAGATTCACAACCTAAACGATAACCTTACTTGTCGTCGAAATTACCTGCAACATGAAAAGTTGCAGCCACGAATGGTTAATACATTTGAATTGTATTGGCAATATGTCACTGTTATGTGAACACAATTGGCAACCTGTCATATACATGCACACTTCGGCTAGTGGAGTTTAGGCTATTTGCATAAAGAAGCATTTTATCCTACATTTTAAATAAAGTTTTAGTTCTTCAAAATAACTAAGAACAACTCGAGTCACTCGAGAGATCCTAAATCTATGGACACATTGACTCACTCAAGTGCTCCTATATCCCATTAAGTTCACCCATCAAGTTTTATTAGAGAAATTGGAATGAATGAGACTTTTCAACTGCGTCAGGAGAAGTTACTCATAATTGTCCATTACCGGGGACACGGCTAAGTACTTAGTTCATAAACTATCTGCAGAGGCTAGTACACTTTACCCACAAGACCTGATCAACCCCTTTTGAGAGAAGACCAGGACGAGACCTTTGGGAAACAGAATCATGAGCCTAACTCTGGACCGTACCATCCTATCAACACCTACATCTGCTAGTCACGGTAGGACATGATCCCATAACTTACTTAGTCAAGTCAGAGCCCATATGACAAGTGGTTGTACATGGAAGTTACTAATCCAGACCGTCTATTATCCCTTTGAAGCCTGGGTGGCAATCCCCACCAAAATCCATACTCGATGACCCAATCAATGCCATTCCACCCAGGTGATTCATTGATTAAGTGGTTTTCATTTAAGAAAAACATAATCCTTCTCATACACATATGTATCATGAAAACCACCCACGCAACTAATAGCATGGCTAAGCATCTACAATACGATGGCTATCAAGGAATCAACTGGGGTCTATGACAATTCTATTTTGTACTCACACCATAGCATAGCATATATAATATAAAACATTTTCTTCAATGCAAGCTACTGAAAACTAAATGCATAATAAAACAATAGGAGATTCATGATAGTGACACTTGCCTCAGTTGTAGTAATCGTTCACACAGTCGTTGCAATCTCAATAATCGCTCTCCGGGCAATCTATCGCGCAAAACAATAATTGCAATCAATCATACAGTATCACAACACAACAAAACAGTATGTATGCATTTTAGAAAAGAAACATGATCAAAAGCATTTCATAAACATTTTCCAATAAACAAATAGGCTTTTAATAGGCATTAATGAATTCTAAATACTTTCAGTACAGAATAGTTTCATAAAAATATGGGAACCATTCTACTGGATAGGTAATGTTCATAGCTTTCATTTGCCACTGGTTTCACCCTAAAATAATTTATAAATTAGAAGTTAGAGCCAAAATCCTCATTGAATAAATTTAACCATAGCTAATTATTTTGTATTGTAACAAAATAAACTAATGCTACAGTGATGTAGATTATAGTTTTCTGAATCCATAGACACCAAATTTGCCAATTTTGGAGTTGTGGAGATTTTTCTATGAATTATTTACCATTAAAGAGATTTAAATAATCCAGGAAAATACATTGGTCAAATTACAAATTTTATTACATGATAATATTCTACACATTATTCTGAATCCAGGGATATATCATATGTAATTTTATGATCTATATTCAATTTTATATGGATTTTACAAGGTTTGTAAAATTTCTGGCTATTAAATCATTTTCAGAAATCAGCTGGGAGAACTACACCACGTCTTTGTGATTAAGCTTGCGTCTTGGTGGCGTTAGCCTTGACCCTCAAGTCTGAGGCAGTGTGGCGCTGGTAGGCCGATACCGCTTCGCCCAGGGATCTAATCCAGGGCGTCGGTTCCTGATCCAACGGCCCCGGTGCAGAGCTTGAGAGCTCACCGGCGAGCGACGTGGGCGGCGGCGGTGGCGGCTCAGACGAAGATGGTGGCGACGCTCCTGGCGGTCTCTTGGCTTTGTGAGGTTGTCCACGGTATGCGGGAGAGGACGGTGAGCTCCTAGGTACTCTCGGTACGGCCGTTTGGTTCCCCTGGAGACGGTGGCGTGTGGCTGGAGGCGTGCGGAGGCGGTGGTTCTCCGGCGACATATCCTGGGCGGTACGGTGCTCTGCGAGAGGAGGAAAAGGGGTGAGGCGACGGAGTTCATCAAGGGGAGAAGAACTAGAGGGAAAGGAGGGCGAGGGGTGGTCGCGAACGAAGGGAGTTCGACCTCCGAAGCTCCGCTGTGGCGGCTGAGATTGGAAGCTCGCCGGTGAGTTAGGGTTTCGAAAAAAAAAAGGAAACTAAGGGCGGCGATGCATGGGCTTTATGGGGGTGGATACGTGTGGGAGAGAGGGAGCGCCAGCGGGTTGGGGTGGATCTTCTTGGGCATAAGCTGCTGCTCTGTGATCTGTGATGCAAGAGGAGAGAGGGGAAAGGCGGTTGGGCTAGGCTTTCTCAGCCGGCTGGGTAGAGTAGGTTTAGTTTTGTTTTTCTGTTTCTTTTATTCTTTTCCTTTCTCTAGTTTGTTTAATAACTTTTGAAATATAGCTCCAAATAATCTCAAACCAATTTGTAAATTTTTCTAAAATTCAATACATCATTTTAGCCCTACTAGGGAACTTATTCATGTCCTTTTAAAATATTCAAATAATATGTTTTGTTTAGAAATCCTAATATATGCATATGGGGTTTCAAATAGAGTTTTTCACAAATGGTTTTGAATTTGAGATTTTAGCAATAAGCCATGATGCAATGCACATGAATCCTATAAACTTTCCCATTCTAAAATTTTTGGGATGTTCCACTACAAGAGGCCAAGAAAGTGGTGTGCCCTCTCGATTTACCGCAGCCTGCATCAGTGACTGTGTGAGTTATCGGAACGAGCACAAGGGCTTGACCACGTGCCCAAGGTGCGGCGAGCCTCGATACAAGAGAGGTACAAGAAAAGCTCCTCGAAAAGTTGTGTGGTACTTCCCGCTCAGGCCCCGTATCCAGCGGTACTTTGCGGACCCCAAGGAAGCGAAGCTCATGCACTGGCATGCAGAAAGGAAGGAGGCGGTGATGAAGGATCCAGTGCGGGTTGAAAAACCTGTGTTGACGCACCCTTTGGATGCAAGCCAGTGGAAAGCATTAGACGATGAGTACAATGATTTTAGGAAAGAACCAAGGAACATCAGACTGGGTGCAAGCACCGACGGACTCAATCCATTCGGCAACCAGAGCAGCAAGCACAGCACCTGGCCTGTGTTTATAAGGATGTACAACCTCCCCCCATGGCTATGCCTGAATAAGAAGTACATACACATGAGCATGCTAATCCAAGGACCGACGCATCCAGGGAGCGATATCAACTTGTATCTTGAGCTATTGAAGGAGGAGCTAGCCATCTTGTGGGACGAAGGGGTAGAAACATGGGACGCTCACCTCCAACAAACTTTCTGTCTAAAAGTAGCGCTGATCACGACGGTGCAGGACTATCTCGGATACGGATATATCACGTGCCAGGTATGCCATGGACACAAGGCTTGTGTGAGGTGCATGGAAAGGACGCCATTTCTTCAGCTTGGTAAGGATCCCGGGTCATCAAAAACCGTCTACATGAGGACTCGGATGTGGCTACCCGAGAATGACCCATGGAGGAAGCGTGGAGATCTGTTCAACGGCAAGGATGAGCTCGAAGTACCTCCGCCTAATTACAGCGGCGAGGAGATCGATGCTTTGTTGAAATGACAAGGCAAGCAGACAATAAGCATCTCAGCGATCTTTTTATTTACTATATGCATAGCTTTTTATTGAGGATGCTTCATAGATAGCTCACTATGGTGATGCTGCAAGTTTCCACCATGATTAGGCATGGCTTAGGCTAGCGGCCCAGGCATTTCTCTAACACAAAATACATAAGTCCATGGACTTACAAGATCCCTTTTTATTTCACACCGGTGACATCCATAAACAAAAGAGCATGATATCAACTGAGTACAAAGTACAAGTGTAATGTTGAAAACGTTCCCCATGACAGCATGGTTCTGCTAATTCCAACGTATAAGTGCAAGAATATACAACATAGATGACACAATGGTTCAAATTTATTAGGGGCAAAGAATATAAAGTGTGCCATCAAGTTTGTGAGGGCTTCAATCACTAAGTTTTCACATAAAAAAATCCTATTAATTGGAAGATAGTTGAAAACAAGAATATACTTGGAATGGTGTAACACACCATGCATAGGAATTTATAGTGGACACTTTGTACTAACTTGGATTCTTAGGAGTTGGAAGCATGAGTAGTGCTTACTCATACAAGTGGAGGCTAGCAAAAGACTGGGAGCAACCAACTAAGAGAGCAATAATGGTCATAATCATGCAGAGCGATAAAACATTACTAATCAAAACATAGAGTGGTACTACAAGTCAAGGACTAAATGATCATAGAGGCTATGGTGACTTGTCATAGTCATAACATGGTGTGAGCATGTGCCAAGTCAACCCAAACAAATCATCAAAGGAGAATACCACAATACTATGCTTTTGTATGCTAAAACAACGCATGATTCTTTTAAGGCACACTAATCAATCCCAATGAATTGGAGCAAGACATGCTACAAAAATAATCACTAAGCATAAGGTCAAAACAACACCTAGCATGTCATGCTAAAGTCTAAGTCACAATCAATGCAAGGTCCTCTTGCACTTCCAAGCAAGAACTTTTTACTCCTTTCCAACACCAATTGACTTATTTGAAACAACACAGCGAGAACGGGGGTACAAACTATGTTATTCAAGCAAACTAAACAACCTAAGCAAAGCAAACAAAAACGAAGACGCTCCAAGAACAACACAACAGTGCATGAAACAATAAAAACGAAGTGTCTAGACAGACCCGAGCTTTATATTGATGAAGAAGGGGATGCCTTGGGCATCCCCAAGATTTGACGCTTGTACCTCTTGGATATTTCTTGGGGTGACACCATGGTGTAATCCCCAAGCTTGAGCTTTTGTCCATTCTTCATGTCATTACATCATTCTCTCTCTACACCTAAATTTTTTCCTTCATACAAAACTTCACACAATCTTCATTAACAACATTAGTGTATTCAAAAGATAATAGATCTTTAGGCAAAGCTTTGTAACAGAAAAACTTTTCACTAAAAACACAAGCTACTATAGTA
The DNA here is from genome assembly GCA_030063025.1 of Avena longiglumis. NCBI lineage: Eukaryota > Viridiplantae > Streptophyta > Magnoliopsida > Poales > Poaceae > Avena > Avena longiglumis. Next base: position 142,946,700 of record CP125974.1, read on the forward strand.
ACTCCTTCAAAAATCTCAATTCCCCAAAAGATAACTAAAAAGGTAATCAATAAGAAGCAAATGCAAATAATGGCAGAAATCTGTCAAAACAGACCAGCAGGTAGAAACCGATTTTTTTTTAAATTCTTCTGTTGCTCAAATAAAAAAGTGTTGAAGTAATGAAAGTTAGATAACATACTGGGGATTTATTCATAAATTTTCAGATCAATCCTACTTACATATACTCCTCACGAATTTTTATGGTGGAGGACAGAAATCTGTTTCGGGACATAACTCCCCAAATCTTACTTACCTCTCATTAGAGGTCATTCTTGGCACAAAAAGAAAACAAAAAGGATAAGGAGAGGTCATTACTGAAGTAATAACTTCTAAGACTCAAGGAAACTCTTGGGTTATCTCCCAACAAGTAATTTTCTTTAATGCCTTCAAGTTAGGCACAAAAAGCAAGAAAATCAAGTATTTTCAAATGAAGAAGCAACTCCCTTGTTCTTTAATTTCTTACCTTTATTTTTCTCTTTAGGGAAAATATGATTGCTTACTGGAGGAGCAAAATGCATAATGCCTTTTCCCACATCTATTATTGCTCCAAGGTGTTTCAGTAGGGATCTTCCAAGTGTGATATGTCCTTTCTCTACACATTCAATGACAAGATAATCAGTAGACACCATTTTCCCTAAGATTTTTGTAAACACGCCTTCAGCTATTCCAATGGGCAATAAAGTGGCATTATTAGTAAGCGAGATTTCCTCTCCTACTTTAGAAAGCCCCCAAAGACTCATAAATATCTTTAGGCATGAGGCAAAATTCAGACATGATATCACAACGAGCATCAAAAAGTGTAGTATTTATAGAGACTTTGATTGTGGGAAACCACTTTGAAGGCTCAGAATTTATTGGAACATAATCATGGTACGCCCTAAGCATGTGATAGCAACTATTCATAGCAGCAATACTGGTCTCAAGAGTGTTCAACCTGGCAAAAATATCTATGAAAGAGGAATCAGACTTGCTAGGAGTATTATAAATTATAGTCAATTTCTTTATGGCATCAAAAGCTTCATCCTCAGTACATAGAAAAATATTTTTCTCAACCACAACATCCAAAGGATATCTATAACGAAGAGTAATACCACGGTAGAAACTATCAATAACGAAGCTAAAACTCATCTCAGGCTCAGTTTCCCTTTGTAAAGCGGAGATCATAGACCAAGCTTCTTTAAAACTCTCTTCATTTTTTTTCTTAAAAGTAGAGATCTCTTCCATAGGTGAAATAAATATTGGTCCAAAACCAGACATGGTAGCAACTAGGACATGAACTTTTTTTGTGTTTTTGAATAGAGAAAGCTAATCGGACTAAACTAATTTTTTGGAGTTTTTGAAAACAAGAGGCAAACAAAAACAAGCAAAAGAAACTAAGCAAACTAAAAACAAAGTAAAGAGAAAGGAAGTGGAGGACTCCCCTTGTGAAGACTTCCTTAGCCTCCCCGACAACGGCGCTAGAAAACTTGTTGATGGCTCAGTTGATATGGAGCCTGTTGGGAACCCCAAGAGAAAGGTGTGAAGCAGCACAACAACAAGTCTTCCCTCAGTAAGAAACCGAGGTTATTGAACTAGTAGGAGGAAGGAAACGTCACACAGGTGTTGCAAACAACGTGGAAACCTGCACAACACAAACTCAAGACTTTGCCCCAACTAACAGTGGGGTTGTCAATCTCACCGGTTGTTGTAACAAAGGATTAACGGTATGGTGTGGAAGGTAATGATGGTTTGCATCAAGAAAACAGTAACAGTGGAAGATGTATCAATGGTAAAGATTGGACTGGGGTCCAAAGTTCACTAGAGGTGCTCTCCTTAGATAAACAACATGGCATGAAGGGTAAACAAATTACAGCAGGGCAATTTACAAGAACTGAGCAAGGCATAATAATGCAATACCAGACAAAAAGATTCTATGAGATTCGATTGGGAAATACAACAATATACATAGACAAGCAACAGACAACTGTTTTAAGCAAAGTGTGTAAGGTAAACAATACGCTTGTTCCATGAACAAGAGACCATTGTTTTCTCCCTAGTGGCAACATCACATCTACAACCGAAGAGATTTCTGTCACTTCCCTTTTAAACTAGAGGCATGAACCCACTCTCGAGCAAAAATACCCCCTCTTGGAGTCACTAGCAACTACTTGTCCAAGATAGCTACTAACAACGGAGAGCATGCAAGATCACAAACAACACAGGCATGATAGAATCAATAAGACAAAACCATTCATCAATCTGACATAGTAATCTCAATATCCATCGGATCCCCACAAACACAACATGCATGATTACAAATAGATTAGATCTTGATCATGAATGGAGATCACAAGATCTATACATGAAAGCACAAGGAGGAGACACAACCATCTAGCTACTACATGGACCCATAGTCCAAGGTGGAACTACTCACGCTTCATACCGGAGAATAAGGCCTCTGGGATGATTTCCGCTCCGGCAGGGTGCCGGGAAGAACTTCAGATCCCCATGATCTACGGACGATGGTGGCGGTGGCTACAGACGGTTTCGTGGAGTTTTGATCGGGTGCCTAGGGTTTCTGCATCTAGGGCTTCTTATAGGCGAAGAGGCGAGGCAGGGGGCCGCCCAGGGGCCCACACCCTCCCTAGACATGGGCAAGCTTGGCCGCGCCCAGGAGGGGTCTAGCCGCCCTGTGGCGCCTCTCCGTCTCCCCTCTGGACTTCGTGTCGCCCATGGTAAAATATTAACTTTGGCTTTTGTCCCGTCCAATTCTGAGAATATTGATTTTCCGCCTTTCTGGAATCAAAAACAGAAGAAAACGGGCAACTTGTACTGTGGCAACTTGTTAATAGGTTAGTTCCAGAAAAGATATAAAAACACCTCAAAGTGTAGACAAAGCAAAGCAAAGTAGGTATTAAACAAGCATGGAACATCAAAAATTATAGATATGTTTTCGACGTATCAATACTCCATATTTGTTTCAATTTAACATTAATCACTTCAAGATGCTTATGATAGGGGCAATGAGAGCTGAAAGATAATAAGTACCATAATTTCCGGAAGCTCTTTATGAAACTTGAAATCCCAACTTCCCTCTGTGAAGGGCCTTTCTTCTACTTTTATGTTGAGTCTCCACCTTCTATATTTATGCACCAATTAAGAGATCATAGTTGTCATTCTTAGTTTTATGTGCATTGTCCCAAAACTTATTGATTGATTCATAATGTTGATATTGCTTGTTCTTGAACTATTTGTATCTAGTCACCCTTATGAACTTTGAAGGTATCCTATGCATTTATGTTTTGCTACACCATATGGGACAAGTTAAATACCACTCTTGCTATGTTTTCTATATGTGAAACAAACAAACGTCTTTCAATGCATTGTTATTCATGATCTTTGTTTGTACCTTTTCATGTTACAACATAGTTTCTATGTCTTATTGTTAGAACTACATCTTTCATGCTCATGTTTAGAGTACTTTGATCCTAGCTACAATGCTTTACAAATATTTTGATCAAGATTGTGATGGTGCATGTCACCTTAAAAATTATTCTTTTTTATCACTTACCTACTCGAGGACGAGCAGGAGTTAATCTTGGGGATACTTCATACGTCGTAAACGTATCTATAATTTTTGATGATCCATGCTTGTTTATTATCAACTTTGTTATATTTTGTCTACACTTTGAGGTATTTTTATACATTTCCTGGGACTAAACTATTAACAAGATGCCGCAGTGCCAGTTGCCTATTTTCTGTTGTTTTTGGTTTCAGAAAAGCTAGTAAGGAAATATTCTCAGAATTGGACGGGACAAAAGCCCAAGTTTATATTTTACCAGAAGGAACACGGAGTCCGGAGGGTAGCCGAAGTTGGGCCTCGAGGCGGCCACACCTGGTGGTGGCGCGGCCAGGGGACGCGCCAACCCTAGGTGTGGGCCCCTCGGGCGCCCACCGACCTTGCCCCTTCGCCTATAAAAGCACCCCCAATGCAGAAACCCTAAGCATACAATCAAATCTCCACGAAACAGTCCGTAGCCGCCGCTACCATCATCCGTAGATAGGAGGAGCTGAAGCTCTTCTCGGCACCCTGCCGGAGGGGAGAGATCAACCCGGAGGCCTTCTTCATCACAATGCCAGCCTCCGGAGTGATGCGTGAGTAGTTCACCCATGGAATATGGGTCCATATAGTAGCTAGATGGTTGTTTCTCCTCCTTTGTGCTATCATGTTTAGATCTTGTGAGCTCCGTTCATGATCAAGATCATGTATTTGTAATCATACATGTTTTTTTGCGAGGATCCGATGGATATTGAGATACTATGTTAGATTTATTAATGATTCTATCATGTCTATGTTATTTGTGATCTTGCATTCTCTCTATTTTTAGTAGCTATCTTGGGCAAGTAGATGCTTGCAACTCCAAGAGGGAGTATTTATGCTCGATAGTAGGTTCATGCCTCTAGTAATCTGGGGAAGTGACAGAAATATCTAAGTTTGTAGATGTGTTGTTGCTACTAGGGAGAAAACAACAATCCTTTGTTCATGGAGCAATTTTATTGTTTAGTTTACACACATTGCTTAATGCAATTATCTGTTGCTTGCAACTTAATACTGGAAGGGGTTCGGATGATAACCTGAAGGTGGATTGTTAGTCATAGATGCACTTGGATTATGGTCTATGTATTATGTTGTAATGCCCAATAAAAACTCGTAGGAGTCAAGATGTTTAGTATATGTATTGTTATGCTTTCTCAATCTGTTAATTGCCCCGCTGTAATTTGTTCACCCAACATGCTATTTATCTTAAGGAGAACACCTCTAGTGAACTGTGGACCCCGGTCCAAGCTTTATTATTGATATTCCATCTACTGTTTATTGTTTACTTTCTGCAAGCAATCACTATCTTCCATACTATACGTTTAATACTTTGTTTTTAGCAAACCGGTGAGATTGACAACCTCACTGTAAGTTGGGGAAAGTATTGAGTTTGTGTTTTGCAGGTTCCAAGTTGTTAGCAACACCTTGGATTTGTTTCCTTACTCCTACTGGTTCGATAACCTTGGTTTCATAACTGAGGGTAAACTTGTTGCTGTGCTCATCACACCTTCCTCTTAGGGTCTCCCAACAGGCTCTACAGTCAACTGAGCCACATCAGTGCCCATTCTGGTATCTCATGTGCCGGGGTGATTGTTTCGTCTAGTTCCATTGCATGTGCCAACATAACTTCTGCCGGATTATCCTGACTAGTCCTCGAGTCCTGCGAGGTAGTCCCTGATACGTGCAAAACGTATCTACTTTCCCGAGCACTTTTTCTATGGTTTCCCCTCTAATTTATTTTATTTGGATACAACTAACACAGACTAACGTTGTTTTCAGTAGAATTGCTCTGGTGTCTCGTTTTTGTGCAGAAAATCAACTTCCAGGAAAAATCCCAGAAAATATGCCAAAAATCCTATTTTCCTAGAAGACTCACGGAGCCAGAAGACGGAGGGGAGAAAAGGCTCGAGGGGCCCACACCACCCCTAGGCATGGGCCAGGCCTGACCATGCCAGGGCATGGTGTGGCTGCCTCGGACTTCGACTCGACCTCTCCTTTCGCCTACATATACCCTCTGACCTAAAAACACAGGGGAGTTTGATGTTTTCTAGATAGAGTTCCGCTACGCCGCCACCACCAGAAACAGTGATTTAGAACTAGAAACTCCGTTCTGGCAACCTGTTGGGACGGGGAATTGGAGGAGATCATCACCATCATCATCACCGATGCCTCTCCATCAACCATCCATGATTCCCCCATCCATGTGTGAGTAAATCCCAATAGTAGGTTATGGGTATGGTAGGGATTGGATGAGATCACTCATGTAATTGCATAAGATTTTTAGGGCATGGTGCCTAGTATCTATTGTTAGTGCTTTTTGACATTGTTGCAACCTGTTGTGCTTAATGCTTGTCACTAGGGCCCGAGTGCCATGATTTCAGATCTAAACATGTTATTGATTCATGATGATATTATTGTTTGTGATCTTACCACGAAGTTGTGTACACATATCGTTATCTGAAACCCGAGGCACCAAAGTGACAACAATTGGGATAACCGGAGGAGATGGCTGTGATGTGAGTATCACGTATGTTCATGGAGTGTTAATGCTTTGCTCCGATGCTCTATTAAAAGGATCACCTTAATTTCCAATATATTCCCTTGAGGCCCCACTACAAACGGCCTGGCCGGACAAAATATGTTGTGCAAGTTTCTCATTGTGAGCACGCACGACTATATACAGAACACATGCCTATAGTTATTTAGTACTTGGATGCTTTATCTTTATTATCTGCAAATTCCTTTGTCTTGATTATTACATGAATTATCTTGTCCATGCAACGCCCGTCCATCCATCCCTATGCCTACCGCATTTTAATCCTGCTGTTTATTACAATTGCTACCGATGTCTTTATTTTATTACTGCTATTATTTTGCTACTGCTATTACAAAACTGTTGCTACCGATAAACTATTGTGAGCAAGGCTGTTTCCAGGTGTAGATGAATTGAAAACTCATCTGTTAAGGCTTATAAATATTATTTGGCTCCCCTTGTGTCGAATCAATAAATTTGGGCTTTACTTCCCTTGAAGACTGTTGCAATCCCCTATACTTGTGAGTCATCAAGACTATTTTGTGGCGCTGTTGTCGGGGAGCATAGCTTATTTATAAGTTCACTTGGAATTATTATTGTTCGCTACTATCCATTCATCATGGGTAAAGCCCGTGATGGAAAATTTCCTATATTTCCATCCACTACAAGAAGAGGTACAACTCTGAACACCTCTGTTGTTCTTGATTCACCATCTGTGATGAGTAAGATTCTTACACCACCACATACACATGTTACACATACTTCTACTTCCGTTGAATCTGAAAATGCTTCTGATAATGTTGATGCTTCTTCTACTATGCTTGATGAGAGTGGTTCATTAGGTCCTTTCCTAGATGCTACAGTTGCTAGAAATATAATGGGAAACACTAAAACTCCTAATGGAAATATCGCTACACATGTTAGTTCACCTAAGTCTAGAGAGTATCCTAGTGATGATTTTGATGAATATTATATTGAAATTAGTGATGAATTTATTGAATAATTTCAAAACACTAGAGGTGCAAGTGCTATTAAGAGTCTTCCTGAGAGACGTGCTTTTAGATATAAATTATCTCCTGATGCTAAGTTTGCCACTTCTCCCATAAACATTAAAGGTAAGGATTATGATTTCTCTCTTGAATTATCTTATATAACTATTGTTGAGAAAGAACCTTTTTGTGGGACTGAAAATGAAAGTGATGTGGCACATATGACTGAGCTCTCTACTTGAGTGGCTTATTTTCTGATGATATTAAGAAATGCACCTACTTTGTTGCTAAAATTTTCCCTTTTTCATTGAAAGGTGAAGCTAAAGATTTGTTTAATAATTTATCTCCTGGATCTATTGATAGTCCTATTTGCTTGGTTAATACTTTCTTCCAGAAATATTTCCTTGCTAGTGCTCAACATGCTATTTTGCAGAAACTCTTTGATTTGAAGTAGGGAGAAGGAGAGAAATTGCCTGAATCATGGGCAAGGTTTTATTCTTTAATTAGAGCATAGCCTGGATATACAGTACCTAAAAATGAACTTCTTGATATATATTATAATGGACTAACCGATGAATCTAGGATATACCTGAATAGTTGTGCTGGTTTTGTTTTCGGGAAAAGAACTCCCGATGAAGCTGAGGAATTAATGGCTAAAATAAGCAAGAGTTATGATGATTGCACTATACCTGAGCCAACTATACCTGAGCCAACTACACCTGAGCCAACCGCAACACCAACAACAAATAAGAAGGGAATTATTGAATTAAATGATGAAGTGATGAAGGAAGCTAAGAAATGTCTTAAGGAGAAGGGTATTAAATCTAAAGATGTGAAGAATTTACCTCCTATAGAAGAACTATGTAAGCCAATCTCTCACTCATCCACTATTGAGGTACACTCTCTCTAGCATTTTGATAATGGTGATATTCCTTACTCTAAACCTCCTGATCAATGCTTAAAATAATTTGATATTTATGTTGTTAATCAAGATAATTTTAATATGAGAGTGCGGAATCATGTAATGGAAAATTCTAGATCTATTAACAAATTGCATGATATTGTGGAGAGAACCTCCAATGATGTTAAAATGCTTGTTAAACATTTCCAAATGGTTCAAACTCAAATTGATCAGCTTACTAAGGTGCAAAAAGATTTGCTAGTTAATGCTTCTAGAGAAAAACATGCTTATGAAGTTAGAACTAGAAGTGGTGTTTCTACTCAGGATCCTTTATATCCTGAAGGACATCCTAAAGGAATTGAGAAAGATTCTCAACAAGCTAGAAATAGTGGTGCTCCTTCTAAGAAAAATAAAAAGAAACATAAAACAGTTGTAGAATCTTCTAAACCTTCTAAAGATCCTAATAGTATATCTATTTTTGATGTTGAAATTGAAAGTGGTAATGATAAAATGATGCTTCTGATAAAGAAGAAATTGAAGAAGAACCTGAAGGGCACGCTAAGAATACTAAGTACACTAAGGAATATTTTGCTGCTCATAAACATGGTAGTGAAAGAGAGCCTTGGGTGCAAAAACCAATGCCTTTTCCTAACAAGAAACACAAGTCAAAGGAAGAAGAACACTATAACAAGTTTTGTGAGTGGATGAAACCTTTGTTTTTGCAAATTCCTTTGACTGATGTTATTAAATTTCCTCCTTATTCAAAGTATATGAATGATATTGTCTCTAATAAAAGGAAGATTCCTAATGAGGAAATTTGCACTTTGCTTGCTAATTATTCCTTCAGTGGTAAGGTTCCAAAGAAACTTGGAGATCCAGGAATTCCAACTATTCGTTGCTCTATTAAAAATAATTATGTTAGAAATAATTTGTGTGATTTGGGAGAAGGAGTTAGTGTTATGCCTTTTTCTCTCTACAAGAGACTTCACTTGGAAAAATTGATACCAGCTGGTATATATCTTTGCAAATGGCTGATAATTCCACTACTATTCCTGTTGGTATATGCGAAGATGTTCCTGTTCAAGTGGCTAATAGTTGTTTGATATTAACTGACTTTGTTGTGCTTGAAATTCCCGAAGATGTTAATATGTCTATTATTCTTGAGAGACCATTTCTTAATACTGTAGGTGTTGTCATTGGTTGTAACCAAGGAAAAGTAATTTTTAATGTTAATGACAAGGAGCATACTATTTATTTACCCAAGAAGATTGATAAGAAATATGGCCTGAATTCAATTGAAAATATTGAGGGCATCAAAGTTGGAGAAATATATTGTCACATACCATAAGAAGATTACGAAACTATTATGACCGAGACTATTGCTATCAAAGTTGAGGTAACATAATCATTTAGTGAAATGAAAAGTTTTGCTTCATATAAAATTGTTTTGGTAACAAGACCCGATCAACTTGTTAACAAAGTGATTTGGATGAACAAAACAACATTTTCACCATGATTATCTTTGTTTACTCTTATTTTCTCTATTTTAATTTTTGCTTTCACCTTGCTCATCTTTGTATTTCTAGTTGCTTGCATATTTGAGTGTCTTAGAACTTCTGAACTTTTGGTTTTGATTTGGTTTTCTATCGTTCCAAAATCATTTTTCTGCGGGAAAATCATTTATCAATTTCTGAAAATTGCCCGAAAATAAAGTTTCTCGAAAAATTCCAGAAATTCACATTAAATTTGTACGTCAAAAAAGGACACAGAGGCACACAGGTATGGGGGGCACCAGCAGACTCACCACTGGTGGCGTGGCGATCTTAGCGCCACCATGGTGTGGGCCACTCCTGGCCCTCCACTTATCCAGCCACCTACCACTTCACTCTCTCTCCCGAGAAAACACCGAAAAATTTCTCGAACCCATGTTCTTGCTGTTCTTCGCCGCGATTTTCTATCTCCTTATTCAGCCACTCTTTGCTGCTGATTTTTGGAGCATTTGTTCTCCGGTATGTGACTCCTCCGCTTGTCCAAGTAGATTTTTGATTAGTGGAGTATATCTTGAGTATTTTGCTACTGTAGGTGACAGGTTATGTGAGCTTGCATTCTTGTTATATGCTTAGATAAATTATTTTGATGCATGTTTAGCCCTCTTGCAAGTGCATATAGTAGTTCCCTTCATTTAGTAGCTTTGAAATTATTTTTTGTGATGTTTGTCTAAAAATTTCATAAAAGAAAATGAATGAACACCAACTGAACCAACATGAATTGAGGGTGCTTGAGGTCGTGAAAGTCCACCGCGAGGAGGGTGTTTTCCCTTCTATTTATCCATGCCCCGAATTCATGAGAGCTGTTGATACGTCCATTTTGCATCACCATTCTATATCATAATTTGCCTCTATTCATTGATATATTTCATATTAAGAGGTGATACTTATGTATTTTCATCTGTTTCTGCATGTTGGATGATTCTTGGTGGATGAACTGCCGGAGTCGGGATTCTGATGGAAAAAACGGTGTTTTGGTGCAATATCGCGAAGATCAGAAAAATACCAGAAAAACTACATAAAACTTTATTTTCCTAGAAGACGAAGGATGCCAGAAGGGGAGGTGGAGTTGGGCCACAGGGGGGCCCACACCCCTAGGCGCGGGACACCCTAGGCTGCGCCTACAAGGGGTGTGGCCACCCTGGCCCACCTTTGGCTCCACCCTCTCGCCTATATCTTCTCCTTGAAACCTAAAGTCAGGGGAGCGACCACAAAAATATTATGCCGCCTCTGCGGGGCGGGAAATACAGAGAGAGAAAGAGCTCTCTGGTAGACAGATTTCTGCCGGGGAAATTCCTTCCCGGAGAGGGGAGATCGTTGCCATCAACACCCTCATCAAGCTATATTTCATCAGGATCATCATCATCCACACCATCATCTCCACTAGCACCATCATCAACACTTCATCCCACTGTTACAATTGTGTTGAATCTTGCATAGTTCTTAGGGGAAACTTTCCCGGTGTTGATTACTATTGTAGTTGATGCTTGTGAGTGGAACCATAGAATTATTGTTTATGTTTAGATTGTTATCCATCATTATATCATCTCTGATCTTGATCCATATGATGTCTTGTGAATAGTTCGTTTAGTTCTTGCGGACATGGGAGAAGTCATGTTGTTAGTAGTGGAATTGTGTTGAGGTATTATTCGATGGTTTAATATTTAAGTTGTGGTGCTATTATTCTAGTGGTGCCATGTGAACGTCGACTACATGATACTTCACCTATTATGGGCCTAGGGGAATGCATCTTGTATTTGGCTACTAATTGTGGGGTTGCCGGAGTGACAGAAACCCGAACCCCCGTTAGGAAACCATTCCGCAAGGGAGTGTAGGATCTCAGAGTTTAAGGTTGTGGTTAGGTTTTTATGTTAATTGCTTTCTTGTAGTTGTGGATGCTTGCAAGGGGTTTAATCACAAGTATGTATTAGTCCAAGTAAGGTCGGTACATTAGCGCAGGTTCACCCACACACCACTTATAAAACCAAAGAAGATTAATCAGTTATATGAAACGAAAGCACTTGATAGTATTCCCATGTGTCCTCGAGAACGTTTGGTCCTCATTAGTATTTCCTCCGGCTTGTCCTTTGCTAAGAAAGGATTGGGCCACTTGCTGCATTTATTTGTTGTCTTTATTTACCTGCACTTTATTTCCTTGCTTTATCGAAAACCCCTAAAAATCCGTTTGCTAATTATTTACAGAGATTTCCTGCTCCATACCACTAGTCAGCACCTTCTGCTCCTCATTGAGATTGACACTACTATTTATCGAAAGTACTACAATACACCCCCTATACTTGTGGGTCATCAAGACTATTTTCTGGCGCCTTTGTCGGGGAGTGAAGTGCTATTGAAGAGTGGAACTGGTAAAGGAAACTTCTACTGTAAGTATTGATTTTTATTTGTGCTTGTTACTTTGTTCCCAATATGGATAACCCACTTGGTTTCCTATTTGGGAAAACTACTACCACTGCTAGGGTAGTAGATGAATCACCACCTGTTGAGACAGATCCTTTTAAGATACCTACAAGTATTGTTGATCGTGTTATGGATAGTTATTATTTTGGGGATGGAACTTTCCATCCTGGTGATCACTTGCTTTTTATCCATGAATTATGCGGGTTTTTTAAGTGTGCAGGCATCATAACTGAACAGATGAAGAAGAAGTTACTCTCTATATCATTGAAAGGAAGAGCTGAAGAATGGTATAAGCTACTGAAGAATGGGCAATCCATGGAATGGGAGGAATTATTACCTCTCTTTTACTCTAAATCCTATACTCCTAGTGAGATTCATAAGGATAGGAATCAAATATATAACTTTTGGCCTCATGATGGAGAGAGTACATCCCAATCTTGGGGGAGATTGAAGTTACTAATGCTTAAATGTCCTATTCATGACCTCCCTAATAATATTATTATTAATAACTTTTATGCAAGGCTTTCTCTTCATGATAAAGATTTATTAGATGCTTCTTGTGCTGGATCATTCACACACATGAAGGAATAAGCTAGATGGGATCTTCTAGACCGTATTCAAGAGAGCATTGAAGCATGGGAGAATGACAAAGGAAGAAAGTCAGATATAAATTATGATTATGAATGCATTAAATATTTTATGGGAACTAATGACTTTCATGATATTACTACTGAGTATGGTCTTGATTCTCAAGTTCTTGCAAATTGTTTTAAGGCCTTTGCCTCTTATATTGAAATTCCCAAAAAGGAGTGGGACAAGTACCATGCACCTTATAAAGATGTTGTTACTCATGTTCCTGCTAGCATTGAAGTTTGTACTATTGATCCTATTTTTCCCGAACCTTATGTTGAGAAAATCCTTTTTCCTGCTAAGGTAAAGGAACATTCAATCATAGCTAATGTGGTTAGAAAAAGTACAAAGAAAACTGTGGAACCTAATTAGCAAATAAACATTTAACCTGTAGTAGCCCTTGTGAAAGATCTTGTCACTAAAAATATAGAGGATGAGCACATTGTCTTCTGTGAAGACGCTTCTAATATTGTCTCTCATCCTAGAAAAACTAGTGTCCCTGTGCTTTCGGTGAGAATTGGTGATCATTGCTACTATGGTTTATGTGATATTGGTGCTAGTTCTATAGCTATTCCTTATGAGCTTTATAGGGAAATTATGCATGAAACTAGTCCTTGTGAACTTGAGGACATAGATTTGGTTGTTCACCTTGCTGATAGAGAGACAGTCTGACCAATTGGCATTGTAAGAGATGTGGAGGTTCTCTATGGTAAAATTAAATATCCTGCTGATTTTCTAGTACTTGGTTCAGAAACTAGTAAAACATGTCCTATTATCTTTGGTAGACCTTTCTTTAATACTTGTGGGGGCTATTATAGATTGTAAGAAGGAGAAATTTTAAACTAAGTTTGATGGAGAATCTTATGAGTTTAATTTTTCCAAATTTGCTAAAACTTCTTATGAAAATGAATTGCATAATGAGGATTTCAGGGTTGAACAACTTTCTGCTATCTCTCTTGCTCCTAACAATTGCAGCAGTATATGGAAGATCATGAAAGTGAGGTCTTCATGAAGGAAATAAATGAGATTGATGAGATTTTCCTTCGTCAACCTGAGTTACTTAAGCATAACCTACATGTGGAAGATTTGGGTACCACACTACCACCTAAAGGGGATCCTGTTTTCGATTTAAAACATTTACCTGATGATCTTAAATACGTTTATGTAGATGATAAGAAATTATATCCTGTTATTATTATCTCTAAACTTTCAGGAAAGGAAGAGGAAAGATTATTGGAAGTATTGAAGAAACACTGTGGAGCTATGGGGTATACTCTTGATGATTTAAAAGGGATTTCCCCTAATATATGTCAGCATGCTATTAATATAGAACCTGATGCAAAACCAGTTGTTGAACATCAACGCCATTTAAATCCTAAGATGAAGGATGTGGTAATAAATGAGGTATTAAAACTCCTTTATGATGGTATTATTTACCCTATTGTTGATAGTCAATGGGTTAGCACTGTTCATTGTGTCCCAAAGAAAGGGGGAATCACTATTGTGCCTAATGAAAATAATGAGCTTATACCTCAAAGAGTAGTGGTTGGTTATAGGATGTGCATTGATTTTAGAAAGGTTAATAAATTTACTAAGAAAGATCATTATACTCTGCCTTTTATTGATCAAATGCTATAAATATTGTCTAAAAAGACCCACTTTTGTTTTCTTGATGGTTATTCTGGGTTCTCTCAAATTGATGTGAGAGCACAAGACCAAGAGAAAACCACCTTCACTTGTCCCTATGGAACTTATGCTTATAGGCGTATGCCTTTTGGTTTATGTAATGCTCCTGCTACCTTTCAGAGATGTATGTCTGCTATCTTTCATGGGTTTTGTGAAGAAATTGTGGAAGTTTTCATGGATGATTTCTCCATATATGGAACTTCTTTTGATAATTGTTTGGACAACCTTGATAAAGTTTTGCAGAGATGCGAAGAAACTAATCTTGTTCTTAATTGGGAGAAATGCCACTTCATGGTTAATGAAGGGATTATTCTTATACACAAAATTTCTGAAAGAGGTATTGAAGTAGACAAAGCCAAAACTGAAGCAATTGAGAAGATGCCTTGCCCTAGGGATATAAAAGGTATTTGTAGTATCCTTGGTCATGTTGGTTTCTATAGGAGGTTTATTAAAGATTTCTCCAAAATTTCAAAGCCCCTTACTAATCTTCTTCAAAAAGATGTACCTTTTTTTGATGATGATTGTAAGGAAGCTTTTGAAACTTTGAAGAAAGCTTTGACTACTGCTCCAATTGTTCAACCACATGATTGGAATTTACCCTTTGAAATTATGTGTGATGCTAGTGATTTTGCTGTGGGTGCTGTTCTTGGGAAACGAATAGATAAAAAGTGTAGGGTTCGCAGCACATAAAACAAAAAATTTCCTACGATGGGAATAACTATGTACCAAGATCTATCTACTAGATACAAACAACAGGCAGATGTATATCCATAGAGAACATACCCTTGAAGACCGACAAAGCCTAATGAGTTAAACTCGTGGTTGATGTAGACGATCTCTTGCTGATCACAAGATCGAGAGGAAGTCCTTAGCACCGCAACTTAGAGGCATATCCATGCTCGCATACATGTCTGAGGTACCGAGCAACCTCCGCCTCCTCGCTCCAGTGATGCAGCAGAAGCACAACTCTTTCTTGCCGAATAGCCACCGGGAACATGTATCTCGCTAGTCTGAGACCATGGGGAATAAATACTAGAGGGGGAGAGAGATCCTTCACGAGGAGGTGTGAGTGAGAAGTGAGGAGGGGGCTCCTTTTATAGGAGATGGGGGAACCCCAAGGGGGTGGCCGGAACATGGGGCTGCCCCCTTTCCCTCCCCTCATTCATGTGGGTGGACACTCCACTCACAAAAATCAATTTCAATTCCCTCCACTAAAAAATCCACTCAAATTACCATTAAATTTCCACCAAATTTAATGCAAACTCTCATTAAATAAAACTCCCTTTATTTATTCAGAATTTTGTCAATTACTTTAATGACAAACATTCACATATAACCCATTGCTAGTATTTCATTTCACATGCAAAAACACTTTCTGCAATTTCACCCGAAAACCCATTTCGGTATCTAGTGAAATAAATTCCTGCGCTTGTTATTCTTTTCGGCATGAAACTTTTGCTCCAAATGGATTTCGGTGTCTCTTAAGTGTGTCACCCTAGGGTTCGCGAATAATGTAGACATGATCGAGACCCCTCTCCGATCAATAATCAGAAGCGGGATCTAGAGACCCATACTGACTCCCACACATTCAGCGATGACTTTCTTGTGATCGCGAGAACCTTTTACAGTAGTATGTTAATCCTTTTGTTTCGCGATATATTACATGTCCGAGATTCGATCCTCGGTATCTCCATACCTAGTTTGACCTCGTTACTTACATGCACTCTTTTCTCATTCCCGTGATATACCATTCTAGTGATCAAATCACTTGCTTGCATGCTAATCAATGTGATATCACCGAGAGGGCCCAGAGCATATCTATTTGTCATCGGGATGAACAAATTCCACTCTCCATCCATGGGCCTCAACAGAACACTTTAGTAGTTCTGAACCCATCTTTATAATCACCCTGTTATGGTGTGACTCTGATGTTATCAAGAAACTCTTCCGGTGTTAGTGATTGACATGATCTCATGGTCTAAAGATTAGGATCACTTCATAAGTTGTTATAGAAATATAAATTCAATGACTTTGGTCATAATTCTATACTTCAGATGAATGTTCATCACACCATTACACAAATGTTGTGACCTTGTTATTAACAAAATCCAATGTCCATGATTAGGAAACCTTGATCATCTTGTTAATCAACGAGCTAGTTTATGAAAGAGGCATAACTAGGAACTTTCTGTTTGTTTATTGTATTAACGTTTCCGTATTAATACAATTATAGCATGCAAAATAAAAATATAACATATACTTGGAATATACATAATAACCATTTTATTATTTCCTCTTAGGGCATATTCCCTTCAAAAAGTTGAATGTTATTCATTATGCTAGCAATACTCTAGATGCTGCTCAAAAGAATTATGCTACTACTGAAAATGAGTTTTTAGCTGTAATCTTTGCTTGTGATTAGTTTAGACCTTATATTTTTGATTCAAAGGTTACCATTCATACTAATCATTCTGCTATTAAGTACCTTATGATAAAGAAAGACGCTAAGCCTAGGCTTATTAGATGGGTGTTTCTTTTACAAGAGTTTGATCTGCAAATTATAGATAGGAAAGGTGCTAAAAATCATGTTGCTGATAATTTATCTCGTTTGGCAAACATTTCTTTTGATCCTATGCCTGTTAAAGATAGTTTTCCAAATGAATAGTTGGCTGCAATAAGGGTAAGCCCGCAAGAGAGTCCTTAGTATGTTGATTATGCTAACTTTATTGTTTCCAAGTATTTGCCTCCAACCTTTACATCCCAGCAAAGAAGGAAATTCTTTTATGATCTAAGGCATTACTTTTGGGATGACCCACATTTATATAAAGAAGGAGTAGATGGTATTATGCGGAGATGTGTCCCATAATATGAACAACAAGAGATATTGAGAAATTTTTTGACTTTTGATTGTTGGGGATTTGACTTTATGGGTCCTTTTCCTCCTTCAAAAGGGTATACTCATATTCTTGTTGTTGTTGATTATGTTACAAAGTGGGTAGAATCCATACCTACAAAAAATGCTGATGGTAAGACCTCTTTAAAAATGCTTAAAGAAGTAATTTTTCCTAGGTTTGGTGTGCCTAGATATCTCATGACTGATGGAGGTTCTCATTTTATTCATGGCGGTTTTAGGAAGACTCTTGCTAAATATGATGTTAACCATAGAATTTCTTCAGCTTATCACCCCCAAACAAGTGGGCAAGTAGAACTTTCAAATAGAGAAATTAAATCTATCTTTCAAAAGACTGTTAATAGATCCAGGAAAGATTGGGCTAAAAAGTTGAATGACGCCTTATGGGCTTATAGAACTGCTTATAAAAATCCTATGGGAATGTCTCCTTACAAAATGGTTTATGGTAAAGCTTGTCACTTGCCTCTAGAATTAGAACACAAATCTTATTAGGAAGTGAAGGAACTGGATAGATATTTTAAACTTGCTAGTGAGCAAAGATTGCTTGACTTGAGTACCTTAGATGAGTGGAGAAGTGAAGCTTATGAAAATTCTAGACTCTTTAAGGAAAAAGTAAAAATATGGCATGATAGGAGAATTCTCAAAAGGGAGTTCCATGTTGGTGAGGAAGTTCTTTTGTATAGGTCTCGTCTCAGATTTTTTGCAGGAAAACTACTCTCAAAATGGGAAGGACATTTTGTTATTGAGGGGGTGTATTGCTCAGGGGCTATCAAAATATCTTCTTTGAAGGACAACACTACACATGTGGTGAATGGTCAAAGGCTCAAACATTATATTTCTGGAGATTCTTATAAAGAAGATGTTGATATTATTCAAATGGTGACCCCGGAAGAATTTATCAGAAACCAAACTCCATAATCTGCAGAGTCCGTCTTTGAATAGGTCAAAAGTGCTGCAAACAGAAGGTTCGTGAAAAACCTTTTTCATTATATTCTTTATGTTTTTATTACATATGGAAGGTTACAAGACGAAACAGAGGAGGAAACGGAGCCCAGGTGGGCCACACCCACCAGTGGCGCGGGCCCCAGCTGGCCGCACCATCAGGGGGTGTGAGCCCCCTAGAGTCCATCTCCGCCCCGTTTTCGCACAGTACATTCCTTATGTCATAAAACGTCATAATATATAACCCCCCCCGGATCCCCCGAGGTTCATATATCGTGTTCTCATCATGTTTTTGTTTTGATCTATTTCTGTCAGGCAGATTCTCAGTTTTGGAGCCACAATGTCTTCCTCTGGAACACTGATGACCCACAAGTATAGGGGGTGTATCATAGTACTTTCGATAAATAGGAATGTCAATCCCAACAAGGAGCGGAAGGTGCTGAACAATGGTATGGAGCAGGAAATCCCTATGAATACTTAGCAAACAGATTTTTAGTGGTTTTCTGACAAGGCAACAAAACAAAGATCAAGTAACAGAAGTAACGAACAAACAGAGCAAGTGGCCCAATCCTTTCTTAGCAAAGGACAAGCCAGTGGAAATACTTATAAGGACCAAACGTTCTCGAGGACACATGGGAATTCTGTCAAGTGCTTTCGCTTCAAATAGCTGAGTACTCTTCTCTGGTGTTTGTAAGTGTTGTGTGGGTGAACCTGTGCTAACATACCGCCCTTCCTAGGACTAATACATACTTGTGATTAAACCCCCCTCCAAACATCCATAACTACAGGAAAGTAATTAAGATATAAATCTAACCACAACCTTAAACTCTAAGATCCTATGCTCCCTTGTGCAAAGGTGTCCTAACGGGGGTTCAGGTTTCTGTCACTCCGGCAACCCCACAATTAGTAGCCAAATACACAATACATCCCCCTAGGCCCATAAATGGTGAAGTATCATGTAGTCGACGTTCACATCACACCACTAGAATAATAGCACCACAACTTAAATACTAAACCATTGAATAATAACTCATCATAGATTCACTACTAACAACATGACTTCTCCCATGTCCCCAAGAACAGAACGAAATACTCACGAGACATCATATGGATCAAGATCAAAGATGATATGGTAATGGATAACAATCTGAACATAAACAATAATCCAATGGTTCCACTCACAAGCATCAAATACAATAGTAATCAACACCGGAAAAGTTTCCCCTAAGAACTAAAGCAATATCCAACACAATTGTTACAGCGGGATGGAATGGTGATGATGGTGCTGGTGGAGATGATGGTGTGGATGATGATGATGATCTCGATGAAGCCTAGCTTGATGATGGTGTTGGCGGTGACAGTCTCCCCTCTCCGGGAAGGAATTCCCCCGGTAGAAATCTGTCTGCCGGAGAGATCTTTCTCTCTCGGTGTTTTCCGCCCCCAGAGGTGGCGGAAATCTATCTGTGGTCGCCCCCCTGAGGCTTAGGGTTCCTAAGGGAAGTTATAGGCGAAGGGGGAGAGTCGGAGGCCGGGCAGGT
This sequence comes from Avena longiglumis, assembly GCA_030063025.1. Taxonomy (NCBI): domain Eukaryota; kingdom Viridiplantae; phylum Streptophyta; class Magnoliopsida; order Poales; family Poaceae; genus Avena; species Avena longiglumis. The sequence continues at coordinate 142,966,411 of CP125974.1, forward strand.
GGGCCAAACTCACCCTAGGCACGACCTCATGTGGGCCCGCGCCTAGGGGGGTGTGGGCCCCGTGTAGCCCCCCTTCGCTCCTCCTTCTGGCTTCCTTCGTCTTCTGGTGAAATAATATGTTTCCATATTTTTCTAGTATTTTTCTGATCTTCGCGATATTGCACCGAAACACCTTCTTTTCCATCAGAATCCAGACTCCGACAGTCCATCCTCCAGGAATCATCCAACATGCATAAACAGATGAAAAGCCATAAGTAATACCTCATAATAAGACAAATATCAATGAATAGAGATAAATTATGATATAGAATGGTGATGCAAAATGGGCGTATCAACTCCCCCAAGCTTATACTTCGCTTGTCCCCAAGCGAATAATGAGCTCAGTAACCATGTCCACAGGTTTATGGAGTGAAGTGTCGAGAAAAAGAATACGAACAAGAAGCATCACACTTACCAATGCACAACTCATAGAAGAAAGAAACTCACCATTATATAATTTAGCTTGCAACCAAGTAGAGCAGTCACAATAGAGATGCATAGAGATAAATCATAATTGGAATTGGCAAACTTGTTCTTAGTCAGAGAACACCTAGCAAACAGTTTCACAACTAGCTTTCTGTAGAAGTTTCAAAACAGGAGAACTCTTTGCTCAAAAAGGTTTTTCACAAGTGAAGGCTTTCAAAGTAATACTCAATAGATAAGAGTTTTGTGCAAACAAGGAAGATAAACAACATGATTGAATAAATCACCATATGAATGCTTCAAACACAACAACTCAAAGGCTTGCTGGAGATACAGAGGAAGTAGGTTTACTGACTCAACTGGTAACTAGGAGAAAGGTCCCTTCTTAGAGGGTAGCAGGGATTACAAGTAATAAAGAGCTTCCAAAAGATTATGGTACTTACTAGCTTTAAGCCCTCATTGCCCCTATCATAAGCATCTTGAGATGATTAAAGTTAAAGTGAACAAAGATGGAGTATATGCTTGACGGAATATAAGTTGGAAATCTCATGTCCCTTGAATATGAGGGCCACTCCTCATGCTACTCAATGTTTGGGCCCAGGCAAGTTCTTGTCATTGTAAGTACTTGCATATCATTGAGAACCGCCAACAGGGTACCCCTTGCACATGGTACAGGAGCTCTCCCATAACCAAAATGACAAGGCAAGCAGATAGTGATCATCTCAGCAATCTTTTTATTTACTATGTGTATAGTTTTTTATTGAGGATGCTTCACAGAATGCTCACTATGGTGGTGATGCATGTTTCCACCTTGATTAGGCATGGCTTAGGCTAGCGGCCTAGGCGTTTCTCTAACACAAAGTACAAACTCCATGGACTCACAAGTTCCCCTCTCATTCACACCATTGACATCCATAGACAAAAGAGCACGATATCAACGATGTACAGAGTACAAGTGCTATGTTGAAAATGTTACCCGTGACAGCACGGTTCTGCTAATTCCAACGTATAGATGCAAGCATATACAACTTCGATGTCCACAATGGTTCAAGTTATTAGGGGCAAGGAAATAAAGTGTGCCATCAAGTTCGTGAGAGCTTTACTAACTAGTTTTCACATAACAAAATACTTTTTAATTCGGAAGGTAAATGAAGCTTGAGAATTTGCTTGGAATAGAAAAAGCTGCTAGGTAGATATGGTGGACACAAATGGCAAAAGTTTTTGGTTCAAAGGAGTTTGGAAACATGAGAAGTATGCTTTCTCAAAACAGGTTTTTGGATAGCAAGGCTGGGTAGCAAGCAAGAGAGTTGAAATAAACAATCAAACATACAAGAAATAAATCCAAATATGAAATCTTCCTTGAAGACACAAAAGATCTTAAATAAATAATACTAAGCTTATGAGCCAACAAGAAAGAAAAAAATGATACCAAATACCTGTAAGCTTTGTTCTTTCTTTCTTTTTCTTTCAAACTAAAGCCACTGACCAGAACTAGGTTTGGCAAAACCAATTTAGATCCACTTGATGATCCCAAAGTGGTGGCAGTACTGAACAACAAGATCCGTCATATAATAGATGTTGCAAACTAAAATAAGAAGCGCAAAAAGTAAAAGATGAGACTTCCCATTAATATTCCAATAAAGCACTCACACCAAGGTATACATAGATTATCAACTAAAGGAGAGATACTTCCACATGCAAACCAAACTATAAGATAACTTCTCTACCACAGATATCCACTGAAAAGGTAAAATGTAAAATATAATGGTGGTGATACCGCGACACTCCCCAGGCTTGGAACAAGCCAAGGGGATGCCAAACCTGATGACGAATTACTCCCTTGGTGGTGGTGGTGTTATCTTGTTATCATCAAACTTCCAAGGTAACGGTTCCCCATCCAAAAAGGATGTCTTTGTTTCTGCAATCCTGAAACTAGCAGCAGAGCTAATGCGATCAAATCTAGCCTCATACGCATAGTTTTGATTTTGTATGTCATAGAGCTATGCTTGGAATTGATTGGTGGTCTGACGGAGTGAGAATATGTCTTCTCGGAGCTCATCAATTTCTCCCTCATGCTTGGTGATGAGTTCTGAACTTATCTTGTGAATAACATCCACTTCGCGTTCTGCCATCTTCTTGTACCTGAAAACTTCTTGTGCCAACGCTTCCATCTTTTCCTCCAGACTGCCTTCTCCTTTAGGGCCTTGAACTTCTTTCATCTGTACCTTCCCCTCTTTAAGGATCAACTCTTTGGGATGAATCCTCAACTCATACATGTACGGGTTGAGGACATCCGCAGAGGAATCCTCTATGGGTAATCCAGAGGAAGACATTGAGACTCCGAATCTGAGAATTTTCTTGACAGAAACATATTGAAAATGAAAACACGACAAGAACACGATGCAAGAACCTCGGGGAACCTGGGGGGTTATATATTATGAAGATTCAATGCATAAGTAAGGTTTTGACACGGAAACAAAGCGGTGACGGAGTTCGAGGGTGGCAGACCCCTTCCAGGCGCGGCCAGGCTGGGCCCGCGCCTGGGGTGGGTTTGTCCACCCCGGGCTCCATTTTATCTTCAGTTTCGTCTCATAATTTCCCTTATGTATTAAAAACATCAAAAATATAAAAATATTGGGGTTTCATGAACCTTCCGTTTTCACCACTTTTACCTATTCAAGGATGAACTCTACATATTCCTTCTCTCTTTCTCCTACGAATTTCCTTAATACAAAACTTTTGCACAAACTCAATGACAACATTAGTATAAGCAAAAACAATAAACTTTTGGTACGCACTTCAACTGAAAACCCATCAAAACAAAAGCTTCTATAAGAAGCAAATGCAAATGATGGCAGAAATCTGTCAAAACAGACCAACAGGTAAAGATTGATTTTTTCAAAGTCCTTCTATTGCTCAAATCAAAAAGTGCAGTACTGATGAAAGTTGGGTAACAACTTGGAGAACAATCTCAGAAAAATGCAGCTCCATAAGAAGTACTGAACTTCCTCACGAATTTTTACAATGCAGCACAAAAATGTGTCCCAGGACAGGCACTTTTCACAACTCCTCTACTTCACAAAAGTAGTTGAACTTGACACAAAAACCAAAACAAAAAGGATAAGGAGCGGTTATTACTGAGGTAATAACTTCCAAGACACGACAAAAATCTTGGGAATCTCCCAACAAGTACTTTTCTTTAATGCCTTTAAGTTTGGCTTGAAACTTCCAAAGATGCTCACATAGGATATATATATCTGGAGTGAAAGAGAGAATCAAGAATCAAATAACCAACACACTTGAGTCTAACCCACTTCCTATGCATGGGGGTATCATGAGAAAATGAATTGTTGAAACAAAAGGCCGCAAGCATAGGAAGACAAAATAGATGCAACTTTAAAGCTTTCAACATAAAACGGGGAAACTTAACATCATTGAGATGCATAAAACCATGTTTCCCTCTCTCAAAATAAATTTTAGTAGCACTTTGAATAAAGTTGACAATATAACTATCACTGGAAACAACTTTATCATCAGAATAAGCATACTTATAGTCATCAAAAAGAGGTCCAAGGTCATAGACTGGATCAATAGAAGCAAGTTGTTCCATCCTGAAATCTTTATTAGGCAATCTACTTTCACAAGGAGCTTTAGCAAATTTAGAAAAGTTAAACTCATAAGAATCTCCATCAAACTTAGTTAAAACTTTTTTCCCTTACAATCAATAATAGATCTACAAGTGCTCAAGAAAGGTCTACCAAAAATTATAGGACAAGTTTTGCTAGTTGTTGAATTAAGCACTAGAAAATCAGTAGGATACTTAATCTTACCACAAAGAACATCCACATCTCTTACAATGCCAATGGGACAAACGGTTTCCTTGTTAGCAAGGTGAATAATCACATCAATGTCCTCAAGCTCACAAGGAACAATCTCATGCATAATTACCCTGTAAAGCTCATAAGGAATAGCACTAGAACTAGCACCAATATCACATAAACCATAATAGAAATGATCACCAATTTTAACAGAAAGCACAGGAACACTAGCTTTTCTAGCCTTACTAGGATGAGAGATAATATTAGAAGCATCTTCACAGAAGACAATATGCTCATCCTCTATATTTCTAGTGACAGTGTCTTTCACAATAGCTACCACAGGTTCATCATTCAATTGCTTACCTGGCTCCACAGTTTTCATTGTACCTTTGTTATTTGCACTAATAATCATAGAATACTCCTTTACCTTAGCTGGGAAAGGCATTTTCTCAACATGAGGTTTAGGCACAATATGATTAGTATTACAAACTTGAGTAGTTCTAATGGGAGCATGATTGACAATATCTTTATACGAAGCATGGTACTTATTCCACTTCTTCTTGGGAATTTCAATGTAAGAGGCAAAGTCCTTAAAATAGTTGGCAATACTTTGGGAATCAAGACCAAACTCATTAATAATATCACGGAAGTTATGAGCTCCCATAAAAGATTTAATTCAGTCATAATCATAGTTTATACCTGACTTTCTTCCTTTGTCATTTTCCCAAGCCTCAATGTTATCTTGAATACGGTCTAAGAGATACCATTTAGCTTCTTTCTTCATACTTGTGAATAATCCAGCACAAGAAGCATCTAGTAAATATTTATCATGAAGAGAAAGCCGGGCATAAAAGTTATTGAGAATAATATTGTTAGGGAGTTCATGAATAGGACATTTAAGCATTAGTAACTTCAATATCCCCCAATATTGAGCTATACTCTCTCCATCAATAGGACAAAAGTTATATATAAGACTTCTATCCTTATGGATTTCACTCGGAGGATAAAATTTAGAGTAGAAGAGAGATGCCATCTCTTCCCATTCCATGGATTGTCCATTCTTTAGCAGCTTATACCATGCCCCAGCTCTCCCTTTCAAGTATATGGAGAGTAACTTCTTCTTCACCTGTTCAGTTCTGATAGCTGCACACTTAAACAACCCGCATAATTCATGGATAAAAAACAAGTGATCACCAGGATGGACAGTTCCATCCCCAAAATAATAATTATCCATCACATGATTAACAATACTTGTAGGTATCTTAAAAGGATCTATCTCAACAGGAGGTGGTTCATCTACTACCCTTTCAATGGTAGTAGTTCTTCCAAACAGAAAACCAAGTGGGTTATCCATATTGGAAACAAAGCAACAAACAGTAACAAAAGGAAATACTCACAGTGAAAGTTTCCCTTACTAGTTCCACTCTTCAATAGCGCTTCACTCCCTGGCAACGGGGCCAGAAAATAGTCTTGATGACCCACAAGTATAGGGGGTGTATCGTAGTACTTTTGATAAATAGGAGTGTCGATCCCAACGAGGGGCAGAAGGTGCTGAACAGTGGTATCTAGTAGGAAATCCCTGTGAATACTTAGCAAACGGATTTTGAGTGGTTTTCTGACAAGGCAACAAAACAAAGATCAAGTAACAGAAGTAACGAACAAACAGAGCAAGTGACCCAATCCTTTCTTAGCAAATGACAATCCGGTGGAAATACTTATAAGGACCAAACGTTATCGAGGACACATGGGAATCCTGTCAAGTGCTTTCGCTTCAAATAGCTGAGTACTCTTCTCTGGTGTTTGTAAGTGTTGTGTGGGTGAACCTGTGCTAACATACCTCCCTTCCAAGAAATAATACATACTTGTGATTAAACCCCCTACAAACATCCGTAACTATAGGAAATTAATTAAGATATAAATCTAACCATAGCCTTAAACTCTGAGATCCTATGCTCCCTTGTCCAAAGGTGTCCTAACGGGGGTTTAGGTTTCTGCCACTCCGGCAACTCCACAATTAGTAGCCAAATACACAATGCATCCCCCTAGGCCCATAAATGGTGAAGTATCATGTAGTCGACGTTCACATGACACCACTAGAAGAATAGCACCACAACTTAAATACTAAACCATTGAATAATAACTCATCATAGATTCACTACTAACAACATGACTTCTCGCATGTCCTCAAGAACACAAACAACTACTCACAAGACATCATATGGATCAAGATCAAAGATGATATGGTAATGGATAACAATCTGAACATAAACAATAATCCAATGGTTCCACTCACAAGCATCAACTACAATAGTAATCAACACCAGGAAAGTTTCCCCTAAGAACTAAAGCAATATCCAACACAATTGTTACAGCGGGATGGAATGGTGATGATGGTGCTGGTGGAGATGATTTTTTTTTGGAAATGGGCTTTTTATTACTCAAAGCAATCTTTACACCCGGCCTCTGCATAACTAGGATGCACACAGCCAAAAATCCTCTCAAGTTTCAACCAGAAGTAAACGAAAAGCAAGTACAAAAGTATACATGGCACAACGGGTTGTGACTATGATATCTCTAATCGTAAGTCACGCTGCCATCCATGTCTAGAAAATATATCTCGCGCCACGGCTTCCAAACGCCTACACCCTTCCGCAAAGAAGTCTCGGAACTCCATCCGTTGAAGAATTATCCATGATCGCAGGATTGTCGTGGCCCGGAAGATAACCTGCAATGTAGAAGACATCATATTATTAAAAATCTTGTCATTCCTACATAGCCATAGCGACCAAATAATGGCAAGCGCTCCCACCCTAAAAACAGTCCCATATTTATCATCAATCCCATTCAACCAATTGCCAAAAACATTAGCAACCGATGAAGGGGGAGATAAACCAGAGGCCACTTGGGTGATTGACCATATAGTACGAGCAAATTTACACTGGAAGAATAAGTGTCTAATTGTCTCATTATGATTACAGAAGACACATTGTTTGCTTCCTTGCCAATTCCTCTTAACAAGATTATCTTTTGTAAGGATTACTCCTTTACGAAGATACCAAGCAAATACCTTCGTTTTCAAGGGAATTTTCATTTTCCAAATTGTATTATTATCATCAACTGGAATATTTGGTTGGATCAAATCTCTATAAAACAAATCAACAGAAAATTTACCATTATATAATAGTTTCCATTTAAATTCGTCCACCCCATCCGACAACTGTATCATAGAAAGTCTCAATAATAGATTGTTCCATGATAGTAATCTAGGACCAATTAGACTTCTACGGAAAGAGACATTAGGAGTATTATATTCCATTACTCTGGAAAGTGTGTCCCCTTTATGTCTAACTATCGAATATAGAGTAGGATATTGTTCTCTAAGGGGCATTTGGGCAAGCCATTTGTCTTCCCAGAACCTAATCTGTGATCCATCCTTAATATTAAAAGAACCAAAGCGTAGGAATTTTTTTTGGCTGCCATCAGCCCCGCCCAAAAGTGTGAGTCTCCTGACTTCCAGACCACTTGGGACAAAGCTTTGGAACCAATATATTTCCTCCACAAAATGGTTTGCCAGACTCCTTGTTCTGAAAGAAGTTTGAACAACCATTTACCTAGGAGTGCAGTGTTCTTGACTTGCAAATCATGTATGCCAATTCCACCGTATTCCTTTGGTCGGCAAACCACAGTCCATTTGGCCAGTCGATATTTCTTCTTCACTTCATCCCCTTGCCAAAAGAATCTTGAGCGGAAATAATCCACTTTCTTCAAAACCCCTTTTGGTATATGAAAGAATGAAATCATATATAGTACCATATTAGTTAGTACTGAATTAATGATTACAAGTCTTCCACCAAGGGAAAGTAGTTTTCCTTTCCAGCTATTAAGACGTTTTTGTAGTCTTTCCTCAACCCCTCTCCATTCGGCTATCGTGAGTCGCCGATAATGTATCGGTATACCCAGATAGTTAATAGGGAAGAGCCTGTGGCCACAGCCAAATAACTCAGCATATAAATGTGCCTCATTTTTAGCTTCGCCAAAACAATACAAGTCACTTTTATGGAAGTTGATTTTCAGTCCTGATAATTGCTCGAAAGCTGAAAGTATTAACTTCAGATTCTTAGCCTTCTCAAGATCATGCTCCATAAAAAGAATTGTATCCTCGGCATATTGAAGGATTGAAAGTCCACCATCTACTAGATGTGGAACTAAACCTTCAATTTGACCATCAGTCTTAGCTCTCTCAATAAGGATCGCCAACATATCCGCCACTATATTAAATAATATAGGCGATAGTGGATCCCCTTGTCTTAATCCTTTGTTCGTCCGGAAATATGTGCCTATGTCATCGTTGACATTTATAGCAACACTACCCCCAGAAACAAAAGACTGAATGAGATTGCACCACTCCTGAGAAAAACCTTTCATACGGAGTGTTCTTGTGGAAAGACCAATTAACCTTATCATATGCTTTCTCAAAATCAATCTTGAACACTACTCCATTCAATTTCTTTGAATGTAGTTCATGAATTGTCTCATGCAGGATTACTACACCGTCTAAGATGTTTCTTCCTTGCATAAAAGCCCGTTTGAGAAGGGCGCACAACATTATCAGCTATTGAATTAAGCCTAATCGTTGCCACCTTTGTAAATATTTTAAAACTCACATTAAGAAGGCAGATCGGGCGGTATTGTTGTATTCGCTCTGCATTAATAACTTTAGGAAGCAAAATAATATTGCCAAAGTTCAGTCTGAAAATATCAAGCTGACCCTCATGCATAACATGAAACAAGTGCATCAAATCCTCCTTAATAACTTCCCAGAATTTCTGATAAAATTCAGCAGGAAAGCCATCAGGTCCCGGAGCTTTATTATGTTCCATTTGAAAAACAGCTTTCTTAACTTCCTCCTCCGTATAAGGGGCGGTTAGAAACCTGTTTTCCTCAACAGACACCTGGGGAATATCATATATTTGGGATTCCTCCAGTGATATGGAATTTTCTGGTGGTGCCCCAAACAATGATTTGTAATACTTTGTAATGTAAGATTTTAGCTGCTCCTGTCCCTCAATTATACCTTCATCCTAAACCAAAGAATGAATAAGTTTCTTCTTATGCTTGCCATTGGCAATAGCATGGAAGTATCTTGTATTCATATCTCCTTCAAGGATAAATTTCGCTTTAGAGCGTTGGTACCACTTGAGTTCTTCCTCGCGGAAAATTCTAGCAATTTCTGCATTCGATTGTTTCTTAAGCTCAATCTCAGATGCATTCAAAAGCCTTATTCCCGCAGAAGCCTCCAAATCATCAATAATATTTGAAAGACGTATTTTTTCTTTTTTCAAAATACCGGCAGTATTTCTAGCCCAACCGCGAAGGAATTTACGAAGAGCTCGCATTTTATTATTCCATCGCTGTATAGGCGTTTGACCAGCCACCGGTTTTTCCCACAAGTCTTTCACTAAATCAAAAAAACCATCTCTTTCAATCCATCCAAGTTCAAACTTGAAGCTATGTTTGGATCTTTGTGATGGTGTTCCAACAGATAAAAGTAATGGAGCATGGTCTGATAAAGCCTCAATACGCTCTAGAGCCCGAACGGTTACTAATGGGAACTTCTCTTCCCACAATGTATCCATAAGTACTCTATCTAATTTCTCGTATGTCGGTTCTGGGAGACTATTAGCCCAAGTGAACTGTCTCCCAATCATATTAACCTCTCTTAAATCCAGGCTATCTATGACAGCATTGAATAAAAAAGGCCAATGTTCATCGAACCTGCCCCGACTTTTCTCATGAGGGGATCTTAGAAAATTAAAGTCCCCACCTATAAGACTATAGGTAAGGATTATCCTTAGCTAGATTTACCAGCTCACGCAAAAAGTCAGCCTTATAAACATCCTGGGCAGCCCCGTATACAGCGACTAGAGACCATGTGAAATCGTCGGCCTTGTTACGTATATGGAGTTTAATAAAAAAATCTCCAACCGAACTGGCCAAGACTTCCATAGTCTCATTTCTGACGCCTAACAGGATCCCCCCGGATCTACCACGTGGAGGACGTGATACCCACGTAAAGTCCACTCCACCAGAAAGGCGATTGAGCAGAGCTTGTGAGAAATCACGTCTACCGGTTTCAGAAATACCCAAGAAATCCAAGTTATGTTCTCTTACACAATCGGCAAAGAATAGATGTTTATCCAAGTCCCGAAGACCTCTGCTATTTGCAAACATTCCATTCATTGAGAAACACTAATGCATTTGGATACACGGGTCCTTTTCTTAGACCTCTGTCTCTTTGATTTACGACCAGTAGCTTTTAGTTCAAACATTGAACCCAGCTCCGTCTCATCAAAGCCAACCTCTGGTACTTCACCAACTAAATGAGAGAGTAGTTGACCATCTACTGTGGCATTCAACTCCTCCTCCTCAGCTAATAAAGAATCAGGAATAAAAGAGGCCTTAGGAGTAACCGTCAAACGGTCAACCTCCATACGCCTAAGTACATTACTAGATAAATTTACCCGTTGAGCAGAATAACCCAGACTAACACCAACGTTTGCTAGTTTTTTAGTCATTACAGGTGTAGAAAATGAAAGAAAAGATTTCGAAGACTTCATACCATCTGAGTCAAGATTTAATGCCGCCTTCCTGCACATTGCCTTGATCATCGAGTCTTCATCCGTGGGCGTCGCCCCAAGAGCATCGACCCCATGACGTGAACTACGCCGCGACGGAGTGTCCTGAAGTGGCGAAAGCACCTCCAGGGAACCACCCAGCCCCGCCTGAGCCAGGTGTCCCCCAGAATGATGCCCCTCCTGCACCGGACAAGCGTCCACCCGCGACCCCTCCTGGGCCACGGGTCCGAGGCCCGCGTCCGGCCCATGGCAGACCTGGGCCACGTCAGGTAGCAGCCTCGCCTGGGCCACCGGATCATCAGAGGAAGGCGGCGTACCCCCGACACACCACCCCACCTGGGCAGCATCGATTTGTCTCTCGAGGACAGGATCAGCGGGTCTTCCGCCATGTACAACAGCAGTGCGTAGGCCCAGCCGCTCCACATCAGATGACGGCCCATCCTGGTCCATCGGTGCACATGCATCCTGCCAAGGCAGCGAGAAAGCAGCAACCGGAGAACCCCCAACCGACATGCTCGCCACCTGCAGAGCAGCCGACAGCTGAGAAGGAGAAACTCTGGGCAAACCACATGCCTTCCCACGCAGTGGAGAATCCGCTGGAAGAGCATCAAGAAGTTCCTTGCCCCGCGGAGTAGTGGGTGAAGCATTAAAGGGAGTCACCGCATAAACTGAGCCCGTAACCTGACGAGAATGAGTAGATGGCGCCCCCTGCTCAGAAGCCTGACCACCACACTGTCCAGTCGAAGCGTGAGCACCAGTCGAACCGTGAGTAGTGGTGTCCGCTGGTCCAGAAGTATCCATGGCATCATCACCATTCTTCCCAGATCCATCATCCTCAGAATCATCCCTACTCTTTCTCCAAAGGAGAGGTGAAAAATCCGGTTCCGGCACAAAATCAATAGTTCCAATCTGAAGCGTAGCTCATATCCTTTCAGATCAACCACTACATCAGATAAAAGGAACAAACCTAAAGCATCCTTATTCTTCTGGAAAACAGAAATATCACACATAGCAACATGTATACGGACGACACCCCTTCGACGGAGGCACAGAAGATCCACATCCAAAGTAGTGCCCATAAGAGAACCCACAGCCCAAAGCCCAAGAAAAGACCGCAGAGAATGCGGAACCCCCTCAACATGCACCCAGACCTGTTCAAGGATTATCTTATGCGGAACCTCCTGAGTCTTGTAGACCGAAACAGCAAGTTGTGTCCTACCAAGGGGCATCGAAAACTGGCTGCCATCCACTCTGTCCAGTACCTCAAACGAAGGAAAGCTTACCAAGTAATCATTATTCCCATAAGATAGAGCTTCCCACTTCCACTGAGACTGTAATGGGCACCTTCTGGCAATCTGTTGTTGTACCACCTCAGCTGATACAAAGATCACGAAACTTTGATCAAAGCAATAGGTGTCTGATTAGTCTCCAAATTTCTACGGACCACACTGTCAGGAATATGAGCAAACAGGGTCTTGTCATGTCCAATCCCAGTCATAAAAGCGTTTGGTCTCGGCTGTTTCAGCACCGGACACCTCACGGTTGGGTGAGACTTGACATCACAAATATAACAATAATGAATAGCTTTGCAATCTTTGGATGCATGAGTGTCCACAAGACTTCCAACACCTAACCGGTTTCTTATTCTTCTTAGAACAGGCACAACCTCCGCGGCCGAAGTGCATCCACCACAGCAGAATTAAAATGCATCTGATTACCATTCAAATTACCTTGAAACTGGCCAGCAGGTGGGAAAGATGGTGAGGCAATAGCAGATGAACCGGGCGGATACCAAAATTGCTGCTGTCTAACCATAGCACTATGTTGAAAATTCAGCGGTTGCTGCTGCACATTGGTTCCAGGCGCAAACGTTTGCGCCACACCCTGCACCGGCTTCTTCTTCTTTTTCCTCTTAGGCACCGTCACCCCCGACGATACAGCCCCTGCAGCAAAGGAGTTAGGCTGAAACATTCCCTGCATGTGTCCACCAGTCGCCACCCCTTGCCCGCCAGCAAACTGCGGCATCGGAACTCGATACGGTGGTTGAAGCGGCTGCTGCTGGCTCCCTTGCGCTGCGGCATAATACATCTCGGGTGGCCTGAAGACAACCCCTGGGGGAAACCCAACGAACGGGGGCGGGAGTGGCATACCCCCAGCTGACGTCGGAGCAGATTGCTGAGGAGGCGCCCGCGGTTGCGGCCCGGTCGACGCTGCACCCAACTGAACAATCGCTGGTTGGGCAGATTGCCCAAGAGTCGCAGGCCGATGAGAAGATTGGGGCGCCATAGCCCTAGGGTTTCCCCCTGGAACCTGGCCAGACATCCTTGGTGAAGAAACTGCTGCCGAAAACGACCGTCCAGGAACCACCGTGGAGGGAGACCCGCACTGCGAGGACGAGGATGGGAGCGAGGGTTCTTTGGCGCGGCGAGCAGCGGTGGCGCCGCAGTTTCGGCGGCTGTTGAGAAGCGCACGGGTACGTCGAGTTGCGATTGATCCTGCTCCAGGTCCACAATGCCCTAATACGCCACGCCACAGCCGTCCAGGAGCAGACCGACCCCGACCCTTCCTCGGTCGAACGATTCGTCACGGCCACGGTCGCCTCGCACAAAACAGACTCGTCAGAACAGGGGTCCTCCAGCGTGGCAGCAGTCCGCGATGAAATCGGATTACGATCCGAAATTCGCGTGAGCATCTCCGCCTCCAAGAACTGGCCCAGCACCGGTGGAGCTGACGATCTCCGACGAGGGATATGACCCTTCCATGGCTTGATCTTTACCCCCACCGGAGGAGACATCGATCTGGCCTTCGACCTGGAGTGCCGCACCGGCGAGAAAGTAGGCGGGGTAGGAGGAAGCGGCGGAGATGACGCCACCGGAGACCTTTCCCAGAACCTCGACGCCGGCGTCGGGAAGCCTATATCCTCCCACAATTGCTGCCGCAGTTCCTCATCCGACAGCTGCCGACGTCTCGATGCACTCGTCCATCCCAAGTCGCCACTCTCATCTTCCAAAGAGTCCAGCACCTCCCGAGCCACCCGCGCATATTCTCCGTCTGAGCCCGAATCAGATCCCAGACATTGAAACCTCGATCCAGACCCTGAAGACGCCGGCGAGGGGGAGGCCAGGACCAGCGACCGCAATCCGGGAGCCAACGTCAAACGCCTCCGGCGCCGCATCCGCCAGTCCTCACCAACTTCTCTCTGTTTGACCTTGGTGGAGATGATGGTGTGGATAATGGTGATGATGATCCCGATGAATCCTAGCTTGATGATGGTGTTGGTGGCGACGGTCTCCCCTCTCTGGGAAGGAATTCCCCCGGCAGAAATCTATCTGTCGGAGAGATCTTCCTCTCTCGGTGTTTTCCGCCCCCTAGAGGCAGCGGAAATCTATCTGTGGTCGCCCCCCGAGGTTTAGGGTTCTGAAGGGAAGTTATAGGCGAAGGGGGAGAGTCAGAGGCCGGGCAGGTGGGCCAAACCCACCCAAGGCACGGCCTTAGGTGGGCCCGCGCCTAGGGGAGTGTGGGTCCCCTGCAGCCCCCTTCACTCCTCCTTCTGTCTTCCTTCTTCTTCTTGTGAAATAATATGTTTCCATATTTTTTTGGTATTTTTCTGATCTTCTAGAAATTGCACCGGAACGCCTTCTTTTCCATCAGAATCCAGACTCCGGCAGTCCATCCTCCAGGAATCATCCAACATGGATAAAAAGATCAAAAGCCATAAGTAATACCTCATAATAAGACAAATATCAATGAATAGAGGTAAATTATGATATAGAATGGTGATGCAAATTGGGGGTATCAATCACCCATTGAGGATTCCTCTACGGATGTCATCAATCCCTACATGTATGAGTTGAAGGTTCACCCCAAGGAGTTGTTACTCAAGGATGGGATGGTACTGAAAAAAGAAGTACATGGCCCTAAAGGAGAAGGCAGCTTGGAAGATAGGATGGAAGCACTGGAGGAATTTTTTAGGTACTAGAAGATGGTGGAACATGAAGTGGACGTCATCCATAAGATGAGTTCAGAACACATCGCCAAGCACAAGGAGGAGGTTGCTGAGCTGCGAGATGAAATCCTATCACTCATTCAAACCACCAATCAATCGCAAGCACAGCCCTACGACATACAAAATCAATACTGTGAGTATGAGGCTAAGTTTAAACACATAAGCTCTGCTGCTAGTTTCAGGATATTTGAGACCAAGACATCCTTTGTCGATGGGGAGCTTTTACCTTGGAAGTCTGATGATGACAAGGGAACACCACCACCACCGAGGTAGTAATTCTTCATCAGGTTTGGCATCCCCTTGGCTTGTTCCAAGCTTGGTGGAGTGTCGCAGTATCACATCATTATCTTTTATCATTTTACCTTTTTTAGTAGAGTCATATCTTGGATAGAGAAGTTATCATATAGGTTGGTTTGCATTGTGGAATTATCTCTCCTTTAGTTGGTTATCTATGTATCCCTTGGTGTGAGTGCCTTTATGGAATATTAATGAGAAGTTTCATCTTTTACTTTTTGCACTTCTTATTTTAGGTTGCAATCTCTATTATATGATTGATCTTGTTGATCAATATTGGTATCACTTTGGGAGCATCAAGTAGATCTAAATTGGTTTTGGCAAACCGAGCTCTGGTCAGTAGCAACACTTTTTGAGGTTTGAAAGGAAAAGAGAAAAGCTAACAGGTATTTTGTATCATTTATTTTCTTTCTTGATTGGTTCATAAGCTTAGTATTATATATTTAAGATCTTTGGTGTCTTCAAGGAAGATTGCATGTTTGACTTTATCACTTATATGTTTGCTTGTTTCCTTCAACTCTTTTGCTTGCTAACCAACCTTGCTAGCCAAAAACTTGTGCTGAGAGGGAATACTTCTCATGCATCCAATCCTTTAAACCAAAACCTGTGCCATTTGTGTCCACCATATCTACCTATTAGAATTATTGCTATTCCAAGTAAATTCTCAAGTTCATCTATCTTACAAATTAAAAATTATTTTGTTATGTGAAAACTAGTTATTAAAGCTCTCACGAACTTGATGGCACACCTTAATTTTTCCCCTAATAAACTTGAACCATTGTGTCATCGAAGTTGTATATGATTGTATCTATAAGTTGGGATTATCAGAACCGTGCTATCATGGGGAACGCTTTCAACACCTGTAAATATCTACCTAGTTGATATCATGCTCTTTTGTTTGCGGATGTCGTCGGTGTAAAATAAAAGGGGAGCTTGCAAGTCCATAGAGTTATGTATGTGTGTTAGAGAAATGCCTAGGCCGCTAGCCTAATCCATGCCTAATCATGGTGGAAACTTGCAGTGTCACCATAATGAGCAATCTATGAAGTTTTCTTCTTATATATAAAAAAGGAGACATATTGAAAAGAGGAAAGAGAGAAAAAAGCACCATTTTCCCATGCCAAATAAGAGATTGCTGAGATGCTCATTGTCTGCTCGCCTTGTCATTTTGATTATGGGATAGCTCCTGTATCATGTGCAAGGGGTACCCTGTTGGCGGTTCTCTATGATATGCATGTACTTACTATGACAAGAACTTATCGTTAACTAAAGTTGAGTAGCATGAGGAGCGGCCCTCATACTCAAGGGACATGAGATTGCCAAATTATATTTCGTCAAGCATATACTCCATCTTTGTTCACTTTAACCTTAATCACCTCAAGATGCTTATGATAGGGGCAATGAGAGCTCAAAGCTAGTAAGTACCATAATATTTTGAAAGCTCTTTATGAACTTGAAATCTGTGCTTCCCTCTATGAAGGGCCTTTCTTCTACTTCTTAGTTGAGTCAGTAAACCTATTTCTCTCTATCTCCAGCAAGCATTTGAGTTGTTGTGTTTCAAGCATTCATATGATGATTTATTCAATCATGTTCTTTATCTTCCTTGTTTGCACAAGACTCTTATCCAAATGAGTATTACTTTGAAAGCTATCATTATGAAAAAACTTTTATGTTTGAGCAAAGAGTACTAAACTTTTTTTACAAAAGCTTTGCTTGAAAAATGTTTGCCAACTGTTCTCTAACCAAGAACAAATTTTGCCAATCCCAATTGTGATTTATCATTATGCATATTTATTGTGACTCGCATACTTGTTGCAAGCTAAGTTATATAACGGTGAGTTGCTTTCTTCTATGAGTTGTGTATTGGTAAGTGTGATGCTTCTTGTCCGTATTATTTTTATCGACACTTCACTCCATAAACCTGTGGACATGTTTACTGAGCTCAGTTTTCGCTTGGGGACAAGCAAGGTCTAAGCTTGGGGGAGTTAATACGTCCATTTTGCATCACCATTCTATATCATAATTTGCCTCTATTCATTTATATATTTCATATTAAGAGGTGATACTTATGTCTTTTCATCGGTTTTTGCATGTTGGATGATTCTTGGAGGATGAACTGCCAGAGTTAGGATACTGATGGAAAAAACGGTGTTTTGATGCAATTTCATGAAGATCAGAAAAATACTAGAAAAACTATAGAGAACTATATTTTCCGAGAAGACGAAGGATGCCAGAAGGGGAGGAGGAGATGGGCCACAGGGGCCCACACCCCCTAGGAGCGGGTCACCCTAGGCCGCGCCTACAGGGGGCGTGGCCACCCTAGCCCACCTCTGGCTCCACGCTCTCACCTATATCTTCTCCTTTAAACCCTAAAGTCAGGGGAGAGACCACAAAAATATACTGCCGCCTCTGCGGGGCGGAAAATACCGAGAGAGAAGATCTCTCCAGCAGACAGATTTCTGCTGGGGAAATTCCTTCCCGGAGAGGGGAGATCGTCGCCATCAACACCATCATCCAGCTAGACTTCATCGGGATCATCATCATCATCCACACCATCATCTCCACCGGCACCATCATCACCACTCCATCCCGTTGTAACAATTGTGTTGAACCTTGCATAGTTCTTAGGGGAAACTTTCCTGGTGTTGATTACTATTGTAGTTGATGCTTGTGAGTGGAACCATTGAATTATTGTTTATGTTTAGATTGTTATCCATCATTATATCTTCTATGATCTTGATCCATATGATGTCTCGTGAGTAGTTCATTTAGTTCTTGAGGACATGGGAGAAGTCATGTTGTTAGTAGTTGAATTATGTTGAGGTATTATTCGATGGTTTAATATTTAAGTTGTGGTGCTATTCTTCAAGTGGTGTGATGTGAACGTCGACTACATGATACTTCACCATTTATGGTCCTAGGGGAATGCATTGTGTATTTGGCTACTAATTGTGGGTTTGTCGGAGTGATAGAAACCTGAACCCCCGTTAGGAAACCATTGTACAAGGGCGTGTAGAATCTTAGAGTTTAAGGCCGTGGTTAGGTTTTATCTTAATTTCTTTCTTGTAGTTGCGGATTCTTGCAAGGGGTTTAATCACACGTATGTATTAGTCCAAGTAAGGTCGGTACATTAGCACAGGTTCACCCACACAACACTTATAAAACCAAAAAATATTAATCAGCTATATGAAACGAAAGCACTTGACCGTATTTCCATGTGTCCTCGAGAACATTTGGTCCTCATTAGTATTTCCTCCGGCTTGTCCTTTGCTGTAACATCCCTAAAATCATGTTTCAAACTCATGCATATCATCCATGCATCCATGATCATATAAATTTCATTTCAAACAAATCATTTCAATGCTTATTATTTCATGTAAGTTTGCTCTAGCCTTAGTGCTATTTTCAATGAGAAGGGTACTTTGTTTTTTTCAGTAAGGTTTGAATTCAAACTTAGGCACTTTCCAAAGCTTGAGCAAAGTTTTCAAAACAAAATGAGTAAATAAAACCAATATTATTCCTATAGTATATATCACATAAAGGCTTGGTTTTATTTTTATTTTCAATTGATCAAAGTGTTTTGAGTAAACAGTAGTGTTTGACACACACATTTGAGTGCAAGGTTTGTAGTATAAAAACCTAGAGAATATTTGAATTGAAACTCATTTGATTTGGAGTTGAAAATCATTTCATAAAAATCAAACCGAAAAAGAAAAAGGATAAAAGAGAAAAAAATAGGCCAAACAACCTATCTGGCCCAACTAGCCCAACTAGCCCAAAGAACCCACCCCACGAAACGCTTTTCTTCACTCACACCGCACTTAGGTCATTTGACAGATGGACCCACTCCTCTTTGTTTCTCTCACGACACATGCCCACCTGCGCGTCATCGTCTCCACCCCGATGACATGTTCTTCCCCAATTCACGCCGTGCGTTTCCTGGTTTGATTCGCGTCGTCAATTCCCGTTCAATGCTGGAGTAATTCACGCCCTCATGTCGCCTACTTAAACCCCCTCTGCCCCCTCTCCATTTTCCCCCAGACTTCAAGGTCAGAGCGCCCCCAGGCTTCCCGCAATCAACCTTGCACCGTCGCAGACAGAGCTCACTCCGGCGACCAATCCCGGTGAGCCCGTGCGCCCCTTTCCCTCTAGTTCGTGCAGACAGCTTCGCAACTTCCTTGCGCACCTTCTGACACCACTGGTTCATCCTATACCTCCCCAGGTCGTCGACTCCATCAAGCGCAGCAAGCTCCCGACGACGTCTCCAACTCCGGCGACAAAATTCGGTGAGTCTCGTGTTCCCCTCCGTCTCTGAACCACACGAGCGTGTTCGCCGTAGCCTTGCGCACCTCCTGATGCCTTTTATTCGTGCTAGGGTGACCAGGAGCGTCGCCAACGTCGTCATCCACCCGAGCCCGACGCTGTCAGCAACTCCGACGAGCCCGTGCAGCCGTGCCCGTGCGCCCCTTGCCAAGTCGTCGCCAAGTTGAGCATCAGTGCATCGCTACGAGCCCGGTAAGCATCTCCGATGACCCTAGAACCCCCTGTAGCGTCGTGCCGCCATAGACCGAGCTCGCCGCCACCAGATGCCACCGCCAGCGCCGCCCATCTATGGTTGCTTGATCGATGACTGTTGGATCTAGATCCAACGCGTATAAATAGATCACTTATCGAAACGTTATGAGTAGATCTGGACCGTGCAAGATAAGTTAGATCTAACGGCTTGTGAGCGCGATCCTGAGCGAACCGGTACGCACCAATCAGATTATGACGCGTGGCTAGAGTTTAGGTTAAAAATTAGGATTTGAATCTATTAGATGTTTGAATTTGTTTTGGCCATAACTTTTGATCCCCACGTCAAAATTTGACAAATTTTATATCAATGGAATCAGGAGAACAAGCCCTTTCCAAATATGCAATGTGTTTAATGTTTTTTTTCTATTAAAATGGTTTTATTTACAGAAACATGTGTAGGCCTATTTTGTGCATATGAATTATTTGAGAAATGTTTTAGTGTTTAAATAAATGTTGTTTGGCAAGTTTTGAACTTGTTTATGAACCAGTACTGTACACTTGTCTTGTTGAGTTTAGAAAATCATCAGATATCATATTGCATGCATCCATATATTTTTGCTTGTATTTATAATGTATGTGATTTGTTGCTATGATTTTATGTGTAGATTTTGGTGCCAATAGTGATTGTGATTGTGAGGAG
Source organism: Avena longiglumis (assembly GCA_030063025.1). NCBI lineage: Eukaryota > Viridiplantae > Streptophyta > Magnoliopsida > Poales > Poaceae > Avena > Avena longiglumis. Next base: position 142,986,841 of record CP125974.1, read on the forward strand.
TGTAGATACTCTCCAAACTACCAAGGCAAGTGGTGATTCATGACATTTTTATCCCAATGTTTTCTACTAAGCATTAGAAATATTTTGCTAGTCCTGCATATTATATTTTGCTTATATGCCATGTTGGGAAATCCTAGTAGTGTAGAATTGCTAGGAAATTTCTAAGTTAAGATGCTTATCTATGCCATGCTTAGCCTAGCTAGTAGCAACCAAGGGTGGTGAAATATACAAGCTATGATGAAAATATTTCTAAGTCTTTGGACTTGTGTTTTGCCTAATAAAACAACTAAGTGAATGAATCACCTGGGTGGAATGGAAGGAATGGTTTATGTTGAGTGGTTACACAAGGCCCATTTCTATGGTTTACCTTGTGTATCTCACTTGTGGAAAGCCACCCAGGAACAAAGAGATTTTAGAGGCCAAATGTTAAGAAGCTTCTAGTGCAGCCACTTGGCAATATGGGCTCTGCCTGGATCACATAGGTTGCTAGAACTTAGCCATTTGGACAGTTGGTGGTAGTGGGATGATAGGTTGGAACGCGTCCATTTGGTCTAAGGGAAGGCTTCTGAAAGGTCCTGTCTTGGTGAAAATCAAGTCTGGTGGGGAAAGTGCACAACCTCTGCAGATGGAAGAATCTAAGTACTTAGCCATGTCCCTGGTATTGGGCAATTTGAGCATCAAGACATGGAAGCTATCAAGAATCTCCTCATCCCAATTTCTAAATAAAACTTGTGCTTGAACAAGGGTGAAGGACCTCAATGTCTATTGGTGGTTCCTTGGGAAAAGTTTTGACAAAGAAAATCTTAGAGTTTTCAACTAATAGGCAAAACCTATTTTTGAGCAAAGCAAGCCTAACCTACACTTAGCCAAATTTCATATAGTATGTAGTGCACCAATATTATACTAAGGTTACTCTGATGAGGATTAGGAGTCATGAGTCTACACTCAACATGTTTGCCTGTGGCACATGAATATGAAGAATTTTATCTATTTACTTATTTAAACTCTTGTATTAGGCATGTGGCCATGGAGTTGTAAAGACTATGTTGTCTCTGGAATGACTGTAATAATGACCTTTGTTTCTGTGTACTTCATCTTAAACTGTGGATGCTAGCATTGATCCAGGGACTAGCATTGCAATCACAGGGATCCTTTTCCTTTATAAAGGAGGGATCTTACAGATGGTATCAGAGCACTGTGTTGACTGTAGGATTATGACCCTAGGATTGGAAACCACTAAGGAAAAAATTTCAACAACTTCTACACTTGTCTATTCTTCTCGTAAACTTTTCTAATCTTCTTTCTCATCTCTGTTTGTAGATGAACTCCATCAACGAAGCCGTAAGGAAAGGACCACTCATGACAATGACTTAGGAGTGTGAGACAAAATTTCCCAAAGCTCTCAAGGACCTCATGGTTGCAATGGAAATACATGGTGCAGCTGTGTACAAAGGTTTTCCTGTGATGGATGAAGGAGTTGAGTACTGGTGGGTGCAACTTCACTTGTATAAAAACAAGGAAGACAACCACAAGGAATCAGGATTCTGCATGTTGACCAATTCAGTGGTGCACACTACATTATTTGATTAACCAAGGGATGCAGCTTGGAAGACCATCAAAGAACTTGGTGATAGAGTCAAGTGCAGAATGATCAACATCCAAAATGACCTAAAGGAAGAGAAGAAACATACCCAAGAGTCGGAAGCTACCAACCAAACCTTAAGAGGAGACATTATAGACTTAGTAATGGAGTCATGTGCTCAAGATAGACTGATTGCTTCTAGAAATATTGTGTTAGCCAACATATCTAGTGAGATAGGATTGTAAGCATACTTCGTTAGTTGGACCACCACTTATCACCTTATTTTCCAAATGTTTCTTAAAATAAATTGAACTTTGGTTGTTGTAATGAATCCATGTATGCTATGCCTTGTGTGTTTTGATTTCCAAAGATATGCATGTGATGCTTTGCTTTGTGTTTTATCTTAAAAATGTGTTGATTCTAACTTTTTCTATCTTATAAATAGATGCCTAATGTTACCATCAGCACTGTTGAGGAGTTCCAGGGAACTCGCTTTGGCCCTCGTATTATTGAGCTTACTAGTTTGCTCAATCTCCCTCTTCCTACCATCATGGTGCTTCCCCTCACCAAGTTTGAGAGGAAAGACCTTTGGGGTTCAAGGTCAATCAGCCCGGACGCCAGACTGAGCCTACCACGGAGGATATCATCTTCAAGCTCATGCACGATGACAAGGAGAGAGGCCTAGAGGTAGTCATGCAGGACTTGATTGGACGCCTTCTAGGGAGACACTCTCGACAGGTTAGAGGTACTCACTTCCACGTCTTCGGTAGACGTGATGAGGATGGAGAGGCCATCGACTTCGAGGTCACTTCGAGGGAGACAGCAGAGCCGATTCGTCTATACCTCCAGGACTTAGAGGTTCTTCTTAGGCACGTGGACACTGATAGGACCAACGTCATGCTCAGCAATGACGAACTCCAGGTGCAGCTTCGTGACAAGGACAAGCTCTTCACGGAGCAAGATGAGATAGTCAAGGAGATGGAGGCAAAGTTCGAGAGCCAGGACAGAAAGTTCAAGAGTCAAGAGAAGCGAGTCCAAGATAGGAACAAGAGGATTCGAGACATAACTGCAGAACTAGAGGCCAAGGACTTTGAGCTCGAGCATCAGCAGACTGTGATTGAGAGGCTTCATTCTCAGAAGAGGGCTCTCAAAGCCAAAGTAGAGACCTTGACCACCAATGTCGAGGAATACAAGACCGCTATGGAGAATGCAGGTCTTACCTTTGTTGAGGAGGAGGTTGATGCCGAGGAGTAGTGATAACTACTCATTTATCATTTATTTATCATACTTTATTTGAGTCACAATGACCATCCAACATGTGGATGGCTTGTTATTGGTGTTTACTTTGCAAACTTGTCGTTTTTGTTGTTGAACTATTATTATTATGATGCATGCTTGGTGATTGTTTATGTGATGTATTGTGCATGATAGCATCTATGGGTATCTCATTCTTATCTCTATTGAACAAACCACAGATTCCTCCCCGTCATGCCAATCCCAACCCCAACAACAACAACATCACCCCTGAGATGCAGCAAATGATGACAGACTCAAATTGATGCAAATGATGACTATGTTCATCCGTAACCGAACAACAACAACAACAACAACAACAACAACAACAACAACAACAACAACAACAACAACAACAACAACAACAACAAAAACAACAATAATAACGACAATAACAACAACAACAACAACAACAACAACAACAACCCACCGGGTTTTGACATGCTTACCAGGTTCTTGAGATTGAGGCCAGCAAAGTTCTCAGGAACAACTGATCCTATGGTGGCCAATGATTGGCTAAGCTCTATGAACAAGGACTTGGTAACTGTGGGCTGTACTGATGCAGAAAAAGTCAGATTTGTAGCACATTTGTTGGAAGGACCAGCTGCCACTTGGTGGGATAACTTCCAGATCACCACTCCCATCAAAGATGTAACATGGGCTATTTTTGAAGATGGCTTTCGTACTGCTCATATCTCATCTGGAGTGATGAGTCTGAAGAAGAAAGAATTCCATAATCTGAAACAGCGCCACCACAGCGTGGCTGAATATATTGAGGAGTTCAACAATCTGGTGCGTTATGCACCGGATGAAGTTGACACTGATGCTAAGAGGAAGGAAAAGTTCCTTGAAGGGTTGAATGATGAACTGAACCTGCAGCTAGTTGTGGCATATGTTCCCACATACCAGTATCTTTGTGATAAGGCTGCTATTTTGGAGAACAAAATGAAGCAGGAAGAGAAAGCACTCGGACAAGCACAACTCGGGATCGTCTCACAAGCGTTCCCATTATGATGATAGTGGAAGCTCAGGATCCCACAAGCATGGGAAATTCAACAAGCACCACAACCACAACCGTTATCATGACAACAAGCATCACCGTAGTCATGACAATGACAAATACAAGAACCACAAGGGTGGATATAAGAGCCACCACAGTGGTAGTGGAAGTGGCAGTGGAAGCCAGCCTGTCAAGAAGGATATTAGTCAGGTTGAGTGCTTCAAGTGCAAGAAGATGGGGCATTATGCAAATGAATGCCCAGAAAAGAAAGTTGAAGGACCCAACAAGCCCAAACCTTTTTAAAAGGGACAAGTGAACCACATTAACGTGGAGGAAATTTATGAGGAGCCTGATGCTGTTGCTGGTAAGTTCAAACTCAATTCTGTTCCAGCATTTGTTCTCTTTGATACTGGTGTATCTCATTCATTCATATCAAGAGCATTTGTTGAAAGAAATGAACTACCGGATGAAACTATTGGGTGTCCTATAAAAGTAATTTCTCCTGGCGGAGAAATGATAGTGAATTCAGGGTGTCATGATCTAGTCATAGAGTTTGGGAAGTATAAGTTTCCCGTTAACTTGATAATCCTAAATTCCCAAGGATTGGATGTCATTTTGGGAATGGACCGGATGACTAAGCACAAAGGAGTGATAGATTGTGCCAACCATACTGTCTCACTCACAACTCCAGAAAATAAAAGGATCAGATTCAAGACCAACTTTGAAGCAAAAAAGGAGTAAGCTAAATTCTCTTAAGGGGGTTAGCATGGACAGTGTGCCAATTGTGAGTGAATATCCGGATGTGTTTCTGGAAGAATTGCCGGGAATGCCACCAGATAGAGATGTAGAGTTTCTTATTGATCTGCTACCAGGATCTGGACCAATAGCAAAGAGACCATACAAGATGTCAGCTGGTGAACTAAAAGAGCTCAAGAAACAACTTGGAGAACAGTTGCAGAAAGGATTTATTCAACCAAGTTCTTCATCTTGGGGAGCACCAGTTTTGTTTGTGGAAAAGAAGGATAGAAGTCAAAGGTTATGTATAGATTACCGTTCACTCAATGAGGTGACTATAAAGAACAAATACCCTTTGCCTAGAATCAATGACTTGTTTGATCAGTTAGAAGGAGCTTGTGTGTTCTCAAAGATTGATCTCCGGTCAGGTTATTTCCAGCTCAAGATAAGAGAGCAAGACATACCTAAGACAGCCTTCACCACAAGGTATGGGCTATATGAGTATACCATGATGCCATTTGGTTTGACCAATGATCCAGCATACTTTATGAATATGATGAACAAGGTGTTCATGGAATTCCTAGATAAGTTTGTTGTCGTTTTCATCGATGACATTTTGATCTACTCCAAGAGCAAAGAAGAGCATGAAGGACATTTGCGTTTGATACTTGAGAAGCTCAGAGAGCATAAATTATACGCCAGTAAGTGTGAATTTTTGTTGAATGAAGTTGGATTTCTTGGACACGTTGTGTCAGGATATGGTGTAGCAGTTGATCCTGCTAAAGTTTCAGCTGTAACTGAATGGGAATCTCCCAAATCAGTGAAAGAAGTTCGTAGTTTCCTCGGCTTAGCAGGTTACTATAGAAGATTCATTGAGAATTTCTCCAAGGTAGCAAAACCTATGACAAAATTGCTAAAGAAAGACAAGAAATTTGCTTGGTCTGAAGGCTGTGAACTCAGCTTTCAAGAATTGAAGAAGAGACTTGTGACATCACCAGTCTTGTGTTTGCCAGATTTGGAGAAGGATTTCCAAGTGTATTGTGATGCATCCCATCATGGATTAGGTGCAGTACTTATGCAAGAAGGGAAAGTTGTGGCTTATGCCTCGAGACAACTCAAAACTCATGAAGTGAACTACCCTACTCATGATTTAGAGTTATCCTCTGTTGTCCATGCACTCAAAACATGGAGACACTATCTTTTGGGAAAGCAATGTGAAGTGTTCACAGATCACAAGAGTTTGAAGTATATCTTCACCCAGAAAGAAATTAATATGAGACAAATAAGATGGATGGAACTCATCAAAGACTATGACTTGAGTTTACAATACCATCCCGGTAAAGCAAATGTTGTAGCGGATGCTCTAAGCCGTAAGGTTTTTGTGAATGGACTTACTAAGGGAGAGTTGCCAGATGATTTGTGTGCCCAATTTAGAGATCTCAGATTGGAGATTGTGCCTGAAGGACATCTCATGTCTTTGGATGTTCAACCCACCTTGTTGGACAAGATCAAGGAAGCCCAGAAGACTAATAAGGAAATTTAAGAGATCAAGGAAAATATTGGCAAGGGAAAGGCCAAAGGATTCCATGAAGACGAATAAGGTACTTTATGGCATGGGAAACGTATCTGTGTTCCACAAGATCCGGAGCTACGGAAACTGATTTTACAAGAAGCACACAACTCACCATATTCTATTCATCCGGGTAACACCAAGATGTACATGGATATGAAAGAAAGATTTTGGTGGAATAATCTCAAGAAGGACATCGCCGAACATATTGCTTTGTGTGATGTGTGCAGTAGAGTGAAAGCGAAACATCAGAAACCAGCAGGTTTGCTTCAACCACTACCTATTCCTGATTGGAAGTGGGACAAGATTGGTATGGATTTCATTATTGGATTGCCAAGGACCCGGTCAGGATATGATTCCATTTGGGTAGTAGTGGATAGCCTAACTAAAGTGGATCATTTCATACCCGTGAAGACAACCTACACAAGTGCCAAGTTAGCCAAGATTTATATGAGCAGAATTGTGTGTCTACACGGAGTACCCAAAAGTATTGTGTCTGATAGAGGAACCCAATTCACTTCTCATTTTTGGAGGCAATTACATGAGTCGTTGGGAACGAGGTTGGAATTCAGCACTGCTTTTCATCCTCAAACTGATGGACAAACAGAAAGGACTAATCAGATTCTTGAAGATATGTTGAAGGCATGTGCCCTAGACTATGGAGCCAGTTGGGATGAAAGTCTGCCCTATGCAGAATTTTCTTATAACAAGAGCTATCAAGCCAGTATTGAGATGGCACCATTTGAGTTTCTCTATGGGAGAAAGTGTACCACCCCATTACTATGGAATGGTGTGGGAGAAAGAAGTCTGTTCGGACCAGAACTAATCAAAGAAGCCGAAGAGAAAGTCAAGTTGGTTAAGGACAGATTGAAGATATCACAGTCTCGATAGAAGAGCTACGCAGATCCTAAGCGTAGAGAAGTCATCTATGAAGTTGGTGATAGAGCTTATCTTAGAGTGTCACCACTTCGTGGAGTGAAGAGATTTGGTGTCAAAGGTAAATTGGCCCCAAGATATGTTGGACCATTCAAGATTCTGAGTCGCAAAGGAGAGGTAGTGTCACATCCCAAGTTTTTCCAAATCTTGTAATGTGAAAATAAATGAATAAAATAAAACTTTGTTTGATTTTCAGAGCCAGAAGAAACTTTTTGAATTCAATTGGAACTTCAAACCCATTTGAATTATATAAAATCCTATAGGGATTCATAAAGATAAACATTTAATAAAGGAAATTAAAATGTTTTGGAATTACTATTTTGGATCCTTTAATAAAAGATTTGGTTTTCAAAAGAAAAGGTGGATTTATAAATGACGATTATTTTATAAAGCCAAATTAAACCTTGGCCAAGCTTTTGAAATAAAATGTTTTGTTTAGATAAAAATAATAAAGGATTGATTAAATAATATAATAAGGAATTAATATCCAAATTTTATTCAAATAAAAAGTTTTACCCTTTTTATTAAAACATCAAAACTTATTAAATTATTTTAAATAAGTTTTCTAAGTATTTTATTTTATCAAATAAAACCTACTGAAGTGTTTTTGATTTATTTTAGATTTCAAAATAAATAATTTAAATAAATAAATCCTAATTAATTTAATAATGAAGATATATTGAATATAATCATTAATGGACCCTAAAATAAAAGGTTATTTTATTTTATTTTAAACAAGCTTTTCAAGTATTCTTTACTTTCAAATAAAACCTACTGATTTGGTTTTAGAAAAGATTGGGATTTAAATAAAAGCTTTGAAATAAATCAAATCCTATTTTGATTTAAATAACCAAGGTCCAATTTTATTTAATTAATAATGGACCCTATATAACAAAATGTTATTTTATTTTAAAACAAGCTTTCCAAATATTCCTTAATTTCAAATACAACCTACTGAATGGTTTAAAATTTATTTAGTTCTCAAGTGGAGATTTGAATTAAATCAAAACCTATGGATTTAATAATTGATACATCTATTTAGTTAATTAATAATGGACCCTATTATTAAATTATTATTTTGAATTTGGATTTTGCTTCATGTTACTGAACAGAACTAATTTCAATGTACAAACGTTTGGGTGTTGTTTGAATTGATTTGAACCTTGTTTGATTGTTTGGAAATTCAAAACAGGAAATAAAATTAGAAAAGGGAAAAAGATTCAAAAACAGAAAAAAATAAGAAAAGGATCGACCCAACCCAGCAGCCCAACAGGCCCAGTAACCAGCCCAGTTTCCCTCTCCGGAGAAAAACGTTTCGCACTACGTTTCTGACCCACACAGAGACTGACCAGTGGACCTCCCCCTCTTCCCTTTTCCCACTAACGCAACGGCCCCTCTTTCCTCTGTTCATCGTCCTCACCGCGCGACCCTTTCTTCCTCCCTCGACGCCGTTACCTGCTGTGATTCCGCGGAATCAATTCGTCTTAACGCCGCGCCTTTACCTCGCCTTAACCATGCTCGATAAAACGCCAGCGCCTTCTCCTCCGTTCCCCTCAGACGCCAACCTCTCTCTGCCCCCAGGCTGCAATTATTTCGCCCTGCACCATCACTGCTCCGACGACCTTCTTCGTCAAATTCCAGCCAAGCTTCGCCGCCCCTTGCCTCACTAATCACGCTAGCAGACTCCCTACTCCTAGACCTTCCTCCCCGTACCACCCATTCGACATGGGCGCCTGTAACGCCGCTTCGTCAAGCTTCGAGCGCCGCCGTGTCTGGTTCTTCTCCGACGAGCCTCACAGGTAGTTTACGACCGCCCCGCGACTCCTCGTTCACGCTCCCTCACTTGTCTCGACCATGAGCGTCTAACCACGTCTTCGTTTTGACTTGGGGTGAACCACAGCATTGTCCCCGAGCACAACCAGAGCCGCCTGACGCCAGGAACAACTCCGGCGAGGAATTACGACTGCCCCTGAGCGCCCCTTGTCAAGCCAGCAGTACCTTGAGCATCACCACACCCCTACGATTCTGGTGAGCTACCCCTTTGCTTCCCTCTCCTCCTAAATCACCGGCGACCACACCGTCTGACCGCGCCGCCGCCAACCGCCGCCGCCAGCGCCACCGATCTTTGGCAAGCGTGCTAGCAGCCGTAGGATCGTGATATAACGGATACGATAGAACGTAGGTGAAAGGGTAAGTGGCATCTGCGCACCGCACGATCTAGCTTGATCCAACGCACCAGAACGACCGATCCGGCCGAACCGGTATCGCCCAGTTAGGAAGCGACGCGTGGCCGTGTTTTGATTTAAAAACAGAATTGAAATCTGATTTAGATAGGATTTTCAAACCCTTATATCTTTGGATCCACACGTCCAAAAATTACAAATTTTATGTCGTTGGATTCAGGAGAGCAAGCCCTAGCCAACTGTGGAATTAGTTTTGTAAATAGTATCTGTTAAATTGCTTGTTTTTACAGAATCATTTGTGTGCGTGTTTAGATTAGAAAAATTGTTCAAAAATAATTTCTGGACTAAAACTTTTGCAAAATGGTTTGATGTGACCTTACTGACCCTAGGAACCAACCCCTGGTGTCAAAAATGATTTTGGTAAAATTTAGGTTGGATTATTTGACTTAGCCAATTTCTAGCTAAGTAAAGATAATGGTTTTATTATGAACAAGGATTTTTGGAATAATACTTTGGGAAAATATTTGGATCCAAAGCTACTGACCCAAAACACCAAGACTTGAGATTTAGAAAATTTAGGTGAGAAACTTAAAGATTTTTTATTAGATAAAAACCATTTTCCACCATATAAAAAGTTGAATGGATTTTTAAAATAGTTTTGGGCAAAACCCTCTAACTAATGACTTTGCCATTTTTGGTAAATGACCAATTTGGATCTTACAAAGTTATAAGCCTAGTGGAGACCTTCCTTGTGAATAAAACCATCTTAAGCATGTTCCCATGCATGACTTAGAATCCATTGCTTTGTGTGTGTGAAATGTTGTTTGAATATTGGTTTGGAATGCTACTTGATACTAGGCTTGTTTGATTGATTGTAGTGAAATTAGCAAAGTGTGAGACTAGCAAGATCAAGGAGTAAACCCTCATTCCCTACCAAAAAGGCAAGTTTCACTATCATCTAAAGTCCTACTATTTTCATTATGCTTAGTGGATTTTGAAAACATGCATGAAAACAATTTTATACTTATGCTATGCTAAATCCTAATAGGATTCCCTATACACTCCTTAGTGAAAATATTGTAGTTGTTACATGCTTAGCCATGCTATATTTTGAAAAGAGATACATGTTGAGATTTTACGAAGGTTAAGAAAAGGACTTGTGTTTTACATAATAAAACAAGGACTCAATGAACAACCTAGGTGGAGGATACTTTAAGTTTTGGAGAAGGTGGCAACAAAAGGAACCATGTTTATGGGAATCACTTTGTGTTGTGCTCCAAAAGAAAACCACCTAGGAAACTTAGAGATTGAACATGTTTCTCCAATTGTGGCTTTCGTGTGCAACCACATGCTATTATGGCTCTGGCTTAGTCAACTACATTAGGAAGACCCATACATTGTCTTTAGTTACCGGACATGGGGATCTGGAATGCTTCATGGGGGCTGAAGACAATCTAGCAATGATGTACGGGAGGACCTTTTGGAAAGACTTCGTCACATTCTCAATCTGCCAGTACTCCATCTTGGTGAGCACTAATCCAGTAGGCCACTGGTGGCAAAAGGATGGGATCGTGACATGTGGGTAAAGTGTACTCCTTCTGCAGAAGATAATAAAATCTAAGTACTTAGCCGTGTCCCCGGTTATGGACAATACTGAGCAACTAACGTTTGAACTATGGGAGATCTAGACATTCCAACTTCTAAAATAAAAACTTGATGCACTTGGAGGTACCAAGGAATTCAAAGAGATTTTGTTAAGCTTGATGCACTTGGGGTTACCAAGGAGCTCAAGAGATTTTGTTTAAAAGCATGATGTACTTGGGGTTACCAAGGAACTCATGAGATTTTGATAAAACTTGTTGTACTTGGGGTTACCAAGTGGCTCAAGAGATTTTGACAAGGACTTGAACACTTGAGTTTCTACCAAGAAGTTCAAGGAACTTGGAAAAGAGATTTGACAAAGGACCAAAACCATTTTGAAAAGATAGGATCAATATTGCTTTATGCAAATAAGCCTTAAACTCTACTTAGCCAAATATGCATGTATTGATAGGATCCACTCATATTACATATAAAAGTGAAGGTTGCCAATACAATTCAAATGTATTGACCCTTGTGGCTGTAACTTGTAATGTTGCAGGTTTGATTGATTTTAGTGAAGTTTGAGTGACTAGGACTACAAAGTCTACAACCAACATCTGCCTGTGGCACCTTGAAGATGAAGGACCCATGACTATAGTTATTCCGCTGCAATGTAATGTATTAGCCAAATAAGCTATGTATGATGTAATAAAATTATGTTATTCCTTGTTATAAAGTTATATTATGACCTTTGTATCTTGATATTACATCTTAACTGTGGATGCTAGCTATTGATCCAGGGACTAGCAATGTAAACACAGGGGGCTCTATCTTATTAAAGATTGGGACCCCTACAGATGGTATCAGAGCACTGTGTTGCCTGTAGGATTTGTAACCCTAGGATTGGACAAAACCCCTTAGAAAAAAATAGGAGTTGTATTTTGTTCCAAAAAATTTATTTACAAAATCTTGTAAACCCTTTCCTCAACCACTTTGGTTTCAACTCTACATCTCATCTACTTCAACTTGATGGAAAAGCCTACCCATGGCCAAGGACTACACTATGTGCAAAGGACTTCTTCAACTTCTTCAACTCTAATGACTTCAACATCTTCAGCATGTTCACCAAGGACCTCCAACTTGGATATCACTAAGGACTACAAGTAAAACAAAGAAATCTTGCTCGGGATTTAGAGACTGAGGGAATGCAAAAGTTAGAAGGAACCTACATCACTAGAAGTTATTGTGACCAAGAGTTTTTCTCAAGGAAACCATGATCTCCTACAAGCAGAATCATGAGGGAAGGAAAAATCACAAGTGAACCATATAGATGGACCACCCTATTTAGATAAGTCAAAAACACACCAACTTATGTGGTGTAGCAAAAATATTTTGATTCCTAAGTAGGTGCTTGAACATTGTTTGAGTGAAATGTTTGGTTTGTGATTGCATGCACATTGCTTGTGTGAATTGTGATGTGTGTGACTAGAATTGACTCCTTAGAAATATGTTGCCTATTCTAATCTCCCTTCAACCCAAACAGATGACTACTTCAAAGGACTCCAACATCAAAGTGGATGATACCAACACCAACCAAGCTGACAGCATGAAAGAGCTCATAGCAACCCAACACCAGTTGAACCAACTGACAGCTTAGTTCATAGCCAACAATAGTGATAGAAATCCAGCACTACAAAAGTTTTGGAGGAACAATCCCAACTGATGCTTAAGGTGACTAATCAAATGATCAGCATGGAAGAAAGCTATCCTAAAGGAGTTTATGATAACAAGGATAACAAGAATGTTATTCTAGATGGAGCCCCAGCTTGCATTATATGTGGAGACAAGGACCATACTTCCAAGGAGAATGAAGGTCAATGCCCTAATTGTGAAGAAAATCATCCTGTTGGACAATGTCCCACTTCTCAAGCTACTTGCTACCTATGTGAAGGAAGCGATCATGTTCCTATCCAATGCCCTATCTACTCCATGGTGGAACAAAGGAAACAAGAAGGATCCAAGTCTACCAAAGGAAAAGGACCACTCATACCCCCAAATAAGACAACCCAGTTCAAAGGATCAAAGAAACTCAAGAAACCAAGACAGGACATGCACCTTGTGCAATGCCGTAAATGTAAGGAAATGGGACACTACTCCAGTGAGTGCCCAGAGAACAAGAAAAATAAGGGAATTGACCAAGTGGTGTGCAACAACTGCAAAGAACCAGGCCATTATGTAGCAACTTGTCCCCAAGAACAACGCAAAGAACTCCAAGATATCCACTGTTTCAATTGTAATAACCCAGGACACTATGCAAGCAATTGTCCAGAGAAGATGAAGAACAAGTTAAACAAGCCTATGGAGAAGCTCAACCTTGGCTCATGAGTCAAGTATGGAAATAAGGGACACTATGCAAAAGTTTGCCTAGAGAAGTTTTTCCAGGATCCCAAGAAGGACAATATGTAATTTTTGTTTGAAAATTTTTAAGGGTGGTAGTACCCTAGTTGTTTTGAGCCTGCTTGTAACCCTAACCTTCCCAAATCTCGGGACGAGATTTATTTTAAGGTGGAATTTGTCACATCCCAAGATTTTCCAAATCTTGTAATGTGAAAATAAATGAATAAAATAAAACTTTGTTTGATTTTCAGAGCCAGAAGAAACTTTTTGAATTCAATTGGAACTTCAAACCCATTTGAATTATATAAAATCCTAAAGGGATTCATAAAGATAAACATTTAATAAAGGAAATTAAAATGTTTTGGAATTACTATTTTGGATCCTTTAATAAAATATTTGGTTTTCAAAAGAAAAGGTGGATTTATAAATGAAGATTATTTTATAAAGCCAAATTAAACCTTGGCCAAGATTTTGAAATAAAAATGTTTTGTTTAGATAAAAATAATAAAGGATTGATTAAATAATATAATAAGGAATTAATATCCAAATTTTATTCAAATAAAAAGTTTTACCCTTTTTATTAAAACATCAAAACTTATTAAATTATTTTAAATAAGTTTTCTAAGTATTTTATTTTCTCAAATAAAACCTACTGAAGTGTTTTTGATTTATTTTAGATTTCAAAATAAATAATTTAAATAAATAAATCCTAATTAATTTAATAATGAAGATATATTGAATATAATCATTAATGGACCCTAAAATAAAAGGTTATTTTATTTTAAACAAGCTTCTCAAGTATTCTTTACTTTCAAATAAAACTTACTGATTTGGTTTTAGAAAAGTTTGGGATTTAAATAAAAGCTTTGAAATAAATCAAATCCTATTTTGATTTAAATAACCAAGGTCCAATTTTATTTAATTATTAATGGACCCTATATAACAAAATGTTATTTTATTTTAAAACAAGCTTTCCAAATATTCCTTAATTTCAAATACAACCTACTGAATGGTTTAAAATTTATTTAGTTCTCAAGTGGAGCTTTGAATTAAATCAAAACCTATGGATTTAATAATTGATACATCTATTTAGTTAATTAATAATGGACCCTATTATTAAATTATTATTTTGAATTTGGATTTTGGTTCATGTTACTGAACATAACTAATTTCAATGTTACAAACGTTTGGGTGTTGTTTGAATTGATTTGAACCTTGTTTGATTGTTTGGAAATTCAAAACAGAAAATAAAATTAGAAAAAGGAAAAAGATTCAGAAACAGAAAAAAAGAAGAAAAGGATCGACCCAACCCAGCAGCCCAACAGGCCCAGTAACCAGCCCAGTTTCCCTCTCCGGAGAAAAACGTTTCGCACTCCGTTTCTGACCCACACAGAGACTGACCAGTGGACCTCCCCCTCTTCCCTTTTCCCACTGACGCAACGGCCCCACTTTCCTCTGTTCATCGTCCTCACCGCGCGACCCTTTCTTCCTCCCTCGACGCCGTTACCTGCTGTGATTCCGCGGAATCAATTCGTCTTAACGCCGCGCCTTTATCTCACCTTAAACATGCTCGATAAAACGCCATCGCCTTCTCCTCCATTCCCCTCAGACGCCAACCTCTCTCTGCCCCCAGGCTGCAATTATTTCGCCCTGCACCATCACTGCTCCGACGACCTTCTTCGTCAAATTCCAGCCAAGCTTCGCCGCCCCTTGCCTCACTAAGCACGCTAGCAGACTGCCCACTCCCAGACCTTCCTCCCCGTACCACCCATTCGACCGGGCGCCCGTAACGCCGCCGCTGCTTCGAGCGCCGCTGTCCGGGTTCTTCTCCGACGAGCCTCACAGGTAGTTTACGACCGCCCCGCGACTCCTCGTTCACGCTCCCTCACTTGTCTCGACCATGAGCATCTAACCACGTCTTCGTTTTGACTTGGGGTGAACCACAGCATTGTCCCCGAGCACAACCAGAGCCGCCTGACGCCAGGAACAACTCCAGCGAGGAATTACGACTGCCCCTGAGCGCCCCTTGTCAAGCCAGCAGTACCTTGAGCATCACCACAGCCCTGCGATTCTGGTGAGCTACCCCTTTGCTTCCCTATCCTCCTAAATCACCGGCGACCACACCGTCTGAGCGCGCCGCCACCAACCGCCGCCGCCAGCGCCACCGATCTTTGGCAAGCGTGCTAGCAGTCGTAGGATCGTGATCTAACGGATACGATAGAACGTAGGTGAAAGGGTAAGTGGCATCTGCGCGCCGCACGATCTGGCTTGATCCAACGCACCAGAACGACCGATCCGGCCTAACCGGTATCGCCCAGTTAGGAAGCGACGCGTGGTCGTGTTTTGATTTAAAAACAGAATTGAAATATGATTTAGATAGGATTTTCAAACCCTTATATCTTTGGATCCACACGTCCAAAAATTACAAATTTTATGTCGTTGGATTTAGGAGAGCAAGCCCTAGCCAACTGTGGAATTAGTTTTGTAAATAGTATCTGTTAAATTGCTTGTTTTTACAGAATCATTTGTCTGCATGTTTAGATTAGAAAAATTGTTCAAAAATAATTTCTGGACTAAAACTTTTGCAAAATGGTTTGATGTGACCTTACTGACCCTAGGAACCAACCCCTGGTGTCAAAAATGATTTTGGTAAAATTTAGGTTGGATTATTTGACTTAGCCAATTTCTAGCTAAGTAAAGATAATGGTTTTATTATGAACAAGGATTTTTGGAATAATACTTTGGGAAAATATTTGGATCCAAAGCTACTGACCCAAAACACCAAGACTTGAGAGTTAGAAAATTTAGGTGAGAAACTTAAATATTTTTGATTAGATAAAAACCATTTTCCACCATATAAAAAGTTGAATGGATTTTTAAAATAGTTTTGGGCAAAACCCTCTAACTAATGACTTTGCCATTTTTGGTAAATGACCAATTTGGATCTTACAAAGTTATAAGCCTAGTGGAGACCTTCCTTGTGAATAAAACCATCTTAAGCATGTTCCCATGCATGACTTAGAATCCATTGCTTTGTGTGTGTGAAATGTTGTTTGAATATTGGTTTGGAATGCTACTTGATACTAGGCTTGTTTGATTGATTGTAGTGAAATTAGCAAAGTGTGAGACTAGCAAGATCAAGGAGTAAACCCTCATTCCCTACCAAAAAGGCAAGTTACACTATCATCTAAAGTCCTAATATTTTCATTATGCTTAGTGGATTTTGAAAACATGCATGAAAACAATTTTATACTTATGCTATGCTAAATCCTAATAGGATTCCCTATACACTCCTTAGTGAAAATATTGTAGTTGTTACATGCTTAGCCATGCTATATTTTGAAAAGAGATACATGTTGAGATTTTACGAAGGTTGAGAAAAGGACTTGTGTTTTACATAATAAAACAAGGACTCAATGAACCACCTAGGTGGAGGATACTTTAAGTTTTGGAGAAGGTGGCAACAAAAGGAACCATGTTTATGGGAATCACTTTGTGTTGTGCTCCAAAAGAAAACCACCTAGGAAACTTAGAGATTGAACATGTTTCTCCAATTGTGGCTTTCGTGTGCAACCACATGCTATTATGGCTCTGGCTTAGTCAACTACATTAGGAAGACCCATACATTGTCTTTAGTTACCGGACATGGGGATCTGGAATGCTTCATGGGGGCTGAAGACAAGCTAGCAATGATGTATGGGAGGACCTTTTGGAAAGACTTCGTCACATTCTCAATCTGCCAGTACTCCATCTTGGTGAGCACTAATCCAGTAGGCCACTGGTGGCAAAAGGATGGGATCGTGACATGTGGGTAAAGTGTACTCCTTCTGCAGAAGATAATAAAATCTAAGTACTTAGCCGTGTCCCCGGTTATGGACAATACTGAGCAACTAACGTTTGAACTATGGGAGATCTCGACATTCCAACTTCTAAAATAAAAACTTGATGCACTTGGGGGTACCAAGGAATTCAAAGAGATTTTGTTAAGCTTGATGCACTTGGGGTTACCAAGGAGCTCAAGAGATTTTGTTTAAAAGCATGATGTACTAGGGGTTACCAAGGAATTCATGAGATTTTGATAAAACTTGTTGTACTTGGGGTTACCAAGTGGCTCAAGAGATTTTGACAAGGACTTGAACACTTGAGTTTCTACCAAGAAGTTCAAGGAACTTGGAAAAGAGATTTGACAAAGGACCAAAACCATTTTGAAAAGATAGGATCAATATTGCTTTATGCAAATAAGCCTTAAACTCTACTTAGCCAAATATGCATGTATTTATAGGTTCCACTCATATTACATATAAAAGTGAAGCTTGCCAATACAATTCAAATGTATTAACCCTTGTGGCTGTAACTTGTAATGTTGCAGGTTTGATTGATTTTAGTGAAGTTTGAGTGACTAGGACTACAAAGTCTACAACCAACATCTGCCTGTGGCACCTTGAAGATGAAGGACCCATGACTATAGTTATTCCGCTGCAATGTAATGTATTAGCCAAATAAGCTATGTATGATGTAATAAAATTATGTTATTCCTGGTTATAAAGTTATATTATGACCTTTGTATCTTGATATTACATCTTAACTGTGGATGCTAGCTATTCATCCAGGGACTAGCAATGTAAACACAGGGGGCTCTATCTTATTAAAGATTGGGACCCCTACAGGTAGCTTATGAGATTGAATTGCCAGAGTCTCTGTCAGCTGTTCATAATGTGTTTCATGTGAGTCAGCTTAAGAAATGTCATCCAGAAATGGAAGAGACTTCTTTGAAGGATACTATACATTTGGAAGAGGTTCAATTGGAAAGTGACCTCACTTATGAAGAGAAACCTATCAAGATTCTTGAGACTGCAGAAAGAGTTACTCGGACTAAGACTATCAAATTCTGCAAAGTTCAATGGAACCATCATTCAGAATAAGAAGCAACATGGGAAAGAGAAGATGATCTTCGGAAAGACCACCCTCACCTATTTGCTAGCCAATCCGAATCTCGAGGGCGAGATTCACCTTAAGGGGTTAGATTTGTAACATCCCTAAAATCATGTTTCAAACTCATGCATATCATCCATGCATCCATGATCATATAAATTTCCTTTCAAACAAATCATTTCAAAACAGAAGCATATATGCCTATTATTTCATGTAAGTTTGCTCTAGCCTTAGTGCTATTTTCAATGAGAAGGGTACTTTGTTTTGTTCAGTAAGGTTTGAATTCAAACTTAGGCACTTTCCAAAGCTTGAGCAAAGTTTTCAAAACAAAATGAGTAAATAAAACCAATATTATGCCTATAGTATATATCACATAAAGGCTTGGTTTTATTTTTATTTTCAATTGATCAAAGTGTTTTGAGTAAACAGTAGTGTTTGACACACATTTGAGTGCACGGTTTGTAGTATAAAAACCTAGAGAAGATTTGAATTCAAACTCATTTGATTTGAAGTTGAAAATCATTTCAGAAAAATCAAACAGAAAAAGAAAAAGGATAAAAGAGAAAAAAATAAGCCAAACAACCTATCTGGCCCAACTAGCCCAGCAACCCACTAAACGTTTTTCACTCACACCGACTTAGGTCACGTGATGGACCCACTCCCTCTCTGTTTCTCTCGCTCACAGCCGCGGCCCACACGGCGTCATCGTCTCCACCCCGACGACATGTTCTTCCCCAATTCACGCCGTGCGTTTCCTGGTTTGATTCGCGTCGTCAATTCCCGTTCAATGCTGGAGTAATTCACGCCCTCATCTCGCCTACTTAAACCCCCTCTGCCCCCTCTCCATTTCCCCCAGACTTCGAGCACAGAGCGCCCCCAGGCTGCCCGCAATCACCCTTGCACCGCCTCAGACAGAGCTCACTTCGGCGACCAATCCCGGTGAGCCCCGTGCGCCCCTTTCCCTCTAGTTCGTGCAGACAGCTTTGCAACTTCCTTGCGCACCTTCTGACACCACTGGTTCATCCTATACCTCCCCAGGTCATCGAATCCATCAAGCGCAGCAAGCTCCCGACGACGTCTCCAACTCCGGCGACAAAATTCGGTGAGTCTCGTGTTCCCCTCCGTCTCTGAACCACACGAGCGTGTTCGCCGTAGCCTTGCGCACCTCCTGATGCCTTTGATTCGTGCTAGGGTGACCAGGAGCGTCGCCAACGTCTCCATCCACCCGAGCCCGACGCTGTCAGCAACTCCGACGAGCCTGTGCAGCCGTGCCCGTGCGCCCCTTGCCAAGCCATCGCCAAGTTGAGCATCCGTGCATCGCTATGATCCCGGTAAGCATCTCCGACGACCCTAGAACCCCCTGTAGCGCCGCGCCGCCGTAGACCGATCTCGCCGCCACCAGATGCCACCGCCAGCGCCGCCCATCTATGGTTGCTTGATCGATGACCGTTGGATCTAGATCCAGCGCGTATAAATAGATCACTTATCCAAACATTATGAGTAGATCTGGACCGTGCAGGATAAGTTAGATCTAATGGCTTGTGAGCGCGATCCTGAGCGAACCGGTACGCACCAATCAGATTATGACGCGTGTCTAGCGTTTAGGTTTAAAATCAGGATTTGAATCTATTAGATGTTTGAATTTGTTTTCGCCATAACTTTTGATCCCCATGTCCAAATTTGACAAATTTTATATCAATGGAATCAGGAGAACAAGCCCTTTCCAAATAAGAAATGTGTTTAATGTTTTGTTTCCGTTAAAATGGTTTTATTTACAGAAACATGTGTAGGCCTATTTTGTGCATATGAATTATTTGAGAAATGTTTTAGTGTTTAAATAAATGTTGTTTGGAAAGTTTTGAACTTGTTTATGAACCAGTACTGTACACTTGTCTTGTTGAGTTTAGAAAATCATAAGATATCATATTGCATGCATCCATATATTTTTTCTTGTATTTATTTTGTATGTGATTTGTTGCTATGATTTTATGTGTAGATTTTGGTGCCAATAGTGATTGTGATTGTGAGGAGTGTAGCTACTCTCCAAAATACCAAGGCAAGTGGTGCTTCATGACATTTTTATCCGAATGTTTTCTACTAAGCATTAGAAATATTTTGCTAGTCTTGCATGTTATATTTTGCTTATATGCCATGTTGGGAAATCCTAGTAGTGTAGAATTGCTAGGAAATTTCTAAGTTAAGATGCTTATCTATTCCATGCTTAGCCTAGCTAGTAGCAACCAAGGGTGGTGAAATATACAAGCTATGATGAAAATATTTCTAAGTCTTTGGACTTGTGTTTTGCCTAATAAAACAACTAAGTGAATGAATCACCTGGGTGGAATGGAAGGAATGGTTTATGTTGAGTGGTTACTCTAGGCCCATTTCTATGGTTTACCTTGTGTATCTCACTTGTGGAAAGCCACCCAGGAACAAAGAGATTTTAGAGGCCAAATGTTAAGAAGCTTCTAGTGCAGCCACTTGGCAATATGTGCTCTGCCTGGATCACATAGGTTGCTAGAACTTAGCCATTTGGACAGTTGGTGGTAGTGGGATGATAGGTTGGAACGCGTCCATTTGGTCTAAGGGAAGGCTTCTGAAAGGTCATGTCTTGGTGAAAATCAAGTCTAGTGGGGAAAGTGCACAACCTCTGTAGATGGAAGAATCTAAGTACTTAGCCATGTCCCTGGTATTGGACAATTTGAGCATCAAGACATGGAAGCTATCAAGAATCTCCTCATCCCAATTTCTAAATAAAACTTGTGGTTGAACAAGGGTGAAGGACCTCAATGTCTATTGGTGGTTCCTTGGGAAAAATTTTGACAAAGAAAATCTTAGAGTTTTCAACTAATAGGCAAAACCTATTTTTGAGCAAAGCAAGCCTAAGCTACACTTAGCCAAATTTCATATAGTATGTAGTCCACCAATATTATACTAAGGTATCACTTGCCAATACTATTCCAATTTATTGACCCACTGTGGATGTAACTTGTGATGTTGCAGGTTACTCTGATGAGGATTAGGAGTCATGAGTCTACACTGAACATGTTTGCCTGTGGCACATGAAGATGAAGACTTTTATCTATTTACTTATTTAAACTATTGTATTAGGCCTATGGTCATGGAGTTGTAAAGACTATGTTGTCTCTGGAATGACTGTAATAATGACCTTTGTTTCTGTGTACTTCATCTTAAACTGTGGATGCTAGCATTGATCCAGGGACTAGCATTGCAATCATAGGGATCCTTTTCCTTTATAAAGGAGGGATCTTACATTTGCTAAGAAAGGATTGGGCCACTTGCTGCAATTATTTAATGTCTTTATTTACCTGCACTTCATTTCCTTGATTTATCGAAAACCCCTAAAAATTCGTTTGCTAAGTATTTACAGAGGTTTCCTGCTCCATACCACTAGTCAGCACCTTCCACTCCTTGTTGGGATTGACACTCCTATTTATCAAAAGTACTACGATACACCCCCTATACTTGTGGGTCATCAGCTGTAGGGATTCTTCAAGATTTCCATACTCTAATTTCTAATGCAGGACTGGAGCATTTTGTTGGTGATGAACCTTACCAATATGTGAAACTCACTATGTCTGTGGTGCAGGATTTTCGATTTAGTTGGGCCTTGCCTAACCCCATGGTTCATTACAAAATTTACAATGTAGCTGTCGATCTCCCTTTTGATGATTTTTGTGCGGCTATTAAAGTGCCACAATGGGGTTAGCGCGAGAATATTAAGGAGCAGCCTAAGCCACTTATGGACTTGTATGCAGAGATTTGCCAAGGGAGCAGCTTCTCAAAGGAGAGTGGTAAAATTTGAAATATTCATCTCCCATCTATTCAATATGTTTCCTATTTTATTTCCAAGTGTGTTCTTGCTAAAAAGACTACTAGTAAATTATCTTCTTATGATCTAGCTTTTATCTCGGCTGCTTTGAGACGGGATAGGACTATAACTTGGGTGCTTTGATAGCTTTCCGTCTCGCTCTAACTGCGAGAAAGGTGGAATTTGTGGAGGCCTCGTTGCCTCTCGTTTATTAGCTTTGCATGGTGTAGTGCCTCATCATTTAGACTTACAGTTTTCCGTAGAGAGGCTTGATCTTAATTCCATGATACAACATAAATTTGTTTCTCCTTGGGCTGGCTTGAGCGATTTACCTTATGAAATAACCTTTGTCAAGAGTGGATGGAGAAGGGATAAGTCTGAGCGAATAGTCCTTTTGCTTGCGCCTGTTTTGTTTAACCTTGATACTAGGAAAGGATGGTCACTCACAGAGAAGTAGCTCGACACGTACATGTAGGAGCTCTCCCAGTAACATAATGTTGGCAGAGAGGCCGAGGATAATTCAGTCCAGCCCTCCAACATGGGGGAGTCCTCATACCAGCAGTCTGCTTATGATTGGGGGGCTTCTGCTTCTTCACGAGGTCTTCATTACGATCATTCTTATGATGACCCGCCGACTTGGAGTTCCTACCAGTGTTGGGATTGATCTCCACTTAGGCCAAAAGCCTAAGCTTGGGGGAGGTATACCGACATCACACTCATCTACATATCATATTATGTATGTACTTTGTGTATCCATGTTTCGCTTTCTTTCTTTTTCACTTTTATTCTTGTTTTGTTTCTTCTTTCCAAAACAAAAAAAGACCAAAAATATTTTTGTTGTTTCTCTTTGTTTGCTTATTAATCTTTTATCTTTAGTTTTCTTACCCTTCTTTTAGCTTTGGTTTGTTATTTGAAAAACCCAAAAATATTTGTTGTTCTTCACTAGTTTTGTAAAGTTCGTTTCAGGGTTCAGCAGTCCTAAGTGACTCCTTTGGAGTTTGGTTTTCATATTATTATTCAAGCCACGCAAGTGAAAGGCAATAATGATGATTTATGACAATTCGAGATGTGGTAAGAGGCTGGTATGAACTCTATTTGTTTTCATTTTTTGTACATATACTCATCCATGTAAGGATGCTTAGTAGTTCTTGATCTCTTATGATCAGTTCCAACTTGCTAATAGTTTGTATCATTTCATATAAATATTTGTTTGCATTGTTCTATTCATAACATGGTATGACATTGTGGTATCCTATTCTGAATGTTTTATTTGAATCGACTTGGCACATGCTCACGCATGCATATGACTAAACAAAAAGTCAGTTAAGCCTCAATGATTTATTTTGCCTCAGAGTTCTTGTGTCAGTTTTATGCCACTGTTAATTTTGTTTTGTCGCAAGCATGATTATGACAGTTACTGCTCTCTCTATTGCCGCTCCCTTTTTATTGCTATCCTTCACTTGTACCTACTATGAGCTCGACTCGTGCATCCAACTCCCCAAAATCAAAGTTGTCAAAAAGTGTACACCATATCTACCTGTTAGCATCAATGCTATCCCTTGCATACTTATTATGCGTTGTTTTCTTACAAATAAAAAAAGTTTGCTTGTTATGCGAAAATTAGTTAGTAAAGCTCTCACGAACTTGAAGGCACATTTTATTTCTGGCACTTAATAATCCTGAACCATTGTGACTGTCTGATATGCTTATATGGCTGCAAGTTATAAGTTGATAATTAGCAAAACCATGCTGTCATGGGGCATGCTTTCAACATTGCACTTATTTATTCAGTTGATATCATGTTCTTTTGTTTATGGATGCCGACAGTGTGAAATAAGATGGGAGCTTGCAAGTCCATGGAGTAGGTATATGTGTTAGAGAAAAGCCTGGGCGGCTAGCCTAAGCCATGCCTAATCATGGTGGAAACTTGCAGCAAAACCATAGTGGCATTCTATGAAGCATCCTTAATAAAAAACTATGCAAATAGCAAATAAAAAGATCGTTGAGATGCTCACTGTCTGTTGCCTTGTCATTTTGATATGGGATAGCTCCTGTATCATGGGTAAAGGGGTACCCCATTGGCAGTTCTCTATGATAAACATATACTTACAATGGAAAGAACTTGCTTGGCACTAAATTTGAGTAGCATGAGGTCTCGGTACTCGTACTCAAGGGTTGTGGGATTTTCAACTTATAATTTGTCAAGCATACAATTCATATTTCCCTCACTTTAACCTTAACCATTTAAAGATGCTTATGATAGGGGCCATGAGAGATCAAAGCTAATGAGTACCATACTTTCAAGCATTTGGAAGCCTTTCAAACTTTTTAATATTTTCTTTCCATTTTTTGTCGAGTCACCATTTATTCTATGAGCACCTTCCGAGAGCATAGCCGTCATTCTTAGTGTAATGTACTTGTCCTAGAACACGGTTAATTGTGACATAACTTTAAAGCTTGTATCTTTGATATTTTTTTACTTCTAGTCTTCACTTGAACTTCAGAGGTGCCTTGGCATTTATGTTTTGCTCCAAAAATAAAGGCAAGCGAGATACCACTTTATCACATCTTCTTATGAGCATTACAATCTTCCATATGCTTATGTTTCATGTTGCTTATTATTATTGTGTTGGAATATCTTCATAGCTTGCATGACTATTGAGTAGACTTATTTGCATACTCCTTATTATGAATTACCTAAGTACTTGCTCATATACTAAGAATATTTACATCTTATGAAGAAAATGTGTTCGTGAAAGTTTCTTTTATCGCACTCAGTTTTCAACTGAATTACTTGAGGACAAGCAATAAGCTAAGCTTGGGGGGAGTTGATACGTCCAAAATGTATCTACTTTCCCGAACACTTCTGCTATTGTTTACCCTCTAATTTGTGTGATGTGGATATAACTAACACAGACTAATGCTGTTTTCAGCAGAATTCCTCTCGTGTCTCGTTTTGTCCAGAAAATCAATTTTCAGGAAAAATCCCAGAAAATATGCCAAAAATCCTATTTTCCCAGAAGACTTATGGAGCTAGAATACGGAGGGGAGAAAAGGCTCGAGGGTCCCACACCACCCTAATGACCCACAAGTATAGGAGATCGCAACAGTCTCCGCGGGTAGTATTACCCAATTTATTGATTCAACACAAGGGGAGCAAAAGAATACTTGCAAGCCTTAACAACTGAGTTGTCAGTTCAGCTGCACCTGGAAATAGTTCTTGCTCACGGAAGTTTATCAGTAGAAACAGTTTGGTAGTAGCAACAGCAAAGCAACAGCAACAGTAACAACAACAATAAAACAAAAGCAATAGTAACAGTAACGGTTACAGTAGGATTCGAGTGCGGTAGGCATAGGGATGGATGGACGAGTGTTGCATGGATGAGTCTAAACATGTAACTTCAAGATCTAGGGAATTGCAGATAAATAATAATAAGCATCCAAGTACTAAACAATCCTAGGCATGTGCTCCAAATATAGTCATATGTGCTCGCAATGAGAACTTGCACGAAATCTTCTATCCAGTCAGCCCGTGGCAGCAGGGCCTCTAGGGAACTACTGGAAATTAAGGTGCTCCTTTTAATAGAGCACCGGAGCAAAGCATTAACACTCCGTGAACACATGTGATCCTCACACCACAGCCATACCCTCCGTTTGTCCCAATTATTGTCACTTTGGGGCCTTTGGATCTGGACAACGATATGTGTACACAACTTGCAGATAAGACCACAAACAATACTATCATAATGATTCAATAATAAGTTTAGAACTGAGATCATGGCACTCGGGCCCTAGTGACAAGCATTAAGCACAACAAGTTGCAACAAAGTCAAATAGCACTAATAGAGATACTAGGCACTATGCCCTAACAATCTTATTCGATTACATGATAGAACTCATCCAATCCCTACCATCCCCAAGCCTACAACGGGGGATTACTCACTCATGGATGAGGGAAACATCGGTGGTTGATGGAGATGCGTTGGCGATGATGATGGCAGTGATCTTCTCCAAATTCCCCGTCCCGGCAGGGTGCCAGAACGGAGTTTCTGGATCTGAATCTTGGTTTCTCGTGGCGGCAGCGGCGCGGAACTCTTTCTGGAAAACTATCGAACCCCCCTCTATTTTTAGGTCAGAAGGAAACTTATAGGCGTGGAGGGAGGCCGAGGAGCTGCCTGGGGTAGCCAGAACTCCCCCAGGCACGGGGTTAGTGGGCCTACGCCTGGGGTGGGTCTGCCCCACCAAGCCTCCCCTGGATCTTCTGGTGAGAAATAGTTTTTGACATATTTTCTGGGATTTTTCATGATAGTTCATTTTCTGCACAAAAACAAGACACCAAGGTAATTCTGCTGAAAACAGTGTCAGTCCGTGTTAGTTGTATCGAAATCACACAAGTTTAGAGGAAAAACAATAGCAAAGTGTTCGAGAAAGTAGATACGTTTTGGACGTATCACACCCCTAGGCGCGGGCCAGGACTGGCCGCGCCAGGGCATGGTGTGGCCGCCTCAGACTTCAACTCGACCTCTCCTTTCGCATACATATACACTCTGACCTAAAAACACAGGGGGGTTCGACGTTTTTCTAGATAGAGTTCCACTGCGCCGCCACCACCAGAAACCGCGATTCGGAACCAGAAACTCTGTTCTGGCACCCTGCCAGGAAGGGAAATTGGAGGAGATCATCGCCATCATCATCACTGACGCCTCTCCATCAACCATCCATCCATGTGTGAGTAAATCCCCACAGTACGTTATGGGGATGGTAGTGATTGGATGAGATCACTCACGTAACTGTATAAGATTGTTAGGGCATGGTGCCTAGTATCTATTGTTAGTGTTTTTTGACATTGTTGCAACTTGTTGTGCTTAATGCTTATCACTAGGGCCCGAGTGCCATGATCTCAGATCTGAACATGTTATTGATTCATGATGATATTATTGTTTGTGATCTTACCTGCAGGTTGTGTACACATATCGTTGTCCGGAACCCGAGGCCCCAAAGTGATAGCGATTGGGATAACCGGAGGGGATGGCTATGATGTGAGGATCATGTGTGTTGACAGAGTTTTACTTTGCTCCGATGCTCTATTAAAAGAAGCACCTTAATTGTCAATAGATTCCCTTGAGGCCCCGTTGCAAACGGGCTGGCAGGACAAAAGATGTTGTGCAAGTTTCTCATTGCGAGCACACTACTATATACGAAACACCTGCCTATAGTTATTTAGTACTTGGATTCTTTATCTTTATTATCTACAAATCCCTTTTTCTTGATTATTACATGAATTATCGTGTCCATGCAACTCCCGTCCATCCATCCATATGCCTACCACATCTTAAACCCAATGTTTATTAAAATTGCTATCGCTGTCTTTATTTTATTACTTCTGTTATTTTGCTACTGCTATTACAAAACTTTTTCTACTGATAAACTATTGCGAGCACGACTGTTTTCAGGTGTAGCTGAATTGACAACTCATTTGTTAAGGCTTATAAATATTTTTTGGCTCCCCTTGTGTCGAATAAATAAATTTGGGCTTTACTTCCCTCGAAGACTATTGCGATCCCTTATACTTGTGGGTCATCATTCCTCGAGTTAGCTGAGTCGGTCCCCGGGTTACTCGGTTTATTCCTCTTATCTATCTCCATTGGGATTACTTCAGATCCTAGATCTGCCGAGAGATGGATTGACTCGGAATCTTGTGAGGGTGTGATTGATGGTTTTCTCAATGCTCAAAGGCAATGCTAGGTGGAATCAATTTCCTGGTTGAACCAAGTTTTGACAAGTTATCTGCCGCATCATTTTCCGCCCGGGATATATGATGAAACTCACGTCCATCAAAATAACCACTAATCTTTTGCACATGGAATCTGTATAAGGCCATGTTTGCATATAGTGCATCCCAGTGACCTGATACTTGTTGGACTACCAGGTCTGAATCACCGAAGCATAAAATCCGACGTATGGCCATGAAAAAGTTCTTCATATTCGGCTATATTGTTTGACGCGGCAAAGTGTATTTGCAGTCCGTACTTTAATTGGTCTTTCTTGGGTGAGGTTAACACTATCCCGTCTCCTAGCCTATTTCTTAATTTGGATCCATCAAAATGCATCGTCCAATAATTAGGATCAGGCAATGACGGTTCATATTGAATTTTGGCCCAATCGACAAAAAAGTCGGCCACTGCCTGATATTTGATCGCATCTCGCCTATAGAATTGAGGAGCATAAGGGGATAATTTGATTGCCCATTTTGCTATTCGGCCGCTGGCATCCTTATTGCCGATTATATCGGCTATTGATGCCTCATAAATCACCTTGATAGGGTGTTCTTCAAAATAATGTTTTAGCTTTTTAGCTGACATATATATGCCATATGCCATTTTTTGGTAGTACGGATAATTTTGCTTCGAGACAGATAATACTTCACTTAGGTAATAAACCAACCTCTGCACCGACTTACCTTCCTCATCACGCTCTACCACTAGCACGACACTTACGACTCGGTTAGTCGCTGCTATGTAGAGCAACATGGGCTCTTTTGATAGTGGCAAGGCTAAATTGGTGCATATGCTAGCATTCTTTTTAACTCATGAAAGGTGCTATCGGCCTAGGGTGTCCAGATAAATTTATCCGACTTTTTCATCAATTGATATAAGGGCAATGCCTTTTCTCCTAACCGACTTATGAACCGACTCAGCGATGCCAGACAGCCTGTAAACTTTTGTACATTGTTAAGGCACTTCGGCAGCTCCATTCTTTCCACGGCCAGAATCTTACTCGGATTTGCTTCTATACCTCGTCTAGACACGAGGAAACCGAGTAATTTGACGGCTGGTACAACAAAGGTACATTTTTTCCGGATTAAGCTTCATTCGGAATCTTCTGAGATTCGTGAATGTTTGCCGGATATCATCTAGGAGCGTATGGCTCTCTTTGATTTTTATCACCACATCATCAACATATATTTGGACATTTTTTGTCAATTTTATCATGTAGGAATTTTTGCATAGACCTTTGCTACATTGCCCCTGTAGTGCATAAGACAAATGGCATTGTACGATAGCAATAAGCCCCATATGGGGTGATAAACACAGTCTTTATTTGATCAGGTGGGTTTAACGGTATCTGGTGGAAACCAGAATACACGTCTACAAATGATAAGAGTTCACAACCCACAGTCTAATCAATTACCTAGTCTATCCTCGGCAAAGGAAAAGGATCTTTAGGACACACCTTATTCAAGTTCGTGTAATCGATACACATGCGCCATACGACTGCTATATTCGGATCATCTTTTTTCTTTTCAACCAACACCGGATTAGATAGCCAATCCGGATGAAGTACTTCCATAATAAACCTAGCTACAAGAAGCCAAGCTATCTCATCCCCAATTATATTTCTCCTATCTTCGGCGAAGCGGCAGAGAGGTTGCTTCACTGGCCTTGCTCCTGGCCTCACATGCAAATAGTACTCAACCAACTCCCTCGGCACACCCTGCAGATCTTGTGTAGACCATGCAAAGATATCCCATTCTCACAGAGGAAGCTCGTGAGTGCGCTTTCCTATTTGTCACTTAGGCCGGCACCAATAGTGATGCTGTGCTCCGAGAACTGATCATCAATTTGGATATTCTCTGTGTCCTTAGTTGGCTAGAAGGACACACTTCTATGTCGGTTAGCAAGTTCCGAAATATTGAGCTGTGCCGACTGAGCTAAAGCTGCGACCTCCTGAATCCTCTTCTTCTCCCTTGCAATGACCAAAGACTCGGCCAAATTTGATCCGTCCGAGGCACACTCCATCGATATCATGTAGTCTCCGGCAATAGTGATTATTCCCTGTGGCCCAGGAATCTTTATCTTCAAGTAGCTAATGTGGAAGCTTGTCATGAATTTTGATAGAGCGGGCCGTCCGAGTAACGCATGGTAACAACTTTCTGAATCCACCACTTCAAACTCTAAGTTTTCAGCCCTGTAATTCTCCCTTGTGCGGAATAACACATCTACTCAGACTTTCCCAATTGGCTCACATGACAATCCTGGCACAATGCCATGGAAAGTGGTCCTGGTCGACTGAAGCATGTTCTGAGAAATGCCAAGTTTGTGCATTGTGTCTTTGTACATGATGTTGATACTGCTGCCATTATCTATTAGCACCTTTGAGAATTTTACATTTATGCTATGCCCGACAAATGTTGGATCAAGCAACAAAGCATATGACCCGGGGTTTGGCATGATCTTGGGATGATCCTTGATACTCCAAGTTATTTCTTGATCCGACCAGTCCATATACCTCGGAACTTCCGGCATAACCGCATTCACCTCCATATGTTGGTGCTGGACACTCTGTTTATCCTGCTGCTCTATGGTGAACATGCAGTATGACTGATGGTGCTCTCTATACTCATTGAGCCCATTGTTGCCGGGATTTCCTCTGTTATACCGACCCTGATTCGCTACATGGTGAACTGCATCCCTTCATTCATGGTTCTCATATCTCGGAGGGGGTGGAGGCAACATCAGCTGCTGAGCATTTCCCCCGTAAGCTGTGGCTACTGTGGCTGTTGTGGTTGCTATGGTGCTTGAGGTGGTCCTACGTTTCCCATTGCATGGTTCATCCATGCATACTTACGAGTTGTGTGGTTGGCCGGCTTGGCCGGGTTTGGCGTGTGAAACTTGCATGGCTGGTCCAGCATCGACTCATATGTATACTTTGGCCTTTCTTTCCACTTCTTCTTTTTCTCTGGAGTCCACTGCTTCTTGCCATCATTCCTTGGTATCCACTATTGGGAACTGTTCTTCTGACACTATTTGCCCCTGCACTTAGCTGATCTTGGGTCACAGATGCTACTTGACTCGAATTGTACCGGTAATCAGGACTATCATATCTTCTTCTACCCCGGACTTCATTTCTCCTAGATGATCCGGCTCCATCTCGATCATAATGTTCATGCTGCTCATGTTCTGCTGACATAAGCTCAGATTGAGTCGGATCACCCAGAGCATATAAGTCGGCTATTCTGATTGTCTCGTCCAACATAGTTGGCATGTCTCTTTGCAGCCTCTGCCATAACATACTCACATACCTACATCCTCGCACAAACCAAGATATTGCATGTGACTCGATCACCCCTTCACAGTGGATTTCGAATATTCTTTGAACCTTATATCTTGGAACGCTCGAAAACAAGTCACTCTATCTCGCTTGAGCACCTAAGCTGAATACAAAGACATGGCCAATGCCACCGCGTGCCAAAATCATTTGGTTGAAGCATTGCTTCGCGATCTCGGTGTATCCCTCCATACCACTCCTTGTTTATGGTGTGATAATCTAGGCGCCACTTACTTATCTGCAAACCCAGTCTTCCATGCCCATACTAAACACAATGAAACTGATTTTTATTTTGTGAGAGAAAGATTTACAAGGAAATTGCTTGAGATTAGCAAAGATCAGTTAGCAAATGGTGTCACAAAGGCTCTTCCGGTGAAGACGTTCGAAGAATTTAAGCGTAATCTCAACCTCTCCATTACTTCCGTGGTTTAGGTCAAGAGGGGGGGTGTTAGTAAAAGTTTGTACCCAACATGTATGTGGTTGGGGCAAGCTGTATGGTGTAGTACACCAGCGTGTTTGACCCTAACGGCCACATACAATTATTGGGCTTTCTCCTTTATTCTCTTGCCTTTTGTAATCGTGTTAATAGCCTTCTAATTTCTTTCCTTATGCGGGCCACAAATGGCGCTATTCCATCTAATATATAACATGTAACCGATCACCTAAAGGTATTAACCTTATCAAGTGATATTATTTGTAAAAATGTATTTATTCTTAATATTATATTCATGTGTGTTATGGTTTAGTTTCTTCAGATTTTCCTAGACTATAATTTTAGGTTTAATTGTATAAGTGTGTTGATCCTTTTCTTAGATAGTTTTTCTTACTTAATCTTGCACTAATGTTGGCACCAAGTGAAACTTATGATCATTATTGCCTATCTTGTCATCCTTAAGGCATTCATTTAATCGATGTATGATGAAGTGGGGTAGGTGATACTAGTATGGTTTTATTTTCAAATGTGTATGGTAATTTTATTCATCTTAACTATATGGTTGTGCCAGTGTAATCATGCTGGCAGAGTGTATGTGGTGTTCTTCATTTATGAATGTGATATACAGACACATGGCTTAATAGGATTTATAGGATACTCGTACGAACAAGTTACAATTTCTTTTCCGAAAAATCATCCAAAATGAACTCTAAGGTTAAGAATGCTTGGCCTAGAGCAATTTGATGATGGGTGACTGACAGGGAAGTAGGTATCGGGTGCGTACGAGTGATGATAAAGTATGCAGAAAAGACTAGTGTTGGTCTGTGAGGTCAGTCTAGAGATCCTAATAAGCTGCCAGGAGTGACACCCCAAGGCCTTTTGTTGGACGGCGTGTTACAATGAAGATGCACAGATTTATTCCACTAATTGCACTAGGTTGTCTAGGACGTGCATCTTGCGGAAATGCTAGCGTATTTGCGATAAAATGACACCTTGTGTTTCCAAATATGACTTTGTTTCTAAAAATCAGGAGTAAACAATGTAGCACCTTCTGTTCAAATTTGACCACTTCCTCCTAGATATGCAAGATACTTGGAGAACTATTAAAAATTGCTAGAAAGCTCTAAAATTCATATAAATGACGAATTGTACATATAATATAATATGCTATTTTCAAAAATCGTGTTGATCTAGTTATCAATCAATGTTTTTAGCTACTTCACAAATCTGGCACTCAAAAATGGAAATTGCATTTTGTGCAAAGATGAAAAATCATATGGAAATACATTGTGGTGAACTCCAAGGTGACCATGCTCACTAGTACAAAACGACCCTAAGGACACCCCTATGGCAACAGAAGCGATACAATGAACGGTTAGGTAAATACACGCGTGGCCATGCGAGGGTCATAGTACTGGCCATGGGCGACGCTTAGTCATTGGCAACGGTGAAAACAGAGCCTGTTCCCAACTAGTTTAGCAACGGGTCTTCTAGTAGCTCTGATTCCCATATACCCTCATCGTACACGCACATAGAGAGATGGACTTCTCTATTTCCAAGTTTAGCAGTCCACATGGCAACACTTATAAACCTTCCACACTATACGCTCTCAGTCTCACGCTCTTCGACCCTAGCCACACATGCCCATTTCCATGAGGTTCAGTAGCTAGCTTTTCTTTCTCGCTCCTATGATCCATGATGGCGAACCCCTCATCTTCCGCCAACTACGGCCACAAGCGTACAATTGCCACCGGTAACTACAGAGATGCACGGCTAGGCAGCTTTAGCTGCTCCTCAGCCGGCCACCGGAGCTCACCGGGAAGGGAATACATCCCAAAACGCCAAGGCATGCCTACACAGACCCCGGCACCGGCCACGAGGATCTACTATCGCTCGCCTCGATCTCCTCGTCTTCCTTGTCCTCATCGGAGTATGCAGATTCGGATTTGGAGGTGGTGTGCCATCTTTCTCGTGCCAACATCGAGTGTGAGCATGTTGACAGCCATATCTAGGAGGCGGCGCTAGAGAGGGACCTCTACATCACCGCCGTCTAGCACCAGATGAAGTAGGACAAAGAGGGGGTGTTCCATACATAGCATCGGGTCACCACATCCATTTCTATGCTCCCGGGAAATGGCCAGGTTATTATTTAGGGTTATTATTTACGGAGCAACATATTGGATACACATTTGGTCCTTTATCCTTTATATGGAGCAACAATGAGGTGTGAAATGTGAATTCTGGATGGAATCGGTGTCATAAGATTGTCGACAAGTACGCTATAGGGGTCCTGAAGGCGTTTGATGAGATGGGGCGTGAGACGTACGTTGTTCCGGGAGCGGTGAGCACAAGTTTATCCAGGTTCAGATCCGACTGCGGTGATCGGATCCTACTCCTCCTAGTAACTCAGTAATATATCGGCGAGAGCCGGATGTTATAATGTATTACAAGAGAGGTTCGTCCTGTGCGAGTGGGTTGTGGTTGATCTATGATCTGGTGCACTAAAGGCTCCCTGATGTCCGGTTTATATAGTCACCAGGGCCTAGGGTTATAGGAGAGACCTATCCGGCTACGTTACAGAGTCGGTAACTAGATACAACTTGGACTACAAGTAATACTACATGCCTAAGTCGGTAACTCTTCTAGGCGTTGTCGTAGACGGAAGTGACTCCTCCTCTTTATCTGACTGGGCCGTCCATGAAGCAAAGCTCTAACCCGTTGGTGGGCCACCCTAGTTAGCGAGTCATGTGGGTATACCCGGAAAGTATATCCCCAACAGTAGCCCCCGGAAGTCTCCAAGATCCAAAGTCGCATAAATCGTCTAGCTTGATGGTTTCTTCGTCTTAAGAATCTTGAAGGGTTTCCGAAAACTTCATCCAGTAGTGTAGGATTCCGAGTGTTAACTGAGTCGAATATGTCTTCTTGCTTCAGTCATTTTCCTGCTCGTTTCAAAAAATGAGCCAGATTTAAACAGTGTTGTCCTGTCTGACAACTTTTCTAGGACAGGTCTTGTCACTAACAAGCATCCCGTCAGCACGACTACTGGTGAGTCTGTTCTTTACGGAACAGAACACCGTTTCAATGCCCGCGCGAGAATCGAGGGTGCGGAGGCGTCACAAGGAAGCCTCCTCTCTATCTCCTATATGTGTGGCCTAAATCGCGCGGATCAGCACAAATCTTGGCGCAGAGGTTGTCGTGGTATTGGCACAGCAGATGCTACTGGAGGTAGCTTACGTAGAGGGAGCAAGGCGACGTAAGAGAATCCAGGAGCGAGATTGGCACACGATGTAACCAGGTTCATGTCCCCTCGGTGGAGGATCGCTACATCCTACTATCAATCCAGTATATGATCATATATTTGTTTACAATGGAGTCGTAGTAGGTGGAGGTATATACTAGATCTCATCTAATGTGAGAGAGAATCCCCCAAAGGGGTGCCCCTGGTGGCTTTATATACGCAGCCAGTGAGGGTTTACAAGTGTTTTGGTGGGATTTGTATTGAAGTCGCCATCTTGAGCCTCCAGTCGACGTGTCGTCTGGGTCCAGTATGCGCTAGTCGCCGTATTTGGCGAGTCGATCCGCCTTGGGCTATGCTTCAGTCGGCTCGATCTAGCTGGCGACTCCGCTTTGTAGGTATACCCCGATTGGTATTCCCCCATCAATAGTCCACGAGCGCGTCAAGGAATCGACGATGACTTCAAGCCGCTGAATCGGTGCAGGTGATTCCAGGGTGGAGTCGATGGTGAGTCGTTGGCGAGCTCCTGAAACAGAGTATAGCTCATGAAGTAGTTCATTTGCCAATGCGAGTTGATGTCTACGCACTTCTATTCTTGTAGACAGTTGTTGGGCCTCCAAGTGCAGAGGTTTGTAGAACAGCAACAAGTTTCCCTTAAGTGGATTACTCAAGGTTTATCAAACTCAGGGAGGAAGTGGTCAAAGGTATCCCTCTCAAGCAACCCCGCAATCAAGATACAGGAAGTCTCTTGTGTCCCCCAACACACCCAATAGGCTTGTCAGGTGTATAGGTGCACTAGTTCAGCGAAGAGATAGTGAAATACAAGTGGTAACGGTGCCAGAAAATAGCTTGGCGGTGAGGTAAAGACTAAAGGCAAAAGGATGGAAGCAAGCAACATGCAACCGATCTAGATGCAAACAGTGTTTCAATGCTTAGAAACAAGTCCTAGGGATCATACTTTCACTAGTGAACACTCTCATATAAATATCTTCTCTTAATGATACTACTCTTAAATGAAGGGTTTCGTAGCATAGTAAATCAAAAAAATTCTACGGATGCGAACGGGAAAGCCAAGATCTAATATAGGAGAGGCAAACAACGAGGGGGGATAGATGAGATCTTCATACCCTTGAAGATTCGCACAGCGGAACGTTCGACGGAACGTGGGTGATGTAGTCGTACTCGCTTCTCCTCCTCGTGATCCGATCCGATCTAACACCGCAAGTGGCGATGCCTCCGAGAGATGCACACGTGCGGCACCTCGACATCTCCTCCTTCCTCGGTCCAGCAAGTATGGTGGAGAGATGGATTGGATCTACAACGCGACGGTGCGGTGCAAGTGGTGGAGAGTTTCTGCAACAGGGCTTCGCCTACACGCAGTCCAGAGGGAGAGAGAGAGAGGAGGGCAGCATGGCGGCTAGGGCTTGAGGAGGAGGTGTAGGAGGGGTGCGCCCCCAGACCTCTTTATATAGAGGGGTGGGCAGCCAGCCCTTGCCCCTCCCCCAAGCCCTAGGGCCGGCAGCCAAGGAGGGAGGAGTGGGGGGCAAGTCCCCCCCCTTCTAGAAGCTCCCCTAGGGTTTCCCTAGGGTTTGGCCGGCTGGGCCCTATGGGGCCTTGTGCCCTTGGCCCAATGCGGCCAGGGCACTCCCTCATAGGCCCATGCCCCCTCCCGGTAGGTGGGGACATGTTGGTCCCCCTCCGGAAGGTTCTAGAAGCTTCCGGTACAATACCGATTAACCCGAAACAATTCCGAACTCCAAAAACTGCATTGCCTTATATGAATCTTATTCTCCGGGCCATTCCGGAACCTCTCGTGACGTCCTGGATCTCATCTGAGACTCCGAAAAAAAACTCATAAACCAATTATCCAATCTATCCTAGCATCGAGACACGTTAAGTGTGTGACCCTTCGGGTTCGAGAATATGCAGACATGATCTTATATCAATAATCAATAGCGGGGTCTGGAAACCCATATTGACTCCCACACATCCATCGATGATCATATCGGATGAACCATGCGTGGATTCAATCAATCCCATATATATATTCCCTTCGTCTCGCGATATTTTACTTGCCCGAGATTTGATCGTCGGTACCGTCATACCTAGTTCAATCTCGTTCACAGCATGGTTCATCCATGCATACTTACGAGTTGTGTGGTTGGCCGGCTTGGCCGGGTTTGGCGTGTGAAACTTGCATGGCTGGTCCAGCATCGACTCATATGTATACTTTGGCCTTTCTTTCCACTTCTTCTTTTTCTCTGGAGTCCACTGCTTCTTGCCATCATTCCTCGGTATCCACTATTGGGAACTGTTATTCTGACACTATTTGCCCCTGCACTTAGCTGATCTTGGGTCACAGATGCTACTTGACTCGAATTGTACCGGTAATCAGGACTATCATATCTTCTTCTACCCCGGACTTCATTTCTCCTAGATGATCCGGCTCCATCTCGATCATAATGTTCATGCTGCTCATGTTCTGCTGACATAAGCTCAGATTGAGTCGGATCACCCAGAGCATATAAGTCGGCTATTCTGATTGTCTCGTCCAACATAGTTGGCATGTCTCTTTGCAGCCTCTGCCATAACATACTCACATACCTACATCCTCGCACAAACCAAGATATTGCATGTGACTCGATCACCCCTTCACAGTGGATTTCGAATATTCTTTGAACCTTATATCTTGGAACGCTCGAAAACAAGTCACTCTATCTCGCTTGAGCACCTAAGCTGAATACAAAGACATGGCCAATGCCACCGCGTGCCAAAATCATTTGGTTGAAGCATTGCTTCGCGATCTCGGTGTATCCCTCCATACCACTCCTTGTTTATGGTGTGATAATCTAGGCGCCACTTACTTATCTGCAAACCCAGTCTTCCATGCCCATACTAAACACAATGAAACTGATTTTTATTTTGTGAGAGAAAGATTTACAAGGAAATTGCTTGAGATTAGCAAAGATCAGTTAGCAAATGGTGTCACAAAGGCTCTTCCGGTGAAGACGTTCGAAGAATTTAAGCGTAATCTCAACCTCTCCATTACTTCCGTGGTTTAGGTCAAGAGGGGGGGTGTTAGTAAAAGTTTGTACCCAACATGTATGTGGTTGGGGCAAGCTGTATGGTGTAGTACACCAGCGTGTTTGACCCTAACGACCACATACAATTATTGGGCTTTCTCCTTTATTCTCTTGCCTTTTGTAATCGTGTTAATAGCCTTCTAATTTCTTTC
Organism: Avena longiglumis; assembly: GCA_030063025.1. NCBI lineage: Eukaryota > Viridiplantae > Streptophyta > Magnoliopsida > Poales > Poaceae > Avena > Avena longiglumis. The sequence continues at coordinate 143,024,893 of CP125974.1, forward strand.
CTTATACGGGCCACAAATGGCGCTATTCCATCTAATATATAACATGTAACCGATCACCTAAAGGTATTAACCTTATCAAGTGCTATTATTTGTAAAAATGTATTTATTCTTAATATTATATTCATGTGTGTTATGGTTTAGTTTCTTCAGATTTTCCTAGACTATGATTTTAGGTTTAATTGTATAAGTGTGTTGATCCTTTTCTTAGATAGTTTTTCTTACTTAATCTTGCACTAATGTTGGCACCAAGTGAAACTTATGATCATTATTGCCTATCTTGTCATCCTTAAGGCATTCATTTAATCGATGTATGATGAAGTGGGGTAGGTGATACTAGTATGGTTTTATTTTCAAATGTGTATGGTAATTTTATTCATCTTAACTATATGGTTGTGCCAGTGTAATCATGCTGGCAGAGTGTATGTGGTGTTCTTCATTTATGAATGTGATATACAGACACATGGCTTAATAGGATTTATAGGATACTCGTACGAACAAGTTACAATTTCTTTTCCGAAAAATCATCCAAAATGAACTCTAAGGTTAAGAATGCTTGGCCTAGAGCAATTTGATGATGGGTGACTGACAGGGAAGTAGGTATCGGGTGCGTACGAGTGATGATAAAGTATGCAGAAAAGACTAGTGTTGGTCTGTGAGGTCAGTCTAGAGATCCTAATAAGCTGCCAGGAGTGACACCCCCAAGGCCTTTTGTTGGACGGCGTGTTACAATGAAGATGCACAGATTTATTCCACTAATTGCACTAGGTTGTCTAGGACGTGCATCTTGCGGAAATGCTAGCGTATTTGCGATAAAATGACACCTTGTGTTTCCAAATATGACTTTGTTTCTAAAAATCAGGAGTAAACAATGTAGCACCTTCTGTTCAAATTTGACCACTTCCTCCTAGATATGCAAGATACTTGGAGAACTATTAAAAATTGCTAGAAAGCTCTAAAATTCATATAAATGATGAATTGTACATATAATATAATATGCTATTTTCAAAAATCGTGTTGATCTAGTTATCAATCAATGTTTTTAGCTACTTCACAAATCTGGCACTCAAAAATGGAAATTGCATTTTGTGCAAAGATGAAAAATCATATGGAAATACATTGTGGTGAACTCCAAGGTGACCATGCTCACTAGTACAAAACGACCCTAAGGACACCCCTATGGCAACAAAAGCGATACAATGAACGGTTAGGTAAATACACGCGTGGCCATGCGAGGGTCATAGTACTGGCCATGGGCGACGCTTAGTCATTGGCAACGGTGAAAACAGAGCCCGTTCCCAACTAGTTTAGCAACGGGTCTTCTAGTAGCTCTGATTCCCATATACCCTCATCGTACACGCACATAGAGAGATGGACTTCTCTATTTCCAAGTTTAGCAGTCCACATGGCAACACTTATAAACCTTCCACACTATACGATCTCAGTCTCACGCTCTTCGACCCTAGCCACACATGCCCATTTCCATGAGGTTCAGTAGCTAGCTTTTCTTTCTCGCTCCTATGATCCATGATGGCGAACCCCTCATCTTCCGCCAACTACGGCCACAAGCGTACAATTGCCACCGGTAACTACAGAGATGCACGGCTAGGCAGCTTTAGCTGCTCCTCAGCCGGCCACCGGAGCTCACCGGGAAGGGAATACATCCCAAAACGCCAAGGCATGCCTACACAGACCCCGGCACCGGCCACGAGGATCTACTATCGCTCGCCTCGATCTCCTCGTCTTCCTTGTCCTCATCGGAGTATGCAGATTCGGATTTGGAGGTGGTGTGCCATATTTCTCGTGCCAACATCGAGTGTGAGCATGTTGACAGCCATATCTAGGAGGCGGCGCTAGAGAGGGACCTCTACATCACCGCCGTCTAGCACCAGATGAAGTAGGACAAAGAGGGGGTGTTCCATACATAGCATCGGGTCACCACATCCATTTCTATGCTCCCGGGAAATGGCCAGGTTATTATTTAGGGTTATTATTTACGGAGCAACATATTGGATACACATTTGGTCCTTTATCCTTTATATGGAGCAACAATGAGGTGTGAAATGTGAATTCTGGATGGAATCGGTGTCATAAGATTGTCGACAAGTACGCTATAGGGGTCCTGAAGGCGTTTGATGAGATGGGGCGTGAGACGACGTTGTTCCGGAGCGGTGAGCACAAGTTTATCGAGTTCGATCCGATTGCGGTGATCGGATCCTACTCCTCCTAGTAACTCAAGAATATATCGGCGAGCCGGATGTTATAATGTATTACAAGAGAGGTTCGTCCTGTGCGAGTGGGTTGTGGTTGATCTATGATCTGGTGCACTAAAGGCTCCCTGATGTCCGGTTTATATAGTCACCAGGGCCTAGGGTTATAGGAGAGACCTATCCGGCTACGTTACAGAGTCGGTAACTAGATACAACTTGGACTACAAGTAATACTACATGCCTAAGTCGGTAACTCTTCTAGGCGTTGTCGTAGACGGAAGTGACTCCTCCTCTTTATCTGACTGGGCCGTCCATGAAGCAAAGCTCTAACCCGTTGGTGGGCCACCCTAGTTAGCGAGTCATGTGGGTATACCCGGAAAGTATATCCCCAACAGTAGCCCCCGGAAGTCTCCAAGATCCAAAGTCGCATAAATCGTCTAGCTTGATGGTTTCTTCGTCTTAAGAATCTTGAAGGGTTTCCGAAAACTTCATCCAGTAGTGTAGGATTCCGAGTGTTAACTGAGTCGAATATGTCTTCTTGCTTCAGTCATTTTCCTGCTCGTTTCAAAAAATGAGCCAGATTTAAACAGTGTTGTCCTGTCTGACAACTTTTCTAGGACAGGTCTTGTCACTAACAAGCATCCCGTCAGCACGACTACTGGTGAGTCTGTTCTTTCTGAGTAACACCGTTTCAATGCCAGCGAGAATCGAGGTGCGGGCGTCTAGGAAGCCTCCTCTCTATCTCCTATATGTGTGGCCTAAATCGCGCGGATCAGCACAAATCTTGGCGCAGAGGTTGTCGTGGTATTGGCACGCGGATGCTCTTGGAGTTACCTTACGTAGAGGAGCAAGGCGTAAGAGAATCCGAGGCGAGATTGGCACGATGTAACCAGGTTCATGTCCCCGGTGGAGGATCGCTACATCCTACTATCAATCCAGATATGATCATATATTTGTTTACAATGGAGTCGTAGTAGGTGGAGGTATATACTAGATCTCATCTAATGTGAGAGAATCCCCAAAGGGTGCCCACAGTGGCTTTATATCTGTGACCGGTGAGGGTTTACAAGTGTTTTGGTGGGATTTGTATTGAAGTCGCCATCTTGAGCCTCCGATCGGCGTGTAAATGGGTCCGATATCTTAGTCGCCGTATTTGGCGAGTCGATCCGCCTTGGGCTATGCTTCAGTCGGCTCGATCTAGCTGGCGACTCCGCTTTGTAGGTATACCCCGATTGGTATTCCCCCATCAATAGTCCACGAGCGCGTCAAGGAATCGACGATGACTTCAAGCTGAATCGGTCGGTGATTCAGGTGGAGTCGATGGTGAGTCATTGGCGAGCTCTGAAGCAGTATAGCTCATGAAGTAGTTCATTTGCCAATGCGAGTTGATGTCGCACTTCTATTCTTGTAGAGCGGTTGTTGGGCCTCCAAGTGCAGAGGTTTGTAGAAAGAACAAGTTTCCCTTAAGTGGATTACTCAAGGTTTATCAAACTCGGGAGGAAGTGGTCAAAGGTATCCTCTCAAGCAACCCCAATCAAGATACGAAGTCTCTTGTGTCCCCCAACACACCAATACGCTTGTCGGTGTATAGGTGCACTAGTTCAGAAGAGATAGTGAAATACAAGTGGTAACGGTGCGGAAAATAGCTTGGCGGTGAGGTAAAGACTAAAGGCAAAAGGATGGAAGCAAGCAACATGCAACCGATCTAGATGCAAACAGTGTTTCAATGCTTAGAAACAAGTCCTAGGGATCATACTTTCACTAGTGAACACTCTCATATAAATATCTTCTCTTAATGATACTACTCTTAAATGAAGGGTTTCGTAGCATAGTAAATCAAAAAATTCTCTGGATGCGAGGAAAGCCAAGATCTAATATAGGAGAGGCAAACAACGAGGGGGATAGATGAGATCTTCATACCCTTGAAGATTACGCCTGGAGCGTTAACGGCGTGGGTGATGTAGTCGTACTTCTCCTCCTCGTGATCCGATCCGATCTAACACCGCAAGTGGCGATGCCTCCGAGAGATGCACACGTGCGGCACCTCGACATCTCCTCCTTCCTCGGTCCAGCAAGTATGGTGGAGAGATGGATTGGATCTACAACGCGATGGTGCGGTGCAAGTGGTGGAGAGTTTCTGCAACAGGGCTTCGCCTACACGCAGTCCAGAGGGAGAGAGAGAGAGGAGGGCAGCATGGCGGCTAGGGCTTGAGGAGGAGGTGTAGGAGGGGTGCGCCCCCAGACCTCTTTATATAGAGGGGTGGGCAGCCAGCCCTTGCCCCTCCCCAAGCCCTAGGGCCGGCAGCCAAGGAGGGAGGAGTGGGGGGCAAGTTCCCCCCCCCCTTCTAGAAGCTCCCCTAGGGTTTCCCTAGGGTTTGGCTGGCTGGGCCCTATGGGGCCTTGTGCCCTTGGCCCAATGCGGCCAGGGCACTCCCTCATAGGCCCATGACCCCTCCCGGTAGATGGGGACATGTTGGTCCCCCTCCGGAAGGTTCTAGAAGCTTCCGGTACAATACCGATTAACCCGAAACAATTCCGAACTCCAAAAACTGCATTGCCTTATATGAATCTTATTCTCCGGGCCATTTCGGAACCTCTCGTGACGTCCTGGATCTCATCTGAGACTCCGAAAAAAAACTCATAAACCAATTATCCAATCTATCCTAGCATCGAGACACGTTAAGTGTGTGACCCTTCGGGTTCGAGAATATGCAGACATGATCTTATATCAATAATCAATAGCGGGGTCTGGAAACCCATATTGACTCCCACACATCCATCGATGATCATATCGGATGAACCACGATGCCAGGATTCAATCAATCCCATATATATATTCCCTTCGTCTCGCGATATTTTACTTGCCCGAGATTTGATCGTCGGTACCGTCATACCTAGTTCAATCTCGTTCACAGCATGGTTCATCCATGCATACTTACGAGTTGTGTGGTTGGCCGGCTTGGCCGGGTTTGGCGTGTGAAACTTGCATGGCTGGTCCAGCATCGACTCATATGTATACTTTGGCCTTTCTTTCCACTTCTTCTTTTTCTCTGGAGTCCACTGCTTCTTGCCATCATTCCTCGGTATCCACTATTGGGAACTGTTCTTCTGACACTATTTGCCCCTGCACTTAGCTGATCTTGGGTCACAGATGCTACTTGACTCGAATTGTACCGGTAATCAGGACTATCATATCTTATTCTACCCCGGACTTCATTTCTCCTAGATGATCCGGCTCCATCTCGATCATAATGTTCATGCTGCTCATGTTCTGCTGACATAAGCTCAGATTGAGTCGGATCACCCAGAGCATATAAGTCGGCTATTCTGATTGTCTCGTCCAACATAGTTGGCATGTCTCTTTGCAGCCTCTGCCATAACATACTCACATACCTACATCCTCGCACAAACCAAGATATTGCATGTGACTCGATCACCCCTTCACAGTGGATTTCGAATATTCTTTGAACCTTATATCTTGGAACGCTCGAAAACAAGTCACTCTATCTCGCTTGAGCACCTAAGCTGAATACAAAGACATGGCCAATGCCACCGCGTGCCAAAATCATTTGGTTGAAGCATTGCTTCGCGATCTCGGTGTATCCCTCCATACCACTCCTTGTTTATGGTGTGATAATCTAGGCGCCACTTACTTATCTGCAAACCCAGTCTTCCATGCCCATACTAAACACAATGAAACTGATTTTTATTTTGTGAGAGAAAGATTTACAAGGAAATTACTTGAGATTAGCAAAGATCAGTTAGCAAATGGTTTCACAAAGGCTCTTCCGGTGAAGACGTTCGAAGAATTTAAGCGTAATCTCAACCTCTCCATTACTTCCGTGGTTTAGGTCAAGAGGGGGGGTGTTAGTAAAAGTTTGTACCCAACATGTATGTGGTTGGGGCAAGCTGTATGGTGTAGTAAACCAGCGTGTTTGACCCTAACGGCCACATACAATTATTGGGCTTTCTCCTTTATTCTCTTGCCTTTTGTAATCGTGTTAATAGCCTTCTAATTTCTTTCCTTATACGGGCCACAAATGGCGCTATTCCATCTAATATATAACATGTAACCGATCACCTAAAGGTATTAACCTTATCAAGTGCTATTATTTGTAAAAATGTATTTATTCTTAATATTATATTCATGTGTGTTATGGTTTAGTTTCTTCAGATTTTCCTAGACTATAATTTTAGGTTTAATTGTATAAGTGTGTTGATCCTTTTCTTAGATAGTTTTTCTTACTTAATCTTGCACTAATTTTTGCACCAAGTGAAACTTATGATCATTATTGCCTATCTTGTCATCCTTAAGGCATTCATTTAATCGATGTATGATGAAGTGGGGTAGGTGATACTAGTATGGTTTTATTTTCAAATGTGTATGGTAATTTTATTCATCTTAACTATATGGTTGTGCCAGTGTAATCATGCTGGCAGAGTGTATGTGGTGTTCTTCATTTATGAATGTGATATACAGACACATGGCTTAATAGGATTTATAGGATACTAAATGCGACAAGTTACAATTTCTTTTCCGAAAAATCATCCAAAATGAACTCTAAGGTTAAGAATGCTTGGCCTAGAGCAATTTGATGATGGGTGACTGACAGGGAAGTAGGTATCGGGTGCGTACGAGTGATGATAAAGTATGCAGAAAAGACTAGTGTTGGTCTGTGAGGTCAGTCTAGAGATCCTAATAAGCTGCCAGGAGTGACACCCCCAAGGCCTTTTGTTGGACGGCGTGTTACAATGAAGATGCACAGATTTATTCCACTAATTGCACTAGGTTGTCTAGGACGTGCATCTTGCGGAAATGCTAGCGTATTTGCGATAAAATGACACCTTGTGTTTCCAAATATGACTTTGTTTCTAAAAATCAGGAGTAAACAATGTAGCACCTTCTGTTCAAATTTGACCACTTCCTCCTAGATATGCAAGATACTTGGAGAACTATTAAAAATTGCTAGAAAGCTCTAAAATTCATATAAATGATGAATTGTACATATAATATAATATGCTATTTTCAAAAATCGTGTTGATCTAGTTATCAATCAATGTTTTTAGCTACTTCACAAATCTGGCCCTCAAAAATGGAAATTGCATTTTGTGCAAAGATGAAAAATCATATGGAAATACATTGTGGTGAACTCCAAGGTGACCATGCTCACTAGTACAAAACGACCCTAAGGACACCCCTATGGCAAAGCGATACAATGAACGGTTAGGTAAATACAGCGTGGCCATGCGAGGGTCATAATATCGCCATGGGCGACGCTTAGTCATTGGCAGTGGTGAAAGCAGGCCCGTTCCCAACTAGTTTAGCAACGGGTCTTCTAGTAGCTCTGATTCCCATATACCCTCATCGTACACGCACATAGAGAGATGGACTTCTCTATTTCCAAGTTTAGCAGTCCACATGGCAACACTTATAAACCTTCCACACTATACGCTCTCAGTCTCACGCTCTTCAACCCTAGCCACACATGCCCATTTCCATGAGGTTCAGTAGCTAGCTTTTCTTTCTCGCTCCTATGATCCATGATGGCGAACCCCTCATCTTCCGCCAACTACGGCCACAAGCGTACAATTGCCACCGGTAACTACAGAGATGCACGGCTAGGCAGCTTTAGCTCCTCACCGCCACCGAGCTCACCGGGAAGGGAATACATCCCAAAACGCCAAGGCATGCCTACACAGACCCCGGCACCGGCCACGAGGATCTACTATCGCTCGCCTCGATCTCCTCGTCTTCCTTGTCCTCATCGGAGTATGCAGATTCGGATTTGGAGGTGGTGTGCCATATTTCTCGTGCCAACATCGAGTGTGAGCATGTTGACAGCCATATCTAGGAGGCGGCTAGAGAGGGACCTCTACATCACCGCCGTCTAGCACCAGATGAAGTAGGACAAAGAGGGGGTGTTCCATACATAGCATCGGGTCACCACATCCATTTCTATGCTCCCAGGAAATGGCCAGGTTATTATTTAGGGTTATTATTTACGGAGCAACATATTGGATACACATTTGGTCCTTTATCCTTTATATGGAGCAACAATGAGGTGTGAAATGTGAATTCTGGATGGAATCGGTGTCATAAGATTGTCGACAAGTACGCTATAGGGGTCCTGAAGGCGTTTGATGAGATGGGGCGTGAGACGTACGTTGTTCTAAGCGGTGAGCACAAGTTTATCCAGGTTCGGATCCGATTGCGGTGATCGGATCCTACTCCTCCTAGTAACTCAAGAATATATCGGCGAGCGGATGTTATAATGTATTACAAGAGAGGTTCGTCCTGTGCGAGTGGGTTGTGGTTGATCTATGATCTGGTGCACTAAAGGCTCCCTCATGTCCGGTTTATATAGTCACCAGGGCCTAGGGTTATAGGAGAGACCTATCCGGCTACGTTACAGAGTCGGTAACTAGATACAACTTGGACTACAAGTAATACTACATGCCTAAGTCGGTAACTCTTCTAGGCGTTGTCGTGAGCGAGTGACTCCTCCTCTTTATCTGGGCCGTCCATGAAGCAAAGCTCTAACCGTTGGTGGGCCACCCTAGTTAGCGAGTCATGTGGGTATACCCGGAAAGTATATCCCCAACAGTAGCCCCCGGAAGTCTCCAAGATCCAAAGTCGCATAAATCGTCTAGCTTGATGGTTTCTTCGTCTTAAGAATCTTGAAGGGTTTCCGAAAACTTCATCCAGTAGTGTAGGATTCCGAGTGTTAACTGAGTCGAATATGTCTTCTTGCTTCAGTCATTTTCCTGCTCGTTTCAAAAAATGAGCCAGATTTAAACAGTGTTGTCCTGTCTGACAACTTTTCTAGGACAGGTCTTGTCACTAACAAGCATCCCGTCAGCACGACTACTGGTGAGTCTGTTCTTTACGGAACAGAACACCGTTTCAATGCCCGCGTGAGAATCGAGGGTGCGGAGGCGTCACAAGGAAGCCTCCTCTCTATCTCCTATATGTGTGGCCTAAATCGCGCGGATCAGCACAAATCTTGGCGCAGAGGTTGTCGTGGTATTGGCACAGCAGATGCTACTGGAGGTAGCTTACGTAGAGGGAGCAAGGCGACGTAAGAGAATCCAGGAGATTAGCACACGATGTAACCAGGTTCATGTCCCCTCGGTGGAGGATCGCTACATCCTACTATCAATCCAGTATATGATCATATATTTGTTTACAATGGAGTCGTAGTAGGTGGAGGTATATACTAGATCTCATCTAATGTGAGAGAGAATCCCCCAAAGGGGTGCCCCTGGTGGCTTTATATACGCAGCCAGTGAGGGTTTACAAGTGTTTTGGTGGGATTTGTATTGAAGTCGCCATCTTGAGCCTCCAGTCGACGTGTCGTCTGGGTCCAGTATGCGCTAGTCGCCGTATTTGGCGAGTCGATCCGCCTTGGGCTATGCTTCAGTCGGCTCGATCTAGCTGGCGACTCCGCTTTGTAGGTATACCCCGATTGGTATTCCCCCATCAATAGTCCACGAGCGCGTCAAGGAATCGACGATGACTTCAAGCCGCTGAATCGGTGCAGGTGATTCCAGGGTGGAGTCGATGGTGAGTCGTTGGCGAGCTCCTGAAACAGAGTATAGCTCATGAAGTAGTTCATTTGCCAATGCGAGTTGATGTCTACGCACTTCTATTCTTGTAGACAGTTGTTGGGCCTCCAAGTGCAGAGGTTTGTAGAACAGCAACAAGTTTCCCTTAAGTGGATTACTCAAGGTTTATCAAACTCAGGGAGGAAGTGGTCAAAGGTATCCCTCTCAAGCAACCCCGCAATCAAGATACAGGAAGTCTCTTGTGTCCCCCAACATACCCAATACGCTTGTCAGGTGTATAGGTGCACTAGTTCAGCGAAGAGATAGTGAAATACAAGTGGTAACGGTGCAAGAAAATAGCTTGGCGGTGAGGTAAAGACTAAAGGCAAAAGGATGGAAGCAAGCAACATGCAACCGATCTAGATGCAAACAGTGTTTCAATGCTTAGAAACAAGTCCTAGGGATCATACTTTCACTAGTGAACACTCTCATATAAATATCTTCTCTTAATGATACTACTCTTAAATGAAGGGTTTCGTAGCATAGTAAATCAAAAAAATTCTACGGATGCGAACGGGAAAGCCAAGATCTAATATAGGAGAGGCAAACAACGAGGGGGGATAGATGAGATCTTCATACCCTTGAAGATTCGCACAGCGGAACGTTCGACGGAACGTGGGTGATGTAGTCGTACTCGCTTCTCCTCCTCGTGATCCGATCCGATCTAACACCGCAAGTGGCGATGCCTCCGAGAGATGCACACGTGCGGCACCTCGACATCTCCTCCTTCCTCGGTCCAGCAAGTATGGTGGAGAGATGGATTGGATCTACAACGCGATGGTGCGGTGCAAGTGGTGGAGAGTTTCTGCAACAGGGCTTCGCCTACACGCAGTCCAGAGGGAGAGAGAGAGAGGAGGGCAGCATGGCGGCTAGGGCTTGAGGAGGAGGTGTAGGAGGGGTGCGCCCCCAGACCTCTTTATATAGAGGGGTGGGCAGCCAGCCCTTGCCCCTCCCCCAAGCCCTAGGCCGGCGGCCAAAGGAGGGAGGAGTGGGGGGCAAGTTCCCCCCCTTCTAGAAGCTCCCCTAGGGTTTCCCTAGGGTTTGGCCGGCTGGGCCCTATGGGGCCTTGTGCCCCTGGCCCAATGCGGCCAGGGCACTCCCTCATAGGCCCATGCCCCCTCCCGGTAGGTGGGGACATGTTGGTCCCCCTCCGGAAGGTTCTAGAAGCTTCCGGTACAATACCGATTAACCCGAAACAATTCCGAACTCCAAAAACTGCATTGCCTTATATGAATCTTATTCTCCGGGCCATTCCGGAACCTCTCGTGACGTCCTGGATCTCATCTGAGACTCCGAAAAAAAACTCATAAACCAATTATCCAATCTATCCTAGCATCGAGACACGTTAAGTGTGTGACCCTTCGGGTTCGAGAATATGCAGACATGATCTTATATCAATAATCAATAGCGGGGTCTGGAAACCCATATTGACTCCCACACATCCATCGATGATCATATCGGATGAACCACGATGCCAGGATTCAATCAATCCCATATATATATTCCCTTCGTCTCGCGATATTTTACTTGCCCGAGATTTGATCGTCGGTACCGTCATACCTAGTTCAATCTCGTTCACAGCAAGTACTTTACCCGTTTTGTAATCCGATATCACTTTGTGAGTAACTCCTTAACCACATTCTTGCAAGCGGTGTTGATATCGATTACCGAGTGGGACCGAAGTATATCTCTCCGACTTGGGACGGACAAATCCCATCTCGATACATACAACCCAACAGGTACTTTCCGATCACCTGAGAGACACCTTTATGATCACCCTCTCATAGGATGACGTTTGATGACCTCAAAGCTTTCTTCCGATACCAGGGAGTTGTATTATCTCATGGTCTAAGGAATACAATATTTGACATAACAAAAGCTTCGTAAAAATGAACACGATGACACGATCTAATTGCTTCGCTTAGTTTGGGTCTGTCCATCATGTCATTCTCCCAATGATATGATCTCATTATTAATCGACAACTCATGTCTATGGTTAGGAAACCTTAACCATCATTAATCAATGAGCTAGTCCATAGAGGCATACTAGGGACACGGTGTTGTTCACAAACCACACAAGTATTAAAGTTTCCGCTTAATACAATTCTAGCATGGAATATAAACTTTATCATGAACAAGAATTATAATAATAACATCTTTATTATTGCCTCTAGGGCATAATTACAACTGTCTCCCACTTGCAACAATCTAGTTTACATCTGGCAACAATCTAGTTTACATCTGGAAACAATCTAATAGCCATGGCACTAAGGTGTTGATCATGTTTTGCACGTGGAAGAGGTTTAGTCAATGGATCTGTGACATTCATATATGTATATACTTTGCTAATCTTCAGATCTCCATCTGCTATATAATCTCGGATTATATGAAACTTGCGATTGATATGCTTGGTCTTTGGATGATATCTTGGTTCCTTAGCTAGTGCTATGGCGCCAGTGTTGTCACACAATATCTCTAGTGGGTCCAAGGCACTTGGAACCACGCCAAGCTCAGTGATGAAGTTCCTGATCCATACTCCTTCACTTGACGCTTCTGCAGCAGCCATGTATTCCGCTTCTACTGTAGATCCCGCGATCACGCTTTGCTTGCAGCTTCTCCAGCTCACAGCTCCTCCATTCAAAATATAAACGTATCACGAGATTTAGAATCATCCTTGTCGATTGTAGAAACTAGCGTTGACGTAACCTTTTACTACGAGCTGTTCATCACCTCCATATACTAAGAACATTTCTTTAGTCCTATTTAAATACTTTAGGATGTTCTTCACGGCTGTCCAGTGTTCCACTCCTGGATCACTTTGGTATCTGCTCGTCAAAATAAGAGCATTGGACACATCCGGTCTAGTACGAGATGGCATGATAGAACCTATGGCGAGGCATAAGGCACTTTGCTCATAGCTTCTCTATCGCCATCAGTAGTGGACACCGAGCCTTGCTCAATATCTTACGACAACATAGGCCTTTGAACCTTTCTTTGCCTTATCCATTGAACCTTTTCGAACTTTGTCTAGGTATGTACTGGCTTAAAGCTATCGGCGTCTTTGTCTATCTCTATAGATTTTGATGCCCAATATATAAGCAGCTTCCCTAGGTCTTTCATTGAAAACACTTGTTCAAATAACTCTTCACATCGTTAAGCATGTTAATGTCATTTCCAATAATCAATATGTCATCCACATATACTACCGTAAATGTCCGAGCTCCCACTCACTTTCTTGTAGATACAAGCTTCGTAGCAATTTGGAACAAATCCAAAGCTCTTGATCACTTGATCAAAACGAAGGTTCCAACTCCGAGATGCTTGCTTCAGTCCATAAATGGAACGCTGAAGTTTGCACACTTTATCAGCATCCTTAGAATCGACAAAACCTTCGGGTTGCATCATATACAACTCTTCATCAATGTTGCCATTGAGGAACGCAGTCTTGACATCCATCTGCCATATTTCATAATCATGAAATGCAGCAATTGCTAATAAAATCCGAATGGACTTAAACATCGCTACGGGAGAGAAAGTCTCATCGTAGTCAACACCTTGAAGTTGTCGAAAACCTTTCGCGACAAGTCGTGCTTTATAGACGGTAACATTACCAGCCGCGTCCGTTTACTTCTTGAAGATCCATTTGCACTCAACGGCCTTTCGGTCGCTAGGAGGGTCCACCAAAGTCCATACTTGGTTTTCGCTCATGGATCCCAATTCGGATTTCATGGCCTCTAGCCATTTCTCAGAGTCTGGGCTCATCATCGCTTCCTCATAGTTCGCAGGTTCACTGTCGTCAACTAACAAGACAGTTAAGACAGGGTTGCCGTACCACTCAGGAGGGGCACGCGACCTTTTCGACCTGCGACGTTCAGTAGCAGCATCGTCCGAAGCTTCATGTTCCTTGTCATTTGCTTCCTCTATTGTTGGTGCAGGCGGCACTGGAACAATTTTAGGTGCTGCGCTACTCTCCAACTCAAGAGAAGGTTCAACAACCTCGTTTATCTCTACTTTCCTCCCACTCACTTCTTTTGAGAGAAACTCCTTCTCAAGAAAGGATCCGTTCTTTGCGACAAACACTTTGCCTTCGGTTCTGTGATAGAAGGTATACCCAATAGTTTCCTTAGGGTATCCTATGAAGACGCATTTCTCCGCTTTGGGTTCGAGCTTGTCCGGCATCAACTTCTTGACGTAAGTTTCGCATCCCCAAACTTTAAGAAACGACAACTTAGGTTTAGCACCAAACCACAGTTCATACGATGTCGTCTCAACGGATTTAGATAGTGCCCTATTTAAAGTGAATGCAGCGGTTTCTAATGCATAAACCCAAAATGATAACGGCAAATCAGTAAGAGACATCATTGATCGGACCATATCTAATAGAGTTCGATTCCGGTGTTCAGACACACCATTGCGCTGTGGTGTTCCGGGTGGCGTGAGTTGCGAAACGATTCCGCTTGCTTTAAGATACGTGAGAAAATCATAACTCAAATATTCACCTCCACGATCAGATCGTAGAAACTTAATTTTTCTGTTACGATGGTTCTCCACTTCATTCTGAAATTCCTTGAACTTTTCAAATGTTTCAGATTCATGTTTCATCAAATAGATATACCCATATCTACTTAAGTCATCGGTAAAAGTGAGAAAATAGCGATATCCACCGCGCGTCGGAACACTCATCGGTCCACATACATCGGTATGTATGATTTCCAACAAGTCCGTTGCTCACTCCATCATTCCGGAGAACGGGGTTTTGATCATCTTGCCCATGAGGCATGGTTCGCATGTGTCAAATGATTCAAAATCAAGAGACTCCAAAAGTCCATCAGAATGGAGTTTCTTCATGCGTTTTACACCAATATGACCTGAGCAGCGATTGCCACAAATAAGTAGTATTATCACTATCTACCTTGCATCTCTTAGCCTCAATGTTATTGATGTGTGTTTCATCCCTTTCGAGATTCAGAAGAAATAAACCATTCACAGCAGGTGCGTGACCATAAAAGATGTTACTCATATAAATGGAACAACCATTATTCTAAGATTTAAATGAATAACCGTCTTGCAATAAACACGATACAGATATGATGTTCATGCTCAACGCAGGCACATAATAAAACTTATTGAGGTTTAAAACTAATACCGAAGGTAAAACTAAGGAGAGCGTGTCGACGGCCATCACATCAACTCTTGATCCGTTGCCAACGCGCATCGTCACCTCATCCCTCGCAAGCCGTCGTCTATTTCGTAGCTCCTGTTTCGAGTTACAAATATTAGCAACCGAACCAGTATCAAATACCCAGGCACTACAATGAGGGCTAGTAAGGAAAACATCAATAACATGTATATCAAATATACCTTTGATGGTGCCAGCCTTCTTGTCCGCTAAGTACTTCGGACAGTTGTTCTTCCAGTGACCCTTGTCCTTGCAATAGAAGCACTCAGTGTCCGGCTTAGGTCAAGACTTGAGCTTCTTCTCGTGAGAACAGCAGCTTGCCGCTGCCTTTCTTGAAGGGCTTCTTTGCACCCTTACCTTTCTTAAAGCTGGGGGCTTGTTGACCATCAACACATGATTATCCTTTTTGATGTCCACCTTCGCAGCTTTCAGCTTAGCGAAGAGCTCGGTGATCGTATCAGTGGAACCAATATGATTATGAGTCACACAAAACTTTTTTAGCTGGGAGGGAGTGATTGCAGAACCCTGTCAATCTTGAGCTCCTCTGGAATCTTTCAGTCTAGTTGCTCAAGGCGTTGAGTGTAGCCCGACATCTTTATGGCGTGCTCACTAACGGAAATCCCTTCCTCCATCTTGCAGTTAAAGAATTTCTCAGAGATCTCATATCTCTCAGAATGGGCCTGAGTCTGAAACATAGTTTTCAGCTCCTCAAGAATCTCAAAGGGCCCGGAATAATCTTCAAAATGATTTTGAAGGTCCGGTTCCATAGAAAACAACATGGTGCTCTTAATCACACCATAATCATCTTTGCGCGACTGATAAATAGCTTTCTCATCAGTCAGTGCATCTACAGCAGGGGCGTCACCTAGCGCATTCTCAAGGACATAGTCCTTTTGTCCGCCAGAGAGAATGATTCTCAGATTGCGGAACCAGTTGGTGAAGTTAGACCCATTGCTCTTAAGCTTTTCTTTCTCAGCAAAAACGTTGAAGTTGAAGTTGGACTTAGCCATTTGATCTACAATATTTGCAAGTACAAATTAGACTATGTTCATGATAACTAGTTCAACTTAATCAAATTACTAGATGAACTCCCACTAAATTCAACATCCCTCAAGTTGTTTAGTGAACATGATCCAAATTCACCACACCTAATCCGATCTTCACGAGAAGAGATGTGGTTTCAATGGTAGACAACAAAGTGTCGATCATATCATTCATATGACTCATGCTTAACCTTTTGGTTCATGTGTTCCGAGGCCATGTCTGTACATGCTAGGCTCGTCAAGTCAAACCCAAGTATTTCCGCGTGTGCAAAACTGGCTTGCACCCGTTGTATGTGAACGTAGAGTTTATAGCACCCGATCATCACGTGATGCTTGAACATGAAGAACTTTCGCAACAGTGCATACATGGGGAGAACACATTTTTATCTTGATCTTTAAGTGAGGAATCATCTTATAATGCTACCGTCGCGATCTAGGCATAATAAGATACATAAAAGGATAAACATCACATGCATATAACTTTATGTGACATGGTATAGCCAATCTTCGCGCAATGATCTCCATCTTGTGCGTGCTGGCATGATCTTCATCACTCCACCATGATTGCCTCCACCACGAATAGCAACTACAACTATTGCTAACTACTTAGCGATAAAGTAAAGCTATTACATGGCGTATAAGAAGTTGACACACAGGTCATACATAATTATAAAAACAACCATATGGCTCCTGCCGGTTGTGTACTCATCGACATGCAAGTCGTGAAACATTACAAAACATGATCATTGCATACAACATACACATCACATCTTGGGCCATACCATATCACAGAAAACACTCCCTGCAAAAACAAGTTAGACGTCTCTACTTTCTTGTTGCATGTTTTACGTGGCTTATGGGAGTAGCAAGCTAAGAACGATTCTTACCTACAGAAAGCCACAACGGTGATATTATGGTTGCCAAACTCTGGTGTAAATCCCATGACAACTATAGTGAGAGAAACTGGCATCCACCAGCCGCATGTGTGGAACAAGCCACACGTCAAGTGCGGAGCCGGTCTCGCGAACGAGGTCGCGTAAGGTTGGCCTGGACCGCTTCGATCTCACTATCCCGCGTCATAAGAAGTACACAAACAAGTGGGTTTCAACAGAAAACATCAACGCCCGCAACAACCATGTTGCGTTCTACTCGTGAAACACATCTACGCATAGATCTGGCTCTGATACCACTGAAGGGTTTCGCAGCATAGTAAATCAAAAAATTTCTACGGATGCGAACGGGAAAGCCAAGATCTAATCTAGGAGATGCAAACAACGAGGGGGGATAGATGAGATCTTCATACCCTTGAAGATTCACACAGCGGAACGTTCGACGGAACGTGGGTGATGTAGTCGTACTCGCTTCTCCTCCTCGCGATCCGATCCGATCTAACACCGCAAGTGGCGATGCCTCCGAGAGATGCACATGTGCGGCACCTCGACGTATCCTCCTTCCTCGGTCCAGAAAGTATGGTGGAGAGATGGATTGGATCTACAATGCGACGGTGCGGTGCAAGTGGTGGAGAGTTTCTGCAGTAGGGCTTCACCTACACGCAGTCGGGGGGAGAGAGAGAGGAGGGCAGCAGGGCGGCTAGGGATTGAGGAGGAGGTGTATGAGGGGTGCGCCCCCAGCCCTCTTTATATAGAGGGGTGGGCGGCTAGCCCTTTCCCCTCCCCCAAGCCCTAGGGCCGGCGGCCAAGGAGGGAGGAGTGGGGGGCAAGTTCCCCCCTTCTAGAAGCTCCCCTAGGGTTTCCCTAGGGTTTGGCCGGCTGGGCCCTATGGGGCCTTGTGCCCCTGGCCCAATGCGGCCAGGGCACTCCCTCATAGGCCCATGCCCCCTCCCGGCAGGTGGGGGCCACGTTGGTCCCCCTCCGGAAGGTTCTAGAAGCTTCCGGTACAATACCGATTAACCCGAAACAATTCCGAACTCCAAAAACTGCATTGCCTTATATGAATCTTATTCTCCGGACCGTTCCGGAACCTCTCGTGATGTCCTGGATCTCATCCGAGACTCCTAAAAAAACTCATAAACCAATTATCCAATCTATCCTAGCGTCGAGACACGTTAAGTGTGTGACCCTTCGGGTTCGAGAATATGCAGACATGATCTTATATCAATAATCAACAGCGGGGTTTGGAAACCCATATTGACTCCCACACATCCATCGATGATCATATCGGATGAACCACGATGTCAGGATTCAATCAATCCCATATATATATATATTCCCTTCGTCTCACGATATTTTACTTGCCCGAGATTTGATCGTCGGTACCGTCATACCTAGTTCAATCTCGTTCACAGCAAGTACTTTACTCGTTCTGTAATCCGATATCACTTTGTGAGTAACTCCTTAACCACATGCTTGCAAACGGTGTTGATATCTATTACCGAGTGGGCCCGAAGTATATCTCTCCGACTTGGGAGGGACAAATCCCATCTCGATACATACAACCCAACAGGTACTTTCCGATCACCTGAGAGACACCTTTATGATCACCCTCTCATAGGATGACGTTTGATGACCTCAAAGATTTCTTCCGATACCAGAGAGTTGTATTATCTCATGGTCTAAGGAATACAATACTTGACATAAGAAAAGCTTCGCAAAGATGAACACGATGACACGATCTAATTGCTCCGCTTAGTTTGAGTATGTTCATGATGTTATTCTCCCAATGATATGATCTCATTATTAATCGACAATTCATGTCGATGGTTAGGAAACCTTAACCATCATTAATCAATGATTTAGTCCATAGAGGAATACTAGGGACACGGTGTTGTTCACAAACCACACAAGTATTAAAGTTTCCTCTTAATACAATTCTAGCATGGAATATAAACTTTATCATGAATAGGAATTATAATAATAACATCTTTATTATTACCTCTAGGGCATAATTCCAACATTAAATACTCTCCGGTTGGGCACTCTAATCCACGGTAGGCCTACAAAAGCACACCTCAAAGTCCACCTTCCCCATCTAGATAACCCCACACTGTCACCTTGAGCGCTAGATGGTTCCAACAAACACCACAATTTCATAGAGACATCCAACTCCAAATATAACTCATGAATATATATTTAATATAGCTTAAGTGCCATACACGGCGCGCACGCTGTAACTTTAGGACACATGGGGAAAATCATAGATCTATTAAAGCACGATGAGTAGCAGGGTAGATCTACTTGATTAAAAGCTCATGATCACAAGATCATGCATATATATATAGAGAGAGAGATGAACACATAGCTGCCGGTAGAGCCCTTAGCCTCGAGGACTACTCCCTGCTCATCATGGGAATCAGCAACGGTGATGGAGATGGTGGTGGAGATCGATGGAGATGGCTCCGGGGGGACACTTTCCCGTCCCGGCACGGTGCCAAAACAGAGACTTCTCTGTCCCCCGAATCTCCCCTTCGGTAGCGACGGCGCTGCGGAACTTTTCGTGGCTTTTTGGTCGATTATCTAGGGTTTTCTCCCAGGGAGGCTTTTATAGGCGAAGGAGGCAAGGTCGATGGAGGCCCAGGGGCCCACACTCCCTCTGGGAGCGGCCAGGGTGGGCCCCGCCCCCACCTAGGGTGTGGCCATGATGCAGCACTCGGCAGGGAGGAAGAGGTTGATGTAGGAGTGCTTCATTGGGAACCCCAAGAGCAAGGTATGAAGAGCACACCAGCAAGTTTTCCCTCAGTTGAGACCGAGGTTATCGAACCAGAAGAAGGAAGGAAACGTCACAAAGGTGAAGACCAATGGAGACCAACACAACACAAACTCAAGACTCTGTCCTAACGAATCAGTGAGGTTGTCAAGCTCATACTACAAGAAGAACCATTGTATTGCAACATGTACTTTGCAACGTCTTTCATATGCGCTGTAAAAATTTATTGTAGATACGCATATGTGCGTTGCAGTCGGTAGCGTTGCACATGAAATAATTAGTCCATTTCCCGTGCATGAAATTGTTTTCGGGTGAAACTGTGGAGAGGGGCGGGGGATGTTATTTTTGGAAGTTTGCATGTCAGTTTTAACAACTTTTTTTTCTCAACACCCCCACTAGTTTTTCCTCTTCCATGGCCTTAAACTTCTCATCCCATCGGTCTCCTATATCCCGCCGCCTATTCATCTCCTCCTGCCACCTCCGTCGCTAGCGGGTAGATCTGCCGCTGAAGCTCTCAGATCCTACCTCCTCTCTGCTCTATGTCTTCATTCCTACCACCATATCATGTGTTAACTTGCTGAAAAATACACCGATCTAACCCTAGATTGTTACCCGGCATCTACTCGTCATGTGTCCAGCTGACGATGTATTGTTCATCCTGGCCGAGGTTCACCGTTCCCCTCACACGAGATCCCTGGTCGATCTCTACGAAGTCCTCCTAGAGGTGGATTTGTGCGAAGGTCCGTGACGGTGGTCAGGCAAGTCACGCGTGCGATTTATCTTTCCATTTTAGTTCCTCTCATTTTCCCCTTGCCTTGAATTGTTTACCATTTCTTTCTAACCTGACATGGTCGCTGATGAATTGCAGTAATCCCTCGTTGTTCACTGATGTATACACTTTTGTATAATCCATGGTCTATTTTCAGTCTAAAGGATGGTTGGTTTTCAGGTTACATCTTATGGCGATGGAATGATTTGGTTGGATTTCTGTCTCTCGCTATCATCAAATCCTGAATCACTGCATACTAGCTAGTTTTCCCTTTAGATTCTGTATGATTCCAATTCAAAATAATTAGTTACAGGTTCGTCTAGTCGTCAAACTGAAACGATTTTGCGTTTTGTCTTCACATAAGCACAGACCTTGCATTTGTGGCAGAATCATTACTGCAGTTTAGCTTCAGAGGTGTCACAAGCACGTAAGATTATCTATTGAGCTAAATGATGAGCATAGCCAGGTAAAGATCTTTTAAATGTTTCCTGTCCAGGTTAGATATATGTCGATCAAAATTGCTCATGTATGTGAGTTAATTAATATATCTAGTTTGTTATTTTGTGTTTATACAGAGGAGATTATTAAGATGTCAAAGAAAAAGCTTCTAAACATCAGGTTGGCATTATATTTTATTTAAATGCTCATGTTTTCTTACACTGGTTAAAGCACCGCCATGCATTGATAATTACATTATACCTTTTATAATCGCAGATAAGAAAGTGTCCTTTCCAAAATGGCTACCAAGTTACAGCGTTTATAAAGTCTAGATCATCTACTAGACAAATATGTTGTGCCACTCTCGATCAATTGGTTTATAGATTACGTTATGTCTGGTATCTAATTCTGCTTTGGTTTATTAGAGTGTTCTTGCACTACGACAAGAACCCCTTATTGCAATGCATGGGCAACATCTTAAATATCAGGTAGAGCTGTCATGGTGATTGCCAAGCACTATATCTCATGTCTTTGTCGCTCAATATTTTTCGTGCACTAATCAGACTATTCATATGATAAGTATTCCTCTCCCCTAAATCATACTGTGGATGTGTTTTATCTTGATGCAACCTGCAGGCAATAAATGCACCATGATCTATGTACTGTCCGTATTTTTGACCTTGAGCTAGTCCTATTATATAATGCAAGACACATGTGCACTTCCACTTACACCCTTCAGATTAATAGTTTTGCTTTAAGATACTCTTATTTTTAGATGTGCTTTAAGATACTCTGATTGACCATTATATTGATTAGTTAGTTAAGAATTTTATCTACTGTTTGATGGATTATCTTGTTAATTAAAATGTTTTCTTCTTATTTTCCATGGATTTATTCAGATCCTATATTTTTTTCTATATTTCCATCTGTGTGGTAACTGACATGACTTGTTGATCATGATATAAAAAATGTTTGTGTGCCGAGTTAGCTCTGGCATGACACCAAGGTAAGTATATATACCTACAAATTTTTAAGCAAGGTACTTAGCACATTCACTATATCCTTCATACTCTTTTTAACACTTGGATGCTGAAAATGAAATTTGTATTTGCAGGTCACATAAAGCAGCAAGACATTCAAGACATGCTATTTCGATATTATCTCCGGATATTTTAGGCCAAATATTAGAAAGAACACATGCAGACTAGGTAGAATATCTTATTTGAAGCTAGATTGTAAATTTTCTAATCTTCGGACAGTTTTTGAATATTGAATGGTGTTCGAAAATTTTATATATAGGCTAGGTAGAGTATCATATTTTGATACAAGAGTGTAATAGTCTACTCTCGGGATGATTTTTATGTGTAGAATGCTATTTCAATAATATTAAATTATATGCGATGCAATGTATTCAGATTTTTAGTTTTTGTGTGATATCACATGTCTCATCTGAACCATGTTCTCTTAGCTGACCAAAGAGATATGCCATCTTCTATAGCAATCAAACAATGTAGACTAGAAAAAGTATTTTATCAAAAAGGATTTTGTATACGTACCGGATACCTCTACCAACGCATAAAGTTGTTGCTTTGATTCTGTAGCTATCTTACAACGGTTATCCTAATGGTTACCAACGCACGTATATGCGTTGCATTGTACCTTTGCAACGCCCAAAAACGCAACGCATTTTAATTCGTTTGTATAGTCCCTAGCAACGCCTATATTGATATTTAGATACGCATTAATGTGTTGCTATAGACACCGGTTTGTTGTAACAAAGGATTAAACGTATGGTGTGGAAAGTAATGGTTTGCAGCAAGTAAACAAGTAACAGTGGAAGATGTATTGATGGTAAAGACTGGACCGGGGTACATAGTTCACTAGAGGTGCTCTTCTTAGATAAACAACATGGCATGAAGGGTAAACAAATTACAGCGGGGCAATTGACAGGAACTGAGCAAGGCATAACAATGCAATTACTAGTCAGAAAGATCCTATAAGGCTGATTGGGCAATGCAACAATATACATAGACCATAATCCAACTGCATCTATGACTAGAAGTCCACCTTCAGGTTATCATCCGAACCCCCTCCAGTATTAAGTTGCAAGCAACAGACAACTGCTTTAAGAAAAGTGTGTAAGGTAAACAGTCCACATGTTCCATGAACAAGAGACCGTTGTTTTCTCCCTAGTAGCGGCAGCACATCTACAACCGAAGAGATTATTGTCACTTCTCTTAGAAACTAGAGGCATGAACCCACTACCAAGCATAAATACTCCCTCTTGGAGTCACTAGCAACTACTTGGCCAAGATAACTACTAGCAACGGAGAGCATACAAGATCACAAACAACACAGACATGATAGAATCATAAATATAGAACCATTAATCAAACCAATATAATAATCTCAATATCCATCGGATCCCCGCAAACACAACATGAATGATTAGAAATAGATTAGATCTTGATCATGAACGGAGATCACAAGATCTATACATGAAAGCACAAAGGAGGAGATACAATCATCTAGCTACTACATGGACCCATAGTACAAGGTGGAAATACTCACAAGTCATACCGGAGAGAAGGCCTCCGGGATGATCTCCCCTCCGGCAGGGTGTCGGGAAGAGCTTCAGATCCCCCTGATCTAGGGACGATGGTGGCAGCGGCTACAGACGGTTTCGTGGATTTCTGATGGGGTACTAAGAGTTTCTGCATCAGGGGCTTCTTATAGGCGAAGGGGGAGACCGAGGGGGCCGCCAGGGCGGCCAAACCCTAGCCAGGCGCGGGCTAGGGCCCACCCGCTCCTGGGGGGTCTGGCCCCTCTGGCCGGCCCCTCGGGCTCTCCTCTGGACTTCTTGTTCCCCACAGAAAGTTTTTGACTTTGTCCTTCGTCCCGTCCAATTCCGAGAATATTTCTTTACTAATTTTTTGAAACAAAAAACAACAGAAAACAGGCAATTGGCACTGTGGCAACTTGTTAAGGTTAGTACCAGAAAACATGTAAAAAGCACCTCAAAGTGTGGACAAATAAAGCAAAGTAGGTACTAAACAAGCATGGAGCGTCAAAAATTATAGATACGTTTCCAACGTATCAGGCCACCCTAGTGTCCTCCTCCGTATCGTCTTCGATTTTCCGTATCATTCAGGAAAATATATGAACTTCGGCTTTTGTCCCATCCAATTTCGAGAATATTCATTTTTTAGCTTTCTGAAACCAAAAACAGCAGAAAACAGGCAACTGGAACTGTGGCATCTTGTCAATAGGTTAGTTCCAGAAAGTGTATAAAAATACCTCAAAGTGTAGATAAAACATAACCAAGTTGATACTAAACAAGCATGGAACATCAAAAATTATAGATACATTTACGACATTTCAGGCGTCGACACGTCGGGCGAGTCATCATCGGATGGAGTCGCCCTTGGAGAAGTTTGGCTGGTGCCTTGTCAACTTGCTGTTGTAGAGGATGTGGAGGCTACCAAATCGTTGATGATGAAGTCGCCAAGTTGGCGCAGGTGAATACGCGAGAGCGAGTCAGCAAGGGGCAAGGCGAGTCCCCAAGCGTGGCAAGTATGCAAGGGCGAGCTCGCGATGGCGAGTCCCCGAGCGTGGCGAGTGCGCAGGGCGAGTCCGCGGTGACAATTCCCCGAGTGTGGCGAGTATGCGAGGGCGAGTCCGCGGTAGCGAGTCCCCGAGCGTGTTGAGTACGCGAGGGCGAGTTCGCGGTGGCGTGTCCCCGAGCGTGTTGAGTACGCGAGGGAGAGTTCGCGATGGCGAGTCTCCGGGCGTGTTTAGTACATGAGGGTGAGTCTGCAGTGGCGAGTCCCCGAGTGTGTTGAGTATGTGAGGGTGAATCCGCGGTGGCGAGTCCCCGAGTGTGTTGAGTACGTGAGGTCGAGTCCGCCATGGCGAGTCCCTAAGCTTGTTGAGTACGCGATGGTGAATCTGTGGTGGCGAGTCCCCGAGCATGTTGAGTACACGAGGGCGTGTTCGCGATTGCGAGTCCCTGAGCTTGTTGAGTACGCGAGGGCGAATCTGCGATAGCGAGTCCCCGAGCGTGTTGAGTACGCGAGGGTGAATCCATGGTGGCGAGTCCCTGATCGTGTTGAGTACGCGAGGGTGAGTCCGCGATGGCGAGTCCCGGAGCATGTTGAGTACACGAGGGTGAGTCCGCGGTGGAGAGTCCCCGAGCTTGTTGATTACGCGAGGGCGAATCCACGGTGGCAAGTCTCCGAGCGTGTTGAGTACGCGAGGGCGAGTCCACGGTGGCAAGTCCCCGAGGGTGTTGAGTACGCGAGGGAGAGTCCGCGGTGGCGAGTCCCCGAGCGTGTTGAGTACACGAGGGCGAGTCTGCGGTGGCGAGGCCCCGAGCGTGTTGAGTACACGAGCGCGGGTCCACGGTGGCGAGTTCCCGAGCGTGTTGAGTACGCGAGGGCAAATCCGCGGTGGCGAGTCCCCGAGCTTGTTGAGTACGCGAGGGCGAGTCCGCGAGGGCGAGTCCCTGAGAGTGTTGAGTAAGCGAGGGCGGGGCAAGTTCGCGATGGCGAGTCCCTTAGCGTGTTGAGTACCTGAGGGCGAGTATGCGATGTCGATTCCCCGAGCGTGTTGAGTATGCGAGGGCAAATCCGTGGTGGCGAGTCCCCGAGCGTGTTGAGTACGTGCGGGAGAGTCCACGATGGCGAGTCCCTGAGCATGTTGAGTACGCGAGGGCGAGTCAGTGGTGGAGAGTCCGCGATGGCGAGTCCCCGAGCGGGGCGAACCATGGTCGTGGAACCAAACGTACACGCAGTATGCCTAGGAGTAGTCCCCGAGGCTCGAGTTGGCTTGTAGAGGCGCCCTTAGGCTTTTTAGAGATACATATTCTGAAAATAGTAGTGGTTATTGCCGAGTATGGCAAATCCGTGTTGAGAAAGTTTGCCGAGAAGAGAGTTCAGGGAGATTGCAAGTTCGCGAGGGGAGAGTCCCCGAGTGTGGCGAGTCCGTGATGATTGCGAGTCCACGAGGGGAGAGTTCCCGAATGTGGCGAGTCCGCGATGATTGCGAGTCTGCGAGGGGAGAGTCCCCGAGTGTGGCGAGTCAGTGATGATAGCAAGTCCACAATGATGTTGATTGCGCTGTTTTTATTAGCGAGTCTCTCGTCTTGGCCCGGTTGGCCAGTCGCATGGAGACTCCAAAGATGGCTCTCAGCTGGGCATTTTTCATAGACGATTCGAGGCTCGGTTTGCGAGTCCTCGTCCGCAGTACTTGGTCGTGCGAGTCACGATGTCTAAGATTGAGGAGGACATGATGTCGTTTGTGTAGCACTAACATTTGTCTTGGTCCGGAAGGATAGTCGAGCAAAGGCGACCCCAATGATGGTTCTCGGTTAGCGTTTTTCGTGGATGATCTGAGGCTCGGTTTGTGAGTCCTAGTCCGCACTACTTAGCCATTGCGAGTCGCTCTTTCAAAGGTTGTCAAAGGCTAATTGATTTTTCTCGGAGGGAAGAGAAGTCCAGTGGTGAGTCCATGCAGTGTGGCATGCGACCCTCTCTGGCGACTCGAACAATGAAGATCCCTTAGCAGGCGCGGCGTATGCATTCGACATAGCCGGAAAGAATCGCCGCGGCGCACAACGAGTCGACGCGGCGGAACTATGGCTGCGTTTTGGCGAAGTCGACGCGGTGGACAAGGGGTCGACACGGCAGACGAGTCCCCGAGCCTAGCGAGACCGCGTCTAAGCGTGCCCGCGTTTAGGCGAGTTTCAGAGCATGGTGATCCATGACGGGTGAGACCGCGACGGCTGAGTCCCCGCGCATGGCGAGTCCCCGAGCATGGAGAGTCTACGAGGACGAGTTTGCGATGACGGCGAGTTTGCAATTGGCGAGTCGGAGCCGACGCACCGGGGTCGTTCAGAGTCGTTTCCGCATCTTCTGTACTTCCTTTAATACAGTTTTTTTAGACTATTTTGGTTGATAAATCTGCATTTACATCCTAGTACAAACGGGAAGGATATGTTTATAGACTGAAATTTCCTGACCGAAAAAAATTATTGGAAAAATAGCACCTCACAACGGATAGGGATAGAGATAATGCTCGATGCCGTTCGCTCGCATCCTAAGTCGACCACGGACTTCATTCAGGTTGTGCGATGGCTTGTGTGGTTGTCCTGATGAATCGCATGTATTCAGATGTGAACAGCACGCCGCCGCTTCTTGTGCTCGAAGGGACAAATTAGAAGGTGCTTGCACTTATAAATAATTAGTAGGCAGAGTATAGAATATAATAAACATATTATGCTTGAAAAGAGTTGGATCGTTTTTACTAATCTGATCATGCGCACGATTGCACCGCAAGGCCTGTGTCTTTTGACCAAAATAAATAGGGTTACCTTAGGACTTGTGCTGGAACAATGCCCAATTGTTGTCATGTAGGATGCGGAAATGACCGTGCGCAGTCGCATGACTGGTTCTGGCGTGATGTTGTAGCCGATAAATCCTGTCAATAACAGATCATTCACACGATTAGTGCGTGTCAATAATATATACTAGAGAATTTAGGCGCGTCGACACGCCGCGCCCGTGTTCGACGCTGCGCCCGTGTTCTTCTCCAATCCTTTATACTAAATATGGTCAAATTCAGTTAACCTTAATCAATATGTGTGATAAAGGGGAGTAGTTTTTATGTCAACACAGAGTTGTATAGTAGATCACATTAGCATCCTCTGCGTGTATTGACAGTGCTGGTAATCTAGATTACTCATAATATGCATGGCGAGCTGTCTTGGTGTTGAAACATGCTTGAGCTGGTAGGTAAGCGCTCGTCAACATGAATGATAAAGGAGAAGCAGTTTTATATATTGTCAGAAGACTATACAGAAGATTACACATGTTACCGCCGGCACATATTCACCGTGCTGGCCGTAGCCAGACGACGGGTGCATTTATACTACTACCTTCGGTCCATATTAATTGACTTGGATTTGTCAAAATTTGGATGAATCTAGACACTATTTAGATATAGGTTTATCCAAAATTTGACAAATCTAAGTTAATTAATATGGGCCGGAGGAAGTAGAGTGGTTTACATAAGGGAGGAAATAGTATTGCTAATTAATCTATCTTGCTACACTGCGAGCTACACCTGGTTCTGCAGATGAGGTCTCCTTGGGTGAGTGTGTAGGCCGAGATGTTCTTCGCTTTTACAATGGATGGCAGACCACTTCCTTGGCGTTGGGAAGGCGAGGACGACGCCGGTGAGAAATGAGTTGTCGGCTTCGTGTTGCTATCCGGCGCGGTCGTCAGCAGGCACATGTGGTTGAGCCATTCTGCTGGGTTTGGCGATGGGGAACTGACCTGGTGTCTCATCGTCGGCGAGATCAACGAAGGAGCCTTCTTGCATCTCCTCCTCGTTGAAAGGCAGGTCGAACGGCTCGTCTTGACCGGCTTCTTGTCTAGTGTGTTCTCCATTGATATCTGCACGGTCATGCCTTTACATATAGCAATTTTCTACAATGGCGGCAATTACTGTGTTGGTTGGTAGTATTTGAAAGACAGGTTTGATTATGTAGGTACAATGCAGTCGTCTACACACCCACGAATTCTACTATGCATCTACCATAAAGATTTCCATTGATTCAAGTTGCCGCTGCGGAGCATTTAAGATAATTAAGTGTAACCGAGGATACAAAGGAAATGTAAATGCAACGGATACCATTATGCAAAAATAAGAGAATCTGACTATGGAAATGAAGCAAATGTAAAGGCAGCAGATATCATTATGTAAAATTAAGAGAATCTGGCTATGGAAATAAAATGGTGGATATATATATATATATATATATATATATATATATATATATATATATATAAACTGAACCACAATATTCATTTTATTTATCAGAGTGGAATGTGTGGGAGAAATTTATATAAACAAATTCTCTAAGAAATGAGTTGCTAATAGTTTCTTTCTAAATTCAAAATATTTGTGCCGCAAGCTTCCTTAGACTAATTCTAACTAATAATATAGCTATAGATGGTCAAAATATGCCATGGCATTAAGGAGGAGAACAGAACATCCACGTATAAAAAAGGAGAAGGTAGCAGATATAGTAAACAGAAGTTTTAGAATAACATACCAACACAGGAAATCAGGAGCCGCTCCACGCCGTCGAACAGAACTATAGAATAAGGAAAAAATCCTCCTTTGGCAGAAGGGACAACAAAGAACAGAAAAGCAGAAGGTAAGATTAAGAGGAAGAACTTCGGTACCAGACAAAGCGTCGTGAGCAGATATGAAAAAATGAAATTAAATCATAGTCGATTAGCATTGCTTTGTATCACTTAACATGCATAAGGATGTTTTTTTCCTGACAGGAAACATATTATTTACCTTAGTCAAGAACGGGTAAGAATGAAAAAAAATCTAACCTAGTGCATGTTAGCCAGGATAGTAGGTAAAGATGGCGCTATATAATCACACCGCGTGGAGTTTTGCAAGTGGGAATTGCAGCAAATAAACTACTATACAAAGGCAAAAGTAAGCAGTCATCAAGAAAACTTTGCATCCCTAGCTGTTCATATGGCGATGATAAAATAATTAAAATAGAGCTAATAAGTAATCAGTGCCATTCTAGATAGGAATTAGAAGCTGTCATCATAGAGGCCCTGTTACCCAAATTATGACTTGATTTGCATATTCGTAAGGAGTCTGTACCAATGCAGATTTGCATACCTTCTACATGACATGGATGACAGGAACGCTACTTCGGGCAAACAAACATATTCCAAATGAACCTCCTCGTGACGTTTTAAATTTTTATAACAACATATGAACCTGTTCATGAGGCTTTAAATTTGAAAAACAGCATACGAATCTGCTGATGACGCTTTAACCATGTAGATCCAAAACCAAAATACCTTTCCCAACTTAGATCCACTATTTACAGATGACGCATACAATATTCCACGGGAAAAGAATACAGTGCTTCTACGGAACCTACTGCAGTGCCTCTATAGTAAGCACAGTGCTACTTATCAAATTAACCCCACTATATATACTTGTAAATTAAGTGGTACTATCAGATCCTAATATATTCCCCTCCCACATTGCACAAGCTTGAAGCTTTTTCTGAAGGGAAATCTCATCTCAGGTTTATCGATGTAGAATTCAGATTAAAAGTAGTGCACGTATATCCTCTCTTTATTCTCCTCCCACCATAGATGGGCCTTCAGTTCCGCAAACTTGTAACTGTACAAAATCAAAACCAAAATTCAAGAAGATAAAAGTTTGTCTGTACCAGATCACCACATCGTGCACAAAATAAAATCAAGAACACCGTCAGAAAGAGATCATATGGTACTCAGTACTCCAAGTAGAGGAGACCGTCTGAAAATTATGGCTAGTTCGGGAGGAGGAGATTCAGAACGTGAAGCTGCGGAGCTCGCTGACCCACTCGGTCGCCTCCACCTCGCTGGCGTTGCTGATGGACACATCGTCCCGGCAGAAATCCGAAGTGGTCTCCTGCTCCACCGCCTCCGCCTCCATGCTGATTGTCTGTCATAGCTGATGGCAGAGGCATCTCGACGGGTTGGACGACGACGGGGATAGCGGGCCACGGAGCTCTGCAGCCTCCCTGCGCAATCGCTGCCATTGCCCGCACTACCGAATAGCGGCGGCGCAAAAGCCCAGGTTGGCACTGGCGTCGTGGTCGGGCTGCTCGCCCACGGTGGATTCACCGTATGACTGCGCGTAGAATGATTCCCTCTCTTGTGGCTCGCCGCCGTCGCCGATGTGGGAAGGATGGCCTTCAGCGCGTGGCGCCTGGTCGTAGGAACAGGAGTAGGCGTTAGACAAATGAAAAGAAGGTACGGACAGAAGACGTCGGCGCCTGTAACCGCTGAGTGCTGGGCTGCTCGGATTCGGGGATGGAGTCCCCGGGGTCAGCCGCGCTCGCTCCCACACCTGGGGAAGAAAGAGCACGCGTGGGGATCGATATCCAGGGTGAAGGAGAGGAATAGAAGTAATTTAGGAAGAATCGCAACGGGAAGAGGAAAGGATATAAGTCGTGCACTGTAGAAGTGCTAAATTCGTGCATCTACAGTTGCACGCAATGACGTGGACGTATACTAAGCTCGCTGAAGTGCTTCACTTTTGAATAGGTAGTTATACGCAACAGATTATATCCAATAAAATATCAATATATAAAGTAATCAAAGCGGGATGAGATCAGATGGAATTAAAACTCAGCTGTCAACGCGTGGAACCGATCCGATCGGCCTCCAATCCTCGTGCCTCGAGATAGCTGTTTTTGAACAGCACGTCAGGTGCGATCTGGAGTAGGCCACGACTAAGACGAGAGGTCGTCCGGAGAGGTAGTAGACTGTCCATAACAGCTCCACGCTAACCAATTTGCATAGTAATCAATACACGGGAGATGGGATGGAAAAGAAATAATTTTTAATCGAGACCGTGTGCGTATGCATGTTTGTATGATAAAGCTTCTCTACTGTATGGGAGAATAGTTCACGTGAATGCCATGATCCAATTGAAGTTCTTCACGCTCGATTGAACAACATAAGCCAAGCGCGCGGCCACATGCGACAAGACCATGTGCGGATCATGACCAAAATCCACAATATGTGTATCAAATCTGTCATGCGATACTTGCTAGCGAGGGATCCCGTCCGGATCATCACCTCCATGCACCGTTTGCCTCACGGTGGACGCTAACTGTCGTAGTATCGGCACGGCAGATGCTACTGTGTAGCTTACGTAGAGGGAGCAAGACGACGTAGGAGAATCTGGAAGCGAGATTGGCACACGATTGACAGGTTCACGTCCCTTTGGTGGAGGATCGCTATGTCATACTATCAATCTAGTATATGATCATAGATTGGTTTACGATGGAGTTCTCGTAGGCTGAGGAAGAGACTAGATTTCATCTAATGTGAGAGAGGATCCCTCAAAGGGGTGCCCCAGATGGCTTCATATATGCAGCCAGTTAAGGTTTACAACTGTTTTGGTGAGCTTTGTATTAAATTCACCGTCTTAGGCCTCCAGTCGGCGTGTCATCTGGGTCCGGTATGCGCCAGTCCCCGTATTTGGCGAGTCGATTCGCCTTGGGCTATGCTTCAGTCGGCTCGATCCAGCTGGCGACTCCGCTTTATGGGTATACCCCGATTGGTATCCCCTCATCAGAGGTTAATAAAAGTAGAAAGCCCTTTCTCCCAGATTCATTCCTCGCCGTTCTTCATTGCCTCCTCGTACTCCTCAAGCGCTCCACATCCGCCCTCATCTGCACACCCAAAATCCCTTAGCACTGCCAGTTCTTGACCTTCTCCGGCGAGATGGAAACGCCATCAAGCTCTGGAGCGGCAACGGCAACAGGCACGGCGGCGGCGGACGAGAGGAAGCTACGAGGCCTCTGGGTCCCAAGCGCCATGGATAACGCCGAGCTCCAAGTTATGGAGGATGAGGGCTACCTTGTCACCGGCGCGTGGCGGAGCGGCGCTGGAGATGCCGTTCCCACAATCCACGGCGAAGCGAAGTTCTCTTGATCCGACGTCGACCGCGGCCTCAGCCTTCCACCGTCGGAGTTCTTCACCGAAGTTCTCCAATATTATGGTGTGCAACTTCATAACCTCCCTCCTAATTCCTTGCTCGACCTTAGTGCTCATGCAACTCTTAGTGAGGGATTTCTTAGAATTAGGCAGAGTCTTACCCTTTTCCGGTACTACTATGGTACCCGGAAGAATTCAATTAGTGCCAGTGTTCCTTACACCACTGGCACTCTTAGCTTAGTCCTTAGGAGAAACCGAGTTTATCCTAGGATTAACACTAGTGAATTAGTAAAGAGATGGGTCGGAACCTTCTTTTATCATAAGGATATTCAGGCTCCGGAAAAGACGGAAGGTCTTCCGGCCTTCGTCGACGGTGTCGCCCCCACCAAGAATCGTGGGATGCAAAAGCGTTGGAACTGTCTGAAGACTTGGTTCTCGCCAAAAGGAGAATCAAGTTTTTGATGAAGAACAAGGGGCTCCCTGGATCTGAATTGATCCACTGCTGGCTGGATCACCGGATTCAGCCATTGGAGTATCACGGAGACCGCTTGATGCATACGTTCACCGGAGACCGGAAAGACAGCCTGAGGGTCAGTCCAAATCGCATTCCTACGACAGACTACAAGACCCGGATGTAGTTTTTGATTAAGGAGAGGGTGGATAAAAATATCCATGAAGTCTCCTTGAAAATGTTCACTGCCGACCATCCTTTGACTCCGGTAAATATTTTGACTTTGCTTTAAGCTTTTTCACCTTTTTTGCCTCGTCATCCGACTCTATTTTTACTGACGCACTCAATAACTTATCAGCTCGAGAACCTCCCCGAGTCTGAGCTTTCCCCTCTTGAGGGCTATCCTTCAGATGACTCGGAGGCGACGGAGGACGATGAGGCGAGGGAAGTTCCTGCCCCTGCCTCCAAGAAGCGTAAGGCCAAGGAGACTATTGTTACCGCTGGTACACAAGTGTTGCCAGCGGTGAAAAGGTAGTCACCTTGTGATTTTTAGTACTTTATACATCATTTATTTCTGAAGCACACCTGACATTCATTCTTCTGTTTTTAGAGCTAAGTCAGTTTTGAAGAGTAAACTTAAATTGGAAAGCAAGACAGCCAAGCAACTGCAGCAGAAGCTTGCATTATCTCCAGCCGTGCCTCCTCCAACTCCCACACTAGACGGCCATGAACCCGTAAACAACTAGTCCCGGGCCGGTTGGGGCCACTAATCCCGGTTTGAGATACAAACCGGGACTAAAGGGCCTGGGCCGTGCCGCTCACTGGGACCCCACATTACCATCAGCATCTGTTTTCTTCTTGAAAATTCATTTGTTCTCGACAACCTTCTGCCATTTGGTAAGTCCACCAAAGTCCATACTTGGTTTTCGTACATGGATCCAATCTCGGATTTCATGGCTTCTTGCCATTTATTGGAATTTGGACTCATCGTCGCTTCCTCATATGTCGCAGGGTCATCGGTGTTATCCACCAACATGACACTCATAACGAGATCATACCAATCAGGAGTGGTACGAGTTCTCGTTGACCTGCGAGGTTCCGTAGTAACTTCAACCAAAGTTTCATGATCAGCATCAGTAGCTTTCTCTCTTATTGGTGTAGGCACCACGGGAACTACTTCCGGTGTTGCGCTACTCTCAAATCCGAGAGAAGGTTCGACAACCTCGTCGAGTTCTATTTTCCTTCGAGTCACTTCTTTCGAGAGAAACTCCTTCTCTAGAAAGGATCCATTCTTGGCAACAACGATTTTGCCCTCGGATCTATGATAGAAGGTATACCCAATAGTTTCCTTCGGGTATCCTATGAAGACGCATTTTTCCGCTTTGGGTTCAAGCTTGTCGGGTTGTAACTTCTTTACATAAGCTTCGCAACCCCAAAATTTAAGGAACGACAATTTAGGTTTGTTACCAAACCATAATTCATACGGTGTCGTTTCAACGGATTTAGATGGTGCCCTATTTAAAGTGAATGCAGCTCTTTTTAATGCATAACCCCAAAACGATAGCTGCAAATCTGTAAGTGACATCATAGAACGAACCATATCTAAGAGAGTTCGATTACGATGTTCGGACACACCATTACGTTATGGTGTTCCCGGCAGTGTCAATTGTGAAAGTATTCCTCATTTCTTCAAATGCTTGCCAAACTCGTAACTTAGATATTCACCTCCACGATCAGATCGTAGAAACTTAATCTTCTTGTTACGTTCATTCTCTACTTCACTTTGAAATTTCTTAAACTTCTCGAAAGTTTCGGACTTATGTTTCATGAAATAGATATACCTATATCTACTCAAGTCATCCGTGAAAGTAAGAACATAACGATAACCACCGTGCGATGCTACACTCATTGGGCCACACACATCGGTATGTATGATTTCCAATAAGTCAGTAGGTCGCTCCATCATACCAGAAAATGGAGTCTTAGTCATTTTACCCATCAGACATGCTTCGCATCTTTCAAGTGATTTGAAATCAAGTGATTCAAGAAGTCCATCGGAATGGAGTTTCTTCATACGCTTCACTCCAATGTGACCAAGACGAAAATGCCACATATAGGTCGAGTTATCACTCAATTTCAAACGTTTAGCTTCAATGTTATTAATATTGTAGGGGTTCGTAGCATGGAAAACAAAAATTTTCTATCCCATACAAACAAAAAAGCCAAGATCTATCTACTAGATTGTAGCAACGATTCGATGGAATAACTTACCCTCGAAGATTCCAAAGTGTTTAACGAGAGCGGATTCTCGTGGGTGATGTAGTCGTACTCTTCCCGATCTCAAGATCGTGTAGACGATCCTTCCGGCGCTGCGTTCCAAGCTTCATGATCGCTCGTTAAATTTCGACGAAGACCTTCCTCTCCCTTGTTCCAGCGTGGAGGTTGTAGCACTCTCCTCGCGATTCCGACAACGGGCGTGGTACCGGAAGTAGAGGAGATCCGCAGCTTCTTAAGCCGGAGCGAGTATGGTGGAGTATGAGAGAGAGCTATTAGTGGTCTAGGGTTTATACACACCAATTAGAAGGCTCTAATCCGAAGGCTAGTGCAATTAGAAGCTCTAAACCAAAGCGGCTCTAAACCGGAGTCTAGGGTGTAACACCCTCAGAATCGGACCTATGCAAGTTTCAGCGA
Organism: Avena longiglumis; assembly: GCA_030063025.1. Lineage (NCBI taxonomy): Eukaryota > Viridiplantae > Streptophyta > Magnoliopsida > Poales > Poaceae > Avena > Avena longiglumis. The sequence continues at coordinate 143,060,479 of CP125974.1, forward strand.
TTCCCGCCAAACCCGCATAGAAACGATTCAAAGGTGCCCACCAGGCACTTTCGTGCGGGTGGAAAACGAAGTAATAACATTACACAACAGTCCTCGATGGGACCCACAGAACAGATATATATACAACACGACTCCATGAGTCAAGAATACAGATAAAAGGTACAAAGATCCAAATCACCTTGTAAACGATAGAGCGTCCGACTACGGACAAGATGCAAATGGGGCTAAGAGCCCTGAAGATTAACCAATGGCGTCCATAACCCTGCCAAGCCGGAAGGTAACCCGCTAACGACGTCGATCTCAAAACCTGCTTAAACAAAAGGGGTGCCGACAAAGGGCAAAGGGAAAGAGGAGGCGTCGATCGAGGCCGATGCAGCGAGACTAGAATTCGGCGGTCCTCGCCTACATAGGTATGGTGGACTGAAGCGGCAGCGGCAGCATGCACTAAACAACCTATAGAGACTCGATACAACTGGCGGCTATCAGAGAGGGATAAGAAAGACCTATTCGGATCCAACCTGATACTACCATCAAACAAACCCATCCTGGCGTTTCTCCCTCGAGACCGAACGAGGAAGTCAACCGAGGAACTCACACAGTTGGCAGTTTTACTTATTCAGTTATCGTTGCAGCAATTACTAGTCAGGTTTAGATAATCGTCCTGATAAAAGAAGCAGTGGGCCCTTTTAGTTAATCATTCCGTTGTAGTTGCAACAATTACTAATCAGATACAGATGGCATGAGGTAAACCCAAAACCTAGCAGTTGTTGGTACTTTTATTTAGCCATTCCGTTGTAGTTGCCATACTTATTAGTCAGGTACAATGGTCGCAAGCGACACTCCAAACAAGCAATTGTGGGCAGTATTATTTAGCCATTCCATTATATTGAAGCTGATTACTAGTCATTATAAAGTCAAATTTACAGCACTACTTTAGTTATGCTTGTCTATGATCGAGATACTGTGCTCCAAGTCGTCCATAACCGCGGACACGCCTTTCAGAAAGTTTTACCCGGCCGGGGTGCACCAATAGCAACACACGCTCGATCAACCTCGGAAAAACCAAATCAAAACCCAACGAGGCCTTCACGACAAAGCAATCATAGGATTCAGAATTATTTCAGGGGGCCACCCCATTAAGCTACCCGCAACGAAGTTAGCTGACTCCGAAACGGACTCAAGGTTTGGGTAGACGGTGAGCAGTCGGGAACCCAAAACTGGGCTTGTCGACACCGCGGAATCGTGTCCCGATCCTAAACAGTACAGGTGCTATCTGTCGCACAATTTAAATAAAGCAGTAAAGCATGGCATAAGTACAGGATAGTAAATAAAACCTCAAACTAGTTTGTGGCCCCAAGAAATAAGACTGAATCAAGCTCTGGCTCAGGGGGGTCCCATAATCCTCCCGGATGTGGATAGCGCGATAAATCAAGGAACAGGTATCAAGTACTCGGGGTCCTACGGGACACAAGTGGGCGTTCGGAAACCAAATATTATCTATCACCCACCGATGCCTCTGCTTACTTCAATTTTAGTTGTTAAACAGGAATTAAAGTGAACGATAAGTAAAACCATGATCATCTCCAACATCAACATGCGGCAATACACCAACAACTGGGGCACTTGACGACACGCAACAGCACTTGAGCAAGCGACTACGACGCGCAAGTCCAACTATCTACCAAACAACAGGTAATAGGAGGTGTCCAGGGCAATATAAGGCTGCAAGGGATATCACGGGTACGAAAACTAGAGCATCGCAACACAGATAGCAATAGATCAACAGGAGGGAATAAATACTATAAAAGTAAGATAGGTAGAAAGGGGGAGATGCTCGCCTGAAAACATTGCCGAAGGTACAACCGAAGATCGGGTCGAAGCTCACATCAACTCAACGGCCTTATCCGCGAAGAAGCAAAACACTAGAAGAAACACCAGATGCAATATTTAATACAACGGCAGAATATCGGCATGATGCATGTATGATGAATGACATGGCAGGGGTGCGATGCGATTAGGTCATATTAAGCGGAACCGGGGTCCCGACAATTAATTAGGTGGTTCATGTTGTTTAGCTACCCCGCAAATTAAATGTTGTTTTAGCATGGCAAGAGATAGCACCGGGTTCGCTACACAAATTGAAATGAGGCCAATATAAGGCTAGATTTGCCCGCATATGGGCCCCATATTTATTTATTAGGTGAATCGGCATAAGGCCCCCAAACCACTTGATATGCATGCGAGTATGACAATTCAATATGCAACAGGTTTTATGTTTAGCATTTATAAAAATAGGGGTTCGGATAAGGGTCACACATTAGGGCTCGACGATCTTGATTCCGGGGTTCGGGGTCGGTCTCAGGGTTCAGGGTTCGACGGGATCGGCGGGAGCGGATACAAGACGGAGAACTTGTCGTCCAGGGTCTCGGTGTCCGGGGTGAAGCACTTGTCGTTCCATGGCGATCTTGGCGGCTCGGAGGGGTTCGAGGAATCGGAACGGTCTTCAAATTCCGTGAGGGAGATCATGGCGTCGGTGTGGTCGATCCTGTCGGTTCCACGGTTTCGGTCTTCGGGATCCAGGAAGGAGGCCTTCGGATCCTCGGGTCCGTGAAGGAGTACTTGGCGTCCGCGAGGGAGTACTTGGTTCGGCGTCAGGGCGCATTGGGTCCGCCCTGGTCGATGTCGTTCTTGTCGCATTCGCGGTCTTCGGGTCATGTCGACGGTCACGGCGTCCGGAAGACGATCTTGGCGGTCTAGGAGAAGCTCTTGTGGTTCCGCGTCGGCGGCCTTCGGGTACGGGGGTCTCGGCGACCTTGGCGGTTCCGAGGGGTTCTTGTCGCATCCGAAAACTATGTGGAGTCCTTGGCGGTTTTTCTTGAAACCCTCGGGTACATCTCCAAAAAGATATTGTGGTACTTGGGCTAGCAACACGGGAACACAACCTCTGTAACATGACGCTGGTGTGATGCCCGTACGTGTCCCTAGCTCAAGAGCTCGATGCGGTCTCCAAACACCAGGGATGGGGCGAGCTGGGCGGGCACGCTCTGCAGGAGAGGCGCGACAGCGGCGAGGAGGTGGCATGAAAGCGCAGGACCCGGCCGGCAGCCAGTCCAAGGGGAGCAGCGGCGGCAGCCAAGGCGACCGTGTGGCCGTGAGCACACGGAACGAGGAGCTCGGCGGGGCTCGGGCGGGCGCGGCCATGCTCGGGAAGAAGGCGGAGGAAGCGGGCGGCCCGTGGCGAGGAGGCCGGTGGCGGGAGGAGGAGGGAGGCCGGGACGAGGCGGGCGAGCTGCGAGGCAGGGCCTTGGAGGCCATGTGAGGAGGAGGAAGAGTGGGGAGGAGGTGAGGCCGCGGTGGCGGGCGAGGGCGGAGGAGCGGCGCTCGGGGTGAGCGGAGGTGGGGGTGCCGGGCGAGGGGCCAGACGAGGTCCGATGGGAGGCACCGCGGCAGAGGCGACGGCGGTTGAGGCCTGGCGGGGCAGAGGGGGCGAGCTCGGGAGGGGCGGCGGCTGCTCGGGGAGGAAGACGCGGGTAGGTGGTCGCCGGCGAGTGGGGGCAGGGCAGGAGAGAGAGGTGGGCGGGGAGGAAGGACGGGGAGGCGGGTGCGGCAGTGGCAGGGTGGGCAGTGGGGTCGGGGATGAGTGGGGGTGGGCTGGCGTGTGTGCGTGTGATGCGTGTGTGTGTGCTGCCGGTGAGGGAGTGGGGGTGGGTTGGTCTAGGTGGAAGCATGGGGTAGGTGGGGAGAAAGGGAGAGGTGAGGTGGCGAGAGGGCATTAGCCAGGGTGATGTGGCTGGGGTCTGGGTAGATTAGGTTGGGTAGTTTTAGGATTATGGGTGGACCGATTGTTATTCTGGGGTGGTCGTTCGGGTCGATTCGGCCCGTTCGACTGCCCCACTAAAAATAATTAAGTGTTTTATTTATTTCCAACAAGCCTTTTGCAAACTGATAGCAGACAAAGCAAAGTATTCCGGCGACCCGGGTTTTGGTGTTTGAATAAAGATGGGGCGTTTTAGAAAACACAAAATAGGTTTTTCGGCACATAGTTTTATGCAAGCAAATGCAAGATGATGACGATGCTCAAATGCAATGTGGCATGATGACATGAGCATGCGGTCATGACGATGCAATGCACAAAACAACGCGATTTTCTAGTAGTGATTTTGCGGGATGCCACAATGGGCTAGGATTTAGATTAGAGGATAGGAACTTGTGTGTCTAGAGGAGGAGGCCCTGCCCCTCCTTTTATAGGTGGGAGGGGCGGCCAAGGGGAGGGAGTCCCTCCCCAAGTCGGCCTTGGGTGGCGCGCCGGCTTGGAGAGGAGGGACTCCTCCTCCAAGTTGGTTTCAACCTCCTCTTGCTTGTTTCCCACAGTTTCCTGTTTTAGCCGTTTGACTTTCAAACTGGCCATTTGACTTTTCAGTTTTAGGATTCAATTTAATCCTTTATTTGGAACAGCAAGAACACTTAGTACATGATGCAATCATTCCAATATGTAATGACACATTCATGTACCCCTCCCCGAGTGCGGACATTCGAACCTTCTAGAACATTCTGATGAAAACACCGGAATCATTTCCGAACTCCGAAACGGGACTTTCCTTATATGAATCTTATTCTCCGGACCATTCCGGATCACCTCGTGATATCCCGGATCCCATCCGAGACTCGAACAACATTCGATCTCTTTCTCATAATACCATAACTACTCAAAACAACGTTGAATCCTTAAGTGTCTCCCTACGGTTCGTGAATTATGCGGACATGATCGAGACACTTCTCGAACAATAACCAATAGAGGAATCTGGAAATTCATATGGCTACATATTTCTACGATTACTGCGATCGAATGAACCACTTACATACGATACCAATTTCCCTTTGTCTCACGATAGTTTACTTATTCGAGGTTATGATCGTCGGTATCTCTGCATACCTAGTTCAACCTCGTTACTGATAAGTACTCTTTTCTCGTTCCCGTGATATGTGATCCCTTGTGAGCCAGTCACATGCTTGCAAGCTAATTGGATGACATTCCACCGAGAGGGCCCAAAGTATATCTATCCGTCATATGGATGGACAAATCCCACTCTTGATCCATGTGTCTCAACCAATACTTTCCGAACACTCAATGCCACCTTTATAGCCACCCGATTCGGTGTGGTGTTTGATGTCATCAAAGCATCCATCCGGTAAAGGTGATATGCATGATCTCATGGTCGAAGGAATTAGGTTACTATGTATCAGAAAGCATATAGCAATTGAACTATTGAAATGACTTGATCTTTATGCTACGCTTATCTATAGGAGTATGTCCACCATATCATTCTCCTAACGATATGATCTTGTTGTTGATAACATCTCAATGTTCATGATAGGAAACCACAATCATTAATCAACCAACAAGCTAGTGAAGTATAGAGGCTATACTAGGGACTTCAAATTAAGTTTACAAATCACACAAGTATCAATGTTTCCTTGTTAATACTATTATAGCATGACTGTAAACATTTATCATAAACACAAAGATATAATAATAACTACATTTATTATTGCCTCTAGGGCATATCTCCAACAGTCTCCCACTTCCACTAGAGTCATCTAATCTAGATTACATGGTAATATACCGAACACCCATGGCAGTTTGGTGTTGGTCATGTTTTGCCCTCGGGAGAGGTTTAGTCAACGGATCCGCCACATTCAGATCTGTGTGTACTTTGCAAATCTTTATATCCCCATCCTGGATATGTTCTCGAATAGCGTGAAAACGCAGCTTGATATGCTTCAGCTTCTTGTGTGACCTTGGTTCTTGCGCATTGGCTATGGCGCCCATGTTATCACAGTAGATAGACAATGGGTCCCGAGAACTAGGAATCACACCCAGCTCTGTAATGAACTCTTTCATCCATATCGCTTCTTGTGAAGCCTCCGAAGCAGCCATGTATTCCGATTCAGTTGAAGATCTCGCCACAACGCTTTGCTTTGCACTCCTCCAGCTAACTGCTGCACCATTCAAAATAAATACGTATCCAGATTGTGATTTAGAATCATCCGGATCGGTGTTCCAACTAGCATCGGTGTAACCATTAACGAGCTGTTCATCACCTCCATAAGAAAGAACCATATCCTTAGTTCTTCTCAAGTACTTAAGGATGTTTTGATCATGTCCAATGATCCACTCCTGGATCACTTTGATATCTGCTAGTTAAACTAACAGCATATGCAATGTCGGGTCTAGTACATAGCATGGCATACATTAGAGATCCTATGGCTGAGGCATAGGGAGTCTTACTCATCCTTTCTCTATATTCTACCGATGTCGGACTTTGAGTTTTACTCAAGGTCGTATTGGGCAACACGGGCAAGAACCCTTTCTTGCTTTCTTCCATTCCAAACCTCTTTAGAACTTTGTCCAAATATGTACTTTGTGACAATGATATTTGGCGTTTCGATCTATCTCTATAAATATTTATGCCTAATATGTAAGCTGCTTCGCCAAGATCCTTCATTGAAAAACTATTATTCAAATATTCCTTGACACTATTAAGAAGGTCTACATCATTCCCAATCAACAATATGTCATCCACATATAGTATTAAGAATGCTACAGAGCTCCCACTCACTTTCTTGTAAATACAAGCTTCTCCATAAGTTTGTATAAAACCAAAACTTTTGATCACCTTATCAAAACCTTGATTCCAACTTCGGGATGCTTGCTTCAATCCATAGATGGACCGTTGAAGTTTGCATACCTTGTTAGCATCTTTAGGATCGACAAAACCTTTGGGTTGCATCATATACAACTCTTCATCAATATCTCCATTGAGGAATGCTGTTTTGACATCCATCTGCCATATCTCATAATCATAACTAGTTGATACCCCGCGCGTTGCGACGGGCCTTATAGATGCATTTCTTGTATTCCAAGAATGGCATGAGCAGTCTATAAAAATAATGTTCATTTGCAATAAAAATAATGTTCATTTGCATATACTGTTATGAAGAGGAAGCATATAATTATTTTCTTGGATTCTGTTGCGTGTAAAATAGCATGAAAGGCCTTGCATTCAAATAAATTGTGTAAATAGAATAAAGACAACATAAAGTTTTCTGTAGATACACGATGAGAAACCACGCAAATAAAAAAAAGATGTATTATCATGTATCCTGCACATCAGGAACAATGACACGTACATAGATAAGAAATTCATGGGATTTCTCACACGTAGAAGGAGAATGCAAGACATTTCACAAAAATATGGAATATTTGGAAATCCATCGTTGTGAGCCGGCCTTTAGTCATCAGGACTTGTCCCAGCGTCTGAGACATCTACCACTCGCTCGTCATCATTGTGACCTTTATTCATCAGAACACGCCCAGGTTATCTGCAGTGTTAACAAACATGTTATTTTTGAAAGTGAAGTTATCGGTAATTTTGAAATCGTAAGATTCATTTTAACTTTTGTGATTAGATATTTAGATGTATGATCTGCAATGAGGTAGCGTAACACGTGACGATTGGAGCCGGCAACAGCCGCGTGGTACTCCACGTTGGGGTCTAAAATGTGAAGAACTTTCTCCGGTGTCCATGCTGATATAAATTGTGAACAGAACTAATTGAAAAAGAGGGCCAGAGGATACCATAATTGTAGGTGGGCATGGCAATTATTTAGTTATGGAAAAAATAAACTATGGTAAATAATATCATGTAAAGTACAACAATGGGATTGTTAGTAGATGCATAGAGGCACATACCGTTTTGGAATAAATTTGATGGTACAAACAAACTGAACCTAAGCAGGAGAGTGTCAGTTAGTGCCGCAAAAAGTGACAGAACTGAAGAAATTGTACATGCAAATAATCGAAAATTAGGAAAAAATCTTTTTAAAAACCATTAGCAATGCACTATGGTAGTAAAGGGAAATCACCTGTGAATCTGATGGTGCAAGATTGATTCAGACAAAGATTGAAGCATATAGTGTGCCCAACATTACTTGATGATGATCCTAATAAGAATAATATGAACACTGATTAATGAACGTCAGCCCACCTCCAGGATCTATGAAGAGAAAGAGAGAGACGACAAGGAGAAGAATATAGAAGAGAGCAGGAAGAAGGGCGGCTCACTGATGGCTACTCGGACTAAAGCTCAAGGGTGAACACATCCGGCAACAGCAGTAGACCGAGGAAATTGACGCAGCGAGCAGGTTGGTCGACGGGGATGTCTGACGAAGAGGCTATCGAGGGATTCATATATAGGACGGACGCCATTAAAATCCGAGAACATCGTGGGAGATTTTGGGACAGGGAGCGTTACCATCCAATAGCTGCAGGAGTAAAATCGACACCTATGTCTATGTGGGAGATCGAGAGGCGTCCGGCAGTTTCCGGTCTGAGGCATTTGCGGCGGGATATCTAGCGGACGGGATGGGCGAACTTTTTTTACTCTCCCCCACCGTGCTGCTGCCTGCAAGTTGAGAAGAAGAAATGGAGGTGGGCTGTGGAGAGTGAATCTTGGTTTTGGGCTGGGCCGGTCCAGCAAACGGCGGCATCCAATAGCTGTAGGTGGACTGGAATGATCGAGCGAACGGGCGCTTGGGCTCCGAGAGGAGAAGTAACACGCTGCAGTCTTTGGACCACATATTTGAAATCCGACGGACAACAGAAATTGAGGTGACGTGGCTGCACGAAATTTCAGCTTGCAAACATTAAATGCATTTTAGTGGGGATGACTCTTATAGATATTATAGATATGCAGCGATTGCTAACATAATCCTCACAGACTTTAGCTTCGCTACTGGTGAGAAAGTCTCATCGTAGTCAACTCCTTGAATTTGTCGAAACCCTTTTGCGACAAGTCGAGCTTTATAGACAGTAACATTACCATCAGCATCTGTTTTCTTCTTGAAAATCCATTTGTTCTCGACAGCCTTCCGGCCATCCGGTAAGTCCACCAAAGTCCATACTTGGTTTTCGTACATGGATCCAATCTCGGATTTCATGGCTTCTTGCCATTTATTGGAATCTGGGCTCATCATCGCTTCCTCATATGTCTCGGGGTCATCGGTGTTGTCCACCAACATGACACTCATAACGGGATCATACCAATCTGGAGTGGTACGAGTTCTCGTTGACCTCCGAGGCTCTGTAGTAACTTCAAGTGAAGTTTCATGATCACCATCATTAGCTTCCTCTCTTATTGGTGCAGGCACCACAGGAACTTCTTCCGGTGCTGCGCTACTCGCAATTTCGAGAGAAGGTTCGACAACCTCGTCGAGTTCTACTTTCCTTCAAGTCACTTCTTTCGAGAGAAATTCCTTCTCTAGAAAGGATCCATTCTTGGCAACGAATATTTTGCCTTCGGATCTATGATAGAAGGTATACCCAATAGTTTCCTTCGGGTATCCTATGAAGACGCATTTTTCCGCTTTGGTTCAAGCTTGTCCAGCTGTAACTTCTTTACATAGGCTTCGCATCCCCAAACTTTAAGGAACGACAATCTAGGTTTCTTCCCAAACCATAATTCATACGGTGTCGTTTCAACGGATTTAGACGGTGCCCTATTTAAAGTGAATGCGGCGGTTTCTAATGCATAACCCCAAAATGATAGCGGTAAATCTGTAAGTGACATCATAGAACGAACCATATCTAAGAGAGTTCGATTACGACGTTCGGACACACCATTACGCTGTGGTGTTCCCGGCGGTGTCAACTGTGAAAGTATTCCGCATTTCTTCAAATGCTCGCCAAACTCGTAACTTAGATATTCACCTCCACGATCAGAACGTAGAAATTTAATCTTCTTGTTACGTTGATTCTCTACCTCACTTTGAAACTCCTTAAACTTCTCGAAAGTTTCGGACTTATGTTTCATGAAATAGATATACCCATATCTACTCAAGTCATCCGTGAAGGTAAGAACATAACGATAACCACCGCGCGATGCTACACTCATTGGACCACACACATCGGTATGTATGATTTCCAATAAGTCCGTAGCTCGCTCCATCATACCAGAAAATGGAGTCTTAGTCATTTTTCCCATCAGACATGCTTCGCATCTTTCAAGTGATTCAAAATCAAGTGATTCAAGAAGTCCATCGGAATGGAGTTTCTTCATACGCTTCACTCCAATGTGACCAAGACGACAGTGCCACATATAGGTCGAATTATCGCTTGATTTCAAGCGTTTAGCCTCAATGTTGTTGATATGTGTATTTCCACTATCGAGATTCAATAAGAATAGACCATCTATCAAAGGTGCATGTGCATAAAACATATTACTCATATAAATCGAACAACCATTATTCTCGACTTAAACAAGTAACCGTCTGCAATAAACAAGATCCCGATATAATGTTCATGCTCAACAGGCACTAAATAACAATTATTTAAGTATAAAACTAATCCGATGGTAGATGAAGGGGTAGCGTGTCGACCGCGATCACATCAACCTTTGATCCGCGTTTCCACGCCGCATCGGCACCTCGTTCTTCGCTAGCTTCCGTTTATTCTGCGACACTGTTTGAGTTACAAATATGAGCAACCGAACCAGATCAAATACCGAGCACTACTACGGTACTAGTGAGATACACATCAATAACATGTATATCGGATATACCTTTCTTCTTGATGTTGCCGTTCTTGATCCGCCAAGTACTTTGGGCAATTCCGCTTCCTGACCTCCCTTGCGTAAAGCACTCAAGATAGGCTTGGGTCCAGCTTTGGTCTTCTTCGCCGGCGTGGTAACTTTCTTACCACCCTTCTTGAAGTGTCCCTTCTGCTTAGACTTGCCTTTCTTGAATTTGGTGGTCTTATTGACCAACAACACTTGGTGCACTTTCTTGATCTCCACTTCTGCAGACTTTAACATAGCAAACAGTTCTGGCAACTCTTTGTTCATGTTCTGCATGTTGTAGTTCATCACAAAGTTCTTGTAACTTGGTGGTAGTGATTGGAGGACACGGTAAATCCCCAAAGCATTAGGAATCACTATACCCAATCTTTGAAGTTTGTTTGCGTGCCCAGACATCTTAAGCACATGCTCACTGACGGAGCTGCCCTCTTCCATCTTGCAGTTAAAGAACTTTTCAGAAGCCTCGTAGCTTTCAATTGCCTCATGAGTCTCAAAAATCAATTTGAGATCCTCGACAATATCATATGGGTCTGAATTCTCAAACCTTTTCTGAAGCTCCGATTCTAAACCATACAAGATAGCACACTGAACTATGGAGTACTGATTCTTCCGAGCGAGGTAAACATTCTTTACTTCATCGGGAGCATCACCGCAGTGGGTCACCACCAGTGCATCCACATAGGTCATAGGTCAAATTACACCGTGTGAGGACAATCCTCAAATTGCGGAACCAATCCGAGTTGCTTCCATTGTTTTTCAACTTTTCTTTCTCTAGGAACATTAAAATTGATGGTAGGGCTGCCATTGATCTACAACATATTTGCAATAGTTTAGACTAAGTTTATGACAAATTGAGTTCAAATTAATTAATGAAATTAAACTAGGTGAACTCCCACTCAAAACAACATCCCTCACATTGTTTTAGTGATCACACGAACCAAATCCACTACATCAACACCGATCATCACAAGAGTTGATATAGTTTCAATGGCGAACAATCGTCATGTTCATCATATCTACTATATGATTCATGCTTTACCTTTCGGTGATCCGTGTTCCGAGACCATGTCTGTACATGCTAGGCTCGTCAAGATCAAACCTTAGTTTCCGCATGAGCAAATCTGGCTTGCTCACGTTGTATACACTTGCAGAATCTAACACACCTGATCATCACGTGGTGCTTCGAAACAACAAGCTTTAGCAACGGTGCTAACTAAGGGTGAACACTTTATGACTTGAAATTCATGTGCATGAGGGATCATCTTATAATGCTACCGTTGTCTACTAAGCAATACAAGATGCATAAAGGATTAACATCACATGCAATTCAATAATATGTGATATGATATGGCCTTTCTTCTTTGTGCTTCCGATCTCCATCTTCAAGCACGAACATGATCTCCATCATCACCGGCATTGCATCAAGGTCAATGACGCTTCTCCATGGTTGTCGTCCACCGGCTTCAACTATTACAACTACTTTGAATAGACACGCGGGTCTTAACATAAATTAAAGACAACCATATGGCTCCTGCCGGTTGCCAACTTACAATAAGGAACATTGCGTACATCAGATATAATCACAATCATGGCCATATCACATCACCGCACACCCCTGCAAAACAAAGTTAGACGCCTCTACTTTCTTTGCATATTTTACGTGGTTTGGGTCTTTCAATAAGTGTCGTTCTAACTTACGAACAAGAACCACAACATTGATACTAGCATTATTGATCACCCGTTGTAAATTGGATCTTAACTATGCTAGGAGAAACAGGCACCCGCAAAGCCACTTATGCAATACAAGTTGCATGTCAAGCGTGGAGCAAGTCTCATGAACGATGTCATGTAAGGTTAGCCCGGGCCGCTTCATCCCAACATACCACAAGATGCAAAGTACACAAGAAGCAATCGACAATAAAAGCATCAATGCCCACAATGACCATTGTGTTCTACTCGTGCAACAGATCTACATATAGACACGGCTCTGATACTACTGTAGGGGTTCGTAGCATGTAAAACAAAAATTTTCTATCGCATACAAACAAACAAACAAACCAAGATCTATCTACTAGATTGTAGCAACGAGTCGATGGAATAACTTACCCTCGAAGATTCCAAAGTGTTTAACGAGAGCGGATTCTCGTGGGTGATGTAGTCGTACTCTTCCCGATCTCAAGATCGTGTAGACGATCCTTCCGGCTGCGTTTAAGCGCTTCATGATCGATCCAGCGTTCGGTTTTCGACGAAGACCTTCCTCTCCCTTGTTCCAGCGGAGGTTGTAGCACTCTCCTCGCGATTCGGCAAGACGGCGTGGTACCGAAGTAGAGGGAGATCCGCAGGCTTCCTTAAGCCGAGGCAGTATGGTGGAGTATGAGAGAGAGCTATTAGTGGTCTAGGGTTTAGACTCACCAATTAGAAGGCTCTAATCCGAGGCTAGTGCAATTAGAAGCTCTAAACCAAAGCGGCTCTAAACCGGAGTCTAGGGCTAGGATTTAGATTAGAGGATAGGAACTTGTGTGTCTAGAGGAGGAGGCCCTGCCCCTCCTTTTATAGCTGGGAGGGGCGGCCAAGGGAGGAGTCCTCCCAAGTCGGCCTGGTGGTGGCGGCTTGGAGAGGAGGGACTCCTCCTCCAAGTTGGTTTCAACCTCCTCTTGCTTGTTTCCCACAGTTTCCTGTTTTAGCCGTTTGACTTTCAAACTGGCCATTTGACTTTTCAGTTTTAGGATTCAATTTAATCCTTTATTTGGAACAGCAAGAACACTTAGTACATGATGCAATCATTCCAATATGTAATGACACATTCATGTACCCCTTCCCCCCCGGAGTGCCGGACATTCCGGAACCTTCTAGAACATTTTCGATGAAAACACCGGAATCATTCCCGAACTCCGAAACGGGAATTTCCTTATATGAATCTTATTCTCCGGACCATTCCGTATCACCTCGTGATATCCCGGATCCCATCCGAGACTCCGAACAACATTCGGTCTCTTTCTCATAATACCATAACTACTCAAAACAACGTCGAATCCTTAAGTGTGTCTCCCTACGGTTCGTGAATTATGCGGACATGATCGAGACACTTCTCCGAACAATAACCAATAGAGGAATCTGGAAATTCATATGGCTCCCACATATTTCTACGATTACTTTGCGATCGAATGAACCACTTACATACGATACCAATTTCCCTTTGTCTCATGATAGTTTACTTATCCGAGGTTATGATCGCTTGTATCTCTGCATACCTAGTTCAACCTCGTTCCGATAAGTACTCTTTCTCGTTCCGTGATATGTGATCCCTTGTGAGCCAGTCACATGCTTGCAAGCTAATTGGATGATATTCCACCGAGAGGGCCCAGTATATCTATCCGTCATATGGATGGACAAATCCCACTCTTGATCCATGTGTCTCAACCAATACTTTCCGAACACTCAATGCCACCTTTATAGCCACCCGATTCACGGTGTGGTGTTTGATGTCATCAAAGCATCCATCCGGTAAAGGTGATATGCATGATCTCATGGTCGAAGGAATTAGGTTACTATGTATCAGAAAGCATATAGCAATTGAACTATTGAAATGACTTGATCTTTATGCTACGCTTATCTATAGGAGTATGTCCACCATATCATTCTCCTAACGATATGATCTTGTTGTTGATAACATCTCAATGTTCATGATAGGGAAACCACAATCATTAATCAACCAACAAGCTAGTGAAGTATAGAGGCTATACTAGGGACTTCATATTAAGTTTACAAATCACACAAGTATCAATGTTTCCTTGTTAATACTATTATAGCATGACTGTAAACATTTATCATAAACACAAAGATATAATAATAACTACATTTATTATTGCCTCTAGGGCATATCTCCAACAAATATGTGTATTACTACAATCGAGATTCAATAAGAATAGACCATATATCAAAGGTGCATGTGCGTAAAACATATTACTCATATAAATCGAACAACCATTATTCTCGGATTTAAACAAGTAACCGTCTCGCAATAAACATGATCCGGATAAAATGTTCATGCTCAATGCAAGCACCAAATAACAATTATTTAAGTATAAAACTAATCCTGATGGTAGATAAAGAGGTAGCGTGCCGACCGCAATCACATCAACCTTTGATCCATTTGCAACGCACATCGTCACCTTGATCCTCACTAGTTTCCATCTATTCTGCAGCAGCTGTTTTGAGTTACAAATATGAGCAACTAAACCAATATCAAATACCCAGACACTACTACGACTACTAGTGAGATACACATCAATAACATGTATACAGGATATACCTTTCTTCTTGACGTTGCCGTTCTTCAAATCCGCCAAGTACTCAGGGCAATTCCGCTTCCAGCGACCCTCTCCCTTGTAGTAAAAACACTCAGTATCAGGCTTAGGCCCAACCTTGGTCTTCTTCGCCGGCATGGTAAATTTCTTACCGCCCTTCTTAAAGTTTCCATTTTTCTTAGACTTGCCTTGCTTCTTGAATTTGGTGGTCTCATTGACCATCAACACTTAGTGCTATTTCTTGATCTCCACTTCCGTAGAATTTAACATGGAGAAGAGTTCGGGCAACGACTTGTCCATGTTATGCATATTGTAGTTCATCACAAAGTTCTTGTAACTTGGTGGTAGTGATTGAAGGACACAGTGAATCCCCAAAGCGTTAGGAATCACTATACCCAAGCTTTGGAGCTTACTAGCGTGCCTAGACATCTTAAGAACATGCTCACTGACGGAGCTGCCATCTTCCATCTTGCAGTTAAAGAACTTTTCAGAAGCCTCATAACTCTCAACTGCCGCGTGAGCCTCAAATATCATTTTGAGTTCACGGACAATATCATGTGGGTCATGGTTCTCAAACCTTTTCTGAAGCTCCGATTCCAAACCGTACAAGATAGCACACTGAACTGCGGAGTATTGATTCTTCCGAGTGAGGAAAATATTCTTCACCTCATCGGTAGCATCAGCTGCAGGTGGGTCACCTAGCGGTGCATCCAGCACATAGGTCAAATTACCAGCATTGAGGACAATCCTCAAGTTGCAGAGCCAATCCGCGAAGTTGCTTCCATTGATTTTCAACTTTTCTTTCTCTAGGAACGCATTAAAATTGATGGTAGGGGCCGCCATTGATCTACAACATATTTGTAATAGTTTAGACTAAGTTTATGATAAATTGAGTTCTAATTAATAGTTAAATTAATCTAGGTGAACTCCCACTCAAAACAATATCCCTCACATTGTTTTAGTGATCACACGAACCAAATCCACCATATCAAAACCGATCATCACGAGAGTTGATGTAGCTTCAATGGCGGACAATCAACATGTTCATCATATCTACTATATGACTCATGATTTAACTTTCGGTGATTTGTGTTCCAATACCATGTATGTACATGCTAGGCTCGTCAAGATCAAACCTTAGCTTCCGCATGAACAAATCTGGCTTGCTCCCGTTATATACACTCGCAGAATTTAACACACCCGATCATCACGTGGTGCTTCAAAACAACGAGCTTTAGCAACAGTGCCTACTAAGGATGAACACTTCATAACTTGATATTTTGTGAGAGGGATTATATTATAATGGTACCGTCACGAACTAAGCAATACAAGATGCATAAAAGGATTAATATCTAAATGCAATTCATAATATGTGATATGATATGGCCTTTCTTCTCGTGCTTCCGATCTCCATCTTCAAGCATGAACATGATATCCATCATCATCGGCATGGCGTCAAGGTCAATGGCGCCGCTCCATGGTTGTCGTCCACCAACATCAACTATTACAATTACTTTGAATAATAGACACGCAGGTCTAGACGAAATTAAAAGACAACCATATGGCTCCTGCCGGTTGCCGACTTACAATAAGGAACATTGCATACATCATATATAATCACAATCATGGCCATATCACATCACAACACACCCCTGGAAAACAAAGTTAGACGCCTGTAATTTTCTTTGCATGTTTTACGTGGTTTGGGGATTTCAAATAGTGTCATTCTAACTTATGAACAAGAACCACTACGTTGATACTAGTATTGTCAATCACCCGTTATAAATTGAACCTTAACTATGTTGGGAGAAAAGGGCACCCTCAAAGCCACTTATGCAATACGAGTTGCATGTCAAGCGTGGAGCAAGTCTCATGAACGATGTCATGTAAGGTTAGCCCGGGCCGCTTCATCCCACCATCCCGCAAGATGCAAAGTACCCAAAAGCAATCGACAATAAAAACATCAACTCTCACAATGACCATTGTGTTCTACTCGTGCAACAGATCTACATATATACACGGTTCTTATACCACTGTAGGGGTTCATAGCATGGAAAAAAAAATTCTACCGCATGCACATAAACAAGACAAGATCTATCTACTAGATTGTAGCAACGAGTCGATTAGAGTACTCACCCTCGAAGATTCCAAAGCGGTTAATGAGAGCATATTCTCGTGGGTTATTTAGTCGTACACTTTTTGATCATAAGATCGCATAGAAGATCCTTCTGGCGCTGCATACCGGCAGCGCTTCCGTAGTCGGTCACACGTTCAGTACTCGATGAAGACATTCCTCTTCCTTGTTCAAGCAAGCATCGGAGGTTGTAGTTCTCCCCTTGCGATTCCGGCAGCACGATGGCGTGGTGTTGGAAATAGAGGGGAAATCCTACAGGGCTTCGCCTAAGCCAGAGTAGGTTATGATGGATCCAGGGTTTCTGGTGATCTAGAGTTTAGAAGGCCGTAGAGGAGGAGGCGTGGTCGGCGGCAGCGCTGGGGGGCGGCGGCGGCGCGGCATGACGAGTCCCCGAACATGGAGAGTCTACGAGGACGAGTTTGCGATGACGGAGAGTTCGCAATTGGCGAGTCGGAGCCGACGCACCGGGGTCGTTCAGAGTCGTTTCCGCATCTTCTGTACTTCCTTTAATACAGTTTTTTTAGACTGTTTTGGTTGATAAATCTGCATTTACATCCTAGTACAAATGGGAAGAATATGTTTATAGACTGAAATTTCCTGACCGAAAAAAATTATTGGAAAAATAGCACCTCACAACGGATAGGGATAGAGATAATGCTCGATGCCGTTCGCTCGCATCCTAAGTCGACCACGGACTTCATTCAGGTTGTGCGATGGCTTGTGTGGTTGTCCTGATGAATCGCATGTATTCAGATATGAACAGCACGCCGCCGCTTCTTGTGCTCGAAGGGACAAATTAGAAGGTGCTTGCACTTATAAATAATTAGTAGACAGAGTATAGAATATAATAAACATATTATGCTTGAAAAGAGTTGGATCGTTTTTACTAATCTGATCATGCGCACGATTGCACCGCAAGGCCTGTGTCTTTTGACCAAAATAAATAGGGTTACCTTAGGACTTGTGCTGGAACAATGCCCAATTGTTGTCATGTACGATGAGGAAATGACCGTGCGCAGTCGCATGACTGGTTCTGGCGTGATGTTGTAGCCGATAAATCCTGTCAATAACAGATCATTCACACGATTGCTGCGTGTCAATAATATATACTAGGGAATTTAGGCGCGTCGACATGCCGCGCCCGTGTTCGACGCTGCGCCCGTGTTCTTCTCCAATACTTTATACTAAATATGGTCAAGTTCAGTTAACCGTAATCAATGTGTGTGATAAAGGGGAGTAGTTTTTATGTCAACACAAAGTTGTATAGTAGATCACATTGGCATCCTCTGCGTGTATTGACAGTGCTGGTAATCTAGATTACTCATAATATGCATGGCGAGCTGTCTTGTTATTGAAACATGCTTGAGCTGGTTGGTAAGCGCTCGTCAACATGAATGATAAAGGAGAAGCAGTTTGAAGCAGTTTTATATATTGTCAGAAGACTATACAGAAGATTACACATGTTACCGCCGGCACATATTCACCGTGCTGGCCGTAGCCAGACGGCAGGTGCATTTATACTACTACCTCCTGTCCATATTAATTGACTTGGATTTATCAAATTTAGATGAATCTAGACACTATTTAGATATAGGTTTATCCAAAATTTGACAAATCCAAGTTAATTAATATGGGCCGGAGGAAGTATAGTGGTTTACATAAGGGAGGAAATAGTACTGCTAATTAATCTATCTTGCTACACTGCGAGCTACACCTGGTTCTGCAGATGAGGTCTCCTTGGGTGAGTGTGTAGGCCGAGATGTTCTTCGCTTTTACAGTGGATGGCAGACCACTTCCTTGGCGTTGGGAAGGCGAGGACGACGCCGGTGAGAAATGGGCTGTCGGCTTCGTGTTGCTATCCGGCGCGGTCGTCAGCAGGCACATGTGGTTGAGCCATTCTGCTGGGTTTGGCGACGGGGAACTGACCTGGTGTCTCATCGTCGGCGAGATCAACGAAGGAGCCTTCTTGCATCTCCTCCTTGTTGAAAGGCAAGTCGAACGGCTCGTCTTGACCGGCTTCTTGTCTAGTGTGTTCTCCATTGATATCTGCACGGTCATGCCTTTACATATAGCAATTTTCTGCGATGGCATCAATTACTGTGTTGGTTGGTAGTATTTGAAAGACAGGTTTGATTATGTAGGTACAATGCAGTCGTCTACACACCCACGAATTCTACTATGCATCTACCATAAAGATTTCCATTGATTCAAGTTGCCGCTGCGGAGCATTTAAGATAATTAAGTGTAACCGAGGATACAAAGGAAATGTAAATGCAACGGATACCATTATGCAAAAATAAGAGAATCTGACTATGGAAATGAAGCAAATGTAAAGGCAGCAGATATCATTACGTAAAATTAAGAGAATCTGGCTATGGAAATAAAATGGTGGATATATATATAAACTGAACCACAATATTCATTTTATTTATCAGAGTGGAATGTGTGGGAGAAATTTATATAAACAAATTCTCTGAGAAATGAGTTGCTAATAGTTTCTTTCTAAATTCAAAATATTTGTGCCGCAAGCTTCCTTAGACTAATTCTAACTAATAATATAGCTATAGATGGTCAAAATATGCCATGGCATTAAGGAGGAGAACAGAACATCCACGTATAAAAAAGGAGAAGGTAGCAGATATAGTAAACAGAAGTTTGAGAATAACATACCAACACAGGAAATCAGGAGCCGCTCCACGCCGTCGAACAGAACTACATAATAAGGAAAAAATCCGCCTTTGGCAGAAGGACAACAAAGAACAGAAAAGCAGAAGGTAAGATTAAGAGGAAGAACTTCGGTACCAGACAGAGCGTCGTGAGCAGATATGAAAAAATGAAATTAAATCATAGTCGATTAGCATTGCTTTGTATCACTTAACATGCATAAGGATGTTTTTTCCTGACAGGAAACATATTATTTACCTTAGTCAAGAACGGGTAAGAATGAAAAAAAATCTAACCTAGTGCATGTTAGCCAGGCTAGTCGGTAAAGATGGTGCTATATAATCACACCGCGTGGAGTTTTGCAAGTGGGAATTGCAGCAAATAAACTACTATACAAAGGCAAAAGTAAGCAGTCATCAAGGAAACTTTGCATCCCTAGCTGTTCATATGGCGATGATAGAATAATTAAAATAGAGCTAATAAGTAATCAGTGACATTCTAGATAGGAATTAGAAGCTGTCATCATAGAGGCCCTGTTACCCAAATTATGACTTGATTTGCATATTCGTAAGGAGTCTGTACCAATGCAGATTTGCATACCTTCTACATGACATGGATGACAGGAACGCTACTTCGGGCAAACAAACATATTCCAAATGAACCTCCTCGTGACGTTTTAAATTTGTATAACAACATATGAACCTGTTCATGAGGCTTTAAATTTGAAAAATAGCTTACGAATCTGCTGATGACGCTTTAACCATGTAGATCCAAAACCAAAATACCTTTCCCAACTTAGATCCACTATTTACAGATGATGCATACAGTATTCCAGGGGAAAAGAATGCGTACCTACAGTGCTTCTACGGAACCTACTGCAGTGCCTCTATAGTAAGCACAGTGCTACTTATCAAATTAACCCCACTATATATACTTGTAAATTAAGTGGTACTATCAGATACTAATATATTCCCCTCCCACATTGCACAAGCTTGAAGCTTTTTCTGAAGGGAAATCTCATCTCAGGTTTATCGATGTAGAATTCAGATTAAAAGTAGTGCATGTATATCCTCTCTTTATTCTCCTCCCACCATAGATGGGCCTTCAGTTCCGCAAACTTGTAACTGTACAAAATCAAAACCAAAATTCAAGAAGATAAAAGTTTGGCTGTACCGGATCACCACATCATGCACAAAATAAAATCAAGAACACCGTCAGCAAGAGATCATATGGTACTCAGTACTCCAAGTGGAGGAGACCGTCTGAAAATTATGGCTAGTTCGGGAGGAGGAGATTCAGAACCTAAAGCCGCGGAGCTCGCTGACCCACTCGGTCGCCTCCACCTCCCTGGCGTTGCTGACGGACACATCGTCCCGGCAGAAATCCTAAGTGGTCGCCTGCTCCACCGCATCCGCCTCCATGCTGCATGTCTGTCATAGCTGATGGCAGAGGCAGCTCGACGGGTTGGATGACGACGGCGATAGCGGGACACGGAGCTCTGCTGCTCCCTGCGCCATCGCTGCCATTGCCCGCACTACCGAACAGCGGCGGCGCAAGAGCCTAGGTCGGCATTGGCGTCGTGGTCGGGCTGCTCGCCCACGGTGAATTCACCGTATGACTGCGCGTAGAATGATTCCCTCTCTTGCGGCTCGCCGCCGTCGCCGATGTGGGAAGGATGGCCGGCAGCGCCTGGCGTCTGGTCGTAGGAACAGGAGGAGGCGTTAGACAAATGAAAAGAAGGTAAGGACAGAAGACGTCGGCGCCTGTAACCGTAGAGCCGAGTACGCCGCCGACCGCTGAGTGCTGGGCTGCTCGGATTCTTTCTTTCTAAATTCAAAATATTTGTGCCGCAAGCTTCCTTAGACCAATTCTAACTAATAATATAGCTATAGATGGTCAAAATATGCCATGGCATTAAGGAGGAGAACAGAACATCCACGTATAAAAAAGGAGAAGGTAGCAGATATAGTAAACAGATGTTTGAGAATAACATATCAACACAGGAAATCAGGAGCCGCTCCACGCCGTCGAACAGAACTACAGAATAAGGAAAAAATCCGCCTTTGGCAGAAGGGACAACAAAGAACAGAAAAGCAGAAGGTAAGATTAAGAGGAAGAACTTCGGTACCATACAGAGCATCGTGATTATGAAAAAATGAAATTAAATCATAGTCGATTAGCATTGCTTTGTATCACTTAACATGCATAAGGATGTTTTTTCCTTGACAGGAAACATATTATTTACCTTAGTGAAGAACGGGTAAGAATGAAAAAAATCTAACCTAGTGCATGTTAGCCAGGCTAGTCGGTAAAGATGGTGCTATATAATCACACCGCGTGGAGTTTTGCTAGTGGGAATTACAGCAAATAAACTACTATACAAAGGCAAAAGTAAGCAGTCATCGAGGAAACTTTGCATCCCTAGCTGTTCATATGGCGATGATAGAATAATTAAAATAGAGCTAATAAGTAATCAGTGCCATTTTAGATAGGAATTAGAAGCTGTCCTCATAGAGGCCTTGTTACCCAAATTATGACTTGATTTGCATATTTGTAAGGAGTCTGTACCAATGCAGATTTGTGTATCTTCTACATGACATGGATGACAGGAATACTACTTCGAGCAAACAAACATATTCCAAATGAACCTCCTCGTGACGTTTTAAATTTTTATAACAACATATGAACCTGTTCATGAGGCTTTAAATTTGAAAAACAGCTTACGAATCTGCTGATGACGCTTTAACCATGTAGATCCAAAACCAAAATACCTTTCCCAACTTAGATCCACTATTTACAGATGACGCATACAATATTCCACGATAAAAGAATACAGTGCTTCTACGGAACCTACTGCAGTGCCTCTATAGTAAGCACAATGCTACTTATCAAATTAACCCCACTATATATACTTGTAAATTAAGTGGTACTATCAGATCCTAATATATTCCCCTCCCACATTGCACAAGCTTGAAGCTTTTTCTGAAGGGAAATCTCATCTCAGGTTTATCGATGTAGAATTCAGATTAAAAGTAGTGCACGTATATCCTCTCTTTATTCTCCTCCCACCATAGATGGGCCTTCAGTTCCGCAAACTTGTAACTGTACAAAATCAAAGCCAAAATTCAAGAAGATAAAAGTTTGTCTGTACCGGATCACCACATCATGCACAAAATAAAATCAAGAACACCGTCAGCAAGAGATCATATGGTACTCAGTACTCCAAGTGGAGGAGACCGTCTGAAAATTATGGCTAGTTCAGGAGGAGGAGTTTCAGAACCTGAAGCCGCGGAGCTCGCTGACCCACTCGGTCGCCTCCACCTCGCTGGCGTTGCTGACGGACACATCGTCCCGGCAGAAATCCTAAGTGGTCGCCTGCTCCACCGCATCCGCCTCCATGCTGCATGTCTGTCATAGCTGATGGCAGAGGCAGCTCGACGGGTTGGACGACGACGGCGATAGCGGGACACGGAGCTCTGCTGCCTCCCTGCGCCATCGCTGCCATTGCCCGCACTACCGAACAGCGGCGGCGCAAGAGCCTAGGTCGGCATTGGCGTCGTGGTCGGGCTGCTCGCCCACGGTGGATTCACCGTATGACTGCGCGTAGAATGATTCCCTCTCTTGCGGCTCGCCGCCGTCGCCGATGTGGGAAGGATGGCCAGCAACGCCTGGCGTCTGGTCGTAGGAACAGGAGGAGGCGTTAGACAAATGAAAAGAAGGTAAGGACAGAAGACGTCGGCGCCTGTAACCGCTGAGTGCTGGGCTGCTCGGATTCAGGGATGGAGTCCCCGGGGTCAGCCGCGCTCGCTCCCACACCTGGGGAAGAAAGAGCACGCGTGGGGATCGATATCCAGGGTGAAGGAGAGGAATAGAAGTAATTTAGGAAGAATCGCAACGGGAAGAGGAAAGGATATAAGTCGTGCACTGTAGAAGTGCTAAATTCGTGCATCTACAGTTGCACGCAATGACGTGGACGTATACTAAGCTCGCTGAAGTGCTTCACTTTTGAATAGGTAGTTATACGCAACAGATTATATCCAATAAAATATCAATATATAAAGTAATCAAAGCGGGATGAGATCAGATGGAATTAAAACTCAGCTGTCAACGCGTGGAACCGATCCGATCGGCCTCCAATCCTCGTGCCTCGAGATAGCTGTTTTTGAACAGCACGTCAGGTGCGATCTGGAGTAGGCCACGACTAAGACGAGAGGTCGTCCGGAGAGGTAGTAGACTGTCCATAACAGCTCCACGCTAACCAATTTGCATAGTAATCAATACACGGGAGATGGGATGGAAAATAAATAATTTTTAATCGAGACCGTGTGCGTATGCATGTTTGTATGATAAAGCTTCTCTACTTTATGGGAGAATCACTACAGGACTGGGAAGCTACGCCGACGGCCGGTCGCTACGCCGACGGCCAAACGTCGGGGCCGTCGGCGTAGCCATCGTTCAGGCCAGCCCCGCCAAGCAGCCGTCGGCGTAAAATTGCCCTCGGCATATTCTATGCTACGCCGACGGCTGCCCTCGGCGTAGCATACGCCGACGGCTGCCCTCGGCGTAGCTATTTTTTATTTTATCTCATTAAACTTTGAAAAATCATAACTAAATCATTCTAATTCAGAAAAATACAAATAATATATCAAAATTTGCAGAAAAATAAGACCTATCTATCTACACTTAAATATTACACATTTATAAATAAAAATTAAGTAAAATATAAAACATTATATATAGTTTAAAACGGGCATAAAAAATTCAAAAACGATCGAAACAATGCGAAACCTTCGCGTGGTGTCATATTATGTGACATAGTTAGAAGGAAAAATATTAAACTTGGTATATTAATTATGTCTCAAAGAAACCTTCACAAAATGAACTATCTCATTCGAGGTTTCTTGGCTTTCGGGTCAAATGACCAATGTTATGGCTAGAATCAAGACATAGTTTGTGATAATGTGCCCATATTTTGCATACACATGCATCATGGGATGGCGAATAATGTTGCAGGAGGAAGTTTTCCTTTTCGTCGCACCAAAAAGCCATTTCCCATTTTCCGAGCATAAAAAACGGACGGTTTTGTGAAGCAACCATCAAATGGCTAATTCAAAATACTACCACCACATTTTACAAAAATACTATACCACCTTATATGGACAATGTCCCAACAGGGGGATCCGAAACCTTTCCGTCCACCTTTGGTGAAAAAGACAAATTTCTGCCGAATCGTGAAGTGGTCGAATATGAACTACAGGTACATGATCCGATGCTCATGTTTTTTTACAAAAATCATTTTTAGGTTCACAATATGCTATTGATCAAAGATCTAATGAAATTTTAGCGAGGCTCGGCCCCGAGCTAAGAATCTTTATGTCCGCCGTTCGACAAAGTTTAACGATAGTTTAAAACGGGCATAAAAAATTCAAAAACGATCGAAACAATGCGAAACCTTCGCGTGGTGTCATATTATGTGACATATTTATAAGGAAAAATAGCAAACTTGATATATTGATTATGTATCAAAAAACCCTTCACAAAATGACCTATCTCATTCGAAGTTTCTTGGCTTTCGGGTCAAATGACCAATGTTATGGCTAGAATCAAGGCATAGTTTGTGATAATGTGCCCATATTGTGCATATACATGCATCATGGGATGGCGAACAATGTTGCAGGAGGAAGTTTTCCTTTTCGTCGCACCAAAAAGCCATTTCCCATTTTTCGAGCATAAAAAACGGACGGTTTTGTGAAGCAACCACCAAATGGCTAATTCAAAATATTACCACCACATTTTACAAAAATACTATACCACCTTATATGGACAATGTCCCAACAGGGGGATCCGAAACCTTTCCGTCCACCTTTGGTGAAAAAGACAAATTTCTGCCGAATCGGCAGGAAGTGGGTCAGATATGAACTACAGGTACATGATCCGATGCTCATGTTTTTTTACAAAAATCATTTTAGGTTCACAATATGCTATTGATCAAAGATCTAATGAAATTTTAGCGAGGCTCGGCCCGAGCTAAGAATCTTTATGTCCGCTCGACAAAGTTTAACGATAGTTTAAAACGGGCATAAAAAATTGAAAAATGATCGAAACAATGCGAAACCTTCGCGTGGTGTCATATTATGTGACATATTTATAAGGAAAAATAGCAAACTTGATATATTGATTATGTCTCAAAAAACCCTTCACAAAATGACCTATCTCAATCGAGGTTTCTTGGCTTTCGGGTCAAATGACCAATGTTATGGCTAGAATCAAGGCATAGTTTGTGATAATGTGCCCATATTGTGCATACACATGCATCATGGGATGGCGAACAATGTTGCAAGAGGAAGTTTTCCTTTTCGTCGCACCAAAAAGCCATTTCCCATTTTCCGAGCATAAAAAAAGGACGGTTTTGTGAAGCAACCACCAAATGGCTAATTCAAAATACTACCACCACATTTTACAAAAATACTATACCACATTATATGGACAATGTCCCAACAGGGGGATCCGAAACCTTTCCGTCCACCTTCGGTGAAAAAGACAAATTCCTGCCGAATCGGCAGGAAGTGGGTCAGATATGAACTACAGGTACATGATCCGATGCTCATGTTTTTTTACAAAAATCATTTTTAGGTTCACAATATGCTATTTTATCAAATATCTAATGAAATTTTAGCGAGGCTCGGCCCCGAGCTAAGAATCTTTATGTCCGCCGTTTGACAAAGTTTAACGATAGTTTAAAACGGGCATAAAAAATTTAAAAATGATCGAAACAATGCGAAACCTTCGCGTGGTGTCATGTTATGTGACATATTTATAAGGAAAAATAGCAAACTTGATATATTAATTATGTCTCAAAAAACCTTCACAAAATGACCTATCTCATTCGAGGTTTCTTGGCTTTCGGGTCAAATGACCAATGTTATGGCTAGAATCAAGGTATAGTTTGTGATAATGTGCCCATATTATGCATACACATGCATCATGGGATGGCGAACAATGTTGCAGGAGGAAGTTTTCCTTTTCGTCCCACCAAAAGGCCATTTTCTATTTTCCGAGTATAAAAAACGGACGGTTTTGTGAAGCAACCACCAAATGGCTAATTCAAAATACTACCACCACATTTTACAAAAATACTATACCAACTTATATGGACAATGTCCCAACAGGGGGATCCGAAACCTTTCCGTCCACCTTCGGTGAAAAAGACAAATTCTGTAGAATCGGTGGGTGGGTCGATATGAACTACATCTACATGATCCGATGCTCATGTTTTTTTACAAAAATCATTTTTAGGTTCACAATATGCTATTTTATCAAAGTTCCAATGCAAGTTTTCCTTTTCATCGCACCAAAAAGGCATTTTTCATTATCCGAGCGCAAAAAGGGAATTTTCTAAAGCAACCACCAAATAGCTAATTCAAAACGGAGGGTTTGTGATTAGTTGATATGGATATCATATTTGGATTCCTCTCATTTTTCTGATCAATTTAAACATATTATTTGTTGAATTTCGATTTCTGATTTAAAGATATTAATTATTCTATATTAAATAGAAAAATACAAAAAAAATGAAATTATTATATTTTTATTTGAATTCAATAATATTTTTACTTATTCATTAATATTTACTTAAATAATTGTTTGTAATTTCAAAAAATACAAACATGTGACATGATGATATAAGAGTTAATAGGATTGATATCATAGTATTGACACCAATGTATGAATTACTTTGCGGAAACGGATTCTGAAGGAACGAGGATGTTAAGCGTGCTGAAGCTGGAGTAGTATTAGGATGGGTGACCTGCTGGGAAGTTTGACTAAGACTAGAATTTAATCAAATAGTAACTATAATTAGTGTTAAAAATGTTTAAAGTAGGAGATTAACAAGTGAAACAATTCAAAGAATAAAAAAATTGAGAAAAAAAAATTTTATTTTTCAAAAAAAAATATTTTCGCAACCAGTCGACAGGCTATGCCGACGGCCGCTACGCCGACGGCAAAGCCCTCGGCGTAGCATACGCCGACGGCATTTTGATACGCCGACGGCTTGAGTGTGCTCCGCCGAGGGAGATCTTTGCCGAGGAGGCTACGCCGAGGGCTGCCCTCGGCATACCATACGCCGAGGGCATTTTGGCCTACGCCGACGGCCTTTTGCCCTCGGCGTAGCGCGCGTGTCCCGTAGTGAATAGTTCACGTGAATGCCATGATCCAATTGAAGTTCTTCACGCTCGATTGAACAACATAAGCCAAGCGCGCGGCCACATGCGACAAGACCATGTGCGGATCATGACCAAAATCCACAATATGTGTATCAAATCTGTCATGCGATACTTGCTAGCGAGGGATTCTGTCCGGATCATCACCTCCATGCACCGTTTGTCTCACGGTGGACGCTAGCTGTCGTGGTATCGGCACGGCAGATGCTACTGTGTAGCTTACGTAGAGGGAGCAAGACGACGTAGGAGATTCTGGAAGCGAGATTGGCACACGATTGACATAGGTTCACGTCCCCTCGGTGGAGGATCTCTATGTCCTACTATCAATCTAGTATATGATCATAGATTGGTTTACGATGGAGTTCTCGTAGGCTGAGGAAGAGACTAGATTTCATCTAATGTGAGAGAGGATACCTCAAAGGGGTGCCCCTGGTGGCTTCATATATGCAGCCAGTTAAGGTTTACAAATATTTTGGTGGGCTTTGTATTAAATTCGCCGTCTTAGGCCTCCAGTCGGCGTGTCATCTGGGTCCGGTATGCGCTAGTCCCCGTATTTGGCGAGTCGATTCGCCTTGGGCTATGCTTCAGTCGGCTCGATCCAGCTGGTGACTCCGCTTTATGGGTATACCCCGATTGGTATCCCCCATCAGAGGTTAATAAAAGTAGAAAGCCCTTTCTCCCAGATTCATTCCTCGTCGTTCTTCATTGCCTCCTCGTACTCCTCAAGCGCTCCACATCCGCCCTCATCTGCACACCCAAAATCCCTTAGCACTGCCAGTTCTTGACCTTCTCCGGCGAGATGGAAACGCCATCAAGCTCTGGAGCGGCAACGGCAACAGGCACGACGGCGGCGGACGAGAGGAAGCTACGAGGCCTCTGGGTCCCAAGCGCCATGGATAACGCCGAGCTCCAAGTTATGGAGGATGAGGGCTACCTCGTCACCGGCGCGTGGCGGAGCGGCGCTGGAGATGCCGTTCCCACAATCCACGACGGCGAGCGAGTTCTCTTCGGTCCGCACGTCGACCGCGGCCTCAGCCTTCCACCGTCGGAGTTCTTCACCGAAGTTCTCCAATATTATGGTGTGCAACTTCATAACCTCCCTCCTAATTCCTTGCTCGACCTTAGCGCTCATGCAACTCTTAGTGAGGGATTTCTTAGAATTAGGCCGAGTCTTACCCTTTTCCGGTACTACTATGGTACCCGGAAGAATTCAATTAGTGCCAATGTTTCTTACACCACTGGCACTCTTAGCTTAGTCCTTAGGAGAAACCGAGTTTATCCTAGGATTAACACTAGTGAATTAGTAAAGAGATGGGTCGGAACCTTCTTTTATCATAAGGATATTCCGGCTCCGGAAAAGACGGAAGGTCTTTCGGCCATCGTCGACGGTGTCGCCCCCACCAAGAATCATGGGATGCAAAAGCGTCGGAACTGTCTGAAGACTTGGTTCTCGCCAAAAGGAGAATCAAGTTTTTGATGAAGAACAAGGGGCTCCCTGGATCTGAATTGATCCACTGCTGGCTGGATCACCGGATTCAGCCATTGGAGTATCACGGAGACCGCTTGATGCATACGTTCACCGGAGACCGGAAAGACAGCCTGAGGGTTAGTCCAAATCGCATTCCTACGACAGACTACAAGACCCGGATGTAGTTTTTGATTAAGGAGAGGGTGGATAACAATATCCCTGAAGTCTCCATGAAAACGTTCACTGCCGACCATCCTTTGACTCCGGTAAATATTTTGACTTTGCTTTAAGCTTTTTCACCCTTTTTGCCTCGTCATCCGACTCTATTTTTACTAACGCACTCAATAACTTATCAGCTCGAGAACCTCCTCGAGTCTGAGCTTGCCCCTCTTGAGGGCTATCCTTCAGATGACTCGGAGGCGACGGAGGACGATGAGGCGAGGGAAGTTCCTGCCCCTGCCTCCAAGAAGCGTAAGGCCAAGGAGACTATTGTTACCGCTAGTGCACAAGTGTTGTGTAACACCCTCAGAATCGGCCCTATGCAAGTTTTAGCGAAAACCCGCCAAACCCGCATAGAAACGATTCAAAGGTGCCCACCAGGCACTTTCGTGCGGGTGGAAAACGAAGTAATAACATTACACAACAGTCCTCGATGGGACCCACAGAACAGATATATACAACAGCGACTCGACGAGTCAAGAATACAGATATAATATACAAAGATCCAAATCACCTCGAAAATGATACAGCGTCCGAGTACGGACAAGATGCAAATGGGTCTTAGAGCCCTGAAGAATAACCAATGGCGTCCATAACCCTGCCCAGGCCAAGCCGGAAGGGTAACCCTGCTAACGACGTCGATCTCAAAACCTGCTTAAACAAAGGGGTGCCGACAAAGGGCAAAGGAAAAAGAGGAGCGTCGATCTTGAGGCCAAGACTGCAGCGAGGCTAGAATTCGGCGGTCCTCGCCTACATAGGTATGGTGGACTGAAGCGGCAGTGGCAGCATGCACTAAACAACCTATAGAGACTCGATACAACTAGCGGCGATCAGAGAGGGGTAAGAGAGACCTAATCAGAACCAACCTGAATCTAACACCAAACAAACCCATCCTGGTATTTCCCCCTCGAGACCAAACGAGGAAGTCCACCGAGGAACTCACACAGTTGGCCGTTTTACTTATTCAGTTATCGTTGCAGCAATTACTAGTTAGGTAAAGGTAGTCGTCCTGATAAAATAAGCAGTGGGCACTTTTAGTTAATCATTCCGTTATAGTTGCGACACTTACTAGTCAAATACATTTAGCATGAGATAACCCATAACCCAGCAGTTGTTGGTACTTTTATTTAGCCATTCCGTTGTAGTTGCAATACTTACTAGTCAGATACAATGGTCGCAAGCGACAACCCAAGCAAGCAATTGTTGGCAGTTTTATTTAGCCATTCCATTATAGTGAAGCTGATTACTAGTCATTAAAGTCAAATTTATAGCACTACTTTAGTTATGCTTGTCTATGATCGAGATACTGTGCTCCAAGTCGTCCATAACCGCGGACACGGCTTTCAGAAAGTTTTAACCCGGCCGGGGTGCACAAATAGCAACACACACTCGATCAACCTCGGAAAAACCAAATCAAAACCCAACGAGGCCTTCACGACAAAGCAATCACAGGATTCAGAAAGCCACCCCATTGAGTAGACCATAGCGAAGCCGGTGACTCGAGACGGACTCAAGGTTTGCGACAATGGTCAGAACGATCGGGAACCCAAAACTGGGCTTGTCGATACCGCGAAAACATTCCGCTTACCTAAACAGTACAGTGTGCTCCTCGCACAGTCGTAAATAAAGCAGTAAAGCATGGCATAAGTACATGATCGTAAATAAAACCTCAAACTAGTTTGTGGCCCCAAGAAATAAGAATGAATCAAGCTCTGGCTCAGGGGGGTCCCATAATCCTCCCGGATGTGGATAGCGCGATAAATCAAGGAACAGGTATCAAGTACTCAGGGTCCTACGGGACACAAGTGGGCGGTCGGAAACCAAATATTATCTATCACCCACCGATGCCTCTGCTTACTTACTTCAATTTTAGTTGTTAAACAGTAATTAAAGTGAACGATAAGTAAAGCCATGATCATCTCCAACAAGAAACATGCGGCAAAACACCAACAACTGTGGCACATGACGACACGCAACAGCACTTGAGCAAGCGACTACGACGCGCAAGTCCAACTATTTACCAAACAACAGGTAATAGGATGTGTCCAAGGCAATATAAGGCTGCAAGGGATATCACGGGCACGAAAACTAGAGCAACGCCACATAGATAGCAATAGATCAACAGGAGGGAATAAATACTATAAAAGTAAGATAGGTAGAAAGGGGGAGATGCTCGCCTGAAAACATTGTCGAAGGGTTCATCCGAAGATCGGGCGAAGCTCACGTCAACTCAACTGCCCAATCCGCGAAGAAGCAAAACACTAGAAGAGACACCGGATACACTATTTAATACTACGGCAAAAGATCGGGCATGATGCATGTATGATGTATGACATGGCAAAGATGCGATGCAAGTAGGTCAGTATTAAGCGGAACCGGGGTCCCGACAATTAATTAGATGGTCCAAGTTATTTATCTACCCCGCAAATTAAATGTTGTTTGAACATGGCAAAATATAGCACCGGTTCGCTACACCAATTTAAATGAGGCCAATATGAGACTAGATTTGCCCGCATATGGGCCCATATTTGATTATAAGGTGAATCAGCATAAGGCCCCCAAACCACATGACAAGGATGCATGCATGAACAATTAATATGCGACAAGTTGTATTATATTATAAAATAGGGTTTCGGAAAGGGGTTCACACATTAGGGTTCGGCAGATCTTGAGGTTCCGGGGTTCGGGGTTCGGTCTCAGGGTCCAGGGTTCGACGGGTTCGGTCTCGGATACAAGACGGAGAACTTGTCGTGACGTGCCGGAGATCTTGGTCCCAAGCGGTCGATCTTGTCGGGTCCACGGATCGGCCGGTCTTGTCGTTCGGACGTAGAACTTGTCGTCCTTGTGGCGATCTTGGCGTCCTTCCGGTTCGGGGGTCTCGGCGTCCGTAGATCTTGGTGTCCAAGGCGCGGCATCAAAACAGCGGGGTCTTGTCGTTCCGTGTCGGTGATCTTGGCGTCCGGAGAAGGGTACTCGTCGCACCGGGGTCTCGGCGTCCTCGGATCCGAGAGGAGGAACTAGGCGTGTCGAGGGCTTGGCCTTCGGATCCATGTCGGTGCACTCGGTGTTACGGTTTGGAGATCATGGCGTTCCATGTTGAAGTGCTCGAGTGTTGGTGTCGGGCTCGGATTCGGTGCCGTTGATTCACCGGGTTATCTTGGTCGGTGACACTTCTCCACTCGGTGTCGATCTTGGCAGGCGAGGATATGTGACGAAACGTGGGGCCACAAGTGCACTGGCTACCTGACACAAAACAGAGCATGGAGGGGAGGGCGTGTTCTGCCAGGATGCAGAGGCAGGGGGCCCGACGACGAGGGGACTCGGCAGGGCGGGGCTATGCATCGGGAGTACATGTCCTGCGACGGCGGGGCTGAGGCGGCCGGCTCGACGGAGGCAGCACGTGCTCAGAACGCCGGAGACGGCGAAGAGGGCGCTGGCGGCGGACGGGTACCCGGGGACGCGGTCGGGGCTGCTCCGGAGAGGCGGAAGAAAGGGCGGCGGACGGAGGCGAGGCCGGAGCTAGGGGAGAAGGGTCGCCGGCGCGACGGCGGCCAGAGGGCAGAGGCCAGGCGAGGGCGGAAGGATGAGGCGGGACCGGCGAGGCGAGGGCGGAAGGATGAGGCGGGAGCGGCGGCGCCGGAGGTAACGGGCGGCTCGGGGTCGCCGGCGAGGAAGCGGGGCGAGCGGGGCCAACGGGGAGGCGGGCCGGAGAGGAGCTCGACGCGAGGCGGCTCAGACGAGCAGCGGAGCGGCAGCGGGAAGGGCCGTTGTCGCGGACGGGGAATCGGGCGCAGAGGAGGGACCACGCGGCCGGAGATCTGCAGATGCGAGCAGCGGCGGGTCGGCGTCGAGGCGCCAGGCCAGTGGAGGAGAGGGAAGCGAGGCAGGCGGTGGCGGGCTCGGAGAGGGAGAGAGAGGAGCGGGGGCGCGGGTGGAGCTGGGTGGGGCCGGGCGCGGTTGGGTGGTGTGCGTGTCGGTGGGGTGGAGAGAGAGAGCTGAGGGTTGGGTGGGACCCAGGGAGAGTGGGCCAGGGGT
Organism: Avena longiglumis; assembly: GCA_030063025.1. Taxonomy (NCBI): domain Eukaryota; kingdom Viridiplantae; phylum Streptophyta; class Magnoliopsida; order Poales; family Poaceae; genus Avena; species Avena longiglumis. The sequence goes on from CP125974.1 coordinate 143,094,162, forward strand.
GTAAGTGGGTGTGGGGTAGAAAAACTGTGTGAAAAAGAAAGAGAAGGGGGGAAAAGTGGAGGATTGATGAGGTGGCGGGGTGGGTATGGATTGGGGGAGAGGGTGAGGTGGCGATCTGTGAGAGGTGGGTAGGATAGGATTTGGTGGGACTAGGATTTAGAGGGGGCTGATTAGGTGGACTGTTTAATCTTTGGGTGGTCGATCGGCCGGTCGACCGCTTCCAAAATAAAATAATTATTTTATTTGTTTTATTTTTTATTTTTGCAACATTACAAAACAAAACAAAAATGACCCGAGTTTTGCGTTTGAACAAAGACGGGGCGTTTAGAAAACACAAACAGGTTTTTCCGAAATTAGTTTTATGCAAGCAAATGCAAGATGATGACAATGCTCAAATGCAATGTGGCATGATGACATGAGCATGCAGTCATGATGATGCAATGCACAAAAACAACGCGATTTTCTAGTAGTGGTTTTGCGGGATGCCACATGTTGCCAGCGGTGAAAAGGTAGTCACCTTGTGATTTTTAGTACTTTATACATCATTTCTTTCTGAAGAACACCTGACATTCATTATTCTGTTTTCAGAGCTAAGTCAGTTTTGAAGAGTAAACTTAAATTGGAAAGCAAGACAGCCAAGCAACTGCGCCAGCAGAAGCTTGCATTATCTCCAGCCGTGCCTCCTCCAACTCCCACACTAGACGGCCATGAACCCGTAAACAACTAGTCCCGGGCCGGTTGGGGCCACTAGTCCCGGTTTGAGATACAAACCGGGACTAAAGGGCCTGGGCCGTGCCGCTCACTGGGACCCCACATTACCATCAGCATCTTTTTTCTTCTTTAAAATTCATTTGTTCTCGACAGCCTTCTGCCATTCGGTAAGTCCACCAAAGTCCATACTTGGTTTTCGTACATGGATCCAATCTCGGATTTCATGGCTTCTTGCCATTTATTGGAATCTGGACTCATCATCGCTTCCTCATATGTCGCAGGGTCATCGGTGTTATCCACCAACATGACACTCATAACGGGATCATACCAATCAGGAGTGGTACAGAGTTCTCGTTGACCTGCGAGGTTCCGTAGTAACTTCAACCAAAGTTTCATGATCAGCATCAGTAGCTTCCTCTCTTATTGGTGTAGGCGCCACGGGAACTACTTTCGGTGTTGCGCTACTCTCAAATCCGAGAGAAGGTTCGACAACCTCGTCGAGTTCTATTTTCCTTCGAGTCACTTCTTTCGAGAGAAACTCCTTCTCTAGAAAGGATCCATTCTTGGCAACGAAGATTTTGCCCTCGGATCTATGATAGAAGGTATACCCAATAGTTTCCTTCAGGTATCCTATGAAGACGCATTTTTCCGCTTTGGGTTCAAGCTTGTCGGGTTGTAACTTCTTTACATAAGCTTCGCAACCCCAAAATTTAAGGAACGACAATTTAGGTTTCTTACCAAACCATAATTCATACGGTGTCGTTTCAACGGATTTAGATGGTGCCCTATTTAAAGTGAATGCGGCTCTTTTTAATGCATAACCCCAAAACGATAGCGGCAAATATGTAAGTGACATCATAGAACGAACCATATCTAAGAGAGTTCGATTACGATGTTCGGACACACCATTACGTTATGGTGTTCCCGGCGGTGTCAATTATGAAATTATTCCTCATTTCTTCAAATGCTCGCCAAACTCGTAACTTAGATATTCACCTCCACGATCAGATCGTAGAAACTTAATCTTCTTCTTACGTTCATTCTCTACTTCACTTTGAAATTTCTTAAACTTCTCGAAAGTTTTGGACTTATGTTTCATGAAATAGATATACCCATATCTACTCAAGTCATCCGTGAAAGTAAGAACATAACGATAACCACCGCGCGATGCTACACTCATTGGGCCACACACATCGGTATGTATGATTTCCAATAAGTCAGTAGCTCGCTCCATCATACCAGAAAATGGAGTCTTAGTCATTTTACCCATCAGACATGCTTCGCATCTTTCAAGTGATTTGAAATCAAGTGATTCAAGAAGTCCATCGGAATGGAGTTTCTTCATACGCTTCACTCCAATGTGACCAAGACGAAAATGCCACATATAGGTCGAGTTATCACTCAATTTCAAACGTTTAGCTTCAATGTTATTAATATGTGTATTACTACAATCGAGATTCAATAAGAATAGACCATCTATCAAAGGTGCATGTGCGTAAAACATATTACTCATATAAATCGAACAACCATTATTCTCGGATTTAAGCAAGTAACCGTCTCGCAATAAACATGATCCGGATATAATGTTCATGCTCAATGCAAGCACCAAATAACAATTATTTAAGTATAAAACTAATCCTGATGGTAGATAAAGAGGTAGCGTGCCGATCGCAATCACATCAACCTTTGATCCATTTGCAACGCACATCATCACCTTGATCTTCACTAGTTTCCATCTATTCTGCAGCAGCTGTTTTGAGTTACAAATATGAGCAACTAAACCAATATCAAATACCCAGGCACTACTACGACTACTAGTGAGATACACATCAATAACATGTATACAGGATATACCTTTCTTCTTGACGTTGCCGTTCTTCAAATCCGCCAAGGACTCAGGGCAATTCCGCTTCCAGTGACCCTCTCCCTTGTAGTAAAAACACTCAGTATCAGGCTTAGGCCCAACCTTGGTCTTCTTCGCCGGCATGGTAACTTTCTTACCGCCCTTCTTAAAATTTCCCTTTTTCTTAGACTTGCCTTGCTTCTTGAATTTGGTGGTCTCATTGACCATCAACACTTAGTGCTATTTCTTGATCTCCACTTCCGTAGAATTTAACATGGAGAAGAGTTCGGGCAACGACTTGTCCATGTTATGCATATTGTAGTTCATCACAAAGTTCTTGTAACTTGGTGGTAGTGATTGAAGGACACAGTGAATCCCCAAAGCGTTAGGAATCACTATACCCAAGCTTTGGAGCTTACTAGCGTGCATAGACATCTTAAGAACATGCTCACTGACGGAGCTGCCCTCTTCCATCTTGCAGTTAAAGAACTTTTCAGAAGCCTCATAACTCTCAACTGTCGCGTGAGCCTCAAATATCATTTTGAGTTCACGGACAATATCATGTGGGTCATGGTTCTCAAACCTTTTCTGAAGCTCCGATTCCAAACCGTACAAGATAGCACACTGAACTGCGGAGTATTGATTCTTCTGAGTGAGGAAAATATTCTTCACCTCATCGGTAGCATCAGCTGCAGGTGGGTCACCTAACGGTGCATCCAGCACATAGGTCAAATTACCAGCATTGAGGACAATCCTCAAGTTGCAGAGCCAATCTGCGAAGTTGCTTCCATTGATTTTCAACTTTTCTTTCTCTAGGAATGCATTAAAATTGATGGTAGGGGCCGCCATTGATCTACAACATATTTGTAATAGTTTAGACTAAGTTTATGATAAATTGAGTTCTAATTAATAGTTAAATTAATCTAGGTGAACTCCCACTCAAAACAATATCCCTCACATTGTTTTAGTGATCACACGAACCAAATCCACCATATCAAAACCGATCATCACGAGAGTTGATGTAGCTTCAATGGCGGACAATCAACATGTTCATCATATCTACTATATGACTCATGATTTACCTTTCAGTGATTCGTGTTCCGATACCATGTATGTACATGCTAGGCTCGTCAAGATCAAACCTTAGCTTCCGCATGAACAAATCTGGCTTGCTCCCGTTATATACACTCGCAGAATCTAACACACCCGATCATCACGTGGTGCTTCAAAACAACGAGCTTTAGCAACAGTGCCTACTAAGGATGAACACTTCATAACTTGATATTTTGTGAGAGGGATCATATTATAATGGTACCGTCACGAACTAAGCAATACAAGATGCATAAAAGGATTAATATCACATGCAATTCATAATATGTGATATGATATGGCCTTTCTTCTCGTGCTTCTGATCTCCATCTTCAAGCATGAACATGATATCCATCATCATCGGCATGGCGTCAAGGTCAATGGCGCCGCTCCATGGTTGTCGTCCACCAACATCAACTATTACAATTACTTTGAATAATAGACACGCAGGTCTAGACGAAATTAAAAGACAACCATATGGCTCCTGCCGGTTGCCGACTTACAATAAGGAACATTGCATACATCATATATAATCACAATCATGGCCATATCACATCACAGCACACCCCTGGAAAACAAAGTTAGACGCCTCTAATTTTCTTTGCATGTTTTACGTGGTTTGGGGATTTCAAATAGTGTCATTCTAACTTATGAGCAAGAACCACTACGTTGATACTAGTATTGTCAATCACCCGTTATAAATTGAACCTTAACTATGTTGGGAGAAAAGGGCACCCTCAAAGCCACTTATGCAATACGAGTTGCATGTCAAGCGTGGAGCAAGTCTCATGAACGATGTCATGTAAGGTTAGCCCGGGCCGCTTCATCCCACCATCCCGCAAGATGCAAAGTACCCAAGAAGCAATCGACAACAAAAACATCAACGCTCACAATGACCATTGTGTTCTACTCGTGCAACAGATCTACATATATACACGGTTCTTATACCACTGTAGGGGTTCATAGCATGGAAAACAAAAAAATTCTACCGCATGCACATAAACAAGACAAGATCTATCTACTAGATTGTAGCAACGAGTCGATTAGAGTACTCACCCTCGAAGATTCCAAAGCGGTTAATGAGAGCAGATTCTCGTGGGTGATTTAGTCATACACTTTCTGATCACAAGATCGCATAGAAGATCCTTCCGGCGCTGCATACCGGCAGCGCTTCCGTAGTCGGTCACACGTTCAGTACTCGATGAAGACCTTCCTCTCCCTTGTTCAAGCAAGCAGCGGAGGTTGTAGTTCTCCCCTTGCGATTCCGGCAGCACGATGGCGTGGTGTTGGAAATAGAGGGGAAATCCTACAGGGCTTCGCCTAAGCCAGAGTAGGTTATGGTGGATCCAGGGTTTCCGGTGATCTAGAGTTTAGAAGGCCGTAGAGGAGGAGGCGTGGTCGGCGGCAGCGCTGGGGGCGGCGGCGGCGGCGCGGCTTGGTGGGGAGGGGCTTGTGTTATGTGTCCTTGGTGTTGGAATTATGCCCTAGAGGCAATAATAAAGATGTTATTATTATAATTCTTGTTCATGATAAAGTTTATGTTCCATGCTAGAATTGTATTAAGCGGAAACTTTAATACTTGTGTGGTTTGTAAACAACACCGTGTCCCTAGTACGCCTCTATGGACTAGCTCATTGATCAATGATGGTTAAGGTTTCCTAACCATAGACATGAGTTGTCAATTGATAATGAGATGATATCATTGGGAGAATGATATGATGGACAGACCCAAACTAAGCGAAGCAATTAGATCGTTTCATCGTGTCATCTTTGCGAAGCTTTTCCTATGTCAAATATTGTATTCCTTAGACCATGAGATAATGCAACTCCCCGTACCGAAGAAAGCTTTGAGGTCATCAAACGTCATCCTATGAGAGGGTGATCATAAAGGTGTCTCTCGTGATCGGAAAGTATCTGTTGGGTTGTATGTATCGAGATGGAATTTGTCCCTCCCAAGTCGGAGAGATATACTTGGCCCACTCGGTAATCGATATCAACACCGCTTGCAAGCATGTGGTTAAGGAGTTAATCACAAAGTGATATCGGATTACGGAACAGTAAAGTACTTTGTGAACGAGATTGAACTAGGTATGACGCATCGACGATCGAATCTCGGCAAGTAAAATATCGCGAGACGAAGGGAATATATATATGGGATTGATTGAATCGGCATCGTGGTTCATCCGATATGATCATCGATGAATGTGGAGTCAATATGGGTGCCTGCACCGCTGTTGATTATTGATAGAAGATCATGTCTACATATTCTCGAACCCGCAGGTCACATACTTAACGATTCTTGGCGCTAGGATAGATTGGATAATTGGTTTATGAATTTTGTTAGAAGTCTCGGATGGGATCCGGGACATCACGAGAGGTTCCGGAATGGTCCGGAGAATAAGATTCATATAAGGCAGTGCAGTTTTTGGAGTTCGGAATTGTTCCGGGTTAATCGGTATTGTACCGGAAGCTTCTAGAACCTTCCGGAAGGGGACCAACGTGGCCCCACCTTCCGGGAGGGGGCATGGGCCTATGAGGGAGTGTCCTGGCCGCATTGGGACAGGGGCACAAGGCCCCATAGGGCCCAGCCGATCCTAGATAAGTTGAAACTCGTTTAAACTAGAGATAGGATTTCTAGATAAGGGAGAGTTTAAATCGTTTAAACTAGAGATAGGATTTCTAGATAAGGGAAAGTTTAAATTGTTTAAACTAGAGATATGCTTGGAGGAGGGGCAAGGGCTAGCCGCCCCCCCTCTATATATAGATGGGTGGTGCGCCCCCTCCCCCCTACTACTACACACCTCCCTCCAAGCCCTAGTAGCCCTGCTGCCTTCCTCTCTCCCTTCCGACTATTTGTAGGCGAAGCCCTGCAGCAGAAATTCTCCACCATATACACCACGCCGTCGTGTTGTAGATCCAATCTATCTCTCCACCATACTCGCTGGTCCGAGGAAGGAGGAGACGTCGAGGTGCTGCACGTGTGCATCTCACGGAGGCACCACCACTTGTGGTGCTAGATCGGATCGCGAGGAGGAGAAGCGAGTACGACTACATCACCCACGTTCCGACGAACGTTCCGCTGTGCGAATCTTCAAGGGTATGCAGATCTAATCCAATCTCTCTCGTTGATTGCATCTCCTAGATTAGATCTTGGCTTTCCCTCTATTCGCATCCGTAGAAAATTTTGATTTACTATGCCGTGAAACCCTTCAGTGGTATCAGAGCTAGATCTATGCGTAGATGTGTTTCACGAGTAGAACGCAACATGGTTGTTGCGGGCGTTGATGTTTTCTGTTGCAAGCCTCTTGTTTGTGTTCTTCTTATGACGCAGGATAGTGATATTGAAGCGGTCCAGGCCAACCTTACGCGACGTCGTTCGCGAGACCGGCTCCGCACTTGACGTGTGGCTTGTTCCACACATGCGGCTGGTGGATGTCAGTTTCTCTCACTATAGTTGTCATGGGATTAACACCGGAGTTTGGCAACCATAATATCACCGTTGTGGCTTTCCGTAGGTAAGAATCGTTCTTAGCATCTACTCCCATAAGCCACGTAAAACATGCAACAACAAAGTAGAGGCGTCTAACTTGTTTTTGCAGGAGTGTTTTCTCGTGATATGGTATGGCCCAAGATGTGATGTGTATATTGTATGCGATGATCATGTTTTGTAATGTTTCACGACTTGCATGTCGATGAGTACACAACGCGGAGCCATATGGTTGTCTTTATAATTGTGTATGACCTGCGAGTCAACTTCTTATACGCCATGTAATAGCTTTACTTTATCGCTAAGTAGTTAGCAATAGTTGTAGTTGCTATTCATGGTAGAGGCAATCATGGTGGAGTGATGGAGATCATGCCGGAACGCACAAGATGGAGATCATTGCGCGAGGATTGGCTATACCATGTCACATAAAGTTATATGCATGTGATGTAAATCCCTTTATGTATCTTATTATGCTTAGATCACGACGGTAGCATTATAAGATGATTCCTCACTTAAAGATCAAGATAAAAACTGTGTTCTCCCCAAGTATGCACCGTTGCGAAAGTTCGTCGTGTCCAAGCATCACGTGATGATCGGGTGCTATAGACTCTACGCTCACATACAACGGGTGCAAGCCAGTTTTGCACACGCGGAAATACTTGGGTCTAGCTTGATGAGCCTAGCATGTACAGACATGGCCTCGGAACACAAGAACCGAAAGGTTAAGCATGAGTCATATGAGTGATATGATCGGCACTTTGTTGTCCACCATTGAAACCACATCTCTTCTTGTGATGATCGGATTAGGTGTGGTGAATTTGGATCGTGTTCACTAAACAACTTGAGTGATGTTGAATTTAGTGGGAGTTCATCTAGTAATTTGATTAAATTGAACTATTTATCATGAACATAGTCTAAGTTGTACTTGCAAATACTGTAGATCACATGGCCAAGTCCAACTTCAACTTCAACGTTTTTGCTGAGAAGGAAAAGCTTAGAAACAATGGGTCTAACTTCACCAATTGGTTCCGCAATCTAAGAATCATTCTGTCTGGCGGACAAAAGGACCATGTCCTTGGGAAAGCGTTAGGTGACCCCCTAATCGCGCTACTACCGATGAGAAAGCTGTCTATCAGTCGTGCAAAGATGATTATGGTGTGATTAAGAGCACCATGTTGTTTGCTATGGATTCGGAGCTTCAAAATCGTTTTGAGGAGTATCCCGGGCCCTTCGAGATTCTCGAGGAGCTGAAAACCATGTTTCGCACTCAGCCCGCTCGAGAGATATGAGATCTCCGAGAAGTTCTTTAACTGCAAGATGGAGGAAGGGAGTTCCGTTAGTGAGCACGCCATAAAGATGTCGGGCTACACTCAACGCCTTGAGCAACTGGAATGCACGATTCCAGAGGAGCTCAAGATTGACAGGGTTCTGCAATCACTCCTTCCCAGCTACAAAAGTTTGGTAGTGACTCATAATCAGATTGGTTCCACTGATACGATCACCGAGCTCTTCGCAAAGCTGAAGGCCGCGGAAGTGGACATCAAAAAGGATAATCATGTGTTGATGGTCAACAAGCCCACCTTTAAGAAAGGTAAGGGTGCAAAGAAGCCCTTCAAGAAGGGCGGCGGCAAGCGCAATGCTCCTGCTGAGAAGAAGCTCAAGTATGGTCCTAAGCCGGACACTGAGTGTTTCTATTGCAAGGACAAGGGTCACTGGAAGCGCAACTGTCCGAAGTACCTAGCGGACAAGAAGGCTGGCACCATCAAAGGTATATTTGATATACATGTTATTGATGTTTTCCTTACTAGCCCTCGTTGTAGTGCCTGGGTATTTGATACCGGTTCAGTTGCTAATATTTGTAACTCGAAACAGGAGCTACGGAATAGACGGCAGCTTTCGAGGGATGAGGTGACGATGCGCTGCTGGCAACGGATCAAGAGTTGATGTGATGGCCGTCGCACGCCTCCTTAGTTTTACCTTCGGGATTAGTTTTAAACCTTAATAAATGTTATTATGTACTGCGTTGAGCATGAACATTATTTCCGGATCATGTTTATTGCAAGACGGTTATTCATTTAAATCGGAGAATAATGGTTGTTCTATTTATATGAGTAACATCTTTTATGGTCATGCACCTCTTGTGAATGATTTATTTCTTCTAAATCTCGAAAGGGATGAAACACACATCCATAACATTGAGGCTAAGAGATGCAAAGTAGATAGTGATAATACTACTTATTTGTGGCACTGTCGTCTAGGTCATATTGGTGTAAAGCGCATGAAGAAACTCCATTCTGATGGACTTTTGGAGTCTCTTGATTTTGAATCATTTGACACATGCGAACCATGCCTCATGGGCAAGATGATCAAAACCCCGTTCTCCGGTATGATGGAGCGAGCAACGGACTTGTTGGAAATCATACATATCGATGTATGCGGACCGCGATGAGTGTTTCGACGCGCGGTGGATATCGCTATTTTCTCACTTTTACCGATCACTTAAGTAGATATGGGTATATCTATTTAATGAAACATAAATCTGAAACGTTTGAAAAGTTCAAAGAATTTCAGAATGAAGTGGAGAACCATCGTAACAGAAAGATTAAGTTTCTACGATCCGATCGTGGAGGTGAATATTTAAGTTATGATTTTCTCACGCATCTTAAAGCAAGTGGAATCGTTTCACAACTCACGCCACCAGGAACACCACAGCGCAATGGTGTGTCTGAACGCCGGAATCGAACCCTATTAGATATGGTCCGATCAATGATGTCTCTTACTGATTTGCCGTTATCATTTTGGGGTTATGCATTACAAACCGCTGCATTCACTTTAAATAGGGCTCCATCTAAATCCGTTGAGACGACACCGTATGAACTGTGGTTTGGTGCTAAACCTAAGTTGTCGTTTCTTAAAGTTTGGGGATACGAAGCTTACGTCAAGAAGTTGATGCCGGACAAGCTCGAACCCAAAGCGGAGAAATGCGTCTTCATAGGATACCCTAAGGAAACCATTGGGTATACCTTCTATCACGTAACCAAGGCAAAGTGTTTGTCGTGAAAGAACGGTTCCTTTCTTGAGAAGGAGTTTCTCTCAAAAGAAGTGAGTGGGAGGAAAGTAGAGCTAGACGAGGTTATTGAACCTTCTCTTGAATTGGAGAGTAGCGCAAGACCTGAAATTGTTCCGGTCACCGCACCAACAATAGAGGAAGCTAATGACAAGGATCATGAAGCTGGATGATGTTGCTCATCGAACGCGTCGCAGTCGACAAGGTCGCATGCCCCTCCTGAGTGGTACGGCAACCCTGTCTTAACTGTCTTGTTAGTAGAAGATAGTGAACCCACGAACTATGAGGAAGCGATGATGAGCCCAGACTCTGAGAAATGGTGGAAGCCATGAAATCCAATTGGGATCCATGAGCGAAAACCAAGTATGGACTTTGGTGGATCCTCCTAGCGACCGAAAGGCCGTTGAGTGCAAATGGATATTCAAGAAGAAAACGGACGCGATGGTAATGTTACCGTCTATAGCACGGCTTGTCGCAAAAGTTTTTCGACAAGTTCAAGGTGTTGACTATGATGAGACTTTCTCTCCGTAGCGATGTTTAAGTCCATTCGGATTTTATTAGCAATTGCTGCGTTTCATGATTATGAAATATGGCGGTGGATGTCAAGATCGCTTTCCTCAATGGGAACATTGATGAAGAGTTGTATATGATGCAACCAAGGTTTTGTCGATCCTAAGGATGCTAGTAAAGTATGCAAACTTCAGCGTTCCATTTATGGACTGAAGCAAGCATCTCGGAGTTGGAACCTTCGTTTTGATCAAGTGATCAAGAGCTTTGGATTTGTTCCAAATTGCTACGAAGCTTGTATCTACAAGAAAGTGAGTGGGAGCTCGGTGACGTTTCTGGTACTATATGTGGATGACATATTGATTATTGGAAATGACATCAACATGCTTAACGATGTGAAGAGTTATTTGAACAAGTGTTTTTCAATGAAAGACCTAGGTGAAGCTGCTTATATATTGGGCATCAAAATCTATAGAGATAGACAAAGACGCCTGATAGCTTTAAGCCAGAGTACATACCTAGACAAAGTTCTGAAAAGGTTCAGAATGGATAAGGCAAAGAAAGGTTCAGTGCCTATGTTGTCGGGTAAGATATTGAGCAAGGCTCGGTCCACTACGGTAAATGATAGGTAAGCTATGAGCAAAGTTCCTTATGCCTCGGCCATAGGTTCCATCATGTATGCCATGCTGTGTACTAGACCAGATGTGTCCAATGCTCTTAGTTTGACGAGCAGATATCAAAGTGATCCAGAGGAACATCGACAGCCGTGAAGAACATCCTAAAGTACCTAAATAGGACTAAAGAAATGTTCTTAGTCTATGGGGTGATGAACAGCTTGTCGTAAAGGTTACGTCGACTAGTTTTGACAATCGACAAGGATGATTCCAAATCTCGCGAGGATACGTTTATATTTTGAATGGAGGAGCTGTGAGTCGGAGAAGTCAAGCAAAGCGTGATCGCGGGATCTACGAGAAGCGGAATACATGGCTGCCGCAGCGTCAAGTGAAGGAGTTTGGATCGAAACTTCATCATCGAGCTTGGCGTGGTTCCAAGTGCATTGGACCCATGGAGATATTGTGTGACAACACGCGCCATAGCACTCGCTAAGGAACCAAGATATCATCCAAAGACCAAGAATATCAACCGCAAGTTTCATATAATCCGGGATTATATAGCAGATGGAGATCTGAAGATTAGCAAAGTACATACGGATCTGAATGTCGCAGATCCACTGACTAAACCTCTTCCACGTGTAAAACATGATCAACACCTCAGTGCCATGGGTGTGAGATTGTTGCCAGATGTAAACTAGATTATTGACTCTAGTGCAAGTGGGAGACATGGAATTATGCCCTAGAGGCAATAATAAAGATGTTATTATTATAATTCTTGTTCATGATAAAGTTTATGTTCCATGCTAGAATTGTATTAAGCGGAAACTTTAATACTTATGTGGTTTGTAAACAACACCGTGTCCCTAGTACGCCTCTATGGACTAGCTCATTGATCAATGATGGTTAAGGTTTCCTAACCATAGACATGAGTAGTCAATTGATAATGAGATCATATCATTGGGAGAATGATATGATGGATGCAATCCAAACTAAGCGAAGCAATTAGATCGTTTCATCGTGTTCATCTTTTTTGAAGCTTTTCCTATGTCAAATATTGTATTCCTTAGACCATGAGATAATGCAACTCCCTGGTACCGGAAGAAAGCTTTGAGGTCATCAAACGTCATCCTATGAGAGGGTGATCATAAAGGTGTCTCTCAGGTGATCGGAAAGTATCTGTTGGGTTGTATGTATCGAGATGGAATTTGTCCTCCCAAGTCGGAGAGATATACTTGGGCCCACTCGGTAATCGATATCAACACCGCTTGCAAGCATGTGGTTAAGGAGTTAATCACAAAGTGATATCGGATTACGGAACGAGTAAAGTACTTGCTGTGAACGAGATTGAACTAGGTATGACGGTACCGACGATCGAATCTCGGGCAAGTAAAATATCGCGAGACGAAGGGAATATATATATGGGATTGATTGAATCATGGCATCGTGGTTCATCCGATATGATCATCGATGAATGTGTGGGAGTCAATATGGTTGCCAGACCCCGCTGTTGATTATTGATAGAAGATCATGTCTGCATATTCTCGAACCCGCAGGGTCACACACTTAACGTATCTCGACGCTAGGATAGATTGGTTTATGAATTTTTGTTCGGAGTCTCGGATGGGATCCGGGACATCACGAGAGGTTCCGGAATGGTCCGGAGAATAAGATTCATATAAGGCAGTGCAGTTTTTGGAGTTCGGAATTGTTCCGGGTTAATCGGTATTGTACCGGAAGCTTCTAGAACCTTCCGGAAGGGGACCAACGTGGCCCCACCTTCCGGGAGGGGGCATGGGCCTATGAGGGAGTGTCCTGGCCGCATTGGGACAGGGGCACAAGGCCCCGTAGGGCCCAGCCGATCCTAGATAAGTTTAAACTCGTTTAAACTAGAGATAGGATTTCTAGATAAGGGAGAGTTTAAATCGTTTAAACTAGAGATAGGATTTCTAGATAAGGGAAAGTTTAAATTGTTTAAACTAGAGATAGGCTTGGAGGAGGGGCAAGGCTGCCCCCCCCTATATATATATAGGTGGTGCGCCTCCCCTACTACTACACACACCTCCTCCAAGCCCTAGTAGCCCTGTGCCTTCCTCTCTCCCTTCCGATCGCTTGTAGGCGAAGCCCTGCAGCAGAAATTCTCCACCATATACACCACGCTGTCGTGTTGTAGATCCAATCTATCTCTCCACCATACTCGCTGGTCCGAGGAAGGAGGAGACGTCGAGGTGCTGCACGTGTGCATCTCACGGAGGCACCGCCACTTGTGGTGCTAGATCGGATCGGATCGCGAGGAGGAGAAGCGAGTATGACTACATCACCCACGTTCCGACGAACGTTCCGCTGTGCGAATCTTCAAGGGTATGAAGATCTAATCCAATCTCTCTCGTTGATTGCATCTCCTAGATTAGATCTTGGCTTTCCCTCTGTTCGCATCCGTAGAAAATTTTGATTTACTATGCCGCGAAACCCTTCACTTGGGGCACCCCTCCCCTCTATTTATGAGAGGGAGGGCATCTTGGGAGAGGAGAGTTTGAATCCTTCTCCAACTCCCTCTCCTTGTTGGCTTGTGGTGGAGGAAAAGAAGGATTCTTCCTTCCTACACTAGGATACATTGTCCCAGTTTGACTTTTCAAACTTGCCTTTTGACTTTTAATTTGGAGCTTGATTTCTTTCTTGCTAATGCCCAACCAAGTGACCTAGGACATGATCCAATCATTCCACTTATCCATGACATATTCATGTACCCTTCCCCTTCCGGTCTGGTGAACCTTCTTGTCAGCACCTGGATTTTTAATCCAGATGCCTGTTATGCCATACATCGCAATCCTAGGATTACCATTTTTGCGAGACATAACAGATTGGATATCACAGTACATCATCCATTACAAACCATACATAAGGTCTTACAACAAATAAAGGATCTCATGATCCAGTCTTAATACAATCATAGTAGCAGAATAACGTAATAATAACGGTAGCGTGGGCGAAGCTCCAACTTTATGGTCACAGGCAATGCTGACGATGGGAGATGATCCTAGTTGTCGTAACCTTCCTATGGTCCATCCTCCTGATAGTCCTCTTCATAGTCTGGCCACGGGAATAGCCAGGGACAAAGCCATGAGTATTCTTTAAGTACTCACAAACTAATACTCACAACTGAATTGGTTCTGAATAGGAAGTACTAGGCTCTAGGTTGTTTTGCAAAAAGCCAGATTTACCTCTACTGAGTTCAAAAGCAAAGAAAACTAGTTGAACAATTATAACACCTAAGTGGGAATTTGAATTTCATATCACAACTCTGTTGTTGTCAAGTCAAGTCGTGAATCATTTCACAAGTCATTTTGAAAACATATGACGACGGAACAGTATGGCCACTCCAACTGTCCATAACCGCGGATGCGGCTATTCGAATAGTTTGACACTCTACAGAGGTGGTACACTTGCACCATAACGTTTGATACATCCGTCAGGAATAATCTTGAATTCACCATACACAGTATGCAGATAATCAATCCTAGCCTTTCAATTACACGCCCTAGTATAGGCACCTCTCCTGTGAGTTTGGCCTCCCAACCATGACCAACTGTCATCTTGGGAACTGCACAGGTGGACAATCTTCACAAGGTAGCCTCAGCTCAAACCTTGGCCGCAAGGGAACCCATACTAAGGTATACAAATTTTCAGTCAAGCCCTACCCAAATTTTGGGTATTGTGGTTGTACGGTAAAATTGGAATGGTATCGCATACAGACAACCATCAGTTTTATAAAGGGCTAAGGCTCATGCCTTAACATTTTCATCATCAAAATCATCTGGTGTTCAAGAACACATGGCAAAACATTTCAGTAGAATGACTCATCATTCTAAGGTTTTCATAACCATTTTCAGCAAGAAATCCCATCTAAAGTGATCAAGTTTTATGCTTAGAACTAGCATCTACAAGTGGGGGATAGACACTAATGAGGGGTGGTAAACAAGTCTGAGAGGTCTAAGTTCAATCTCATGCCTCGGGATGACATCAAGATTTATCTAACTTAGGCCAAGTTTTATGCTTTTTATGCTACCTTTAATAATATTTCTAAGCTCTACAAGTCATTAATTAACTCTAATAGAAAGCTTTGATAAAGAAATAAAATAATTAAGTTTGCAAGTAAAATTGGGATTTGGTATCATCAAGTGGGTATAATCACGTATGCTTAAGGCATCTTGTTTGCATAGCTATCATGCAAGGGTTAACTTGCAAAGTCAATAGCTTGCTAATTCAACTGATAGTATTAGGCTTGCATAATTGCAAGTATAAGCTTGCCTTGTGCAGAGAAGTGGTTGAAGTTCCCCTCGGCTTCTTCCTCGTAGTATTCTCCTTCCTCCTCGTATCCTTGGTCGGTACTAGCGTCTATAAATAAATACGAGGTACATAATCAACAAACAATACTTAACTACTTTTATTTATCACACCAAGGTTTTCACTATATGATCTAGCATCATCCCAAACATTACAATCATCAAAACATTTGTCTTATTTATTTTAATTTTGGAAAAGTAATTTCTACTCATTGAAAAACTACTTAAGATTTAATATTCTCCAACTCAAACATGGGATCATGTTGACATATGTCATCACTACATATTTCAGTACTTGGGAATGTGATTTAAAGTGGTGTCACAATTTAATAAGGTTTAACATTTTTATTTTTATTAAATAAAGTGAGTAGAATTGCCTAAGGGGCATTCTTTTATTACTTGTCCATTATTTCTGCAAGTAAACCTAGATATTTTTATATATTCAGAAAGGTATAGTTAAATGTGATTTTTGAGAGTTGGAATCAACTCAAAAGATTTTGCGGTTCAATTTTGAAAAATGTTTGAATGCAGAAAAGCTTCTGCCTTGTTATTTTTACTATAGGTGATCTACAATTCCAAAAGGTTTGAATCCAACGGTCTTGGATTAAGAATTCCAGTACCTTTCTATCTAAATTGTTTTCATGCAATTTGGTTCAGTGAATCGACCTGGGTTGATTTTTGAATTTGGGCATAGAACTGAGTTTGAAACTAAAAGAATAAACATTAATTCAAACTACTGGGTCACGCGGGAATGAAAATGGGCCAGCCCACGGTGCACAGCACACGCGCGGGTGAGATTAAGTGGATGACCCCACCAGTCAGCGAGACAAGGGGGTGCGAAGCGGTACGGGGTGATGTGGACCGTGTGATCAAACTCTAATCGAACGGCCACGACCTATCATCTCCGCAAGGGAGCACCGACGAGACAGAACCCTAGCGCGTCCAGTGGGGGTCGACTGGGGATCACCGGGGCTCAGGCGAGGGTCGACGATGGGGGCGAACGACAAAGTCGGCGACGGCGAACCTCCTGGTACCGACGACTTATCCTAGGGCGGCTCCAATTGCTGGATCCTCTTCTCCTCCTCCGCAGCAGACTCCGGCCAAATTCCGGCGACCTACAGCTCGCCTTTCTTCGGGGGTGAGGTGGGGTGGTTCTGAGAGAGAGGGGAGTATGATGGTGTGAATAAATCGAACAGGGGTGGCCTCCTTTTATAGTGCTACTAGGGGACCGAAGGGCGCGGGTGGAGCTCGTCGTGGTCGTCGGCACAGTAGGCTAATGGCATGGGCGACGATAGGGGGCGATGTTGTGCTCCCTGGCGAAGCTCAACGGCATGGTTACGCGGCATGGGGCGGTGTGAGACGGTCGGAACATTGCGGTGCTCTGGGCGGGTCCGACGGAAAGTTTTATGGCGCACCGCGGCTATGGGTCGCGTGGCGGCGAACGGGGCTATCTGGTGGTCTCCTGGGACGGTGGTGATCACGCTTTCATGCGGCAAGGGCGGCGCGCGGTCTTTGGGTGCGTGTCGAGCACGGCGCTCTGGAGCGCTCTCGGCATGTCGTATAGGCATAGGGCGCGGCGATTCTAGAGTGGTCCAGTGGCTTGTTGCTCGTTGGCATTGGACAGGGGTGGCGGTGGACGGTGGTCAATGTCCCAGACAAGGTGGCTAGGCTTGGTGCTGCTCCTAGCTTGCTGTCGACCAAGGGGTGGCAAGGTGAGATCGGCATGGTCACCATTGATGGCAATGGCGAGCTCACAGTGGTGCTAGAGCTAGTTAACTAAGCTAGATGATCTACTAAATATCTGTTGTGAGCTAGAGATGGAAAAAATTAGGCCAAAATCACTTCTCACTATAGTGTTTGTTGTTTGTTTGATTTGTCTCTGCAAGGTGTTTAATGAAATGGCCGAAAGAGATTCAAATTTGAATTTTTGATTCAAACTTGGTGAGTGCACTAGTTACATACTCAGTAGTCTCTGGTTAGATGGAAATGTCAAGGGGAATTGGTTTGGTTTTTGAGAATTGGGTGATGTTCCCATATGAACTAGATTCAATTTTGACTTGTCATTTGAATCAAGTTGCCAAATGTTTCTGTAAGTTTGAAAGGTGGGATTTGTTTCACTTTTACTTGGTCTAGCAAGGGGTGAAAATAATTGGAATTGTTTGTGTTCGAAATCTTGGACTAGAAACACTCAAAGTGGCCTAGTGAGCAAGATTGGAAAAAATGACCATTTGTTTATTTTGTTTGTTTTTTATTTTCTCTTGATTTCTTTTTGCTTGGATTTGATTTAGATGATGTTGTTTTCATATTTAATCCATTCCTTGCCATTCACAACAATCACACAAGTCCATTCATGCATTCATACAATCATCACATACACACATGCATTCATATGATTTTAATTAACAAAGGTTTTGTTAACCCTAATTTTGGTGATTGGAATTTGATAATCCTTGATCAATATTTTTGGGATGTTACACTTCTAGACCCTTCTAGAACCTCTCCGATGAAATCATCAGAATCATTCCCGAACTCCAGAATTGGACTTTCCTTATATGAATCTTATTCTCCGGACCATTCCGGATCTCCTCGTGATATCCTGGATCCCATGCGAGATTCCGAACAACATTCGGTCTCCCTACTTATATTCCATATCTACTAAACAACATCGAATCCTTAAGTGTGTCTCCCTACGGTTCGTGAATTATGCGGGCATGACCGAGAAACTTCTCCGATCAATAACCAATAGAGGAATCTGGAAATTTATATGGCTCCCACATATTTCTATGATTACTTTGTGATTGAATGAACCACTTACATATGATACCAATTTCCCTTTGTCTCACGATAGTTTACTTATCTGAGGTTTGATCGTCGGTATCTCTGCATACCTAGTTCAACCTCGTTACCGATAAGTACTCTTTTCTCGTTCCCGTGATATGTGATCCTTTGTGAGCCAGTCACATGCTTGCAATCTAACTGGATGACATTCCACCGAGAGGTCCCATAGTACATCTATCCGTCATATGGATGGACAAATCACACTCTTGATCCATGTGCCTCAACACATACTTTCCAAACACTCAATGCCACCTTTATAGACACCCAGTTACAGTGTGGTGTTTGATGTCATCAAAGCATACTTCCAGTGATGGTGATTAGCATGATATCATGGTCGAAGGAATTAGGTTACTATGTATCAGAAAGCTTATATCAAACGAACTATTGAAATGACTTGATCTTTATTCTACGCTTATCTATAGGAGTATGTCCATCACATCATTCTCCTAATGATATGATCATATTGTTAATAACATCTCAATATTCATGATCGGGAAACCACGATCATCTATCAACCAACAAGCTAGTATTACAAAGAGGCTTTACCAGGGACTCTAATTTAGTTTACAAATCACACAAGTATTAATGTTTCCGGTTAATACTATTATAGTATGAATGTAAACATTTATCATAAACACAAAGATATAATAATAACCACTTTTATTATTGCCTCTAGGGCATATCTCCAATAAACCAGATGAGCCCGTTAGTGATTTTGGTTGGGTCATTTCTGATGCAAAGCGAGACAACGATACATAAAAGGAGAGGTTGCAGTTCGACCAGATGTTACAGGACCACAACAAATTGTTGTACTCAACTTGTGAAGATGGTCAGAAGAAGCTGGGTAGCACACTGGAATTGCTGAAGTGGAAGGCAGAGAACGGCGTAACTGACTCGGGATTCGAGAAGTTGTTGGTACTAATGAAGAAGTTGCTTCCAAGAAATAACGAATTGCCCACCAGTACGTACAAAGCAAAGAAGCTCGTCTGCCCTCTAGGATTAGATGTGCAGAAGATACATGCATGCCCTAATGACTGCATCCTCTACCGCGGTGAGAAGTACGATAATATGGATAAATGTCCGGTATGCACTTCATTGCCGTATAAGATCAGAAAAGATGACCCTGGTGATGTTGATGGCGAGCCACCCAGGAAGAGGGTTCCTGCCAAGGTGATGTGGTATGCTCCTATAATATCACGGTTGAAACGTTTGTTCAGAAACAAAGAGCATGCCAAGTTGTTGCGATGGCACATGGAAGAACTTAAGAAAGACAGGATATTGAGGCACCCCGCTGATGGTCGGCAGTGGATAAAAATCGAGAGAGACTTCCCATACTTTGTTGGTGAGGCAAAGAACTTATGGTTTGGTCTAAGTATAAATGGCATGAATCATTTTGGGGAGCAGAGATGCAATCACAACACTTGGCCTGTGACTCTATGTATCTACAACCTTCCTCCTTGGTTGTGCACGAAGCGGAAGTTCATTATGATACCATTATTTGATGAACTTTTACAGTTGTGGGCCAAACCAGGTTTACGTATGTGGGATGAGCACAAACAGGAGCCATTCGACCTATGAGCATTGTTGTTCGTAACAATCAATGATTGTCCTTCTCTTAGTAACATCTCGGGCCTGAGCGACCAGGGCGGTGGATGTAGAGTTGGCTGCTGCGTTCGCCTGCTGCATATCCTCCATTAGGAGCATCGCCCGAGTGTGTAGGAAGGTGGGCAGCGGGTCGGTCATGGAGATGACCATGGCGGTGGAGGCAAAGCAGGGACCGAGGACGAGAACACGGTTGCTCATGCGGTAGTCGTTGTCGGAGAGCGCATCGGCGAGGTGCTTCTAACGGCGCCAGTACTCGTGGATGGAGAGGCCCCCTTTCATAACCTGGCAAACGTCATTGTCGAGGTAGATGGATTTGTTCGCCTTGTTCGCGGTGAAGAGGTCGCGAGCCGCCAGCCACAGCTGACGCGTGGTCTGATTCCCCGTGAGGATCATGTCTGCGACGTCTTCGTTGATGGCGGCGTGGAGATGGTTGACGATGGTGTAGTCGGCGGTGCTCTAGGCGGTGTCGGCAGGCCTGGTGCCGTCGACGTGGCCGATGTAGCCGGAGCAGCCGAGGGAAGTGCGCATATGGATGCACCACTTGGTGTAGTTCCCGGCAGCGAAGAAGAGGACGACAGGGCCGACATGGCGAGGAGCGCCGTCGGCGGGGACGATGGCGGCGGCGACGGCAGGGGCGCTGTTGGACCCATCGGTGAGGGCAGGGAACGACATCACAGCGGAAGGATGGGTGGGCTGGTGGCGGCGATGGCCAAGAAGGCGGTGGCTCGGGTTTAGAGGCGTCGATGGCTAGGGTTTAGGTATCGAGGGGAGGGTGATACCATGTAGAAGGGTTTTGGGGGAAGCCACACACATAAACCGTGGAGTTCCGAGTTATATTTATGGATGGCCAGAGACCGAAACAATTACAATACAGTCCTACTATAAATACAATATATGCAATCTAACACTTGGCCTAGCTAGGCTACGTCGACAACATTTCAGTGCCGAGGGCTGGCCTGCTGGCCTGGGTTAGGGAAGGACCTATGCCGAAGGCCCCGACAATTGGCTCGTCGACGTAGTATCTCGGCCCTAGGTGCTGTCTAGTTTTTCTATAGTGACAGACAACTTGGTCATCACGCGCTGCCTTAACTGTAACGTGCCTAATCCACTGACACAACCTGCGAACATGCATATAGTTTTTCGCGAAAATGCAAAAAGCTTTGCATTTCGATTCATCGATAGAAAAAGAGAGTCATTGTACAGTATATACACAGCAGCCGCAACGAGCTGCCACCTCATACAACTCAACCCACTAGCACTACGGGACTGTCGGGATCAGGACGCTCAGGCCACGTGCTCGTGCTACAACCCAAGAACGAGCTTCAGATCAAATCATATTGAGGAGGTTTCCCATGCTAGGCGATACATTGTCGAAGACGTCCGCATTGTGCTGCTTCCAGATCCACCAAGCCGTCAGCATGACGAGCGAGGATGTCCCCTTACGCAAGGCACGAGGGGTGGAGGATAAAGTACACAGCCACTAGTCCACAAAAGTCGCCCTCTGAAAGAGCATTTTTCTATCCCTCTGATTTTGATGTTTGATAACAATACACTTATCGATTTAACTGTGTACTAAGTTTATCACAGGATTGATAAAAGGAGGCACAAGTTATGGCATAACATTTCCCCTTGCAAAAACTTCTGTGTCAACCGGTAGTACCGGACCTGCAACCGGTACTACCGCTTGACACCGGTACTACCGGTTCGATGCGGTTGGCATCGATCAAAGAGAAGGGTGCGTACTAGTCAGTACCCACCAGTACCACGAAGCGGCACTACCGGTCCAACTGGTAGTACCGCTTGGTACAAGCGGTACTACCGCTTGAGGCGGTCGTACCGCTCGTCAGTACCGTGGCATACTAACTAGCACCCACCCCTCTCCGTTTTGGTCAGTACCAAGCGGTACTTGGGACCGGTACTACCGCCCGAACCGGTAGTACCGCTTCCTACCTCCGGTACTACCGCTTGGGGGTAGTACCGCAAGGGCGTACCGCCCAAAGACTGAAGAACGCTGAAGAACAGAGTCACCTCCGGTACCTAGTCCGGTACTGGACCCGTAGTACCGCATGCAAGCGGTACTACCGCTTGAGTACCGGTACTACCGGTCATTAAATGCTCCAACGGCCATATATTTGTCCTACCTTGGGACAAATTTCTCAGCACATTAAAGTCATTGCCCACCATTGGAGTCCATTGGAGCCACTCAAATTCTCAAGATCTCCTCATCCAACCACCCAAAGTCCTTGATCTTTGGGGAATCTAAGGAGGAAGCCCCGATCTACTACTTCACCAAAAGAGATCTTCATTTCCCCCTCATTTCATTGAGGGCCCCTTTGCTCTAGTGTTTTGTTGGAAACCCTAGCTCTTGTTTTTGTTCTTACAAGCTTGTCTTTGATTGCTTTGACAGCTTGCTTGTATTTGGGAGCCTCCGATTAAGTTGTGGATGTGTGCCCCAAACTTGTAACGGTGTCGTCTTCCACCTTGAAGGTTGCCGATATAGTGGAAGGTGAATCGATCCCGTTGGGGTGAGATTCATCGGAGAACAAGGGAGGCCTCTCGTGGCGTTGGTGGTTTGAAACCACCCCCTCTCCAAACGTAGACGTACTTCCCCTCAAAAGGAAGGAACTACGGGAAACAAATCCTTGTGTCTCCGCGTCCACTTTTCGGTTACCTCTATCCTTTACTGCACCTTACTTACTTGTTACTACTTTGTGTTGTGGTAGCTCTTGCATATTTGTCATATAGGTAAATTCACCATAGTTTCATTATCTAGAGAATTTACCTTATTTTCAAACCTTAATTTGAAAAACAAGAAAATTTGAAGTAGCACCTATTCACCCCCCCCTCTAGGTGCCCATACGATCCTTTCAATTGGTATCAGAGCCTCGACTCTTTATTCGGGCTTTACCGCCTAAGAGAATATGGGTAGCCAAGAAGGGGATGGTGGTAGTGAGTCAACCCCGGTGACCATGGAAGATCTCAGAAACTTGGAAACAAGATTGAGATCTTCATTGGTCAACGAAGTCAAGAAGATGCTTGAGCAACTTCTTAAAGACAAAGATGGCTCATCACCACCATCTCCTCAAGAGGAACTACCATCCGTACCTAAAGGGAATAATCCGGTATCCCCCGAAGGTATGGTGGTAGGGGATAAACTAGACAATGCTAATTCCTCCACACGACTTGATGGGGGGAAGGGCGAGCACCGTGATTCTTGGTACTCTCCCGATCCTCCCATCCCTCACCCTCATGTGTACAATAGAGGTGACCCACCTAAGCTATAAGAGTCTGCTACTTTTGCTCAATGGCAATCACTAATGAGAACTCATATGCGCAGCTCTTGCATTGAACTATGGAACATCATCGAGCATGGACTCTTCATTGGGGATCCAAACAACTTGACAAGAAGAGAGGTTGTCAATAGTCAACTCAATGCCACTGCGTTGCATATGATTCAACAAGGATTGGGAACAAAGGATTATCCACACATTGAGCACTTTAGCATTGCCAAGGAAGCTTGGGATGCTCTCACTGTGTTGTTTGTTGGAAATGAGAGTATGAGGAGGAACAGATATGATGCTCTAAGCAATGAAGCCGAAGGTTTCTACATGAAAGAAGGTGAATATCACGAAGACATGTATCGAAGG
Organism: Avena longiglumis; assembly: GCA_030063025.1. NCBI lineage: Eukaryota > Viridiplantae > Streptophyta > Magnoliopsida > Poales > Poaceae > Avena > Avena longiglumis. Next base: position 143,117,910 of record CP125974.1, read on the forward strand.
CTCAAGACCACAGCCACCGCTTTTAGAAATGTGGGTGCCTCACATGTGGATGATGCATGGATAAAAAGTAAATATGTGAGTGCACTCATGCCTTTTGAGCCCACCGACTTGAAGAGCTTACAAGGAAGACACAACTACCATCTCATGACCTCAAATGAAGTTATGCAAGAGATGGACGCTTTCAAGGTCGCCGCCAAGAACGCCAAAGATGCCCGTGCTCGTGCCCTCGGTATGAGCAATGTGGTCAATGTTGCTTTAAAGGCCAAAGTTGTGGACTTTGAAGATGAAGATGATAGTGATGAAGGCCTCTCCTTGGACCATCCCGATGATGTCAAGATTTCTCATAGTCAATATATGGCTTTCTATGCAAAGAACTTTTGGAAGAACCCCGCCAAGGCCAAGATGGAAATGCAACGAAGAAGCAATCCAAATGGGAAAAGAGAGAATGCCACTAGGTTGAGAACTTGCTTCAATTGTGGTGACCGCTATCACTTTGTGGCAAGCTGCCCCTACGAGAAGAGAGAAGATAATGGTGGGAAGCTTGTGTTGAAGAAGACTCTCAAGGCACCCTACAAGAAACCTTTCATCAAAAAGAACCCCATCAACAAGAAATCGGGAGAAATTGTCTTGATCACTCATGAAGAATACTCCTCCGATAATGAAGATGATGAAGTTGAGGAAGAAGAAGAAACCTCACATGGTATGGCTGCTCTAGCTACCACCTCTACTCCGACACTCTCACTCTTCGACTCTCCAAATGAGAACTCTTCCTCCAAGAACGTCACTTTCCTTATGGCAAGAGGAACGGAGGTATCCTCATCATCCCACTCTACTCAATTAGATAATGATGAAATTGATGATGAAATGTCTCTTGATGTTAAAAAGGAATTAATTGCCTTTGATGAGTTCATGACTAACCTAGAAGGTGATGCTAAACTACATTTTGGGAACATCTTAGATCAACTCTCCCACACTCAAGAGCTTCTAGATGTTAGATGTAAACTTGGGCATGAACATATGATTGAACTAGAGGCTTTAAGCAATGCTCTAGAAGAAGAACAAGAGACTAGGTTGTCCCTTGAGTCAAAACTTGAAGGGCTTGATGAGGCCAATGACATCATTGTTAACAAACTCATTAAAGAGCGTGTTCATGCTATTGCTAAATACAAAAGAGCTAAAAAGGACAAGGTTGAGTTTGGTGTGGTTCATGAAAAACTTGCCGAGGACTTTATCTTGCTTAACAAGGCCCACAAAGCCTTGGAGTGTGAACTCTTGTCTCTCACAAAGTCCTATGAAACGCTTCAAACTCAATTGGCCAATATTCCTTCACCTAGTAACTTCATTCCATCGAGTAGCACAACTTTCCTTGAAGAGAATGCTAGGTTGAAGGGGGAGCTTGCGAAGACCACATTTCCACAAGGTAACAAGTCTATTGATGATCTTTTGAGCAAGCAAAGGCGTAGTGGTGATAAACGGGGCATTGGTTTTGTCTCCAAAACAAAGAAGAAGAACAACAAGAAGAAGAAGGAAAAGCCCGCACAAGAGACCAACAAGACCATTGTGGAAAGTAAGACCACAATTGGCAAAACTATGTCTCATGATGATTTTGCGGGAAGTGCTAACCCTCACTATGTTCTAATGCGAGATTACTATGGTGATGTGTATGCAAAGTATGTTGGTCCTTATGATGGTTATATTGCTTGGTCTATTTGGGTTCCCAAGACCCTTGTTGCTAACAAAAGAGGACCCATTGAAAAATGGGTACCTAAAAACTAGCTTGATCTTTTGTAGACTTATGCTTCCGGAGGTTCAAAATGGGTGATTGATAGTGGTTGCACTTGTCATATGACCGGAAGCTCGTCTATTGTCAACGACTTGGTGTCAAATGAAGATCAAATCACCGTCACATATGCCGACAAGTCAAAATCTACAGTAATGGGTTTCGGCAAGGTAGTGGTGGCTCACGACATTACACTCGTGAACGTCATGCTTGGTGAAACCCTTGGATACAATTTACTTTCTGTTCGTGCTCTTGTAAAGATGGGCTTTGCCGTATTTATTGATAATGATATTGTGGTCCTCATGTGGAGCAAGTCTCTCAAGGTCGCTTTTGTTGGGTACGTCGAAAATGACTTGTATGTGGTGGACTTTTCGGGGCAAGCCACTGCAGGTCCGATGTGCTTATACGGAAAGGCCGATGTGGGTTGGCTATGGCACTTCCGACTAGCCCATGTCAATATGAGAACTTTGCAAAGTCTCCATAAAGAGGGCCATATTGTTGGACTAAAAGAAAATGTTTCCTTTGCCAAAGATCGTGTTTGTAGGGCATGTGTTCTAGGGAAGATGCATGACACTCCTCATAAGCCCACGAACCAAATCAAGTCTAACAAGATCATGGAACTCCTTCATGTGGACCTATTTGGTCCTCCATCTCATGCAAGTCTTGGTGGGAAGAAATATTGTTTTGTGATTGTTGACGACTTTTCAAGATACTCTTGGGTTTATTTCTTCAATTTGAAGAGTGAAACTCAAAGGACTTTTATCGATTTCATCAACTTGGTTCAACGGCAACACAATGTTCCCGTGTTGATTATAGGAAGTGACAACGGCACCGAGTTCAAGAACTACACCTTGAATGACTTTCTTAGTGATGAGGGGATTAAACATCAATATTCCGCCGCATACACCCCTCAAGAAAATGGTGTGGCCGAAAGGAAGAACCGGACTCTTATTGAGATGGCTAGGACCATGTTGGCAGAGTTTAAATCTCCATACAACTTCTGGGCCGAAGCCGTCTCCACCGCTTGCCATGCTTCAAACCGGCTCTACCTCCGCAAGAAAATCAACAAGACTCCATATGAGATACTTACCGGTAACAAGCCCAACATATCTTATTTTCGGGTGTTTGGTTGTAAGTGTTTCTATCTCATCAAAGGTGTTCATTTGTCTAAATTCGAATCTAAAGCATTAGAGGGTATTTTTGTTGGCTATGGTCTCGAATCTCACACTTATAGAATCTATGATAAGCTTTTCCGGAGCCGTCATAGAATCTTGTAGTGTGACCTTCGAAGAATATGATGGTCCCAAGGGGGGCGTGTTGATGCTTGTGATGCAAATGATGAAATGCCTCAGGATGCCATAGGAAGAATGGGTGTGGGTTATATCCGCCCCATTGAGGAACCCCTTATGGCGGATCGAGAAGAACTATGCTCCACTCGAGTGGAGCCCTCATCTTCACAACCTCAACATGCTCCATCTACCGAGGAGGACATTGACTCAAGACAAAGACAAGATGTGGACCCTCAACATAGTGATCAATGTGTGAACTCTAGTCAAAGGGAGCTTGGTCCATTCGATGGGGTGTCAAGTGGAGCCAAGTCAATTTGCCAAGGAAGATCCATCCAAGCTGTTTTGAGACGTGCTCAAATTGAGGCTAGAAGAACACTTGATCAAGACCAAGGTCAATCCTTGCCTCCCAATGTAGAGGATGAATCCAATGATGATCAAGGTCAATTTGATGGTCAAGACGAGGATCAAAATGATGAAGAGGGTCCTCCAAGAAACAATGAGGAGATCCAAGCTCGTCACGAAGCTAGAAAGGAAAGAATGTTGCAAATAAGAGACCACACCCTCCAAAATGTTGTTGGAGATCTAAGGAAAGGAATTTCCACACGAGCACAATTGAATAGGTTCAGTGAACATCAAGCTCACATTTCCATGATTGAACCAAAGAAAGTGTGGGAAGCTCTTAAAGATTTGGATTGGTTAGAAGCTACGCACAAAGAGCTCAACAACTTTGAGAGAAACAAAGTGTGGAAGTTAGTTGAGAAGCCAAAGGATTGCCGCAATGTTATTGGAACAAAGTGGATATTCAAGAACAAGCAAGATGAGCATGGGATTATTGTAAGTAACATGGCTAGATTGGTTGCACAAGGTTATTCCCAAATTGAAGACATTGATTATGGAGAGACTTATGCACCCGTGGCTCGCCTTGAGTCCATCCGTATCCTTCTTGCTTATGCGGCACATCATAACTTTAAGTTGCAACAAATTGATGTAGAAAGTGCATTCCTTTATGGTCCTTTAAATGAATTGGTATATGTTAAGCAACCCCCGGGATTTGAGGACCCCAACTTCCCAAACCATGTCTACAAACTTGATAAGGCGCTCTATGGGCTCAAGCAAGCCCCACGCACGTGGTATGAGCACCTTAGAGAGTTATTGTTTGACCGTGGCTTTGAGGTTGGGAAAATCGATCCCACTCTTTTTAGGGTTAATGGGGAGCTTTTTGTATGCCAAATCTATGTTGATGATATTATCTTTGGCTCATCTAACAAAGCTTTTAATGATGAATTCTCAAAGCTTATGACTAGTAGGTTCCGGATGTCCTTGATGGGGGAGTTGAAATTATTCCTTGGCTTTGAGATCAAGCAAGTTAGAGGAGGAACATTCTTCAATCAAGCCAAGTATACTCAAGATATGCTCAAGAGATTCAAAATGCAAGATTTGAATGGAGCCCCAACTCCCATGGCAACAAAGACTCATCTAGAACAAAATCCAAATGGTAAAGATGTGGATCAAAAGGTATACCAGTCTATGATTGGTTCTTTCCTTTACCTTTGTGCATCTAGACCCGATATCGTGTTGAGTGTAGGTGTGTGTGCAAGATATCAAGCGGCTCCTAAGGAAAGCCATTTAATGGCGGTCAAGAGAATCTTTCGATATTTAGTTCATACCCCATTTTATGGTCTTTGGTACCCTCAAGGCTCAACACTCGCTCTTTGTGGATACACGGACTCGGATTGGGCGGGAGACAAGGATGATATAAAATCAACATCCGGGGCTTGCCAATTCCTTGGTAGGTCCTTGGTATGTTGGTCTTCTAAGAAGCAAAATTGTATATCTCTCTCCACCGCCGAAGCCGAGTATGTTGCTGCTGCTAGTGCTTGCACCCAATTGCTATGGATGAGGCAAACTTTAAAGGAATACGGTGTCCATTGTGACAAAGTGCCTCTTCTATGTGACAATGAAAGTGCCATCAAGATTGCATACAACCCGGTGGATCACACAAGGACAAAGCATATTGAGATTCAACATCACTTTATTAGAGATCATGTTGCTAGAGGTGATATTGATCTATCCTATGTACCAACCAAAGATCAACTTGCCGATATCTTCACGAAGCCACTTGATGAAGCAAGGTTTTGCTACTTGAGGAATGAACTAAATATCATAGATTCTAGGAGTTTGACTTGATTATCTTGCACTCTCACCTAATACTTGACCCATGTTTGGTTTAGGTGTAGGCATGGACATAGGGGGAGTGCGGTCCTAATTCATTGGACTATCCCTCCCCCCATTATGCGCAAATTAAACAAAAATCATTCCTCTTAATATCATTTTGTGATATGTGAGCTTAATGATGAGTTTCGGTAATGGACCAAAGATACATCTTCATGGTGCCAAGCCGAGTATACTCAAATATGGTGGCCTAGGCCACCGCCCCCTCTCAATCGAGAGGTTGATGTGCTTACTCATGTTTGTCACTTAGTTGAATTGGTCTTCACTCATGATTGTCATCTATTTGAATTGTCTTCATCATTCTTAGTCTCATGCACTCTAGTTTGGTATTTATTTGTTTCTTCCATTGTTTTTTAGAGTGCATGTGCTTCTCAGCTCACTTGTCTTAACCCAAGCCTCCGTACCCCCTCACGAGAACCCTCTATCTATCCACACAAGAATCATCCTTGATCCCTGACCTTGGACTCAGATGGGACCGGTACTACCGGATGTGCGAGCGGTACTACCGACTGGAAGTTCCTGTGTTGGCTCGATAGAACTGCCCAGAACGGTACTACCGCATGTCCGTCCTGGCACGCCATGTACTACGGTCGTGGAACCGGTACTACCGCTTACAAGCGGTAGTACCGCTCCAACAACCGGTACTACCGGTTGACGGTTTCGAGGTATACATTGGACGCATGGGGAGAGGCACCCCTCAGTGCCTCATTATTTCCCACGTCCTCCACTCAAACCTGCGCCGCCACCGGAGATTTTGAAGCCACCGGAGCCCTGCCGCGCCCTCCTCTCTTCGGATTCTCCTTGGATTCGGCCTCTAGGCGGGATCCCACTACTTTCCACCGCCATGGATCCCGGTACAACCGCCCCTTCTCTTCTTGTTTGATTTCCCCATTAGATCTAGGTTTTGGCTTTGATTTGTGGAGAAATTGACTACTTGCAAGGTTGTACTGCCATATTATTCCTTGTTACCGCGTAGAATCTTCAATTTAGCACTTCATACCGTCAATTTGGGCCGTTCCCATCAGATCTGACAACTGGTGTGCCGCTCAACCGGTAGTACCGGAACTTTTTTCGATACTACCACTTGCAAGCGGTACTACCGGTCGTCAGGTCCGGTAGTACCAGTCCACTCTGACCACATTGTTCTTCCCAAATTGTAGATTCTCTTGGTTTTTTCCTTCTTGATTCTGGTGTCCTTATCTCCTTGCTATCCTCCCTCATGCTTTCACAGATGCAGGTGGTTCTCGGGGTGCACGCAGGTGCTCCAAGTCTGACTGTGAGATTGTTGAGGAAGAGACTGAGTCTGAGGAAGAAGTTATGCCACAGCCAAGACACCGTTCCAAGTTGCCTACCAATCGAGGTGGTCATGGGGGTCGTGAAGGGGTTACCAAGCGCTCAGCTGGGCGTGGCAGAGCCCCTCCCTCTCTCCCCCCTTCCACTGGGCGTACCAAGAGTCTCAGCTCTGGGCCATCTGGGCCAAAGAAACTTTCAGACATCTTTGAGGCAAACTTTAGGGCTCTCCGGGTGGACAATGCATACTCCCGCAACAGGAGCGAGTCAAGGGCAGACAGTATTTTCTATGATGAATTCCAAGAGCGTGTGTATCATGAGGTTCTTTTGACCAATACCTAGCTGGTGGTGCCTCAGCAGTGGCTTGACATGGGACACGTTGACAAGAACTCTGACTACTTTGCTGACGCTAAGGAAATCTTCTCAAACCTTGGCATGTTTCCCATTATGGAGTTTCATCATGACTATGATCCCCTACTCATATGCCAGTTTTATGCCACTGCACACTTCCACAATGGTCGCAATTGGAAGATTACCTGGATGACTCAAGGTGCTGTCAAGGAAGCTACACTTGCGGAGTTTGCTGCCATCTTGGGGTATGAGGACCGCGGCCGGGACGTTCCTTGTGGTTTCCGCTGTCACATGCGGGAGCATCCCTCCAAAAAGGATGTTCTCAGACCTTTGTATATTCAAGGCCGTGGGATTGCTGGCAAGATCAAGGATCTCCTCCCCACATATGACATTCTCCATCGCATTTTCCGTGAGACTGTTGCTCCTCGTGCGGGCAACAAGGACGAGATACATGGGTTATCCGTTGACTTGCTGTTCAACACCTTCCTCAACAGAGAATTAGGCCAACCTCTTTATGTGATGGACTTCATTTGGAATGAAATGGTTGCTGCCGCACACACTCGGAGGGTTCCATCATTTTCTCCTTACATTATGGCCCTCATTGTGTCCAAGTGCCCCATCATTGCTAGGACGCTCTCCTCACGCTCTCTCGTTGTGCACAAGCCAAAGGCACTCAAGATCAAGACACATGCTAAACCTCGCGCTGCGCCAGGTGAGGAGGATGAGGATGACTCTGAGCATGCTGACAGTGGTCATGACACTGACTATGTTGTCTCTCGCCGCAAGAATGCCAAGCCCTCTTGGGACAAAAGGATGGAGTTCAAGCTCAAGAAGATCTTCTGCTTCCAGGTTGACAACCAGAAGAGTATGTATGAGGCGCACGTGTATGCAAAGAAATCTTGTGCTCGTTAGAAGGAACTAATGTCTGCTCAAGGGTTGACCATCTCCGAGGGATCCGAGAACAACATCACTCCAGAAGATCAGTGGATTTCTCAGCACAGCCGTTGGGACGATGATGTCTCTTACTCGCACCGCGCCCCACCTACGTATGAGGATGAGGAGGATCTTGAGGATGAGGATGAGGAGGAGGAGGAGGAGCTGCACTTGTCCCTTTTTGGCGTCTTGATGCCAAAGGGGGAGAAGTTGCACTTTAGGCACGGGTGTTGCATGGGAAGTCACAAGCTCGTTCTTCTCTTTGATCCTTTTATTGCTTGTGAACTTCGATTTCTCTCTATTTTATGTGTGAGACTATGTATTTATGTTGTGTGAGACTATGTGGTTTATGTCGTGTGAAACTATGTGGTTGGATCCATCTTATGCGACTATGTGGTTTATTTCTTTGGATCCATCTTGTGATGTTATGCAATATCTATTGTCTATATATTCCTCATCACATGTTTTGTGCAAAGGTATGTTTTCAAATGCTAGTATCCATACTTGTGTACCCATGTTGGGTTTGTAAAATAGAGGGGGAGGTTTGTCTCTACACATCTAGGGGGAGTCTCTTCTCTATTTTACAAATATCATTTGCCTATTGTTAAAATCATCCTGCAAAAGTGTATTGTCATCAAACACCAAAAAGGGGGAGATTGAAAGAGCACTTTTCTATCCCTCTGATTTTGATGTTTGATAACAATACACTTATCGATTTAACTGTGTACTAAGTTTATCACAGGATTGATAAAAGGAGGCACAAGTTATGGCATAACATTTCCCCTTGCAAAAACTTCTGTGTCAACCGGTAGTACCGGACCTGCAACCGGTACTACCGCTTGACACCGGTACTACCGGTTCCAGTACCGGTTGGCACTGATCAAAAGAGAGAAGGGTGCGTACTAGTCAGTACCCACCGGTACCACGAAGCGGCACTACCGGCCCAACCGGTAGTACCGCTTGGTACAAGCGGTACTACCGCTTGAGGCGGTCGTACCGCTCGTCAGTACCGTGGCATACTGACTAGCACCCACCCCTCTCCGTTTTGGTCAGTACCAAGCGGTACTTGGGACCGGTACTACCGCCCGAACCGGTAGTACCGCTTCCTACCTCCGGTACTACCGCTTGGGGGTAGTACCGCAAGGGCGTACCGCCCAAAGACTGAAGAACACTGAAGAACAGAGTCACCTCCGGTACCTGGTCCGGTACTGGACCGGTAGTACCGCATGCAAGCGGTACTACCGCTTGAGTACCGGTACTACCGGTCATTAAATGCTCCAACGGCCATATATTTCGAGGAGGGGTATAAATACCCCTCCACCTACCTTGGGACAAATTGCTCAGCACATTAAAGTCATTGCCCACCATAGGAGTCCATTGGAGCCACTCAAATTCTCAAGATCTCCTCATCCAACCACCCAAAGTCCTTGATCTTTGGGGAATCGAAGGAGGAATCCCCGATCTACTACTTCACCAAAAGAGATCTTCATTTCCCCCTCATTTCATTGAGGGCCCCTTTGCTTTAGTGTTTTGTTGGAAACCCTAGCTCTTGTTTTTGTTCTTACAAGCTTGTCTTTGATTGCTTTGAAAGCTTTCTTGTATTTGGGAGCCTCCGATTAAGTTGTGGATGTGTGCCCCAAACTTGTAACGGTGCCGGCTTCCACCTCGAAGGTTGCCGATATAGTGGAAGGTGAATCGATCCCGTTGGGGTGAGATTCATCGGAGAACAAGGGAGGCCTCTCGTGGCGATGGTGGTTTGAAACCACCCCCTCTCAAAACGTAGATGTACTTCCCCTCAAAAGGAAGAAACTACGGGAAACAAATCCTTGTGTCTCCGCGTCCACTTTTCGGTTACCTCTATCCTCTACCGCACCTTACTTACTTGTTACTACTTTGTGTTGTGGTAGCTCTTGCATATTTGTCATATAGGTAAATTCACCATAGTTGCATTATCTAGAGAATTTACCTTATTGTCAAACCTTAATTTGAAAAAGAAGAAAATTTTAAGTAGCACCTATTCACCCCCCTCTAGGTGCCCATACGATCCTTTCACCCTACCCATCCGGTGGTGTGGCCGTGGAGCGCACCCAGGATAGCACTTCATGCCAAATGGCCTTGGAGAATGGGCACCCCACCATGAGGTGAGTCATGCACTCAGCCGATTGGTCACACAGCGGGCGTCGCGGTGGGTGAGCCAAACCCCTCCTCTCTAGACGATCAGTTGTCGAACAATGGTCTTGGCAGGCCAGCTATATGAAGAACTTAACTCTGGGTGGCGCCCAGGTCCTCCAGATAAGCTGCCAAGATCTTGAAGCAATCGATCCCTAGAACATGAACTCGTAGCAAGATTTGGCCGAGTACCGAGCATCCGGCGTCCACCTCCAGAGTAGTGTATCCGGCTCAGTAGTTAGCCCAAAATCTCGCACATGGATCCAGAGTTGCACATACTGCCATAAGGCCAGCGGGCTAAGTGCTCCCTGAATATCAGCAATCCAACGATGCTCCAAAAGCGCCTCTCTCACTATCCGGCGCTTCCTAACGCGTTTGGGGATCAGGGCGAAAAGTTCAGGCGCTAGCTCCTGGATGGCCCTCCCATTGAGCCAGCGGTCAAGCCAAAACCTCACCGTTGCCCCATCCCGTACTTCCATCAAGGTAGAGGCATATAGTAGACCAGAGAACTAACTACCCATTACGACTCAACTAATGAAATTGACATACTCATTTGAAATACTCAGAACTAGCTAGCTATAACCTACGTACATTCCTATAAACACCTACCTCGCTCGTCATGCATGACCAACTCACATATACCTACGTGTATATATAGTTGATCGCCACAGACATACCCTCACACACGATACAAGAACGCAAGTTCAGAAAGATAAACAAGCAGAGACAAGAAACTATACAAGGAAGATCGTTCGCGAGGATGACCATGCCTGCGATAACGGTGCGCCGGAGCGCTCCGGAGCTCGTGGTGACAGCGCGGCTGACGCCCTACGAGCTCAAGACGCTCTCCGACATAGACGACCAGCAGGGCATCCGCTTCTAACGCTCTGGGGTCCACACACTGGTGGAAACAGCCCTATAGGTCCCGGTTGGTACGGGGCTTTAGTCCCGGTTGCCCAACCGGGACGGGGCAATCGGACTAAAGCTCTAACCTTTAGTCCCGGTTTCCTCACCAACCGGGACTAAAGGGCGCACACGTGGCAGCGGCAGAGAGCGAGGGGGGTGGAGCATTAGTCCCGGTTCGTAACACGAACCGAGACTAATAACCTTCTGCCGCGGCAGAGATTTGGCCCATTTCTCTGCCGCGGCTGAGAATTCATTTTGGCACATTTTGTTGCCGCGGCAGCATTTTCGCCACTTTTTGTGCCACGGCAGAGAATTCATTTAGGTTGTTTTATTGTTTAATTAGTGATTTGCACTTATCAATGAAGGAACCTTATATTACATCATAAATATCATGACAATATTACATTCAATACACGGATCGAGTTCATGCACTACATACAAAAGTTGATATTCGATGCTACCGGCCAATTCCTTCAAAGTTGTTATTTTTACAATCCCTGTCTATACACAGCCGAGTAGTATTTCCCTTTTGGGTCTAGGACTTCTGCATCCAAGAATCCCTCCAATTCCTCCTGAATTGCTCGTATGCGATCCTTTGGCAGAAGACCGTCCCGTAGATGTTCGTTCTGATTTAAAAAAGGAGTCAGCCTATATGAATGAAACTAAACACAATTTGATTGTAATTAAAAACTATAGAAATTGTTTATGTACGTGGAGTTGCTCTAAATTTCTGCCCTTCTCATCGCACGTCTGCCGGATGAACTCGCAAACATAGTATCCACATAGATTGTTACCTGGTCCCTGTGTCAGGCACTTTACGAGAACAGAGTTCAATCAAAATAATAATCAAGCATGATAATAACTGTATCAAAACTAGAATCAAAGAGATGCGCGGATATAGCTAGTGGTGCTTACATTTAGTGGTTGAAATGTGAGCTCCTCTTTCCAAACACCCCTAGCCTTGTTGGTGAACCGTTTCCAAGCGCCCGCGAGAAAACGAATAAAATAAGTTATTAAGTACTTGATATCATAAAATTCACAAACGTTGCCGATATAGTGTCGTAATGATTAGAATTGCCGCTGGAGAAGTATCTGCATGTCCTTCCATGTCTCAAGGGGTTTATGTTTCGAGTCCATGACTAGTACACGCCCTTTGTCAAGTTGAATGATTAACAGAATATAGTGGAAGCTGCAAATGCATAACTAATCAATTATATACTTAACATCGAGTAAGCGAAATAGAAAGTGTATACAAGACAATAACACTCACTCGAAGTTGTAAGGAAATAGTATTTCCCTTTTGGTTTCTTGAAACCTTAACGCGCACTACTAGGAAAACAGCTATAGGTAATCAGCACATCCGTGGCTCACATGGTTGAAGTGCCCCACGGCTAAAACAGGCGTGGCTCACCTGTGGGCAGTGCCCTACTAGTAACTAGAACAACCGTGGCGCACATGACTATAGTGCGCCACAGATGTGTGTGGTCCAGTCCTGTTGGACGCCGCCAAACATCTGTGGCGCACTATAGTCATGCGCCACGGTTAGTGTCATCTGTGGCGCACATGGGGTGCGCTACGCCTAAGCGCACGCCTCCGCTCAAACGACCACAAACTCTGGCGCACTCGGCCTAGTGCGCCACGGATGTACTAAACTTAGCCGAGGGCACTCTGCCTAGTGCCCTCGCCTAAGTGGCATGCACCAACTCCACCCCCGTGGATCGCCTTTTTAGGGTTTGCAAAAAAAAAACGAAAATGATAAACACTTCAAAAAATTAAATCCTTTCATATTTAGGTAGGTAATGTGGTATAGCTTCTAGTAAAATTAACAGAAATGAGTTTCGACTTTATTTGCAAAAAAAAGTAATGCCACGGTAAAAAGGCCGTAACTTTTGCATACGATATCGAAAAAAATCGTATAATATACCAAAATGACCAGAACGAGATTCCAGATCCGCTTGCAACTCCTTTAGGTCGTTTAGCGATTTTTTAGATTTTCAAAATTCGAAAAGAGTAAAAAGTTATGGTCAAAAAACCGTTTTTGCCTGCAGAAAAAAAAACAGGGTGACTTATCCGTAGCGCACCTACACCTAGTGCGCCACGGATAAGCTTGGGCGGGATTCAAATTTGAATCCCCACCCCGCCCTCCTCCCTTTTCCTTTCCCCTTTCCCCTTTTCCCTCTTCCTCTCATTTTCCCTTCTCCTTCTTCCTTCTTCCTCTCCCTTTCCCTTTCCCTTTCCCTTCTCCTTCTTCCTTCTTCCTTCTTCCTTCTCCCTTCTCCTCCTTCCCCTTCTCCTCTTCTTGCAGTGATGGCACGACGTCGACCTCCTTCTCCTCCTCCTCGCAGTGACAACGGGCGATGGCGGTGCAACGGCTGCCTCCTTCTCCTCCTCCTCGCGACGGCGGTGCAACGGCGGCCTCCTTCTCCTCATCTTCCTCCTCTGCCTCCTGTTCTTCTCCTCCTCTTCCTCCTCTGCCTCCTCTTCTTCTTCTCCTCCCCTTCCTCCTCTTCTCCTCCTCCTCCTCTTCTTCTCCTCCTCTGCCTCATCTTCTTCTTCTCCTCATCTTCCTCCTATTCTCCTCTTCCTCCTATTCTCCTCTTCCTCCTCCTTGCAGTTCCGACGACAACACCGACGCTGACGCATCGACGGGCGATGGCGACCTGCACCGCCACGTCGACCGGCATTTAGATCCAGATCTGCTGCTTTTTTGAATTTTGAAATTTACATCCGTGGCGCCTGAGCACCTAGTGCGCGCCACGGTTATCGTTCATACGCTGCGTGGCGCACCTGCCCAAACTTCGTGGCGCGGCATGTGCGCCACGCCATCTCTAAACTTCGTGGCGCACTGGCGTGCGCCATAAGTTTAAACTCAGAAGGCACATGGCGCACTGCTAGTGCGCCACAGATGATGTTTCATGGTGCGCCACTAAAGGCCATTTTCCTAGTAGTGGCGTGTACTATATTATCCTCCGTATCCTGGGGGCTTATTTTGAGATTAGCTTCATGAACCCAATATGGGTCAATGAAGCCAATGTCATATATTTTTCCTCTGCTGCATTCGAGAATCTTCATTCTGCATATTACAGTATGATTATATACATGCAATAAACAAAATAATATAGCTGGAGACTAAATTAATTACAGAATTAGTACTTACAGACAATAGGCACTGATGATCGATTTGTCCAAGGCGTCTTGATTGAATAATTGAAATAGTTCATCAAATTCAATGGATATCATGTCATCCTTTTCTTTACCATGATGCTTTTTTGTAACCCTCGGCACTATCCAGTTAGCCCCGACCCTTGTGGCATGCATGTACCAGTTATGCAATCTTCGCATTTTTGTTGGAAGATTGTTTACCTCCTCAGGTTTGACGAGAGGTTTGTCGTACTGGTATTTGTATGCTACTTCACTCACGGGGAAGAACTCTAACTGGGATAAGTACTGGGCAGTACTCATACCTTGAGCAGCGGCAGCTTCTCCGTATTGTGCAACTACCTCTGGATCATACTACTCTTCGGCCCCATATTTGCTTGACCCCACATTGGTTTGGGAAATCACCTTGAGAGGGGCGCAAGTCTGTTTTGCTTGTTCTCCGAGCTGGGCAACAGATTTCTCACTTGCATCAGTACTGCTCTTCGAGGCTTTTTGTGCCGCATGTGACTTGAGAATAGAACGCTCATTGTCTGATGACAGCTTTGGCTCGGGTTGATGAAGAGTCTTTAGCATTTTCAACACTTTGGCTTTTTCTTCTTTGGTGCTGGGGAACACTGGCTCTTTCGGCCGCCTCATCTTAGCGAAAAACTCTTTCGTTTCCGCATCAACGATCGCCGCAGTCTCCTCTTCAGTACAGTCATAAGCTCTCTTGGGAGGAACCTTTGGTACTTTTGGAAGAGGCTCTTGTTTACGTTTCGGCGATCGCTTACCACGAGGCACAGTAGCGGTATGCTTACACTTTTGACCCTTAGGCGCCGAAGATTGGTGAGGCGACAGAGCCGGGTGAGGCGACGAAGACGGTTGCCGCGGCGGCGACGACCTCGCTGGAGACGGGTGACACGGCGGCAAATATGGCCTTGGCGTGTGATTTCTAAGCACGATACATTCCTTCGGCCATAGAATGGTGATGTTTTTTGCGTCTCCCAGCACAGTCACATCCCCTTCACCTGCAGGGTAGTGAAGATCCAAAACTTCAAAGGTGGGCATGATTTCATCCACGCCGACAACATCGTAGCCCTCTGGAACCGGACGACAGTAGTAAGTTGGTGTGGGTCCAATTGGTAAGGCATAGCCGACCGCCACCTTCATTGATATGTTCACAACTTTGACATGTAGCTCGCAGTGTGTCATCTCTATGATATCATCCACTGGGTAGCCAACAGGAGCCATCGTCGGTGCATCATCGTCATCGCCATCGCCATTTTCATCACCCGGGACCTCGGTGGAAGCCACACTGCTTTTTCGATTATTCGATAGGCCGGTAGCATCGAATGCAGTGTGCTGCTGAGATGGGCCGGTAGTAATTTGCTCTTTAAGTGCGTTAATTTCATCTTGTTGTTTCTTTAATCGTTCTTCAATTAAACGCATTCGCTCTTTCTGACTATTTGCTTCAACTTCCACCCTGTCCTTTCTCCTCTGACGGCTTCTATCAGGATATTTCTTCCTCTCTTCGGGAAACCCAGTCCTCCATGGTTGGGAGCCTCTTGTGCCTCGTGTTCGTCCATCATGTTCCTTATTTCCAAGGGCGAGTTTGAGCTCATCATTCTCTCTATCGGGAATGAAGTCGCCATCTTTAACAACCTGTACTGCTTTTCTCATCCTCTCGATTGGCAAGGGGTCTTCTTTATGTCGTATGTTATATATACACCTCCCTTCCGAGTCCAACGTGCCCCCATGCCCGTAAAACCAATTCCTTGCACGTTCTACCCAATCGTCTGTCTCTGGGGTGATCTTTTTAGCACGCAGTTCATTCTCAAGTTTCTCCCACTTAGGAATGCCAGCCCTGTAGCCACCTTGCCCCATAGTATGGTGATACTTATTGTTAGCAGCATTCAGCTTATTCGTTGCAGACATTTTCTTAGCTTTTTCTGATGTCTTGTATTCCACAAACTCAGCCCAGGATGGTTTTATCTTCTCAAACTGAATATTCTTGAAATCGGGAGTCTTCTTTTTCACGACATAGTCAAGGTGCAATCTTTTCTTCCAGTTGGTGAAACACTGGGCCATCTTCAAAGCCCACTCCCTGACCTTAGCCTCCATGGCTCTCCCATGTTGTAAGGCGTCCTCAACTGGATCCTCCGCATTTGGATCCAGCTCTATCTTCGGTAGTTTGAAATTAACCATGAGCCTCTTCCACAGTAAATCTTTGGCGTGGTTAGGGAAAAATAAACATGTTCCCTCTTCATCCGCATTAGCAGGCCTATTCCAATTTCTAATGGTGATCGAGATTAAGTCCCTAACGACATTCCGCATTGTGCCACAAATTTGGTTGCGACAACTTCGAGCTGTCGGTTTGGCCTTCACGACATCTTCGATCCTGAACCTCTCATGGTCTTGCAACTTTTTGGTTGGGCCTCGTCGCTCTTTTCGAGATTCCTTCGATCCGGAGGGCTAAAATAAGAAAGATCGTCGTTACTATTTCTATATAGATAGAAGATGATTAATTAATGAATTGATTATATTACATGCACCTCGCCGGAGCGGTCGTCTTCTCGATTACACAAGGCATCGCCTGCTCCCTCGCGGAAGGCAACACCTTCAACCTCAAACAAGTTGTCTATTCCGGTAAAAAGAGGATCACCCTCACCGGAGTTGTTCAGAAACGTTGATACGTCTAAATTATCTTCCCCACGGATCACACCTTGGATCAACTCTTCCTTTTCTTCGTCTCTGACGTGTGGGTCCATATTTTCTGCATAGGTGGAAAAACGAATAAGTCAAAGCGGCTAAAGGAGAAAGTTAGGTACGGTGTTGAGAGATATAAACCCTAATTCAGAGAAACCCTAATATATACATACACAATAATAAAAATGAAGAGAAACCCTAAACCCTAAACCTAGCTACAAAAAGGAAACCGTGTAGTAGATAGGTAACTCTAGCTAAAATCAACTAAAATCAATATTCCGGAGTTCCGAGGGGTGTAAAACCTAGTTCGGAGAAACCTCGGATGCATATGATAGGGGAACATGAGTATAAGGCTACAAAAGGAAAACTATCCAGCAGATAGGTAACACTAGATACTAACAAAATACCATATTGGAATCGATTTAAGAGGGTTCGGAATGCCCTGTCGAAGGCACATCGTCGAACCCACATGCACCTAAGGGGCATGCAATTTCATTGGAAGATTTACGCGCGATCGAGCCAGACCGAGCTTTCCTACATCCAACACAATGGTTTTGACCGCGCGACCCCTTCGCCCATGTCTCGCCCACGCGTGAGCGAACAGGGGAACTCCCATCGGCGCCGCCTCCTCCCCCCTCTCCTCACCTTCCCCGAGCAAACAGAGCTTCTGCCTCTCTTGCCACAATACACCCCCACGTCGTCCTGACGCCTCCCATGTCCTCAGGAACTGCCACCGACATCCCCTTTTCCCGAGCCTTACAAACCCGACATGAGGGAGTGTAAATCTATCATTGAGTAAATGTGATACTCCTATAGCAAACGAGGATAGTCCGATGATAAGGATGCGATTAGGGATGGCATTGGGGCCCCGAAACCCACAAACCTGATGGATACCCGCCTTAAATGGGGAGGGTTTGGAAAAAAGTTAGACCCTCCAAGTTTAATGGGGCGAGTATGGGGGTGGCAAATCCATACCCGCAGACCCGCAGACCCACTCTAAGCCTTAATCCTATCCCTAAG
Source organism: Avena longiglumis (assembly GCA_030063025.1). Taxonomy (NCBI): domain Eukaryota; kingdom Viridiplantae; phylum Streptophyta; class Magnoliopsida; order Poales; family Poaceae; genus Avena; species Avena longiglumis. The sequence goes on from CP125974.1 coordinate 143,135,724, forward strand.
AGCATGTTTAACGCAGACGTTTAAAGCAGACGCTAGCTAGGCTGATTTTACTTGCGGTTAGGCCTCCATCCCGTCCGATCCGGGGATTTTCTCTAGCGTCGACGTACGAGGAAGCGTCGGTCGCTAGGACTACTTTTTTTTAGTGCACAGGAGTTTGATTAGCGCTCTTAGCTGTTGCTAGATACCCAAATTAGCATTTCGTGCTGTGAGACGAGGCGTTTAGTCCATAATCCAATTTTCTGGCATTATTTTTTTAAACATAAGCGTCTGTACAAGAGCTTGCCATAGTACTGCCCTAATAATCATATTATCACTAACCACACGTCCACGCGGTACATGCACGCAGACAACACACATCGATCACCCGAAGACGCCGCCCACCACCCGATCGAAGCCCACCAGCAGCGCAGCCGCCGGCCGCCCACCACACCCGAAGCCCCCATGCACCAGCACCTATAGCGGCCGCCAACCAACCAGCAGAGAGGGAGGGGAGGAGAGGCGGAGCTAGGGGTGTACCGACAAGGTGGGGAAGAAGCGCGCGGCGTCGGCGGGAAGAGACACGGGCGGCGGTCGTCGGGGAGCGTCTTGGCGGTCGTCGAGGCCTTGTCGTCGGGGAGCGCGCGGCGGTGGCGTCCGGACGCGGAGGCGTTGACGACGACGGAGGGCGCGGGCAGCCTGGCGGCGTCGTCGATGAAAGAAGTAGAGAAGAAGAGAAGTTATATAAAGGGGAGGGAGTATACGTCCAGGTTGGTGGCTCCAACCGGGACTAAAAGCGAATACGTCCCGGTTAGAGCCACCAACCGGTACGTATACTCCAATTTTCAGCAGCTGAAGGGGCGCGCGCGCAGGGGGGTCTTTTATCCCGGTCGGTGGCTCCAACCGGGACGTATTCCCCTGTTTTCAAAATTTTTTAGGTATTTTTTGTCTGTTCCCGCCTTATTTTTTATTATGGGGTTTAAATTTGTAATGTTTTTTAAATGATAATTACTTTGCAATTTAGAAAAACTTTAAACATAAAAAGTGTTTGAATTTGATGAAATAATTCGAAACCATTTTCTGTTTTGAAAAATAATTAATGTAACCATTTAAACTATGAACCATTTAAAATTAATAATGAAATAACTTATATTTTTAAATATTAATTTGGAATTTAGAAAAACTTTAAACATAAAAAGTGTATGTATTTGAATAAATAATCCAAAACCATTTTCTATTTTTAAAAATAATTAATGTAACCATTTAAAATTAAAAATGAATTAACTTATATTTTTTAAATATTAATTTAGAATTTAGAAAAACTTTAGACATAAAAAGTGTATGGATTTGAATAAATAATCCAAAACCATTTTCTATTTTTAAAAAATAATTAATGTAACCATTTAAAATTAAAAACGAATTAACTTATATTTTTTAAATATTAATTTGGAATTTAGAAAAACTTTAAACATAATAAGTGTTTGGATTTGAATAAATAATTCAAAACCATTTTCTATTTTTAAAAAATAATTAATGTAACCATTTAAAATATGAACCATTTCCAATTAAAAATGAATTAACTTATAAGTAATTCAAAACCATTTTCTGTTTTTAATGGGCAGAAAAAACAGGACGGAAAATAATGGGCGGAAAGAAAATTTGATTAGGATAGAACTGGAATTAAAGTACATAACACAACTAACACATAGTTACATAAAAGAACTGAAAATTAAGATACATGGCCAGATTAAGCCACAATCGGCCGAACTTGTTTTGCAATGTTGGAATAATTCAGTCATGCTCCTGCCTACACCTGTAATACTAGCCACTGTAGTCATCGTACTCGTCGCGGCTATATCGCTATCAGGTCGTAGTTGAACCTTGAAGGTTGAGTACGAGTGGGCTGGACTTGAGGGTAGCGCAGCGGGCTAGAGTCGGCGGCCGTGTCGTGAGCCATGGCCTTCTGGAGAGTCCGCCGCCACACCACGGCCGACGGCCTCGTTGAAGTTCGGAGGAGGTGGGCCCTCCTCCTCGTGCCTGGCGAGTGCCCTCTCATGCCGATCCACGAAGAAGGCTTCCCAAGTCGGGAAATAGTCGGGATGCCATCTGGGATTCCTCCGCTGCTCCGGCGTGAGCTCGAAGTAGTAGTGGTTCGTGATGGCCATCCGACGCGCCACACCTAGAGGGACAGGAGGAACCGGCACGCCTCCGGCGCTCAGCATCCAGCCGACGGGGACACAGTAGCCCGGCGGGAAGGGGTAGTTCGAGGCGCACCCTGGGAGTTAGTGCTACGGTGGAAGCCATGGGAAAGAGTGATGAGGTTGCAGATTTGAGTCTAGAGATGTGCAATGACAATGGAGGCCAACCCTACATATATATATAGTGAAGAACTGGCGGAAAGAAAAATGGCGGGAAAAATGGCGTGTCGACATTATGTCTTGCGGAGTGTACCTTGTCCCGGATGGTGTCACCAACCGGGACTAAAGATGAAAAATGGCGCGTCCACACACATGCATAATATGGCGCGTCCACACACATGCATAATAATAGGGGACGAGCATCGTTAGAAATTGCATTGGATCTCTGAAGAAACCACATATTGCGAGTCTAAAAATGATTTTTTCAAAAATCACGGCGATAGATCATGTACTGTAGTACAAACGGACCCACTTCCTCCCGATTCGAGACATTTGTCCTTTTACCGGGATGGACGAAAAGGTTTGAGATGTACGGTTGGGAGATAGTCCGTAAGGTGGTCTATTATTTTAGGAAAATGGGACGGTAGAATTCTGAAGCGGCATTTTGGTGGTTACTTCACAAAGCGACCGTTTTGCGCTCGGAAAATGGAAAAGGGCTTTCCGTGCGACAAAAGGAAAACTTCCTCCTGCAACATTGTTCTCCATACCAATGTCCACACACATGCATAATATGGGCACAACATCACAAACTATGCCGTGATTCAGACATAACATCGGTCATTTGGACGAAAGCCATGAAACCTCGAACATGATAGGTCATTTTGTGAAGGTTTTTGAAACATGATCAATATACCAAGTCTGGTATTTTCCTTTCAACTATGTAACAAAATATGACACCACGCCAAGGATTTTCATTGTTCGGATTTTTTAATTTATTATGCCGTTTGAATTATCCGAATTTCTAACTATGGTCGAACCGGTGTGCATGAAGATAGGGGCGAGCATCGTTAGAACTTGCATTGGATCTCTGAAGAAACCATATATTGCGAGTCTAAAATGTTTTTTCAAAAATCACAGGCGATATATCATGTACCGTAGTACAAACGGACCCACTTCCTACCGATTCAGCAGACATTTGTCCTTTTACCGGGATAGACGAAAAGGTTTGAGATGTACGGTTGGGAGATAGTCCATGTAAGGTGGTCTAGTATTCTAGGAAAATGGGACGGTAGCATTACAAACGGCATTTTGGTGGTTACTTCACAAAGCGACCCGTTTTTTCTCGGAAAATGGAAAAGGGCTTTCCGTGCGACAAAAGGAAAACTTCCTCCTGCAACATTGTTCTCCATACCAATGTCCACACACATGCATAATATGGGCACAACATCACAAACTATGCGTGATTGACAAGACATAACATCGGTCATTTGGACCGAAAGCCATGAAACCTCGAACATGATAGGTCATTTTGTGAAGGTTTTTTCGAAACATGATCAATATACCAAGTCTGGTATTTTTCCTTTCAACTATGTAACAAAATATGACACCACGCGAAGGATTTTCATTGTTCGATTTTTTTTTGAATTTATTATGCCCGTTTTGAATTATCTGAATTTCTAACTATGGTCGAACCGGTGTGCATGAAGATAGGGGACGAGCATCGTTAGAACTTGCATTGGATCTCTGAAGAAACCACATATTTCGAGTCTAAAAATGATTTTTTCAGAAAATCACGGGCGATAGATCATGTATCTGTAGTACAAACCGGACCCACTTCCTACCAATTCGGTAGACATTTGTCCTTTTTACCCGGGATGGACGAAAAGGTTTGAGATGTACCGGTTGGGAGATAGTCCATGTAAGGTGGTCTAGTATTTTAGGAAAATGGGACGGTAGCATTTTGAAACGGAATTTTGGTGGTTACTTCACAAAACGACCCGTTTTTTGCGCTCGGAAAATGGAAAAGGGCTTTTCCGTGCGACAAAAAGGAAAACTTCCTCCTGCAACATTGTTCTCCATACCAATGTCCACACACATGCATAATATGGGCACAACATCACAAACTATGCCGTGATTCAGCACATAACTTCCTGCCGATTCGGCAGACATTTAGTCCCGGATGTAGTCACAAACCGGGACTAAAATTATTTTTCGCCATTTCCCACCTCTTCCCGCCAAGTTTTCCCGCCCTTTCCTTTCTACTAGAGATTTTAGTCCCGGATGTAGTCACTAACCGGGACTAAAGATATTTCCCGCCATTTCCCAAAGCTTCACGCCAAGTTTTCCCGCCCTTTCCTGTTGGAGATATGCCCTAGAGGCAATAATAAATGTAGTTATTATTATATCTTTGTGTTTATGGTAAATGTTTACAGTCATGCTATAATAGTATTAACAAGGAAACATTGATACTTGTGTGATTTGTAAACTTAATTTGAAGTCCCTAGTATAGCCTCTATACTTCACTAGCTTGTTGGTTGATTAATGATTGTGGTTTCCCTATCATGAACATTGAGATGTTATCAACAACAAGATCATATCGTTAGGAGAATGATATGGTGGACATACTCCTATAGATAAGCGTAGCATAAAGATCAAGTCATTTCAATAGTTCAATTGCTATATGCTTTCGATACATAGTAACCTAATTCCTTCGACCATGAGATCATGCATATCACCTTCTGGGATGGATGCTTTGATGACATCAAACACCACACCGTGAATCGGGTGGCTATAAAGGTGGCATTGAGTGTTCGGAAAGTATTGGTTGAGACACATGGATCAAGAGTGGGATTTGTCCATCCATATGATGATAGATATACTGGGCCCTCTCGGTGGAATGTCATCCAATTAGCTTGCAAGCATGTGACTGGCTCACAAGGGATCACATATCAGGAACGAGAAAGAGTACTTATCGGTAACGAGGTTGAACTAGGTATGCGAGATACCGACGATCATAACCTCGGATAAGTAACATATCGTGAGACAAAGGGAAATTGGTATCGTATGTAAGTGGTTCATTCGATCGCAAAGTAATCGTAGAAATATGTGGGAGCCATATGAATTTCCAGATTCCTCTATTGGTTATTGTTTGGAGAAGTGTCTCGATCATGTCCGCATAATTCACGAACCGTAGGGAGACACACTTAAGGATTCGACGTTGTTTTGAGTAGTTATGGTATTATGAGAAAGAGACCGAATGTTGTTCGGAGTCTCGGATGGGATCCGGGATATCACGAGGTGATCCGGAATGGTCCGTAGAATAAGATTCATATAAGGAAAGTCCCGTTTCGGAGTTCGGGAATGATTCCGGTGTTTTCATCGGGAATGTTCTAGAAGGTTCCGGAATGTCCGGCACTCCGGGGGGGAAGGGGTACATGAATGTGTCATTACATATTGGAATGATTGCATTATGTACTAAGTGTTCTTGCTGTTCCAAATAAAGGATTAAATTGAATCCTAAGACTGAAAAGTCAAATGGCCAGTTTGAAAGTCAAACGGCTAAAACAGGAAACTGTGGGAAACAAGCAAGAGGAGGTTGAAACCAACTTGGAGGAGGAGTCCCTCCTCTCCAAGCCGGCGCGCTACCCAAGGCCGACTTGGGGAGGGACTCCCTCCCCTTGGCCGCCCCTCCTACTTATAAAAGGAGGGGCATGGCCTCCTCCTCTAGACACACAAGTTCCTATCCTCTAATCTAAATCCTAGCCCTAGACTCCGGTTTAGAGCCGCTTTGGTTTAGAGCTTCTAATTGCACTAGCCTTCGGATTAGAGCCTTCTAATTGGTGTGTCTAAACCCTAGACCACTAATAGCTCTCTCTCATACTCCACCATACTCGCTCCCGGCTTAAAAGCCTGCGGATCTCCCTCTACTTCCGGTACCACGCCGTTGTCTTTGCGGAATCGCGAGAGAGTGCTACAACCTCCATTTCTTTGGAACAAGGAGAGGAAGGTCTTCATCGAGTACCGAACGTGTGACCGATCATGCGGCGCTGCGAACGCAGCTTGGGAAGGATCGTCTACGATCTTGAGATCGGAAGAAATCGACTACATCACCCACGAGAATCCGCTCTCGTTAAACACTTTCGAATCTTCGAGGGTAAGTTATTCCATCGACTCGTTGCTACAATCTAGTAGATAGATCTTGGCTTGTTTGTTTGTATGCGATAGAAAATTTTTGTTTTCCATGCTACGAACCCCTACAGTGGTATCAGAGCCGTGTCTATATGTAGATCTGTTGCACGAGTAGAACACAATGGTCATTGTGGGCGTTGATGCTTTTATTGTCGATTGCTTCTTGTGTACTTTGCATCTTGCGGTATGTTGGGATGAAGCGGCTCGGTCTAACCTTACATGACATCCTTCATGAGACTTGCTCCACGCTTGACATGCAACTTGTATTGCATAAGTGGCTTTGCGGGTGCCTGTTTCTCCTAGCATAGTTAAGATCCAATTTACAACGGGTGATCAACAATGCTAGTATCAATGTTGTGGTTCTTGTTCGTAAGTTAGAACGACACTTATTGAAAGCCCCAAACCACGTAAAATATGCAAAGAAAGTAGGCGTCTAACTTTGTTTTGCAGGTGTCTGATGATGTGATATGGCCATGATTGTGATTATATCCGATGTATGCAATGTTCCTTATTGTAAGTTGGCAACGGCGGAGCCATATGGTTGTCTTTAATTTATGTTAAGACCCGTGTCTATTCAAAGTAGTTGTAATAGTTGAAGCGGTGGGCGACAACCATGGAGAAGCGTCATTGACCTTGATGCAATGCGGTGATGATGGAGATCATGTTCGTGCTTGAAGATGGAGATCGGAAGCACAAAGAAAAGGCCATATCATATCACATATTATTGAATTGCATGTGATGTTAATCCTTTATGCATCTTGTATTGCTTAGTAGACAACGGTAGCATTATAAGATGATCCCTCATGCACATGAATTTCAAGTCATAAAGTGTTCACCCTTAGTTAGCACCGTTGCTAAAGCTTGTTGTTTCGAAGCACCACGTGAAGATCGGTGTGTTAGATTACGCAAGTGTATACAACGTGAGCAAGCAGATTTGCTCATGCGAAACTAAGGTTTGATCTTGACGAGCCTAGCATGTACGCACATGGTCTCGGAACACGGATCACCGAAGGTAAAGCATGAATCATATAGTATATATGATGAACATGACGATTGTTCGCCATTGAAACTGTATCAACTCTCGTGATGATCGGTGTTGATGTAGTGGATTTGGTTCGTGTGATCACTAAAACAATGTGAGGGATGTTGTTTTGAGTGGGAGTTCACCTAGTTTAATTTCATTAATTAATTTGAACTCAATTTGTCATAAACTTAGTCTAAACTATTGCAAATATGTTGTAGATCAATGGCAGCCCTACCATTAATTTTAATGCGTTCCTAGAGAAAGAAAAGTTGAAAAACAATGGAAGCAACTTCGCGGATTGGTTCATAATTTGAGGATTGTCCTCACAAATGGTAATTTGACCTATGTCTTTGGATGCACCTGGGTGACCCACACTGCAATGATTCTCCGATGAAGTAAAGAATGTTTACCTCGCTCGGAAGAATCAGTACTCCATAGTTCATGTGCTATCTTGTATGGTTTAGAATCGGAGCTTGAAAAGGTTTGAGAATTCAGACCCATATGATATTGTCGAGGATCTCAAATTGATTTTTGAGACTCATGCGGCAATTGAAAGCTATGAGGCTTCAAAAGTTCTTTAAGCGCAAGATGGAAGAGGCAGCTCCGTCGGTGAGCATGTGCTTAAGATGTGCAGGCATAAACAAACTTCAAAGCTTGGGTATAGTGATTCCTAATGCTTTGGGGATTTACCGTGTCCTCCAATCACTACCACCAAGTTACAAGAACTTTGTGATGAACTACAACATGCAGAACATGAACAAAGAGTTGCCATAACTGTTTGCTATGTTAAAGTCTGCGAAGTGGAGATCAAGAAAGAGCACCAAGTGTTGTTGGTCAATAAGACCACCAAATTCAAGAAAGGCAAGTCTAAGCGAAGGGACACTTCAAGAAGGGTGGTAAGAAAGTTACCACGCCGTGAAGAAGACCAAAGCTGGACCCAAGCACGACATCTTGAGTGCTTTTCTTGCAAGGGGAAAGGTCACTTTAGCGGAATTGCCCAAAGTACTTGGCGGATCCAAGAACGGCAACATCAAGAAGAAAGGTATATCGATATACATGTTATTGATGTGTATCTCACTAGTACTCGTAGTAGTGCACAGGTATTTGATCTTGGTTGTTGCTCATATTTGTAACTCGAAACAGGTGGTGCAGAATAAACGGAAGCTAGCGAAGAACGAGGTGCCGATGCGCGTGGGAAACGGATCAAAGGTTGATGTGATCGCGGTCAGCACGCTACCCCTTCATCTACCATCGGGATTAGTTTTATACTTAAATAATTTTTATTTAGTGCCTGTGTTGAGCATGAACATTATATCGGGATCTTGTTTATTGCGAGACGGTTACTTGTTTAAGTCAGAGAATAATGGTTGTTCGATGTATATGAGTAATATGTTTTATGCACATGCACCTTTGATAGATGGTCTATTCTTATTGAATCTCGATAGTGGAAATACACATATCAACAACATTGAGGCTAAACGTTTGAAATCAAGCGATAATTCGACCTATATGTGGCACTGTCTTGGTCACATTGTGAAGCGTATGAAGAAACTCCATTCGATGGACTTCTTGAATCACTTGATTTTGAATCACTTGAAAGATGCGAAGCATGTCGATGGGAAAAATGACTAAGACTCCATTTTACGGTATGATGGAGCGAGCTACGGACTTATTGGAAATCATACATACCGATGTGTGTGGTCCAATGAGTGTAGCATCGCTGTGGTTATCGTTATGTTCTTACCTTCACGGATGACTTGAGTAGATATGGGTATATCTATTTCATGAAACATAAGTCCGAAACTTTCGAGAAGTTTAAGGAGTTTCAAAGTGAGGTAGAGAATCAACGTAACAAGAAGATTAAATTTCTACGTTACGATCGTGGAGGTGAATATCTAAGTTCTGAGTTTGGCGAGCATTTGAAGAAATGCAGAATACTTTCAGATTAACACCGCCGGAACACCACAACAGTAATGGTGTGTCCGAGCGTCAGAATCGAACTCTCTTAGATATGGTTCGTTCTATGATGTCACTTACAGATTTACGCTATCATTTTGGGGTTATGCATTAGAAACAGCCGCATTCACTTTAAATAGGGCACCGTCTAAATCCGTTGAAACGACACCGTATGAATTATGGTTTGGGAAGAAACCTAGATTGTCGTTCCTTAAAGTTTGGGGATCTGAAACCTATGTAAAGAAGTTACATAGGACAAGCTTGAACCCAAAGCGGAAAAATGCGTCTTCATAGGATACCCGAAGGAAAGTATTGGGTATACCTTCTATCATAGATCCGAAGGCAAAATCTTCGTTAAGAATGGATCCTTTCTAGAAGGAATTTCTCTCGAAGAAGTATTTGGAAGGAAAGTAGAACTCGGAGGTTGTCGAACCTTCTCTCGAAATTGCGAGTAGCGCAGACGGAAGAAGTTCTGTGGTGCTGCACCAATAAGAGAGGAAGCTAATGATGGTGATCATGAAACTTGGTTGAAGTTACTCTGAGCCTCGGAGGTCAACGAGAACTCGTACCACTCCAGTTGATATGATCCCGTTATGAGTGTCATGTTGGTGGACAACACCGATGACCCGAGACATATGAGGAAGCGATGATGAGCCCAGTTCCAATAAATGGCAAGAAGCCATGAAATCCGAGATTGGATCCATGTAAAAACCAAGTATGGACTTTGGTGGACTTCTGGGATGGTGGAAGGCTATCGAGAACAAATGGATTTTCAAGAAGAAAGCAGATCTTGATGGTAATGTTCTTGTCTATAAAGCTCGACTTGTCGCAAAAGGGTTTCGACAAATTCAAGGAGTTGACTACGATGAGACTTTCTCACCATGCGAAGCTAAAGTCATGAGGATTATGTTAGCAATCGCTGCATATTATGATTATGAGATATGGCAGATGGATGTCAAACAGCATTCCTCAATGGAGATATTGATGAAGAGTTGTATATGATGCAACCCAAAGGTTTTGTCGATCCTAAAGATGCTAACAAGGTATGCAAACTTCAACGGTCCATCTATGGATTGAAGCACGCATCCAGCCGTTGGAATAAACGTTATGATAAGGTGATCAAAAGTTTTGGTTTTATACAAACTTATGGAGAAGCTTGTATTTACAAGAAAGTGAGTGGGAGCTCTGTAGCATTCTTAATACTATATGTGGATGACATATTGTTGATTGGGAATGATGTAGACCTTCTTAATAGTGTCAAGGAATATTTGAATAATAGTTTTTCAATGAAGGATCTTGGCGACTTACATATTAGGCATAAAGATTTATAGAGATAGATCGAAGCGCCAAATATCATTGTCACAGTACATATTTGGACAAAGTTCTAAAGAGGTTTGGAATGGAAGAAAGCAAGAAAGGGTTCTTGCCCATGTTGCTAATCGACCTTGAGTAAAACTCAAAGTCCGACATCGGCGTAAGATAGAGAAAGGATGAGTAAGACTCCTATGCCTCAGCCATAGGATCTCTAATGTATGCCATGCTATGTACTAGACCCGACATTGCATATCTTTGTTAGTTTAACTAGCAGATATCAAAGTGATCCAGGTGGATCATTGGACGTGATCAAAAACATCCTTAAGTACTTGAAGAACTAAGGATATGGTTCTTTCTTATGGAGGTGATGAACAGCTCGTTGTTAATGGTTACACCGATGCTAGTTGGAACACCGATCCGGATGATTCTAAATCACAATCTGGATACGTATTTATTTTGAATGGTGCAGCGATTAGGAGGAGTGCAAAGCAAAGCGTTGTGGCGAGATCTTCAACTGAATCGGAATACATGGCTGCTTCGGAGGCTTCACAAGAAGCGATATGGATGAAAGAGTTCATTACAGAGCTGGGTGTGGTTCCTAGTGCGCTGGAACCAATGTCTATCTACTGTGATAACATGGGCGCCATAGCCAATGCGCAAGAACCAAGGTCACACAAGAAGCTGAAGCATATCAAGCTGCGTTTTCACGCTATTCGAGAACATATCCAGGATATAAAGATTTGCAAAGTACACACATATCTGAATGTGGCAGATCCGTTGACTAAACCTCTCCCGAGGGAAAAACATGACCAACACCAAACTGCCATGGGTGTTCGGTATATTACCATGTAATCTAGATTAGATGACTCTAGTGCAAGTGGGAGACTGTTGGAGATATGCCCTAGAGGCAATAATAAATGTAGTTATTATTATATCTTTGTGTTTATGATAAATGTTTACAGTCATGCTATAATAGTATTAACAAGGAAACATTGATACTTGTGTGATTTGTAAACTTAATTTGAAGTCCCTAGTATAGCCTCTATACTTCACTAGCTTGTTGGTTGATTAATGATTGTGGTTTCCCTATCATGAACATTGAGATGTTATCAACAACAAGATCATATCGTTAGGAGAATGATATGGTGGACATACTCCTATAGATAAGCGTAGCATAAAGATCAAGTCATTTCAATAGTTCAATTGCTATATGCTTTCTGATACATAGTAACCTAATTCCTTCGACCATGAGATCATGCATATCACCTTTACGGGATGGATGCTTTGATGACATCAAACACCACAACGTAACTGGGTGACTATAAAGGTGGCATTGAGTGTTCGGAAAGTATTGGTTGAGACACATGGATCAAGAGTGGGATTTGTCCATCCATATGACGGATAGATATACTCTGGGCCCTCTCGGTGGAATGTCATCCAATTAGCTTGCAAGCATGTGGCTCACAAGGGATCACATATCACGGACGAGAAAAGAGTACTTATCGATGCGAGGTTGAACTAGGTATGCAGAGATACCGACGATCATAACCTCGGATAAGTAAACTATCGTGAGACAAAGGGAAATTGGTATCGTATGTAAGTGGTTCATTCAATCGCAAAGTAATCATAGAAATATGTGGGAGCCATATGAATTTCTAGATTCCTCTATTGGTTATTGTTCGGAGAAGTGTCTCGATCATGTCCGCATAATTCACAAACCGTAGGGAGACACACTTAAGGATTCGACGTTGTTTTGAGTAGTTATGGTATTATGAGAAAGAGACCGAATGTTGTTCGGAGTCTCGGATGGGATCCGGGATATCACGAGGTGATCCGGAATGGTCCGGAGAATAAGATTCATATAAGGAAAGTCCCGTTTCGGAGTTCGGGAATGATTCCGGTGTTTTCATCGGGAATGTTCTAGAAGGTTCCGGAATGTCCGTCACTCCGGGGGGGAAGGGGTACATCAATGTGTCATGACATATTGGAATGATTGCATTATGTACTAAGTGTTCTTGCTGTTCCAAATAAAGGATTAAATTGAATCCTAAAACTGAAAAGTCAAATGGCCAGTTTGAAAGTCAAACGGCTAAAACAGGAAACTGAGGGAAACAAGCAAGAGGAGGTTGAAACCGACTTGGAGGAGTCCCTCCTCTCCAAGGCCGCGCCACCAAGGCCGACTTGGGGAGGACTCCTCCCTTGGCCACCCTCCCACCTATAAAAGGAGGGGCAGGGCCTCCTCCTCTAGTCACACAAGTTCCTATCCTCTAATCTAAATCCTAGCCCTAGACTCCGGTTTAGAGCCGCTTTGGTTTAGAGCTTCTAATTGCACTAGCCTTCAGATTAGAGCCTTCTAATTGGTGTATAAACCCTAGACCACTAATAGCTCTCTCTCATACTCCACCATACTCGCTCGGCTTAAGCGAAGCCTGCGGATCTCCCTCTACTTAGGTACCACGTTGTCTTTGCGGAATCGCGAGAGAGTGCTACAACCTCCATTTTCTTTGGAACAAGGAGAGGAAGGTCTTCGTCGAATCGAACGTGTGACCCATTGCTGAGCGCTGCGAACACTGGCGCGGAAGGATCGTCTACACGATCTTGAGATCGGGAAGAGTACGACTACATCACCCACGAGAATCCGCTCTCGTTAAACACTTTGGAATCTTCGAGGGTAAGTTATTCCATCGACTCGTTGCTACAATCTAGTAGATAGATCTTGGCTTGTTTGTTTGTATGCGATAGAAATTTTTTGTTTTCCATGCTACGAACCCCTACACTTCCCTCTATATTTAGGGTGATCGTGCCATGGCTATCCACACCTTCCTCTCTTAGAACAATGGACAACGCCTACTGGGCCATTCTGACCCTCGAGGAGACCGAGGCGCTGTGCGCCTCCAACTACCCTTGTCCGCAGACTGCCGCTGCCGCTGCTGGATCTTTGGCCGGAGGTTCTGTCCTCCTGTCCCTCAAGGTTCCGCACGCAAGGCGGCCATCACAAACCACTTCTACCACGAGCTCACCGGGCAGCGGATGGATCCCAGTGGGATCCCGACAACCACGACACAGAATGCCTTCTTCGCTAATAGGCGGAAAGGGAGCTCGCCAGTACGAGGGTGATGGCCGCCACGGTAAACCACAAGCGGCCGTCAATGCATGGTGGGCAAATCGTACTATCGGAGTGATGCGCTACATCGCCGGGAGACCAGCCTCGCCTCGGTGCCCACGAGTCCACCATACAGGCCCCTGCTGTCGTGATGGCAGCGCCGTCTTCAGGCGACCCCTCTCCCGCCGTGAATCCGAGGCTGGAATGGCCTGGTATATGCCATGGATGGGTGAGGATCCCGAGTGGCGGTGGCGATGGCGATGATGATGACGGCGATGAAGACCACAGCTGCGTACTATAGGACTAGGCATGATTATGACTAAAGGGGTGGCTTTAGTCACAGTGTTAGCTAGTCCCGGTTTGTCCGGTTTTAATATTAATAAATGTCTTGAGTGTTACCTAATAAATAGAGGTAATGCCTATATAAAGAGGGTTCATCTTTAGTCGGTTGGAGAAACCAACCGCGATCAAGGATTCAGCAGTGGGCGCAACACTAATAATAGGGGTGAGTGTCGACATTATGTCGTGCGGCTTATACCTTGTCCCGGATGGTGTCACCAACCGGGACTAAAGATGAACCTTTAGTCCCAGTTGGAGACACCAACCGGGACTAAAGATGAGTCAGCACTAATAATAGGGGTGAGTGTCGACGTTATGTCGTGAGTGTCGACATTATGTCGTGAGTGTCGACATTATGCCGAGCTGCTTGTACTATAAATAGGCATCCTTGTGAGTCCAGTCCTCTAGCCAGTTTGAGGCATCTCCAAGATGGTTTTAGAGAGCAGGGACACCACTACGGCCAGTTTCAGGGAGATGCCGACGGAGCCCAGTCCTCCGGCATCTCCGAGAAACTGGTCATAGAGGCACTGCCAAATATGTGAAATTAGTTAGCTCCGAGGCGTATTGATCTAGTTAGAGAAGTTACAAGCTGCAAGATGGTTTTCGAGAGCAGGGACACCACTGCAGCCAGTTTCAGGGAGATGCCGACGGAGCCCAGTCCTCCGGCATCTCCGAGAAACTGGTCATAGAAGCACTCCCTAATATGTGAAATTAGTTAGCTCCGAGGCATATTGATCTAGTTAGATAAGTTACAAGCTTCAAGATGGTTTTCGAGAGCAGGGACACCACTACGACCAGTTTCAGGGAGATGCCGCCGGATCCCAGTCCTCCGGCATCTCCAAGAAACTGGTCATAGAGGCACTCCCGGTCCAGCCACAAAACGGGACTAACACTCAAGACATTTATTAATATTAAAAACTGAGACTAGAAAACCGTGACTAAAGGCCACAAACCGCGAAAGATATCCTTCGGTCAAGCCACAAACCGCGAAAGACATGAACTAGAGTTACATAATATGAGCATGAACTTCTTGGCATATGTCATTCCTTATGACCGCTTCAGACGTAACCATGGAGCATCTTCTTTACTTAACGGAATGCTTGGGTCAGTTTTCCGTGAAGGCGGAATTTCATCAAACTTATTATAATCTTCTGACATGTCTGTCTTGTCCTCGATTCCCACGATGTTTCTTTTCCCTGAAAGAACTATATGACGCTTTGGCTCATCATATGATGTATTCGTTTGCATATTTTTTCTTTTTTTGATGAGGACATGTCCTTCACATAGAAAACTGAGACACATCATTGGCTAGGACGAATGGTTCATCTCTATAACCAAGATTGTTGAGATCCACTGTTGTCATTCCGTACCTGGTCTATCTTTACCCTTCCCCATTCAGTTGACCCATTTGCGGTAAACAAAGGGACCTTAAAAGAGACTCCATAGTCTAGTTCCCATATCTCCTCTATGTAACCATAATATGTGTCCTTTTGTCCATTCTCGTCTATTGCATCAAAGCGGACACCACTATTTTGGTTGGTTCCTTTATCTTGGGCGATCGTGTAGAATGTATTCCCATTTATTTCGTGCCTTGGAAATTCAATACAGAGAAGATGGTGACGCGCCAACAAGTATAGCTGATCTCCAACAGTGGTGTCATTCAAGAGATGTGTCTGCATAAAACCACGAAAGACTTCATGTGTTCATCTAATCCATGATTCGAGCTTCCCGGGTTTTGGGCGTACAATATTCTTGTGTTCCTCGATATCTGGAGCTGCCAAGGTAGAATTATGTAGAACTGTAGTGTGCTTTAGTGAAAGAATCCCGTCCTACATATCATTGCTTTCTTTCCCAGCGTGCCTTTTCCACTTAGTCTTCCCTCATGTCGCGAGTCAGAAACACCAATCAGCTTAAGGTCAGGAATAAAGTCAACACAAAACTCAATGACCTCCTCTGTTCCATATCCCTTGGAGATGCTTCCTTCAGTCTATACGGTTATGAACATATTTCTTTAAGACTCCCATGAACCTCTCAAAGGGGAAAATATTGTGCAGAAATACCGGACCGAGAATGGCAATCTCTTCCACTAGATGAACCAGGAGATGTGTCATAATATTGAAGAAGGATGGTGGGAACACCAATTCAAAACTAACAACACATTGTACCACATCCTTCTGTAACCTTGGCAGAATATCTGGATTGATTACCTTCTGAGATATTGCATTGAGGAATGAACACAGCTTCACAATGGGTACTCGAACATTTTTCGGTGAAGCCCCTCAATGCAATCGAAGCAACTGCGTCATAATCACGTGGATGTCATGAGACTTCAGGTTTTGGAACTTTTCTCCATATTTATTATCCCTTTATATTAGATGAGAAGCGACGGCACCTTGATCTGTAAAGGACTTCAAAAAGATTTCCTTCTGCTCTGGTAAGAGCATAGCTGGCACGACTTAAGTGCCGCCCTTTCTCAGTCTTGTTATGTGTATGCCTCTTCCTTGGGTCTCTCATAATCTGTTGGCCCCCCCGTGCCTCTGGTGTCTCTTTTGTCTTCACATACCTGCCTAGGAATCCCTAACAGTTCACGCAGAGATTCTTCGTCACGTGCATCACGTCGATTGAAGAGCGTATACGCAGGACTTTCCAATATGGCAGCTCCCAAAATATAGATTTCTTCTTCCACATGGGTGCGTGTCCTGTGGCGGCGTCGTTGGGCTGATTGACCGCCGGGACCCTTTCCAAAGATTACTTCTATGTCCTTGACCATACCAAATACATCATCACCAGCAGGGAGTTCAGGATTCTTCCGGTGATCTGCCTCACCTTTGAAATGCTTGCCTTTCTTTCTTACGGGATGATTGGTCGGAAGAAATCGTCGATTCGCCAGGTACACAACCTTCTTGCATTTATGAAAATATGTACCTTCGGTCTTATCTAAACAGTGGGTGCATGCCTTATATCCCTTGTTTGTATGTCCTGAAAGTTTACTAAGAGCAGGCCAATCATTGATGGTTACGAATAACAACCCTCGTAGATCAAATGGCCCCTGTTTGTTCTCATCCCACGCACGTACACCTGGTTTGCCCCACAACTGTAAGAGTTCTTCAACTAATGGCCTAAGGTACACATCAATGTCGTTGCCCGGTTGCTTCGGGCCTTGGATGAGCACTGGCATCATAATGAACTTACGCTTCATGCACAACCAAGGAGGCAGGTTGTAGATACATAGAGTCACGGGCCAGGTCTTTGATCGCAACTCTGCTCCCAAAAGGATTCATGCCATCCGTGCTTAGACCAAACCATAAGTTCCTTGCGTCACTGCAAAGTCGGGAAGTCTCTCGATTTTTCTCCACCGTGACCCATCGGAGGTGTCTCAACTTACCGTCTTTCTTACGGTCTTCTTTGTGCCATCGCAACAACCTGGCATGCTCTTTGTTTATGAACATGCGTTTCAACCTTGGTATTATAGGAGCATACCACATAACCTTAGAAGGAACCCTCTTCTAGAGGGGCTCTCCCTCAACATCACCAGGGTCATCTCGTCTGATCTTATACCGCAATGCATTGCATACCGGGCATTTATCTAAATTCTCATACTCCTTACCGCGGTAGAGGATGCAGTCATTAATGCATGCATGTATCTTTTGCACATCTAATACTAGAGGACAGAGAGTCTTCTTTGCTTCGTAGGTAATCTCGGGAAGTTCGTTATGTTTTGGAAACTTTGGCTTCATTATTTTTAGCATCTTTTCAAATGAGGAGTCTGTTAGACCACACTCTGCCTTCCATCACAACAATTCCAGTGTGGTACCGAGCTTTGTGCTGCCATCTTCACAATTTGGGTACAACAATTTCTTGTGATCTTCTAACATGCCCTCTAACTTCAACTTCTCATTTTCATTTCAGTCTCGCTTTGCATCGAAATGACCCTACCAAGTTCATCAGCCGCTCATCGATGCCCGTTCTTCACCTCTTTCCTCTCCATTGTCTTCCATTGCGGTATCCGTATTCAGGAAACATATGATGATAGTTGTTATCATCATCTTCTTCTTCACCATCTTCCATCATAACCCCTCTTTCCCCGTGCTTGGTCCAGCAATTATAGTTGGGCATGAAACCTTTCATAATCAGGTGGCCGCGAATGATTTTCGAGGAAGAGTACTCCTTGTTGTTTCGACATTGAACACATGGACAACGTATAAATCCATTCTCTTTGTTTGTCATAGCCACATCGATAAATTTATCCACGCCTTTGATATACCCGGCTACGCGCCGGTCACCGTACATCCATTCCCGACCGTTCATCTGCATCATATAAGTAAGTTTATCAAAAAGCAGGAAATCATAAATAGTGAAATAACCAATTCACACCGACACATGAATTGTATCAATGACCTAGAAAAGATAAGATTGCTAACCTGGATCGAGGGAAATAAAGAGGAGAAAGCTCAAGTGCGTCTCGGACACCTTCTACATTTTTGTTCTATGAGAAATTCAACGGGATTATTCACTCAAACATTTCATCAAACACCTTCAATGCATGCATGACAAAAAACTAGCACACCCCCTCACACCTTCCACCATTCGTAAAAACAGAGTGGAGGCAGAGGGGGCTGGGACGTTGCATTTATAGAGGGCAGGGGGTCTTTAGTCCCGGTTGGAGCCAGCACCCGGGACTAAAGGTGCGTGCCACACCACGTGGCTGTGGCCCAACCTTTAGTCCCGGTTGGTGGCTCCAACCGGGACGTATTCCCCCTTACCAACCGGACGCATGCCCCCTGGCCCCGTGCCCGCTCCAACCGGGACGCGTGCCAGCATTAGTCCCGGTTGGTGGCGCAACCGGGACAACTGCTCTGAGGGGTCGCGAACGGATAGCCCTTTTTCCACTAGTGACATCTACCGTCAGAGTGATGCCAGGGCCGGCGATGACCCGTCCGCCGTGCTCCGGACCGCCCTGGCTGAGGCGCTGGTGCACTACTACCCCATCGCTGGCCGCATTCGGGAAGTCACCCCTGGGGATGTAGGGAGCAAGCTCCTCGTCGAGTGCACGGGCGAGGGTGCCGTGTTCGTGGAGGCGGACGCGGATGCAACCGTGGAGGATCTCGGGGCTGTGACAGGTCCGCTAGTGCCGTACCACGAGCAGTTTCTTTGCGAGACGGACGGCGCATTTATTGGCGCCACCGTAGTTGGACGACCGCTACTCTTCTTCCAGGTCACGCGCATGCGGTGCGGAGGATTCATGTGGGGCTTGCAGATATGCCACTGCTTGGCGAATGCCGCCGGCACATCGCAGCTCCTGACAGCCATCAGGGAGTTCGCGTGCGGGGTGCCCAACGCGCCCACGGTGCCGCCGGTGTGGGCGCGGGAGATCCTCGCCGCGTGCAGCCCGCCGCAGACTATTACACGCCACCACCACCCGGAGTACGAGCCCGTGCCGGACGCCGGGAGGGACAAGGTCTATCCCGGAGACGCGCCTGTGCATCGGAACTTCTACGCGCGCGGCCGCAAGGGGATGATCTTGGTCGTGCCGCAGGGCTTCTATGGCAACGTGTTCTCGTTCGCAGTGGCTGAGTCGGCTGCAGGGAGCTGCGCCGGTGTACTTACGGGCATGCACTGCGTCTGGTTGCTCGTTATCTGAAATGGGATTTCAGAAACTTATTCAGATATACACTACGGGAAAACAAGACGTTGCCGTGCGTCACACCTTTGCCGTGTGTGTGCGCACGGCAAAGAAATGTTTGCCGTGCGTCCTTACGGAAAACACTCGGCGAAGACAAAATGCATGGCAAAACTGCGCGGGGCGCATGGTAAATAAAAAACACACGGCAAATATAGCGAAATGTACACGGCAAAGAACGGCGCACGGTAAACCAGCAAACAAACGCACGGCAGACCTGACGGCAGGCCTTTTCCGTGTACAGCCGTTAGGCGCACGGTAAATTTTCGATTTTTTATTTTGCTTACCCGCGCGTTTTTCGCACCGTATAGATCTTTGGGCGCGCGAATTTATTTCGCGCGAAATTTTAAATAGCTTTGCCGTGTGTTTGGTGCTAAAACCACACGGCAAAGACCTTTGCCATGCATTCAGGCTACGCACACGGCAAAGAAAGAAGATTTGCCATGTGTTCTGGATAGTCACATGGCAAAGGCCATTTTTTATTTTTGTCCATTTTCCGGACCAACCATCAAAGGGCTAATTGAAAATGCTTTCATCAAATTATTCAAAAATACTTGACCGCCTTACATATAAAATTCCCAACCAAAGGATCTCAAAGATTTTCGTCCACCCTTGGTGAAAAGACAAGTTCCCGCCGAATCGGTAGAAAGTGGGACCAATTTAAACTATAGGTACATTATCTGATGCTCATGATTTTTTTACAAAAAACATTTTTACGCTTACAAAAGTGTTGTGCAAGTCCCGTAGATGCAAAACATAGCTCCCCGGTATGAGCTTCTTCACATTCATGCGATAACACTTAGCAGATTCCTCGAACTATAGGGGGAAAGATCACGCTGCGGGTATATTAGGGGCTAGAATGTGCCACATGGTCGCAACCTTGGTTTTCCTTGTATATATGGCCTAAACAAAATTTAACCAACAAAAAAGTACATTGGTGCAACCTCGTGCGGAAAAAGCTAGGGGTAGACCTTCCCGGGGCCCGCGGACGGGTGTTTTCGATGCAGAATGACCCCGGAGACCCGGAAACCCACCCAAACTTTCATGTGGGGCTAGGATACTTGCATGTGGACCTAGTGTAGGGGTTCGTAGCATGGAAAACAAAATTTTCTATCGCATACAAATAAACAAGCCAAGATCTATCTACTAGATTGTAGCAACGAGTCGATGGAATAACTTACCCTCGAAGATTCCAAAGCGGTTAACGAGAGCAGATTCTCGTGGGTGATGTAGTCGTACTCTTTCCGATCTCAAGATCGCGTAGACGATCCTTCCGGTGCCACGTTCCGGCAGCGCTCCCGCAGTCGGTCACACGTTCGGTACTCGACAAAGACCTTCCTCTCCCTTGTTCCAGCAGGCAGCGGAGGTTGTAGCACTCTCCTCACGATTCCGGCAGCACAACGGCGTGGTACCGGAAGTAGAGGGGAGATCTTGCAGGGCTTCGCCTTAAGCCGGAGCGAGTATGGTGGAGTATGAGAGAGCTATTAGTGCTCTAGGGTTTAGACACACCAATTAGAATGCTCTAAACCGAAGGCTAGGGCAATTAGAAGCTCTAAACCAAAACGGCTCTAAACCGGAGGCTTTGGCTAGGGTTTAGATTAGAGGATAGGAACTTGTGTCTCTAGAGGAGGAGGCCCTGCCCCTCCTTTTATGGGTGGAGAGGGCCGGCGGCCAAGGGGAGGGAGGGGAGTCCCTCCCCAACTCGGCCTAGGTGGTGCGCCGGCTTGGAGAGGAGGGACTCCTCCCCAAGTCGGTTTCAACCTCCTCTTGCTTGTTTCCCTCAGTTTCCTGTTTTAGCCGTTTGACTTTCAAACTGGCCATTTGACTTTTCAGTTTTAGGATTCAATTTAATCCTTTATTTGGAACAGCGAGAACACTTAGTACATGATGCAATCATTCCAATATGTAATGACACATTCATGTACCCTTCCCCGAAAGTGGGACATTCCGAACCTTCTAGAACATTCCCGATGAAAACAGGAATCATTCCGAACTCCAAACGGGACTTTCCTTATATGAATCTTATTCTCCGGACCATTCCGGATCACCTCGTGATATCCCGGATCCCATCCGAGACTCGAACAACATTAGGTCTCTTTCTCATAATACCATAACTACTCAAACAACGTCGAATCCTTAAGTGTGTCTCCCTACGGTTCGTGAATTATGCGGACATGATCGAGACACTTCTCGAAGAATAACCAATAGAGGAATGGAAATTCATATGGCTCCACATATTTCTACGATTACTTTGCGATCGAATGAACCACTTACATACGATACCAATTTCCCTTTGTCTCACGATAGTTTACTTATCCGAGGTTATGATCGTCGGTATCTCCGCATACCTAGTTCAACCTCGTTCGATAAGTACTCTTTTTCGTTCCGTGATATGTGATCCCTTGTGAGCAGTCACATGCTTGCAAGCTAATTGGATGACATTCCACCGAGAGGGCCCAGAGTATATCTATCCGTCATATGGATGGACAAATCCAACTCTTGATCCATGTGTTTCAACCAATACTTTCTGAACACTCAATGCCACCTTTATAGCCACCCTGTTACGGTGTGGTGTTTGATGACATCAAAGCATCCATCCGGAAAAGGTGATATGCATGATCTCATGGTCGAAGGAATTAGGTTACTATGTATCAGAAAGCATATAGCAATTGAACTATTGAAATGACTTGATCTTTATGCTACGCTTATCTATAGGAGTATGTCCATCACATCATTCTCCTAATGATATGATCCTGTTGTTAATAACATCTCTATGTTCATGATCAGGAAACCATGATCATATATTAACCAACAAGCTAGTTTAACAAGAGGCTTTACTAGGGACTCTTATTTTAGTTTACAAATCACACAAGTATTAATGTTTTCGGTTAATACAATTATAGCATGGTATGTAAACATTTATCATAAGTGTGAAGATATGATAATAACCACTTTATTATTGCCTCTTGGGCATATCTCCAACAGTCTCCCACTTGCACTAGAGTCAATAATCTAGTTTCAAACCTTTGTCTATTCAACACCTATGGCTTTCCGGTGTTGTATGTACACGATTTCTAGTGGTCAACTGATCTCCGGATCTGACACTTCCAGGTCCGTGTGTAATTGCATGTCTTTGCGTCTCTACGCATCACTCATTCTCCAATGATATGGCTTTGTACAAATTTGGTCTTTCGGTGTGACCTTTAGCTCTTTGGGGTTAAAACATGTTGATAATATTGTCGCACAATATATCTTCATAGTATTATCCCACTGTGAACTACACCTAGTTTGATAACAAACTACTTGACACAAATACCCTCTTTTGCTGCTAAAATAGCAGTCATATACTTAGCCTTTTGTTGTAGTATCTGTCACAATGTCTTAACTTTGGAACTCATCCAAATCCATTATGGAACTCACTTTCCATTATATTGTGCCACCCTTAGTTTAGATTGAGATAAACTTAATTTGTACTTTGTGACAAAGCTAGTATCAATGTAGTACTTTTACAATGAACTAACCATCTATTTGTCACTTCTACAAATATTATACTCTTAGTTCTTCCAAAAGATCATAAGAATATCCTTACTATTGTCCAATGATCATCTTACGAATCATTCTGGTATATGCTCACAACATTTAGAGCATAGGACATATCTGGATTTGTACATATCACAGTATGATTGATATAAATACTCTTTGTGATTTCATACATCAAGTATCAATCTATACTTGATTATTTGTTTCACTTTACCAAATGTCAATACACTTGAATATATCATCAACATTGAACTCATTCAATCCTTTCTGTGCGACAAGAACCTCTCTTGTAGTTTCTATATTGAACTCATTCAATATCTTATCTATGTACTTCTGGCACAACCATATTAGCGTCTATTGATGCCAAATATTTGGGTTTTGCCTAAGTCTTTCATCGGGATGAAATTCTTAATATGTGTTAATAAAAGATACATTATTTCCAATCAACAATATGTCTTTCACATAATGTATTAGAAACATGTCTTAGCGCTCCCACTTAATTTCTTGCAAATGCAAGCATCTTTATCATCTCTAATGAACTTTTAAACTCCTTTAACAGTTTCATCACAGTGAAGATTCCAACTCCGCGATGCTCACTTTAACCATTGAAGTTTGCATATGCTTTTAGCATCCTTTGAATTAACAAAACCCTATGGACCGTGTTATGCACATGTCCTAGGTAACGATTCTATTAGAAGAACTTGTTTTGTTTATTCAACTACCATATAACAAATTATATGTAGTGGTTGCTACATTAATCCGTCTAGACTAAATATCACTATGAAAGATCAAATCTTGTCATAGTCAACCTTTGAACATTTTGTGAACTCTTTCCCAACATGTCGACTATTTCATAGATGTAAAACATCCATGTCTATTTCTTTATAGATCCAGACACAACTGTAAGGTCTTACACCTTTCTCGAGGGTCCTTCAAGTTCAAAACTTGATTTCTCGTGTATGGAACTATCACGAATTTTATGGCTTCAAGCCATTTGACGGAGTCAGGGCTCATCATTGCTTCTTTGCACGTAGTCGGATCATTATTGTCAAATAATGATTTAACTCTCAAATCTTGGTATTTGATTGTTCATCCGACCTACTTGTTTCAATAGGAACTTAGATCTCCGTGACCACAACCTTTGAAGTACGCGAACCATGAGCATTGTTTGCTAACTCCGGAACACTTTTCGGCGCTGCGCAACTTTGCACATATAGCTAAGGTTCTTATCAAATTTCTATTGTCCTCCCACTTAACTTTTCATGAAAAATTCCTTCTCAAAGAAACTTGACGTTCTAAGCAACAAATACTTTTGTCTCCGGTATTTATGGAGGAATACTTAACAGTTATACAAAGACAGGTTCATCCGACTTTGGTTGCACACATCTTTCTTATGCATAGCATACCAATGTTTTAAGAAGGACTACTTGGGTTTTATCCCAAACCATAACCTTATATGGTGTCATTTCAACGGATTATGATGAAGCTCTTTTCAGTGGAAAACGATAATCTCTAAAGCTTTTAATCTTTAAAATACAATGGCAGTTTTATGAATTACACCTTTGATCTTACCATGTCAAACAAGGTTTAATTACATATCTCGAACGCTCCATACTCTTATGGTGTTTCGGGAAAATGCAAATCCACGGAACGATTCCTTAAATCTTAGGTATTTATGCTAAACTTGTAACTCAAATATCTTCCTTTATGATCTTATCATAAACTATTTATATTCTTGTTACAATGATTTTGCACTTCATCTTGAAAATCTTTGAACTTTTCAAATATTTCAAACTTCATCCTTATTAAGTAAATATTCATATATTTACTCAAATTTTTGGAGAAAGCATATGAAGTTGAAATCCATCGCTCTTGACTACACATAATGGATTTCGTACAACAATATGTACAAGTTCCAATAAGCTAGTCATTCGTTCCCTTTTGGCCTATGAACGAAGTTTTAATTATCTTTAGGAAAGTTTCACAAGCGTCATTTGATCAAAATCAAATAGACTCCAAAATTCCATCCATATGGATTTTCTTCATGTTTTCTTTCCAATATAATTTAAACGGCGATGTCACTTCCTAAGTGATCTTTCAATCAATTTGTCTTTCGACATTTTTAGCACTAGTTTTATGGATGTGATTTCTCCAACGAGATTTGTGAATCATCCATCTTTTATGGATTACGGAAATTATTTGAACAACCCTTTTGTTCTCATAATACCTGATAAAACAAATCTTTGAAGGCAAGCTTTGATGTTTAACGAGAAAGACAATAACCCTTTATTTGTTATCGATGAACATCATCACATATTCTTTTACTAATTACTTAGGCCACTGTAGTTCATGAATTCTGTTGTTTAGTATGACGATTCATACCAACAAATTCAGTATTAAATACTTAAGAACCACATTGTTTAATAAGCAAAGAATATAGCCATAACATGTATATCATCTATATACTTAAACTGAAAAATTCTAGTCTTTTCTTTTCTGCCATATATTTATGAGATTCTCTTTCAGTATTTCCTTTTCTGTTTGAAAGAATCTATCAACATCAATAGTGGAGTCATACATATGACACATAATCTAAAGCATGTATAATTAAATACCAATGTCTTTGGACTTGCACTTTGAAGTAGATCACCTATCATCAAATGTTTGGTGTTCTTTCAAATTCCTTTCTTTAGTAATCTTTTGATGTAGTAAATATTTTACCTACATCAAATATTCACCCTCACCATGGATTTATACATGATCAAGCTA
Source organism: Avena longiglumis (assembly GCA_030063025.1). NCBI lineage: Eukaryota > Viridiplantae > Streptophyta > Magnoliopsida > Poales > Poaceae > Avena > Avena longiglumis. Next base: position 143,161,751 of record CP125974.1, read on the forward strand.
ATTTTAGCTTGCAACGGTGAATCGCAAGTATAATGTTGCTCTCCAAAACCTTTTGGAGGATTAGAACAACTAGTGTCTCCAACCTTTTGCAAATTCTCATCAAAATATGAGAACATGAACTTTGCCATATTATACTCTATCATGTTGTAACCAAAACTTTGTTTCAGATATCACAATATCTTCCACACATCATGGTTTCTGAAACAACTCTTTCAGATCCTAGATAACCTTGATATTAAGAGAATCCTTTGAATATCAAGAATCATGGAGACAAACATGATACTTATATACTAACACTTGGAATTGTTACTCTTGATTTAATACTAATTATTAAACTTCATGGAGTAACTGGAACTTACTGAAAGTTTGCAATAGGACTTTTAAACTTTAGATTAACACTTCCAAACAATACGATACCAGTTCGTAAAGTAACTAACCAGAATTCGATAGTTCTATTATCTCAATTATAACTAAGCGCAAGGTGGTAAACGGATTCCAATGACTACAACAGCTATGCAAATTCACTGTGATTTAGTTTATGATAAATTGAGTTCTAATTAATAATTAAATTAATCTAGGTGAACTCCCTCAAAAAATATCCCTCACATTGTTTTAGTGATCACAGACCAAATCCACCACATCAAAACCGATCATCACGAGAGTTGATATAGCTTCAATGGCGAACAATCAACATGTTCATCATATCTACTATATGACTCATGCTCTACCTTCGGTAATCCGTGTTCCACGAGGCCATGTGCGTACATGCTAGGCTCGTCAAGATCAAACCTTAGTTTCCGCATGAGCAAATCTGGCTTGCTCACGTTGTATACACTTGTAGAATCTAACACACCCGATCATCACGTGGTGCTTCGAAACAACAAGCTTTAGCAACAGTGCTAACTAAGGGTGAACACTTTGTGACTTGAAATTCATGTGCATGAGGGATCATCTTATAATGCTACCGTCGTCTACTAAGCAATACAAGATGCATAAAGGATTAACATCACATGCAATTCATAATATGTGATATGATATGGACTTTCTTCTTTGTGCTTCCGATCTCCATCTTCAAGCACGAACATGATCTCCATCATCACCGGCATTGCATCAAGGTCAATGACGCTTCTCCATGGTTGTCGTCCACCGGCTTCAACTATTACAACTACTTTGAATAGACACGCGGGTCTTAACATAAATTAGAGACAACCATATGGATCCAGTCGGTTGCCAACTTACAATAAGGAACATTGCATACATCAAATATAATCACAATCATGGCCATATCACATCACTTCACACCCCTGCAAAACAAAGTTAGACGCCTCTACTTTCTTTGCATATTTTACGTGGTTTGGGGCTTTCAAAACGTGTCGTTCTAACTTACGAACAAGAACCACAACATTGATACTAGCATTGTTGATCACCCGTTGTAAATTGGATCTTAACTATGCTAGGAGAAAGCAGCACATAAAGCCACTTATGCAATACAAGTTGCATGTCAAGCGTGGAGCAAGTCTCATGAACGATGTCATGTAAGGTTAGCCCGGGCTGCTTCATCCCAACATACCGCAAGATGCAAAGTACACAAGAAGCAATCGACAATAAAAGCATCAACACCCACAATGACCATTGTGTTCTACTCGTGCAACAGATCTACATATAGACACGGCTCTGATACCACTATAGGGGTTCGTAGCATGGAAAACAAAATTTTCTATCGCATACAAACAAACAAGCCAAGATCAGATCTATCTACTAGATTGTAGCAACGAGTCGATGGAATAACTTACCCTCGAAGATTCCAAAGCGGTTAACGAGAGCAGATTCTCGTGGGTGATGTAGTCGTACTCTTTCCGATCTCAAGATCGTGAGCGATCCTTACGCGCCACGTTAAGCGGCGCTCCATGATCGGTCACACGTTCGGTACTCGATGAAGACCTTCCTCTCCCTTGTTCCAGCAGGCAGCGGAGGTTGTAGCACTCTCCTCACGATTCCGGCAGCACAACGGCGTGGTACCGGAAGTAGAGGGGAGATCTCGCAGGGCTTCGCCTTAAGCCAGAGCGAGCATGGTGGAGTATGAGAGAGCTATTAGTGGTCTAGGGTTTAGACACACCAGTTAGAAGGCTCTAAACCGAAGGCTAGGGCAATTAGAAGCTCTAAACCAAAACGGCTCTAAACCGGAGGCTTTGGCTAGGGTTTAGATTAGAGGATAGGAACTTGTGTCTCTAGAGGAGGAGGCCCTGCCCCTCCTTTTATGGGTGGAGAGGGCCGGCGGCCAAGGGGAGGGAGGGGAGTCCCTCCCCAACTCGGCCTAGGTGGTGCGCCGGCTTGGAGAGGAGGGGCTCCTCCCCCAAGTCGGTTTCAACCTCCTCTTGCTTGTTTCCCTCAGTTTCCTGTTTTAGCCGTTTGACTTTCAAACTGGCCATTTGACTTTTCAGTTTTAGGATCCAATTTAATCCTTTATTTGGAACAGCGAGAACACTTAGTACATGATGCAATCATTCCAATATGTAATGACACATTCATGTACCCCTTCCCCGGAGTCGGACATTAGGAACCTTCTAGAACATTCCCGATGAAAACTCCGGAATCATTCCCGAACTCCGAAACGAGACTTTCCTTATATGAATCTTATTCTCCGGAACATTTCGGATCACCTCGTGATATCCCGGATCCCATCCGAGACTCCGAACAACATTCGGTCTCTTTCTCATAATACCATAACTACTCAAACAACGTCGAATCCTTAAGTGTGTCTCCCTACGGTTCGTGAATTATGCGGACATGATCGAGACACTTCTCCGAACAATAACCAATAGAGGAATCTGGAAATTCATATGGCTCCCACATATTTCTACGATTACTTTGCGATCGAATAAACCACTTACATACGATACCAATTTCCCTTTGTCTCACGATAGTTTACTTATCCGAGGTTATGATCGTCGGTATCTCTGCATACCTAGTTCAACCTCGTTACCGATAAGTACTCTTTTCTCGTTCCCGTGATATGTGATCCCTTGTGAGCCAGTCACATGCTTGCAAGCTAATTGGATGACATTCCACCGAGAGGGCCCAGAGTATATCTATCCGTCATATGGATGGACAAATCCCACTCTTGATCCATGTGTTTCAACCAATACTTTCTGAACACTCAATGCCACCTTTATAGCCACCCTGTTATGGTGTGGTGTTTGATGACATCAAAGCATCCATCCGGAAAAGGTGATATGCATGATCTCATGGTCGAAGGAATTAGGTTACTATGTATCAGAAAGCATATAGCAATTGAACTATTGAAATGACTTGATCTTTATGCTACGCTTATCTATAGGAGTATGTCCATCACATCATTCTCCTAATGATATGATCCTGTTGTTAATAACATCTCTATGTTCATGATCAGGAAACCATGATCATATATTAACCAACAAGCTAGTTTAACAAGAGGCTTTACTAGGGACTCTTATTTTAGTTTACAAATCACACAAGTATTAATGTTTCCGGTTAATACAATTATAGCATGGTATGTAAACATTTATCATAAGTGTGAAGATATGATAATAACCACTTTATTATTGCCTCTTGGGCATATATCCAACACCTAGGATACATGTAAAAGTGTTGTAGAAGTCACATAGATGCAAGACATAGCTTCGTGATGTGAGCTTCTTCACATTCACGCGATAACACTTTGCAGATTCCTGGAACTACAGGGGGAAATGTCCCGCTGCGGGTATATTAGGGGCTAGAATGTGCCACGTGGTCCCAAACTTGGTTTTCATTGTATATATGGCCTAAACAAAACTCAACCAACAAACAAGTACATTGGTGGAACCTCGTGCGGTGAAAGCTAGGGGGTAGACCTTCCCGGGGCCTGCGGACACAGGTGTTTTCGATGCAGAATGACCCCGGGAGACCCGGGAACCCACCCACACTTTCATGTGGAGCTAGGATACTTGCATGTGGACCTAGAATACATGTAAATTTTTTGTAGAAGTCGCATATATGCAAGACATATCTCCCCGGCGTGAGCTTCTTCACATTCAGGCGATAACACTTAGTAGATTCCTTGACCTATAGGGGGAAATGTCCCGCTGCGGGTATACCGGGGGCTAGAATGTGCCACATGGTCCCAAACTTGGTTTTCCTTGTATATATGGCCTAAAGAAAACTTAACCAACAAAAAAGTACATTGGTGGAACCTCGTGCGGAAAAAGCTAGGGGGTAGACCTTCTCGGGGCCCGCGGACGGGTGTTTTCGATGCAGAATGACCCCCGGAGACCCGGGAACCCACCCAAAATTGCATGTGGACCTAGGATACATGTAAAAGTGTTGTAGAAGTCACATAGATGCAAGACATAGCTTCCAGATGTGAGCTCCTTCACATTCATGCGATAACACTTAGCAGATTCCTAGAACTATAGGGGGAAATGTCCCGCTGCGGGTATATTAGGGGATAGAATGTGCCACATGGTACCAAACTTGGTTTTCATTGTATCTATGGCATAAACAAAACTTAACCAACAAAAAAGTTCATTGGTGGAACCTCGTGCGGAGAAATCTAGGGGGTAGACCTTCCCGCGGCCCGTAGACGGGTGTTATCGATGCAGAATGACCCCCGGAGACCCGGGAACCCACCCAAACTTTCATGTGGAGCTAGGATACTTGCATGTGGACCTAGAATACATGTAAAAGTGTTGTATAAGTACCATATATGCAAGACATATCTCCCCGGCGTGAGCTTCTTCACGTTCAGGCGATAACACTTAGCAGATTCCTTGACCTATAGGGGAAAATGTCCCGCTGCGGGTATACCGGGGGATAGAATGTGCCACATGGTCCCAAACTTGGTTTTCCTTGTATATATGTCATAAACAAAACATAACCAACAAAAAAGTACATTGGTGGAACCTCGTGCGGAAAAAGCTAGGGGGTAGACCTTCCCGGGGCCCGCGGACGGGTGTTTTCGATGCAGAATGACCCCCGGAGACCCGGGAACCCACCCAAACTTGCATGTGGACCTAGGATACATGTAAAAGTGTTTTAGAAGTCACATAGATGCAATACATAGCTTCCTGATGTGAGCTTCTTCACATTCATGCGATAACACTTTGCAGATTCCTGGAACTACAGGGGGAAATGTCCCGCTGCGGGTTTATTAGGGGCTAGAATGTGCCACGTGGTCCCAAATATGGTTTTCATTGTATATATGGCCTAAACAAAACTTAACCAACAAAAAAGTACATTGGTGGAACCTCGTGTGGTGAAAGCTAAGGGGTAGACCTTCCCGGGGCCTGTGGACACGGGTGTTTTCGATGCAGAATGACCCCCGGAGACCCGGGAACCCACCCACACTTTCATGTGTAGCTAGGATACTTGCATGTGGACCTATAATACATGTACAAGTTTTGTAGAAGTCCCATATATGCAAGACATATCTCCCCGGCGTGAGCTTCTTCACGTTCAGGCGATAACACTTAGCAGATTCCTTGACCTATAGGGGGAAATGTCCCGCTGCGGGTATACCGGGGGCTAGAATGTGCCACATGGTCCCAAACTTGGTTTTCCTTGTATATATGGCCTAAACAAAACTTAACCAACAAAAAAGTACATTGGTGGAACCTCGTGCGCAAAAAGCTAGGGGGTAGACCTTCCCAGGGCCCGCGAACGGGTGTTTTCGATGCAGTATGACCCCCGAAGACCCGGGAACCCACCCAAACTTGCATGTGGACCTAGGATACATGTAAAAGTGTTGTAGAAGTCACATAGATGCAATACATAGCTTCCAGATGTGTGAAAAATGCATTCTCTAAACTTGGTCATCATGTGGTTCCTTACTCCGTGTTCCTCTGCATGTATCTCCATGCTCTCTTTTGCAGAAAAGAGAGACATGCGTGGAGCCCAGCTTGTTCGATGTTTGGACCGATAAGCGTATGGTGATGGACAAAGAGGATGGGACAAAGAAGTGGGTGAGTTCTTGCGCCGAGATCCGGGATAAGGGGTACCGGGACAAGTATGCCGAGGTAAATGGCAAGGACGTGGACCCTCTCACCGCTCCCTTTGACCCCTAGGTGGCCATGCTAGCGGGACAAGGCAAGAAGCATGGCCGCTTGTGGATTGGAGACGGCTCCGTCGATCCTTTGATCGTCCCGTCTATGAGATCCGGTCCGTGGCGGAACGGCGACATGCCTCAAGTAGAGACCCGCCCGACGGTTACGTCCACAGCTATTGACCAAATCCGGGTATATTCTTCTTCCTCGGTCATCCACACTTCATTACATGCTTTCCATTGCAACATTTATGACATTCTGATGACAAAACGTAGGCTGAGGTGGCCGCTGAGAGGAGACAAAGGGAGGAGGCCGAGGCCAATTCTCGGCGTATGGAGGAGCAGATAAGACAACAAAAGGAGATGCTGACTCAGCAGCAACAGCAGATGGCTAAGAATGAGAAGATGATGGAGTGGATGGCACAGAACATGTCAGCCTTTATGGTGAGAATCCGAACTCCATTCACCTTTGTGCATGCTTGATTTCCAGGCCTCTCATCCAAGTGGCGTGACTCTTCCAGATCTTGGTGCTCCTCCTTTCACCTTCCCCACATGGGTAAGTTGTCTTGCGTATTAAGTGTCAATCTCTACATATCTACGTCTACTTCTTATTGACTAAGAATCAAAACCAACTTGTAGGGACAACATTCAGCTGCATCCAACAATGCGGAGATCGGTGGGTCGGCAAGTAAGGATGACACCCTGATGACGACTCCTGCGACGAGTCAGCCTACCGTCAACAACCAACATGTCATCCGTCGGCTTGGACTCTAGGTTAGGTCTCTATGATCCTTATAGCTAGCACACGTTGGAAATCTAGCCATAGAGCATAGGTCTCCATACATAGCTAGCACATGTGTGGAAATCTACTCAAAGTTTAAAAACTATGAATTGTGGTTTGCTATGTTCCTTTACTTGGCAAAATTTACTTGCTATGTTTCATGAACTTGCCAAAATTTACTATATGACTTGTAGAATCACTCCGAACATAGGTCTCCATACATAGCTTCTTTACTTTTCAAGAATCTCATGTCTTTGTTTTTGAACTTGTAGAATTTACTCTCATATGATTCACTTATAGAATTCTACATCGTACATGTTTTCCATATTGCTACATAGCTTATTTTGTCTAGTTTCCTTTAGTTATGCAATTTTATACCATGTTTCTTGTGATTCTCATGTCCTTACTTTCAAATGTGTAGGATATGCATGAAGGACGGAGATATTCACCTTTTGCCGACTCAATGTGAACTCTATATTTCTATGTTGTATGGATTGTGTTTTGGAACTTCATGTATGGAACTATTGACTCTATGTTGTATGGATTATATTTTGGAACTTGTATGTATGGAACTATTGACTCTATGTTGCTATGTATGAACCATGGACTCATGTTGTTATGGATCTTGTGCTAGATCCTTGTTTATGATGGTATTTGTTTTCATGGATATTGATCTGGTGGTGCTAGATATGCTGTTATGTAATCATATATGTATATTTTTGTGTTTAAACTGTGTGGATGAAACAAAAATAAATAAAATGTGAAAATTTTGGGCCTTTGCCGTGTGTTTACTCAGCAACCCACATGGCAAAAGGTTCTTTGCCATGCGTTTTTGAGAAAAACGCACGGCAAAGGACTTCAGGTATGCACACGGAAAAGCCCACGGACCAAGTCAAGACATTATTTTGCCGTGCGTTGAAAGAAAACACATGGCAAAGAGACAGGAAAGGCGCACGGCAAAGCCAGGACACACAGCAGAAGAAGAACATTTTGCCATGCGTTTCACTACAGCACACGGCAAAGAGGACAGGGAGAGCACTCGGCAAAACGATGCCACACGGCGAACTGACGAGGACGGCGCCGTTACGTCCGATGTAGCCGTCAAGCACTTTACTTTACCGTGTATTTGAAAAAACACACGGCAAAGACCTTTGCCGTGCGTTTTCCGGAAAGCACATGGCAAAGATTCTTTGCCATGCATTTCTTTGCCGTGCGACGTTTGCCGTGTGTTGGCACATGACAAAGCCTTTGCCATGTGGATTATCAATTTTTCCGTGTGGATTTACCACATGGCAAAGATCTTTTTTCCTGTAGTGATAGTAAGTCTATATATATTTGCAGTCCAAATAAAACGTACCATTGTATAGAAAAAGGTACTATGTATATTTGAAGTGTTCAGTTTTTCATCACCAGCTCATCCTCAACATTGGATTAGTCCTATTTCCCTTATATAGATATATGTGGGCATTAGTCTAGACTCTAGAGCGATAGATATTATCCAATTCAGAAAATTCTACTATATAGCTAGGAATAGTTTTGAAAGTGCTTCCCGCCTGAGCTTTCTCCAAAAGTTCTTTTTTTCCTGTGGACAATGTACCTATTATTTGAAGTTGAATGCCCGGTGAAATTTTTTTGTTGGGTATTTACAAGATTCTAATCTATTTACATTCCTTCCATTTTGGTAGAGGCCACTAATAGGACGTATATAATCAAGAATACTGCTCAAATTTGGTCCAGTGACTTTAAATTCTAAGGATTTTCTGGTTGACAATTTTGTGCGCGGTCTAAGGCCCCATGTGTTTTCCGCAAACCTCTTGGTTTGAACCTTTCCTTCCACTAGTGCAGAGCCCCCCCTTTAACTCCGGTTGGGAGGGCCCTCTAACAGCGGTTCCCCAACCGCTGTTGAGGGTTCGGTGTTAGAGGGGGGGCCCCTTTAACACCGGTTCCTATACGAACCGGTATTAAAGGGTGGCGACGTCAGGGCTGCCATGAGCCTCAGGGTTTCTTTAACACCGGTTCAGATCTGGAACCGGTGTTAGAATTCTACTACAGAGATTTAGGCTGCCGCGGCGAGTTACGCCTTGCAGAAAACGGCCTAAATCTCGCCATGCAGCACTGCCTGCGATTACGGAGGGGGGAGAGCGAGGGGAAATCGATCGGGAGCGGTATACTTATAGAATCGTCATCGGTACATACGAGTACATGAATAATTAAGCAACTATTATTATACACAAACATCGTCATCGGCACATACATCGTCATCGGCACATACATCGTCATCGTTCATTTTGGTGGATATCTAAAGAGTTCTCCGCCAGGCGTGACGACCTCATCAAGTATGAACCCGCCAATTCCTCTTGAATGGCTCGTATGCGTTCAAATGGTAGGAGTTGGTCCCGCATCCGTTCGATCTGAATATATATGAAGAATGGCCGTCAATATATATATAAGAATAAAACTCAACACAATTGATGGTAATAAAATAATGTTGTGGACTTTGTTTACTTACTCTAAGTTGTTCTAGTGTGGCTTGGCCTGTCAGATATGTCGTTGCGAATGAATTCGCAAACATAGTACCCACATAAGTTATTGCCGTGTCCTTGATGCGCACTTTACGAGAATAGAGAGTTCAATCAAAATAATAATCAATAAAGCATGATATAATGGAATTGGAAGCTAGCTAGTATTACTTACATTTTGGTCTACAAATTTTAGTTCTTCCGACCATTCACCCACTACCTGCCCGTGAACATTTTCAATCCCTGTCCGACAAAGAAAATGGATAAAGGAATAATTAATTACTTATTGTCACGAAAGTTGCCGATCTAGTGCGATAATATGATTGAAATTACCTCTGGAGCATCTCTCTAAAGTCTGCCCATAGCTCTTTTTCTTTTCGTAACGAGTCCATGACAAGGACTTTTCTGAGTCGGGTTGAATGACTAGCGAATAAAGTGGAACCTACGACGCATAACTCATCATCATTACACTTAACATCGAGTAAGCCAAACAGAATGTGTACAAGAGAGAGGGTAACAGATCTCACGAGAAGTTGTAAGGCAATAGTATTTCCCTTTGGTTTGTTGTCTCGAAAGACTTTAGCAAGTAATCTTCATTTGGCGGGTTTGTCTCTTACCACTTCTTCATGAACTCTATTTGGGTCAACGAACCCAATGTCAAAAGGGCCTCCTTTCATGCATTCCATAACCTTTTTCCTGCATAATAGTATATACATATATGGTGAGCATATATATATACATGCAATTAATGAAGTGAATGAGTTGAGATAAAAATTACAGAAATAGTACTTACACACAATAAAGGCTGATGGCAGATTTGTCGAGTTCCTTCTGATTGAATAGAAAATGCAAGTCTTGAATGTTGAAGTCGATCGCGTCGTCTCCGCACAAGAAAATCTGATCTCTTATATGCGCCGTGATCCATTCTTCTTTTCTCGTCTTGCAGAAATGAAGGTACCACTTGTGCAATTTTCGCATCTTTGTTGGTAGATTCTTGAGCTCCTCTTTCTTGACGAGATTCTTCCCATACTTCCATGGCTGTATGGGGTTGACATCGCATTTGGGCAAGTTGTCTCCCATGACGTTCAAGTATGCAATGTAAGTCATCCCCATCTCATTGGCCTTTCTTTGTAGCTCTGCCTCGTAATCATCTACGCGAGGCGTCCGTTTGTCAAACATTTGGAGGGGCACATGATTGGTTTTCCTGCTCTCCGAGCATGGGAACTGTTTTTTTAAGGGTGCCTCACGATCGCTACTTTCTCTCCCTCGACGCCTTGCATCCGCCTTCAAAATCTGGCGCTCGTAGTCCGCACAAGTGGGGTTTCAGGTTTCAAAGATTTTTGTAAAACTTCTCCACCACCGCGGATCTATTTTCTCTCCTTGGCTCGCGTCTAGGTGCAAAGAATTTCTTGACCTGTTCTCCCGAGATCCTATTGGTCTCCTCGCGATTCCACGGTAAAACCGCAATGGCTTGGCGGAAGGCTGCGGACGTAGTTTTTGAACTCTTTGGCGTCACGGTTTCTGTGGATTTCTTTGTGGCGATTACTTGATGCTCCTCGTAAAGTGCTCTTCCGCTTCTGTTGAGGAGATGGCTGAAGCACCGGAGATGGCTACGCCGGAGATGGCCGACGGCGGAGATGGCTGCCACAGAGATGGTGACGGGCGGAGATGGGCTGCCAGCAGAGATGGTCAAGCGGCTCAGATCAGCGACGCTGCAGACGGGGGTGCAGTGACCTCCAATTTGGAAGCACAATGTGTTCCTTCTTCCAAAGAATGGTTGTTTTCACTGCAAATTTGAGTTGAGTTTCCCCTTCACCTGTAGCATGGTAAAGCTGTGCTTCCTCATATTCCTTCACAACCTCATCCACCCCGACAATAGCATACCATCTGGAATCGGTCGGCAGTGGTAAGTTCCACCAGCTACAGGAGGTAAGGCATAGCCGACAGCCACCTTAATGGATAAGCCCATTAATCTCACATGCAGCTCAGCGTGTTTGCTCTCCGTGATCTCATCAACGGGGTATCGAGGACCCGTCATTTCAAGCGTTGGCTGCACGTTCTCCGTGGAAGCCACACTGCTTCGCCAGTCGATGCGGCGGGCAGCTTCCAATGCAGGCTCTTCATGCCGCTGAGATGGGCGGTAGCTTGATGGCTCATTGTGCATTCACTTGCGTCTGCAGGCCGCAAGTGCATGTTCTATCTGTCATCCGATCTGACGCTCTTTTCTTTCGCGCGCCATCTGAAGAGTCGCTCCAATGGCAAACCCATCCTTCCACGTCATACCCCGTGCCTCGTGCATGTCCAGGTGTTCTTTTTACCGATGGCGCGTGTGAGCTGGTCATTCTCTGTCGGGATGGAAGATCCTAGCGGATGTTTCCTCGTATGCCGTGATGAGTTCAATGGGTTTGGCAAGGATGGTTGGGAAGATACACAATCCTGTTTGGGTCCAACCTTGCCCGATTCCAGAGAACCAAGTCTTTGCACGTAGGTCCCACCCATCCGTCTGGGTGTGATCCCTCTCAAGCAGGCCCTCTCAGCTTCCTCCCACTTAGGCCTCGAGATATGTAGCCACGACCCGTCCTCTGGTGATATTCCTTCTTGAGGCATTAAGCGTATTGGTTTCACCTCTTTTAGCTGTAGCACTTTTTTTATATGTCTCAAATTCGGGCCAGTGAGGTCTTATCTTCGCATAATATGCGTCTTCGAAATTTGGAGTCTCGCGAGCTTTGACAAATTTGTTCAATTTTGTCTTCCAGTTGCGGAAAGCCTCAGCCATCTTCTTTAGAGTCCACTCTTTGACCTTTTTCTTTATAACCGGGTTGTTTTCATCCTCCTCTAGCGGAAGGGTGAAATTTACCAACAACGAATTCCAAAGCGTTTCTTTGGATCATCATCGACAAAGGTACCGCCCTTCTTTGGCTTATTCCAATTTTCAATTATGATTGGGATTTGGTCCCTAACAAGAACTCCACTGACGTATAAATTTGTTTGGCCTTCTTGGGCTCCATCGGCCTGCCATCAACACGATCGCTTCGATCGTGAACTTTGCACGATCTTTCAACGTGGCTCGCGCCTCACTTGCTCTTTTTCAGAAGAAGATGGTTGCTGGCTGGTCGATCCAGAGGGCTAAAAGAAGAAAGAAGCGTTAATTAATACATGTAGAAGAAGATTGTTGGTTGAAGTCGGTGAGGCTTAATCAATGCATATACCTCCGGACTTTGTAACCATTAAATTACGTTCACTGAGTCTTCATCTTCTCCATGACTAGTACTTGAGTCGTCGTCATGTCCCTCCAAGTTCAGATATTGTGAGGTGTCCTCATCAATAATGTTCTCCATTATTTCTTCTTCTTCAAGGTTTCTACTAAGTGGATCCATAGTTTCTAAAACAATAATATTATCACACAAATATCAGTAATACATCTATTGAAATGCTCAAGCAAGGACGATGATATGACAGGTTAAAAGTATTGAAATGTAACCCTAATACATGCTTGGTCATTTCAAACCCTAATTCGGAGAAACCCCAGATTCATATAAGAGGGTACATTTACTTCTTCTAATTAACTTGTCATCAAAGTTGATTAACATAGCATGGTTATTATAATGCTATATTGACAACGAGAGGTGGCGATGCTAGGCGAGCGGGCGAGTGCGTGGGGTGCGTTCGAACCAGACGACGTGATGGTCTACCTAAAATGGGCGACACACCTCGGCGTGTGTAGGCTCAATGAGGACAGAGGAGGTCGTGTCGGCATAATGGTGGCGGTGGTCGTCGGCGTGGCACAAAATATACACATGCATATACAATACACATACAATACAATATACATATATACATACACATACAAAAATACATACACATATGCCACTTGTTCTACTGCATATACAATACAATATACATAGCCTGGAACGCGTCGGACGCCGTGGCCTCTGAGAAGAAGTACTACAACTATGCCACCAACACCTGCTCGGCGCGAGATCGAGGGGGGAGGGGGCGGATATATTTTTTATTTTTAGTGGTGTTCACATGGATCAATCATGGATGATAACACTTTGAAACATTAAACAATGAACAACACAAAACAAACATGCCCTTACTTATATCCTTTGAATCAAACATGCCCTTACTTATATCCCGCGGGATGGCGACGGCGAGGGCGAGGGCGACGACGAGGGTGGTGTGGGCGAGGGCGACGGCGAGGGCTCCCAGCGACGAGGCGACAAGCTCAGCGGATGGCGACGGCGGCGGCGGCGAGGGCTGGACGGTGAGGGCGTGTGGCGGAGACGAGCGGCAGCGAGGTCGGAGAGGCGAGGCAGCGATGCAGAGGCGGCCGGGCGGTGGAGGAAGGCGACGGCGGGTGCTAGCTAGAGGTCGAAGACGGCGGTCCTTGGGCGGAGCGGCCGCGGGGTCGACGGAGCCAGCCGGGGAGCCAGCGACGGTGACGGGCGCAGCTCGCGGGCGACGGTGACGGCGGCAAGCGCTCCAGATGGCGGCGGCAGCGAGGGCGGCGACAGCTCTGGCGCTTCGATCTGGCTGGGGAGAAGGAAGAGGAAGGTGCGAAGAGATTTCTTTAACACCGGTTCGTGTGGAACCGGTGTTAAAGGGTTCAACAAGATTATTACCCCCTTTAACACGGTTCCAGCCACGAACCGTGTTAAAGGGGGTGTTCAACGCATTTATTTGAGGCTTTTTAATTCAAAAATATGATATGAAATTTAGAAAATTCATATCTTTTCATTTCAACTCGTAAAAATATGAATAATATATCATAATTTTCAGAAAAATAATATCTATCCATTCATGTAAATCATTTTATATTTACTTTACATGAAATTTTTAAAATAAATAAACACTTATTTCATGCATTAAAGGGCTTTTTAATTCAAAAATATGATATGAATTTAGAAAATTCATATCTTTTTCATTTCAACTCGAAAAATATGAATAATATATCATAATTTTCAGAAAATAATATCTATCCATTCATGTAAATCATTTTATATTTACTTTACATGAAATTTTTTAAAATAAATAAACACTTATTTCATGCATTAAAGGGGCTTTTTTAATTCAAAAAATATGATATGAATTTAGAAAATTCATATCTTTTTCATTTCAACTCAGAAAAATATGAATAATATATCATAATTTTCAGAAAAATAATATCTATCCATTCATGTAAATGATTTTTATATTTACTTTACATGAAATTTTTTAAAATAAATAAACACTTATTTCATGCATTAAAGGGGCTTTTTTAAGATATATAAAAGAACTGAAAATTAAGATACATGGGTGATTAAGTAACAATCGGCCGAACTGGAACTGAAAATTAAGATACATAAAAGAACTGAAAATTAAGATACATGGCCAGATTAAGTAACAATCGGCCGAACTTGTTTCGGAATGTTGGAGTGATTTAGTCATGCTCCTGCCTACACCTGTAATACTCGCCACTGTAGTCGTCGTACTCGCCGCCGCCGTCATCGCTGTCGTCGGGGTCACCGTAATTGAACCTCTGGAAATGCAGCGTGGGCTGGACTTTAGGGTAGCGTGGCTGGACTTGAGGGTAGCGCAGACGGGGTTAGAGTCGGCGATGTCATAGGCCATGACGCTCTGAGAGTCCGACCGCCACCATAGCCGACGGCCGGCCGTTGAAGTTAGGAGGAGGTGGGGCGTCCTCGTGCTGGCGAGCGCCTCTCATGCCGATCCACGAAGAAGGCTTCCCAAGTAGAGAAATAGTCGGTGCCATGGGATTCCTCCGCTGCTCGGCGTGAGCTCGAAGTAGTAGTGGTTCGTGATGGCCATCCGGGCGCCACACCTAGAGGGACAGAGGAACTGCACACCTCCGACGCTCGGCATCCATAAGCGGGGACACAAGTGGCGGGCGGGGTAGTTCGAGCGCAGCGCCTCCGCCTCCCTGGGGGTTAGTGCTACGGTGGAAGCCATGGGAAAGAGTGATGAGGTTGCAGATATGAGTCTAGAGATGTGCAATGACAATGGAGGCCAACCCCCTACATATATATATAGTGAACTAGCGGGAAGAACTGGAGGGAAGAACTGGCGGGAAGAAAAATGGCGGGAAGAAAAATGGCGGGAAGAAAAATGGCGGGAAAAAATGGCGGGATGAACCTTTAGTCCCGGTTGGAGACACCAACCGGGACTAAAGATGAACCTTTAGTCCCGGTTGGAGACACCAACCGGGACAAAACACGAGTCAGCACTAATAATAGAGGTGAGTGCATGTCGACATTATGTCGTGCGGCGTGTACCTTGTCCCGGATGGTGTCACCAACCGGGACTAAAGATGAACCTTTAGTCGGTTGGAGACACCAACCGACTAATAATAGGGGTGAGTCGACATTATTTTGTAAGTGTCAACACTATGTCGAGCTGCTTGTACTATAAATAGGCATCCTTCCCGAGTCCAGTCCTCCAGCCGGTTTGGCGAGGACACCACTACGCCAGTTTCGGAGATGCCGGAGCCCAGTCCTCCCATCTCCGAGAAACTGGTCATAGAGGCACTCCTAATATGTGAAATTAGTTAGCTCCTGGTGTATTGATCTAGTTAGACAAGTTACAAAGCTGCAAGATGGTTTTGAGGCAGGGACACCACTACGGCCAGTTTTAGGAGATGCGACGGAGCCCAGTCCTCGGCATCTCCGAAAACTGGTCATAGAGGCACTCCTAATATGTGAAATTAGTTAGCTCCCGTGTATTGATCTAGTTAGACAAGTTACAAAGCTGCAAGATGGTTTTCGAGCGAGGGACACCACTACGGCAGTTCGGGGAGATGCCGACGAGCCTAGTCCTCCCATCTCCAAGAAACTGGTCATAGAGGCACTCCTAATATGTGACATGTGCGTTTGGAGATCAGATCTTAATGGTAAGTACGAATCGGGACAACTTCTTCTCATACTCCCGGTCCATCCACAAAACATGACTAACACTCAAGACATGTATTAAAAACATGAACTAGAGTTACATAATATGAGCATGAACTTCTTGGCATATGCCCTTCCTTATGATCGCTTGATGTAACCATGGAGCATCTTCTTTACTTAACGGAATGCTTGGGTCATTTTCACCGTGAAGGCGGAATTTCATCAAACTTATTATAATCTTTGACATGTCCATCTTGTCCTCGATTCCCACGATGTTTCTTTTCCTGAAAGAACTATGTGGCCTTTGGCTCATCATATGATGTATTCGTTTGCATATTTTTTTTTTGGTCCGGAGGACATGTCCTTCACATAGAAAACCTGAGCCACATCATTGGCTAGGGCGAATGGTTCGCCTAAGTTCTTCATAAGATTGTTGAGATCCACCGTTGTCATTCCGCACTTCTTGTCTACCTCAACCCCTCCTCCCGTTAGCTTGACCCATTTGCATCGAAACAAGGGGACCTTAAAATTAGGTCCATAGTCAAGTTCCCATATCTCCTCTATGAACCCATAATTCGTGGTCTTTTGCCCATTGTCTTCTTTGGCATCGCAGCGGACACCACTGTTTTGGTTGGTGCTCTTTTTATCTTGGCCTATCGTGTAAAATGTATTCCCATTTATCTCGTACCCTTGGAAAGTACATACAGTCGAAGACGGTGTCCTGGCCAACAAGTACAGCTGATCCCCAACAGTGGTGTTATTCGTGAGAAGTCTTTGCAGCCAGCCGCCAAAACTCGCCATGTGTTCACTTATAATCCATTCATCAGACTGCCCCGGGTGTTTGAGGCGTATTAAATTCTTGTGTTCATTGATATACGGGGCAACCAAGATAGATCTTTGTAAAACCGTGTAGTGTGCTTGATTGAGAGAATGTCCGTCCCTACATATCATTGCTTTACATCCTAGGGTGCCTTTTCCACGCAGTCTCCCCTCATGTCGTGATTCTGGAACACCAATCGCCTTAAGGTCAGGAATAAAATCAACACAGAACTCAATGACCTCCTCTGTTACATAGCCCTTGGAGATGATTCCTTCTGGCCTAGCACGGTTATGAACATATTTCTTTAAGACTCCCATGTACCTCTCAAAGGGGAACATATTGTGTAGAAATACAGGACCGAGAATGGCAATCTCTTCTACTAGGTGAACCAGGAGATGCGTCATAATATTGAAGAAGGATGGTGGGAAAACCAACTCAAAGTTGACAAGACATTGGGCCACATCTGTTTGTAACCCTGGTAGGCTTTCTGGATATTGCATTGAGGAATGCACATAGCTTCACAATGGGTACTCGAACATTTTCAGGTAGAAGCCCCCTCAATGCAATCGGAAGCAATTGTGTCATAATCACGTGGCAGTCATGAGACTTCAGGTTTTGGAATTTTTTCTCTGCCATATTTATTATTCCCTTTATATTCGACGAGAAGCCAGACGGGACCTTGATACTGCTCAGACATTCAAAAAAGATTTCCTTCTCTGCTTTGGTAAGAGCGTAGCTGGCAGGAGTTAAGTGGCATCGTTTACCCTTCTCGTTCTCAGGATGCATAGGCTCTTCAGGGGCCTTCAGACGTTGCTGGTCCTGTCATGCTTCCGGTGTATCTTTTGTCTTCCCATACACTCCTAGAAAGCCTAGCAGGTTCACGCAAACATTCTTCGTCACGTGCATCACGTCGATTGAAGAGCGGACCTCTAAGACTTTCCAATAGGGTAGGTCCCAAAATATAGATTGCTTCTTCCACATGGGCGCGTGTCCGGCATCGTCATTCGGAACAGATAGACTGCCAGGACCTTTTCCAAAGATTACTTCTAGGTCCTTGACCATACCAAATACCTCCTCACCGGTACGGAGGACAGGCTTCCTCCGGTTACGCGACGTTTGAAATGCTTGCCTTTTTTCTTCTTTGGATGCGAGTTCGGAAGAAATCGGCGATACCCTAGGTACACAACCTTCTTACATTTATCCAAATATACACTTTCAGTATCATCTAAACAGTGTGTGCATGCATTGTATCCCTTGTTTGTCTGCCTGAAATGTTACTAAGAGCAGCCAATCATTGATGGTTACGAACAGCAATGCTCGTGGGTCAAATGGCTCCCCTTTGTGCTCATCCCACATACGTACACCTGGTTTGGCCCACAGCTGTAAAAGTTCTTCAACTAATGGCCTTAGGTACACATCAATGTCGTTGCCGGGTTGCCTCGGGCCTTGGATGAGCACTGGCATCATAATGAACTTCCTCTTCATACACAACCAAGGAGGAAGGTTATAGATACATAGGGTCACAGGCCAGGTGCTGTGACTGCAGCTCTGCTCACCAAAAGGATTCCTGCCGTCTGTAACTTAGACCAAACCTTAAGTTCCTTGCGTCACGTGCAAAGTCCGGTACTCTCGACTTTTCTCCACTGTGACCCATCAGCGGGGTGTCTCAACATCGCGTCTTTCTTACGGTCTTCCATGTGCCATCGCAACAACTTGGCATGCTCTTTATTTCTGAAGAGACGTTTTAACCGTGGTATTATAGGAGCATACCACATAACCTTGGCGGGAACCTTCTTCCTAGGGGCCTCGCCCTCAACATCGCCATGATCGTCTCGTCGATCTTATCATGCGGCAGTGCATACCGGCATGCATCCAAATTCTCGTACTTCTCACGCGGTAGAGGATGCATCATTAATGCAGCATGTATCTTCTTACGCGTCTAATCCTAGAGGGTAGACAACCTTCTTTGCTTGGTATGTACCTTGTCAGCAACTCATTATTTCTTGGAAGAAGATTCTTCATTTTACCAACAACTTTGAAAATGCTCAGTCACACCATTCTCTGCCTTCCATTGCAGCAAATCCAGTGTGGCACCTAGCTTTTTGTGGCCATCTTCGCAAGTTGGATACAACAATGTTTTGTGATCCTTTAACATCTGCTCCAGCTTCTCCTTCTAATTTTCAGTTTCACATTCTTCCTTTGCATCAGTAATGGCCCGACCAAGATCGTCATCAGCGGGCCCATCTGCTCCCTCTTGATCTTCATTATCTACCCCCGTTGCAGTATCATCATATTCAGGATACATATTATGATAGTTTTCATCATCCTCTTCTTCTTCGTTGTCTTCCATCACAACCCCTTTTTCTCCGTGCTTGGTCCAACAATTATAGCTGGGCATGAAACCAGATCGAAGCAGGTGGGCGTGAATGGTTCTGGTATTTGAGTAGTCTTTCTTGTTCTGACAGTGAACACACGGACAACACATAAAACCATTGTGACCACGGTTTGCATTAGCCACAACGATGAAATTTTGGAGGCCCGTAATGTACTCGGAAGTGCGGCGGTCACCGTACATCCATTGCCGATTCATCTGCATTAATACGTAGTATATATCAAAAAATAATAGGGAGATGACCATTTATATATATAGTACATCAATGACACATGAAACTATAGTTGCCGACCTCGACCGAGACGGAAAGAGCAACAAGAAAGCTTATTTTGAGCTCTCGGGCATTTCACCGAACACCTCTAGTGCATATGAAAAAATCACAAACTAGCACTCTTCACACCCTCTTGCTAGGCTCCAAAATGTGAAAAAATGGAAGAGTGGGGTGTGTGGGCTGGGGTGGTGTCTTATAGCCCCACCCTTTAACACCGGTTCGTGCCACGAACCGGTGTTAAAGAATCTTGAGCCACTGGTGGAGGGACCTTTAACACCGGTTCGTGGCACGAACCGGTGTTAAAGGGGGGGCTCCTTTAATGCCGCAGAGGCCACGCTGGTACGGCCCCCCATTTAACACCGGTTCGTAGAAGAACGGTGTTAAAGCCCATTTTCGGGATCAACAAAAGCCCGCGTTTCCACTAGTGTTCGTTTTTATGGATGGTCCGCCCGTTTTGTTGATTGTCATGGAAATCAAGTGTTACTTCCTCTTAAGGGTATGCTTGATTCAAACATTTTTTTTAAAATAATCTATTGGATTCCAATTCATAGGAATTTTTTTCTATTGAGTCCGTTTGTTTTAAAGGAATGAATCCCATAAATTTCTATGCATTGCTACCGTAATATTGTATGATTTCTAACAAGAGGTGAGACCTCTTAAAAAAATTACTATATATCTATAATAATTATAAAATATATCTAAACCCTACAGAATATTTTGCATTATTTGTGCGGTGCAATCGAACAAATTATTTTTATCGATTCCTACATCTTTCTATCATGTAGGATTCCAAATATCATGTCATTCTTTTTCTGCATTTTCCCTATTTCTATCCTGCAAAAAAAAGGAGCAAAGAGGTGTGCGAGGAATATATACCCTCTGCTCAGCGTGATGTTCCAGCATAGAAACCTCGTGCCCATATTACACAAGATAGAAAAACCACTTTGAGTGCGCGCCATACCTATCGTCCGTGTGTTTGATTCGAATTAATCTACTAGTATTATTAATTGGTCTAGCCCGCAGAAGCCAGATGCTTTCCCACGAGGCGCACACATTGCGACTGCACGGAAGGTCGCCAGTCAGCGACGCCGTGTTAACCAGGCCGAAGAAGGAAGCATCAGATCAATCAAACCAGATCAGGTCAAAGCAAGAAGAATGAGCGAACAAGAAAAACATTTACGTGAGGCACGCACAGGGACCAATGTTTGATGGACTACAAGAATAAACTAAGAACCTCACCAACCAAAAAGAAAAAAAAACATTTCCTGGTCAGGTGCTTACGCGCAGCCGTGTTAGACCCCATGCTTCCATAAAGGGTCCATTTAGTTCTCCTAACAAAACAGGGTTATAAGTTGTTTAACAATGCATGATTTTGATGATAAAGTGTAAAGCTTATTTTTTGGAACATTTTGATATATTACACTCATTTTTCTAGCTTAAAATAAATTAGTTTTGATTTTTCCAGTTTAAATCATTTTGGAAAATTACAAAAAGAATTACACATTGGACATATCAATAATTTTATTCAATAGAAAATATTACTGAAAATGTTTATACCTCTTACAAAGGGGACCCACTTTTCATCATTTAAATAATTACAGAAATACAAAAATAAAAAGAGAAAAGCATGACGTCGCCATGACGTCACACTTATGTTGGCAATGGAGATTCTCCCAGGTGGAGCACGGATCTATTGATCCCGAGCGCGCCTAGACACGTGTGCCGGTGCGTTGGAGAGAGTACATGATGAGGAACTGATTGGTGGTTGCGCCGCCAGGTTTTGGTCACATGAGAAGCTCCGCCGACAACCATTTGCGGCGGCGGTCGAGGGTGCACAACTCTCCGACGAATCAGGAAGCAAGGGGGAGCTTGGAGGCAACCAGTAGATCAAAGATCTCACCATGAAGCTGATGGTGGGGTCGGGTAAGCAATGTGAGGACAGGAGCGACGATGACCGGCGCCAGAGAGGATGGGGTCATCAACGCCAATTTAGGAAGTGTGTCGTCGATTCCTTCTAGGAGAAGGACGAGGGGAGCATGGTGAGTCCAACGCCGGCCTTAGCAAGGTCCTGGGAGGACAGGTCACGGTTGAGCCCGAGGGCTAGGGTTTGGTCCTCACGCGGGAGAAAGAGGTTAGGGAGGGAAGACTGCATGCTAGGGTTCTTCCGCAGCGACGTCGGGTACTTGCAGACGATAGGGCGATGGCATGAATCTTGGCGCGGCGATGGCAGCGGTGGACGGCGCGTCAGCGAGCAGCTTCCTCTCTCGGGAGGAAGACAACGATGGAATAGGAGGCCGTAGGAGTACCCGGCCACGGGCGGGAAGAGGTTGGGCCGGGATGGCTTGCAAGTGGGCCACGGAATAGGAAGAGGAAGGGATCAAACGACCCAGTAGCTAGGATCTCTATTTTTCTGATAAAACCCTTTTTTTATGTTTTCCTTCTCTCTTTCGTATTTTCAAACTTTGCCATTGTTTTGAATTATTTCAAAGTAGCTAGCGCATTTCAAATACTTTTTAAACAACATGGAACCTTTTTATACACTAAAGGCTCCATGATTTTTCATTTTCAAAACTAGAGAGCATTTTGAGAAGAATTTACTTAGAGAAATAAATGGGAAAACTAGGGTTTTATTTTCTTCTTCTTATTCTCAATTTACATTTTATTTAGTCCAAAGATATGCATGCAATGCTCATGATGCACAAGATAAAACCCTAATAAGGATTAGCAAAATAGGGCTGGTGCATGGGCTTTGGGTTTTCCCTATGACTTGCCATATTTGAAGGGAATATGCCCTGAGAGGCAATAATAAAGTGGTTATTATGTATATTCCAAGTATATAATAGATGCATGCTATAATTATATTAATACGGAAACATTAATACATGTGTGTTTAATAAACAAACAGAAAGTTCCTAGTTATGCCTTTCTCATAAACTAGCTCGTTGATTAACAAGATGATCAAGGTTTCCTCATCATATATATTGGATGTTGTTAATAACGAGGTCACAACATTAGTGTAATGGTGTGATGAACATTCATCCGAAGTATAGCATTACGATCAAAGTCATTGGGTTTATATTGCTATAACATCATACGAAGTGATCATAATCCTTAGACCATGAGATCATGTCAACCACTAACACCGGAAGAGTATCTTGATAACATCAAACGTCACACCGTAATAGGGTGATTATAAAGATGGGTTCAGTACTACTAAAGTGTTATGTTGAGGCCCATGGATCAAGAGTGGAATTTTTTTATCCCGATGACGGATAGATATACTCTGCGCCCTCTCGGTGATATCACATTGATTAGCTTGTAAGCAAGTGATTTGATCACTAGAATGTTATGTCACGGGAACGAGAAAAGAGTACATGTCAGTAACGAGATCAAACTAGGTATGGAGATACCGATGATCGAATATTGGAAATGTAATATATCGCGAAACAAAGGGATTGAGATACTAGCGTAAAAGGTTCTGACGATCACAAGAAAGTCATCGTTGAATGTGTGGGAGTCAGTACGGATCTCCAGGTCCCGCTTCTGATTATTGATCGGAGAGGGGTCTCGATCATGTCCGCATTATTTGTGAACCGTAGGGTGACACACTTAAGAGACACCGACATCCATTTGGAGCAAAAGTTTCATGCCGGAAAGAATAACAAGCGCACAAATTTATTTCACTAGATACCGAAACGGGTTTTCTGGTGAAATTGAAGAAAGTGTTTTTGCATGTGAAATGAAATACTAGCAAGGGATTATATGTCAATGTTTGTCATTAAAGTAATTGACAAAATTCTGAATAAATAAAAGGAGTTTTATTTAATGAGAGTTTGCATTAATATTGGTGGAAATTTAATGGGAATTTGAGTGGGTTTTTGAGTGGAGGGAATTGAAAGACATTTGTGTGAGTGGAGTGTCCACCCACATGAATGAAGGAGGGGAGGGGGCAGCCCCCATGGCCGGTGTGCACCCCCTTGGGTGCCCCCCTCCTCCTATAAAAGGAGCCCCCCTCCTCACTTCTCACTCACACCTCCTCGTGAAGGATCTCTCTCCCCCTTAAGTATTTATCCTCCATGGTCTTGGACTAGCGAGATACATGTTCCCGGTGGCTATTCGGCAACAAAGAGTTGTGCTTCCGCTGCATCGCTGCAGCGAGGAGACGGAGGTTGCTAGGTGCCTCGGACGTGTGTGCGAGCATGGATGCGCTGCTGATTTGCGGCGCTAGGACTTCCTCTCGATCTTGAGATTGGCAAGAGATCGTCTTGATCAAACACAAGTTTGAACTCGCTAAGATTTGTCGGTCTTCAAGGGTATGTGCTCTACGGATATACATCCTCCCGTTGTTTGTATCTAGTAGATAGATCTTGGTACATAGTTGTTCTTATCGTAGGAATTTTTTGTTTTCTATGCTGCGAACCCTACAATATTTGCATGTATTCATATATGGAAGGTTCTGATGGTATCTCTCTCATATGGAAGGTTTATATCATAACTCCTATATATGGTATGTTTATATATCCCTTGATTGAGAAGATGTGGATCTTGTAAATAAAGGAAAGCAATGATACCATATCTCCATATGATGATAGTATATGATTAAGGGATCGCACATGTGCTATAACGGGGGAAGCGCCACCTCCTGGCCCACCATGGCCAGCATCCTAGGGGAAGAACCCTAGACCATGCGCACCCTCCCCCTCCTCCTATATATACCCCTAGGGGATGCCCCATGAGACACACAAGTCTCCTCCTTCATGTGCTAGGAAGATCAATATCTCTATCATACACGTACGCCATGAGGCTGCAAGACGAGCACCATCAACGTTGACCTCTAGATGGAGGAGCGCTGGCGGGTAAGGGGAATCGGACGCGTTCAACCTACAAAGGGGTAGTACATTCGATCCTTGCATCCAGTGGATCATCACGTTCTTCATCAACATCCGCGTCAATTTCTTCTTCTGCATCAACGTTGGTGAGTTCTAGATTAAACAGTTAGTATCTTCATAGACGGATCATGGTTGTTCGTGTAGGGCGATTTTTTTGCATATGCAAACCCCAATGGCTCGGCACCTGTGACTCGCTTGAGCTCGCCGTGCGCGCTTACTACGGGACGGCGTGGAGTTTCAGTCGGCTATGGTTAGATCTCAGTTTCCACGAGGTGGAGAGCCAGATGAAGGCCGAGTTCCTCACATTAGAGATGTGGATGGTCACCAGCGAACAACAAAGGGAGAATGTTTAGGCCTTCCTGCAGATTCAGACCCACGAGTCTAACAAGGTGGCCAAGGCGAGGCTTCACCATGATCACCCGGAGTTCATTCAGGAGAAGATGGAGTTCTACACTGCAAGGGGGCATCAAAGAAGAAGAAAGTTGCAGAGTCGGAGGTTTTCCCCTCCACCCCCGCCGTCTCATCGCATTATAAGTTGGACTCTACTTTCTGGAATGAGATCGATGCCTCCTCTGATGGCGACTGGGCTGATGTGTAGGGTGTGTACTATATCGGAGTCAAAGTAGTGTCTGTCAGAGGCAAGGTAGTGTCTACCAATCTATGTATTGTCGGAATCGGTCTATGTAGTGTCGAAGTCAATGTCGAGTTTTAAGAATCATTGAAGTGTCAAAATGATAGTTTGAAATGTCGAATCGAGGTTTTAAGTGGTGGATATGTCCTAAAATGCATCATCTTAAAGAGAAGAAACTCCGTAGAATGGTATGAGTGATTGAGAATCCTTCCCCAATACCAACACTCCTCGGTCGATCTAGGTCGGGGCGGCCACCAGCCTCTCCCCTTCTCTATGGCAACCACCGATGCTCTGGCCCCGGTATACCTTGCCCTCCTCTTCGAATACATCACTCTAGAGATCCTGACGGGATTTAGCTAGCGCGGGGCTGACAGACGCAGCCCGGCCGCAGCAGCTTCAAGGATGCATACCGCCTAGACGGTAGTGGCCTCGCCATCAAGCGTGGTGGAAGATAGAGCGGCAGCCTCGGAGCTGCATCAGCCTCCGATCCTGATGAAGCTTGGGAAGGGGCTTGCAAGTGCAATAACGCCCCCCCCCCCCAGCTCCCAGATCGAGACTCTGCCACCCTAGCCACCACTCAAGCATGGGGAGTAGGCACATTGCCTCTTTCCTACGGATTTGCTGGATCCTCCCCAACCCAGGTGATCTCTGTGGCGCCCCGACTGCGCTCCATTATCCTTGCCCCTTCTCGTATGGGCCGGAAGTTAAGTCGAGCAGAGCGGTAGGAAAAGGATAAAGATTGGCAAGTGGTTCGCCCCAAATTTTGGTAGCACCGGATTACTCCTTCCTCTTTGGGAGCTCTGATCGCTGGCCGCCGTCAGGACAATTCAAGAGCCGGCCATGCCCTACCCTTCAAATGGGAGTGCTTCTGGTGCCTCTCACCGCACCATCTCATCCACCACTGCAAGGGGCATGTTCATTCCCGCAACTGCAGGAAGCCCGGGCACATCGCCTGCAGTTGTCTTGCGAGAAGATCCAGCCCATCTAGAGAAGTCTACCTGCCTCCATCACCCCCAAAGGCCTCGACAAGCAAACTCCGCGGCGGCACCCTCGACGTCGCTCTATCCCAAGCCTGCCATGGAACTCCTCCCTAGGCACCTGGTCAATCGGTCTAATGAGGTCTTCAGCTCATCCATCAGTAATGCCAAAGATCGAAGACGCTGCATCGAAGATGAGAAGAACCCACCTTGGCATCAACATATCTGATCCCCGCCTCAACATTAACACTGGCTCGATCTCCAAGGTCCTGCAAAAGAGTGTGCACTTCGATTAGGAAGACATCCTTGTCACCAAGGCGTACCCCGAGGACTTCTTCGTCAATTTCAGGCAGCCAAGGCAAAGGGACATGGTGTTGGAGATGGGTTCGACTCCCCTACGGCATGGCACCATGGACCTCACCATATGGTCGCCAACTGCCCGTGGCAGACCCAAAACCTGGCGGTTCTACTACTTGGTGGCAATTGAGGGTATTCACGCCTGGGAAGATCTGGCCATAGTCAAGGGTGTGCTCGGAGGTGCTTATGAGCTAGACCGGGTGGAGCGCTACTCGGTGCTTGATACGTCCAATTTGCATCACCATTCTATATCATAATTTGCCTCTATTCATTGATATATGTCTTATTATGAGGTGTTGCTTATGACTTTTCATCTGTTTTTGCATATTGGATGATTCTTGGAGGATGAACTACCGGAGTCAGTATTCTGATGGGAAAAGAGTTGTTTTGATGCAATTTCGCGAAGATCATAAAAATACCAGAAAAATATTGGAAAATCATATTTTCCTAGAAGACGAAGGAAGCCAGAAGGGGAGGCGGAGTTGGGCCACAGGGGGCCCACACTCCCCCAGGAGCGGGGCCCCTGGGTCGCGCCTAGGGTGGGTGTGGCCCACCTGGCTGGCCTCCGACTCCGCGCTCTCGCCTATATCTTCCTCTCAGAACCCTAAAACACGGGAGCGACCACAGAAAGATTCCGCCGCCTCTGCGGGGCGGAAAACACCGAGAGAGAAAGAGCTCTCCGGCAGACAGATTTCTGCTAGCGAAATTAATTCCCGGAGAGGGGAGATCGTCACCATCAACACCATCATCAAGCTAGGCTTCATCGGGATCATCATCATCATCATCCACACCATCATCTCCACCAGCACCATCATCACCACTCCATCCCGCTGTAACAATCGTGTTGAATACTTGCATAGTTCTTAGGGGAAACTTTCTTGGTGTTGATTACTATTGTAGTTGATGCTTGTGAGTGGAACCATTGGATTATTGTTTATGTTAAGATTGTTATCCATCACCATATCATCTTTGATCTTGATCCATATGATGTATCGTGAGTAGTTCGTTTAGTTCTTGAGGACATGGGAGAAGTCATGTTGTTTGTAGTGGATTTGTGTTGAGTTATTATTCAATGGTTTAGTATTTAAGTTGTGGTGCTATTCTTCTAGTGGTGTCATGTGAATGTCGACCACATGATACTTTACCATTTATGGGCCTAGGGGAATGCATTGTGTATTTGGCTACTAATTGTGGGGTTGCCGGAGTGACAGAAACCTGAACCCCCTTTAGGAAACCTTTGCACAAAGGAGTGTAGGATCTCACAGTTTAAGGCCTGGTTAGGTTTTTATCTTAATTACTTTCATGTAGTTGTAGATGCTTGCAGGGGGTTTAATCACAAGTATGTATTAGTCCAAGTAAGGTCGGTGCATTAGCATAGGTTCACCCACACAACACTTACAACACCAAAGAAGAGTACTCAGCTGTTTGAAGCGAAAGCACTTGACAGAATTCCCATGGGTCCTCGAGAACGTTTGGTCCTTATAAGTATTTCCACCGGCTTGTCCTTTTCTAAGAAAGGATTGGGCCACTTTCTGCATTTGTTCGTTGTCTTTATTACTTGCACTTTGTTTTGTTGCTTTATCAGAAAACCCCTAAAAATCTGTTTGCTAAGTATTTACAGAGATTTCCTGCTCCATACCACTAGTCAACACCTTCTGCTCCTCGTTGGGATCTACACTCCTATTTATCGAAAGTACTGCGATACACCCCCTATACTTGTGGGTCATCAGTGCTCATGGACAACAAGGCGATGATGTTCATGTGGATCTGGGCTCTAGACCACGACCTCATCCCCAAGGTCGAGTTGCGACCATCCTCCATCGCCCGGTGGCGTGCCGGGAAGGACTACCGGAGGGCACACTGGCAGAGGAAGGAAGAGACGGCCCCTTTATAGGATTCTGCTGCACTTGGACACGATCATCGATTACTCCCTGCTGGATGAGAGTCGGCGCCGCCATGGGCAGTAGTGGCCACACAAATTCCGCCGCGACTAGGAGTAAGGTGAAAACGACAGCGCTGCCCCGCCTTGCCATCGCCCGGACTAGGACTAGCTGGGCCCATCCAACCACCACCATTATGAGGATGATCGTGATGGGCGCCGCGAGGATCAGGACGACCGAAACGACGAGCAGAGGCGTAGCAGTCACCACGAAGAAGAAGAAGGGAACGGGCACAGGTAGCGTAGGCACTCCAACGAGCACCACTCTTGTCATGGTCGGCACGAGCGCTGCTCGACTAGGTCGCTGGAGCACTGCCGCCACGGGGATGTTGGCCCAGCCCTGATCGCCGAGTGTACTCCGGCGTAACGACAACAATGATCCGGCGAGTTCGCGCACGTACGGTACGATCAGCCTAGCACTTTGAGCTATCTAGCTTATCAAACTCTCAACTCACACGAGTATGTACGGGGAAAAACAATATATGGCTACAGGGCCCTCTCGGTCCTGCTATTTGTATTGAATCTCACGGTTGTCTTACAAGGCTACTACATGGGTGTATATATACCCAGCAAGAAGACTCAGCGTCAATACGAATAGGTGTTGGACTACTAGTCCTATTCAGAACACACACACGCACACGACACCGTTCCGTGTCATATCGGGATTATTATTCCTAACAATCACCCCCCCTAAGCACGATGTGCCCATCTTCACAGCTTGGACGCTGATCCTTCCTCGCATCTCCGCAAACTTCACTCGTCCCAAAGATTTAGTTAGGATATCCGCAAGCTGATCATTGGTGCAAACATAGTTGACTTCAATCTTGCTCTCCTCTACACACTGCCGTATGTAGTGATACTTCGTATCAATGTGCTTACTCCTGTCATGATGCACCGGATTCTTGCACAATGAAATTGCAGACTTGTTGTCAATATTGAGCACCACTTGTTCCGCCTCTTGATTGGTGAGATCACCGAGTAGACTTCTTAGCCACACACCTTGACACGCCGCAGTTGCAGCAATATACTTAGCTTCACAGGATGACTGTGCCACCACTTTTTGCTTTTGTGATAGCCAACTTACTATGCTTCTTCCCAAGAAATATGCCACGCCCGAGGTACTCTTACGGTCGTCAATATCTCCTGCCATGTCGCTATCACTGTAGCCAAGTAGTTTCACCTCCTCCTTATCTTTCGAGTAGACAATACCAAAGTTTGTTGTCCCTTTGATATACCTGAGTATATGCTTCAAGGCTGTCCAATTCTCCATTGTGGGTGCTTCCATGAAGCGACTCACATAGCCAACGGAATAGGCCAAGTCGGGTCTTGTGTTAATGAGATACCTCAAACTTCCGACCACACTCCTATACTCCGTTGCATCAACCGCAGGTGCTTCACTCCTTTTGCTCAGTTTAAGACGAGGTTCCATCGGAACATGAGTTGGATTGCATTCTTCCATGCCACACTTCTCGAGTATCTTCTTTGCATATGCCTCTTGGCATAGCGTGATCTCACCCAGATTTTGATGTACCTCGATCCCAAGGTAGTAGCTCAACAAGCCTAGATCACTCATCTTGAATAACTCCTTCATCTGTAGCTTGCACTTTGCAATCTCCTTCTTATCCGCTCTTGTTATTAATAGATAATCAACATAGATGCCAACTAGTATATGATCCCTTCCTTTACCTCGCTTATACATCGCATGCTCCAGTGCGCTCTTCTCGAATCCGAGAGAGATCAATGTACGATCAAGCTTGATGTTCCACGCCCGAGGGGCTTGTCATAGCCCGTACAACGCCTTGTGTAGCTTCAAAACCTTGTGTTCTTCTCCCTCTTTGATGTATCCCGGTGGTTGCTTCACATAAACTTCTTCTTCTAACTCCCCATTCAAAAACGCGGATTTCACATCCATGTGATGCAATTTCCAAGATTCTTGAGCTGCGAGAGCGATAAGTAATCTCACTGATTCCATCCTTGCAACGGGAGCGAACACTTCTTCGAAATCCACACCTTGCTCTTGCACATAATCCTTGGAAACTAGCCAAGCTTTGTGTTTCACCAACTTCCCTTTGGCATCCTTCTTGATCTTGTACACCCACTTGAGCCCTATGGCCTTGTGATTGTTGGGTAGATCGACAAGCTCCCATGTATCGTTGTCTTTGATCGATCCCAACTCCTCATCCATAGCACGACGCCAACACTCCTCCGTATTAGCATCCTCGAATTTCGTCGGCTCCTCGGTGAGTAAACACCGACCTTGTCCTCTCCCTCGCTCACGCGTTGTACGAAGGGTCTCCGGCGGATACAACTCCACTACACTTCAGAATTTTTCTGGAGTAGGTGGCCGTCTCCTTTCTTCCTGTGCACTTGGAGGAGACGTGGAAGCTGACATAGTACTTGTTTCAGCGTCTACTGAATTTCCTGCAGTTTCTGTCGGTGTACTGCATGTTGGCGACGTGACATCGTCGCCTGCGTCCACTTCTGGACTACCGCTAGTCCCTCCTGGATGGGAGTGTTGTGGCATCCCGCAAAACCACTACTAGAAAATCGCGTTGAATTTGTGCATTGCATCGTCATCGTCATGCATTGTTGCATAAAACTAGGTTCGCAAAGCCCGTTTTGTTTTCTAAAAACGCCCCGTCTTTTATTCAAACGTCAAAACCGGGTCCCCGGATTATTTTGTTTTGTCCGCCGTCGGATTGCAAAAGCGCTGGTTGAAATAAATAATTTAGTTATATTATTTTAGTGGGGCAGTCGAACGGGCCGATTGACCCGAACGACCACCCCAGAAAAATACAAACGGCCCACTCGTAAATCCTAAAACTACCCAACTTCCTACCCACCCTTGCCTCCACATCACTCTGGCCAATCAGAACATGCCACCTCACTTTTTCTCTTCCCCCACCCAACCACCAACCGCCACATCAGCCTCCACTCCACCACTCTCTCCCTCACAGCCCACCCCCTGACCCCACCACACAACCACACACGCACGCAGCGCCCAGACCCCATCCCCCTGGCCCTGTCCCCTGGTCCCTGGACTCCACCCGCGCGCGCGCCCAACCCGCGTCTGACCGCCACCCGGGTCCCACCGCCCCGGCCCCACCTGGCGCGCCCCACCTCCCTCTCTCCTCCCCTGTTCTTCTTCCATGGCACGCCTTCCCCGCTCGCCTCCACCGCCAAGCCCGCGCCCGCTGACGACGACGCCACCGCCTCCTCCGTGCCCGCCGGCCGCTGCCGTTCCTCGAAGCTCACCCGCTGCTGGCCCTGCCTGAGCTCCTCGCCGAGCGCTCGCCACCGGCCGCTCTCCACCGCGCCCAACCTCCCAGGCCCA
Source organism: Avena longiglumis (assembly GCA_030063025.1). Classification (NCBI taxonomy): domain Eukaryota; kingdom Viridiplantae; phylum Streptophyta; class Magnoliopsida; order Poales; family Poaceae; genus Avena; species Avena longiglumis. The sequence goes on from CP125974.1 coordinate 143,193,603, forward strand.
CCGACCTCCGCTCTCGACGCCTCCCTCAGCCGGGCCCCTTCCCTGCTCGCCTGCCGCCACGCCGCCTCCACCTCCGCCAAGGCGCGCCAGCGCGGTTTTCCTCCGCGACCGCGCTTAGCCCGTCTGCTTTCGCTGAGACCCGCCGCCCGGACGCTGCCGCCCGCCAGCCCCGCCATCGCCGCCGAGCATCTCCGCGCCCTCCAGCGACGGACGCCGCCAGACGCCCGCCGGGCCCTGCCCGCCACCCTCGCCAGGCCCAGCGCCTCGCCGCCCACTTGCTCCAAGCCCGCGCCACGGCCTCCGCCTCGTCGTCCCGCCACCGGCGACCACCGGCCAGGCCGCGGCCCCTCCTCCTCCTCTGCGCCGCCATCGTGTTGCTGCCCCCGAGCTCGTCGCCGGCCCCTCCGATGCCAAGCTCCGCCGTCGCCCTGCCGGTTTCCACCCGCGATCCCGGCCTCACCGTCATCTGCAAGCTACGCCGCCCCATCATCCGGGCCCGCCGTTGGCCGCCTTCCGTGTCAAGCCGACGCTGCCGTGGAGCCCCTGTGAGCGCGACAACCCCGAGAAGTGCCTTGATAGTAGCCGCCTCGTTGGTTCAACGCCAAGACCACGTTCCTGCAGTGCATGCCCCTGGTGTGCTGCCACCAAAAGAATCGGCCCGACGGATGAAGTGCGACAGCGACAAAAGGCAGGGCAACTAGTACCCCTTATGGATTCGATGTCTCCGAAACCTGGGCACGCCAAGTACTTCCTCGAGGACGCCAAGATCTCCACCCGGGACTCCAAGGATTTCCTCACGGACATCAAGCGGCAAGATCGTCTCACGGGATCCGAAACGCGAACCGACAAGACCTTCGCGACAACAAGAACGACACCGACCAGGGTTCAACCAATGTGCCCCGACACCACGCCAAGTTCATCTACCCGACGCCAAGAACTACTTCCGAGCCGCCGAGACCGATCCGTCGAACCCCGAACCCCAGATCCGAACCCCGCGACCGACCCCGAACCCCGGAACCCCAAGTTCGTCGAGACCCCCTCTAATGTGTGACCCTTTTCTCGAGCCTTATTTTATACATGGAATAAAACTTGTTGCATATTTATTTGTCATCTCGCATGCATATCATTGGTTTGGGGGCCTTATGCCGATTCACCTAATAATTAAATATGGGACCATATGCGGGCAAATCTAGCCTTAAATTGGCCTCATTTAAACTTGTGTGGCGAACCGGTGAAATATTCTGCCTTGTTAAGACAACATTTAAAATGCAGGGTGGCTAAACAACTTGAACCATATAATTAATTGTCGGGACCCCAGTTTCGCTTAATCTGGCCTAATTGCATTGCACCTTCGCCATGCCATACATCATACATGCATCATGCCGATCTTCTGTCGTTGTATTAAATATTGCATCCGGTGTTTATTCTAGTGTTTTGCTTCTTCGCGGATAAGGCCGTTGAGTTGATGTGAGCTTCGCCCCAATCTTCGGTTGAACCTTCGGCAATGTTTTCAGGCGAGCATCTCCCCCTTTCTACCTATCTTACTTTTATAGTATTTATTCCCTCCTGTTGATCTATTGCTATCCGTGTTGCGATGCTCTAGTTTTCGTACCCGTGTTATACCCTGCAGCCTTATATTGCCTTGGACACATCCTATTACCTGTTGTTTGGTAGATAGTTGGACTTGCGCGTCGTAGTCGCTTGCCCAAGTGCTATTGCGTGTTGTCAAGTGCCACAGTTGTTGATGAATTGCAGCATGTTGATGTTGGAGCTGGCCCTAGTTTTACTTATCGTTCACTTTAAATTCCTGTTTAACAACTAAAATTGAAGTAAGCAGAGGCATCGGTGGGTGATAGATAATATTTGGTTTCCGAACGACCACTTGTGTCCCGTAAGACCCCGAGTACTTGATACATGTTCCTTGTTTTATCGCGCTATCCACATGCGGGGAGTATGGGATCCCCCTGAGCCAGAGCTTGATTCAGTCTTATTTCTTGGGGCCACAAACTAGTTTGAGGTTTTATTTACGATCCTGTACTTATGCCATGCTACTTTCTGTATTTAAATTGTGCGACAGATAGCACACTGTACTGTTTAGGATAGTGGCACGATTCCGCGGTGTCGACAAGCCCAGTTTTGGGTTCCCAGTCGTTCACAGCCGTCCCCACAACCTTGAGCCCGTCTCGGAGTCAGCTGGCTTCGCTGCGGGATCTACTTAAGGGGTGGCCCCCTGAAATATTTCTGAATCCTGTGATTGTTCAGTCGTGAAAGCCTCGTTGGGTTTTGAGTTGGTTTTTCCGAGGTTGATCGAGCGTGTGTTGCTATTGGTGCACCCCGGGTAAAACTTTTCCAAAGCCGTGTCCGCGGATATGGACGACTTGGAGCACAGTATCTCGATCATAGACAAGCATAACTAAAGTTTATTGCTCTAAACTTGACTTTATAATGACTAGTAATCAGCTTCACTATAATGGAATGGCTAAATAATACTGCCTACAATTGCTTGTTTGGAGTGTCGCTTGCGACCATTGTACCTGACTAGTAAGAATTGCAACTACAACGGAATGGCTGAATAAAAGTACCAACAACTGCGGGGTTTTATGGGTTATCTCATGTTAACTGTATCTGACTAGTAAGTGTTGCCACTATAACGGAATGGTTAACTAAAAGTGCCCACTATTTACTTTATCAGGACGATTATCTAAACCTGACTAGTAAAGTGTCGCAACTATAACGAAATAACTAAAACTGCCAACGGTGTGAGTTCCTCGGTTGACTTCCTCGATTGGTCTCGAGGGGGGAAACGCCAGGATGGGTTTGTTTGATGGTAGCATCAGGTTGGTTCCGGATAGGTCCTTCTTACCCCTCTCTGATTGCCGCCAGTTGTATCGAGTCTCTATAGGTTGTTAGTGCAAGTTGCCGCTGCCGCTCAGTCCACCATACCTATGTAGGCGAGGACCGCCGAATTCTAGCCTCGCCGTGTACTGGCCTCAGTACTGACGCTCCTTCTTTTTCCTTTGCCCTTTGTCGGCACCCCTTTTGTTTAAGCAGGTTTTGAGATCGACGCCGTTAGTAGGGTTACCCTTCCGGCTTGGCCTGGGCAGGGTTATGGACGCCATTGGTTATTCTTCAGGGCTCTTAGCCCCATTTGCATCTTGTCCGTAGCTGGACGCTCTATCGTTTTCAAGGTGATATGGATCTTTGTATATGATATTTGTATTCTTGACTCTTCGGGTCGCTGTTATATATATATCTGTTCTGTGGGTCCCATCGAGGACTGTTGTGTACTGTTATGACTTCGTTTTCCACCCGCACGAAAGTGCCTGGTGGGCACCTTTGAATCGTTTCTATGCGGGTTTGGCGAATTTTGCTAAAACTTGCATAGGTCTGATTCGGAGGGTGTTACAGAGTGGTATCAGAGCTCGCGATACGATACCCACAAGTCCATTTCAGAGGATAACCTAGCTAACGGCCGAAGTAGTGTGTCAAAACTATTTTGGAAAATTGGTTGGATAGATCTGATTAGGTCCGATTTTACTCCTTACCCCTTTGCTATTCTTCTCTTACCTCTACGTGTTTTGAATCCGCTCTCTTCCCTCTCTTCGAGTCCAGGATTTCTCGTGGTTGGGTTTCCGTCGTACCTTCAGGGTTTCGCTTTCTCCCTTTTGTCACGGAGGTGCTACGATCATTAATCTGCAACTTGTCTGTTGTACCCTTCCTCCAATCTTTTGTTCTTGAGCTCTTCATCCATATGTGTTCCTTGCTGGATATCTGTGTCGTTGGAAAACATATGAGAAGGACGAGCATTGGTGAAGTTGGGGTTAACCTTGAGCATGTGTTGTTCATGCCAATGGAACCATCACGGAACCTAATCATTGTGTCTTTCATACGATTTCTGCTGGCAGCATTCCTTTGTTCCGGATACCACCTATGAAGATCTTCAGTCTATATCTCGAGAGTTGAGTTGCCTGATTCTCCTACCCATGTATAGAGTTGATAGTTGGGACCGGGATGGACTGATCACCCTACCGGACTCTTACTGTTCGCTCTGTACATCGAACTGGTGGATCAATGTAACTTTCCCTCTTCTAATGGAAGTTAGAGGTGGCCTTATCGTTTGATACCTTTATCTTCGTCCTTTGTTTCTCCGGAGTGTCCTCTCGACGATCAGGAACAACGACCCTTTGTTGGTGGTGTCGCCGATTTCCAGAGGAAGAAGGAACCATCGTTAGTGGTGTCGCGAGGATCTACACGATGCGAGAAGATGCAGATCGCCGACCTTCTTTCCGGTACCATGAGGCGGATCTCGAGGGCGAGATCCATTGTTAGTGGTGTCGAATTGTGGCATCCCGCAAAACCACTACTAGAAAATCGCGTTGAATTTGTGCATTGCATCGTCATCGTCATGCATTGTTGCATAAAACTAGGTTCGCAAAGCCCGTTTTGTTTTCTAAAAACGCCCCGTCTTTTATTCAAACGTCAAAACCGGGTCCCCGGATTATTTTGTTTTGTCCGCCGTCGGATTGCAAAAGCGCTGGTTGAAATAAATAATTTAGTTATATTATTTTAGTGGGGCAGTCGAACGGGCCGATTGACCCGAACGACCACCCCAGAAAAATACAAACGGCCCACTCGTAAATCCTAAAACTACCCAACTTCCTACCCACCCTTGCCTCCACATCACTCTGGCCAATCAGAACATGCCACCTCACTTTTTCTCTTCCCCCACCCAACCACCAACCGCCACATCAGCCTCCACTCCACCACTCTCTCCCTCACAGCCCACCCCCTGACCCCACCACACAACCACACACGCACGCAGCGCCCAGACCCCATCCCCCTGGCCCTGTCCCCCTGGTCCCTGGACTCCACCAAGCTACCAACCTGTCGACCGCCACCCGGGTCCCACCGCCCCGGCCCCACCTGGCGCGCCCCACCTCCCTCTCTCCTCCCCTGTTCTTCTTCCATGGCACGCCTTCCCGCCGCCCACCGCCAAGCTCACGCCTTCATGCTGCCGGCACGCCACCGCCTCCTCTGGTGCCCGCTGTGCCATTGCCTCGAAGCTCACCTCGCGCCCGCCGGGCCCTGCCTGAGCCCTCTCCGCTGCTGGCTCTGCCACCGGCCGCTCCACCGCCAACCTCCCAGGCCCGACCTCCGCCTCGCACGCTCCCTCCCAGCCGGGCGACTTCCCTGCTTCGCCACGCCACGCTGGCCTCCACCTCGCCCGCGCCGCGCCCGCCAGCGCGGTTTTCTCCGCGACCGCGCGCTAGCCCGCCGCTGCTCGCGCTAGACCGCCGCCGGACGCGTCGCCCGTCGCCAGCGAAGCATCTCCAGCGCCCTCCAGCGACGGACGCCGCCAGAAGCCGCTGCTGGCCTCGCCGCCACCTCGCTGCCGCCGCCAGGGCCCCAGCGCCTCTCGCCGCCCCACTCCAAGCCCGCGCCTCCGGCGCGCTTCACCGGCCTCCGCCTCGTCGTCCCGCCACCGGCGACCACCGGCCAGGCCACGGCCCCTCCTCCTCCTCTGCGCCGCCACCGTGTTGCTGCCCCCGAGCTCGTCGCCGGCCCCTCCGATGCCAAGCTCCGCCGTCGCCCTGCCGGTTTCCACCCGCGAGCCCGGCCTCACCGTCATCTGCAAGCAACGCCGCCCCCATCATCCGGGCCCGCCGTTGGCCGCCTTCCGTGTCAAGCCGACGCTGCCGTGGAGCCCCTATGAGCGCGACAACCCCGAGCAGTGCCTTGATAGTAGCCGCCTCGTTGGTTCAACGCCAAGACCACGTTCCTGCAGTGCATGCCCCTGGTGTGCTGCCACCAAAAGAATCGGCCCGACGGATGAAGTGCGACAGCGACAAAAGGCAGGGCAACTAGTACCCCTTATGGATTCGATGTCTCCGAAACCTGGGCACGCCAAGTACTTCCTCGAGGACGCCAAGATCTCCACCCGGGACTCCAAGGATTTCCTCACGGACATCAAGCGGCAAGATCGTCTCACGGGATCCGAAACGCGAACCGACAAAACCTTCGCGACAACAAGAACGACACCGACCAGGGTTCAACCGATGCGCCCCGACGCCACGCCAAGTTCATCTACCCGACGCCAAGAACTACTTCCGAGCCGCCGAGACCGATCCGTCGAACCCCGAACCCCGAATCCATGACCCGAACCCCGGAACCCCAAGTTCGTCGAGACCCCCTCTAATGTGTGACCCTTTTCTCAAGCCTTATTTTATACATGGAATAAAACTTGTTGCATATTTATTTGTCATCTCGCATGCATATCATTGGTTTGGGGGCCTTATGCCGATTCACCTAATAATTAAATATGGGACCATATGCGGGCAAATCTAGCCTTAAATTGGCCTCATTTAAACTTGTGTGGCGAACCGGTGAAATATTCTGCCTTGTTAAGACAACATTTAAAATGCAGGGTGGCTAAACAACTTGAACCATATAATTAATTGTCAGGACCCCAGTTCCGCTTAATCTGGCCTAATTGCATTGCACCTTCGCCATGCCATACATCATACATGCATCATGCCGATCTTCTGCCGTTGTATTAAATATTGCATCCGGTGTTTATTCTAGTGTTTTGCTTCTTCGCGGATAAGGCCGTTGAGTTGATGTGAGCTTCGCCCCGATCTTCGGTTGAACCTTCGGCAATGTTTTCAGGCGAGCATCTCCCCCTTTCTACCTATCTTACTTTTATAGTATTTATTCCCTCTTGTTGATCTATTGCTATCCGTGTTGCGATGCTCTAGTTTTCGTACCCGTGTTATACCCTGCAGCCTTATATTGCCTTGGACACATCCTATTACCTGTTGTTTGGTAGATAGTTGGACTTGCGCGTCGTAGTCGCTTGCCCAAGTGCTGTTGCGTGTTGTCAAGTGCCACAGTTGTTGATGAATTGCCGCATGTTGATGTTGGAGCTGGCCCTAGTTTTACTTATCGTTCACTTTAAATTCCTGTTTAACAACTAAAATTGAAGTAAGCAGAGGCATCGGTGGGTGATAGATAATATTTGGTTTCCGAACGACCACTTGTGTCCCGTAAGACCCCGAGTACTTGATACCTGTTCCTTGTTTTATCGCGCTATCCACATGCGGGGAGTATGGGATCCCCCTGAGCCAGAGCTTGATTCAGTCTTATTTCTTGGGGCCACAAACTAGTTTGAGGTTTTATTTACGATCCTGTACTTATGCCATGCTACTTATGTATTTAAATTGTGCGAAAGATAGCACACTGTACTGTTTAGGATAGTGGCACGATTCCGCGGTGTCGACAAGCCCAGTTTTGGGTTCCCAGTCGTTCACAGCCGTCCCCACAACCTTGAGCCCGTCTCGGAGTCACCTTTGCCAGGGATCTACTTAAGGGGTGGCCCCTGAAATATTTCTGAATCCTGTGATTGTTCAGTCGTGAAAGCCTCGTTGGGTTTTGAGTTGGTTTTTCCGAGGTTGATCGAGCGTGTGTTGCTATTGGTGCACCCCGGCCGGGTAAAACTTTCTGAAAGCCGTGTCCGCGGATATGGACGACTTGGAGCACAGTATCTCGATCATAGACAAGCATAACTAAAGTTTATTGCTCTAAACTTGACTTTATAATGACTAGTAATCAGCTTCACTATAATGGAATGGCTAAATAATACTGCCTACAATTGCTTGTTTGGAGTGTCGCTTGCGACCATTGTACCTTACTAGTAAGAATTGCAACTACAACGGAATGGCTGAATAAAAGTACCAACAACTGCGGGGTTTTATGGGTTATCTCATGTTAACTGTATCTGACTAGTAAGTGTTGCCACTATAACGGAATGGTTAACTAAAAGTGCCCACTGTTTACTTTATCAGGACGATTATCTAAACCTAACTAGTAAAGTGCCGCAACTATAACGAAATAACTAAAACTGCCAACGGTGTGAGTTCCTCGGTTGACTTCCTCGATTGGTCTCGAGGGGGGAAACGCCAGGATGGTTTTGTTTGATGGTAGCATCAGGTTGGTTCCGGATAGGTCCTTCTTACCCCTCTCTGATTGCCGCCAGTTGTATCGAGTCTCTATAGGTTGTTAGTGCAAGTTGCCGCTGCCGCTCAGTCCACCATACCTATGTAGGCGAGGACCGCCGAATTCTAGCCTCGCTGCATCGGCCTCAAGATCTTGACGCTCCTTCTTTTCCTTTGCCCTTTGTCGGCACCCTTTGTTTAAGCAGGTTTTGAGATCGACGCCGTTAGGTGGTTACCCTTCCGCTTGGCTCGGGGTTATGGACGCCATTGGTTATTCTTCAGGGCTCTTAGTCCCATTTGCATCTTGTCTGTAGCTGGACGCTCTATCGTTTTCAAGGTGATATGGATCTTTGTATATGATATCTGTATTCTTGACTCTTCGGGTCGCTGTTATATATATTTGTTCTGTGGGTCCCATCGAGGACTGTTGTGTACTGTTATTACTTCGTTTTCCACCCGCACGAAAGTGCCTGGTGGGCACCTTTGAATCGTTTCTATGCGGGTTTGGCGAATTTTGCTAAAACTTGCATAGGTCCGATTCGGAGGGTGTTACAAGTGTGCAGCTGATGGGCCACTTGCGTCAGGGCTCTTGTCCGCGCGTGGACTGGATGGCGACTCCGAGCCTCCAGGTGCAGCGCGTGAGCTGCTGCTCGTGCCGGGACTCCCACGCGGAGAGACGTCTCCAGGCGTAGCGCTGCTGCTGCTCTCTTCCGTACCTCCATCTTCTGAACTAGCGCCTAAATCCGTAACGCCACGGGACGCTATTTCTTGATCATCTGCATGCGAATCACTGTAGACTACAGTAAATATTTCATCAAAAATTGATTGTACCGGTTCCACTGAGCCCCAATTCCATGATTTCTCCTCCTCGAAGACGATGTCACGTGTCACCACCAACTTTTTGTTCACTGGATTGTACGCGCGATACGCCTTCGAACCGTATTCATAGCCGATCATGACCATTGGAGTACTACGATCCGCCAACTTGCTAGTATGCCCGGTCACCATATTCACATGCGCCACGCACCCGAAAGTGCGAAGATGATCAACCGAGGGCTTGCGTCCGTACCATGCTTCGTACGGCGTCATACCAACTACACTCTTAGTTGGCGCCCTGTTCAGCCAATAGACAATGTATTAATCGCCTCACCCCAAAACCTGCCTGGCATGCCTTTGCTCTTCATCATGTTGCGTGCCATGGCCACCACGGTTTGGTTCCTTCTTTCCACAACACCGTTTTGCTGCGGTGAATATGGTGCGGTGAGATACCGCCGGATCCTATGAGCTTGACAAAACGCATTGAATTCATTGGATTTCAACTCCCCACCCCGATCGGTACGGAGGGCCTTCAACTTTTCCTCGGACTCCACCTCGGCTGCCATCTTCACAATCCTGAACGCTTGCAAAGCTTGATCCTTACTCTTCAGCAACACAACCCACATGTATCTACTAAAGTCGTTGACGATGAGCAAAAAGTACTTGTTCCCGGCGGGGGTCGCCGGCGTGATTGGTCCGCATAAGTCTCCATGCACCAACTCAAGAACCTTACTTGCTCGATATTGTCCCTCCCTTGGAAATGAGGCTCGCCTTTGCTTCCCAATGAGACAACCGTCGCACACCTGCTCAACATGATCAACACACAGTAAGCCACGTACCATATCCTTCTATCCAAGTTGTCGTAGAGCTTGGAAATTTAGATGTTTGTAGCGTGCATGCCACTTCCACGCCGAGTCTTCCATGCTTGTCATCAAACATACTAGATTCGCCCGATTGAGATTGAGGATGTAGAGTCTATTCTTCGACCTCTCCACCTTCATGATGAGCTGCCTTTGGCGGTCATATCCCCACAGGAACTCGTCCTCCAACACGATCTTGCATCCACGCTCTGCGAGCTGACCAAGACTGATAATGTTGGTCTTAATCTTGGGAATATTGTAGGGATTCGTAGCATGGAAAACAAAAAAATTCTATCGCATACAAACAAACAAGCCAAGATCTATCTACTAGATTTTAGCAACGAGTCGATGGAATAACTCACCCACGAAGATTCCAAATTGTTTAACGAGAGCGGATTCTCGTGGGTGATGTAGTCGTACTCTTCCCGATCTCAAGATCGCGTAGACGATCCTTCCCAAGACTGCGTTCCAAGCGCCCCGCAGATGGGTCACACGTTCGATTTCGACGAAGACCTTCCTCTCCCTTGTTCCAGCAGGCAGCGGAGGTTGTAGCACTCTCCTCGCGATTCCGGCAGCACAACGGCGTGGTACCGGAAGTAGAGGGGAGATCTCGCAGGGCTTCGCCTTAAGCCGGAGCGAGTATGGTGGACTATGAGAGAGCCCTCGACGATCTAGGGTTTATACACGCCGAGGAGGGGGCAAGCCGGCGGCTAGGGTTATCTAGGCGGCGGCGGCAGTTTGCCCTAGGGCGGCGGCGGCGGCAGTGGAGGTGGCGGCGCCGGCGGCTAGGGTTTAGAGGTAGGGAACTTGTGTGTCTAGGAGGGGAGCCCTGCCCATCCTCTTATAGGTGGAGGGAGGCGCGCCATGGGAGGGGAGTCCCTCCCCAACTCGGACCCAAGGTGGGCCGGCGGTGGAGGTGGAGGGACTCCTCCCCAACTCGGTTTCCACATCCCCTCCACTTCCCAAAAATAGCCGTTTGACTTTCAAATTGGCGTTTGACTTTTCAAACAAGGATTTGATTAAATCCTCTATTTTTTTCAGCGATGACACTTAGTACATGATGGAATCATACCAACTTCATATAACACATTCATGTACCCTTCCTCTCCGGAGTGCCGGACATTCCGGAACCTTCTAGAACATTCCCGATGAAAACACCGGAACCATTCCCCAACTCCGAAACAGGACTTTCCTTATATGAATCTTATTCTCCGGATCATTCCGGATCACCTCGTGATATCCCGAATCCCATTCTAGACTCCGAACACCATTCGGACTCTTTCTCATCATTCCATAACTACTCAAACAACGTCGAATCCTTAAGTGTGTCTCCCTACGGTTCGTGAATTATGCGGACATGATCGAGACACTTCTCCGAACAATAACCAATAGAGGAATCTGGAAATTTATATGGCTCCCACATATTTCTACGATTACTTTGCGATCGAATGAACCACTTACATACGATACCAATTTCCCTTTGTCTCACGATAGTTTACTTATCCGAGGTTATGATCGTCGGTATCTCTGCATACCTAGTTCAACCTCGTTACCGATAAGTACTCTTTTCTCGTTCCCATGATATGTGATCCCTTGTGATCCAGTCACATGCTTGCAAGCTAATTGGATGACATTTCACCGAGAGGGCCCAGAGTATATATATCCGTCATATGGATGGACAAATCCCACTCTTGATCCATGTGTCTCAACCAATACTTCCCGAACACTCAATGCCACCTTTATAGCCACCCAGTTACGGTGTGGTGTTTGATGTCATCAAGGCATCCATCCGGTAAAGGTGATATGCATGATCTCATGGTCGACGGAATTAGGTTACTATGTATCAGAAAGCATATAGCAATTGAACTATTAAAATGACTTGATCTTTATGCTACGCTTATCTATAGGAGTATGTCCACCATATCATTCTCCTAATGATATGATCTTGTTGTTAATAACATCTCAATGTTCATGATAGGGAAACCACAATCATTTATTAACCAAGAAGCTAGTGATGTATAGAGGCTTTACTAGGGACTTCAATTTAAGTTTACAAATCACACAAGTATTAATGTTTCCTTGTTAATACTATTATAGCATGAATGTAAACATTTGTCATAAACACAAAGATATAATAATAACTATATTTATTATTGCCTTTAGGGCATATCTCCAACAAATATAGTACACGTCAGTGAGTACCTTGTGACCTCCATCCTTCAACTCAAACAGGATAGTGCCTCGTCCTGCAATCTCCACCTTTGACCCATCGCCGAATCGGACGGAGCCTCCAACCATGAGGTTCAACTCAGAAAACTGGGCCTTGTCGCCGGTCATGTGGTTGCTAGCGCCTGTGTCGAGGTACCAAACATCGTGAGCCGTCTGCATCCTCCGCGGGAAGACCTTCTCTTCCACGAGCGTGACGATCTCCATAGCGGACTCCTGAGGAGTTGATTCCTTGGTGGTCATTAACTCGCAAGCTTCGAGCATCAGCATCATCAGTCCATCATCTCCTTCCTTCTCCATGAGATCCTTCTCCTTTGAACGGTTGGGACACTCCGATTTGAAGTGCCCGAGCCGTAGGTGATCTTCATCCGCTCGTCATGCGCCTTGAACCGTCCAACCAGGTCATCCATCGTGAGGGTGGTGAGATCAACGCATTGCTCGATTGCCGACACCACAGATATGTACAGCGGCGGCGCCGCGCGAAGGAAACGCATTACGACTGAGATAACTTCCAGCTTCTCACCTTGCGCGCGAATACCGTTGACAATTATGGCTACCCTCGAGGCAAAAGCGTCCAACGCCTCATCTCTTTCCATCTCCAGGTTCTCGTACTTCTTCTGCAAGGTTTGTAGGGTCGCCCTGCGGACGCGCTCGTGCCCAAGATTCAACGTCTTGAGTGTCTCCCACGCCGCCTTTGCATAATCCTTTGAGATCAGGTGCTGCATCACGTCCGCCGGCACCACGGAGCCGATGGCCGTGAGTGCCTGTCGGTCCTTGCGGTACTTCGACGCGCCCTTCTTGAACTCGTCGCCACCGGGATCGATAGCCTCCTAGATGTTGTTGCCCTCCATGGCCCACTCCATCCGTTTCGCCCACGTCGTGTAGTTGCCGCGATCATACCGCGGGTACTGCGACGACACCGATGCACCCGCAGCTGTACCGGAGTACTCGCCTAGCTCCTTGTCCGTCATGACCTCTCGTTATTAGGAGATCCTCCGCGAGGCTCTGATACCAATTGTTGGCCCAGCCCCGATCGCCGAGTGCAGTTCGGCGTAACGACGACAATGATCCGGCGAGTTCGCGCACGTACGGTACGATCAGCCTAGCACTTTGAGCTAGCTAGCTGATCAAACTCTCAACTTAAACGAGTACATACGGGGAAAAACAATATATGGCTACAGGGCCCTCTCGGTCCTGCTATTTGTATTGAATCTCACGGTTGTCTTACAAGACTACTACATGGGTGTATATATACCCGGCAAGACGACGCAGCGTTAATACGAATAGGTGTTGGACTACTAGTCCTACTCGAAACACACACGCACACGACACCGTTCCGTGTCCTATCGGGATTATTATTCCTAACAGGGGACTCTTCACGGCACCGCTCGAGGAGCTCGATGGTCTTCCAGCAGCATAGGCTGGGCTTGGAGCCAGCTCCAACCCCACCGCTGGTGGCCGCGCCAACATTTGGAAGGGAAAGAAGTCATTTTCGCACACCTGCTGGTAGCGCCGCCATGGGGAGCACACCATCTCCTTCGGCGTGGTGTCAGGAAAGTCCTTGCAGCCCAATGCAGATGTCTACCTCGCCTCCGGTGGTATACAGGTCAGATGACGGGGTCTAGTACAACCTGTGCTCGTCAAACACGGACCACTTAGAGGCCACCACGGATGGTTTTGGGACACACCTGTCACCACGGATACCGTGGGAGGAGATTCAAGTTAGCGAATATACCGCCCAGGAGGCAAATTCCCTTGCAGATACTTGGTCGGCGAACATCTTCTCCTCTTTCACTGAAGAAGGCGCATGTGCCCAAGCCTAGCTGCCGCCTCTACCTGGATAGATTGGAGATGCTGGCTGGGAAGGCCTCAATGGAGAGCGCTCCAAAGATCATGTTCCGACCACACAATCCATCCAAGCATGGACAGGGGCATGGGTAGAAGATCACTGCCGGGCACCGTCATGTTGTAGAATCCGGAGTGCTGGAAGGTTTCCAAGCTCATAGTAGCACCGAAGTCTTCTTCGGGCCAAGAAGACACAACCATCTGTAGCTGATGATCGGTCACGAATAGAACACTCTAGCATTGAAGAAGACAGTGTATGAAGTTGAGGACTTCAGTGAGCTGCATTGAACGGCATCTACAGGTTGGCCGCTCTAGGACTTAATCGCCACCCTGCAATAGCAGACGCAACCGCCTTCTCTTGACTTGTCCTTCGACGACAACGATCGACATCGACGATGAAAAGCTATTTGACATCACACTCAAGTCAAATTCGTTGAGGACACTGCGAGACGCCAATCTGTGTGGCCACGAGCTAATGGAGAATGTCACCTCGCGGGTGGCAGACATGTACGTCGACCCCAAGATGACATTCCTAAGCAAGGTGTTGGGGATTTTTTCGCCATCGATTCTTGGCTTCCCGACCAACGCGGCACCTAAGAAGAAGAAGACAGGGCCAAGGAAGTTGTTCTCCATGCCTACATCACCAAGAAGAAGCGAGCGACCTGCCACAAGGACATCAACCATGATGACAACAAGGAAGGCCCAAATTGTGGCTTGCAAGCAGATGGGCCTGATTAGCCATGACAGCAAGTTCAGTGACGCCATTCTGGCCTAGTACATGGCGCTTTTTGAGGCACCGCTATCCCAGGAACAAATTCAGGGCCTCAATCTGCTGACAGAAGTGGCAAAAGGGCCAAGCTTGGTCATGGCAGAGAAGGAAATGGAAGGACTGTTGCGTGAGTTGCCTTATGCGGGATGAGCCAAGCCGTCCAGGACCACCAATACGAAGTAACTCCAATGATTAGTGAAGCCTCCAAATTTGTGGGCGAAGCCGCCACTTCTTCTTGTCTTGCGCTATAAGCACGGCCTTCACCTCCGATAGGAGGAGGTTATGACCTATTGCATTTGTCGAACCACTAAAAATGTTAGCACAACTTTAGCTTCTGAGTTGGAATGTCAGAGGATTGAATGACCAGGCTCGTAAAACGGTAGTTAGAGACCTTGTGTCCACCACAAGGTCTTCAATACTTTGCATCTAGGAATCCAAGCTACCTTGCCTGTACACACAATATAAGGTGGAAATTGTCGGCCAATCATTCCAGGGATTCGTTGAGTTAACTGTTGATAGTACTAGAGGAGGTGTTCTCCTCTTCTGGTGTGCCGAACTATTTGAAGCAAGCAATGTCATTATTGGAAATTTCACAATTACTGCAACCTTTAAAGACAAATCTACCAGCCAGCCATGGGACCTTATGGTTGTCTATGGGTCGGCAAATGATGAGTGTAAGCAGAGTTTCTTGGACGAGCTTGTTAATGTGCATGCTCAGATCGGCGGGCCATGGATAGTTATTGGATATTTCAACCTCATCTTGCACGATCAAGACAAGAACAGCCATCATGTCAATAGAAGGTGGATGAGAAGGTTTAAGGATGCACTTGATGCTAGCTTCATGCGGGAAATAAAGTTCGTAGGAATGCGGTATACATGGAGCAACAAACTAGAAGTATGCACACTAGTCTGGTTGCACCGCACCTTTTTCAACTCATAGTGGGATGATCTATACCTGGCAGCCAAACTCATCCCCGAGGCCTCATCCATGTCGGATCACTATCCCATGTTGCTCATCTAGGACATCATGGTCAGAGATCCTTATCACTTCAAATTTGAGAACTACTAGCCCCTGCTTCAGGGGTACTCTGACGTGGTAGCACAATCTTGAAATGAACCCTGCCAGCTCACAAATCCCTTTGCAATCCTACACTGCAAACTTAGGCGGCTGTCAAAGCACCTGACTACCCAGCAAAAACTACGTAGGCGACATTATAAAGCAGATGCTTCTAGGCCAGGAGATCATGCTCAGGCTGGACTCGACCCAAGAAAACCGACAACTTATAGTCTAGGAGAGTGATAATCCCCAAGTGCAGGGAATCACCGTAGTACAATTCGATAAGTATTTTGAGTGTCAAACCATGAGGATCTGAAGGTAAAGTATCTATTCTCTAAAGCCCTATAACCCACTTATATGGCCTTCTATGAAAAGCTAGGATCTAAAGTGTGTGTGGTTGTTTTTGATATTAACTAGAAAACAATAAAGAAGTTGAAATAAATACTATAAGTAAAATCATGCAAATGAAGTGGAGTTAGTGGAGTGGATGTGGATAATCTATGGGAGCAAATGTTTAGGCTATTTCATTCATTTGGTTGTCATAATTAGTGAAGCACATATATAGTATTTTTATTGTTTCTTCTAGGAGGAGCCATAGATATGAGAAAATACACCACTAGTGATTGATACCAAGGACAATTAAGAACAAACAAGGGAATATTAAGACATAAATTCCAACCACCGCATTTAGATCTAAGGTCCCCATGAAAATACCCCCGTTGATTAACTATGAATTAATACTGCATATATTTCTAAGACTTGGGATTCGGCTTCTGTCAAACTCCGTCTATTCTCATCATATCAACATGCAACGGTGACGTTGCTCAATAGTAGAGCTTCGTTGGGAGACCCCAATAGGAAGGTATGATGAGCACGGCAGCAAGTTTTCCCTCAATTATGAAACCAAGGTTATCGAACCAGTAGGAGCAAGGAAACAACTCCAAGGTGTTGCTAACAACTTGGAATCCTGCACAACACAAACTCGAGACTTTGCCCCAACTTACAGTGAGGTTGCCAATCTTACTGGTTTTCTGAAAACAAAGGATTAAACGCGAACTGTGGAAGGTAATGGTTGCTTGTAGAAATGTAACACCCTCGCCTGATAAGGCTGATTTCATGTGTATAGTGTCAATCCATGGATCGGTTCACTGGCACACGGTACAAAATGATACGAAATATAACTATGCATCATAAATACAACGAATATGATCCATAATTTGCATTATATTACACAAGTACACAACGGAAACAATAACAAGGTAGATCTTCATTCTTCAAATGTGCCACAAGCGAACAATCGTTGAGTGGAGTCTCGTGACCTATAAACGATCACTCAGAAACGGAACAACCTGCAACATGAAACGTTGTAGCCACGAATGGTCAATACTTTGAATGTATTGTCAAGTAGAACTAATGAGTACAAAGGATCTAGCAACTACATGCATATTTTGTTAAGTGGAGTTCAGGCTCATTTTTTAAAAGCAATTTAACTTTTCCCTACTTTCAAAATACTTTTATTTCTTCAAAACAAACTTCTAAGGACATACCAGCATAAACCCATGTAGAAACAAGACATTTCAGCTTTCGTATGCTCATAAACCCATGTTCATCCATCAAGTTTTAGTAATTAAGAAATTGGGATGAGTGAGATCTTCCAAACAGTTCTAGGCCCAGTTGCTCATAGTTTTCCATAACCAGGGACACGGCTAAGTACTTAGTTTAGACACCCTGCAGGGGTTGTACACTTTACCCGCATGACCCAGTCAACCCGCTCTTACCATTACACTCATTTTGTGCCATTGTAGGGAGAAAACCAAGACGAAACCTTTCAGAAGCAGAACCCTGAGCCCCCTGGACGGACCCATACCAACCTACATCCCCTACATCTGCTAGTCATGTCGGGTCAGGTTCCCACAACTTACTTAGTCAAGACAAATAATGACATGCGGCTGTACTGGAAGCTACTACACAAGAAACCTGTCCAATCTCTGAAGCCTAGGTATGCTTTCCGCAATAAACCATCCAAAAGATCAATCCATCACATCCAGGAGATTCATTAAATTCCAGTTATTTTCAATATAACAAAACATAACTTTTCCATAACATAATCAATCATGAATTCCTTTTGCGTATCTAATAAGCATGGCTAAGCAACTAAAATATGATGGCTCAAAGGAAATCAAGTCATGGAGATATGGCAATCATGCCTGGGTGTCATAGCATAGCATAGTAGTAAAAACACCTACACATGCATCACTACTGAAAATCATACTATATGCATAGGAAAATAATAGGACATTTATGATAGCTCTGCTTTTCTTTGTTCTAGATGATGTAGTCGTTCAGATAATCCTCACAATAGAGAATATTACACTCGTCACAATCACAAACGTTGCACTCCTCGCAATCTATGGATCAAAACAAGTGCACAACAAACACACCATTCAAAACAATGCAATTATGCACAATACAACAAAACAATAATGAACAAATACATGCATAATGATTTAATATGTCACAATGGTTGTAACTAGTTCTCTAAACAATATTAGAATACATGATGCATGCAGGAGATCATTTAATGGAATAGGGTATTTATTATTAATTATTGATTGCCAATATAGACGTTTTAATAGTTCTGTTAAAACTTCCGCTCTAGTTGTCAAATTAAATTTGTTTCTGTCTGTAATGGATAGGGGATGTTAATACGAACCAGTAGCAATTGGATTCACCTTAATCCGAGTTGTAGATCTTTTCCTATGATTTAAATAGTGTTTAATGGAGTTTAAATCATTTAAATAGTTTACGGGGTATAAAATTAGAAATAAAACCATATCTGTAATCTACACGATATAGTGATTCCAGGGACATATTATTCATAATTTTACGATCTATAAACTATTTACTATGAATTTAACACTCTAAAAGGCCATTAAAAATATTTAAATTACTACAGTAATTCTACACTTTAAAAGTTAGATCCATCCATATATTAATCTTGTATGTGAAACTACAAATCCATAGATATCTAATTTGTATTTTTATGATATACAAATTTTTTACTATGATTTAGTATGTCTAAAAGGTCCATTAAATCATTTAAATTATTACAGTAAATATATACTGTAAACATTATATATAATCTCATATTAATATTCTACACAATTTTCTGAATCCAACGGTATATTATTTATAATTTTTGGACATGTATTCAATTTTATATAAATTTTACAAGTCTTATACAATTCCTGGCTATTTTAAATATTAGTAATTCGAATTACACGGTCAGACGGTGACGTGAGGCTGACCTGGCGTTGACTTGGGGACAACGAGGCGACTGACTAGGCGACAAGTTGTCGCACACTAATTCGTTGATACCCCTTCGACTGGGCTTCTAATCTGAACCCTCGGGATAAGATCCAGCGGCTTCTATTGATCCAGCGTGCGTGGCAGTCAACGACGGCGGACGACAGTCAACCGTCAGCGGTGGCGCTCTCGTGGTGCTCAGTGGTCGATGGAGGACGGAGCCCCGGGGGTCATCTGAAGTGGAGGATTAACGGGCGAGGCGCGTACTGGTGTGGCGAGGCCTTTGGCGTCCTCGTCTACATCTATTGCTTCCTGGAGCGGCGGCACACGGCGAATGGAGCTGGCCGGTGATGCGGAACTCCGACGAGCTCGCGAGGTTGCTCCGATGCGATAAGAAAAGGGGAAAAGGGTCGGGAGGATGCGGCGGTCCAAGGGAAAGACAAAGAGATAAAAAACAGGAAGAGCGGGTGACGGAATCGGTGGGGAGCTTCACCTCCTGAGATCGGTAAAGGCGTACGGCGGCGGCTAGATCCAAATTTGGTCGATTTGGTGTCTAGGGTTCGTGATCTCGCGAAAACATCGCACGTGGAAGAGGGTAGGGAGTTTATATGGGGCCGTGGCGTGGAGAAGGGGTCGAGTAATAACCGAATCAGAGCGAATTTTGCGGGGATTTGGATCAGTGGGGATGAACCCGTGTTCATCCTGGAAACCTGACGGAGGTGGGAGATGGCACGCGGGCCCCGATTGTCAGCGCCAGAGAGGAGAGAGGGAGTGGGCTGCGGTTGCTGCTTGTTGGGCTGCGTGGCTGCTGCGCTTGCCGCTATGCTCGCTCGTGTGCGGGGGTGAGCGGCAGGGAGTAGTAGCGGTTGGGCTGGTTGGCCTAGCCGGGTAGGATGAAGCTGGGCCGGTCTGCGGCTAGGTTAGTTTAGTTAGGTTTTTTTTCTTTTTCTTATTTTTTTTCCTGATTTCTATTTCTTTAATGAATTTCTCTATAACTCCAAATGAGCTGAAATTTGTTCCTAAAATTTTATAATATTCAGTAAATCATTTTAGGATCATTTTGTACATTTGTTTAGTTCAATAATGTTGGATTTATAAAATCCTTGTTTATTCCTTATAAGAATATTTGCCAAACCAATTAGGGTTAGGGTTTTCCCAATTCAATTCTTGCAAGTTTTGTATCGATGCAATGCAATGCTCATGAATGACATGTAAAAACAATATTTTTCTAGTCCCAATTTCTAAAATCTTGGGATGTGACATACTAATCCCCTTAAGATGAATCTTGTCCTCAAGATTCAGAATGGCTAGCAAGGTTGTGGGTGGTTTACTCGATGATCATCTTCTTACTCCTAAGTGGCTTATCTCACTATGGGTATAATCTCGAGGCTAACCCCCTTAAGATGACTAAAGTTGGCATCTATTTGGAACAATATAGATGAGTATTGATAGAAGAGAACTAAGAGAAGTATTTTCCTACCCATACACAACAAAGTCAAACAATAACAAGCACAAACAAGCAAAAAATCAAACAATCCTAATCAATAATATTGATATACCATCAGTTTTGATATGATCAATAGCAAAGTGATATCGATATCCTAATGAAGAACTAGATGGTGGACATCATCTAACTATTCTTGTTTCTCATCGATTGCATGGTATGGTATCCCCTCTATATTAGAAGAGTATGAGAATTGAAGTGATAAGAAGACATTAGAAAGAAGTGTGAGACGAGAATAGATAGAATTAGATAGGGTTTACAATTTTCATATGGCTTTCCTATTCCAAACTTAGGTCACAATCCTAGAGTCAACGCATAGCTCTGATACCATCCTATAACACCCTCGCCTGATAAGACTAAGTTCATGTGTATAGTGCCAATCCCTGGATCGGTTCACTGGCACACACAGTATAAAATGATACCAAATATAACTGTGTCTCATAAATACAACGAATATGATCTAGAATTACATTATATTACACAAGTACACAGCGGAAACAATAACAAGGTAGATATCCATTCTTCAAATGTGCCATAGGCGAACAATCGTTGAGTAGAGTCTCGCGACCTATAAACGATCACTCAAAAACGGAACAACCTGCAACATGAAATGTTGCAGCCACGAATGGTCAATACTTTGAATGTGTTGGCAAGTAGAACAAATGAGTATAAAGGATCTAGCAACTGCATGCATATTTTGTTAAGTGGAGTTCAGGCTCATTTTCTAAAAGCAATTTAACTTTTCCCTACTTTCAAAATACTTTTATTTCTTCAAAACAAACTTCTAAGGACATACCAGCATAAACCTATGTAGAAACAAGACAGTTCAACTTGCATATGCTCCTAAACCCATGTTCATCCATCAAGTTTTAGTAATTAAGAAATTAGGATCAGTGAGATCTTCCAAACAGTTCCAGGCCCAGTTGCTCATAGTTGTCCATAACCGGGTACACGGCTAAGTTCTTAGTTTAGACACCATGCAGGGGTTGTACACTTTATCCGCACGACCCACTCAACCCACTCTTACCATTACACTCATTTTGTGCCATTGTAGGGAGAAAACCAAGACGAAACCTTTCAGAAGCAGAACCCTGATCCCCCTGGACGGACCCATACCAACCTACATCCCCTACATCTGCTAGTCACGTCGGGTCAGGTTCCCACAACTTACTTAGTCAAGACAAATAATGACATGCGGCTGTACTGGAAGCTACTACACAAGAAACCTTTCCAATCTCTGAAGCCTAGGTATGCTTTCCGTAATAAACCATCCAAAAACATCAATCCATCACACCCAGGAGATTCATTAAATTCCAGTTATTTTCAATATAACGAAACATAACTTTTCCATAACATAATCAATCATGAATTCCCTGTGCGTATCTAATAAGCATGGCTAAGCAACTACAATATGATGGCTCAAAGGAAATCAAGTCATGGAGATATGGCAATCATGCCTGGGTGTCATAGCATAGCATAGTAGTAAAAACACCTACACATGCATCACTACTGAAAAGCATACTATATGCATAGGAAAATAATAGGACGTTTATGATAGCTCTGCTTTCCTTTGTTCTAGATGATGTAGTCGTTCAGATAATCCTCACAATAGAGAAGATTACACTCGTCACAATCACAAACGTTGCACTTCTCGCAATCTATCGATCAAAACAAGTGCACAACAAACACACCATTCAAATCAATGCAATTATGCACAATACAACAAAACAATAATGAACAAATGCATACATAATGATTTAATATGTCACAATGGTTGTAACTAGTTCTCTAAACAATATTAGAATACATGATGCATGCAGGAGATCATTTAATGCAATAGGGTATTTATTATTAATTCTTGATTGGCAATATAGAGGTTTTAATAGTTCTGTTGAAACTTCTGCTCTAGTTGTCGAATTAAATTTGTTTCTGTGTTGTAAAGGATAGGGGTTGTTAATACGAACCAGTAGTAATTGTATTTAGCTTAATCCGATTTGTAGATATTTTATTATGATTTAAATAGTGTTTAATAGAGTTTAAATCATTTAAATAGTTCGCGTGGTCTAAAATTTGAACTAAAAACATATCTGTAATCTACACGATATTATGATTCCAGGGACATATTATTCATAATTTTACGATCTATAAATTATTTACTATGAATTTAACACTCTAAAAGGCCATTAAAAATATTTAAATTACAACAGTAATTCTACACTTTAAAAGTTGGATCCAACAGTATATTAATGTTGTATATGAAACTAAGAATCCATAGATATCTAATTTGTATTTTATGATATACAGATATTTTACTATGATTTATTATGTATAAAAAGTCCATTAAATCGTTTAAATTATTACAGTAAATATATACTATAAGCATTATATATAATCTCATATTAATATTCTACACGATTTTCTGAATCCAACCGTATATTATTTATATTTTTTGGACATGTATTCAATTTTATATGAATTTTACAAGTCTTATACAATTCCTAGCTATTTTAGATATTAAAAATTCGAATTACACGGTCAGACGGTGACGTGAGGCTGACTGGCGGTGACGTGGGGACGATGAGGCGACTGACTGGGCGACGACATGTCTCACACTAATTCGTTGATACCCCTTCGACTGGGCTTCTAATCTGAACCGTCAGGATCAGATCCAGTGGCTTCTATTGATCCAGCGTGCGTGGCGGTCAACGACGGCGGACGGCAGTCAACCGTCAGCGGTTGCGCTCACGTGGTGCTCAGTGGTTGACGGAGGACGGCGCCCCGGCGGTCATCTGCGGTGGCGGATTAGCGGACGAGGCACGTACTGGTGTGGTGAGGCCTTTGGCCTCCTTGTCTACATCTATTGCTTCCTAGAGCGGCGGCACGCGGCGAATGGAGCTGGCCGCTGATGCGGAACTCCGGCGACCTCGCGAGGTTGCTCCGCTGCGAGAAGAAAAGGGGAAAAGGGTCGGGAGGATGCGGCAGTCCAAGGGGAAGACAAAGAGATGAAAAACAGGAAGAGGGGGTGACAGAATCGGTGGGGAGCTTCACCTCCTGAGATCGGTAATGGCGTATGGCGGCGGCTAGATCCAAATTTGGTCGATTTGGTGTCTAGGGTTCGTGATCTTGCAAAAAAATCGCACGCCGAAGAGGGTAGGGAGTTTATATGGGGCCGTGGCGTGGAGAAGGGGTCGAGTAATAACCGAATCAGAGCGAATTTTGCGGGGATTTGGATCAATGGCGATGAACCCGTGTTCGTCTTGGAAACCTAACGGAGGTGGGACATGACACACGGGCCCCGGCTGTCAGCGCCAGAGAGGAGAGAGGCAGTGGGCTGCGGTTGCTGCTTGTTGGGCTGCATGGCTGCTGCACTTGCCGCTATGTGTCGCTTCAAGGCGGGGTGAGCGGGAGTAGCAGCGTTATTGGTTGGTTGGCCGGGTAGGCTGAAGCTGGGCCGGTCTGCGGCTAGGTTAGTTTAGTTACGCTTTTTTTCTTTTTCTTATTTTTTTCCTGATTTCTATTTCTTTAATAACTTTTTCTCTATAACTCCAAATGAGCTGAAATTTGTTCCTAAAATTTTATAATATTCAGTAGATCATTTTAGGATCATTTTGTACATTTTTTAGTTAAATAATGTTGGATTTATAAAATCCTTGTTTATTCCTTATAAGAATATTTGCCAAACCAATTAGGGTTAGGGTTTTTCCAATTCAATTCTTGCAAAAAAATTATCGATGCAATGGAATGCTCATGAATGACATGTAAAAACAATTTTTTTCTAGTCCCAATTTCTAAAATTTTAGTATTAAGTTGCAAGCAATTGATAACTGCATTAAGCAATGTGTGTAAAGTAAACAATACAATTGTTCCATAAAAAAAGATTGTTATTTTCTCCCTAGTCGTAACAGCATATCTACAACCTTAGAGATTCCTGTCACTTCCCCAAATTATTAGAGGCATGAACCCACTATTTAGCATAAATACTCCCTCTTGGAGTCACTAGCATCTACTTGGCCAAGATAGCTACTAGCAACGGAGAGCTTGCAAGATCACAAACAACACAGACATGATAGAATCAATAATCAATAAGACATGATAGAATCAATAATCAATCTGACATAGCAGTCTCAATATCCATTGGATCCCCGTAAACATAACATGTATGATTACAAATAGATGATCTTGATCATGAACGGAGCTCACAAAATCTAAGCATGATAGCACAAAGGAGGAGAAACAACCATCTAGCTACTGTATGGACCCATAGTCCAAGGGTGAACTACTCACGCATCATATCGGAGGCTGGCATGGTGATGAAGAAGGCCTCCAGGATGATCTCTCCCCTCCAGCAGGGTGCCGAGAAGATCTTCAGATCCTCCCGATCTAGGGACGATAGTGGCAGTGGCTACGGACTGTTTCGTGGAGATATTATCGGGTCCTTAGGGTTTTGGCATCGGGGGTCTTTTATAGGCGAAGAGGCGAGGCAGGAGGGCGTCCAGGGGGCCCACAGCCTTCCCTGGTGTGGCCTAGGGTGGGCCCGTTCCTGGGGGTGCGGCCGCCCTGTGGAGCCCCTCCGGCTGCCCTTCGATCTCTGTGTTCGTTCTAGTGAAATATTGACTTTGGATTTTGTCCCGTCTAATTCCGAGAATACTTCCTTACTAGCTTTCTGAAACCAGGGGGCCCACACCCTACCCTGGCATGGCCTAGGGTGGGCCCGTTCCTGGGGGGTGCGGCCGCCCTGTGGCGCCCCTCCGGCTGCCCTTCGATCTATGTGTTCGTTCTAGTGAAATATTGACTTTGGTTTTTGTCCCGTCTAATTCCGAGAATACTTCCTTACTAGCTTTTCTGAAACCAAAAACAGCAGAAAATAGGCAAATGGCACTGCGACATCTTGTTAATAGGTTAGTCCCAGAAAATGTATAAAAATTCCTCAAAGTGTAGACAAAGCATAGCAAAGTGGATACTAAACAAGCATGGAACATAAAAAATTATAGATACGTTTACAACGTATCAAACGGTGACAACCTTGTGCATCCACCAACATATGGGTGCACTCATATGTTAGTGCATCAAGATCATCATAGAAGATAACATATACATGTATGCAACCAAAACAAACTAGATCACAATTGCCATAACAATTCACTACTCAAACATCAACATAGTCATACAATAGATCCTGGGAAAATAATATATTGCATCATACATCATGTTTGACAAGAGATTAGAGTGGGGGATGATGGGATCTTGCATTAGACGGTGATAGAGATGATCCTCTCCATGTGGGAGAGGAGGCCATAGCATGGTGGAGAGGCGTCAGCATGGTGGAGGAGCGGCGGTGCCCCGACGTCCCTCCTAGGCCGGCTACTGCCCTAGTGCGCGGAGGCACCTTGCACCTTCTTCTTCCTTGGACATGGTGCTGATCTTTAAGAGGTTCTTCCCCTCCTTGGGGGTTGTCAAGGTGTCACATCCCAAGATTTTCCAAATCTTGTAATGTGAAAAATAAATAAATAAATAAAATAAAACTTTGTTTGATTTTCAGAGTGAGAAGAAACTTTTTTAATTCAATTGGAAATCTTCAAACCAATTTGGATCAAATAGAATCCTAAAGGGATTTAAAAAGATAAACATTTAATAAAAGGAAAATAAAATATTTTGGGATTACTATTTTGGATCTTTTAAAATAAAAGGATTTGGTTTTCAAAAGAAATAGAAGTTTTATAAATAAGGATTATTTTATAGAGCCAAATTAAACCTTGGCCATGCTTTTGAAATAAAACATTTTGTTTTGATAAAAATAGTAAAGGTTTATTTGAAATAAATTAATAAGGATTTAATATCCAAGTTTTATTAATAAAGGTTTTACTATTTCCAAAACATCAAAACTTATTTAACTATTTAAAATAAGTTTTCCAAGTATTTTGTATTCCCAAATAAAACCTACTGTTTTGGTTTTGAAAATAATTAGATTTCAAAAGGAGTTTTTAAATAAAACAAATCCTATTTGATTTGATAACAATGGTCTATTTATTTAATTAATAATGGACCATAAAATAAAACTATTATTTTGGTTTAGAATTTTGGTTTATGTTGCTGAACAGAACCAAATTCAAAGTTGCAAAGTGTGGTGATTGTTTGAATTGATTGAGTATTGTTTGGTTGTTTGAATTTCAAAACAGAATTGGAAAATAGAAAAAGGAAAAAGTTCAGGAAAGAAAAAAATAGGTTTTGGAATCAACCCAACCAGCAGCCTAGTAAGGCCCAGAACCAGCCCAGTTTTCCCTCCCCGAAGAAAAACGTTTCACACTCAGGTTCTAACTCGAACAGACGATGACTGGTGGACCCTTCCCTCACTCTTTTTCCCACTGACCAGCAGACCCCACTTTTTCCAGCTCACCTTCTTCCTCGCGACGACCACGCCGGTCGTTTCCTGCCGTTGATGTCGCGGCTTCAATTCACCTTAATGTCGTGCCTTAAACCTCGTTGTGACTGCACGCTATTAAACGCCAGCGTCTCCTCCTCCTTTCCCCTCTGTCGCCACTCCCTCTCTGCCCCAAGGCTGCCTCAATTTGGCTTGGCACTCCCTCTGTTCCGACGACGCTCCGGTGCCAATTCCGATGACTCAGCGCCTCCCCTTGTCTCATTGACCACGCACACACACTCACCACTCCCTGGTGCATCTCCCAGTACCCTCCGTTCAACCGCGGGCGCCCCAGAGCGTCACCTTCGACAAGCTCTGACCTCGCCGCCGTCTGTCTCGTCTCCGTCGAGATCCTCCGGTAAGTCCAGACCGCCCCAAGCCTTCTCCTTCACGCTCGCGTCATCTCCGTGATCCCCTACATCTGACCACACTCTCTGTTTGCCTCCTCGTGATCGACAGCGTCGCCTTTGACCGCGAACAGAACCGCCCGTCGCCAGACCTTACTCCGGCGAGCAATCCACCGCAACCCTGAGCGCCCCTCGACCCAAGAAGACCATGCCGAGCTTCCCCAGCCTCCTGCGATCTCGGTGAGCACCTTCCCATCCTTCCCTGTTTCCTGTCTTGCTAGCACCACCACCGCCTGGCCGTACGCCGCCGCTAGCCACCGTCGGCGCCGCTCACTTTTGGTCAAACATGCTAGCACCGTAGGATCTTAATCTGACGAACACAATAGATCCATTTAGCACCGAAGGGGTACGCGATCAGGACCGTGCGATCTACTTAGATCCAACGCGCCACAGAGCCGATCTGGCCAAACCGGTACTAGCGAATAGGAAAGCGACGCGTGGCCAGTATTAGATTTAAAAACAGATTTGAATCTGATTTAGATGCAGATTTGAAACTTCTATAGCTTTTGATCCACACATCCAAAAATTACAAACTTTATATCGTTGGAATCAGTGGAACAAACCCTAGCCAACCATGGAATTTGTTTAGCAAATAGTATCTGTTAGATTGTTTGTTTTTGCAGAAACTTTTGAATGCTTGTTAAGACTAGAAAAATGATGCAAAAATGTTTTTAAGTTTGAAACATTGGAAAATTGGTTTGTTGTGAACTTAATGACCCTAGGAACCAACCCATGGTTTTGAAAATGGATTTGGTGAAGTTTAGGATAGATTAATTGTTTTAACCCATTTCTAGCCAAATAAAAATAATGATTTGGTTATGAAAATGTTTTGGATCAAACCTACTGACCCTAAACACCAAGATTTGAGAAACAACAACTTATTTTATGAACCACTTAAAGTTGTTGCTTTGATAAAAATATTTTCCACCACATAAAATAATGAATGTATTTAAAAAATGGTTTATGAACAAGACCCTTTTTGCAAATGACTTTGCCACTTTGGAAAATGACCACTTTGGACTTTACAAAGATTAGAAACCTAGTGGAAACCACCTTTGCAAATAGAACCACCTCTTGCATGCTTACATGCATGACCTAGACCCCATTGTTTTATGTGTGTGAATTGTTTGATTGATTATTGGTATGGAATGCTAGTTGATATTGTGTTTGCTTGATTGATTGTAGTGAAGTTAGAAAAGTGTGAGACTAGCAAGATCAAGAAGTGAACCACCATTCCCTACCAAAAAGGCAAGTGACACTATCATCTAAAGTCCTACTATTTTCATTATACTTAGTGGATTTTTGAAAACATGCATGAAAAGAATTTCTATACTTATGCTATGCTAAATCCTAATAGGATTCCCTATACATTCCTTAGTGAAAACAATGTAGTTGATACATGCTTAGCCATGTTATATTTTGAAAAGAGATACATGTTGAGATTTTATGAGATTGAGAAAAGACTTATGTTTTATATAATAAAACAAGGACTCAATGAACCACCTGGGTGGACAAGGATACTTTGAGTTTTGGAGAAGGTGGCAACAAAAGGAACCATGACCATGGCAATCTCTTTGTGTTGTGCTCCAAAGGAAAACAACCCAGGAAACTTAGAGATTGAACATGTTTCTCGTACAGTGGCTTCCGTGTACAGCCACATGCTAAATGGGCTCTGGCTTAGTCAACTACATAGTGGATGTCCCATGCATTGGCCTCTTCAGGTTAACTAGATTTGTGTAAGGGAGCAACCCTACATTTGTGCCTGGTAGACAAGCTAGCATTTTGTATTGGGAGGACTCCTATGGAAAGACTTTGTCACATTCTCAATCTGCCAGTACTCCATCTTGGTGAGTACTTATCCAGCGGCCACTGGTGGCATCAAGATGAGATTGTGTCATGTGGGTAAAGTGTACAACTTCTGCAGAAGATCAAATTCTAAGTACTTAGCCGTGTCCCCGGTTATGGACAATACTGAGCAACTAAGGCTTGAAGCTATGGGAGATCTTGACATTCTAATTTGTAAAAGAAAAATTTTAAAAACTTGATGCACTTGGGGTTACCAAGGAGCTCAAGAGACTTTGACAAAACTTGATGTACTTGGGGGTACCAAGGAACTCAAGAGATTTTGTTGAAAACATGAACACTTGGGGTTACCAAGGAACTCATGAGATTTTTATAAGACTTGATGCACTTGGGGTTACCAAGTAGCTCAAGGGATTTTTGACAAAGACTTGAACACTTGGGGTTACCAAGGAGTTCAAGGGATTTTTTAAAAGGAGATTTGACAAAGGACCAAAACCATTTTGAAAAGATAGGATAAATTATTGCTTTATGCAAAAGAGCCTAAAACTCTACTTAGCCAAATATGCATGTATATATAGGATCCACTTGTATTCTACATAGTAGTAGAACTTGCCAATACAATTCAAATGTATTGACCCTTGTGGCTGTAACTTGTAATGTTGCAGGTTTGACTGGTTTTTTTTAGTGAAGATTGATTGATTAGGATTACAAAGTCTACAACCAACATCTGCCTGTGGCACTTTGAAGATGAAGGACCCCATGACTATAGTTATTCCGCTGCAATGTAATGTAATAGCCAAATGAGCTATGTAAGATGTAATAAAATTATGTTATTCCTGGTTATAAAGTTATAATATGACCTTTGTTTCTTGATATTACATCTTCACTGTATATGCTAGCTATTGATCCAGGGACTAGCATTGTAAACACATGGGACTCCACCTTATATTGTTTAAAGGTTGGGACACTCCCTCTACGTGGGAGAGGAGGCCATAGCATGCTGGAGAGGCGTCGGCATGGTCGAGGAGCGGCGGTGCCCCGACGTCCCTCCTAGGCCGGCTACTGCCCTAGGGGGCGGAGGCACCTTGCCCCTTCTTCTTCCTTGGACATGGTGCTGATCTTTAAGAGGTTCTTCCCCTCCTTGGGGGCTGTCAAGGAGGGGAGGATTTCGTGGCTACGGGTGCATGCCTCCAAAAGTAGGGTTTCCTCTCAATATATAACGGTGGAGATGCAATCTTGGCCATAGGATGGATGCCCCTTGGATCCAAGGGCTCTAGGGCATATCTAGAACCGAGTCCCATATGTACTTAATGAGTCCCTCAAGTCGTGGTTGGGAAAAAACATCAAATATAGAAGGAGTTTGAGTTAACCACGTCACATATTTTCGGAGTCCCGAAACGGCTTCTGTCATCTGTAGTAATATGGCTATAAAAAATGTATCTGGACTCCGATTGGGACGAAAGTTATGTCTAAATTGTTGCATATAAAATTCCCCACAACTTTCCTTTCTACACGTTTTCTATTATACGTCATCTTCGGGTTTGTTTCTGGCAATGTTCGAAAAGAGTTCTGTAGGGACAGATTCCAGGAATTTCCAGATTTCTCCATAATGCGTGGTTTCCTTCCATATTTGTGTATTTTATACACAACAAAGTGTAAAATAATAACGTGTGCACTTTTGTAACTATTACTAGGTTAGTCCCAATAAATATAATAATGTTTCAAAAAATAATGATTATGAAGACATAAATGACAAAGTTCATGGATACATTTTACATGCATCAAACATCCCCAAGCTTAACCTATGCTCATCCTCGAGAATAAAGGTGATAGAATTAACATGGACTTTGGAGTTTGTTGCTTTGCTTCTTTTTTATTGCCACAAAAAGTTCACTAGGTTTAATCTTTAAGGAATAAAAACAAGCAAGTGGGCTATAAAGTGATATCTTTTGCACTCTACAAACATGCTCAATAATAAGTAGTCTTGTGTTCAAACAAATGAGACATAAAAAATTCAAGCATACTTAGATGAACCTATAGAATTGTTGGAAGACTCATTCCTATCATTGGCATGCGTTTTTATGCCTTTCTAATTTGGGTTACTTCTTAGTTTCATGCCCATGACCTGGAATACTCATTTCTTAGTTTTATGTCTGCCCTCAAGTTAATTTTATATCTCGAACAGAAAGTAAGCATGGATTAAACATGTGCAAAGAAATATTTAGCTTCCAAACTCTATTTCATTTAGTTTATGATGGATCAGTAGTTCATCATTAGTTTTTGGTTCCATTTACCCCTATCATTTGCATCTTTCTAGTTCAAAGAAGAGAATAATTATAACAAGATAGACATGAAGTTCAACTTTTTTCAAACACTTTTACCATTTTTTAAATGTCATTAGTTAATGGTCTTGCCCTTCTAGTAACCAGTATAAATCTTATTCATGGAAATTTCAATCATGTCATATGCTCTAAAACAACATTTGCTTTTCACTTTCCATGGCTAGTCGAATCCTCGGGTGCCTACCTTTCCAACACTTTTTCCTAGAGAATATGTATTGAAATACCCATGACCCTGAGTTTTCTCATCGATTACTAAGTAGAACAAGAGTATATCATGTACCCTTGTTATCATTCCTTCCACTTTTTATCTTACAAAACCATTTATGTTTCATAAATCATTATCACCTTTGGTGGTTGTGCCTTCAAGTTCATGGTCACCCCACAACCAACTTCTCTATGACAACTATAACCATAAGAGCAATATTATTTGGAAGCTAAATAAAACAAGGCACATGAGAAATATACTTGGAATAGCATTGACGCTATATAGGTATGTATGGTGTATGTTGTGGGAATTGGTTTTAAGGGTATTTGGATAAACAAGCTTTGCTTGTATAGGATTTTTTGGGCTAGCAAAAAGATCTACAAGTATGTCATTGGATACATAGTGCCCAACATCTATCATCACACAATGATCCTTAGTATTAAACATCAATGTATCTAAGAAAAAGGTATCACTAAATAAGGCACTATCAAATTATCATTCATTACAGTATTTGAGCTAGCAGCACTAAGCATGACTTTGAATTTCAGCTTTTTGCTTTCATTCCCTTTTATTTTGATAGCACACAACTCATTATTATCAAGGAATTTAATCAAAGGATATATTATTGCAGTAGGTATTTCCTAATCATGCAAAACATCTATCATGGTGGTTTCATTTATTCTCAATGATACATGCAAAACTAGACATAAAACTAGACAAAAGACGCTCCAGGTTTCTACGATCATTCTATGTTGCTCGAAAAACAAAGTTTAGAGGTTTGCAAACCGAGAATTTGATAGGTCCAGTGGGTTCCTTAGTCATCCACAAGCTTATGGAATTCACCATTCTTGGATAACTCTTAATGTGGTGTTCCTCCATTCCCTGTCAAAAAACTTCGACACAAAACTTTTCCCCATTTCTTTTCCATGGGGTGACATTAGTGGAACAAAGATATAGTGCTAGATATGATAAAAGCCCAACTAAAATTTGGTTTTAAATGTACAGAAAGTTAATTAAGTGGCAAATATCCATAAAATATCAAAAGACTAAAAAGAATCAAATCAATACTCAAAAAGGCCAATTTTGCAACAAAAGACAGATCCTGTCCAGAAAAAAGCAGTTGCAAAACGTATTTATGTCACATCCCAAGTTTTTAGAAATTGGGACTAGAAAAAATTGCATTGGCATAGCATTTTGCATTCATGAAAGTTTTGGATTGCAAAACACTAGTTTAAATACCTAAAATTGAAATAACGAAATGCTTCTACAAAAGTAAAATACATGTACTTTTGAAATCACTATTTTGAAATAGTCAAACTATTGACAAATAGGATCCTAAGATGAACCCCTAGTTTTTAGAAAATTTTAGAAACAAATTTGGGCTCATTTGGAGTTAGTATGGAAAAGATATGAAAATAAAGTTAAAAAAATGAAACCTACAAGAATTTATAGATCCATATTTTAGTTTGGACATTAATAATGTTCATTAGCATCACAATACAATATACTGAATTTTATAAACTCACAGAACTTTGTTTGACTCAAATCTAAATTCAAAAACAAAAGATACAAAGGAAATGGTGAGAAGAATAAAAAAAGTTTAAAGCAAAAAAAAACCTAACCTAACCCGCCCCCAGCGGGACCGCAGCGGCCTAGCCCAGCTAGCCAGCACGCTACCTACATCGCGCGCGAGTGCCGCATAGCCACCTAGCGCAGCCCAGCAGCAGTCCGCGCTCCGCTCTCTGCCGCTGACCAGCGGGGCCTACTCCTTTCTTCCTCCTCTCGACCGGGTAACAAGGAAGAACACGACCCCCCTGCCCCGATCGATCCCCATCAAATCTGGCCCGATTCGGCCGCCCCCTTACCCCTTCTCCATGCCTCCGCACCCATATAACCTCCCTCGTTGGATCCCTCGTTTTTTTGACAAAATATGAACCCTAGCATCGCCATGCTCAGATCCCGACCTTGTCGTCGCCAGAGCTTCGGAACCCATCTCAAATAGGAGGTCCTCTTCACCCCGCACCCCTCCTATACCCCTCATCCTTCTCCCCGTGCTCCACCGATTCTTCCTGACCCACTTTCCCTCTCTGCAGCGCATCAGGGCCACAGGAATTCATCGTCGGAGCTTCGCTGGAGTACCACCGTCGCCGCATAGCTTCGGCCGCCCGCCACCGTTGCTCAAGGAAACGAGAAGCCGCATAGAAGACACCAAGATTTCCGATAAGTCCTCTCGCATCTTGTAGACCACCTCGCCCTCGCCGAGGACTCGCCGGAGCCGCTGCCACCGTCGCCACCGAGCGCTATCGCCGCCGCCGACCGCCGTTAACCCACCCAGCCCAGAAGCTTTCCACCAGGACCGTTGGATCCTCGCTTGACGGTCGCGATTAGAAGAAGGGCGAAGGGGTACCGGCCACTCAGGCTTTGACGCGTGGCAGCACAGTCAGCGTGCAGCGTCACCGCTCCGTCAGCGTACACGTCAGCGCCAGGTCAGCTCCTGCGCCCAGTCAGCGAAGAATATTCCCAGGGAATATTCCCTGTGAATTTGAAATTGAATTAAAATTTTAGAAAATTGTATAAACTTGTAAAATTCATAATAAAATATTGGTAGGTCCAAAACTAGCGTATAATATATCAATGAATTTAAAAAATTGAGTAGATTATTAATATCAAGTTGGATCTAACTTTTACAGTACGTTTTTACTGTAATAATTTAATTAGTTTTAATGGTCTTTTAGGTTAATAAATTCATAGTAAAATATCTACTGGTCCAAAAATCACAAATAATATACCGATGGATTCACAATTGTGTGTAGATCATCAATATGCAAATGGTTAAGTCAAATATTGTAAGGTTTTGCATTAATTAAATAAATGGTTTATTGGCTTATTTAGAGTAATAAATTCATAAGAAAATAAATATTGTTCAGAAAATTACAGTAATATGTCCCTGGAATCATTAGAACAAGGGGAATCTTATAGTGAATTAAAAAGTTAGGCTTACAGTACTGGAATTTGCAGAATCTATTTAAAGGATTACTGTAGTATTTTAATTACTCAGGGAGTTATATAAATCCTTTTTGAGAAATTCCCATTGGTACTATTTCCATTATGAGTTGCCTACGCAGTGGAAATTTTCCAAGATTTTACAAACAGTATGTTAGCAGTGGCTAATTATTTAGTCTCTAGCTCTATTATTTGAGCATTATAAATTATATGCTTTGTTTTCTTTGCACTCAAAATAATTTCCATGCATGCATACAGTAGTTATACTAAATAAGATTATGTGATGCTACTATAGCGTTATTCAACTTGTCATGCATGCATCTTGCATCGTCATTGCTTGTATATGGTTGTGGATGATATGTTTATGATTGCAATTGTATCGTGTAGATTGTGATGAGTGCAACGTTTGCTCGTGTGTGGATTGTTCTTCCGACCGCTATAGCCAAGGCAAGTAGATGCTATTTTGTTCATGATGTTATCGTACTATTTTCAATGCATTGTCGTGTATTTTGTAGATGCATGTGTAGGATAATACTATCGTTATGCAATGTCCTATTATGTGGTAGGATTTTCCCTGTAGATGAACCACCGTTGGTAGATGTGCTTAGCCATGCTATGTTGAACGAGGGCTGGGTTACATCATTAAAAGTTGTTTCTAAATGTCTTGGTTTGTGAAAACTAAAACAACTTAATCAATGAATCTCCTGGGTGTGATGGGATTGATAATTTTTGGTGGTATCTTTGCGGAAAGGCACCCAGGTAACAAGAGAAAATGATTGGCTTATTTATTTTGTAGCTTACGTGTACAACCATGTGCCAATAATGAAATGGGCGGTTGATTGGACTCAGTAGGTTGTGGTAACCCGAAACCGTGTATCCAGAGATGTAGAATTTTGGTAGGTTGGACCGGTGCGCGTCGGGATTGGGGAGATACTTCCCGAACGGTCTCTTCTTGGACTTCTCCCTATCATCACCCAAAATGGGAGTGATGGTACGAGCTGGGCTGGCCAAGTCACATGGGTAAAGTGTACTAACCCCTGCAGGGTGTATAATCTAATTGATTAGCCGTGTCCCCGGTTATGGACATCTGAGTTGCTTGATATTGATTCCATGACATGTTTCTCGCTCGTTCTAATTTCATAATTGCTTTAATGTTGGTGGGTTAACTTAATTGGGATCTTTTCAAAGAAAATCAAAACTGTTTAAAAAAGTAGGACAAAGGTATTTGCAAATGCAAGCTAGCCACAGCTCCACTTGCCAAATATGCATGTAGATGTTAGTACTATCGTCTCCTTTAATAGCTCTACTTGCCATACATTACATGTATTGACCCTTCGGGGCTGCTACGTTTCATGTTGCAGGATATTCCGATTCTGAGTAATCGATTTAGGCCACGGTACTCCACTCGGCACTTGTTCACTTGTGGGCAATTTGAAGAATGGAGGATTTATTATATTTATGCTGCTACTTGAATAACTTGAGCTATCCTTGAACTAAGCTTTTATTGTAATAATGATACTCTGGATCTTCGTTATTTATGATGCACGGATATTTTGCTATGTTATTCATCTTATTCTATTGTGAGCCAATGAACCGATCCAGGGATTGGCATGTCACATAGAAGCTACGGTCTTTTCAGAACCGTAGTATTACAAGATGGTATCAGAGCCCGTGTGTCGACTGTAGGATCGTGACCTAGGTTTGGAATAGGAAAGCCATATGAAATTATAAACCCTATTTGATTTTATCTATTCTCTTTTTACACTTTTTTCTAGTATCTCTTATCATTTCAATTCTCATACTCTTCTCTTTTATGATATAGAAGGAAGGCTCTCCCTAGCAATGAACTCATAATTTTGTACTTATTAGATTCTTCTAATCATTCATCTATCTTTTCCAATCTCATCTTGTTCAAACTTGTAGATGAACACTTATGCAAGAAAGTGCTAGATTAAGAATAGTTAAATGATGACCACCATATAGTTCTGATATGACTTCGATTAGATATAGCAAACGATTGTTGTAAGAACTTGTTTGATAGTTGATTTATTATGTTTAGGTTGTGCTATTTGATACCTTAAAGTTCCATAATATTTTTGAGAGATTTTATAATATGTTAATAAAGGTTTTGATTAGAAATTCGTGATAGTTTTGCTGCAGTTTTCTGCTGAACCAGCTGTGCTGTATGATTTTTCATATATATTTGGTAACTAGGAAAAATATGAAAAAAAATAGGATTTGGTGCGAAACTTTTTTTACTATATGTACAAAAATTGGCTAAAATTCCTGATGAGTTTAAGGTGCCCAGAAAAATTCGTGAACGCTGCTGTAGTTTTAGGACAGATTATGTCCATTGCTTTTATGATTATAGGTTCACCCCCCAATTGAATATTAGTCAATGGAACCTATTTTGTGGATGTAATGCCACTAAAACAAAACTTCTGGAACATAAACAAAACTATTTTGGTTCGAGTGTTAATTGCAATGATTGTTTGCTTGTGTGCCAAATGTTTGCTTCATATAGCTATGGGTAATATTGCTTCTCTAGTCTTTCTATCTATAACTTATCTAAGCTATCCCAACAGATGCCTCCCCGCCGCCAACCCACTGAGATGGAGCAGCTGATGGCAGCCCAGGCATAGCTAGCGCAGGTGATGACCCAATTCATGTCTGCGCAAAACAACAACAACAACAACAACAACAACAACAACAACAACAACAACAACAACAACAACAACAACAACAACAACAACAACAACAACAACAACAACAACAACAACAACAACAACAATGAAAGAAGAAGAAGAAGAAGAAGAAAGAAGCAAAGAAAGAAACAACAACAACAACAACAACAACAACAACAACAACAACAACAACAACAACAACAACAACAACAACAACAACAACAATGGGAACAACCAGCCCCAGGAGGATGCTCTCACCAGGTTTCTGAAACTGAGGCCAGCTAAGTTCTCCACTGCACTTGAACCTATGATTGCTCTTGACTGGTTGCGCTTGGTCAACAAAGATTTAGTGACTGTTGGATGCACTGATGCTGAGAAGGTGAGATTTGTTGCTCACCTACTGGAGGGGCCAACTGCTTCTTGGTGGGATACTTTCCAGATCACCCACCCACTGGACACTGTGACTTGGGCAATATTTGAGAAAGGTTTCAAGACCAACCACGTATCTTCAGGAGTTCTGAGCCTGAAGAGGAAGGAATTTCGCAACCTGCGCCAAACCAACCGCACTATGGCTGAGTATATCGAGGAGTTCAATAACTTGTCTCGTTATGCACCTGAGGATGTTGACACTGATGCCAAAAGGAGAGAGAGGTTCCTGGATGGCCTCAGTGATGAGCTCTCGGTACAACTGTTAGTGTTCTATTGCCCCACTTTCCAAGAACTGATGGACAAGGCCAGAATTCTGGAGGGAAAACACAAGCAAGTGGAAAGACGCAAGGGGAAGAACAATGATCACAACTCGGGATCACACCATAAGCGTGCCTACCATGATGGTAATGGGAATTCTGGACATCACAAGCATGGAGGCAATGGACACAATTCTGGAGGCAACAATGGACATAACCACCACTATCAGAAGAAGGATATTAGCCAAGTGATATGCTTCAAGTGCAACCAGAAGGGACACTATGCTGATAACTGCCCGGAGAAGAAGAGTGAAGCTGGAGCCAAGCCGGATTCACCTCCAAAGGCAACTGTGAACCATGTGAGCATGGGGAAAGCACTCAATAAGCCATGCCGTGTGACTAGTAAGTTCTCGCTAATTTATGCATCACGCTCGTAATGTTTTCAATACGGGTGCATCATGTTCATTCATATTGAGGCATTCATGGATAAGAGTAGTTACATATGGAGTTACTTAGAGGATCTGTTGAAGAGAACCCACTGGAAAGGATTGATAGCTAGCACAAGATTCCACAATTAAGTATTAGATGTTGGAGATGCCAAGTTCAGTTTTCTTAAGGGGGTTAGCCTCGACAACACCACCTAAACCTTGCTAGCCATTCTGAATCTCGGGACGAGATTCATCTTAAGGGGGTTAGTCTGTCACATCCCAAGTTTTTAGAAATTGGGACTAGAAAAAAAATGCATTTGCATTGCATTGGCATAGCATTTTGCATTCATGAAATTTTTGGATTGCAAAACACTAGTTTAAATACCTAAAATTGAAATAACAAAATGCTTCTACAAAAGTAAAATACATGTACTTTTGAAATCACTATTTTGAAATAGACAAACTATTGACAAATAGGATCCTAAGATGACCCCCTAGTTTTTAGAAAATTTTAGAAACAAATTTGGGATCATTTGGAGTTAGTATGGAAAAGATATGAAAATAAAGTTATAAAAAAATGAAACCTACAAGAATTTATAGATCCATATTTTAGTTTGGACATGAATAATGTTCATTAGCATAACAATACAATATATTGAATTTTATAAACTCACAGAACTTTGTTGGACTCAAATCTAAATTCAAAAACAAAAGATACAAAGGAAATGGTGAGAAGAATAAAAAAAGATTAAAGCAAAAAAAAACCTAACCTAACCCGCTTCAGTAGACGCATGACCTAGCCTAGCTAGCCAAAGACGCTTTACACAACAAGTGCAGCTTATAGCCACCTAGCGCAGCCCAGCAGCAGCCCACGCTCCGCTCTCTGCCGCTGACTAGTGGGGCCCACTCCTTTCTTCCTCCTCTCGACCGGGTAACCAGGAAGAAAACGACCCCCCTGCCCCGATCGATCCCCGTCAAATCCGCCCCGATTCGGCCGCCCCCTTACCCCTTCTCCATGCCTCCGCACCCATATAACCTCCCTCGTCGGATCCCTCTCGTTTTTTTTTACAAAATACGAACCCTAGAGTCGCCACGCTCAGATCCTGATCTTGCCGTCGCCAGAGCTTCGGAACCCATCTCGAATAGGAGGTCCTCTTCACCCCGTACCCCTCCTATACCCCTCATCCTTCTCCCCATGCTCCACAGATTCTTCCTGACCCACTTTCCCTCTCTGCAGCGCATCAGGGCCACAGGAATTCATTGTCGGAGCTTCGCTGGAGTACCACCGTTGCCGCACAGCTTCGGCCAACCGCCACCGTTGCTCGAGGAAACGAGAAGTCGCATAGAATACACCAAGATTTCCGATAAGTCCTCCCGCATCTTGTAGACCACCTCGCCCTCACCGAGAACTCGCTGGAGTCGCTGCCACCGTCGCCACCGAGCGCTATCGCCGCCGCTGACCGCCGTTGACCCACCCAGCCCAGAAGCTTTCCACTAGGACCGTTGGATCCTCGCTGGACGGTCGCGATTAGAAGAAGGGCGAAGGGGTACCGGCCACTCAGGCTTTGACGCGTGGCAGCACGGTCAGCATGCAGCGTCACCGCTCCGTCAGCGTACACGTCAGCGCTAGGTCAGCTCCTGCGCCCAGTCAGCGAAGAATATTCCCAGGGAATATTCCCTGTGAATTTGAAATTGAATTAAAATTTCAGAAAATTGTATAAACTTGTAAAATTCATAATAAAAGATTGGTAGGTCCAAAAATAGCGTATAATATATCAATGAATTTAAAAAATTGAGTAGATTATTAATATCAAGTTGGATCTAACTTTTACAGTACGTTTTTACTGTAATAATTTAATTAGTTTTAATGGTCTTTTAGGTTAATAAATTCATAGTAAAATATCTACTGGTCCAAAAATCACAAATACTATACTGATGGATTCACAATTGTGTGTAGATAATCAATATGCAAATGGTTAAATCAAATACTGTAAGGTTTTGCATTAATTAAATAAATGGTTTATTGGCTTATTTAGAGTAATAAATTCATAAGAAAATAAATATTGTTCAGAAAATTACAAATAATATATCCCTGGAATCAGTAGAATACGGGGAATCTTATAGTGAATTAAAAAGTTAGGCTTATAGTATTGGAATTTGCAGAATCTATTTAAAGTCTTACTGTAGTATTTTAATTACTCAGAGAGTTATATAAATCCTTTTTGAGAAATTCCAATTGGTACTGTTTCCATTATGAGTTGCCTACGAAGTGGAAATTTTCCAAGATTTTACAAACAGTATGTTAGCAGTGGCTCATTATTTAGTCTCTAGCTCTATTATTTGAGCATTATAAATTGCTTGCTTTGTTTTCTTTGCACTCAAAATAATTTCCATGCATGCATACAGTAGTTATACTGAATAAGATTATGTGATGCTACTGTAGCGTTATTCAACTTGTCATGCATACATCTTGCATCGTCATTGCTTGTATATGGTTGTGGATGGTTTGTTTATGATTGCAATTGTATCGTGTAGATTGTGACTAGTGCAACGTTTGCTCGTGTGTGGATTGTTCTTCTGACCGCTACAGCCAAGGCAAGTAGATGGTACTTTGTTCATGATGTTATCCTACTATTTTCAATGCATTGTCGTGTATTTTGTAGATGCATGTGTAGGATAATACTGTCGCTATGCTATGTCCTATTATGTGGTAGGATTTTCCCTGTAGATGAACCACCGTTGGTAGATGTGCTTATCCATGCTATGTTGAACGAGGGCTGGGTTACATCACTAAAAGTTGTTTCTAAATGTTTTGGTTTGTGAAAACTAAAATAACTTAATCAATGAATCTCCTAGGTGTGATGGGATTGAGAATTTTTGGTGGTATCATTGCGGAAAGACACCCAGGTAACAAGAGAAAATGATTGGCTTATTTATTTTGTAGCTTACGTGTACAACCAAGTGCCAATAATGAAATGGGCGGTTGGTTGGACTCAGTATGTTGTGGTAACCCGAACCCGCGTATCCAGAGATGTAGAATTTTGGTAGGTTGGACCGGTGCGCGTCGGGATTGGGGAGCTACTTCCCGAACGGTCTCTTCTTAGACTTCTCCCTATCATCACCCAAAATGGGAGTGATGGTACGAGCTGGGCTGGCCAAGTCACATGGGTAAAGTGTACTAACCCCTGCAGGATGTAAAATCTAATCGATTAGTCGTGTCCCCAGTTATGGACATCTGAGTTGCTTGATATTGATTCCATGACATGTTTCTCGCTCATTCTAATTTCATAATTTCTTTAATGTTGATGGGTTAACTTAATTGGGATCTTTTCAAAGAAAATCAAAACTGTTTAAGAAAGTAGGACAAAGGTATTTGCAAATGCAAGCTAGCCACAGCTCCACTTGCCAAATATGCATGTAGATATTAGTACTATTGTCTCCTTTAATAGCTCTACTTGCCATACATTCCATGTATTGACCCTTTGGGGCTGCTACGTTTTATGTTGAAGGATATTCCGATTCTAAGTAATCGATTTAGGCCACGGTACTCCACTCGGCACTTGTTCACTTGTGGGCAATTTGAAGAATGGAGGATTTATTATATTTATGCTGCTACTTCAATAACTTGAGCTAGCCTTGAGCTAAGCTTTTATTGTATAATGATACTCTGGATCTCCGTTATTTATGATGCACGGATATTTTGCTATGTTATTCATCTTATTCTATTGTGAGCCAATGAACCGATCCAGGGATTGGCATGTCACATAGAAGCTACGGTCTTTTCAGAACCGTAGTGTTACAATTTATTTTGCCTACTTAAACATGTAAGCAATTTTAGCCAATTTTTGTGCGCATAGAGGATGAAAAGTTGTAACTTCAGTAGAAAATTTATCTCAATCTTAGTTAAATAAAAAATCATAAAAATTGTTTGGTAAACAACAGCGTGTAGAAATTTTGAACTCCAAAATATATGTTTCAACCTTAAACATCCAAAATGGGTAAAACTTGGTACTTTATTCTTCTAAATATAAAAAATAGAACCTTTATTTTAACAGAGAACAAATATCCAAAAACTAAAAACCTAAAATAAGCAAAA
Source organism: Avena longiglumis (assembly GCA_030063025.1). Lineage (NCBI taxonomy): Eukaryota > Viridiplantae > Streptophyta > Magnoliopsida > Poales > Poaceae > Avena > Avena longiglumis. Next base: position 143,236,049 of record CP125974.1, read on the forward strand.
ATAATCAAGAGAAGCAAACAAAGAAAACAAAATCTTTTTGTTATTTTTGTTTTATGAAAGATGAAAAGAAAGAAGCAAACAAAAATTATAAAGAGTAAAATATTTTTGTTGTTTGGGTTTTATAAAAACAAGAACCAAATGAAAAAAAAAATATTTTTGTTGTTTTTCTTTTAAGGAAAAACAAGAAGCAAATAAGAACCAAATGAAGAATCATAAAATGTTTTAAAGTTTTTAAAAAACAAAAGGCAAGAAGAAGCAAAAGGTGTCAAATAAATATAAAAAAAAATTGGTATTTTTTTTATAAATAATATTCAAAATAAGATCTAAACAAAAAAAAGTAATTCAAACATGGTTTCCACAAACATATAAACAAAAACATGAAGGTAAAAGTAAAACATGAGTTTGGAATGATATTACTTGAAATACTTGAAAGAAGAGGGGGATGGGTGGGCATCCCTAACCTTGTGGTATTTCTAGTTCTTGTCCTCTACTTATTTCTCATCATATCATGTAACTCATCTCAAACAAATAAATATTTTCATCTTCATGTTACTTTAGTGCCTACAAAATGGTTAGTTCTCCAAACAAATGATATAATAGTTTCTACCATGATGCAAATTTTAGTAATTATTGGGAAACCATTTTATTCAAGAAGCTAATATATTACAAAAGAGACACTCCTTTTATTTTGTTTTTATGTGGCGAAGTTTTAATGATATAGGCTTTGCAATGGCTCCATTGGCATGAAAAACACATGCTCAAGGTCGACCCCAACTTCTCCATTGCTAATCCTTTCTCATTTGCTCTCCAAAATTTTATATTAGTTAAAATCTTAAACTAATTGTTAAATAATAGTAGCTAAACTTATTTTGCATATTACATGGATATCAAGGTGTGCTCAAATAATATAGTATTTGAAAGCATACGGAGCACACCACAAAGCACATAGACATTAACATTTGAGTCTAACTTTTTTCCTATGCATTGGCATTTTATATATGAATAAATAGAAGCAAGGTTTTGTATCCAATGCACATAATGTTCAGTAGCTTGCATAAATACAATGGAAACATAAAGAGGGTTTTTATCGCTTCCTCTTTCATAATTATTTCAAGCATCAAAAGCAAACTTAATCTCATAGTTTTGAATAGATTTGCCATATAAAGACAACTCATCTAATGAAATAATAGATCATATAACACAATTATATCACCCCCATATATTAGATACAATTTTTCCACATAGAGGGCTACTAGGCAATGAGAGATCATCATCATTATAAGAAGAGTTGTTCATGGGAATTTGTGTGTTACCCTTGTTGGGAGTAGGAGATGGGTAGCTACTCCATTCTTCCTCCACTTATTCTTCTTTCTCTTCTATCTCCTTTTATTTGGGATGCATTGAAGGGAATATGCCCGAGAGGCAATAATAAAGTGGTTATTATCGTATTCCTTGTTTATGATAAATGTTTATTTTACATGCTATAATTGTATTAATACGAAAACATTAATACATGTGTGTTTAATAAACAAAAAGGAAATTCCTAGTTATGCCTCTCTTATAAACTAGCTCGTTGATTAACAAGATGATCATAGGTTTCCTGATCATGGACATTGGATGTTGTTAATAACGAGGTCACAACGTTAGTGTAATGGTGTGATGACCATTCATCCGAAGTATAGCATTACGATCAAAGTCATTGAGTTTATATTGCTATAACAACTTACGAAGTGATCCTAATCCTTAGACCATGAGATCATGTCAATCACTAACACCAGAAGAGTTTCTTGATAACATCAAACGTCACACCATAACAGGGTAATTATAGAGATGTGTTCAGAACTACTAAAGTGTTATGTTGAGGCCCATGGATCGAGAGTGGAATTTGTTCATACCGATGACGGATAGATATGCTCTGGGCCCTCTCGGTGATATCACATTGATTAGCTTGCAAGCAAGTGATTTGATCACTAGAATGTTATATCACAGGATAGAGAAAAGAGTGCATGTCGGTAACGAGATCAAACTAGGTATGGAGATACCGATGATCGAATCTCGGACATGTAATATATCGCGAAACAAAGGGATTAAGATACTAGCGTAAAAGGTTCCGACGATCACAAGAAAGTCATCGTTGAATGTGTGGGAGTCAGTATGGGTCTCCAGATCCCGATTCTGATTATTGATCTGAGAGTGGTCTCGATCATGTCCGAAATATTCGCGAACCATAGGTTGACACACTTAAGAGACACCGACATCCATTTGGAGCAAAAGTTTCATGCCGAAAAGAATAACAAGCGTAGGAATTTATTTCACTAGATACTGAAACGGGTTTTCGGGTGAAATTGCAGAAAGTGTTTCTGCATGTGAAATAAAATACTAGCAAGGGGTTATATGTGAATGTTTGTCATTAAAGTAATTGACAAAATTCTGAATAAATAAAAGGAGTTTTATTTAATGAGAGTTTTCATTACATTTGGTGGAAATTTAATGGGAATTTCAATGGGTTTTTTAGTGGAGGGAATTGAAAGGCATTTGAGTGAGTGGAGTGTCCACCCACATGAATGTGGAAGAGGTGGGAGAAGCCCCATGGCTGGGCGCATGGCCCCTTGGGTGCCCCCCTCTCCCTATAAAAGGAGCCCCCCTACCTCTCTCTCTCCTCCTCGTGAAGGATCTCTCTCCTCCTCTAGTATTTATTCCCCATGGTCTCGGACTAGCGAGATACATGTTCCCGGTGGATTTTCGGAAAGAAAGAGATGTGCTTTCGCTGCATCGCTGGAGCGAGGAGGCGAAGGTTGCTCGGTGGCTCGAACGTGTGTGCGAGCACGGATGCGCTGCTGTTTTGTGGCGCTAGGACTTCCCCTCGATCTTGAGATCGGCAAGAGATCGTCTACATCAACCACGAGTTTGGACTCGATAAGCTTTTTCGGTCTTCAAGGGTATGTTCTCTACGGATATACATCCGCCCGTTGTTTGTATCTAGTAGATAGATATTGGTACATAGTTGTTCCCATCATAGGAATTTTTTTGTTTTCTGTGCTGCGAACCCTACAGTGGTATCAGAATAGTTCCCCTTCTTTTCGGGTGCACTCGCTTTGTATCTCCGACACACAAGGAAGGACGCGGTGGGAAGAAAGCTGCCCTAGCCTCTGTCCACGGCTAGTACACATATGAGTATGTGGGCGATGATGATCATTTTATTGCTTCTTAGTTGTACTTTGGATATTGGTGGCATAGTGGGATGAAGCGGCCCGGACAAATTTTACATGTCCTCGCACATGAGTCATGTTCCACGCTTGACATACAACTAGTTTTGCATAAGTGGCTAGCGGGTGTCTGTCTCTCCTACTATAGTCCATATCTAATTTGCAACGAGTTGTCAACAATTTGGTTATCCTCGTTGTGGTTCATGTTCATAGGTAAGAACAGTTCTATCTTCGAAAGCCCTAAGCCACGTAAAACTTGCAATGGATAAATTAGAGGCGTCTAGTTTAGATTGTTGCTGGGCTAGTGTCATGATATGGTGATGTTGTAAGTAGAAGTATAAGATGATACTCTTACAACATACATAACGTGTAGGTTCCATAGACCTTGGCCTTACACATAAAGGTATGATAGTGATCATACCACGGTGCACATGATAGAGATCATATGTGGGAACCATATCACTTCACTTACAGATATGTGATGTTTGATTGCATCTTATATTGCTTGTTTGGCGTTTTATTAGCATAATAAGATGATCCCTCATTTAGATATCAAGATAAAAATGTGTTCTTCCTTAAGTATGCACCGACAATGATTCGTCGCTTCAAGACACCATGTGATGATCGGGTGTATTTGAATCCACGAGCATATCTCGGGTGTAAGACAGTTACACACGCGAATACTAAGGTTCTTACTTGGCGAGCCTAGCATGTACAGACATGGCCTCGGAACACGGACCGAAAGGTTAAACATGAGTCATATGTTTTTGATATGATGACCATATGGATGCTCACCTTTGAAGCTACATCGACTCACGTGATGATCGGACTTGGTGTAGTGGATTTGGTTCATGTAATCACCAAAAAACCACGAGGGGTCGTTTTTGAGTGGGAGTTCATTTCTAATTTGGATTAGTAGAACTCAATTTATCATAAATTAAATCAAAGTGAATTTGCATAATTTGTTGTAGTCATTGGCATTCGTTCACCACCTTATGCATAGTTATAATTGAGATAATAGAACTATAGAATTCTGGATATTTACTTTACGAACTGGTATTGTATTGTGTTGAGTGTCAATCTAAAGTTTAAAGTCATATTGCAAACTTTCAGCAAACTCTGTTTACTCCGTGAGATTAAATAATTGGTATTAAATCGAGAGTAACAATTGCAGTGTTAGTATCTTAAGTATCATGTTTGCTTCCATGATTCTTGATTGTTTTAATATCAAGTTTATCTAGGAGCTGAAAGAATTGTTTCAGAAACCATCATGTGTGGCAGATATAACGATATATGAAACAATGTTTTGATTGCAATATGATATAGTATAATATATGTTCTCATATTGGATGAGAATTTACGAAGGTTGGAGAAGCTAGACATCCTAATCATCCAAAAGGGTTTTGGAAAGTAATGTTATACTCACGATTCGCCTTTATAAGCTACAGTAGCCTGATCATGAAAGTCGTCATGATAAGGATGAATAGAAGATGTATGTAAAGTGTTTACTACACTAAAAGTTTACTAAAGAATGGATTTTGAAAGAATACCGATCATTTTGATGATGGTGATCTACTTCAAAGTGCAAGTCCAAAGGTATTATTATTTGAATATACACGCTTTGGACTATGTGTCATGTATATGGTGCCACTTTTGATGTTGATAGATTCTTTTCAAAAGGAAAAGGAAATGCTGAAAGAGAATCTATAAAATATATTTGGCAGAAAAGAAAAGATTGGAAATATCCAATTTAGGTATATATATGATATACATGTTATGGTTGTATTCTTTGCTTGTTAAAACAATGTGGTTCTTGGATATTGGATACCGAATTGGTTGGTATGAAATTTCATACAGAACGACGCAATTCATGAACCACAATGGCCTAAGTAACTAGCAAGAGAATATGTGATGATGTTCATCAAAAACAAACAAACCGTTGTTTGCATTTCTCGTTGACATCAAAGCTTGACTTCAAGATTTGTTTTAATAATTGTTATTTAAATCAGGTATTATGAGAACAAAGGTTGTTCAAATAATTACCATATTCCATATAAGATGGATGATTTACAAATCTAGTTGGAGAAATCACATCCATAAAGCCTAATGTTAAAATGTCGCAAGACAAATGATTGGAAGATCACTTACGAAGTGACCGCCGTTTAAATTATATTGGAAAGAAAACATGAAGAAACTCCATTTTCATGGATTTTTTGAGCCTTTGATTTGATCAAGTTACGATTGTGAGACTTTCCTCGGGATAATTAATACTTCGCTCAAAGGCCAAAGAAGAACGAACGACTAAAATATTGGAATTTATACATATCGATGTATGTAGTCCATTATGTATAGTCGTAAGCGATGGATTTCATCTTCATATGCTTTCTCCGGAAATTTGAGTGAATATTCACTTAATGAGAAAGAAGTATGAAATATTTGAAAACGTTCAAAGACTTTCAAGATGAAGTGGAAAATCATTGTAACAAGAAAATAAATGGTTTATGATTTTATCATATGGGATTTATTTGAGTTACAAGTGTAACAAGAAAAATAAATGAATTATGATTTTATCATAAAAGGGATTTATTTGAGTTACAACTTTAGCAAAACACCTAGATTTACATCTCCCGAAACACCATAGGAGTATGGAGTGTTTGAGATTTGTAATGAAACCTTGTTTGACATGGTTGGACAAAGGTGTTATTTATAAAACTTCCATTATGTTTTAAAAGATTAAATCTTTAGAGACTTCAGCTTTTACACTGAAAAGAGCTCCATCTTGATCCATTGAAATGACACCATGGAAGTTATGTTTTGGGGTAAAACCCAAGTTGTCATTTCTTAAATTTTGCTATGCTAAACATAAGTAAGATGTTTAGAACCGAAGTCGGATGAGCATGTCTTTATAGGTTATTTCGAATAACAATTGGTTATTCCTCCATAACACCGAGGACAAAAGGGTTTATCGCTTGAAACGTGAAGTTTCTTGAAGAAGGAATTTTCCATAAATGTTAAGCGGGAGGATAATAGAACTTTGATAATGTTAACGAACCTTAGCTATATGTGCTGAGTTGCGCAGCGCCGGAAAATGTTCCGGAGGCAGCCAGAATGCTCATGGCTCACGTGCCTCAAAGGTTGTGGTCACGAAGGTCTAAGTTCTTATTAAACCAAGTCGGTCGGATAAACAATCGAATACTGAGATTTGAGAGTAAATTATTATTGTTTGAAAATGATGAACCGACTACATGCAAAAAAGCGATGATGGGCCCTGACTCCATCAAATGGCTTGAAGCCATAAAATCCGTGATAATTCCATACACGAGAAATCAAGTTTTAAACTTGGAAGACCCTCCGAAAAGGTGTAAAAACCTATCGGTCGTATTTGGATCTATAAAGAAACGGACATGGATGTTTCACATCTATGAAATAGTCGACATGTCGGTAAAGTTTTTACGACAATGTTCAAGGAGTTGACTATGATAAGATTTGATCTTTCATAGCGATATTTAGTCTGGATGGATTAAAGTAGCAACCACTACATATAATTCGGTATATGGTAGAGGAATAAACAAAACAAAATTCTTATAATAGAATGGTTACCTAGGACGTGTACAAGACATGGTCAAAAGGGTTTTGTTAAATTTAAAAGAATGCTAAAATGGCATGCAAACTTCAATGGTTGAAGTAAGCATCGCGGAGTTGGAATCTTCACCGTGATGAAAAGGAGTTTTCATCAGGAGACGATGAAGATGTTTGCATTTGCAAGAAATTAAGTGGGAGCGCTAAGACATATTTCTAATACATTATGTGGAGGACATGTTGTTGATTAGAAATGATGTAACTTTTATTGACAATGGTTAAAATTTTCATTTCGATGAAAAACTTAGGCAAAATCCGAATATTTAGTATGAATGTCTATAGTGGATAGATTGTGACGCTAATATGGTTGTGCCAAACGTACATATATGAGATATTGAAGGAGTTCAATATAGAAACAACAAGAAACGGTTCTTGTCGCATGGAAAGGAATTGAATCAAGATTCAAGTGTATCGACACTTGATAAGTGAAACAAGATTCAAGTGCTTTGACACTTGATGAGTAAAATCACAAGAATGATTTGATCAATCATACCATGATATGTACACATCCAGATATGTCCTATGCTCTAAGTGTTATGAGAATATACCAGAATGAATCATAAAATGATCATTGGACAATAGTAAGGAAATTCTTATGATCTTTTGGAAGAACTAAGAATATAATTGTGTAGAGGTGACAAACAATTAGAAATAGTTCATTGTAAAGCGTTACATTGATACTAGTTTTGTCACAAGATATAAATTAAGTTTATCTCAATTTAAACTGTGGGTGGCACAATGTAATGGAAAGAAGATTCCATGATGGATTTGGATGAAATACATAGTTAAGACATTGTGACGAATACTATAACAAAAAGGCTAAGTATATGACTGCTATAGTAGCAGCAAAGGAGGGAATTTGTGTCAAGAAGTTTGTTATCAAACTAAGGTGTGGTTCACAACGGGCTAACACTAAAGATATATTGTATGACAATAGTATCGACATGATTTAAGCCCAAGGAACTAAAGGTCTCACCGAAAGACCAAATTTATACAATGCCATCTCATTGGAGAATGAGTGATGCGTGAAGACGCAAAGACATGCAAATACACACGGACCTGAAGCGTCAGATCCGTAGATTATGTTAACCACTTGCAATTGCGTATATGGAACACCAGAAAGCCATAGGTGTTCAATACGCAAAGTTTTCAAACTAGATTATTGTCTCTAGTGCAAGTGGGAAACTGAAGGAAATATGCCCGAGAGGCAATAATAAAGTGGTTATTATCGTATTCCTTGTTTATGATAAATGTTTATTTTACATGCTATAATTGTATTAATACGGAAACGTTAATACATGTGTGTTTAATAAACAAAAAGGAAGTTCCTAGTTATGCCTCTCTTATAAACTAGCTCGTTGATTAACAAGATGATCATAGGTTTACTGATCATGGACATTGGATGTTGTTAATAACTAGGTCACAACATTAGTGTAATGGTGTGATGACCATTCATCCGAAGTATAGCATTACGATCAAAGTCATTGAGTTTATATTGATATAACAACTTACGAAGTGATCCTAATCCTTAGACCATGAGATCATGTCAATCACTAACACTGGAAGAGTTTCTTGATAACATCAAACGTCACACCGTAACAGGGTGATTATAAATATGGGTTCAGAACTACTAAAGTGTTATGTTGAGGCCCATGGATCGAGAGTGGAATTTTTTCATCCTGATGACGGATAGATATGCTCTGGGCCCTCTCGGTGATATCACATTGATTAGCTTGCAAGCAAGTGATTTGATCACTAGAATGTTATATCACAGGAACGAGAAAAGAGTGCATGTCAGTAACGAGATAAAACTAGGTATGGAGATACCGATGATCGAATCTCGGACATGTAATATATCGCGAAACAAAGGGATTAAGATACTAGAGTAAAAGGTTCTGACGATCACAAGAAAGTCATCGTTGAATGTGTGGGAGTCAGTATGGGTATCCAGATCATGCTTCTGATTATTGATCTGAGAGGGGTCTCAATCATGTCCACATTATTCGCGAACCGTAGGGTGACACACTTAAGAGACACCGACATCCTTTTGGAGCAAAAGTTTCATGCCGAAAAGAATAACAAGCGCAGGAATTTATTTCACTAGATACCGAAACGGGTTTTCGGGTGAAATTGCAGAAAGTGTTTCTGCATGTGAAATGAAATACTAGAAAGGGGTTATATGTGAATGTTTGTCATTAAAGTAATTGACAAAATTCTGAATAAATAAAAGGAGTTTTATTTAATGAGAGTTTGCATTAAATTTGGTGGAAATTTAATGGGAATTTGAGTGGGTTTTTGAGTGAAGGGAATTGAAAGGCATTTGAGTGAGTGGAGTGTCCACCCACATGAATGTGGAAGAGGTGGGGGCAGCTCCATGGCTAGGTGCATGGCCCCTTGGGTGCCCCCCTCTCCCTATAAAAGGAGCCCCCCTCCCTCTCTCTCACACACACCTCCTCATGAAGGATCTCTCTCCCCCTCTAGTATTTATTCCCCATGGTCTCGGACTAGCGAGATACATGTTCCCGGTGGCTTTTTGGCAAGAAAGAGTTGTGCTTCCGCTGCATCGCTGGAGCGAGGAGGTGGAGGTTGCTCGGTGCCTCGAACGTGTGTGCGAGCACGGATGCGCTGCTATTTTGCGGCGCTAGGACTTCCTCTCGATCTTGAGATCGTCAAGAGATCGTCTACATCAACCACGAGTTTGGACTTGTTAAGCTTTGTCGGTCTTCAAGGGTATGTTCTCTACGGATATACATCCGCCCGTTGTTTGTATCTAGTAGATAGATCTTGGTACATAGTTGTTCCCATCGTAGGAAATTTTTTGTTTTCTATGCTGCGAACCCTACATGCATGAGCATCCCCAAGCTTAGTACTTTTTCATCTTCTTCTCTTACACTTTCATCATGATTTCTTGCATTCAAAAAGTTAGTGCCCAAGAGAATATTCAAGCGTTCAACATATTTGACTAGAATATCATACATATCATTGTCAGAATTTTCTATTATAACTTTTTTGGGTTGTAATTTTATATGCGAGGTACTAAAAATAAACTAGCAATGCAAACAAGAATAGGATTCTTATGCTACGCTCCTTGGCAACAGCGCCAAAAAATTCTCTTGATATCCCCCAAGTGTAGGGGATCACCGTAGTAAAATTCGATAAGTATTTGAGTGTCGAACCCACGAGGAGCTGAAGGTAAACTATCTATTCTCTAAATCCCTATAACCCACTTATATGGCCTTCTATGCAAAGCTAGGATCTAAAGTGTGTGTGTGGTTGTTTTTGGTATTAACTAGAAATCAATAAAATAGTTGAAATAAATACTATAAGTAAAATAATGCAAATGAAGTGGAGCTAGTGGAGTGGATGTGGATAATCTATGGGAGCAAATGTTTAGGCAAATTTCTATTTCATTCATTTGGTTGTCACAATTAGTGAAGAACAATATCGTATTTTTATTGTTTCTTCTAGAAGGATCCATAACTAGGTGTAGCCATAGATATGAGCAAATACACCACTAGTGATTGACGCCAAGGCCAATTAAGTACAAACAAGGGAATATTAAGACATAAAGTCCAACCACCGCATTTAGATCTAAGGTACCCATGATAATACCCCCATTGATTAACCATGAATTAATACTACATATATTTCTAAGACTTGGGATTCGGCTTTTGTAAAACTCCATCTATCCCGCATCCTATCAACATGCAACGGTGACAACCTTCTGCATCCCCCAACATATGTGTGCACTCATATGTTAGTGCATCAAGATCATCATAGAAGATAACATATACTTGTATGCAACCAAAACAAACTAGATCGCAATTGCCATAACAATTCACTACTCAAACATCAACATAGTCATACAATAGATTATGGGAAAATAATATATTGCATCATACATCATGTTTGCCAAGAGATTACAGTGGGGGATGATGGGATCTTGTAGTAGATGGTGATGGAGATGAGCCTCCACATGGGAGAGAGAAGGCATGGCGTGGTGGAGAGGAGCCGGTGTGGCGGAGGAGTGGCATCACCCCGGTGCCCCTCCTAGGGCGACGGCTTCCCTAGGGGGCGGAGGCCCCTTTCCCTTTCTTCTACCTGGGCCATGGTGCTGATCTTGAAGAGGTTCTCCCCCTCCTTGGGGATACCAAGGAGGGGGAATTTCGTGGCTATGGGTGCATGCCTCCAAAAGTAGGGTTTTCACTCAATATATAGTGGTGGCGATGCAATATTAGCCATAGGATGGATGCCCCTTGGATCCAAGGGCTCTTAGGCATCTCTAGAACCTTCCTAGGAGTCCTCTCCCGAAACTGCTTATGTCCTCCGCATTAATATGGCTATAAAAATGCATTCGGACTCCAATTAGGGTGCATTTTATATCTAAATTTTTGCGCATAAAATTTTCCACAACTTTCCTTTCTACAATTTTTCCATTATACGTCATCTTCAGAGTCGTTTCTAGCAATCTTCGAAAAGAGTTATGCAGGGACAGATTTCAGGAATTTCCAGATTTCTCCATAATGCGTGGTTTCCTTCCATATTTGTGTATTTTTTACACAAATAAGTGTAAAACAAGAACTTTTGCACTTTTACAACTATTTGTAGGTTAGTCTCAATAAATATAATAATGTTGAAAAATAATAATAATTTGAAGCCATAAACGACAAAGTTCATGAATGCATTTTAAATGCATCAGAGAGTGAGTTGCATAAAAGCCTCAAAGCTAGATTAGTGGGATTGGCCATTCTTAACAAGGTCAAGGTAAATCAAAGAGCAAAAATCAAATGGATAAAGCTAGGGGACGCAAACACAAAATTATTTCACTCCAAAGCGGCACCCAGAAGAAGCAAAAACAGAATCCACACATCCAATCCAGCCTTGGTTTAGCAACCACTCCTTTGGAAATTGAGGTGGTGGTTAACACCCACATGTGCTCCATTATCGGCTTAGAGGTTAATTGCGCTAGGTGTTTCAACTGGACACAGCTGAACATGCCAACCCATGATCTCTCCAACCTTGATGAACCCTTCACAATGGAAGAGGTGAAAAAGTCCGTCTTTGAGACACCAAAAGACAAGGCCCCGGGACCTGATGGTTTCTCTGGGAGTTTTTTCAGAACATCTTGGGAGGTCATAAAACATGACTTATTCAGGGCCATCTAGAAATTCTACTGCATTAACGACCAATCCTTCGAGAACCAGAACACATCCTTCTACAGGTTGCTTCCAAAGAATGAGCAACCAAAGGAAATAACACACTATAGGCCTATTAGCCTAATTCACGCCTTCGCAAAACTGCTATCCAAGATCCTTGCCATGAGGTTATAGCCAAGGCTTGACGAACTTATATCACCTTTCCAAAGTGCCTTCATAGTAGGAAGAAACATCCAGGAGAACTTCCTCTACATCCAAAACCTGGCAAAATACTACCACAAGACCAAGACACCAACACTACTGCTAAATCTGGACATTGCCAAAGCATTCGACACTGTATCTTGGACTTACATCATGGATATGATGGATGCAAGGGGGCTACCCACAAGGTGGAGGAACTGGGTGGCCCTGCTCTTCAGAACGACAACTTCCAAAGAACTAATTAATAGAGTTCTGAGAAGGGTGATTGTGCATAAAAGAGGATTGTGGCAAGGGGACTCCCTGCCCCCTTTCTTGTTCGATTTGGCCATGGAACCACTGCACCAACTGCTAGAGCTAGCTACTGAGGCTGGGATACTGATAAAACTCAAAGGGAAGTTTACCACCTTTAGAGCGGCTCTATACATGGACGATGTGGCTCTCTTCTTGCACCCTTCCATAGATAACATCACTAGAATCTGGGATATCCTAAAATACTTCGGGCAGGCCACTGGGCTAATCACAAACATGATAAAAAGCTCAGTCACCCCAATCAGCTGCCATAACATGGACGTCCAAGCACTAATCAATATGGTAGGCGTACCTATAAGGAAGGTGGACTGGCAAGCGCTCTTGGACAAAATAGACAGATACCTATCCACTTGGAAAGTCAGGATGATGAGCAAGGCGGGTAGGCTGGAGATGCTAAACTCTTTGCTGTCATCTCTTGCGGTGTACATGATGACAATCAATGACATGCCTTCTTGGGTGCACAAAGAGTTCGACAAACATCAGAGAGCTTGGCTTTGGGCAGGGGAGGCGGAGTGCTCTGGTGGCAAATGCAGGGTGAGCTAGGAAATGGTTTGCCGATCAAAAAAGATGGGATGCCTGGGAGTGCACAATGTCGAACTTTTTGTAGAGCGTTGCGGCTAAAATGTCTATGGACAAAATGGAAAGCTCTGGAGAATCCCTGGACCAAGATGCAAGCGCCATGCAACAGCAAAGACAAAAAAACTCTTCTCGGCGGCAACAAAAATAACGATCGGAAATGGCCAAATGTCTAATTTCTGGAATGATAGTTGGCTGCATGACTAAGTACCCAGGGACAATGCGCTAGACATTTTCAAGATCTCGCTCCGAAAGAATAGTTTGGTCAAAGAAGCGCTGGATAACACGAAATGGTTGCAGGACATTCGGCATGGGCTAACTGTTCGCCATTTACCCCTGCTTCTTTTGCTCGAAGAAAAGCTGGATGCCGTACAGTTCAACGAAGAAATGGATGACATACAATGGCATTTCGGAAAAAAAATCAATTTTACACTTCTAGCTCGGCATACCATCTCCAGTTCCTTGGTGCACAGTGGACCGATTACATGAAGCTAATTTGGAAAGGATGGACGCTCACATGATGCAAGTTCTTTCTATGGACACTGATGCTAGACAAGGTCTTAACCGCGGACAAACTTCTTCAGAGACAGTGGGAGAATGAATATTTTTGCCCACTATGTGAGCGGAATTTGGAAATGGCAAGCCACTTATTCACGGATTGCAGGTATGCAAAACGGGTTTTAGAGGAACTTGGTAAACACCGGAAAATTAGCTCCTTCAACCCACAAAATTGGCAGGATACCATCCAAGAGTGGTAGAGAGGACTAGATGGAAACCAACCCTGCACTACGCAAAACAACACACACTATGGCAAAGTTTGTTTGCTGAGAAATCTAGAAAGAGCAGAACCGGAGAATTTTCCAAAAGCAGAAGTTATGAGCAACCATGCTAATTAATAGAATCAAAAACGAAGCCACCATTTGGAGAAGGGAAGGAGCCCCAATTCCTCTTGTAGATCAGTCTGGGGGGACTCCTTTTTGTTGGATTATTAGGCATAATTTTCACGATTAATTCTAGAATATAAATCATGACAAAACCAGCTACTAGCTCATATAAATCGAACATACTAGATGTATTAAACAACAGTATAATCGGAAACAAACAGCATCTTAACATGTACTCGCAGAACATGATTAATAACCAAACAGGATCACGTAGCACCTACCGTTCGGTTGTCGTAGTAGAAATTTTGGGGAAGAGTGATCGCAGCAGATGGCGACGAAGACGGCGGTAGGCAGCACCGACTGACTTGGATGGAAGACGACCCGTGATGGAGAATTCGAGCAGTCGCGCGGAGCGCTTTTCAAAAACCTTATTCGCCCTCTCCCGTACAGGATCACAAGGGCGAGTGGTTCCGGAGACCTTCTCTCCCGTCCGCCGGTGCACGCCGGCAAGCGGGATGGAGTAGACTACGATGACAGCGTCGGTGGTGTTGTGGCGATAGCCGCACAGGACTTTATATAGAGCGGCTCAGGAAACCCTAATGGATGCGAACGTGGGCCGAGTCCACGTTACGCACGTTCAGGTCGATTATAGTAGCCCACGATCCGGGAGCGACCGGAATAAGCTAACTGTTTTGACACGTCTGTCCAAACCTCACAGTTTTCCTGAGCAGCAAAATCAAGCTCGGCTCGGCGAGATTCCCGCAACCCGCGGCGCGCGCGCGCGTCGAGACGCGCCGCGTCGAGACGGACGGGCGGGCGGGCGACGGCGGCGTCGTCGGAGGAGGAGCGTACAAGTGTATCTTTCTTATTGCTACTCACTTACAAAGTAGTGCAACACTCCACCTTATAAGGTGGTGCAACTCTCCTCCAACTTTCCATGTGGGACTAAACTTGAGCTCCCACTCCACTTTCATGTGAGCTACCACAAACATGGACCCAAACACATATGGGCTACCACAAATTTAGGCTTTGAGATTTAGGGAAAATCTGAAATACACATGGGCCTAAATGGATTAGCCCAATTATTTCTAACAATCCCCCACCAGATCTTGAATGCCCATTTGAAGATTTGCCAATCCTTGCTACTTGTTTATATACCAGTGTTTCGGCAGAGACTGTTAAGTTGAACTTCCGCCTAGAATCTTGAACTACGTCTATCAACAACTTGAACAATGGACGGACCTTGAATTGCAAGTTTGGTGCCAATAGATTTCGCTCAAAATCATAACTAGTATTTGGCTGTCAGTAGCCTACCCCGCGGGTTGGAGCATATGTGTCATACTCCCTGGTCTCTTCATGAGTTTACTAGAGATCACCCAAATCTCATAGACCGCGACGTTTACAGTCGAGCTCATATAGGTGTGTTCTTTCAAGAATGCCCTGTATGTAACACCCTCAGAATCGGCCCTATGCAAGTTTTAGCGAAATTCGCCAAACCCGCATAGAAACGATTCGAAGGTGCCCACCAGGCACTTTCGTGCGGGTGGAAAGCAAAGTAATAACATTACACAACAGTCCTCGATGGGACCCACAGAACAGATATATACAACAGCGACTCAAAGAGTCAAGAATACAGATATAATATACAAAGATCCAAATCACCTTGAAAACGATAGAGCGTCCAGCTACGGACAAGATGCAAATGGGGCTAAGAGCCCTGAAGAATAACCAATGGCGTCCATAACCCTGCCCAGGCCAAGCCGGAAGGGTAACCCTGCTAACGACGTCGATCTCAAACCTGCTTAAACAAAAGGGGTGCCGACAAAGGGCAAAGGAAAAGAAGGAGCGTCGATCGAGGCCAAGACACGGCGAGGCTAGAATTCGGCGGTCCTCGCCTACATAGGTATGGTGGACTGAGCGGCAGCGGCAGCATGCACTAAACAACCTATAGAGACTCGATACAACTGGCGGATAGCAGAGAGGGATAAGAATGACCTAACCGGTTCCAACCTGAAGCTATCACCAATCAAACCCATCCTGGTGTTTCCCCCTCGAGACCAAACGAGGAAGTCAACCGAGGAACTCACGCAGTTGGCAGTTTTACTTATTCGGTTATAGTTGCGGCACTTTACTAGTCAGGTTTAGATAATCGTCCTGATAAAGCAAGCAGTGGGCACTTTTAGTTAATCATTCCGTTATAGTGGCAACACTTACTAGTCAGATACAATTATCATGAGATAACCCCAAAACCCAACAGTTGTTGATACTTTACTTAGCCATTCCGTTGTAGTGAAGCTGATTACTAATCATATCGGAAACAAGTCAATTTAAAACAGTAAACTTTAGTTATAGTTGTCTATGATCAGACACTGTGCTCCAAGTCGTCCATAACCGCGGACACGGCTTCTCGAAAAGATTTAACCGCAGGGTGCACCAAAGTATCCAGCACTTGACCCTTTTGCCGCATCGCTTAACATACACCCATCGGTATGTCGGCGGGCCTAAGTCACGACGTCCTGCACCAAAGCAAGCACGGGGGGCCACCCCACCGAGTCGACACCCGCAACAGAGTCGGCCGGTCTCCGAGACGGACTCAGGGTTTGCGACAATGGCAGTATGCGACAGTACGCCCCCAAACGGGGACTGCCCATACCGCGAAAACATTCCGCTTCCTAAACAGTACAGTGTGCAGTACCTCGCACAAACGTAAATAAAGCAGTAAAGATGGCATAAGTACAGAATAGTAAAACACCTCAAACTAGTTGTGGCCCCCAGTACAATACTTCGAAATCAGGTAATTATCAATGGGGGCCCATATCTCCCCACCTGTGGTTAGCGCGCTCGATCTCGGAACAGGTGTCAAGAACTCGGGTCCTACGGGACACAAGTGGGCGGTCGGAAACCAAATCTTACCTATCACCCACCGATGCCTCTGCTTAATTCAATTTTAGTTGTTAAACAGAAATTAAAGTGAACAATAAGTAAACCATGATCATCTCCAACGTCAACATGCGGCAATTCTCCAACAAAGGTGGTACTTGACGACAAACAAAACACTTGAGCAAGCGACTACGACACGCGGGTCCAACTATCTACCAAACACAGGTAATAGGATGAGTCCAGGGCTATATATATGGCTGCAAGGGATATCACGGGTACGAAATCTAGAGCATCGCAACACAGATAGCAAAGATCAACAGGAGGGAAGTAAATACTAGCAAAGTAAGATAGGTAGAAAGGGGGAGATGCTCGCCTGAAAACATTGTCGAAGGTTCAACCGAAGATCGGGGCGAAGCTCACATCGACTCAACGGCCTTATCCGCGAAGAAGCAAAACACTAGAAGAAACACCGGATGCACTATTTAATACTAAGGCAGAAGATCGGACATGATGCATGTATGATGCATGGCATGGCAAAGATGCGGTGCGATTAGGTCATATTAAGTGGAACCTGGGTCCCGACAATTAGTTAGATGGTTCCAGTTGTTTAACTACCCCGCAATTTAAATGTTGTTTAACAAGGCCAAATATAGCACCGGGTTCGCTACAGAAATTTAAATGAGGCCAATATAAGGCTAGATTTGCCCACATATGGGCCCCATATTTAATTATTAGGTGAATCGGCATAAGGCCCCCAAACCACATGATAAGATGCATGCATGAACAATTATTATGCGACAAGTTGTATCTCAATTATAAAATAGGGTTTGCGGGAGAGGGTTCACACATTAGGGGTCTCGACGATCTTGGGGTTCCGGGGTTCGGGGTTCGGGGTCCAGGGTTCGACGGACTTGGGGTTCCGGGGTTCGGCGGGATCGTTCTTGGACTCCGGGGTTAGGGTCTCGGATCGGGGTAGTTCTTGTCGCGTCCGGGAAGCAGGTCTTGGTTCGGTGTCAGGGCGCATCGGATCTTCCGGGTCGGTGCCGTTCTTGTCGTCACGTCGATCTCGTCGGGTCCGCGCCATCAAGTCGGTCTTGGCCTTCGGGGTGAGGGACTTGGCATCCTCGAGGAGCACTTGTCGTACATGTGTCTTCGGTTCCGTGTCGATGATCCTGTCGTTCGATGTCGGGGTCTCCAGGGTCTTGACGGCTTCGGGTCCGAGAGGGAGATCTTGGCGCCGGGGTTTCCGTGACGAAGATCTTGTCGAGAGCTCTTCGGGGTTTCCGGTTCCGGGAAGCCGATCTCAGGGCTTCGGCTTCGAGAAGATCTTGTGGTTGCCATCTTGTTTTGCCGGTGTCGGGATCGGGTTCCGCGCCGGGTTCGGCGAGGTCGTTCTTCGGGGGTTTGATCAACCAATCAGCATCCTTCGGTCGGCGTTGCGGAGCCCACGGGCGGCGACCTTGGCACGCGATGGGGCGTCACGGCGGTGTCGCGGGCCCCTGCCAGAGGAAAACCACCGGAGGAGGGGCGGCGCTGCACCGGCTTGAGCGAACGAGGCAGCGCGGGAAGCGGGCGACGCGGACGGGCGCGGTTGGGCGAGGGAGACGAGGCAGAGTCTACGGCTCGCAGGAGGGCAGCGACGACGGGAGCTAGGCTGGCGGCCGGGCGCGCACGCTGGGCCGGAGGAGAGGTAGCAGGGGCGACGCCGAGCGGCGGTGGTCGATGAGACGGCGTCGACGCCGGGATGGTGGCTGGCGGGCCGGACGAGCTAGGCGGCGGGCGAGGGTACGGCCAAGGCGGCCGGGCGAGGGGCGGTGAGGAGCGGCGGGCTAGCTGGGGCGGAGGGCGAAGCGAGGGGCTCGGCTGGGTGGACTGGGACGGGCGGTTGGGGGGCCGCTGGCGCCGGGCGTGGCTCGAGGCGGGATGCGTGGCGTGGGGGCACGCCGCTGAGCGAGGGGGAGAGGGAGCCTGGCGAGCAGCGGCGCACAAGGGTCAGGAGCACCATGGTGGAGGCTGGGTGGCGCGAGCGCGGAGGAGAGCTTGCAGGGAGGAGAGGGGAGAACGTGGGGGGGCACGCGGGGAAGAAGGTGGGAGGAAGAGGACGATGAACAGGGGCGGGGGCACGCGGGCAGGTGGGGCCGGGTGGGTCCCAGGCAGGTGGCGGCTACGGGGTGGGGCGGTGGACCGGTCGGTGTGGAGGCTGGGGGAGAGAGAGAGATTAGGTGGGGAGAGGAGAGGTGCTGGCAGGTGGGCTCGGCGGCTGGGGGTCCCACGGGTTGAGAGAGGGGCAGGGAGGGTCTAGGATGGACTGGGTGAAAAAGGTAAGGGGGAGGGGGCTGGACATGTGCGCGTGTGAGGGGGGAGTGGGGCAGGGGCGTGCCAGGGAGAGGACAGAGGGGTGGGGATCTGGGCAGGTGGAGAGAGAGGTGAGGGAGCTGGGCCACGTGGCAGGGTGGGGATTGGGTAGAGGGGAGAGGGAAGCTGAGGTGGCGAGATGCTATAGGAGGGAGTGAGGTGGCCAGGGGGTGTGGGTAGGATAGCTGGTGGGTTTAGGATTTAGCTGGGGCTGGTTGGGGTGGACCGATTTAAAAACAGGGGTGGTCGTTCGGGTCTACTCGGCCCGTTTGACTGCCCCACTAAAAATAATTAAACATTTTATTTGTTTTAAACGGGCCATTTGCAAACCGACAGCAGCCAAAACAAAATAATCCGGAGACCCGGGTTTGGCGTTTGAATAAAAAGACGGGGCGTTTGGAAACAAATCGGGCTTTGCAAAAATAGTTTTAAGCAAACAATGCATGATGATGACGATGCAATGCACAAATTCAACGCGATTTTCTAGTAGTGGTTTTGCGGGATGCCACAATTCGACACCACTAACAAAGGATCTCGCCCTCGAGATCTGCCTCATGGTACCGGAAGGAAGGTCGGCGATCTGCGTCTTCTCGCTTCGTGTAGATCCTCGCGACACCACTAACAAGAGTTCGTTGTCCGTGATCGTCGAGAGGCCACTCCGGGAACAACAGGTCGAAGGTAGAGGTATCGCAAATAAAGCCACCTCTACTCCGATGGAAAAGGGAACCGATGCATTCTCATCCACTTCAATGTACAAAAGCGAATAGAAGGGGTAGTCGGCATGGGGGCCAATCCATCACGCACCCAAACTATTACTCCGCACAATCAGTGGGAAAAGAGTGCAACCATTCTCGGAATTAGACTGAAGATCTCGACAAGCGAGGTTCGGAACAAAGGAGTGATGCAGACTCTGCATCGGATCTGGCGTATAGGATGTCGTCGCGTCGGAAAACACCGGATGGCACAAACAAGGAACAAAGAATGGTACCACATAGACGGATTCGTCAGGCAGCTTGAACACCGGACAGTGGAACACCGTTATCAAACAGGAAGCGAAACCCTGAAGGTACGACGGAAACCCAACCACGAGAAATCCTGGACTCGAAGGAAAAATAAGAGAGCAGATTCAAAACACGTCGAGATACGAGGGGAACAGCAGAGGGGTAAGGAGTAAAATCAGACCTAATCAGAACTATCCAACCGGTTTTGCAAAAATAGTTTTGACACTCTACTTCGGCCGTTAGCTAGGTTATCCTACAGGCTGGACTTGTGGGGTATCGCAACTGCTGAGCTCTGATACCACTCTGTAACACCCTCAGAATCGTCCCTATGCAAGTTTTAGCGAAATTCGCCAAACCCGCATAGAAACGATTCGAAGGTGCCCACCAGGCACTTTCGTGCGGGTGGAAAGCAAAGTAATAACATTACACAACAGTCCTCGATGGGACCCACAGAACAGATATATACAACAGCGACTCAAAGAGTCAAGATTACAAATATAATGTACAAAGATCCAAATCACCTTGAAAACGATAGAGCGTCCAGCTACGGACAAGATGCAAATGGGGCTAAGATCCCTGAAGAATAACCAATGGCGTCCATAACCCTGCCCAGGCCAAGCCGGAAGGGTAACCCTGCTAACGACGTCGATCTCAAACCTGCTTAAACAAAAGGGGTGCCGACAAAGGGCAAAGGAAAAAGAAGGAGCGTCAGTACTGAGGCCAGTACACGGCGAGGCTAGAATTCGGCGGTCCTCGCCTACATAGGTATGGTGGACTGAAGCGGCAAAGATGCACTAAACAACCTATAGAGACTCGATACAATGGCGGATAGCGAGAGGGATAAGAATGACCTAACCGGTTCCAACTGAAGCTATCACCAATCAAACCCATCCCGTGTTTCCTCGAGACCAAACGAGGAAGTCAACCGAGGAACTCACGCAGCTGGCGTTTACTTATTCGGTTATAGTTGCACTTTACTAGTCAGGTTTAGATAATCGTCCTGATAAAGCAAGCAGTGGGCACTTTTAGTTAATCATTCCGTTATAGTGGCAACACTTACTAGTCAGATACAATTATCATGAGATAACCCCAAAACCCAACAGTTGTTGATACTTTACTTAGCCATTCCGTTGTAGTGAAGCTGATTACTAATCATATCGGAAACAAGTCAATTTAAAACAAGAACTTTAGTTATAGTTGTCTATGACATCGTGCTCCAAGTCGTCCATAACCATGACACGGCTTCTAAAAGATTTAACCTGCAGGGTGCACCAAAGTATCCACAGCACTTGACCCTTTTGCCGATCGGTTAACATACACCCATCCAGATGTCGGGGCCTAAGTCACGACGTTCCCAGACCCAAAGCAAGCACGGGGGGCCACCCCACCGAGTCGACTCCCGCAACGGAGTCGGTCGGTCTCCGAGACGGACTCAGGGTTTGCGACAATGGCAGTATGCGACAGTACGCCCCCAAACGGGGACTGCCCATACCGCGAAAACATTCCGCTTCCTAAACAGTACAGCGTGCTCCTCGCACAAACGTAATTAAAGCAGTAAACATGGCATAAGTACAGAATAGTAAAACACCTCAAACTAGTTGTGGCCCCCAGTACAATACTTTGAAATCAGGTAATTATCAATGGGGGGCCCATATCTCCCCACCTGTGGTTAGCGCGCTCGATCTCGGAACAGGTGTCAAGAACTCGGTCCCACGGACACAAGTGGGCGGTCGGAAACCAAATCTTACCTATCACCCACCGATGCCTCTGCTTAATTCAATTTTAGTTGTTAAACAGAAATTAAAGTGAACAATAAGTAAACCATGATCATCTCCAACGTCAACATGCGGCAATTCTCCAACAAAGGTGGTACTTGACGACAAACAAAACACTTGAGCAAGCGACTACGACACGCGGGTCCAACTATCTAACAAACAACAGGTAATAGGATGTGTCCAAGGCTATATATGGCTGCAAGGGATATCACGGGTACGAAATCTAGAGCATCGCAACACAGATAGCAAAGATCAACAGGAGGGAAGTAAATACTAGCAAAGTAAGATAGGTAGAAAGGGGGAGATGCTCGCCTGAAAACATTGTCGAAGGTTCAACCGAAGATCGGGGCGAAGCTCACATCGACTCAACGGCCTTATCCGCGAAGAAGCAAAACACTAGAAGAAACACCGGATGCACTATTTAATACTAAGGCAGAAGATCGGACATGATGCATGTATGATGCATGGCATGGCAAAGATGCGATTAGGTCATATTAAGTGGAACCTGGGTCCCGACAATTAGTTAGATGGTTCCAGTTGTTTAACTACCCCGCAATTTAAATGTTGTTTAACAAGGCCAAATATAGCACCGGGTTCGCTACAGAAATTTAAATGAGGCCAATATAAGGCTAGATTTGCCCACATATGGGCCCCATATTTAATTATTAGGTGAATCGGCATAAGGCCCCCAAACCACATGATAAGATGCATGCATGAACAATTATTATGCGACAAGTTGTATCTCAATTATAAAATAGGGTTTGCGGGAGAGGGTTCACACATTAGGGGTCTCGACGATCTTGGGGTTCGGGGTTCGGGGTCCAGGGTTCGACGGACTTGGGGTTCCGGGGTTCGGCGGGATCGTTCTTGGACTCCGGGGTTAGGGTCTCGGATCGGGGTAGTTCTTGTCGCGTCCGGGAAGCAAGTCTTGGTTCGGTGTCAGGGTGCATCGGATCTTCCGGGTCGGTGCCGTTCTTGTCGTCACGTCGATCTCGTCGGGTCCGCGCCATCGAGTCGGTCTTGGCCTTCGGGGTGAGGGACTTGGCATCCTCGAGGAGCACTTGTCGTACATGTGTCTTCGGTTCCGTGCCGATGATCCTGTCGTTCGATGTCGGGGTCTCCAGGGTCTTGACGGCTTCGGGTCCGAGAGGGAGATCTTGGCGCCGGGGTTTCCGTGACGAAGATCTTGTCGAGAGCTCTTCGGGGTTTCCGGTTCCGGGAAGCCGATCTCAGGGCTTCGGCTTCGAGAAGATCTTGTGGTTGCCATCTTGTTTTGCCGGTGTCGGGATCGGGTTCCGCGCCGGGTTCGGCGAGGTCGTTCTTCGGGGTTCGATCAACCAAACAGCATCCTTCGGTCGGCGTTGCGGAGCCCACGGGCGGCGACCTCGGCACGCGATGGGGCATCACGGCGGTGTCGCGGGCCCCTGCCAGAGGAAAACCACCGGAGGAGGGCGGCGCTGCACCGGCTTGAGCGGGACGGCCGCGGGGAAGCGGGCAGACGGACGGGCGCGGTTGGCGAGGCAGCGGCGACGGGAGCTAGGCTGGCCGGCGACGCCGGGCCGGAGAGGAGAGGTAGGGCGACGCCAGAGCGGGCGCGGGGTCGGTGATGACGGCGCCGACGCGGGATGGTGGCTGGGCGGGCGAGCTAGGCGGCGAGGCGAGGGTACGGGCGGGCGAGGTGGAGGCGCCACGGCCGGCGGAGCGAGCCGGGCGCTGGCGGAGCTGCGGTGAGGAGCGGCGGGCTAGCTGGGGCGGAGAAGGCGAGGGGCGGCTCCGCGGGTGGACTGGGACGGGCGCTGGTTGGGGGGTCGCCGGCGCTGGCGTGGCTCGAGGCGGGATGCGGTGGCGTGGGGGCACGTCGCTGAGCGAGGGGGAGAGGGAGCCTGGCGAGCAGCGGCGCGCTGGCGGGCCGGCGAGGAGCACCGCGGTGGAGGCCGGGCGCTGGGGTGGGCGCGAGCGGCGCGGAGGAGAGCTTGCAGGGAGGAGAGGGGAGAACGTGGGGGGGCACGCGGGGAAGAAGGTGGGAGGAAGAGGACGATGAACAGGGGCGGGGGCACGCGGGCAGGTGGGGCCGGGTGGGTCCCAGGCAGGTGGCTCTGAGGTGGGCGGTGGACGGCCGGTGTGGAGGCTGGGGGAGAGAGAGAGATTAGGTGGGGAGAGGAGAGGTGCTGGCAGGTGGGCTCGGCGGCTGGGGGTCCCACGGGTTGAGAGAGGGGCAGGGAGGGTCTAGGATGGACTGGGTGAAAAAGGTAAGGGGGAGGGGGCTGGACATGTGCGCGTGTGAGGGGGGAGTGGGGCAGGGGCGTGCCAGGGAGAGGACAGAGGGGTGGGGATCTGGGCAGGTGGAGAGAGAGGGGAGGGAGTCCACGTAAGGGGTGGGGATTGGGTAGAGGGGAGAGGGAAGCTGAGGTGGCGAGATGCTATAGGAGGGAGTGAGGTGGCCAGGGGGTGTGGGTAGGATAGCTGGTGGGTTTAGGATTTAGCTGGGGCTGGTTGGGGTGGACCGATTTAAAAACAGGGGTGGTCGTTCGGGTCTACTCGGCCCGTTCGACTGCCCCACTAAAAATAATTAAACATTTTATTTGTTTTAAACGGGCCATTTGCAAACCGACAGCAGCCAAAACAAAATAATCCGGAGACCCGGGTTTGGCGTTTGAATAAAAAGACGGGGCGTTTGGAAACAAATCGGGCTTTGCAAAAATAGTTTTAAGCAAACAATGCATGATGATGACGATGCAATGCACAAATTCAACGCGATTTTCTAGTAGTGGTTTTGCGGGATGCCACACTGTAGGACGGCATCTTTGCTAATTAAAGCCAACAAAAACACATTAAGGCATGTTGCCAACCTGCCTTACAGATTATGAGAGTCATGCATCTTCACATAGAGAGGGTTATAAAATACTCTCCTCAGTCAAACCACTAGCTTGTTCTTCGCAGGTCCTAATTCACGGGATCTCCGATCACATAGGTTGGGTTACCACTAAGGTGTGACATCCATGGGTCTCAACCCCATCTCCCTCGATGCACTTTCTATCACATTTCGTGATAGTCCCTTTGTAAAGGGATCTGCCAGGTTTTTATCTGTTTGAATATACGTAACAGTTATTACTCCGGAGTTTCTCAATTTCCTAACAGATTTCAAACATCTCTTCACGTGTCTTGATGATTTCGCGTTATCCTTAGAATTGTTCACTTTGACAATAACAGTTTGGTTGTCACAATTCAAAAGGATTGCCGGCACAGGTTTCTCAACCACAGGCAAGTCCATCAAGAGCTCACGCAACCATTCTGACTCAACAGTGGCTGTGTCTAAAGCAGTAAGTTCTACTTCCATAGTTGACCTCGTCAATATGGTTTGTCTACGAGACCTCCATGCCACTGCGCCACCTCCAAGGGTAAACACATACCCGCTCGTGGCGTAGAGTTCATCAACGTCAGAGATCCAATTCGAATCACTATATCCTTCAAGCACAGCAGGATTCCCTTAATAGTGAATCCCATAGCTCATTGTACCACATAGATAGCGCATGACCCTTTTAAGTGCATGCCAATGATCAATACCCAGGTTAGACATGAACCTACTCAACTTGCTCACAGCAAAAGAGATATCGGGTATTGTAGCACTTGCTAAGTACATGAGAGAACCAACAACTTATGAATATTTCAGCTGATCTGTTGGTTCCTTCTTATTCTTTCGTAATGTCAAACTGGGATCATAAGGTGTTGGAGAAGTCTTGCCATCATTTAAGCCAAATCGGCTCAAGACCTTCTCAACATAATGAGATTGCGTTAAAGTAATCCCATTCTCGTTCTTAATAATCTTGATATTCAGAATGACATTAGCCTCTCCTAGATCTTTCATATCAAAAATCTTTGACAGGAAAGACTTGACTTCATTTATCACTTTCATGTTTGTACCAAAGATCAGAATGTCATCCACGTACAAACATAATATAACGCTATCGCCCCCACCATGGCGATAGTAAACACACCTATCAGCCTCATTAATGACAAAGCCAACAGAAAGTAGAGTTCTGTCAAACTTCTCATGCCATTGCTTAGGTGCTTGTTTCAGGCCATATAAAGATTTCAATAACTTACACACCTTTGTCTCTTCACCTTTTACCACAAACCCATACCGCTGATCCATATAGATCTCCTTTTCCAACTCTCCATTAAGGAAAGTTGTCTTCACGTCCATTTGATGAACGAGAAGACCATAAGAGGCAGCCAGGGATATTACTACTCGAATGGTGGTCAGTCTAGCGTTGAATTGAATAGGTGTCAGTAATCTTCGCTTACATGCTGTGTAGCCCTTAGCTACAAGACGCGCCTTGTACTTCTCAATAGTACCATCAGGCCTTAGCTTCTTCTTGAACACCCACTTACATCCCACAGGTTTACAACCATAGGGTCGTTATGATAATTCCCAAGTTCCATTAGAAATAATCGAGTCCATCTCATTTTGGACAGCTTCTTTCCAATCATCTGCATCAGGATATGCATATGCCTCAGTAATGGATCTGGGAGTATCATCCACAAGGTACACGATGAAGTCATACCAAAGGATTTTGCAACCCTCTGTCTCTTACTCCTCGTGAGAGGTTCATCGTCATCCTTCTCAAGAAGTTCCTCATGTGGTTGTTCAGAATTCTCAATAGATGCACTAGATTCAGGAAGTATTTCAGAAGAAATCCTACCAATGCTATGCATATCTTTCATAGGAAAAATATTCTCAAAGAATGTTGCATCACGAGATTCCATTATAGTATCAACATGCATATCAGGTACCTCAGATTTAACCACTAGAAATCTATAGCCTACACTCCGTGGAGCATATCCTAGAAAGATACAATCCATTGTCTTGGGTCCGAGCTTGTGTTTCTTGGGGATCGGTATGTTGACCTTCGCTAAACACCCCCAAGTGCGCAGATACGAAAGTGATGGTTTTCTCCCAACCCACTCCTCATAAGGGGTCTTTTCTTTATTCTTGTTAGGAACTCTATTCAGGACATGACATGAAGTCAACAAAGCCTCCCACCACCATGCCTTTGATAAACCAGAAGTGGCTAACATGGAATTCACCAAGTCAGTCAGCGTGCGGTTTTTCCTCTCAGCAACCCTGTTTGATTGGGGCGAGTAGGGAGGCGTCTTCTCATGAATAATTCCGTGTTCCTGACAGAATTCTTCAAATATGTTGGGAAAATACTCACCACCACGATCCGACCTAAGACGCTTGATCTTTCTCTCTAGTTGATTTTCAACTTCGGCCTTATAGATTTTAAAGTAGTCTAAAGCCTCATCTTTAGTTTGGAACAAGTAAACATAGAAAAATTTAGTAGCATCATCTATCAACGTCATGAAATATCTATTTTCACCTTTTGTCAACACACCATTCACCTCGCATAGATCAGAATGTATGAGTTCTAGAGGTGCCAAGTTTCTCTCTTCGGCAGCCTTGTGAGGCTTTCGAGGTTGCTTTGATTGCACACAACTATGGCACTTAGAACCTTTGGCAATAGTGAAATTCGGAATTTAAATCATGCTGGACATCCGAGATATCAAACCAAAATTAATGTGACATAAACAAGAATGCCAAATAGTGGTATCATCATTAACACCACCACAAATATGATTCACGGATTTATTACAAAACTCTGAAAGTGAAAATCGTAACAAGCCTCTGAACTCATAACCTTTACCAATAAATTGTCCATGTTTTGAAACAACGACTTTATTAGACTCTAAGACAACCTTAAACCCATCTCTGCAAAGAAGGGAGCCACTAACGAGATTCTTGTTCATAGTATGGACATGCTGCACGTTCCTCAGTTGCACGATCTTTCCGGAAGTAAACTTCAGATTCACCGTGCCAACACCACGAACAGAAGCATGTGATCCATTCCCCATTAGGACGGAAGAATCCCGAGCGGCCTGATAAGAAGTGAACATAGAGATGTCAGCACACACATGAACATTAGCACCCGTATCAAGCCACCAACACGGTGATTGAAATACTGAAAGAACAGTAAATAAATTACCATACCCATACCCATCAAGCTATAGCGGTCACGACGTTGACAGTCTTGGCCTTTTCCTCTCATGCCTCTGCTGCTCGACAATCCTTGAAAAAGTGGCGGGCTCTCCACAAGTGTAACAAGAGTTCACTCTTGTCCTGCGTCTTCTTCTTCTTGAAGGTTGTAGTCTTTACAGGCTTGTTAAAGGAGGGTTTGAAGTTCCCTTTGTTCTTGCCTCAGATTTGCCTTTCGCACAAAGTTGGCGAGTATGACTCTCTCCTTTCTCAAGAGTGTCCTTAGCGAGCCTTCTCCTCAACATCAAGGGACGCTATCAGATTTTCAATTGATATCTCCTGTCTCTTGTGTTTGAGAGTTGTGGCAAAGTTCCTCCATGAAGGGGGCAACTTAGCAATAATGCAACCCGCCACAAACTTGTCGGGTAAGGTACACTTAAGGAGTTCGAGCTCTTTGGCAATGCACTGTATCTCATGAGCTTGTTGAACCACAGGAAGGTCCTTTGTCATCTTAAAATCATGAATGCTCTCCATGATATACAGTTCATCGCCAAAGATCTGCAGCACCAAACTTTGCATCCAGTGCATCCCAGAGCTCCTTCCTGCCTTTTATGTGCATAAACACATCACACTGACGGTCAGCAAGAATGCTCAGAATATATCCCACAAAGACAGTATTGGCATCCTCGAACTTCTTCTGATCCTCGTCAAATATAGTTCCTTCAGGTTTGCCTTTACTGATGTGGAACACTTTCATCGTGGTCAGCCAAAGCTCAGCCTTGTACTGCCACCTCTTAAAGTGCACACCGGTAAACGTATCCGGCCTCAGTGCATCGGTAAAACCATCCATTATTAATTCAGGAAATTGCCTACAATAAGGTTTTTGGATTGTTGGATTATTAGACATAATTTCCACGATTAATTCCAGAATATAAATCATGACAAAACCAGCTACTAGCTCATGTAACTCGAACATACTAGATGTACTAAACAACAGGATGATCGGAAACAAACAGCAGCTTAACATGTACTCGCAGAACATGATGAATAACCAAACAGGATCACGTACGCACTGCTCGGTTGTCGTAGTAGAAACTTTGGGGAAGAGTGATCGCAGCATGATGCGACAAAGACGGTGTAGGCAGACCACCGACTTAGATGGAAGACGACCCGTGATGGAGAATTCGAGCAGTCGCGTGGAGCGCTTCCCAAAAACCTTATTCGCCCTCTCCTGTACAGGATCACAAGGGCGAGTGGTTCCGGAGACCTGCTCTCCCGTCCGCGCCGGCAAGCGGGATGGAGTAGACTACGGTGAAGGCACAAGTAGAGAGGATGGCAAAACCCTAGATTGGTTTTCGGTGGTGTTGTGGCGGTAGCCGCGCATGACTTTATATATAGCGGCTCAGGAAACCCTAATGGAGGCGAACGTGGGCCGAGTCCATGTTACGCACGTTCGGGTCGGTTACAGTAGCCCACGATCCGGGAGCGACCGAAAAACCTCACAGTTTTCCTGAGCAGCAAAATAAAGCTCGGCGAGATTCCCGCAACCCGCGTCGAGACGAGACGAGCGTGCGAGCGGCGGCAGCGTCGGAGGAGGAGCGCGCGCGTGTATCTCTCTTATTGCTACTCACTTACAAAGTGGTGCAATACTCCACCTTATAAAGTGGTGCAACTCTCCTCCAACTTTCCATGTGGGACTAAACTTGAGCTCCCACTCCACTTCCATGTGAGCTGCGACAAACATGGGCCCAAACACATATGGGCTGTCACAAATTTGGGCTTTGAGATTTAGGGAAAATCTGAAATACACATGGGCCTAAATGGATTAGCCCCATTATTTCTAACACTTTTGACCAAGGTTGAGTTGTCTATGTGTGTGTGTTTTAGAAAAAAGAAACTCGTGTTGGTTTCATGTATCTCAATTTTGTGCGCTATATACCTCTCTCGCCAGTAATTTCTATCCGTGGATTTTCAACTTGACAATGGTAATTCGAGGATGATCAATTTCTAGCCGTGGATTTTCAAATTGATAATGGTAATTCGAGGGTGATCCTTCATCGGCGCGCTATGATGGTAATTTCTCGGTACGTCTCTTCAGTCTCAAACGTAATTCCCGATGGTAATTGTTCTAGAAAAATTATTCTTCAAATTTTACTTCGATATATTTCATCCATATTTTCCAACTATGCACAAAAAATGTTCGCTACCAGATGAGTTAACAACACGGACACGGTGTGCGCCGTCGTGAGTTCTCTAGTAAATTTTTATTAAGTCACTTTTTTCTTTTTGGGATTTCTATTTTTGTTCCCTTGGTTCATTAGTTGTACTCATTTTTTCCCAGCCGCTTAATTTTTCCTCACTTTTCCTCTCCTTCTATTCTAAAACCCTCGCATGCGCTCGGATCGAGGGATGCCGTCAGGTCAAAGGCTTGGGGCGGTTCATGCATTGAGCATTATGTTACGTGGCCTCAACTGTTACATGCTGACGGATGGGGTCGTGTTGCGACGGGTCTTACATACGTGGTGAAGGATGGGACCACGTTGGAACGGGTCTTACATATATGATGAAGGGTAGGGCCACATGCATAGTTTAAAAAACGGACCAGTGATCGAACCGGTAAGGCTGTCGGTTTAGATTTTACTGGTCAGACCACTGGTTCACTGGTTCACTGTCTGGTTTTTTAAGATATAAAGTAATATTTTGTATTTTATAAATGCTGCAATAAACAATAATTATGCATGTCAAAATGTTTTAGACTTCCAATTTATCATACTAATTCATATAATAATAATATAACAGAGTATTTGGCACCTGAGCATCGTCCAAAACTCTCAACCACGGGCAGCAAGCAGCCAAAATCACACACGCGTAGTACATTTTGTATAGTGCTACCATGTACATGATTAATAAAAGAGCTGGGTCTCTAATTTCGACATCAAGCAGTCTTAGCTCGTCTGGTTAGTTGCTCGCCTACTATGTAAAGTGTTGTGTTTAAATCCCAGCCTCAGCAATTCTATTTTTCTATTGCTGCAACTAATCAACCGGTCGAACCGAAAAATGGTTAATTTTGCAAAACCAGCAGTTTGACCGGGTTTTCTTGGTTTTTTCTGGTTTGTTGGTGCAGCCGGTCTTTTGTTCTTAACAAATCGGCAAGGCTATTGGTTCTGGTTTTTTCTAGTTTAAACGGTGAACCGGTCTGGTTTTTAAAACTATGGCAACATGGAGACACATCGGACCGGCTATTCTCACTCACCCAAAGCATTCGCTTCCTCGTGAGCCTAGAACAGCTCCCACACGCCCCTCCGCTACCCCACCGTCGTGCCCTCCTACCTTATGTCATCCTTGGCCCCTGAGTTGCTCCTCCCCTAGCCACGGAGACCACTCCACCTCTGGCTACGTTCTCGCCCATGCTAGATCTACCCCTTTCGTGAAACAGTATGCAACGCCGGCGAGTGTACCGATCTTCCCCGTCGACCGCAGAGAAGATTGGGCAGAATCGGAGGGATCTAACGCATGCATTCCATCTGGGTAAGCATCGTTTCCCTTTATGGATTGATTATAGGCAGTATTTGAGCGTGAATCGCTAGTATTCAACTAATTGCCTTGATTTTCAAATAGGATTAATCTAGCGCTGGCATTTCGGCTGGCAGTTAAAATGGATACTATCATAATTCGTGGTTGTGAACAATATATCTTTGGGTTTTACTTCCCAGTGGTGGTTGCAACTTCCATAACTCTCAAAGAATTGAAAGATAAAATCTATTCTAAATTCCCCTAAAGCAATGGAGATTCAGTTGATTTGCAATATTTTAAAATTAGCAAGAAAAGATTGGTCCCACTAACTAGTGAAGCAAATATAGTAATGCTTTTCTTTTTGAATGCGGCCAAACATTTTGGTCGAATTCGTCTCCATGTGCGACCTAATGTTGAGCACACGGGGAAAGAGGGTTAAAGCATCATCTGGTGGTCAGGCATCATCAGGTGGTCGGTCATCATGTGTCTCTGTTGTCTCTGCTAATAGTATGTGACCCACACTCCTTGTAGGTTATGGGATTCATTCCATAGAAAACAAATAAATTCTTACGGTTTGCAACGGCCAAGATTGAAGCTAGGCGATACTTTGTAACAGTTTCAGGATTCACCCTTGAAGATCGTAATCAGGATAATGTTCCTGCAAACAAACATGGTTGATGTAGATATACACGACCGTCCTCAAGGACGTGCAGACGATCAGCACCATAACGGGAAGCGCCTCCGTAATCCACAACACATACAGTGCGCCGATGACTCTTGAACCCTTGCTCCAGTCGGGCAGCGGAAGTAGCGGATCCCAAGGAACTACACCAGCGCTACGCCATGATAGTGGTGGTGGAGGGGAAGGATTAGAGCAGGGCTTTGCCTAAGCACCTCGCTAGTGGCAATGGGCAAGTTATCAAGAGGGGGAAGATGCCAACCAAAGGGCATATGAGAGAATGGTGAATGATAGTGTGTGGAGAGGAGGAGGAGGCCACCTCCTTTTATAGGTGCCATGGGGCTTCCCCTTCTATCCTCTCATTCAATCTCCATTAAAGTACTTTAATTCCCTTAAAGGTCCATTAAAACACTTCAATTCCCTTAAAGGTCTTTCCATTAAAGCACTTTAATTCCATTAAAGCATTTTAATTCCCTTAAAGCTTTATCCATTAAAGCACTTTAATTGAATTTTAATGCAACTCAATTTAATTAACACTTTATTTAATGAGTACTTCATTTAATGAACACTAAATTTAATGAACACATTAAAATTTTGATCCCTTTGCTTTGTTTCGATACCCGAAACTATTTCGGTAGAATCGGCAGAACAATTTTCTGCGATGTCCATTGACTTCTCCTGTGTTTCCTATCCGCTCAAATGTGTCGGTAACCTTAAGTGCGTCTTCCAACGGGTTCGGGAACTTTGTAGACATGATCGAGACTTTCTCTGATCAATAATCATTAGCGGGACCTGGAGATCCATAACGACTCCCACTAGTTTCTCGAAGATCTCATGACCGTCCGAACATATTTCGCTATAATAAATTCCTTTTTTCTCGTGATATTTTACTTATCCGAGATCCGATCACTTGGTATCAACCATAACTTGTTTAATCTCGTTCTTGACAAATACTCTTTTTCTCGTTCCTGTGATATGACATTCTAGTGATCAAATCACTTGCTTGCAAGGATATGTCAATGTGATATCACCGAGAGGGCCCTGAGTATATATCTCTGATATCCGGATGGACAAATCACACTCTTGATCCACGAGCCCCAACTAACACTTTCCAAATACCTGACGACACCTTTATAATCACCCTATTACGGTGTGATGTTTGATGCAATCAAAGTACTCTTCCGATGAAGTGATTGTCGTGATATCATGGTCTAAGGATATTGAGTTACTATGAATGTGATAGCAATTTAAACTTGATGACATGATTGTATTGCTACATCTACTTCGGGTGACTGTTCATCATATCATTCTCCAATTATAGGACCCTGTTATTAACAACATCCAATGTTATGATCAGGAAACCTTTGATCATCCGTTAATCAATAGGCTAGTATAAAGAGAGGCTTTACTAGGAATCTTATATGTTTATAATTCACACATGTATTAATGTTTACTTATTAATATAATTATAGCATAAAAATAAAAATTTATTATAAAAATGGAATAGCATAATATAACAACTTTATTTTTGCCTCTCGGGCATATTCCTTTCAGTCTCCCACTTGCACTAGAGTCAATAATCTAGTTTAAAAAACTATGCGCTTTCAACACTTATGGAACTTTGGTGTTGTATATACGTGTTTGCTAGTGGTAAACATAATCCCCATATCTAACACTTTCAGGTCTATGTGTATTTACATGTGTTTATGTCTCTACGCATCACTCATTCTCAAATAAGATGGCATTGTACAAATTTGGTGAGACCTTAGTTCCTTGGTGTTTAAAACATGTCGATATAATTGTCATACAATATATATTTATAGTACTAGCCCATCGAATAATGCCTAGTTCCTTCGCTACTACCATAGCAGTTTTATACTTAGCCTTTCGTTGTAGTATCCATCACAATGTCCATAACTTTAAAACTCATCCAAATCCATCATGAAACTTTCTTCCATTACATTTTGCCACCTTAACCTATAGCCTAAATTTAGATAAACTTAATTTCTATCTTGTGACAAAACTAGTATCAATGTAACACTTTATAATTAACTTTTTGTATCTTCTATATACAAAATATAGTATTAGTTCTTCCAAAGATCATAAGAATATCCTCACTATCATCCAATGATCATCTTATGAGTCACCCTGGTATATGCTCATAATATTTAGAGCATAGGACATATTGTTGGAGATATGCCCTAGAGGCAATAATAAAAGTGGTTATTATTATATCTTTGTGTTTATGATAAATGTTTACATTCATGCTATAATAGTATTAACCGGAAACATTAATACTTGTGTGATTTGTAAACTAAATTAGAGTCCCTAGTAAAGCCTCTTTATAATACTAGCTTGTTGGTTAATAGATGATCATGGTTTCCCGATCATGAACATTGAGATGTTGTTAACAACAAGATCATGTCATTAGGATAATGATGTGATGGACATACTCCTATAGATAAGCGTAGCATAAAGATCAAGTCATTTTAATAGTCCGTTTGCTATAAGCTTTCTGATACCATGTTAATCATGAGATCATGTTAATCACCATCACCGGAAGAATGCTTTGATGACATCAAACACCACACCGTAACTGGGTGGCTATAAAGGTGGCATTGAGTGTTTGGAAAGTATGGGTTGAGGCACATGGATCAAGAGTGGGATTTGTCCATCCATATAACGGATATATATACTCTGGGCCCTCTCGGTGGAATGTCATCCAATTAGTTTGCAAGCATGTGACTGGCTCACAAGGGATCACATATCACGGGAACGAGAAAAGAGTACTTATCAGTAACGAGGTTGAACTAGGTATGCAGAGATACCGACGATCAAAACCTCGGATAAGTAAACTATCGTGAGACAAAGGGAAATTGGTATCATATGTAAGTGGTTCATTCGATCGCAAAGTAATCGTTGAAATATGTGGGAGCCATATGAATTTCCAGATTCCTCTATTGGTTATTGATCGGAGAAGTGTCTCGGTCATGTCCACATAATTCACGAACCGTAGGGAGACACACTTAAGGATTCGATGTTGTTGAGTAGTTATGGAATGATGAGTAAGAGACCGAATGTTGTTCGGAGTCTCGGATGTGATCCGGGATATCACGAGGAGATCCGGAATGGTCCGGAGAATAAGGTTCATATAAGGAAAGTCCTGTTTCGGAGTTCGGAAATGATTCCGGTGTTTTCACCAGGAATGTTCTAGAAGGGTCTGGAAGGTCCGACACTCCGGAAGGGAAGGGTACATGGATGTGTCATGACAATGTGGAATGGTTGCATCATGTACTAGTTCACTTGGCTAGGCAATATGAAGAGAGAAATCAAATCCAAGTTTGAAAGTCAAACACCAATTTGAAAAGTCAAATCCGAAGTTTGCTTGGTGGAGGGAGAGTAGGAAACCTACCTAGGGTAGGATTCCCACTCCCTCCACTCGCCGGCCAAGGAGGAGGAGTTGGAGGAGGAATCCCTCATCCCAACCGCCTCTCTACCACCTATATAAGGAGGGGTAGGGCGCCCCCCTACCCTCAACCCAAAACCCTAGCTCCTAGGCGCCACCACCTCCAAGTGCTGCCGCCGCCAGGGCCTCCTCCAAGTCGCTGAGTTAGGGCTTCTCCAAGCCCTAGACGCCGGCCACACCACCTCCCATGGTGCTTCTATTCCGTAGATTGCCAAGGCCCTCTCTTACTCCACCATACTTGCTCCGGCTTAGGCGAAGCCCTGCGGGATCTCCCCTCTACTTCCGACACCACGCCGTCGTGCTGCCAGAATCACGAGGAGAGTGCTACAACCTCCACTGCCTGCTGGAACAAGGGAGAGGAAGGTCTTCATCGAGTACCGAATGTGTGACCGGCTGCGGAAGCGCTGCCGGAATGCAACGCCGCAAGGATCGTCTACGTGATCTTGAGATCGGCAAGTGTACGACTACATCACCCACGAGAATCTGCTATCGTTAACCGCTTTGGAATCTTCGAGGGTGAGTTCTTCTATCGACTCGTTGCTACAATCTAGTAGATAGATCTTGGCTTGTTTGTGTGCATGCGGTAGAAATTTTTTGTTTTCCATGCTACGAACCCCTACAGTGGTATCAGAGCCGTCTCTATATGTAGATCTGTTTCACGAGTAGAACACAATGGTCATTATGGGCGGTGGTGCTTTTATTATCAATTGCTTTTTGTGTACTTTGCATCTTGTGGTATGATGGGATGAAGCGGCCCGGGCTAACCTTACATGACATCGTTCATGAGACTTGCTCCACACTCAACATGCAACTTGTATTGCATAAGTGGCTTTGCGGGTGCCTGTCTCTCCCATCATAGTATAGATTCAATTTACAACGGGCACTTGATAGTTTAAACATCAACGTTGTGGTTCTTGTTCGTAAGTTAGAACGACACTTATTGAAAGCCCCAAACCACGTAAAATATGCAAAGAAAATTAGAGGCGTCTAACTTTGTTTTGCAGGGGTGTGCTATGATGTGATATGGACATGATTGTGATTATATATGATGTATGCAATGTTCCTTATTATAAGTTGGCAACCGGCAGGAGCCATATGGTTGTCTTTAAATTCCGTTAAGACCTGCGTGTCTATTCAAAGTAGTTGTAATAGTTGAAGCTGGTGGACGGCAACCATGAAACGGCGCCATTGACCTTGACGCCATACTGGTGATGATGGAGATCATGTTCATGCTTGAAGATGGAGATCGGAAGCACAAGAAGAAAGGCCATATCATATCACATATTATGAATTACATGTGATGTTAATCCTTTATGCATCTTGTATTGCTTAGTTTACGACGGTAGCATTATAAGATGATCCCTCAAGCACATAATTTCAAGTTTTAAAGTGTTCATCCTTAGTAAGCACCGTTGATAAAGCTCGTTGTTTTGAAGCACCACGTGATGATCGGGTGTGTTAGATTCTGCGAATGTATACAACGTGAGCAAGCCAGATTTTCTCATGCGGAAGCTAAGGTTTGAACTTGACGAGCCTAGAATGTACAGACATGGTCTCGAAACACGGATCACCGAAAGGTAAAGCATGAGTCATATAGTAGATATGATGAACATGTTGATTGTTCGCCATTGAAGCTACATCAACTCTCGTGATGATCGATTTTCATGTGGTGGATTTGGTTCGTGTGATCACTAAAACAATTTGAGGGATATTGTTTTGAGTGGGAGTTCACCTAGATTAATTTAACTATTAATTAGAACTCAATTTGTCATAAACTTAGTCTAAACTATTGCAAATATGTTGTAGATCAATGGTGCCTCCTACCATCAATTTTAATGCGTTCCTAGAGAAAGAAAAGTTGAAAAACAATGGAAGCAACTTCGCGGATTGGTTCCGCAATTTGAGGATTGTCCTCAATGCTGGTAATTTGACCTATGTGATGGATGCACCGCTGGGTGACCCACCTGCAGCTACTGCTACCGATGAAGTAAAGAATGTTTACCTTACTCGAAAGAATCAGTACTCCACAGTTCAGTGTGCTATATTGTATGGTTTGGAATCGGAGCTTCAGAAAAGGTTTGAGAACCAGGACCCACATGATATTGTCCGTGAACTCAAAATGATATTTGAGGCTCACGCGGCAGTTGAGAGTTATGAGGCTTCTGAAAAGTTCTTTAACTGCAAGATGGAAGAGGGCAGCTCCGTCAGTGAGCACGTGCTTAAGATGTCTAGGCACGCAAACAAACTCCAAAATTTGGGTATAGTGATTCCTAATTCTTTGGGGATTCACCATGTCCTCCAATCACTACCACCAAGTTACAAGAACTTTGTGATGAACTACAATATGCAAAACATGGACAATACGTTGCCAGAACTCTTCTCCATGTTGAAATCTGCAGAAGTGGAGATCAAGAAAGAGAACCTAGTGTTGTTGGTTAATAAGACCACCAAATTCAAGAAGCAAGGCAAGTCTAAGAAAAAGGGAAACTTTAAGAAGGGCGGTAAGAAATTTGTCGCGCCGGCGAAAAGACCAAGGCTGGGCCTAAGCCTGATACTGAGTACTTTTACTGCAAGGGAGAGGGTCACTGGAAGCGGAATTGCCCAAAGTACTTGGCGGATTTGAAGAACGACAACATCAAGAAGAAAGGTATATCCGATATACATGTTATTGATGTGTATCTCACTAGTACTCGTAGTAGTGCCTGGGTATTTGATACTGGTTCAATTTCTCATATTTGTAACTCGAAACAGGTGCTGTAGAATAAACGGAAGCTAGCGAAGAACGAGGTGACGATGCGCGTTGGAAATGGATCAAAGGTTGATCTGATCGCGGTCGGCACGCTACCTCTTCATCTACCATCGGGATTAGTTTTATACTTAAATAATTGTTATTTGGTGCCTGCGTTGAGCATGAACATTATATCTGGATCATGTTTATTGCGAGACGGTTACTTGTTTAAGTCCGAGAATAATGGTTATTCGATTTATATGAGTAATATGTTTTATGCACATGCACCTTTGATAGATGTTCTATTCTTATTGAATCTCGATTGTGGAAATACACACATTAATAACATCGAAGCTAAACGTTTGAAATTGAGCGATAACTCGACCTACATGTGGCACTGTCGTCTTGGTCACATTGGAGTGAAGCGTATGAAGAAACTCCATTCTGATGGACTTCTTGAATCACTTGATTTCGAATCACTTGAAAGATGCGAAGCATGTATGATGGGTAAAATTACTAAGACTCCATTTTCTGGTATGATGGAGCGAGCTACGGACTTATTGGAAATCATACATACCGATGTGTGTGGCCCAATGAGTGTAGCATCGCGCGGTGGTTATCGTTATGTTCTTACCTTCACGCATGACTTGAGTAGATATGGGTATATCTATTTCATGAAAAATAAGTCCGAAACTTTAGAGAAGTTTAAGGAATTTCAAAGTGAGGTAGAGAATCAACGTAACAAGAAGATTAAATTTCTGCGATCTGATCGTGGAGGTAAATATCTAAGTTACGAGTTTGGCGAGCATTTGAAGAAATGCGGAATATTTTCACAATTGACACCGCCGGGAACACCACAGCGTAATGGTGTGTCCGAACGTCATAATCGAACTCTCTTAGATATGGTTCGTTCTATGATGTCACTTACAGATTTACCGCTATCGTTTTGGGGTTATGCATTAGAAACATCCGCATTCACTTTAAATAGGGCACCATCTAAATCCGTTGAAATGACACCGTATGAATTATGGTTTGGGAAGAAACCTAAATTGTCGTTCCTTAAAGTTTGGGGTTGTGAAGCCTATGTAAAGAAGTTACAGCCGGACAAGCTTGAACCCAAAGCGGAAAAATGCGTCTTCATAGGATACCCGAAGGAAACTATTGGGTATACTTTCTATCATAGATCTGAGGGCAAAATCTTCGTTGCCAAGAATGGATCCTTTCTAGAGAAGGAGTTTCTCTCGAAAGAAGTGACTGGAAGGAAAGTAGAACTCGACGAGGTTGTCGAACCTTCTCTCGAACATCAGAATAGCGCAGCACTGGAAGAAGTTCCTGTGGTGCCTGCACCAATAAGAGAGGAAGCTAATGATGATGATCATGAAACTTCGGTTGTAGTTGCTACAGAGCCTCGCAGGTCAACGAGAACTCGTACCACTCCTGATTGGTATGATCCCGTTATGAGTGTCATGTTGGTGGATAACACCGATGACCCTGCGACATATGAGGAAGCGATGATGATCCCAGATTCCAATAAATGGCAAGAAGCCATGAAATCCGAGATTGGATCCATGTACGAAAACCAATTATGGATTTTGGTGGACTTACCGGATGGCCGGAAGGCTGTCGAGAACAAATGGATTTTCAAGAAGAAAACAGATGCTGATGGTAATGTTATTGTCTATAAAGCTCGACTTGTCGAAAAATGGTTTCGACAAATTCAAGGAGTTGACTACGATGAGACTTTCTCACCAGTAGCGAAGCTAAAGTCTGTGAGGATTATGTTAGCAATCGCTGCATATTATGATTATGAGATATGGCAGATGGATGTCAAAACGGCGCTCCTCAATGGAGACATTGATGAAGAGTTGTATATGATGCAACCCAAAGATTTTGTCGATCCTAAAGATGATAACAAGGTATGCAAACTTCAATGATCCCTATATGGATTGAAGCAAGCATCCCGAAGTTGGAATCAACGTTTTAATAAGGTAATCAAAAGTTTTGGTTTTATACAAACTTATGGAGAAGTTTGTATTTACAAGAAAGTGAGTGGGAGCTCTGTAGCAATTCTAATACTATATGTAGATGACATATTGTTGATTGGGAATGATGTAGACCTTCTTAGTAGTGTCAAGGATTATTTGAATAATACTTTTTCAATGAAAGATCTTGGCGAAGTAGCTTACATATTAGGCATAAAGATTTATAGAG
Organism: Avena longiglumis; assembly: GCA_030063025.1. NCBI lineage: Eukaryota > Viridiplantae > Streptophyta > Magnoliopsida > Poales > Poaceae > Avena > Avena longiglumis. The sequence continues at coordinate 143,276,662 of CP125974.1, forward strand.
ATAGATCGAGACACCTAATATCATTGTCAGAGAGTACATATTTGGACAAAGTTCTAAAGAGGTTTGGAATGGAAGATAGCAAGAAAGGGTTCTTGCCCATGTTGCCAAATACGACCTTGAGTAAAACTCAAAGTCCAGCAATGGCACAAGATAAAGAAAGGATGAGTAAGACTCCCTATGCCTCAGCCATAGTATCTCTAATGTATGCCATGCTATGTACTAGACCCGACATTGCATATGTTGTTAGTTTGACTAGCAGATATCAAAGTGATCCAGGAGTGGATCATTGGACAGCGGTCAAAAACATCCTTAAGTACTTGAGAAGAACTAAGGATATGGTTCTTTCTTATGGAGGTGATGAACAGCTCGTTGTTAATGGTTACACCGATGCTAGTTGGAACACCGATCCGGATGATTCTAAATCTCAATCTGGATACGTATTTACTTTGAATGGTGCAGAAGTTAGCTGGAGGAGTGCAAAGCAAAGCGTTGTGGCGAGATCTTCAACTGAATCGGAATACATAGCTGCTTTGGAGGCTTCACAAGAGGCAATATGGATGAAGGAGTTCATTACAGAGCTTGGTGTGGTTCCAAGTGCGCTGGACCCAATGTCTATCTATTGTGATAACATGGGCGCCATAGCCAATGCGCAAGAACCAAGGTCACACAAGAAGCTGAAGCACATCAAGCTACGTTTTCACGCTATTCGAGAGCATGTCCAAGATGGTGACATAAAGATTTGCAAAGTACACACAGATCTGAATGTGGCGGATCCGTTGACTAAAACTCTCCCGAGGGCAAAACATGACCAACACCAAACTACCATGGGTGTTCGGTATATTACCATGTAATCTAGATTAGTTGACTCTAGTGCAAGTGGGAGACTATTGGAGATATGCCCTAGAGGCAATAATAAAAGTGGTTATTATTATATCTTTGTGTTTATGATAAATGTTTACATTCATGCTATAATAGTATTAACCGGTACCATTAATACTTGTGTGATTTGTAAACTAAATTAGAGTCCCTAGTAAAGCCTCTTTATAATACTAGCTTGTTGGTTATAGATGATCGTGGTTTCCCGATCATGAACATTGAGATGTCGTTAACAACAAGATCATGTCATTAGGACAATGGTGTGATGGACATACTCCTATAGATATGTGTAGCATAAAGATCAAGTCATTTTAATAGTTCGTTTGCTATAAGCTTTCTGATGCATAGTAACCTAATTCCTTCGACCATGAGATCATGTTAATCACCATCACCGGAAGGATGCTTTGATGACATCAAACACCACACCGTAACTGGGTGGCTATAAAGGTGGCATTGAGTGTTTGGAAAGTATGGGTTGAGGCACATGGATCAAGAGTGGGATTTGTCCTCTAAACCCTAGATCACCAAGGCCTCTCTCATACTCCACCATACTCGCTCCGGCTTAAGGCGAAGCCCTGCGAGATCTCCCCTCTACTTCCGACACCATGCCGTCGTGCTGCCAGAATCACGAGGAGAGTGCTACAACCTCCACTGCCTGCTGGAACAAGGGAGAGGAAGGTCTTCATCGAGTACCGAACGTGTGACCGACTGCGGAAGCGCTGCCGGAACGCAGTGCCGAAAGGATCGTCTACGCGATCTTGAGATCGGCAAGTGTACGACTACATCACCCATGAGAATATCCTCTCATTAACTGCTTTGGAATCTCCGAGGGTGATTTCTTCTATCGACTCGTTGCTACAATCTAGTAGATAGATCTTGGCTTGTTTGTGTGCATGCGGTAGAAATTTTTTGTTTTCCATGCTACAAACCCCTACACATATATGGGGTCAAAACACTTGAATCTGGTTTATCAAGATATCCATGTGATTTTACTCACCAAGTGTCAAAACACTTGAATCTTAATTCAACCTTTTCCATGTGGCACGAACCTTTCATGTCGTTTTCATATTGCACTCATTCAATATTTCATCTATGTAGATCTGGCATAATCATATTAGCGTCTCAATCTATCCATATAGACATTGATGCCTAATATTTGGGTTTTTGCCTAAGTCTTTCATCCAAATCTAATTTCAATGAAATTCTTAACTTGTGTCAAATAAAAGAGACATCATGGTCATGAACATCATGTGCACAGGTTTTTGCCAAAGCCGCATCTTCCTCCCCTTCTATCGATGTACGGCGGCACGGCAGTCCGAACGGCTAGCGGCGGCGTGGATCTAAGTGTGGCGGTCCGAATAGCATGCAGCGGTGCGAATCTAAGTGTGGCGGTCCGAACGGCGTGCGGCAGCGTGGACCTAAGCGTGGTGGACAAAACAACGTGTTGCGGCGCGGACCTAAGCATGGGGGTCAGAACAGCTTGCGACGGCACGGATCTAAGCGTGGCGACTGGAACGACGTACGACGGTGAGGATCTAAGCATCTGAAATGTATGTCTCTGTTTGTCTTACTTCTGTTCACCTCCTCAGATTCGTTGTTGATGAAATACACCGAGGTGGCGGTGGTGCCGACAGTGGTCATCAATGCGATGACAAATGAAGCCATCATTCGCAACATCAGTTCGACAACGTTGGTGCCGACAGTGGTCATTGATGCAACGACGATTGAAGCCATCAGCCGCAATATCAGTGCGACGACAGTGGTGCCAAAAGTGGTCATCATACGACGATGATTGAAGCCATCATCTGCAACATCATTGTGACGGCGCAGATCAAAGCCCTCATGAATTGAAGCTATGGGAAGCAGGTCACGGTCACGACTAGCACATCGAGGTGCACTTCGACGGTGAAGGCCAGATGTACCTCATGGCAGGATGTGTGTGAACAGTTTGCCTGTACTTTTTGGAGTACACATATGGCAGGGAGGGTGGCTAGCACAATGTCCACTTAAAATTGGGACAAATTTGAACCCAATGTATGATTTGAATAAATTTTATATGTATTTGAGCCGTGAGACCGATTAATATTCTCTAAAGCTGATTCATAAGTAGTAGTACTTGCTTTGACAATCTCCGGTGGGCTTGTATAAATTTGATCGAAATATGTATGATTTGAATCAAAATTGATATGTATTTGAGCTGTCAGGACGGTGGATATGCTCTAAACCTGATTCATAGGTAGTACTCCCTCCGATCCAAATTAGTTGATTTAGGTTTGTCTAAATTCGATTGTATCTAGACATGAATTAGTATTAGATTCATTCGTATCTTGACGAATTTGAGTCAACTATTTTGGATCGGAGGGAGTAGTAATTTCTTTGATAATCTCTGGTGGGCTTGTATAAATTTGATAGAAATATGTATGATTTGAATCAAAATTTATTTGTATTCTTGAACCGTGAGGCCAAGGAATTGGCGTCAGAACTCCGCGCCCTGGCCGCGACCATAGGTCGCCTATCTGGAGAAGAAGAATGCAGCGTCAAAAAGAACGGTGAATGGATGGCAGGGATAGAACAGTCAAAACTGATAGGGCCCCAACTTAACCCTCTAGGCATTTGGCATGCCAACTATAGCAACTCGGGTCCTGCAATGCATTCTCTCGACAACTTTAAGACTGCAAAGTGACTAAATTAACAGGAACTTACAATCATCCATTAAATAACAATTCTAATCTCTAAATTAGCTATCTATTCGACTAATTATTACACGTGCCACCCTTCACCACAACCGCATACTATAACTACTAGGACGGGGATGACAACTACTAAAACTTCCCACATGAATCTACTATTCTCCTTCCTCTTCACTTGAAGTTCATTTTTTAGATTTTCTACCACTTGATCAGATACGGCAAGATCAGCCTCAAGTGTCAACTTCTCTTTGAAAATAAGCTCTGAATTCTTTTTTTCCTCGACGGTACGCTTCATCTCGAATATCAAAAGGTTATTATGGACCAATTCATCACCTAAATTGGCAACCATCTCCTCCAAATCCATCCTCTGGATAGACCACTGGACTGATTCATCTCGGTATACAATGTACCATGGATCATCGGCCTGCATAGCACACTGTAACAAACCCAATTGAAATCAGTCCGACAGACCATGTCAACACCTGGATTTTTAATCCCAGATGCCTGTTATGCCATACATCGCAATCCCAGGATTACCATTTTTGCGAGAAATAACAGAATTGGATACCACAGTACATCATCCATTACAAACCATACATAAGGTCTTAAACGAATAGGGATCTCATGATCCAGTTCTTAATACAACTTCAAGCAGAGGAATACGTAATAATAAAGGTAGCGTAGGCGAAGCTCCATCTTCGGGGTCACAGGCAATGCTGACGATGGGAGATGATCCTAGTTGTCGTAACCTTCCTGGGGTCCATCCTCCAGGTACTCCTCTTCATAGTCTGGCCACGGGAATATCCAGGGACAAAGCCATGAGTACTCTTTAAGTACTCGCAAACTAATACTAACAAGTGAAAGGGTTTTTATAATAGGAAACTAGGCTCTAGGGTTGTTTTGCAAAAGCTAGAGTTATCTCTACTAAGCTGAGAACTAGCATCTACAAGTGGGGGTAAGCACTAATGGGGGATAGTAAACTAGTGGAGTTTCAACTAAGTTCAATCTTATGCCTTAGGATGACATCAAGTTTTTCTAGCTTAGGCCAAATTTTATGCTCTTTATGCAACCTTCATTTATCCTTCTAGAATCTACAATTCACTTAAGTAAACTCTAAGTAATAGCTTTGATAAAGAAATAAAGTATAAAGCTTGCAAGTAAAACTAGGATTGGTTTATCAAGTGGTTATGATCATATATGCTTTAAGGCATATAGTTGGCATAGTAGCAAGCAAGTATTAGCTTGTATAGGTCAACTTGATTAGTAAGGCTTGCTAAGTTAATAGCTTGCAAGTATTGGCTTGCAAGGTTAACTTGTATAGTAAGGCTTGCTAAAGTAGAGTATCTTGCAAGTGTTAGCTTGCCTTGTGCAGAGCAGTGGTCGAAGTTCTCCTCGGCTTCTTCTTCGTAGTATCCTCCTTCCTCCTCGTATCCTTGGTCGGTACTAGCGTCTATGAATAAATACGAGGCACACAATCACCAAACAATACTTAACTGCTTGCATTCATCACACACAAGGGTCCTATAGATGATATAGCATCATCACTAACATTACAAGATTAAAGCTTGGTTTAATTCCTTTTATTTTTTTAGAAAAGTAATTTCTACTCATTGAAAAACTACTTAAGATTTAATATTCTCCAAACCAAACATGGGATCATGTTGACACATTTCATCACCACATATTTTGGTCCATGGGAATGTGATTTAAAGTGGTGTCACAATTTAATAAGGTTTTTCTCTTTTATTTTAATTAATTAAAGTGGCTAGAAATGCCTATGTGGCATTCTTTTATTACTTGGTCATTATTTCTTTAAGTAAACCTATATATTTTTATATATTCTGAAAGGTATGGTTAAATGTGATTTTTGAGAGTTGGAATCAACTCAAAAGCTATTATGGTTTAAATTTGAAAAATATATGAATGCAGAAAAGCTTCTGCCTTGTTATTTTTACCATGGATGATCTACAGATCCAAATGACTTGAATCCAACGGGCTTGGATTCAGCATTCCCAGTCCTTTCTAACAAAATTGGTTTCATTCAATTTGGTTCACTGAATCGACCTGGGTTGATTTTTGAAACTGGGTACAGAAGTGTGTTTGAAATAAAATGAAAAAGGTTAAGTTCAAATAACTGGGTTGCGCGGGAAGCGATACTGGGCTGGCCTGCTAAGCACAGCGCTTACGCGGGCTGGTTAAGTCGTTGTCCCCACGCGTTAGTGTGACAGGGGGTGCGAAGCAGTATGGGGCGATGTGGTGTGTTCGATCTGGTTCTAATCCAACGGCTGAGGGTCATCGTCGACGTTGGGCAACGCCGGCGAGACAGAAACCTAGCGGGGAAGGTGGGGGTCGTTGGGGGCTCACCGGGGCTCAGGCGAGGGTAGGCGAGGCGGGCGAACGACGAAGTCGACGACGGCGAACCTCCTGGTACCGGCAGCTTCTCCTGGGGCGGCTCCAATCGCTGGCCCCCTTCTTCTCTAGCAGCGGCGGGCTCCGGTGAAATTCCAGCGAAGTGCTGCTCGCCTTGCTCCAGGAACGGGGTGGCACGATCAGTGAGGAGAGGGGCGGTGTGCTCAATTCGGCTGGGGGTGGCCTCTATTTATAGTCGCGATGACGAGACCGAACGGGATGGGCACGCGACGGTGGCGACATGGCTACGGGTGGCTAGAGGCATGGCCGGCGGTGGCGATCGCTTGGTGGTCTCCTAGTGATGCTCTACGGCTTTAATGCGCGCGTAGGGCGGTGCGGTTTGGTTTGTAACGCGCGATGCTCTGCGCAGAAGAGGCGGCGTCTTCGACGGCGAGCGGTGGCTGTGCGGCATGGGGCGGCGAACGGGGATGTCTGGCGGTCTCCTGGGTTGGTGGCGATCATGCACCCGGCGAGGGCGGAGCACGGTCTGTGGGCGTCGGTCAAGCGTGGCGCTCTGGCGCATGCTCGGCATGGTTGCTGGCGAGCTAGGCGCGGTCCGTGCGTGTGGTCCAGGGTTTGGCAACGCTCGCGGCTAGGACAGGGAGTGGCGGTGGATGGTGGGCTGTCTCCCAGACAAGGTTGGCACGGCTAAATATCCTTCTAGCTTGTTGTCTCCACTAGGTGGCATGGTGAGCTTCGGCTGTTCACCATTGATGTCATTGCCCAGCTTATAGTGAGTCTAGTGCTTGGTTTAACTTCCTATATGATCTACTGAGATGGTTGTGAGCTAGAGAGGGGACAAGTTAGGCTTCAATCACTGCTCACAATAGTGTTTAAGATTTTGATGATTTGTGTATGCAAAGTGTTTGATGAAACGGCCACAAGAATTCAAGTTTTGAATTTTGAAAAGATTTTTGGTGGGTGTGCTAGGTTGGTGCTGGTGAGTCTGTAGATGCTTGGGTTTTGAAAGTTGAGCTTGTTTGAGTGTTTTTTTAAAAGGTGGGATCTTCTCATATGATAAAGATTCAATTTTGAACTGTCATTTAAACTATGCATTTGAAAGTTTCTGGATGATCACAAAGTGGGCCTTGATACCTTGTTATGAGTACAATCAAGGGGTGCAAAGATCCAGAAAAGTTTATGTTAAGTTCTGAAAGTTTGGGACAGCCAAAGTAGGCATGGGAGTTAAATTGGTCAAAATGACCATTCCCTTATTTTATTTGTTTTGATTTACTTGTCTTTGAGAAAAGTTTGGGAATTGTTTAGATGATGTTTATTTCACCTAAGAATCCATTTACAAGCAAAGGAACACACAAACAAGGTGGTTCAAAAGAATTCCAAATGAAATGCATACACCATGCATGTTTTCATATTTTTATTTTAGAAAAGTTTTTGTTAACCCTAATTTTGATGATTAGAGTTTGATGATCCAAGTTTAGTATTTTTGGGATGTTACAAACCTTCCCCCCTTAAAAAAATCTCGTCCCGAGATTTAAAAAAGGACGAAAAAGATTACCTAGGATTTGAAGAGATTGGGAAACTCTGTCCTGATGTGATCTTCGCGCTCCCAGGTAGCTTCCTCTTCTGTGTGGTTGATCCACTGAATCTTGAGAAACTTGATGCTTCGGGTTCGGGTAGTTCTGAGACCTTCTTCCAAAATATGGATGGGTACTTCGGGATAGGTCAGGTCATTGTTGATCTCTATGGTCCGGTGATCGATGTTTTTGAACACTTCGGTCTTCTCTGGGACTTCGAGACACTTGCGAAGTAACGAGATATGGAACACATTGTGCACGGCTGACATCTCTTCGGGTAGTTCCAATTGATACGACACTTCTCCTCGATGGTTTAGAATCTTGAAAGGTCCGATATATCTGGGGGCTAACTTTCCTTTTAGTTGGAAACGCTGCATTCCCTTCAATGGCAACACTTTCAGATAAACAAAATCTCCTATGTTGAAGGCGTGGTCTCTACGTCTCTTGTCGGTGTAACTCTTCTGTCTGGACTGGACAGTCTTGAGGTGCTCATGAATCTTGTGAACCTTCTCTTCTGCTTCTCGTAGGATGTCGGGTCCGAAAATCTGACTCTCTCCTACTTCCGACCAGTTCAAAGGGGTGCGACACTTCCTTCCGTACATAAATTCAAATGGGGCCATTTGCAAACTAGCTTGATAACTGTTGTTGTATGAAAATTCTGCAAATGGTATACAATCTTCCCACTTAGATCCATATTCTAACACACATGCTCTCAGCATATCTTCGAGTATTTTATTTACTCGCTCCGTTTGTCCATCGGTCTGAGGGTGATATGCGGTGCTGAAATCTAGGCGGGTTCCTAAACCTTCTTGGAATTTCTTCCAGAATCTCGAGGTAAACTGAGTTCCTCGATCCGATACGATGTTCTTGGGGACTCCATGCAAACTAACTATTCTAGCGATGTACAACTCCGCTAGCTGACATGGTTATACCCTACGGGTACGTGATCTTAGCATACCTGGTCCAGCCCAAGGAAGGCCCACGACAGATGTACGCCGGCCCATGAAGATTTTCGGGTGGCCAAGGCCCATGACTCCTTCGGATCCTTGGAGAACAAGACTAGCGTAGATAGGAAATTCAAAGGGGTAAAACCCTAGAACTTGTAACCAACTAGGTCTATGCCCGGGACCTGCCTGAGTCTATATAAAGGCTAGGAGGGCACGACCTAGATCTCTCTCTCATACTTTCGCATACACACCTCCACGCCAGATTGCATCTGCGCACCCAGAACCTTGGTTCCGCCAGAATCAAGAGCGCATAAGCAGGAGTAGGGTTTTCCTCCGGGGCTGAACAGGTAAACCTTGTGTCCCTGTGTTGCTTGTTTGCTAACCGCTCCACGATCTCCAAGATCCCCATCTTCTCCAAAACCCAAGTCCATAACAATGGGCATTGATGAGATCAAACCTCGCCAATTGGCGCCACCGTGGGACTGGGACGCTGATTGATGCGTGATGGTCCCAACCTGATCGATCTACAACTCTGCGGCGACGGAGAGTCATCTCCTCTTCGGTGCTTTCGACTTCACCGCCCACTCACCGGCCACCATGAAGGACTTCGAGCCTGTAGGCGACGGACTCAAAATCCTGTCCGGTAGCTTCTGCTTCCAGGTGGGGCAAATTGGCACCCTCCGCCTCCCTGAGCGGGTGCCCCTACCATCAATCAGGCCCGCTTCATGGACACCACACCCCGTGCTACGCACAACATCATCAATAGATGATTCCTACGACAGCAGCAGCTGAAACTCCGATCTGTGCGATCCGCCATCGGATGCAGGGACCTACGGTTCCGGATCTGAAAGCTGCGGCAGCAGCGGACCAATCTACGAGCGCTACCAATGCGCCGTAGTCATCCAGAGCGACGTGGATCAGCAAACACCCAACCCGCCGCCCAACCCGCCACCTAACCCGCCAGAACGAAACTGCGGGAATAGAAGAAGCCAGTCCCCCCCACCCGAAGGGGAAAACAATGGCCATGTCATCCGCCTTAGCAAAGAGGGATGGGCCTGTGCACAACGCCGCAAGGTGCAACATAGTCCTGCCTGCAGACTCCTCCCGGGATCTGCTGATGGCCTACCACCTGCTCCTGATCGAGGAGCACAAGAAGCAGGTCAAGATGCAGGAGGTGCTTGACAAACGCAAGCAAGCAGCCTCAGAGTCCAGTGCGCGACCAGCCGCGCTCTCCGCCATGGGCATCGGCTCCAACTCGAACGGCAACCAAGGCAACAAGCACCGCTCTCGGATGGAGAACATGGACCCCAAGGAGCGCCGGGAGGTGACCTGAACCCTCCACACATCCTTCATGGAGATGGACGCCGAAGGCAACGTCATCCCGAAAACACCGCAGGCTGCGATCATGGCAGCCACTGCGTACCTCGCGGCCCACCCACCGCCGGAGGAGGGGCGAAGAGGGCCATGCACAAGCCCGCACTTACCGGACTCGGACTCGTCGGAGACGCGCTCCACGAGGAAGCTCCCACGGAGCCGAAGAAGAAAGCTCCGGTCAGGTTCGACCGCAGCCCCACCCCTTCATCCGAAGAAGAAGAACATGACCTTCCTTGAAGGAAGAAGAGTTCGCTCCACCGCAACCGCGACTACGACGCCAGAGACACGCTCACACAGCGCAAAATCGACAAAGCGCGAGCCAAGCGTGCATGCTCGTCTGAATCCGAGATGGACGAAGACGAAGGAGAACTCTGCGGAGCTCGATGCTTCAGCAGATCCGTGCGGCGGACACGGATGCCGCGAAATTTCAAGCTTCCTTCGGATACTCCGAAGTTCGACGGCACTCAAGACCCAAAGGCTTGGCTCAGCGATCACTTATCATCCGTCAAACTGCACGGTGGAAACAAAGAGACTGCCATGTAATGCCTTCACGGTGACGGTAGCGCCGGATCCGCTCAAGAGCCTATCTTCAGGGTCCATCCGAAGCTGGGATGAGCTAGCTTACAGCTTCATCCGAAACTTCAAAGGCACCAGCAAGAGGCCCGCCTCAATCGAAGAGTTGCGAGCCTGCACTCAATGAAATGGCGAATCCATTCGCTCGTACATACTATGCTGGTCCAACACAAAGAACTCCGCAGCGCACATCTCCGAAGAGAGGGCCATCGACGCCTTCAGGGACGGCGTCAAGCGCCAAGACTTCAAGGAGGAACTTGGGCGCGTCAAGCCCAAAACACTCGACCATCTCATGGACATCGCCAACAGGTGGGCTAACGGAGAAGACTCCATTCACCGAGCACAATCGGAAGAAGAAGACGACTACGGTCGACGGCGAGAGTGTTGTAGCAAGAGAAGGTCGCGCGTCTACGACGATCGCGATGGACCCGACATGGTCACGGCTGGCTACGCCGATCGCCGCAACGACACCAACCGCAAAAGCGGAGGATACCGCGGAGGAACTTCCGCGACGGGGGACGCCCAGCGCAGTCGTGGCAGCGCCGCGACCGCGATAACGGACCCTCAGCATACGAAAAGCTTTCGGGTCCATGTACCATCCACTTCTACATCGACAAGCAGGATGGCAAAAAGAAGGCGAGCCACATGCTCAAGGACTGCCGTGAGTTCCAGAAGCTCAGCGAAAGCATGGTGCAGATGAGGCAGCAAGCCCCAATCCCTGCGTTCGGAAACGCACCCGCGCCAGGTGAAATAGCGCATGGAGCTCCTCCACCGCCACCTGTAGGAGGCCCGAACCAACCAGTCGCACCAGCACAGAACAACACTGAGAACGGGTATCCCCGGCCGAAAGGAGCACTGATGATCCAAAAGGGGCGCCCCACGATTAGGGTGCAGAAGAAAATCACCCGACAGATCAACCTGGCCGTGGCAACTCCACCCGCCATCCCTGAGTACCTCAGCGGATCGGAGTCCTGCATCACGTTCAGTCGTTCGGATCACCCTTGCCAGATCCCTCGCCCAGGTCATGCTGCCCTGGTGCTGGAGGCGCAGATCGGGGGCTTCGAGATGAGTCGCGTCTTCATGGACGGCGGCAGCGGCATCAACCTAATGTTCGCAAGCACTCTAGTAGCAATGCGAATACCGCAGTGCAGCCTGGAACAATCAGACACAACGTTCCACGGCATCGTTCCAGGGAAGGGCATATTCCCCCTGGGCAAAATATGGCTCGACGTCATCTTCGGCAAGCCGGACAACTTCTGACTGGAACGGCTCGAATTCGAAGTGGTGGACTGGCCATCACAATACCACGCCATCCTCGGGCGTGTAGCATTCGCAAGGTTCTTGGCTGTCCCACACTATGCATACCTGCTACTCAAGATGTCAGGGACGAAGGGCGTCATCACAATCCACGGGAGCTTCACCCGATCGGACCAATGCGACAGAGATTTCAACAGAATCTCCCAATCATTCGGCATGCAGGAGGAACTCGTCAGGCTCCGCGAGGTGACGGACAATGGGGCACCCCCGGTCGCACGACAAAACGCACCTGACATGTCCTTTGACTCCACCGTCAACACAAAGAAGGTGCAAGTCCATCCGACGGATGCCTCCAAGACGGCGCTGATCGCCAACGACCTCAGCCCCGCATAGGAAGGCGCGCTCATCGAATTCCTCCGTGAGCGCTGGGAAATCTTCGTCTGGTGTCCTGCGGACATGCCAGGAGTTCCCAGGGAATTCGCCGAGCACGCACTCAACGTCTTTCTAGACACCAAGCCCGTCAAGTAGTCCATCCGGAGACTGTTCGAGCCACGGGCCGAAGCTATTGGCAAAGAAATCAACAGACTACTCGCTGCAGACTTCATCAGGGAAATCAAAGAAAGCGAGTGGCTTGCAAATACAGTGATGGTCCCAAAGAATGACACGGACATCCTGTGGATGTGCGTGGATTTCACGTCGCTAAACAAGCATTGCCCAAAGGACCACTTCCCTCTTCCTCGGATCGATCAGATCATTGATTCGACTGCAGGTTGTGAGAAACTCTCCTTCCTCGACGCCTACTCAGGCTACAACCAGATTCGACTCAAGGTTGAAGATCAGGAGAAAACGGCGTTTATCACACCGTTCGGAGTGTTCTGCTACAACACAATGCCCTTCGGGCTAAAGAACGCAGGTGCCACGTACCAGCGATGCATGCAGGCATGACATCAAGGACCAGATCGGTTGCAACGTTCAAGTCTATGTCGACGACATAGTCATAAAAACCAGGGAGGCAAGGACACTTATCGACGATCGTCGCGAGACGTTCGACAACCTCGATCGCTACAGGATCAAACTCAACCCCGAAAAGTGCGCCTTCGGCGTCCCATCGGGTCAGCTGCTTGGATACTTCATCTCTCAGCGAGGGATCGAGGCGAACCCGGAGAAAATCAGAGCCATCATGGCGATGGAGAAGCCGAAAAACCTCAAGGGTGTCCAGCAGCTCGCAGGACGAATAGCGGCGTTGAGCAGATTCATCAGCCGCATTCTACCAGCTGACGATGCATTCTACCAGCTGCTACGCAAGGCAGATAAATTCGAGTGGACGCCCGAAGCCGACGATGCATTCGAAAGCCTCAAACGGCTACTCTCCACCTCGCCTGTCCTGGTAACGCCAAAGGAGCGCGAGCCTCTGCTGCTGTACATAGCAGCCACACACCAGGTGGTCAGCACCGTGCTAGTGGTCGAACGACCCAAAGAAAGGCAAGACCCACGGGGTCCAATGCCCAATCTACTACCTCAGCAAGGTACTGACGCCAACAAAGCAGAGGTACCCTCACTACCAGAAACTCGCCTACGGCGTGTTCAAGACGGCTCGACGGCTGGGCCATTACTTCCTGGAGCACCAGGTGATGGTCGTCAACGAAGCACCCCTGAACAGCATCCTGAATAACCCAGAGGCCACAGGACGCGTGGCCCTATGGGGCATCGAGCTATCACCCCTGGACATCGTCTACGAGAAGCGACTCGCAATCAAATCTCAAGTCCTCCCGGACTTCCTTGTACATTGGATGGAGCTGCAGCTGCCAGACACCCCAGACATGTCGCAGTCTTGGACGATGCACTTCGACGGCTCCAAGCGTGAAGTCGAGCAGGCAGTCATATCGACCTCCCAGGCGACCAGATGAAGTACGTCCTCCGGATGAAATTCCGAGCTTCCAACAACGAGGCCGAATACGAAGCCCTCATCCACGGCATGAGGATGGCAAAGATCTACGGTGCAACGCGCCTGGTCATCTACGGTGACTCCAACCTCGTCATCCAGCAGACGATGAACGAGTGCGACGCACACACCGAAACATGATCGCGTACCGCGCGCTCTATAACGCACTCAAGGAGAATTCAACGGCTGCGAGCTTCGGCACGTCGGAAGAGAAAGCAACGAGGAAGCCGACAGACTTGCCAACATCGGCTCCACCTGCGCAAAGGTGCCACCGGGTGTGTTCCTCGAACATATATGCGTGCCATCCATCAAGCGGAAATTCCCCAAGGGATCACCCGAAGAAGCAGAACACTCGGGGGCTACGCTGCCCGAAGGACACGAAGGACCCGAGAATCTGGACACAGAGGCCGCTATGGTCAACCTGATGCAGGTCATGGCAGTCAAAGAAACCTGGACGCGACCGTACCTCCAGTTCTTGATAAACGGAGAACTGTCTGACAGCCCGACAGATGCCCGGCGCATATATCGTCGGTCAAAAGCCTTCACCATCATCAATGGCGAGCTGTACAAGCGCAGTATTACGGGTGTACTACAAAGGTGCGTCACCATCGGTGACGGGAAAGCCATCCTCCAAGACATCCACGAGGGCATCTGCGGCCATCACGCAGGCAGCCGCTCCCTTGTCGCCAAAGCTCTACGAGCCGGATTCTACTGGCCAACAGCCATGAGCGATGCAAAGGACATCGTCAGAAGATGCAACGGGTGCCAATGGTTCGCTGATAAACCGCACGCACCCGGGTCAGAGCTCAGACCCATACCTATAGCCTGGCCCTTTGCTCAATGGGGCCTCGACATGTTCGGCAAACTGCCAAAGTCCTCGAAAGGAGGGCACGTTTACCTCCTGGTCGCAGTCGATAAATTCACCAAGTGGGTCAAGGCCATGCCGGTTACCAACCAAAAGGGCAAGACCGCTGTCAAGTTCTTCGAGTCCATTGTCTACAGGTTTGGTGTACCGCACAGCATCATTACCGACAATGGGTCGAACTTCATCTCCAAAGAATTCCAAGACTTCTGCGAAGGCCTCGGGATCAACATCACATACGCCTCAGTGGCTCACCCGCAAACGAACGGGCAGGTCGAAAAGGCCAACGACCTAATCGGCGCTGGCATCAAGAAGCGCCTCATGAGTCCACTCGAATGAAAAGCTGGAGCCTGGACGAAAGAGCTACCATCTGTCCTGTGGAGCTTACGGACTACGCCAAACAGCTCCACCGGCTACACGCAGTTCTTCATGGTGCACGGAGCCGAGGCCGGCTACCACCGGCACGCCACCGGCCCCGGTCGTCAATAAGCCGAATCCACGGCTGCACTCAAGATGTCGTGGACACACTCGTGAAGCAAGAGACGTAAAGCAGCTCGATCAATGATTGTACCACAGAGTCTCCGCAACTACCAGCCGACGGCTCGCCCCAAGGTCCTTCGTCGAAGGAGACCTCGTCTTGCAACTCAAGCAAGAGCGACCGAAGAAATTCGAGTCGCCATGGGAAGGACCCTACATTATCACCGAAGTCATCCCAGGTGGCGCCTATCGCCTCAAGCACGTGGAGTCTGGAGTCGCATACTCCAACCCATGGAACATCGCACACTTGCGGCGATTCTACCCATAGCTACCTACCCCTTTACTTTCAATAAGGCTTTTCAGCCAAGGCTATTCAGCCGAACAATGTACTTCCTCCATTACGATATCAATAAAGCTAAGTGTCCCGACCCAAAATCTCGTTCGCTACTTGCAACTTTACTTTATGCTACAAACGCACTCGGGGGCTCCCCCCACCTCACAATTTCATCGACGAGGATCACACGTGTACACCTGAGTAGCTGACAACGTCAGGCAAATGAAAAGGACACGTACTCAAACAAAGCACTACATGCTCACAACAAACAAACCTTTATAACAAAGGGCACAACACGCCCAGTCGAAATATACAAATTTTACATCTATCTCTTTTACAAGTACTACCTATTCTGAAGAATAACTTGAGCACGATGCTCAAACAAATCTACGACATGTTCAGCATACTGCCTTACCGCCGCATAATGCGGACGCATATCCCACTCGCCACCATCCGGCCGAAGAGGTGGCCCAGCTGCTACAACAGACAGATCTACATCAGGTCGATGCAGCCTAACAAGGGACAACGCAGCCTTCACCCCTGCGACGAGTTGCTGCCTCACCAATTCCTGGACACGAGTCACGCTCCGAAATCTAGACAGAAGGCCGGACAGGGATGTTGGCACAGCATCCAGGGGAAACATCACATGCAGAACCGAAGAGAGCGAAGTCTGCACTTGGCGAAGCACCCGCGATACTTGGTGAACGCGATCCTGCACCATTGCCAGAGCCATAGCACGGTCATGATCCATCCAGAAGAAACCGCCAGCTTCCATGTCTTGTTGAGTCAAGCAATTGACCCGAACAGCGACACGCTCCTTCTCCTCCCTCGGAGCAAGATAGCACCTGCGACACTCGCACAAAATAAGACGCAAGGCCAGTAGGCGCATCCGAGAAATTGAGCCGCAGCTCGAAACAAATAACAACTTACATTGAATCTACTCAGACAGCCGGAGCAGTTCCGCCATCAAGTACTCCTCTCTGGCTGCACCACGATCTGCCATGGACTTCCAAACATCGGCGTGGCCACGCACCCCAAGCAACTCCTTCTCAAGACTACGAACACGGTCTCGAAGAAAAGCAAGTTGTGATGAATCATCCAAAGATGGCGGCTGCCGCATTGCAGGCGAGGTGTCAATGGGATCAGCACCCGAAGGAACCTAGAGCAGCAGAAAAGAAAAGGACATAAACATTCAGACGGAGAAGAGCACAACTCAACAAAATGCATTAAGCATATAAAGGCCACTACGTGGCAAATTGATTTTTGTTCCTCAACATAATTACAATCAAAAGAAGATTACAAACTATCCTATAGCTACAACGCCTAAGACACGGCACCCTGAGTAGCCTCGAAGCCGGATTGCCTCTCCTTGGCCTCCCCCTATTGCTGCAGCGCATACTCGGACAGCAGATCAATGAGCTTTGGCCCATATCGCTTGCAGCGAGTAGAATAGGTAGCAAAGGCTACCTCGGATCCATCCGCGGTCGTCGGCATCTGGGAGGTGATCTGGGTAAGGTCCAGCTCCGCTCCAGCCGCCAAGGTCGTCGCCAGCCCGACGGACGCGCCGATGCCCTTCTGCTTGCGCTTGTACGCCGCAGGCGCTTCGGCTGACAAAGCCTCCGCCAGGGCGTCAACATCATCAAGGGTCGCGCCCTTGGGGACAAGCTCCTTGTAGAAGCGGCCAAGGACCTCTTTCGCCTTGGCAAGGGAGTTGACGACAGTGCTGTAGCGATCTTCGACTGCTGCAGTAGCATCATCTAGAGCACTCATGTGCTCCAGAGCGCCGCGGTCAAACTCGATGCCTGCGGCATCTGAGACAAAAAAAGAGAAGGAATGAAGAAAGCAACACAGAAGAAAGACAAGAAAACAAAAAAAGGAGCAAAAATAAGGTACTCACCTGAAACAGCCTTGGCAGCAGCCATGAGCTTGCCCGCCACCTCTCTTTCACGCGCAGTCGCAGCCATGGCAAGCTGATCCTCGCGGTCCGTAGCCTCCTGCTGCAGACGATCCTTAGCCTCGGCTGCGTTGGCCAGCTCCAGCTCAAGGCGCTCCTTCGCACCAGCGACGTCCTCGGCCTTCTTCTCCGCTTGACCAAGGCTCTTCTTGAGAGCATCAATCTCACGGAGGGAAGTGTTATGCTCCTCTGCATTCAAAACATACAAGCATCATAAATCAAGACAATAATGCAAAAAAGAAAGAAGCACCAAAGCATACAGGTACCTTGAAGCTATCGGAGGTTGACCTCCAGCACCAGGTGCTCCTGCACCAGTCGCTTGGCATCCTGTACAAAAGGTTGCAGCAAGAAGAACTACCAGTAAGGAAAAGGACTTGGGGGCTGCGCCCAACACGAAGGAACAAAAGCAAAATTCGCACACGAAAATGCTCGGGGGCTCCCCCCGAAGACTCGAAGAAAGAACAAGACAAGAAAAATTTTCAGACGCCTGGGCTCCCCGTGGCAGAAATGTACTTACATGCTCCGATGGCGAATCCGAAGGCCCGCTCGCAGCCTTCTGAGGCGCAACCACCTGAGCTTCCTGCGGAGAAGGGACCGGCGCAGCACCCTCAGAGGTAGCCACCATCAGAGGAGGAGGAGACACAACCTTCGACTCTCCCATCATCTCCCGAGCACCATCGCTGGAGGAGTCGTGGGAGGAATGCCTACACACGAAATAATTAGCACAAGCACAAAAGTCAAATAGCAAAGAGACTGCAGTATAAAAGAAACTTACGAGTCCAGTGAGCTCAGGTCGAAGACAGGAGGAGTCCTTCGGGCTCTCTTCTCCCCCTTCTTCTCTTCTTTCTTCTCTTCCTTCTTTTCTTCCTTCTTCCGCTTCGCCGGCGGGTGCGGCGCTACAGCCCGCACAGGAATGGCAGGAATAGGGGAGGAAGATCCTCCATGCCCGTCATTGTGACGCTCAAGGCATAGAGGGTTTCTGGGAGTCGGAGGAGTCGATGCATCCGAAGACTCGCTGGAGCTCCGCGATCGTTTGCGCGTGTGGTCCTCGCTCGACTCGTTGGCATCTTCCGCCGGAGATCGCGCCGACGGCAGCTCGGACATGGAATCCACCAAATCATTGTCCGGATCATCCGGATATACTTCGAGTAATGGAGGCGACATACCCGGCACTTTGAAGCTCTGCACAAGAGAAGAACAATTTGTCAGCAAACAAATACAAAACAATGGAGTAGAAAAATAGCGCTACACGCACGGATCTACACCTGTGGAACAGGAAGCGAAGAAGAAAATGGAGGAGTCAGCGACTTCCCCGGGATTTTCTCTCCGGCCTTGAACTTCAGCAGCAAGCGAAGGGCCCTGTCAAGATCTCCCTCGGAGATTTTCTCAGCCGAAACCCTCGCCGGATCACGCCGGCCAGCATAAAGGAACATTGGGTGCACCCTAGCTTGGAGTGGCTGCACCCGACGCTCGAGGAAGGTGCGGATGATATCCACACCATTCACTTCCTTCTCCGAAATCAACTGGAGATCCTCCACCCGACGATATAGCGCCTCTATCTCTGCCACCTCTCCATCCAAGATCTTGTTTTCCAAGACCTTTTCGGCTCAATCTTCTGGGAGGGGTCGCAAGGAACAAGACCAAAATCTTGCCCAGGAACTACGGAGTCGCGGATATAAAACCATCGCCTCCGCCAGTACTGGACAGATTCGGACATGGAAAAGGAAAAGAAAAGCAGATTGGGCTTGAGGGAGATGATGCAACCCCCAATGGGATAAACACCATCTGAACCAGATTGCCTCTTCACGGAATAAAGTTTCCGAAAGAGGCCAAAGTGCGGCTCGATGCCGAGCCAGCACTCGCAGAAAGTGATGAAACAAGCAATGTGAAGAAGAGAATTGGGCGAAATATGATGCAGCTGGATGCCATAGAGAAAGAGCAGCCCACGAAGGAAGTTGTGGACTGGGAAGGAAAACCCACGAATAACGAAGGCAACAAACATAACCCGATACCCAGCGGGGGGACGGGGGATTACCTCGTTGCCGGGGAGTCTGACGGCCTCCCTATCCTGCGGGATCAAGCCCCGCTCGCGAAGCTTGCGGAGGTCACTCTCCCGCGTCTCTGATCGCCGCCAACCACCGTCGGTGACACGGGTAGTGGTGGCGCCTTTCTTCCCTCCGGCCGCCCTGGTACCAACCGCAGATGATGACTTATTCGGTTTCCCATCTACGGCGCTCGGCCAAGTGAGAGCCTTGAAGGAATAGGGAAATGTGGAAGGATATTCCAGCGCGCAGCAAGAAATCCTAGAGCACAAGAAGGCAGTGAAAACAAGTATTGATGCGGTGAAAACAAACTACAGCTTTCTCCAATGATTATAACGGCGAAGACGATGCACGGCAGCCGTCCATCAAGAAGACCTAACTCCAACGGCAGATCTGACCATACACGTGTCAGCATCACAACGAACCGTCGTTACCACCGTCCACTACGCGCGGAAATCGAGGCGACGCCGTAATTATCTCCACGCTGCGCGTGACCGGTCAATTCAAGGTCAGCAAGTGGGACCCATGTTCGTCCAGTCAAGTCATCTCTGGCGCAGCAGACGCTTGAGGTCATTGATCGTCAACACTAATGTCATCAAAAGCTATACTAGCAACAACTACAATTTCTTCGGCTTCAAAGCTAAGAGTACTCACTCGAATCTACGATTCGACTAAATACTCGGGGGCTACTCCTATTAGGAGCGCTGGCCGCGCACCCGAAAGATGAATAAAAACGAACTATTTCTTCGAGTCTACGACTCCACTACGGACTCGGGGGCTACTCCCATAGGGAGGATGGATTTAATCATCCGAAAATTTTTGTGTCCTACGGACTTAACAACTGAACAATGTTTGAACTAAAGTCTCCGATCGAGTCTACGACTCGAACAGACACTCGGGGGCTACTCCCATAGGGAGCGCTGGTCGCGCACCCTATGAATTCTTCGACTGCGATCTTTCGGATCATCCTGCAAAAACTTCTCGGCAACTCTGCCCCAACAAAACGCCGAGTGAGCAACGATCTCCTTGGCCACCCGAAACACCTCCGCGGTGATAAACATTCGGATGCTGTGTCTGCGACACAAAGATAAGACCTACAGATATCATCTGATGGCCTGGCAACGCACACGACTACGCTCTGCTAGTATAAACCCGTGCCAGCAGGCGCGATGAAAAATCCCGACGGACGCGTTGGGTACATCAGTTAAAATCACTGGAATTCCACTCCTGTAAGTCCTCCGCGGCCTAAGTCGAATTACGCCAGCATATGTTCCGGGTTCGAGTTAAGGGACTCGAACCTGAGGAAGATCGTGTTGTTTCGTCCTAAGACAGTTAACTGGCCCTGATCCGTTGGGTGAGTCAGGCACACACATCAACAATCCCTACACACATACTGTTAATACATAGTTTCACCCGAAGGATTGAATAGTCCTCAGTCGAATATACGATTCGACTAATCACTCGGTGGCTACTGACATGGTTATACCCTACGGGTACGTGATCTTAGCATACCTGGTCTAGCCCAAGGAAGGCCCATGGCAAATGTACGCCGACCCATGAAGATTTTTGGGTGGCCAAGGCCCATGACGCCTTCGGATCCTTGGAGAGCAAGACTAGCGTAGATAGGAAATTCAAAGGGGTAAAACCCTAGAACTTGTAACCGACTAGGTCTATGCCCGGGACCTGCCTGAGTCTATATAAAGGATAGGAGGGCACGACCTAGATCTCTCTCTCATACTTTCGCATACACACCTCCACGCCAGATTGCATCTGCGCACCCCTGTAACATTCGGTTCCGCCGTAATCAAGAGCAGACAAGCAGGAGTATGGTTTTCCCTCCGGGGGCCTGAACCTGGGTAAACCTTGTGTCCCCGTGTTGCTTGTTTGCTAACCGTTCCACGATCTCCAGCATCCCCATCTTCTCCAAAACCCAAGTCCATAACAATGGCCATTGATGAGATCAAACCTCGTCACTAGCTTCGAACTCTGATATGTGGTATTGACGGGTAAGAAATGGGCGACTTTGGACAATCGGTCCACTATGACCCAGATAGAGTCATTTCCCCTACTAGAAGTAGGCAGTCCAGTGATAAAGTCCATTCCAATGGAATCCCATTTCCATTCCGAAATATGCAATGGTTGCAACAATCTAGCGGGTCTTTGATGTCCTGCCTTGACTCGGTGACATATATCACACTTGGCGATATAGCTTCCGATTTCTCTCTTCATCTTATGCCACCAAAATTGCACTTCTAAATCTTGATACATCTTAGTTCCTCCGGGATGGATAGAATAAAGAGTATCATGATCCTCTTTCAGAATCACTTCTTTCAACTTAGAATCTGTTGGTACACAAAGGCGTCCTTTGTACCACAGAACTCCTTCTTCGTCTTCGATGAATCCGGGTACGTTGCATGTACCGATACGACGCTTGATTCCGTCGATACTAGCATTTCCCTTCTGCGCCTCTTTAATCTGACTGATCAAAGTGGGCTGGAGTTCTATGCTAGCCAAAAATCCTTCATTCACTAATTCCATTCGAAAATCTTCCGTCTCTTTGTGCAAGCTTGGTTGCTCCTTCAAGATCATGGAGTTCAAGCGGCACGGCAATCTGCTAAGGGCATCTGCTACCACATTGGCTTTACCAGGGTGATAGTGAATGTCCAGATCGTAATCCTTGATTAGCTCAATCCATCTTCTCTGTCTCATATTCAGCTCCTTTTGAGTGAATATATACTTCAGACTCTTGTGATCCGTATAGATCTCACAACGATTTCCCATCAGGTAATGTCTTCATGTCTTCAGGGCTAGAACTACGGCTGCGAGTTCGAGGTCATGGGTTGGGTAATTTTGCTCATGTTGCTTCAGTTGTCGAGATATATAAGATATAACTTTGCCTTCTTGCATTAGCACACATCCGAGACCGATCTTGGATGCATCACAATACACATCGAAGGGCTTCGTGATATCCGGCATGATCAAGATTGGGGCTGAAATCAATCTCCTCTTGAGTTCTTGAAAACTCGCTTCACATTGTCGATCCATTCAAACTTCTTGTCCTTCTTCAGCAATTGGGTCATGGGTCTGGCGATACTCGAGAATCCATCTACGAACTTGCGGTAATATCCCGCCAATCCGAGAAATTCACGAACTTGGGTTTGAGTGGTTGGGGCTTGCCAATCTTTGACATCTTTTACTTTTGCAGGGTCAACAGCAATTCCTCCGGTTGATACAATGTGACCGAGGAATCCTACCTCCTGTAACCAGAATTCACATTTGCTAAACTTTGCATACAGCTGATGCTCTCTAAGGGTTCCAAGAATGGTCCTTAGGTGTAGCTCATGTTCTTCTTCTGATTTGGAATAAATCAGAATGTCATCGATGAAAACAACGACAAACTTATCCAGGAAGTCCATAAAAATCTTATTCATGAGATTCATGAAATAAGCGAGGGCATTGGTTAATCCAAAAAACATGACTGTATACTCGTACAATCCATATCTGGTGGTGAAGGCAGTCTTTGGAATATCCTCTGCACGAATTTTGAGTTGATGATACCCAGTTCTAAGATCAATCTTAGAAAACACTTTGGCACCGGTCAACTGATCAAACAAATCTTCTATCTTGGGCAAGGGGTATTTGTTCTTGATGGTGACATCATTTAACTTTCGATAATCCGTACACAAACGGTTACCTCCATCTTTCTTGTCCACAAACAAGACAGGTGACCTCCATGGTGATGCACTTGGTTGAATAAATCCAATTTCCAACATGGCATCCAGTTGCTTCTTCAGTTCTCTAGTTCTGACGGGTTCATACTATATGGTCTCTAGGCTATGGGTCCAGTTCCGGAGATTAGTTCAATGATGAACTCGATATCCCGATCTGGGGGCATACCGGGCAAAACATCTGGAAATACATCGGGGTATTCACAGGCTATCCGGACTTGGTCAATGGTAGGTTGGGCTATACTCTTGTTGCACTTGAATTGACGAGGTAAGGTTTCAGATATATGCTCGACTGATATTCCGGCTGTACTGGTCATGGTTATGGCTTTCTTGGCACAGTCAATCAATCCTTTATGTTTGGACATCCAATCCATTCCTAGTACTACTTCCAAACCTTTAGTTCCGAGTACTATCAGATTATCATAAAAATCTATGCCATGGATTCGGATAGGGACGGCTTTGCAAATTTGCCTAGCCTTGGTGGTTGATCCGGGAATTTGAACAATCATGACATGCTTCAGTTTGGTTGGTTGAATTTTACTAGTGCATGCAAATTCTTCGGTGACAAATGAATGCGATGCACCAGAATCAAACAACACTCTTGCAAGTACTGAATTAACAGAAAACATAGCCAGCACGACGTCTGGCGCTTCCTGAGCTTCTTCAGCATGCATGAGAAAAAGAAGGCCATTGCGGTTGAGCGAATTCCCTGGGGCAAACCTTCTTCCGGGCTGAACACGACGCTGTTGCTGAGCTGGGGCATTGGCATTGGGTGTTGCGGCATTCTTCTTGTTGGGGCACTCGTTGGAATAGTGGCCCTTATTTCCACAGTCATAACAAGTTACCTGCGACTTGTCCTTTGCTGCTACAGGTACAACAGTGCTTCCAGTCCTCGGGGCAGTGTTGGTGTTGGTGGCAGCATTGTTGGTGTTGAACTTGGGTGGGGCACGGTTGAAATTGCTAGAGTTGTCGGGGTTGTTGTGATTTCCTCCGGTCCTAGGGTTTCCACGGTTGGGATAGGTCGGACGGTTCATCGGGGGTCTGTTGGTTCTTGGGGAAAATCCTGGAGATGGGTTAAGGCGATACTTTGGGGTCTGATGGGTTCCTGGATGGTGCATCATGCGACGCTTGCGGTTCTCATTGGCTTGGTTGATCTTTCCTTCCATATGGATAGCAGAGTCGACAAGGGCTTCAATATCAGCAAAGGAGATATTGACTAACACTGTCTGCATCTCATCATGCAGACCATTCAGGAATCTTTCTTTCTTTCTTTTTGGCTTCGGTGTCGATCTCATCCGGGGCATACCTAGCTAATGACAAAAATTTGTCACGGTATTCCACTACGGTCATCCTTCCTTGATTCAGTTCTCTGAACTCGTCTCTCATCCTCTTGATCAAACCCGGTGGCACATGGGTTCTACTGAACTTGACCTTGAATTCCTCCTAGGTCATCATCTGGCCTCCGGTCATTGCACGAACACTGTTCCACCATGCCCTGGCATCTCCGGCTAGATAGTGGGTGGCGAACAGAACTTTCTCGTTGGCTTCCACTCAGGTTACTTCTAGGTTATTTTCCATGGTCTGCAGCCAATCGTCGGCATCTAGGGGTTCTTCTGACTTAGTGAAAACAGGTGGGTTGGTATTCTGGAAATTCTTGAGCTTAGATCCATGGTTGTCCTGATTTCCGTGGCCTTGGTTGTTGTGGGCTAGCTGAGCTATCTATTGCAGGGTGGATAGGTTGGCTTGACGTTCCGCTCTTTCAGCTTCATGGTCAGAAGTCAACATTTGCAGAATTTGCAACATCGGGTCCGGGGATGAACCACTTCCTCCGCGTGGCATCTGAAGATTGAGATAGATCATGAGAAAAGAGGGAAATTTCTAAGGTTCTGGGATTTTGAAAAGTTTTTAAAGTTTGACTCAGATTTTTCTAGCAACTCGCTTTTCATTCATTTATTCATAGCACACGATACAACACACACCACAACAAAGAAAAACAGATGGTTTTAGGAACCATTCTAGAAACTACGATACAGTGGGACCGAATACTACTCACTATGTTTGGGAACTAGCGTAGTTGTGAGTTTTACTAAAAGTGATCTAGGGTGCAAAATTTGATGTAAGCTTCGAAATAATTTTGGAGTAGCGTGAATTTTTATGAAAGAGTCCAAGAGGTAAGAATGAGAATAAGTTTTTGTAAATATTTGCTAGCGTGAATTTTTATGAAAGAGTCCAAGAGGTAAGAATGAGAATAAGTTTTTGTAAATATTTGTTTTCTTTGGTTTTGAAACTAAGTTTTTGATTCAAATGTCCAGTCTAACTAGGGTCTCCTATGTCAGGATGGCTCTGATACCAACTTGTCAACACCCAGATTTTTAATCCCAGATGCCTGTTATGCCATCATCGCAATCCCAGGATTACCATTTTTGCGAGACATAACAGAATTGGATACCACAGTACATCATCCATTACAAACTATACATAAGGTCTTACACGAATAGGGATCTCATGATCCAGTTCTTAATACAACTTCAAGCAGCGGAATACGTAATAATAGCGGTACCGTAGGAGAAGCTCCATCTTCGGGGTCACAGGCAATGCTGACGATGGGAGATGATCCTAGTTGTCGTAACCTTCCTGGGGTCCATCCTCCGGGTACTCCTCTTCATAGTCTGGCCACGGGAATAGCCAGGGATAAAGCCATGAGTACTCTTTAAGTACTCGCAAACTAATACTAACAAGTGAAAGGGGTTTTTGATAATAGGACACTAGGCTCTAGGGTTGTTTTGCAAAAGCCAAATTTATCTCTACTAAGCTGAGAAGCAAGAGAAGCTAGTCACAATTTTATAACTCCTAAGTAGGAACTTGTATTTCAAATCACAACCCTGTTGTGGTCAAGTCAAAGTCAAAGTCTCAATTTATTTCACAAGTCTTTTGAAAACATCTGACGGGGGAACAGTATGGCCACTCCAACTGTCCATAACCGCGGACGCGGCTATTCGAATAGTTTGACACTCTGCAGAGATTGTACACTTTCACCACAACATTCGATACATCCGTCAGGAACAAATCCTGAATTAACCATACTCAGTATGCGGATAATCAATCCTAACCTTTCAATTACACGCCCTAGTATAAGCACCTCTCCTGTGAGTATGGCCTCCCAACCATGAGCAACTGTCATCTTGGGTACTGCACAGGTGGAGAATCTTCACAAGGTAGCCTCAACTCAGACCTTGGCCGTGAGGGAACTAACACTAAGGTATATAAGTTTCCAGTCAAGCCCTACCCAATCTTCGGGTATTGTGGTTGTACGATAAAATTGGAATGGTATCGCATCCAGACAACCATCAGTTTTATAAAGGGCTAAGGCTCATGCCTCAATATTTTCATCACCAAAATCATCAGGTGTTCGGAAACACATGTCAAAACATCTCAGTAGAATGATCCATCATTCTAAGGTTTTCATAACCATTTTCACCAAGTATTCCCATCTAATGTTGATCAAGTTTTATGCTTAGCACTAGCATCTACAAGTGGGGGTAAGCACTAATGGGGGATAGTAAACTAGTGGAGTTTCAACTAAGTTCAATCTTATGCCTTAGGATGACATCAAGATTTTCTAGCTTAGGCCAAATTGTATGCTCTTTATGCAACCTTCATTTATCCTTCTAGAATCTACAATTCACTTAAGTAAACTATAAGTAATAGCTTTGATAAAGAAATAAAGTATAAAGCTTTCAAGTAAAACTAGGATTGGTTTATCAAGTGGTTATGATCATATATGCTTTAAGGCATATAGTTGGCATAGTAGCAAGCAAGTATTAGCTTGTATAGGTCAACTTGATTAGTAAGGCTTGCTAAGTTAATAGCTTGCAAGTATTGGCTTGCAAGGTTAACTTCTATAGTAAGGCTTGCTAAAGTAGAGTATCTTGCAAGTGTTAGCTTGCCTTGTGCAGAGCAGTGGTTGAAGTTCTCCTCGGCTTCTTCTTCGTAGTATCCTCCTTCCTCCTCGTATCCTTGGTCGGTACTAGCGTCTATGAATAAATACAAGGTACACAATCACAAAACAATACTTAACTACTTGCATTCATCACACACAAGGGTCCTATAGATGATCTAGCATCATCACTAACATTACAAGATTAAAGCTTGGTTTAATTCCTTTTATTTTTTTAGAAAAGTAATTTCTACTCATTGAAAAACTACTTAAGATTTAATATTCTCCAAACCAAACATGGGATCATGTTGACACATGTCATCACCACATATTTTAGTCCATGGGAATGTGATTTAAAGTGGTGTAACAATTTAATAAGGTTTTTCTCTTTTATTTTAATTAATTAAAGTAGCTAGAAATGCCTATGTGGCATTCTTTTATTACTTGGTCATTATTTCTGTAAGTAAACCTATATATTTTTATATATTCTGAAAGGTATGGTTAAATGTGATTTTTGAGAGTTGGAATCAACTCAAAAGCTATTATGGTTTAAATTTGAAAAATATTTGAATGCAGAAAATCTTCTGCCTTGTTATTTTTACCATGGATGATCTACAGATCCAAATGACTTGAATCCAACGGGCTTGGATTCAGCATTCCCAGACCTTTCTAACAAAATTGGTTTCATTCAATTTGGTTCAATGAATCGACCTGGATTAATTTTTGAAACTGGGTACAGAAGTGTGTTTGAAATAAAATGAAAAAGGTTAAGTTCAAATAACTGGGATGCGCGGGAAGCGATACTGGGCCGGCCTGCTAAGCACAGCGCTTACGCGGGCTGGTTAAGTCGCTGTCCACACGCGTTAGTGAGACAGGGGAGTGCGAAGCGGTATGGGGCGATGTGGTGCGTTCGATCTGGTTCTAATCCAACGGCTGAGGGTCATCGTCGACTTTGGGCAACGCCGGCGAGACAGAAACCTAGCGCGGCAGGTGGGGTCGTTGGGGGCTCACCGAGGCTCAGGCGAGGGTCAGCGAGGCGGGCGAACGACGAAGTCGACGACGGAGAACCTCCTGGTACCGGCAGCTTCTCCTGGGGCGGCTCCAATCGGCCCCTTCTTCTCCGATGGCGGGCTCGGTGAAATTCTGGCGTCTTTGCTCGCCTTGCTCGAAGCGGGTTGCACGATCAGTGAGGAGAGGGGAGTGAGATGGTGTGCTCAATTCGGTTGGGGTGGCCTCTATTTATAGTCGCGACGACGAGACCGAACGGACGGTGGCGACATGGCTACGGCGGCTAGAGGCATGGCGGCGGTGGCGATCGCTGGTGGTCTCCTGGCGATGCTCTCACGGCTTTAATGCGCGGGGTAGGGTTTGGTTTGTTTGAACGCGATGCTCGCTGGCAGACGGCGTCTTCGACGGCGAGTGGTGGTCATGCGGCATGGGGTGGCGAACGGGATGTCTCGCGTCTCTGGGTTGGTGGCGATCATGTATGCACGCGGCGAGGGCGGCGCGCGGTCTGTGGGCGTCGGTCGAGCGTGGCGCTCTGGCGCATGCTCGGCATGGTTGCTGGCGAGTTGGGCGCGATCCGTGCGTGTGGTCCAGGGTTTGGCAACGCTCGCGGCTGGGACAGGGAGTGGTGGTGGACGGTGGGATGTCTCCCAGACAAGGTTGGCACGGCTAAATCTCCTTCTAGCTTGCTGTCTCCACTGGGGTGGCATGGTGAGCTTCGGCTATTCACCATTGATGTCATTGCCCAGCTTACAGTGAGGCTAGTGCTTGGATTAACTTGCTAG
Organism: Avena longiglumis; assembly: GCA_030063025.1. NCBI lineage: Eukaryota > Viridiplantae > Streptophyta > Magnoliopsida > Poales > Poaceae > Avena > Avena longiglumis. Next base: position 143,305,389 of record CP125974.1, read on the forward strand.
ATGATCTACTAAGATGGTTGTGAGCTAGAGAGGGGACAAGTTAGGCTTCAATCACTGCTCACAATAGTGTTTAAGATTTTGATGATTTGTGTCTGCAAAGTGTTTGATGAAATGGCCGCAAGAATTCAAGTTTTGAATTTTGAAAAGATTTTTGGTCGGTGTGCTAGGTTGGTGCTGGTGAGTCTGTAGATGCTTGGGTTTTAAAAGTTGAGCTTGTTTGAGTGGTTTTTGAAAAAGTGGGATCTTCTCATATGATAAAGATTCAATTTTGAACTATCATTTAAACTATGCATTTGAAAGTTTCTGAATGATCACAAAGTGTGCCTTGATACCTTGTTATGAGTACAATCAAGGGGTGCAAAGATCCAGAAAAGTTTCTGTTAAGTTCTGAAAGTTTGGGACAGCCAAAGTAGGCATGGGAGTTAAATTGGTCAAAATGACCATTCCCTTATTTTATTTGTTTTGATTTACTTGTCTTTGAGAAAAGTTTGGAAATTGTTTAGATGATGTTTATTTCACCTAAGAATCGATTTACAAGCAAAGGAACACACAAACAAGGTGGTTCAAAAGAATACCAAATGAAATGCATACACCATGCATGCTTTCATATTTTTATTTTAGAGAAGTTTTTGTTAACCCTAATTTTGATGATTAGAGTTTGATGATCCAAGTTTAGTATTTTTGGGATGTTACAGACCATGTCGGCACTTCAAATTCAATGGTAGTACAAAGAGAAAGAGCTACTGGCATTTCCGACATGGCAGGAGAAGAAGAATGTGGCCACGACATGATCGAATCCCCACCCTCGCCGGTGTACCCTCTAAGACCAGACATTAAGGACTAATTTGCACCTGCAATATCGAGGAAATTACACGAACCGAATCGATCAGGGTGGGTGAAGCAGGAGCGAAGGTCTTACTAAGCACTACTAGCAATTGCTGCAACCGTTCATCGAGCTATGGCGGCAGAACAAAATCCCGATCGTCGCGGGCGGTGAACTTGCATGTGGTCGATACTGCCTCAACGCATAATGCGTGCAGATGAAACATGTGATGGAGCCATGGTTAAGGTGCAGCGCGGCAGTCCGTCTGACGCTGTCGTAGGATGGAGTCAGCAACGTGCCGACGCACGATGGTTGCTATGTCCGCCTATGGGATAGGAGCTGCTCGGGCTGGGGCTAGGAGCGGATGAGAGAGAGAGACCGACTTCAGACCCCACCTATCAATATTTTGGGGAGTACCTATTCCAGAATTTTTGCATATCTGCCAAACTTTTTATATTTTTTTTTGCATATTTTCCATGTGACCACAAAATGGCAAATATGCAGGTTGCAAACTTCAGCCCCACATGACAGCCCCATCGGTCATTGGCTTTGACGGTTACACAGAATGACCCCATATGACGGCCTCATCGTTTATTGGCTTCGACGGTCCTATAGAACGGTTCATTTGTCATTGGCTGCATCGGCCACACAATTAGAAAAAAATGGTCCATAAGTCAGCGAGAGATGGATGGTTGTTCCCACCCGTCAGCACGTAATGGCCATGGCAGGACCCGTTACGGTCTTACCGATCAGTATGTAATGGTCAAGTCTTTAACCTGACGGCGTATCTTCATCCGAGCGTCTGCGAAAGTTTCAAAATAGAGCGAGAGAAAAAATAAAAAAATTAAATCGGCTGAGGAACAGTAAATACAACTAACAAACCAGAGATACGAAAATAGTTTTTTTAGAGAGAGATGCTGTTTATCGGTGAGCCATTCAGCACCGGCGACAGAGAAAGCTTCTCCCCTTCAGGTCCCCTCCGACTCTTCCCACAGCTCCCCTGCCCCCACTCCAAGAATCAGCTAACCTAGCACCACCTCGTGCCACCGCACGGCGCAGATGGTGGGCGGAAGCGGCGAGGGGGCGGCAATGTCGCCGTCTTCCTCCTCCCCCGGCGGCGGTGGAAAGCGCGGTAGGGATCCGGAAGAGGACGTGTACGTGGACAACCTCAACTCCCACAAGCGGTACCTCAGCGAGGTTGGCCCCCCTTCAGTCTCCATGGCCGTGCCTCCGCCTCGTTCATGGTTTGGGCCTGAATTTGGTTGGGAGAAGCGGCCCCTCGGTTTCAGATCCCGGGCGGTTTCTCGCTTCCTTGAATACGGACAGAGCGAGTTCTTCCTTGATCCGTGATTCTTCCAATAGGGGAGAGACGTGTGCTTCCTTGGTTTGTTGATTAGTGATGTCTAACTCTGCTGTTTTCCAATTTTTGTGTGCTACCCACTTGTTCTGTATTGAACAATCTGTCTATTTTTGCCTAAATAGTACTTGCTCTATCAACTGACCATTGGATGTGCCACTGCAGATAATGGCGTCCAGCCTGAATGGGCTGTCTGTTGGAGATTCACTTGCTGACAATATCATGGAGTCCCCTGCGAGGTCGGAGAGTCCCTCTTGCATCAGGTTTGCATGCTCTGATTCAGTGTGCATTTCTTGCAAAACTTCATCCATGCCTGTTTCATTTACACCTCTGATCGCTTGTCAAAAAGCGGGTTTTGGATTCAAAGATAGAGATGTGATGTTTACTCTTTTGACCTTGCATCATCCAGTAGGATTAGTGTTATTCACCAAATTCAACAGTTAATGTAGTATCTGAGAGGGGATCAAAATATATTTGATGTGCCGTATTTATTTCAGTTATAATATGCTCATCTTTTGTCAAAAAAGAAATATATATACTCTTACATGTTATCCATAAACTTCTACTCCCTAGAAATAACTGACTTGGTTTTGTCTATATTCGAATGTGTTTATATACTAAAATGCGTCTAGATACATTTGAATCTAGACAAACCCAAGTCAGTTATTTGCGGACGGAGGGAGTATATAAAATTGAAACGCCCTAATTTCCTCCTTAATCTTTGGAGAAGTACGGTCAATTTGCTTGGACTTGTAACTACAGTTGATATTGGTGTCAGTAATGTGTGGCTTCTGTTTCTAATATTTTCAGTGATTACTGGACCAAAAAAGAAGATCTGGGGACGGTTGGTATAAAATTTAGAATAGCGGGGGTGCCATTTCCATCCATTCATTTCTTCATCTAGCTTGTCTGAAAGTCATGTTTTGAATATAAGCCGAAACAGCCATACACTGTAATTTTTGTGAAATGAATAGTTTAGATTGCCAAGATTCTTTACGAACTTCATGCTGGTTTTGATGCTATGATGAAGTATCTAGGAATTATGTCAAGTGTAAAAGGTATGTTGATTAGAATGGTTCTATAATACACAATATGAATAGTGAATAATCTGGACAAAGTTCTCCATCTCTATGTGTACAAGTTATCTAGCACTTCTGGACACAATCTGATCCTATGTTTGATTGCTTCAATAATTGCATCCACATGTACCCATTGAACTTGTCGAATCAAAGCATGTTCTAGAACATGTCAAGCTGCCATTCTATAATATTATAACTAAGAATATTACTTAAGGATGCCTAGGAACGTTGTTGTCCACAATGTCTTCCCGCCAGTTCGTTATACCTGTAGTAAATGTGGTCATAAGCACTCTGTTTGATGATAAAATACCTAATACAACTATACGTGTTCCGTTTTTCTCGAGACACTTTGGAATCATCAAAGATCAATTATTGTTACTTGTTTCTTATTTTTTGGTTTCATCTCTTTGTGTTTCATACAATTGATTGATTACAGGGCTTACTCAGTAATCATATTATAGTGTACTTGTGGTACACATGTCAATGTGTCTTCACATTCCTCTCTTTCAGGGACGAAATAATCTCACAATACTCACCAATGTCAGAAGACTCAGATGACTACCGGTACTTTGACACACAGTTAAACCCTAACGGGAGTCAAGGTGATGCAATGGTCAGCCCTTCAACTAGCCCAATGTCATCTCCTCACCGTTTCCAGAAACCACAAGCTGGTTTTCTATCATCAAATCCATACCCTCTTCCCAGCTGCTCCCTCTCAGCCGTGGCCTGCTCTCACCCTCGTCGTGGCTCCGAAAACGAAGGCCGGTTCCCGTCTTCACCAAATGATATGTGCCACGGTGCAGACCTGAGACGGACAGCGCTCCTGAGGTCGGTGCATATGAGGGTGCATGGTCCCAACACGTATGATCTGTCATTCAGTGGCCGACAGGAGCAGGAACATGTCCATGAGCATGAAGATGAACATGGTCATGAACATCATGTGCACGGGAATGAAGATGAACATGGTCATGAAAATCTGGAAGATTTGGGACGGTCAGAGAGATCGTCTTGCAGGAAATCAATTGGCCATGAAGCTACAGGCTATGAGGGTGGTGAAATCACCTATGGGCGACAGGAGCGCGATATAGATTATATCGACCACCACTGCACATCCGATGATGTCCTGAGCAGCCCCAAGTTCAAGCAGGAAGATGATACCCTAGGTAGTTCTGATGGCATTATGGATAAAAATAGGTAGATATCAGGGCGCATAAACACCACGTCATTGTCTTGTTAATTAGGGCTATGGGAGATTGTATCTCATGCTTATTCCATTTTTCTGTGCTTTTAGATTCACTGTAATCTGCCATCTTAGTGTAATGATGGAATTGTAACATTTGAGTAGTAATGTACGTGTTCTGGTGACTAGCTTTATTACTGAGCCTACTGCTTAATGGAAGGAAAACCATTGGCTTCCTCTGGGGAATAACACGCATCGATCCCCTGGGTCTGGGTGGGCATCGCGAGCACACAGTTTGTAGCCTCGTGGATGGGCCCTGGCACCACATCTTGATCCCACCCTCTTATCTTCTCCAAACTCTCATGTCTTCCCTGCAGTGCTGCCTTGTCCTAGCCGCCGCCGCCGCCGCCTCACATACCTCCGTTGATGCACTGCCCTCGTCCTGCTCCCCTGCCAGAGTGTGCCGGGCCCCTTAGTTGTGCGTGGGAGGGCGCCACGCTGCCCTACCTCCACCCGCTGCTCCGCCTTTGTTGACCGCTCCGCCACGCCATGAGGGAGGTGGCACTGCTGTGCTACGTCGGCCTACCCCAGTGAGGTTGTTGCCAGCGCCCTGCCCCCGTCCTCCCCTAAAGCTCGCTGTAAGCCGTTGCCGACCTCCACCCCAACAAGCATGCCCGCGCTACACAGGCAGGACAACGATGCTATAAAAAGTGGTCATCATTGCTATAGACGGAAGGTCGTGATGCTACAGGTGATACAATAGGGGACGCCTAGTGCTCCCCTTAATGGAACCGTGTTTTACATCTAAAAGGAAGTCTCAACATTACCTCTGCAAAGACCTGATACTGAACCCACGACTGGCCTTTGACAGGCAACAAACATTTCTCGTTTTCAAGATCACAGAAAAATATAGCATGCATAACTCAAATGACAAATTTATTATCTCAACACAAATTATGATGTCATCATCAGACTGGTTATGCCAACCCCTTCTGTTCTTAAGCAAACTCTTTAGAGTGCTACCTCAATCTCTTTAACCATATGAAGTAAACGACAGTAAAAAAGAGGTGGCATGTTGTTCAACAGACAAGCCAACATGTATTCTATCACCGCTAAACTTCCGTTGCCATCTCTCTGATCTTCTGTCCTTTCTTCAGTTCCTCCTGTGGCAGGTGGGAGTTGCACTACTAGCTATACCCCAATGGCAGGGCTGGGGCACGTGGGTCATCACCATTAAGAGGAGAAGACTGAGAGAATGTTTTTCTTGATGGAGAATTCATCAGCTTTGGAAGGACTGATCGACGACTGTCATGTTTTGAAATAGGAAATTAGTTCGTAGCTCAGTAGATTAAGTAATATGTGATAAGAATAGACTTTTTTGTTGCGCACCTTCTCCAATATGCGATGAAGCCTCTCAGTTTCCTTCTTAGTATAGTCGGAGCCTTTCTGCACTATCTTCTTTGCAATGCTCACATAGATCTTTCCATGCCTGGGTTTAGAAAATAAAATGTTTTAAGTTACGAACATGCGATGCCACTACTTGAATAAAAGTATAATCTGCAAAACAGTTTGATAACTTGTAAAAATAATAGATGAGGTGAAAGATAGTACTTGGCAGCAGAACCACTGAGCTTTGCAGCCTCCTCTTCCAGTTTAGAGAGGGCTTCCTTTCGCTTGTCATCTGCAGCATTGTGGAAATCCTTGACTAGAGCCTCCAAACTTGCCACAAGCCCAGCCTACAGAGAACCAATGGATAGGCATTATCAGATTACATATTCTTCCAACATAACTCCACAGCGTGCTTTTACGTGTAACCAACCTCTGAAGTAAGTTGACCCTTTGAATCACGGCTAGTTCCACTTTTCTCATTGATGAACTTGACAAAGGCATCCAAGTCCCGGCCGCCCTCATACTCTTCACCAGCTTTGTTACTCTTTGGGAAATACTTCAACGTGGGAAAACCAGAAACTCCATACCTGGAAGTAATATAAAGGGATTAAAATTCCTCGAAACCGCAGAAAAACTGTATGAAAGTAATATAAATAAAAAGGGAGACCAATCTATATAACAGCTACAGTATTAGAACAGACAAACTGAGAGTGCATACTTCTCAGCCAAGCTTGTGTATTTGTCAGCATCAAGATTAGCAATCACTACACCCTCATCGTGCTTGAAAACAGAAGCCACCTTCTCATATACCTAAGCAATTACAAACTTGAGTTAGAAAGCTAGAAAAATGAAGATGCATGACACTTGTCAGAAAAGAAAACTCTGTTATTCTGGAAGTTTCAAGTTGTCAGATCTAATACTAACCGGAGCAAGACTCTTGCAGTGACCACACCTGTAAAGCAGAGGACATCCGATGAAACTATGTTCCTTAAAAGCAGTGCAGTTTTGGTGCGTGACAAACTGATCATAATAACCTACCATGGAGCATAGAACTCAACAAGGACATCTTTGGTTTCATCAAGGACAACTGACTGAAAGGTGTCCTCGGTCAGAACCACCACACTTGAAGGAACTGCTGCTATCTTTACATTGGTGGCTGAGAGACAGATGGCACAAAGATTATAAACTATGTTAACACTCATGGTTAAAAAAACATGGTTTGAAAAAGAAACTAGGTTATCACTATGAAAGTTATGATGCTAGGTTTGTTTGTTAATCACTTATTTCCCAGCAGAACTAAACGAGAATAAGAGATGCCAACATAAAGATATAACCATGCTAGACATGTAACTCCGGCAGGTTTTGCAGTATAACCGAATATGAATGGTACCAATAGCACATCTGCACATCTAAGTGACAGGGGCAAAAGGGTCATCAGCTCCACACTGCTAAAGTGCTAATTATCTAACTTCATACATCAACGTGATGCCTATTAGCTTCCAATGTAGTAGTGTTCCATGTAGATAAACCTTTGTTCTACGTGATCAATTACATGGTCATAAAGAACCCAACTGAAATTATACCCACAAGACAGCATGGTTGAGAAATTAAAACACAAGTTGGAGTTTACCTGCTTCAGAGTTAACATATTCTGCAAGGGCTTCAGCGGTGCGTTGACCTTCATATCTAGACACAGAAATTCAGCATTAAGTTCTACAGATTTGATTTTCAAACAATTCATGGCCAATTAACCAGCAACAAATTATATATTCTCACTTCTTGGGCTCCAAGGAACCTTTGGGAAACCATTGGATTGTGGGGTAGCCAGAAACTCCATACTTGGTGCATACACTCTTGTGCTCATCGCAGTCAACCTGGATAGAGGGAACTTAGTATATAGACCATAGCAAACATTATGAAACTTAAAGGATGATAACAGCATGTTACACAATACACAATTGTTTACAAAAACTGATGTTATAGCGTTAATGTACCAAATATTTCCAAAAGCACGAGATTTACCTTGGCAATCAAGACTGATTTAGCTTTCTTAAAACTTGCAGCGAGCTGCTCATATTCTGGAGCAAGCTTCTTGCAGTGGCCACACCTATAAACCAGAAAACAATCAAATACTGAACCAAAGAGTAAAAACACAGCCATCCTCAGAAATAACTAGTTTTTACAGAGAACACCGTAAATATGAAAGCAACAGAAACAGGAGGCGTGACTTGACAGTGTTGCTGCCCATCCAACCAATTAGGGTTGGTTCCCTTGCTATGGCCTCAAACAATTATAATTATTTACTTGGACCGCTCAATCTGCTCTGCAACACCCATCAGTTGGTGGCTTGGCGAAAGCTTTTCCTCGTTACAAAAGATTATTGTGGTCATGCTCAGGAGGAATTATTACTGTTGAGCATGATTAACCAACAAGTTCAGCCATATAAGCCTAAGCTGACAATGAAATGTGGGTCTTGAGCTTGGGAGCTTTGGACTTTGATACCAGATTCAGTTTGATGCACCAACTGATTCACCCATAAGCTTACGCTCATGAGGAATGATGCTTCAACACTTACTGAAACAACCAAAGTAGTACAAAACTATAGCTCATCCTGACATACAAGGCCATTATGCATTCATAAACTCAAATATGTTCCAGGACACCCACCAGATTATCTAACGAAGTCAACAATCATCTTAAATGGATGCTTTATATTCAATAAATCAATGAACACCTAAGCATCAAACACTTCCTGTGCTACCAACGAGATTTGATACAAATCTCCTACCAGTTGACCTTTTCTTCTCTCCTGCCCAGAATTTCAAACAAATCTGAGATCTCGGATCCAAATTGCACCAAAACCCTCAATACAAATTCTAGCACAATCGTCAAAAGGAGATCTAAACGGTTCCAGCTGCCGATGGGACTAATCAGATCGTTGCTTCAGCTAACGATCGCGGTTATATTCCCAGTCCAACGGCGTGCCCCCCAAAGCATCCGAACTGCTCGACTCCGGAGACCGAGAACAGTTCTACCATAGTAGCATACTAGCATTCCCCTCCGATCCATTACAACGGCAACCCGGACACGATCCCATCAGAGATCCGAAAAGTCCGCGATCAGTGGAGAAAGCGAAGGGACTCACGGATCCAGCCCCCAGCGGCGCACGCACAGGTAAAACTACACAACAAGAACGTCGTGATACGAGGTAGGAGGGAGGGGAAGGGAGGATATGGGGGACACGGACCATGGAGCGTAGAACTCGACAAGCGCGCCACGGTCCTGACCGACCTCCTTCTCGAAGGTGGACTCCGTGAGGGCCAGCACCTCGTCTCCGTCGGCGGCGGCCGGGGAGAGCGCCGCGGCGGCGAGGAGGAGGAGGAACGGGAGGAGGGTTTTGCGGGAGATCTGAGGGGTCGCCATGTGATCTGTTTGATGTTCAGCTCGAGATAGGAGGAGCCGAAGGTGTGTGGGCAAGGCTATATGGTCTGCGAAGTACTCTTGTACTCTTACTTGTAGCTGGTGGGCCCGTCTGGATAGATGGACATTTTTTTTTCATATAAGCTTTTTCAGGAAAGTATTCAATTTCTGATAAGATAGCAAATTTTAACAGCATTTAATAATGGTATTAGAGCAGCAGATCCGGTTTAAAACAATCAAATTTCGGACACTACTAAAATTGGGTGAATCATCGCGCCAAACAATGATTTCTCTTTACTAGCTTTTTTGTATGGGATCTTTAGCTTAACTAAATTGATGTTTCTTTCACTAATGGAGAAGTGGGACTCTCCTTAATTACTATCTGAGCTACTCTCACGTATAGATGTCATTGTGCCACAAAGTAGTAGGTGGTTCCTCTTTCTTTTTGCATAATCTATAACTCAAATTCTTCTAGTAGGAGAATTCAAAGAATCATTCTTGGCTTAACATTTGTTCTTTCAAGGCATCACAACCTTTCTGAACTTGTACTTTAGGATCGATTATGTAAGATCTAAACTTGTCGCAAGAAGAAACAATAGTAAAGAGTTCTTTCTCGGCAATGGGGTATTTCTTTTGAGTTTCGTTAAGAATGTGGCTAGTATGATGCATAACATTGAAATTGTTACCCTCAACACCTTCATCGCTAGCTTCACATATAAGATCAAAAGATCGTTCCCAAGCAATAAAGAAATTATCATCAAAATTGAAATGAATATTTTTTTTGCAAGAGATTAGTCAAAGTCGAGATACTTACGACAAGTTCTTTATAAACCTTCTATAGAATCCTTCATGGCCAAGAAAACTTCGTATTTCTTCTATCTTCATGGTCACCTTCAAGAAGTTTTATATATTGTCCATGAAGATAAAAAATGTCCATGAAGAATTCCATTATTTTTTCTACAAAGTCCGCAAATACAGCAGACATGCATCTATAAAAAGTAGCAGGTGCATTGTATAAACCAAAAGGCATACGACGACAAGCATACATACCAAATGGGCAAGTGAAAGTTGTTTTGAGTTGATCATCAGGATGAACAACTATTTATAAAAAACTAGAATAAACATCCAAATAACAAAGACGCTATGCGTCCTTGCCACCGGGTGGCATTACCCTCCTATTGGGAGCCGCCCGATCCCACATGTAGATTCGCTTGCACAATATATGAATGGTAGCTAGGTTATAGCAAATTAGAAGTTAACCCCAAGAAAATGCTATGCATCTGACACAGTACAGTGTGGGCAGCAGGTCTTAGTGTCAGTCGGACCGCATAAACATAATGGGAGAGCAGAAAATGCACCTGTTTTTTTACAGTGTTTGCATGTCGGTAGATACATGCTCCATGCAATGTCACACTGAAACATCAAGTTGGCCGAAGAAAAACAATTGGAGCCAAGGTAGAGCCCACACTCACATCAGCTAGCATGATCATCTTTTTCTTAAAGTCTGGGTAGTTTAATACCCACCAGCATGGGCTGACGCATCTCCACCTGTGTCATTGCCAAGAGTAGCATGATGATACCTTTACATGTCGCTTCGGCACGAACTTAGCACCTAATCAAGATTTACAGCATAGCACACCCATTTTTAGTCACAAAGTGCAAGACAACTGACACTCCAGTACGAATCTCCAGTGTAACACCCTCAGAATCGGCCCTATGCAAGTTTTAGCGAAACTCGCCAAACCCGCATAGAAACGATTCGAAGGTGCCCACCAGGCACTTTCCTGCGGGTGGAAAGCAAAGTAATAACATTACACAACAGTCCTCGATGGGACCCACGTATGTATATATATACAATGACTCAAAGAGTCAGAATACAAATATACGGTACAAAGATCCAAATCACCTTGAAAGCGATGGGGCGTCCGACTACGGACAAGATGCAAATGGGGCTAAGAGCCCGAAGAATAACCAATGGCCCATAACCCTGCCTGTGCCAAGGAAGGTTAACCTCGATAACGGCCGATCTCAAAACCCGCTAAACAAAAGGTGTCGACAAAGGGCAAAGGAAAAGAGGAGCCAAGATCGAGGCCAAGACACGGCGAGGCTAGAATTCGGTCCTCGCCACATAGGTATGGTGGATCGAAGCGGCAAGATGCACTAAACAACATATAGAGACTCGATACAATGGCGGATATCGAGAGGTAAGAAAGACCTATTCGAACCGGTGATACTAACACCAAACAATCCTTCCGGTATTCCCTCGAGACCAAACGAGGAAGTCAATCGAGGAACTCACACCGCTGGCGCTTTATTTATTCGGTTATCGTTAAGAATTACTAGTCGTTTGGATAATCATCCCGATTAAGTAAGCGATGGGCACTTTTAGTTAACCATTCCGTGATAGTTGCGACACTTACTAGTCGATACCATTAGCATGAGATAACCCCAAAACCCAGCAGCTTGTTGGTACTTTTATTTAGCCATTCCGTTGTGGTGAAGCGATTACTAGTCAAATCGGATACAAGTCAATTTATAACAAGAACTTTAGTTATAGTTGTCTATGATCAAGCATCGTGCTCTAAGTCGTCCATAACCGCGACACGGCTTCGAAAAGATTTAACCCAGGGTGCACCAAAGTATCCACAGCACTTCCCTTTTGCGATCGGTTAACATACACCCATCGGTATGTCGGCGGGCCTAAGTCACGACGTTCCTGCACCAAAGCAGCACGTGGGGCCACCCGCAAGTCGACACCGCAACGAAGTCGGCCGGTCTCGAGACGGACTTGGGGTTTCGTCGCTGGTTGTAACGACAAGTCCCCAATCGGGGACCGTCTGACAATAAAACACTCCGCTTCCTAAACAAGACAACAGTGCTCCTCACAATCGTAAATAAAGCAGTAAAGCATGGCATAGGTACAGGATAGTAAATAAATCCTCAAACTAGTTGTGGCCCCCAGTACAATACTTTGAAATCAGGTACTAATCAATAGGGGGCCCATATCTCTCCACCTGTGGTTAGCGCGCTCGATCTCGGAACAGGTGTCAAGAACTCGGGTCCTACGGGACACAAGTGGGCGGTCGGAAACCAAATATTACCTATCACCCACCGATGCCTCTGCTTAATTCAATTTTAGTTGTTAAACAGGAATTAAAGTGAACAATAATTAAAGACATGAACGTCTCCAACATCAACATGCGGCAATCCTCCAACAATGGTGGTACTTGACGACAAGCAAAACACTTGAGCAAGCGACTACGACACGCGGGTCCAACTATCTACCAAACAACAGGTAATAGGATGTGTCCAAGGATATATATGGCTGCAAGGGATATCACGGGTACGAAACTAGAGCAACGTAACACAGATAGCAATAGATCAACAGGAGGGAAGTAAATACTATAAAAGTAAGATAGGTAGAAAGGGGGAGATGCTCGCCTGAAAACATTGTCGAAGGTTCACCCGAAGATCGGGGCGAAGCTCACATCAACTCAACGGCCTTATCCGCGAAGAAGCAAACCACTAGAATAAACATCGGATGCAATATTTAATACAACGGCAGAAGATCGGCATGATGCATGTATGATGCATGACATGGTAAAGGATGCGATGCGATTAGGTCATATTAGGCGGAACCGGGGTCCCGACAATTAATTATATGGTTCCAGTTGTTTAGCTACCCCGCAATTTACATGTTGTTTTAACATGGCAGAAGATAGCACCGGGTTCGCTACTCAAATTTAAATGAGGCCAATATGAGACTAGATTTGCCCGCATATGGGCCCCATATTTAATTATCAGGTGAATCGGCGTAAGGCCCCCAAACCAATGATATGCATGCAAGTATGACAATTTAATATGCGACAAGGTTATATTTCATTTATAAAATAGGGTTTGCGGGAAGGGGTTCACACATTAGGGTTCGGCAGATCTTGGGTTCCGGGGTGTTCGGGGTCGGGGTCCAGGGTTCGACGGCCTCGGCGAGATCGTTCTCGGACTCCGGGGGTTAGGGTCTTGTCGCATCCGGGTTCTCGGCGAGCTCGGCGTCCTACGGTTCCACGTCGACGGCCTTGGTTCCCTCGATGGAGAACTCGGTGTGTCCGTGTCGGGGTTCTTATCGGGGTCCTCGGCTTCGGGCGCCGGGCGTCAGTAGATCTTGGCGATTCCATGGTCTTCGGGTTCGGCCCTTGGCGTCATGGTGGTCGATGACGAATCTGTCGGATGGCATGTTCTTCGGAAGATCTTGGCGTTCTAAATTGAGGTTGTCGGGTGTCGGTGCCGGACTCGGGTGTGGCGTCGATGGTCTTGCGTGGCCCGATGGTTCCATGTAGGAGACCTCCGGCATCAGCGGAGTTCTCGGGTTGCACAAACTCTAAACGTCTCCACCAATCTTCCACCATCGCACCTCATCTCCAAACGGCACCTCTTTGCAAAACCACCATAGCACCAAAATACCACACGATACAAGACAGTGCTACTCCTGCACGGTAGCGAGGTGCAGGAGGTCTCGGTGTCGCATCCAAAGGCACCTGAGGGCGAGGTTGGTGGTCGGCCAGCGCCAGGAAGGAAGACGGAAAGCGAGGCGAGGCGGCGGAGGGGGCCGACGACGGCTCCGGAGGGGCGACTAAGGGCAGCGCGGCGGCCAGAAAGAAATGTGGAGCGCCTGAGAGCTGCACGGAGGCGTCGCCAGGGACTGGCCGGCGAGGCGTGCCTGGCGGGGGTGTTAAGGCGCCAGCGGGCTGCGGTGAGCAAGAGGCAGGGCGCGAGGTGGGGAGGAGGCGAGCGGGGCGGTGGTCGCCGGCGGGGACGGGGGCTGCTCGAGGGAGGTTCCAGGGAGAGGTGGCGCATGCGGGGACGGGGCAGGTGGGGGTTTTGGGTCCCAGGGCAGGTGGGGGATCGGGTGTGGGGAGGGTTGGTGTGTGGTGTTGGGTGCGTGTGTTTGTGTGTGTTTAAGTGATGGGGTGGGGAGTGGAGAGAGAGAGTCCACGTGGCGAGCTGGGATTGGGCAGAGGAGAGGGTGAGGGTGAGGTGTCACGAGGGGAGTGGTCGGGGTGAGGTGGCCAGAGGGATGGGTAGGTTAGTTGGTAGTTTTAGGAATTGTTGGGGCGGACCGATTTAAATCCTGGGGTGGTCGTTCGGGTCATTCGGCCCGTTCGACTGCCCCACTAAAATGATATAATTTTTATTTACTTTAATTGGATCGTTTGCAAACCGATAGCAACAAAACAAAATAATCCGGAGACCCGGGTTTGGCGTTTGAATAAAAGACGGGGCGTTTTCGAAAACAATTTGGGTTTTCTCGAAATAGTTTTATGCGACAGATGCAAGACGATGACGATGCTCAAATGCAATGTGGCATGATGACATGAGCATGCTGTCATGATGATGCAATGCACAAAAACAACGCGATTTTCTAGTAGTGGTTTTGCGGGATGCCACATCCAGCCCCAAATTGGAAGATAGCTAGCGGGGGCAAAGCAAGTAAATAGAGAGCAAGACTCACGGTATAAATAGTATGAAACTACAATAAGGCTAGAGTCGTTCTTAGAGAGTATAGGATCCACCAGTAGCAATAATTATGCTATTCATAATTAGAATAAATATATGTATTTATGTATGCGCATGTATGGGAGAAGCTCCAAATTAGGTGATCATAGACCAGCCATCTGATATCTCACCCCTCAAACCACAGTCGTGATCATAGGCTATCCACCATGATCGCAAACAATTAAGGGTTAACCCCATGGTCATGGACATAGCTTTGTGAGTCCCCTCTTATTCTCCTTGGCCACAAAAACGATGATCTGATGCGACATGTAACTTGACACCTTCAACACCACCACATGTCCAACGGTAGTTTCCTCTCTTATCCCGAAGACAAATATTATGTGGTTGACATTCACATAACATCAGGGGAATGAACTAATACATACTCATAAACAAGGTTATAAATCATCTTTATTTTAATTCATAATAATGCTAGGGTTTCTTCATCTCCCATGAACAAGGGAAACTACTCACACATGGAGGCAATCAACATTATCATAACAATATTAATGGAATACATATGGATATATGAATACTTGTGCAAATCCATAATAGGGTTTAGGAAATACAACAAGATGGATGTACTTGAGATGTAGGGGATGGTAGTGATGGTGGAGTTGCAGCGATTGATGACAAGGATGATGCGTAAGCCTCCAAGGATCTTCCTAGCCTCAGGATTGAAGCCGTCTCGCGAGTTCCCCCTCCAGATCCCTTCCGAAGGTGAGGTTTTCACGAGTTCTGGTGTCTCTGAATGTCGGATCTTAGATCCGTCTGCACGGGGTGAAAGTATTTGACGAGGTGAATTCGATAGCGCATGGTACGGACGGGGCCCGTCCATACTGATGCTCGTTAAAGGATCTGGATGCTTCCTATGAATTGTATTCTCTTTGGCTTTTCTCCCAAGTGCGTGAATAATTGTAAGGAAGGTTTTAATGACCTTCAATTAGCAGATTTGTACTCAAAATTGATAGCTTTAATTGTATTTTCCATCAACATCTTTGATTTCAGGATCCTGGTGAAAACAAGCATAGAAAGTGTGCACGAGCATGGTAAAATATAGAAATCCTATCACTACTTTGCAAAAAAACATAGGGTAAATATGTTGTACAAATGCACTCATCAGTAAGCAATCCAAGGAACTCGCACCTTGGCAATTTTATTATTTATTTAATTAGTTGAGTAAGCTAACTTACTACTCAAGTTATTATCAAGTTAAGACCATTATTTAGTGCAAATTGTTCTATGATCTAAACCTAGTGCTCTTGAATCATCCATAACAATAGACACGACTTTTCAAAAGTCTTACTAGCTAAGCAATGTGCATCCATGAGCAAAACCATGACGGGAAGGAACACTCTTTGAACATTATTGTCATTGGGCCAACTAAGTTACGTGCGGCTTGCAACAGTCTTGGTGCATAGGATGTGTCTGGCTAGGAGAAGTCTGTATCGAAGCGCTATGGCATCCATCAGAGCAGCATCATCGATTTGTTGTATTCCAAAGTAGCTGCTAGACACAAAAACTCCACGGTCATCTATGATTACTAGACCAGTGGATCTAGAGAAAGAAACTAGAAGAAAATGCATCATCGATATTTAATTTTACTTTTACATACCCTTCTTTAGGTTTCTCCCATCCATGTCGATGTATGCTAGTTCGATAAAGATGCAATTGCTGGTGATGATTTTGTAGATTTATGGACTTACTCATCATGAACAATCTTTCTCCTCTCCCACCAAATATAAGCAACAAGCCACTAAAACCAACTCTTTAAGACCTACTCCCTCCGTTCACTAATGTAAGCCATTCCTGTAGGGTTCGCAGCATAGAAAACAAAAAATTTCCTACGATGTGAACTATATACCAAGATCTATATACTAGATAAAAACAACAGGCGGATGTATATCCGTAGAGAACATACCCTTGAAGACCGACAAAGCTTAACGAGTTCAACTCGTGGTTGATGTAGACGATCTCTTGCCGATCTCAAGATCGAGAGGAAGTCCTAGCGCCGCAAATCGCCAAGATCCGATGCGCACACACGTTCGAGGCACCGAGCAACCTCCGCCTCCTCGCCCAGCGATGCAGCGAAGCACAACTCTTTCTTGCCGAATAGCCACCGGGAACATGTATCTCGCTAGTCCGAGACCATGGGGATAAATTCTAGAGGGGAGAGAGATCCTTCACGAGGAGGTGTGAGAGACAAGTGAGGAGGGGGCTCCTTTATAGGAGGAGGAGGGGAACCTCAAGGGGTGGCTGCATGGGGGCTGCCCCTGCCCTCCCTCTTCATGTGGGTGGACACTCCACTCACAAATCTCCTTTAAATTCCTCCACTCAAAAGTCCACTCAAAATTCCCATTAAATTTCCACCAAATTTAATGCAAACTCTCATTAAATAAAACTCTTTTATTTTATTCAGAATTTTGTCAATTACTTTAATGACAAACATTCACAAATAACCCTTGCTAGAATTCTATTTCACATGCATAACCACTTTATGCAATTTCACCAAAACCTGCTTTGGTATCTAGTGAAATAAATTCTGCGCTTGTTCATTCTTTCGCATGAAACATTTGCTCCAATTGGATGTCGGTGTCTCTTAAGTGTGTCACCCTACGGTTCGTGAATAATGCGGACATGATCGAGACCCTCTCGGATCAATAATCGAGCGGATCCGAGACCCATATCGACTCCCACACATTCAACGATGACTTTCTTGTGATCGTGGAACCTTTTACGCTAGTATCTTAATCCCTTTGTTTCACGATATATTACATGTCCGAGATTCAATCATCGGTATCTCCGCACCTAGTTTGATCTCGCTACGACATGCACTCTTTTCTTGTTCCCGTGATATAACATTCTAGTGATCAAATCACTTGCCTTCAAGCTAATCAATGTGATATCACCGAGAGGGCCCAGAGTATATCTATCCGTCATCGGGATGAACAAATTCCACTCTCGATCCATGAGCCTCAACATAACACTTTATTAGTTCTGAATCCATCTTTATAATCACCCCACATTGTGTGACGCTTGATGTTATCAAGAAACTCTTCCGGTGTTAGTGATTGACATGATCTCATGGTCTAAGGATTAGGATCACTTCGTAAGTTGTTATAGCAATATAAACTCAATGACTTTGATCGTAATGCTATACTTGGATGAATGTTCATCACATCATTACACTAATGTTGTTATCCCGTTATTAACAACATCCAATGTCCATGATCGTGAAACCTTGATCATCTTGTTAATCAACGAGCTAGTTTATGAGAGAGGCATAACTAGGAACTTTCTGCTTGTTTATTAAACACACATGTATTAACGCTTCCGTATTAATACAATTATAGCATGCAAAATAAACATCTATCATATACTTGGAATACACATAATAAACACTTTATTATTGCCTCTCGTGGCATATTCCCTTCAAGATCCCACTTGCACTAGAGACAATAATCTAGTTACATAGTGATAAATCTAACACCCATTGAGTTCGGTGTTGATCATGTTTTGCTCTAGGAGAGTTTTAGTCAACGGATCTGCTACATTGAGATCCGTATGTACTTTACAATCTTTATATCTCCATCCTTGACATGCTCATGGATGGAGTGAAACCGCGCTTAATATGCTTGGAATGCTTGTGAGACCTTGGCTCTTTGGCATTGGCAATGGCACCATTGTTGTCACAATAGTTCACCATTGGGTCCAACGCTTGCCACAACTCCTAGTTCGGATATGAACTCCTTCATCCAAATCGCTTCCTCGAGCCGCTCAAGCAAAGAACATATTCGGCCTCCGTTGTTGATCCCGCTACCATAGGTTGTTTGGAGCTCCTCCAACTAACCGCCTCCGCCATTCATGAGAAATACGATCCGGATTGAGACTTAGAGTCATCCGGATCGGTGTCAAAGCTAGCGTCAACATAACACTTAGCGATTTAGCTCTTCTTCACCTCCGTATACAAGAAACATATCCTTAGTTGTTCGTAAGTACTTAAGGATATTCTTGACCGCTATCCAAATGTTCAACTGGATCCGATTGGTACCTACTAGTCAAACTAATAGCATGTGCCACATCCGTCTTGTACATAGCATGGCGTACATCATAGAGCCTATGGTGAAGCATAGGGACTTTGTCCATTATCTCTCTTTCTTCCATTGCCGGGACTTTGAGTCTTACTCAATGTCTTGCCTTGAAACATAGGTAAGAACCCCTTCTTACTTCCCATTTTAAACTTCTTTAAAATCTTATCAAGGTATGTACTTTATGATAGCCCTATTAGGCGCCTAGATCTATCTCTATAGATCTTTATGCCTAATATGTATGACGCTTCACCTAGGTCCTTCATTGAAAATTTGTTGTTTAGATAACTATTAACACTGTTTAAAGTTCTATATCATTTCCGATCAATAATATGTCATCCACATATAATATCGAAATGCCACATTGCTCCCACTCACTTTGTTGTAAATACAAGCTTCTCCATAAGTTTGGACAAATCCAAACTCTTTGATCACCTCATCAAAGCGGAGATTCCAACTTCGTGATGCTTGCTTCAATCCATAGATGGATCACGAAGCTTGCACACCTTGTTAGCATCCTTAGGATCGACAAACCCTTTGGTTGTATCATATACAACTCTTCTTCAATATTACCATTGAGAAACGCGGTTTTGACATCCATCCGCCATATCTCATAATCGATATATGCCGCAATTGCTAACATAATCCTAATCGACTTTAGCATCGCTACGGAGAGAAAGTCTCATCGTAGTCAACTCCTTGAATTTGTCGAAACCCCTTTGCGACAAGTCGAGCTTTATAGACGGTCACATTACCATCAAGATCGCTTTTCCTTTGAAAATCCATTTGTTCTCCACGGCCTTGGTCGTGAGGTAATTCCACCAAGTTCCAAACTTGATTTTCATACATGGATTCCATCTCGATTTCATGGCTTCTAACCATTTGTTGGAACTGCTCATCATCGCTTCTTCATACGTCCGCAGGTCATCATTTTCATCAACCATGAAATTCATGACAGATTTCCGTCTGCTCGGAGCCGACGTCTGCTTGACTGCGACGTTCGAGTACTCTTTCGGAGTTTCATGATCATTATCATTAGTTCCCTCTTCAATGTGTGGAGCCAACTCCTAACAACTTCCGCCACGCTACTCGCCATTCTTTGAAGAGAAGGTTCCACAACCTCTTCGAGTTCTACCTTCCGACTACTCACACCTTTCATGAGAAACTCTTTCTCTAGAAAGGATCCATTCTTGGCAACAAAAACCTTGCCCTCGGATCTGATAGAAGGAATACCCAATAGTTTCTTTAGGGTATCCTATGAAGACGCATTTTTCCGCTTTGGGTTCGAGTTTATCCGGTTGAAGTTTCTTCACATAAACATCGCATCCCCAAACTTTAAGAAATGATGCTTAGGTTTGTTTCCAAACCACAATTCATAGTGTCTTTTCAACGGATTTAGATGGTGCCCGATTTAAAGTGAATGCATCGCTTTCTAGTGCATAACCCCAAAATGACAACGGCAAGTCCGTCGGAGACATCATAGATCGAACCATATCTAATAAAGTACGACACGACGTTCCGACACACCATTTCATTGTGGTGTTCCGCAGTGTGAGTTGTGAAACAATTCCACACTCTTTCATGTGAGTGCTAAACTCGTAACTTAGATACTCACCTCCGGCGTCGGACCGTAGAAATTTGATCTTTCTATTACGATGATTTTCCACTTCATTCGAAATTCCTTGAACTTTTCAAAGGTTTCAGACTTGTGTTTCATAAAGTAGATATAACCGTATCTACTCAAATCATCCGTGAAAGTAACAAAATAACGATATCCACCTCACACACACTCATTGGACCACATACATCGAATGTATGATTTCCAATAAACTGCCGCCTGCTCCATTGAACCGAAAACGACGTTCTAGTCATCTTGCCCATAAGGCATGGCTCACATGTATCAAATGATTCATAATCAAGTGATTCCAAAAGTCCATCCGAATGGAGCTTCTTCATGCTTAACGCCAATATGACCTAGACGGCAAGTGCCACATATATGCGGATATATCATCATTAAGTTTAATCCTTTTAGCATCAACATTATGAATATGTGTAACATTATCATCGAGATCTAATAGAAATAAACCATTCATCATCGGTGCATGACCATAAAAGATTTCATTCATATAAATGGAACAACCATTGTTCTCGGTTTAAATGAATAACCACTTCGCATCAAACACGATCCGGATACAATGTTCATGCTCGGTCAGGCACCGGATAACATTTATTCAAGTTTATAACTAATCCCGATGGTAAGTGGAGAGCGGTGTTAACGGCGATCACATCAACGCTTGATCCATTGCCGACACGCATTTTGACCTCACCCTTGCTAGCGGTCGCTTGTTCGACCCACGATTCGAGTTACAAATATTAGCAACGAACGGTATCAAATACCCGGTGCTCTGCGAGCACTAGTCAAGTACACATCAATAACATGTATATCATATATACCTTTGTTTGCCTTGCGGCCTTCTTATGCGCCAGATACTTGGGGCGATTTGCGCTTCGATGGCGGTCCCTTACAATAGTAGCACTTTCGGAATCGACTTAGGTCCAACTCGGGGTTTCTTTTCAGCGGCAATAGGCTTGCCGCCCTTACTTCCTTCCGCTTTCCCTTCTTGTCTTTCTTGAAACCGGTGTTCTTATTGATCATCAACACTTGATGTTCCTTTTGATCTCCATACTGCAGTTTTAAGCATTGTGAAGCTCGGAGAGACTTCTTCATGCCTTGCATATTATAGTTCATCACGAAGCTCTTATAGCTAGGTGGCGGAGGCAGAACACGATGGATGCCTAAGTCAATGGGAATCGATATTCCCAAGGACACAAGCTTATCGGCGTAACCTCGACATCTTGAGTACATGCTCACTAGCAATGTGCTCTTCCATCATGCAACTAAAGAACTTTTACGAGCGTTGTAGCTCTCTGAGACATGTGTGTCAAAATCATTTTCAACTCACCCATTGTATCAAATGCATTGCCGTTTTGAAACGCTTTGAAGTTCGGCTCTAGCCCATACAATATGCCGCAATGAACTAAGTTGTGGTCCTCTGACGAGTCCGATAGACATTCTTCTCTTCGTCGTGGCATCATCAAAGGTGGGGGCCTAACGGCGCTTCTAGCACATATTGCTTTTGTGCGTGAGAGGAGAATCCTCAAATTCATGGCCCATTCGGTAAAGTTGCTACCGTTCGTTGCTAGTTTCTCTTTCTCCATGAACACATTGAAATTAAAAGCAGTGGTGCCATCTACAAGAATTTGTAAAGTTTAGACTAAGTGTATGATAGATTGAGTTCAACTAATCTATATTACGAATGAACTCCCACTCAAAACAACATCCCTCGTGCCCTTTTGGTGATTACATGAACCAAATCCACTACACCAAGTCCGATCATCACGTGAGTCGGTATAGCTTCAAAGCGAGCATCAAATGGGCATCATATCAACTATATGACTCATGCTTAACCTTTCGGTCCGTGTTCGAGGCCATGCATACATGCTAGGCTCGCCAAGTTAGAACCTTAGTATTCGTGTGTAACTGTTTTACACCGAAATATGGTCGTGGATCCAAGAACACCCGATCATCACGTGATGTCTTGGAGCGACGAAAACATAATCGGTGCATACTAAAGGAAGAACACATTCTTATCTTGATATTTAAATGAGGGATCATCTTATTATGCTAACAAAGCGCTAAACAAGCAATATAAGATGCAATCAAAACATCATATGTTTATTAGTGAAATGATATGGTTCCCGCAGATGATCTCTATCATGTGCATCGTGGTATGATCACTATCATACCTATATGTGTAATCCAAGGTCTATGGATTTTACACGCTATGTGTGTTGTAAGAGTATCATATCATACTTCTACTTACAACACTACCATATCATAACACTAGCCCAGCAACAATCTAAACTAGACGCCTCTAATTTACCATTGCAAGTTTTACGTGGCTTAGGGCTTTCGAGATAGAACCGTTCTTACCTACAAACATGAACCATAACGAGGATAATCAAATTGTTGACAACTCGCTTGCAAAATAGATATTGACTATAGTAGGAGAGACAGACACCCGCTAGCCACTTATGCAAACTAGTTGCATGTCAAGCGTGGAACATGTCTCATGTGCGAGGACATGTAAAGTTTGTCAGGGCCGCTTCATCCCACTATGCCACCAATATCCAAAATTACAACAAAGGAGCAACAACATGATCATCATCGCCCACATACTCATATGTGTACTACCCGTGTAAAGTATCTACGCATAGATCCGACTCGATACCCTTTGTAGGGTTCGCAGCATAGAAAACAAAAATTTTCCTACGATGTGAACTATATACCAAGATCTATATACTAGATACAAACAACGGGCGGATGTATATCCGTAGAGAACATACCCTTGAAGACCGACAAAGCTTAACAAGTTCAACTCGTGGTTGATGTAGACGATCTCTTGCCGATCTCAAGATCGAGAGGAAGTCCTAAGCCGCAAATCAGCGGCGCATCCGTGCTCACACACGTTCGAGGAACGAGCAACCTCGCCTCCTCGCTCCAGCGATGCAGCGAAGCACAACTCTTTCTTGCCGAATAGCCACGGGAACATGTATCTCGCTAGTCCGAGACCATGGGGATAAATTCTAGAGGGAGAGAGATCCTTCACGAGGAGGTGTGAGAGACAAGTGAGGAGGGCTCCTTTTATAGGAGGAGGGGGAACCCCAAGGGGTGGCAGCGCATGGGGCTGCCCTTGCCCTCTCCCTCTTCATGTGGGTGGATACTCCACTCACAAATCTCCTTTAAATTCCCTCACTCAAAAGTCCTCAAAATTCCCATTAAATTTCCACCAAATTTAATGCAAACTCTCATTAAATAAAACTCTTTTATTTTATTCAGAATTTTGTCAATTACTTTAATGACAAACATTCACAAATAACCCCTTGCTAGAATTCTATTTCACATGCATAACCACTTTATGCAATTTCACCCCAAAACCTGTTTCGGTATCTAGTGAAATAAATTCCTGCTTATTGTTCATTCTTCGGCATGAAACATTTGCTCCAATTGGATGTCGGTGTCTCTTAAGTGTGTCACCCTACGGTTCGTGAATAATGCGGACATGATCGAGACCCCTCTCAGATCAATAATCAGAAGCGGGATCTGGAGACCCATACTGACTCCCACACATTCAACGATGACTTTCTTGTGATCGTCGGAACCTTTTACGCTAGTATCTTAATCCCTTTGTTTCACGATATATTACATGTCCGAGATTCGATCATCGGTATCTCCATACCTAGTTTGATCTCGTTCGACATGCACTCTTTTCTCGATCTGTGATATAACATTCTAGTGATCAAATCACTTGCTTGCAAGCTAATCAATGTGATATCACCGAGAGGGCCCAGTATATCTATCCGTCATCGGGATGAACAAATTCCTCTCGATCCATGAGCCTCAACATAACACTTTATTAGTTACGAATCCATCTTTATAATCACCACATTACGGTGTGACGTTTGATGTTATCAAGAAACTCTTAGGTGTTAGTGATTGACATGATCTCATGGTCTAAGGATTAGGATCACTTCGTAAGTTGTTATAGCAATATAAACTCAATGACTTTGATCGTAATGCTATACTTCGGATGAATGTTCATCACATCATTACACTAATGTTGTGATCCCGTTATTAACAACATCCAATGTCCATGATCAGGAAACCTTGATCATCTTGTTAATCAACGAGCTAGTTTATGAGAGAGGCATAACTAGGAACTTTCTGTTTGTTTATTAAACACACATGTATTAACGTTTCCGTATTAATACAATTATAGCATGCAAAATAAACATCTATCATATACTTGGAATACACATAATAAACACTTTATTATTGCCTCTCAGGGCATATTCCCTTCAATTCTAGATATTTTGAACTCTAGATTCAGACTAGAATGGATGGACCTAAACAATAAAACACGTCTATATTCACGAATTTCCAAAAAAGCGAAAAGGTCTTACATTAGTGAACAGGGGGGAGTAGATCATGCTTCTGAGTCACAGTTTTATCTTCTTAAGGCATGGTTGCTAACTAATCTAGCTCGGTCTAAGGTGCATGCCTCTATTTTGGGTCCGAGCATTGGATGCTTTCGACTCTTCACATTCGCTCTGAACCATTGGAAAGCGAGTTCCAACATTGTAGCAAGACCTAGATTTTCCCACATTTCAACAACTTTGGGACACTTAAAAAAGTCTTGAGTTGTATCTTTGCAATGCACCGAATAGGTTGGGCAAAGGCTACTAGTGAATGTATGTATGTTGGCTAGAACCCCCTTCTGAGGAATCTTGTCGTGCATAAATCTCTAGGAAAATATTTTTAGAGCCCAAATGTTCGACCACATAGTGTTAATTTATGCAGTTCCTTGATCCTGCGAAGTTCATGATCTGTGTTGATTGCCCCATTCTGTAAAATAGGCCAAACCTACCCGGAATAATCCATTTTTGTATATTTCCAGGATATGATCTTTTCCAACATACCGATAGCAAGTGGGATCTTCATAACACTCAAGATCTCAGCAGCTCCTCAACCCATGTACTAGACATTTTTGGTCAATTATAATAAATTATTTATCAACACAATATTACCCCCTTGAGTAAGAACCTTTGTAGATGGACTACTCATAATCTAGGAATCACTCCATATATTTATAACTAAACCATTTCCAACTCACAATATATATGAACACTTTGAAAGCATGTGTGTCGGCATGAATACTCTGCCAAGTATTAGAGCCCTTCTTCAGCTCTACATTTAAGAGATCTCTTGAAAGGTAATATTTTGCTCTCAAAACCTAAGCACATAAAGACTCCGATTCAAATAACAATCTCTGTCACATCCCAAAATTCTCCTAATTTTGGAATGTGAAATAAATAAATAAGTTTGATTGATTGCTTGACTATGTTGAAAATTCTCAAAGAGAAGAAACTTTTTGAATAGAAAATCCTCTCAACCATGAATTCAAAATCTTATATTCTTTTGTTAAGACCTAAGTAGCCATATAGGCAAAAATGCATGGATTGATTTTGGATTGTAGAGTTGGTGTGCAAGATTTCAAAATGAAAATCATGAATCATTCATAAGCATTTCATCCATGCAAAGATCTCACAAACTGAATCCAAATCCTGGTATCTAAATCCTATAGTCGATTTGCCCAAATGTCCCTAAAGGAAATTAAATTGACTTTATAAAACCCACTATTGCTAAGACAACAATTATTGCTAAATTATAGCCTAAAAGAATCCAATTAATATTACAAATTTTTAGAAACAAAATTAAGCTCATTTGGAGCTAGTATGAAAAAGTTATGGAACAAATACAAACACATAAAAATATAAATAAAATGAAATATACAAGAATTTATAAATCCACTACTTCAAAACTAGTAAAAATATTACAAATTTGATCCTATAATAATCTATTCAATTTTAGAAAAATTTAGAAACAAAAATCGCATCATTTGAAGTTCGTATGCAAAAGATATGAAGAAAACAAGTAAATAGAAAAAAAGAAAAAGAAAAAAAAGATTTTTTTTCTAACGGGCCGGCCCACCCGACCGGACCGACCGCAGCCAGTACATGAAGCAAAATCGATCGAGTGCTTTAAAAAGTATGCGAAAATTCGATTTTCTATACCTATCTCTATTCAAACACTTATAACTTTTTATTTACAACTCCGAATCGACTTCCGTTTGTTTCTACTTGTTCTCTACTCCAAGGCCTATCTCTAAACCATCCTAAACCTTTATATAATCTCATGCAGCCATAGCTGTACGAGTTTTTCCTCTCGAAATCCCGAATCTACATATGTCCGAATCTTATTTCGCTTTTTAACCCATCTAGACTTCGTCGTTTGCCTTCGGTCAAAAAACGAAAGTTGTAGGGATCGTCAAAATATTTCAATCCCGACAAACTTCACCTCTTTTCATCCACCATAGCCGGAGAATTTCGTATCGCAATATTTCAGATCTTACGGTGTAAATCGAAGATCTACTCGCGCTCGTTTCTTCAAATCCAAATTCCTTTGGAGAGAAGGTAGGAATAATGATTCCCCACAACTTTCATGTTCTGAGTTTTTCAATTTGACCTATGGATTTGTCTCTCTAACACAGATCTATTTTTTGTCTATTGTGAGACAAAATCGGGTCAATCTCTTCTTCTAGCCACCGGATCCTATCCAGACGGTCGAGATCCAATCAAACCGGTGCGTGCCATGTCGTCATCCCGGTCATCTTCCTCATCAACGCCACGTCAACGTAAGGTCAATATCTAGTCCCAGTCAGCATGCAAAGTAAACATGTCCACTCAGCGGAATATTCTCTGGAATATTCCGTTCGAATTTAAAATTGCATATTATAGATCTAACTTGTAAAATTCATTAGAAATTTATACCACGTCCAAAAATTACGTATAATATATCAAATTGAAGATAATTTCACGTAGAATCATCTTATCAGAATAGATCTAACTTTTACTGTACGTGGTTACTGCAGTAATTTAATTAGTTTTAATGGTCTTTTAGGTTAATAAATTCATAATATATTATCTGTAACTCCGAAAAATATGAATAATATATCAAATTGAAGCTACTGTAATGTACTTTAATAATATCTGGTTGGATCTAGACCTTGCAGATTATTTAACTCGAAGCAATTTAATTAGTTTTAATGGATTTATAAATCATTAAATTCATTAAAAATTAATTGCTTGTCACAAAAATATAAATGATATACCGATGGAAAGCTGGTTCCATGTAGATCATCAATATGCAATTAGTTCAGCCTTTGACTGTAAGGTTTTGCCATGAAGATTTAAATAGTTTAATGGACTATTTAGAGTAATAAATTCATAAGAAAATAAATACTATTCAGAAAATTACAAATAATATGTCCCTGAAATCACCATTCCGTGGAGATTACAGATATAATTTTAGTTTGATTTTTAGACAACAGAAACTATATGAATCATTTAAAACCATTAAACACTATTTAAATCATACAAAAAGATCTATAACTCCGATTAGGGTGAATCCAAGTGCTAAGGTTTTGTATTGACAATATCTATATAGAGAAATTGCATGACAAATTGTTTGGTACTGTTAAAACAGAAATTCATACAGAAATATTTAAACCCATTGAAATAGTGTTTTAATCATAGAAAAATATCTACAACTCCTTTTTAGGTGATTCAAATTGCCACTGTCTCTAAATTGCATTACCTCTATCAAGTAGCATCTAGTTCACAATTTAATACGACATAAACATATTTAGTTCAATTAAAGTGGTATACACCATATTAAATCGATAAACTTTAGTAATAAAAGCTTTAGTGCATTAAATGACTTTCCACATGCATCATGTAATCTAACTATGTTCAGGACACTAAATGCAACCATTGTGACTCATTAAATCGTCATGCATGCATTTGTTGTATTTGTTTGATCTCTTTGTGCTATTGTTTATGTTGTATGCAATTGTTTGATCGATAGATTGCGAGGAGTGCAACGTGTGTGATTGCAACTACTATGATTGCAAGTATTGTGGTTATGACGAGAGCAACCATTATATTTATGAAAATTGTGAGGATTATCTAATCGACTACATCTACAACAAAGGCAAGTGGTGCTATCTTGGTCATAAATGTCCTACTGTTTTCCTATGCATTGTAGATGTTTTGGTAGAATTGCATATGTAGGAATTGATGTGTATATGCTATGCTATGTCCCATATTATTCCCTAGCATTCCTTTGTTTATGAGCCACCGTTGGTAGATGTTCTTAGCCATGCTATGATGAACGAGGGCTGGGTTACATCACTGATGTTGATTCTAAATGTGTTGGTTTGCGAAAACTAAAACAACTTAATCAGTGAATCTCCTGGGTGTGATGGGATTGATAATTTTTGGTGGTATCATTGCGGAAAGGTACCCAGGACACTGAGAAATGATTGATTTCTTTGTTTGGAAGCTTTCGTGTGCAACCATGTGCCAATAATGAAATGGGCGGTTGGTTGAACTCAGTAGGTTGTGGTAACTCGAACCCGCGTATCCAGAGATATAGATAATGTAGGTTGGACCGGTGCGCGTCGGGATTGGGGAGCTACTTCCCGAACGGTTCCTTCTTGGACTTCTCCCTATCATCACCCAATATGAGAGTGGTGGTACGAGCTGGGCTGGCCAAGTCACATGGGTAAAGTGTACTAACCCCTGCAGGGTGTATAAACTAAGTGCTTAGCCGTGTCCCCGGTTATGGACAATTTGAGCGACCTGATACTGATGCTATGATATTTCTCACTCATCCTTATTTCTTAATTACTTAAAACTTGTTGGGTGAACATAATTGGGTAGGAGCACAGGAGTGAACCAGAGTGTCCTATTTATCGTATTGGAAAACTACTTTGTTACAAATGTTAGGATAAAACTGTTGCTTTATGCAAATGAGCCTGAACTCCACTTGGCCAAATAAGCATGTAGTTGATAGATCTGTTGTTAACCACTTTAGCCTACTTGCCATACATTCAATGTATTGACCATTCGTGGCTGCAACGTTTCATGTTGCAGGATATATCGTATCTGAGTGATCGTTCATAGGTCGCGAGACTCCACTCAACATTTGTTCGCCTGTGGCACATTTGAAGGATGGAGATCTACCTTATATTCGTTTTCCGCTATGTACTTGAATAAATAATGTAAATTCTGGATCATATTCATTGTATTTATGATTCACAGTTATATTTGGTATCATTTTGTACTGTGTGTGCCAGTGAACCGATCCAGGGATTGGCACTATACACATGAACTCAGCCTTATCAGGCGAGGGTGTTACAATCTCCAACATTGTCTTGCCAGCATCACAAGGTTGAATTAATACAGTTCCCTAAATATCATCCACCTTTCCTCTTAGGTACATACATATTTCACCAAGCAGACCGATGTATATGTTTCTTATCATCTTCATCTCTCCACCAATAATGGGTCATAGGATCTGTGTGAAAATTTTGGTCTTAAATTTATGTCGCATTGTGGTTTACATTATGTTTGTATGTACACACTTATGACAAGTAGATGCAATTTTTTTTAGAGGTTGCAGTTTAAGAGAATCTGCAAAGTTGAAGCTTCCATATTCTATAAAATGATTTGAGAGGATCTTGCTTTTTGTGTGGTTTCATGGGGTTGTCAATTGCGTGTGCGTGTGCGCGTGCGTGCGTGCCGTGTGTCCATGTGTGGAGGAGGAGAGGGCACTAATGGAAACGAGGCCTCTAATAGCGGTTCTAGAACCGATGTTGGGGGTTTGGTGTTAGAGCCCCCCCCTTTAACAACGGTTCGTATATGAACCGTTGTTAAAGGGTGGCGCACGTGGGGCTACCGCAGTGCTCAGCCCCCTTTAACACCGGTTGGTTCTCTGCCGCGGCAGGAAAAAGACATAAATCTTTGCCGTGGCAGAGTTCTGCCGTGACAGGAAAACGGCATAAATCTTTGTCGCGGCAGAGTTCTACCGCCGCCCCATTCTAGGCGTATTTCTATGGCGCGGCGGGGACGGGTAGGGGGGAGGGGGAATCGATCGGGAGAGGTATACACATACATCGTCGTCGGTACATACGAGTACATGAATAATTAAGCAAATATTATTATACACAAACATCGTTATTGTGGTATTCTCCGTAAACGTTGAAGCATCAAGTATAAGACAAACACGTTCAAGCATATATACAACATTCTTTTTGGTGGATATCTAAAGAGTTCTCCGCCAGGCGTGACGACCTCATCAAGTATGAACCCCGCCAATTCCTCTTGAATGGTTCGTATGCGGTCAAATGGTAGGAGTTGGTCCCGCATCCGTTCGATCTAAATATATACGAAGAATGGGGTCTATATATATATAAGAATAAAACTCAACACACTTGATTCTAATAAAATAATGTTGTGTACTTTGTTTACTTACTCTAAGTTGTTCTAGTGCGGCTTGGCCCGTCGCACATATCGTGTTGCGAATGAACTCGCAAACATAGTATCCACATAATTTATTGTCGGGGCCCTGATGCGCGCACTTTTCGAGAATAGAGAGTTCAATCAAAATAATAATCAATAAAGCATGATATAATGGAATTGGAAGTAGAATCAAAGAGATACGCAGACCTATCTAGCTAGTATTACTTACATTTTGGTCTACAAATTTTAGTTCTTCTGACCATTCATCCACGGCCCTGCCCGTGAACCTTTTCCAAACCCTGTCCGGCAAAGAAAATGGATAAACGAGTAATTAATTACTTGTTGTCATGAAATTTGCTGATCTAGTGCGATAATATGATTGAAATTACCTCTGGAGCATCTCTTTAAAGTTTTCCCATATCTCTTGGTATTTTCATAACGAGTCCATGACAAGGACTTTTCCTGAGTCAACTTGAATGACTAGCAGAATAAAGTGGAACCTGCGCAAGCATAACTCATCATCAGTTACACTTAACATCGAGTAAGCCGAAACATAATGTGTACAAGAGAGGGTAACACTCACGAGAATTTGTAAGGCAATAGTATTTCCCTTTTGGTTTGTTGTCTCAATAAAGAAGTTAGCAAGAAATCTTCTGTTTGCCCGGGTTTGAGTTTTACCACTCCTTCATGAACTCTATTTTTTGGAGATATGCCCTAGAGGCAATAATAAATGTAGTTATTATTATATATTTGTGTTTATGATAAATGTTTACATTCATGCTATAACAGTATTAACCAGAAACATTAATACTTGTGTGATTTGTAAACTAAATTAGAGTCCCTAGTAAAGCCTCTTTATAATACTAGCTTGTTGGTTAATAGATGACCGTGGTTTCCCGATCATGAACATTGAGATGTTGTTAACAACAAGATCATATCATTAGGAGAATGGTATGATGGACATACTCCTATAGATAGGCGTAGCATAAAGATCAAGTCATTTTAATAGTCCGTTTGCTATAAGCTTTCTGATACATAGTAACCTAATTCCTTCGACCATGAGATCATGCTAATCACTATCACCGGAAGGATGCTTTGATGACATCAAACACCACACCGTAACTGGGTGGCTATAAAGGTGGCATTGAGTGTTCGAAAAGTATTGGTTGAGACACATGGATCAAGAGTGGGACACATGAAAAGTCAAACGGCTATTTTGTTTGGTGGAGGGAGAGTAGGAAACCTACTTGGGGAGGAGTTCCTCTCCCTCCACCGCCGGCCCTTGGAGACCGAGTTGGGGAGGGACTCCCCTCCCCTTGGCGCGCCCCCTCCACCTATATAAGAAGGGGCAGGGATGCCCCTCCAAGAACTACACCTTGCCCCTCTAAACCCTAACCCTAGTCGCCGCCGCCAAGGGTTTCTCCCAAGCCGCCGAGTTGGGGCTTCTACTTTCCCTAGCCGCCGGCTTACCCCCTTCTACTTGGTGTGTCTAAACCCTAGATCACCGAGGCTCTCTCATAGTCCACCATACTCGCTCCGGCTTAAGGCGAAGCCCTGCGAGATCTCCCCTCTACTTCCGGTACCACGCCGTCGTGCTGCCGGAATCGCGAGGAGAGTGCTACAACCTCCATTTTCTTTGGAACAAGGAGAGGAAGGTCTTCGTCAATCTGAGCGATGTGACCGATTGCGGAAGCGCTTAGGAGCAGCCTTGAAAGGTTCATCTACGCGATCTTGAGATCGGCAAGAGTACGACTACATCACCCACGAGAATCCGCTCTCGTTAAACACTTTGGAATCTTCGAGGGTGAGTTATTCCATCGACTCATTGCTACAATCTAGTAGATATATCTTGGCTTTTTTGTTTGTATGCGGTAGAAATTTTTTGTTTTCCATGCTACGAACCCCTACAGAAGGAACACATCATTCTTCCAAATTGGAGGCCACTGGCACCCCCGCCATCTCCGCAGCGTCAGCAGTCTGAGCCGTCTCATCCGTCTCCAAGTCATCAGAATACTCCCATGTCGTCTCCGTAACAGCCATCTCCTGCCTTGACCATCTCAAGGCCACCATCTCTGGCGTTAGCCATCTTGGCCAGCCATCTCTCTACGTCATCCATCTCCTAAGCTTGACCATCTCCTCGGCGTGGCGGAAGAGCACCGAATATCATCACTAGAACGCCACGAAGAAATCCAGACCGTGCCAAAGAGTTCAAGAAACTATGTCCCGCAGCCTTCCGCCAAGCCATTGCCGGTTTTACCGTGGAATCGCAGCGACGAGGAGACCAATAGGATCTCGGAAGAAGAGGTCAAGAAATTCTTTGCACCTAGACGGGCCGAGCCAAAGGAAAAACTAGATCCGGCGGTGGTGGAGAAGTTTTAAAATAATATTTTGAAACCTGAAACCCCACTTGTGCCGGACTATGAGCGCCAGATTATGAAGGGGGATGCAACGCGGGGGGAGTCTGAAAGTAGCAGTCATGCGGCACCCTAGAAAACAGTTCCCATGATCGGATAGGTTTAGTCAACGGTTAAATCAAATCGCTGAACAAAATAAAGGGTTAAATCAAATCCTAGTTTGAAAAGTCAAACGCCAATTTGAAAAGTCAAACGGCTATTTTGTTTGGTGGAGGGAGAGTAGGAAACTGTGGCATCCCGCAAAACCACTACTAGAAAATCGCGTTGAATTTGTGCATTGCATCGTCATCATCATGCATTGTTTGCCAAAACTATGGTTGCAAAACCCGTCTTTGTTTTCTAAACGCCCCATCTTATTCAAACGCCAAAACCCCGGGGCTCCGGAGTATTTTGTTTTGTTGCAATCGGGTTGCAATGGCCCAATTAAATTAAATAAAAGATTTAATTATTTTTGGTGGGGCAGTCGAACCGGCCAGAGCGACCACCCGTGTAACAGATCGGTCCACCCAATCAGCCCCACCTAAATCCTAGTCCCACCAAATTCTATCCTACCCACCAACCGCAGACCGCCACCTCACCCACTCACCCTTTTCCTACCCACTTGCCACCTCACCCATCCACCACCTTTATTCCTAAACCTACCCAGAAATCTACCCTTTGACCTCCACATCACTCCTACCTATCGGGACCACCCACCTCTCCCCTCTCTCCCCAACCAGAGCACGCCACATGGACCTCCCTCAGCCACCCCACATGCCACACACGCCAACCACAGCCCCCACCCTGGGTCCCACGCCAGCCCTCCTGTAAAACCTCCCAGGCCGACCCCCACTCCTCTAACCTCCCACAAGCCTTGGGCCCCAGCCACCCACCCTCGGCCTCCCCTGGGACCCACTGGCCCCACCCACGCCCCACCCTTGCTCCTCTTCCCCGCAGCCTCCCTCTCTCGTTCTCTTCCCCGCAACCGACAAACCCCCCAGGCCCCCGCCGGCGCCGCTCCTACCTTCCCTCACCGCGCCCAGCGCCCCTCCCCGCAAGCAGCCTCCCCTCCCTGGCCCGCAGCCCCCCTCCTCCCTGCGTGCTCCTCCGCCCCGGCAGCGTCCCCGCCTCCTCGTGGCCTTCCAGCCGCGCCGCCCGCCTCTCTCCCTTCGCCCAACCCCAGGCCACCGCCTCTCCTCCCCGTGCGCCGCGCTCTGCCGCCGTCCTCGCGCCTCTCCGGCCGCCCGCTTCGCGCCGGGCTCGCCAGCCTCGCCCCAGCGCCCTCCTCCGCCCGTCCGCGCCCTCACCACCGCAGCCGGCAGCGACCCCAGCGTGCGCCCGCGGCGCCGGCCGCCCTTCTCCGTCGCCAGGCCCGCCCCCGTCGACCTCCGAGGCCGCCGCCGTTCTCTCAGGACGCCTCCGCGAGCCCCACCTCGCCAAGCCCCGCCGCCGTTCGCCTCCGGCGAGCCTCTGCTGCTGCCCCGCCACGCCTCGGATCCGCCGGAGCGCCTCTCCACCGGCCACCTCCGCCAGGCCTGCCTCTGCGGGCCCGCACCCGCCCGAGCTCCGCCGCCAGCCAGCCCCGCCTTCAGCGTCGACCTCGCCCGTCTCGCCGAGTCGCCCGAGCCACTGCCTGCACGCCGGTTCGCCTCGTCTCTCCAATCGTGCACGTGTGCGGTGAGGAACACCAAGCTGTGCAAGTACCACGCCTCCCACAAAATTCGGTCGGACAAGTGCTTCGTCATGGTACGTCAAGAACCCCGAACACGGTGCCGCGCCAAGACCATCTACACCGAACCCCTCGGGTTGACAAGATCTTCATCGGAGCCTCGAATCAAGATCGCCACACGAACCCTGGACAGGGAACGCCATAAACTCCTTCACGGCACCGCAACCGGAGACCGAACCCTCGACACGCCAAGATAACCTCGCCAAGGTCTTCATCGGGTACGCCGAGAACTTCCCCCCCCCCCGGAGCAGAAGGTCCGGAGCTCTGCTTCATAGAACTACAAGTACTTCATCCCGAATGCCACGACCGCCGACATGACCCGAAGACCGCGAACGCGACAAGAACGCCCCGACCAGAAGAACCCGACGCGCCCCGACGCTGACACAAGTTCTGCCCCCGGACATCGAGACCCCGATGCGACAAGATCTGCCCCGTGACCGAGAACGCTTCCGCCGAACCCCCGTACCCCAGCTCCGTCGAACCCTGAGACCGACCCCGAACCCCGGAACCCCAAGAACGTCGAGAACCCTAATGTGTGAACCTTTTCCCGAACCCTATTTTATATCATAACACAACTTGTCGCATATTAAATTGTTCATACATGCATCCTTGCCTGTGGTTTGGGGGCCTTATGCCGTTCACCTAATAATTAAATATGGGGCCCATATGCGGGCAAATCTAGTCTCATATTGGCCTCATTTAAATTGGTGTAGCGAACCCGGTACAATCTCTTGCCATGTTAATACAACATTTAAAAATGCAGGGTAGCTAAATAACATGAACCACCTAACTAATTGTCGGGACCCCGGTTCCACTTAATTTGACCTAATTGCATCGCCCTTGCCATGCCATACATCATGCATGCATCATGCCGATCTTCTGCCGTGTATTAAATATTGCATCCGGTGTTTCTTCTAGTGTTTTGCTTCTTCGCGGATAAGGCCGTTGAGTTGATGTGAGCTTCGCCCCGATCTTCGGAAAACCTTCGACAATGTTTTCAAAGCAGCATCTCCTTTCTACCTATCTTACCTTTATAGTATTTACTTCCTTCCTGTTGATCTATTGCTATCTGTGTTGCGATGCTTTAGTTTCCGTACCTGTGATATTCCCTGCAGCCCAATATTGCCTTGGACACACCCTATTACCTGTTGTTTGGTAGATAGTTGGACTTGCGTCGTAGTCGCTTGCTCAAGTCTTGATGTGTGTCGCCATATGCCACGATTGTCGATGTATTGCCGCATGTTGATGTTGGAGATGATTCTAGTTTTACTTATCGTCACTTTAATTTCTGTTTAACAACTAAAATTGAATAAGAGGCATCGTGGGTGATAGATAATATTTGGTTTCCCGACCCCCACTTGTGTCCCGTAAGACCCCGAGTACTTGATACCTGTTCCTTGATTTATCGCGCTATCCACATCCGGGAGGTATATGGGACCCCCGAGCGAGCTTGATTCATCTTATTTCTTGGGGCCACAAACTAGTTTGAGGTTTTATTTACGATCCTGTACTTATGCCATGTTTCTTGCTTTATTTACGATTGCGAGGTCGCACCTTTGCATCGTTAGGATCGGGACACGTTTACGCGGTGTCGACAAGCCCCGTTTGGGGTTCCCAGTCGCTCACAGCCGTCCACCCAGACCTTGAGGCCGCCTCGGAG
This sequence comes from Avena longiglumis, assembly GCA_030063025.1. Taxonomy (NCBI): domain Eukaryota; kingdom Viridiplantae; phylum Streptophyta; class Magnoliopsida; order Poales; family Poaceae; genus Avena; species Avena longiglumis. Next base: position 143,342,042 of record CP125974.1, read on the forward strand.
CTTGCTTACTCCGTTGCGGATTCTACTTAAGGGGTGGCCCCCTGAAATATTTCTGAATCCCGTGATTGCTTTGTCGTGAAGGCCTCGTTGGGTTTTGATTTGGTTTTTCCGAGGCTGATCGAGCGTGTGTTGCTATTGGTGCACCCCGGCCGGGTAAAACTTTCTGAAAGCCGTGTCCGCGGATATGGACGACTTGGAGCACAGTATCTCGATCATAGACAAGCATAACTAAAGTTTACTGCTATAAATTTGACTTATAATGACTAGTAATCAGCTCCACCACAACGGAATGGCTAATTAATACTGCCCACAATTGCTTGTTTGGTTGTCGCTTGCGACAATTGTATCTGACTAGTAAGTATTGCAACTACAACGAAATGGCTGATTAAAAGTACCAACAACTGCTGGGTTTTGGGTTTATCTCATGCTATCTGTACCTGATTAGTAATTGTTGCAACTATCACGGAATGATTAACTAAAAGTGCCCACTGTTTATTTTATCAGGACGATTATCTAAACTTGACTAGTAAAGTGCCGCAACTATAACCGAATAAATAAAGCGCCAACTGTGAGTTCCTCGGTTGACTTCCTCGTTTGGTCTCGAGGGGGAAACACCAGGATGAGTTTGTTTGGTGATAGCTTCAGGTTGGATCCGGTTAGGTCATTCTTACCCCTCTCTGAAAACCGCCAGTTGTACCGAGTCTCTATAGGTTGTTTAGTGCATGCTGCCGCTGCCGCTTCAGTCCACCATACCTATGTAGGCGAGGACCGCCGAATTCTAGCCTCGCTGTCTTGCCTCGATCGACGCTCCTTCTTTGTTTTACGCTTTGCCCTTTGTCGGCACCCCTTTGTTAAGGTTTTGAGATCGACGCCGTTAGCGAGGGTTACCCTTCCGGCTTGGGCAGGGTTATGGGCGCCATTGGTTATTCTTCGTGGCTCTTAGCCCCATTTGCATCTTGTCCGTAGGGACGCTCTATCGCTTTCAAGGTGATTCGGATCTTTGTATATTATATTCGTATTCTTGACTCTTGAGTCATTGTTATATATATCTGCTCTGTGGGACCCATCGAGGACTGTTGTGTAATGTTATTACTTCGTTTCCACCCGCACGAAAGTGCTGGTGGCACCTTTGAATCGTTTCTATCACGGGTTTTGGCGAATTTTGCTCAAACTTGCATAGGTCCGATTCGAGGGTGTTACTGAGTGGTATCGAGCTCAGCTATGATATTCACCCTAAGTCCAAATGTAGGATAACCTAGCTAACGGCCAAGTAGAGTGTCAAAACTATTTTGAAAATCGGTTGGATAGTTACGATTAGGTCTGATTTTACTCCTTACCCCTCTGCTGATCCCTCTTATCTCGGCGTGTTTTGAATCGCTCTCTTATCTTTTCTTGAGTCCAGATTCTCGTGGTTGGGTTCCTGTACCTTGAGGTTTCGCTTCCTCTTCGATAACGGTGTTCTGCCATCCGGTGTTCCAGCTGCCTGGTGAATCCGTCTACGGTGTTACCATTCTTTGTTCCTTGTTTGTGCCTTCCGGTGTTTTCCGACGCGACGCCATCATCTACGCCAGATCCGATGCAGAGTCTGCATCACTCCTTTGTTCCGAACCTCGCTTGTCGAGATCTTCAGTCTAATTCCGAGAGTTGGTTGCATAATCCGCCTATTTGTGTGCAGAGTAATGGTTTGGGTGCGGGATGGAGTAGCTACCATACCACTACTCTTATCATTCGCTCTGGTACATCGAATCAGTGGATTCAGCAATTTTACTCCGTTCACGGAAGTTAGGGGTGGCTTTATTTGTTGATACCTCTACCTCCGACCTTTTGTTACCGGAGAGTTCTCTCGACGATCACGGACAACGACCTCTTGTTAGTGGTGTCGCGAGGATCTACGCGAAGCGCGAAGGATCAGACGCCGACCTTCCTTCCGGTACCATGAGGCGGATCTCGAGGGCGAGATCCATTGTTAGTGGTGTCGAATTGTGGCATCCCGCAAAACCACTACTAGAAAATCGCGTTGAATTTGTGCATTGCATCGTCATCATCATGCATTGTTTGCCAAAACTATGGTTGCAAAACCCGTCTTTGTTTTCTAAACGCCCCATCTTATTCAAACGCCAAAACCCCGGGGCTCCGGAGTATTTTGTTTTGTTGCAATCGGGTTGCAATGGCCCAATTAAATTAAATAAAAGATTTAATTATTTTTGGTGGGGCAGTCGAACGGTCCGAACCGACCGAACGACCACCCCGTATTAAACAGATCGGTCCACCCAATCAGCCCCCACCTAAATCCTAGTCCCACCAAATTCTATCCTACCCACCAACCGCAGACCGCCACCTCACCCACTCACCCTTTTCCTACCCACTTGCCACCTCACCCATCCAGCCACCCTTTATTCCTAAACCTACCCAGAAATCTACCCACCCCAGCCTCCACATCACTCCTACCTATCAGGACACGCCACCTCAGCTCCCCTCTCTCCCCAACCAACCAGAGCACGCCACATGGACCTCCCTCAGCCACCCCACATGCCACACACGCCAACCACAGCCCCACCCTGCCCCTGGGTCCCACGCGCCAGCCCTCCCCAGAAAAACCTCCCCCAGGCCGACCCCCACTCCTCTAACCTCCCTGACGCTGGGCCCGTGACCACCCAACCACTCAGCCTCCCCGCCTCATGGACCCACTGGCCCCACCCACGCTGCCCCACCCCAAGACCGCTCCTCTTCCCCGCAGCCTCCCCCTCTCGTTCTCTTCCCCTGGCCAAACCCCAGGCCTCCCGGCCCTACCCTCCCTCACCACGCCTCCCCTACAGCCTCCTCCCTGCAGCCCCCTCCTCCTCGTGCTCCTCCACGCCGAGCCGTCACGCCTCCTCCAAGCGCCAAGGCCACGCCTCCTCTCTCTGCTGCCAACCCCAGCAGCCCTTCCTCTCCTCAGGCTCTTGCCCTGCTTCTCGAGCTTCGCCGCCTCGCCCCAGGCGCCTCCTCCCGCCCGCGCTCCGCCCACTGCGGCCAGCAGCGACCTCGCCCGGCCATGACGCCGCCTTTCTCCGTCCGCCCAGCCCGCGTCGACCTCCGAGGCCGCCGCCGTTCTCTCAGACGCCTCACAGCCCCACTCGCCAAGCCGCTGCCGTTCGCCTCGGCGAGCCTCTCTGCTGCCCCACGCCTCGGATCCGGGAGCCGCCTCTCCAGCTCGCCACGGCCACCTCCGACCAGCAGTTCGCCTGCAGTTCGCACTCGCCCAGCTCACGCCCGGAGAGCCCCGCCTTCCGCGCGTCGACCTCGCCGAGCCCGTCTCGCCGGAGTCCGCCCCGAGCCCTGCCTGGCACCGCCGGTTCCGCCTCGTCTGTCTCCAATCGTGCCTGTGTGCGAGTGAGGAACACCAAGCTGTGCAAGTACCACGCCTCCCACAAAATTCGGTCGGACAAGTGCTTCGTCATGGTACGTCAAGAACCCCGAACACGGTGCCGCGCCAAGACCATCTACACCGAACCCCTCGGGTTGACAAGATCTTCATCGGAGCCTCGAATCAAGATCGCCACACGAACCCTGGACAGGGAACGCCATAAACTCCTTCACGGCACCGCAACCGGAGACCGAACCCTCGACACGCCAAGATCACCTCGCCAAGGTCTTCATCGGGTACGCCGAGAACTTCCCCCCCCCGGAGCAGAAGGTCCGGAGCTCTGCTTCATAGAACGACAAGTACTTCATCCCGAATGCCACGACCGCCGACATGACCCGAAGACCGCGAACGCGACAAGAACGCCCCGACCAGAAGAACCCGACGCGCCCCGACGCTGACACAAGTTCTGCCCCCGGACATCGAGACCCCGATGCGACAAGATCTGCCCCGTGACCGAGAACGCTTCCGCCGAACCCCCGTACCCCAGCTCCGTCGAACCCTGATACCGACCCCGAACCCCGGAACCCCAAGATCGCCGAACCCTAAATGTGTGACCCCTTTTTCCTCGAACCCTATTTTATATCATAACACAACTTGTCGCATATTAAATTGTTCATACATGCATCCTTGCCTGTGGTTTGGGGGCCTTATGCCGTTCACCTAATAATTAAATATGGGGCCCATATGCGGGCAAATCTAGTCTCATATTGGCCTCATTTAAATTGGTGTAGCGAACCCGGTACAATCTCTTGCCATGTTAATACAACATTTAAAAATGCAGGGTAGCTAAATAACATGAACCACCTAACTAATTGTCGGGACCCCGGTTCCACTTAATTTGACCTAATTGCATCGCCCTTGCCATGCCATACATCATGCATGCATCATGCCGATCTTCTGCCGTGTATTAAATATTGCATCCGGTGTTTCTTCTAGTGTTTTGCTTCTTCGCGGATAAGGCCGTTGAGTTGATGTGAGCTTCGCCCCGATCTTCGGGAAAACCTTCGACAATGTTTTCAGGCGAGCATCTCCCCCTTTCTACCTATCTTACCTTTATAGTATTTACTTCCTTCCTGTTGATCTATTGCTATCTGTGTTGCGATGCTTTAGTTTCCGTACCTGTGATATTCCCTGCAGCCCAATATTGCCTTGGACACACCCTATTACCTGTTGTTTGGTAGATAGTTGGACTTGCGCGTCGTAGTCGCTTGCTCAAGTGCTGATGTGTGTCGCCATATGCCACAGTTGCTGATGTATTGCCGCATGTTGATGTTGGAGATGATTCTAGTTTTACTTATCGTCACTTTAATTTCTGTTTAACAACTAAAATTGAATAAGCAGAGGCATCGGTGGGTGATAGATAATATTTGGTTTTCCGAACGCCCACTTGTGTCCCGTAAGACCCCGAGTACTTGATACCTGTTCCTTGATTTATCGCGCTATCCACATCCGGGAGGTATATGGGACCCCCGAGCGAGCTTGATTCATCTTATTTCTTGGGGCCACAAACTAGTTTGAGGTTTTATTTACGATCTGTACTTATGCCATGTTTTTTGCTTTATTTACGATTGTGCGGTACCTTAATCTGTCGCTTAGGATCGGGACACGTTTACGCGGTGTCGACAAGCCCGTTTGGGGTTCCCGTCGCTCCACAATCACACCGACCTTGAGGCCGCCTCGAGCTTGCTTACTGCTATGATTCTACTTAAGGGTGGCCCCTGAAATATTTCAATCCGTGATTGCTTTGTCGTGAAGGCCTCGTTGGGTTTTGATTTGGTTTTTCCGAGGCTGATCGGCGTGTGTTGCTATTGGTGCACCCCGCCGGGTAAAACTTTCTCGAAAAGCCGTGTCCATGGATATGGACGACTTGGAGCAGATTCTCGATCATAGACAAGCATAACTAAAGTTTACTGCTATAAATTTGACTTATAATGACTAGTAATCAGCTCCACCACAACGGAATGGCTAATTAATACTGCCCACAATTGCTTGTTTGGTTGTCGCTTGCGACAATTGTATCTGACTAGTAAGTATTGCAACTACAACGAAATGGCTGATTAAAAGTACCAACAACTGCTGGGTTTTGGGTTTATCTCATGCTATCTGTACCTGATTAGTAATTGTTGCAACTATCACGGAATGATTAACTAAAAGTGCCCACTGTTTATTTTATCAGGACGATTATCTAAACTTGACTAGTAAAGTGCCGCAACTATAACTGAATAAATAAAACTGCCAACTGTGTGAGTTCCTCGGTTGACTTCCTCGTTTGTTCTCGAGGGGGAAACACCAGGATGAGTTTGTTTGGTGATAGCTTCAGGTTGGATCCGGTTAGGTCATTCTTACCCCTCTCTGAAAACCGCCAGTTGTACCGAGTCTCTATAGGTTGTTTAGTGCATCTTTGCCGCCGCTTGATCCACCATACCTATGTAGGCGAGGACCGCGAATTCTAGCCTCGCTGCAATCGGCCTCAAGATCTTGACGCTCCTTCTTTGTTTTCTGCTTTGCCCTTTGTCGGCACCCCTTTGTTAAGCAGGTTTTGAGATCGACGCCGTTAGCGTGGTTACCCTTCCGGCTTGGCCTGGCAGGTTATGGACGCCATTGGTTATTCTTCGTGGCTCTTAGCCCCATTTGCATCTTGTCCGTAGTCGGACGCCTATCGCTTTCAAGGTGATTCGGATCTTTGTATATTATATCTGTATTCTTGACTTCTCAGTTATATATATCTGCTGTGGGACCCATCGAGGACTGTTGTGTAATGTTATTACTTCGTTTTCCACCCGCACGAAAGTGCTGGTGGCACCTTTGAATCGTTTCTATGGGTTTTGGCGAATTTTGCTCAAACTTGCATAGGTCCGATTCGAGGGTGTTGAGAACCTACTTGAGGAGTTCTCCCTCCACCGCCGCCCTTGAGATCGAGTTGGGGAGGGACTCCCTCCCTGGCGCGCCTCCACCTATATAAGGAGGGGCTGCTGCCTCCAAGAACTACACCTTGCCCTCTAAACCCTAACCCTAGCCACGCCCACCATAGCCGCCGCCTAGGGTTTCTCCCAGTGCCGAGTTGGGGCTTCTACTTGCCCCAGCCGCTGCCTAGCCCCTTCTACTTGGTGTGTCTAAACCCTAGATCACCGAGGCTCTCATAGTCCACCATACTCGCTCCGGCCATGAAGCCTGCGAGATCTCCCCTCTACTTCCGGTACCACGCCGTCGTGCTGCCGGAATCGCGAGGAGAGTGCTACAACCTCCGCTGCCTGCTGGAACAAGGGAGAGGAAGGTCTTCGTCGAGTACCGAACGTGTGACCGACTGCGGAAGTGCTGCCGGAACACAGCGCCGGAAGGATCATCTACGCGATCTTGAGATCGGCAAGAGTACGACCACATCACCCACGAGAATCCGCTCTCGTTAAACACTTTGGAATCTTCGAGGGTGAGCTATTTCATCGACTCATTGCTACAATCTAGTAGATAGATCTTGGCTTGTTTATTTGTATGCGGTAGAATTTTTTTGTTTTCCATGCTACGAACCCCTACAGAAGGAAGACATCATGCTTCCAAATTGGAGGCCACTGGCACCCCCGCCATCTCCGCAGCGTCAGCAGTCTGAGCCGCCTCATCCGTCTCCAAGTCATCAGAATACTCCCATGTCGTCTCCCAAGGCTTCACCATCTCTGCCTGACCATCTCCCAAGGCCACCATCTCCTACGATTAGCCATCTTGGCCAGCCACCATCTCTGCTCACGGTCATCCATCTCCGGCGCTTCAGCCATCTCCTCAGCGTAAGCGGAAGAGCACTGCCACGAAGAGCATCACTAACACTGCCACGAAGGAATCCGCAGGAAACCATACGCCAAAGAGTTCAAGAAACTACGTCCCGCAGCCTTCCGCCAAGCCATTGCCGGTTTTACCGTGGAATCGCAGCGACAAGGAGACCAATAGGATCTCGGAAGAAGAGGTCAAGAAATTCTTTGCACCTAGACGGGCCAAGCCAAAGGAGAAACTAGATCCGGCGGTGGTGGAGCAGTTTTAAAATAATCTTTTGAAACCTGAAACCCCACTTGTGCCGGACTACGAGCGCCAGATTATGAAGGAGGATGCAACGCGGGGGGAGTCTGAAAGTAGCAGTCGTGCGGCACCCTAGAAAACAGTTCCCATGCTGGGAGGAGGAGGGAGTCCTCCTCCAACTCCTCCTCCTTGGACGGCGGGTGGAGGGAGTAGGACTTCCACCCTAGGTAGGTTTCCTACTCTCCCTCCACCAAGCAAACTTCGGATTTGACTTTTCAAATTGGCGTTTGACTTTCAAACTTGGATTTGATTTCTCTCTCCATATTGCCTAGCCAAGTGACCTAGTACATGATGCAACCATTCCAACTTGTCATGACACATTCATGTACCGTTCCTCTCCGGAGTGCCGGACATTCTGTAACTTTCTAGAACATTCCCGATGAAAACATCGGAACCATTCTCCAACCCCGAAACAGGACTCTCCTTATATGAATCTTATTCTCCGGATCTCCTCGTGATATCCCGGATCCCATCCGAGACTCCGAACAAATTTCGGTATCTTACTCATCATTCCATAACTACTCAAACAACGTCGAATCCTTAAGTGTGTCTCCCTACGGTTCGTGAATTATGCGGACATGATCGAGACATTTCTCCGAACAATAACCAATAGAGGAATCTGGAAATTCATATGGCTCCCACATATTTCTACGATTACTTTGCGATCGAATGAACCACTTACATACGATACCAATTTCCCTTTGTCTCACGATAGTTTACTTATCCGAGGTTTAGATCGTCGGTATCTCTGCATACCTAGTTCAACCTCGTTACTGATAAGTACTCTTTTCTCGTTCCCGTGATATGTGATCCCTTGTGAGCCAGTCACATGCTTGCAAGCTAATTGGATGACATTCCACCGAGAGGTCCCAGAGCATATCTATCTGTCATATGGATGGACAAATCCCACTCTTGATCCATGTGTCTCAACCAATACTTTCCGAACACTCAATGCCACCTTTATAGCCACCCAGTTACGGTGTGGTGTTTGATGTCATCAAAGCATCCTTCCGGTGATGGTGATAAGCATGATCTCATGGTCGAAGGAATTAGGTTACTATGTATCAGAAAGCATATAGCAATTGAACTATTAAAACGACTTGATCTTTATGATACGCTTATCTATAGGAATATGTCCATCATATCATTCTCCTAACGATATGATCTTGTTGTTAATAACATCTCAATGTTCATGATAGGGAAACCACAATCATTTATTAACCAACAAGCTAGTATTATGAAGAGGCTTTACTAGGGACTTCAATTTAAGTTTACAAATCACACAAGTATTAATGTTTCCTTGCTAATACTATTATAGCATGAATTTAAACATTTATCATAAACACAAAGATATAATAATAACTACATTTATTATTGCCTCTAGGGCATATCTCTAACAGTCTCCCACTTGCACTAGAGTCATCTAATATAGATTACATGGTAATATACCGAACACCCATGGCAGTTTGGTGTTGGTCATGTTTTGCCCTCGGGAGAGGTTTAGTCAACAGATCCGGTACATTCAGATCTGTGTGTACTTTGCAAATCTTTATGTCACCATCTTGGACATGTTCTCGAATAGCGTGAAAACGTAGCTTGATGTGCTTCAGCTTCTTGTGTGACCTTGGTTCTTGCGCATTGTCTATGGCGCCCATGTTATGACAGTAGATAGACATTGGGTCCAGCGCACTTGGAACCACACCGAGCTCTGTAATGAACTCTTTCATCCATATCGCTTCTTGTGAAGCCTCCGAAGCAGCCATGTATTCCGATTCAGTTGAAGATCTTGCCACAACACTTTGCTTTGCACTCCTCCAGCTAACTGCTGCACCATTCAAAGTAAATACGTATCCAGATTGTGATTTAGAATCATCCGGATCTGTGTTCCAACTAGCATCGGTGTAACCATTAACAACGAGCTGTTCATCACCTCCATAAGAAAGAACCATATCCTTAGTTCTTCTCAAGTACTTAAGGATGTTTTTGACCGCTGTCCAATGATCCACTCCTGGATCACTTTGATATCTGCTAGTTAAACTAACAGCATATGCAATGTCGGGTCTAGTACATAGCATGGCATACATTAGAGATCCTATGGCTGAGGCATAGGGAGTTTTACTCATCCTTTCTCTATCTTCTGCCGTTGTTGGACTTTGAGTTTTACTCAAGTTCGTATTGGGCAACATGGGCAAGAACCCTTTCTTGCTATCTTCCATTCCAAACCTTTTTAGAACTTTGTCCAAATATGTACTTTGTGACAATGATATTAGACGTCTCGATCTATCTCTATAAATCTTTATGCCCAATATGTAAGCTGCTTCGCCAAGATCTTTCATTGAAAAACTATTATTCAAATATTCCTTGACACTATTAAGAAGGTCTACATCATTCCCAATTAACAATATGTCATCTACATATAGTATTAAGAATGCTACAAAGCTCCCACTCACTTGCTTGTAAATACAAGCTTCTCCATAAGTTTGTATCAAACCAAAACTTTTGATCACCTTATCAAAACATTGATTCCAACTTCGGGATGCTTGCTTCAATCCATATATGGACCGTTGAAGTTTGCATACCTTGTTAGCATCTTTAGGATCGACAAAACCTTTGGGTTGCATCATATACAACTCTTCATCAATGTCTCCATTGAGGAACGCTGTTTTGACATCCATCCGCCATATCTCATAATCATAATATGCAGCGATTGCTAACATAATCCTCACAGACTTTAGCTTCTCTACTGGTGAGAAAGTCACATCGTAGTCAACTCCTTGAATTTGTCAAAACCCTTTTTGCGACAAGTCGAGCTTTATAGACAGTAACATTACCATCAACATCTGTTTTCTTCTTGAAAATCCATTTGTTCTCGACAGCCTTCCGGCCATCCGGTAAGTCCACCAAAGTCCATACTTGGTTTTCGTACATGGATCCAATCTCGGATTTCATGGCTTCTTGCCATTTATTGGAATCTGGGCTCATCATTGCTTCCTCATATGTCGCAGGATCATCGGTGTTATCCACCAACATGACACTCATAACGGGATCATACCAATCAGGAGTGGTATGAGTTCTCGTTGACCTGCGAGGCTCTGTAGCAACTACAACTGAAGTTTCATGATCATCATCATTAGCTTCCTCTCTTATTGGTGCAGGCACCACAGGAACTTCTTCCAGTGCTGCGCTATTCTGATGTTCGAGAGAAGGTTCGACAACCTCGTCGAGTTCTACTTTCCTTCCAGTCACTTCTTTCGAGAGAAATTCCTTCTCTAGAAAGGATCCATTCTTAGCAACGAAGATTTTTCCTTCGGATCTATGATAGAAGGTATACCCAATAGTTTCCTTTGGGTATCCTATGAAGACGCATTTTTTCGCTTTGTCTTCAAGCTTGTCCGGCTGTAACTTCTTTACATAGGCTTCACAACCCCAAACTTTAAGGAACGACAATTAGGTTTCTTCCCAAACCATAATTCATACGGTGTCGTTTCAACGGATTTAGACGGTGCCCTATTTAAAGTGAATGCGGCTGTTTCTAATGCATAACCCCAAAATGATAGCGGTAAATCTGTAAGTGACATCATAGAACGAACCATATCTAAGAGAGTTCGATTACGACGTTCGGACACACCATTACGCTGTGGTGTTCTCGGCGGTGTCAATTGTGAAAGTATTCCACATTTCTTCAAATGCTCGCCAAACTTGTAACTTAGATATTCACCTCCACGATCAGAACGCAGAAATTTAATCTTCTTGTTACGTTGATTCTCAACCTCACTTTGAAATTCCTTAAACTTCTCGAAAGTTTTGGACTTATGTTTCATGAAATAGATATACCCATATCTACTCAAGTCATCTGTGAAGGTAAGAACATAACGATAACAACCGCGCGATGCTACACTCATTGGACCACACACATCGGTATGTATGATTTCCAATAAGTCCGTAGCTCGCTCCATCATACCAGAAAATGGAGTCTTAGTAATTTTACCCATCAGACATGCTTCGCATCTTTCAAGTGATTCAAAATCAAGTGATTCAAGAAGTCCATCGTAATGGAGTTTCTTCATAAGCTTCACTCCAATGTGACCAAGACGATAGTGCCACATATAGGTCGAGTTATCGCTCGATTTCAAACGTTTAGCCTCAATGTTATTAATATGTGTATTTCCACTATCGAGATTCAATAAGAATAGACCATCTATCAAAGGTGCATGTGCATAAAACATATTACTCTTATAAATTGAACAACCATTATTCTCGGACTTAAACAAGTAACCGTCTCGCAATAAACAAGATCCCGATATAATGTTCATGCTTAACGCAGGCACCAAATAACAATTATTTAAGTATAAAACTAATCCCGATGGTAGATGAAGAGGTAGCGTGCCGACCGCGATCACATCAACCTTTGATCCATTTCCAACGCGCATTGTCACCTTGTTCTTCGCTAGTTTCCGTCTATTCTGCAGCACCTGTTTCGAGTTACAAATGTGAGCAACCGAACCAATATCAAATACCCAGGCACTACTACGAGTACTAGTGAGATACACACCAATAACATGTATATCGGATATACCTTTCTTATTGATGTTGCCATTCTTCAAATCCGCCAAGTACTTTGGGCAATTCCGCTTCCAGTGACCTTCTCCCTTGAAGTAAAAGCACTCTGTATCAGGCTTGGGTCCAGCCTTGGTCTTCTTCGTCGGTGCGGTAACTTTCTTACCACCCTTCTTGAAGTGTCCCTTTTGCTTAGACTTGATTTTCTTGAATTTGGTGGTCTTATTGACCATCAACACTTGGTGCTCTTTCTTGATCTCCACTTCTGCAGATTTTAACATGGAGAAGAGTTCTGGCAACTGCTTGTTCATGCTTTGCATATTGTAGTTCATCACAAAGATCTTGTAACTTGGTGGTAGTGATTGGAGGACACGGTAAATCCCCAAAGCATTAGGAATCACTATACCCAAGCTTTGAAGTTTGTTTTCGTGCCCAGACATCTTAAGCACATGCTCACTGACGGAGCTGCCCTCTTCCATCTTGCAGTTAAAGAACTTTTCAGAAGCCTCATAGCTCTCAAGCGCGTGAGTCTCAAAAATCAATTTGAGTTCACGGACAATATCATGTGGGTCTGAATTCTCAAACCTTTTTCAAGCTCCGATTCTAAACCATACAAGATAGCACCTGAACTTTGAGTACTGATTCTTAGGCGAGGTAAACGTTCTTTACTTCATCGGTAGCATCACCGCAGCGGGTCACCCAATGTGCATCCAGCACATAGGTCAAATTACCAGCATAGAGGACAATCCTCAAATTGCGGAAACAATCCGCGAAGTTGCTTCCATTGTTTTTCAACTTTTATTTCTCTAGGAACGCATTAAAATTGATGGTAGGGGACGCCATTGATTTATAACATATTTGCAATAGTTTAGACTAAGTTTATGACAAATTGAGTTCTAATTAATAGTTAAATTAATCTAGGCGAACTCCCACTCAAAACAATATCCCTCACATTGTTTTAGTGATCACACGAACCAAATCCACCACATCAACTCTGATCATCACGAGAGTTGATGTAGCTTCAATGGCGAACAATCGACATGTTCATCATATCTACTATATGATTCATGCTTTACCTTTCGGTGATCCGTGTTCCAAGACCATGTCTGTACATGCTAGGCTCGTCAAGATAAAACCTTAGCTTCCGCATGAGCAAATCTGGCTTGCTCACGTTGTATACACTTGCAGAATCTAACACACCCGATCATCACGCGGTGCTTCGAAACAACAAGTTTTAGAAACGGTGCTTACTAAGGGTGAACACTTTAGAACTTGAAATTCATGTGCATGAGGGATCATCTTATAATGCTACCGTCGTTAACTAAGCAATACAAGATGCATAAAGGATTAACATCACATGCAATTCATAATATGTGATATGATATGGCATTTTCTTCTTTGTGATTCCGATCTCCATCTTCAATCATGAACATGATCTCCATCATCACCGGCATTGCATCAAGGTCAATGATGCTTCTCCATGGTTGTCATCCACCAGCTTCAACTATTACAACTACTTTGAATAGACACGCAGGTCTTAACAGAAATTTAAAGACAACCATATGTCTCCTGCCGGTTGCCAACTTACAATAAGGAACATTGCATACATCAAATATAATCACAATCATGGCCATATCACATCACAGCACACCCCTGCAAAACAAAGTTAGACGCCTCTAATTTCTTTGCATATTTTACGTGGTTTGGGGCTTTCAATAAGTGTCGATCTAACTTACGAACAAGAACCACAACATTGATGTTTGAACTATCAAGTGCCTGTTGTAAATTGGATCTATACTATAATGGGAGAGACAGACACCCGCAAAGCCACTTATGCAATACAAGTTGCATGTTGAGCGTGGAGCAAGTCTCATGAGTGATTTCATGTAAGGTTAGCCCGGGCCGCTTCATCCCATCATATCGCAAGATGCAAAGTACACAAGAAGCAATTGATAATAAAAGCACCACCGCCCACAATGACCATTGTGTTCTACTCGTGCAACAGATCTACATATATACACGGCTCTGATACCACTGTAGGGGTTAGTAGCATGGAAAACAAAAAAATTCTACCGCATACAAACAAACAAGCCAAGATCTATCTACTAGATTGTAGCAACGAGTCGATGGAATAACTCACCCTCGAAGATTCCAAAATGTTTAACGAGAGAGGATTCTCGTGGGTGATGTAGTCGTACTCTTGCCGATCTCAAGATCGCGTAGACGATCCTTCCGCAGTCGGTCACACGTTCGGTACTCGACGAAGACCTTCCTCTCCCTTGTTCCAGCAGGCAGCGGAGGTTGTAGCACTCTCCTCGATTCGGCAACGGCACGTGGTCTGCAGGAAGTAGAGGGGAGATCTCGCAGGGCTTCGCCTTAAGCCGGAGCGAGTATGGTGGACTATGAGAGAGCCTCGGTGATCTAGGGTTTAGACACACCAAGTAGAAGGGGCTAGGCCGGCGGCTAGGGCAAGCAGAAGCCCCAACTCGGCGGCTTGGGAGAAACCCTAGGCGGCGGCTATGGTGGGCAGCGGCGGCTAGGGTTAGGGTTTAGAGGGGCAAGGTGTAGTTCTTGGAGGGGCAGCCCTGCCCCTCCTTATATAGGTGGAGGGGGCGCGCCAAGGGGAGGGGAGTCCCTCCCAAACTCAGTCTCCAAGGGCCGGCGGTGGAGGGAGAGGAACTCCTCCCCAAGTAGGTTTCCTACTCTCCTCCACCAAACAAAATAGCCGTTTGACTTTTCAAATTGGCGTTTGACTTTTCAAACTAGGATTTGATTTAACCCTTTATTTTGTTCAGCGATGACACCTAGTACATGATGCAACCATTCCAACTTGTCATGACACATTCATGTACCCTTCCTCTCTGGAGTGCCGGACATTCCGGAACCTTCTAGAACATTCTCGATGAAAACACCGAAACCATTCTCCAACCCCGAAACAGGACTTTCCTTATATGAATCTTATTCTCCGGACCATTCCGGATCTCCTCGTGATATCCCAGATCCCATCTGAGGCTCCGAACAACATTCGGTCTCTTACTCATCATTCCATAACTACTCAACAACATCGAATCCTTAAGTGTGTCTCCCTACGGTTCGTGAATTATGCGGACATGATCGAGACACTTCTCCGAACAATAACCAATAGAGTAATCTGGAAATTCATATGGTTCCCACATATTTCTACGATTACTTTGCGATCGAATGAACCACTTACATACGATACCAATTTCCCTTTGTCTCACGATAGTTTACTTATCCGAGGTTTTGATCGTCGGTATCTCTGCATACCTAGTTCAACCTCGTTAATAAGTACTCTTTTCTCGTTCCCGTGATATGTGATCCCTTGTGAGCCAGTCACATGCTTGCAAGCTAATTGGATGACATTCCACCGAGATGGCCCAGAGTATATCTATCCGTCATATGGATGGACAAATCCCACTCTTGATCCATGTGTCTCAACCAATACTTTCCGAACACTCAATGCCACCTTTATAGCCACCCAGTTACGGTGTGGTGTTTGATGTCATCAAAGCATCCTTCCAGTGATGGTGATAAGCATGATCTCATGGTCGAAGGAATTAGGTTACTATGTATCAGAAAGCATATAGCAATTGAACTATTAAAATGACTTGATCTTTATGCTACGCTTATCTATAGGAGTATGTCCATCATATCATTCTCCTAACGATATGATCTTGTTGTTAATAACATCTCAATGTTCATGATAGGGAAACCACAATCATTTATTAACCAACAAGCTAGTATTATGAAGAGGCTTTACTAGGGACTTCAATTTAAGTTTACAAATCACACAAGTATTAATATTTCCTTGTTAATACTATTATAGCATGAATGTAAACATTTATCATAAACACAAAGATATAATAATAAATACATTTATTATTGCCTCTAGGGCATATCTCCAACACCTTCTTCCAAAGAATGGTTGTTTTCACTACAAATTTGAGTTGAATTTCCCCTTCACCTATAGCATGGTCAAACTGTGCTTCCTCATATTCCTTCACAACCTCATCCACCCCGACAATAGCATAGCCATCTAGAATCGATCGGCAGTGGTAAGTTACACCAGCTACAGGAGGTAAGGCATAGCCGACCGCCACCTTAATGGATAAGCCCATTAATCTCACATGCAGCTTAGCGTGTTCGCTCTCCGTGATCTCATCCACGAGGTATCGATGACCCGCCATTTCAAGCATGGGCTGCATGTTCGCCGTGGAAGCCATGCTACTTTTCCGCGCAGAGTCTGGGCCGCCGGCAGCTTCCAATGTAGGCTCTTCATGCCGCTGAGATGGGCCGGTAGCTTGCTGGCTCTTTTGTGCATTCACTTGCGCCTGTAGCGCCACAAGTGCATGTTCTATCTGTGTCATCCGCTCTGTACACTCTTTTTCTTTTCTGCTGCGCCATCTGTAAGAGTCGCCCCACTCGGCAAACCCATCCTTGCACGTCATACCCCCTGTGCCTCGTGCAAGTCCAGGGTGTTCTTTTTTACCGATGGCGCGTGTCAGCTGGTCATTCTATCTGTCGGGATGGAAGGTCCTGGCGGCTGTTTCCTCGTATGCCGTGATGAGTTCAGTGACGGGTTTGGCAAGGAGGGTTGGGAAGATACACAATCTCGTTTCTGGGTCCAACCTTGCCCCGATTCCATTGAACCAAGTCTTTGCACGTAGGTCCCACCAATGTGTCTGGGGTGTGACCCCTCTATCGCGCATGGCCTTCTCAGCTTCCTCCCACTTAGGCCTCTGAGATATGTAGCCACCTGACCCCGTCCTCTGGTGATATTCCTTCTTCTGGGCATTTAGCGTATTGGTTTCTGACCTCTTTGTAACTATAGAACCTTCCTTGTATGCCACAAATTCGGTCCAGTGAGGTCTTATCTTCGCATAATATGCGTCTTCGAAATCTGGATTCTCGCGAGCTTTGACAAATTTGTTCAATTTTGTCTTCAAGTTGCGGAGCACCAACAACCTATGCTAAGCAATACAAGCAACAAGGTGATAGCAAGGTATAAATACTTCAAGCACGATGGCTATCACAATGTAAAGTGCATAAGTAAAGGGTTCGGTTGAGAGATAACCGATGGACGTGGAGACGAAGATTTGTTTCCCGAAGTTCACTTCCAAAGAAGCTACGTCTCCGTTGGAGAGGTGCGATGGCGCAATGCTCTCCAAACGCCACAAATGGCTCACCTCGAGGTGTGGTGGCTCGATGCTCACCCACGCCACACAAGGCCTCACCCCGGATGCGGAAGCACGCAACTCACCGACGCCACAAAAGGCTCACCCTATTCTCCCAAGTGCGCACCACAAAAGGCGGGCACTTGCTCCACTATGGGACGCTTGAGGGCGGTCACCGAACCCGTACAAGATTGGGGCTAACTCCACAACTCAATTGGAGGCTCCCAACAACAAAGCCACAAAAGGTCAACAATGCCACAAAAGGCCAACAATGCCACAAAAGGCTACAAGACCACAAAAGGTCAACAAGACCACAAAAGGTCAACAATCCAACCACACAACCGTCTAGGGTTTCAAGGAACCCAAGAGAAACAAGATCACAAGCTTGAACTCGCCGAATCTCCGAGGAGAACTCAAACCTATGCACCAAATGCAAGGCAGTCCTTCTCCCCAAATTCCAACAAAGCTACAAAAGCTATTGGGGAATAAGGAGGAAGAACACAAGAGTAGAACTCAAACCTATGCACCAAATGCAAGGGCAGTCTTTCTCTCCCAAATTCCAACAAAGCTACAAAAGCTATTGGGGAATAAGGGAGGAAGAACACAAGAGGAGAACACAAAACTCTCCAAGATCTAGATCCCAATGATTCCTTCACAAAGAAGGGATTTGACTTGGGGGGATTGTAGATCTAGATCTCCTCTCTCAAATCCCTCAAAAAGATGCAAGAATCATAGGAGGGGAAAGGGAGAGGGAAAGCTTCTTCAAGGTTGACAATGGAGGAGAGAGAGAAAGCCAAGAACCAAGAAGAAAAGCTAGTGCCCACGAAGGGGAAGAGGAGCCCCTTTTAAAGGGCTCCCAGATCTGCCCGTTATGGGCATTCGCGACACTTGGCGGAAGTTCGGTGGCACCCACCAACGGACGAAATCGGAGCGAGAAAAAAAGCGAAACATGGCGGAACTTCCGGCTCTGCGGAAGTTCGCCCAGCAGCTCCAACGGTCATCGGACGTTGGCCCGCTCGAGCGCAACGGAAGTTCCGGTCAAACAGACCGGAAGTTCGGTGAACTTCCGAGCAAGTTCCAACAAAGTTCGCAAATAGAACGCTTCAAAAGCGAAGGTTCTTGGCGTGGCGGAAGAAGACCCGGAACTTCCACCGGAACTTTCGGCGGCAAAGATGCCCTAGCGGAACTTCCGGTGGGAATCCGGAACTTCCGGTCAGAGAAATTCCAGAAACCAGAAAACCAGAAACGCAATAACTTTTGTTGGAAAGATAACGACGAATAGAATCCAACAAAAAGTCGAAATATTGGGTATCACCTTGGGAGAAAATATCATAAATATATATGTGAAGTATCCCCCAAGGTGTGGAGCCGGAAAACTCGCAAGATCAAAAACCGCAATAAGATATGCAAGTGAAATCCTTAGATGATGAACTAGAGCTTGTTATGATGATGACCACAAGCTCTAGATCCTCTCATGGACAAGAACCAAATAACAACCAAGAAAGATGATGCTATGAATGCAAAGGTTTGAGCTCTCTCCGAACGATGCAAACGAGACACCCGCTTGAGAGCCCCTCTTGATAGTACGGCTATCTATCCTAAACCCGGTCTCCCAACTAACAACACGAGACCGGCAAAAGAGAAGCCCTATCAACATACCTTTGCCTTGGCGTCCCCAGAACTTGATGTAGACCGTCTTGTTCTTCTATAGTGGGAACACCTTTCTTGTTTGCTCTTGCTCGCTCTTGCTTGATGAAGACTTGCAAAATGCTCCCCCATATTCCATGGGGAAACCTATTCTTTGAACTTGTCTTCATCATTCCATGAGCACGAGGATGGCAAGCTTCAAGCATGAGATCTTCTAGAGATGGCGCATCTTGAGCTCGTCCTTCTTCATCCTTACTTGAGGTTGATCCATCTTGATGCAACTCTTTGCACATGCCTTGATCGACCTTCAAGCTCCTTCTTTCTTCATGATTGCAATGGGCACAAAGCCCTTGGACATTTCTTCATCTTCCAACCTTGAGACCAACACATGGCCCAAGCAAATGGACAAAACTTGATCGACCTTCAAGCTCCTTCTTTCTTCATGATTCCAATGGGCACAAAGCCCTTGGACATTTCTTCATCTTCCAACCTTGAGACCAACACATGGCCCAAGCAAATGGACAAACCTACAAGTGAAACTCAATTTACACATTAGTCCATAGAGATTGTCATTAATTACCAAAACCACACATGGGGGCATACATGCCCTTTCACCATTCATCAGACTGCCCCGGGTGTTTGAGGCGTATAAAATTCTTGTGTTCATTGATATACGGGGCAACCAAGATAGATATTTGTAAAACCGTGTAGTGTGCTTGATTGAGAGAATGCCCGTCCCTACATATCATTGCTTTACATCCTAGGGTGCCTTTTCCATGCAGTCTCCCCTCATGTCGTGATTCTGGAACACCAATCGCCTTAAGGTCAGGAATAAAATCAACACAAAACTCAATGACCTCCTCTGTTACATAGCCCTTGGAGATGCTTCCTTACGGCACAACGGTTATGAACATATTTCTTTAAGACTCCCATGTACCTCTCAAGGGAACATATTGTGTAGAAATCTGGGACCGAGAATGGCAATCTCTTCTACTAGGTGAACCAGAGATGCGTCATAGCATTGAAGAAGGATGGTGGGAACACCAACTCAAAGATGACAAGACATTGGGCCACATCATGCAGAACCACGGTAGGCTTTCTGGATGATTACCTTCTGAGATATTGCATTGAGGAATGCACATAGCTTCACAATGGGTACTCGAACATTTTCAGGTAGAAGCCCCCTCAATGCAATCGGAAGCAATTGCGTCATAATCACGTGGCAGTCATGAGACTTCAGGTTTTGGAATTTTTTCTCTGCCATATTTATTATTCCCTTTATATTCGACTAGAAGCCAAACAGGACCTTGATACTGCTCAGGCATTCAAAAAAGTTTTCCTTCTCTGCTTTGGTAAGAGCGTAGCTGGCAGGAGTTAAGTGGCATCGTTTACCCTTCTCGCTCTCAGGATGCATAGGCTCTTCAGGGTATTTCATACGTTGCTGGTCCTGCCGTGCTTCCGGTGTATCTTTTGTCTTCCCATACACTCCTAGGAAGCCTAGCAGGTTCATGCAAACATTCTTCGTCACGTGCATCACGTCGATTGAAGAGCGGACCTCTAAGACTTTCCAATAGGGTAGGTCCCAAAATATAGATTGCTTCTTCCACATGGGCGCGTGTCCGGCATCGTCATTCGGAACAGATAGATTGCCAGGACCTTTTCCAAAGATTACTTCTAGGTCCTTGACCATACCAAATACCTCCTCACCGGTACGGAGGACAGGCTTCCTCCGGGGTTCTGCCAGACGTTTGAAATGCTTGCCCTTATTTCTTACTGGATGCAGGTTTGGAAGAAATCGACGATACCCTAGGTACACAACCTTCTTACATTTATCTAAATATACACTTTCAGTCTCATCTAAACAGTGTGTGCATGCATTGTATCCCTTGTTTGTCTGCCCTGAAATGTTACTAAGAGCAGGCCAATCATTGATGGTTACGAAAAGCAACGCTCGTAGGTCAAATGGCTCCCCTTTGTGCTCATCCCATATACGTACACCTGGTTTGGCCCACAGCTGTAAAAGTTTTTCAACTAATGGCCTTAGGTACACATCAATATCGTTGTCGGGTTGCCTCGGGCCTTGGATGAGCACTTGCATCATAATGAACTTCCTCTTCATGCACAACCAAGGAGGAAGTTTATAGATACATAGAGTCACATGCCAGGTGATGTGATTGCAGCTCTGCTCACCAAAAGGATTCATGCCATTTGTACTTAGATCAAACCTTAAGTTCCTTGCGTCACGTGCAAAGTTCGGGTACTCTCGCTCGACTTTTCTCCACTGTGACCCATCAGCGGGGTGTCTCAACATCGCGTCTTTCTTACGGTCTTCCATGTGCCATCGCAACAACTTGGCATGCTCTTTATTTCTGAAGAGACGTTTTAACCGTGGTATTATAGGAGCATACCACATAACCTTGGCAGTAACCTTCTTCCTAGGGGCCCCGCCCTCAACATCGCCAGGATCGTCTCGTCTGATCTTATACCGCAGTGCAGTGCATACCGGGCATGCATCCAAATTCTCGTACTTCTTTCCACGGTAGAGGATGCAGTCATCAATACAGGCATGTATCTTCTGCACGTCTAATCCTAGAGGGCAAATAACCTTCTTTGCTTGGTATGTACTGTCTGGCAACTCATTATTTCTTGAAAGCACATTCTTCATTTTTACCAACAACTTTGAAAATGCGCTGTCAGTCACACCGTTCTCTGCCTTCCATTGCAGCAAATCCAGTGTGGTACCTAGCTTTTTGTGGCCATCTTCGCGAGTTGGGTACAACAATATTTTGTGATCTTTAACATCTGCTCCAGCTTCTCCTTCTCCTTTTCAGTTTCACATTCTTCCTTTGCATTAGTAATGGCCCGACCAATGTCGTCATCAGCGGGCCCATCTGCTGCCTCTTGATCTTCATTATCTACCCCCGTTGCAGTATCATCATATTCAGGATACATATTATGATAGTTGTCATCGTCCTCTTCTTCTTCGTTGTCTTCCATCACAACCCCTTTTTCTCCGTGCTTGGTCCAACAATTATAGCTGGACATGAAACCGGATCGAAGCAGGTGGGCGTGAATGGTTCTGGTATTTGAGTAGTCTTTCTTGTTCTGACAGTGAACACACAGACAACACATAAAACCATTGTGGCCACGGTTTGCATTAGCCACAACGATGAAATTTTGGAGGCCCGTAATGTACTCGAAAGTTCGTCGGTCACCGTACATCCATTGTCGGTTCATCTGCATTAATATATAGTATATCAAAAATTAATAGGGAGATGACCATTTATATAGTACATCAATGACACATGAAAGGATAAGTTGCCGACCTCGACCGAGAAGGAAAGAGCAATGAGGAAACTTATTTCGATCTCTCGGGCATATCACCGAACACCTCTTGTGCATAGGAAAAAAACACAAACTAGCACACCTCTCACCCTCTTGCTATGCTCCAAAATGAGAGAGTGAAAAAATGGAAAAGAGGGGTGTGGGCTGCGGTGTGTTATATAGGCCCTCCTTTAACACCGGTTCAAGCCACGAACCGATGTTAAAGGGGGGGGGGGTGCGTGGACCACTGGTGCAAAGCCTTTAACACCGGTTCGTGGCTTCTTTTTGCTCTATGGACCACGCTGGTACGGGCACCCCCTTTAACACTGGTTCGTAGAAGAACCGGTGTTAAAGCCCATTTCCGACCTCAACCAAAAGCCTCGTTTCCACTAGTGGGGTTAACTGGATTCAACACTGTCACACGTAATCGACGTCGACAATTACAATAGATCTATCCGACATCGTGTATGGTGGAGTTTGAAGACGGGGACGAGAATAAACCACTAGGCAGTGAAGAGACACACGAGGTGGTTATAGGAGGACAGGAGTTGCAGCTAACATGCGGGAGTGAACTTGACATGCAAATAGAGGGAGAACGAAGGCAGGAACAACAAGACGAGAGGAGAGAGTGGACCGATCACATTGTA
Source organism: Avena longiglumis (assembly GCA_030063025.1). Lineage (NCBI taxonomy): Eukaryota > Viridiplantae > Streptophyta > Magnoliopsida > Poales > Poaceae > Avena > Avena longiglumis. The sequence continues at coordinate 143,364,880 of CP125974.1, forward strand.
GCCATTACAATGTAGTGGTCGCGTTGGTCGTTGGATTTTGTTCATCTATAAACTTTTTTTTTAGAAATAGGCGTATTTATTAACATAAAATGTTTAATGTTTATATCCGATCTCTGTATAACTAAACGTTCATTTTACTTATCTTATACAATACTCATCTACTATGTAATATTTATACTACTCTCTCCGATCTAAATTAATAGACTTAGATTTATCTAGATTTAGATGTATCTGACATTAGAATTTGAATCACATAAGGTCATGATTTTGCACTAGAATTTTCACAGCTATAGCACCGTGTCCGTCATATTTTTCTCTCAAATTATGTCATAGCCTATTGAAGTGGATAAGTTATACTTCCTATGTCCCAAACAAGTGACTTCACTTTGTCTAGATACGTATAAATATAGTCATATATATATATATATATATATATATATATATATATATATATATATATATATATATATATATATATATATATATATATATATATATATATATATATATACTAGACGGCAAATGAGTCTAGGCCGATGCTATTCTACGCCGATGGTTGCCGTCAGCATAGAGCTACGCTGACAGCAATTTGGCCTATGCCAACGGCTTCCGACCGTCGGCATAGTGAGCGCGTGTCTAGATAAAGTTAAGTCACTTATTTTTAGATAAAGGGAGTAGTAGTATTTCGAACATATGGCGCGAGTGCAGTCCGGTGAGCATACAATTTTCAGAATGTATCTATTATATACTAAAAGCAATATGAGGGTGTTTTTCAAGGCACCAGATTGATCTACATCATATAAATTAATTTTAACTGTTAAATCTGTAATATACGGTTAAGATTTAGCTAGCTATTGCGTAACTTTGTGTCAGACTAATAAACATATCCAGACTTATGTCTATATGTCAAAGAAAAAATAATCAGCATGTGTACAAGATTATTTACAAAATAAATGTGTACAAAAACATGAGAAGTGCACGGCTGGCCTACACATTTGCTTAAACGGGCTTTTACTTCTGACGTGTCATATAAGGAGACAATGCATGTGGGCCTGTGGCAAGATGAAAAAAAAATTAAAAAAATCGTTACATAAGCACTGGCTGCAAATAATTGTACGATACAAGGTTTAGCAATCGGCCTAATAGTTTTAGGGATTTTCTACCTAGCGACCGTAATGATGGCAAAACCTGGCGGACGTTTAGACAGTGTTGTCCTTATGTGTTGTCACAAGACGCGAAGGAATCATGCATGTTACTATCCATGTTGTCAGGTTGACCAAGAAAGCGTTAAAGGCTTAGCCTAATAGTTCAAAGATTCTGTTCAAAAAAATAGTTCAAAGATGCATCGCGTTGGTGGAAAAGTAGCTAAGATTAGAGCATAAGTATAAAATGACAACACTGCTGATGCTATGCGCATTAAATGCAAAATTTAAAAATTTAAAATATTTTGTAGCTCAAACATTGAGTTAATCGCTAGATTTTGGTCTCTTCATGGAATACTAAAATGAAAACAAGACCAAGTTGATCTCTAGATTATGTGTCATCAAGTAGTGTCCCTTTCTGTTCCAACTTTTTTTTAACATATTTAACTATATAGGCTATTTTATCTAGAAAAAGTAAACATCCACGTCTCAAATTAACTGTAGAATCGTGTGCCATGTGAAATGCCAAAGCTATTTTTAAAATAGTAGATGCTACATGCTAGGATATAAAAGTGCGACTTAGATATACATCAACGAGTATATATACAAAATAATCTGAAAACGTATTACTCCCTTCGTCCGGAAATAAGTAATTTTGATTTGTCTGGATTCACATGTATTTGGACATATTTTAGTGTGTGTATATATATATATATATATATATATATATATATATATATATATATGCGAATCTAGACAATGCAAGTCACTTGTTTCTGGATGGAGAAAGTATTAATTAGACTGCTTAGCGCAAAACTAATAAAGCATTTTGAAAACTAACCGATAAAACATTTTCTCATGTTTTCACGATCCTTTATTTTTAACACATATCCAATTTTATCGATTCATGAAATAACGTACTCTCATACCTTAAGTCGTCGTAGAGTAGAGATTGGAGCATCGTAGAGTAGAGATTGGAGGGGAGAGTGATATATGCAACTATTTATCTTATTGTCACTAGGAGAAGGCTCAAAGGCTGACATTGATGATCAAGCATGTAGGAATCAACGGATGGTGATCAAGATGCTCTATATAACCTTAAGATTTAATGTCAAAAAGTGAACTCCATTGGATTTCTTTAATATTAAATGAGCTTCACAGTCACTCATAAGGTATTTGAACAATTACTGCAAAAAAGCATGCAAGGGAGAGACAGAGGGAGAGTTCAAGAGAGCTGGTGGTAGCTAATTAGGCATGTAAAATCGCAAGGGAGAAGATTGATATCATTAAGAAAGAACAATATCAGTGTCAATGGCTTATGAGTTTCTATATTTTTCCTACGAAACATTCACTCAAATTTAAAAGGACATTTATTCAAATCAATGGCTAATTGGTAATGTTAAAACTATATTGTTCATTATAGCATAGTCATGATACATTAAAGAAAAAATATAAATACAAGTGAGATATTAGAATAAATGTTTCAAATATAGGGGATATATAGGCAAAGAGTCAACCAAAATCGAAAACTGCTATGCTACCTCAGTTTCAAATCAAATAACTATCTAGAAAAAATATTGTTAGACTTCTCTAACTTTTATAGAAATGTCCATACATAAAACTATGGTCAAAGTTGTATCCTCAAGAATTTTAATGTCCTATGCATGATGTATACTGTAACAAATGGAACTTTATACTCTCACGTGAAATTGTGATTCGACAAAGGTTTTATGGGTGAATGATACACCAATCCATTTATATTATTCTCATCAGAAGAGATTCAAACACTAGTGGAGAACGGGCCTTTAGTCCCGGTCCTAGAGGGCCTCTAGTCTCGGATACACAGCCGGGACTACGGAAACGGGACTAGAGGTCCCAGCCTCTAGTCCCGGGTCAGTTACGGGCCGGGACTGTAGGCTCTGCACGTGGCAGCGTAGCAGTGCGCGGGGAGAGATCTTTAGTCCCGGTTAGGAACCGGGACTAGTTATTTTCTGCCGCGGCAATATTTTACCAATTCGGCTGCCGCGGCAGCCAATGGGGCTTTCTGCCGCGACAGAGTTTTGGGGCCATTTTCTGCCGCGGCAGCTGATGGGGGTTTCCGCCGCAGCAGAATTTTGGGGCCGATTTCTGCGGCGGTAGCCGAATGCGGGGTTCTGCTGTGGCAGGAGAATAGGTAGAGGAGGGTTGCGTTTGGCGTAAAGTGACATGCAACGAAGAAACCCATTACACACAACATCGTCATGATTATATAAATATAATTCTACATTACATATATATATATACAATTTGATTAAATGAAGATCACAGCCCGTCTATTCGGTTATAAGTTCATTAAATCACTAGAAGTTGGAGGTATGGTATTTTTCTTCTGGGTGTATGACATAGTCAACAAGAAATCCTGCAATTCCTCTTGAATAGCTACCAAACGCTTCCTTGGTTCGAGATTCTCCCGTAAACTCTCCAACTATATATAAAAGAAGGAGGTCAATATGAATACCAATAGTCATAACAAATATTATGAATGACACTCAACAAAAAATGTGAATATATTGTTCACGTACTTCTATAAATGTCCCTCCGTCCCACTCACTAACCTCAGAGCGAATGTACTCGCACACGAGGTATCCACATAGATTAGTACCTGGTGGCTGCCTCTCGCACTTTATGAGAATAGAATTCAATCAAATAATAATCAAGCATGATATAATGGTATTGAAACTAGAATTGAAGAGATGTGCGGATCTAGCTCATACTACTTACATCGATCCGATGAAAACTAAGCTCGTCTTTAAAATCACCAACCGTAGCATTGGCGAAAGCTTTCCATACCCTGTCCGGCAAAAAAAAATGAGTTATTAGTTACTTGATATCTCAGGATATATATGAACGAAAGAGACCGATATAGTGCGATAATGACTGAAATTACCTCTGGAGCGCATCTTTAATGAATGCGTACTCTGATTCGTCTCCCATTAGCGTGTCCTTGATTTCAGCTCTTCCAGCGTTAACTTCAATGATTAGCAGAATCCAGTGAAAGCTGCGCACGTTTATATACGTCAGTAACTCATCAATTACACTTAGCAGAATCAAGTGAATCTTTACAAGGCAGTAACACTCTTACTTGTAGTTGTAGGGAAACAATATTCTTCGTTTGTAATATTGCCTCAATAAGACCCTTAGCAAGTTACGCTTCGTGTTCTTGGGGTATTCCTTTAGCAATGCTTGATTAAATCGGTGTGGGTCGATGAACCCAGTGTCAAAGATTTTCTTTCGGTCACATTCGTCGCTCTTCATTCTACATAATAGCATATAGTGAAGATAATTACATGCAATGAAAGAGCTGAGCTATAGAGACTTTATCATAGAAATAAATGAACAACTTACAGACAATAGGTAGCAAGGAGACTCAAGTCAAGGGAATCTTGTTTGAATAACATATAGAATTTCTCAAAATAAATTTGCAACTGGTCTTCACCATTAAAATGCTCACTTGTAATTCTCACAAGCAGCGCTGACAATCGATCTTCTTCATCGCATGTAGAGACTTTCTCGTACCACTCGTGCAGTCTTCGCATTTGAGTTGGTAGAAGTTCGACCTCATTAGGTCTGTCTAGAGTCTTTCCGTATTCATATCTCCATGAAAATTCCTCTTGTTTGGAGATATGCCTGCCTAGCGCTTGATCAACTGTAATACTAGCACCTTTGGCAAATTCCATTGATATAATATTCTGATGATCAATATTAGATAACACCTTGAGCGGGGCGATCGATTTGTTTGCATGCATTCTGAGTTGCGCAACATCTCTTTTCCCGCTGCTTGCAGTAGCATTTCCTGTATTCTTCCTACGAATTCTCATCAGATAGCGTTTGTAGTCACCAGCCTTATTTATCTCATATTGCGATGGTTGCTCAAGAAAAACCTTAGCCCACCTTTTGGCGTTCGGATCAAATATTTGCTTTGGCTCGAGAATTTTGGGTGAAAAGAAGGCTTTCACTTGGGCATCGCTGATCGCTTTGGTTTCCTCATCAGTCATCTCGTAAGGTAACTTGGGAGGAGGCGGCAGGATTTTCTTCACCTTTTTACCTTTGGCTTTCTTCTGACTAGTATTATTACTAGTTGACTGAGAGACCGCCTTCTTCGTCTGACACGAAGGCGGCGGAGTGGGTGATACGTCAGAAACGTATCTATAATTTTTTATGCTCCAAGCTTGTTTTGTATCTACTTTGCTTTGCTTTGTCTATACGTTGAGGTGTTTTTATATCTTTTCTGGAACTAACCTATTAACAAGTTGCCACAGTGCCAGTTGCCTGTTTTTTTTTCTGTTTTTGGTTCCAGAATGGCAGGAAATCAATATTCTCGTAATTGGACGGGACAAAAGCCAAAGTCATGATTTTCCTGGAGCAACACGGAACCACGAAGCAGAGCCGGAGGGGGGCCATAGGGTGGCTGCACCCCCTAGGCGCGGGCAAGCCCTGGAGGCGCCTGGAGGGGGTGTGGCCCCCCTGGACCCCCACCAACCTTGATTCATGCGCCTATAAGAAGCCTCCGACCCAAAAACCCTTGGGCATCCAGAATAAATCCACAAAAACCTCCGTAGCGCCGCCGCCACCGAAGGAGAGATTCGGAGGACAGAAAGTCTCTGTTCCGGCACCCTGCCGGGACGGGGAAGTGCCCCCGGAGCCATCTCCATCGATCTCCATCGCCATCTTCATCACCGTTGTTGATTCCCATCGATATCTACTCTCCCCATGTGTGTGAAAGTGATAGCGTGCACGCCATGGTGGCACTTAGGTTTGAGTCTACATAAATACTCTTTGTGATTTAATAGATCTATGCTTTTACCCATGTGTGTGAAAGTGACAGCGGGCATACCGTGTGTGGCACTTTGGCTAGATTAAATATTTGTTATGAGTTATATTTGGAGTTGGATGTCTCTATGAAATTGTGGTGTTTGTTGGAACCATATAGTGCTCAAGGTGACAATGTGGGGTTATCTAGATTGGGGAAGGTAGACTTTGAGGTGTGCCGTTATAGCCCTACCTTGGATTAGAGTGTCTAACCGGAGAGTATTTAAGAGTAGTATCACGAAGAGAGGATATTTATATGAGAGAGTGTTCACTAGTGAAAGTATGATCCCTAGGCCTTGTTTCTAAGCATTGAAACACCATTTGCTACTATATATGTTGCATGTTTGCTTGCTTCCATCTTTGTTCTGTTTGCCGGGGAGGTTTTGGGCTTTTACCTTTCCTCCACACCATCAGCTCTTTTCTGGCACCGTTACCCCACGTCAACAACAAGTCAAAAGCTATTTTCTGGCACTGTTACCACTTGTATTTCACTATCTCTTCGCCGAACTAGTGCACCTATATTGGGTGTGTTGGGGACACAAGAGACTTCTTGTATCTTGATTGCAGGGTTGCTTGAGAGGGAATACCTTTGACCACTTCCTCCCCGAGTTCGATAAACCTTGGGTAATCCACTTAAGGGAAACTTGCTGCTGTTCTACAAACCTCTGCACTTGGAGGCCCAACAACTGTCTACAAGAATAGAAGTGCGTAGACATCAAGCTCTTTTCCCGGCGCCGTTCTTGGAGGTAAAAGGTACTCACATCCTCCGATGTGAGTGCTCGAAGTTATTTCCTTTAGATTCTGCAATTTTGTCTATTTGTTTCTTGTTTTCACTAGTTAGGATTAATGGAAAACAACAAAAAAATTAGAGATCTCTATAGTGTTTATCTTGAGTTAGGACATGAAGTGTTTGAAGAGAAAATTAAAAAACCTATGGAACTTTCTTTGCATGCTAATAGCAATGTTATTAGTATGAATTTTTTGAACACCATTGTTACTAATGGTATGGAAATGTCTGAGCTTGGGGAAGCTAGTTTTTATAAGAAAGATATTTTTAGTTCCCCAGATTTAGGGAAGAAAATTTGCTCTAATGATACTTTATCTCCCATATTTAGTAATTCTAATGATACTTGTGATATTTTAAATCCACATACTAAAAGTGTCCCTTTTAAAATACCTATTGAAATTGTTGAACATGTTATGAATAACTGCTATTTTGGAGATGGAACTGTCCATCCTAGTGATCATTTACTCTTTATACATGAATTATGCGAGTTGTTCAAGTGTGCAGGTATTTCAATGGACCAAGTTAAGAGGAAGCTATTCCCTTTCTCACTTAGGGACAAACCAAGGGAGTGGTATGAGCTAGTAGATGATCCTCATCATTTGGAGTGGAAGGAACTTGAATCTCTCTTTTATTCTAAATTTTATCCTCCTCATGAAATTCATAAAGATAGGAATTATATTTATAATTTTCATCCTCATGAGGGAGAAAGTATTGCCCAAGCTTGGGGGAGACTGAAGTCACTAATGTTCAAATGTCCCATTCATGAGCTCCCCAGTAATGTTGTTACCAATAATTTTTATGCAAGGCTTTCAGGACACTACAAGGACTATCTGGATACCTGTTTAGAGGGATCCTTCACAAGTAAGGATGTCAAGGCTAAATGGGATCTTCTTGAAACAATTCAAAGCAATACTGAAGGTTGGGATAATGACAAAGGTAAAGACCCAGGTATAAACTATGAGTATGATTGCATTAAGTCTTTCACTGAAACTGCTGATTTTCAAGAGCTTAGTGCTAAACATGGTCTCGATCCTCAAATTCTTGTTATATACTATAGAGCCTTTGATTCCCATATTAATGCTCCTAAAGAAAAATGGGACTTGTATCATGAACCTTTTAAAGACACTTGCATGGAAAATGAAAATGTTATTAATGATTGCAATAAACATGCTCAAACTTCTGAAAGTACTATTTCTTCTAAGCATGTTAATTTTTGTGGTATGCATAGACCTTGTGAGAAGAATCAAACAGAAGAAGAATATTGTATCACCCACTGGAATGAAAAAACTAGAAAGTGGTACAAGTCTCTAGATGATCTTGGTAAAAAAGTTTGTGCCCTCTATCCTTTTATTTGTGAACTTTGCTTTGAAGTGGGTCATTTCAATTTTCAGTGCTCAGGCCATAATAATCCTGCAAGTTTGTATTGTGATAACGTGATCACTCATAATCAACATGATGAACTTACATTATTTTCGTGGTGTGAAGAGTTATCAAGAAAAACTTCTTTGATAGACATGAGTACTTTTGATATGAATAATGTCCTACTTGGTTGTCATCTTTATTGTGTTGAAAACTGCCACACAAATACTTACATACAAAATCTTATAAAAGATGATATTTTACAAAATTATGACAGGACTGATATGTGTTTTGATCTTATTAATGAAAAGGAGGAATCCTCCAAAGTTTCTTCTATTGTCTCTAACTATAAGCCAAGGTATGTGGAGAAGCTTCCTTTCAAGCCTCTCCCTCCTAAAGAGGATAAGAAGAAGAAGAGGAGTAAAAGGAGAGAGGAAACAGTATCTTCCCCTAAGCATGTTGCTCCTATCATAGTTTTTGATGATGATTCTGAACTAGATGATGTTCCTATGCCTGTTACCTATATTAGTGATCATGATTGGGAAAAGCACACTACTTTTGATATTGAAAATCTCTTTGTTACAAATTCTTAAAATGATGATATTAATAATTGTTGTGCTATTAGTGATATCCATGTTCCTTCCAATGATGATATGTTTACAAATGAACACACTTGGGAAGATAGCTATTCTATTGCTTATGATGATACTATACCTCCAATGTATGATGATTACAATGATGAGTATGATATTTTCAGTACACCTACTATTGAGAAGAAAATTTATTGTGATTACAATATGCCTCCTATATTTGATGATTATGGTGATGAGAATAACTATGATAGCTATTTTGTTGAATTTGCTCCCACTACAACTAATAAGAATGACTATGCTTATGTGGAGAGTAATAATTATTTTATGCATGTGGCTCATGATAAGAATTTTTTATGTGATAGATATATTGTTAATTTTATTCATTTTTCTACTGAAAGTTATTATGAGAGAGGGAAACATGGTCTTATGCATCTCAAAAATATTAAGTTTCCCCTCTTTATGTTGAAAATTTTGAAGTTGCACTTGTTTTGCTTTCCTATGCTTGTTGCTTTGTGCTTTTATGACTTCTTTCCTTACAATATTCCTATGCATAGGAAGTGGCTTAGACTTAAATGTGCTTTAAATTTGCTTCTTTATGCTCTCTTTTAAATCATTTCATATTTCTTATGTGAGCATCTTCTCAAGCTATCAAGCCTAACTTAAAGGCGTTAAAGAAAAGTACTTCTTGGGAGATAATCTAAGAGTTTTCTTGAGTCTTGGAATTTATTACTTCAGTAATGACCTCTCCTTATCCCTTTTTGTTTGCTTTTTGTATCAAGAATGACCTCTAATGAGAGGGAATTAAGATTTGGGGAGTTGCTGTCCCGAAACAGATTTCTGTCTTTCACCATAAAAATTCGTGAGGAGTCTCTGTAAGTCGGATTGAGCTGAAAATTTACTAATAAATCCCCCAGTATGTTAGCTAACTTTAGTTAGTTCAACACTTTTTGATTTGAGCAACAGAATATGTTCTAAAAAATTAGTTTCTACCTTCTGGTCTGTTTTGCCAGATTTCTGCCATTATTTGCATTTGCTTCTTATTGATTCCTTTTTGGGTTCTTTTTGGGAAATTGAGCTTTTTGAAGGAGTTGCTACAGTAGCTTGTGTTTTTAGTGAAAAGTTTTGTTGTTCTAAAGCTAAGCCCAATGGTCTATTATCTTTTGAATACACTAATGTTGCTAATGAAGATTGTGTGAAGTTTTGTATGAAGGAAAATTTGCAGGTGTAGAGAAAGAATGATGTAATGAGATGAAGAATTGACAAAAGCTCAAGCTTAGGGAAGACACCCCGTGTCACCCCAAGAAATATTCAAGAGGTACAAGCGTCAAAGCTTGGGGATGCCCAAGGCATCCCCTTCTTCATCAATAAAAATCTCAGGTCTTTCTAGACACTTCGTTTTTATCGTTTCATGCATTGTTGTGTTATTCTTGGAGCGTCTTAGTTTTCATTTTTGTTTTTTGTTTTATTAGTTTGCTTGAGTAAGTTGGTTGGTTACACCACATTTCTTTTGGAGAGAGACACACTCTGTTTCCATTGCCAAGAACACTCTAGTTTTCACTCTTATTGTTTTGTGAGTGTTCACTTTTGCTAGCACTGCGTTCATCCTTAGTTTTATTGTGTTTTCAGCTTAGAACTTTTTAGTTCTTTGTGGATTTGTGAGACAAGCTCACTGATCTTTATTGAGTATTATCTTGTGAGTTGTTTCAAATAAGTTGCTTGGTGTTGGAAATGAGTAGTAAGTTCTTACTTGTAAGTGCAAGAGGAGCTTGCATTAACTGTGACTTAGACTTTAGCATGACATGCTAGATGTTGTTTTGACCTTATGCTTAGTGATTATTTCTGTAGCATGTCTTGTTCCAAAAAATTGGGATTGTTAGTGTGCCTTGAAATAATTATGCGTTGATTTATCATGCAAAAGCATAGTATTGTGGTATTTTCCTTTGATTCTTTGTTTGGGTTGACTTGGCACATGCTCACACCATGTTATGACTATGAACAAGTAACCATAGCCTCTTTGATCATCTAGTCCTTGACTTGTATTACCACTCTATGCTTTGATTAGTAATGTTTTGTTGCCATGCATGATTATGGCCATTATTGCTCTCTTAGTTGGTTGCTCCCAGTATTTTGCTAGCCTCCACTTGTATGAGTAAGCTCTACTCATGCTTCCAACTCCCAAGAAACCAAGTTATTCCAAAGTGTTATAAACTCCTATGCATGGTGTGTTACACCATTCCAAGTATATTCTTGTTTTCAGCTATCTTTCAATTAAAAACTATTTTGTTATGTGAAAACTTAGTGATTAAAGCCCTCACGAACTTGATGGCACACTTTATATTCTTTGCCCCTAATAAACTTGAACCATTGTGACAACTTTGTTGTATATGCTTGCACTTATAAGTTGGAATTAGCAAAACCGTGCTATCACGGGGAACGTTTTCAACATTGCACTTGTACTTTGTACTCAGTTGATATCATGCTCTTTTGTCTATGGATGTCACCGGTGTGAAATAGTTTGTATCCTGTGTTAGAGAAACGCCTGGGCCACTAGCCTAAGCCATGCCTAATCATGGTGGAAACTTGCAGCATCACCATAATGAGCTATCTATGAAGCATCCTCAATAAAAAGCTATGCATATGGTAAATAAAAAGATTGCTGAGATGCTCATTGTCTGCTTGCCTTATCATTTTGGTTATGGGAAAGCTCCTGTACCATGTGCAAGGGGTACTCCGTCAGCGGTTCTCAATGATATGCAAATACTTACAATGACAAGAACTTACCTAGGCCCAAAGTTGAGTATGCATGAGGTGTGGCCCTTGTATTCAAGGGACTTGAGATTGCCAACTTATACTTCGTCAAGCATATAATCCATCTTTGCCACTTTAACCTTAATCACTTCAAGATGCTTATGATAGGGGCAATGAGGGATGAAAGCTAACAAGTACCATAATTTTTGGAAGCTCTTTTTGAAACTTGAAATCCCTGCTTCCTTTATAAAAGGTCTTTCTTCCACCACTATTGAGTCTCCACCTTCTACCTTTAAGAACCATTAAGAGAGCATAGTTGTCATTTTGTGTGCAGTGTTCCAAAGCTTATTGATTGATGCATATTGTGATATTACTTGTTCTTGTGCTACTTGTTTCTAGTCACCCTTGTGAACTTTGAAGGTGTCCTATGCATCTATTTGCTACACTATGAGGGACAAGCTGATTGCCACTTTTCCATGTTTTTGTATGTGAAACAAACAAACGTTTTTCAATGCATATAATTCATGATCTTTGTTTGTAGCTTGACATGTTGCTTACATAGTTACTATGTCCTGTTGTTAGAACTCCATCTTTTATGCACATGTTTAGAGTTCTTTGTTCCCAGCTTTCAATGCTTGCAAATGGTTTGATCTTGGTTGTGATGGTGCATGTCACCTAAAAAATTATTCTTTTTATCACTTACCTACTCGAGGACGAGCAGGAGTTAAGCTTGGGGATGTTTGATACGTCGGAAACGTATCTATAATTTTTTATGCGCCATGCTTGTTTTGTATCTACTTTGCTTTGCTTTGTCTATACTTTGAGGTGTTTTTATATCTTTTCTGGAACCAACCTATTAACAAGTTGCCACCGTTCTAGTTGTCGGTTTTCTTCTGTTTTTGGTTCCAGAAAGGCAGAAAATCAATATTCTCGGAATTGGACGGGACAAAAGCCAAAGTCATTATTTTCCCGGAGCAAGACGGAACCACGAAGTAGAGCCGGAGGGGGGCCACAGGGTGGCCGCATCCCCTAGGCGCGGGAAAGCCCTAGAGGCGCCTGGAGGGGGTGTGGGCCCCCTGGACCCCCACCGACCTTGATTCATGTGCCTATAAGAAGCCTCTGACCCAAAAACCCTAGGGCATCTAGAAGAAATCCACGAAAACCTCTGTAGCGCTGCCGCCACCGAAGGGGAGATTCGGGGGACAGAAATTCTCTGTCCCGGCACCCTGCCGGGATGGGGAAGCGCCCCCGGAGCCATCTCCATCGATCTCCATCGCCATCTTCATCACCATTGCTGATTCCCATGATGAGGAGGGAGTATTTCTCCCTCAGGGCTAAGGGCTCTACCGGTAGCTATGTGTTCATCTCTCTCTCTATGCATGGTCATCTTGTGGTCATGAGCTTTGTAATCAAGTAGATCTACCTTGCTGCTCAAGTGCTTCATTAGATCTCTGCTCTCCCCATGTGTGTGAAAGTGACAACGTGCACGCCATGGTGGCACTTAGGTTTGAGTCTACATAAATACTCTTTGTGCTTTAATAGATCTATGCTTTTCTCCACGTGTGTGAAAGTGACAGCGGGCATACTGTGTGTGTGGCACTTTGGCTAGATTGAATATTTGTTATGAGTTATATTTGGAGTTGTATGTCTTTATAAAATTGTGGTGTTTGTTGGAACCATCTAGTGCTCAAGGTGATAGTGTGGGGTTATCTAGATTGGGCAAGGCGGACTTTGAGGTGTGCTGTTATAGCCCTACCTTGGATTAGAGTGTCCAACTAGAGAGTAGTTAAGAGTAGTATCATAAAGAGAGGATATTTATATGAGAGAGTGTTCACTAGTGAAAGTATGATCCCTAGGCCTTGTTTATAAGCATTGAAACATCGTTTGCTACTAGATCTGTTGCATGTTTGCTTGCTTCCATCTTTGTTCCGTTTGCCGGGGAGGTTTTGGGATTTTACCTTTCCTCCACACCATCAGCTCTTTTCTAGCACCGTTACCCCACGTCAACAAGTCAGAAGCTATTTTCTGGCACCGTTACCACTTGTATTTCACTATCTCTTCGCCGAACTAGTGCGCCTATATTGGGTGTGTTGGGGACACAAGAGACTTCTTGTATCTTGATTGCAGGGTTGCTTGAGAGGGAATACCTTTGACCACTTCCTCCCTGAATTCGATAAACCTTGGGTAATCCACTTAAGGGAAACTTGCTGCTGTTCTACAAACCTCTGCACTTGGAGGCCCAAAAACTATCTACAATAATGGAAGTGCGTAGACATCAGGGGGCTGACGCGGTGGGGGAGTGGGATGATGTGGCAGTGGACTTGCACTATGGTGATCGTCCCATTCCTCATGTGGACTTGCTGGAGGTGGCAGACTCGGCTGACGCAGAGGAGACGGTGGTGGCCTGGGTGCAGAGCCTAGAAACACGATGTATTTATTGCGCCATAGAATGATAGAGCCCCTAAATTCTCCTAGCGTGCTCTCATCTTCAAGTCCAGGGATATCAAGTTGTAGTGATTCATATTGAGGTAGAACCTCATCCACCCCGACACAAGCATAGCCATATGGAATCTCTTTGCAATGCCAGTGTGCTTCAGGTTCACAAGATAAAGCATAGCCGAGGGCCGCCTTGAAGGTCCAAAGCCTCGTGTTCATCCTGGTTTTTTAGGATTCCCGAGGGCCTTTGTCAGCTCGTCGTTCTCTCTGTCGGGTTTGAAGTTACCTTGTTTAACCTCCTCAATTGTTTTTACAATTTCTCCATGGGGTGTAGCAACATTGGACTTTTCATTGAATATTAACTGGCCTGTTTCCATGTCATACTTTGCCCCATGGGCAAGGAACCAATTCCTTACTCTAATGGGCCAGTCCTCTGTAGCTGGAGTGAGCCCTTGGGCACGCAAGGCTTTCTCGGCTTCCTCCCATTTAGGAACAGAAGTCCTGTAGCCACATGTCCCCATATTATGGTGATATTTCTTTTTTGCAGCATTTTCTTTATTCTTTTTGGACCTTTGTTTTGCTATTGTTGTTTTCTTGTAGTCTAGAAATCTTTCCCAGTGAGGCCGCTGCTTCTCTAGTGTGTTAGTGAATTCTGGAACTTTGCCTTCCTCGAGATATCCATTGTACAATCTTTTCTTATAATTATTGAACTGTTCGGCCATCTTCTTAAGAGCGAAACGCTTAACTTTGGACCTGATATCATCTGTGGCCTTCTTAGACTCTAAGACCGGTAGGGTGAAATGACAAATGAGCTTCTCCCATAGTGTGTCTTTGTATCTGTTCTCGACATAACTCATAGAATTTTCCTCTCCCTTTGCTGGCTTATTCTAGTTGATAATGCTGATCGGGACGTTGTCCCTAACAACAAATCCACATTGATGAACAAATATGTTTGCGTTCTTTATGAGAAGCAACGGTTTGCCCTCTGGAGAGACCTCATCAATTGTGAGATGCGCATCTTCGGGCATCCGTTTGGCCGGTCCTCGTTTACTATTTTTAACTGACTTGGTCGATGTGGAGGTCTAAAATAAGAAACAACATTCGTTAATATATATACACACACAAATCAATTAATGCATCTATCTAGTGATCAAGAGGCTTAATAATATACCTCGCTAGACTTTGTCAAGGCTAGTCCATCATTTTCCAAGCCATCATCGAAATTAAAACTAGTCTACGCTTCGACTAGAGGTTCTATCTCTATTCCCTCACTGGACTCATTCAGAAACTGTGAGCCATCTTCTGTACATGCCTTCTTCTCCATCTCGATCGATTTAGCCCATCCTGATAAGGGAGCGCTCCATCCTGATAGGGGATCAGTTCATCACCTCGTATCATATAGAATAAAGGATCTTCACCTTCTCTACCGTTGAAGTCCATAGAATAACTGCTATGACATAATGTGCATATGAGTAATAAAATGATATATGTATCATATATATCACAACAAGTAGTAATAATACATCTCGAATGACAACAAAGTATTAATATCATATAACATCTCAAATAAAATCTCGAATAACATCTCAAAAAACAACAAAGTAGTCATAATACATCTCGAATAACGACAAAGTAGTAATATCATATAAAGAACGACATCTTGTCTGATAACATCGCTCAAACTCAACGTCGACTCCTGTCTCCCGAGCCGCGGGATGTGACCAACTAAATAGTCAGAACCATCACCGGAGTATAACTAGGGTGAGATCCCTGAATAACCTGCTAGGTATGGGGGGCCACCCTGGCATCCAACATCACCATATAGCGACGTACGTGCTCGTCCTCCTCCCTGACACGACGTCGTACCACCTCCCCGGGGGCCGGCTCCCTCTGCACACAGCCTGGACCACGTGACCTCCACCAAAGAAGATCCGGGTCGACGACGACACCCGGATTCCTCACCAAGCTACGAGCCCCTGACGATAGCACCTCCCAGTGCTAGCCCGGCGGAGCCCATTCTCGTACAACTCGGTAGAGCGTAGTACCCCCTCGTTGTGGCCAAGTCCACTACGAGGATGTGGTATGGGCTTATCCTATAATAGGTATGGATTTGACCGAAATAATGCTAAGTAAATAATTATATACTAATAATAGTAATAATTTCCTAAATATTAGCAATAATATCCTAAATACTAACAAATATTACATACAAATCTCTAAATATCCTAAATACTAACAAATATTATATACAAATCTCTAAATATTGCTAAACTAAATAATAATATGTCTAAAGAAAATTATATATCAAACTAAAATATCCTTAAATCTCTATATAAAAATATGTAATAATATATATATATATGAAACTAAACAATATACTAAGATATTTATATCTAACTAAAAATATTGAAACTACATATACTAACAAATTTATATCTAACTAAACAATATACTAACAAATATTAAAAATATACTAACAAAATTATATCTAACTAAACAATATACTAACAATATTAAAAATATACATTTATATCTAACTAAATTATATACTATAAACTATATATGAAAAACAGAAAAAAGAGAGGAAAACTTACTGCTAAATGTGGGCGGCGATGGCGGCGCACGGGAAGACTGTGCGGTGACCACGGGCGACGGGCGGCGCCGGCGAAGAACACGGGCGGCGGGGTGAGCTGCGGCGACGCGAAGACGCGGGCGATGCGGGCGGGGCTACGGACGACGCGGGCGGGGCGCGGCTCGATGGGGCGCGGCTACGGGCGACGGCAACGGGCGCGGCTCGACGATGACGAGCTTCATGGGGCGCGGGCGCAGGCGACGGCCTGGCGATGTCTGATTTGGGGAAGAGGAGGTGTCCCGGTGCGTGGCTCGGGCCGGGAGAAGGGAGGTGGGTATTTATACCCACCACCTCTAGTCCCGGTTCTAGCCTCCAGCCGGGACTAGAGGGGGGGCCTCTAGTCCCGGTTTCAGCCACGAGCCGGAACTAGAGGACTTTTCGGGCGCGCGCCATTTTGTTCGCGCGCCAAAAACCTCTAGTCCCGGTTTGTGGTATGGGCCGAGACTAGAGGTTAATTTTTGTTAATTTTATTATTTCTATATCTTTTATTCTATGATGATGAAAAATATGTATTATATATATCAAATTTTGTAGAAAAAAAGATCTATAATATAAATCTATTAGCATATTCTGTTATAAAACTAATATTTTGTTGAATTAAATAATATCTTTTGTATACTAGAGTTTGAATTTATTAATATTATTATTTCAATATATTTTATTCTGTAATGATGAAAAATATGTATCATATATCAAAATTTGCAGAAAAAAGATCTATAATATAAATCTATTAGCATACTAAATCTGAACCGGGACTAAAGCTTGCGGCAGGCTAGGGCAGGCATCACTAATGATAGGGGTGAGTATCGACATTATGTCGTGTGGCTTTTACCTTGTCCCGGATGATGTCGCCAACCGGGACTACAGCTGAACCTTTAGTCCCAGTTGGAGACACCAAATGGGACAAAACATGATTCAGCATTAATAATAGGGGTGAGTATCGACATTATGTCGTGAGTGTCGACACTATGCTGAGCTACTTGTACTATAAATATGCATCCTTATGAGTCCAGTCCTCCAGCCAGTTTGAGGCATCTCCAAGATCGATGGTTTGCGAGAGCAGGGATACCACTACGACTAGTTTCAGGGAGATTCCGTCAATGCCTAGTCCTCTGGCATCTCCAAGAAACTGGTCATAGAGGCACTTCCTAATATGTGAAATTAGTTAGCTTCCAGGCGTATTTATCTAGTTAGAGAAGTTATAAGCTGCAAGATGGTTTGAGAGAGCAGGGACACCAATACGGCCAGTTTGAGGGAGATGTCGCTGGATCCCAATCCTCCGGCATCTCCAACAAACTGGTCATAGAGGCACTCCCTAATATGTGACCACGCGTGTTTGGAGATTAGATCTTCATAGTTTGGGAAAGTCGTAGTACGAATATGAACTAAAGGCCCCCTATGTTATGAGCCGAATCGCGACATAGTTTATGATATCATACGATCAGCCAAAACGCCACATAGTTCTTTCAAAAAAAAAGAATACAACTCAGGACATTTATTAATATTAAAAACCAGGACAAACCGGGACTAGCTAACACTCAGGACTAAAGTCGCCCCCTTTAGTCATAATCATGCCTAGTCCTATAGTACGCAGCTTCAGGGTCTTCTTCGTCATCGTCATCATCATTCTCACCGTCATCGTCGTTGTTGCTAGGCGCACGCGGCTGGACCCTCAGCCCAGCCATGGCATATTTTGGGGGCACCTACCACTCCGGCCTCGGATTCACTACGCTTGGGGGAGGACATTTACTCAAATTTAAAAGGACATTTATTCAAATCAATGGCTAATTGGTAATGTTAAAACTATATTGTTCATTATAGCATAGTCATGATACATTAAAGAAAAAATATAAATACAAGTGAGATATTAGAATAAATGTTTCAAATATAGGGGATATATAGGCAAAGAGTCAACCAAAATCGAAAACTGCTATGCTACCTCAGTTTCAAATCAAATAACTATCTAGAAAAAATATTGTTAAACTTCTCTAACTTTTATAGAAATGTCCATACATAAAACTATGGTCAAAGTTGTATCCTCAAGAATTTTAATGTCCTATGCATGATGTATACTGTAACAAATGGAACTTTATATTGTCGCGTGAAATTGTGATTCGACAAAGGTTTTATGGGTGAATGATACACCAATCCATTTATATTATTCTCATCAGAAGAGATTCAAAGTCAAGGAATGACATGAGCAAGCATCTAGGTAATTTAATGTCAAAAGGTAAAATCAATCAAATATTGTATAGGATATGAGCTTCACTATCACTCATAAGTTATTTATAGAATTAGCATCAAATGCATCCAGGAGAGGGAAACATAGAGAGAGAGGGAGGGAGAGAAATTAAAGAGTCGGTGGTAGCTAATTAGGGATGTGCTTTCCTAAGAGAGAACATTAGTACCATTAAGGTAGATCAATATCGGTCAATATTAGTGGCTTATTAGTTTCTAAATTTTTTCTTATGATGTGGTAAGAAACATATACGTTTGCGTTAACTTCAGTGGTTCATAATCCGTTTATAATTTAAGGGGATATTCACTCAAATTGACCGATTAGTATATTTAAACTATGAGTTGTTCATTTTAACATAATCATGTCACATTACACAAAAAATATATACCGGAGAGAGAGCTTGGAATGATTGTCTTCAGTAGAGGGGATATCTAGGCAGATAGTCAAGCAAAATAGGCAACCACAATGCTATCTCGGTTTAGAACAAATGAGAATCTAGAAAAATTACACTGTAACAAATGAACAATGCACTCTAAATACTCTAACTTATTACTAAAATATTTATAATTACAATTTTGATCAAAGTGGAACGCGGTAACTTAGGTATAATGGCACAAATGGATAAGTTCACATATTTTAAATCAAAATAAGATGCTCATTCATTTTACGGTGGAGGAAATAAAACAGATTTGAATTTGGCACAGAGTATAATGATAACTCTTACTTTCGATTGGGCATTAGAAGATAAGTTATTTTCATTTAGTTTATTTTGTGGTCATTAGAAAGATCATCTAGACATCATATGAGAAACTATCTGGTAGACCCTAATTATGATCTGCAATTTTTATATACATATAAATACATCAAGTCGACAATTTGAATGTTAACCCGGAAACTAATAATCTAACAAATCATAAAACTACTAAGTTGACATGGCATAATTTATTGTAATTTTATATGACTAAAAAAATGTATTATTTCGTTCATATAACTAGCAGAGTGGCCCTCGCAAATGCCAGGGCATCATCTTTAGTGGGTTCAAAGTGTTCTACGAATAATAATATCAATTCAAGGATATCACCTGTTATGTCATAAGAAACAAAACTGCTCTACAACTATCGCATATATTATGGTAAATAGCATGTATGCGAGTAACAATTTTTTCCATCGAGTTATTATTATGTCATTTGTGCCAAAAGACCCATGTGTGTCGGTTGTAAGTTATATTATATAAGTAAATGGAATTATAGTTCTTACATGATGTTAGATCAGTATGTGAGGCTAGTTGACTTTGATAAAAGATAGATGAATTGGAACGAAAATTATCTATATTCCTTAATAGTTAGGCCACATTAATTCATGAGAAATATCTTCTTTAGATAGTTCTTCCTCCCATTTACATACTCCAAGTCAAAATGTGGTATGTTTTGGAAACATGAATGTTGTTTTCTTCGTGAAATTTTGATGATTATTTGTTATATTACTATATTGTAAAAGTATTTTCTTTTGGGATTACAAGTTTACACAGTGATAGCCAAAGTTATAGATGTATGCCACTATCACTTTATTTCCCATTATATGTTATGAAACAAAAATGCTCTACACCCATTACAGAAGTCATGGTAAACAAAATATCAAGTAAGCATGTATCATCTTTGACCATATTAAAGTTGTGGGCGAATAATCATTATGTCTAGTTCTACACACTGAGTGACATGTATTTTTCTGTCAAGCAACATGACTACTCGACTTGTGACATAGTTAAGACTCTTATTAGTCATCAATTTTGTTGTGCGATTGGATTGACATGTCCTCTTAATTACTTGATTCTTTTACATCACAAAAGACCTATAAATTATTCTAAGATTCCTATCAATAGATATGCTTGACTGAAAATATTACTTCCATGGTGTATGGATACTAAAGATAAAACATATCCATGAATTTTGCAGACAACAATAATAACAATGTGATATATGGAATATATGACAAAGGTGGAGTCTTGGAGTATTTTGATCGATCGGTCATATAGGCCTTTGTCACACATCAAATACCTTCGATTTTTATTATCTTGAGGACACCTTATATGTATCAAAATCGATATCAAAATAAAAAAGATGAAAGATGTACAATCCAATTTCTCGATTCAATAGAAGCCCAAAGAGGTGCATATGGTCCCCAATTAAGAATAGGATAGGATAGATATGTCAAAAGAAGGTCTGCTTACACCTATTCCTAATCCTAAATAGAATGTAAGGACATAGGAATTTCTTATAAGGATATCGAAAACGGTCACGCATATCTCATCCTATCCTTGAAAACCTAGAACTGCATATATGTACAGATTCGACAAAATGTTTCAAGGTCTTATTACCACAACAGTATGACATGCATCCATGAGCAAAATTTTCAATAAAACGGGTTTCGAAAAATATCCTGTTTTTATGTTGGATACTCAAATTAAAAATGTGTACTTGTCTTCAAAACCAACTCATGATTGGATGCTTAATAGCTTGGTTGTAGCCACATTCCATCGGTGATCAAATCCAAGGCTTTATATCATTTGTCTCACTAAGCTAGAATATTCTATCCTTGAAAGGTCATTATCACTGCTCACGGCAATATGTGGTGATTTAGCCCCTCTTATATCATTAAGAGAAATATATCTTAATGTGAAGGACGTTCCCATCCATAGTGCAACTAATATGATGGCTTCATTAATGTTGAAGCTGGTGACTCCAAATCCTATAAGAGTTTTCTGAGTGTGCAGATCTGATGGTAGTAAAATAAAGTTTTCATTTATAGAATATCATCGATTGTTATATCATACTTCTATATACAACTCTCTATATGTTATACCTAACTTGAATGTACTTTTCTATTATGGAACAAGACCACGCGACTTAGACAACATAGTTCAATACTCGTAAGAATTATAATAGAAATTATACCATGTCTATTATGTTGATATTATTTTTTTTGCGAAAGTATTATGTTGATATTTTAACATCATTGAATGACAAATACGAATTTTTTCTAGACAAACAAAACAATATCCGCTTGAACAATTTCTAAGAATTAATATAGTACGTTTTAGGTTCTCTTAATAAAAGTATAATTGCCATGATATGTGGATACTAAAGATGAAACATATGAATCAGTTCACCAAACAATGGTAACTTTGAAGGATACCGAGAACAATCCAACATTCCTCGTACTATCCCCTTGAAAATCTTGAGTTGTATATGCTTTTTTTTTGCATAAAATTCTAGGTTTAACATCATGTCTCCTTAAATTGTAATTGTAGAATTTGTGCTAATCTAGCCCTTCATGTATCATTTGAAAGACTATTTTCAGTGTGAGCGTGACACCGGCCGTAGCTGAGCCGGCATGGTAGATGAGTATGGTATAGTTACATACTCCGTGTAATATCAATGCCCAGCTCGGTCGATCCAAAGGAGCACAATTCAGTAATTTGCACGATTTAGCAGCAGCCATGAATCTATCTCGTTCCTGTTTCTTTGTCCATTATTTATTGTTCTAATTGTTGACGCATTGATGACCCATAGAAAAAATTGAGACATTGATGATGGATGTTGATCATTGGGTTTCTTTTTTCACACAGCCACCACGTTCCAGCCCGATTTTGTTTGCAACTATCACGTTCCACCTACAGGGCTGGGGGCATACATGGTTAATTTTTTTTATAGCAGATGCAGCTTAATTACGGGAGTCCACCTGATGAACTGTTAGAAATAGTGGGCTAAATTATTAGACCCATGTGTGATTTTAGATTTTTTCTAAATCTCAAAGCCCATATATGTGGAAGCCCATATGTGATTTGGCCAAAGTTGGTGACAGCTCACATATGTGTGTGGCAAGAGCTGTGGGAGCTAAAGTTTAGTCCCACATGGAATGTTGAAGGAGAGTTGCACCACCTTATAAGGTGAAGTGTTGCACCACTTTGTAAGTGAGTGACAATAAGTGAACTACACGCGCGCTCCTCCTTCGACGACGCCGCTCGCACGCTCGCCTCGTCACGACGCACGCGCGCCGCGGGTTGCGGCGTGCACCGGCAGTCGGGAGAGCAGGTCTCCGGAACCACTCGCCTTTGCGATCCTGTACGGGAGAGGGCGAATAACGTTTTTGGGAAGCGCTCCGCGCGATTGTGACGCGCGCGCGCCGCGGGTTGCGGCGTGCACCGGCAGTCGGGAGAACAGGTCTCCGGAACCACTCGTCTTTGCGATCCTGTACGGCAGAGGGCGAATAAGGTTTTTAGGAAGCGCTCCGCGCGACTGCTCAAATCGTCATCACGGCGCGTCTTTCCGGTCGTCAAGCCGGACCTCGTGCGCGTCGTCTTCAACGCTGACTTCTTCGTCAGTCTACTGCACCAACAGTGACTATATCGACAACCGATCAGTACGTACGCCGTCAACAAATATGTTGTTTTACTATGGCTGTGAGTGCGTATAATATGCTACTGTTCATGTTGATCAATACATCTAGTATGTTAGAGGTTCACTTAATTGTAGCTGCTGTTGTCATGATTTATATTCTCGAATTAATCGTGGAAATTATGCCTAATAATCCAACATGCACTTATCAGCATATATTGTGTCAAATACATGAATCTATATCGTTTCGGCCGGATTCCTTGTTGATCCATAAAAAAAATCAGGCTTTGATGATGGCTGGTTGATCACGTGTATGTGCATTTTGGGTTCCTTTTTTCTCAAAACCATCACGTTCATGCCTGTTTTTTGTTTTCCATCTATAACGTTCCAACCACAGGGTAGCGCGCGTACACGTTTAATTCTTTTAATAGAAGATGCAACTTAATTATAGGAGTCCACGTGATGCACTTGTCAATATATATTGTGTCAAACAGGTTAGGGTTTAGTGTTTAGTGTTTAGGGTTTATAATTTAGGGTTAGGTTTAGGGTTTATGGTTATGATTTAAAATAATAAAGATGATGCCCTCGTATTTGCGAGGATCACCTTGCTAGTTTTGAAAGAAAGAGAACATGCCACTGTATATGTTGCATATAATATCTGATCTGGTGATCTTCACCATGTTGCTTCTGTGAACCTCATTTATACCACTCCAATGGGTCATCACCCAGTTTTAGTTCGAAAAAGAAGAAGATTTGTGTAGCACGATTGGTAAAAGGGTATGAATATTGAAATTGGTATACCACAGTTCAGTAGGTCCCTCACCCTTTGCCCAATATTGAAATTAATTGGTATGAATATTTCCTCCTTCCAGCTTCGTTTAGCCACTATGTTCAGCTGTATACATCTTCCCTTCGAGATCCTATATATGGAACAAAATGTTCAGTTTTACAACATGCATCTTCTAATTTGGAGTGTGCTAGTTTCCTGCAGCATTAATCCATCGATTAAGCTCCTCGTCTAGTTAGGCATGGAAGGTAAAGGGAACACTTCTAAAATTATGATTATTTTTCTGGCAGCTCGGCCCCATCGTCGGGTGAAAAGACTTGGCCCATCATCAATCACACTTGTAATGCCCAACTTCATGCTCCGTCAGCCAAGTTTCAGAGATCATTATTGTCGCCATTGGTCTTAGTCGAATAATTCTTCAAGAATACAAACGAGGCACTCATTCACATATAGGAGACCACGCACAATAGCTAGATACAATCTAGAGGCTGCAGCTGGCGCAGATTAATTAATTTCAGTGAAAAAAGAACTAAACAATCATTCATGTCACACAAAACATTAAGAATACCCATTGCAGCAATTGATAGGTACAAAATATTAGATTACCATCACCTATGTTGGCCGTCGAGCAAGCAGGAAATACCCCACGGCGTTAATTCAAAGCTCGGATAACCTAATGGGTATGTATACCGTTTGGCTGCTCTCCTTGTGGAATTTTCCTTATAGAAAGACCATATGCATGCATGCATGATATGCCATCCCATGCTAGTATTAACGTATTAACTGATGTATTAAGTGTTTAAGGTAATTTATTTCCTAAACTGTTAATTTTATGAGTGGTATGTCCTCATCGTGAGTTTGTCTCGACGAGGTATTCAAAACTACATACCATGCTTCTGTATTTTGACTAAATATGTTTTCACACCACTTGCAATATTTTTGTATCGTGGTTGTTAAATACAACAATTATCACGACATAGTTGTCAGAAAATTTTATGCATTTCTTTAGACACTACTCAGTGTTCTGCATGGTTCGAGAATGGGTATTTAAGTGATACCAATATCTAAGGAATGCTTTCATTCCACATAAGTAGAAATATGCAGCCTTTAATTCATTAGTACATAGGATGGCATTACATGCCTCTATCAACCACACTATTATAATATGATTACTAACTAATGTATAAAATGACAAGTAGGTGATAACAATCTATCGATTTTACCTAAAGAATAGAAAGTTAGCAAAAGATGTCAACATGGATCGTGTTTTAATTTTTAAATATGTACTCGCGTTTGGGCCAACATGAGAATGGATCATGGAGTACTGGACTAATGCTCCGAAAGATGGAACATTACAAATAATCAACGTGACTTACCAGAAGGTCATGTCTGGACAACACAGACACACCAAGCGGCATCCATATGAACAAACAAGTCCTATGAAACATTTCATAATTAGTACTAGACTTTTTTTTGCGGGTAATTAGTACTAGACTTTGTGTAAATATTATCATTATTTATCTTTTTTGAAAGGTGTGTGATCCTTCCATTGTCTATGCCCCGCCCGATTATTACACTCATTGCTCCATCCTTGTCGCTACACAAGTTCGTACCGATATCTGGATGAAGCCTAGTGCCACCTCCAGCCGCTCCCCGCCTCGCTGTCGCGGGAATTAGCCCAGGTGGCAGCGGCACCAACATCGGAAGTTTTGTCTCATAACCTTTGAAAATGAATATTTTCATTACATGGTGAAAATGCATGTGCATCCGAGTGAAGATACACATTTTTTAATGCGTCTTTTTTCTAGAAGAAAGAAAACTTGCCACCATATATTCTGCAGATCCCCTGATCTTCACTATGTTGCTCCACTTAAGCTCATTTATAGAATTGCAGCATGTTCGGCCAGCGCTACTTTCTCTGCTTTTACTTCAATTATTACTTTTTCTAAATATAGTAGATCTAAATAATGTAAAACAAGCTATAACATCATCATCCGTGAGGCCAGCGCTACTTTCTCGTGATCTTTACCATGTTACTTTAATTGACATCATTTGTACAATTGGAGCCAGCGCCACTTTCTACTATAAATGTTATTTATTATTTTTTCTCAACTTATCAGCTGCATATATACTTCCATCCGTGAGGCCCTGAGGCGACCATATCATCTCCTCCTTTATTTAGTTCCTCATCGCATCTAGTCAGTAGTAAATCGCACTTCCCTAGCAAGGTGCTCAAGATACGACTCCTCTTCTCACTTCTTTTCTAACCACTAGGCACACCAGCAGAAAATTACCTACTCACTGAATAATAGAACCAAGCGATCTAGTAAGGGAGATTAGGTGAGAGGGGTCATCAACACTGCGTAGCAACCCACCATTGATTATAGAAGTTGGAGGCATCGAGAATTTAGTTACCTACACCTTACCAACACAATGCGCCATGCCAAGCTGCAACCATACGTCCACTTCTTTTCAGCCTAGGCCTCTCAAGAAACATCCTTGGATTGGTGTGGAGAAGCTGGTCTCGGATGGCTTCCGAAATTGCACCAAGACAAAAACCCAATGGTTGAAATGACCGGGTTGTATCTTCTTTTCATGGTGGATCGTTAAGCCACCCAGGAATCCGAAAAGAAATACCCCTTTGCTCTCGCTTACTGAATCTCATTGTCTTTGATCGACATGAAAAATGACATTCATCGCTGCTATCAAGCATGCCGAGGTAAAAAAAATACTTAAATTAATGGGAGAATTTATTTAACAATGAAGATAATCATGTCATAAACGAAGTAAACTGGTTTTTGTGATTGGATTGCAGGAAGAAATAGCTTGGTTTGGGAGGATTATTGCAGCATTGCGAGTGAGCAATTTTGGCGGAATGGGTTTCAGCAGTTGCTCTAACGGTTATTTAATCTGCTATAGACTGATTAATTGCAGAATACACTGGTCTTTTCCGCGAAGTGATGCACACTTTACTTTCTCATAAGACCTCCTAGCATCCAATGTTGTTCCCTTCTCGTTTTGTCGATGGACTGATGGGAGGTTCGAGTGGTGGTTTTGGTGCACAGTCCTCACGATCTTGAGACCGTTGTTTCCTTAACAGAGGCGATGGGGTCACCAAGCGACGAGAACCGTTCCCTGATGAGAGGAAGCATGGCTTCGGTTCCAGTTTTGTTTAGGGACCGGTTGACTAGTGGAGGCTGTTTGGTTTAGTCCCACTTCGTCTATGGGAGGAGACCACATCCAGCTTATAAGGGAGAGATTCCTTTCTCCCATCGGTCTGGGCTTTTGGGATGAAGTGGACTCTCTTCTTATTGTTGGGGTGTGAACGCATGAACATCCAGAACGTAGGCTGAGTGTTGGGCTGGCTAAGTGGATGCTAACATCTGGTATCAGAGCCAGTATCGCCATGCTTTTCTGAGGGGCTTTTCAGAGAGATGAGATGCATCCCATTTATAAGGGAGAGATTTCTTCCTCCCATCAGTCCGGCCTTTTGGGATGAAGTGAGCTCTTTTCTTATTGTTGGGCTGTGAGCACATAAATGTCCAGAACCTAGGCTGAGTGCTGAGCTGACCAAGTGGATGCTAACAAGTTTCCAGTGAGCGATACCATTACCACCACTTCCTAGGCATCCTCCTACAGTGCTTGCACTGGCTGACAACAAGCGTGGCTGCCGGCCGTGACGGTGTGCAGGTGCAGTCTGCGACTTCTCATTATGCTAGACATGTTCGATGTAATGTACTATACCTTTCAAGCTCTAAAGAAGGTGTCGAATTCCCTTATCAACCCAGTGAATCACTTAGGCCTCCTTTGATTCATAAGACTGTGAAAGGATTTTTGTAGGAATAGAATCCTATGGAATTTTTTTTACAATGGTTGTTTGATTCAAAGGATCATATTCTATAGGAAAAAATCCTATAGGAATCTGGTAGTGTAAAATCCATAGGAAAAAAACATGAGGTTGGAGCTCATGAAAAATTCCTTTACCACAATCAAAGACAATTGTGCTTCCCATAGGATTTAACTAGTCATTACTTCTCAATCCTTTGAGTTTCCTATTCCTACACTTTTCCTATCCCATGAATCAAAGGAGCCCTAACCATATTTGGAGCGGCGATGGAGGGAACTGTGACTCCTCAGATGATCAGGTTGCAGGATAGTATACAATGCAAGAACAACTCATGTTGGGCGACTCCAGGACCTCGCACAATTTATTACTGCTGAATTTGCAGGCTTACAGCTCAGCCACATGGAGTGATAGCAGCCTCGTTTCAATCGAGTACGAGTACTGCACATGGTGACTAGGTCCACTGACTGTAGGTCAGCGTTGCGCACTCAACGCCGGCAACGGCAACACACCTGCCCGACGGCGTGGGTGGTGGAGTACAAAGTGGATGAGGAGGAAGAACTGTAGAAGGGAAGTGTTGGTTGTAGGGGACAGATGCACGAGCCAATTGTGTTGTAGGCCAATTCTTCTCTCTTGATGGTTATCTATAGGTGCACCGGTACTTATGTTTATGATCATCTCTAAATTGTGTGTAGTTTTATGACCTATTTACAGAGGTGTGTACACGACTATAAGATACGGCAATGGCCTTTTTCACCTGACATGGATGGCGGTGTAATTTACCGGATTGATCCTCCACCATCTTAGGCGTTTTATATTTTCTCATTCTAATATGTAATTCACTTTTTCTATTTTCTGTTGTTCAACTTTGTACTTGTGCCCGCTACGCATCGTAGTTATCCAAAGACGGAGTATAATGCTTAAACCTTTTGAGTAATAAAGCGCTCTTTATTAAAAAAATATAATGTTGCCTGGTCTTGTGTTTTTCACACCATGTTGCTTTTGTTGATCTTATTTATACTGTTGCAACATGTTAGACAACGCTACTTTTTGTCCTTTGTGTTTCTATTACCAGTCCAAAATCACGACACTTATTTAGGACTAGAGGAAGTAGTATTTTTTTTCTCAACTTATCGACTCTATATATACTTTCATCTGTACTACCTTTGCGCGCCAATATCTTCTCTATTTAGTTCCTCCTGTAGTCCCGTTGCATCCTACTAGTCACTAGTCACCACTGTCCGTGAAGATCTGACTTCACTAGTCAATAGTCACCACTGTCCGTGACCACTAGTTTCCTTACTTCTCCTCTACTACCTTTATTTCGTTTTTTAAGGCAAACATATACTTTAAAAAAAGTTTAACCATAAATTTTGTCAATAAAATACAAATTATATTTAACAAAAAATACAGTATTAGTTTCATATTCAAAATATGCTTTAAATGGTATATTTTTTGTGATATATGATTCATATATTGTTAACTAAATTTATGATTAAATTATTTTCTCATAATATATATTTACCTTATAAACCGAAATAAAGTTAGTATTTAGTTTCCCCTGACTTCACTAGTCACTAGTCACCACTGTCCGTGAAGATCTGACACAGTGAGATTCAGTACCCCACCTCCTTGCTAACCATTACCGTACATCGTACCAGCAATAAATCACCAACCCATTGAATAACATAACTGGTCAATGTAAGGAGTTTATAGGTGTGAGAGGCCAGGAGATATAGGGGTCATCAACATTCGATGGCAACTCACTGTTTATCATGGGAGTAGGAGGCATCAAGAATTCAGTTACCGCACAAACACAATCCACGGTGCCTGGAAATCAAACTGCCGCTCTGACTGAATTTCACTGTCCAACCAACGTGATAGATTACCTTCGACTATGAACTCAGACATGATAAGGTACAAGAAACTGGAGTCAGAAAACTAGATGACCACAGAGATCGGACTACCGGCGTAGCTTCGGATTAGAAGCACCTTCTGTCTCCATGATATTTTTATGCAGAAGTACGGGTAGAAGCCATATTTGTTTTCTATTATCTTACAAGTAATGTTAAGCGTGCAACACAGTTATCTGTTGATGCTTATAAATTTAGAGAACATCTTTATATTTCTTTTCGAAACGGGGAGCGTGAGGCATCAAGAATTCAGTTACCACACCATTAGAATATGCCATGCCAAGAAAACTGAACGGCACCGTCTGCGATATCCGATCAACGTGGCAAATGACATTCGACGCTGCTAGAAAGCATGAAGAAATTGAGAAGAACATAAGGTATCTATAATGAGAAATTTGTGGATTGGGTTGCTTGATATGGGTTCCCTTGTAGGATTGACCCTAGGGTGGTCCAATCTTCACGGATTTGAGGAGGGGAGTGAGGGAAAACCCGATTACCACGATGAACATAACACAAACGCAAGATAAATATACAAACACACGCAAACGCAACCCGATTTTTTTGCTCCTGTTGGTTCGAACAACCAATTCAATAGAATTCTCAGCAAGAGACCACGAGGTAGAATCGCCAAAGGAGAGATCGGCAAGCGGATGATAGAATGCAAATCAAAGAAGAGAGTAGCAACCAAGTAGAATCCCAAAGGGGAGAGACCTATAACTACTAGAATCCTTCACAAGGAGAGACCAAACACTTGAGGAGGGTCTTGACAACTTGGAGACGAACACCGAACTCCAAGGCCTTGTACAACTCATAGACTAACTATAGAGAGGGGTTCCCATCTAGTGTTAGGCACAAGCCTTCATGCATCTTCATCTCTAGGGTTTCAAGGAGGGCTGGGGGCTTATATATAGGTCAGCCATGATCTAGGGGTAAAATAGGCATAAAAATGAAGTTCTAGGCATTACATGGGCCATGCCCATCTTGAGGCGTGCATGCATATGTCACTCGATCCGGATATTCTGGTGTAGAAGACCGGAGACTCCGGTGTGGTCCAGAGATTCCAGTCTATCTCCGGTCCGTCTCCGGAGGGGGTGTCAGACTGTCCTAGGCCTCGGTTCGGGGGCTGGTCTGGAGATAGGCCAGAGATTCCGGTGTAGCTGACCGGAGACTCCGGTGTGATGGGGTGGAGACTCCGGTCTAGCTCCAGCATCTTCTTGTGTATCATCTTCCAGGCCTCTTGCTTGGGTGCCTTGGCTCCTGGTTCATCCTTGCCGCATTCTCTTGGCATCATGGTCATGGTCCTAGTCATATCATGGGCATTTGTCTCAAGTAGAATTCCATTTTCATGATTACCAAAAGAAGGCGAGGTGTGAAAGGAATTCACCTTTGGATTGATGGTTAGCGTAGCATGATGTGGACCAATGGTGAACTCCATGTGTTGGCCCGCATCATCTCCCCCCGCTTGAAAACGAGTCGTCCTTGACGAAGTGCTATCATCATGTAAGGAGAGAAGTGTATCCATGGTCTTGAGCTTGTATGTGGTTGGATCTCCGGTGTCGTAGCCTTGTTCAAATTGGTTAAAGATCTTGAACTTGAGCTTGCCATTAAGGTGTGGTTGGAGATCTTGTAGCGTGTTCCTTGTAGGTGGTGGGTGAGCTTGGGTGCCTTGCAAAACCGACAACAAAGAGAGAGAATTGTATGATAGATTGTTACTATGGGTCACACTCAAATCACTCTTATCACTTTGGGTGACATGCGACGTGGCACTCATGATTTTTCCACTCAT
Organism: Avena longiglumis; assembly: GCA_030063025.1. NCBI lineage: Eukaryota > Viridiplantae > Streptophyta > Magnoliopsida > Poales > Poaceae > Avena > Avena longiglumis. Next base: position 143,396,388 of record CP125974.1, read on the forward strand.
CGGAGGCTGGTGGCAATCACTCACATGTTGGTGGTTTACTCTCTCACCACTCATATCACAAGGGTCCTTAGCTTACATTATTTTGGGCAACGTCGTCATGTTGGAAGCGATAACTTGGCTTGGCTTCATAGGTTGGAGCACAAACATCTTGTCATTGCACTAGAAAGAGTATTGGTTGGATACCATCATGTATGGCGCCCTTGTCGTATTGCCATGGTCTTCCAAGAAGCATATGACACATGGTCATTGGCACGACATCACACTCAACGGTGTCTTGATAGGGGCCAATCTTGAAGGAGACGTTGACCTTGTGTTTGATTTGGATGGTCTCATTGTCATCGAGCCATTTGACATGATATGGATGAGGTTTCTCCATGTATGGTAACTTGAGTTTCTCATAAAGGTCGATGCTCGCAAGGTTGTGACAACTTCCTCCATCAATGATTACCTTTATGGACCTGCCATCAATTTTGGCTCGTGTTTGGAAGATATTGAGGCGTTGGTCCTCTCTTGGAATGGAGTGGGTTGTCAAGACTTGGGTGATGAAAAGTGAAGGACTTGGATCATGTTCACATAAGAGTGTGTCCTCAACTTGCATTGTTGTATCCTTTGCGATAGCGACTTGAGTCAGAGCATCATATTCTTCTTCACTCACGGAGTACGTGGTGCCATTCTCATCTGTTAGCATAACTTTCGTGTTGATGCACTCATAAGACTTGTGGCCCTTTGCTCCACACTTGTAGCAAATGACTTGACTATCCGTTGTTGTGTTGGATGAGGATTCCATCGGGGTCTTGGTTTGCTTAGATGATCTTGGTGCTTGGTTTTTTGGCTTGGAGGAGGCATTCGTGTTTATCGAAGAGAAGTACGACCTTTGCTTCTCATAAGCATTTTCCTTTTGCAAGTGGCGCTCGACCTTGGTGGCTTGGTGTAGAAGGTTCACTAGAGTCTTGTAAGGTTGGAAATAGATTATATTGCGTATTGGTGATACGTCGGAAACGTATCTATAATTTTTGATGCTCTATGCTTGTTTTGTATCTACTTTGCTTTGCTTTGTCTACACTTTGAGGTGTTTTTATATCTTTTCTGGAACTAACCTATTAACAAGTTTCCATAGTGCCAGTTGCATGTTTTCTTCTGTTTTTAGTTCTAGAAAGGCAGAAAATAATATTCTCGGAATTGGACGGGATAAAAGCCAAAGTCAATATTTTACCGTGTGGGACACGAAGCCAGAATACGAGATGGAGAGGTGAACCAGGGCGGTCGCACCCCTCCTAGGTGCAGGTGGGCCAACCCCGCACCTGGGTAGGGTGTGGGCCCCCTGGCCGCCTCCCAGCCTCGCCTCTTCGCCTATAAGAAGCCCCCGATGCAGAAACCCTAGGCACCGATCAAAACTCCACGAAACCTTCTGTAGTCGCCGCCACCATCGTCCCTAGATCGGGGGGGATCTTAAGTTCTTCCCGGCACCCTATCGGAGGGGAAATCATACCAAAGGCCTTCTCTCCAGTATGAAGCGTGAGTAGTTCCACCTTGGACTATGGGTCCATGTAGTATCTAGATGGTTGTATCTCCTCCTTGTGCTTTCATGTATAGATATTGTGAGCTCCGTTCATGATCAAGATCTAATCTATTTGTAATCATGCATGTTGTGTTTGCAAGGATCCGATGGATATTGAGATTACTATGTCAGATTGATTAATGGTTTTGTCTATTTGATACTATCATGTATGTGTTGTTTGTGATCTTGCATGCTCTCCGTTGTTAGTAGCTATCTTGGCCAAGTAGTTGCTAGTGACTCCAAGAGGGGGTATTTATGCTCGATAGTGGGTTCATGTCTCTAGTTTCCAAGGGAAGTGATAGAAATCTCTTCGGTTGTAGATGTGTTGTTGCTACTAGGGAGAAAACAACTGTCTCTTGTTCATAGAACAAGTGGATTGTTTACCTTACACAGTTTCCTTAAAGCAGTTGTCTGTTGCTTGCAACTTAATACTGGAGGGGGTTCGGATGATAACCTGAAGGTGGACTTCTAGTCATAGATGCAGTTGGATGGTGGTCTATGTATATTGTTGTATTGCCCACTCGAATCTCATAGGATCTTTTTGTCTGGTATTGCATTGTTATGCCTTGCTCAGTTCCTGTCAATTGCCCTGCTGTAATTTGTTTACCCTTCATGCCATGTTGTTTATCTAAAGGAGAGAACCTCTAGTGAACTATGTACCTCGGTCCAATCTTTACCATTGATACATCTTCCACTGTTACATGTTTACTTTCTGCAAACCACCATTACCTTCTACACCATACATTTAATCCTTTGTTATAGCAACCGGTGATATTGACAACCTCACTGTTAGTTGGGGCAAAGTTTTGAGTTTGTGTTGTGCAGGTCTCCGCGTTGCTTGCAACACCTGTGTGACATTTCCTTCCTCCTACTGGTTCGATAACCTCGGTTTCTTACTGAGGGAAGACTTGCTGCTGTGCTGCTTCACACCTTGCTCTTGGGGTTCCCAACAGACTCCACGTCAAGCACCAAGTTCTCTAGTGCCATCAAGGAGTCATCAATAAGTTTTCTGGCGCCGTTGCCGGGGAGGCTAAGGACGTATTCACAAGGGGAGTCCTCCACTTCCTTTCTCTTTACTTTGTTTTTAGTTTGCTTTGTTTCTTTTGCTTGGTTTTGTTTGCCTCTTTTTATCAAAAGCTCCAAAAAAATTAGTTTAGTTTGTTTTGCTTTCTTTATTCAAAAAACACACAAAAAAATTAGTTCCTACTCTAGTTGCTGGTATGTTGTTGCCTTGCTTGGTCATGCTTTCTATCAATGGATGGTTTCTTTGAAACTAGTTCTTATTGGCAAGGTGGGTTCACGGAAGAACAAAAGTATTATTATAAGCAACACCGTTTGTCACAAAAAGGGAAACACTTATGGGAACAAATTGATAAGTTGAATACTATTGCTAGAGACGTGTGCTCTACTTATAATGTTACTTATTGCTTTGATAAATCTTGTTGCTGTAGGAGGTATAAACACTTCCCTTTTCAATGTGAGTATAATGCTAATGTTACCATATCCTCTTATGTTAAAGGAAATTATGATTTTGATGATGTGGAACAAATTGAAGAATTTATTGCCTTCAAGGGTGCATTTGAACTTGCCAGTTTGCTTGAAAATACTGATGATGCATCTTATGAATCTGAGGTTTATGAGATACTTAAATTTTTCTTTGATAATTACAAGGAATAAAATAGCTATATTTTTGAATATTTTAATAGATGTTTTCCACAAATGGAAGAGACTAATGCCTTGCAGGAGCCTATGGAAGAAGAAATTGTTGAAACCGGAAGCTCATTAGATGAAAAAGGGGAGGAGAGTGATGAACAAAAGGAGGAATAATGGATTATCTACCCATGCCTACCTTCTAATGAGAGTAACTCTTTATCCCTTACATTATTTGATTGTCCCCCATGCTTACCAAAGGAGGATGAATGTTATGTTCCTGTGGATCCTTTTGAAATATCTACTTTGGATAAAACATGTGAAGGTTTTAATCCCACTATTTTTGAGCTTCATAGAGATTATGTGTTTGTAGATCATGAAAAGCCTGCTTTATGTGATAGTTATATTGTTGAGTTTATTCATGAGGCTACTGAAAATTATTATGAGAGAGGAAAATATGGTTATAGAAGTTTTCATGGTACTGAAACACCTTTCTATGTGCTGAAAGTTTTGAATTTACTCTTGTTTTATCTTCCTATGCATGTCACTTTGTTCTTTGTGAATTTTTTTCTTACAAGATTCCTATGCATAGGAAGTGAGTTAGACTTAAAAGTGTTTTGAATATGCTTCTTGATGCTCTCTTTTACTTCAATTCATATTTATTATGTGAGCATCTTCTCAAACTATCATGACTAACTTAAAGGCGTTAAAGAAAAGTACTTGTTGGGAGATAACACAAGAGTTTCCTTGAGTCTTGGAAGTTATTACTTCAGTAATGACCTCTTCCTATCCTTTTTGTTTTCTTTTCGTGCCAAGAATGACCTCTAATGAGAGGGAAGTAAGATTTGGGGAGTTGTTGTCCCGAAACAGATTTCTGTCCTCCACCAAACAAATTCGTGAGGACTCTATGTAACTCTTATTGAGCTGAAAATTTACGAATAAATCCCCCAGTATGTTATCTAACTTTCGTTAGTTCAAAACTTTTTGATTTAAGCAACATAAGATTTTCGAAAAAATCAGTCTCTACATGCTGGTCTGTTTTGACAGATTTCTGCCATTATTTGCATTTGCTTCTTATTGATTCCTTTTTGAGTTCTCTTTAGGTGAATTGATCATTTTGAATGAGTTGCTACAGTATCTTGTGTTTTTAGTGAAAATTCTTGCTGTTCCAAAGATTTACCTAAGGGTCTATTATCTTTTGATTACACTAATGTTGCTAATGAAGATTGTGTGAAGTTTTGTATGAAGGAAAATTTTCAGGTGTAGAGAGAGAATGATGTAATGAGATGAAGAATAGAAAAAAGCTCAAGCTTGGGGATGCCACCTATAACACCCTCAGAATCGGCCCTATGCAAGTTTTAGCGAAACCCGCCAAACCCGCCAAACCCGCATAGAAACGATTCAAAGGTGCCCACCAGGCACTTTCGTGCGGGTGGAAAACGAAGTAATAACATTACACAACAGTCCTCGATGGGACCCACAGAACAGATATATAACATGACTCAATGAGTCAAGAATACAGATATAATATACAAAGATCCAAATCACCTTGAAAATGATAGAGTCCGACTACGGACAAGATGCAAATGGGGCTAAGAGCCACGAAGAATAACCAATGGCGTCCATAACCCTGCTGCCAAGCCGGAAGGGTAACCCTGCTAACGACGTCGATCTCAAAACCTGCTTAAACAAAAGGGGTGTCGGCAAAGGGCAAAGGAAAAAGAGGAGCGTCAGTACTGAGGCCAGTACACGGCGAGGCTAGAATTCGGCGGTCCTCGCCTACATAGGTATGGTGGACTGAAGCGGCAGCGGCAGCATGCACTAAACAATCTATAGAGACTTGATACAACTGGCGCCAATCAGAGAGGGGTAAGATGGACCTATCCGGAACCAACCTGATCTAACTCCAAACAAACCCATCCTGGTATATCCCCCTCGAAACCAAATGAGGAAGTCAACCGAGGAACTCACTCAGTTGACAGTTTTATTCATTCAGTTATCGTTGCAGCAATTACTAGTCAGATTTAGATAATCATCCTGATAAAGTAAGCAGTGGGCACTTTTAGTTAACCATTCCGTTATAGTTACAACACTTACTAATCAGATAAAGATAGCATGAGATAACCCAAAACCCAGCAGTTGTTGGTACTTTTATTCAGCCATTCCGTTGCAGTTGCAATACTTACTAGTCAGGTACAATTGTCGCAAGCGACACTCCAAACAAGCAATTGTGGGCAGTATTATTTAGCCATTCCATTATAGTGAAGCTGATTACTAGTCATTATAAAGTCAAATTTATAGCAATAAACTTTAGTTATGCTTGTCTATGGTCGAGATACTGTGCTCCAAGTCGTCCATATCCGCGGACACGGCTTTCAGAAAGTTTTACCCGGCCGGGGTGCACCAATAGCAACACACGCTCGATCAACCTCGGAAAAACCAAATCAAAACCCAACGAGGCTTTCACGACTGAACAATCACAGGATTCAGAAATATTTCAGGGGGCCACCCCTTGGAGTACACCCGCAACGAAGTAAGCAAGCTCCGAGACGGACTCAAGGTTTGGGTGGACGGCTGTGAGCGACTGGGAACCCGAAAGTGTGGCTGGGCTTGTCGACACCGCGTAAACGTGTCCCGATCCTAAACAGTACAGTGTGCTCCTCGCACAATCGTAAATACATAAGTAGCATGGCATAAGTACAGGATAGTAAATAAAACCTCAAACTAGTTTGTGGCCCCAAGAAATAAGACTGAATCAAGCTCTGGCTCAGGGGGGTCCCATATACCTCCCGGATGTGGATAGCGCGATAAATCAAGGAACAGGTATCAAGTACTCGGGGTCCCACGGACAAGTGGCGTCGAAACCAAATATTTTCTATCACCCACTGATGCCTCTGCTTACTTCAATTTTAGTTGTTAAACATGAATTAAAGTGAACGGTAAGTAAAACTATGAACATCTCCAACAGCAACATGCGGCAATACATCAACAACTGTGGCACTGGACGACACGCAACAGCACTTGAGCAAGCGACTACGACGCGCAAGTCCAACTATCTACCACACAATAGGTAATAGGATGTGTCCAAGGCAATATAAGGCTGCAAGGGATATCACAGGTACGGAAACTAAAGCATCGCAACACAGATAGCAATAGATCAACAGGAGGGAATAAAGACTATAAAAGTAAGATAGGTAGAAAGGGGGAGATGCTCGCCTGAAAACATTGCCGAAGGTTCAAACGAAGATCGGGGCGAAGCTCACATCAACTCATCGGCCTTATCCGCGAAGAAGCAAAACACTAGAATAAACACCGGATGCAATATTTAATACAACGGCAGAAGATCGGCATGATGCATGTATGATGCATGGCATGGCAAGGTGCGATGCAATTAGGTCAGATTAGGCGGAACCGGGGTCCCGACAATTAATTAGATGGTTCAAGTTATTTAGAACCCCCGCAAATTAAATGTGGTTTTAGCATGGCAAAAGATAGCACCGGTTCGCTACACAAGATTTAAATGAGGCCAATATGAGACTAGATTTCCCGCATATGGGCCCCATATTTAATTATTAGGTGAATCGGCATAAGGCCCCCAAACCACACAAATATGCATGCGAGATGAATGATTAATATGCGACAAGTTGTATTATGTTATAAAATAGGGTTTTCGGGAAGGGATTCACACATTAGGGTTCGGCGATCTTGGGGGTTCCGGGTTGGTCTCGGGGTTCAGGGTTCGACGGATCGTTCTCGGATAGCGGGGGTAGGTCTTGGCGCATCCGGGGTCTCGGGTCGACGAACTTGACGCGCCCGGGTTCGGTCTCCGGATCCAGAAAGAAGGCCTTCGGATCCTCGGGTCTGTGAAGGAGTACTTGGCGTCCGGAGGTAGATCTTGTTGGTCCGTGTAGGCGTTCTCGAGGTCGATGGCGAACTTGTCGCATCGGGTTCGGTCTGCGGGTTCGACGGTGTCTTGGCCCCCGAGGAAGATCATGTCGAGCCATCGGGTTTGGCCTTCGGGTTTTGGACTCGGCAGGTTCTCGCTGCCTCGTCAAGATCTTAGTATGTCATCTCGATCATCTGGGCGGCATCGGGTTGGTCTTGTTCGTGCGGAGATCTTGGCGACGAAACGGAGAACTTGTTATGGGTCGGTCTTGTCGGCGGTCTCGGGTTCCGCGTGGAGGTCTTGTCGATGGATCCTCGGGTTCATGCGGCTCCTCGAGGCGAACTTGTCGATGCGGTGCTGTTAGGTGGTCGCGAGCGACTTGGCGGTACTTGGGTCTAATGAAGATCTCTGGGATGCCAACTTGGAACATGCTACAGACGAGCACTAGGCGGCGGGCCCACGCGCTGGAGGCGGAACGCGGGGCGGCGCAGGGGCTCGGGGCGAGCGGGCAGGGCCGACGAGGCTGTGGCGCGGTGCTCAGGCGGACGCGTCGGTGGCGGGCTCAGTGGCAGCCGAAGCTCCGGCACTTGGGAGGAGAAGGCTCCGGCGGGCGACACAGGTCGGGAACACGACACGGGGCGGAGCTCACGGCGGGTTGTTTCGGGCGGAGGAAGAGGACCCGGCGGGCCGGGCTCGAGGTCGCTGGACGGCGCGGAAGAGGCAGACGGGCGGGGCTCGGGCGGTGCTTGAGGCGGTCGAGGAGGCGCCATGCCTGCTGGAGCACCGGGCGACGGGCGGGCGCGGCTGAGTCAGACGCGAGGCCGGGCGGGGCGGTTGGCCGAGACGGCGAGGCGGGCGAGGCGGGCCGAGGCGGCGGCCGGGGCGGTGGAGGTGGAGCGAGCCGGCGGCGGGGCTAGGCGGTGCGGCTGCGGAGGTTGGAGGAGGGCCGAGGGAGAAGGTGGGCTTGGCGGCCGAGCGCTGCTGGGCCGGAGCGGGAGGCACGGAGGGAGCGGCGGCGAGGAGGAGAGGTCCGCGGGAGAGAGAGGGAGGAGGAGAGCGTCGTCGGGGGTGGTGCGGGATGGTGGGGAAGAAGCACAGGGGAGCAGCGGGGACGGGGGCTCGGCACGTGGGCCGGGAATCAAGGGGCAGGTGGGGCAAGGGCGTGGGGCCTGTGTGGGACAGGCAGTGGGTGCGTGCGTCAGTGTGTGTGGGAGTGGGGGTGAGAGAGAGAGAGAGGGATGAGGTGAGGTGGCTGCCTCTGGTTGGGTGGGGGTTGGGGGCAAGGTGACGTGGCGAACACTGATAGGATGGGGTGATGTGGAGGGGAGGGCTGGGTAGGTTAGTTGGTAGCTGTAGGATTAAGAAGGGCGGGTTAGGTGGACCGATTTAATCTGGGGGTGGTCGTTCGGGTCGGGTCGGCCCGTTCGACTGCCCCCACTAAAATAATTAATTAAATTATTTATTTTTAAACAGCGCTTTTGCAATCCGACAGCGGACAAAACAAAATAATCCAGGGACCCGGGTTTCGGTGTTTGAATAAGATGGGGCGTTTAGAAAACAAAGACAGGTTTTTCTGAAAATAGGTTTATACAAGCACATGCAAGACGATGACGATGCTCAAATGCAATGTGGCATGATGACATGGGCATGCGGTCATGATGATGCAATGCACAAAAACAACGCGATTTTCTAGTAGTGGTTTTGCGGGATGCCACACCACCCCGGTGTCACCCCAAGAAATATCCAAGAGGTACAAGCATCAAAACTTGGGGATGCCCAAGGCATCCCATTCTTCATCAATAAAAAGCTTAGGTCTGTCTAGACACTTCGTTTTTATTGTTTCATGCATAGTTGTGTTGTTCTTGGAGCGTCTTAGTTTTCGTTTGGTTTTCTTAGTTATTTAGTTTGCTTGAATAAAGTAGTTTGGACCCCCGTTCTCGCTATGTTGTTTCAAATAAGTTGCTTGGTGTTGGAAAGGAGTAAGAAGTTCTTGTTTGATAAATGCAAGAGGAGCTTGCATTGACTGTGACTTAGAATTTAGCATGACATGCTAGGTGTTTTTTGACCTTATGCTTAGTGATTATTGTTGTAGCATGTATTGTTCCAAACAATTGGGATTGCTTAGTGTGCCTTGAAAGAATTATGCGTTGTTTTAGCATGCAAAAGCATAGTATTGTGGTATTCTCCTTTGATACTTTGTTTGGGTTGACTTGGCACATGCTCACACCATGTTATGACTATGACAAGTCACCATAACCTCTTTGATCATTTAGTCCTTGACTTTTAGTACCACTCTATGCTTTGATTAGTAATGTTTTGTTGCTCTGCATGATTATGGCCATTATTGATCTCTTAGTTGGTTGCTCCCAATCTTTTGCTAGCCTCCACTTGTATGAGTAAGATCTACTCATGCTTTCAACTCCCAAGAAACCAAGTTATTCCAAAGTGTCCACTACAAATTCCTACGCATGGTGTGTTACACCATTCCAAGTATATTCTTGTTTTCATCTATCTTACAATTAAAAAACTATTTTGTTATGTGAAAACTTAGTGATTAAAGCCCTCACAAACTTGATGACACACTTTATATTCTTTGCCCCTAATAAACTTGAACCATTGTGTCATCTATGTTGTATATGCTTGCACTTATATGTTGGAATTAGCAGAACCGTGCTATCACGGGGAACGTTTTCAACATTTCACTTTTACTTTGTACTCAGTTGATATCATGCTCTTTTGTTTATGGATGTCACCGATGTGAAATAAAGAGGGAACTTGTAAGTCTATGAAGTATGCATTTTGTGTTAGAGAAACGCCTGGGCCGCTAGCCTAACCATGCCTAATCATGGTGGAAACTTGCAGCATCACCATAGTGAGCTATCTATGAAGAATCCTCAATAAAAAGCTATGCATATAGTAAATAAAAAGATCACTGAGATGCTCATTGTCTGCTTGCCTTGTCATTTTGTTATGGGATAGCTCCTGTACCATGTGAAAGGGGTATCCTGTTGGCGGTTCTCTATAATACGCATGCACTTACAATGACAAGAACTTGCAGGTGACTGAAGTTGAGTAGCATGAGGTGTGGCCCTCGTATTCGAGGGACTTGAGATTGCCAACTTATACTTTGTCAAGAATATACTCCATCTTTGTTCACTTTAAACTTAACCACTTCAAGATGCTTATGATAGGGGCAATGAGGGCTGAAAGCTAACAAGTACCATAATTTTTGGAAGCTCTTTTTGAAACTTGAAATCCCTTCTTCCTTTATGAAAGGCTTTTCTTCCACCATTATTTGAGTCTCCACCTTCTACCTTTAGGCACCATTAAGAGAGCATAGTTGTCACTCTGTGTTCAGTGTCCCAAAACTTATTGATTGATGCATATTGTGATATTACTTGTTCGTGTGCTACTTGTTTCTAGTCACCCTTGTGAACTTTGAAGGTGTCCTATGCATCTATTTGCTACTCTATGACGAACAATCTGAATGCCACTATGCCATGCTTTCTGTATGTGAAACAAACAATCGTTTTTCAATGCATGTTATTCATGATCTTTTTTGTAGACTTTCTTGTTGCATGCATAGTTACTTTGTCCTATTGTTAGAACTCCATCTTTCATGCACATGTTTAGAGTTCTTTGTTCCCTCCTTTGAGTTCTTGCAAATGGTTTGATCTTGGTTTTAATGGTGCATGTCACCTCAAAAATTATTCTTTTATCATTTACCTACTCAAGGACGAGCATGAGTTAAGCTTGGGGATGCTTGATACGTTGGAAACGTATCTATAATTTTTGATGCTTCATGATTGTTTTGTATCTACTTTGCTTTGATTTGTCTACACTTTGAGGTGTTTTTATATCTTTTCTGGAACTAACCTATTAACAAGTTGCCACAGTGCCAGTTGCATGTTGTCTTCTGTTTTTGGTTCCAGAAAGGCAGAAAATCAATATTCTCGAAATTGGACGGGACAAAAGCCAAAGTCAATATTTTACCGTGCGGGACACGAAGCCAGAATACGAGACGGAGAGGCGAACCAGGGCGGCCACAACCCTCTGTAACATCCCAGGATTAGCACCTAGAATTATAGAGGACACAGGTTTATGCATTGCATTCATGCATAAGAAAATCCAGAGAATTTTCGCGCAAAACAAAAAGACCTATAGAGGGATCGAGGTCTCTCTTGTTCTAAAGGAAATAATAGAGCAAGTACGACGGATTTTGACATGACCTTTACTGAATGTTCATGTTTGAGGGAAAAAAATTTAAGTTGCATATTCAAATACTTTATTTGAATTCAAAAGTATATTGAAAAGAATTAAAAATATAATTGAAATGGTAAAATCTTGAATAAATAAATAGATATCATCCTATTCACCATACATTTGAATTATACAATAATTTGGAGTTATTACTTCAAAAACAATAAATATTACATAATATTTAATAATACAAGTGTATAAGAGGTACAACAATTAGTAACTAGTACAATTTATAAAAGAAATAAAATAAAACATTTACTTTGTTACAATTAGAATAATCCAAAGTTTACAAAATGGATAAAGAAAATTACAGGTACTAGGAATAAAAAGAATTTCTGTATTATAATTATATTAAAAATTACAATGCTTTCCACCTCACCAAAATAAATAAATAAAAGGATAAATTACAAAAGAATAAAGTAAAACCCTAACACGATTTCTAAACTCAAATTCCTATTCATTTCTGGTATCTTCTTTTCTTCATATTCATTTGTCCCTGCAAAACAACACAAAAGGCAACAAAACAAAAGAAAAAGAAAGAAAATAAACAGAATTGTTTAGGTGAATGCTACTCTTAGTCTGGCAATGTAATGCATTGCTGAACACATCATTGAGTATTTCTTTAAAAAGGGGCTAAAGAGTAGTATCTGTTCTTATTTTGGAATATTGCCTCAGACTAGTGCATCACAGGCTGATGTAGGGGCAAGTTTCACCAAGGGCAAGTAAGAGGCAAAGAGGTAAAAAATCACATTTTCACTTGATCTAATCCATTTGGGTGAGACATGCACACAGGCAGCTCACAAGCTGCTCACACACACATGCAACATAGTCTGTTGTCAACACCACAACAACAAGGGAATCAGATAAGAGTGCACAGCCATAGCAACCAGCTACCATTCCACCTCCACACTTCAGAATACATTCCCATCTTACTATCTTACCATCTTATCAACTTATCATCAACTCTAGAGTACATGGTTCAACACCACAATCTCCACCAGCACCCTGGTTGCTTGGGAAAGCCATCCAGGAGCACCAGAAGATGGCCAAGAGCTAGAAGGAGCAGGCTTACCAGAAAAGAAACACTACTATTGTGTCCTTGATCCATATCATATCCATTTCCACCACACAGCTAAGAACATCACCCCACAATCACCAGGAGCATAAGGAGAAGACCAGGAGCACAAGAAGAAGTCTAGAAGCATTAGAAGCTTCCAACAACATCTGGAGGAGCAGGCAACAACAACATCACAAGGACAAAGATGGCTAGTTGATCAAGTACCAGCACCAGCTAGCATAGCAACATCAATTTCAACATCAGGTTGCTACCCAACACAAAGGTCATCATATAGAATCTGTTTTTATCAGCATATAAGGTACAAAGGAAAAACAGGAGATTGGTAAAAGTACTTCTCTCAGACTCACATAGAAATGCTATGTTGAGGCATCACAGAGAATTTGACAGCCACACTTTAGCATCTGTTCTTATAGTGTTTGGCCTCAGCCTATGCATCATCGGTAGACAACTATGGATCTTTAGTTAGTCAATCAGGTAGCATGTCAATAGATGTGGTGTTCACCACTATGCACACTTCTGAGGAAGGCACCACAGTGGCAAACACCACAACCACAAGAAATCAAACTCAAAATCATGCTACAAGAAGGATTGCTGTGCACACTCCAAGAGGAGGCACCACAGCAAGAACCTCCAGGTAGCAGAAGCCACCATAACAAGCTAGCAGAAATAACTCAGGTTTTCAAACCATTCAAAGCTATCCTAAATCATTTCTCTAGTTAAAATTACTAGAGATCATTTAAAATTTTACTTCTGACATCATGGACAGATAAAATTCATCTAGACTTGTTCCTAAAATAAGAATCCAGTTAATCAAACATCATATACACATTTACTTGATGAAATGGGTGTGCACATTGCAATTGCACACAATATAGTTCTATGTAGAGGATCTACTCATACAACAATTTTAGCTACAACTACAACTAGAACTTAATCAGGAAACCCAAGACTCGTCCAACACATTTAATTACATCAGGAAAATCATTAAGAACATCCAATAACTTGAACAGTAAATAAAATATATCAAGTAAGAGGTGTAGGAACTACTTATATCATGCATAGGTGTGAATCAGATAGTGAATTGTCATTCAAAACCATCTGCAAGTAACCATAGAAGTGTTCAAATTATTTTCCATGCTAGTTAGTTAGGAATCATTCCTCAACAAAAATATTATTATAAATACTATCTTGTTTTACAAGTAAGAATGGATCGAGATCACATTGAGCCAAAGAAGCACTAATCATAGAACTGAATCAAAGATTCAGCTAAGTATATATACAAAATTTCATGACAAAATAAAAAGATATACCATCTATAAATAATCAATGGCTATCCATGCACTACTTAATTATCTGGACTAGTACCATCTTATCACTACCATCAGTATATGTCCAAATGACAACCATATACATGCTCCTACTTATTATATTCACTTTTGCACAAAGAAAACAATATGCATTCTCTATCTTAAAAGAATAGGAGTTCACTGGTAGTACACATGGTCACAGATTTTCATCATAGATACTGATAACAAACACACCACCATACAAGAAATTGACACTATCATTCAACATAACCATTATCAAAAGAACTACTAGATCAATGCTAGCTAAATCAAGCAATGGGGGTATATTCCATGGATCGGAACCTAAACAAAAAGGGGGCAATTGTCATACCTCACTATAGAAGAGAGAAGGAGGAGAGGTAGAAAAGGGCGTACCAGGGAGTCAACGATGAACTCAAAGTGGCAGTGCCAGCACGGTCAAAATGATGCCAACCTGAAGAAACCTTCAACACCACATCAATGGCCCCGTAGTTCCGACGCCGGGGTTGCATCTACTGCCGTCCTACCGGCATCAAATTAGAAGAGTAAGAACCTCATCTTCACCACCATGAATCCACCACCAGGACAACATCAAACTATCATTGGAGCTCGGCGGAACCAGGTTACCGAAACCCTAGACGCACAGAAGATGAAAAATATAGAAAAATCCCAAAAATACATATGATACATCGAAGTGACCAAAAAAATAATATCTACATAATAAAAATATAACTTTAGTTATTTAAAATAAATATAAAGTAAAATAATTATTAACACCATTAAATATTAAATGAAATTTTATAAAATAAAACAAAAACCCTAAAAATAATTAAAAATCATTTTTATGTATCAAAATAACTTTACTATTTTATAAAAATACTAACTTAGAGTTTTACAAATAAAACATAAAGCAAATATTTAAAAACGCTTAATTCTTTGATGAGTTTTATAAAAATAAAGAAAATACTTAAAAATAAATAAAATTCATTTTTAAGGTCTTGAATAATATATTACACTAGAAAAATATTAAATATATTATTAGAATAGTCTTTAATATTTTAAATAATAAATCCTTACCTAATACCTATTTTGTGAATTCTGTAAAAACAATTCTTAAGTAAGAAATAATCACAATTCTTATAAAACCTTGAGCAATTAGTGTCTTAGTACTAATTCCAAACCCATAACTTGAATTCATAATCAAACTTAAGTATAACTCTTAAACTCTAAGATATATTCTTTTAAAAATCTTATTAAGAATCCTTTTAAATAAACATTGGGCATCACCCATTTATATAATAGGGTGAATAATCATTAAATCTTAACCACTATTAACATAACTTCAAATTCTAACAAATTACTGATATCATCTTATTATGATTCCATTAAATGAATACATATTCTTTTCATAATAGCAAAACAAATTTAACCTAATCATTCACTTAAATATAAAGTGAATAATTCCACATCTTAGTTATACCTATCATAAATCCAAAACTTGGGAATAATTAAAATATATTACATCTTAAGTTTACTTAACCTTTTAAAGTTAACTTTAGTCTCAAAAGCTTATAAATATCATGTCTAATAAACTACTTATGTTTTTATAGTTAACTTTGGTCTGTTTAAATTAAGACATAAATCATCTCAAATCCAAACTAATAAATCAAACACCAAAATACATTGATCATGTTTTATTAACAATGATGATTGTTTAAACCTTAGAAAAGGAATCTTTTCTTCAAATGTTATTCTTTTTGCCACTTCAAACAAAAATCTTATAATAAGTTCTTCAACTCTTAACAACTCAATCCCAAGGAATTTTATCATAGTCACCACATGACAATTAACCAGAATCACATCATTTTATACTTTACTTACACATTTTGGATTGTTAACACTTAGATTCCTTATAAAGATCATTATTTATATTGAAGATAAACCAAATCTTAAAAGAATCACTTGAATTCACTTCACTCAAAGTATTGGGGATTCAATTTGGGAGTTTTACAAAAATGCATAGCATTAGTTATGCATAACTGCATATTGCTTCTTTAAACATTAGTCCTTACCGGACCAATGATGCAGATTTTAGATATTGGATCTTATGTCGTCTCGAAGACCGTGGGTGCATAATCTTGCAATCACAAAAGGCAAGTTCACACTTGCTCATGTCCTTTGATTATTTTCTGTAAAGTATTTTGCAAATCTAGTGTTGTCATCACCTGCATTTGGAAAAAGGACAGAAAACACTATTTTCATGATAATGTGATTATAGGTTATTTACCATGAGGTAATAACCTAATATAAGAGTTCCGATGGTAAAGGAACATATTACCTAGGACTTAACAACCAATGTCGCCAGTGATTCTTGCGCCGTATATCACGCGTTGACCATGAGATTTGGAATGGGACGAAGAAGTCAGCTGTATCTTTTCCCTCTCGCATGGAGTTGGATGTGCGGGTCGTGGCTGTTATCACTCATAGCGTGCATATTATTTATGGTAATTCGTAGATGATATGCAGCATATGGGTGGAAGCCCTCAACGTCCCACGATAGTTCCGGCATCTGAACGGTCTGTACTGCCATTGCCGTAATTCAATAGGTGGGCTGGCGTACACCAAGGAGACATGCGGGGTCGCGGAGAAGGCAGTGATTAGCTTGGGTCTTAGTCTGGGCCTCACACCAAGGAAGTGTGAACGGGTTCGCGGCCCGGATGTGCAACAAAGCTAAGATCTCTCATGGGTAAAGTGACGCACCTCTGCAGAGTGTAAGAACTGTAACTTGTTACTCCCTGTTTCGGGAAGGAGTTGTGAACGCGGCGGGAAAGGAACCCCATGAAGGTTCTGGTAAAACCGTGAAGGCTGACGGACATAGCTTTTCAGAATAAAAGCAACCTTTGAAGAAATGTTTTATGAAAACTTGCATTGCCTATGACCTATGGTCTGTGGCTGTAGACATAGTGCATCAAAAACTCCTTTTCTAGTGAACTTTCTAAGTACGCTCGTACTCAAAGTATCTTATTAACCCTTGCTAGGTTCTAAAGCCAGTACAGGCGATGTCTACATCAACTTCTACTCGAAGAAGTCCTCATCAACAACTCAAGTCTTCAATGAAGGCAAGAAAGTCAACATATACATCAACTCAAGTGAAAACGAAGCTACTGATTGGTTAGGAACATAATCTCTAGCCATAAAACCTATTTCTGTAGTGTATTGCAATAGCAGCAATGCGAGACCATTAGTTAAGATACTAGTATTGATAGGATGATAGATTCTGAGATATTTATTTCTGATCCTTCTTTGTAAGAAGTTTCTTTCTCTCGCTTTAACCTAAAGTGTTCTCTGATACTAAAGAGTTTCTGTTGTACCACTCTGAGGGATGTAATCCTAGTGAATGGTGTTTCATTGGTGTTATGCCAACGACTATAGTGTACTACATCATGTAGTGGTATGTGTTGGAATTATGCCCTAGAGGCAATAATAAAGATGTTATTGTTATAATTCTTGTTCATGATAAAGTTTATATTCCATGCTAGAATTGTATTAAGCGGAAACTTTGATACTTGTGTGGTTTATGAACAACACCGTGTCCCTAGTACGCCTCTATGGACTAGCTCATTGATTAATGATGGTTAAGGTTTCCTAACCATAGACATGAGTTGTCGATTAATAATGAGATCATGTCATTGGGAGAATAATATGATGGATAGACCCAAATCAAGCAGAGCAATTAGATCGTGTCATCGTGTTCATCTTTGCAAAGCTTTTTCTTATGTCAAATATTGTATTCCTTAGACCATGAGATAATGCAACTCCACAGTATCGGAGAAAGCTTTGAGGTCATCAAACGTCATCCTATGAGAGGGTGATCATAAAGGTGTCTCTCAGGTGATCGGAAAGTACTTGTTGGGTTGTATGTATCGAGATGGGATTTGTCCCTCCCAAGTCGGAGAGATATACTTCGGGCCCACTCGGTAATCGATATCAACACCGCTTGCAAGCACGTGGTTAAGGGTTTAATCACAAAGTGATATCGGATTATGGAACGAGTAAAGTACTTGTTGTGAACGAGATTGAACTAGGTATGCCGATACCAACGATCGAATCTCGGGCAAGTAAAATATCGCGTGACGAAGGGAATATAAATATGGGATTAATTGAATCCTGGCATCGTGGTTCATCTGATATGATCATCGATGAATATGTGGGAGTCAATATGGGTTTCCAGTCTCGCTGTTGATTATTGATAGAAGATCATGTCTGCATATTCTCGAACCCGTAGAGTCACACACTTAACGTGCTTCGGCGCTAGGATAGAATGGATAATTGGTTTATGATTTTTTGTTCGGAGTCTCGTATGAGATCCAGGACATCACGAGAGGTTCCGGAATGGTCCGGAGAATAAGATTCATATAAAGGAAAGCAGTTTATGGATTTCGGAATTGTTTCGGAATGTTCGGTATTGTACCGGAAGGTTCTAGAAGCTTCTGGAGTGGGACCAACATGGACCCACTTGTCGGAGGGGGGCGTGGGCCTACGAGGGAGTGCCCTGGCTGCATTGGGCCAGGGGCACAAGGCCCCATAGGCCCAGCCGTCCAAAACCCTAGGGGAAACCCTAGGGGACCTTCTAGAAGGGAAGGGGAAACTTGCCCCCCACTCCAACCCTTGGGGCCGCCGCCCTAGGGCTTGGAGGAGGGGCCAAGGGGGCCGACCAGCCCTCTATATAAAGAGGGCAGGGGCGCACCCTCCTCCCCCTACTCCTTCAACCCTAGCCGCCATACTGCTGCCCTCTCTCTCTCTCCCGACTGCATGTAGGCGAAGCCCTGCCGCACAAACTCTCCACCATAGCACCACGCCGTCGTGCTGTAGATTCAATCTATCTCTCCACCCCACTTGCTGGACCGAGGAAGGAGGAGACGTCGCGGAGCCGTACGTGTGCATCTCTCGGAGGCGTCACCACTTGCGGCGTTGGATCGGATCGGATCGCGAGGAGGAGAAGGCTAGTACGACTACATCAACCACGTTCTGTTGAACGTTCCTCCGTGCAATTTCTTTAAGGGTATGAAGATCTCATCTATCCCTCTTGTTGATTGCATATTCTAGATTATATCTTGGCTTTCCCGTTCGCATCCGTATAAAAATTTGATTTACTATGCTGCGAAACCCTTCAGTGGTATCAGAGCTAGATCTAAGCGTAGATGTGTTTCACGAGTAGAACGCAACATGCTTGTTGCGGGACTTGATGTTTTCTATTGCAAGCCTCTTGTTGTGTACTTCTTATGACGCGGGATAGTGAGATCGAAGCGGTCCAGGCCAACTTTACGCGACCTCGTTCGCGAGACCGGCTCCGCACTTGACGTGTGGCTTGTTCCACACATGCGGCTGGTGGATGCCAGTTTCTCTCACTATAGTTGTCATGGGATTTACACCGGATATTGGCAACCATAATATCACCGTTGTGGATTTCCGTAGGTAAGAATCGTTCTTACCTTGTTACTCCCATAAGCCACGTAAAAACATGCAACAACAAAGTAGAGGCGTCTAACATGTTTTTGCAGGAAGTGTCTCTGTGATATGGTATGGCCCAAGATATGATGTGTATGTTGTATGCAATGATCATGTTTTGTAATATTTCACGACTTGCATGTCGATGAGTACACAACCGGCAGGAGCCATATGGTTGTCTTTATAATTGTGTATGACCTGTGTGTCAACTTCTTATACGCCATGTAATAGCTTTACTTTATCGCTAAGCAGTTAGGAATAGTTGTAGTTGTTATTCGTGGTGGAGGCAATCATGGTGGAGTGATGGAGATCATGCTGGCACGCACAAGATGGAGATCATTGCGTGGAGATTGGCTATACCATGTCACATAAAATCATATGCATGTGATGTTTATCCTTTTATGTATCTTATTATGCTTAGATCGCGACGGTAGCATTATAAGATGATTCCTCACTTAAAGATCAAGATAAAATTTTGTTCTCCCCATGTATGCACCGTTGCGAAAGTTTGCCGTGTTCAAGCATCTCGTGATGATCGGGTGCTATAAACTCTACGTTCACATACAACGGGTGCAAGCCAGTCTTGCACACGCGGAAATACTTGGGTTTGACTTGACGAGCCTAGCATGTATAGACATGGCCTCGGAACACACGAACCGAAAGGTTAAGCATGAGTCATATGAATGATATGATCGACACTTTGTTGTCCACCATTGAAACCACATCTCTTCTCGTGAAGATCGGATTAGGTGTGGTGAATTTGGATCGTGTTCACTAAACAACTTGAGGAGAAGGCTAGTACGATACATCAACCACGTTCTTGAACGTTCCGCTGTGCAATTTCTTTAAGGGTATGAAGATCTCATCTATCCCTCTCATTGATTGCATCTCCTAGATTAGATCTTGGCTTTCCCGTTGGCATCCGTAGAAAAAATTGATTTACTATGCTGCGAAACCCTTCAGTATGCTGGGTCACCGCACCCTCCTAGGCGTGGGTGGGCCCACCCCACGCCTGGGTAGGGTGTGGGCCCACTGGCCGCCTCCCAGCCTCGCCTTTTCGCCTATAAGAAGCCCCCGATGCAGAAACCCTAGGCACCCGATCAAAACTCCACGAAACCTTCTGTAGCCACCGCCACCATCGTCCCTAGATCGGGGGGATCTGAAGTTCTTCCCGGCGCCCTGCCGGAGGGGAAACCATCCCGGAGGCCTTCTCTCCGGTATGAAGCGTGAGTAGTTCCACCTTGGACTATGGGTCCATGTAGTAGCTAGATGGTTGTATCTCCTCCTTGTGCTTTCATGTATATATCTTATGAGCTCCGTTCATGACCAAGATCTAATCTATTTGTAATCATGCATGTTGTGTTTGCGGGGATCCGATGGATATAGAGATTACTATGTCAGATTGATTAATGGTTTTTTCTATTTGATACTATCATGTCTGTGTTGTTTGTGATCTTGCATGCTCTCCGTTGTTAGTAGCTATCTTGGCCAAGTAGTTGCTAGTGACTCCAAGAGGGGGTATTTATGCTCGATAGTGGGTTCATGCCTCTAGTTTCCAAGGGAAGTGACATAAATATCTTCGATTGTAGATGTGTTGTTGCTACTAGGGAGAAAACAACGGTCTCTTGTTCATGGAACATGTGGACTGTTTACCTTACACACTTTGCTTAAAGCAGTTGTCTGTTGCTTGCAACTTAATACTGGAGGGGGTTCAGATGATAACCTCAAGGTGGACTTCTAGTCATAGATGCAGCTGGATGGCGGTCTATGTATATTGTTGTATTGCCCAATCGAATCTCATAGGATCTTTTTGTCTGGTATTGCATTGTTATGCCTTGATCAGTTCCTGTCAATTGCCCTGCTGTAATTTGTTTACTCTTCATGCCATGTTGTTTATCTAAAGGAGAGCACCTCTAATGAACTATGGACCCCAGTCCAATCTTTACCATTGATACATCTTCCACTGTTACCTGTTTACTTGCTGCAAACCACCATTAACTTCTACAACATACGTTTAATACTTTGTTACAGCAACCGGTGAGATTGACAACCTTACTGTTAGTCGGGGAAAAGTCTTGAGTTTGTGTTGTGCAGGTCTCCGCGTTGCTTGCAACACCTGTGTGATGTTTCCTTCCTCCTACTGGTTTGATAACCTCGGTTTCTTACTGAGGGAAGACTTGCTGATGTGCTGCTTCACACCTTGCTCTTCGGGTTCCCATCAGACTCCACGTCAAGCACCAAGTTCTCTGGTGCCATCAAGGAGTCATCAATTGGTCGGCTCAATCCATTGAGGAACCATGCGATTGTTTGCTCCTCGAGCTCGTTCACATCGGCTCTCATCATAGTCATCTCCATTTCCTTGTAAAACTCTTCAATTGTCTTTGTGCCTTGCTTCAAGTTTTGTAGCTTGTCAAAGAGGTCTTAGCGATAGTGACTGGGGACAAATCTTGCATACATTACTTGATTCATCTATGTACAAGTGGTAACTGGTGGTTACTCTAGCTTCTAACGATTGATTTGATAGTCTTCCCACCAAACATTGGCGTAGTCCTCAAACTCAAGAGATGCCATTGCAACTTTCTTCTTCGGAAAATTTGTGCACTCGGAATATCTTGTCGACTTTGATCTCCCATTCAAGATATGCATTTTCATTTTCTTATCCTTTTGAACTTGGGCATGGAAAACTTGAGCTTCCCAAACTTGCCATCATCACGCTCATGGTGGTTGTGTCGACGTTCATGGAACATACTTGCTTCACTTTGTGGGTGTGGAGGCGGCGGAGGAGGATCTTGATTGCCTAGAAGCGGTGGTGGGGGAGGAGCTTGATGATGCTTGGAGTCCCTTCTTCGCCTTTGCTCAGCATCATTGGCATTCATAGCTTCTCGGTGTCGGTGGTGGTGTTGTGCATGTCGGTTGTTGCGTCTATCTTGGCGCGCATCTTCATCATCATCACTTGTATCCCATGTCGGTGCTTGATTTTGTTGAAGAGGCACATGGTGGTTATGAGGAGGATGACGACGCCTATCATTCTGGTTTTCTTATCATGATGTGCTCGTGGGCGTTGCACTTCAATGATTGCTTGTTGTGGTGGTGGACCATGCTCTTGGCATTGTTGTTGAGGTTGAGGAGCATTTGGGTCCACCGCTTGAGCATGATAGTGACAAGCTTGTTGTTCTCCATTATGGTGGTGTGGTTCGCCATGGTGGGAGTTGGATCTTGAAGACTCGCCATGTCGATTTGAGGAACACATGCAGGACAAACTTGACGAGCTTGAGCGATGACCATGTCGGTTGCCAAGGTTGGCAATAGCTTTGTGAAGAGCTTGGAATTGAGTGTGATGCTCAGCTTGATGTTGTCGATCACGGTACTCAAATTCACGGAAAGTATCATAGAGACGGTGCTCAAGTCGCTCGAATTGAGTGTTGAATTCTTGGCGTTGTGCCCATAAGTTGTGGTGCGTGGAAAAACCGTCTTGGTTGTTGAAGTTGCTATCTCCACTAGATCCGCTTCCCCTAGACATTGTGCACAAAGACACGTGATAGAGAAAGTGATATTGGTGGAATGGTAATTGCTACCTTGCCTCACCAGAGTTAAAAAATTGGAAAGATTGTTCTTGCTGAGAGCAAAGCGAATAGTGGGTACACAAGACACACACACAAAGGCCTATGGTGGTAGCTTAGGAAGGTGGATAGAAAATGAAACAACCAAACGAAAAGGTTATTGTCAAAAGTGGTTAAAATCCAACAAAAACAAAGTCAAATGACAAGGTCAAAACGGATGACGAGAACCTACGACTATACACACACGGTGGAGATTAATGTGGCTAGCACGACTATGAGAATGAGAAACGAAAAAATTTGGTCCTAACGAATACTAATGCTTGGTGTCGTGCCAATCGCTAGGAGAGATCGTAGCCCGTTTGTCAAAAGATTGAGAAGAAACGGATTTGTACGCTTGCCTTACTCTTGCTCGCACTCTTTCTTAGAAGCGTTGGGCTCTCTTTAGCTATTGGTATCTTTCTCTTTTTCTTTTGCTTAGAAGCTTGTTTATCTCTTTTTCCTTTCTATGCTATGGAGTCATGTTTGTTATTGCCTCTATACTATGAATATTCAAGAGCAAGTGCACAATGCTTTTGCAAACATAAGATGAGCTACTCTCGATAGGTTAGGTAACACACAAAGGAAGAATGGGGTTGACAAAGCGCAAGTTATACTTTGTGGTGATGTTGTACTTGCAACCATTGGTGGAGGGATGGTTCGAGGTCCGAGGTGTCGATGTCGAGCGTGGGGTGTTGTTGCGGAAGCTTTATTATATTATAGACACGCACACGGAACACAAACATACAAAGGGAATTGGTCGAAAAGGAAAAGGGGTCAAAAAGTTTGTATAGGGCCGGAGACTCCGTTGTGTGGTGTACGGAAACTCCGGTTGTGGTCCGGAGACTCCGGTCTACGCTGGATGGAAACTCCGGTCTGGTTTCAACACGACAAACAACTCGTGTTCTTGAGCGGAAATTTGGCCCTTGAACCCTCAAATCCAGAAAATTTCGACCAAATTGGTATGGGAAACGCAGGGCCAAGGTAGACCAACTCCAAATACAAATTTTTAATGGAACAAAACCACAATCAAATCAGCAAAACGAGAGATCGGTCCAAAAATCAATTTGGGGCTATATTTTTGGTATATTTCAATTTATGGTGGAAATCGAAGGGCAAAGTCAAATCCGTGGCAACCAAAAGCTGCTGATACCAGTTGATATGGGCTCCCCTATAGGATTGACCCTAGGATGGCCCGATCTTCACGGATTTGAGGCGTAGAGTGAGGGGAAACCCGATGAACACGATGAATGCAACACGAACACAAGATAAAGATACAACCTGATTCGATTTGCTCCCGTTGGTTCGAACAACCAATCCAATAGAATCCTCGGCGAGA
This sequence comes from Avena longiglumis, assembly GCA_030063025.1. NCBI lineage: Eukaryota > Viridiplantae > Streptophyta > Magnoliopsida > Poales > Poaceae > Avena > Avena longiglumis. The sequence goes on from CP125974.1 coordinate 143,420,588, forward strand.
GACCATGAGGTAGAATCTCCAAAGGAGAGATCGTCAATCGGATGATAGAATCCAAATCAAAGGAGAGAGTAGCAACCAAGTAGAATCCCAAAAGGAAGAGACCCAGCACTACTAGAATCCTTGACAAGGAGAGACCAAACACTTGAGGAGGGTCTTGATGACTTGGATACGAACACCGAACTCCAAGGCCTTATACAACTCATATATTAACTATAGAGAGGGGTTCCCATCTAGGGTTAGGCACAAGCATTCATTCATCTTCAACTCTAGGGTTTCAAGGAGGGGTGGGGGATTATATATAGGCCAGCCACGATCTAGGGGTCAAATATGCATAAACAGGAAGTTCTAGGGGTTACATGGGCCATGACCATCTTGAGGCGCGCAGGCCTATGTCACTCGGTTCGGAGACTCCGGAGATTCCGGTCTATCTTCGGTCCGTCTCTGGAGGGGGTGTCAGACTGTCCTAGGCCTCGGTTCGGGGGCCGGTCCGGATATAGGATGGAGATTACGGTGTAGCTTATTAGATGTAATACATTGGTAACGTGTATGGAGTAGTACTCCAACACGTTACACGCTTGTACCTGCCACGTTGGGGGCTGTTCCCGACTATATTAACACGTAACCGAGCCTAGGGAGAGGGCATCGTTCCCGTCACAAATTTTACATGGTAACACGCCAACTCTTCCGTTTCATCTAGCTCCTGCCGCCGCCGGTGATCTTCTCCACCGCCGCCTCCGCATCTCCTCCACAAAAACCCTACCATCTCTCCACAAACAGGATCCTCTCCCTCTCCTCTACCTATTCCACAACAAATCCCACCCAAACACCCTACCAACGCCTGCCGATCTTGGCCTCTCTCTAAAACCCTAGATCGCTTTCTTCATGATCTATGTCGACGCCATCTTCCTCCTTTTCTGCTACACACTCAGTCGGCACTCCTCCGGCTATGAAACTCACCCGAGACAAATTCCTCTCCTGGCAGACTCAAGCTATTCCCGCACTCCGTGGTGCCCGTGTCATGGGGTTTCTCGAGGGCACTGACAAGGAAGCACGACACACACTTGAAGCTGAAGATGAGAACAACAAGAAGTTCACCGTGCCAAATCCCAATTATGATGTGTGGATCACCAGAGATCAGCAAGTCGTCAGTTTCCTTGTGAATTCCCTGTCTGAAGATGTTATTCCCCATGTCTATGGCCTTCATCATGCTGCTGATGTGTGGAAGGCCTTGGTCTCCCTGTTTGCCTCGCAATCCAAATCCAAGGTCTCTAGCCTCCGTGGTGCTCTTACAAACACCAAAAGCTTGATCTCACCGCCCAACAATACATTACCAAGATGAAGGGGTTTGCTTATGAACTTGCTGCTGCGGGTAAGCCTATTGATGACGATGAGCTCAAGGACTACATCCTCAATGTCTTAGATGGATCCTTCAACCATCTGGTGTCGGACATCAATGTTGTCCCCTCGACGACTCTCACTGATATGTGTTCTCAACTTCTGGCTTATGAAAATCGTGACAATATGCTTCAGTCTACAGGACAGGCTTCAGGCTCCTTTATTTCATCTGTCAATGCTGCATCTCGCCGCCCCCCTGATATCTATGCCCGCCCAACCCCACCACCGCCGCCTATACCATACACACCACCAGCGCCCTACCCTAACCCTATGCCATAGCCATACTATGCCCCATACCACGCACCCTACCCACAACCACAACCCCCTGCCATACACTATCAGCCGCCTTTGTTTCCTTTCCCACCTGCCCAACAACCCTATATGCCGCATCTTCCCCAGCCGTTTTACCGTCCCTCATCACAACCACCTCGCCCACCCCCTCAGCAGCCGCGCCAGGACACTCCTCGTAACACCAATCAGCGTCGCACCAAAGGGGGGCGCAAGGATCGAGGCCGTGTTGCTACACCATGGCAGGAAGGTGTGTTCTATCAGATTTGCAAAAAGGAGGGACATGCAGCCGGTGATTATTGGTGGCGCTATGGCGATGATGATGAGGATGATACCTCCAAGGACGTCAAGGGTGCATATGGTGTCGACTCCAATTGGGTGATTGACACAGGAGCCACAAATCATACCACAGGACAACTCAACAAGCTTCAAATTCATGAGCCCTACAATGGTCGATATCAAGTTCACAATGCTAGTGGACAAGGTATGGACATTGCTAATATTGGTCATTCAGTTTTGCAAACCCCACAATGCTCTCTCACACTTAAAAATATTCTTCATGTTCCTGATGCTTCTATGAACTTGCTTTCTGCTCATAAAATTACTCTAGACAACAATTCTTATATTGAAATTCACCCTTTATTTTTCTTGGTTAAGGACAAGGCCACCCAACAAATCATGTTTAGAGGTCCGTGTGAAGGTGGTCTCTATCCTCTTGTTCCAGTCTCCATGAGGTCATCTTCCAAACATGCTCTTTTCACCGTCAAGCCTTCATCATCCACGTCGCATCGTCGTTTAGGACATCCGTCATCTTTTATTGTTCAGCAAGTTCTTAGGAAGCAAAGTTTGTCTTACACTCGAGAAATAAATTCTTATATATGTGATCCCTGCCAACAGGCTAAGAGTGAAAGGGCATAGGTGTCCGATATTTTGATGAGATGGCGATAATCGATTTGGTGGAGTTCGGGCTTGACGATCCGACTACACGTGCGAGCATGAGCGCCAATGCAATCGCTAGGCCAATCTCCTAAAGGTTACCGATCCTGCGGGAACACGATCAGCCTGACCAGCGAGGGTATTAATTCCTACCTGAAATCGAGAACAAGTAAGAACTAATATTGCAATCAAGATATTGCGGATTAAGATGAAAGCTTTATTGAAAAGGTGGGATCCTGAATAGGTGCGAAGTACAAGAGGCCTCTGCGACGCTCGAGCCTTGGCGAAGTTGCTATGATGGCTAACTTAATGTCTAAACAAAATCCGAGTCTAGGGGGTCGGCTATAGGGAGTATTTAAGGGCGAAAAGGTGGGGTTTCGGCCAGCCATGGAAGTGGTGGCCGAATCCAACCCTAGAAGTCCTTTTCCCCTCAAATACGGACTCTAAAAAGTGGCTAATTAAAATCCTGTGAAAATTACATGGGCCTGGACCAAAATAAAGGTGTCGCAGCATCATATTAAGCTATGGACGAATTCGTGAAGTATTGATCTTGAATATTTTGTCCAAGCCTTCTTTTTTCATTATGGTGGCCTCAAAGTTCAGAAATCTTCATCCGTGGCCTTCTCTTGGATCATCACACGCTTGCTGCCATCTCCATGCATGGCCATGCTCCAATGCTTGTCCCTCTCATCCATGCTTGGTCCATCATTCCTAAGAGTAAGAAATACATCTGATTTAGGCATCATCATATTCTCATTTATGTGAGGAATAGTTCCAAGAAACGAAAGTACCTCATAGTTAAGTTGTTTGGCACGAGATCTTATGATGGGTCCTTGTATGTGTGTAGTTGTAGGTACAACGGTTGTATCAATAGAAGGGATGTCCACATCATACTCCCCTTCTTGAATTGAAGTCGTCCTCGACGCAATCTCATCTTCCTCACCAAAGTAAGGCTTCAAATCTGCAATGTTAAATGTAGGATTAACCGTACCAAAGTCTGCAGGCAACTCAAGTTTATATGCATTATCGTTTATTTTCTCTAACACCTTAAAGGGACCAGCAGCACGCGGCATTAACTTAGACTTGCGTAAATTAGGAAAGCGATCCTTACGCCAATGTAACCAAACAAGATCTCCAACATCAAACACAACATGCTTTCTCCCTTTATCCCCAACAAGTTTATACTTAGCATTCATATGTTCGATGTTATCTTTAGTAGTCTTATGCAAGTTTAATATCATTTCAGCGCGTTGTGTAGCATCCAAATTATGTTGCACCGAAGTAGGTAAAGGCAATAAATCAATAGGTGCACGAGTAACAAAACCATAGACGATCTCAAACGGGCACATCTTTGTGGTAGAATGCAGCGAACGATTATAAGCAAATTCTATATGAGGTAAACACTCTTCCCACAATTTTAAGTTCTTCTTTAAAACAGCCCGCCACATAGTAGACAAAGTTCTATTTACTACTTCAGTTTGTCCATCAGTTTGGGGATGACATGTAGTACTAAACAGCAATTTAGTCCCCAACTTAGCCCATAAACATCTCCAAAAGTGGCTAAGAAATTTAGTATCATGATCAGAAACAATAGTATTTGGCACACCATGCAAACGAACAATTACACGAAAGAACAAATCAGCAATATGCGCAGCAGCATCCGTTTTATGACAAGGAATAAAGTGTGCCATCTTAGAAAACCGATCCACAACAAAAAAAATACTATCCCTCCCCTTCTGTGTTCGTGGCAATCCCAAAACAAAGTCCATAGAAATATCCTCCCAAGGAACACTAGGAACAGGAAGAGGCATATATAAACCATGTGGATTAAGGCGAGACTTAGCTTTTTGACAAGTAATGCAGTGTGCCACAAATCGCTCAACATCTCGACGCATACGCGACCAAAAGAAGTGTGCAGCAAGAACATCCTCCGTCTTCTTGACACCAAAGTGTCCCATCAATCCTCCTCCATGCGCCTCCTGTAACAACAAAAGACGAACAGAACTATCCGGAATGCATAGTTTGTTAGCACGGAACACAAATCCATCATTGAAGACGAACTTGTTCCATGTTCTACCATCTCTACAATTCTGCAACACATCTTTAAATTCAGCATCATGCACATATTGTTCCTTAATAGTTTGTAATCCAAATATTTTGAAGTCAAGTTGAGATAACAAAGTATAACGGCGCGACAAAGCATCAGCAATAATATTATCTTTACCCTTTTTGTTTTTGATAACATAAGGAAAAGACTCAATAAATTCAACCCATTTTGCATGACAACGATTCAACTTAGCTTGACTACGAATATGCTTCAAAGATTCATGATCAGAATGTATAACAAATTCTTTAGGCCATAGATAATGTTGCCAAGTTTCTAATGTCCAAACCAAAGCATATAATTCTTTATCATAAGTAGAATAGTTCAGACTAACCCCACTCAATTTCTCACTAAAATATGCAACATGTTTTCCCTCTTATAATAACACCCCTCCCAAACCAATTCCACTAGCATCACTTTCAAGCTCAAAAGTCTTAGTAAAATCAGGAAGTTGGAGTAAGGGAGCATGTGTTAGCTTATCTTTCAATATGACGAAGGCCTATTGTTGTGCATCGCCCCAAACAAAGGGCACATCCTTCTTGGTAAGCTCATTCAGCGGCGCAGAAATTGATCCAAAGTCTTTGACAAAGCGCCTATAAAAACCAGCGAGGTCAAGAAAACTCCTCACTTGTGTGACCGTCTTGGGCTGCGGCCAATTCTCAATAGCTTCAATCTTGGCTGGATCCACTTCAATACCCTGTGATGTAACGACATAGCCAAGAAACGCAACTCAATTGGTGCAAAAGGTGCACTTATCAAGGTTACCAAACAAACGTGCATCACGTAAAGCATTGAAAACAGCACGTAAATGGTCCAAATGATCCTCTAAAGATTTGCTATAAATCAGAATATCATCAAAGTAGACTACCACAAAACGTCCAATGAAAGCTCGTAAAACTTCGTTCATTAATCTCATGAAAGTGCTGGGTGCATTAGTTAAACTAAACGGCATCACTAACCACTCATATAAACCGAACTTAGTTTTAAATGTTGTTTTCCATTCATCTCCTAATTTCATACGAATCTGTTGGTAACCACTACGCAAATCAACTTTAGAAAACATGGTAGAGCCACTCAATTCATCAAGCATGTCATCTAAACGTGGAATAGGATGACGATATCAAATAGTAATATTATTGATAGCTCTACAATCAGTACACATGCGCGAAGAACCATCTTTCTTAGGTACCAAAATAATAGGAACAACTCAGGGGCTAAGGGACTCAATAATATGATCTCTGTCGAGTAGTTCCTGAATTTGGCATTGTATCTCCTTTGTCTCCTCTGGATTGGTTCTATATGGCGCGCGGTTGGGCAACATAGCACCAGGAATTAGATCAATTTGGTGCTCAATTCCTCTAATAGGAGGTAGTCCTGGTGGCAGCTCAGCGGGAAAGACGTCCTCATATTCCTGCAAAAGGTTAGCAATAGCGGGTGGCAAAGAAGGAGGCATATCCTCAAATGAAAACAAAACCTCTTTGCAGACAATTGCATAACATTGAGTATTGTTTACATCTAGTTCAGCAATATCAATTTTATTTGCAAGCATGTGGCATCCCGCAAAACCACTACTAGAAAATCGCGTTGAATTTGTGCATTGCATCGTCATCATCATGCATTGTTTGCCAAAACTATGTTTGCAAAGCCCGTTTTTTTTGTTTTATAAAACGCCCCGTCTTTTGTTCAAACGCCAAAACCGGGTCCCCGGAATATTTTTGTTTTGTTGCTATCGGGTTGCAAACGGCCCAATTAAATTAAATAAAAGTTTTATTTATTTTAGTAGGGGCAGTCGAACGGGCCAACCCGACCCGAACGACCGCCCCAGAAAATTAATCGGTCCATCCATTCTGCCCCATCTAATCCTAACCCACCTAAAACTCTACCCTCTCTCCCTGGCCACCTCACTCCCCCCAATCCCCTGCTGCCACATCACCCTTGCCCACCCCTCACCCACTCACACTCTGACACATGGCAGCCTCCACTCCCTCACACTCGTCTGGCCCCAACCCACCAGTCCCTGTCACCCACCCCACCTGACCCCGCTAAGGCCACCCACGCATGCACGCACACAGGATCCATCCACCTCCCCAGCCCCCTGGTCCACGCGCGGGACCCACTCCCTTCCCCACGCGCGTGTCTTCTTCCTCCTCTCCCCTTCTCTCCAACCTCCCTCCCGCACGGCGCCTCACCCCCGTCCGCCGGCGCTGCTCTCCGCAGAGCTCCTCCCCCCCCGCCTCTCCTTCCCGGCGACCCTCCGCGCGCCCCCCCGTCTTCTTCTTCCTCCGCTCCCAGCTCGCCTCTCCCCCTCCCTGCAGCCGCCGCTGCGCGCCTCCCAGCGCTTCCACAAGACGCCTCCTCGGTGCCGCTCGCGGTGACCCTCCCTCTCCGCCAGCGCCGCTTCCTCTCCTCACGGCGCCCTCGGGAGCCGACCTCCCTGCACCGCCCGGTCCCCAGGCCCCGCTCCGCCCGACCCTCGACGCCACCGCGCCCGTCTACTCCTCCTAGGCCCCGCGCCGCTTCTCCGCTGCCGGCCGTCGCCATCCTCCGCTCGCCGCCTCCCTCGATCCTCGCATGCCCTGTGAGGCCCTCGCCGTCGTCAACCCTCCAGCGGCTGCCGCGAGCTCGCCATCCTCCGCCGCCATGCCGCGCGTGCTTGACCTGCGGCCTGCGTGCCCTCCGTTGAGCTCGCCCGCGTACCTCCGCGACGCCGCGCGCGTCACCGCCGCTCGCGTCGTCTGACGCCTCCGCTGGTCGCCTTCTGTGGCAAGCCAGCGCCACCGTGTTGTTCATCTCCCTCGCATCAAGCCCCTGTGAGCGCCAACCTCCCGCAGTACCCCTGCCTATGGCTACCGTCGTTGATTCAACACCAGGATCAAATTTTTCCCTGCAGCGCGTGCTATTGATGTGCTGCTACGCTATGCTGGGACCAAAAGAGATGGTGGATGTCGCATCTGTGTATGTTGTGATAATTTGTTTCCGAATGTCTGCTAGAGGATGTACCTATGTGGTGCTAGCATGGTGATTGCACAACCCAAAACAAAAACTTCAGAGCACATCTACACCAAGATCGACACCCACCCGGTCGTACCTGATGAACCACCGGCGCCGGGCCCGACAAAACCGACCTCGACACGCCAAGTTCGCCGTAACCCGCGAAGACCGATCCCGGCGTCAAGACCGATCCGATCGCCGCTCCGGACCCGAACCCGAAGAATCGCCGACAAGGACCGTCCCTACACCAAGATCGGCTTCCGAACACTTCGACCGAAGCTGAATCAAGATCTCCCCGGATACGACAAGTACACCTCGAGGACGCCGAGTACTTCGCCCCGGACACCTAGACCCTGAACAACAAGCTCTCCTTCCCGGATGCGCTGCTCGAGAACACGGACGGTAAGGACACCTACGCAGAACATTAAGATCTTCGTCCCCGAACGTCAAGACCGGCCTGATACGCGGGCCCGACAAGAGCAACACCGACCCAAGTCCTGCTTCCCGGATGCGACAAGATCGACCTCAGTCATCCGAGAACACTTCCGCCGAACCCCGAACCCCAGATCCGTCGAACCCTGGACCTGTCGAACCCCGGAACCCCAAGTTCGTCGAGCCCCCTCTAATGTGTGAACCCCTCCCCGAAACCCTATTTTATCATATAATAACAACTTGTCGCATATTGAATTGTCATACTCACATGCATATTGTGTGGTTTGGGGGCCTTATGCCGATTCACCTAATAACTAAATATGGGGCCCATATGCGGGCAAATCTAGCCTTATATCGGCCTCATTTAAACTTGTGTAGCGAACCGGTATCTTATCTTGCCTTGTTTAAACAACATTTAAATGCGGGGTTTCTAAATAACTTGAACCACCTAACTAACTGTCGGGACCCCGGTTCCGCCTAATATGACCTAATTGCATCGCACCTTTGCCATGCCATACATCATCCATGCATCATGCCGATCTTCTGTCGTTTTATTAAATAGCGCATCCGGTGTTTCTTCTAGTGTTTTGCTTCTTCGTGGATTGGACCGTTGAGTTGATGTGAGCTTCGCCCCGATCTTCGGATGAACCTTCGACAATGTTTTCAGGCGAGCATCTCCCCCTTTCTACCTATCTTACTTTTATAGTATTTATTCCCTCCTGTTGATCTATTGCTATCTGTGTTGCGATGCTCTAGATTCCGTACCCTTGATATCCCTTGCAGCCATATATTGCCTTGGACACACCCTATTACCTGCTGTTTGGTAGATAGTTGGACTTGCGCGTCGTAGTTGCTTGCTCAAGTGCTGATGTGTGTCGTCATATGCCACAGTTGCTGATGTATTGCCGCATGTTGATGTTGGAGGTGACTCTAGTTTACTTATCGTCACTTTAATTTCTGTTTAACAACTAAAATTGAATAAGCAGAGGCATCGGTGGGTGATAGATAATATTTGGTTTTCCGAACGCCCACTTGTGTCCCGTAAGACCCCGAGTACTTGATACCTGTTCCTTGATTTATCGCGCTATCCACATCCGGGAGGTATATGGGACCCCGAGCGTAGCTTGATTCATTCTTATTTCTTGGGGCCACAAACTAGTTTGAGGTTTTATTTACGATCCTGTACTTATGCCATGTTTTATCGCTTTATTTACGATTGTCGAGGTAACGCACAATCATCGCTTAGGAAGCGGAGTGATTACGCGGTGTCGACAAGCCCGCTTGGGGTTCCCGATCGCTCCACAGCCATTGTCGCAGACCTTGAGGCCATCTCGAGCTTGCCTACTCGTTGGATTCTACTTAAGGGTGGCCCCTGAAATATTTCAATCCTGTGATTGTTCAACGTGAAAGCCTCGTTGGGTTTTGATTTGGTTTTTCCGAGGCTGATCGAGCGTGTGTTGCTATTGGTGCACCCCGGCCGGGTAAAACTTTCTGAAAGCCGTGTCCGCGGTTATGGACGACTTGGAGCACAGTTTCTTGATCATAGACAAGCATAACTAAAGTTCTTGCTATAAATTTGACTTATAATGACTAGTAATCAGCTCTACTATAATGGAATGGTTAATTAATACTGCCCACCATTGCTTGTTGGTTGTCGCTTGCGACAATTGTATCTGACTAGTAAGTATTGCAACTACAACGAATTGGCTGAATAAAAGTACCAACAACTCGGGTTTTGGGTTTTATCTCATGCTATCTCAGATTCGATTAGTAATTGTTGCAACTACAACCGAATGATTAAATAAAAGTGCCCGCTTACTTTACCGTGACGATTATCTAAACTTGACTAGTAAAGTGCCGCAATTATAATCGAATAAGTAAACTGCCAACGTGTGAGTTCCTCGGTTGACTTCTCGTTTGCTCGAGGGGAAACACCAGATGGGTTTGTTTGGTGTTAGTCTCGTTGGATCCGAATAGGTCTTTATCACCCTCTCGATATCCGCCAGTTGTATCGAGTCTCTATAGGTTGTTCGATGCTGCATCTGCCGCCACATCCACCATACCTATGTAGGCGAGGACCGCGAATTCTAGCCTCGCTGTGTCTTGGCCTCGATCTTGACGCTCCTTCTTTTTACTTTGCCCTTTGCGGCACCCCTTTGTTTAAGCAGGTTTTGAGATCGACGCCGTTAGCGTGGTTACCCTTCCGCTTGGCCTCGGTGGTTATGGACGCCATTGGTTATTCTTGAGGCTCTTAGCCCCATTTGCTTCTTGTCCGTAGTCGGACCCTCCACTATTTTCAAGGTGATTTGGATCTTGTATATTATGTCTCCTTGACTCTTTGAGTCGCTATATATATCTCATTCGTGGGTTCCATCGAGGACTGTTGTGTAATGTTATTACCGTTTCCACCAAGACGAAAGTGCTGGTGGGCACCTTTGAATCGTTTCTATGCGGGTTTGGTGAATTTTGCCCAAACATGCATAGGTCCGATTCGAGGTGTTCTGAGTGGTATCGAGCTCGGCTATGCGATACCCCACAAGTCCAGCCTGTAGGATAACCTAGCTAACGGCCGAAGTAGAGTGTCAAAACTATTTTGAAAAATCGGTTGGATAGTTCTGAATAGGTATGATTTTACTCCTTACCCCTCTGCTGATTCCCTCTTATCTCGACGTGTTTGAATCTGCTCCCTTATCTTTTCTTCGAGTCCAGGATTTCTCGTGGTTGGGTTTCCGTCGTACCTTCAGGGTTTCGCTTTCTCCCTTTTTGTAACGGAGGCGCTACGATCATCAATCTGCAACTTGTCTGTTGAACCCTTCATCCGGTCTTTTGTCCTTGAGCTCTTTATCCCTATGTGTTTCCTTGCTGGATATCAGTGTCGTTGGAAAACATATGAGAAGGACGAGCTTTGGTGAAGTTGGAGTCGACCTTGAGCACGTGTTGTTCATGCCAACGGAACCATCGCGAAACCTAATCAGTGTGTCTTTCATACGATTTCTGCTGGCAACACTCCCTTGTTTCCGAACCTCGCTTGTCGAGATCTTCAGTCTAAATTCCGAGAGTTGGATGCTTAATCCGCCTATTCGTGTGCAGAGTAATGGTTTGAGTGCGGGATGGAGTAGCTACCCTACCACTGCTCTTATCATTCGCTCTTGCACGTCGAATCAGTGGATCCAGCAATTTACTCCGTCCATGGAAGTTAGAGGTGGCCTTACCTTCAACTTCGTCCTTTGTTTCCCCGGAGCGTGCCCTCGACGATCAGGAACAACGCCCCTTTGTTGGTGGTGTCGCCGTTTTCAAAATGGCGAAGGAACCCTCGTTAGTGGTGTCGCGAGGATCTACACGAAGTGAGAAGACGCAGAGCGCCGACCTTCCTTCCGGTACCATGAGGCGGATCTCGAGGGCGAGATCCCTTGTTAGTGGTGTCGAATTGTGGCATCCCGCAAAACCACTACTAGAAAATCGCGTTGAATTTGTGCATTGCATCGTCATCATCATGCATTGTTTGCCAAAACTATGTTTGCAAAGCCCGTTTTTTTTGTTTTATAAAACGCCCCGTCTTTTGTTCAAACGCCAAAACCGGGTCCCCGGAATATTTTTGTTTTGTTGCTATCGGGTTGCAAACGGCCCAATTAAATTAAATAAAAGTTTTATTTATTTTAGTAGGGGCAGTCGAACGGGCCAACCCGACCCGAACGACCGCCCCAGAAAATTAATCGGTCCATCCATTCTGCCCCATCTAATCCTAACCCACCTAAAACTCTACCCTCTCTCCCTGGCCACCTCACTCCCCCCAATCCCCTGCTGCCACATCACCCTTTCCCACCCCTCACCCACTCACACTCTGACACATGGCAGCCTCCACTCCCTCACACTCGTCTGGCCCCAACCCACCAGTCCCTGTCACCCACCCCACCTGACCCCGCTAAGGCCACCCACGCATGCACGCGCACAGGATCCATCCACCTCCTGGGTCCACGCTGGACCCACTCCCTTCCCCACGCGTGTCTTCCTCCTCTCCCTTCTCTCCAACCTCCCTCCCATGACAGCGCCACCCGTCACGCCGGCTGCTCCGCAGAGCTCCTCCCCCCGCCTCCTTCCCGGCGACCCTCCGCCCGTCTTCTTCTTCCTCCGCCTCCCGCCTCTCCTCCTCGCAGCCGCCAGCCTGGCCTCACAAGACGCCTCCCTCGCCCGCCGCCGGTGACCCTCCCTTCCGCCAGCGCCGCCTTCCTCTCACTGGCGCCCGGCCGGAGCCGACCTCCCACCCGCCGGTCCCAGGCCCGCCTGACCTCGACGCCACCGCGCCTGCCTACTCCTCCTAGGCCCCGCCGCTTCTCGGCCGGCCGCCATCCTCCGCCGCCTCCCTCGATCCTCGCATGCCTCAGGAGGCCTCGCCGTCGTCAACCCTCCAGCTGCCGCGCGAGCTCGCCATCCTCCGCCATGCCATGCGCTGGCTTGACTGCGGCCTGCGTTCTCCGTTGGGCTTCCGCCACAGCCCGCTGACGCCACCGCCGCCGCTGCTCGACGCCCGCTGGTCGCCTTCGTGGCAAGCCGCCACCTTGTTGTTCATCTCCTCGCATCAAGCCCCTGAGCGCCAACCTCCGCAGCATTTCGCCTATGGCTACCGTCGTTGATTCAACACCAGATCAAATTTTTCGCAGCTGCGTTATTGATGTGTGCTACGCTATGTCAGACCAAAAGAGATGGTGGATGTCGATCTGTATGTTGTGATAATTTGTTTCCGAATGTCTGCTAGAGGATGTACCTATGTGGTGCTAGCATGGTGATTGCACAACCCAAAACAAAAACTTCAGAGCACATCTACACCAAGATCGACACCCACCCGGTCGTACCTGATGAACCACCGGCGCCGGGCCCGACAAAACCGACCTCGACACGCCAAGTTCGCCGTAACCCGCGAAGACCGATCCCGGCGTCCGAGACCCCGAAGACCGATCTCGCCGCTCCCGGACCCCGAACCCGAAGAATCGCCGACAAGGACCGTCCCTACACCAAGATCGGCTTCCGAACACTTCGACCGAAGCTGAATCAAGATCTCCCCGGATACGACAAGTACACCTTGAGGACGCCGAGTACTTCGCCCCGGACACCTAGACCCTGAACGACAAGCTCTCCTTCCCGGATGCGCTGCTCGAGAACACGGACGGTAAGGACACCTACGCAGAACATTAAGATCTTCGTCCCCGAACGTCAAGACCGGCCTGATACGCGGGCCCGACAAGAGCAACACCGACCCAAGTCCTGCTTCCCGGATGCGACAAGATCGACCTCAGTCATCCGAGAACACTTCCGCCGAACCCCAACCCTGATCCGAACCTCGGACTGTCGAACCCGGAACCCCACGTTCGTCGAGCCCCCTCTAATGTGTGAACCCCTCCCCGAAACCCTATTTTATCATATAATAACAACTTGTCGCATATTGAATTGTCATACTCACATGCATATTGTGTGGTTTGGGGGCCTTATGCCGATTCACCTAATAACTAAATATGGGGCCCATATGCGGCAAATCTAGCCTTATATCGGCCTCATTTAAACTTGTGTAGCGAACCGATCTTATCTTGCCTTGTTTAAACAACATTTAAATGCGGGTTTCTAAATAACTTGAACCACCTAACTAACTGTCGGGACCCCGGTTCCGCCTAATATGACCTAATTGCATCGCACCTTTGCCATGCCATACATCATCCATGCATCATGCCGATCTTCTGTCGTTTTATTAAATAGCGCATCCGGTGTTTCTTCTAGTGTTTTGCTTCTTCGTGGATTGGACCGTTGAGTTGATGTGATCTTCGCCCCGATCTTCGGATGAACCTTCGACAATGTTTTCAGGCGAGCATCTCCCCCTTTCTACCTATCTTACTTTTATAGTATTTATTCCCTCCTGTTGATCTATTGCTATCTGTGTTGCGATGCTCTAGATTCCGCACTTTGATATCCCTTGCAGCCATATATTGCCTTGGACACACCCTATTACCTGCTGTTTGGTAGATAGTTGGACTTGCGCGTCGTAGTTGCTTGCTCAAGTGCTGATGTGTGTCGTCATATGCCACAGTTGCTGATGTATTGCCGCATGTTGATGTTGGAGGTGACTCTAGTTTACTTATCGTCACTTTAATTTCTGTTTAACAACTAAAATTGAATAAGCAGAGGCATCGGTGGGTGATAGATAATATTTGGTTTTCCGAACGCCCACTTGTGTCCCGTAAGACCCCGAGTACTTGATACCTGTTCCTTGATTTATCGCGCTATCCACATCCGGGAGGTATATGGGACCCCCCTGAGCCAGAGCTTGATTCATTCTTATTTCTTGGGGCCACAAACTAGTTTGAGGTTTTATTTACGATCCTGTACTTATGCCATGTTTTACTGCTTTATTTACGATTGTGCGAGGTAACTGCATCTTGCTTAGGAAGCGGAGTGATTACGCGGTGTCGACAAGCCCGCTTGGGGTTCCCAGCTCACAGCCATTGTCGCAGACCTTGAGGCCGCCTCGAGCTTGCCTACTCCGCTATGGATTCTACTTAAGGGTGGCCCTGAAATATTTCTGAATCTGTGATTGTTCAATGAAAGCCTCGTTGGGTTTTGATTTGGTTTTTCCGAGGCTGATCGAGCGTGTGTTGCTATTGGTGCACCCCGGCCGGGTAAAACTTTCTGAAAGCCGTGTCCACGGTTATGGACGACTTGGAGCACAGTTTCTTGATCATAGACAAGCATAACTAAAGTTTACTGCTATAAATTTGACTTATAATGACTAGTAATCAGCTCTACTATAATGGAATGGTTAATTAATACTGCCCACCATTGCTTGTTGGTTGTCGCTTGCGACAATTGTATCTGACTAGTAAGTATTGCAACTACAACGAATTGGCTGAATAAAAGTACCAACAACTGCTGGGTTTTGGGTTTTATCTCATGCTATCTGTATCTGATTAGTAATTGTTGCAACTACAACTGAATGATTAAATAAAAGTGCCCACTGCTTACTTTACCAGGACGATTATCTAAACTTGACTAGTAAAGTGCCGCAATTATAACTGAATAAGTAAAACTGCCAACTGTGTGAGTTCCTCGGTTGACTTCCTCGTTTGCTCTCGAGGGGGAAATACCAGGATGGGTTTGTTTGGTGTTAGTCTCAGGTTGGATCCGAATAGGTCTTTATCACCCCTCTCTGATATCCGCCAGTTGTATCGAGTCTCTATAGGTTGTTCAGTGCATGCTGCCGCTGCCGCTCAGTCCACCATACCTATGTAGGCGAGGACCGCCGAATTCTAGCCTCGCTGCATCGCCTCGATCGACGCTCCTTCTTTTCCTTTGCCCTTGCCGCACCCCTTTTGTTTAAGCAGGTTTTGAGATCGACGCCGTTAGCAGGGTTACCCTTCCGGCTTGGCCTGGGCAGGGTTATGGACGCCATTGGTTATTCTTCAGGGCTCTTAGCCCCATTTGCTTCTTGTCCGTAGTCGGACCCTCCACTATTTTCAAGGTGATTTGGATCTTGTATATTATGTCTGTCTCCTTGACTCTTTGAGTCGCTGTTATATATATCTGTTCTGTGGGTTCCATCGAGGACTGTTGTGTAATGTTATTACTTCGTTTCCACCCGCACGAAAGTGCCTGGTGGGCACCTTTGAATCGTTTCTATGTGGGTTTGGTGAATTTTGCCCAAACATGCATAGGTCCGATTCTGAGGGTGTTACAAAGCATACATGGACTCTTCAAACTAATTTCACTAGCATGTGTAGAATCAGATTTAGTGTTCTTTGGTGGTACAAAATCTGCAGCAACAATCTGATTCTCACTTTTATTTTTCTCCTCAGTTTTAGCTCTACTAGCTCTAGCAAGATCATCTTTTAAAATCTGTTCGGGAGTCATAGGTTTTAGACCAATTTTCTTTCCATCATGCATAAGAGAATAGTGATTAGTTTTGCCATTATGAACAGATTCTCTATCAAATTGCTATGGTCTACCAAGTAACAAAGAACAAGCTTGCATAGGTACAACATCACAATCAACAAAATCAGAATATGTACCAATAGTAAAATGCACGCATCGCTCTTGTTACCTTGATCTTTGGGAACTCTCAAACCATTGGATGTAATATGAATGTGTGCGTTGTCTTGTTGGAAGTGCAAGCAAGCTTTCTACCATGTCAACACTAGCCATTATTACAACTCCTCCATCAATGATGATCCGAACAGCTCTTCCTTGACAACACCACGTGTTTGGAACAGGTATGTTGATCTTGTTCAGATTTGCTCAATTGCACACTCAACACACGTTGTGTAATTAAACTCTTCTATTGATCAGCAGCTTCAGCTCCCATTACCTCTGTCTCTTCATCAGCATCAGAATTGTCTCCATCTCGAGCAGAAATAAGGGCTAATGTATCTTCATCAAAGTCACTTGCCGAATCGTATTGACCATCCTCCCGCACCATCATCACACGTTGTGTTGTGCACTGTCTCTCAATATGACCAAAACCCCAGCACTATCGGCATTGTATATCCTTTGTCTTACCCGTGGAAGCCATGGAAGATGCACTACGAGCAGGAGCATTGGATGATGGTGGAGGAGCAGCTGGAAATCTTGTGGTGGCCTTGGATGTGGTAGTAGCGGGTGGCGCATCACGAGGAGGCGCTGATTGTCGGGATGTCCAAGTGGATGTGCGACCTGCAGAATTATTAGTCCTCCTCCATGGTGGTTGGCGATCCTGCACTTCACGTTCAGATTTGCAAGAAAGATGAAACAAACGAGTGATAGAATTATATTCCTTATAATCTAATATGTGCTGAATATCCTTGTTTAATCCACCAAAGAAACGTGCAAGCATTTGTTCATTAGATTCAACAAGACCACACCTAACCATCCCCGTTTGCAATTCCTGATAATACTCTTCTACAGAATTTTTCCCTTGCTCTAAATGTGTCAGATTATTTAGTAAATCACGTTGATATGTGGGAGGTACAAAACGAACACGCATAGCAGTTTTTAAAGCAGTCCAAGTACTAGGAATAGTAGTAGGATTTAAACGACAATACTCAGACCACCAAAGAGAAGCAAATTTAGTGAATTCACATGTAGCAGTACTAACACGCATATTCTTAGGATATTTTAAACATGCAAAACATTGTTCTACTTCCATCTCCCATGTAAGATATGCATCCGGATTATATTTACCCTCAAAAGATGGAATATTTAATTTAATCTTTGCAACATGATCATCATCACGTACCGGTGGTCGAGCGTTACGGTAGTAGTGTCGGGGACGGCCAGCAGGTACCTGTGGAGGTTGTTCAACCTCCTCGTCAAATAGATCGTCGTCGTCGGGGTCGTAGTAGTACCCGTCGTCTGTCCCTAATGTCGCAGCAGCAGCCGCGGCGGAAGTCTGAGGTGCCACCGCAGAGTAGTCACCGCGGGCGGCAGCCGAACCAGCAGTCCGACCCGTGATCGGAATGCGCCGTGCGCCAGGTACGGGTACGGGTGCGGGCAATATATTTAAAATCTCCTTGAACCGAGCGTCAAGCTTGACGTTGAAGGATTTCTTGAGTCCATCGATCTTGTCCACGGCGTTGGTGAGATTGGTGTCAAACTCCCCTAGGCGTGTATCCACGTCTTCAGCGCGACTGACCAATAGCTCGGAGAAGTGGGCATGTAGTTCTTCGTTCGTCATTGTGGCAGGGTTCCGCGAAGTATATGTCATGGTTAGTCCTTTAAAAAGCACAGGTATATACTACGGAAATATGGTGAAAGGCACGCGTAATCCGTCAAGCAATATACAAAGCTCTTACAAGTTTTTACCAAACAGCAGGAAAAGGCGATGTGCAACCGCGAGGATCAGTGGGTCCAGAGATTGAACCAAGCGATTACCAGGAGTCGAGACACCGTACGTGGAGAATACACTACAAGAAAAATGTCATGTAAAGACGTTCTCTATGAGACGCTATTATTTCCGCCCCTACGTCCGTAGCAGATCCGTATGTTAACACGTTTGTTGAGACGCAGGGCAAAACGTCTAAACCGCAAACTCCAAATGTTAGGGAAAAAACAAGTTAATAAATAATGCCCAAGTAAACTCACGCACCCACCCACGTTCGCCTATCTATTCCCCACCCCGTGAAAAACTAGGGCCGCCGCTGCAGCAGCAGCGCCACCTGATCCGATCGCGATGGCCGTCTCCAGCGAGCGCTTCCCTCCGACCATCTCAGGAAGCCCGAGTTCTATGTCTCTGTTGAGACCCACTCAACAATGTAATCTGGCCGTTTGGATCGATTAACATTGAATCTGGTGAGTTCCCTGTCGAGTCAATTAACTGATTATTGCTGCTGGAGAGCTGGAATCAATCAATCGTTCCTTCTGGCAGGTCTCGGTCAATTTATCCTTGCCCCTTAACCTCGTTATTATTCATCTTTGCAAGTAGTTATTCTTCCGCCTCTCCCTCTACAAGATCTCTGAAATATTTCTTTGTATGGTGCAGATTACTGTCGTTCTTTATTTACCTGTGGTCATGGCTATTTTAGTAAATTTTGCACAAAAGATAACTTTTATTTTTGAATTGCTTTAAATGTAGCTACGGATAATATAGTGCAACTAATGCTCGGTGTTCTGGATTTTTGTGCATACAGGATCAGGTTTTGGTATGTCACTTGAATCATCTAGTACATATTGGAATTTACAGGATATTTTTTTCTGCTGCACACAGTAATTACTCTGAGATCATATACATATTAAGTTGTGATCAAATTTTGAATTACTATGCCGATTGATTTTTTGCTCATGTAGCTTTCCCACTACAGGATACCTTTTGCGAAGATTTTTCAAGCAACATTTTATAGAGAGCAAAGAAAGTCTACAGCTAGATAGAAGATGATTTCAAGATCTAAGAGATTATTTCCTATTAGTTAGAAAATTACATACAAGATTCTTTGAATTATTCGGTCGTGTAAGAAAATCTCTGTAAGGGAATTCCGTGAACCATTCGGTGCTATATGCAAATCTTTGTAAGGATGCACCATTTCAATTGTAAAGTACAGTTGCCATCAAGTGATATAATATATTTTTTTCTAAAGTGTGGTGTGTTTTTCAAGTGTTTCTTGTTAGTTGACTGCTGGAATTTGATTTTATTCATACGAATGTGCAGTGGTATTAGTTGTTTAAAAAGATTTGAACAATAAATATTTTTTATATCAAACAAAATAATCTTGTTCACAGACCAAATAAAGAGATTTAGTGTTGGTAAGCGCCTCTATGACCATAAACACACTTTTGAAAACGTCTCATATTATTTTTTGAGACGCTCACAATGCGTCCTTTTGGTATTTGAGACGGTGCATCGGAAGACGCTCGTACGACGCTTTGTAATGACGTCTTTACAACCATATAGAGATGAAATCTAGCGTCTTTAGCCTATAAATTAGATGTCTCTACATGACTTCTGTGTTGTAGTGATATCTGTGGAGCTCTGGGAAGGCTTAGCAAAGGGGGTTAGCAATTATCAAAACAGCAATGCAAAAGTTGAAAGAATGCTCAACGACGGTACTGTGCTGTCCTAGGCTAGACCGTACTAGAGACGCGAGCCTAGATCACCAACGATGTCACGACGCGACACAACAAGCAATGTATGATGATATGGCACCCTGAAAAGCGAACCGAGAGGTGGAAAATCACTATGATGGCGAGTGTCTAGAACTGATCTATGGGGTCTAAAAATAGGTTAGCCCCAAAAAAAAATTTGAATTTTTTTTATTTTGGTCCGGAAAGTGCGCAGGCGCCAAAAAAATATCGCTATAACGGCCGATGGATAAAAGTGATCCCCAGGGTCGAAAAACAATATAGCCAGAAAAAAATTTTGGAGGCGGTTCCAGACTTTTTTTTTGCTCTCCTTCTGGACTTACGACCGGACTCTGAGCTCGACACGGACTTTAGCTAAACACGGAAACAACAAAGAAGGAAAGTAAAAAGAAATAACTAGGAAAAAATAACTCTACTCGGACTCGTTCCGCGGCAGGAAAACTGATCGGATCTGTTTCGCGGTAGGAAGGCGGTGGCGGAGTATTAGGGTTTATGGTGGCTGGGTATATGGCGGTAGAATATGGTGGCGGTGATCGGCGAGTGTGGCGGTGACTACTATGATCAGAACTCGAAACTCTAAAGGACGAGACACTAAGACCAGCAACTCGACGCGACGATGTAGACACAAATTCAACAATGCAAAAACTGGAAAGATAATGCGAGGCGTAGATTGGTTATGGGATGGATATAAACTCTAACTATGTTTTTGGCTTTTTCGTGGGTTATAGGTAAAAACAGATCTAATCTACGAAAATAGTAAAATCTCACCGAGCAACCTGAAATCTGATACCACTTGATAGGGCATAGGTGTCCGATCTTTCGATGAGATGGCGATAATCGATTTGGTGGAGTTGGGGCTTGACGATCCGACTACACGTGAGAGCACGAGCGCCAATGCAATTGCTAGGCCAATCTCCTGGAGGTTACCGATCCTGCGGGAACACGATCAGCCTGACCAGCGAGGGTCTTAATTCCTACCTGAAATCGAGAACAAGTAAGAACTAATATTGCAATCAAGATATTGCGGATTAAGATGAAAACTTTATTGAAAAGGTGGGATCCTGAATAGGTGCGAAGTACAAGAGGCCTCTGCGACGCTCGAGCCTTGGCGAAGTTGCTACGATGGCTAAATTAATGTCTAAACAAAATCCGAGTCTAGGGGTTCGGCTATGGGGAGTATTTAAGGGCGAAAAGGTGGGGTTTCGGCCAGCCATGGAAGTGGTGGCCGAATCCAACCCTAGAAGTCCTTTCCCCCTCAAATACAGACTCTAAAAAGTGGCTAATTAAAATCCTGCGAAAATTACATGGGCCTGGCCCAAAATAAAGGCGTCGCAGCACCATATTAAGCTATGGACGAATTCGTGAAGTATTGATCTTGAATATTTCGTCCAAGCCTTCTTTTTTCATTATGGTGGCCTCAAAGTTCGGAAATCTTCATCTGTGGCCTTCTCTTGGATCATCACACGCTTGCTGCCATCTCCATGCATGGCCATGTTCCAATGCTTGTCCCTCTCATCCATGCTTGGTCCATCATTCCTAAGAGTAAGAAATACATCTGATTTAGGCAGCATCATATTCTCATTTATGTGAGAAATAGTTCCAAGAAACGAAAGTACCTGATAGTTAAGTTGTTTGGCACGAGATCTTGTGATGGGTCCTTGTATGTGTGTAGCTTTAGGTACAACGGTTGTATCAATAGAAGGGATGTCCACATCAAAGATTCACCAGCTACCCTATCCTGTATCCACTAGTGCTTCTACAGTTCCTCTGGAACAAGTTTTTTCTGATGTATGGGGTCCAGCTCCTCTTTCTGTAGGCAAACATGCATATTATGTAAGTTTTATCGATGATTTTAGCAATTACATTTGGATTTATTTGCTTAAAAAACGTTTTGACATTTATCAAGTTTTCCTTGATTTTCAACAATATGTTGAAAGACAGTTTGGCACAAAGATTCTCACTATGCAAATTGATTGGGGTGGTGAGTATGAAAAATTGAATACCTTTTTTCAACGAGTAGGTATCGTTCATCATGTATCATGTCCTCATGCTCATCAACAAAACGGTTCAGCCGAACGAAAACACCGTCATATTGTTGAAGTTGGACTTGATTTACTTTTCAATGCATCCATGCCTCTAAAGTATTGGGATGATGCCTTTATCACAGCTACCTTTCTCATAAACTTATTGCCTACAAAAGTTCTTAATCTTGAGTCTCCCACTGAAAAACTTCTTCATGTCAAACCAAATTATGAGTCTCTTCGTGTTTTTGGTTGTGCATGTTGGCCTAATCTTTGTCCTTACAACAAACACAAACTTTCTTTTCGCTCCAAAAGATATGTGTTCCTTGGCCACAGTTTTCGTCATAAAGGAGTTAAATGCCTAGATGTTACAACTGGCCGAGTCTATATTTCCCGGGATGTTTTTTTTATGAGAACATCTTTCCTTTTGCCGAGTTACATCCAAATGCTGGTCGTCGCCTCCGTGACGAAATTCTGCTTCTTCCTTTTGACACACCTATCTCTGAAACATATGATGGGGGTGCGCATTCTAATGACCAATATTTGCCAGTTGTCCCTGTTCTTCCTTCTTTTCAGGTCCCCCTTACAGATTCATCAAGATCATCTTCAAGTTCTATACAAAATTCTGCTAAAATCAATGCAAACTGCACATCAAATAATGCATCAGGCAACGCTACAGCCCCAGGTGCCGACAGGACGGATCCCGAGGCCGATTCTCGCAGTCAATCCGCCTTGGATCCGGCACCTGTCCCGTCTGACGCCGGCTCTCCCGCGTCTTCTGCGTCTGGCGCGTCCCCGCCACCTTCGCCTCGGGCCCCGCACGACCATGACTCCGCGCGTGACACCTGGCAGCGGGTCGGATCCCCCTGCCACGCCCGGTCCCCCGCCTCGTCCTCGCGCCAATCAACCCCCGCCACGCCGCCTGTTTCCATGTCGTGCATGTCGTCCCCTCGCTCGCATTCAATGCGTGACCTGGGCGACGTGATGGACATGCAGAGCAGCAGCTCGGTTGCTACTCCTCCATCTGCTGACATGCACGCTGACCCAGGTGAAGAAGATATTTCTACCCAGGATCTGTTGTCTGGATCTTCTACGTCACGCATTTCTGCAGCTCCTCCTGTTGTTGGGGTACAGACACGTCTGCAGAAAGGTATTCGACAGCCTAAAAAATATACCGATGGCATTGTTAGGTATGCTTTGTTGACATCTACAGGAGAACCACAAAATTTAAAGGATGCGCTCTCTGATACAAATTGGAAGCAAGTAATGCAGGAGGAATATGATGTTCTACTTGCAAATAAAACTTGGAACCTTGTACCACCAAGCTCCAATAAGAATGTTATTTACTGTAAGTGGGTTTACCGTATAAAAAAACATGTTGATGGTAGTATTGACAGGTATAAGGCAAGGCTGTTTGCAAAAGGTTTCAAACAACGATATGGTATTAATTATGAAGACACCTTTAGTTCTGGTGTTAAAATTGCAACTATCAGGCTTGTCCTTTCTGTTCAAGTATCAAAAGGTTGGGTTTTAAGGCAGCTAAATGTAAAGAATGTGTTCTTATATGGTGTTATGGAAGAGGAGGTCTACATGAAATAACCTCCAGGCTTTTAGTCTTCCGCTGCTCCAAATTACATATGTAAACTTGATAAGGCTCTCTATGGATTGAAACAGGCACCAAGAGCATGGTACTCTCGTCTTAGTTCCAAGCTCTATACTATGGGTTTCACTCCATCAAAGGCAGATACATCCTTGTTTCTTTTCAAAAAAGAAGGTATTACTATGTTTCTTCTCATATATGTTGATGACATTATTGTGGCAAGCTCCTCTGATTCTGCTATATCAGCTTTATTGTGCACTCTTAGTTCTGATTTTTCTCTCAAAGATCTTGGTGACTTGCATTATTTCTTGGGTCTTGAGGTTCACAAGCACTCCAGTGGCATATTGCTGAATCAGGAAAAATATGCTATCATCCAGCGTGTTGGCATGCAATATTGCTCGCCATGTCCTACACCTCTTGCTGTCAATGATAGGTTGTCCTTAACTGAGGGTTCTTTACTTGGTCCTGAGGATAGTACTCAGTAAAGAAGTGTTGTTGGAGCTCTTCAATACCTTACTTTAACAAGGCCAGATATATGTTTTTTTGTTAACAAAGTATGTCAATATCTTCATGCTCCTACTACTACTCACTGGACTGCCGTCAAAAGGATCTTGCGATATATAAATGGCACTAAACAGCTTGGACTCACTTTTCAGCCATCCTACTCTACTCTTCTCAGTGCATATTCTGATGCTGATTAGGCAGGTGACCTTGATGATAGACGTTCACAGGTGGTTTTTGTTGGAATTATGCCCTAGAGGCAATAATAAAGATGTTATTATTATAATTCTTGTTCATGATAAAGTTTATATTCCATGCTAGAATTGTATTAAGCGGAAACATTAATACTTGTGTGGTTTGTGAACAACACCGTGTCCCTAGTACGCCTCTATGGACTAGCTCATTGATCAATGATGGTTAAGGTTTCCTAACCATAGACATGAGTTGTCAATTGACAATGAGATCATATCATTGGAGAATGATATGATGGACAGACCCAAACTAAGCGAAACAATTAGATCGTTTCATCGTGTTCATCTTTGCGAAGCTTTTCCTATGTCAAATATTGTATTCCTTAGACCATGAGATAATGCAACTCCACTACCGAAGAAAGCTTTGAGGTCATCAAACGTCATCCTATGAGAGGGTGATCATAAAGGTGTCTCTCGGTGATCGGAAAGTATCTGTTGGGTTGTATGTATCGAGATGGAATTTGTCCCTCCCAAGTCGAGAGATATACTTGGGCCCACTCGTGTCGATATCAACACCGCTTGCAAGCATGTGGTTAAGGAGTTAATCAAAAGTGATATCGGATTACGGACGAGTAAAGTACTTGTGAACGAGATTGAACTAGGTATGATGCATACACGATCGAATCTCGGGCAAGTAAAATATCGCGAGACGAAGGAATATATATATGGGATTGATTGAATCCTGGCATCGTGGTTCATCCGATATGATCATCGATGAATGTGGGAGTCAATATGGGTGCCTGCACCGCTGTTGATTATTGATAGAAGATCATGTCGCATATTCTCGAACCGCGGTCACACATAACGATCTCGACGCTAGGATAGATTGGATAATTGGTTTATGAATTTTTGTTCGAGTCTCGGATGGGATCCGGATATCACGAGAGGTTCCGGAATGGTCCGGAGAATAAGATTAATATAAGGCGAGGCAGTTTTGGAGTTCGAATTGTTCCGGTTAATCGGTATTGTACCGAAGCTTCTAGAACCTTCCGAAGGGGACCAACGTGGCCCCACCTTCCGGGAGGGCATGGGCCTATGAGGGAGTGTCCTGGCGCATTGGGCCAGGGCACAAGGCCCCATAGGGCCCAGCGATCCTAGATAAGTTTAAACTCGTTTAAACTAGAGATAGGATTTCTAGATAAGGAGAGTTTAAATCGTTTAAACTAGAGATAGGATTTCTAGATAAGGGAGAGTTTAAATTGTTTAAACTAGAGATAGGCTTGGAGGAGGGCAGGGCTGGCCGCCTCTATATATAGAGGGTGGTGCGCCTCCCCACACACACCTTCCTCCAAGCCCTAGCAGCCTTGCTACCTTCCTCTCTCCTCCCGATGTTTGTAGGCGAAGCCTGCAGTAAATTCTACACCATATACACCACGCCGTGTTGTAGATCCAATATATCTCTCCACCATACTCGCTGGTCCGAGGAAGGAGGAGACGCCGAGGTGCCGCGTGTGCATCTCACGGAGGCACCGCCACTTGTGGTGCTAGATCGGATCGGATCGCGAGGAGGAGAAGCGAGCGACTACATCACCCACGTTCGACGAACGCTCCATTGCGAATCTTCAAGGGTTTGAAGATCTAATCCAATCTCTCTCGTTGATTGCATCTCCTAGATTAGATCTTGGCTTTCCCTCTCGCATCCGTAGAAAATTTTGATTTACTATGCCGCGAAACCCTTCAAAGGGTATCGAGCTAGATCTGCGTAGATGTGTTTCACGAGTAGAACGCAACATGGTTGTTGCGGCGTTGATGTTTTCTGTTGCAAGCCTCTTGTTTGTGTTCTTCTTATGGCGGGATAGTGAGATTGAAGCGGTCCAGCCAACCTTACGCGACGTCGTTCGCGAGACCGCTCCGCACTTGACGTGTGGCTTGTTCCACACATGCGGTGGTGGATGCCGTTTCTCTCACTATAGTTGTCATGGGATTAACACGAGTTTGGCAACCATAATATCACCGTTGTGGCTTTTCGTAGGTAAGAATCGTTCTTAGCATCTACTCCCATAAGCCACGTAAAACATGCAACAACAAAGTAGAGGCGTCTAACTTGTTTTTGGCAGGAGTGTTTTCGTGATATGGTATGGCCCAAGATGTGATGTGTATATTGTATGCGATGATCATGTTTTGTAATGTTTCACGACTTGCATGTCGATGAGTACACAACGGGGAGCCATATGGTTGTCTTTATAATTGTGTATGACCCAAAGTCAACTTCTTATACGCCATGTAATAGCTTTACTTTATCGCTAAGTAGTTAGCAATAGTTGTAGTTGCTATTCGTGGTGAAGGCAATCATGGTGGAGTGATGGAGATCATGCCGAGCACAAGATGGAGATCATTCTTGCGAGGATTGGCTATACCATGTCACATAAAGTTATATGCATGTGATGTTTATCCTTTTATGTATCTTATTATGCTTAGATCGCGACGGTAGCATTATAAGATGATTCCTCACTTAAAGATCAAGATAAAAACTGTGTTCTCCCCAAGTATGCACCGTTGCGAAAGTTCGTCGTGTCCAAGCATCACGTGATGATCGGGTGCTATAGACTCTACGCTCACATACAACGGGTGCAAGCCAGTTTTTGCACACGCGGAAATACTTGGGTCTAGCTTGACGAGCCTAGCATGTACAGACATGGCCTCGGAACACAAGAACCGAAAGGTTAAGCATGAGTCATATGAATGATATGATCGACACTTTGTTGTCCACCATTGAAACCACATCTCTTCTCGTGATGATCGGATTAGGTGTGGTGAATTTGGATCGTGTTCACTAAACAACTTGAGGGATGTTGAATTTAGTGGGAGTTCATCTAGTAATTTGATTAAGTTGAACTATTTATCATGAACATAGTCTAAATTGTACTTGCAAATCGTAGATCACATGGCCAAATCCAACTTCAAATTCAACGTTTTTCTTTGAGAAGGAAAAGCTTAGAAACAATGGGTCTAACTTCACCAATTGGTTCTGCAATCTAAGAATCATTCTGTCAAGGACAAAAGGACTATGTCCTTGGTAAAGCGTTAGGTGACCTCAGCAATCTAGGCTACCGATGAGAAAGCTCTATCAACAAGAAAGATGATTATGGTGTGATTAAGAGCACCATGTTGTTTGCTATGGAACCGGAGCTTCAAAATCGTTTTGAAACCTATCCGGGCCCTTTGAGATTCTCGAGGAGCCTGAAAACCATGTTTCGAGACTCAAGCCTTCGAGAGATATGAGATCTCGAGAAGTTCTTTAATCGCAAGATGGAGGAAGGGAGTTCCGTTAGTGAGCACGCCATAAAGATGTCGGGCTACACTCAACGCATTTGAGCAACTGAATGCACGATTCGGAGGAGCTCAAGATTGACAGGTTCTGCAATCACTCCTCCCAGCTACAAAAGTTTTGTAGTGACTCATAATCGATTGGTTCCATCGATATGATCACCGAGCTCTTCGCAGTCAAGGCTGCGGAAGTGGACATCAAGAAGGATAATCATGTGTTGATGGTCAACAAGCCCTCCTTTAAGAAAGGTAAGGAGCAAAGAAGCCCTTCAAGAAGGGCGGCGGCAAGCTTAATGCCCTGGCGAGAAGAAGCTCAGTCCGTCCTAAGCCGGACACCAGGTGCTTCTATTGCAAGGACAGTCACTTTGAAGCGTCTGTCAAGTACTTAGCGGACAAGAAGGCTGGCACCATCAAAGGTATATTTGATATACATGTTATTGATGTTTTCCTTACTAGCCCTCGTTGTAGTGCCTGGGTATTTGATACTGGTTCAGTTGCTAATATTTGTAACTCGAAACAGGAGCTACGGAATAGACGGCGGCTTGCGAGGGATGAGGTGACGATGCGCGTTGG
Source organism: Avena longiglumis (assembly GCA_030063025.1). Classification (NCBI taxonomy): domain Eukaryota; kingdom Viridiplantae; phylum Streptophyta; class Magnoliopsida; order Poales; family Poaceae; genus Avena; species Avena longiglumis. The sequence continues at coordinate 143,448,533 of CP125974.1, forward strand.
CAACGGATCAAGAGTTGATGTGATGGCCGTCAGCACGCTCTCCTTAGTTTTACCTTCGGGATTAGTTTTAAACCTTAATAAATGTTATTATGTGCCTGCGTTGAGCATGAACATTATTTCCGGATCATGTTTATTGCAAGATGGTTATTCATTTAAATCGGAGAATAATGGTTGTTCTATTTATATGAGTAACATCTTTTATGGTCATGCACCTCTTGTGAATGGTTTATTTCTTCTAAATCTCGAAAGGGATGAAACACACATCCATAACATTGAGGCTAAGAGATGCAAAGTAGATAGTGATAATACTACTTATTTGTGGCAATCGTCGTCTAGGTCATATTGGTGTAAAGCGCATGAAGAAACTCCATTCGATGGACTTTTGGAGTCTCTTGATTTTGAATCATTTGACACATGCGAACCATGCCTCATGGGCAAGATGATCAAAACCCGTTCTCCGATGATGGAGCGAGCAACGGACTTGTTGGAAATCATACATACCAATGTATGCGGACCGATGAGTGTTTCGGCCGGTGGATATCGCTATTTTCTCACTTTTACCGACGACTTAAGTAGATATGGGTATATCTATTTAATGAAACATAAATCAAACGCTTGAAAAGTTCAAAGAATTTCAGAATGAAGTGGAGAACCATCGTAATGTAAAGATTAAGTTTCTACGATCCGATCGTGGAGGTGAATATTTGAGTTATGATTTTCTCACGCATCTTAAAGCAAGTGGAATCGTTTCACAACTCACGCCACCCTAACACCACAACGCAATGGTGTGTCTGAGCACGGAATCGAACCCTATTAGATATGGTCCGATCAATGATGTCTCTTCGATTTGCCGTTATCATTTTGGGGTTATGCATTAGAAACCGCTGCATTCACTTTAAATAGGGCTCCATCTAAATCCGTTGAGACGACCGTATGAACTGTGGTTTGGTGCTAAACCTAAGTTGTCGTTTCTTAAAGTTTGGGGATGCGGCTTACGTCAAGAAGTTGATGCCGACAAGCTCGAACCCAAAGCGAGAAATGCGTCTTCATAGGATACCCTAAAGGAAACCATTGGGTATACCTTCTATCACGTAACCGAAGGCAAAGTGTTTTATGAAGAACGGTTCCTTTCTTGAGAAGGAGTTTCTCTCGAAAGAAGTGACTGGAGGAAAGTAGAGCTAGACGAGGTTATTGAACCTTCTCTTGAATTGGAGAGTAGCGCAGCACTGAAATTGTTCCAGTCACCGCACCAACAATAGAGGAAGCTAATGACAAGGATCATGAAGCTTGGACGATGTTGCTCTTGAACGTCGCAGTCGACAAGGTCGCGTGCCCTCCCGAGTGGTACGGCAACCTGTCTTGTCTTGTTGGTAGAAGACAGTGAACCTCGAACTATGAGGAAGCGATGATGAGCCCAGACTCTAAGAAATGGTGGAAGCCATGAAATCCAATTGGGATCCATGAGCGAAAACGTATGGACTTTGGTGGATCCTCCTAGCGACCGAAAGGCCGTTGAGTGCAAATGGATATTCAAGAAGAAAGCGGACGCGGATGGTAATGTTACCGTCTATAAAGCACGGCTTGTCGCAAAAGGTTTTCGACAAGTTCAAGGTGTTGACTACGATGAGACTTTCTCTCCGTAGCGATGTTTAAGTCCATTCGGATTTTATTAGCAATTGCTGCGTTTCATGATTATGAAATATGGCGGATGGATGTCAAGATCGTTCCTCAATGGCAACATTGATGAAGAGTTGTATATGATGCAACCCAAGGTTTTGTCGATCCTAAGGATGCTAGTAAAGTATGCAAACTTCAGCGTTCCATTTATGGATGAAGCAAGCATCTCGGAGTTGGAACCTTCGTTTTGATCAAGTGATCAAGAGCTTTGGATTTGTTCCAAATTGCTGAAGCTTGTATCTACAAGAAAGTGAGTGGGAGCTCGGTGGCGTTTACGCTTCAGTATGTGGATGACATATTGATTATCGGAAATGACATCAACATGCTTAACGATGTGAAGAGTTATTTGAACAAGTGTTTTCAATGAAAGACCTAGGTGAAGCTGCTTATATATTGGGCATCAAAATCTATAGAGATAGACAAAGACGCTGATAGCTTTAAGCGCAGTACATACCTAGAAAAGTTCGAAAAGGTTCGTAATGGATAAGGCAAAGAAAGGTTCGTGCCTATGTTGTCGGTAAGATATTGAGCAAGGCTCGGTGTCCATTCTGATGAAATGATAGGAAGCTATGAGCAAAGTGCCTTATGCCTCGGCCATAGGTTCCATCATGTATGCCATCTTGTGTACTAGACCGGATGTGTCCAATGCTCTTAGTTTGACGAGATATCAAAGTGATCCAGAGTGGAACCTTTGGACAGCCGTGAAGAACATCCTAAAGTACCTAAATAGAACTAAAGAAATGTTCTTAGTCTATGGGGTGATGAACAGCTTGTCATAAAGGTTACGTCGACACTAGTTTCGACACCGACAAGGATGATTCTAAATCTCGACGGGATACGTGTATATTTTGAATGGAGGAGCTGTGAGTCGGAGGCTGCAAGCAAAGCGTGATCGCGGGATCTACAAGGAAGCGGAATACATGGCTGCCGCAGCGTCAAGTGAAGGAGTTTGGATCGAAACTTCATCATCGAGCTTGGCGTGGTTCCAAGTGCATTGGACCCACTGGAGATATTGTGTGACAACACTGGCGCCATAGCACTCGCTAAGGAACCAAGATATCATCCAAAGACCAAGCATATCAACCGCAAGTTTCATATAATCCGAGATTATATAGCAGATGGAGATCTGAAGATTAGCAAAGTACATACGGATCTGAATGTCGCAGATCCATTTACTAAACCTCTTCCACGTGTAAAACACGATCAACACCTTAGTGCCATGGGTGTGAGATTGTTGCCAGATGTAAACTAGATTATTGACTCTAGTGCAAGTGGGAGACTGTTGGAATTATGCCCTAGAGGCAATAATAAAGATGTTATTATTATAATTCTTGTTCATGATAAAGTTTATATTCCATGCTAGAATTGTATTGAGCGGAAACATTAATACTTGTGTGGTTTGTGAACAACACCGTGTCCCTAGTACGCCTCTATGGACTAGCTCATTGATCAATGATGGTTAAGGTTTCCTAACCATAGACATGAGTTGTCAATTGACAATGAGATCATACCATTGGAGAATGATATGATGGACAGACCCAAACTAAGCGAAGCAATTAGATCGTTTCATCGTGTTCATCTTTGCGAAGCTTTTCCTATGTCAAATATTGTATTCCTTAGACCATGAGATAATGCAACTCCCTGGTACCGGAAGAAAGCTTTGAGGTCATCAAACATCATCCTATGAGAGGGTGATCATAAAGGTGTCTCTCAGGTGATCGGAAAGTATCTGTTGGGTTGTATGTATCGAGATGGAATTTGTCCCTCCCAAGTCGAGAGATATACTTGGGCCCACTCGGTAATCGATATCAACACCGCTTGCAAGCATGTGGTTAAGGAGTTAATCACAAAGTGATATCGGATTACGAACGAGTAAAGTACTTGCGTGAACGAGATTGAACTAGGTATGATGCAAGCGATCGAATCTCGCAAGTAAAATATCGCGAGACGAAGGGAATATATATGGGATTGATAGAATCCTGGCATCGTGGTTCATCCGATATGATCATCGATGAATGTGTGGGAGTTAATATGGGTGCCCAGACCCCGCTGTTGATTATTGATAGAAGATCATGTCTGCATATTCTCGAACCCGCAGGGTCACACTTAACGTATCTCGACGCTAGGATATATTGGATAATTGGTTTATGAATTTTTGTTCGAGTCTCGGATGGGATCCGGATATCACGAGAGGTTCGGAATGGTCCGGAGAATAAGATTCATATAAGGCGGCAGTTTTGGAGTTGAATTGTTCCGGGTTAATCGGTATTACCTAAGCTTCTAGAACCTTCCGGAAGGGGACCAACGTGGCCCCACCTTCCGGGAGGGGCATGGGCCTATGAGGTAGTGTCCTGGCGCATTGGGCCAGGGCACAAGGCCCCATAGGGCCCGATCCTAGATAACTTTAAACTCGTTTAAACTAGAGATAGGATTTCTAGATAAGGAGAGTTTAAATCGTTTAAACTAGAGATAGGATTTCTAGATAAGGAGAGTTTAAATTGTTTAAACTAGAGATAGGCTTGGAGGAGGGGCAGGGCTGGCCGCCTCTATATATAGAGGGTGGTGCGCCCCCACACACACCTTCCTCCAAGCCCTAGCAGCCTTGCTACCTTCCTCTCTCCCTCCCGACTGTTTGTAGGCGAAGCCCTGCAGCAGAAATTCTCCACCATATACACCACGCCGTCGTGTTTTAGATCCAATCTATCTCTCCACCATACTCGCTGGTCCGAGGAAGGAGGAGACGTCGAGGTGCTGCACGTGTGCATCTCACGGAGGCACCGCCACTTGTGGTGCTAGATCGGATCGGATCGCGAGGAGGAGAAGCGAGTACGACTACATCACCCACGTTCGCCGAGCGTTCACGTCTGTAATCTTCAAGGGTATGAAGATATAATCCAATCTCTCTCGTTGATTGCATCTCCTAGATTAGATCTTGGCTTTCCCTCTGTTCGCATCCGTAGAAAATTTTGATTTACTATGCCGCGAGACCCTTCAGTTTTGCTATATTTTATGGTCCTAACCTTGTTTCTTGGAGTGCTAGGAAACATGCCACAGTTTCTCGCTCTAGTACAGAGGAAGAATACAAAGCCATAGCTAATGCAACAGCTGAACTTATTTGGGTTGAGGCTCTTGCTCGTGAGCTTGGCATTTCTCTAAAGGAAAAACCCTGTCTATGGTGTGATAATCTTGGTGCTACTTTTCTGTCTGCCAATCCAGTTTTTCATGCCAGGACCAAGCATATTGAGATTGATTTCTTTTTAGTTCGAGAAAGGGTTGCTGCTAAGCAACTTGATGTCAAGTTTATCTCTAGCAAGGATCAGATTGTTGATGGTTTCACCAAGACTTTATGTAATAAGAAACTAGATGAGTTTAAACGTAATCTCAACCTCTCTCAGGTTTCGATTAAGGGGGGTATTAGATGTAATACATTGGTAACGTGTATGGAGTAGTACTCCAACACATTATACGCTTGTACCTGCCACGTTGGGGCCTGTTCCCGACTATATTAACACGTAACCGAGCCCAGGGAGAGGGCATCGTTCCCGTCACAAATTTTACATAGCTGACAGGAGACTCTGGTGTGCTGGGACGGAGACTCCGGTATGGCTCCAGCATATTTTTCGTCTCCTCTTCCAGGCCTCTTGCTTGGATGCCTTGACTCCTGGTTCATCCTTGTCGCATCCTCTTGGCATCATAGTCATGGTCCTAGTCATATCATGGGCATTTGTCTTAAGTAGAATTCCATTCTCCTGATTACCAAAAGAAGGCGAGGTGTGGAAGGAATTCACCTTTGGATTGATGATTAGCGTAGCATGATGTGAACCAATAATGAATGCCATATGTTGGACTGCATCATTGCTTGAACAAATATCATTACACAAACAATATTTCTAAACACTGAGAGCCCCATAAACAAAATCTAAAGCCACGGCGGTCTCAGTGAGGCGGTTTGGGCGCAGACGCGGCCGATCCAGAAGTCGGCGGCCTGTCGAGCTCTATATTTGAGACCCAAACCCGTCATCCTCAAAAATGCAAGCTGGTAGCTATACCTGGACGCTCAGCTCGGGCCAGAAAGCTCGGCCCGAGTTGGGCTTGGCCCGCAGGTGGAGGTGGACCGAGCCGAGCCTCCTTTGCTGGACCTCGATGACCTCGAGCTGGCTCAGGCTCAGCCCGGTCCACCTCGTTGGATCGTTTTTTTTAGAATTCACTAGGAATAGGCCTAAAGAGGGAAGCTAATGCAACAAGTGTATGGGCCAATTTCTTCTCAGCTCGGGTACGTGTCCAGGACCTTGGTCATCTCTGGACCGGTCGTCTTCCTCGCTTCATCGCCTCCAGCTCTAGGGCAAGCCGCCGCCGCTGGATGACGCTGATGTGCCGCTGACCCCTATCGCCGCCACATTGCTCTCTGCCACGCCCTCCCCGACCTCTACTCGTCCCTCCCCGACGTGTATCCGTCCCTCCCCGAGCTGCAGGCCGGAGCGCTGGACGCCGGCAGATCGAGCGGCAGCAGCCGGCAAGGTATGCCGGCGTGGCCCCGCCGTCAATGACCAAACGCCTCCAAGCTCGCAAGCTGCCCTGATCTGGACCGAACTCGTCGGAAGCTCGGGCCGAGCTCCCTTTCATGGCTCGCCACCGGCGGCGATCTGGCCCGGGCTCGGCCATTCCGAACCAAGCTTTTCTCCGGCTCGGCCCGAGCCAAACCGAGTTGGCTCGTGTCCAGGTATACCGGTAGCCGTGTCTATGGATGTCTGTGACGGATCTCAAGGCGAAGGCTTGCGGCCTCAAAACACATGTACACCATGTTGAGAGGAACCGATGTTCTCCGTCGGGTTTTTGGGTCTACCATCGGCATTCTACACACTCCAACAGCCGATACCGTCGCTCCTTGTGACGATGGTGACGGGCCTGCTGGACGCCACTCTCCAGGGGATGGGTACTTGGGGTTGTCGATGTCACCACATTTGTGCTGCCTCCGAACCTCCGGTTAGGATAAGCTCCAAACTCTAGGGTACCGGTGTCGTGCGGTGAAGCCTGAAGGTGGTCGATTTCGAGCCGGGCCGATCTACTGGGACACTTGCGAATCATACTTCCATGTGTTCAGTCTCGATGATCCAATACGGCAAGGTGCACTTCACAGACGCTGCTATGATGTGGTTAGATAATGGGTACTAGAGTGAGAATTACGGCGTGGCTCCCCCTATACCTGGAAAAATTAAAAAATAATTAAAAAAAGATTTAAAAAATTGAACTTTTTTGAAAATCAAAGATGACCAGGTATGCTACTTGTATAAAAATATTTTTCTAAAAAATTACTTTCATTGCATCTTGGGTAAAAAACAAATTCGAAACGCCCTATTCATCTTTAATTTGTCATATTTTTGTTTTATTTTTGCCCTGAAGACCATGCGAATCATTTTCTTTCAAATATTTTTATACGACTAGCATACCTGGTCATTTTTTATTTCCAAAAAAAAGATCATTTTTTTAACTTTTATTTATTTATTTTTATTTTTCCAAATATGGGGGTGTGTAGCACCCGAGAGTCAAAAGTACGCGTTAGTACTAGAGTTAGATAGCTTGGTGTGGCAGGACTATTGCCGCATTATAAATGAACAATTTGGGATGAACGAGTGTCCGCACTTGCTCTGACAGTTATTTCATTTGCTATAGACTGATTCGTTTGGCTGGTCGATTCAACGATGTCCTGCACACTTTACTTGACCATATGACCTCACGACTACTAATGTTGTTTCCTCTTGTTCTGTTCATGGACCAAAGGACGTGATTCGTGTAGTAGTTTTGGACTATGCTAGAGATGTTCGATGTGATGGGGCTGTCGAGTTAAAGAAGGTGCCGATTTCTCTTATCAGACCAGTGAATTTCTTACCATATTCGTAGCACCGCAGAAAGAACTAGTTCTAGTTCTAGGTGAGGATTGCGCTCAATGCCAACAATGGGAACAGATCTGGCCGACGCTGTGGGTAGTGGGAGAAAATGTAAGACGAGGATATGAGGAGCAACCGAAAAACGGAAGTGAAACACGTACGACGAGGTGGTCGTAGGGGGGAGTTGCATCCGGGGCAAATGGAGGTATGCGGCAGAAGCAGCAAGCCGAGGGGAAGAGCACTAGCCAATTGCCTTGTAGGCGTCACAGCATGGTTGTCGCGATGGAGTCGCGTTCTTACTTTGAACGTTGATTACCGTAATTACTATTATATATTCTTGGTCCGATATCTATACTAGATTGCAGCAAGAAGTTCATATTTTTGCACTAAAATTTGTGGTGTTAGAACATCATGCTCGTCACCTTTTGTTTTTTGATTATATATTTTTCAACTTTTTAAATCGGATGAAACATATGTCGAGTACAATTTGTGAGCGTATCCGGCCGGGTGAACATACGCATTAATTTTTCTGAATTTTCTTTGAAGAAAGAGAACATGCCGTGTATATTTTGTATTTAACGTCGCCTCCTGATATTGTGAACTTCGCACCATGTTGCTTTTATTGATCTGCTGCTGCTATTACTACTCCCTCCGATTCATATTAGTTGACTCAAATTTGTCTAGATTTGAATGAATCTAGACACCATTTTATATAGGTTCATCCAAATTTTAACAAATCCAAGTCAAGTAATATGGGTCCGAGGGAGTACTATTATCTCAGGACTCAACTTATTACTTGTATAGATACTTCCATCCATATAAGGTCTCCCAGCACCAATAATATCTTCTCCTCTATTTAGTTCTTCCTTGCATCCTTAGTTAGTTGTCACCACAGTTCCTGAGCTCCTGAAGATCTGACCCCTCTTCTCACTTTCTTTCCAACCATCACCGTACAGAAGCGATAAAAATCAAATAGAACAGGATCTTTTAGGTGTGAGGTCAGGAGAGAGAGCGGTCATGAACATTGCGTTTCAACTCAAAATTGATTATGGGAGTGGGAGGCATCAAGAATTCAGTTACCGCACCAACACAAAGCACCATGCCATCAAGTCATACTGTCACTGCCTGAATCTCACTTTGTCCGACCAACATGGCAGATGAGCTTCGAAGAAGCAATCAAACTTCATAAGGCAGAAGAAACCATAGTTGGATAAACTAGATCATCACTAGATATAGGACTACTGATCCCTACCTTCTCGTCGGACCGATCTGCCGCTGTTACACTAGAAGCACGAGGAATTCTTATTGTCCTGTCCAGTTTGCTAGTCCAGTATGTGTCTACGTCGTGGGTTGTTTGGATTTGCACTAATTACACGATTTGTGGTGATTTCTGCCTGGAAGTATGTCATATAACCCACAATTCTTTGACGCTAAAGTACGAGAAGAAGCCATATTCATTTACTATTTTCCTACAAGTTATGTTGCACGTGCAACACACTTGTCCACCGATGCTTAAAAGTTCACACCACATTTCATATTCTCTCAAAAAAAATGAGATAATAATATATATCTCATATTTGACAATGAAAAAAATATTGCATACCCCTTCGTTCCCAGCTCTTGGGAGAAACAGGAGATAGGGTTTCCTTGTCTCCTGTCGACGCAACCACCGATCTGCCTCGCCTCCTTGCCTAAAGGCCTTCGAGTCACGGTGGATCCCGGTACTTGTCGACGGAAGGGCTCTGATTTTTTATATTTTCTGCCAGTTGGTCAGAGTTTGTGTCCTACTTATGAAGACGTGGTGGTGGCTCCCTGAAGATGGAATAAAGTCCTCGCCGTCTAGCCCTAGTGTTGTCGGTGCATCTAGCGTCGTTAGATGGCGTCTGGAGGTGTGTCTCCGTAGGATCTCACATGATTTGGTCGGCGTTTCTTCTTATCTACGATTCTGTTTGTCGGCTACAATCATTGCTGTCATGCATTGGTTCTGAGGCCTTAGTGTGATGATTTCATATACGTCTACTACAACAAGGTCTACTATGATAAACTTTGCCTGGCTCTAGTGAGTGAGAGGCGAGAACGCTGACACGTCTTCAACTCGTTCGAGTGCATATAGTCGTCGCTAGGTTATCCAAGAACATGCTTGTAATTTTTATTGCTTTTGAGATTCTGTGTATTATTGTTAATGATTATGAATGGATCGGTAAATTTTTTGCAAAAAAAATAATAAATAAAATATTAATATGTATAAATAATTTAATGTAAGCCAAATAATCATGTTTTTGTCAATGCCTTTGTTTCATCTAGACGGTAATATTATTCTCTTATCCATAAGTTTCAAACATATTTGCAAGCTCGTTTATCGTGGCTCGAAACAAATTTGATGTTAGAATGATAGTGGTGTTGGTTAAGATGCGAGAGAGTAGGTCATATTTTTTTCACTGAGTTTCGCATTGTTAAAACATCATGTCATGTCCGTCAGTATTTTCAAATTTTCCATAACCTTTTGAAGTGGATAAAACATATTTCGAATATGTGTTGCTAGTGCATCCAGATGAAGATACACACATTTTTGCGATGTTTTTTCCCGAAGAAATAGATCATGCCACCATATATTTTGCATATCTATACTATTAAAAAGATTGGGACCGTTCGTCACCCAGCAAAATTTTCCGTCTTCCAGTAAAAGACGCTTTTGCCCCTGTATGATCGAAACAATTACTCTCACCACCAAAACACCACACCTTATCCCTCCCTCGTCTTCAGCGCCTCGTTCGCCACCAATCTCCCTTCCTCAACTGTTAAAACAGAGGCACATGGCGTCTTAGCGGCAGAGGCGGCGGCAATGCGATCTTGGCGAGAGGCTCCACGAACGGCGGCGCCTTGATGGGGAGAGGTGAACAAGCGCTTCGGGAAGGCGAAGCCGCCTTGAGGCATGCCTTTGGGAGCCTGCTTGGAGGACATAGGCAAGTCCAGCGTCGCGCTGGCAGATGGCAACGACGTCTGAGACGAGGCGGCACTGCAAGCGAAGGTGAGGTAGGCGTGGCGGGCTTGCAGGAGCGGCCGCGCTTGCTCCGGCAGAGGGAGAGGCGGCAGCGGGAGGCGGCCAATGGCGACGGCGACGACGGGAGAGGAAGCAGGCGCGGGCTCGTGGTGGTTTGCGATGGCGGCTACTGGCGAGGTAGGAGGGGTTGGGCATGGCGGCGGCGGAAGGTTCGTGGCGTTGGGGTCGCGATAGTGGCGGGGAAGGGCGAGCTCCTGGCGGCGTGCTCGACCGGGGAGTGGAGCGGCCAGGAGAAGGAGGCGGGGCGACCTGGGAAGGCGGCGGGGGTTGGTGAGGGAGCATCGGGCGAGGCAGGTTGAGGGCAACGAGGAAACGTTCTGTTGCCCGTTTGCCACATGAATTCACTTCAGAACCTATTATATGAAGGATACGTAATTAAACTAATTAAACAAATGCGAAGTAAATTTGTACTTCATACTCTTAAAGTAAAGGAATATCAGACACACCTACAGAAACTTAGATGACAGCAAGCTTTTGGCAATCTGCAGGTCACGAAGCTTCAGCTCTTGGAATGCACTACGAGGGATAAGCTGTAGATCATCTCCTCAGGCCAAGCCATTTCACATTGCAGGCGGAAAATGAAGAACACTCATTAGTATCCTTCCGAAATATGTACTTCAACACATTTTGATAAACTAAGCAATCTTTAGAAAAGTTTTGCTTCGGTACAAGTGTGCAACTCATTGAGACGGGTCCAGTGTAGAAATCCTCTCGTACGATTATTTTAGATGGCAGCGCGTCCGTGTAACATGTTCCATATGACCATATTTAAAATTTATGTCCATATATATGTTTCACTTTTATTTATTTACACATAAATTGAATTATGGAGAGTACATTTTTAATTTGTAATTAATACATGGATAGTTACGTGTATTTTATATTTGAGCATGCTATATGTGTAATGACAAAAAAATTGACCGTAGCAACGCACGGGCATTCAGCTAGTAATGTCTAATCTTTTGATTTTCGGCACATGTTGCTTCAGTTAACCTCATTTATACAACTGCAACATGTAGGACCAGCACTCTTTTCTCTCATTTCCATTTCTATTTTATTTTTCCTCAACTTTTCAGCCTTAGTTCCGTCCATAAAGTCCTTGGGAGCTCGGCGCTAATATTTTCTACTCTATTTACTTCCTCCTCGCTTCCAAGATACCACAGTATCCGAGGACGAGGGCTTGAAGATCTAACGTCTCTTCTTACTTCCTTCCTATCCAATACGCATGAAAGCACAAAATGCCAACCCACTGAATAATAGAACTGGCTGATGTAAGGAAGATTTACGCGTGAGAGAGATCAGGAGGGAGGGGTCATCAACATTGTGTTGCATCTTACGATTAATTGTGGGAGTGAGAGGCATCAAGAACTCAGTTACTGCACCAACACGATGCACCATGGCGAGAGTTTCTCATGAAACAAGCCTATGGCGACTTCTTTTTAGCTTCTAACCCAGCCTCGAGGCCATGAATCGCTTAAGCTCAAAAGAAGTCTCCAGCTTTAGCCCGCAGTGTGAACCCATAAACTGCCTGGCTCAGAAAACTGATACGATAGCGGACTGGGATTCAGTACCATTGCCACAGCATGGCACGCCGTGCCAGGCCCTCTCTCATCCACCCTCAACAAGCCATCCAACGGCGCACAGCCAAGCAAAGCAAAATTCCAGCATACTCCGTTGTTGCCCAGTCTGAAGCAAAAGTGAAGCTACATACTGCATTTTATACCGTTTTAGACTACAGTTTAACAATCTAGACACATATAGAACAAAACTGAAGCCAAGAAAAGAATAGTACAGCTGAACTTAGATTACACAAAGATCAATTTTAGCAATATGTCTCATCGTAATGGAATTCTACAGCTCTTATAGTAATATTTAAAGGAGGTGGCAAGCTTCATCATTATGAAATACCGTCCCCTCTCGAATTTCATGCTGAGCAGTGAGAGTGACAATGAAATGGAAACATGACAAAAGCATAAAATGCCTAGAAAACACAGACATATATATGCCTTAGGGCATGGGCAAGACTTGACCTGGCGTGCTGCTGCTGCTCCAGCGGGAATCTCACACTGACACACGCAGCACCGAAGGAATCCACAGAGGTCAGGTGCAGAGCCGTGTCCATATCTTGGTGAGAACAGACTGAAGAAGACACGCTGCTGTTAGATGAACACGTACCACCTGACCTGCTGCTGCTCCACTATACACAAACCTCTCTCCGCCCTGGGCTGCTCTATCTTCTCCAGTCAGATTGCTTCAAGTGTTCAGACATGCAGCTTCATGCAGAGGAGAAAACTGGGGGCTGTTGAAGGTAGTGTCCGAACAACTCATTCTCAAGTTTTTATCTAGAATAGGTAGATGGTTGATGCAACTTTAGGATATATACTGCCGTCCAAAGATCTTGCTTGCTCCGATTTTTTAGCATATTGGGTTGCTCCCAATGAATTCAGCAACAAACATCACTAAACCGTTGATTTGAATCTATGCTATCCGGTCACATGCATCACCAGTTACATGACTGTCTGCCTATTCTGCATCTTGGCTGGTTTCCTTTCTGCAGGTGTCCTATGAGTGCGTGTGGCGCTGCTGGCCGGCGGGGAGGTTGGCCTCCTTGTCCACCTCCTCCGGTTCCGCGCCAGCGTCGCGGCCTTCAGGATGTTACTGTTTTGCCGACTTCTCGCCGTGGTCGAGGTCGTGGCCGATCAACTTCTTCTGCCGTCTCTCTTGTTCCATCTGTGGGTGTTGTGCCTGCGTCTATACCTGCCTCTTCAGTTGGCGGTGCTGATCGTTCGTTGCCGGCGGCTTGCGATTCTCCATTGTCAGCTCCTGCTGTTTTGTCTGAGGCCGATGCTCGGAGGCGAGAGATCTGCTTGAGGAAGCGGCCGGTTGTTGATTTACCTGATGGTACCGTTGATCTCTCTTTGCTGTTCATCAGATTTCTTTGTACGTTGTTGTTGCAGCCTAGGTTCTGTATATGCCTGTTTTTTTCCCTTCTTATTTTGTTCCGTGTATCGGCAGGAGGAGGTTATGATGGTGTTGGATGCCATCCTGCTGGTGATGTTTCTCCTGGGTTGCCTGCTCTGTATGCTGAAGGGATGCCCTACCTGCCAGTGCCATCAGCTATACAGAACCAGCAAACACTGAACTGGAGATTGGAAAAATTATGCACCTGCGTAAAGTGCCAAGTGTTAAGAGCAAACTCAAATTATGGACCAGCGCAAGACTCATCAGTTGTAGACAGTGCAATAATGGCTGAACAAATGATGAAACTAAGACGACGGGACCAAGTAACAAGAACAGCACGAGAGAAGAGGAAATCACAAATTGACCTCAAGAGGAGCAGAAAACATGCTAGAACTAATAACAGTGAAATAATAAGCAAAGACAATAAATCCAGTGCCGATAAACCTGATGGTACCGTTGGTCCCTCTTTGCTGTTCCGTGTTTTCATCAGCTTTCTGTATATGCCTGTTCTTTCCCTTTCTTATTTTGTTTGGTGTATCGGCAGGAGGAGGTTATGGTGGTCTCGGCTGCCCTCCTGCTGGTGATGTTTCTCCTGGGTTGCCTGCTCTGTGTGAAGGGAGTTCTGTTGAGTGTCCACGTGGTATGTTTAATCTCTGTATTTCTACATTCGATCTTAGTACTCTTAATTTTGCTGCCTTCCTGATTTGTCTTTTGTTCTTTCTTTCTTTGTGTTATGTTCTTCAGGTTTGCATGGGAGCTCTTCGACAGTTCCTGCGTTTTCTTTGTTTAACTCAAGTGGGGAAATGAAAGCAAAGGAAGGGATACCATACCTGTCAGTGTCATCAGCTATACTGAACTGGAGATTGGAAAAATTATGTACTTGCGGACAATGCCAAGTGTTAAGAGCAAACTCAAATTATGGACCAGCGCAAGTCATAGACTCATCATCTGTTGACAGTGCAATAATGGCTGAACAAATGGTGAAACTACGACGACGGGACCAAGTAACAAGAACAGCACGAAAGAAGAGGAAAGCACAAATTGACCTCAAGAGGAGCAGAAAACGTGCTAGAACTAATAACAGCGAAATAAGCAAAGACCATAAATCCAGTGCCACTAAGGTATGGAACTTTGGGGGGCCAACATGTATCTGTGAACACTGTCATGCAGTCATGTGGCACGGAGAAAGATTACAATCTTCTAAAAGTACAAGGCCATCCTTTGGAGTATGCTGCAGACGAGGAAAGGTTACCTTGCCGCCGTTGAAAGAACCGCCGTCATACCTTGCAAGTTTACTGGCAAGAGACGGAGGAAAAATATCAGCAAACTACAGAAGGAGCATTAGATCTTACAACTCCATGTTTGCATTCACATCAATGGGGGGAACTTTAGATAAGAAAATAAACAAAGGGAAAGGACCTTATGTTTTCCGACTGAATGGCCAGAACCGCCACCAGATTGGAACCCTTCTGCCTGAAGAGGGAAATAAGCCTCGTTTCCAACAGTTGTATATCTATGACACGAAGAATGAGATCCAGAATAGGGTAGAAGCATCAAGATCTGGTGAACGTGATGCCTCACTAGATGAAACTATTGTCAGTGGCCTACTAACCATGCTTGACGAGAATAACACACTAGCACAATCATTCCGAATGGCAAGAGATAGATTTAGAGAGGATGATTTCAGTAACTTCACTCTACGATTACTTGGCCATAGGTATCAAGATGGGAGGCAAGACAACATGCCATCAACATCACAAGTTGCTGCATTGATAGTCAAAGATCCAACCCAGAAAAAATATGGTCGTGACATTGTTCTCGAGTACAAAAATATGAAATCTAAAAGGATACCAGAATACCATCCAAAATTCATGGCCATGCAATACCCGTTGCTTTTCCCATATGGAGAAGATGGTTATAGACTTGGAATAAAATACAACAAAAATAAAGGTGTCAGTAACAAGAAATACATCAGCATGCTGGAATATTATTCATATCGCCTCCAACAGCGCCCAGGCCAGTCAATGTTGCCACTCATATGTGGAAATCTGTCAATGCAGTTCATCGTAGATGTCTATACATGCATCGAACAATCTAGGCTCAACTGGATCATGAAAAATCAAGGAGTTCTGAGAACAGAACTTTATGAAGGACTACAGGATGCATTCAGAAAGGGAGACACGCGGACTGAGCAGGTAGGGAGGAGAATAGTGCTCCCAGCAAGTTTCACAGGAAGTCCTAGGAACAAAGAGCAAAACTACCAAGATGCGCTGGGAATATGCCGTTGGGCTGGATTTCCAGACTTGTTTGTCACATTCACATGCAACCCTAATTGGCCAGAGATTCAGTTAATGCTAGATGATGCCGGGAACCAGAAATCAGCAGAACGCCCTGATATTGCAGTTCGAGTGTTCATGATAAAACTAAAGGAGCTAATCTCCGATATTAGGAGAAAACAGCATTTTGGAAAGACTAAAGCAAGTAAGTAATGGTAGATCATCGCCTATATATCATTGATAGATGCTTACACTTTTGTATGGTCGGTTTTACTAACACAAATTGAAAAACAAATGCAGTCATCTTCACAATAGAATTCCAAAAGAGAGGACTCCCACATGCTCATATACTAATATTCCTTGACAAAAGAGAGAAACAGAAGTATCTCAAGCCATCACAAACTGATGAAATAATATGTGCTGAGATCCCTAATAAGGACAAGGATCCAGAAACATTTGAAGCTGTTAAGAATTTTATGATGCACGGACCTTGTGGAGAGGTAAATCCAAAGTCACCATGCATGGAAAAACATACATGCACTAAGTACTTTCCAAAAAGTTTTTGTGATGAGACGGTCATTGGTGAAGACAATTTCCCAAGATACAGGAGACGAGATGATGGCCGACAAATAGATAAGGGAGGAGTCAAGTTGAACAATGGATTTGTTGTCCCATACAACAAAGATCTCTTGGTAAAATTCCAAGCACACATTAATGTGGAGTGGTGTAATCGATTTATGTCAGTTAAATACCTCTTTAAAGATATCCACGGACATGACCAAACAGCAATAGTTGAAGAAACGGAACCCACAAAGAACAATGATGAGATTAAAATGTACCTAAGATGCAGATACATAACTGCAACTGAAGCATGCTGGCGAATATTCAGGTTTCCTCTACAGTACCAAGAACCATCTGTTGAGAGGCTATTGTTCCACCAGGAGAACAAGCAACAAGTAATTTTTCCCGATTCAACAGACCTAGACGAAATAATAAGACGCCCAAGCTCAGGTGTCACTATGTTTACCGAGTGGATGGAGACAAACAAAAAGCATGAAGATGCTAGAGAATTAACATATTTGGAGTTTCCTACAAAATGGACATGGGATAAGGATAAAAAGAAGTGGACAAGGCGAAGAGCAGGAAAGAAAATTGGCAGGATCTACAATGCTCACCCTGCAAGTGGAGAAAGCTACTATCTTAGAGTTCTCCTCAATACTGCAAAGGGTTGCATGACATTTGAAGACATTAGGACTGTCAATGGAATCGTGCACTCATCATACAAATCAGCATGCCATGCGCTAGGATTTCTGAAGGATGACAGTGAATGGAATGAGTGCATCAAGGAAGCATCCAACTGGGCATCGGGGGAACAACTACGCCAATTGTTTGGAATTATTTTGTGCTATTGTGAGGTTACTGACCCAAGGATGTTATGGGAATCCAATTGGGAGGCACTCTCTAAAGACATACAGCATACACCAAGCTGGATCATAAACTTTCCAATCCCGTTCACTCCTTCACACAATAGAGATTGCACTATAATAGAAATTGAAAAGCAAATGGGACAAGCAGGAAGATCACTAAAGGAATACCCTGGAATAGAGCTACCAAGTTTTCACGAAAATGAAATTGAGAACAGGCTTATATATGAAGAGATGAACTATGACAAAGAGAAACTGAAGGGTGAGCACGTGCAGATACTGAACAATTTAAGTTTAGAACAGAAAAAGGCCTTTGATGCAATAGTAGCATCAGCAGATCAATCATTAGGGAAAACAATATTTGTGGAAGGCTATGGTGGGACAGGAAAGACATACCTTTGGAAAGCTATCACAACAAGGCTAAGATCAGAGGGGAAAATCGTACTTGCAGTTGCATCTTGTGGCGTCGCAGCACTTCTGCTTCAAGGAGGTAGAACAGCACACTCAGCATTCAACATTCCAATCAATCTGACAGATGAGTCCACATGCTACATCAAACAAGGTTCACATGTGGCGGATCTATTGGCGAAGACGTCACTTATACTGTGGGACGAAGCTCCAATGGCAAACAAAAAATGCTTTGAGGCCCTTGACAAGAGCCTGCGCGACGTGCTGAGGTTCACAAATGAGAATAGTTGCAACAAGCCCTTCGGCGGCATGACAGTTGTACTTGGAGGGGACTTTAGACAAATCCTCCCTGTTGTGCCAAAAGGAAGAAGGGAGCAAATTATAAATGCATCAATCAAATGTTCATACCTCTGGCAACATTTTGAGATATTTAATCTGACAAAAAATATGCGGCTCAATTCTCTGTCGAGAGATCAAGCGGAGCAGCAGAAGACTGCGGAATTTGCAGAGTGGATATTACAAATCGGCAATGGAGACACATTTCTATTAGATGAAAAGGAGCACGTAAGTATCCCTAATGACCTGCTGCTACAAAATGGAGATGACCCGAAAACAAAAATCATTGAAAGTACCTATCCTGACCTGCAAGAAAATCTCTACACACCGAAATTCCTAGAAGACAGGGCGATATTGTGTCCACTAAACGAGAGTGTAAATGAGATCAATGAGTATATTATGGGTCAAATCCGAGGAGACATGGTGACGTACCTGAGCTGTGACAGTGTGAGCAAATCAATGTCTTACAGCCATGAAATGGAATTGTTGTACACTACAAAATTTCTAAACAGCTTAAAGCACCCAGGATTTCCAAACCACCAACTTAAGCTCAAAGTGGGTCTCCCAGTGATGCTTCTTCGCAACATCAACCAAAGTGCAGGGCTATGCAATGGTACTAGAATGATAATAACAAAACTCGGGGAAAATTTCATTGAAGCGCAGATCATAACTGGAGCACACATCGGTGACAAGGTATGCATCCCTCAGATCATCATGTCGCCTTTTGAGCCTAAATGGCCATTCGTGCTAAAAAGAAAGCAATATCCTCTGTCTGTGTGCTTCGCGATGACAATCAACAAGAGCCAGGGACAATCTTTGACCAAGGTCGGCATCTACTTGCCTAGGCAAGTTTTCACCCATGGGCAACTCTATGTGGCACTATCCAGAGTAACGAACAGGCATAGTCTGAAGATCCTGATCACCGACAAGGAAGAACATGCAAGCAAAGGACTGGTGAAAAACATAGTGTACAAGGAGATCTTATAAATGGCTTCCTATCCTAGCAGTGTAGTACTGTTCTTGATGTAGTAAATAAAATTATGCCAAAATTGGCCGCGCTGCTGTTCCGGCCATTAATAAGCTAGTCTCTAGACTACTATTGCAGCGCAACTGATGCCGAGACTCTCAACTGGGAATTTGTGCTTTGGTTTATCTCGTGTATTGTATCATCATCTATTTGCTCAGATTTATATTGCCGTCTCCTCACCCGGACTAAATTACGTCAACAAATCGAGGCTGCGTCCAAACGTGCACACGTAGAACACGGCTTAAAATGGCCCGTTGGGGCAGAGCAGGGTGGCGGTTTTTATCGGCACATTGAAGTTGAATCTCCCAAGGCCGGAACGGGAGGCAATGAGGGAGGTGGGCGCGGCGACACCGCCAGCATCCTGCTCCAGTGGTGGGCACTGTGAGCTGTAACCGTGACGGTGGCGGCGAGTTCCAGTTAGCTGCCGATGCTGACAGAGACGGCGGCGACAGCTCCACTAGAGAGGGGCAGTTTTCAGGCGTGTTCGGCAATGCACCAGCTTCTCAAAATCCCCAAATGCCAGCTTCCAACTCCATCGCTAGCTTCTCAAAATAGCTTGGAGGAGCTGAAAACGTTTGGTACAGCTTCTATTTTCTAGTTGGGCTGGAAGCCTAGAAAAAAGAGATTTGGCCCAGGTGCAGAAGAAGAATCCCAACACGACTAGATTGGTGAGCAGGCTGGACTGATTTGGCTCAAAAAATGGTAGACTCCTCGAGTAGGTTGTACCCAAAAAAATCTTGTCAAATGGTGTTTGGCCTATTTCCCATTCTTACTTTTTTTTAGACTGAAGGCACCGCGTGCCCGGCTTTAAATTAATAAAGCCACAAACGGCAGAGTACACAGAGTTTTAACAGCTGAACTCAAACAGCCTAAAATATTACAGCCCAGGCAGCACAGCTCTGGGCAAACAGTTCTGTGAGAATTCTTGTGTTTTCACGAGTCCATTTGGCAGCCATTCTCCACACTCATCTATAAAAATTTATGTCACTTTTGTATGTACGCAATTTATTTACCATTCAACATTATATGCAAAATCAACTAGTAGTAGCAGTAGCATAATCAACAGGGGCTCTACCTAGTAGCAGTACCATTCAACATTATATCCAAAATCAACTAGTAGCAGTAGAAAAATCAACTAGTAGCAGTATGCAAATAAACAGGGGACTCTACCTTGCTGTACGAACTGACTAAGGTGGAGCTTGGGCTTGGGCTGGTCGGGGCGGACAGGAGGCCGGAAAAGGTGGAGGCAGCAGGTCCTCTTCGCCGGAGAATGTCGGGGCGGCCGAGGGCGACCGGAGGAGCTCGGGGCAGAAGGGGCCAGGGGCGGCGAGGTCGAAGGCGGTCAGGGTGGGCGAGCTTGGAGGCCGGTCATGGTGGGGAGCTGCGAGGCGGCGGGGCTGGGGCAGCGGCGGCGGCTGGCCGGCGGCGCCGGACGGCGTGCGCGCCTAGGATTTTTGCCTGGGAAGTGTGGGACAGAGAAAGCGAATCAGGGCAGAGAGAGCATGTGCGTGTTTTTCGTCAAATTTGTCCATATCTGAAAACTTTAACCGAATATGAAATTAAGCTGACCTCCAGATCGGCGTCAAGAAAAAACAGCTGGGAGGCAGATTTGGAAGGTCGGTGATACGACACTAGTTTCGAGGAACAGTCAGATTAGTTTGAAGTTTTACAAAAATATCAGATTTATAGCAAAGAATACAGAATGTGCAGTACTAAAAAACTTTTCGGAGACAGCACTTGCAGCTAGCAATCATTCATAAATCATAAATACCCTGAAATCTAGCTTCCCAGAATATGCAGCGGACCCGAAATTCTGGCTCCCAGTTTTGTAGTATATGGTTTTGGACCAACTCTACATATACTAGCTGAATGGCCACGGAATATGACTCTTTCTATGTTATTTTTCTATGTTCGTGTGTTAATTCCATATTTCACATGTTTGTTTTGCTGTAAATCAAACACCAGTGGTACTAAAAAGAGGGTTTCATTAAATTTGGCTTATATTAGGTAAAAGAGAGTTATTTGGCATATATCTACAACTCACTACACATAACTACCTTTTTATTTGCATAGAAAAGTGCCCAAGCAATACAATGGATTCAATCAAAAAATAAATGAGAAAAGTACATCTAAGAATGATAGCTTATCAAAAAACCAACTCGGGGGGTTGTCTCGACCTTTTCTCTATTCCACGCAAAATGATAGCTTATCACTTATTCCAATTTTGAATATTACTATTAATATTAAGTCTAATCTATGATAGCTTATTATTCCTGCTCAATCGGGCTCTCTAAGAATACTAAATTTCGTTACTCTTTTCATAAGATACTCAAATTATTTTTCTTTGAGAAAGATATAAGATCATTTGAAAGAGATATGCTAACATGATGAGATAGGCATATGCATAAATAGCGGTTAAATAGTATCACACAATACGTGTGTTGCAATGGGTGTCTAAAATTGGATATTTCCATATGACATATATAAGTGTACCGATTAGAATTTTGTCCGAAAATCAAGGGAGCACTATAATCCTAGCATTAGTTTTGTCTTACCCATGTTCTCCTCTAACCTAACACGAGCGGCGGAAATTTGTCTCACTATGTTGTACCAACATGGTACTCTCTAAATCTTACTCTAAATATTTCATCCATATATATTATTTTAATTTTGTAACTACCCAATCGATATAACAAAAGCAATCCACACACCTTTTCTCTATTCCACGCAAAATGATAGCTTATCACTTATTCCAATTTAGTATTACTATCAATATTAAGTCTAATCTATGATAGCTTATCACTTTTATTCCTGCTCAATCGACCTCTCTAAGAATACTAAATCTGGTTACTCTTTCCATAAGATACCCAGATTATTTTTCTTTGAGAAGGATATAAGATCATTTGAAAGAGATATGCTAACACAACATCTGTCATGTGATGAGACAGGAATATGCATAAATGGCGGTTAAATAGTATCACACGATCCGTGGGTTGCAATGGGTGTTTAAAATTGGATATTTTCCATATGACATATATATAAGTGTACTACTAGGTGTGATTCAAATTTTGTCCGAAAATCAAGGGAGCACTATAACCCTAGCATTAGTTTTGTCTTACCCATTTTCTCATCTAACCTAGCACGAGCAACGCAAATTTGCCTCAATATGCATCCACTTGTATAATTCTAAAAAGACCATTTTGGTCTGTACCAACATGGTACTCTCTAAATCTTACTCTAAATATTTCAGCCATATATATTATTTTAACTTTGTAACTATCCAATTGATATAACAAAAGCAATCCACACACCAGTATGTTTGCTACAGGTTGTTCAAAATTGAATATTTCGATTTGACATCTGAACGTTCCGCTCATGGCCCAAAAAATTGTAATGTAAATCTTGGTGCAACATATTATCCAAAAAATAGAGGGAACTTTAGCAATTCCCAATTTTCCCCTCAAATATAGCACGGGTGATGGCTTGAAATTTGTATCTCTATACATCCACTACCACTTGTGTAATAATACTTGGACTCTCTAAATCCCACTTAATATATTCTGCCTTTAAAAAGATTAACTACCAGATTGATATAACAAAACAGTCCACGTAGCTATGAGTTGCTACACTTAATATTTACTAAATATTAGGTGTTCATGTTTCCGGATGGTCCATCATATAAGGGAGAGTTGCTCTATTCCCTTCAGTCCGGGCTTTTGGAATGAAGTGAGCTTTCTACTTATAGTTGGGTTGTATACGCATAAACGCCTAAACACAACACGAGTGTGTGGAGCAAGGCCTGGGAAACTGACATTAATTTCCTTGACACTCTGTTCAAAGATCCTCTTGTTCCCCTCTTGTGTCAGATTTGGATGGAGACCATCAGTTCTAGTTACTTTTCTGTGATTTTTGTAAAGCAATTGATGCCTTTTTTGTGCAAAGCAATCGCTATAGGCCTCTTTCATGTGAACATTAGCATACATGGAGGCACTGAATACAGATGAATAAATTTGTAACAAGATAAAAAAAGGCATTGAAGATATCTTATTGGAAAAAAGAACAAGAACAAAATCAGTCATAGATCTTCGCCCATCTGGGATGATTCCTTAGGACTGCCCACATGTTAAGTAGTGTGAACGGTTGACCTGTCCATTTTTTATAAAGTTTCAGAGCGTTTTGAACCAGATCTTCATTAGCTTGGCCGCTACCGTGTTGCTTGTTTGCAGTACACCACATGGTATGGAAGTCCCTAATTTTGGTGTTCAGCCTAGTCCATTTGTTCCTACAATGTTTTGCCGTCCTCATTCTATCATTTGGAGTATTTGCATTGTACTCTTCCGTGATGTGATCCCAGAAAACTTGAGCATTACCAAACTTTTCACTTCTAAGATTCACCCAAACGCTTGCCTACATAGAAAAAGATCATTTCGAGTTGTTGCATAGTACTATTGCATGATTCATAGATGGCAGAAAAAAATATCTTATAACAGAAGGATGTTGAAAGGGATCTTACGAGCCGTAGAAGTTCCTCTTCTGTCCAAAGCATGTGCAAGTTTCCGTTGCCCAAGGCCATCTTCGTGTGTGTGCCACTGCAAGATGTAGAAAATTGCAGAATTTGGTGTAGATAGAAATGAGATGGTTCAAGATTATTTATAGTAATGGTTGGGGTATAGGATCATGCGTGGAATAGCATAACTTTCACTCATTCTTTTGACTTGGTTGCTTACTTGCTTACTATATTTAGAGCATCTGTTTTTACAGAGAAGATCTAGTGAGTGCATGCATATTATTATTCACTACTGTCTGCAAAAAAAAGACAATGAAAATGCTCTCTTAAAAAGTACATATTATTCACTAACGTTTCTTTCTCCAAAAAGTTGCTCACTATAATATTTTAGTGCCCTCGTCCTCTTAAAATTGTCCATGCCAGAGGTGTCCACCATAAGTAGTTTCTCGTATATGCTGGACATTTTCATTCTCTCTTTTCTCTTACCCATCTCAAGCTTCTTCTTTGAGAGTTCAAGCTGGACATCGGCCATCTTTTCTTGGGATGATGCTCGCAGTGCGTATATGTCATGATATAATTGGATATCATCATGTGAAAGTGTACCTAAAGGATAGTTATTGTCGGTTTTACCTTTCTTTTTTGCTTTTGCGGCTCTTGTTCCCACCGGACGTTCTCCGTGCTCCATCTGATCTTGTAGGCTGTCATCTTTGTTTTTTCCTTTTTCCACATGCCTACTCCATTTGTGATGTATTTTCACTAGATCCCACCAGTACAAAAGTGTGAAGTTTTGGCCTTGATTCTCCTTCTTGTACATGGCTAGGGCTGAAAGGGTATTTTACCCTATACTATTTTTGGTTGACAATGACACTGTGGTTAGAGTGGACTGATGCTATTTCTAGTGTCTTACACAGGTTCTAGTCCGATGTTGTGATGAAAGGTTATCGGAGACCCCCCCCCCTCATTTTGATAACGAAGCTTCGCACCAGAGTTTTCCCTTTTTATGTAATTTGAGTCCGGTTAGGAGCTCCGCACTATTAAGAGGGGTTCTCTCGATGAGCTTGTTGGGGATGATCACCTAAGCCTTATACACATCCCTTTCTCCTACCTAATCCATCACCAAAGAGAGAAGAGAAGAAATCCTATCCATCAAAGCCTTTTCTGCAGATCCGGTTTTCAGACCGGTTGGACCGGCTCCCAGACCGGACCGTCCGATGTCAGAATCGGAAATCCGAACTCAAACCGGGTTTTCCGGTTTACTCACTCCGGATCTATCCGGGTCTGGGTACTGAGAGCAATTTCGGTTTCAGTCCGGTTTTCCGGGATGAGGACCGGACTGTCCGGTGTGTGAACCGGTCCAACCGAACTTAAAACCGGACCTTGCGTTTTTGGTTTAAAATGGCTAGTTTTTCTCCTTGAGTATAAATATCCCTTCTTCTAGCTTGCGCAGGTTAGGCATTCAGTTTATATCATTTCTTGAAGCTCTCTCTCCCCCATTGTTGAAACACAAAAGCTTGAGGATCTCCCATTCTACCCAACCAAATCCAAATCCCTTTGGTAGAAAGGAAGAGGAGGTCCCGATCTACGTTTCCACCAAGCCAAAGTTCATTCCCCCTTAAGTTCATCGAGTTAGCTTGTTACTCTTGGGTTTGTGGGAAACCCTAGGCGGCTAGGGTCGCCCGGAGGCATTCGGCTTATGATTTGCTCCGTGGAAAGTTTGTGAGGGTTTGGAGACTACCTTAAAGTATACCACGAGTAAGTGAGTTATTCCTTCGTGGGATAGGCTCGGAGAAGAAGGTGAGCCTTCGTGACGCGTGAGGAATCCTTCGTGGAACCTCACACCTCTCCAACGTGACGTAGCCCCTTTCCCAAAGGTGGTGAACACGGGAATACATCTTCGTCTCTGCGTGCTTCGGTTATTTCTTAACCGATCTCTTACTTGTGTTGCTTACCTTGTGATAGCCTTCGAGCTTGAAGTATCTTGTACATCATCTAGGTTGCCTCACCTAGTTTGCATTTAGGCTCACTTATATTCCACAAATCCTAAAACTTGCAAAAGATTATAAAGAATTTTGTAGAAACCTATTCACCCCCCCTCCAGGTTAACCATCTTACACTTTTAATTGGTATCAGAGCTAAGGGCTCTTTTAAGGGCTTTACCGCCTAAGAGAAAAGATGGTTTTCTCCGATGATGAGGAGGAAAATACTTATTCGGTCAAGGAGCTTCGTGAAATCTTAGCCAAGGGTGCCCTTGAAAAGGCCAAGGCGGATTCCGATCTCCTTGTTCGAATGAGTTACCTAGAAGGACAACTTAAGGCCATTGGCGATGGGGCTTTTCTTGGTAATCCATTGATAATACCTCAAGGGAGACCAATGGACACCGAAAAGGATAAGGATGCCGAGTCCGCTCATGAGGGCGGCTCGTCAAAAACTTCCACGCCCTCTAATAAATTCCCTTATGTTTATCCTAAGCAAAAGAACATCATGCCTCATATTAATGGTTCGGGTCCTGCACCTCATTATGATGGAACTCATTTCTCTCATTGGAAAGCTTCTATGGAATCTCATCTTCGCAGCTACAGCGTTGAGCTTTGGGAGATTGTATGCACCGGTTTCCACCCTCATGATCCCAACAACCTCACCCCGGGAGAGTACTATGACCACCAACTAAATGCAACGGCTTGTGACAAGATAAGGAGTGCCATTCACCGCACTCTCCATGATCAAGTCAGGGACATCCCCACCGCAAAGGATCTTTGGGATAGGATTGTCATTCTCCAAGAGGGAACCTCTCTTATCCAAAAATCCTAGTATGAAGCTGCTAAGTCTGAGATGAACATGTTCATGAACCATGATGGTGAGACTATCGCTGAAGCACACAAGAGACTCGTTGCCCTCCGCGTGAAGATTGGTGTCGTGGTATTGCCGACGAGTACGCCATGGAGGGGTCCTCACAGTGCGTGTTTAGAGACGTGGGGTAAGGCAGACAGTTGACGGGTACGAGGTAACACAGCTTACCCAGGTTCAGATCCCACAACGGTGGCGGAATCCTACTCCTGCTATAAATCACTATAAGGGCAATACGCCGAGTTACAGAGATAGGTTTGTTGTGCGAGGTGTGTGTAAAACGATACTAGGTTGTCTGAATCGATGCCCTAAAGGCTCCCATAGGCCCGACTTATATAGTCACCAGGTCCTAGGGTTACAGGGAAAAGTCCTAGCCGGACAGGTTACAGAGTCCTACACCGTCTATCACTAGTCTTGTGTATCTTGTACTCCAAGGCTCCGGGTACGCTGGTGACTCCACCGTAGCCTTCCTTTATCCGGCATGGGCCTCCCTTCTGGATCCACCTAAATGGGCCGCTCAGCAGGCCACAGGCCATGCTACCGACTATGGGCCACCCGGGTTAGTCGGATAAGAGACATGCTATGAGGATACCCATATAGCATATCCCCAACAGTAGCCCCCGGAGAACTCCGAGATCTTGCGCCATCTTGCCTCTTCCCGTGGAATGCTCCGTCTAGGTGGATGTCGGCAAATCGTCAAGCAATATCTTGTAGTCCTCCCAAAGAACCCTACAAAGGTTTCTCCGTCTTCTATGAGTAAGTCGGAGAAATGCTGAATCTTCCATCGTACGCTTCTGTTGTTGGATTAAATCCGTCCATGCCGGAATCTTCGATGGGACGGCTCATATACCATGTCAGTTATGATGACGTAGGCTGCAGGTCAGCGACGCCTCGTAACTCACACATGCAGAGAACGCAATCATATCCGATTTTCCGCCATGAAGCGATGCGAATCGGCGGCGGCGCGGAGACGCGAATTATCGCACGTTCACGAACACGTCGTCTACGCGGCAACCGTCCGATTAGCTGCACGAATCTTGACGCAGAGTAAGATAAATAGTAACTGTGGGACACTTGCCACTTTTTCACCCCATTCTCTCGTGTCATCGTATTCTTCTTCCAGCTGCACGCCTCCTCGAGCTCTCCGCGGAAAACCTCGAGAAACCCTAGCCTCTCTCTGCACCAGTTGCTTCCTTCCATTCCTTCCATGGCTAGCAGCAGCTCCTCCCCGTCGATGGTGGCATCGAGCGAATCTACGGCGAAGCCGGCGAGCTCCGTTATCGTGCCCCCAGAGGGCCTGGTCATCCCCGCGTCGGTGGTGATTGAAACCACCGGCGGCGACCACAATCTGGCGGCGCTAGAGCCTCTGGAAGAGGAACCAGATTCGCACAAAGGTGACTGGCGCGGCTTGGACATCACCGACCGCGACATCCAAGAGATGGCCGCCGAAGGATACCTTCCCGCGATGGAGGGGCTCGCCTTGCGGGCGGCGCCGGCCGGCGAGGTGACCCCTTCTCCCCAAGCCGGAGAGAAAGTGTACCTCAAGGCGTAATTGGTACGCGGCGTTTCTCTGCCCATCTTCCACTTCTTTCTGTTTGTCTTGAATCACTTCAAGGTCCAACCCCATAACCTCTCCCCCAATAATATCTTAGTGCTTAGCAACTTCGCGGCACTTTGTGAGGGTTACCTAGGGATTAGGCCTAGGTTAGACTTGTTTGTATACTTCTTCACCGTCAAACGTGAAGCCGGACACAGTAGGGAGGAGCTTAGGAACTGCGGCACCATAAGCTTCAAGATCCGACCTAGCCGGCGGTTCCCCGACATCGTCGGCCACGAGTCCTGCAAGAACTGGCAGCAGACGTACTTCTACGGTCCCGACATTCCTTTGGCGGGCCGAGAAGTAACGTACCCGGACTTCGTGGATGGAGCCGCCGCTGAAGTCTCCACATGGCGGTCCCATGCCTCCCTTCCCTCCGACCTCGACGCTTCTCGCGCAATAAGGCGGATCGAGTGGTTTGTAGAGACGGGTCTAACCGGCTTGGACCTAGCCATGTGCTGGTTCATTAGGCGGATCCAACCTCTACAGCACCGCACGAAGTTTATGCACGAGTACACCGGCGACCGAAGGGATACCCTCCGGATCTCCGAGGACAACTTCTCGAGCGACTCCGTTAAGTTCCGCCTTAAGGACATCGTCAAGGTGAAGGATAAGAAGCGTGGCTTCACCCTCACCTACGACATGTTCGTAGACGGAAAGTGCCCAAAGGTAGATATTTATTTTCCGTGTATGACATTGCTCAAGTTGTTCCATCTTGCCAATACCATCTTGCTAACACGATGATCTCTCACTTAACAGCTTAGCGATCTAGAGGAGGGCAACCTGGCCGCC
This sequence comes from Avena longiglumis, assembly GCA_030063025.1. Lineage (NCBI taxonomy): Eukaryota > Viridiplantae > Streptophyta > Magnoliopsida > Poales > Poaceae > Avena > Avena longiglumis. The sequence goes on from CP125974.1 coordinate 143,477,328, forward strand.
TAAATCTACGATCCCAAGATGAAGGAAGTCATGGTCGTGTCCGACGACGATGCCCCGTTGGCGCGGAAGCGGAAGAGCTCCACCTCTGACGCTGTCGACAGAGGTAAGAAGAAGAAGACGGAGGGTGGAGCCTCCAAAAAGAGTACTGCCACCCTGGAGACGGAAAAGAAGAAAGCCACCGGGATGTTTGCCAAAGCGCCCCCCCTAGTGTAAGCCTCTCATTCTCCGACATCGTCTCATTTATCTGTCTTATTCCTGTACTTATGCATTTTGCACGTTTCAGGAAGAAAGACACAACCAGCCCCAAGAAGTCCTCCAAGACTCTTGGGGCTTCTAGAAATATCAAAGATATGCTGCATCGCGACTCCTCCCCCGCCATCGCCCTGCTACTCCTGTCGTCAAGCCCTCCTCTGCCCCGACAAGCTCCCAAGTCCAAGAGGCACCAGGCCCTTCCGCCATGGAAGTGGACTCTGGCGCCTCAACTGAGCTTGTTGTTGTCGACGAGCAGGCGACGCAGGAGAGTGCTTCTCTTCAAATGGCTGAAGCTCTGGCTAAGGATGCCATCGGTAGCGGCAAGGCGGTGGTGGGAGCTGGTACTTTTGCCGAAGGCGACGCCTCTGCTCCCTAGAAACCCTTCGAGTTTCCGAAGATTGTTTACCCGGCGCTCATGCCGAGTAACACAACTATGGTTCCTGGAGGAGTGTCGTCATCTCCGACGTGCGGTCTTGAGGAGCTACTCCGACAAGCAGACATCTTGCGAGGAAACAGCATTGCCTTTGGCAATATGCTGGCCGAGAGCGCTACAAGCCTCAAGATCATTGCACTTGTAAGTTTTACTTTACCTTTTGCATTTCGTATGAGTATCCCACTGTAGCCCCTGAGGATGTAGACGGAAAACCATAGGTTTTGCATCTATATGCTCTAAGAGTGACTAAGTTAGAAAGAACTCTCACTATATCCCCCCAAGCATTTAGATGGAAGAAATTATTCCGACTATATGCTTTAAGAGTAGCATACATAGTGTTTATATTTTTCAGTGTCGTAGCCCCCCCCCCCAAGCCTCTAGTTGTAACTGAATTAGTTCCGACTAGATGCTTAAAGAAAAGCTAAGCATTTTCCGAGCTAAAAACTTTATACTGTAGCCCCCAAGCTTCTAATCGAGAACTGAATTAGCTCCGACTAGATGCTTTAAAGAAAAGCTAAGCATATTGATAAGTCTAAAAACTATTGTTGTAGCCCCTGAGAACCTAGATGGAGAATCTTCGACTAGGGGCTCCAAGCAGACCAAACAGCGATATAACTTTGTATTTGTTTCCACAGAATAAGAATGCTCGGAGGGGCATGGCCAACGACAAGTACCAGAAGATGCGCGCAGACCTTGAAGCTGAAAAGGGTAAAACCGTCATCTTGAAGGAACAGATCATCAAAAACAAGAGTATGTTTTCTAAATACGCATTTCCATCTTATTTTTGTGCCCACAATCTCCGAGTACTCACTGTGCACTTTGCTTTCTCCGACTTGCAGAACATGTCGCCAAGGCCAAGGACATTGTTGAGCAGTCCAAGCACATCTAGCAGCTGGACAGCGAGAACAAAATCCTTAAGAAGGAGAGGGAAGAAATGCTGAAGATGCACGAGGATTCCATGAAAGCCCTGCAGGACTCCGCCTCCGCGGAGATGAATCGCTTGAAGGAGGAGCTTGCAATCCTAAAGGATCAGAAGCAAGCTGCTGATGAGCAAAACCTTTGCCATAACGAAGCGTTTAAGCTCCTCCAACAAGAGAAGGAATCCTTGGCGGACACCGTCTGGCAGGCTAAGGCCAGCATCTTCAGTAAGTGTCCTCCGCCTTGTAGTTCTGTAGTCTGGATACTTAGAATTTATTGAACTCATGCAATCATTGTCGGAATTTTCAGCGCCCATGGGTTTAACCCGCTCGCCTCCTTCGGACAAGGAGTGTATGATTCTGGCCGGCAACTTCATCAACACCGCCATCTCCCAAGCCAAGGAGATTGCCAAGCCTCTTCAGATTTATATCAAGGCCTCGGACTCTGTGGCGAAGTACTCAGAGATTATGCGCCGAGCTCCCGAGCGTGTCGCAAGCTGGAAAGCTTCATGCGCACGGGCTGGCGCAAGTATGGCGCTGTCTATGGTGAAGGCACACTATGAAGATGCCGACTTCGACACGGTGACATCTGATATCCCCGACGTGGATGATGATGGCAAGGAGATTAATCACGAAGCCATCTTGTCATCACTCGCGGGGTATGATACCAGGGTTGCCGAGCTGGTAGATGTTGACGTCTTCGTGCCCAGGAACTTTCTCGACAACGCCAACCCGGATTCCTCCGAGTCTCACCACAGCGCCGACGCTGAGGGTGATTCTCCGGCTGGTGATGATCGGCCTCCAAGTCCCCTGCACCCAAAGAGTGAAAAACACTTTGTAATTCTTGTTTCACCCTTGACGTGTGCATTGAAAAAACTTGGTGATGTAATCTTAAGGCGGAAAACAATGGTTGTCGTATCCTGCTACTTAAGAATTAATTCCTAGTATGTATATATTTTTAAGCAAGTGCTGGCTTATCCATTACTTTGGTTTTTATGCTTGACTTTTCGTGAGTCGGAAGACTCGTTGTCGGAACCATGCGCTTAGGTGATGATGCCCAATGGCACCGTCAATAACCTGAGCACAAAATCGCCGACAATAAGTGCCAAAAGTCACTACTCCAGAATCCACATAAAAACAACAAAGAACGTGTATACCAGAAAACTTAAGATAACGCCCGTAGGCGGAATTTTCACAAGTAGAATCGCAAGACTTATGCATAAATGTTTTATATGATCCAAAAATGAACATTAAAGGAGGTAAAAGACTCAGCAAAATGAGTGAACCAAAGAGATTTATTTCATTGATCATATAAGAGGTACACAATTAGATAAAAAATGCTAAGTGTAGAAAGGACGTAGTTGTGCTATGTTCCATGGCCGATCAAGCTCCAGGTAGTCATCATCCGGGTCACGTCGCTTACACTTATGATCCTTGTTGGGTCTATCCTTGAGTTTACGATTGTCGACAAGGTAGTAAGACCCATTGAGCAGCGCCTTGCTTATGATGAACGGTCCTTCCCATGGCGGAGATAATTTGTTTGACTTCTTCTACTTAAGTCGGAGCACCAAATCCCCCTCTTTAAAAGAGCGGTGCCGAACGCGGCGACTATGGTAGCTGCGTAGCTTCTGCTGGTAGATGGCGGATCTTTGGCATGCCAAAAAGTGCTCCTCCTCGAGAAGGTCCACATCTAGGCGTCTAGATTCTTCAGCGTCATCTTCGTCGTAGGCGGCAACTCTTGGTGCATCGTGGAGGATGTCGGAAGGTAGGATGGCTTCTGCTCCATATACCATGAAGTAAGGGGTGTAGCCGGTGGATCTGTTGGGTGTGGTTCGTAAACTCCACAGTACAGATGGCAATTCTTCCGCCCAGGCTCCAGCTGCTCTATGTAGCGGTGCCTCAAGACGTGGCTTGATTCCTTGCAGAATTAATCCATTGGCTCGCTCAACCTGACCATTGGACTATGGGTGTGCCATAGACGCAAGGTCAAGTCGGATGCCCTTGTCCCAGCAATAGGCCTCCACTTCTCCGAGTGATAAGTTGCTTCCATTGTTGGTGATGATGCTATGTGGGAGACCAAATCTCACCACTAGATCCCGGACAAACCTGAGGGCAGTTGCCCCATCAAGCTTTCTAATGGGTTTAGCTTCTATCCATTTGGTGAATTTGTCAACTGCTACAAGCAGATGCGTAAATCCACAAGGTGCCGTCTGTAACGGCCCCACCATGTCTAGCCCCCAGACTGCAAACGGCCAAGTTATTGGTATTGTTTGCAATTCTTCAGCAGGAACATGTGGTTGTCGGGCATAATATTGGCATCATGTGCATGTATCAACCAGCTTGTCGGCGTCCGCCTTCGCGGTCAGCCAGTAGAATCCTTGCCGGAAGGCTTTCACGACCAACGATCGAGGAGCGGCGTGATGCCCGCAATCTCCGAGATGGATTTCGCATAGGATTTCCATACCTTCTAGCTGGGAAACGCACTTTAGGTATACAACAGTAGTGCTCCTCTTGTAGAGTTGCCCATTGATTATGGTATAACCCTTTGCTCATCGTACTATTTGCCGTCTTTCGACCTCGTCGGTCGGGCAAAGTTCCGTGTTCGAGATATTCCGTGAACGGTTTTTTCCAAGCCGGAGGGATCTTTGTCACCATGTTGACGAAAGAGTCAGCTCTATCCGGGTTTTCGATGTCGGCGCCCTTCACGGATGGTGTGCGTAGATGCTCTAGGAAAACTCCTGGCGGAATTTGCTTGTGCCCTGATCCAAGTTTAGACAGTAGATCAGCTGCCTCGTTTTGCTCCCTAGGCACATACTTGACTTCGTAGCCCAAGAAGCTCTTGGCCATCTCGTCCACTTCGTTGCGATATGCCGCCATCATAGGGTTCCACGCATTCCAGGTGCCAGCCACCTGCTGGGCAACCAAGTCGGAATCTCCATAGCAAACTATGTGCTTGATGCCAATATCCTTGGCTACACGTAGTCCGTGAATGAGTGCTTCATACTCCGCCATGTTGTTTGTAGCCTCGAAGTGGATCTGCAGAACGTAGTGTGGCTTGTCTCCTTTTGGTGACTGTAGCAATACACCAGCCCCCGAGCCGTTGAGCAGCTTTGATCCGTCAAAGTGCATCACCCAGTACTCTGGTTATGGCAATGGAGTGGCATCTAGCGTCTCCGTCCAATCTGCAATAAAATCCGCCAAGGCTTGTGACTTGATAGCGTCGCATCTCTTGTAGGTGATCTCGAAGGCGGCAAGTTCAATGCCCCACTTCACGACCCTTCATGTAGCGTCGATGTTGTTGATAATGTCGAACAGTGGAGTCTTGCTCACTACTGTTATTGGGTGCTCCTGAAAGTAATGCCTCAGCTTCCGCGAAGCGAGGAATACTCCATAAGCTATCTTTTGGTAGTGCGGGTAACGCTGCTTGGACTCTATCAAGACTTCGCTTACATAGTAAACTGGTCGTTGAACTCCGTGCTCATAGCCTGGTTCCTTCCGCTCTACCACGACGACGATGCTGATAACCCGGTTGGTTGCCGCCATGTAAATTAATAGGGGATCACCAGGCTCGGGTGCTGCAAGGATGGGCGCTGAGGAAAGAATCTCCTTGAGCTGCTTCAATGCTACATCTGCCTCGTCTGTCCACGTGAATTTGTCCGCCTTCTTCAACAACTTGTACAGCGGCAGAGCCTTCTCTCCAAGTCGGCTGACGAACCGACTAACTGCTGCAACACAACCTGTTAGTCGTTGGATGTCCTTTAGGCATGTCGGACGGTTTATGTTTAAGATGACCTTGATTTTCTCTGGGTTGACCCCGATTCCGCGCTGGGAAACGATGAAGCCCAACAGTTTGCCGGCTGGAACCCCGAAGACACACTTCTTAGGGTTGAGCATCATGTTGTATTTCCGGAGATTATCAAAGGTTTCTTTTAAGTCGGAGATTAAGTCGTTTGAATTTTTAGACATCTTCATGATATCGTCCACATAGGCGTGAACGTTCCGACCAATTTGGTCGTGAAGGCAACGTTGCATTGTCCGCTGGTAGGTAGCACCTGCATTTTTCAGCCCAAAGGGCATTGTGACATAGCAAAACGTGCCGTAAGGGGTAGTGAACGAAGTGGACAATTGGAACGACTTCCTCATCTTAATCTGGTGGTATCCTGAGTATGCATCGAGAAAACACAAAAGTTTCGAGCCAGCCGTCGAGTCAATGACTTGGTCAATGCGAGGCAAAGCAAACGGATCTTTGGGACATGCTTTGTTCAAGCTGGTGTAATCAACGCACATTCTTAATTCATTGGTTCCCTTTTTGGGGACAAGTACAGGATTGGCCACCCATCGGGTGTGAAGGACTTCTCGGATAAACCCAGCCTTAAGTAACCTAGCTATCTCTTTGCCAATGGCGCGTCTCTTCTCATCTCCGAAGCGTCGTAGAGGTTGTTTCACTGGCTTACATTTTGGATCTATGTTTAAGCTGTGCTCGGCAAGTTCCCTAGGTACACCTTTCATGTCGGTAGGTTGCCAGGAAAAGATGTCCCTATTCTCATGGAGGAACTCGACGAGCGCGCTTTCCTATTTGGGATCCAGGTTCGTCCCAATGGCGACGGTCTTGGAGGCATCGCCTACCACAAGTTCCACCGGCTTGGTCTCGATGGCGGCCTTGAACGCAGGAGCGGATTCGGAGATTTGATTCTTCGACGCGGGCATCTCTGAGTCATTGACCTTGCTCTGGATCTCTTTGAATTCTTCGTTGTAGAGGACAGCTTCTGCAACAGCTGCTTCATTGATCTCGCAGTCCCTTGACTTGGTAAAGCTTCCGGATACGGTGATGACACCGTTCGGTCCGGGTATCTTGAGCTTGTTGTAAACGAAGCATGGCTTGGACATGAACATGTGGAATATGTCGCGGCCGAATATGACGTGGTACACGCTCTTGAAGGGGACCACCTCAAAGGTCATGCGCTCTTGGCGGTAATTATTAACATCGCGAAAGGATACCTGAAGTGTGATCCACCCAAGGGACCAAGCCTCCCGACTAGGAACTACGCCATGGAAAACGGTGTTGGTCCGCCTTAGGTTTTCCTCCGTCAAGTTCATCTTCTGTAGTGTATCCAGGTACATGATGTTGATGCTGCTTCCACTATCCACCATGCGCTTGGTGAACTCCGTGCCGTCAATCAATGGGTTGATGCCCATGGCGTACTGGTTCTCCGTGGGCACAAGGTCTGGGTGGTCCGTCCTGTCCCAAGTTATTGGAACCTCCGACCAGCACAAGTATTGGGGGACTGGGGGAGAGTTTCCATCAGGATCCTTAGAGAGGTCTTCTGTTGTACGACGGTGGGGGTGCCAAGGAAAGGGTGGTAGACTAGGGCCTTCTTTTCGAAGGGGTTCTTGCCCTTGTCGTCGCTCTTGGTGGCGTGCTTGGGGTCAACGTCCTCGTCCATGTCACTTGAATCTTTGGACTCCTCCTCCTTCTTCTTCCCCTTCCCCTTGCCTCGCGGTCTGTTCTTTCGACTTCTCTTATAGCCGGACTCTGGGTCTTCCTTGAGGTCATTGACGAACTTGTAGTGTCGATTGGTATGGGTGGCCTTGCCGTTGGCGTCGAGGTGTACGAGGCACGGCATATCGCGGTACTCTTCGTAGGTTTGGGGAACGCGGAGCGGCGCCGAGTTGGTTTCACTTCCTCGTTGCTGCCCGCGGCATGCTCCCCTTCCTCGGCCACGTTGTCTGCCTTCTCCTCGTCCTGCAAAAGTCATTGCGACCATGTCGGTAGATTGCTTTTCTTCTGGAGCGGTTTTCCGCTTTGTACTGTTGTTCCTCCGAGCTTGAGTTGGAAAGGCCGTTGCCGGCAAAGAGCCACGAGCATCATCATTGGCAGCTGCGAACTCACTAGATAACTGAATCATATGATTCAAGTCAAGCTGATGATTGTCATGCAAGCGCTTCAGCTTATGTCGGAGCAACGTGCCCCTTTACAACCCGTCGATGGAGGCGGCCATGGCGGTCTGGGCATGCACTCCTGTGTAGGAATTCTTCATATCCAGCCAGCAGGAGAGGTAGGCGCGAGAGGTCTCGTCTTTCTCCTGCACGCACCGCTGTAGATCGCCCACGGTGCAGGGACGCTTGTATGTACCCTCAAAGTTCTTGGTGAATGCTTCTTGCATGTCCAGCCAGTTGTAGATAGATCTCTCCGGTAAGTCGTCGATCCATTGGCGGGCCGTGCCCGCCAACATTAACGGGAGGTACTTGACGGCGACGTTGGGTTTGCCTCTGGCAATCTCCACCGCGTTGCCGTAGTCCTGCAACCATGTGGCGGGCTTGGCGGTGCCGTCATAGGGCTTGATGGTCTTGTCAATCCAGAAACCTTTGGGGTAAGTTGCGGACCGTATTACAGGTCCAAAGCAACGTGGTCCCAGGTACGGTCCTTCCCGGGCCTCGTGGATCTTATCGATCCGCGAACGTGCATCGTATGTCTCCGGGTTCTTCTTCTTGTTGTCAACAGGGGACGGGCTGCGTGAATGACGCGGGCCTCTTCCGCCATGGTGACTGCTTGTCGGCGATAGAGGCGGAGGTGGCGGTGGGTTAGCCTACTTGCTGTTACCCTCCTGCGACGCCTCATGCCTGTCGCGGTGGCTTGTCGGACGCGGAGGGTCGTGGTGTGACCTGCTCTTATGTCCTTGGTGGCGCTCTTCATCATGACGGGTCAGTGTCGCGTTGTCGTGGATGACGATGTCGCACTGCTTTGGTGGAGGCATATCCGTGTTGGAGATATGCCCTAGAGGCAATAATAAATATAGTTATTATTATATCTTTGTGTTTATGATAAATGTTTGCATTCATGCTATAATAGTATTAACAAGGAAACATTAATACTTGTGTGATTTGTAAACTTAATTTGAAGTCCCTAGTATAGCCTCTATACTTCACTAGCTTGTTGGTTGATTAATGATTGTGGTTTCCCTATCATGAACATTGAGATGTTATCAACAACAAGATCATATCGTTAGGAGAATGATATGGTGGACATACTCCTATAGATAAGCATAGCATAAAGATCAAGTCATTTCAATAGTTCAATTGTTATATGCTTTCTGATACATAGTAACTTAATTCCTTCGACCATGAGATCATGCATATCACCTTTACCGGATGGATGCTTTGATGACATCAAACACCACACCGTAACTGGGTGGCTATAAAGTTGGCATTGAGTGTTCGGAAAGTATTGGTTGAAACACATGGATCAAGAGTGGGATTTGTCCATCCATATGACGGATAGATATACTCTGGGCCCTCTCAGTGGAATGTCATCCAATTAGCTTGCAAGCATGTGATTGGCTCACAAGGGATCACATATCACGGGAACGAGAAAAGAGTACTTATCGGTAAGGAGGTTGAACTAGGTATGCAGAGATACCGACGATCATAACCTCGGATAAGTAAACTATCGTGAGACAAAGGGAAATTGGTATCGTATGTAAGTGGTTCATTCGATCGCAAAGTAATCATAGAAATATGTGGGAGCCATATGAATTTCCAGATTCCTCTATTGGTTATTAGGAGAAGTGTCTCGATCATGTCCGCATAATTCACGAACCGTAGGGAGACACACTTAAGGATTCGACGTTGTTTGAGTAGTTATGGTATTATGAGAAAGAGACAATGTTGTTGAGTCTCGGATGGCACCGGATATCACGAGGTGATCCGAACAGTCCGGAGAATAAGATTCATATAAGGAAAGTCCCGTTTGAGTTCGGGAATGATTCCTGTTTTCATCGAATGTTCTAGAAGGTTCCGATTGTCCAAGACTCCGGGGAGGGTACATGAATGTGTCATTGAATGATTGCATCATGTACTAAGTGTTCTTGCTGTTCCAAAACTGAAAAGTCAAACTGCCGGTTTGAAAGTCAAACGGCTAAAACAGACTGTGGAAAAGAAACTGTGGGAAAGCTGTGGGAAACAAGCAAGAGGTGGTTGGAACCGACTTGGGGAGGAGTCCTCCAAGCCGGGCGCCAACCAAGGCCGACTTGGGAGGACTCCTCCCTGGCCCCTCCCACCTATAAAGGAGGCGGGGCCTCCTCCTCTAGACACAAGTTCCTATCCTCTAATCTCCGGTTTAGAGCCGTTTTGGTTTAGAGCTTCTAATTGCTTTAGCCTGCGGTTTAGAGCCTTCTAATTGGTGTGTCTAATCTCTAGACCACTAATAGACCTCTCTCATACTCCACCATACTCGCTCCGGCTTAAGGCGAAGCCCTGCGGGATTTCCCCTCTACTTCCGGTACCACGCCGTTGTGCTGCCGGAATCGCGAGGAGAGTGCTACAACCTCCACTGCCTGCTGGAACAAGGGAGAGGAAGGTCTTCGTCGAGTACCGAACGTGTGACCGATCATGAAGCGCCGCCGAACGCACTGGGAAGGATCGTCTACACGATCTTGAGATCGGAAAGAGTACGACTACATCACCCACGAGAATCCGCTCTCGTTAAACACTTTGGAATCTTCGAGGGTAAGTTATTCCATCGACTCGTTGCTACAATCTAGTAGATAGATCTTGGCTTGTTTGTTTGTATGCGATAGAAATTTTTTGTTTTCCATGCTACGAACCCCTAAAGTGGTATCAGAGCCGTGTCTATATGTAGATCTGTTGCACGAGTAGAACACAATGGTCATTGTGGGCGTTGATGCTTTTATTGTCGATTGCTTCTTGTGTACTTTGCATCTTGCGGTATGTTGGGATGAAGCGGCCCGGGCTAACCTTACATGACATCGTTCATGGGACTTGCTCCACGCTTGACATGCAACTTGTATTGCATAAGTGGCTTTGCGGGTGCCTGTTTCTCCTAGCATAGTTAAGATCCAATTTACAACGGGTGATCAACAATGCTAGTATCAATGTTGTGGTTCTTGTTCGTAAGTTAGAACGACACTTATTGAAAGCCCCAAACCACGTAAAATATGCAAAGAAAGTAGAGGCGTCTAACTTTGTTTTGCAGGGGTGTGTAGTGATGTGATATGGCCATGATTGTGATTATATTTGATGTATGCAATGTTCCTTATTGTAAGTTGGCAACCGGCAGGAGCCATATGGTTGTCTTTAATTTATGTTAAGACCCGCGTGTCTATTCAAAGTAGTTGTAATAGTTGAAGACGGTGGACGACAACCATGGAGAAGCGTCATTGACCTTGATGCAATGCCGGTGATGATGGAGATCATGTTCGTGCTTGAAGTTGGAGATCGGAAGCACAAATAAGAAAGGCCATATCATATCACATATTATTAAATTGCATGTGATGTTAATCCTTTATGCATCTTGTATTGCTTGGTAGACGACGGTAGCATTATAAGATGATCCCTCATGCACATCAATTTCAAGTCATAAAGTGTTCGCCCTTAGTTAGCACCGTTGCTAAAGCTTGTTGTTTCGAAGCACCACGTGATGATCGGGTGTGTTAGATTCTGCAAGTGTATACAACGTGAGCAAGCATTTGCTCATGCGAAACTAAGGTTTGATCTTGACGAGCCTAGCATGTACGACATGGTCTCGAACACGGATCACCGAAGGTAAAGCATGAATCGTATAGTAGATATGATGAACATGACGATTGTTCGCCATTGAAACTATATCAACTCTCGTGATGATCGGTGTTGATGTAGTGGATTTGGTTTGTGTGATCACTAAAACAATGTGAGGGATGTTGTTTTGAGTGGGAGTTCACCTAGTTTAATTTCATTAATTAATTTGAACTCAATTTGTCATAAACTTAGTCTAAACTATTGCAAATATGTTGTAGATCAATGGCAGCCCTACCATCAATTTTAATGTGTTCCTAGAGAAAGAAAAGTTGAAAAACAATGGAAGCAACTTCAGGATTGGTTCCGCAATTTGAGGATTGTCCTCACAATGGTAATTTGACCTATGTCTTTGGATGCACATTGGGTGACCCACTGCGGTGATGCTCCGATGAAGTAAAGAATGTTTACCTCGCTCGGAAGAATCGGACTCCATAGTTCAATGTGCTATCTTGTATGGTTTAGAATCGGATCTGTAAAAGGTTTGAAGAGTCGCACCCATATGATATTGTCGAGGATCTCAAATTGATTTTTGAGACTCATGCGGCAATTCAAAGCTATGAGGCTTCCGAAAAGTTCTTTAACTGCAAGATGGAAGAGGGCAACTCACGGTGAGCATGTGCTTAAGATGTCTCACGCAAACAAACTTCAAAGCTTGGGTATAGTGATTCCTAATGCTTTGGGAATTTACCGTGTCCTCCGATCACGCCACCAAGTTCTGTGAACTTTGTGATGAACTACAACATGCGAACATGAACAAAGAGTTGCGAAATTTGCTATGTTAAAATCTGCGAAGTGGAGATCAAGAAAGAGCACCAAGTGTTGTTGGTCAATAAGACCACCAAATTCAAGAAAGGCAAGTCTAAGCAAAGGGACACTTCAAGAAGGGTGGTAAGAAAGTTACCACGCGAAGAAGAAGACCAAGGCTGGACCCAAGCACGATCTTGAGTGCTTTTTTGCAAGGAGAAGGTCCGAAGCGGAATTGCCCAAAGTACTTGGCGGATCAAGAACGGCAACATCAAGAAGAAAGGTATATCCGATATACATGTTATTGATGTGTATCTCACTAGTACTGTAGTAGTTCCCGGTATTTGATCTTTGGTTCGGTTGCTCATATTTGTAACTCAAAGTGTCTTTGCGAATAAACGGAAGCTAGCGAAGAACGAGGTGACGATGCGCGTGGGAAACGGATCAAAGGTTGATGTGATCGCGGTCGGCATGCTACCCCTTCATCTACCATCGGGATTAGTTTTATACTTAAATAATTGTTATTTAGTGCCTTTGTTGAGCATGAACATTATATCGGGATCTTGTTTATTGCGAGATGGTTACTTGTTTAAATCAGAGAATAATGGTTGTTCGATTTATATGAGTAATATGTTTTATGCACATGCACCTTTGATAGATGGTCTATTCTTATTGAATCTCGATAGTGGAAATACACATATCAACAACATTGAGGCTAAACGTTTGAAATCGCCCTATATGTGGCACTGTCGTCTTGGTCACATTGGAGTGAAACGTATGAAGAAACTCCATTCTGATGGACTTCTTGAATCACTTGATTTTGAATCACTTGAAAGATGCGAAGCATGTATGATGGGAAAAATGACTAAGACTCCATTTTTTAGTATGTGATGGAGCGAGCTACGGACTTATTGGAAATCATACATACCGATGTGTGTGGTCCAATGAGTGTAGCATCGCGCGGTGGTTATCGTTATGTTCTTACCTTCACGGATGACTTGAGTAGATATGGGTATATCTATTTCATGAAACATAAGTCCGAAACTTTCGAGAAGTTTAAGGAGTTTCAAAGTGAGGTAGAGAATCAACGTAACAAGAAGATTAAATTTCTACGGTCCGACCGTGGAGGTGAGTATCTAAGTTACGAGTTTGGCGAGCATTTGAAGAAATGCGAATACTTTCACAGATTGACACCGCCGGAACACCACAGTAATGGTGTGTCCGAACGTCAATCGAACTCTCTTAGATATGGTTCGTCTATGATGTCACTTACAAATTTACCGCTATCATTTTGGGGTTATGCATTAGAAAACACCGCATTCACTTTAAATAGGGCACCGTCTAAATCCGTGAAACGACACGTATGAATTATGGTTTGGGAAGAAACCTAAATTGTCGTTCCTTAAAGTTTGGGGATGCAAGCCTATGTAAAGAAGTTACAGGACAAGCTTGAACCCAAAGCGGAAAAATGCGTCTTCATAGGATACCCGAAGGAAACTATTGGGTATACCTTCTATCATAGATCCGAAGGCAAAATCTTCGTTGCCAAGAATGGATCCTTTCTAGAGAAGGAATTTCTCTCGAAAGAAGTGACTGGAAGGAAAGTAGAACTCGACGAGGTTGTCGAACCTTCTCTCGAAATTGCGAGTAGCGCGGCACCGGAAGAAGTTCCTGTGGTGCCTGCACCAATAAGAGAGGAAGCTAATGATGGTGATCATGAAACTTCGGTTGAAGTAGATACAGAGCCTCGGAGGTCAACGAGAACTCGTACCACTCCATATTGGTATGATCCCGTTATGAGTGTAATGTTGGTGGACAACATCGATGACCCCGAGACATATGAGGAAGCGATGATGAGCCCAGATTCCAATAAATGGCAAGAAGCCATGAAATCCAAGATTGGATCCATGTACGAAAACCAAGTATGGACTTTGGTGGACTACGGATGGCCTAAGGTGTCGAGAACAAATGGATTTTCAAGAAGAAAATAGATCTTGATGGTAATGTTATCTTTTATAAATCTCGACTTGTCGCAAAGGGTTTCGACAAATTCAAGTAGTTGACTACGATGAGACTTTCTCACCAAGAGCGAAGCTAAAGTCGTGAGGATTATGTTAGCAATTGCTGCATATTATGATTATGAGATATGGCGATGGATGTCAAACAAAGATTCCTCAATGGAGATATTGATGAAGTGTTGTATATGATGCAACCCAAAGGTTTTGTCGATCCTAAAGATGCTAACAAGGTATGCAAACTTCAACGGTCCATCTATGGATTGAAGCAAGCATCCCGAAGTTGGAATCAACGTTTTGATAAGGTAATCAAAGTTTTGGTTTTATACAAACTTATGGAGAAGCTTGTATTTACAAGAAAGTGAGGGAGCTCAGTAGCATTCTTAATACTATATGTGGATGACATATTGTTGATTGGGAACGATGTAGACCCTATTAATAATGTCAAAGAATATTTGAATAATAGTTTTTCAATGAAGGATCTTGGCGAAGCGACTTACATATTAGGCATAAAGATTTATAGAGATAGATCGAACGCCAAATATCATTGTCACAGAGTACATATTTGGACAAAGTTCTAAAGAGGTTTGGAATGGAAGAAAGCAAGAAAGGGTTCTTGCCATGTTGCTAATACGACCTTGAGTAAAACTCAAAGTCCGACATCGCGAAGATAGAGAAAGGATGAGTAAGACTCCTATGCCTCGACCATAGGATCTCTAATGTATGCCATGCTATGTACTAGACCCGACATTGCATATGCTTGTTAGTTTAACTAGCAGATATCAAAGTGATCCGAGTGGATCATTGGACAATGATCAAAAACATCCTTAAGTACTTGAGAAGAACTAAGGATATGGTTCTTTCTTATGGAGGTGATGAACAGCTCGTTGTTAATGGTTACACCGATGCTAGTTGGAAACCGATCCGATGATTCTAAATCACAACTGGATAATGATTTATTTTGAATGGTGCAGCGATTAGCTGGAGGAGTGCAAAGCAAAGCGTTGTGGCGAGATCTTCAACTGAATCGGAATACATGGTCGCCGGAGGCTTCACAAGAAGCGATATGGATGAAAGAGTTCATTACAGTGGGTGTGGTTGGTTCCTAGTGCGCTGGACCCAATGTCTATCTTTGTGATAACATGGGAGCCATAGCTAATGCACAAGAACCAAGGTCACACAAGAAGTCAAGCATATTAAGCTGCGTTTCACGCTATTCGAGAACATATCCGGGATGGGGATATAAAGATTTGCAAAGTACACACAGATCTGAATGTGGCGGATCCGTTGACTAAACCTCTCCCATAGGGCAAAACATGACCAACACCAAACTGCCATGGGTGTTCGGTATATTACCATGTAATCTAGATTAGATGACTCTAGTGCAAGTGGGAGACTGTTGGAGATATGCCCTAGAGGCAATAATAAATATAGTTATTATTATATCTTTGTGTTTATGATAAATGTTTACATTCATGCTATAATAGTATTAACAAGGAAACATTAATACTTGTGTGATTTGTAAACTTAATTTGAAGTCCCTAGTATAGCCTCTATACTTCACTAGCTTGTTGGTTGATTAATGATTGTGGTTTCCCTATCATGAACATTGAGATGTTATCAACAACAAGATCATATCGTTAGGAGAATGATATGGTGGACATACTCCTATAGATAAGCATAGCATAAAGATCAAGTCATTTCAATAGTTCAATTGCTATATGCTTTCTGATACATATTAAACTAATTCCTTCGACCATGAGATCATGCATATCACCTTCTGGGATGGATGCTTTGATGACATCAAACACCACACCGTGAATCGGGTGGCTATAAAGGTGGCATTGAGTGTTCGGAAAGTATTGGTTGAAACACATGGATCAAGAGTGGGATTTGTCCATCCATATGACGGATAGATATACTCTGGGCCCTCTCGGTGGAATGTCATCCAATTAGCTTGCAAGCATGTGATTGGCTCACAAGGGATCACATATCACGGGAACGAGAAAAGAGTACTTATCGAAGGAGGTTGAACTAGGTATGCGAGATACCGACGATCATAACCTCGGATAAGTAAACTATCGTGAGACAAAGGGAAATTGGTATCGTATGTAAGTGGTTCATTCGATCGCAAAGTAATCGTAGAAATATGTGGGAGCCATATGAATTTCCAGATTCCTCTATTGGTTATTGTTCGGAGAAGTGTCTCGATCATGTCCGCATAATTCACGAACCGTAGGGAGACACACTTAAGGATTCGACGTTGTTTGAGTAGTTATGGTATTATGAGAAAGAGACCGAATGTTGTTCGGAGTCTCGGATGGGATCCGGGATATCACGAGGTGATCCGGAATGGTCCGGAGAATAAGATTCATATAAGGAAAGTCCCGTTTCGGAGTTCGGGAATGATTCCGGTGTTTTCATCGGGAATGTTCTAGAAGGTTCCGGATTGTCCGGCACTCCCGGGGGGAGGGTACATGAATGTGTCATTGAATGATTGCATCATGTACTAAGTGTTCATGCTGTTCCAAAACTGAAAAGTCAAACTGCCAGTTTGAAAGTCAAACGGCTAAAACAGGAAACTGTGGAAAGCGAACTGTGGGAACAGAAGCTGTGGGAAACAAGCAAGAGGTGGTTGGAACCGACTTGGGGGAGGAGTCCCTCTAAGCCGGCACGCCAACCAAGAACGACTTGGGGAGGGACTCCCCTCCCCTTGGCCTCCCCTCCCACCTATAAAAGGAGGGGCAGGGCCTCCTCCTCTAGACACATGTTCCTATCCTCTAATCTCCGGTTTAGAGCCGTTTTGGTTTAGAGCTTCTAATTGCTTTAGCCTGCGGTTTAGAGCCTTCTAATTGGTGTGTCTAATCACTAGACCACTAATAGCCCTCTCTCATACTCCACCATACTCGCTCCGGCTTAAGGCGAAGCCCTGTGGGATTTCCCCTTGTAGCATCCCAGTTGTCTAACCCCTGTAATGCTACATGTTATAATAATAAAAAGGGCCAATTCCAACATATAATTGTTGCATCATCATCATATCATGCTCATGTCATCATGTCACCTTGCATTTGAGCATCATATAAAACCTTTTCTTGTTTGGTTCTTATCTCATGTGCATGATTATTTGTAGATGCCTCTTGATATTGTATTTGGTTCTTGATATCTTGTTAAATGCCCAAGTTGAGTTGAGGGCATCTCTCTTATTGAATCCACCACCTTTTCTTTCACCACCTTATATTCCACCATCCAATTAATATGAGCTTGGCATTTTAATTTGGGTTATCTCTAGCTCATGTTGGTTGGTTGGAATCCACCCATAATCTTTGCTTGGCCTTGCCCACCTTTTGGGAATGCATATGAATAATGCCATGTTAATATTATTGTTTTCACAAGGATAAATGTGGTATTAATTATCTTGCATGGGCCATGCAAGTGCCACCTTTCTCTTGCCTTTGGGAATGTTTTAACTTTGTTTGCATGGGACACCTCCCCTTGGTTTAAATCTTGTGTTGGCTTGTAGTTTTGCTTCTCTATATCATCTCCATCTTCTTCCCCCTTTAGCTTAACCTCTTGTCCCCATGCTCCATGCACACACATGTGCTCATGGGGCATGCACAACCTTAAAACCCTCCTTGTATCTTGGATCTTGCTTGGCCAATGTTGGAGCATGCATGGACCAAAGAGCACCCCTTCATCACATGGCCATCTCTCTCTCCCTCTCCCTCTTTTTCTTGCTTGATATTGCTAAGACTAGTTTGGAGCATGCATGATCAACTAAAATACCACCTCCCTTTTTCTTACCCCCCTTTTTTAGCTAACCCTAAAACCTAACCTTGCCATCCATCCATCCTATCTAATCAAGGCCCTAATCCCTACCTTCCCTTAGCTAAACCCTAAGTACCCCCCTCCTCCTTTCTAGCTTCTAGTTTGACCACCCCTTGCCCTACTCCATCTCTCCCCTTCTCTCTTCCATGCAGGCCCCACCCAGCACCCTCTACCAGCCACCCTACCACCCCACACGTCCCAGGACCCCAACCCTAGCCCTAGCCCGAGCCGGCCCCTCTCCCCTCCCCTCTTTTTCTCTACCTCTAGCCTCACCTGCCTGCCTGCCTGCCCTGGCCTCGCCTACCCCACCTGGAAGACACCCCACCAGCCCTGCCGCGCGACCCCTGGACCCCATGGCGATCACGTGAAGGAGGGGTGCAAAAGTGACCGAGGCCACCTTCCCCTCCCCCACACAACCCCACCTTCCCCTCTCCTTCTTATCCCCTCCCTTCACCCTCTGTCCTCGCCCCAGATCCACCCCAGAGGCCTGCCTCTTTCCCTCTCTCCTCGCCACTGCCATCTCCCGACGCCGGCCGGAACACGCTTGTCGCCACGATCCAGAGGCGCGGGTAGGAAGGAGTGTCGGCGTGATCGCGGAGCCGAGCTGCGACGCCTGACCTGGACGCGAGGAGGAGACGCCCAGCGCCAGATCACGCGCCGCCGAAACCCTAGCCGCCCGACGTCGGCCTCGCTGATCGCTGCACCCCGCCTCGCCACCGTCACCAACAGCTTCGGTAATCCCTCCCAGACATGCGTCGGCTCTGCGTTCCTCAGAGGCGGCGGACGTTTCGTCGAGCACACCGTGCACGGCGGCCACGCTGCGCGCTAGCTCCCGCGCCGTCTAGGGCTTCTTCTAGACCGCGTCCGCCCTGCAGACAGACGCCCCAGCTTACCGCAGCGGTCCCGTCCCTTCAGAGCGCACGCTCGCGTTCGAGGTTCGAGGCCACACGATCATACACAAGCGCCGATGCATCGCTGAGAAGAGGAACGATGCACTGGCTGTTTTGCTCATACCCCCTCCCCGTTCTTTTTCGCTGCAAACCGCGCCCTCTAGGCCCACTAGGCAGCCACCGTGGACATCTTCCCGAAAACCCCCTACCTTTCTTTCGCTCCCAACCCGCGCTCCCCAAACCCCACTGCTGGCTTGGCGCTTTATAAAAGGCTCTCAAGAGTTAAGTTATCAACCCATGGCCCCTGTTCCCAGCTGGCGTGGACATGAGAACCCTGGCCCACCACCAGGTGTAGGTGTCTGTAGGTACGTTAGGCTGGGTGCAAAAAGTATTTTCTGCATGTCTGTTTAAAATTCAAACATATACAAATTATTTCAAAATTCAAATTCAATTCAGTTTCAAATAACTTTTCCCTTGTAATTCCAAATTTGACAAATTATATATGTTTTTGATTCAGAAAAATGAGAGGATTCCAAATATGCCATCCATATTGCCTTTTTCACAATTAAAATTCCAAGTTTATTTAAATTACCCTAATTGCCACTAGAATTTAAATAATTCATAACTTTTGTTTCCTAAATCCAAATTTGGCAAATGATGTGTCTAAAATGATCAGCTCGACGATACCTTTCTGTTTATGCTATCCATAACTTCAATTACAGCATGCATCATATAAATATATAGTGAACAACAACTGTTATGGCAACAAATGTGATTCCGAAACCCCATTAAAAATGTTATTACTTGTTTTCCACACCTCACCATGCCATGCTACCTTACTTGCCATGTAAATTGTGCATCATTCATCATGGCATGATTGTTTGCTTGACGCATCTTATTCATATGTTTGTGCTCTATATTCATGTTGGCCTTGTTTGTTTGGTTTTTCTCGGATAGACACTGAGCAGGGGTTATATCAAGAGAACTAGGAGCACTACCCAGATCCGTCCCTTGCTTCAGATGAGTTAACAGGCAAGCACTTCCACATGCTTGCATACATACAGTACCTATTGCCTCTATCTTATTCTTGCATCATCGAGTCGCGAATTGCATTAAATTGAATCCCAAGTATGCATAGCCTTTACTTTTAAACCCCACCAAGCTTGTCCCTCCATCCCATGAGCCACTACTATAGGAGTTGTTTGAGCCATGCGAGTCGTAGAACAGCATGTGTAGGGTATGTGAGTGTCTGTTGGATAATGAGGTACCTAAACAACTTAACCTGAGTAGTATGGGATAACTAAAGAAAGTGGCACCGGTGAGCAACATACGCTATTTGGTTTTTCCGCTCACTTGTGTCCCGTAAGACCCCGAGTACTTGATTCCTGTTCCTTGTTTTATCGCGCTATCCACATCCGGAGGTATATGGGACCCCCGGCCGGAGCTCGATTCTCTTATTTCTTGGGGACAAACTAGTTTGAGGTTTTATTTACTATCCTGTACTTATGCCATGCTATACAGATTTACTTTTGTGCGAGGGGCACCTTGTCTTTTTAGGTAAGCGTAATGTTTTTCCAGTATCGACAAGCCCAGCCACACTTTCGGTTCCCAATCGTTTCTACCATTGTCGCAAACCTTGAGTCCGCCTTCGAGTCACCGCTTCGTTAGGGTCTACTCAATGGGGTGGCCTGAAATATTCAATCTTGTGATTGTTCGATCGTGAAAGCCTCGTTGGGTTTTGATTTGGTTTTTCCGAGGTTGATCGGCGTGTGTTGCTATTGGTGCACCCGGCGGGTAAAATTTCAAAGCCGTGTCCGCGGAGATGCACGACTGGGAGCACAGCTTCTCGATCAGAGACAAGCATAACTAAAGTACCGCCTTAATCTGACTAAGTAATTTGACTAGTAAATAGTGCAACACTCATGGAATGGTTAATAAAATTGCCAACGGATGGGGGTTGTTCGTCCGCTTCCCTTGGTAGCGAGGAGGAGGATGGATCGATGAGATTACCATTATAACTGTCGTTCTTAATTCACGGACATCCGCCTATCATTGGTTAGGCGGATGGTTAGCGTATCTCAGAGAATTGCTAGGGTTTATCTTTCGCTGCAATTGCGTCACCCCAGGTTGTGTCCCCTTTAGAGGCATTAAGACTTGCTGAGTACCCTTAGGGTCTCACACGATAAATTATTGGTTCAGATGGACAGGTACCTCCGCAGGACGGATACTGGGTGGAAGAAGCCGAGGACATGGGCAACGATCGTTCGGTGTAGAGATTCCGGGAACGGGGATCCGTGAGACCTGTAGTTGGGATGTGCTTATTTCTATGGCATCTTATGTCAATTTGCTTCTTATCCGTACTCGGATTTTGTTTGCCGCTTCCGCATGATACTCTGATGTGTGTTGTATGAGGAGTTATCCTAAAATATAGATCTATTTAGGTCATTTGAATCTTGCCGTATGGCGTTGCTATATTTCCTTTCTTTCTAGATGGTATGGCTCTGATGTACTCTTGTATGGTGGCTTGCGTACATACCCACTTGTGTACGTAGTTGATCCTTCGCTGGACACGCCGCCCAGACAGGTCCCGTTGAGAGGGTAGTGGTTGGGACGTCTGAAGGACTACCAAGTGAGTGGCTTTGGGGCCCCACCGTACTATTTCAACCACTACCACTCATCCAGCTTGTATCTAGGAGCGTAATTCACCGAGGTAGTTACAATTGGTATCGAGCCATCCCGACCTTCGTGGTTTCAGCCAAACGGTTGTCGCCTAGCAAATATTTTGGTAGTTATGTATATTAGGGAAAAACAAAACGCGAGAGTAGGACTGCTTCCATTTTTTCTTACCTCCCACCCACCCTTTTCTGGTAAGGAAGTGCAACGTTTTCAATCCTCTTCTCAAAGTTCAAACTAGGATTCACGTGTTCTGGGTTTCCGTAGTACCATAGGTTTTATGTGTGTGTGTGTGTGTGTGTGTGTGTAATTCCTTGTCTACCTGTTGCATCCAAGTTGTTATCTTGTCTGCCTTTGGTTATCAACTGGTGGTACATTCCATACCGACAGGCTTTTGCAAACCGACGCAACCCATCTTCCTCTTTGTATCCGACGCTATCTTGTTTGGGGTGTTCGTTCCGTAGTTACCAATCTTTAGGTTTCGTCGTGAGAAGAAGGGGTTGGGATATGTGTTCCACTTGTTCATGTGCGGAGTAATGATTTGAGTGCGGGATGGAGTCGCGACCATACCACTACTTATATCATTCGCTTTTGTATATTGAATCGGTAGAGTCACTAATCTTGATTCGTTAAGTAATTTTGCGCATCTATTGGTATTTTAATGCCGAAATTTGTGGAAAATTTTTCTTTGATATATTTGTGTACCACACTCCTTTTCAGTCGTGTGCGATATGCTTAATATCTTTAGGTGCTATGAACTTTGTTGATATTTTAATATCATCTCGAAATTGTATCCTTTAATCTTGGTTAATTCCATCTTGGTACTATTTTGGATTATTATCATTCTCCATTATAATCTTAAGACTTGAGTTTTATATCAATGATGGATGGCTCCCCACGCGTCTTGAGGAGGACATACCTCCGAATCGGGCTCGCTGTCGAACATTGCAAATGCTTTGGCAGCCATGCAAGAGAACCAGCGCTTTGAGGAGAGCGTCGGAAGAAATGAGTTTGCTCCACTTCCTCCACCTCCCAAGCGTGGTGACATCAAGAGCTTCCTCAAGTTCAACCTCGCTTTGATGTGTCACCGACCTCTTGACGCGGATGATTGGCTGCGAGATCTCAAGGTTGCTCGAGGCTAGCGATGTTCCGAGCAGGAGTGGGTCAAGTGTGCTACTCACCTTCTCAAGGGAGATGCGCTCTTTGGTGGGAAAACTACTTGAAGGCAAGCTGCACGGGTTCCAGCCAACTTGGGAGAGGTTCACTGCAGCTTTCAAGGAGCGGTTTCTCTCGAGATTGTGATGGAAAGGATGAAGGAGGCTTTCCTCAACCTCAAGGTGGAAATGATAACGTCAACACCTACATCAGAACTTCATGAACCTATCTCGCTATGGTGGTGATGAGGTATCCGATGACAAGAAGAAGTAAAAGGTTCGTGCAAGGGCTCAATGCGTCGATCAAGTATGCAATCACGCATGCAAGACCAAGCAACCTTCCGAACTACTGACACAAGACCTTTGCAAGAGGAGGCAAGGCAAATGTTTGAGGAGTCCAAGAAACACAACAGGGATGCATCAAGCTCTGCAGTTATGGCAGCTCCTTCTAAGCGGCGTGTCTGGGTTCCTAACACCCCACCGTCGCTTCCGGCTCCACCAAGACCTGCAAGCTTCGCGCCAAGGCCACCAAACTTCACCACTGCGGCTCCCAGGGGCTACAACAACCATTACCCTGGAGCGCCTGGCGGAGTCCCTGGCTACTCTGCTCCACGTCCTCATGGTGCTTGTTTCACATGTGGAGATCATGGACATCCCAACTGGAACTGTCCAATGAAGAACAAAGCTCTCCCTCCACCCCCGCCAAGATCTCGCAAGCTCTCCTTCGTTCGTGCACCACCGGGCTCTCAACATCAACACTAAGCCCGGTCTGCGGTTGTTCGTGCTAATCGCTAACGCCTCAAGCCGAGCTCGCACTTTGGAGTTGTGATGGGTATGCTTTCCGTTAACTCGGTCCCGACGAGTTCTCTTTGATTCGTGCATCGCATTCTTTTGTTTCGATGAAGTTTGCAAGTGAGAATGGGTTAGCGGATCCTCTTCCCAAGCGGTTAATGGTTCTTTCTCCTGGAGCAAATATGGTAGCATCTAAGATCACCATGGCAATCAAGTTGAGATAGGTGGTTCTTCATTCTTGGCTTCTTTGATTGTTCAGGCAACTCGACATTGATGTCATCTTGGGCATGGATTGGTTGACAAAGAAATGCAGTGTGATTGATTGTCTTTGACGCCGGTGTCTCTGAAGATCCTCAAGGCCACATAGTCTTTTCTCTAAGTCGACTCCTGCTGTCGGCTCTATTCCTTGGTCTGCTCAATGATGATGCTATGGAAGCTATTCGAGGGTACCAGATGGTCCGTGAATTCGGATGTCTTTCTGAAGAGTTGCGTGTATGCCTCCGGATCGCGAGGTTGAATTCGTGATTGAGCTTGAACCCGAACGGCTCCTATCTCCAAGAGTCCATACAAAATGGGTCCTTCGAGTTGGTGAACTCAAACGACAACTTGATGAACAAGAGAAGTTGGGTTTCATTCAACACAAGACTTCTTCTTGGGGTAGTCCAACAATCTTTGTGAAGAAGCGTGATGTAACCGATAGGCTGTGTGTTGACTACCGGGCTCTCAATGCCAAAACCATCAAGAACAAATATCCTCTCCCTCGGATAAATGATCTGTTTGATCAGCTAGCAGGAGCTGTGGTGTTCTCTAAGCTGGACTTCAGAAGTGGTTATCACCAAATTAAAATTCGCAAAGAAGATGTGCCCAAAACAGCTTTCACCACCCGCTATGGCCTGTATGAGTACACGGTCATGTCTTTCGGTCTCACCAACGCACCTGCTACCTTCTCGAGGCTGATGAACTCCGTTTTCATGGAGTACCTGGACAAGTTTGTGGTGGTATATCTGGATGACATTCTGGTCTATTCCAAGTCCAAGGAGGAGCATGAGGAACACCTGCGGTGTGTCCTGAACAAGCTTCGTGAGAACCGCTTGTATGCAAAGTTCTCTAAGTGTGAGTTTTGGCTGCCTGAAGTAACATACTTGGGTCATGTTATCTCTGCCAAGGGCATTGCAGTCAACCCGGAAACCGTGAAGACAATAGTTGAATGGCTTCCTCCTGCTAATGTCAAGGAAGTGCGGAGTTTTCTCGGCTTGGCTAGCTATTGTCGTCGCTTTGTGCAGAACTTCTCGAAGATAGCAAAGCCTCTTACCGATCTCCTCAAGAAAGGCAAGAAATATCTGTGGACTCCTGCTTGTCAAGAAAGTTTTGAGACACTCAAAGAGAAGCTCACTTCCACGCCAGTCTTGGTTCCTCCAGATACATCTAAGCCTTTCCAGATATTCTGCGACGCCTCTTTGCAAGGATTGGGTGCGGTCCTTATGCAAGAGAGACAGGTGGTTGCTTATGCCTCTCGTCAGTTGAAGACGCATGAGATCAACTATCCCACACATTACCTCGAGCTAGCAGCAGTTGTCTTTGCTTTGAAGCTATGGAGGCACTACTTGCTTGGTAACCGTTGTGAGATCTTCTCGGACCACAAGAGTTTGAAGTATATCTTCACTCAACCTGATCTCAACCTTCGGCAGAGGAGATGGATTGAAGCAATCAATGACTTTGATGTGACCATCAACTACACTCCAGGCAAAGCAAATGTCATGGCAGATGCGCTTAGCCATAAAGCTTATGTCAACAACCTCATGGTAGAAGAGCAACAGCCTCTATTATGCGAGGAATTCCGTCAGCTGAACCTGGAAATTGTGGAACAAGGGCATCTCCTGAACCTTCTGGCTACTCCTCTCTTGGAAGAACAGATTCGCTCTCGTCAGCTTGGTGATCCGCACACCAAAAAGCTCATCACTAAGCTTGACCTTCCGAAGTACGAGTCCTTCCATGTTGATGATCAAGGCACGCTCTTCTTTGAACACCGGATGTTTGTTCCAAACTACCCGGGTCTGAGAGACCAAGTTCTCAAGGAGGCACATGATTCGGTTCTTTCTATCCATCCCGGCAGACAAAGATGTACATGGACTTGAAAACACAATCTTGGTGGCACAGGTTGAAGCGGTATTGTGCTAAGTACGTCTCGAGAATGTGATGTCTCGCAGAGTCAAGGCTGTTCATCGAAACCATTTGGTCTTCTACAGACCATTGAAACCTCCGGAATGGAAATGGGAGAAAGTAGAGATGGACTTCATCACCGGCTTTCCAAGGTCGCAGAAGGGCAACAATGCAATTTTGTTGTCATCGACAGGCTTTCTAAAGTGGCTCATTTCTTCCCAAATAAAGAAACAATTTCGAATTCAGTTGGTGAGCTCTATATCAACGGATTGTCTCTCTGTATGGGGTTCCACTGAAATCAGTTCGCACTGGGAGCATCTTCACCTCAAAGTTCGGGAGAGTTTCCAAAAGCTTTGGGAACAAAGTTGAACTTCAAGACTGCTACCACCCTCAGTCCAAGGACAAGTGGAAAGGATCAATCAGATTCGGAGGATATGCTTAGAGCTTGCGTCATCTCTTTTGGCATGAAGTGGGAGGAATGCCTTCCATATGCTGAATTCTCCTACAACAACCTTCCAAGAGTCTCAAGATGGCACCATTCGAGGCTCTCTATGGTCGCAAGTGCGAACTCAATTGGTTGGTCAGTGCAGGAGAAAGAATCTGGTTGGCCTCGACATTGTAACCCAAGCAGAGGAGAAGGTGCATATCATTCTCGAGAACACAAGATTGCTCAAAGTCGTCAGAAGAGCAACTATGACAGGAAGCACACGGATATGGTATATGCCCCTGGTGATCTCGTGTACCTTCGTGTCACTCCCATGAGAGGAACACACCGCTTCGGTATCAAAGGAAAGTTGGCTCCTAGATACATCGGTCCTTTCAAGATACGTGGTAGAAGAGGAGAAGTTGCTTATGCACTGAGCTTAGGAAAACTCAAAGTCCATGATGTTTTCCACATCTCTCAGCTCAAGAAGTGCTTCAAAGACACCGGCAAGACCGTGGATCATGAGCTAATCGACCTCCAAGAAGATCTGTCTTATCAAGAACACCCCACCAAAATCCTTGAGACCGCAGAACGAAGGACTCGCAAAAAGTCCATCAGGTTTTGCAAGGTGCAGTGGTCAGACCATTCTGTTGATGAAGCCACATGGGAGCGTGAAGATGAACTCCGTGCAAACCATCCTTCTCTCTTTGTATCTTCTTCTTCTTCCTAGAATCTCGGGGCGAGATTCCTGTTTAGTGGGGGAGAGTTGTAGCATCCCAGTTGTCTAACCCCTGTAATGCTACATGTTATAATAATAAAAAGGGCCAATTCCAACATATAATTGTTGCATCATCATCATATCATGCTCATGTCATCATGTCACCTTGCATTTGAGCATCATATAAAACCTTTTCTTTTTTGGTTCTTATCTCATGTGCATGATTATTTGTAGATGCCTCTTGATATTGTATTTGGTTCTTGATATCTTGTTAAATGCCCAAGTTGAGTTGAGGGCATCTCTCTTATTGAATCCACCACCTTTTCTTTCACCACCTTATATTCCACCATCCAATTAATATGAGCTTGGCATTTTAATTTGGGTTATCTCTAGCTCATGTTGGTTGGTTGGAATCCACCCATAATCTTTGCTTGGCCTTGCCCACCTTTTGGGAATGCATATGAATAATGCCATGTTAATATTATTGTTTTCACAAGGATAAATGTGGTATTAATTATCTTGCATGGGCCATGCAAGTGCCACCTTTCTCTTGCCTTTGGGAATGTTTTAACTTTGTTTGCATGGGACACCTCCCCTTGGTTTAAATCTTGTGTTGGCTTGTAGTTTTGCTTCTCTATATCATCTCCATCTTCTTCCCCCTTTAGCTTAACCTCTTGTCCCCATGCTCCATGCACACACATGTGCTCATGGGGCATGCACAACCTTAAAACCCTCCTTGTCTCTTGGATCTTGCTTGGCCAATGTTGGAGCATGCATGGACCAAAGAGCACCCCTTCATCACATGGCCATCTCTCTCTCCCTCTCCCTCTTTTTCTTGCTTGATATTGCTAAGACTAGTTTGGAGCATGCATGATCAACTAAAATACCACCTCCCTTTTTCTTACCCCCCTTTTTTAGCTAACCCTAAAACCTAACCTTGCCATCCATCCATCCTATCTAATCAAGGCCCTAATCCCTACCTTCCCTTAGCTAAACCCTAAGTACCCCCCTCCTCCTTTCTAGCTTCTAGTTTGACCACCCCTTGCCCTACTCCATCTCTCCTTCTCTTCCATGCAGGCCCCACCCAGCACCCTCTACCAGCCACCCTACCACCCCACACGTCCCAGGACCCCAACCCTAGCCCTAGCCCGAGCCGGCCCCTCTCCCCTCCCCTCTTTTTCTCTACCTCTGGCCTCACCTGCCTGCCTGCCTGCCTGCCCTGGCCTCGCCTACCCCACCTGGAAGACACCCCACCAGCCCTGCCGCGCGACCCCTGGACCCCATGGCGATCACGTGAAGGAGGGGTGCAAAAGTGACCGAGGCCACCTTCCCCTCCCCCACGCAACCCCACCTTCCCCTCTCCTTCTTATCCCCTCCCTTCACCCTCTGTCCTCGCCCCAGATCCACCCCAGAGGCCTGCCTCGCCTCCCCTCTTTCCCTCTCCTCGCCACCGTCTATCTCCCGACGCCGGCCGCCGTCGGAACACGCTTGTCGTCAGCGATCCAGGAGGCGCGGGTAGGAAGGAGTGTGTCGGCGTGATCGCGTGGAGCCGCCGCGACGCCCCTGGACCCAGACGCGAGGAGGAGACGCCCCCGGAGCGCCAGGACCGACGCCGCTCCGCCGGAAACCCTAGCTTCGCCCGACGTCAGCCTCGCCGTTGATCGCCTGCACCCCGAGCCTCGCCACCGTCACCAACAGCTTCGCGGTAATCCCCTGCCCCTCCCAGACATGCGTCGGCTCTGCGTTGCTTCCTGTAGGCGGCGGACGTTCCGTCGAGCACACCCCGTGCACCGGCGGCCACGCGCGTCCGCTAGCTCCCGCGCCGCCTAGGGCTTCTTCTAGTCCGCGTCCGCCCTGCAGACAGACGCCCCAGCTTACCGCAGCGGTCCCGTCCCTTCAGAGCGCACGCTCGCGTCGCAGGTTCGAGGCCCAGCACAAGGCCGATGCATCGCCATGAGAAGAGGAACAAGACTGGGCTGTTTTGCTCATACCCCCTCCCCGTTCTTTTTCGCTGCAAACCGCGCCCTCTAGGCCCACTAGGCAGCCACCGTGGACATCTTCCCGAAAACCCCCTACCTTTCTTTCGCTCCCAACCCGCGCTCCCCAAACCCCACCTGTCAGTGGCTTGGCGCTTTTATAAAAAGGCTCCTGAAGAGTTAAGTTATCAACCCGCGGTCCCCTGTGTTCCCCAGCCGCTGGCGCGTGGACCGCAGAACCCTGGCCCCACCTGTAGGTGTCTGTAGGTACGTTAGGCTGGGTGCAAAAAGTATTTTCTGCATGTCTGTTTAAAATTCAAACATATACAAATTATTTCAAAATTCAAATTCAATTCAGTTTCAAATAACTTTTCCCTTGTAATTCCAAATTTCACAAATTATATATGTTTTTGATTCAGAAAAATGAGAGGATTCCAAATATGCCATCCATATTGCCTTTTTCACAATTAAAATTCCAAGTTTATTTAAATTACCCTAATTGCCACTAGAATTTAAATAATTCATAACTTTTGTTTCCTAAATCCAAATTTAGCAAATGATGTGTCTAAAATGATCAGCTCGACGATACCTTTCTGTTTATGCTATCCATAACTTCAATTGCAGCATGCATCATATAAATATATAGTGAACAACAACTGTTATGGCAACAAATGTGATTCTGAAACCCCATTAAAAATGTTATTACTTGTTTTCCACACCTCACCATGCCATGCTACCTTACTTGCCATGTAAATTGTGCATCATTCATCATGGCATGATTGTTTGCTTGACGCATCTTATTCATATGTTTGTGCTCTATATTCATGTTGGCCTTGTTTGTTTGGTTTTTCTCGGATAGACACTGAGCAGGGGTTATATCAAGAGAACCAGGAGCACTACCCAGATCCGTCCCTTGCTTCAGCTGAGTTAACAGGCAAGCACTTCCACATGCTTGCATACATACAGTACCTATTGCCTCTATCTTATTCTTGCATCATCGAGTCGCGAATTGCATTAAATTGAATCCCAAGTATGCATAGACTTTACTTTTAAACCCCACCAAGCTTGTCCCTCCATCCCATGAGCCACTACTATAGGAGTTGTTTGAGCCATGCGAGTCGTAGAACAACATGTGTAGGGTATGTGAGTGTCTGTTGGATAATGAGGTACCTAAACAACTTAACCTGAGTAGTATGGGATAACTAAAGAAAGTGGCACCGGTGAGCAACATCTGCTATTTGGTTTTTCCTGCTCACTTGTGTCCCGTAAGACCCCGAGTACTTGATTCATGTTCCTTGTTTTATCGCGCTATCCACATCCGGGAGGTATATGGGACCCCCCTGGGCCAGAGGTCGATTCAGTCTTATTTCTTGGGGCCACAAACTAGTTTGAGGTTTTATTTACTATCCTGTACTTATGCCATGCTACTTCTGTATTTACTTTTGTGCGAGGGGCACACTGTACTGTTTAGGTAAGCGTAATGTTTTCATGTATCGACAAGCCCAGCCACACTTTCGGGTTCCCGAATTCTGACCATTGTCGCAAACCTTGAGTCCGCCTCGGAGTCAGCTGGCTTCGTTGTGGGTCTACTCAATGGGGTGGCCCCCTGAAATATTTCTGAATCTTGTGATTGTTCAGTCGTGAAAGCCTCGTTGGGTTTTGATTTGGTTTTTTCGAGGTTGATCGAGCGTGTGTTGCTATTGGTGCACCGCCGGTAAAAATTTCTGAAAGCCGTGTCCGCGGATATGGACGACTTGGAGCACAGTTTCTCGATCATAGACAAGCATAACTAAAGTACCGCCTTAATCTGACTAAGTAATTTGACTAGTAAATAGTGCAACACTCATGGAATGGTTAATAAAATTGCCAACGGATGGGGGTTGTTCGTCCGCATCCTTGTTGGTAAGCAGGGAGGAGGATGGATCTGATGAGATTACCATTATAACTGTCGTTCTTAATTCACGGACATCCGTCTATCATTGGTTAGGCGGATGGTTAGCGTGTATCTGTAGAACTGCTAGGGTTTATCTTTCGCTGCAATTGCGTCACCCCAGGTTGTGTCCCCTTTAGAGGCATTAAGACTTGCTGAGTACCCTTAGGGTCTCACACGATAAATTCTTGGTTCAGATGGACAGGTACCTCCGCAGGACGGATACTGGGTGGAAGAAGCCGAGGACATGGGCAACGATCGTTCGGTGTAGAGATTCCGGGAACGGGGATCCGTGAGACCTGTTGTTGGGATGTGCTTATTTCTATGGCATCTTATGTCAATTTGCTTCTTATCCGTACTCGGATTTTGTTTGCCGCTTCCGCATGATACTCTGATGTGTGTTGTATGAGGAGTTATCCTAAAATATAGATCTATTTAGGTCATTTGAATCTTGCCGTATGGCGTTGCTATATTTCCTTTCTTTCTAGATGGTATGGCTCTGATGTACTCTTGTATGGTGGCTTGCGTACATACCCACTTGTGTACGTAGTTGATCCCTTCGCCGATTTCACGCCTGACAGGTCCCGTTGAGAGGGTAGTGGTTGGGACGTCTGAAAGGACTACCAGTGAGTGGCTTTTGGGGCCCCACCGTACTATTTCAACAACTACCACTCATCCAGGCTTGTATCTAGGAGCGTAATTCACCGAGGTAGTTACACCCCTCTACTTCCGGTACCACGCCGTTGTGCTGCAGGAATCGCGAGGAGAGTGCTACAACCTCCGCTGCCTGCTGGAACAAGGGAGAGGAAGGTCTTCGTCGAGTACCGAACGTGTGACCGATCATGAAGCGCTTTGAGCGCCGGAAGGATCGTCTACACGATCTTGAGATCGGAAAGAGTACGACTACATCACCCACGAGAATCCTCTCTCGTTAAACACTTTGGAATCTTCGAGGGTAAGTTATTCCATCGACTCGTTGCTACAATCTAGTAGATAGATCTTGGCTTGTTTGTTTGTATGCGATAGAAAATTTTTGTTTTCCATGCTACGAACCCCTACAATCCGTGCGATGGTGAGCCTTGTAGTCTTCCTGACGTCGGGGGGATCGGGGCGGTGGCGATGGGCGACGAGGTCGGGTGTCGTGGTATTGCCGACGAGTACGCCATGGAGGGGTCCTCACAGTGCGTGTTTAGAGACGTGGGGTAAGGCGGACGGTTGACGGGTACGAGGTAACACAGCTTACCCAGGTTCAGATCCCACAACGGCGGCGGAATCCTACTCCTGCTATAAATCACTATAATGGCAATAC
This sequence comes from Avena longiglumis, assembly GCA_030063025.1. NCBI lineage: Eukaryota > Viridiplantae > Streptophyta > Magnoliopsida > Poales > Poaceae > Avena > Avena longiglumis. Next base: position 143,509,113 of record CP125974.1, read on the forward strand.
GCCGAGTTACAGAGATTAGGTTCGCTGTGCGAGGTGACTAGAAAAGTCTAAGTTATCGTGCCCTAAAGGCTCCCATAGGCCCGGCTTATATAGTCGTCAGGTCCTAGGGTTACAGGGAAAAGTCCTAGCCGGACAGGTTACAGAGTCCTACACCGTCTATTACTAGTCTTGTGTATCTTGCACTCCAAGGCTCCGGGTACGCTGGTGACTCCACCGTAGCCTTCCTTTATCCGGCATGGGCCTCCCTTCTGGATCCACCTAATCGCCGCCCAAAGAAAGCCATAGGCCATGCTACCGACTATGGGCCACCCGGGTTAGTCGGATACGAGACATGCTATGAGGATACCCATATAGCATATCCCCAACAGTAGCCCCTGGAGAACTCCGAGATCTTACGCCGTCTTGCCTCTTCACATGGAATGCTCCGTCTAGATGGATGTCGGCAAATCATCAAGCAACATCTTGTAGTCCTCCCAAAGAACCCTGCAAGGTTTTCTCCGTCTTCTACGATTAAGTCGGAGAAATGCTGAATCTTCCATCGTACGCTTCCGTTGTCGGATGAAATCCGTCCATGCCAGAATCTTCGATGGGACGGCTCATCTACCATGTCAGTTATGACGACGTGGGCTGTAGGTCAGCGACAACTCGTAACTCACACATGCATAGAATGTAATCATAGCCGATTTCCCCGCGCGAGCGATACGAACCATTGGCGGCGACAGTTGGAGACATGGCAAAATTACCGCGCATGTTCACGAACACGTCGTCTACGTGGCAACCGTCCGATTAGCTGCACGAATCTTGACGCAGAGTAAGATAAATAGCGGCCGTGGGACACTTGCCACTTTTTCACCTCATTATCTCGCGTCATCATCTTCTTCCCCAACCGCTGCCTCCTCGAGCTCTCCGCGAAAACCTCGAGAAACCCTAACCCTGCGTCCTGCACCAGTCGCATCCTCTCCCTCCTCCATGGCTAGCAGCAGTTCATCTCCATCAATGTCGGCGTCGAGCGAAGCCGTGGCGAAGCCGGCAAGCTCCGTCGTCGTGCCCCCAGAGGGCCTGGTTATTCCCGCATCGGCGGTGATAGAAACCACCGACGCCGACCATAACTTGGCGGCGCTGGAGCCTTGGAAGAGGAGCCTGACTCGCACAAAGGCGACTGGCGCAGCTCGGACATCACCGGCCGCGACATCCAAGAGATGGTCGTTGAGGGTTACCTCCCTGCGACGGAGGGGCTCGCCTGGCGGGTGGCGCCGGCCGGCGAGGTGACCCCTTCTCCCCAAGTCGGAGAGAAGGTATACCTCAAGGCGCAATTGGTACGCGGCGTTTCTTTGCCCATCTCCCACTTCTTCCTGTCCATCTTGAATCACTTCCAGGTCCAACCCCGCAACCTCTCCCCCAATAGCATCCTAGTGCTTAGCAACTTCGCGGCACTTTGCGAGGATTACCTAGGGATTAGGCCTAGGTTAGATCTGTTTGTCTACTTCTTCACCGTGAAATGTGAAGCCGGACACAACAAGGAGGAGCTTAGAAACTGCGGCACCATAAGCTTCAAGATCCGACCTGGCCGGCGGTTCCCCGACATTGTCGGCCACGAGTCGTAAGAATGGCAATGACGATTTCTACAACCCGACATTCCTTTGTCGGGCCGAGAAGCAACGTACCCGGACTTCGTGGATGGAGCCGCTGCTGAAGTCTCCACATGGCGGTCCCATGCCTCCCTTCCCTCCGACCTCAACGCTTCTCGCGCAATAAGGCGGATCGAATGGTTGTAGATACGGGTCTGACCGGCTTGGACCTAGCCATGTGCTGGTTCATCAGGCGGATCCAACCTCTGCAGCACCGTACGAAGGTCATGCACGAGTACACCGGTGACCGAAGGGATACCCTCCGGATCTCCGAGGACAACTTCTCGAGCGACTCCGCAAGTTCCGTCTTAAGGACATCGTCAAGGTGAAGGACAAGAAGCGTGGCTTCACCCTTACCTACGACATGTTCGTAAACGGAAAGTGCCCAAAGGTAGGTATTTATTCTCCGTGTATGACATTGCTCCAATTTTTCCGTCTTGCTAATATCATCTTGTCTAACACGATGATTTCTCACTTAACAGCTTAGCGATCTAGAGTAGGATAACCTGGCCAACCAAATCTATGATCCCAAGATGAAGGAAGTCACGGTCGTGTCCGACGATGACGCCCCATTGGCGCGAAAGCGGAAGAGCTCCACCTCTGACGCTGCCGACGGAGGCAAGAAAAAGAAGACGAAGGGTGGAGCCTCCAAAAAGAGTACTGCCGCCCTGGAGGTGGAAAAGAAGAAAGCCACCGAGATGTTTGCCAAAGCACCCCCTCCTAGTGTAAGCTTCTTATTCTCCGACATTGTCTTGTTTATCTGTCTTATTCCTGTACTTATGCATTTTGCACGTTTCGGGAAGAAAGCCGCAACCAACCTCAAGAAGTCCTCCAAGACTCTTGGGGCTTCTAGAAATATTAAAGATATGCTGCATCGCGACTCTTCCCCCGCCATTGCCCCTGCTACTCCTGCCGTCTAGCCCTCCTCTGCTCCGACAAGCTCCCAAGCCCAGGAGGCACCAGGCCCTTCCGCCATGGAAGTGGATTCTGGCGCCTCTACCGAACTCGCAATTGTCGGCGGCGGGCGGCCTTGAGGCGCTCTTCAAATGGCTGAAGCTCTGGCTAAGGATGCCATCAGTAGCGGCAAGGAGGTGGCGGTTGCTGGTACATCCGCCGAAGGCGGTGCCTCTGCTCCCCAGAAACCCTTAGAACTGCCAAAGATTATCTTTCTGGTGCTTATGCCAGGTAGCACAACTACGGTTCCTGGAGGAGTGCCGTCATCTCCGATGTGCGGTCTTGAGGAGCTACTCCGACAAGCAGACATCTTGCGAAGCAACAGTGTTTCCTTTGGCAAGCTGCTGGCCGAGAGTGCTACAAACCTCAAGATCATCGCACTTGTAAGTTTTACTTTACCTTTTGCATTTCATATAAGTATCCTTTGTAGCCCAGGGATGTGAGCGGAAAACCATTGGTTTTGCATCTATATGCTCTAAGAGTGACTAAGTTAGAAAAAACTCTCACTGTAGCCCCCAAGCATTTAGATGGAAGGAACTATTCCGACTAGATGCTTTAAGAGTAGCATACACAGTGTTCATAATTTTAAGTGCTGTAGCCCCGAAGCCTCTAGTTGTAACTGAATTAGTTCTGACTAGATACTTAAAGAAAAGCTAAGCATTTTCCGAGTTAAAACTTCATACTGTAGCCCCCAAGCATTTAGTTGAGAACTGAATTAGTTCCGACTAGATGCTTGAAGAAAAGCTAAGCATATTGCTAAGTTAAAAACTCTCGCTGTAGCCCCCGAGCACCTAGATGGAAAAATCTCCAACTAGGGGCTCCAAGTAGACTAAACAACGACTTGACTTTGTACTTGTTTCCACAGAACGAGAATGCTCGGAGGGGCATGGCCAATGATAAGTACCAGAAGATGCGCGTGGACCTTGAAGCTGAAAATGGTAAAACCGCCATCTTGAAGGAACAGATCATCAAAAACAAGAGTCTGTTTTCTTTTTGCACACTTCCGTCTTACTTTTGTGCCTTCCTTCTTCGATTACTCACGGTGTACTGTGTTTTCTCCGACTTGCAGAGCATGTCGCCAAGGCTAAGGATATTGTCGAGCAGTCCAAGCACATCCAGCAGCTGGACAGCGAGAATAAGATCCTTAAGAAGGAGAGGGAACAAATGCCGAAGATGCATGAGGATTCCATGAAAGCCCTGCAGGACTCCGCCTCCGCCGAGATCAATCGCTTGAAGGAGGAGCTTGCGATCCTAAAGGATCAGAAGCAAGATGCCGATGAGCAAAACCTTCGCCATAGCGAGGCGTTTAAGCTCCTCCAACAAGAGAAAGAATCCTTGGCGGACGTCGTCTGGCAGGCTAAGGCCAGCATCTTCAGTAAGTATCCTCCGCCTTGTAGCTCTGTAATCTGGATACTTAGGATTTTTGAACTCATGCAATCATTGTCGGAATTTTTAGCGCCCCTGGGTTTAACCCACTCGCCTCCTTCGGACAAGGAATGCATGATTCTTGCCGGCAACTTCATCAACACCGCCATCACTCAAGCCAAGGAGATCGCCACGCCCCTACAGATTTACATCAAGGCCTCGGACTCCATGGTGAAGTAAGCAGAGATTCTGCGCCGAGCCCCCGAGCGTGTCGCAAGATGGAAAGCTTCATGTGCACGGGCTGGCGCAAGGATGGCGTTTTCCATGGTGAAGGCACACTATGAAGGTGCCGACATCGACACGGTGACATCTGGTATCCCCGATGTGGATGATGACGGCAAGGAAATTGATCACGAAGCTATCCTGTCATCACTCGTGGGCTATGACACCAGGGTTGCCGAGCTGGTGCATGTCGACGTCTTCGTGCCCAGGAACTTCCTTGACAACACCGACCCTGAATCCTCCGAGTCTCCTCACAGTGGTGACGCTGAGGGTGAATCTCCGGCTGGTGATGATGCGGCCTCCAAGTACCCTGCACCCAAGGAGTGAAAAACACTTTGTAATTCTTGTTTCACCTTTGGAGTGTGCATTGAAAAAACTTGGTGATGTAATCTTAAGGCGGAAACCAATGGTTGTCGTATCCTGCTACTTAAGAATTAATGCCCAGTATGTATATATTTTTTAAGCAAGTGTTGGCTTATCCATTACTTTGGTTCTTATGCTTGACTTTTCGTGAGTCGGAAGACTCGTTGTCGGAACCATGCGCTTAGGTGATGATACCCAATGGCACCGTCAAAAACCTTAGCACAAAATCGCCGACAATAAGTGCCAAAAGTCACTACTCCAGAATCCACATAAAAACAACAAAGAACATGTAGACCAGAAAACTTAAGCTAACGCCCGTAGGCGGAATTTTCACAAGTGCAATCGGAAAGCTTGTGCATAAAGGTTTATATGATCCAAAAATGAACACTAAAGGAGGTAAAAGACTCAGCAATATGAGTGAACCAAAGAGCTTTATTTCATTGATCACATAACAGATACACAATTAGATAAAAAATGCTAAGTGTAGAAAGGACATAGCTGTGCTATGTTCCATGGCCGATCAAGCTCCGGGTAGTCATCATCCGGGTTACGTCGCTTACGCTTATGATCCTTGCTGGGTCTATCCTTGAGCTCACGATTGTCGACAAGGTAGTAAGACCCATTGAGCAGCGCCTTGCTTATGATGAACGGTCCTTCCCATGGCGGGGATAATTTGTGTGACTTCTTCTGCTTAAGTCGGAGCACCAAATCCCCCTCTTTAAACAAGCGATGCCGGACGCGGCGACTATGGTAGCTGCGTAGCTTCTGCTGGTAGATGGCGGATCTCTGGCATGCCAAAACACGCTCCTCCTCGAGAAGGTCCACATCTAGGCGTCTGGATTCTTCAGCGTCATCTTCGTCATAGGCGGCAACTCTTGGTGCATCGTGGAGGATGTCGGAGGGTAGGATAGCTTCTGCTCCATATACCATGAAGTAAGGGGTGTAGCCGGTAGATCTGTTGGGTGTAGTTTGTAAACTCCATAGCACAGATGGCAATTCTTCCGCCCAGGCTCTAGCTGCTCTATGTAGCGGTACCTCAAGACGTGGCTTGATTCCCTGTAGAATTAATCCATTGGCTCGCTCAACTTGAACATTGGATTGTGGGTGTGCCACAGACGCGAGGTCAAGTTGGATGCCTTTGTCCCAGCAGTAGGCCTCCACTTCTCCGAGTGACAAGTTGCTTCCATTGTCGGTGATGATGCTGTGTGGGAGACCAAATCTCACCACTAGATCCCGGACAAATCTAAGGGCAGTTGCCCCATCAAGCTTTCTAATGGGTTTAGCTTCTATCCATTTGGTGAATTTCTCAACTGCTACAAGAAGATGCGTAAACCCACATGGTGCCGTTTGCAATGGCCCCACCATGTCTAGCCCCCAGACTGCAAACGGCCAAGTTATTGGTATTGTTCGCAATTCTTCAGCAGGAACATGTGGTTGTCGGGCATAATATTGGCATGATGTGCACGTTTCAACCAACTTGTCGGCGTCCGCCTTCGCGGTCAGCCAGTAGAATCCTTGCCGGAAGGCTTTCGCGACCAATGATCGAGGAGCGGCGTGATGCCCGCAATCTCCGAGATGGATTTCTCGTAGGATTTCCATACCTTCTAGCTGGGAAACACACTTTAGGTATACACCAGTAGTGCTCCTTTTGTAGAGTTGCCCATTGATTATGGTATAAACCTTTGCTCGTCGTACTATATGCCGCCTTTCGACCTCGTCAACGGGCAAAGTTCCGTGTTCGAGATATTCCATGAACGGTTTAGTCCAAGCCGGAGGGGTCTTTGTCACCATGTTGACGAAAGAATCAACTCTATCCTGGTTGTCGATGTCGGCGCCCTTCACGGATGGAGTGCGTAGATGCTCTAGGAAAACTCCTGGCGGAATTTGCTTGCACCCTAATCCAAGCTTAGACAATAGACCAGCCGCCTCGTTTTGCTCCCTAGCTACATACTTGACTTCGTAGCCCAAGGAGCTCTTGGCTATCTCGTCCACTTCGTCGCGATATGCCGCCATCATAGGGTTCCGCGCATTCCAGGTGCCAGCCACCTACTGGGCAACCAAGTCGGAATCTCCACAGCAAACTATGCGCTTGATGCCAATATCCTTGGCTACATGCAGTCCGTGAATGAGTGCTTCATACTCCGCCATGTTGTTTCTAGCCTCGAAGTGGATCTGCAGAACGTAGTGTAGCTTGTCTCCTTTTGGTGACTGTAGCAATACACCAGCCCCCGAGCCATTGAGCAGCTTTGATCCGTCAAAGTGCATCACCCAGTACTCTGGTTCTGGCATCGGAGTGGCATCTAGCGTCTCCGTCCAATCTGCAATAAAATCTGCTAAGGCTTGTGACTTGATAGCGTCGCGTCTTTTGTAGGTGATCTCGAAGGCGGCAAGTTCAATGCCCCACTTCGCGACCCTTCCTGTAGAGTCACTGTTGTTGATAATGTCGGACAATGGATTTTTGCTCACTATTGTGATTGGGTGCTCCTGAAAGTAATGCCTCAATTTCCGCGAAGTGAGGAATACTCCATAAGCTATATTTTGGTAGTGCGGGTAACGCTGCTTGGACTCCATCAAGACCTCGCTTACATAGTAAACTGGTCGTTGAACTCCGTGCTCATAGCCTGGTTCCTTCCGCTCTACCACGACGACGATGCTGATAACCCGGTTGGTTGCCGCCATGTAAATTAATAGGGGCTCGCCAGGCTCGGGTGCTGCAAGGATGGGCGCTGAGGAAAGAATCTCCTTGAGCTGCTTCAATGTTGCATCTTCCTCGTCCGTCCATGTGAATTTGTCCGCCTTCTTTAGCAACTTGTACAGCGGTAGAGCCTTCTCTCCGAGTCGGCTGATGAACCGACTAACTGCTGCAACACAACCTGTTAGTCGTTGGATGTCCTTTAGGCATGTCAGACGGTTTATGTTTAAGATAGCCTTGATTTTCTCCGGGTTGACCTCGATTCCGTGCTGGGAAATGATGAAGCCCAACAATTTGCAGGCTGGAACCCCGAAGACGCACTTCTTAGGGATGAGCATCATGTTGTATTTCCGGAGATTATCAAAGGTTTATTTTAAGTCGAAGATTAAGTCGTTTGACTTTTTAGACATCACCGCGATATCGTCCACATAAGCGTGAACATTCCGACCAATTTGGTCATGAAGGCAACGTTGCATTGTCCGCTGGTAGGTAGCACCTGCGTTTTCAGCCCAAAGGGCATCGTGACATAGCAAAACGTGTCGTAGGGGGTAGTGAACGAAGTAGCCAATTGGTCCGACTTCCTCATCTTGATCTGGTGGTATCCTGAGTATGCATCGAGAAAACACAAAATTTCTGAGCCAGCCGTCGAGTCAATGACTTGGTCAATGCGAGGCAAAGCAAACGGATCTTTGGGACATGCTTTGTTCAAGCCGGTGTAATCAACGCACATTCTTAATTCATTGGTTCCCTTTTTGGGGACAAGTACAGGATTGGCCACCCATCGGGTGTGAAGGACTTCTCGAATAAAATCAGCCTTAAGTGGGGAACGCAGAGTGGTGCCGAGTTGCTTTCACGTCCTGCTCCCCTTCCTCGGCCACGTTGTCCGCCTTCTCCTCGTCCTGCAAAAGTCATGGCGACCATGTCGGTAGATTGCTTTTCTTCTGGAGCGGTTTTCCGCTTTGTACTGCTGTTCCTCCGAGCTTGAGTTGGAACGGCCATTGCCGGCAAAGAGCCACGAGCGTCGTCGTCGGCAGCTACGAACTCACTAGCTAACTGAATCATCTGATTCAAGTCAAGCTGATGATTGTCCTGCAAGCGCTTCAGCTTATGTCGGAGTAACGTGCCCCTTTCCAACCCATCGATGAAGGCGTCCATGGCGGTCTGGGCGTGCACTCCTGCGCAGGAATTCCTCATATCCAGCCAGCGGGAGAGGTAGGCGCGAGATGTCTCGTCTTTCTCTTGCACGCACCGTTGTAGATCGCCCACCGTGCAGGGACGCTTGTATGTACCCTCAAAGTTCTTGGTGAATGCTTCTTGCATGTCCAGCCAGTTGTAGATAGATTTTTCCAGCAAGTCGTCGATCCATTGACGGGCCGTACCCGCCAACATTAACGGGAGGTACTTGACGGCGATGTTGGGGTTGCCTCCGGCAATCTCCACCGCGTTGCCGTAATCCTGCAACCATGTGGCAAGCTTGGCGGTGCCGTCATAGGGCTTGATGGTCTTGTCAATCCGGAATCCTTTGGGGTAAGTTGCGGACCGTATCCCAGGTCCAAAGCAACGTGGTCCCAGGTATGGTCCTTCCCTGGCCTCGTGGATCTTATCGATCCGTGAACGTGCATCATATGGCTCCGAGTTCTTCTTCTTTTTGTCAACAGGGGATGGGCTGTGTGAACAACGTGGACCTCCTCCGCCATGGTGACTGCTTGGCAGCGACGGAGGTGGAGGTGGCGGTGGGTTAGCTTTCTTGTTGTTACCCTCCTGCGATGCTTCACGCCTGTCGCGGTTGCTTGTCGGACGCGGAGAGTCATGGCGCGACCTGCTCTTATGTCCCTCGTTGTGCTTTCCGTCATGACGGGTCTGCTCCGCGTTGTCGCGGATGACGATGCCGCACTGCTTTGGTGGGGGCATATCCGTACGATGGTAAGCCTTATAGTCTTCTTGACGTCGGGGGGATCGGGGCGGTGGCGATGGGCGGCGAGGTTGAGCTCTTTCTCCATGGTTAGAGGATATGGGGATAGCATCCTTCCTGTCGCGCGCATCCCTCCATCTTCGTTCCGATGAGCCCGTCCGTGATCCGACATCCTGAGGAGATCTATCCCTTGGCGGTTTGTACTGGATAGATCGACAGAGTGCTGGGTCGGACTCAAGCCTCTGAGAGGTGGCCTTTTCCTGCTGCTTTACCGCCTTGGCCACTAGGTCATAAACCTGTTCCACTGCCTCAGGCGATCTATCCTGCTCCAGAAGGGTCTTGGCGACGGCGAGGTTAAGGAGTGGGGTGGGCATCACCTGCTTGCCTTCACTGTCAATGTATGGCTTGGCCTGTGCTGGCTTCGAGGGAGACCATCCTAGGTTGCGCCGTACACCAGGATTGTTGATGACGCGAGCCGGAGCCTTCTTAGCCTTCTGCTGCTGGAGCAGAGTCTTGTACTCGGCCTCCATTGCTCTAGCTTTCTCTATAGACTTGTGCGCGTTGACCAGATCTCGATCTAGTTTAGCGCCTTGCTCCGCGATGGCTTGCGCTTCCTCCAGCAGTTGCTGGCGTTTCTCGTCAAGCTGAGTCATGTTCCGGATATGATCAACAATTAGTGGCTCAACGAGGAGGTTGACGTACATCACCCTATCAGCTGGAGTAACATGGGATGCTGCCGACGTAGATGCTGGAGGCGGCAAGTTTGCGGTGTTGTTGTTGTTGCTCGGACCGGTGCCGAGTTCCTGCGGCTGCTGCGCTGGATTAGGCGGAGGAGGCATCACTCTTGCGTGATCATTGTCAGCAGCAATAAGTGGCCCCTTCCCCTTATCCAGCGCCGTAGGCAGAGCTTGCCCGAGCTGGTCTTCATCCATCGCTGTCCCAATGGTGACAAACACCCCTCAGGACATGACGGTGTTATTGGCTTGTTCGTCGCGCGAGTACTCCTCCTCCGCAAAACCACTACTAGAAAATCGCGTTGAATTTGTGCATTGCATCGTCATCATCATGCATTGTTTGCCAAAACTATTTTTGCAAAGCTCGATTTGTTTTCCAAACGCCCCATCTTAATTCAACTACAAAGCCCGGTCCCCGGAATATTTTGTTTTAATCAAAAAATGTTGTGCAAACGGTCTGTTAAAATAAATAAAGTATTTTATTATTTTAGCGGGGGCAGTCGAACGGGCCGTATCGACCCGCACGACCACCCCCATAATTCAGATCGGTCCAACCTCTAATCCTAAGTCTACCCAGAAATCTACCCTTTCCCCCCTCCACCTCACTCCCACCTATCCCGTCGCGACACCTCACCCCTCCCTCTCCCTCACCCAATCAATCTCTGCCACTTGGCCAGACCCCACCCCCCTCTCTCTCCTCCCTCACCTCTCTCTCTCAGCTGCCAACCCCCACTCACGCACACAGCCGCGCCCACGCGGGACCCACCACGCGCTCTGCCCTCCCTGTGCATCTTCCCCGCGACGCTCCCCTCGCTCTCCACCGCGCGCCACTGGGCCTCCGCTCTGCCGCCGCTTCCCTGCCGTCTTCCTCGAGCCCCTCTCCGCCTCCTCTCTTCGCCGGTCCCCCCTTCCGAGCCCCACCACCACGCCCGCCCGCCTCCGTCCGCTCCAGCGCCTCGGAGCCAAGACCTCCACCGCCTGTGGCGCGCCCTCCTCCTGCGAGCAAGCAGCCGCCCGGCAGCGTCGAGCCGGGCCCGCCCCCAACCGCAGCAGAGCCCACTGTGCCCGTCGCCAGCCGCGTCTTCGCTTTCGCCAGAGCCCCGGCGCTCGCCCAGCGCCCCTCATAACCGGGCCCGCATCGTCTCGGTCGGCGAGGCCCCTCCACATCGGTCGGACAAACCTCAAGACCGATCCCGGGGCCCGATCCGAAGACCACACGGGCTACAAGTTCACCTTCCCGGAGTCGGACCCGAGGATCAAGCCGTTCCCGGACCCGACAACCGCCAAGATCTACCGATGTCCAAGGACCCGAGGACCACCGAGATCGCCACCGGTTCGATACGCACGCCACCGCGGACGAACAAGTACTTCGTCATGGCACGACAAGAACCCCGGACACCGATGCCAAGATCATCGGCATGAGATCGAGACCCCGGACCCGAAGACCGCGAATGCTACAAGAACGGCACAGACCAGGGCGGACCCGATGCGCCCCCGACGCCAACCAAGCCCTGCTCCCCGGATGCGCCAAGACCCTAACCCCGGAGCCGAGAACGCATCCGTCGAACCCCGAACCCCAGACCCGTCGCACCCTGGACCCCGACCCCGAACCCCGGAACCCTAACAAGATCGTCGAACCCTAAATGTGTGACCCTTTTCCCTCGATACCCTATTTTATAAATGCATAATAACAACTTGATTGCATATTAAATTGTCATTCCCGCATGCATAGCATTGGTTTGGGGGCCTTATGCCGAATCACCTAATAATTAAATATGGGGCCCATATGCGGGCAAATCTAGCCTTATATTGGCCTCATTTAAACTTGTGTGTAGCAACCGCTCCATCTGTTACATTGCTAAACAACATTTAATTTGAAGGGCTTCCAAATAACTCGAACCAACTAATTAATTGTCGGGACCCCGGTTCCACTTAATATGACCTAATCGCATCGCATCTTTGCCATGTCATACATCATACATGCATCATGCCGATCTTCTGCCGTTGTATTAAATAGTGCATCCGGTGTTTATTCTAGTGTTTTGCTTCTTCGCGGATAAGGCCGTTGAGTTGATGTGAGCTCGCCCGATCTTCGTCAACCTTCGACAATGTTTTCAAAGAGCATCTCCCTTTCTACCTATCTTACTTTTATAGTATTTATTCCTCCTGTTGATCTATTGCTATCTCGTGTTGCGATGCTCTAGTTTTCGTGCCGTAATATCCTGCAGCCTTATATTGCCTTGGACACATCCTATTACCATTGTTTGGTAGATAGTTGGACTTAGCGCGTCGTAGTTGCTTGCTCAAGTCTTGATGTGTGTCGTCATATGCCACGATTCTTGATGTATTGCCGCATGTTGATGTTGGAGATGATTCTAGTTTTACTTATCGTCACTTTAATTTCTGTTTAACAACTAAAATTGAATAAGCAGAGGCATCGTGGGTGATAGATAATATTTGGTTTCGAACGCCCACTTGTGTCCGTAAGACCCGAGTACTTGATACATTTCCTTGATTTTGCGCTATCCACATCCGGAGGTATATGGGACCCCCGAGCGAGCTTGATTCATCTTATTTCTTGGGGCCACAAACTAGTTTGAGGTTTTATTTACGATCCTGTACTTATGCCATGTTTTCCGCTTTATTTACGATTGTGCGAGGTAGCACATGCATCGCTTAGGCGGGACACGATTCCGCGGTGTCGACAAGCCCAGCCACACTTTCGGGTTCCCGGTTGTTCACACACCGTATTACCCAAACCTTGAGGTCCGAGCTTGCTTACTCCATTGCGGATTCTACTTAAGGGTGGCCCTGAAATATTTCGAATCTGTGATTGTTCGGTCGTGAAAGCCTCGTTGGTTTTGATTTGGTTTTTCCGAGGTTGATCGAGCGTGTGTTGCTATTGGTGCACCCGGCCGTAAAACTTTCAAAGCCGTGTCCGCGGATATGGACGACTTGGAGCACAGTATCTCGATCATAGACAAGCATAACTAAAGTTTACTGCTATAAATTTGACTTATAATGACTAGTAATCAGCTTCACTATAATGGAATGGTTAATTAATACTGCCCACCATTGCTTGTTTGGAGTGTCGCCATACCATTGTACTGACTAGTAAGTCTTTGCAACTTCTAGCGAAATGGCTGAATAAAAGTACCAACAACTGCTGGGTTTCGGGTTTATCTCATGCTATCTGTATCTGATTAGTAATTGATGCAACTATAACGGAATGGTTAAGTAAAAGTGCCCACTGTTTACTTTATCAGGACGATTAACTAAATCTGACTAGTAACTGCGTCAACGATAACTGAATAAGTAAAACTGCCAACTGTGTGAGTTCCTCGGTTGACTTCTCGTTTGGTCTCGAGGGTGAAACACGTGATGGGTTTGTTTGGTGTTAGCTTCAGTTGTATCCGGATAGGTCATTCTCACCCTCTCGATAACCGCCATTGTATCGAGTCTCTATAGGTTGTTTAGTGCATGTCGCCGCCGCTCGATCCACCATACCTATGTAGGCGAGGACCGAATTCTAGCCTCGCTGCTTGGCCTCGATCGACGCTCCTTCTTTTCCTTTGCCCTTCGTCGGCACCCCTTTGTTTAAGCAGGTCTTGAGATCGACGTCGTTAGTGGTTACCCTTCCGCTTGGCTCGGGCAGGTTATGGACGCCATTGGTTATTCTTCAGGGCTCTTAGCCCCATTTGCATCTTGTCCGTAGCTGGACGCTCTATCGTTTTCAAGGTGATTTGGATCTTTGTATAATATATCTGTATTCTTGACTCTTTGAGTCGCTGTTATATATATCTGTTCTGTGGGTCCCGTCGAGGACTGTTGTGTAATGTTATTACTTCGTTTTCCACCCGCATGAAAGTGCCTGGTGGGCACCTTTGAATCGTTTCTATACGGGTTTGGTGAATTTTGCCCAAACTTGCATAGGTCCGATTCTGAGGGTGTTACAGTCTATTACTAGTCTTGTGTATCTTGCACTCTAAGTCTCCGGGTATGCTGGTGACTCCACCGTAGCCTTACTTTATCCGGCATGGGCCTCCCTTCTGGATCCACCTAACTGGGCCGCCCAGCAGGCCATAGGCCATGCTACCGACTATGGGCCACCTGGGTTAGTCGGATAAGAGACATGCTATGAGGATACCCATATAGCATATCCCCAACATCGGGCTTTTTCTCCGTGGTCGGAGGATATGGGGATAGCATCCTTCCTGTTGCGCGCATCCCTCCGTCTTCATTCTGATGAACCCGTCTGTGATCCGACATCCTGAGGAGATCTGTCCCTTGGCGGTTTGTACTGGCTAGATCGGCAGAGCGCTGGGTCAGACTCAAGCCTCTGAGAGGTGGCCTTTTCCTGCTGCTTTACCGCTTTGGCCACTAGGTCATAGACCTGATCTATTTCCTCATGCGATCTATCCTGTTCTAGAAGGGTCTTGGCAACGACGAGGTTAAGGAGTGGGGTGGGCATCACCTGCTTGCCTTCACTATCAATGTATGGCTTGGCCTGTGCCGACTTCGAGGGAGCCCATCCTAGGTTACGCCATACACCAGGATCGTTCATGACGTAAGCCGGAGCTTTCTTAGCCTTCTGCTGCTGTAGCAGAGTCTTATACTCGGCCTCCATTGCTCTAGCTTTCTCTATGGACTTCTGAGCGTTGACCAGATTTCGATCTAGTTTGGCGCCTTGCTCCGCGATGTCTTGTGCATCCTCCAGCAGTTGCTGGCGTTTCTCGTCAAGCTGAGTCACGTTCCGGATATGAGCAACGGTTAGTGGCTCGACGAGGAGATTGCCGTACATCACTCTATCAGCTGGAGTAACATGGGCTGGCGCCGACGTGGATGCTGGAGGCGGCAATTTTGCGGTGTTTTTGTTACTCGGGCCGGTGCCAAGTTCCTGCGGCTGCTGCACTGGTTAGGCGGAGGAGGCATGACCTTTGCGCGATCATCGTCGGCAGCAATAAGTGGCCCCTTCCCCTTTTCCAGCGTAGTAGGCGGAGCTTGCCCGGGTTGGTCTTCATCCATCGCCGTCCCAATGGTGACGAACACCCCTCGGGACATGATGGTATTATTAGCTTGCTCGTCACGCCAGTACTCCTCCTCCACCTCCTGCATAGCGGAGTCTAGATCTTCTGGACTAAAGTCTATCTCCTCTGAATCTGCACTGAAATCAGCATAAAGTGCATCAATGACAGAGTCGGAGGGTGCCAGGACTTCCTCGATGACCAATCGATGGCATCTTGGTAAATGAGCCGCTTTAGCCTCCGCGTAGTTGTTGACGGTGTTCCGCCTTCAAAGGTAAGTCGTCCTGACGCCTGTTGCCGCCTTAGAGAATGTCGGAGAAGCGTGCCATGGTCCAGTCCTTCCACAAAGTGATAGATGGCATCATCATTGGGGTAATTGGCCAGGTCGGCCCGTATACGGAGCCATCTGGCGAGGTAGTCACGGGGGTTTTCGCCCTCTCTCTGAATGCAGTGCACCAGATCAAAGATGGTAACCACGCCGACGAACTTGGATCTCTGCTGTCCAGACGCACGGACAAAGCCGATGGATTTGCAGTGATCTTCCACCTTTATATCCTGCACAGGGGCAGTTTGGGTGGATCTTGAATTTCTCCGATATTTGCCGGCAAACTCCGAGGGGAGATCCGACATCGATCCTTCCGCGAACGTATCCTGCCCGTAGGCGGTCCGTGCGGGCCTTGATGCTTTCCGATCTTTGCCGGCAAACTCCGAAGAGAGATCTGACATCAACCCTTACGCGAACGTGTCCTGCCCATAGGCGGTTCGTGCGGGTCTTGATGCTCCTCCGACTCCCAGGGAACTAGTGCCCGAGTCGGTTTCGCCAATGAAGAGGTGGATGTCTCCGATAGGAACGATCGAGCACCGCGTAGGGTTCGTCTTCGCTGGGATCCAGAACTCGTCAGGGGGGGGACGATTAGAACGTTTCCAGAGAAAAGAACGCGACTGATGGCTACGGTTTCACCGATTCCCGCGAAGATCTTGGTCCTCGCCCGCTGAAGAGCCTGAAGCACCTCTTGCCCCACGGTGGGCGCCAACTGTCGTGGTATTGCCGACGAGTACGCCATGGAGGGGTCCTCACAGTGCGTGTTTAGAGACGTGGGGTAAGGCGGATGGTTGACGGGTACGAGGTAACACATCTTACCCAGGTTCAGATCCCACAACGGTGGCGGAATCCTACTCCTCCTATAAATCACTACAGAGAAAGGTTCGCTGTGCGAGGTGTGTGTAAAACGATACTAGGTTGTCTGAATCGATGCCCTAAATGTTGGAGATATGCCCAAGAGGCAATAATAAAGTGGTTATTATCATATCTTCACACTTATGATAAATGTTTACATACCATGCTATAATTGTATTAACCGGAAACATTAATACTTGTGTGATTTGTAAACTAAAATAAGAGTCCCTAGTAAAGCCTCTTGTTAAACTAGCTTGTTGGTTAATATATGATCATGGTTTCCTGATCATGAACATAGAGATGTTATTAACAACAGGATCATATCATTAGGAGAATGATGTGATGGACATACTCCTATAGATAAGTAGCATAAAGATCAAGTCATTTAAATAGTTCAATTGCTATATGCTTTCCGATACATAGTAACCTAATTCCTTCGACCATGAGATCATGCATATCACCTTTTCCTGATGGATGCTTTGATGTCATCAAAACCACACCGTAATAGGGTGGCTATAAAGGTGGCATTGAGTGTTCGAAAGTATTGGTTGAAACACATGGATCAAGAGGGATTTGTCCATCCATATGACGGATAGATATACCTGGGCCCTCTCGGTGGAATGTCATCCAATTGGCTTGCAAGCATGTGACTGGCTCACAAGGGATCACATATCACGGAACGAGAAAAGAGTACTTATCGAACGAGGTTGAACTAGGTATGCAGATACCGACGATCATAACCTCGGATAAGTAAACTATCGTGAGACAAAGGGAAATTGGTATCGTATGTAAGTGGTTCATTCGATCGCAAGGTAATCGTAGAAATATGTAGAGCCATATGAATTTCCAGATTCCTCTATTGGTTATTGTTCAGAGAAGTGTCTCGATCATGTCCGCATAATTCATGAACCGTAGGGAGACACACTTAAGGATTCGACGTTGTTTGAGTAGTTATGGTATTATGAGAAAGAGACCGAATGTTGTTCGGAGTCTCGGATGGGATCCGGGATATCACGAGGTGATCCGGAATGGTCCGGAGAATAAGATTCATATAAGGAAAGTCCCGTTTCGGAGTTCGGAAATGATTCCGGTGTTTTTATCGGGAATGTTCTAGAAGGTTCCGGATTGTCCGGCACTCCGGGGGGGAGGGTACATGAATGTGTCATTACATATTGAATGATTGCATCATGTATTAAGTGTTCTTGCTGTTCCAAAACTGAAAAGTCAAACTGCCAGTTTGAAAGTCAAACGGCTAAAACAGGAAACTGTGGAAAACAGGAAACTGTGGGAAATAGGAAACTGTGGGAAACAAGCAAGAGGTGGTTGGAACCGACTTGGGGAGGAGTCCCTCCAAGCCGACGCGCCAACCAAGGCCGACTTGGGGAGGGACTCCCCTCCCCTTGGCCGCCCCTCCCACCTATAAAAGGAGGGGCAGGGCCTCCTCCTCTAGACACACAAGTTCCTATCCTCTAATCTCCGGTTTAGAGCTGTTTTGGTTTAGAGCTTCTAATTGCTCTAGCCTTCGGTTTAGAGCCTTCTAATTGGTGTGTCTAAACCCTAGACCACTAATAGCTCTCTCTCACACTCCACCATACTCGCTCCGGCTTAAGGCGAAGCCTGGGATCTCCCTCTACTTCCCACTGCCAGTTGCCGGAATCGCGAGGAGAGTGCTACAACCTCCGTCTTTGGAACAAGGGAGAGGAAGGTCTTCGTCGAGTACCGAACGTGTGACCGACTGCGGAAGTGCTGCCGGAATGCAGCGCCGGAAGGATCGTCTACACGATCTTGAGATCGGAAAGAGTACGACTACATCACCCACGAGAATCTGCTCTCGTTAACCGCTTTGGAATCTTCGAGGGTGAGTTCCTCTATCGACTCGTTGCTACAATCTAGTAGATTGATCTTGGCTTGTTTGTTTGCATGCGGTAGAAATTTTTTGTTTTCCATGCTACGAACCCCTACACTAAAGGCTCCCATAGGCCCGACTTATATAGTCGCCAGGTCCTAGGGTTACAGGGAAAAGTCCTAGCCGGACAGGTTACAGAGTCCTACACCGTCTATCACTAGTCTTGTGTATCTTGTACTCCAAGGCTCCGGGTACGCTGGTGACTCCACCGTAGCCTTCCTTTATCCGGCATGAGCCCCCCTTATGGATCCACCTAACTAGGCCCCCCAGCAGGCCACAGGCCATGCTACCGACTATGGGCCACCCGGGTTAGTCGGATAAGAGACATGCTATGAGGATACCCATATAGCATATCCCCAACAATTGGTGGCCTAGGGTGAGAGAAGTATGATGATGGATTCAATTTGAATGATGAACTTATCAAGTCCAAGATGTTCTCCATGATCGTTGTCACCGACAAGAAGCTTGCCTTGAACTTGCAACTCCTTGATAGAGCTAATCAATTCACTCCTGATGATCTAGTCTCTTATCTAGTTGCCACGGATAACTTGGCGGATGAAGGGCAAAAGATCAAGGAGATCAACCGTGCTATCGGGTCTTCCCACTCTCTAGCATTAAAGGCCAAGCAAGTGCAAGAAGATGTTGCTAGTGATGAAGATAGCGATGTTGATGGAGTTGATGATATGCTCTCTCAACTTGCTCTCTTCACCAAGAACATGAAGTTCCGAAGAAGGAGAAGCACAATTGATCAAGTGAGAAGAAGAGGATGTGCTACAATTGTGATGAGGAAACCCATTTTGCCGACAAGTGTCCATATGAGAAGAGGCTTGACAAGCCTAAGTATGAAGAAGGTGCCAAACCAAGATTGAAGCCCAACCCCATCAATGAAAGATAGAATAGGAACAATAGGCATGATGGTAAGGGCTTCCTAGGCCAAGAATACATATCCGACAATGAGGAAGAGGATGAAGAGAAGGTGGTTGGAGTGGCCGGTTTGGCCTTTGCCAAACCCGGGTCTCTCTTCACCTATGACTACACCAAGGACTACACCGACGACTCTCCTAACCCCAAGGTCACCGCCACTTGCCTCATGGAAAGGAGCTCCAAGGACGAGTTCGACATGGAGTGTGGGGATAAGGAGAAAGTGGTGGGTCTGACGGGTTTGGCATATGTCGAACCCGGTTCACCTCTCACCTACGACTACTCCAAGGACTACATAGAGAGTTCTCCTATTCCCAAGATCACCGGTTCTTGTCTTATGGAAAGAAGCTCCAAGGTAATTGTCTCTCCTCCATCCCTATCTAGTGTCTTGGATGATCTTGAGAGTGACCATGATAGAGATAGTGATAATGATGAATTTGGTAAAGAATATATAAAAGAAATGTATGCTATCATGAAGTCTCTTCCTCCCATTGCTCATGCTAGAGTCAAGCAATTAATGGAACTTGTTAGCTCACGCGATGATGCCATTGATAGCTTGGAATCTCATATTGATGATGAGAAACGAAGATTCAATCTTCTTGAGCAAGAGCTTTGTGAGGAAAAGAATACCAATTCTTTTCTTAAACTACAAATTGAAATATTTCAAATTGATAAAGCAAAAGACATGGACACTATTGATAGGGCTAACTCATTGTCCCAAGAGCTTGATGCCTCAAAGAAAGAGCTTGAAGTTGCTCATGCTTCTCTTACCAAGGACCTTGAGCACCTTGAGAAGGCTAGTTTGCTTGTCAAGCGTGAGCTCATAAAACTTGGAGAGAACCATGATCAACTTTGGGTGTCCTATGAGAAGGCTCTTGGTACATTGAAGGATCCAATTATAGTTGAAAATGATTCTTGTACCTCTAACTCTACCTTTGATCAAGCTCACCTCATTGAGGAAAATAAGAAGTTGAAAGAGCAACTTAAGAAAGAGCTCCGTTCACCTACCTCCAAGGGTAAGATCCTAGATGAGATCTTATCCCGTCAAATGACGAGAATTTCCAAGGAAGGTGTTGGCTTTGATCCAAAGAACAACACAAGTAATGCCATTCCACCAAAGAAGATAACCTTTGTAAAAGAAGGTGACAAGGTGGTTGACCAAGTCAAAAGGAATGTGGTGAATGGGGGAGCCATGAGGGGCAATCCCAATCATAAGTATGCGGAAAGTCTAATCCGTCCTATGTGCTTTGTAAGAGCACTCAAGGAGATGTATATGCCAAAAATGTTGGCCCTCGAAATGGTTATGCTTATAGGTGGTACTCAATTTGGGTACCTAAGGATCTTGTTGCTAATGCTAGGGGACCCATTACTCAATGGGTTCCTAAATCAAAGAATTGATTTTGTAGGGTTATGACTTCGGTGGATCAAAATGGGTGTTTGATAGTGGATGCACCAATCACATGACCGGAGGTAGGAGTGGGCTTGACCAATTCATTCACGATGTCAACTCAACGTCAAGCATCACTTTTGGAGAAAACTCTAAAGGAAAGGTACTAGGTTATGGTAAGTTGGTAATTTCCAAGGTTTTGACTCTTGAGACCGTCCTACATGTCGAAAACCTTGGTTACAACTTGATTTCTATTAAACATCTCGCGGATGCCGGCTATGACTCCTATTTCTCTAGAACTTTTGTGAAGGTCTTTAGGGGTGATGTGAAGGGTTCGCAACATAGAAAACAAAAATTTTCCTACGATGTGAACTATATACCAAGATCTATTTATACTAGATACAAACAACGGGCGGATGTATATCCGTAGAGAACATACCCTTGAAGACCGACAAAGCTTAACGAGTTCAACTCGTGGTTGATGTAGACGATCTCTTGCCGATCTCAAGATCGAGAGGAAGTCCTAGCGCCGCAAATCAGCAGCGCATCCGTGCTCGCACACACGTTCGAGGCACCGAGAAACCTCCGCCTCCTCGCTCCAGCGATGCAGCGGAAGCACAACTCTTTCTTGCCGAATAGCCACCGGGAACATGTATCTCGCTAGTCCGAGACCATGGGGAATAAATTCTAGAGGGGGAGAGAGATCCTTCACGAGGAGGTGTGAGAAGTGAGAGGAGGGGCTCCTTTATAGGAGGAGGGGAACCCCAAGGGGTGGCTGCGCATGGGGCTGCCCCTTGCCCTCCCTCTTCATGTGGGTGGACACTCCACTCACAAAACTCCTCCAAATTCCTCCACTCAAAAGTCCACTCAAAAATCCCATTAAATTTCCACCAAATTTAATGAAATCTCTCATTAAATAAAACTCTTTTATTTTATTCAGAATTTTGTCAATTACTTTAATGACAAACATTCACAATAACCCCTTGCTAGAATTCTATTTCACATGCATAACCACTTTATGCAATTTCACCCAAAACCTGTTTTGATCTAGTGAAATAAATTCGCGCTTGTTTATTCTTTCGGCATGAAACATTTGCTCCAATTGGATGTCGGTGTCTTATGTGTCACCCTACGGTTCGTGAATAATGCGGACATGATCGAGACCCTCTCGGATCAATAATCGTAAGCGGATCCGGAGACCCATACGACTCCCACATTCAACGATGACTTTCTTGTGATCGCTTAACCTTTTATGCTAGTATCTTAATCCCTTTGTCTCACGATATATTACATGTCCGAGATTCGATCATCGGTATCTCCATACCTAGTTTGATCTCGCATCGACATGCACTTTTCTCGTTCTCGTGATATAACATTCTAGTGATCAAATCACTTGCTTGCAAGCTAATCAATGTGATATCACCGAGAGGGCCCAGAGTATATCTATCCGTCATCGGGATGAACAAATTCCACTCTCGATCCATGAGCCTCAACATAACACTTTATTAGTTCTGAACCCATCTTTATAATCACCTGTTACGGTGTGACGCTTGATGTTATCAAGAAACTCTTCCTGTTAGTGATTGACATGATCTCATGGTCTAAGGATTAGGATCACTGTAAGTTGTTATAGCAATATAAACTCAATGAATTTGATCGTAATGCTATACTTTGATGAATGTTCATCACATCATTACACTAATGTTGTGATCCCGTTATTAACAACATCCAATGTCCATGATCGTGAAACCTTGATCATCTTGTTAATCAACGAGCTAGTTTATGAGAGAGGCTTAACTAGGAACTTTCGCTTGTTTATTAAACACACATGTATTAACGCTTCCGTATTAATACAATTATAGCATGCAAAATAAACATCTATCATATACTTGGAATACACATAATAAACAATTTATTATTGCCTCTCGTGGCATATTCCCTTCGCCTCCCACTTGCACTAGAGACAATAATCTAGTTACATAGTGATATATCTAACACCCATTGAGTTCGTGTTGATCATGTTTTGCTCTAGGGAGAGTTTTAGTCAACGGATCTGCTACATTGAGATCCGTATGTACTTTACAAATCTTTATATCTCCATCCTTGACATGCTCATGGATGGAGTGAAACCGCGCTAATATGCTTGGAATGCTTGTGAGACCTTGGCTCTTTGGCATTGGCAATGGCACCATTGTTGTCACAATAGATCACCATTGGGTCCAACGCGTTTGCCACAACTCCTAGTTCGGATATGAACTCCTTCATCCAAATCGCTTCGAGCCGCTCCGGCAAAGAACATATTCGCCTCCGTTGTTGATCCCGCTACCACAGGTTGTTTGGAGCTCCTCCAACTAACCGCCCGCCATTCATGAGAAATACGATCCGGATTGAGACTTAGAGTCATCCGGATCGGTGTCAAAGCTAGCCGACATAACACTTAGCGACGAGCTCTTCTTCACCTCCAGATACAAGAAACATATCCTTAGTTCTTCGTAAGTACTTAAGGATATTCTTGACCGCTATCCAAAGGTTCAACTCGGATCCGATTGGTACCTACTAGTCAAACTAATAGCGTGTGCCACATCCGTCTTGTACATAGCATGGCGACATTATAGAGCCTATGGTGAAGCATAGGGGACTTTGTCCATTATCTTTCTTTCTTCCGCCGTAGCCGGACTTTGAGTCTTACTCAATGTCTTGCCTTGCAACATAGGTAAGAACCCCTTCTTACTGCCTTCGATTTTAAACTTCTTTAAAATCTGCTCAAGGTATGTACTTTGCGATAGCCCTATTAGGCGCCTAGATCTATCTCTATAGATCTTTATGCCTAATATGTATGACGCTCACCTAGGTCCTTCATTGAAAATTTGTTGTTTAGATAACTTTAACAACATGTTTAAAGTTCTATATCATTCCGATCAATAATATGTCATCCACATATAATATCGTAAATGCCACATTGCTCCCACTCACTTTCTTGTAAATACAAGCTTCTCCATAAGTTTGGACAAATCCAAATTCTTTGATCACCTCATCAAAGCGGAGATTCCAACCGCGATGCTTGCTTCAATCCATAGATGGATCTGAAGCTTGCACACCTTGTTAGCATCCTTAGGATCGACAAAACCCTTTGGTTGTATCATATACAACTCTTCTTCAATATTACCATTGAGAAACGCGGTTTTGACATCCATCGCCATATTTCATAATCGAAATATGCAGCAATTGCTAACATAATCCTAATCGACTTTAGCATCGCTACGGAGAGAAAGTCTCATCGTAGTCAACTCCTTGAATTTGTCGAAACCCCTTTGCGACAAGTCGAGCTTTATAGATGGTCACATTACCGCCATCAGTTTTCCTTTTGAAAATCCATTTGTTCTCCACGGCCTTTCGGTCGTGAGGTAATTCAACCAAGTTCCAAACTTGATTTTCATACATGGATTCCATCTCGGATTTCATGGCTTCTAACCATTTGTTGGAATCGGGCTCATCATCGCTTCTTCATACGTCGCAGGTCATTATTTTCATCAACCATGAAATTTATGACAGATTTCCGTGACTCGGGAGCCGCAGCGTCTGTTTGACTGCGAGGTTCGATGTACTCTCTTTGAGTTTCATGATCATTATCATTAGTTCCCTCTTCAACAGTGGAGCCAACTCCGAACAACTTCCCCGCGCTACTCGCCATACTTTGAAGAGAAGGTTCCATAACCTCTTCGAGTTCTACCTTCCGACTACTCTCACCTTTTGAAACTCTTTCTCTAGAAAGGATCCATTCTTAACAAAAACCTTGCCCTCGGATCTGTGATAGAAGGAATACCCAATAGTTTCTTTAGGGTATCCTATGAAGACGCATTTTTCCGCTTTGGGTTCGAGTTTATCCGGTTGAAGTTTCTTCACATAAACATCGCAACCCCAAACTTTAAGAAATGATGACTTAGGTTTGTTTCCAAACCACAATTCATACGGTGTCTTTTCAACGGATTTAGATGGTGCCCGATTTAAAGTGAATGCAGCCTTCTAGTGCATAACCCCAAAATGACAACGGCAAGTCCGTCAGAGACATCATAGATCGAACCATATCTAATAAAGCACGATTACGACGTTACACACCATTTCATTTGTGGTGTTCCGGCAGTGTGAGTTGTGAAACAATTCCACACTCTTTCATGTGAGTGCTAAACTCGTAACTTAGATACTCACCTCCACGGTCGACCGTAGAAATTTGATCTTTCTATTACGATGATTTTCAACTTCATTAAAATTCCTTGAACTTTTCAAAGGTTTCGCACTTGTGTTTCATTAAGTAGATATAACCATATCTACTCAAATCATCCGTGAAAGTAACAAAATAACGATATCCACCTCACGACACACTCATTGGACCACATACATCGAATGTATGATTTCCAATAAATCATCGCCTGCTCCATTGAACCAAAAACGGCGTTCTAGTCATCTTGCCCATAAGGCATGGCTCACATGTATCAAATGATTCATAATCAAGTGATTCCAAAAGTCCATCCGAATGGAGTTTCTTCATGCGTTTAATGCCAATATGACCTAGACGGCATTGCCACATATATGCGGATATATCATCATTAAGTTTAATCCTTTTAGCATCAACATTATGAATATGTGTAACATTATCATCGAGATCTAATGTAAATAAACCATTCATCATCGGTGCATGACCATAAAAGATTTCATTCATCTAAATGGAACAACCATTGTTCTCAGTTTAAATGAATAACCACTTTGCATCAAACATGATCCGGATACAATGTTCATGCTCGGTCTTGGCACCGTATAACATTTATTTAAGTTTATGACTAATCCCGACGGTAAGTGGAGAGGTAGCGTTACGGCGATCACATCAACGTTCGATCCATTGCCGACACGCATCTTGACCTCACCCTTGCTAGCGGTCGTTCGCGACCCACGATTCGAGTTACAAATATTAGCAACCAACCGGTATCAAATACCCGTGTGCTCTGCGAGCACTAGTCAAGTACACATCAATAACATGTATATCATATATACCTTTGTTTGCCTTATGCCTTCTTGTGCGCAGATACTTGGGGCGATTTGCGCTTCGATGGCGATCCCCTTACAATAGTAGCACTCGGTATCGGACTTAGGTCCAACTCGGGGTTTCTTTTCGGTAGCAAGTGCTTGCCGCCTTACTTCCTTCCGCTTTCCCTTCTTGTCTTTCTTGAAACCAGTGTTCCTATTGATCATCAACACTTGATGTTCCTTTTGATCTCCACTTCGCAGTTTTAAGCATTGATGAAGCTCGGGAGAGACTTCTTCATGCCTTGCATATTATAGTTCATCACGAAGCTCTTATAGCTAGGTGGCGACTGCAGAACACGATGGATGCCTAAGTCAATGGGAATCGTTATTCCCAAGGACACAAGCTTATCGGCGTAACGACATCTTGAGTACATGCTCACTAACGAGTCAGCTCTTCCATCATGCGTAAAGAACTTTTCTCAAGCATTGTAGCTCTCTGCAAAGATGTGTGTCGAAAATCATTTTCAACTCACCCATTGTATCAAATGCATTGCCGTTTTCAAACGCTTTGAAGTTCGGCTCTAGCCCATACAATATGCCACAATGAACTAAGTTGTGGTCCTCCGACGAGTCGATAGACATTCTTCTCCTCGTCGGGGCATCATCAAAGGTGGGGGCCTAACGCTTCTAGCACATATTGCTTTTGTGTAGCGAGAGGAGAATCCTCAAATTCATGGCCCATTCAAGAAAGTTGCTACCGCTCGTTGTTAGTTTCTCTTTCTCCATGAACGCATTGAAATTAAAAGCGGTGGTGCCATCTACAACAGTAATTTGTAAAGTTTAGACTAAGTGTATGATAGATCGAGTTCAACTAATCTATATTATGAATGAACTCCCACTCAAAAGCGACATCCCTCGTGTCCTTTTGGTGATTACATGAACCAAATCCACTACACCAAGTCCGATCATCACGCGAGTCGGTGTAGCTTCAAAGCGAGCATCAAATGGGCATCATATCAACTATATGACTCATGCTTAACCTTTCGGTCGTGTTCCGAGGCCATGTCATACATGCTAGGCTCGCCAAGTTAGAACCTTAGTATTTGCGTGTAACTGTTTTTTAAGTATGGTCGAGGATCCAAGAACACCCGATCATCACGTGATGTCTTGGAGCGACGAAAACATAATCGGTGCATACTAAAGGAAGAACACATTCTTATCTTGATATTTAAATGAGGGATCATCTTATTATGCTTAACAAAAGCGCTAAACAAGCAATATAAGATGAAATCAAACATCATATGTTTATTAGTGAAATTATATGGTTCCCGCAGATGATCTCTATCATGTGCATCGTGGTATGATCACTATCATACCTATATGTGTAAATCCAAAGTCTATGGATTTTTACGCTATGTGTTGTAAGAGTATCATCTTATACTTCTACTTACAACACTACCATATCATAACACTAGCCCAGAACAATCTAAACTAGACGCCTCTAATTTATCCATTGCAAGTTTTACGTGGCTTAGGGCTTTCGAGATAGAACCGTTCTTACCTACGAACATGAACCACAACGAGGATAATCAAATTGTTGACAACTCGCTTGCAAAATAGATATTGACTATAGTAGGAGACAGACACCGCTAGCCACTTATGCAAACTAGTTGCATGTCAAGCGTGGAACAGTCTCATGTGCGAGGACATGTAAAGTTTG
Organism: Avena longiglumis; assembly: GCA_030063025.1. Lineage (NCBI taxonomy): Eukaryota > Viridiplantae > Streptophyta > Magnoliopsida > Poales > Poaceae > Avena > Avena longiglumis. Next base: position 143,536,197 of record CP125974.1, read on the forward strand.
TCGGCCGCTTCCCACTATGCCACCAATATCCAAAATCACAAGAAAGGAGCAACAACATGGTCATCATCGCCCACATACTCATATGTGTACTACCTGTAAAGTATCTACGCATAGATCCGGCTCGATACCCTTTGAAGGGTTCGCAACATAGAAAACAAAATTTTCCTACGATGTGAACTATATACCAAGATCTATTTATACTAGATACAAACAACGGCGGATGTATATCCGTAGAGAACATACCCTTGAAGACCGACAAAGCTTAACGAGTTCAACTCGTGGTTGATGTAGACGATCTCTTGCCGATCTCAAGATCGAGAGGAAGTCCTAGCGCCGCAAATCGCCAGCCGCATCCGTTCGCACACACGTTCGAGGCACGAGCAACCTCCGCCTCCTCGCTCCAGCGATGCAGGAAGCACAACTCTTTCTTGCCGAATAGCCACCGGGAACATGTATCTCGTTAGTCCTACACTATGGGGAATAAATTCTAGAGGGGGAGAGAGATCCTTCACGAGAAGGTGTTAGTGAGAAGTGAGAGGAGGGGATCCTTTTATAGGAGGAGGGGGAACCCCAAGGGGGTCGCCGGCGCATGGGGGCCGCGCCCTTGCCCTCCCCTCTTCATGTGGGTGGACACTCCACTCACAAAACTCCTCCAAATTCCCTCCACTCAAAAGTCCACTCAAAATCCCATTAAATTTCCACCAAATTTAATGCAATCTCTCATTAAATAAAACTCTTTTATTTTATTCAGAATTTTGTCAATTACTTTAATGACAAACATTCACAATAACCCTTGCTAGAATTCTATTTCACATGCATAACCACTTTATGCAATTTCACCCGAAACTGTTTGGTATCTAGTGAAATAAATTCCTGCGCTTGTTTATTCTTTCGGCATGAAACATTTGCTCCAATTGGATGTCGGTGTCTCTTAAGTGTGTCACCCTACGGTTCGTGAATAATGCGGACATGATCGAGACCCTCTCGGATCAATAATCGGCGGGATCCGAGACCCATACCGACTCCCACACATTCAACGATGACTTTCTTGTGATCGTCGGAACCTTTACGCTAGTATCTTAATCCCTTTGTCTCACGATATATTACATGTCCGAGATTCGATCATCGGTATCTCCATACCTAGTTTGATCTATCGACATGCACTCTTTCTCGTTCGTGATATAACATTCTAGTGATCAAATCACTTGCAAGCTAATCAATGTGATATCGAGAGGGCCCGAGTATATCTATCCGTCATCGGGATGAACAAATTCCACTCTCGATCCATGAGCCTCAACATAACACTTTATTAGTTCGAACCCATCTTTATAATCACCCTGTTACGGTGTGACGTTTGATGTTATCAAGAAACTCTTAGGTGTTAGTGATTGACATGATCTCATGGTCTAAGTATTAGGATCACTTCGTAAGTTGTTATAGCAATATAAACTCAATGACTTTGATCGTAATGCTATACTTCGGATGAATGTTCATCACATCATTACACTAATGTTGTGATCCCGTTATTAACAACATCCAATGTCCATGATCAGGAAACCTTGATCATCTTGTTAATCAACGAGCTAGTTTATGAGAGAGGCTTAACTAGGAACTTTCTGTTTGTTTATTAAACACACATGTATTAACGTTTCCGTATTAATACAATTATAGCATGCAAAATAAACATCTATCATATACTTGGAATACACATAATAAACAATTTATTATTGCCTCTCAGGGCATATTCCCTTCATGATGATCTCAGCTTGGTTCTCATTGGACACGTGGAAGACGACCTTTATGTGGTCAACCTCTCGAAAGAGAGCCAATCTCTTCCTACATGTCTAATGGCCAAGGCTGACAAGAGATGGCTTTGGCATCATCGCCTAGGCCATGTCAACATGAGAAATCTCAATCTACTCCTAAAGGATGAGCATATTATTGGACTAACCGGTATCTCCTTTGAGAAAGATCGTGTGTGTAGTGCGTGCATTTCAGGAAAGCAAATTGGGAAGCATCATCCTTTCGTTACCAAGGTGGCCACGTCAAGACCCTTGGAGCTGCTCCATTTGGATCTCTTCGGGCCTTCGACATATGACTCTCTTTTGGTGGAAGAAGATATGGTCCTGTCATTGTTGATGATTACTCAAGGTATACTTGGGTCTTTCTTCTCAAGACGAAGGATGAGACCTTCCAGCCAGGTCACTCTCGGAGGCGAGGATGGTGATAAATCAGATCTACTCCTCCAAGAGTAGATCGTGCGGGGGCAATCTGTTGTCGATGATTAATCCGGCTGAATCTGCCGGGTCGGTGGCATTGGTGAAGCCGATGAAGAGGTTGATGGAGCCGATTGGCACCATGGCGGCGTGAGTGACCGGAAGCGAGCCCGACACACAGCTACTCGGCAGGATCTGGAGGAACCTCCAGTAGCAATCATGTGACCGATGTCGAAGGGCCGGTGAATTGGAGTGTAGGGTCTCGCCGAGATCTGAGGCTTGGCTGGCTAAACCCCACAGTGGGTTCTACTGTCGTGGGAATGACCACGACAATCGCTACCAGTGTAGTGATTGAGTCGATTAAGGGCAAGAGAGAGTAGCCATCTGCGGATCGAGATCAGAGGCACACAAGGGTTTACCCAGGTTCGGCCCCCCGTAGGGTAAAGACTTACTTCCTGCTTGATTGTATTGAATATGAGTAGATTACAAGGGTGGCAAGCTCGGTGATTAGGCAACGAGTCGTTTGGATGTGGGTAACTAATATCTCGTGAGTATAATGACTACCCTTGGAAGGTTTATATAGGGTCACCTCGCTAGGGTTTACGGGATTAGAATCGAGTTGGTTAAGGTTTCAGAGGTTTTGACCTAATCCGACTGGATCTAACTAGACTTCTGGGCCTTCTGCTTCCATTCCCCAGGCTTCATTGAAGTCTCCTTTCAAGTTGCCGCTTCAGCAGGCCCACTTGACGCAGTCCTTGGTTAGTCGAATCCATCCTCTAGGCATACCCCGGTTGGTATATCCCCATCAGCCAACGAGGCTTTGTGAGTCGATGAACAGGCCTGCTGCACGCAGCGAGGCACATGTCACTGTGGCACACTGACCGGAGGAAGTCCTCGTGGTTTCTTGAACCAAGATCCGCTGCCTCTCATCGACCAAGTCAGAGAAGAACAACAAATCCACCACCTTCGGACCAACATCCTCGCTCCAGAGAAACCACCACGCTCAGGCCACCCGCACCATCATTGATAACGACGAACGCCAGGGACGCACCGAGAAATTGATCTCACCAGATCTGAAGAACAGCGAGAATACCAAGCTGTCGATCTTAAGGAACGACCATTACACCTTGCCATCAACTCTGATGCGCCGCTGTAAAGATCGTCGCCGGTGTGAAAGTTGAGACAGATATATTATCCTGACGCCGTTTACGTTACCCCAACAACGCCCAACAATAGACATATTCTAAACCTAATAGCATCTCCACTCATTGGACGAACCCAGGCCAAAATCCGGACCAAACTTTGGCCGGACGAAACAAGTTTTCGGTCTGGGTACGTCGAGTTTCCCACTCGCATAACCAGCCCGAGTGCCCGGGATGCCCGTTTTCGCTCAAATTCGGCTCAATTTCGTCCAGATTTCGGCATAGTTTGGCATACCATGAATACAGAACATTTTGAGGCCAAAGTTCGGCAAAACTTTAAACATAGTTCGACGTAAATGTAAACATAGTTCAGCCTGCAGTGAAAATATAACATATTTCAGCCAGGTTCGGCCAGTTCATGCTCGGCATCTACGTGTTGCCCCTGCGTATCCATAGGTGCTCAACAAGATCATCCTGCTGCTGTTAATGCATCGCCGGATCTCGGATCTCCTGACGCATGGCGATGAATGCAGCCCAGGTTGGAGGCACCTGATGATCAGTCTCGGCAAGAGGACCCTGTCTGTAGTATGGCTCGTTCTGCTCGAGCAAACTCAGTGGATCCTTCCTCTCATCCTTAATGATCATGTTGTGCAAGACCACACGACATTTCATCACTTCCCACATCTGATCTTTCGACCAGGTTATAGCAGGGAACCAAACAACTGCAAACCTCTGCTAGAGCACACCGAATGCCCGCTCCACGTCCTTCCTGCAAGCTTCTTGCTCCTTGGAAAAATGAGAATGCTTGGGGAGCATTGGGTTTGATATAGTCTTCATAAATGTTGGCCATCTTGGATAGATGCCATCTGCTAGATAGTATCCCTTGTTGTAGTGGTGCCCTATGATCTCAAATTCCACAGGGGGTGCATGATCCTCAACAAGCTTGGAAAATACAGTTGAGGAGTTGAGGATGTTGATGTCGTTGTTCGATCCTGCCATGCCAAAGAAGGAGTGCCAGATCCAAAGATCATGTGTTGCAACTGCCTCAAGTATCACAGTGCAACCTCCTTTGTGACCTTTGTACATTCCTTGCCATGCAAATGTACAGTTCTTCCACTCCTAATGCATGCAATCTATGCTTTCAAGCATACCAGGAAATCCTCTACTTTCATTGACTTCAGCAGTGGGTGATATCAAGTACTGTTCCCCGAACACTGCAATCACTGCCCTGCAGAACCTGTACAAGCAATCGATGGCGGTAGACTCGGCCATGCGGAGATAGTCATCGACACTGTCAGCCGGCGCTCCATATGCAAGCAAACTCATCGCCACAGTGCACTTCTGCAGTGAGGAAAACCCAACCAAGCCGGTGCAGTCCTTCTTGCAAACGAAATAGGGGTCGAAGTCCCGGATGGCATGCACGATCTTGAGGAAGAGCTTCCGGCTCATCCTGAAACGGCGGCGAAACACATCCTCTCCATGGAGTGGCTGGTCGGCGAAGTAGTCGGCGTACAACAAGCAGTAGCCCTCTATCCTTTGCCTCGCCTTGCACTTCCGCGCGACCCGGCGCCGAACCATCAAGGCTTCGCCATCTCTGCAGTACAATCAAGGCGGCGAGGATTTCCATGTGCTCTTCACCTTCGACGACCTCGACGCTCTCCTCCTCCAATAGTACTGTGAGTATCTCCTCATCGTCAGAGTCCATGGCGAGTATCTCCTTGTCATCGGAGTCCATGGCCGAACCGGCCAAATGCCGAACACTTGGCGGGCGTGGTGGTGGGAGCACGCAGCGAAACAGAGATACTGCGTAGTTTGGGCGGCGAAAGCGGCGGCAAAACGAGGGACGAAATGGGCGGCAATTACGGCGAGCGTATCTAGAGGCGTGGGCATGTCTCGGCGTGGATGAGCTCCGCCGGCGAAATCATGGCGGCAGATGCGTTGGGAGCTCTTCGCCGTGGTCTGGGCGAGTGGAGTGGGTAGGAATGAGACTCGTTTTCGCTGCGTCCGACGTCCCTAGGGGCGTATCCGAAAACCTGAGTACGGCGTGGACCAAAATACACATGAATTCGGACAAAAACAGATTTCTAGATACGCGACGGAACTGATTTTTAGCGTCCAAATCTAAATTCGACGTCTGGATCAACATACTGGGAGAGGAGTAACGGAGATGCTCTACCTACTCTCCCTCCTGCCACGCGGCAAACGGCGGCAAACCGAGGCAGGGGGACTGTCGTCGGTTGAGATCTGGAAGTGAGGCGCCGCGGCCTGTTTCCGTGAGGAGAAGATAGATGACGATCGGTTGAGTAGGACATTTTGTCTTCGTCCCTATTAATTTATAGCACAAAACTTTGGGGCTGGGGATGAGACCAAATCCAGAACAGAAAACCGCAGGTGAGGTCGGCGGCTTCCGTTGGCCCACCCACAAACTCCACGGCTTCCCCCCGCTTTCCTTTTCTTCATAACTGTGGGCGATGAAAAACTGAGCACCTCCGCCCTTTGTTTGCATCCTCCCGATCTCTTTCTCCTTCTTTATAATATATAAGCAGCACCCGTTCCATTCCAAGATTTCCCCGATTCATCACGAAACCACAGAAAGGCAGAGAGGGACAGCGCTGAATAGTAGTGCTCGCTGCGCCGGTCCTCCCGCCCTCAGTTGATCTCGCCATGGCTGCCACCGTCGCCGTGGACAACCTGAACCCCAAGGTGAGGGGCACCCTTCCTGTTCCTTCGTCCTGTCTGTTTTTTTTTTTTTTTTTTTTTTTGGAATTGGGGGATTTCGATGAGGCGGGGGCGGCTTGTTGAGGTGATCTGTGAGTTTGGTGGGCTTGCGTGTATCTGATTTGGCGGCGCTCAGCTCGGGTTCTTTGATTGCTTCGAGGAGTCTTGGCTGCATTCGAGAAGGGGTTCTTTTTGCTGTCTTGGATTCTCCTTCGTATCTGTTTCCAAGTACAGTATGCAGTATATTATACTAGATTATATTTTAGGTCCTTTTTTTTGGTCTCCGTAGGAATTTTAGCAAGGCTGGTGGGATTTCAGGAGTGACGCAGATGAATAGTTCTGATTTGATCCTGGGCCTGTGGTAGTTGCTATGCTTGATTGACTATTCAGCGCTACTGGTCTGGATCTAGTAATTCTAGATGATTTGGGTGGTGGTGGTGGGGGGTGGGGGTCCGATGCTTTGGTTTTAATCTGGCCTTGAACTGACGAGACGAACTGACAAAAAAAAATCCTAGCCTGCAAGTTGTAATTATTCAGCAGTTGAATATAAGTTACTATTACAAGTGCAGTGTTTTTTTTTACCTTTATTTATGCTGTCAGTGGTTTTAATCTGGCCTTGAACTGACGAGACGAACTGACAAAAAAAAAATCCTAGCCTGCAAGTTGTAATTATTCAGCAGTTGAATATAAGTTACTATTACAAGTGCAGTGTTTTTTACCTTTATTTATGCTGTCAGTGCCATTTAGCTGCGGACATGCAGTTTTTGTGTGACATCAGTGGCAATGCAATGTCAGCGTCCTTTTTTGTTTGCCACTGCCAGTACAATGCAGTGACATGTTGATATTGAAGCACCATATTGTTAGAGCATAGATGCTGTGCTCAGTTGCCAACCCGTGACTTGTGAAGATATTCCCATGTTGTACATGGAGGCGTGATGGATGTTTTAACATGTTGTAGTTGCTGATAGGGCATAGAATGAACTGACCACTTGTCCGTGTGCATATATATTCTTCCGCATAGAGTTCTTATTTACAATTATATGATCATTTAACAGCATAGATTCCATCCACGTCTCTGTCATGCACTACAAAATTGAAACCCTTACAAGTTCATCAAATTTCCAGTTTTCAGATGTAGTGTCATTCCATTAACTGGCATTCTTCATATATTTGTTTAGTAACTCATTAATTTTTTTCCATCACCTGATCTGATCAACTATCTGCAATTTCTGATACCGAGGCACCTACCTAATTCTCTTATCATTGCTTCAGGTTTTAAAATGTGAGTATGCAGTCCGTGGAGAGATTGTCATCCATGCTCAGGTATTTCAACTTTCAAGTTATCACTAATCTTAGTATTTCAGTAATTTGGAATTGGCTTTATTCAGATTTTAGTCTGAATCATGTTCTTAGATAACCACCTAGCCTGATAAAACATTAGTTGGATGCTCTTTTATCCTCAACTTTGTACAATCTACTGTTTGTATTACTATTTTGATATGCTTTAACAATAAAACAAGCTACCTGCCATTTTCTGAGGGACGGCAGCTCTTGTGCCATTATTTTTTGCTTACAATTGCTTAAACCGTGGTCATTTTGTTTTCGTTTCCAGCGCTTGCAGCAACAGCTGCTGACTCAACCAGGATCTCTACCTTTTGATGAAGTAGGTTCCACAAACTGATGTAATATATAGATTTGTAATGTTTTACAATTTCCTTAGCTCATTCAACTTCTTACATGCAGATCCTCTATTGCAACATTGGAAACCCACAGTCTCTTGGTCAGCAGCCAGTTACATTCTTCAGGGAGGTATGCTAATCTTTTACCTGCAGAGTGTATTGTTTGTTTTCCTAGATACTCACATGGTATAACACAGGTTCTTGCACTTTGTGATCATCCATACTTGTTGCAAAGAGAGGAAATCAAGTCATTGTTCAGGTGAATATCCACATCTTTATAGTTCGTCAGCATGAAACAAATGTACAGAAAACTTCAAAACAGGGGAGATATAAGCAGATACTTAACCAGGTGCTATCATGCTGAATTTTTGTTGGACATTCAAATGAACTTGAATAATTCAAAAACACAATTGTGGCAATATTTCTTTGTGTGACCTGCCAATCTACAAAATTGCAAGTCCATAGGTTTTAAAAATTCGAACCTTCCTGGGGTACAGTAGTATGTGTTTTTACATGATAGTGAAATATGACAGGAAATTCACCTTTTCTCTTGCTAACTACTCCCTCCGTTCCACATTATAAGATGTTTAGCCTTTTTCTGAAATTCATGTATCTAGACGCCATTTAGTGTGCAGGTTCGAACAAGCCACACTAAAAGGCATCTAGATTAGGGATGTCAAACGGCGGGCCGCTGGTGCCACATATCGCCACATAAATTTGTTATAGGCTTATTTTTTTCCAGGTTAGTTTTAACAATTACAAACCTATAATTAACAGCAAATATGTGGCGCTAAACGGGATGCCGTTTACATCCCTGATCTAGATGCACACGTTTCTAAAAAAAAGCTAAAACATCTTATACTTTCTAATGGAGGGAGTATTTGAGTTTGAACTTGAATATCTTTATTATAGTCGCCCCTATCATGAGCATAATACATATAGCCAAGCGTCAGCAGTAGATATACCCCCTTTGTTACTACTTTGTATTTTTTAATCAAATTAACAAAAATAACTTTATATTGTTTATCAGAAGATTCCTAGAACTAATCCATCTGTCTTAACTGAAGTGTGAGATTCTTGCATATGATACCTGATGCTTCATCTTTTTACAGTGCCGATTCCATTTCTCGGGCAAAGCAGATTCTTGCCTCGATTCCTGGAAAAGCAACAGGGGCATACAGTCATAGCCAGGTAATCGTCTACTGTTGCACACTTTGTTACCTACCACCAGGAGAAAAAGGGGAATGCTGAATTGTTTTTTTTTTCTCATTTTCCTAGGGTATCAAAGGTCTTCGTGATGCAATTGCTGCTGGGATTACCTCACGAGATGGATTCCCTGCCAATGCAGATGACATCTTTCTTACAGATGGAGCAAGTCCAGGGGTATGAACTGTATATGGTCTTTCAACTGCTAGACAATTTATGAACATGTAGTTAAGTCTTGTATCATATGATTGTACCCTTGCCAGGTGCACTTGATGATGCAGTTACTGATAAGGAATGAGAACGATGGCATTCTTGTTCCGATTCCTCAGTATCCCTTGTACTCGGCCTCCATAGCTCTTCATGGCGGAACTCTCGTATGTACTCTGTTTACCAGTCAAAAGTAGTTAAGCATAGTAGATTTTCATGCCACACGAATCCTAAATTGAGAGCATTATCTTTCAGGTCCCATACTATCTCAATGAATCGACAGGCTGGGGTCTGGAAATCTCCGATGTTAAGAAGCAACTCAAAGATGCTCGGTCAAAAGGCATTGATGTTAGGGCTTTGGTGGTTATCAATCCAGGAAATCCAACTGGACAGGTTTGTGCTCATTGTTTCTCCTTTTGGATTTAGCAAATATCTTTGCTTGCTGCATCTTTGGTATACACACCATGTTTCTATCATGTGCCTTTACTTGCTCTTCAATGTGCATGTAACATTCTGTGGTTGAGTTAGATAACTAAAAATGACAAAAGACCAATATTTATATGGTTCATTTATGTATAGGTTCTTGCTGAGGAAAACCAATATGACATAGCGAAGTTCTGCAAAAACGAGGGTCTTGTTCTTCTGGCTGATGAGGTGAGTGATGATGGCTGAGAAAACATCCCAACAAACTTTGAGCTGCTTAATTCTATTTCTTTTTTCGCATGTAACATTAACACCATTATCGCTTGGTAGGTGTACCAAGAGAATATCTATGTTGACAATAAGAAATTTCATTCTTTCAAGAAGATAGTAAGATCCTTGGGGTACAGCGAGGAGGATCTTCCTCTAGTTTCATATCAATCTGTTTCTAAGGGTAGGTATGATTCACTTGCTTATTTTTCGTATACACATTGGTGCTGACGTGTCAAAAATATTTTGTTGCTGCCACCAGGATATTATGGAGAGTGTGGTAAAAGAGGAGGTTACATGGAGATTACTGGCTTCAGTGCTCCAGTAAGAGAGCAGATATACAAACTAGCATCAGTGAACTTATGTTCCAATATCACTGGTCAGATCCTTGCTAGTCTCATCATGAACCCACCAAAGGTCAGAGATGCGACATTTTTTAAATCTCTACCCCTGACAAATAATGCAAAGTTCACCACCTAAATGTCATTGTTGGCTTCTGCAGGCCGGGGATGAATCATACGCTTCATACAAGGCCGAAAAAGATGGAATCATAGCGTCCTTAACTCGTCGTGCAAAGGTGCGCCAGAGTCCCGCATCTCTTGATAGCTCTAAACGACTTCTTAATCTTAAAAAAAAGACTTGAATTTGTTGATGTGGAATTCTTGAGCGCAGGCGCTGGAGGATGCATTCAACAAACTTGAGGGAATTACATGCAACGAAGCTGAAGGAGCAATGTACCTGTTCCCTCAGATTGGTCTGCCACAGAAGGCCATTGAAGCTGCGAATGCTGCTAACAAAGCGCCTGATGCATTCTATGCTCTCCGTCTCCTCGAGTCAACTGGAATTGTTGTTGTCCCTGGATCTGGATTTGGCCAGGTGAGTGAACTTGGTCTTAATACAAAGATTATTGTGTAGTTTTGTGCCTGTAGCCACTGATAGTATTGGCTTGTGACATATATAAAGCTATAAAGCCAGCATTACTTTCTATGTCACCAACCAACAGTCCTATGATCAACAACTATAACCGAAACCAAAATTTCTTTTTGTTGGCTAGTGCGACATTTATCTGAAGATAAAAACAAACATGCCTGAACTCATATGTTTAGGCTATTAGAAGAGTTATACTCCCTCTGTCCGGAAATGAGTGACTTGGATTTGTCTAGATTCGCACAAATCTGGACAAATCCAAGTCACTTATTTCCGGACGGAAAGAGTATTTATGATGCTTGAACTCATATGTTTAGGCTATTTACGGAGTTGGGGTTAGGAATAATGTACATCACATGTACTTCCTCCAGCTGCCTGACATTGCTCATCGGTGTTCCGTTCTTCTATTTGACAGGTTCCTGGCACATGGCACTTCAGATGCACAATCCTTCCGCAGGAGGAGAAGATCCCGGCGATCATCTCTCGCTTCAAGGTGTTTCATGAGGCATTCATGGCGGAGTACCGTGACTAAACCGCTCTAGTGCTGTACCATACAAGACCTCATGGATTTTATAGCCATTCCCCCTCTTGACAGCAGCGTCCTGTAGTGTAGAAGAAACAAAATAAAGCAAAGCCATGGCGTCCTTTTTCTGCGTGATAAATGTATCAGATAACTGAAACAGAGGCCAGTGTGATGCCTTTGATGGCTGAATTGGTAATTGAGAGTTGAGACTCCACTCGTGACCCCTGTACGGCGCTCGGCGCAGCCCTTTTTGGCCTGTATGAAGGGCCACCGGATAGACCCCAAGAATGGGGGGCCACGGCTGAGCCGAGACCCCATAACACAAGTCAATTTTTATTGGACGAGTCTAGGGAGCGCCTAGGCGCTAGCTGGTTGAGTCTGGCGCACGTTTAAAAATTGCAAGTTTCTGTCCCTTGGTTGAGTCTGGAGCTAGTTGGTTGAGTCTGGCGCAGGTTTAAAAATTCACTACGATACGGAAAAGAAAAGAACATCGAGAACACGCGGTTCCGGTTTCAAAATAAAACGTGTGGATAAAAGGAGGTTCACAGTTCCTCAAGAGAAACAGACGACGCTAGATGGAATTAATCCCTCTACGAAAATTCAAAAGGCTATAACATTCAAACCGTGCATCGAAATCAGGTTCCGTTTTCAGAATTGAAATCTTCGCGACAAGATCTTTAAAACTAGATCTCATTTGCATATGTTTCGATGAACTTTTTATTAAGCAACTTTGACGTGTCGATTAAGTAACTTTGGTGAGCAGAGAAGCAACTTTGGTATGAAAAAAACAGATTTATAAATCAATTTCGATGCCCGACGAGGTAATTTGTTTTCGACTAAGCAATTTTGCCGACGATACAACATCGGAGCCCGATTAAGCAACTTTGATGCGCGAGGAGGCAACTTCTGTGCCCGACGAAGCAGCTTCGTTAGGCCTTAGAATGGCGCTTTCGTGGTGCGTGAGGACGACCTTTCTTCGGGAAAACCGCTGTCCGACGAGGCAAACATCGAAACCCGAAGAGGCAACTTCGGAGCCTGGCGAGTCAACTTATGCATGACTGAGCAACTTTGGTGTCTGACGAGGAAAACTACTGTGTCTAATGAAGCAACTTCGGTAGGCCATTAGGACGTCGCTGCCGCGGTGCGTGAGGACGACCTTTCTTCAGGCAAGTCGGGCACCAAAGTCGTCTCACCGGGCAGAAGTTGCCCCGTCGGGCTCCGAAGTTGCCTCGCTGGGCACCGAAGTTGCCTCATCAGGCACATAAATTGCCCCATTAGGCACCGAAGTTGCCTCATTCGGCGCAAAAGTTGCCTCATTCGGCGCAAAAGTTGCCTTGTCGGACTCTGAAGTTGCCTCGTTCGGCACAAAACTTGCCTCGTCGGGCTCTAAAGTTGCCTCGCCGGAAACTGAAGCTGCCTCGCGAGGCTTCAAAGTTGGCTCGTCAGACACAGAAGTTGCCTCATCGGAAACCAAAGTTGCCTTATCGGGCACAAGTTGCCTCGTCGGCCTCCGAAGTTAGGCACAAGTTGTCAGGCTCTGAAGTTGCCTCGTGGGGCTTCAAAGTTGCCTCGTCGGGCAAAAGTTGTCTCGTCGGGCTCCGATGTTGCCTTGTTAGGCACATAAGTTGCCTCGTCAGGCTCCAAAGTTGCCTCGCCGGACACCAACGTTGCCTTATCGGTTCTAAAGTTGCCTTATCGGGCCGAAGTTGCCTGGTTAGACACAAAAGTTGTCCCGTCGGGCTCCAAAATTGCATCATCGGGCAAAAGTTGCCTCGCCAGGCACAGAAATTGCCCCGTCGGACACCGAAGTTTCCTCGTCGGGTACAAGTTGCCTCCAAAGTTGGGACAAGTTGCCTCGTCGAGCTCCAAAGTTGCCTCGCTGGGCATAAGTTGTCTCGCTGAGATCTGAAGTTGCCTCGCCGAGCTCTAAAATTACCTTGGCATTTTGAAAAATATATTATTGTAGACAACTAAATCGATGTAAAAGGCAAACTAAAAGTGTTCTAGGCAATTTTTTCATAGTTGTAGGCGACTTCAGACTACTACATAGAGTAAAAAACCCCTATCTATCTATTATATACTAAAAACAATATAAGAATGTTTTTTAAGGCACCAGATTGATCCACATCGTCTAAATTAATTTTATCTGTTAGATCTGTAATATACGGTTAAGATTTAGCGAGCTATTGGGTAACTTTTGTGTCAGACTAATAAACATATCCAGACTTATGTCTAATGTCAAAGAAAAAACAACCAGCATGTGTACAAGATTATTTATAAAATAAATGTGTACAAAAACATGAGAAGTGCACGGCTGGCCTACACATTTGCTTAAACGGGCTTTTACTTTTGACGTGTCGTATAAGGAGACCATGTATGTGGGAATAATTGTACGATACAAAGTTTAGCAATCAGCCTAATAACTTTAAGGCGGAGAATGGACACGAACGTTCCAAAATATACTTAGTACATTTTTTTTCTTCTTAATGGTGAATATCCAACTCTCATGTCATGTACTCCCTTCGTTTCAAAATAATGTTTTAGGTTTGTGAAGAAAATGTATCTAGACTTGTTTTCATGTAGATTCATTCCAAACCTAAGTGAACCTACATATTAAAAATAGTTTAAATACATTTGTTTCACAAAACTAAAACATCTTATATTTTAAAACGGAGGGAGTACGTACGTATGCTATGAACGTGGCTATATTTATTTAAGATGTACGTGGCCATGTTTAGGTGTACACAAATTGTGTTTGTCATTTAATTCCATTTGGCAAGTTTTTTTGTTGAGGAGCCCGTGTCGAATGCTATAAATGAAAACAACATTGAGTTAATCGCTAGATTTTGGTCTCTACATCGGATACTAAAATGAAAACAAGACCAAGTTGATCTCTAGATTATGTGTCATCAAGTAGTGTCCCTTTCTGTTTCAACTTTTTTTTTGACATATATAACTATATAGGCTACTTTATCCAGAAAAAGTAAACATGCACGTCTCAAATTAACGGTAGAATCGTGTGCCATGTGAAATGCCCAAGCTATTTTTTAAAATAGTAGATGGTACTCCCTCCGTTTCAAAATATAAGATGTTTTAGGTTTGTGAAGAAAATGAATTTAGATTTTTTTTAGTGTGTAGATTCATCATAAAATTGAGTGGACCTACATACTAAAACAAGTCTAGATATATTTGCTTTACAATCCTAAAACATCTTATATTTTAAAACGGAGGGAGTACATGCTAGGATATAAAAGTGCGACTTAGATATACATCAACGAGTATATATACAAAATAATCTGGAAAAGTATTACTCCCTTTTTGGAAATAAGTAATTTGAATTTGTCTAGATTCACATGTATTTGGATATTTTAGTGTATCTATGCGAATCTAGACAAATACAAGTCACTTGTTTCTAGAGGAGAGAGAGTATTAATTAGACTGCTTAGCGCAAAACTAATAAAGCATTTTGAAAACTAACTGATAAAACATTTTATGATGTTTTCACGATCCTTTCTTTTCAACACATATCCAATTTTATCGATTCATGAAATAACGTACTCTCATACCTTAAGTCGTCGTAGAGTAGAGATTGGAGGGGAGAGCGATATATGCAAATATTTATCTTATTGTCACTAGAAGAAGGTTCAAAGGCTGACATTGATGATCAAGCATGTAAGAATCAACGGATGGTGATCAAGATGCTCTATATAACCTTAAGATTTAATGTCAAAAAAGTGAACTCCATTGGATTTCTTTAATATTAAATGAGCTTCACAGTCAGTCATAACAATTACTGCAAAAAAGCATGCAAGGGAGAGACAGAGGGAGAGATCAAGAGAGCTGGTGGTAGCTAATTAGGCATGTAAAATCGCAAGGGAGAAGATTGATATCATTAAGAAATAACAATATCAGTGTCAATGGCTTATGAGTTTCTATATTTTTCCTACGAAACATTCACTCAAATTTAAAAGGACATTTATTCAAATCAATGGCTAATTGGTAATGTTAAAACTATATTGTTCATTATAGCATAGTCATGATACATTAAAGAAAAAATATAAATACAAGTGAGAGATTAGAATAAATGTTTCAAATATAGGGGATATATAGGCAAAGAGTCAACCAAAATCGAAAACTGCTATGCTACCTCAGTTTCAAATCAAATAACTATCTAGAAAAAATATTGTTAGACTTCTCTAACTTTTATAGAAATGTTCATACATAAAACTATGGTCAAAGTTGTATCCTCAAGAATTTTAATGTCCTATGCATGATGTATACTATAACAAATGGAACTTTATACTCTCACGTGAAATTGTGATTCGACAAAGGTTTTATGGGTGAATGATACACCAATCCATTTATATTATTCTCATCAGAAGAGATTCAAACATTAGTGGAGAACGGGCCTTTAGTCCCGGTCCTAGAGGGCCTCTAGTCTCGGATACACAGCCGGGACTACGGAAACGGGACTAGAGGTCCCAGCCTCTAATCCCGGGTCAGTTACGGGCCGGGACTGTAGGCTCTGCACGTGGCAGCGTAGCAGTGCACGGGGAGAGATCTTTAGTCCCGGTTAGGAACCGGGACTAGTTATTTTCTGCCGCGGCAGCATTTTACCAATTCGGCTGCCGCGGCAGCCAATGGGGCTTTCTGCCGCGACAGAGTTTTGGGGCCGTTTTCTGCCGCGGCAGCCGATGGGGGTTTCCGCCGCAGCAGAATTTTGGGGCCGATTTCTGCGGCGGTAGCCGAATGCGGGGTTTTGCTGCGGCAGGAGGATAGGTAGAGGAGGGTTGCGTTTGGCGTAAAGTGACATGCAACGAAGAAACCCATTACACACAACATCGTCATGATTATATAAATATAATTCTACATTACATATATATATACAATTTGATTAAATGAAGATCACAGCCCGTCTATTCGGTTATAAGTTCATTAAATCACTAGAAGCTGGAGGTATGGTATTTTCCTTCTGGGTGTATGACATAGTCAACAAGAAATCCTGCAATTCCTCTTGAATAGCTACCAAACGCTTCCTTGGTTCGAGATTATCCCGTAAACTCTCCAACTATATATAAAAGAAGGAGGTCAATATGAATATCAATAGTCATAACAAATATTATGAATGACACTCAACAAAAAATGTGAATATATTATTCACGTACTTCTATAAATATCCCTCCGTCCCACTCACTAACCTCAGAGCGAATGTACTCGCACACGAGGTATCCACATAGATTAGTACCTGGTGGCTGCCTCTCGCACTTTATGAGAATAGAATTCAATCAAATAATAATCAAGCATGATATAATGGTATTGAAACTAGAATTGAAGAGATGTGCGGATCTAGCTCATACTACTTACATCGATCCGATGAAAACTAAGCTCGTCTTTAAAATCACCAACCGTAGCATTGGTGAAAGCTTTCCAAACCCTGTCCGGCAAAAAAAAAAGAATAAATGAGTTATTAGTTACTTGATATCTCAGGATATATATGAACGAAAGAGACCGATATAGTGCGATAATGACTGAAATTACCTCTGGAGCGCATCTTTAATGAATGCGTACTCTGATTCGTCTCCCATTAGCGTGTCCTTGATTTCAGCTCTTCCAGCGTTAACTTCAATGATTAGCAGAATCCAGTGAAAGCTGCACACGTTTATATACGTCAGTAAATCATCAATTACACTTAGCAGAATCAAGTGAATCTGTACAAGGCAGTAACACTCTTACTTGTAGTTGTAGGGAAACAATATTCTTCGTTTGTAATATTGCCTCAATAAGACCCTTAGCAAGTTACGCTTCGTGTTCTTGGGGTATTCCTTTAGCAATGCTTGATTAAATCGGTGTGGGTCGATGAACCCAGTGCCAAAGATTTTCTTTCGGTCACATTCGTCGCTCTTTATTCTGCATAATAGCATATAGTGAAGATAATTACATGCAATGAAAGAGCTGAGTTATAGAGACTTTATCATAGAAATAAATGAACCACTTACAGACAATAGGTAGCGAGGAGACTCAAGTCAAGGGAATCTTGTTTGAATAACATATAGAATTTCTCAAAATAAATTTGCAGCTGGTCTTCACCATTAAAATGCTCACTTGTAATTCTCACAAGCAGCGCTGACAATCGATCTTCTTCATCGCATGTAGAGACTTTCTCGTACCACTCATGCAGTCTTCGCATTTGAGTTGGTAGAAGTTCGACCTCATTAGGTCTGTCTAGAGTCTTTCCGTATTCATATCTCCATGCAAATTCCTCTTGTTTGGAGATATGCCTGCCTAGCGCTTGATCAACTGTAATATTAGCACCTTTGGAAAATTCCATTGATATAATATTCTGATGATCAATATTAGATAACACCTTGAGCGGGGCGATCGATTTGTTTGCATGCATTCCGAGTTGCGCAACATCTCTTTTCCCGCTGCTTGCAGTAGCATTTCCTGTATTCTTCCTACGAATTCTCATCAGATAGCGTTTGTAGTCACAAACCTTATTGTGGCATCCCGCAAAAACCACTACTAGAAAATCGCGTTGTTTTTGTGCATTGCATCATCATGACCGCATGCTCATGTCATCATGCCACATTGCATTTGAGCATCGTCATCATCATGCATATTATTTTACTTGAAACTATGTTGCGGAAGTCTACTGTTTTCTGAAACTAGCCCTCCTTCTATTTCAAATTAAACCCCAGATGCTTCAGGATATTTTGTTTGTCTAAAAACTATTTACAAAAGTTTATTGCAAATTAAATAAAAGTTATATTATTTTAGGGGGCAGCCGAACCGGGCCGATCCGACCCAGTCGACCACCCCCAGAATAAAATCGGTCCACCCTAAACCCCTTTTTACACCCAGACCTAGTCTACCCACCCAACCAGCCACATCA
This sequence comes from Avena longiglumis, assembly GCA_030063025.1. Classification (NCBI taxonomy): domain Eukaryota; kingdom Viridiplantae; phylum Streptophyta; class Magnoliopsida; order Poales; family Poaceae; genus Avena; species Avena longiglumis. The sequence goes on from CP125974.1 coordinate 143,554,397, forward strand.
CCCCCTCCTATCGCGAGACGCCACGTCACCTCTCCCCTCCCTCTACCCTATCCCACACAGCCACCTCACCCGCTGCCACACACGCACCCCCCCACTCCCTCACACACGCAGCCCACCCCCAGCCCACCGCCTCTCTCTCCCCACCCCACACGCCCCACACCCCACCTGGCCACCACGCACTCACGCCCACACACACGCACGCCTGCCAACCTCCCCTGGACCCGATCCCCGTGCCCCGGTCCCACCCCCCACCTTCCGCTCCTCTCTCTCCCTCGCGTTCCCTCCCTTCTTCCCGGCTCTGTCCCCTCCCTCTGCCACTGCCGCCACGCTGCCCGCCTCCCGCCTCTCCGTCGGCCGTGTCCTCTTCCTCTCCGACGCCTCCCCCTCGCCCCCTCTCTCCTCGTCGGCTCGCCCCGCCGCCGCCTCTCAGCATCCCCGAGCGCCGCCACCCGCCGCCCTTCTCCGGCCCGCCGCCGCGGCGACCAACCTCCTCGCCGCCGCCACCCCGCCTCCCTCAACGCGTGCGCCGTCCTGCGCTCGGCGCCCGAGCCCGCCTTGCCTCGGCCGCCCTTGCGCCCATGGCACCGCCGCCCGCCGCTCCCGCTGCGAAGCCTCGTCGACCTCCGCGTCAACAGCGCCTCGCCTACCGCGTCCCGAGCTCTTCCCCGTCGGCCGCCTCTCCGGTCAAGCCGGCGCCACTGCCCCATCCCGGCAGCCGTCTCCCGCCCGGGCAGTCCAGCGGCGACCCTCCTCCCGCGCGCCCTCGCCAAGATCTGCCCCGCCACCGCCCAGCATGCCCACCGAGCCGCCTTCCAGCAGCTCCCTGCGTCCTCCCTGTCGCTTCCCTGTGTCCCTGTCGCTCGTGCACACATGCACGCTCAGCTTCGTGTTTCTGTTGTTTGTGGAGTTTCCCAATTAAACATGATGCTCACCACATGTTTAACGGAAATCCCGCAAGATCTCGACAAGATCGTCCAAGGACCCAAGTACCCCGAAAACCGATGCCAAGAGCAGCTGAACAGGGAGTACCTGGACAAAGCGGCAAGATCTTCTCGTCAACAAGACCGCACCGATGCGGAACCAACTCTGACGTGCTAGCACCCGAGATCTCATGGATCATCAAGCACTTCTACACGGACCCTCGGGATGACAAGTTCTTCACCCAAGGGCGACAAGGCTTTCTTCACGGATTTCAAGACCCCGACATCGAAACGACAAGATCATCGTCATGGAACCCGAAGACCACATGTGCGACAAGTACTCCCTCGAGAACGCCGAGTACTTCACCCCGGACACCGAGACCCTGGACGACAAGTTCTCCTTCCCGGAAGCATTGACGCTCGTGCGACAAGATCTACTCCCCGATCCGAAGACCCTAAATCCCGGAGTCCGAGATAGATCCACGTCGAACCTGAGACCAAACCCCGAACCCCGGAACCAAGATCGTCGAACCCTAATGTGTGACCCGGATCCGAGCCCCTATTTTTTTATAAATGCCATCTATATAATTTGTTGCATATTAAATTGCTCATCTCGCATGCATATCATGTGGGTTGGGGCATTAGGCCGATTCACTGCATAATTAAATATGGGGCCCATATGCGGGCAAATCTAGTCGTATATTGGTCCCATTTAAATTTGTGTAGCGAACCGGTGCTATATTTTGCCATGTTAAAATAACATTTAAATTTGCGGGGTAGATAAACAACTTGAACCATCTAACTAATTGTCGGGACCCCGGTTCCGCTTAATATGGCCTAATTGCATCGCACCTTTGCCATGTCATACATCATACATGCATCATGCCCGATCTTTTGCCGTAGTATTAAATATTGCATCCGATGTTTATTCTAGTGTTTTGCTTCTTCGCGGATAAGGCCGTAGAGTTGATGCGAGTGTCGACCCGATCTTCGGTTGAACCTCCGACAATGTTTTTCAGGCGAGCATCTCCCCCTTTCTACCTATCTTACTTTTATAGTATTTATTCCCTCCTGTTGACCTATTGCTATCTGTGTTGCGATGCTCTAGTTTCCGTATCCGTGATATCCCTTGCAGCCCTATATTGCCTTGGACACATCCTATTACCTGTGGTTTGGTAGCTAGTTGGACCTGCGCGTCGTAGTCGCTTGCTCAAGTGCTGTTGCGTGTCGACATGTACCACAGTTGTTGGAGTATTGCCGCATGTTTGATGTTGGAGATGATCATGGCTTTACTTATCGTTCACTTTAATTATTGTTTAATAACTAAAATTGAAGTAGGTAAGCAGAGGCACAGGTGGGCAATAGATGTTATTTGGTTGTTAACCGTCCACTTGTGTCCCGTAGGACCCCGAGTTCTTGACACCTGTTCCGAGATCGAGCGCGCTAACCACATGTGGGGAGATATGGGCCCCCCATCGATTTAGTACCTGATTTCAAAGTATTGTACTGGGGGCCACAAGTAGTTTGGGGCTTTATTACTATCCTGTACTTATGCCATGCTTTACTGCTTTATTTACGATTGTGTGAGGAGCACCTGTACTGTTTTGGAAGCGGAGTGTTTTCGCGGTATCGACAGGCCCAGTTTTGGGGTTTCCTGTCGTTTACAGCCACTGTCGCAAACCCTAAGTCTGTCTCGGAGACCGGCCGAGTTCGTTGCGGGTAGACTTAGTGGGGTGGCCCCCCGTGCTTGCTTTGGGTCTGGGAAACGTCGTGACTTAGGCCCCGCCGACATACCGATGGGTGTATGTTAACTGATCTGGCAAAAAGGGTCGAAGTGCGTGTGGATACTTTGGTGCACGCCTGCAGGGTTAAATCTTTTCGAGAAGCCGTGTCCGCGGTTATGGACGACTTGGAGCACGATTAGCGATCATAGACAACTATAACTAAAGTTTACTGTTATAAATTGACTTGTATCCGATATGACTAGTAATCAGCTTCACCACAACGGAATGGCTAAATAAAAGTACCAACAACTGCTGGGTTTTGGGTTATCTCATGCTAATTGTATCTGACTAGTAAGTGTTGCAACTATCACAGAATGGTTAACTAAAAGTGCCCACTGCTTACTTTATCAGGATGATTATCTAAACCTGACTAGTAATTGCTGCGATAATCGAATAAATAAAACGCCAACCGTGTGAGTTACTCGGTTGACTTCCTCGTTTGGTCTCGAGGGGAATACCGGGATGGGATTGTTTGGTGTTAGTATCGGTGGTTCGGATAGGTCTTTCTTACCCCTCTCGATAGCCGCCATTATATCGAGTCTCTATAGGTTGTTTAGTGCATCTTTCGCCGCTCAGTCCACCATACCTATGTAGGCGAGGACCGCCGAATTCTAGCCTCGCCGTGTACTGGCCTCAGTACTGACCGCTCTCTCTTTTTCCTTTGCCCTTTGTCGGCACCCCTTTTGTTTAAGCAGGTTGTGAGATCGACGTCGTTAGCAGGGTTACCCTTCTGGCTTGGCCTGGGCAGGGTTATGGACGCCATTGGTTATTCTTCAGGGCTCTTAGCCCCATTTGCATCTTGTCCGTAGTCGGACGCTCTATCATTTTCAAGGTGATTTGGATCTTTGTATTGTATATCTGTATTCTTGACTTTTGGAGTCGTGTTATATATATATCTGTTCTGTGGGTCCCATCGAGGACTGTTGTGTAATGTTATTACTTCGTTTTCCACCCGCACGAAAGTGCCTGGTGGGCACCTTTGAATCGTTCCTATGTGGGTTTGGCGGGTTTCGCTAAAACTTGCATAGGGCCGATTCTGAGGGTGTTACACTTATTTATCTCATATTGCGATGGTTGCTCAAGAAAAACCTTAGCCCACTTTTTGGCTTTCGGATCAAATATTTGCTTTGGCTCGAGAACTTTGGGTGCAAACAAGGCTTTCACTTGGGCATCGCTAATCGCTTTGGTTTCCTCATCAGTCATCTTGTAAGGTAACTTGGGAGGAGGCGGCAGGATTTTATTCACCTTTTTACCTTTGGCTTTCTTCTAACTAGTATTATTACTAGTTGACTAAGAGACCGCCTTATTCGTCTGACACGAAGGCGGTGGAGTGGGTGATACGTCTGAAACGTATCTATAATTTTTTATGCTCCAAGCTTGTTTTGTATCTACTTTGCTTTGCTTTTTCTATACTTTGAGGTGTTTTTATATCTTTTCTGGAACTAACCTATTAACAAGTTGCCATAGTGCCAGTTGCCTGTTTTCTTCTGTTTTTGGTTCCAGAATGGCAGGAAATCAATATTCTTGTAATTGGACGGGACAAAAGACAAAGTCATGATTTTCCTGGAGCAACACGGAACCACGAAGCAAAGCCGGAGGGGGGCCATAAGGTGGCTGCACCCCCTAGGCGCGGGCAAGACCTGGAGGCGCCTGGAGGGGGTGTGGCCCCCCTGGACCCCCACCGACCTTGATTCATGCGCCTATAAGAAGCCTCCGACCCAAAAACCCTTGGGCATCCAGAATAAATCGACGAAAACCTCCGTAGCGCCGCTGCCACCGAAGGGGAGATTCGGGGGACAGAAAGTCTCTGTCCCGGCACCCTGTCGGGACGGGGAAGTGCCCCCGGAGCCATATCCATCGATCTCCATCGCCATCTTCATCACCGTTGTTGATTCCCATCGATATCTACTCTCCCCATGTGTGTGAAAGTGATAGCGTGCACGCCATGGTGGCACTTAGGTTTGAGTCTACATAAATACTCTTTGTGATTTAATAGATCTATGCTTTTACCCATGTGTGTGAAAGTGACAGCGGGCAAACCGTGTGTGGCACTTTGGCTAGATTGAATATTTGTTATGAGTTATATTTGGAGTTGGATGTCTCTATGAAATTATGGTGTTTGTTGGAACCATATAGTGCTCAAGGTGACAATGTGGGGTTATCTAGATTGGGGAAGGTGGACTTTGAGGTGTGCCGTTATAGCCCTACCTTGGATTAGAGTGTCTAACCGGAGAGTAGTTAAGAGTAGTATCATGAAGAGAGGATATTTATATGAGAGAGTGTTCACTAGTGAAAGTATGATCCCTAGGCCTTGTTTCTAAGCATTGAAACACCATTTTCTTCTATATATGTTGCATGTTTGCTTGCTTCCATCTTTGTTCTGTTTGCCGGGGAGGTTTTGGGCTTTTAACTTTCCTCCATACCATCAGCTCTTTTCTGGCACCGTTACCCCACGTCAACAACAAGTCAGAAGCTATTTTCTGGCACGGTTACCACTTGTATTTCACTATCTCTTTGCCGAACTAGTGCACCTATATTGGGTGTGTTGGGGACACAAGAGACTTCTTGTATCTTGATTGCAGGGTTGCTTGAGAGGGAATACCTTTGACCACTTCCTCCCTGAGTTCGATAAACCTTGGGTAATCCACTTAAGGGAAACTTGCTGTTGTTCTACAAACCTCTGCACTTGGAGGCCCAACAACTGTCTACAAGAATAGAAGTGCGTAGACATCAAGCTCTTTTCTGGCGCCGTTGCCGGGGAGGTAAGGTAAAAGGTACTCACATCCTCCGATGTGAGTGCTCGAAGTTATTTCCTTTAGATTCTGCAATTTTGTCTATTTGTTTCTTGTTTTCACTAGTTAGGCTTAATGGAAAACAACAAAAAAATTAGAGATCTCTATAGTGTTTATCTTGAGTTAGGACATGAAGTGTTTGAAGAGAAAATTAAAAAACCTATGGAACTTTCTTTGCATGCTAATAGCAATGTTATTAGTATGAATTTTTTGAACACCATTGTTACTAATGGTATGGAAATGTCTGAGCTTGGGGAAGCTAGTTTTTATAAGAAAGATCTTTTTAGTTCCCCAGCTTTAGGGAAGAAAATTTGCTCTAATGATACTTTATCTCCCATATTTAGTAATTCTAATGATACTTGTGATATTTTAAATCCACATACTAAAAGTGTCCCTTTTAAAATATCTATTGAAATTGTTGAACATGTTATGAATAACTGCTATTTTGGAGATGGAACTGTCCATCCTAGTGATCATTTACTCTTTATACATGAATTATGCGAGTTGTTCAAGTGTGCAGGTATTTCAATGGACCAAGTTAAGAGGAAGCTATTCCCTTTCTCACTTAGGGACAAAGCAAGGGAGCGGTATGAGCTACTAGATGATCCTCATCATTTGGAGTGGAAGGAACTTGAATCTCTCTTTTATTCTAAATTTTATCCTCCTCATGAAATTCATAAAGATAGGAATTATATTTATAATTTTCATCCTCATGAGGGAGAAAGTATTGCCCAAGCTTGGGGGAGACTGAAGTCACTAATGTTCAAATGTCCCATTCATGAGCTCCCCAGTAATGTTGTTACCAATAATTTTTATGCAAGGCTTTCAGGACACTACAAGGACTATCTGGATACCTGTTTAGAGGGATCCTTCACAAGTAAGGAGGTCAAGGCTAAATGGGATCTTCTTGAAACAATTCAAAGCAATACCGAAGGTTGGGATAACGACAAAGGTAAAGACCCAGGTATAAACTATGAGTATGATTGCATTAAGTCTTTCACTGAAACTGCTGATTTTCAAGAGCTTAGTGCTAAACATGGTCTCGATCCTCAAATTCTTGTTATATACTATAGAGCCTTTGATTCCCATATTAATGCTCCTAAAGAAAAATGGGACTTGTATCATGAACCTTTTAAAGACACTTGCATGGAAAATGAAAATGTTATTAATGATTGCAATAAACATGCTCAAACTTCTGAAAGTACTATTTCTTCTAAGCATGTTAATTTTTGTGGTATGCATAGACCTTGTGAGAAGAATCAAACAGAAGAAGAATATTGTATCACCCACTGGAATGAAAAAATTAGAAAGTGGTACAAGTCTCTAGATGACCTTGGTAAAAAAGTTTGTGCCCTCTATCCTTTTATTTGTGAACTTTGCTTTGAAGTGGGTCATTTCAATTTTCAGTGCTCAGGCCATAATAATCCTGCAAGTTTGTATTGTGATAACGTGATCACTGATAATCAACATGATGAACTTACATTATTTTCGTGGTGTGAAGAGTTATCAAGAAAAACTTCTTTGATAGACATGAGTACTTTTGATATGAATAACGTCCTACTTGGTTGCCATCTTTATTGTGTTGAAAACTGCCACACAAATACTTACATACAAAATCTTATAAAAGATGATATTTTACAAAATTATGACAGGACTGATATGTGTTTTGATCTTATTAATGAAAAGGAGGAATCCTCCAAAGTTTCTTCTATTGTCTCTAACTATAAGCCAAGGTATGTGGAGAAGCTTCCTTTCAAGCCTCTCCCTCCTAAAGAGGAGAAGAAGAAGAGGAGTAAAAGGAGAGAGGAAACAGTATCTTCCCCTAAGCATGTTGCTCCTATCATAGTTTTTGATGATGATTCTGAACTAGATGATGTTCCTATGCCTGTTACCTATATTAGTGATCATGATTGGGAAAAGCACACTACTTTTGATATTGAAAATCTCTTTGTTACAAATTCTTAAAATGATGATATTAATAATTGTTGTGCTATTAGTGATATCCATGTTCCTTCCAATGATGATATGTTTACAAATGAACACACTTGGGAAGATAGCTATTCTATTGCTTATGATGATACTATACCTCCAATGTATGATGATTACAATGATGAGTATGATATTTTCAGTCCACCTACTATTGAGAAGAAAATTTATTGTGATTACAATATGCCTCCTATATTCGATGATTATGGTGATGAGAATAACTATGATAGCTATTTTGTTGAATTTGCTCCCACTACAATTAATAAGAATGACTATGCTTATGTGGAGAGTAATAATTATTTTATGCATGTGGCTCATGATAAGAATGTTTTATGTGGTAGATATATTGTTAATTTTATTCATTTTGCTACTGAAAGTTATTATGAGAGAGGGAAACATGGTCTTATGCATCTCAAAAATATTAAGTTTCCCCTCTTTATGTTGAAAATTTTGAAGTTGCACTTGTTTTGCTTTCCTATGCTTGTTGCTTTTTGCTTTTATGACTTGTTTCCTTACAATATTCCTATGCATAGGAAGTGGCTTAGACTTAAATGTGCTTTGAATTTTCTTCTTTATGCTCTCTTTTAAATCATTTCATATTTCTTATGTGAGCATCTTCTCAAGCTATCAAGCCTAACTTAAAGGCGTTAAAGAAAAGTACTTGTTGGGAGATAATCTAAGAGTTTTATTGAGTCTTGGAATTTATTACTTCAGTAATGACCTCTCCTTATCCCTTTTTGTTTGCTTTTTGTGTCAAGAATGACCTCTAATGAGAGGGAAGTAAGATTTGGGGAGTTGCTGTCCCGAAACAGATTTCTGTCTTCCACCATAAAAATTCGTGAGGAGTCTCTGTAAGTCGGATTGAGCTGAAAATTTACTAATAAATCCCCCAGTATGTTAGATAACTTTAGTTAGTTCAACACTTTTTGATTTGAGCAACAGAATATGTTCTAAAAAATTAGTTTCTACCTTCTGGTCTGTTTTGCCAGATTTCTGCCATTATTTGCATTTGCTTCTTATTGATTCCTTTTTGGGTTCTTTTTGGGAAATTGAGATTTTTGAAGGAGTTGCTACAGTAGCTTGTGTTTTTAGTAAAAAGTTTTGCTGTTCTAAAGCTAAGCCCAATGGTCTTTTATCTTTTGAATACACTAATGTTGCTAATGAAGATTGTGTGAAGTTTTGTATGAAGGAAAATTTGCAGGTGTAGAGAAAGAATGATGTAATGAGATGAAGAATGGACAAAAGCTCAAGCTTAGGGAAGACACCCCGTGTCACCCCAAGAAATATTCAAGAGGTACAAGCGTCAAAGCTTGGGGATGCCCAAGGCATCCCCTTCTTCATCAATAAAAATCTCAGGTCTTTCTAGACACTTCGTTTTTATCGTTTCATGCATTGTTGTGTTGTTCTTGGAGCGTCTTAGTTTTCATTTTTGGTTTTTGTTTTATTAGTTTGCTTGAGTAAGTTGGTTGGTTACACCACATTTCTTTTGGAGAGAGATACACTCTGTTTCCATTGCCAAGAACACTCTAGTTTTCACTCTTATTGTTTTGTGAGTGTTCACTTTTGCTAGCACTGCGTTCAGCCTTAGTTTTATTGTGTTTTCAGCTTAGAACTTTTTAGTTCTTTGTGGATTTGTGATACAAGCTCACTGATCTTTATTGAGTATTATCTTGTGAGTTGTTTCAAATAAGTTGCTTGGTGTTGGAAAGGAGTAGTAAGTTCTTACTTGTAAGTGCAAGAGGAGCTTGCATTAACTATGACTTAGACTTTAGCATGACATGCTAGATGTTGTTTTGACCTTATGCTTAGTTATTATTTTTGTAGCATGTCTTGTTCCAAAAAATTGGGATTGTTAGTGTGCCTTGAAAGAATTATGCGTTGATTTATCATGCAAAAGCATAGTATTGTGGTATTCTCCTTTGATTCTTTGTTTGGGTTGACTTGGCACATGCTCACACCATGTTATGACTATGAACAAGTAACCATAGCCTCTTTGGTCATCTAGTCCTTTGACTTGTATTACCACTCTATGCTTTGATTAGTAATGTTTTGTTGCCCTGCATGATTATGGCCATTATTGCTCTCTTAGTTGGTTGCTCCCAGTATTTTGCTAGCCTCCACTTGTATGAGTAAGCTCTACACATGCTTCCAACTCCCAAGAAACCAAGTTATTCCAAAGTGTCCACTATAAACTTCTATGCATGGTGTGTTACACCATTCCAAGTATATTCTTGTTTTCAGCTATCTTCCAATTAAAACTATTTTGTTATGTGAAAACTTAGTGATTAAAGCCCTCACGAACTTGATGGCACACTTTATATTATTTGCCCCTAATAAACTTGAACCATTGTGACAACTTTGTTGTATATGCTTGCACTTATAAGTTGGAATTAGCAGAACCGTGCTATCACGGGGAACGTTTTCAACATTGCACTTGAACTTTGTACTCAGTTGATATCATGCTCTTTTGTCTATGGATGTCACCGGTGTGAAATAGTTTGTATCCTGTGTTAGAGAAACGCCTGGGCCGCTAGCCTAAGCCATGCCTAATCATGGTGGAAACTTGCAGCATCACCATAATGAGCTATCTATGAAGCATCCTCAATAAAAAGCTATGCATATGGTAAATAAAAAGATTGCTGAGATGCTCATTGTCTGCTTGCCTTGTCATTTTGGTTATGGGAAAGCTCCTGTACCATGTGCAAGGGGTACTCCGTCAGCGGTTCTCAATGATATGCAAATACTTACAATGACAAGAACTTACCTAGGCCCAAAGTTGAGTATGCATGAGGTGTGGCCCTTGTATTCAAGGGACTTGAGATTGCCAACTTATACTTCGTCAAGCATATACTCCATCTTTGCCACTTTAACCTTAATCACTTCAAGATGCTTATGATAGGGGCAATGAGGGATGAAAGCTAACAAGTACCATAATTTTTGGAAGCTCTTTTTGAAACTTGAAATCCCTGCTTCCTTTATAAAAGGTCTTTCTTCCACCACTATTGAGTCTCCACCTTCTACCTTTAAGAACCATTAAGAGAGCATAGTTGTCATTTTGTGTGCAGTGTTCCAAAGCTTATTGATTGATGCATATTGTGATATTACTTGTTCTTGTGCTACTTGTTTCTAGTCACCCTTGTGAACTTTGAAGGTGTCCTATGCATCTATTTGCTACACTATGAGGGACAAGCTGATTGCCACTTTTCCATGTTTTTGTATGTGAAACAAACAAACGTTTTTCAATGCATATTATTCATGATCTTTGTTTGTAGCTTGACATGTTGCTTACATAGTTACTATGTCCTGTTGTTAGAACTCCATCTTTCATGCACATGTTTAGAGTTCTTTGTTCCCAGCTTTCAATGCTTGCAAATGGTTTGATCTTGGTTTTGATGGTGCATGTCACCTAAAAAATTATTCTTTTTATCACTTACCTACTCGAGGACGAGCAGGAGTTAAGCTTGGGGATGTTTGATACGTCGGAAACGTATCTATAATTTTTTATGTGCCATGCTTGTTTTGTATCTACTTTGCTTTGCTTTGTCTATACTTTGAGGTGTTTTTATATATTTTCTGGAACCAACCTATTAACAAGTTGCCACAGTGCTAGTTGCCGGTTTTCTTCTGTTTTTGGTTCCAGAAAGGCAGAAAATCAATATACTCGGAATTGGACGGGACAAAAGCCAAAGTCATTATTTTTCCCGGAGCAAGACGGAACCACGAAGTAGAGCCGGAGGGGGGCCACAGGGTGGCCGCATCCCCTAGGCACGGGAAAGCCCTAGAGGCGCCTGGAGGGGGTGTGGGTCCCCTGGACCCCCACCGACCTTGATTCCTGTGCCTATAAGAAGCCTCTGACCCAAAAAACCCTAGGGCATCTAGAAGAAATCCACGAAAACCTCTGTAGCGCTGCCGCCACCGAAGGGGAGATTCGGGGGACAGAAAGTCTCTGTCCCGGCACCCTGACGGGATGGGGAAGTGCCCCCGGAGCCATCTCCATCGATCTCCATTGCCATCTTCATCACCATTGCTGATTCCCATGATGAGGAGGGAGTATTTCTCCCTCAGGGCTAAGGGCTCTACCGGTAGCTATGTGTTCATCTCTCTCTCTATGCATGGTCATCTTGTGGTCATGAGCTTTGTAATCAAATAGATCTACCTTGATGCTCAAGTGCTTCATTAGATCTCTGCTCTCCCCATGTGTGTGAAAGTGACAACGTGCACGCCATGGTGGCACTTAGGTTTGAGTCTACATAAATACTCTTTGTGCTTTAATAGATCTATGCTTTTCTCCACGTGTGTGAAAGTGACAGCGGGCATACTGTGTGTGTGGCACCTTGGCTAGATTGAATATTTGTTATGAGTTATATTTGGAGTTGGATGTCTTTATAAAATTGTGGTGTTTGTTGGAACCATCTAGTGCTCAAGGTGATAGTGTGGGGTTATCTAGATTGGGCAAGGCGGACTTTGAGGTGTGCTGTTATAGCCCTACCTTGGATTAGAGTGTCCAACTGGAGAGTAGTTAAGAGTAGTATCATAAAGAGAGGATATTTATATGAGAGAGTGTTCACTAGTGAAAGTATGATCCCTAGGCCTTGTTTCTAAGCATTGAAACACCGTTTGCTACTAGATCTGTTGCATGTTTGCTTGCTTCCATCTTTGTTCTGTTTGCCGGGGAGGTTTTGGGCTTTTACCTTTCCTCCACGCTATCAGCTCTTTTCTAGCGCCGTTACCCCACGTCAACAAGTCAGAAGCTATTTTCTGGCACCGTTACCACTTGTATTTCACTATCTCTTCGCCGAACTAGTGCGCCTATATTGGGTGTGTTGGGGACACAAGAGACTTCTTGTATCTTGATTACAGGGTTGCTTGAGAGGGAATACCTTTGACCACTTCCTCCCTGAATTTGATAAACCTTGGGTAATCCACTTAAGGGAAACTTGCTGCTGTTCTACAAACCTCTGCACTTGGAGGCCCAAAAACTATCTACAAGAATGGAAGTGCGTAGACATCAGGGGGCTGACGCGGTGGGGGAGTGGGCTGATGTGGCGGTGGACTTGCACTATGGTGATCGTCCCATTCCTCATGTGGACTTGCTGGAGGTGGCAGACTCGGCTGACGCAGAGGAGACGGTGGTGGCCTGGGTGCAGAGCCTAGAAACACGATGTATTTCTTGCGCCATAGAATGATAGAGCCCCTAAATTATCCTAGCGTGCTCTCATCTTCAAGTCCAGGGATATCAAGTTGTAGTGATTCATATTGAGGTAGAACCTCATCCACCCCGACACAAGCATAGCCATATGGAATCTCTTTGCAATGCCAGCGTGCTTCAGGTTCACAAGATAAAGCATAGCCGAGAGCCGCCTTGAAGGTCCAAAGCCTCGTGTTCATCCTGGTTTTTTAGGATTCCCGAGGGCCTTTGTCAGCTCGTCGTTCTCTCTGTCGGGTTTGAAGTTACCTTGTTTAACCTCCTCAATTGTTTTTACAATTTCTCCATGGGGTGTAGCAACATTGGACTTTTCATTGAATATTAAGCGCTGTTTCCATGTCATACTTTGCCCCATGGGCAAGGAACCAATTCCTTACTCTAATGGGCCATCCTCAGTCTGGAGTGAGCCCTTGGGCACGCAAGGCTTTCTCGGCTTCCTCCCATTTAGGAACAGAAGTCCTGTAGCCACATGTCCCCATATTATGGTGATATTTCTTTTTTGCAGCATTTTCTTTATTCTTTTTGGACCTTTGTTTTGCTATTGTTGTTTTCTTGTAGTCTAGAAATCTTTCCCAATGAGGCCGCTGCTTCTCTAGTGTGTTAGTGAATTCTGGAACTTTGCCTTCCTCGAGATATCCATTGTACAATCTTTTCTTATAATTATTGAACTGTTCAGCCATCTTCTTAAGAGCGAAACGCTTAACTTTGGACCTGATATCATCTGTGGCCTTCTTAGACTCTAAGATCGGTAGGGTGAAATGGCGAATGAACTTCTCCCATAGTGTGTCTTTGTATCTGTTCTCGACATAACTCATAGAATTTTCCTCTCCCTTTGCTGGCTTATGCTAGTTGATAATGCTGATCGGGACGTTGTCCCTAACAACAAATCCACATTGATGAACAAATATGTTTGCGTTCTTTATGAGAAGCAACGGTTTGCCCTCTGGAGAGACCTCATCAATTGTGAGATGCGCATCTTCAGGCATCCGTTTGGCCGGTCCTCGTTTACTATTTTTAACTGACTTGGTCGATGTGGAGGTCCAAAATAAGAAACAACATTCGTTAATATATATACACACACAAATCAATTAATGCATCTATCTAGTGATCAAGAGGCTTAATAATATACCTCGCCAGACTTTGTCAAGGCTAGTCCATCATTTTCCAAGCCATCATCGAAATTAAAACTAGTCTACGCTTCGACTAGAGGTTCTATCTCTATTCCCTCACTGGACTCATTCAGAAACTGTGAGCCATCTTCTGCTGCACAGTCTTCTTCTCCATCCTGATCGACGAGCGCTCCATCCTGATAAGGGAGCGCTCCATCCTGATAGGGGATCAGTTCATCACCTCGTATCATATCGAATAAAGGATCTTCACCTTCTCTATCGTTGAAGTCCATAGAATAACTGCTATGACATAATGTGCATATGAGTAATAAAATTATATATGTATCATATATATCACAACAAGTAGTAATAATACATCTCGAATGACAACAAAGTATTAATATCATATAACATCTCAAATAAAATCTCGAATAACATCTCAAAAAACAACAAAATAGTCATAATACATCTCGAATAACGAAAAAGTAGTAATATCATATAAAGAACAACATCTTGTCTGATAACATCGCTCAAACTCAACGTCGACTCCTGTCTCCCGAGCCGCGGGATGTGACCAACCAAATAGTCAGAACCATCACCGAAGTATAACTAGGGTGAGATCCCTGAATAACCTGCTAGGTATGGGGGGCCACCCTGGCATCCAACATCACCATATAGCGACGGACGTGCTCGTCCTCCACTCTGACACGACGTCGTACCACCTTCCCGGGGGCCAGCTCCCTCTGCACACAGCCTGGACCACGTGACCTCCACCAAAGAAGATCCGGGTCGACGACGACACCCGGATTCCTCACCAAGCTACGAGCCCCTGACGATAGCACCTCCCAGTGCTAGCCCGGCGGAGCCCATTCTCGTACAACTCCGGTAGAGCGTAGTACCCCCTCGTTGTGGCCAAGTCCACTACGAGGATGTGGTATGGGCTTATCCTAAAATAGGTATGGATTTGGCCGAAATAATGCTAAGTAAATAATTATATACTAATAATAGTAATAATTTCCTAAATATTAGCAATAATATCCTAAATACTAACAAATATTACATACAAATCTCTAAATATCCTAAATACTAACAAATATTATATACAAATCTCTAAATATTGCTAAACTAAATAATAATATGTCTAAAGAAAATTATATATCAAACTAAAATATCCTTAAATCTCTATATAAAAAATATGTAATAATATATATATATATATATATATATATATGAAACTAAAAAATATACTAAGATATTTATATCTAACTAAAAATATTGAAACTACATATACTAACAAATTTATATCTAACTAAACAATATACTAACAAATATTAAAAATATACTAACAAAATTATATCTAACTAAACAATATACTAACAATATTAAAAATATACATTTATATCTAACTAAATTATATACTATAAACTATATATGGAAAACAGAAAAAAGAGAGGAAAACTTACTGCTGAATGTGGGCGGCGATGGCGGCACACGGGAAGACTGTGCGGCGACCACGGGCGACGGGCGGCGCTGGCGACGAACACGGGCGGCGGGGTGAGCTGCGGCGACGCCAAGGCGTCTTGGGCGGAGCTACAGACGGCAGCGGGCGGGCGCGGCTACGACGGCGGCAACGGGCGGCTCGATGATGACGAGCTTCATGGGGCGCGGGCGCAGGCGACGGCCTGGCGATGTCTGATTTGGGGAAGAGGAGGTGTCCCGGTGCGTGGCTCGGGCCGGGAGGAGGGAGGTGGGTATTTATACCCACCACCTCTAGTCCCGGTTCTAGCCTCCAGCCGGGACTAGAGGGGGGCCTCTAGTCCCGGTTCCAGCCACGAGCCGGAACTAGAGGACTTTTCGGGCGCGCGCCATTTTGTTCGCGCGCCAAAAACCTCTAGTCCCGGTTTGTGGTATGGGCCGAGACTAGAGGTTAATTTTTGTTAATTTTATTATTTCTATATCTTTTATTCTGTGATGATGAAAAATATGTATTATATATCAAATTTTGTAGAAAAAAAGATCTATAATATAAATATATTAGCATATTCTGTTATAAAACTAATATTTTGTTGAATTAAATAATATCTTTTGTATACTAGAGTTTGAATTTATTAATATTATTATTTCAATATATTTTATTCTGTAATGATGAAAAATATGTATCATATATCAAAATTTGCAGAAAAAAGATCTATAATATAAATCTATTAGCATACTAAATCTGAACCGGGACTAAAGCTTGCGGCAGGCTAGGGCAGGCATCACTAATGATAGGGGTGAGTGTCGACATTATGTCTTGTGGCTTTTACCTTGTCCCGGATGATGTCGCCAACCGGGACTACAACTGAACCTTTAGTCCCAGTTGGAGACACCAAACGGGACAAAACATGAGTCAGCATTAATAATAGGGGTGAGTATCGACATTATGTCGTGAGTGTCGACACTATGCTGAGCTACTTGTACTATAAATATGCATCCTTATGAGTCCAGTCCTCCAGGCAGTTTGAGGCATCTCCAAGATCGATGGTTTGCGAGAGCAGGGATACCACTACGGCTAGTTTCAGGGAGATTCCGTCGATGCCTAGTCCTCTGGCATCTCCAAGAAACTGGTCATAGAGGCACTTCCTAATATGTGAAATTAGTTAGCTTCCAGGCGTATTGATCTAGTTAGAGAAGTTACAAGCTGCAAGATGGTTTGAGAGAGCAGGGACACCAATACGGCCAGTTTGAGGGAGATGTCGCTGGATCCCAATCCTCCGGCATCTCCAACAAACTGTTCATAGAGGCACTCCCTAATATGTGACCACGCGTGTTTGGAGATTAGATCTTCATAGTTTGGGAAAGTCGTAGTACGAATATGAACTAAAGGCCCCCTATGTTATGTGCCGAATCGCGACATAGTTTATGATATCATACGATCAAAAAGCATACATAGTTCTTTCAAAAAAAAAGAATACAACTCAGGACATTTATTAATATTAAAAACCAGGACAAACCGGGACTAGCTAACACTCAGGACTAAAGTCGCTCCCTTTAGTCATAATCATGCCTAGTCCTATAGTACGCAGCTTCAGGGTCTTCTTCGTCATCATCATCATCATTCTCACCGTCATCGTCGTTGTTGCTAGGCGCACGCGGATGGACCCTCAGCCCAGCCATGGCATATTTTGGGGGAACCTACCACTCCGGCCTCGGATTCACGACGCTTGGGGGAGGAGGCTCTCGGATGACGACGCCTTCAACACCGCCACCCTTCTTATGGCTCTGTGGTGGTTGCGGGTACCGAAGGCGAGGATGGTCTCCACCGGCGATGTAGCGCATCATGCCGATGATAGTCCGGTTCACCCACCACATGAGGCGGCCGGATGCATTGCGGTTCACCGGGGGAGGGCCATCACCCTCGTACCTGGAGAGCTCTCTTTCTCGCCGGTTAGCAAAAAAGGCATTCCAGGTGTCATAGTTGTCGGGATCCCACTGGGGATCCATCCACTGCTCCGGCGTGAGCTTGTGGTAGAAGTGGTTCATGATGGCCGCCTGGCGTGCAGAACCTTGAAGGACAGGAGGGATAGGAACCCCTCCAGCCCTCAGCATCCAGCCGGCGGGGGGCCGGTAGCCCGGAGGGCAAGGGTAGCTGGAGGAGCACATCGCCTCGGTCTCCTCGAGGGTCAGAATGGCCTAGTAGGTGCTGTCCATTGTTGTGAGTGAGGAAGGTGTGGATGTGTGGATAGCGATGACACAGTTGGCCTAGATATAGAGGAAAAGGGAAGGAAGCGGTGGGAAGTGGCGGGAAATATCTTTAGTCCCGGTTAGTGGCTACAACCGGGACTAAAAGCTTCGGTCAGAGGGAAAGGGCGGGAAAACACGGCGGGAAGCTGTGGGAAATGGCGGGAAATATCTTTAGTCCCGGTTAGTGGCTAAAACCGGGACTAAAAGCTTCGGTCAGAGGGAAAGGGCGGGAAAACATGGCGGGAAGCAGTGGGAAATGGCGGGAAATATCTTTAGTCCCAGTTAGTGGCTACAACCGAGACTAAAAGCTTCGGTCAGAGGGAAAGTTATTATAATTTTTTTTATAAAACAAAAAAATAACAAAATGATATACATATGTACATATTGATTTCTTCTAAAAAACCGCTGAAGGAAAAATTCAGAATACATCATATGACTTGCTTATGACTGTGTGGCCTTAACCATGGAGTATCTTCATCAAGTAACATGATGCTTGGGTCATCCTTCACTACAAACGGCAGAATTTCATGAAACTTGTCATAATCTTCTGACATCTATGTCTTGTCCTCTACTCCGACGATGTTTCTTTTCCCTGAAAGAACTATGTGGTGCTTTGGCTCATCGTTTGATGATGTATTTGTTTGCTTATATTTTTTTCTTGGTTTGGTAGACATGTCCTTCACATAGAAAACCTGAGACACATCGTTGGCTAGGACGAATGGTTCGTCTATGTACGCAAGATTGTTGAAATCCACTGTTGTCATTCCGTATTTTTGTCTACCTCAACCCCGCCTCCTGTTAGCTTGACCCATTTGCACCGAAACAAAGAGACCTTCAAAGTAGGTCCATAGTCAAGTTCCCATATCTCCTCTATGTAACCATAATATGTGTCCTTTTACCTATTGTCGTTTGTTGCATCAAAGCGGACACCACTATTTTGGTTGGTTCTCTTTTTATCTTGGGAGATCGTGTAAAATGTATTCCCATTTATCTCGTACCCTTGGTAAGTCCATATAGTCGAAGATGGTGAGCTGGCCAACAAGTACAACTCATCACAAACAATGTTGTTATTCATGAGATGTGTTTGCAACCAACCGCCAAAAGTCTTCATGTGTTCATCTCTAATCAAGGAGTCAGGCTTTTTCGGGTTGTTTGAGCGTACAATATTCTTGTGTTTCTTTATATACGGAGCTGCCTGTTGGAGATATGCCCTAGAGGCAATAATAAATATAGTTATTATTATATCTTTGTGTTTATGATAAATGTTTACATTCATGCTATAATAGTATTAACAAGGAAACATTAATACTTGTGTGATTTGTAAACTTAAGTTGAAGTCCCTAGTATAGCCTCTATACATCACTAGCTTGTTGGTTGATAAATGATTGTGGTTTCCCTATCATGAACATTGAGATGTTATCAACAACAAGATCATATCGTTAGGAGAATGATATGGTGGACATACTCCTATAGATAAGCATAGCATAAAGATCAAGTCATTTTAATAGTTCAATTGCTATATGCTTTATGATACATAGTAACCTAATTCCTTCGACCATGAGATCATGCATATCACCTTTACCGGATGGATGCTTTGATGACATCAAACACCACACCGTAACTGGGTGGCTATAAAGGTGGCATTGAGTCTTCGGAAAGTATTGGTTGAAACACATGGATCAAGAGTGGGATTTGTCCATCCATATGACGGATAGATATACTCTGGGCCCTCTTGGTGGAATGTCATCCAATTATCTTGCAAGCATGTGACTGGCTCACAAGGGATCACATATCACGGGAACGAGAAAAGAGTACTTATCGGTAACGGGGTTGAACTAGGTATGCAGAGATACCGACGATCATAACCTCGGATAAGTAAACTATCGTGAGACAAAGGGAAATTGGTATCGTATGTAAGTGGTTCATTCGATCGCAAAGTAATCGTAGAAATATGTGGGAGCCATATGAATTTCCAGATTCCTCTATTGGTTATTGTTCGGAGAAGTGTCTCAATCATGTCCGCATAATTCACGAACCGTAGGGAGACACACTTAAGGATTCGACGTTGTTTGAGTAGTTATGGAATGATGAGAAAGAAACCGAATGTTGTTCGGAGTCTCGAATGGGGTTCGGGATATCACGAGGAGATCCGGAATGGTCCGGAGAATAAGATTCATATAAGGAAAGTCCCGTTTCGGAGTTGGAGAATGATTCCGGTGTTTTCATCGGGAATGTTCTAGAAGGTTCCGGAATGTCCGGCACTCCGGGGGGGAAGGGTACATGAATGTGTTATATCAAGTTGGTATGATTGCATCATGTACTCGGTGTCATCGCTGAACAAAATAGAGGGTTTATTCAAATCCTAGTTTGAAATGTCAAACGGCTAGTTTGAAAGTCAAACGACAGTTTTTGGAAAGAGGAGGAGGAGTGGAAAGCAGTTGGGAGTTCCCTCCTCCAACCGCCGGCCCACCTCCAAGCCGAGTTGGGGAGGGACTCCTCTCCCTCCCCTTGGCCGGGCCGGCCCCTCCACCTATATAAGGAGGGGCAGGGCTCCCTCCTAGAGACACACAAGATCCTCTCCTCCAAACCCTAAGCCGCCGGCGCCGCCACCTGCCGCCGCCGCCCTAGGGCAAACCGCCGCCGCCGCCTAGAAACCCTAGCTGCCGGCCTAGCCTCCTCCTCGGCGTGTCTAAACCCTAGATCATCGAGGGACTCTCTCATACTCCACCATACTCGCTCCGGCTTAAGGCGAAGCCCTGCGAGATCTCCTCTACTCGGTACCACCGTTGTCTGCTTGGAATCGAGGAGAGTGCTACAACCTCCACGCCTCTTTGGAACAAGGAGAGGAAGGTCTTCGTCAGTACCGAATGTGTGACCATTGCGGAGGCGCTTGGGAGCCTTGGCCGGAAGGATCGTCTACGCGATCTTGAGATCGGGAAGAGTACGACTACATCACCCACGAGAATCAGCTCTCGTTAAACACTTTGGAATCTTCGAGGGTGAGTTATTCTATCGACTCGTTGCTACAATCTAGTAGATAGATCTTGGCTTGTTTGTTTGTATGCGGTAGAAATTTTTTGTTTTCCATGCTACGAAACCCTACACTGCCAAGGTGGAATTTTGCAGAACCATGTAGTGTGCTTGAGTGAAAGAATGTCCGTCCCTACATATTATTGATTTCCTTCCTAGTGTGCCTTTTCCTCCCAGTCTCCCCTCATGCCGTGATTCAAGAACACCAATCGACTTAATGTCAAGAATAAAGTCAACACAGAACTCAATGACCTCGTCTGTTCCATAGCCCTTCGAGATGCTTCATTCTGGCCTAGCACAGTTATGAACATATTTCTTCAAGACTCCCATGAACCTCTCAAAGGGGAACATATTATGTAGAAATACATGACCTAAAATGGTAATCTCATCAACTAGGTGTACCAGCAGATGCGTCATAATATTGAAGAAGGATGGTGGGAACACCAGCTCAAAACTTACAAGACACTGGACCACATCATTTTGTAACCTCGGTAGAATTTCTGGATCGACTACCTTCTGAGAAATAACATTGAGGAATGCGCATAGCTTCACAATGGGCAGTCGAACATTTTCCGGTAGAATCCCCCTCAATGCAACCGGAAGCAATTGCGTCATAAGCACGTGGCAGTCATGGGACTTCAGGTTCTGGAATTTTTTCTCTGCCATATTTATTATTCCCTTTATATTCGACGAGAATACAAACGGGACCTTCATACTGCTTAGGACTTCAAAAAAAATTTCCTTCTCTTCTTTGGTAAGAGCATAGCTGGCAGCACTTAGACGTCCTTTATCTGTCTTTATTGGATGCACGCCGTCTTGGTCTTTCATACCTTGCTGGTCCTGCCGTGCTTCTGGCGTATCTTTTGTCTTTCCATACACGCACATAAAGCCTAGCAGGTTCACGCAAAGATTCTTCTTCACGTGCATCACGTCGATTGTAGAGCGGACCTCTAGAACTTTCCAATAGGGTAGCTCCCAAAATATAGATTTCTTCTTCCACATGGGCACATGTCTGTCAGCGTTATTTGGAACAGATTGACCGTCAGGGCCCTTTCCAAAGATTACTTCTATATCCTTTACCATACCAAATATATCATCACCAGTACGGCGGATAGGCTTCTTCTAGTGATCTGCCTTACCATTGAAATGCTTGCCTTTCTTTATTGCGGGATGCCTGGCTGAAAGAAATCGACGATTCCCCAGGTACACATTCTTCCTACCTTTATCTAAATATATACTTTTAGTATCATCTAAACAATGTGTACATGCATTGTATCCCTTGTTTGACTGTCCTGAAACGTTACTAAGTGCAGGATAATCATTGATGGTTACGAACAACAACGCCCGTAGGTCAAATGGCTCCTGTTTGTGCTCATCCCACATACGAACACCTTCGTCGCGCCACAACTATAGTAGTTCTTCAACTAATGGCCTTAGATACACATCAATGTCATTGCCGGGTTGCTTCGGGCCTTGGATGAGCACTGGCATCATAATGAACTTCCGCTTCATGCACAACCAAGGAGGCAGGTTATATATACATAGAGTTACATGCCAGGTGCTATGGTTGCAGCTCTGCTCTCCAAAAGGATTCATGTCATCTGTACTTAGACCAAACCTTAAGTTCCTTGCGTCACCTACAAAGCTCGGGTACTCTTTATCGATTTTTATCCATTGCGACCCATCAGCGGGGTGTCTCAACATCGAGTATTTCCTACGCTCTTCTTTGTGCCATCGCAACAACTTGGCATGCTCTTTGTTTCTAAACAAACGTTTCAACCGTGGTATTATAGGAGCATACCACATCACCTTTGCAGGAACCATCTTCCTGGGGCGCTGCTCGCCCTCAACATCTCTAGGGTCATCTCGTCTGGTCTTATAACGCAATGCGCCACATACCGGGCATGCATCCAAATTCTCGTACTCCTCACCGCGATATAGTATGTAGTCATTAATGCATGCATGTATCTTCTGCATCTCTAGTCCTATAGGGCAGACGACTTTCTTTGCCTCGTATGTACTGACAGGCAATTCATTATCCTTTGGAAGATTTTTCTTCCAAATTTTCAGTAGATTCTCAAATCCCTTGTCAGATAAACCATTCTCTGCTTTCCATTGCAGTAATTCCAGTGTGGTACCGAGCTTTGTGTTGCCATCTTCGCAATTTGGGTATAACAATTTTTTGTGATCCTCTAATATACGCTCCAACTTCTTCTTCTTGTTTTCATTTTCTCATTCGCTCCGTGCATCAAGAATGTCTGACGAAGATCATTAGCAGTCTCATCTAATGCCCGTTCTTCATCTTCTTCTTGTTCATTGTCTTCTAGTGCAGTACCACTGTATTCAGAAAACATTGTATAGTTGTCATCGTTCTCTTCTTCTTTGTTGTCTTCCATCATAACCCTGCTTTCTCCATGCTTTGTCCAACAAATATAGCCGGACATGAAACCTTATTGAATCAGGTGGATGTGAATGGTTTTGGATGAAGAGTAATCCTTCTCATTCCGACAGACACGACACGGACAACACATAAAACCATTCCGCTTGTTTGTCTCAGCCAAATCGAGGAAAGAATGCACGCCTTTAATGAACGCGTCAGACATTCGGGGAGAGTCGTACATCCATTCTCGGCTCATCTGCAGTATAATTAAAATTTTCTATCATATAAAAAGTTTGGATCATTTTTACTACAATTGCTTTTACAAATCTAAAATTTTACATGCACTAATTTTTGAATTGGACAAAACTGTTAATATAAAAAATGCTGACTATTTTATTATGTGAAAAACTTATTCAATTCTGAGATCCGAAACTCTTAAAATGCACATCTCAACTTTCAGTAACTTTTTGTATAATCAAACTATGCTTAAAATTACACATCTAAAATTGCCTCTACACTTTTAAGCATGAAATCCCTCTCTACTTCTAGAGCATTGAGCTAAACTATAACAATAAGAGATGAAAGATTGAAGTTGCTAAACATTTTAGAAGCTTGGATTTATAGATGATGCCACCAAATCTTGACAAAGCTTGGATTGAAAGTTGCCACCAAATTGGACAAAAATGAGGATGAACATGAGATGTACCTTGGAGGAAATGGCCATGCTTTTGTGCACGGTCGAAGAGGGATATATAGTGGTAATATATAGTCCCGGGTGGTAAAAAGAACCCAGACTAGATATTGATATCTTGTCCCGGGTGGTAACAAGAACCCAGACTAAATATAGCCATGGGTCCCACAAGAGCTCTAGTCCCGCCTTGTGTTACCAGCCGGGACTAGAGGTTGCCCACGGACCGGGACTAGTCCTGTGGCGCCATCTAGCCATTGCAAAGTTTACAGACCGGGACTAGTGCTAACACTAGTTCCGGTTCTAGACAGGGCCAGAACTAGAGGCTGGAACAGCTCAAAACGAAAGGTCGTGTTTCTACTAGTGAAAGTCAAAGAATGACATGAGCAAGCATCTAGGTAATTTAATGTCAAAAGGTAAAATCAATCAAATATTTTATAGGATATGAGCTTCACTATCACTCATAAGTTATTTATAGAATTAGCACCAAATGCATCTAGGAGAGGGAAACATAGAGAGAGAGGGAAACATAGAGAGAGAGAGGGAGGGAGAGAAATTAAAGAGTCGGTGGTAGCTAATTAAGGATGTGCTTTCCTAAGAGAGAACATCAGTACCATTAAGGTAGATCAATATCAGTCAATATTAGTGGCTTATTAGTTTCTAAATTTTTCCTTATGATGTGGTAAGAAACATATACGTTTGCATTAACTTCATGGTTCATAATCCATTTATAATTTAAGAGGACATTCACTCAAATTGATCGATTAGTATATTTAAACTATGAGTTGTTCATTTTAACATAATCATGTCACATTACACAAAAAATATATACCAGAGAGAGAGCTTGGAATGATTGTCTTCAGTGGAGGGGATATCTAGGCAGATAGTCAAGCAAAATAGACAACCACAATGCTATCTCGGTTTAGAACAAATGAGAATCTAGAAAAATTACACTGTAACAAATGAACAATGCACTCTAAATACTCTAACTTATTGCTAAAATATTCATAAGTACAATTTTGGTCAAACTGGAACGCGGTAACTTAGGTATAATGGCACAAATGGATAAGTTCACATATTTTAAATCGAAATGAGATGCTCATTTATTTTACGGTGGAGGAAATAAAACAGATTTGAATTTGGCACAGAGTATAATGATAACTCTTACTTTCGATTGGGCATTAGAAGATAAGTTATTTTCATTTATTTTGTGGTCATTAGAAAGATCATCTAGACAGCATATGAGAAACTATCTCGTAGACCCTAATTATTATCTGCAATTTTTATATACATCTTAATACATCAAGTCGCCAATTTGAATGTTAACTCGGAAACTAATAATCTATTGAGTTGATCATGGCATAATTTATTGTAATTTTATATGGCTATAAAAATGTATTATTTTGTTCATATAATGTGAATATTTGTGAGAAACTAATTTTTTATTTTCCAAACCTTTAAAATAATAAAGATGATGCCCTCGCATTTGTGAAGGCCACCTTGCTAGTTTTCTTAATTTTCGTTGCGCAGAAAAAAAGTCCCCTTTCCATTTTATCCATTTGCATCATTAACCATCGTTTCTGCTATTATGCATCGCAGCCTGACAACGATGGAGCAGCAAGCTGCATCTAAAATCCTCATGCCCGGCGTTCTAGGGCCGTAAACTCTGTAGCTTGCCATCTTCTTGAAGCTATCGCGCTGGTACGCGATACGCGAAGGTCAAGAAGTATGGGGAGGGTCTGCACTTGGGATCGTGGGATCTCATGGGGCAGCCGCCGGGAACCTGGGCGGTGATCTAGAGGAGGCACGGGTCTAGGACAGGTGCAGGCGGAGCGCTGGGCTGGTCGGCAAAGGCAGGGAGCCGGGCGGCACACTAGGCTGGTGTGCGGGGCAAGCTGCGGTGTTCCGCCGACGCAGGGAGCCAGACCGGCAGGGGAGCAGGAGCAACATAGATGGAGATCGGAGGAAGCGCCAGGGGATTGCTACCAACGTGGTAGGCCTTTTCCTAGAACAAGGGATAAGAAAAGAGTGTGGCACGAGGTGGGCTTTCTCCTAACCAAGAGAATTTTGTCGTGTACCGCGCGTGCGCTCGACTCGGTTAAGCACACGATGGTGCGCCGTACTCTTCCAACGAGCACCTGCGCTACGAAGGATTTGGGATTTTTTATTTTGTATAGTACATAAATTCAAATGACACGTGAAATACATTAAAATTAATCATACTAGACTTCTCTTTGCGCCCTCGAGGCCGCAGGGTATGGCCTGTAGGGAGAATGCTTGATGATACAATCGCATTGTATCTATAAAAGAAAAGCTGGAATCAAGTAAATACAACACAACATTTGTTAGGCAAATCGTCCAATAGCAGAGCGAGGGCGTTTGTTACTTAGACGAGCGGTAGTGAGGATGTAAAATGTCTCTAGCTTACTTAATAAAACTATACATGTCATTTGATTGACACGGTTGTAAAAAAAAAAGAACAACATGCACATTGTAGCGGTTTTATCATACATACGTTACAAAAATAATGAATCAACGATAAGTCTCAATCACACTACCAACAAAAGGTAAATGTAAAAAAAAGCGATTGAACGTGGTGCAAAACAATCGCAGACACATCGTGATGCTTTTGTTGTCTAATACAGTCGACAACTATTTTTTTTGCTAAACCTAATGCAAACGCAGACGACGATCACAAATGCATACAAGACCTCATGGATTTTAAGCCATTCCCCTCTTGACAGCAGCGTCCTGTAGAAGAAACAAAATAAAGCAAAGCCATGCCGTTCTTTTTCTGCGTGATAAATATCAGATAACTGAAACAGAGGCCAGTGTGATGCCTTTGATAGCTAAATTGGTAACCGAGAACATCTCCACTCGTGCCTCTCATATGGCGTCCGACTCGGCCGTTGTGGACCGTATGGAGGACCGCTGGATAGATCACAAGAATGTGGGTCTGGGCTCCTAGCCGTGACCCCATAACACAAGTTAATTTTTACTTTTGTAGTACATAAATTCAAATAACATGTAAAATACATTAAAATTAATCATACTAGACTTACAATCACATTGCATCTATAAAAGAAAAGTTGGAATGAAGTAAAGACCAACACAACATTTGTTAGGCAAATCGTCCAATAGCAGAGCGAAGCCACATCAAGTGTTCGTTTGTTACTTAGGCAAAGCAGTGGTGAGGATGTCTGGTACTTAATATAAGACTATACACATGTCAAACCAATGAAACATTTGATCGACACGGTCATCGAAAAAACGTAAACAACATGCACACTATAGCGGCTTTTACCATACATATGTTACGCAAATAATGAATCAACAATAAGTCCCAGTCACACTGCCGAAAAGGTAAATGCAGAAAAAAACTAAAGCGGTTGAACATGGTGCATGATAGTCGCAGACACATCACGATGCTCTTGTCTAGTAAAGTCGGCAACCATTTTTTTGCTAAACCCAGTGCAAACACAGACGATCACAAATGCATACACACATTCACCCCTATGAACAACACACACACCCCCTACCTGTGAGCACCTCCAAAAGGGTAAGACTGAGAGACTGGTGGGCAACTATTCTCGTTCTGATCCTTTCACACGTCTGCACAAAATAGCCGATGCCAGAGATTTGTCCCAACAGGGTATCTCTCAAAGTAGGATGAAATCGACTCAAGGGGCTGAACACGATCTCCCCAAGACCCTCCTGCGAGCTTGGCAAGGAACGGTGAAAATCACAGCAAGGGGACACGAGGAGCTTACCCAGGTTCAGGCCACTATGCAGTGTAAAATCCTAATCTTGCTTGTCTGAATTGCTTGTATCGCTTGGCGAGGTTCAATATGAGGTGTTGATCGTAAGATCAGGTCTAGGGTTCCAGGCTAGAAGAAAGCTAGGGTTTCTCAGGTGGAAGAAGGTCCTCTCTATGGTGTTGCTTCCCCTATCTTATGGGCGCATCAGTCCTCTTCCAGCCACCCACACGACGACAAGGGAGCAAGCAGGTAATCTAAAGGTGCTTTTGTCCAGCGGGGTGGTCCTTTGCAGAGTGCTGTTGAGCATGCTGGTGACGTCCTCCTGCCTGCCTCCTTCAAGCTTACTATGATATATATATATATATATATATATATAGAGAGAGAGAGAGAGAGAGAGAGAGAGAGAGAGAGAGAGAGAGAGAGGTGGTCCTCCTGGTGGCAATGGCTATGGGGCACCCATGGCTTGGAGGAGATGAAGATGACTTACTTGCTCACCAAGAGAGGGCAGTGACATCTGTTGCAGTTGATGTCATTATCGCCTCCACCTTCATCTTCGCTCCACCCATCCCTTCTGAATTGGCGTTGTGGCTCTATGTATGCTTCACGCGGGGCCTAGGCAAGGAAGAGTGCCTCACCAAAGGGGGTCTTATCCTTAAGGGGGTGTCGCTTCGAGAGGAACCTCCTGAAGGATCCTTTCCAGGCTTGACGAGGGGACCTCTTAAAGGGACTATAGTTGCTCCACTAGCCGTTCCCGACAGTAGTGGACCGGGGTATCCTAGTTACCAATGGCCCGACATAGCCCTCGGGCGCCTAGGCCGCACGCATCTTGGATGTGAAGGGATAGGGGTTCTAAAAGCTGCCGGGCCTAGGTCGCACATATTCGGGTCGATTAATCTCCACCGTGATGAACCACAATAGGGGTGTGTACCGTCGTATCTAGAAACCGTCGCCCCGGTGAGGATTTCATGGTAACCATGTAGGTGCTTCAAAAGAGATGCCCACTTCAATGGGGTTTCCACTTCCCAAATTCTCCACCGCCGCTTCCTCTGCTCGATCCCCAATCTCCTCTCATCTTCCCAACCTCTGATACTTCCGATTTTCCTTCTTGCAGCTTCCAAGGCTCGACCAATGACACCCAAGAGGAATAAGGTCGCTCCGTGAGGTGAAGCCTCCATGTCGCACACGCGGACGTGGCTTTACCTGTACCTCCATGTAACATCCCAAAAATATAAACTTGGATCATCAGACTATAATCATCAAAATTAGGGTTAACAAAAACTTTTCCAACTAAAAATATGAAAGCATTCATATGTGTGTGTGTATTCAAAAATTGGATTCTTTTGAATTGCCATGGTTCTGTGTTTCTTTGCTTGTAAAATGATTATTAGGTGAAATAAACATCATCTAAACAATCCCCAAACTTTTCCCAAAGACAAACAACTCAAAATAAACAAATGAAGTGAATGGTCATTTTTGCCAAATTAACTCTCATGCCTTCTTTGGCTACCCCTAGTTTTCAAAACTCAACAGAAACATTTGTGGATCTTTGCACCCCTTGTTAGTACTCATAATAAGGTACCAAGTCCCACTTTGTGATCATCCAAAAACATTCAAATACTAAGTTTAAATGACAGTTTAAAATTGAATCTATCTCATATGGGAAGATCCCACTATTTCAAAAACCACTCAAACAAACTCAATTTTCAAAACCTAAGCACCCACAGAATCCCCAGCACATGCCTAGCACACCCACCAAAAATCTTTTCAAAGTTCAAAAGTAAGTTTCTTGCGGCCATTTCATCAAATAGCTTGCAGACTCAAATCAAACAAATCACAAACACTATTGTGTGCAGTAAATTGGGCCTAACTTGTTCCCCCTCTGGTTGCAACTAGTCTTTAGTAGATCATCTAGCTCAATTGTAAACATCTAGCACCACTATGAGCTTGCCTTGCCATCAATGGTGAGCAGGCCGAGCCTCACCATGCCACCCCATTGTCGCCGGCCAGATAGCAGGCACCCTAGCCTTGCCAACCTTGTCTGCGAGGTAGTCAGCACCTCACCGCCGCTCACTGTCCCCTCCCCAAGCCAGTGCAAGCTGTGGACCACCAGGAATGCCACGCGCCCATGTCCACAGCGACGTGCCGAGCCCGCCCCAGAGCGCCGCACCCGGCACGCGTGCACACGCCGCCCCTCGACCGCAGCCCGTGCCTACAGCTTCTCCATGATACTAGGAACACGCCAAACACCCCCGTTCGCCACCCCGTGCCTCACAGCCACCGCTCGCCGTCGAAGACGCCGCCTCTCCCGCGCAGAGCACCGCATGTTCCCGACCGCTTGCCACCGCCCCTAAGCGCGCATTTAAACTCTAGAGCATCGCCAGGAGACCGCCCGTCGATCGCCAACCTCAGCCATGCGGCTAGCCGCCCGTGGCCATGTTGCCACCGTCGCCTGCCTATCCCTCTCGGTCTCGCCGTCGAGCCTATAAAAGGAGGCGACCCCCAGCCGTTTGAAGCACGAGGAGCAGAAGCCCACTGATCTTCCCACACCTCTAGCCGGAGCACAAGGAGCATCAGCTCGCTGGAATTGTGCCGGAGCAGGCCGCCTCTGGAGAAGAAGGGAGCCATTGATTTCGACCACCCCCGGAGCTGCCTCGACCGTCCCTGAGCTCGCCGTCGACCACTCGTTCGTTTGCCCGCCTCGCCGTCGTCGCTGGAACCCTAGTATGCCTCCTATGCACCCCCACTGAGCCGCTAGGGTTCGAGCTCGCCGGTGACATGTTCATCGTCGACGACGATCCCCAGCCGTCGATCTTCCTTCTAATCCAACGAACCACAGCCCAGCCGCAGCGTGTTATGAGCCATCGATGGTGGAACCCCGTGTCACCGAGTGAGCAGCGTTGCGGAGTGACACTGGGCCGACCCATTAACCTCTCCTGCAGCCCAACCGTTTGAATTTAGATTTTTCCATTTTAAATCAAACTCAGTTCTGTACCTATATTCAAAAATCAACCCAACTCTATTTAGTGAACGAAAATACACGAAACTAATTTTGTTAGAAAGGTACTGAAATGCTTAATCCAAGCCTGTTGGATTCAAATCATTTGGATCTGTAGATCAACCTTGGTAAAAATAACAAGTCAGAAGCTTTTCTACATTAAAACATTTTTCAAGATTCAACCATAATAGCTTTTGAGTTGATTCCAACTCTCAAAAATCACATTTGATCATACCTTTCAGAATATATAAAAACATATGGGTTTAATTACAGAAATAATGTTCAAGCAACAAAAGAATGCCACATAGGCATTTCTAGTCACTTTATTTATTTAAAATAAAAAAGTTAAACCTTATTAAATTATGACACCACTTTAAATCACATTCCCATGTACTGAAATATGTGGCGATGACATATGTCAACATGATCCCATGTTTGAGTTGGAGAATATTAAATCTTAAGTAGTTTTTCAATGAGTAGAAATTACTTTTCTCAAATTAAAAAGAAATAAGACAAATGCTTTAATTTGGTAATGTTAAGTGATGATGCTAGATCATCTATAGTGCACCTTTGGGTGATGAGTGAAAATAGTTAAGTATTGTTTGGTGATTGTGTACCTCGTATTTATTTATAGACGCTAGTACCGACCATGGATACGAGGAGGAAGGAGGATACTACGAGGAAGAAGCCGAAGAGAACTTCAACCACTGCTCTGCACAAGGCAAGCCTAATACTACTAGTTGATTGAGCAAGTTAACCCTTGCAAGATACCCTACTTATGCAAGATAATACTTGCTTGTTACCATGCCAAATATATGCCTTAAGCATATGTGATCATACCCACTTGATAACCCAATCCTATTTTTACTTGCAAGCTTTATACTTTATTTCTTTATCAAAGCTTTCTTTTAGAGTTTACTTAAGTGACTTGTAGATTCTAGAAAGATAATTTAAGGTTGAATAAAGAGCATTAAATTTGGCCTAAGCTAGATAATCTTGATGTCATCCTAAGGCATGAGATTGAACTTAATTAATCTCCACTTGTTTACCACCCCTCATTAGTACTTACCCCACTTGTAGATGCTAGTGTTAAGCATAAAACTTGATCAACTTTAGATGGGAATACTTGGTGAAAATGGTTATGAAAACCTTGGAATGATGAGTCATTCTACTGAAATGTTTTGACATGTGTTTCCGAACACCAGATGATTTTTATGATGAAAATGTTGAGGCATGAGCCTTAGCCCTTTATAAAACTGATGGTTGTCTGGATGCGATACCATTCCAATTTCACCGTACAACCACAATACCCGAAAATTGGGTAGGGCTTGACTGGAAATTTATATACCTTAGTATGGGTTCCCTCACGTCCAAGGTCTGAGCTGAGGCTACCTTGTGAAGATTGTCCACCTGTGCAGTACCCAAGATGACAGTTGGTCATGGTTGGGGGGCCAAACTCACAGGAGAGGTGCCTATACTAGGGCGTGTAATTTAAAGGTTAGGATTGATTATCCGCATACTGAGTATGGTGAATTCAGGATTTGTTCCTGACAGATGTATCGAATGTTGTGGTGAAAGTGTACAATCTCTGTAGAGTGTAAAACTATTCGAATAGTCGCGTCCGCGGTTATGGACAGTTGGAGTGGCCATATTGTTCCCCCGTCAGATGTTTTCAAAACGACTTGTGAAATGAATTGAGACTTTGACTTGAACACAACAGAGTTGTTATATGAAATTCAAGTTCCCACTTAGGCGTTATAAAATTTCAACTAGCTTTGTTTGCTTCTGAACTTAGTAGAGGTAAATCTAGCTTTTTGCAAAACAACCCTAGAGCTTAGTGTCCTACTACAAAAACCCCTTAACTTGTTAGTATTAGTTTGCGAGTACTTAAAGAGTACTCATGGCTTTGTCCCTGGCTAATGCCGTGGCCAGACTATGAAAAGGAGTACCAGGATGATGGACCGCAGGAAGGTTACGACAACTAGGATCATCTCCCATCATCAGCATTACCTGTGACCCCGAAGATGGAGCTTTGCCTATGCTACCTTTATTATTACGTTATTCCGCTGCTTGAGTTGTATTAAGAACTAGATCATGAGATCCTTATTTGTGTAAGACCTTATGTATGGTTTGTAATGGATGATGTACTGTGATATCCAAATCAGTTATGTCTCACAAAAATGGTAATCCTGGGATTGCGATGTATGGCATAACAGGCATCTGGGATTAAAAATCCGGGTGTTGGCACTCCATAAGTCCATAATTATCACCTAGGAGGGCCTCGGCAAGCTCTGACACCTGATGGATGGAGCCCATAATGAATGGGGGGAAACTCTCGCTTGGTCCGGGCTATCGAGGCTCTCCGGTCTTCCCACTACGGCATACCCTTTCACCATTCACTCCATCCAAGTGGGGTTCATGCCACCTCTCCCCCTTTCTTCTCTACGCTTCTACAACACTACCAAATCCATGCGCTACATCTAGTTCCTAGTTCCATGGCCATCGCCTCCATCTTTGCCTTCCTTGGCATGAAGCCTTTTGTGGCCTTGTTCCGCCACTTTTATTGGTTGCACCTCACTACAAGGGACCAGTGCTCCGGCTGCGTTTTTTTGTGCTGCTGCAGCAGACTTACAATCTTGTTGGATGTGGGTGGACGCCCGTGAAGAGAATCCGTTTCTAGAGATTCCGCTAGTGCCCGCCAAGGAGTTCGGTGCATGGGAGAGGAAGTGGTTCCCCAACGCAGAGGTGCAGGAAGTAGCGGGCTGCCTCAAGTCCCTTCGCGAGGGTGGATTCACGGGAATATTATCTTTAAGGAGTTTACCATGGGGCGCATTGCCCCTCTCCAGGATCACTCCAGGGGCAAGTGGTCCTACAATCCCCCTTTATACAAAGCTTCACTTTGAAATTCTAGCGCTAGAGATCACCGCCAAGATGACACAAATCTTTATTAGCGAGCTGGATGTGAGCACTTTTCCCAAGGAGGCTCTCCCCTTGTACAGCATGTCAGCGAGGATGC
Source organism: Avena longiglumis (assembly GCA_030063025.1). Taxonomy (NCBI): domain Eukaryota; kingdom Viridiplantae; phylum Streptophyta; class Magnoliopsida; order Poales; family Poaceae; genus Avena; species Avena longiglumis. The sequence goes on from CP125974.1 coordinate 143,587,784, forward strand.
CCATGTTCAAAGAGTGGGGACTGCTGGTGGCGGCTTGGGAGGATATGGCTAATGCCTCTTGCGCTTCCACCCTCGAGGCGAAGCTTGCTGAGGGAAAGGGGGCTTCAGGAAGCGTGGAGAGGGAGTGAAGATCCAATCAGCCCCACATGAGCTTGGAGATGGCCAAGGTGCGCTGGCCATGCCCCATGAAGAGCGCAATGTGGTGGGGGCCACTAAGGCACCCAAGGTTGGGCCAGCCCCCCGAGCCTAACTCCATGAAGGATACCGCACACAAGCGGAAGAGGGACGACATGAGCGGCTGCCGTCCCTCCAGGAGGGTGAGGCACGGACACTGGATGGCATTATATGAGTAAGCTCATTTTTTGATGTGATCCTTGTTAGTTCCCCCTTCTTCTTTGGCCTAACTCCCAGGGAGCTTTGCATGGACCTTGAGGAGGAGAAGGCCAGGAAGACGCTGGAAGACCTTGATGCAGCTAGCGGCACTGCTGCCATGGAGACGCATGCCTCCGTGGGGGGAAAGTGACGAGGTTGGTGCAACGACAATAACAATAGTGGCGCCTGGGGCACCTAAGATGGCGTCGGAGGCGTCGGGGTGCAGCGGCGCTGCCTCGAGAGCCGACCTAGCAGGGTTGGAGGCCACGACCACCCCCGGGGCTACAAACACCACGGAGGAGGTGGGTGTCACTGAGGCTTCCCAGGCTGTGATGTCCACATTCCATGAGGAGTATTCTTGCCTCGTAGAGGAGGCATGCTTGGTGAGGGAGGCCCGCGAGGCGATGAGGGCGCAAGTGATAACCCCCAAGTGCAGGGGAACATCGTAGTACCTCTCAATGTGGAAGTAGGGTTTCGATCCGCATGAGCAAGAAGGAAAAGCTATCTATTTTAAGGAATAAGATGGTTGTTTTAATGGTTGGAAGTTTAATGTAACAAAACAAGAATATAAAAGTGTCCCAATCCTATCCAATGCAAGAGGACAAGACAAGGGTTTTCTTTTATAGGAACAATGGACATGGGTTCATGGGTTCACTTAATCCTCTCTTCTCCATCTATAGTGATTATCATGTTATAGATAGTAAAGGTACACACAATTGCAATGTTTTAATGGTACTTTTATTGTGTCTACATGTAGTAAAACACATAGGTGAAAGAAGTACTCCTTTGTGTTTCTAGGTCACTGTGAGACCCTGGCGCATGGTTCAATAGGATTGATAGGAAACCCATACCAACAAGTTGCAACTTATTTTCCGGAAGCTCATCTGAAAAGAACTCTGAGGTTAAGCGTGCTTGACCTAGAGCAATTCTAGGATGGGTGACCGACTGGGAAGTGGGTACCAGATGTGCATGAGTGAGGACAAAGTGCGCAGAAAAGACTAGTGTTGGTCTGTGGGGTTAGTCTAGAGATCCTATTAAGCTGCCAGAAGTGACAACCGTCGGTCCGGAGTGACCGGGGGTGTGACAAGTGGTATCAGAGTCGACCCTCGCGGTTACATGGGTGTGTGCGGGTCAGTGGCGGACATGTGTAGCATGGCGCGTGTGGCCCGGAGTGGACACGACATGGCAATGTGCCGGCACAGGACACATAGACGTGTGCCAAGAGGGGACGTTCCTGGCTTGTGGTTGATCAACGAGGACGTCGATCTTCTAAGGGTGGGTGTATGTGAGACCCTGGTGCATGGCTCAATAGGATTGATAGGAAACCCATACCAAGAAGTTGCAACTTCTTTTCCGGAAGCTCATCTGAAAAGAACTCTCAGGTTAAGCGTGCTTGGCGTAGAGCAATTATCGGATGGGTGACCGACCGGAAAGTGGGTACCGGGTGCGCATGAGTGAGGACAAAGTGCACAGAAAAGACTAGTCTTGATCTGTGGGGTTAGTCTAGAGATCCTAATAAGCTGCCAGAAGTGACAACCGTCGGCCCGGAGTGACCGGGGTGTTACAAGTGGTATCAGAGCCGACCCTCGCGGTTACATGGGCGTGTGCGGTTCAGTGGCGGACATGTGTAGCATGGAGCGTGTGGCCCGGAGTGGACACGACATGGCAATGTGCCGGCACTGGACTGAAGGGTTTCGCGGCATAGTAAATCAAAATTTTCTACGGATGCAAACAGAGGGAAAGCCAAGATCTAATCTAGGAGATGCAAACAACGAGAGAGATTGGATTAGATCTTCATACCCTTGAAGATTCGCAATGGAACGTTACGTCGAACGTGGGTGATGTAGTCGTACTCGCTTCTCCTCGCGATCCGATCCGATCTAGCACCACAAGTGGCGATGCCTCCGTGAGATGCACACGCGGCACCTCGGCGTCTCCTCCTTCCTCGACCAGCAAGTATGGTGGAGACGGATTGGATCTACAACACGGCGTGGTGTATATGGTGGAGAATTTCTGCAGCAGGCTTCGCCTACAAGCGGGAGGGAGAGAGAGGAAGGCGAGGCGGCTAGGGTTGGAGGGGAAGGTGTGTGTGGGGGGGGGGGGTGGTGCGCCCCCAGCCCTATTTATATAGAGGGGGCAGCCCCAGCCCTCCCAAGCCCAAACCGCGCCCCAAAGGATAAGGAGTGGGGGCAAGGAAACCCCTTCTAGAAGGTCTATCTCGAGTTTAAACCTCTCTTGGCGGCTGGGCCCTATGGGGCCTTGTGCCCTGGCCCAATGTGGCCAGGGCACTCCCTCATAGGCCCATGCCCCTCCGGAAGGTGGGGCCACGTTGGCCCTTCCGGAAGGTTCTAGAAGCTTCCGATGCAGTCTGATTAATCCGGAACAATTTGAACTCCAAAACTGCACGCCTTATATGAATCTTATTCTCCGGACCACTCCTCCGGAACCTCTCGTGATGTCCGGATCCCATCCGAGACTCCGAAAAAACTCATAAACCAATTATACAATCTATCCTAGCGTCGAGACACGTTAAGTGTGTGACCTGCGGTTCGAGAATATGCAGACATGATCTTCTATCAATAATCAACAGCGGGGTCTGGAAACCCATATTGACTCCCACACATTCATCGATGATCATATCGGATGAACCACGATGCCAGGATTCAATCAATCAATCCCATATATATATTCCCTTCGTCTCGCGATATTTTTACTTGCCCGAGATTCGATCGTCCTTGCATCATACCTAGTTCAATCTGCTCACGGCAAGTACTTTACTCGTTCCGTAATCCGATATCACTTTGTAATTAACTCCTTAACCACATGCTTGCAAGCGGTGTTGATATCGACACGAGTGGGCAAGTATATCTCTCCGACTTGGGAGGGACAAATCCCATCTCGATACATACAACCCAACAGATATTTTCCGATCACCTGAGAGACACCTTTATGATCACCCTCTCAAAGGATGACGTTTGATGACCTCAAAGCTTTCTTCCGATACCAGGGAGTTGTATTATCTCATGGTCTAAGGAATACAATATTTGACATAAGAAAAGCTTCGCAAAGACGAACACGAAAACACGATCTAATTGCTTCGCTTAGTTTGGGTCTGTCCACCATATCATTCTCCCAATGATATGATCTCATTATTAATTGACAACTCATGTCCATGGTTAGGAAACCTTAACCATCATTAATCAATGAGCTAGTCCATAGAGGCACACTAGGGACACGGTGTTGTTCACAAACCACACAAGTATTAAAGTTTCCGCTTAATACAATTCTAGCATGGAATATAAACATTATCATGAACAAGAATTATAATAATAACATCTTTATTATTGCCTCTAGGGCATAATTCCAACAGTCTCCCACTTGCACTAGAGTCAATAATCTAGTTTACATTTGGCAACAATCTCACACCCATGGAACTGAGGTGCTGATCATGTTTTACACGTGGAAGAGGTTTAGTCAATGGATCTGCAACATTCAGATCTGTATGTACTTTGCTAATCTTCAGATCTCCATCTGCTATATAATCTCGGATTATATGAAACTTGCGGTTGATATGCTTGGTCTTTGGATGATATCTTGGTTCCTTAGCGAGTGGCGCGATGTTTTCACACAATATCTCCATTGGGTCCAATGCACTTGGAACCACGCCAAGCTCGGATGAAGTTCTGATCCAAACTCCTTCACTTGACGCTGCAGCAGCCATGTATTCCGCTTCTCATCAGATCCCGCGATCAAGCTTTGCTTGCAGCTTCTCCAGCTCACAGCTCCTCCATTCAAAATATAAACGTATCCTGTCTGAGATTTAGAATCATCCTTGTCGGTGTCGAAACTAGCGTCAACGTAACCTTTTACGACGAGCTGTTCATCACCCCCATAGACTAAGAACATTTCTTTAGTCCTATTTAGGTACTTTAGGATGTTCTTCACGGCTGTCCAGTGTTCCACTCTTGGATCACTTTGATACCTGCTCGTCAAACTAAGAGCATTGGACACATCCGGTCTAGTACACAGCATGGCATACATGATAGAACCTATGGCTGAGGCACAAGGCACTTTGCTCATAGCTTCCCTATCATTTACCGTAGCTGGACACTGAGCCTTGCTCAATATCTTACCTGACAACATAGGCACTGAACCTTTCTTTGCCTTATCCATTCTGAACCTTTTCAGATCTTTGTCTAGGTATGTACTCTGGCTTAAATCTATCATAGCGTCTTTGTCTATCTCTATAGATTTTGATGCCCAATATATAAGCAGCTTCACCTAGTTCTTTCATTGAAAAACACTTGTTCAAATAACTCTTCACATTGTTAAGCATGTTAATGTCATTTTCAATAATCAATATGTCATCCACATATAGTACCAGAAATGTCACCGAGCTCCCACTCACTTTCTTGTAGATGCAAGCTTCGTAGCAATTTGGAACAAATCCAAAGCTCTTGATCACTTGATCAAAACGAAGGTTCCAACTCCGAGATGCTTGCTTTAGTCCATAAATGGAACGCTGAAGTTTGCATACTTTATCAGCATCCTTAGGATCGACAAAACCTTCGGGTTGCATCATATACAACTCTTCATCAATGTTGCCATTGAGGAACGCAGTCTTGACATCCATCTGCCATATTTCATAATCATGAAACGCAGCAATTGCTAATAAAATCCGAATGGACTTAAACATCGCTACGGGAGAGAAAGTCTCATCGTAGTCAACACCTTGAACTTTTCGAAAACCTTTCGCGACAAGCCGTGCTTTATAGACAGTAACATTACCATCCGCGTCCGTTTTCTTCTTGAAGATCCATTTGCACTCAACGGCCTTTCGGTCACTAGGAGGGTCCACCAAAGTCCATACTTGGTTTTCGATCATGGATCCCAATTCGGATTTCATGGCTTATAGCCATTTCTCAGGGTCTGGGCTCATCATCGCTTCCTCATAGTTCGTAGGTTCACTGTCTTCTACTAACAAGACAGTCAAGACAGGGTTGCCGTACCACTCAGGAGGGGCACGCGACCTTGTCGACCTGCGACGTTCAGTAGCAGCATCGTCCGAAGCTTAGCTTCCTCTATTGTTGGTGCAGGCGTCACTGGAACAATTTCAGGTGCTGCGCTACTCTCCAATTCAAGAGAAGGTTCAATAACCTCGTCTAGCTCTACTTTCCTCCCACTCACTTCTTTCGAGAGAAACTCCTTCTCAAGAAAGGAACCGTTCTTTGCGATAAACACTTTGCCTTCGGTTCTGTGATAGAAGGTATACCCAATAGTTTCCTTAGGGTATCCTATGAAGACACATTTCTCCGCTTTGGGTTTGAGCTTGTACGGCATCAACTTCTTGACGTAAGCTTCGCATCCCCAAACTTTAAGAAACGACAACTTAGGTTTAGCACCAAACCATAGTTCATACGGTGTCGTCTCAACGGATTTATATGGAGCCCTATTTAAAGTGAATGCAGCGGTTTCTAATGCATAACCCCAAAATGATAACGACAAATCATTAAGAGACATCATTGATCGGACCATATCTAATAAGGTTTGATTCCGGCGTTCAGACACACCATTGCACTCTGGTGTTCCGGGTGGCGTGAGTTGCGAAACAATTCTGCTTGCTTTAAGATGCGTGAGAAAATCATAACTCAAATATTAGCCCCCACGATCGGATCGTAGAAACTTAATCTTTTTCTGTTACGATGGTTCTCCACTTCATTCTGAAATTCTTTGAAATTTTCAAACATTTCAGATTTATGTTTCATTAAATAGATATACCCATATCTACTTAAGTCATCGGTAAAAGTGAGAAAATAGCGATATCCACCGCGCGTCGAAACACTCATCGGTCCACATACATCGGTATGTATGATTTCCAACAAGTCCGTTGCCCGCTCCATCATACCGGAGAACGGGGTTTTGATCATCTTGCCCATGAGACATGGTTCGCATGTGTCAAATGATTCAAAATCAAGAGACTCCAAAAGTCCATCAGAATGGAGTTTCTTCATGTGCTTTACACCAATATGACCTGAGCAGCGATGCCACAAATAAGTAGTATTATCACTATCTACTTGGCATCTCTTAGCCTCAATGTTATGGATGTGTGTTTCATCCTTTTCGAGATTTAGAAGAAATAAACCATTCACAATAGGTGCATGACCATAAAAGATGTTACTCATATAAATAGAACAACCATTATTCTCCGATTTAAATGAATAACCGTCTTGCAATAAACAAGATCCAGAAATAATGTTCATGCTCAACGCAGGCACATAATAACACTTATTAAGGTTTAAAACTAATCCGAAGGTAAAACTAAGGAGAGCGTGACGGCCATCACATCAACTCTCGATCCGTTGCCAGCGCGCGTCACCTCATCCTCGCAAGCCGTCTATTCCGTAGCTCCTGTTTCGAGTTACAAATATTAGCAACTGAACCGGTATCAAATACCCAGGCACTACAACGAGGGCTAGTAAGGAAAACATCAATAACATGTATATCAAATATACCTTTGATGGTGCCAGCCTTCTTGTCCGCTAATTACTTCGGACAGTTGCGCTTCCAGTGACCCTTGTCCTTGCAATAGAAGCACTCAGTGTCCGGCTTAGGACCAAACTTGAGCTTCTTCCCAGCAGGGGCAACGCGCTTGCCGCCGCCTTTCTTGAAGGGCTTCTTTGCACCCTTACCTTTCTTGAAGGTGGGGGGCTTGTTGACCATCAACATATGATTATTATTTTTGATGTCCACCTCCGCTACTTTCATCTTAGCGAAGAGCTCAGTGATCATATCAGTGGAACCAATTTGATTGTGAGCAACTACAAAACTTTTGTAGCTAGGAGGGAGTGATTGCATAACTCTGTCAATCTTGAGCTCCTCTGGAATCGTGCATTCCAGTTGCTCAAGGCGTTGAGTGTAGCCCGTCATCTTAATGGCATGCTCACTAACGGAACTCCCTTCCTCCATCTTGTAGTTAAATAATTTCTTAGAGATATCATATCTCTCAGAATGGGCCTAAGTCTGAAACATAGTTTTCAGCTCCTCAAGAATCTCAAAGGGCCCGGCGAACTCCTCAAAACGATTTTGAAGATCCGATTCCATAGCATACAACATGGCGATCTTAATCAAATCATAATCATCCTTGCGTGACTCATAAACAACTTTCTCATCAGCCGGCGCATCTACAGCAGGGGCGTCACCTAGCGCTTTCTCAAGGACATAGTCCTTTTGTCCGCCAGCGAGAATGATTCTCAGAATGCGGAACCATTTGGTGAAGTTAGACCCATTGTTTCTAAGCTTTTCTATCTCAGCAAAAACGTTGAAGTTGAAGTTGGACTTAGCCATGTGATCTACAGTATTGCAAGTACAACTTAGACTATGTTCATGATAAATAGTTCAACTTAATCAAATTACTAGATGAACTCCCACTAAATTCAACATCCCTCAAGTTGTTTGGTGAACATGATCCAAATTCACCACACCTAATCCGATAATCACGAGAAGAGATGTGGCTTCAATGGTGGACAACGAAGTGTCGATCATATCATTCATATGACTCATGCTTAACCTTTCGGTTCATGTGTTCCGAGGCCATGTCTGTACATGATAGGCTCGTCAAGTTAGACCCAAGTATTTCCGCGTGTGCAAAACTGGCTTGCACCCGTTGTATGTGAGCGTAGAGTCTATAGCACCCGATCATCACGTGATGCTTGGACACGACGAACTTTCGCAACGGTGCATACATGGGGAGAACACAGTTTTTATCTTGATCTTTAAGTGAGGAATCATCTTATAATGCTACCGTCGCGATCTAAGCATAATAAGATACATAAAAGAATAAACATCACATGCATATAACTTTATGTGACATGGTATAGCCAATCTTCGCTCAATGATCTCCGACATGCGTCTGGCATGATCTCCATCACTCCACCATGATTGCCTCCACCACGAATAGCAACTACAACTATTGCTAACTACTTAGCGATAAAGTGAAACTATTACATGGCGCATAAGAAGTTGACACACAGGTCATACACAATTATAAAGACAACCATATGGTTCATGCCGGTTGTGTACTCATCGACATGCAAGTCGTGAAACATTGCAAAACATGATCATCGCATACATTATACACATCACATCTTGGGCCATACCATATCACAGAAAACACTCCCTGCAAAAACAAGTTAGACGCCTCTACTTTGTTGTTGCATGTTTTACGTGGATTATGGGAGTAGATGCTAAGAACGATTCTTACCTACGGAAAGCCACAACGGTGATATTATGGTTGCCAAACTCCTGTGTTAATCCCATGACAACTATAGTGAGAGAAACTGGCATCCACCAGCCGCATGTGTGGAACTAGACACACGTCAAGTGCGGAGCCGGTCTCGCGAACGACGTCGCGTAAGGTTGGCCTGGACCGCTTCAATCTCACTATCCCGCGTCATAAGAAGAACACAAACAAGAGGCTTGCAACAGAAAACATCAACGCCCGCAACAACCATATTGCGTTCTACTCGTGAAACACATCTACGCATAGATCTAGCTCTGATACCACTGAAGGGTATCGCGGCATAGTAAATCAAAATTTTCTACGGATGCGAACAGAGGGAAAGCCAAGATATAATCTAGGAGATGCAATCAACGAGAGAGATTGGATTAGATCTTCATACCCTTGAAGATTCGCAGTGAACGTTAAATCGGAATGTGGGTGATGTAGTCGTACTCGCTTCTCCTCCTCGCGATCTGATCCGATCTAGCACCACAAGTGGCGATGCCTCCGTGAGATGCACACGTGCGGAACCTCGACGTCTCCTCCTTCCTCGGACCAGCAAGTATGGTGGAGAGACAGATTGGATCTACAACACGACGGCGTGGTGTATATGGTGGAGAATTTATGCAGCAGGGCTTCGCCTACAAGCAGTCGGGAGGGAGAGAGGAAGGGCAGCAGAGCGGCTAGGGTTGGAGGGGAAGGTGTGTGTGTGTGGGGGGGGGGGGGTGCGCCCCCAGACCTCTATATAGAGGGGGGCGCACCAGCCCTCCCCAATACCAAACCGGGGCCCCAAAGGATAAGGAGTGGGGGCAAGAAACCCCCTTCTAGAAGGTCTATCTCGAGTTTAAACCTCTCTTGGCGGCTGGGCCCTATGGGGCCTTGTGCCCTGGCCCAATGCGGCCAGGCACTCCCTCATAGGACCATGCCCTCCCGGAAGGTGGTGCCACGTTGGTCCCCTTCCGGAAGGTTCTAGAAGCTTCGATGCAGTCGATTAATCCGGAACAATTCCGAACTCCAAAAACTGCACTGCCTTATATGAATCTTATTCTCCGGACCACTCCGGAACCTCTCGTGATGCCCCGGATCCCATCCGAGACTCCGAACAAAAACTCATAAACAAATTATCCAATCTATCCTAGCGTCGAGACACGTTAAGTGTGTGACCCTGCGGGTTCGAGAATATGCAGACATGATCTTCTATCAATAATCAACAGCGGGGTCTGGAAACCTATATTGACTCCCACACATTCATCGATGATCATATCGGATGAACCACGATGCCAGGATTCAATCAATCCTATATATATATTCCCTTCGTCTCGCGATATTTTTACTTGCCCGAGATTCGATCGTCGGTACCGTCATACCTAGTTCAATCTAGTTCACAGCAAGTACTTTACTCGTTCCGTAATCCGATATCACTTTGTAATTAACTCCTTAACCACATGCTTGCAAGTGGTGTTGATATTGATTACCGAGTGGGCCCGAAGTATATCTCTCCGACTAGGGAGGGGCAAATCCCATCTCGATACATACAACCCAACAGATACTTTACGATCACCTGAGAGACACCTTTATGATCACCCTCTCATAGGATGACGTTTGATGACCTCAAAGCTTTCTTCCGATACCAGGGAGTTGTATTATCTCATGGTCTAAGGAATACAATATTTGACATAAGAAAAGCTTCGCAAATACGAACACGATGACACGATCTAATTGCTTCGCTTAGTTTGGGTCTGTCCACCATATCATTCTCCCAATGATATGATCTCATTATTAATTGACAACTCATGTCCATGGTTAGGAAACCTTAACCATAATTAATCAATGAGCTAGTCCATAGAGGCACACTAGGGACACGGTGTTGTTCACAAACCACACAAGTATTAAAGTTTCCGCTTAATACAATTCTAGCATGGAATATAAACATTATCATGAACAAGAATTATAATAATAACATCTTTATTATTGCCTCTAGGGCATAATTCCAACATGGACACACAGACATGTGCCAAGAGGGGACGTTCCTGTCTTGTGGTTGATCAACGAGGACGTCGATCTTCTAAGGGTGGGTGTATGTGAGACCCTAGCGCATTGCTCAATAGGATTGATAGGAAACCCATACCAACAAGTTGCAACTTTTTTTCCGGAAACTCATCTGAAAAGAACTGTGAGGTTAAGTGTGCTTGGCCTAGAGAAATTCTAGGATGGGTGACAGACTGGGAAGTGGGTACCGGGTGCGCACGAGTGAGGACAAAGTGCACATAAAAAACTAGTGTTAGTCTGTGGGGTTAGGAAGTGACAACCGTCGGTCCGGATTAATCGGGGGTGTTACAGTCACCCTTGAAATAAGGCTAGCATTTGTTTTGTGTCATGCCACACATCATACTTCTCCTTTTTTACCTATTGACGGCGCCCAGTACTGTCGTGGGATGCTTTGTTGGAAATCCTAAGAGCAAGGTGTGATGAGCACAACAACAAGTTTTCCCTCAGTAAGAAACCGAGGTTATCAAACCAGTAGGAGGAAGGAAACATCACACAGGTTTTGCAAAAAACATGGAGACCTGCACAACACAAACTTAAGACTTTGTCCCAACAAAATCAGTGAGGTTGTCAAGCTCACCGGTTTTCTGTAACAAAGGATTAACTGTATGGTGTGGAAGGTAATGGTGGTTTGCAGCAAGTAAACAGTAACAGTGGAAGATGTATTAATGGTAAAGATTGGACCGGGATCCATAGTTCACTAGAGGTGCTCTCCTCAGATAAAGAACATGGCATGAAGGGTAAACAAATTACAGCAGGGCAATTGACAGGAACTGAGCAAGGCATAACAATGCAATACTAGTCAGAAAGATCCTATGAGATTCGATTGGGCAATACAACAAGATACATAGACCGCCATCCAACTGCATCTATGACTAGAAGTCCACCTTCAGGTTATCATTCGAACCCCCTCCAGTATTAAGTTGCAAGCAACAAACAACTGCTTTAAGCAAAGTGTGTAAGGTAAACAATCCACTTGTTCCATGAACAAGAGACCGTTGTTTTCGCCCTAGTAGCAACAACACATCTACAACCGAATAGATTTCTATCACTTCCCTTGGAAACTAGAGGCATGAACCCACTATCGAGCATAAATACCCTCTCTTGGAGTCACTAGCAACTACTCGGCCAAGATAGCTACTAACAACGGAGAGCATGCAAGATCACAAACAACACAGACATGATACAATCATAAAGACAAAACCATTAACCAAACTGACATAATAATCTCAATATCCATCGGATCCCCGCAAACACAACATGCATGATTACAAATAGATTAGATCTTAATCATGAACGGAGCTCACAAGATCTATACATGAAAGCACAAGGAGGAGATACAACCATCTAGATACTACATGGACGCATAGTACAAGGTGGAACTACTCACGCATCATACCGGAGAGAAGGCCTCTAGGCTGATTTCCCCTCTGGCAGGGTGTCGGGAAGAACTTCAGATCCCCCGATCTAGGGACGATGGTGGCGGCGGCTACAGAAGGTTTCGTGGAGTTTTGATCGGGTACTTAGGGTTTCTGCATTGGGGGCTTCTTGTAGGCGAAGGGGCGAGGACGGGAGACGACCAGGGGGGGCACACCCTGCCCAGGAGCGGGGCAGGGCCCACCCGCGCCTAGGGGGGGTTTGGCCGCCCTGGTTTGCGTCTCCGTCTCGTCTTCTGGATTCGTGTCCCTCACGGTAAAATATTGACTTTGGCTTTTATCCCGTCCAATTCCAAGAATATTGATTTTCTGCCTTTCTAGAACCAAAAATAGAAGAAAACATGCAACTAACACTGTGGCACCTTGTTAATAGGTTAGTTCCAGAAAAGATATAAAAACACCTCAAAGCGTAGACAAAGCAAAGTAGATACTAAACAAGCATGGAGCATCAAAAATTATAGATACGTTTCTGACGTATCATTACCCCTAGATAAAGGATGTTGGGCCGCATTGCTATCACTCAATACATATGCCTCTGTCACTCGGCCACCCATTACCTACATACATCATACTTCTTAATAGAAAACATTCTAAACATTAGTGAAATGATTCATATGTTGTGATATGTTGAGAGTATTATCGCATCTCTCTCATCTACCCCCAGTTGGTGGTGTCAATCACCTCGTGATATTGATAAACAAGACATTATGTATAGATTTAAACCATTACATGCATTATAGAATATTCCCAAAGTATGACAAACCATACAACATCCAACACAATGGTAAATGAATAACACGTACTATCTCATAACACAATACCCACCATAGGAATTACATAGATAGATCCATACTCATGTAAGGCACATCATATAGACTTCAACAATGATCTTACATGGAGATATTAGATCAAGTTACCACCATAAAACCAAAGTACAGGGGGTGGAATACTCCCCTCTCATCATGGAGAGTGATGAGGAGGCGTTGGTGAAGGAGGATAGGCGGCTAGAGGCGATTCCGACAGCGGTTCCCCTCCAATCTTCCTCCAGTGGCGGCTAGCAGACTCTCTATTGTTGGTGTTTTCAATCTACGCCTCCTCTCTATCAAGGAATCCCTGGGGGATCCTTATATAGGGGGTTTTAGGTCAAGAGAACTCCGTGGAAAAAATAATCAAGGCGATCAAACGACCGAGGAGGAAAATAGGGTAGGTAGCGCACCCACCTGGCTGGGCGCGCCACCCAATCTCTTTGGGGCCTCCTGGCCCTCTAGGTTAGGTTCTTGCACTCTAGATGCTTCTCGTGGATAAATATTGACATCCCCAAAAGCTCAGGTTCATTTGACTTCGTGTAGGTCCTAAAATATCAAAAACAGGGTTTTTCTGTCTTGCCGGGTTATAGCCAAAATAAAGGGGATCATTGGTAAATTCCCAAATATCAATGTAAAACATGGATATAACATTATATGTGATGCAAATATGTGGATAAACATGTTAACAAACTATAAAGTTAATGTATGCATTTTACATGCATCAACATCCCCAAGCTTAACCTATGCTTGTCCTTGAGCATGAAGGTGATAAAAATAAACATGGACTTTGGAGTTTTTTAATTTTTCTTATTTCATTATCATGTAAAGTTCATAGGTTCAAATCCTTTCAATAAAACATAATATGCAAGTGTACTATCAAGTTATATCTTTTGCACATCTATAAACATGTTAAATAATATGTAATGGTGTGACAAAATAAATGAGGGAGAAAACAAACCTTCAAGCACACTTTTATGAACCTATAGAATAAGACACTCTTTCCTATAATCAATATTGGTGTTTTATGACTCTACTTTTTTGGGATACTTCTTAGTTTAATGCTCGACTAGAAGACTCACTTCTTAGTTTCATGTCTTCCCTTGAGATGTTTTGCACCTCGTACTGAAAGTAAGCATTGAATACATATGTTAACACTCCATAAAGAATGTAAAATAATATTTTGAGATATGTAGTCCATGTCAACAATATTAATAAGGATGGGGTTCCAAGTAGATTTTGTTTCAAAATTTGCATATGGTTTATGTGTTAAACATTTTACAAGTTGAATGTCTCATGCACCTTTACCTATGAACCGACACTAAAATCTGCCATTGTATAGCATAGGTTGTCATAAAAATTGCATCACTGAGGTACCTCTTGCCCCAGTGTGACTATATGCCATTTATATGTTTGGTGGCTTAGGAAGCATGCTTCTTTTGCATTCTTTTCATAAGGGCAATAACTCCACATTTCAAAAGACAAGACAAACAGACATATGAGTTTTCTCGGCAAATTTCTTTTGAAAATAGCGTCACGGATTGTAATGTTGTAAGTTTCCACCATGTCATGCATGTGTTTGGCTAGCGGCCCATGAGCATTTTCTCTTTCCTTATGCTTACTCCAATGTGTAGTGCAGGACAAAGCAAGAACAAACATGATGTTTTAATAACAGATATTGTAAGCTTGTGCCATGTCAACATGGTTTGGCTAACAAACAACTTATAAGATGTAAAGCACATAAAGTTCCATAGTGGTATCACCCCAAATCTTAGTTTCATATGAGATTTAAATTACACAAAAGGGATGTTTTAAGAATGTTTGGAGAAGTAACACACATATTATACTTGAAAGCAGATTTTGCCACTAATAGGTGGATATGCCTAATCTAGTTTTAGGGGGTTTGGAACAAGTCTTAGCTTGCATTGTGAAGTCTTAGCAAAAGAGATCTAAAGAGTGTCCCATCTAATTCATAATGCCAATATTTATTTTCTTGCTCCTTATGGTTGAACATAAATATACATGAACAAAGTATACAAATTAATAGGAATAAACAAATCATACTTCATATAAAGTACTTGAGCTTAAAAACTATACACTACATGAATTTCAGCCTTTTGCTTTTATCCCCCCTTTTTCTTTTATTTCCAGGCATTCGTATTCAATCTTAATCTCATCATGGAAAATTTTATTTTCAATAGCTTAATCATAAACATGCACAATGATTCATGATGGTGGTCCTTTTATTGCAAACAAAACGTAAAATAAACAAAACAGATGCTCCAAGTTTCTACGATAGTTTTATGTTGCTTGGAAAACAAAGTTTAGAGGTTTGCAAACCGAGAGTTTAATAAGTCCAGTGGGGTGCCTTGGGCATCCCCAGCCTTATGGTTTTCACCATACTTGGATTTCTCTTGGTGTGATGTTCCTCTATTCCCTATCAAAAAACTTCAACACAAAAGTTTTCTCCAATATCTTTTCTGAGTGGTGACATTAGTGGCACAAAAGCATAATAGTTTCTACATATATATCAAAGAAAAAATTCTTTCTAAATATTCTCGCAAGCATATAATGTTTCTACATATTCCTATCATATAATATGACTCATAACAATCATTTTAGGACACTTTGGGAATGGTTAAAACAAAACATGGCAGAATCTGTCCAGATTTTTAGCAGCAACAAAACAAATTTATTTTGCCCACTTAAACATGTCAGCAATTTTAGCCATTTTTTGCATACATAGGATGAAAAGTTTTAAATTAAGTCTAAATATGTGAGCAATTGGAGTTACAAAAAAATAGAAAATTCTTGCACTAAAAACTGTTCTGCATAAATTTGCTACTCCATATGTTCAACAACTTTTATAACATCCAAAATGGGTTCCACTTGGTACTTTATTAAAAATTCAGAATGAAAACCAAAGCAAAAAATCTCTTGCTACAACAAGAGTTCAAAGCAAAAATACAAAAGAAAATAACCGGGTTGCCTCCCGCAAAGCGCTTTCTTTATAGCCATATAGTTAGGCTTTACTTACTTGATTAGGGGTGGATGGAGATCATGTGGTAACTTATACTTTTGCGCCATGTCCTTATCCCTTGGAAAGTGTTTCCTTACAAATACCTAGGTCCCTGTAACACCCTCGGATCGGCCCTATGCAAGTTTTAGCGATTTCCGCCAAACTCGCATAGAAACGATTCAAAGGTGCCCACCAGGCACTTTTGTGCGGGTGGAAAACGAAGTAATACCATTACACATTAGTGCATGATGAAACCCATAGAACAAATATATACAACACGACTTCATGAGTCAAGAATACAGATATACAATAAAAAGATCCAAATCACATTGCAAACGATACAACATCCGAGTACGGACAAGATGCAAATTGGGCTAAGAGCCCTGAAGAATAAACAATGGCATCCATAACCCTGCCCAGGCCAAGCCGGAAGGGTAACCCTGCTAACGTTGTCAATCCCAAACCTGCTAAAAAGGGGTGCCAACAAAGGGCAAAGGAAAAATAGAGCGTTCAGTACTGAGGCCATTACATGGCGAGACTTAGAATTCGGCGGCTCTCGCCTACATAGGTATGGTGGACTGAAGCGACATCGAAGCATGTTCTAAACAACCTATATAGACTCAAAAAACCGACATGTATTAGAGAGATATAAGGAAGAACTATTAGAAACCAACCTGATACTACCACCAAACATACCCATCCTGGTATTTCCCCCTAGAGACCAAACGAGGAAGTTCTGCCGAGGAAACTCACATGGTTGGCAGTTTTATTCATTCTTTACATGGTGGTTATCCAACTTGCTAGTCATATCAGATACAAGTCAAATTTATAAAAGTAAACTTCAGTTATAATTGTCTATGATCGAGATACTGTGCTCCAATTCGTCCATAACTGCGGGCATGACTTTTTGAAAAGATTTAACCGTGCAGGGGTGCACCAAAGTTTCCACACACACTTCAACACTTTTTGCCAGATCAATTAACATACACCCATCAGTATGTCGGAAGGGCATCAGACACGATCCTTTATCAAACCCAAAGCAAGTACATGGGGTCCACCCCACTAAGCTACCCGTAACAAATTTGGCCATCTCCAAAAGACAGAACTAGAGGTTGCGAGATCAGCCATGATATCAGAGGCCATAGGTATAATCCTCAACATAACGACCCAGATCCTAAACAATACCGTAGTAAATGTCGTGGTATTGCCAACGAGTATGCCATGGAGGGGTACTCATAGTGCATGTTTAGAGATGTGGGGTAAGGTGGCAAGTTGGAGGGTATGAGATAAGACAGCTTACCTAGGTTCAGGTCCCACAACGGTGGCGGAACCCTACTCCTGCTATAAATCACAATAATGGCAATACGCCGAGTTGCAGGGATTAGTTCGCTGTGCAAGGTGTTGAGTTGTTCATTCCCTAAAGGCTCCCAGAGGTCCGGCTTATAAAGGCGGCATAACCTAGGGTTAAAGTGAAATTCCTAGCCCGACAGGTTATAGAGTCCTATACTAATACTAACTAGTCTTCGTGTCTTGCACTCTAAGGCTCCGGGTTGGTCGATGACTATGTCGTAGCTTTCCTTTGTCCGACATTGGCCTCCCTTCTGGACCCATCTAACTAGGCCGCCCAGCAGGCCATGGGCCTTTCTACCAACTATGGGCCACCCGGGTTAGTCAGATTAGAGACATGCAATGGTGATACCCATTTAGCATATCCCCAACAATAGCTCCCGGAGAACTCCGAGATCTTGCACCGTCTTGCCTCTTTAGTTTGAATGCTCCGTCTAGGTGATGCCAACAATTCGTCAATAAATATCTTGTAGTCTTCCAAAGAACCCTGAAATATTCTCCGTCTTTAATACGTAAGTTGGAGAATCACCGAGTCTTCCACCTTACCCTTCTCGTAGCCTGACAGGATCCGTCCATGCCGGAATCTTCAGATGAGACTATTCGCCTGTATTTGTAAGTAAGATGAAATAGGTCATAGCTAGCGTTGCCTCGTAACTCACACATGCAGAAAACATAATGATAACGATTTTCCCGCGCGAGAAATATAAAACATTGATGGCTCAGATATGTAGAGCTTGTTGCGAACCCCAAGAGGAAGTTATCATGAGTACATCATCAAGTTTCCCTCAGTTATGAAACCAAGGTTATCGTACCAGTAGGAGTAAGTGAAGGGTTTCGCGGCATAGTAAATCAAAATTTTCTACGGATGCGAACAGAGGAAAGCCAAGATCTAATCTAGGCGATGCAATCAACGAGAGAGATTGGATTAGATCTTCATACCCTTGAAGATTCATGCGGAACGCGTTTAACGGGCGTGGGTGATGTAGTCGTACTCGCTTCTCCTCCTCGCGATCCGATCCGATCTAGCACCACAAGTGGCGGTGCCTCCGTGAGATGCACACGTGCAGCACCTCGACGTCTCCTCCTTCCTCGGACCAGCAAGTATGGTGGAGAGATAGATTGGATCTACAACACGACGGCGTGGTGTATATGGTGGAGAATTTCTGCAGCAGGGCTTCGCCTACAAACAGTCGGGAGAGAGAGAGGAAAGCTAGCAAGGCGGCTAGGGTTTCGAGGAGAGGTGTAGGGGGGTTGGTGCGCCCCACCCCTCTTTATATAGAGGGGGGGGGGGCGCAGCCCTAGCCCCTCCCCCAAGCCCAAAGGATAAGGAGTGGGGGGCATGGACTCTCCCCTCTTCTAGAAACCCTATCTCTAGTTTAAACGATTTAAACTCTCTAGGATCGGCTGGGCCCTATGGGGCCTTGTGCCCCTGGCCCAATGCGGCCAGGACACTCCCTCATAGGCCCATGCCCCCTCCCGGAAGGTGGGGCCACGTTGGTCCCCTTCCGGAAGGTTCTAGAAGCTTCCGGTACAATACCGATTAACCCGGAACAATTCCGAACTCCAAAACTGCACTGCCTTATATGAATCTTATTCTCCGGACCATTCCGGAACCTCTCGTGATGTCCCGGATCCCATCCGAGACTCCGAACAAAAATTCATAAACCAATTATCCAATCTATCCTAGCGTCGAGATACGTTAAGTGTGTGACCCTGCGGGTTCGAGAATATGCAGACATGATCTTCTATCAATAATCAACAGCGGGGTCTAGGCACCCATATTGACTCCCACACATTCATCGATGATCATATCGGATGAACCACGATGCCAGGATTCAATCAATCCCATATATATATTCCCTTCGTCTCGCGATATTTTACTTGCCCGAGATTCGATCGTTGCATGCCATACCTAGTTCAATCTCGCTCACGCAAGTACTTTACTGTTCCGTAATCCGATATCACTTTGTGATTAACTCCTTAACCACATGCTTGCAAGCGGTGTTGATATCGACCGAGTGGGCCGAAGTATATCTCTCCGACTTGGGAGGACAAATTCCATCTCGATACATACAACCCATGATACTTTCCGATCACCTGAGAGACACCTTTATGATCACCCTCTCATAGGATGACGTTTGATGACCTCAAAGCTTTCTTCCGGTACCAGGGAGTTGCATTATCTCATGGTCTAAGGAATACAATATTTGACATATGAAAAGCTTCGCAAAGATGAACACGATGAAACGATCTAATTGCTTCGCTTAGTTTGGGTCTGTCCATCATATCATTCTCCCAATGATATGATCTCATTATCAATTGACAACTCATGTCTATGGTTAGGAAACCTTAACCATCATTGATCAATGAGCTAGTCCTTAGAGGCGTACCAGGGACACGGCGTTGTTCACAAACCACAAAAGTATTAAAGTTTCCGTTTAATACAATTCTAGCATGGAATATAAACTTTATCATGAACAAGAATTATAATAATAACATCTTTATTATTGCCTCTAGGGCATAATTCCAACAGTAAGGAAACAAATCCAAGGTGTTTCTTAATGATACGTCCAAAACGTATCTACTTTCTCGAACACTTTGCTATTGTTTCTCCTCTAAACTTGCGTGATTTGGATACAACTAACACGGACTGACGGTGTTATCAGCAGAATTACCTTGGTGTCTTTTTTTGTGCAGAAATTGAACTATCAGGAAAAATCCCGGAAAATACGCAAAAAACTATTTCTCACCAGAAGATCCACGGAGCCAGAAGGGGAGACAGAGGGGAGGCCTGGGGGCCCAGACCCACCCCAGGCGCGGGCCCACTAACCCCGCGCCTGGGGGAGGTCTGGCCACCCTAGGTAGCTCCTCGGCCTCCCTCCACGCCTATAAGTTGCCTTCTGACCTTAAAACTCAGGGGGGGTTCGATAGTTTTCCAGAAAGATTTCCGCTCCGCCGCCGCCACGAGAAACCAAGATTCGGATCCAGAAACTCCGTTCTGGCACCCTGCCGGGGAATTTGGAGAGGATCATCGCCATCGTCATCACCAACGCATCTCCATCAACCATCGATGTTTCCCTCATCCATGAGTGAGTAATCCCCCGCTGTTGTCTTGGGGATGGTAGGGATTGGATAAGTTCTATCATGTAATCGAATAAGATCTGTTAGGGCATAGTGCCTAGTATCTCTATTAGTGCTATTTGACTTTGTTGCAACTTGTTGTGCTTAATGCTTGTCACTAGGGCCTGAGTGCCATGATCTCAGATCTGAACTTATTATTGAATCATTATGATATTATTTTTTATGATCTTATCTGCAAGTTGTGTACACATATCATTGTCCGGATCCAAAGGCCCCAAAGTGACAATAATTGGGACAACCGGAGGGGATGGCTGTGGTGTGAGGATCACATGTGTTCACGGAGTGTTAATGCTTTGCTCTGGTGATCTACTAAAATGAGCACATTAATTGCCAGTAGTTCCCTAGAGGCCCCGCTGCCACGGGCTGGCTGGACAGAAGATGTTGTGCAAGTTCTAATTGCGAGCACGTATGACTATATTTGGAGCACATGCCTAGGATTGTTTAGTACTTGGATGCTTATTATTATTTATCTTCAATGCCCTAGTTCTTTGAAGTTACATGTTTAGACTCATCAATCCATCCCTATGCCTACCGCACTCGAATCCTACTGTTATCGTTACTGTTACTTCTGCTACTATTTCACTATTGCTATTGTTGTTGCTTTGCTGTTGCTACTACAAACTGTTGCTACTGATAAACTTCTATGAGCAAGAACTATTTCCAGGTGCAGCTGAACTGAAAACTCAGTTGTTAAGGCTTGCAAGTATTCTTTGGCTCCCCTTGTGTCGAATCAATAAATTGGGTAATACTACCCGCGAAGACTGTTGCGATCCCCTATACTTGTGGGTCATCAAGACTATTTTCTGGTGCCGTTGCCGGGGAGCATAGCTTTATTTTTAAGTTCACTTGGATCTATTATTGTTCATTGCTACTCCTTTCATCATGGGGAAGTCTCGTAATGGAAAGTTCCCTATTTTACCATCCACTACAAGAAGAGGTACAGTCCTAAACACCTCTGCTGCTCTTGATTCACCGCCTGTTATAAGTAAGCTTGTCACACCACCAACACATGCTCATGCTACACACACTGCTACTACTGCTGAGTCTGAAACTGCTTTTGATACTCATGATGTTACTTCTACTGTGCTTGATGCGAGTGGTTCACTAGGTCCTTTTCTAGATGCTACTATGGCTAGTCTAGGAAATACCGAAACTCCTAGTGAAGACACTATTACACCTGTTAGCTCACCTGAGTCTAGTGAGAGTTATGATATTAATGATTGTTACATAGAGCTCACTGATGAATTTGTTGAAGAGTGCCGAAACACACATGGTGCTAGTTCTATTAAGAGTCTCCTTGCTAGACGTACTATTATGCCTAAGAAGTCCTATGATCCTAAGTTTGCCACCTCTCCCATAGATATTAAAGATAAAGATTATGATTTCTCTCTTGATTTATATTATTTAGATATTGTTGAGATAGAACCTTTTTGTGGTACTGAAAATGAGAGTGCGGTGGCTCATATGAATGAGCTTTCTACTCTAAGTGCTTTGTTCTCTGATGATTTTAAAATGCACAAGTACTTTGTTTCTAATATCTTCCCTTTTTCACTAAAAGGAGAATCTAGGGCTTGGTTTAATAGATTATCTCCTGGTTCCGTTGATAGCCCTGATTGCTTGATTGCTTCTTTCTTCCATAAATATTTTCCTCCTAGTGCTAGACATGCTGCTTTGCAGAGACTTTTTGATTTTAAACAGGGAGAAGAAGAGAAATTGCCTGAGTCATGGAAAAGATTCTGTTCCCTGATTCATGCATATCCTGGATGTCCATTACCTTAGAATGAGCTTCTTGATATTTATTATAATGAACTAACTGATGATTCTAGGACCTACCTAGATAGCTTTGCTGATTGTGTTTTCAGGAGAAGGACTCCTACAGATGCTGAAGAATTAATGAACAAGATAAGCAAGTATGATGATTAGACTTCAACTGAGCTAAATACACCTGAGCCTATTACTCCTGAGCCATTTCCAACACCAACAATAAAGAAGAGGGGAGTTATTTCATTAAATGATGAAGTGATGAAGGAAGCTAAAAGTGTCTAAAGGAGAAAGGTATTAGAGCCGAAGATGTGAAGAATCTACCTCCTATAGAAGAATTATGTAAGCCAATTCCCCACTCATCTACTATTGAGGTACACTCTCTCCAATTTAATGAAGGTGATATTCCTTATGGTAGGCCTCCTTATAAATGCTTAGAGGAACTTGACACATTTATTGTTAAACAAGGTAATTTTAATAAACAAGTTCAGAATCATTTGTTGAAAACTCTAGAGCTATCCATGAGTTGAAAGATATTGTGGGAAGAACTTCTAATGATATTAAAATGCTTCGTAAACACTTTCAAATGGTTTAGACCCAACTTGATCAACTTGCTAAAGTACAAAAGGATATGCTAGTTAATTCTTCATGAAATATACATGCTTATGGAATTAGAACTAGGAGTGGTGCAGCTACTCAAGATCTTTTATATCCTAAAGGACACCCTAAAAGAATAGAACAGGATTCCCAACAAGGTGAGGATAGTGGTAGTCCTCGTAAGAGGAAGAAAAAGAAACATAAGAAAGTTGAGGAACCACTTGAACCTGCTATAGATCCTAATAGTATATCTGTCTCTGATGCTGAAACTGAGAGTGGTAATAATAATGAATCTCCTGATAAGGAGGAAGGTGAGGAAGAACCTAAAAAGCACACTAAGAACACTAGGTACACAAATTAATATTTTATTGCTAATAAACATGGTAAAGAGAGAGAACCTTGGGTGCAGAAACCTATGCCTTTTCCAGGTAATAAACACAAGTCAAAGGAGGAATAACACTACAACAAGTTTTGTGAGTGGATGAAACCTTTATTTTTGCAAATTCCTTTGAATGATGCTATTAAATTGCCTCCTTATTCAAAGTATATGAAGGATATTGTCTCTAATAAAAGGAAGATTCCTAATGAGGAGATTTCTACTTTGCTTGCTAATTACTCCTTCAATGGTAAGGTTCCAAAAAAACTTGGTGATCCAGGTATACCAACTATTCCTTGCTCCATTAAGAATAATTATGTTAGAACTGCTTTATGTGATTTGGGAGCTGGAGTTAGTGTTATGCCTTTTTCTCTCTACAAGAGACTCCAGCTAGAAAAGTTGATACCAACTAATATATCTTTGCAAATGGCTCATAAGTCAACTACTATTCCTGTTGGTATATGTGAGGATGTTCCTGTTCAAGTTGCTCATAATTGCATGGTCTTAACTGATTTTGTTGTGCTTGAAATGCCTGAAGATGATAATATGTCTATTATTCTTGGGAGACCTTTTCTTAATACTGTAGGTGCTATCATCAACTGCAATCAAGGAAAAGTAACATTCAATATTAATGACAAGGAGCACACTGTCTATTTCCCCAAGAAGGTTGTTAAGAGCTATTGTCTGAATTCTATTGAAAATATTGAAGGCATCAAGGTTGGAGAAATATATTGTCCCATTCCACAAGAAAATTTTGAAACCATTTTGATTGGGACCATTGCTATCAAGTATGAGGTAACATAATCACCTTGTGGAATGCAAAGTTTTGTTTCATATAAGATTGTTTTGGTAACAAGACTTGATCAACCTTGTTAACAAAAGGATTTTAATGAACAAAATAATGTTTCCACTGTGGTTATATTTGCTTTCTTTTTCTTTTCTCCTTCCCAGTCTTTTCTTTAGCTTTAGTTTTGCTAGTTGTTTGCTTGTTTGAGTTTCTTAGATCTCATGTAGTTTGGCTTTTGGTTTGCTTTTGCTTCTTCTGAAAAAACTGTTTCTGTGAGAATCAATTTTCATACCCTGAAAATTGGCCAAAAATAAAGTTTCCCGAAAGATCCCAGAAAATTCAAAATAAATTTTTCCTCGAAAAAAGGGGCAGAGTGGCACATGAGATGACCCAGGGGGCCACCCCTAGGCCCCACACCTATGGTAGGCGCGGGCCCACCACTGGTGGCACCTGGGGGGGGGGGGGGGTTGGTCCACCTGGGCCCCTCCAGGCTGCCTCCTCAAAGCCACCTTCTTTCTCTCTCCCGAAAACACTGGAAAACTTGCTCAAGATCGAGTTCTTGCTATTCTTGCTCGCGATTTTCGATCTCCTTGTTCAGCCCATCTCAAGTGCTAATTTTTGGAGGGATTGCTCCTTGGTATGTGCCTCCTCCACTTCTCCAATTAGATTTGTGATTGGTAGATTGTATCTTGAGTATTTTGCTACTGTAGGTGACAGGTTGTTTGAGCTTGCATGCTTGTTCTATGATTAGAAAATTTGTTTTGATGCATGTGTAGTCCTCTAGCAAGTTCCTATAGTAGTTGCTCATCATTTATCAACTTAGAAATCACTTGGTTTGATGGTTGTCTAAAAATTTCAGCAAGGAAGGTGAGTGCTTATCCACTGAATCAATATGACTTGATGGTGCATGAGACAATGAAGGTTCATCGTGAGGAGGCAGTTTTTCCTTCCATATATCCATGCCATGAATTTATGAGTGCTGCGGGGATCCTCCAAGATTTCCAAACTTTGGTTACAAATGCAGGGTTGTAGCACTTTGTTGAAGGTGAACCAATCCAATATGTTAAGCTAACCATGGATTTTGTGCAGGACTTAAGGTTCACTTGGTCTACTTCTAATCCCATGGTCCATTACAAAATATATAATATACCTGTCAACCTGCCTTTTGCTGATTTCTGTGCAGCAATTAGAGTACCTCAGTGGGGATCTTGTGAGAAGATCAAGGAGAGGCCCAAGTCACTTGTTGATTTGTATGTTGAGATTTGCGAAGGTTTCGACTTCTCAAAGGAAAGTGATAAAATTCGGAACATCTAGCTCCTAGCTATTAGATACTTTGCCTATTTCATTACCAAGTGCGTTCTTGCTAGAAAGACTGCTAAAAAGTTGTCTTCTTTTGATCTAGCTTTTATTGCAACTGCTCTTAGTAGGAATAGTTCCTATAGTTTGGGTGCTTTGATAGCTCACCGTCTCACCACCAACCGTGAGAAGGGTGGAATTTGTGGAGGTCTCATTTCTTCTAGGTTGCTAGCTTCCCATGGTTTAGAGCCTCATTATTCAGATTTTCAGTTTCCCATAGAGAGGCTTGATATTGAATCCATGATTCAGCATGGTTTTGTTTCTTTGGGGGCTAATTTGAGAAGTTTGCCATTTGAACTATCTTTTGTCCAGCAAGGTCGGAGAAAGTGTAGGAGTGAGAAAATAGTTTATTTGCCTGCACCTGCTTTGTTTAGCTTTGATAACAGGCAAGAATGGTCACTTACAGAGGAGGAGGTTGACACATATGTTGGGGAACTCTCCCAGCAAAAGGGGAATGTTGAAGAGGATGCCTAAGACAATTCGGTTCAGCCCTCCAACTTGGGAGAGTCTTCATACCAGCAACCCTCATTTGATTAGAGCGCGTCTTCTTATTCATCGCAGGTGCCTGACTATGATCATTCCTATGATGACCCACCAACATGGGGGTACTATCTGCATTATTGAGCCCCACTTAGGCCAAAAGCCAAAGCTTGGGGGGGGGGGGGGTATCCCGACATCACACTCATCTATATATCATGCTCAGTCGGTTCTTTGTATATCCATTGTTTCCTTTCTTTTTGGTTTTTGTTGCTTCTTTATAAAACCCAAAAATACCAAAAATATTTTCATTGTTTCTCTTGGTTTGTTTCTTTGTTTCTTTGCTTTGGTTTGCCTTAAAAGAAAAATCCAAAACGATTTTGCTTTGTTTTTGTTTGTTTTTTCTTTGTTTGCTTGTTTCTAAAAAATCAAAAACACCAAAAATATTTGTTGTTGTTCTTTGGTTTTGTGAGTTCTTTGCAGGGTTCAGCTATCCCCAGTGGATTGTGGTTTCATGTTAATTATTCAAGTCACACAAGTGAATGGAAATAGTGAATATTAAGACAACGTGAGGTGTGGTAAGAGGCTGGTAACGAACTCTATTTGTTTCATTTTTGTTCATATACTCATCATTGTGATCATGCCTAGCCTGTTTGTGTCAGGTGTATGTCATTATGGATGTTTAGTAGTTCTTGCTTGTCTATGATTAGCTCCAGCTTGCTAATAGTTTGTAGCATGTCATATGAATGTTTGCTTGCATTGTTTTATTCATACTTTGGTATGACATTGTGGTATCCTCCTCTGACTGTTCATGTGAATCGACTTGGCACATGCTCACGCATGCATATGACTAATCAATAGTCAGTAAGCCTCGATGATTTATTTTGCCTCAGAGTTCTTGTATCACTTTCATGCCATAGTTAGTCCTGTTTTGTTGCAAGCATGGCTGTGACAGTTATTGCTCTCTCGTTTGTCGCTCCCTCTCTATTGCTAGCCTTCACTTGCACTGAGTATGTGCTCTACCTGTGTTTCCAACTCCCTAAAACCAATATTGCCAACTGTGTCCACTTTCCCTACCTATTAGCATCATTTCCTACTTCAGTGCATATTATATATGCAGTCTTTTCTTCCAAAATAAAATGTTTGTCTGTTTTGAGAAAGTTAGTTAGTAAATCTCTCACGAACTTGACGGTACACTTTATTCTTTGCACTTAATAATCTTGATTCATTGTGACTAGTCCATGAAAGCTATATGCTTGCTTATTATATTCTGAGAGTCAGCAGAACCGTGCTGTCACGGGGAACGCTTTCAACACCTTTTTTGGATATCCTATCCAGTTGATACTTTGTTCTTTTGTTTACGGATGTCGACGATGTGAAATAAAAGGGGAAGTTGTTAGTTCATGGAGTTTATACATTGTGTTAGAGAAACGCCTGGGCTGCTAGCCTAAGCCATGCTTAATCATGGTGGAAACTTGCAGCATCACCATAATGAGCATCTATGAAGCTTCCTCAATAAAAAAGCTATGCATATGGTAAATAAAAAGATTGCTGAGATGCTCATTGTCTCCTTGCCTTGTCATTTTGGTTATGGGAAAGCTCCTGTACCATGTGCAAGGGGTACCCTGTTGGCGGTTCTCGATGATATGCATGTATTTACAATGACAAGAACTTTCAGGTGACCAAAGTTGAGTAGCATGCAGAGCGACCCTTGTACTCAAGGGACTTGGGATTTCCAGTCTATGGTATGTCAAGCATATGATTCAGAGTGGACCTCACTTTCACCTTAACCACATGAAGATGCCAATGATATGGGCAATGAGAGATCAAAGCTAATGACTACCTTCCTTTCATCATTAGGAAGCTTTTCAAACCTTCACAAAACCGTTTTCACAACTTTGTTGAATCACCACTTATTCTGTGAGCACCTTCTTGAGAGCATAGTTATCATTCTTGTGTTTGTTCCAAAACTTGGTTAACTATGTCATGACTTTGATGCTTGTATATCTGATATCTTTATCTCTAGTCTTCATGCGAACTTCAGAGGTGCCTCATCATTTATATGGTACTCTTCGAACAAAGGCAAGCGAGATACCACTCTATCATACCTTATTATGAGCATTGCAATGTTGCTTATGTTTATGTTTCATGCTACTTATTATTATTGAGTTGGTTTCTCTTCATAGCTTGCAATGACTATTGAGTAGACTTAGTTGCATACTCTTTATTATGAATTGTCTAAGCATCTACTCCTGTGCTGAGAATATATACATCATATGAAGCAAAGTGTTCGTGAAAGTTCTTTTATCGCACTCAGTTTTCAACTGAATTGCTTGAGGACAAGCAATAAGCTAAGCTTGGGGGGAGTTGATACATCCAAAACGTATCTACTTTCTCGAACACTTTGTTATTGCTTCTCCTCTAAACTTGTGTGATTTGGATACAACTAACACAGACTGACGCTGTTTTCAGCAGAATTACCTTGGTGTCTTGTTTTTGTGCAGAAATTGAACTATCAGGAAAAATCCCGGAAAATATTCCAAAAACTATTTCTCCCAGAAGATCCACGGAGCCATAAGGGGAAACAGAGGGGAGGTCTGGCCACCCAGGCAGCTCCTCGGCCTCCCTCTACGCCTATAAGTTGCCTTCTGACCTAAAAACTCAGGGGGGTTCGATAGTTTTCTAGAAAGAGTTCCGCTCCGCCGCCGCCACGAGAAACCAAGATTCGGATCCAGAAACTCCGTTCTGGCACCCTACCAGGACGGGGAATTTGGACAGGATCATCGCCATCGTCATGACCAACGCATCTCCATCAACCACCGATGTTTCCCTCATGCATGAGTGAGTAATCCCCCGCTGTAGGCTTGGGGATGGTAGGGATTGGATGAGTTCTATCATGTAATCGAATAAGATCTGTTAGGGCATAGTGCCTAGTATCTCTATTAGTGATATTTGACTTTGTTGCAACTTGTTGTGCTTAATGCTTGTCACTAGGGCCCGAGTGCCATGATCTCAGATCTGAACTTATTATTGAATCATTATGATAGTATTGTTTATTATCTTATCTGCAAGTTGTGTACACATATCATTATCCAGATCCAAAGGCCCCAAAGTGACAATAATTGGGACAACCAGAGGATGGTTGTGGTGTGAGGATCACATGTGTTCACGGAGTGTTAATGCTTTGCTCCGGTGCTCTAGTAAAAGGAGCACCTTAATTGCCAGTAGTTCCCTAGAGGCCCCACTGCCACGGGCTGGCTGGACAGAAGATGTTGTGCAAGTTCTCATTGCGAGCACGTATGACTATATTTGGAGCATATGCCTAGGATTGTTTAGTACTTGGATGCTTATTATTATTTATGTGCAATGCCCTAGTTCTTTGAAGTTACATGTTTAGACTCGTCCATGCAACGCCCGTCCATCCATCCCTATTCCTACCGTTTCGAATCCCATCGTTATCAAGTATCTTTTCTTGCTCATTTCCTTTATTCTTTTGTTATTGCTTTGCTGTTGCTACTACAAACTATTGCTACTAATAAACATCTGTGAGCAAGTACTATTTCCAGGTGTAGCTGAACTGATAATTCAATTGTTAAGGCTTGCAAGTATTCTTTGGCTCCCCTTGTGTCGAATCAATAAATTGGGTAATACTACCCGCGAAGACTGTTGCGATCCCCTATACTTGTGGGTCATCACTTAACAACTTGCAACCTGCACAACACAACCACATAACTTTGCCCCAACTTACAGTGAGGTTTTCAATCTCATCGGTTTGTTGAAAACAAAGGATTAAACGTATATTGTGGAAGATAGTAATTGTTTGCAAAAAGTAAACAATAAACATTAGATGGAAAAATAATGATAAAGGAATGGACCGGGGTCCACAGTTCACTAGAGGCGTTTCTCCTTAAGATAAATAGCATGTTGGGTGAACAAATTACAGTTGGGCAATTGACAGATTGAAAATGCATAAATATGCATGTACAAGTCATGATGATTCCTATGATATTTGTTTGGGCATTACAACATAAGACATAGACTGCAATCCAACTTCATCTATGACTAAGAATCCACCTTCAGGTTATCATACGAACCCCTTCTAGTATTAAGTTGCAAGCAACAGATAATTGCATTAAGCAAAGTGTGTAAAGTAAACAATATAATTGCCCTTGGACAAAGGATTGTTGTTTTCTCCCTAGTAGAAACAACACATCTACAACCTTAGAGATTTCTGTCACTTCACTAGAGGCATGAACCTACTATCGAGCATAAATACTCCCTCTTGGAGTTGCAAGCATCTACTTGGCCAAAGCATCTACGAACAACAGAGAGCATGCAAGATCACAAATAACATAGACATGATAGAATCAATAATCAATCTTGAACATAGTACTCCATATCTATCGCATCCCAACAAACACAACATGTAGGACTACAAAATAGATGATCTTGATCATGAACAGAGCTCACAAGATCTAAACATGATAGCATAAGGAGGAGAACCAACCATCTAGCTACTGTATGGACCCATAGTCCAAGGGTTAACTACTCACGCATCACTACGGAGGCTGGCATGGTGATGAAGAAATCCTCCAGGATGATTTCTCCCCTCCGGCAGGGTGTCGGGAAGAGCTTCGAACCCCTCGATCTAGGGATGGAGATGGCGGCGGCTACAGACTATTTCGTGGAGATTTGATCGGGTACTTAGGGTTTCTGCATCGGGGTGCTTTTATAGGCGAAGGGGCAAGGTTGGTGGGCGCCCGAGGGGCCCACACCTAGGGCTGACGCGCCCCTGGCCGCGCCACCACATGGTGTGGCCACCTCATGGCCCCACTTCGGCTGCCCTTCGGACTTCGTGTTCCTTCTAGTAAAATATTGACTTTGGATTTTGTCCTGTCCAATTCCGAGAATATTTCCTTACTAGCTTTTCTGAAACCAAAAACAGCAGAAAACATGCAACTGGCACTGCGACATCTTGTCAATAGGTTAGTTCCAGAAAATGTATAAAAATACCTCAAAGTGTAGACAAAACATAAGAAAGTCGATACAAAATAAGCATGGAGCATCAAAAATTATAGATACGTTTACGACGTATCAAACGTCAAGAGACGACGATGGGAATGTGGCAAAATGTCTGCACACACTCACCCACGCACTGTCCACGTGTCGATCGTTGGATTGCCTTGCACGAATCTTGATGTAGGGAATATAAAGTTTTCATGACACAGGTAATTTTCTTTTTACCCTCATTCGCTCCCACATCATCTTCTTCCTCTCGCCAATATTTTCCTCGAGCTCCTCACACACAGAGAAAAACCCTAGCCCATATCCAATCTCTAGCTCTCCTCCTCCTCGTTATGGCCAGTAGCAGCACTCCCTCCTCCATGGAGGCATCTGGAAAGGCTTCGGCTAAGCCCTCAAGCACAGTGCACGTCCCGCTGGAGGGGGCAGAGGTGCCAATTTCCGCGGTGGTGGAATCCACTGGCAGCAACCATATTCCAACGGCGCTCGATCCGTTGGAAGAATATGCGGACTCCCACAAGGGAGTATGGAGAGGCTCTGACATCTTCGCCTGGGACATCAAATATGTTCTCCGAGGGGTACGTTCTAGCAACGGTAGGTTTGTCCTGGCAATCAGCGCCGGCCGGCGAGGTGGTCCCTTCTCCCCAAGCAGGAGAAAGGTATACCCGAAAGCCCAGATAGTGCGCGGCATATCCTTGACAATCTCCAACTTCTGCATCCAAGTCCTCTAGCACTTCCGGGTTCAACCTCAAAACCTGTCCCCCAATAGCATCCTAGAACTTAGCAACTATGTAGCTTTGTGCGAGGGATACCTAAGGATTAGGCCTAGGTTAGATCTATTAATTTACTTCTTCAACATTAAGGGGGAAGCCAGAGTGAGCAATGAGGAGCTCAGGAACTGCAGAACCATTAGCTTCAAGATCCGGCCTGGCCGGCGGTTCCTCGACATTGTGGGACATGATTCCTACAAGAACTAGCAGCGTAGCTACTTCTACAGTCCAGATATTCCTCTGGCTAGCCGAGAAGGCACATACCCAGACTTCATCGACAGATCCGCCGCCGAAGCACCCACATGGAGGTCCCAAGCTCTCCTTCCCTCCGACGAAAAAGCCTCCCATGCTGTAAGGCGGATCGAGTGGCTCTTTGACACTAAGGATGGCAATGGGTAGGGTATGGCCAGGGTAGAGCAATACCATACCCATACCCATGTAGTGAATGGGTATAAAAATTTACCCATACCCGTACCCATGCCCATACCCGATGGGTACCCATACCCGTTGGGTACCTGACGGGTTGATCTAATTGTACACAAGTTATTCACAATTTTACATTCATCAATAACATATTTTACATAAAAATAACTATCTCTACTCAATAATAGGTAGACGAGTACATGATAATTATCGAAATTTAGAAATCTCAATCTCATACTCATCACTAGGATGCTCAACCGTATAGGTTGAAACTCTACATGTAGGTTTTACATGTCAGATTAAACGGGTATGGTATGGGTATACCCACGGGTACAATCCTATGCCCATGCCCGTACCCATGACTTAACGGGTAGGGTATGGGTATTACCCATGGGTATAAAAGTGTGCCCATACCCTGCCCATGCGGGTATGGTACCCGCAGGTACCCATACCCGTGGGTAAAATTGCCATCCTTAGTTTTCATCGGTCTGACCGGCTTGGACCTAGCCATGTGATGCTTCATAAGGCGAATCCAGCCTCTGCAGCACTATGAGAAGCTGATGTGTCAGTACACGAAGGACAAAAAAGATACCCTCCGGATTTCCAAGGATAACTTTTCCAGTGACTCCATCAAGCTCTGCCTCAAGGAAATCGTCAAGGTGAAGGACCGTAAGTGTGGCTTCACCATCACTATGACATGTTCGAGGACGACAAGTGCCCAAAGGTAACTTTCACTTCTTTGTATTGCTTTGATAGATACTCCAGTTCTTCCGCCTTTAACATATCCGTACATCTAACACTTTTGAACACTTAACAACTGGGGGACTTGGATGAAGCAGGAATGACTCCCCAAGCCTACGACCCCAAGATGAAGGAGAGTGGAGTCTCCAAGAAATCCAACGCCTCCCTGGAGGTGGAGAAAATAAAGTTAGTTGGCATCCCTTGACCAAGGCACCAACTGTTCTGTAAGTCTCTTTTCCTTTGACATTGTCACATGCATTTCTTCTTCATGTACTTATGATTTCGTCTCTTTACACATTTTAGGAAAAAGTCCAGCTTAAGTTTGAAGAATACCTCCAAGACTGTTGGGGCTTCTAAAAACATTCGTGATATGTTTTTCCAAGCTTCTCCCACCATCGCTCCTCCTACTCCTACCATCCAACCCTTTGCCATTCCCGTTAGATCTCCGACCATGACAGCATCTGATCCCTCTGTCATGGAGGTGGACATCACTCCTTCTCAGGAGGTCCCAGATGTTGACGAGATGGTCGTCGTTGACAGTGACCAAGCGATGCAGGAGAGAACCTCCTCCCAAGTAGTCTAAGGATGCCACCGAAGGAGGAAAGGAGTTGGTGGTGGGAGGAGGATCTGCGGCGACCATGAGCCAGGAGGAATCCCCTAAGCTTATAAGCCCGAAAATCATTCCAAGGGCCTCTTCCTCAGCTCCTAGTGCAGCGCCGACTTCTCCAACATGCGGCCTTGAGGAGCTACTCAAGCAGGCGGAAATCCTCCAGCTAAACACAGTTGCCTTTGGCAAACTGTACACATAGGCCACCAATAACCTCAATATTATTGCCTATGTAAGTTTTTTATGCTTTTGCATTTCATATATAATATCCCACTATAGCCCCTAAGGACTTAGACTGAAAACCGTGGGCATTTTGGTATGACCTGCTCTAAGAGTGACTAAGCAAGAAACTTTGTGCTGTAGCCCTCAAGTATGTAGTTTGAATTAAACAATTCCGACTAGATACTTTTAGAGTAGCATATGAGTGTTTATAAATTTTGATACTGTAGTCCCCAAGCCTCTAGTTGAAACAGAAAGAGTTCTGACTATATTCTTAAAGAAAGACTAAGCATAACTTTGAGTTTAAAAATCATACTGTAGTCCCTGAGCTTCTAGGCATAACCAAATAATTCTGGCTAGATACTCCAAGTAGACTATGTATTCTTATCTTTTTTCAGAATGAGAATGCCCGGAGGGTCTCCACCAACGAGAAGTTTGCCAATATCGGCTAGGATCTTGAAGATGAAAAGGGTAAAACCACCTATTTGAAGGAACAAATCACCAATAACAAGAGTCTGTTTTCTTTCTAGTTTCCTTCTCAACTTGGTATTGAGCCATAATCTTCTGACTAATCATTATGCTTTATTATTTTTTCGACTTGCAGAAGCTGTTGCCATGGAAAAGGATATTGTCGAACAATCCAAGCATATCCGGGAGATCGATAGTGAAAACGAGATCTTGAAACAAGAGAGGGTTGATACACTGAAGATGCATGAAGAGGCATTGGCGGCCGTGCAGGAATCTGCCAACACGGAGATGAACCTCCTTAAGGAAGAGATCGCGATCTTCAAGGATCAGAAGAAGGCTGCCGACGAGAAAAATACTCGCAACCCATAGGCTTACAAGACTCTCCGAAAGGATCGGGACTCCTTGGCAGAGGTTCTCCAGCAAGCCGAGAGCAACATCTTTGGTAAGCTTCCTCCGTCTTCCATTTCTATAAGTCAGGTACTTTAAACTGATTTTTTGTGCTCATGCTCTCAATTTCTTTGTCAGAGATGCAACTCCCATTGGCCTAGACAACTTGGGTGAAAGTTCTCCTCCGCCAAAAGAGTGCACGGTTCTTGCCGGCAACTTCATAAACACTGTCATCGCCCAGGCCAAAGAGATTCCCAAGCCCTTGGACATCAACATCAAGGCGGTGGACTCTTTCATGAAGTACTCGAAAATACTACGCCGAGCCCCCGAGCGTATCGTAAGATGGAAAACTTCTTGTACTCGGGTTGGTGCTAGGATGGCCTTGGCTATGGCCAAAGCTCACTATGACGATGCTGACATCGACATGGTAACCGTTGGTCTCCCCGATGTGGATGAGGACGGACAAAAAATCAAGAACGACGCGATCTGGTCCTCCCTCACCAGCTATGA
This sequence comes from Avena longiglumis, assembly GCA_030063025.1. Classification (NCBI taxonomy): domain Eukaryota; kingdom Viridiplantae; phylum Streptophyta; class Magnoliopsida; order Poales; family Poaceae; genus Avena; species Avena longiglumis. Next base: position 143,622,727 of record CP125974.1, read on the forward strand.
TACCAGGGTTGCCCAGTTGGTTAAGGCGGACATGACATGGTAATACCCTATGGGTACACGACCTTAGCATACCTGGTCCAGCCCAAGGAAGGCCCACGAGAATATGCGCCAGCCCATGAAGAGTTTCGGGTGGCCAGGGCCCATGATGCCTTAGAATCCTTGGAGAACAAGACTAGAGTAGATAGAATATTCGAAGGAGTAAACCCTAAAACCTGTAACCGAATTGGTCTGTTCCCGGGACCTGCCTACCTCTATATAAAGGCTAGGAGGACACGTCGAGGAGGGAAACTTCATACAACCGCATACACACCTCCACGCCAGATTGCATCTGCGCACCCCTGTACTTTTCGGTTCCGCCGTAATCAAGAGCCAACAAGCAGGAATAGGGTTGTCCCTCCGGGGGCCTGAACCTGGGTAAACCTCGTGTCCCCGTGTTGCTTGTTTGCTAACCGTTCCGCGATCTCCAGCATCCCCATATTCTCCAAAACCCAAGCTCATAACAATGGGCATTGACGAGATCGATCCTCATCAATTGGCGCCGTCTGTGGGAACTGGGGACACTGATTGTGCGATCATGATGGTCCCAACCAAAGCGATCTACAACTCCGTGGCAACGAAGAGTCATCTCCTCTTTGGCGCTTTCGACTTCACCGCCCACTCGTCAGCCACCCTGAAGGACTTCGAGCCCGTTGGCGACGGGCTCGAGATCCTGTTCGGGAGCTTCTGCTTCCAGGTGGGGCAGACCGACACTCTCCGTCTCCCAGAGCGGGTGCCCCTGCCATCGACCAGGCCCGCTTCATGGGCTCCACACCTCGTGCTACGCACATCGCCATCAATAGAAGAGTCCTATGACAGCAGCAGCTGCAACTCAGATCTGTGCGATCCACCATCGGAGGAAGGGACCTATGGTTCCGGATCCGAAAGCTGCGGCAGCAGCGATCCAATCTACGAACAATACCAATGTGCCGCAGTCATCCAGAGCGACGTGGATCAGGAGCACAACCCGCCACCCAACCCGCAGGGTAGAAACGACGAGAACAGGAGAAACCAGTCCCCCCCCGCCCAACGAGGATGACACCGATCCCAATCGGATCATCCACCTCAGCGAGGAAGGATGGGATCAAGCATGCGAAGCTGTGGTAGGCAACATGATCCTGCCCGTGGGTGCCTCACGGGACCTACTGATGCGCACCACCTGCTCCTAGTCGAAGAGCACAAGAAGCAGGTGAAGATGCAAGAAGTACTTGACAAGCGCAAGCAAGCGGCCTCAGAGTCCAGTGCGCGGCGAGCTGCTCTCTCCGCCATGGGCGGCTCCAGCTCGCACGACAACCATGCAACAAGCACCGTTCTCGCACGGAGAACATGGACCCCAAGGCACGTTGCAAGGTGACTCAGACCCTTAAAACGTCCTTCATGGAGATGGATGCCGATGGCAACGTCATCCCGAAGACACCGCAAGCTGCGATCATGGCAGCCACCACATACCTCGCGTCCCATCCACCTCCGGCGGAGGACCCGAAAAGGGCCATGCAAAAGTCCGCACTTACCGGACTCAGACTCATTAGAGCTGCACTCCACGGAGAAGCTCCTGCGGAGCCAAAGAAGAAGGCTGCCGTCAGGTTCAACTGCAGCCCCACGCCTTCATCCGACGAGGAAGAGCACGACCTACCTCGAAGGAACAAGAACTCGCGCCATCGCAGCTGCGATTACGACGCTCGAAGCGAGCTCACCCAACACAATATCAACAAAGCGCGCGCCAAGCGCATATGCTAGTCCGAATCCGAGGAGGATGATGACGAAGGATAACTCTGCGGAGCCCGATGCTTCAGCAGATCTATCCGGGGGACACAGATGCCGCGGAACTTCAAGCTTCCTTCGGACAGTCTGAAGTTTAACGGTACACATGACCCCAAGGCGTGGCTCAGCGACCACCTGTCATCCGTCAAACTACACGGCGGAAACAAGGACACCTCCCTGCAATGCCTTCAGCTGCAGCTGACAGGCGCAACCCGGATCTGGCTCAGCAGCCTATCCTCGGGATCCATCCGAAGCTGGGAGGAACTGGCGTACAGTTTCATCCGAAACTTCAAAGGCACCAGCAAGAGGCCAGCCTCGATCGAGGAGCTACGGGCCTGCACCCAACGAACAGGCGAATCCATTCGCTCGTACATATTACGCTGGTCCAACACCAAGAACTCCGCGGCGCACATCTCCGAGGAGAGAGCGATCGACGCCTTCAAAGATGGCATCAAGCGCCAGGACTTCAAGGAAGAACTTGGGCGCGTCAAGCCCAAGACACTTGACCATCTCATGGACATCGCCAACAGGTGGGCAGACGGTGAGGACTCCGTCCATCGAGCACAATCGGAGGAGGAAGATGACTACGGCCGCCGACGTGAACTCCGTAGCAAGAGAAGATCGCGCATATACGACGATCGCGATGGACCCGACATGGTCGCGGCTGGCTACACCGACCGCCGCAGCGACGGCAACGGCAGCAGCGACGGATACCGCGGAAACAACTTCTGCGACGGAGGACGCCCAGCGCAGTCATGGCAACATCGCAGCCGCGACGATGGACCCTCAGCATACGACAAACTGTCGGGTCCAAGCACCATCCACTTCTACATAGACAAGCAGGATGGTAAAAAGAAGGCAAGCGACATGCTCAAGGATTGCCGCGAGTTCCAGAAACTCAGTGAGAGCATGTCCTAGATGAGGCAACAAGCTCCGAACCCCGGGTACGGGAACACGCCCGCACTAGGCGACATCGCCCACGGAGCTCCTCCACCACCACCCGTGGGACCTTCGAATCGTCCAATCGCACCCGCGTAGAACAACGGCGAAAACGGGTACCCCGTGCCAAAAGGATCACTGATGATCCAAAACGGACGCCCAACGAACAGGGTGCAAAAGAAAATTACCCGTCATATCAATCTGGATGTGACCGCTCCACCCGCCATCCCGGAGTACCTCAGCGGATCGGAGTCCTGCATCACGTTCAGCCGTTCGGATCGCCCTTGCCAGGTCCCTCGCCCAGGTCATGCTGCCCTGGTGCTTGAGGCACAGATCGGAGGGTTCGACATGAGCCACGGCGGCAGTGACATCAATCTAATGTTCACCAGTACCTTAGCAGCAATGCGGATCCCGCTGTGCAGCCTAGAACAATCCGATACAACATTCCACGACATCTCCCAGGGAAGGGCATATTCCCCCTGGGAAAGATATGTCTCGATGTCATCTTCGGCAAACCCATCAACTTTCGGTGCGAGCGACTCGAGTTCGAAGTGGTGGAATGGCCATCACAATACCACGCCATCCTCGGGCGTGTGGCATTCGCACGGTTCCTGGCAGTACCGCACTACGCGTACTTTCTACTCAAGATGCCAGGACCGAAGGGAGTCATCACGGTAGAAGGGAGCTTCACCCGATCGGACCACTGCGACAGGGACTTCAACAGAATCTCCCAGTCATTCGGCATGCAGGAGGAGCTCATAAGGCTCCGAGAGGTGATAGACAATGGGGCACCCCCAGTTGCAAGACAGAACACACCCAACATGTCTTTCGACTCTACCGTCAACACAAAGAAGGTGCAGGTCTACCCGACGGACACCTCCAAGACGGCGCTGATTGCCAATGACCTCAGCCCCGTATAGGAAAATGCGCTCGTCAAATTCCTCCGTGAGCGCTGGGAAATCTTTGCCTGGTGTCCTGCAAACATGCCAGGAGTTCCCAGGGAATTCGCCGAGCACGCACTCAACGTATTTCCAGATGCCAAGACCGTCAAACAATCCATCCGACGACTATCCGAACCACGGGCTGAAGCCATCGGAGTCAAAGTCAACAGACTACTCGACGCAAACTTCATCAGGGAGATCAAGGAAAGCAAGTGGCTCGCCAACACCGTGATGGTCCCCAAAAAGGACACGGACATCCTGCGGATGTGCGTGGACTTCACATCGCTGAACAAGCACTGCCTGAAGGATCACTTCCCTCTCCCTTGGATCGATCAGATTATCGATTCGACTGCAGGATGCGAGAAGCTCTCCTTCCTTGACGCCTACTCAGGCTACAATCAGATTCGACTGAAGGTCGAAGATCAGGAGAAAACGACGTTCATCACGCCGTTCGGGGTGTTCTGCTACAACACAATGCCCTTCGGGCTAAAGAACGCAGGCGCCATGTACCAACGGTGCATGCAGACATGCCTGAAGGACCAGATCGTCCGCAACATCCAAGTCTATGATGACGACATAGTAATCAAAACAAGGGAGGCCAAGACACTGATCGACGATCTCCGTGAGACGTTCGACAACCTTGATCGATACAAGATCAAGCTAAACCCAGAAAAGTGCGCCTTCGGCGTCCCATCTAGTCAGCTGCTAGGCTACTTCATCTCCCAGCGAGGGATCAAAGCAAACCCGAAGAAAATCCGGGCCATAATGGCCATGGAGAAGCCGAAGAACCTCAAAGGCGTCCAACAGCTTGTTGGGCGAATCACGGCGTTGAGCAGGTTCATCAACCGCATGGGCGGAAAAGCCCTGCCTTTCTATTAGTTGCTACGCAAGGCAGACAAATTCGAGTGGACACCCGAAGCAGACGACACATTCGAAGTTCTAAAGCGGATTCTCTCTACCTCGCCCGTCTTGGTCACGCGAAAAGAGCGCGAGCCTCTACTGCTATACATAGCAGCTACACACCAGGTGGTAAGCACCGTGCTTGTGGTCGAAAGACCCGAAGATGGCAAGACCCATGGGGTCCAACGCCCAATCTACTACCTCAGCGAGGTATTGACGCCGACAAAGCAGAGGTACCCTCACTACCATAAACTCGCCTACGGCGTATTCATGACGGCTCTTCGGCTGAGCCGCTACTTCCAGGAGAATCAGGTGATGGTCGTCAACGAAGCACCCCTGAACAGCATCCTGAACAACCCGGAGGCCACATGACGTGTGGCCCTGTGGGGCATCGAGCTGTCACCTCTAGACATCGTCTATGAGAAGCGCCACACGATCAAGTCTCACGTCCTTCCAGACTTCCTCGTCCACTGGATGGAACAGCAGCAGCTAGACACCCTAGACATGACACAGTCATGGACGATGCCAGCGGCTCCAAAGCGCGGCGGGGAAGGCGGGCCGTCCTCGACCTCCAAGCGCAGGGTGACAAGATGAAGTACGTCCTCCGGATGAAATTTAGAGCTTCCAACAACGAGGCCGAGTATGAGGCCCTCATCCAAAGCATGAGGATGGCCAAGATCTACGGCGCGACGCGCCTGGTCATCTACGGCAACTCGAACCTCGTCGTCTAGCAGACAATGAACGAGTGCGACGCACACATGGCCAACATGATTGCGTACCACGCAATCTACAATGCACTCGAAGGAGACTTTGACGGATGCAAACTTCGGGACGTTGGGAGAGAAAGCAACAAAGAGGCCGATAGACTCGCCAACATCGGCTCCACCTACGCAGGGGTTCCACCAGGTGTGTTCCTCGAACAGATCTGCGTGCCATCCATCAAAAGGAAATTCCCAAAGGGATCACCCGAAGAAGCAGAGCACTCGGGGGCTGCGCTACCCGAAGGACATGAAGGACCAGAAAAATCGACACAGAGGTCGCAGTGGTCAACCTGATGCAGGTCATGACAGTCGAAGAAACATGGACACAGTCATACCTCCTATATCTGATAGACGGGGAGCTGCCTGACAACCCGACAGATGCCCGGCGCATATCTCGCCGGTCCAAGGCCTTCACCATCATCAATGGCGAGCTGTACAGGCGCAACATTTCGGGTGTACTCCAAAGATGCATCACCATCGGTGATGGCAAAACCATCCTCCAAGACATCCACGAGGGTATCTGCGGCCATCACGCGGGCAGCCACACCCTTGTCGCCAAAGCTCTACGAGCTGGGTTCTACTGGCCAACGGCCATGAACGATGCCAAGGACATCGTCCGAAGGTGCAACGGGTGCCAGAGGTTCGCAGATAAACCACACGCGCCAGGATCGGAGATCAGGTCCATACCCCTGGCCTGGCCCTTCGCCCAATGGGGCCTCGACATGATCGGCAAACTTCCCAAGTCCTCGAAAGGAGGCCACGTCTACCCCCTGGTCGCAGTCGACAAATTCACCAAGTGGATCGAGGCCATGCCCGTTACTAACCAAAAGGGCAAAACGGCCATCAAGTTCTTCGAATCCATTGTTTACAGGTTTGGCATGCCGCACATCATCATCACCGATAATGGGTCGAACTTCATCTCCAAGGAATTCCAGGACTTCTCCGAAGACCTCGGAATCAACATCACATACGCCTCCGTGGCGCACCCGCAAACAAACGGGTAGGTCGAAAAGGCCAATGGCGTCATCGGTGGCAGCATAAAGAAGCGCCTAATGATCCCACTCCAGCGACTCGCAGGAGCCTGGACACAAGAGCTACCCTCCGTCCTCTGGAGCTTGCGCACGATACCAAACAGCTCAACTGGCTACACGCCCTTCTTCATGGTGCACGGAGCCGAAGCCGTGCTGCCTGTAGAGGTACGCCACAAGGCCCCACGGGTCGTCGCCTACAGCGAAGCCGAATCGACGGACGCACTCGAATACGACGTCGACACACTCGACGAGGCACGCGACATAGCCGTAGCACGATCATCGGTCTATCAATAGAGCCTCTGCAACTATCACAGCCATCGGCTGCGCTCAAGGTCCTTTGTCGAAGGAGACCTAGTCTTACGACTCAAGCAAGAGCGACCGAAGAAGCTCGAGTCGCCCTGGGAAGGACCTTACGTCGTCACCGAAGTCATCCTAGGTGGCGCCTATCGCCTCAAGCACGTGGAGTCTGGAGTAGCATACTCCAACCCATGGAACGTCGCACAACTGCGACGCTTCTACCCCTAGCTACCCCCTCCTTTTACTTTCAATAAGGCTATTCATCCGAACAATGTACCTCCTCCTTACGATATGAATAAAGCTAAGTGTCTCGCCCCAAAAATTTGTCTATTATTCGCATTTTCTTCATGTTACGACACACTCGGGGGCTCCCCTCACCTCACGACTTCGTCGACTGAGGATAACGCGTGTACACCTGAGTAGCTGAGCACGTCAGGCTAACGAAAAGGGCACGCATACAAACAAAGCACCACGTGCTAACAACAATCAACCTTTACAGCAAAGGGCATAACACGCCCAGTCGAATACATACAAATTTTACATCTATCTTTTTACAGGTCCTACCTATTATGAATAATCACCTGCACACGCTGCTCAAAGAGATCTACAATTTGTTCGGCATACTGCCTTATAGCCGCATAATATGGACGCATGTCCCACATGCCACCGTCCGGACGAAGAGGTGGCCCAGCCACCACAACAGCAATATCTACATCAGGGCGATGCAACCGCATGAGGGAAAGCGCATCCTTCACCCCTGCAACCAGCTGATGCCGCACCAGCTCCCTGACATGATGCACATCCCGAAACTTTGCCAGCAGGCCCCATAGAGTTGATGGTGCCTCATCCAGGGGAAACATCACGTGCAGAACTGACGCCAAGGAAGTCTTCGCTTGCCGCAGCACCCGCGACACCTGGTGAACACGATCCTGCACAGTCGCAAGAACCATAGCACGATCACGGTCCATCCAGAAAAATCCGCCGGCCTCCATGTCCTGCTGGGTCAGGCAATTGATCCGAACAACAAAACACTCTTTTTCCTCCTCGGGAACAAGGTTAGCACCTGCAACAAACTGCAAAGTAAGATGACAAGCCAACAGGCGCATCCCAAAAATGAGCAGCAGCTTAAGGAAACTCACATTGAAGCTGTTCGGCCAAACGCCGCAACTCCCCCCATCAGATACTCCTCCCTGGCGGCGCCCCGCTCCGCCTTCGACTTCCAAACATCCGCGTGGCCTCGAATGCCAATCAACTCTTTCTCAAGACTACGGATGCGGTCATGAAGAAACACAAGCTGCGACGCATCATCCAAGGATGGTCGCAGCTGCGGCACAAGCGAAGTATCAATGAGATCATCACCCGAAGGTCCCTAGAGGAAAAGAAGGCAAGGATATGAACAAATGCACGAATAAGCAAACAACTCGGAGATTCATTATACACAGCAAAATCCACTGCGTGGCACACGGAGTGTTCACAGATACATTACAACGAAAGAAACAAAAACTATCCTACAACTACAAGGCCTAAGAAGCTGCATCCTGAGTAGCCTCGGAGCCGGACTGCCTGCTCTTGGCCTCTCCCTGCTGCCTCACTGCGTACTCCGCCAGCAAGTCAATCAGCTTCGGCCCATAGCATTTACAATGGGCAGCGTATAGTGCGAAGGCTACCTCGGACCCATCGGCAGCTGTCGACATCTGGGAGGTGACCTGATGAAGATCCAGCTCCGCTCCAGACGCCATGGCCATCACCAGCCCCATGGACGCGCCGATACCCTTCTGCTTGCGCTTGTACGCCGCGGGAGCCTCGGCTGACAGTGCATCCGCCAACAATTCGACATCCTCGAGGGCGACGCCCTTGGGGACGAGCTCCTTGTAGAAGCGCCCGAGAACCACCTTGGCCTTGGCAAGCGAGCCGACCACGGTACTGCAGCGGTCTTTGACCGCCGTAGTGGCATCATCCAGAGAACTTCCGTCCTCTAGGGCACCACGGTCAAACTCGATGCCCGCGGCATCTAGATAAACGGAAGAAGCAAAGTGAAAACCAAAAAGAATCTAAAAATACAAGGAAGCCGAAAAGGAATAGACGAAACTACTCACCCGAAATAGCCTTCGCGGTGGCCATCAGCTTCCAGCTACCTCCTTCTCGCGCGAGGCCGCAGCGGTGGCGAGTTGCTCCTCGTGATCCGTGGCCGCCTGCTCAGGCGCTCCTTGGCCGAAGCCGCGTCGGCTAACTCCTGCTCAAGGCGCTCCTTAGCGCCAACGACATCTTCAGCTTTTATCTCCGCTCGCCCGAGGCTCTTTTTGAGAGCATCAAGCTCATGGAGGGCAGTGTTGTTCTCCTCTACAACAAAAAACAAGCATGAGATTCGTGAGTAAGCAAGCAATAAAAGAAGGAGAAGATTGATAAAAAACACATGAACCTTGGAGCCGCTGAAGGCTGGCCTCCAATGCCAGATGCTGCTTCACCAGCTGGTTAGCACCTTGAACAAAAGGCTGCAAGAAGACACAACTTGTCAGGAAAAAGGCTCGGGGGCTGTGCCCAATAGAATGAGCAAAGGAAATCACGCATAAGAAAACTCTCGGGGTCTCCCCCCGAGATACATACAAAAAATGGCATGATCAGTAGATCATCCGACAGATGCTCGGGGGCTCCCCCCGAGACACAAAACAAAAATGATCAGCAGATCATCCGAAAAATGCTCGGGGGCACCCCCCGTGGCAAGAATGAAAACAATTATGTGGTCAGACGGCGACTCTGAAGGTCCGGATGTAGTCTTCTAGGGGACAACCACCCAAGACTCCCACAGAGAATGGTTCGGAGCTGCGACCTCAGAGGTGGACACCGTCTGAGGAGGAGGAGGAGGAGCAACCTTCGACTTACCCACCATCTCCCGAGCGCCATCGCTGAAGGAGCCATCGGAGGAGTAGCTACAAAATAAAAGCTCAGACAAGTACAAGCAAGAAGACGAGAGAGAGCAAAAGCAATGGAAGATACTTACGAGTCGAAATCGCTCAAGTCGAAGACATGCGGGGCCCTCCTGCCCTTCTTCTCTTCCTTCTTCCGCTTTGCCGGCGGCTGCGGCGCCACAGCCCGCACGGCACGGCCGGAAGAGGAGAGGAAGAGCCACCATGACCCCCACTGTGACGCTCAAGGCATGATGGGTTCCTAGGGGTCGGCAGAGTCGAAGCATCCGATGCTTCACTCGAGCTCCGTGTCCGCTTTCGAGTCTGCTCCTCGCTAGACTCAAAAGTTTCTTCCGCTGGTGATCGGGCTGAGGGAATCTCAGACATGGAATCCACTATCTCATTGTCCGGTGCATCCGGAAACAGTTCGGGTAGTGGAGGTGACATGCCCGGTACCTTCAACTCCTGCACAAAATAAACAAAATTTTAGAACACAAGCAAGTGCAAGAAAAACGCAGTCGAAAAAAGCGCTACGCGCATGCCCCAGATCTACATCTGCGGAACCAGATGAGAGACGGTGAACGGAGCAGTCAGCGACTTCCCCGGGAGATCTTCTTCATCTTTGTACTTCAGCAGCGGCCGAAGAATCCTATTGAGATCCCCGCTGGAGATCTCCTTAGTCGAAACCCTAGTCGCATCGTGGCGACTAGAATAAAGGAACATCGGGTGCAACCTCGCCTGGAGCGGCTGCACCAGACGTTTGAGGAAGGTGCTGATGATATCCACACCGTTCACCTCTTTATCCGGAATCAACTGGAGATCCTTCACCCGATGATAGAGACCCTCTATCTCCGCCACCTCACCATCCAAGATGTGGTTCTTCTAGGACCTCTTCGGTTGGATTTTCTGGGAGGGGTCAAAAGGAGCAAGGCCAAAGTTCTGCCCGGCCACTGTGGAGTCGCGGATGTAAAACCATCGCCTCCGCTAGTACTAGACAGATTCAGACATAGAAAAATAGAAGAAGAGAAAGTTGGATTTAAGGGAAATGATGCAGCCGCCGATGGTATAAACGCCATCGGATCTAGATTGCCTCTTCATGGAATAAAGCTTCTGGAAGAGGCCAAAGTACGGCTCAACACCAAGCCAGCACTCACAGAAGGTGATGAAGTAGGCGATATGAAGAAGAGAGTTCGGTGAAAGATGATGTAGCTGGATGCCATAAAAGAAAAGCAATCCACGGAGAAAATCGTGGATCGGGGAAGAAAGGCCCCGAAGGACAAAAGCGATGAACATGACCCGAAACCCAGCGGGAGGACGGGAAATTACCTCGTCGCCGGGAATCCTGATGGCCTCCCTATCCCGCGGGATCAGACCCCACTCACGGAGCTTGCGGAGATCGCCCTCGCGCGTCTCCGATCTTCGCCAACCACCATCGGTGACGCGAGTAGCGGCAGAACCCTTCTTGCCGCCGGCGGCAGCACTAGTACCAACTGCGGTGGAGGCCTTCAAGGATTTCCCCATCACAGTGCGGCGATGAAGATGACATGAACGCAGAAACAAAGATGGAAAGGTTCAAAGAAATTCCAGCACGCAGCGAGAAAAGCTCAAAAAGATGGGAGCAGTGAAACGAGAATGGCTGCGGTGAAAAACAAACTAACTTTTCCCCAGTGATTATAAGGACGAGGATGATGCACGACGACCGTTAATCGGGAAGACCTAAATACAACGTCCAAATCCAACCTTCCACGTGTCGGCACAGCAGCGAACCGTCACTCACACGCCGTCCACTACGCACGGAAATCGAGGCGATGCCATAATTATCTCCACGCCGCACGTGACCGGTCAACTCAAAGTCAGAAGGTGGGACCCATGTTCGTCCAGTCACGTCATCTCTGGCGCCGCAGACGATTGAGATCATCGATCGTCAACAATGACGTCACCAAAGCTATACTAGCAACGACTACAAATCTTTGGCTACACAGCTAAAGTATTCCCCCGAATCTATGATTCGAGTAACTACTCGGGGGCTACTCCTATCAGGAGCGCTGGCCGTGCACCCGAAGTATGACTAAGGTACTACACCGATAAACTATTTCTTCGAGTCTATGTCTCCACTACGGACTCGGGGGCTACTCCCATAGGGAGGACTGATTCAAGCATCTGAAAATTTGTGTCCTACGGACCTAAAAGTCAACAAAGACTGAATTAAAGTCTCTGATCGAGTCTACGACTCGATCAGACACTCGAGGGCTAGTCCCATAGGGAGCGCTAGTCGCACACCCTATGAATTCTTCGAGTACGATCCTTTGGATCAGCATGCAAAAACTTTTTAGCAACTCTGCCCCAATTAAACGCTAAGTGAGTAACATCCTCCTTGGCCACCCGAAACACCTCCGTGGTGATAAACATTCGGATGTTGTGTCTGTGACACAAAGATAAGACCTACAGATATCATCTGATGGCCTGGAAACGCACACGACTGCGCTTATCTAGTGATAATCCGTCCCAGCAGGCGCGATGAGAAATCCCGACGGACGCATCGGGTACATCATTTAAAAATTTACTAGAATTCCACTCCTGTAAGTCCTCCACGGCCTGAGTCTAATTACGCCAGCATATGTTCCGGGTTCGAGTCGAGGGACTCGAATCTGAAGAAGATCGTGTTGTTTTGTCCTAAGACTGTTAACTGACCCTGATCTGTCGGGAGAGTCAAGCACACGCATCAACAAACCCTACACACTCAAATCATTTAGATAGCTGCACCCGAAAGATTGAAGAGTCCTCAACCGAATCTACGATTCGACTGAACACTCGGGGGCTACTGACATGGTTATACCCTACGGGTACAAGACCTTAGCATACCTGGTCCAGCCCAAGGAAGTCCCACGAGAATATGCGCCAGCCCATGAAGACTTTCGGGTGGCCAGGGCCCATGACGCCATCGAATCCTTGGAGAACAAGACTAGAGTAGATAGAATATTCAAAGGGGTAAACCCTAAAACCTATAACCGACTCGGTCTGTGCCCGGGACCTTCCTACCTCTATATAAAGGCTAGGAGGTCACGTCGAGGAGGGAACCTTCATACCACCGCATACACACCTCCACGCCAGATTGCATCTGCGCACCCCTGTACTTTTCGGTGCCGCCGTAATCAAGAGCAGGAGTAGGGTTTTCCCTCCGGGAGCCTGAACCTGGGTAAACCTCGTGTCCCCGTGTTGCTTGTTTGCTAACCGTTCCGCGATCCGCAGCATCCCCATCTTCTCCAAAACCCAAGCTCATAACAATGGGCATTAACGAGATCGATCCTGGTCAGGACTTATTGTGCCTTTAGAGGTTATCGATGATGACTAGGAGGCCTCCGAGTCCTTGAAAACCACCAACTTTGTTGATGAACAAGATGGCTCTCCTATCGCGGACGACGCATCCTCGAAGTCCCTTGCGGCAGAAGAGTAAAAATACTTGTAATATTTGTCTCTTCTGGTTTGTAATATGTAGAAAACAATTATGTTTGCAAGGCGAAAAACTTGGCTTCAAGCCTCTAGCTACTAGTTCGAACATGTATGGTTGTATATTTTAAGCAAGTGCTGGCTTATCCATTAGTCCGGCTTTCATGCTTGACCTTTCATGAGTCGGAAGACTCTTAGCCAGAACCATGAACTTAAGTGATGATGCCTAATGGCACCATCAAGAACTTAAGAACAAAATTGCCGACTTTGAGTGTCGAAAGTCACTACTCTAGAATCCACATAAAAACAACGGAGAACGTGTAGACCAGAAAACTTAAACTAATGCCCTGTGAGACCCCCGAGATCAGGGTTAGACAAATCCTAGACTTCTGTCTGATATAAACCTAAACTAGAACTCAAGGATACCAAGTGAGAGAATCGGTAACACAATAGTGACCCTATGACACAAAAAATTATTACAGCAAGCTCATAACTGAGCAAAGAACCAAAATATTTCAAGAAGGGGTCACTAACCACAAACATCAAACAACTGAAGGCAAATTATGCTATTAAGTATACCAAACTTAACAAATGGCCTAAGAGGCCTGAAGCATAACAATGACGTCCCAGCCCATAGATTATAGGTTGCTGGACGGGAACCCCAAGCTACTTGTCGGTGTCGATGTCGTACCAAACTGATCTTCAGGGAATAGTTACTCTACTACAAAAGTATCAACAAAGGAAGGGTGAGTACAAGGTGTACTTAGCAAGACTTATGGCTGGTGGAGCTGTGTTGCATAAAGCTGTCTTTGTTTATGAAACAAGAGGGAGAAGAACCACGTCTACTCAGTGTATTTTAAAAGGGTATAATAGAGCGACATATTCAAAGTATTAATCATCATCTTTGATATCCACCAAGTCATCTTCAACTGAACCTTAACTAGGATCACCCCCTCATACCCATGAGGAAGCATCCTTAAGCACACATTGATCTACCAAGTTTTACGATTAGGTTAATGTTCTCTATGATCTTAGAATATAGTCACCAAGTGTTCATAACCGTGAACACGGCTTTTCGAAAAGATTTTAACCCTACAGGGGTGTACAACTTTATCCACACGTACCAACCAACTCTTAATGCCACTTAAGATTAGCCCTCTTTCTTAGAAGGACGATAGAGGGTGGTTGGGCATGACCTTTACCTTGCTTTCTCCGAGACCATGAGTCACACCCTAAGTATTGTTCCACCGTAATGGGTAAAGTCCCGAATTCGGTACCTAGAGATGTGAGGTGAGGTTGGTTTACTCGGGGCGCCATCTACCCCAAGCAACCTCAGCCATGTTTACCTACCTGTTATGATGCACCTCCTTCACCGCCTTCGAGAACAACCAGAATGCATATGTTGAATGGAACACCCGAACTATGTGAATCATGGAATCTACTAGGAAAGTTAGTCAATCGAGGGGTCCCCATAAACCCTGTGTGGTTGTACGCTCGTCTCGTTTCAAAAGGCAAGAACTCGGTTCCTAGTGGTGGCGAGCATGGGACTACAAAAACCACATCCCACCATGGCCTCCCATACAAGCCTTAGCATGCTTAATATTTACCACTGATCTCACTTTTTCAGTATATCACATTCTCCTATTATATTAGATTATCTGCATCTGACACATCATCTGGATGAACCAGAACTAATAGCAAAGCACGACTAAGCAAGACATAGGTATAAGCTCTAGTAGTATACACATGCCAAACCTAGTTATGCTAGGATCAGTGGATTAGGTAGTATAATCTTAAAGTGAGTATGCATCATGTTAAGAATTGGAATACTTTTGAAATCATAGGTTTATATCATGGAGGGGCTATGCTTGATTTTGCCCGTTAATAACTAATAAGAAGAGCTTCGAAAGACTTGGGATTGAATTGATTATGTTTGGTCACATATTGATCTTCAAGCTTCAATTATGCTGATCTCGGTCTTTAGTCTCGATCTCGATCTCGATATCAAATTCTACTGGGAAGAAGCAAAACACCGGAAAGAAAGGGAAACATTGAACACATGGCATCAATGAATTCTCAAGCAAGGATGATGATATGACAAGTTAAATCATATTGAAATTTAACCCTAAAACATGCGTGACCATTTTAAACAGGGTTCGAGGGATGCAAACCCTAGAACATGAGAACCCTCGAAATCACCTATGAGGGGTTACTATGTTATTCTAGTTAAACTTGTAATTAGAATTGTCGAACAATGCATGATTATAGCTTTAAGAGATATATATCATTTTTCTGAACATTTCGATATATTATACATATTTTTTGACTTATAATAAATACTTATTGAATTTCTAGTATTAATTCTTTTTCCTAAATTTAAAATAAACTAGGAAATACTTTTTACAACGGAGCATTACCTAGCCATAGTGGCTGATAGAAGGGCCCATGGCCACCTCAGCATCCACATGGGTGGAGAGGGACCCGGCGAGGATTTTATTTATTTGCAAAATCTTTTTCTATTTTTTTTCACTTATATTTATATTTTCAATTTCAAAAACCGTTTTGAACATTTCAAAAATACAAGAAGGTTTGTAAAATATTTAAAATAGTCAAGGGCCCATGTCGTCCATTTGGGCTCCAGTATTTTTGGTAGTTTTCGAATTTAGCAAAACCATTTGGATGTTTTTAGGGAATAGGGAAATAAGGTTTAGGGTTTTAATTTCTTGCATTTTAGAACAAATGATTCTCATGATGCACAAACAAGCCCTAATTAATAGTTAATAAAACTAGCGGTTTTACACACCCGTAGGAAGAATTTTCACAAGTGCAATTGCAAAACATGCACATAAAGGGTTTTACATGATCAAAAAATGAACACTAAAGGAGGTAAAAGACTCGGGTATATGAGTGAACCAAAATCTTTATTTCATTAATCATATAATAGCTATACGGTAGACAATAAAGTATGCTAAGTGTAAAAGGGACGTAGCTGTGGTATGTTCCATGGCCGATCAAGCTCTGGGTAGTCATCATCTAGGTCATGTTGCTTACGCTTGTGATCCTCACTTGGCCTATCATTTAACTCACGATTATCAATGAGGTAATAGGAACCATTGAGTAGCGCCTTGCTTATGATGAACGGTCCTTCCCATGATGGGGATAATTTGTGTGAATTTTTCTACTTAAGTTGGAGCACCAGATCCCCCTCTTTAAATAGCGATGCCGAACTTGTCAACTATTGTAGATGCATAGCTTCTGCTGGTAGATGGCGGATCTCTGGCATGCCAGCATGCGTTCCTCCCCGAGAAGGTCCACATCTAAGCGTCTGTATTCTTCAGCATCATCTTCATCATAGGCGGCAACTCTTGGTGAATCATGGAGGAAGTCGGAAGGTAGGACTGCTTCTGCTTCATATACCATGAAGAAAGGGGCGTAGTCGATAGATATGTTGGGAGTAGTTCGTAAAATCCAGAAAACATATGGAAATTCCTCTACCTAGGCTCTAGCTACTATATGTAGTAGTGCTTCTAGATGTGGCTTTATTCCCTGTACAATTAGTCCATTGGCCCGTTCAACTTGACCATTAGATTGTGGATGAGCCATAGATGCTAGGTCAAGGCGGATGCCTTTCTCGTGACAGTAAGCCTCTACTTCTCCTAGTGACAAGTTGCTACCATTGTCGGTGATGATGCTATGTGGGAGACCAAATATCACCACTAGATCCCAGAGAAACTTAAGGACAGTTGACCCATCGACCTTTGTAATAGGTTTAACTTCTATCCATTTTGTGAATTTGTCAACTGCTACAAGTATATGCATAAACCCACAGGGTGCCGTCTACAACGGCCCAACCATGTCAAGCCCACAGACTGCGAACGACCAGGTTATTGGTATAGTTCACAATTCTTGAGCTGGTACATGTGGCTGCCGTGCATAATATTGACACCCAATGCATGTTTCAACCAGCTTGTCGGCGTCCGCCTTCATGGTCAGCCAGTATAATCCTTTCCAGAAGGCTTTAGAGACCAACGATCGGGGATCGACGTGATGCCCGCAATCTCCGAGATGAATCTCACGAAGGATATCCATACCTTGCTTCTAGTAAATACACTTTAGGATTACACCCGTAGTGCTTATTTTGTAGAGCTTCCCATTTATAATGGTATTGCCCTTTGCTCGATGTACTATTTGCCGACTTTCAACTTCATTGACGGGCAATGCTCTGTCTTTGAGGTAATCCGTGAACGGTTTTGTCCAAGACGGAGGGATAATGGTTACTGCATGAACAAATGAGTCAACTCTATCCGGATTCTCGGGGTCTACTCCTTCAAGGATGGGGTTTAGAGATGCTCCAGAAAAAGGTCTGGAGGAATTAGTTTGCGAGCGGATTCAAGCTTTGATAGCAGATCTGCCACCTCATTTTCCTCCCTTTTGACGTACTTGACTTCGTAGCCTTCGAAGCACTTGGTAAAGGGAATATGCCCTCAGAGGCAATAATAAAGTGTTTATTATGTGTATTCCAAGTATATTATAGATGTTTATTTTGAATGCTATAATTGTATTAATATGGAAACGTTAAAACATGTGTGTTTAATAAACAAACAGCAAGTTCCTAGTTATGCCCCTCTCATAAACTAGCTCGTTGATTAATAAGATGATCACAATTTCCTGATCATGGACATTGGATGTTGTTAATAACAGGATCAGAACATTAGTGTAATGATGTGATGAACATTCGTCCGAAGTATAGCATTATGATCAAAGTCATTGAGTTTATATTGCTGTAAACAACTTACGAAGTGATCCTAATCCTTAGACCATGAGATCATGTCAATCACTAACACCGGAAGAGTTTCTTGATGACATCAAACGTCACACCGTAACTGGGTGATTATAAAAATGGCTTCAAAAACTACTAAAGTATTATGTTGAGACTCATGGATCAAGAGTGGAATTTATTAATCCCGATGACGGATAGATATACTCTAGGCCCTCTCGGTGATATCACATTGGTTAGCTTGCAAGCAAGTGATTTGATCACTAGAATGTTATATCACGGGAACGAGGAAAGAGTGCATGTCGGTAACGAGATCAAAATAGGTATGGAGATACCGATAATCGAATCTCGGACATTTAATATATCGTGAAACAAAGGTATTAAGATACTAGCGTAAAAGGTTCCGACGATCACAGGAAAGTCATCATTGAATGTGTGGGAGTCGGTATGAATCTCTAGGTCCCGCTTCTGATTATTGATCAGAGAAGGGTCTCGATCATGTCCGCATTATTCACGAACCGTAGGGTGACACACTTAAGGGACACTAACATCCAATTGGAGCAAAAGTTTCATGCCGGGAAGAATAACAAGCGCAGAAATTTATTTCACTAGATACCGAAATAGGTTTTCGGGTGAAATTGCAGAAAGTGTTTTTGCATGTGAAATGGAATTATATCAAGGGGTTATATGTGAATGTTTGTCATTAAAGTAATTGATAAAATTCTGAATAAAAAAATAGTTTTATTTAATGAGAGTTTGCATTAAATTTGGTGGAAATTTAATAGCAATTTTGAGTGGATGGAATTTAAAGGAATTTTGTGAGTGGAGTGTCCACCCACATGATTGAGGGGAGGGCAAGGGTCAGCCCCCGTGCGCCATCCACCCCCTTGGGGTTCCCCCTCTCCCTTAAAAGGCACCCCTCTCCCTCTCTCTCACTCACACCTCCTCGTGAAGGATCTCTCTCCCCCACTAGAATTTATCCCCCATGGTCTCGGACTAGCGAGATACATGTTCCCGGTGGCTATTCGGCAAGAAAGGGTTGTGCTTCCGCTGCATTGCTGGAGCGAGGAGGCGGAGGTTGCTCGGTGTCTTGTACGTGTGTGCGAGCACGGATGCTCTGCTGCTTTGCGACGCTAGGACTTCCTCTCGATCTTGAGATCGGCAAGAGATCGTCTACATCAACCACGAGTTCAACTCGTTAAGCTTTGTCGGTCTTCAAGGGTATGTTCTCTATGGTTATACATCCTCCCGTTGTTTGTATCTAGTATATAGATCTTGGTACTTAGTTCCCATCGTAGGAAAATTTTTGTTTTCTATGCTGCGAACCCTTCAGTGGTATCAGAGCCAGGTTTATGCGTAGATGCTTTAAACGGGTATTACACATATGAGTATGTGGGCGATGATGATCATGTTGTTTCTTCTTAGTTGTAATTTTATATATTGGTGGCATAGTGGGATGAAGCGGCCCGGATAAACTTTACATGTCCTCGCACATGAGACCTGTTCCACGCTTGACATGCAACTAGTTTGCATAAGTGCCTAGCGGGTGTCTGTCTCTCCTACTATATTCAATATCTATTTTGCAATGAGTTGTCCACAATTTGGTTATCCTCGTTGTGGTTCATGTTCGTAGGTAAGAACGGTTCTATCTTCGAAAGCCCTAAACCACGTAAAACTTGCAATGGATAAATTAGAGGTGTCTAGTTTAGATTGTTGCTGGGCTAGTGTTATGCTATGGCGATGTTGAAAGTAGAAGTATGAGATGATACTCTTACAACACATATAACATATAAGTTCCATAGACCTTGGCCTTACACATAAAGGTATGATAGTGATCATACCACGATGCACATGATAGAGATCATATGCGGGAACCATATCATTTCACTAATAAACATGTGATGTTTGATAGCATCTTATATTGCTTGTTTAGCGCTTTATTAGCATAATAAGATGATCCCTCATTTAAATATGAAGATAAGAATGTGTTCTTCCTTTAGTATGCACTGATTATGTTTTCGTCGCTCCAAGACATCACGTGATGATCGGGTGTTCTTGGATCCATGACCATATTTCGGATGTAAGACAGTTACACGCGCGAATATTAAGGTTCTATCTTGGCGAGCCTAGCATGTATAGACATGGCCTCAAAACACGGACCGAAAGGTTAAGCATGAGTCATATAGTAGATATGATGCCCATTTGATGCTCGCCTTTGAAGCTACGCCGACTCACGTGATGATCGAAATTGGTGTAGTGGATTTGGTCCATGTAATCACCAAAAATGCACGAGGGATGTCGTTTTTGAGTGAGAGTTCATTCGTAATATGGATTAGTTGAACTCAATCTATCATAAACTTAGTATAAACTTTACAAATTCTATTGTAGATGGCATCACCTGCTTTTAATTTCAATGTGTTCATGGAGAAAGAGAAACTTGCAACGAATGGTAGCAACTTTACTGATTGGGCCATGAATTTGAGGATTCTCCTCTCTCCTACACAAAAGCAATATGTGCTAGAAGAGCCGCTAGGCCCCCCACCTTTTGATGATGCCCCTGACGAGGAGAAGAATGTCTATCAGACTCGTCAAGAGGACCACAACTTAGTTCATTGCGGCATATTGTATGGGTATGGGTGAGTTGAAAATGATTTTCGACACACATGCTGCTTTAGAGAGCTATAGTGCTTCAGAAAAGTTCTTTAGCTGCATGATGGAAGAGCACAACTCCATAAGTGAGCATGTACTCAAGATGTCGGGTTACACCGATAATCTTATGTCCTTGGGAATATCGATTCCCATTGACTTAGGCATCCATCGTGTTCTGCAGTCTCTGCCACCTAGCTATAAGAGCTTCGTGATGAACTATAATATGCAAGGCATGAAGAAGTTTCTCCCCGAGCTTCTGTCAATGCTTAAAACTGCAGAAGTGGAGATCAAAAAGGAACATCGAGAGTTGATGATCAATAAGAACACCGGTTACAAGAAAGACAAGAAGGGAAAACAGAAGGGAAGTAAGGGCGGCAAGCAGGTTGTCGTGCCTGAAAAGAAACCCCGAGTTGGACCTAAGTCTGATACTGAGTGCTACTATTCTAAGGGGACTGGCCACTAGAAGCGCAACTGCCCCAAGTATTTGGCAGATAAGAAGGCCGACAAGGCAAACAAAGGTATATATGATATACATGTTATTGATGTGTACTTGACTAGTGCTCGCGGTAGCACCTGGGTATTTGATACCGGTTCAGTTGTTAATATTTGTAACTCGAATCAGGGGCTGCGGAACAAGCGGACGCTAGCAAGGGGTGAGGTCAAGATGCGTGTCGGCAATGGATCAAGCGTTGATGTGATCGCCATCAGAATGATACCTCTCCACTTGCCGTCGGGATTAGTAATAAAATTGAATAATTGTTATCTGGTGCCAGCACTGAGCATGAACATTGTATCTGGATCGTGTTTGATGCGAAGTGGTTATTCATTTAAATCTGAGAACAATGGTGGTTCTATTTATATGAATGAAATCTTTAATGATCATGCACTGATGATGAATGGTTTATTTATGTTGGATCTCTATAATAGTGTTACACATATTCATAATGTTGATGCTAAAAGGATTAAAGTAAATGATGATATATCCGCATATATGTGGCACTGCCGTCTAGGTCATATTGGCGTTAAACACATGAAGAAGGTCCATTCGGATGGACTTTTGGAATCACTTGATTTTGAATCATTTGATACATGTGAGCCATGCCTTATGGACAAGATGACTAGAATGCCGTTTTCTGGTTCAATGGAACGGGCGACAAATTTATTGGAAATCATACATTTTGACGTATGTGGTCCAATTAGTGTGTCGGCGCGATGTGCATATCGTTATTTTGTTACTTTCACTGATGATTTGAGTAGATACGGTTATATCTACTTGATGAAACACAAGTCTGAAACTTTTGAAAATTTCAAGGAATTTCAGAATGAAGTGGAAAATCATCGTAATAGAAAGATCAAATTTCTACGGTCTGACCGTGGAGGTGAGTATCTAAGTTACGAGTTTAGCACTCACATGAAAGAGTGTGGAATTGTTTAACAACTCACACCTGCCGGTACACCACAGCGAAATGGTGTGTCGGAACGTCGTAATTGTACTTTACTAGATATGGTTCAGTCTATGATGTCTCTGATGGACTTGCCGTTGTCATTTTGGGGTTATGCACTAGAAACTGCTGCATTCACTTTAAATTGGGCACCATCTAAATCCGTTGAAAAGACACCGTATGAATTATGGTTTGGAAACAAACCTAAGCTGTCATTTCTTAAAGTTTGGGGATGCGATGTTTATGTGAAGAAACTTCAACCGGATAAACTCGAACCCAAAGCAGAAAAATGCGTCTTCATAGGATACCCTAAGGAAACTATTGGGTATTCCTTCTATCACAGATCCGAGGGCAAGGTTTTTGTTGCCAAGAATGGATCCTTTCTAGAGAAAGAGTTTCTCACGAAAGGTGTGAGTAGTTGGAAGGTAGAACTCGAAGAGGTTATTGAACCTTCTCTTCAAAGTATGGCGAGTAGCGCAGCGCCGGAAGTCGTTCCGGAGTTGGCTTCACCAGTTAAAGAGGGAACTAATGATAATGATCATGAAACTCCAAAAGAGAGTACTACCGAACCTCGCAGGTCTAGCTGGACGCGTGCAGCTCCCGAGCTGTACGAAAATCCTGTCATGAATTTCATGGTTGATGAAAATGATGACCCTGCGACGTATTAAGAAGCGATGATGAGCCCGGATTCCAACAAATGGTTAGAAGCCATGAAATCCGAGATGGAATCCATGTATGAAAATCAAGTTTGGAAATCGGTGGACTTACCTCATGACCAAAAGGCCGTGGAGAATAAATGGATTTTCAAAAGGAAAACTGATGCTGATGGTAATGTGACCGTCTATAAATCTTGACTTGTCGCAAAGGGGTTTCTACAAATTCAAGGAGTTGACTACGATGAGACATTCTCTCCCGTAGCGATGCTAAAGTCAGTTAGGATTATGTTAGAAATCGCTGCATATTTCGATTATGAGATATGGCAGATGGATATCAAAGCCTCATTTCTCAATGGTAATATTGAAGAAGAGTTGTATATGACACAACCAAAGGGTTTTGTCGATCCTAAGGATGCTAACAAGATGTGAAATCTTCAGCGATCCATCTATGGATTGAAGCAAGCATCACGAAGTTGGAATCTCCGCTTTGATGAGGTGATCAAAGAGTTTGGATTTGTCCAAACTTATGGAGAAGCTTGCATTTACAAGAAAGTGAGTGGGAGCAATGTGGCATTTATGATACTATATGTGGATGACATATTATTGATCGGAAATGATATAGATCTTTTAAACAGTGTTAAAAGTTATCTAAACAGAAAATTTTCAATGAAGGACCTAGGTGAAGCGTCATACATATTAGGCGTAAAGATCTATAGAGATAGATCTAGGCGCCTAATAGGGCTATCGCAAAGTACATACCTTGATAAGATTTTAAAGAAGTTTAAAATGGACGAAAGTGAGAAGGGGTTCTTACCTATGACACAAGGCACGACATTGAGTAAGACTCAAAGTCCGGCTACGACGGAAGAAAGAGAGAAAATGGATAAAGTCCCCTATGCTTCAGCCATAGGCTCTATAATGTACGCCATGCTATGTACAAGATTGGATGTGGCACATGCTATTAGTTTTACTAGTAGGTACCAATCGGATCCAGGCTCGGAACACTGGAAAGCGTTCAAGAATATCCTTAAGTACTCGCGAAGAACTAAGGATATGTTTCTTGTATACGGAGGTGAAGAAGAGCTCGTCGCTAAGTGTTATGTCAATGATAGCTTTGACACTGATTCAGATGATTCTAAGTCTCAATCCGGATACGTATTTCTCATGAATGGCGGAGCGGTTAGTTGGACGAGCTCCAAACAACCTGTGGTGGCGGGATCAACAATGAAG
Organism: Avena longiglumis; assembly: GCA_030063025.1. Classification (NCBI taxonomy): domain Eukaryota; kingdom Viridiplantae; phylum Streptophyta; class Magnoliopsida; order Poales; family Poaceae; genus Avena; species Avena longiglumis. Next base: position 143,646,497 of record CP125974.1, read on the forward strand.
GCCGAATATGTTGCTGCTTCAGAAGCGGCTCAGGAAGCAGTTTGGATGAAGGAGTTCATATCCGAACTAGGTGTGGTTGCAAACGCGTTGGACCCAATGGTAATCTATTGTGACAACAATGGTGCCATTGCCAATGCCAAAGAACCAAGGTCTCACAAGCATTCCAAGCATATTAAGCGCCGGTTTCACTCCATCCGCGAGCATGCCAAGGATGGAGATATAAATATTTGTAAAGTACATAAGGATCTCAATGTAGCAGATCCGTTGACTTAAACTCTCCCTAGAGAAAAACATGATCTACACCAGAACTCCATGGGTGTTAGATACATCACTATGTAACTATATTATTGTCTCTAGTGCAAGTGGGAGACTGAAGGGAATATGCCCTGAGAGGCAATAATAAAGTGTTTATTATGTGTATTCCAAGTATATGATAGATGTTTATTTTGCATTCTATAATTGTATTAATACGGAAACATTAATACACGTGTGTTTAGTAAACAAACAGAAAGTTCCTAGTTATGCCTCTCTCATAAACTAGCTCGTCGATTAGCAAGATGATCACAGTTTCCTGATCATGGACATGGATGTTGTTAATAACGGGATCACAACATTAGTGTAATGATGTGATGAACATTCATCCGAAGTATAGCATTACGATCAAAGTCATTGAGTTTATATTGCTGTAAACAACTTACAAAGTGATCCTAATCCTTAGACCATGAGATCATGTCAATCACTAACACCGGAAGAGTTTCTTGATGACATCAAACGGCACACCATAACTGGGTGATTATAAAGATGGCTTCAAAAACTACTAAAGTGTTATGTTGAGACTCATGGATCAAGAGTGGAATTTGTTCATCCTGATGACGGATAGATATACTTTGGGCCCTCTCGGTGATATCACATTGGTTAGCTTGCAAGCAAGTGATTTGATAACTAGAATGTTATATCACGGGAACGAGAAAAGAGTGCATGTCGGTAACGATATCAAACTAGGTATACCGATGATCGAATCTTGGACATGTAATATATCGTGAAACAAAGGGATTGAGATACTAGCGTAAAAGGTTCCGACGATCACAGGAAAGTCATCGTTGAATGTGTGGGAGTCAGTATGGATCTCCAAGTCCCGCTTCTGATTATTGATCGGAGAAAGGTCTCGATCATGTCCGCATTATTCGCGAACCATAGGGTGACACACTTAAGGGACACCGACATCCAATTGGAGCAAAAGTTTCATGCCAGAAATAATAACAAGCGCAGGAATTTATTTCACTAGATACCGAAACAGGTTTTCGGGTGAAATTGCAGAAAGTGTTGAAATGGAATTCTATCAAGGGGTTATATGTGAATGTTTGTCATTAAAGTAATTGACAAAATTCTGAATAAATAAAAACAGTTTTATTTAATGAGAGTTTGCATTAAATTTGGTGGAAATTTAATAGCAATTTTGAGTGGAGGGAATTTAAAGGAATTTTTTGAGTGGAGTGACCACCCACATGAATGAGGGGAGGGAAAGGGGCAGCCCCCTTGGGGTTCCCCCTCTCCTATAAAAGGCACCCCTCTCCCTCTCTCTCACTCACACCTCCTCGTGAAGGATCTCTCTCCCCCTCTAGAATTTATCCCCCATGGTCTCGGACCAGCGAGATACATGTTCCCTGTGGCTATTTCGGCAATAAAGGGTTGTGCTTCCGCTACATCGCTGGAGCGAGGAGGCGGAGGTTGCTCGGTGTCTTGTACGTGTGTGCGAGCACGGATGCGCTGCTGCTTTGCGGCACTAGGACTTCCTCTCGATCTTGAGATCGGAAAGAGATCGTCTACATCAACCACGAGTTCAACTCGTTAAGCTTTATCGGTCTTCAAGGGTATGTTCTCTACGGATATACATCCTCCCGTTGTTTGTATCTAGTAGATAGATCTTGGTACTTAGTTCCCATCGTAAGAAAATTTTGTTTTCTATGCTGCGAACCCTTCACTTGGATATATTATCTACTTCATCTCGATATGCCGCCATCATAGAGTTTCGCGTGTTCCAGGTGCCATCCACCTGCTCGGCAACCAAGTCGGAATCTCCACAGCAAACTATGCGCTTGATGCCAATATAATTGGCTACGCGAAGTCCATGAATGAGTGCTTCATATTCCGCCATGTTGTTGGTAGCTTCAAAGTTGATTTGCAAGACATAATGTAGCTTCTCTCCTGTTGGTGATTGTAGTAATACACCAGTCCCCGAGGAATTGAGTAGCTTTGATCCGTCAAAGTGCATTACCCAATACTCTTGTTATGGGACAAGAGTATCATCTCGAAGCTCTGTCCAATCTATAATAAAAACCTCCAAGGCTTGCGAAGCGTTGATACGTCCAAAACGTATCTACTTTCCTGAACACCTTTGCTATTGTTTCTCCTCTAATTTTTTTGATTTGGATACAACTAGCACAGACTAACGTTGTTTTCTGTAGAATTGCTTTGGTGTCTCGTATTTTGTGCAGAAAATCAACTTTAAGGAAAAATACCGGAAAATATTGCGAAAATCCTATTTTATGAGAAGACTCACGGAGCCACAAGATGAGGCGGAGGTGGGCCACGAGGGGACCACACCCCTTGGCCGCGCGGGCTGGGCCTGGTCGTGCCTAAAGGGGGTGTGGCCACCTCGGGCACCCCCTCGGCCTCCCTCTTCGCCTACATAAAGCCTCCAGATAGTTCCGCTCCGTCGCCACCACCAGAAACCGCGATTCAGAATCAGAAACTCTGTTCTGGCACCCTGCCAGGATGGGGTTTTGGAGGAGATCATCGCCATCATCACCACCGACGCTTCTCCATGAACCATCCATGTTTCCCCCATCCATGAGTGGGTAATCCCCCGCTGTAGGCTATGGGGATGGTAGGGATTGGATGAGATCTATCATGTAATCGAATAAGATTGTTAGGGCATGGTTCCTAGTATCTCTTTTTAGTGCTATTTGACTTTGTTGCAACTTGTTGTGCTTAATCCTTGTCACTAGGGACCGAGTGCCATGATATCAGATCTGAACATGTTATTGATTCATGATGATAGTATTGTTTATGGTCTTATCTGCAAGTTGTGTACACATATTATTGTCCGGAACCAAATGCCCTGAAGTGACAAAAATTGGGACAACCTGAGGGGATGGCTGTGATATGAGGATCACATGTGTTTATGGAGTGTTAATGCTTTGCTCCGGTGCTCTATTAAAAGGAGTACCTTAATTGCTAGTAGATTCCCTTGAGGCCCCGCTGCAACGGGCTGGTGGGACAATAGATGTTGTGCAAGTTTTCATTGCGAGCACGTATGACTATATATGGAACACATGCCTATGATTGTTTATTACTTGGATGCCTTATCTTATTTATCTGCAATTTCCCTAGATTTTGAAGTTATATGAATAGTCTTGTCCATGCGACTCCCGTCCATCCATCCCTATGCCTACCGCACTCGAATCCTATTGTTTGCTACTATTGTTACTATTGCCTTTGTTTTACTGCTGCTTTTACTTTGCTATTGCTACTGATAAACCACTGTGAACAAGACTATTTCCAGGTGCAGCTGAATTGACAACTCAGTTGTTAAGGCTTATAAGTATTCTTTGGCTCCCCTTGTGTCGAATCAATAAATTGGGTTATACTACCCTCAAAGACTGTTGCGATCCCCTATACTTGTGGGTCATCAAGACTATTTTCTAGCGCCGTTGCCGAGGAGCATAGCTTTATTTGTAAGTTCACTTGGATCTATCACTGTTCACTGCTATTTTCATCCATCATGGGTAAATCTCGTGATGGAAAGTTTCCTATCTTACCATCCACTAGAAGAAGAGGTACAGTTCTAAACACCTCTGCTGCTCTTGATTCACCATCTGTTATAAGTAAGCTTGTGACACTACCACACATACACATGCTACACACACTGCTACTAATGCTGAATCTGAAATTGCTTCTGATACTCATTATGTTACTTCTACTGTGCTTGATGAGATTGGTTCATTAGGTCCTTTCCTAGATGCTACAATTGCTAGACTAGGAAATACCGAAACTCCTAGTGAATACACTATTACACATGTTAGCTCACCTGAGTCTAGAGACATGATATTAATGATGGTTACATTAAAATGACTGATGAATGTATTGAAGAATATCGAAACACACGAGGTGCTAGTGCTATTAGGAGTCTCCTTGAGATATGCACTATTATACCTAAACTGTCTCCTGATGCTAAGTTTGCTACTTCTCCCATAGACATTAAAGATAAAGATTATGATTTCTCTCTTTATTTATCCTATATAAACATTGTTGAGAAAGAACCTTTTTGTGGGAATAAGAATGAAAGGGTTGTGGCACATATGAATGAGCTTTCCACTATGAGTTCCTTCTTTTTTGATGATGTTAAGATGCGTACCTACTTTATTGCTAAGATTTTACGTTTTTCACTAAAAGGAGAAGCTAAAGCTTGGTTTAATAATTTACCTTATGGATCCATTGATAGCCCTGATTTGTTGATTGCTAATTTCTTTCAAAAATATTTCCCTCCTAGTGCTAGACATGCTATTTTGTAGAAACTTTTTGATTTTAAACAGGGAGAAGAGGAGAAATTTTCTAAGTCATGGACAAGGTTCTGTGCCTTGATTCTTGAATACCCTGGATGTACATTACCTAAAAATGAACTTCTTGATATTTATTATAATGGACTAACTGATGATTCTAGGACATACCTAGATAGCTTTTCTGATTGTGTTTTCATGAAAAGAACTCCTGCAAAAGATGAAGAATTAATGGCTAAAATAAGCAAGAATTATGATGATTGGACTACAACTGAGCCAATTACACCTGAGCCTACTACACCTGAACCAACTGTGCCTGAACCAACACCAACACCAACACCAAAGAAGAGGGGATTGATTGAATTAAATGACGAAGTGATGAAAGAAGCTAAAAATGTCTTAAGGAGTAGGATATCAGATATGAAGATGTGAAGAATTTACCTCCTATAGAAGAATTATGTAAGCCAATTCCCCACTCATCTACTATCGAGGTACACTCTCTCCAACACTTTGATGAAGGTGATATTCCCTATGGTAAACCTCCTGATCAATGCTTAGAGGAACTTGACATTTTTATTGTTAAACAAGGTAATTTTAATAAACAAGTTAAAAATCATTTATTGGAAAACTCTAGAGCTATTAATGAGTTGAAAGATATTGCGGAAAGAACTTTTAATGATGTTAAAATGCTTGTTAAACACTTCCAAATGGTTCAAACCCAAATTGATCAACTTGCTAAGGTACAAAAGGATATGCTAGTTAATGCTTCTGGAGATAAACATGCTTATGAAATTAACACTAGGAGTGGTGCTGCCACTCAGGATCCTTTATATCCTGAAGGGCATCCTAAAATAATTGAGCAAGATTCTCAACAAGTTGAAAATAGTGGAACTTCTTCTAAGATAAAGAAAAAGAAACAAAAAACCATTGTATAATCTCCTGACCTGTTGTAGATCCTAATAGTATATATGTCTCTAATGCTGAAAGTGGTAATGAAAAAAAATGATGCTCCTGATAGGGAAGAAATTGAAGAGGAACCCGAGAGGTACACTAAGAACACTAAGTACACTAAGGAATATTTTATTGCTAATAAACATGGTAGAGAAAGAGAACCTTGGGTGCAAAAAACAATTCCTTTTCCTAATAAGAAACACAAGTCGAAGGAGGAAGAACACTAACAAGTTTTGTGAGTAGATGAAACCTTTATTTTTGCAAATTCCTTTGACCAATGCTATTAAGTTGCCTCCTTATTCAAAGTAATGAAGCATATTGTTTCTAATAAAAGGAAGATTCCTAATGAGGAAATTTCTACTTTGCTTGCTAATTATTCCTTCAATGGTAAGGTTCCAATGAAACTTGGTGATCCTGGTATTCCAAATAATTCTTGATCTATTAAAAATAATTATGTTAAAACTGCTTTGTGTGATTTGGGAGATGGAGTTAGTGTTATGCTTTTTTCTCTCTACAAGAGACTCACGTAGAAAAATTGATACCAACTGATATATCTTTGCAAATGGCTGATAAGTCAAATACTATTCCTGTTGGTATATGTGAGGATATTCCTGTTCAAGTGGCTCATAATTGCTTGGTCTTAACTGATTTTGTTGTGCTTGAGATGCCTGAAGATGATAATACGTCTATTATTTTTGGGAGACCTTTTATTAATACTGCAGGTGTTGTCATCAATTGTAATCAAGGAAAAGTAAATTTTAATATTAATGACAAAGAGCATATTATCTATTTCCCAAACATGATTGATAAGAGTTATGGCCTAAATTCAGTTGAAAATATTGAAGGCATCAAAGTTGGAGAAATATATTGTCCCATTCCACAAGAAAGTTTTGAAACTATTATGATTGGAAATATTGCTCTGAAGTTTGAGGTAACATAATCATTTTATGAAATGAAAAGTTTTGTTTCAAATAAGATTATTTTGATAACAAGACTTGATCAACCTTGTTAACAAAAGGATTTTAATGGACAAAAACAATGCTTTCACAATGATTATACTTGCTCACTATTATTTTTCTCCTTTTTAGTTTAAGTTTTGCTAGTTGCTTGCTTGTTAAAGTGTCTTAGAACCATTGGACGTAAAGGGTGTGCCGGGTGTGCCGTGGCACACTCAGAATTTTTGGTTTTTTTATTTATCTACTACTAATCAGTTTCCAAACCGGCCCATTAGCAAAGAAAAAAAGCAATGGAAAAAAATCAAAGGAAGGTATCGGGAAAGAGAGTCATCGAACCTGTTCGCTCCTCGCTCAACTCCCAAGCCTCGCTCATCAGCGGATAGCGGCGGCCGCCACCCCCTCGCCGTCTCACCTCCCACATGCATCCCCTCGCCGTCTCACCTCCCCTGCAGGCCCTCTCCAACATCCCCTCGTCGCTCGCCGCTCGCACATCGGCTGCTTGCCGCTTGCCCCGTGGCCAGATCAAACGGAATGGAAGAGATCATCCGGATTCCTGGCAGGTAAAATCCCTACTCTTTATCTATTTTTTCCCACTAATTTGTTGTGGAGAAGAGTGTAGACTGCCCAGGAATTTATCCCTATGTAGATTGCCCACGAAATCCTCCTAATTTATGCCTCGATCCCTATTTCCTACGTATCCTTGCCCTCTGTATATTTGTGAAATTGCCTCAAATTTATGTCTATGTTTATTGTAATTATAGGAACAAGATTGATTATGAAGAGAAAAAGTGATAGTTATATTGCTACTCTTTTCCAGAATCATGAAGCAAAGATTGTATATTCTCCGGCACCCTTGGTTATAACCGATGAGCAAACCGAAGACGATGGGGTTTTCTTGAATTGTCTTCATTCTGCATCTCATGTCCACATTCTGTCTGTCCAATCCGATTCCGAGAATGAAACTGAAAATGAAGATGGAACACCACATCCACCCTCATATGACGCTCAATTTTCTCCATATGATCCGGGGGAAAGGATTCCTATTTCAGCATATGATGTTAGTGATCAAGATGTTGTTCGGAGAGGATATATTGGAAAGAGCCCATGCCAACCATTTGCACATGCCTTCCCAACAAGAAAAATATATGGTAAAAATTGACACTTCAGCTTTGTTTGGTTAGAGCAATACAAATGTCTAGAGTATAGCATTGCAAAGGATGCTGCGCTTTGCTTTGTTTGCTATTTGTTTAAAGGGAGATCTAATGGGGTGCCCTAGGGGTGACGCCTTTGTGAAAGGTGGTTTTAGAGATTGGAGAAGACCGAAAGCATTTGGGAAACATGTGGGGGGTGTTGGTAGCATTCACAACCAAGCTCAAGATAAATATAACTTATTTTTTATGCCCAACACAAAAATCAATAATGTTATTGTGAAGCTTTCTAAGAAGGATCTATTTCTTTATAGAACTAGCTAGCTTATTCTCTTAGATGCTTGAGGTTTCTTTTGAATCAAGGATTGGATTTCCGTGGGCATGATGAGAGTGAAGAATCAAGCAATAGGGGGAATTTTATTGAGCTTCTCAAATGGCTTGCCGCAAATGATGAAGAAGTTGATAAAGTTGTTTTGAAGAATGCTCCTGGAAATGGCATCTTGAATAGTCCTAAGATACAACATGACATTTTGAATGTTGTGCGAAAGAAACTACTAGACTAATCATTGAAGAACTTGGTGATGACAATTATGCAATTCTAGCCGATGAGTCTAGTGATATATCTCACAAAGAACAACTTGATCTTTGCTTGCGTTATGTTAATAAAGTGGGAAGAGTTTGTGAGAGGTTCCATGGAGTAGTTCATGTTTCCGATACTACTTCATTATCAGTTAAGGTTGCAATTCTATCGTTGCTAAAATATGATCATTTGACTCCCACTCAAATTCGTGGGCAAGGATATGATGGGGCTAGCAACATGAAGGGAGAGATCAAAGGGTTGAAAACATTGATTATGCAAGAGTCGCCATCCTCTTATTATATCCATTGCTTTGCACATCAACTCCAATTGGTTCTTATTGCCGTGGCAAAGGAAAATGAAGCATGTGTGTGATTTTTTGATCATGTTTCTTACTTGTTCAATATTATTGGAGTTTCTTGCAAGCGTCATGACATTATTCGTGATGTTAGAGCTCAAAAAGTTTTGAAAGCACTTGAAATGGGTGAAATTGAAAGTGGAAGTGGATTAAATCAAGAAATGGGTTTATCTAGACCCGGTGATACTCGGTGGGGTTCTCATTTTAAAACCATTCTACACATTATTGATATGTATCCCACAATCCTCGAAGTGCTTGTAAGGATTGGAAACGATCCATCACAAAAGAGTGAGTGGACAAGAATACGTGGAGTTGCCGCGACCTTTGAATCATTTGACTTTGTTTTAAATCTTCACTTATGCTTGTTATTCTTGGCTACACAAATGACTTGTCTATATCCTTGCAAGAGAGGGATCAAGATATTGTTAATGCAATGGGGCTTGTTAGATTGGCAAAGGATAAAATGCAACATTTGAGGTTTCATGGATGGGAAGGATTTCTTGCAAAGGTGACATTATTTTGCCAAAAACATGGCATTGAAGTTCCTTCACCGGAGGATACTTATGTGGCTCATGGAAGATCACGGCGGTATTATGAAATACAAACAAATGTTGACCACTATAGAAGAGAAGTTTGTCTTGGTGTTGTTGATCAAATTATTCAAGAACTTGACAATCGGTTTGATGAGGTTAACATGGAGTTGCTTATTTGTATGTTGGCTATGAATCCGTTGAATTCATTTGCTTCTTATGATGCTCAAAAGGTAATGAAACTTGCCCAATTCTACCCCAATGACATATCAAGCTCGGATTTTATAAGACTTGGATACCAACTTGATACCTTTATCAATGATATGAGAACGGATGATAGGTTCAAATGTGTAAATAATCTTGGTGATCTCTTTATTATGCTTGTTGAAACAAACAAGCATGTTGTTTATGATCTTATCTATTTACTTCTCAAGTTGATATTGCTCTTACCGGTGGCGACCACGAGTGTTGAAAGAGTTTTTTCTTTAATGAGTCTAGTGAAAAATGAGTTGAGAAATAGTATGGGTGATGAGATCTTGAACCATTTCTTAGTGACATTCATTGAGCGAGATGTGTTCTTGAAAGTAAGTGAAGATGACATTGTTGACACCTTCATGGGAATGAAAGAGCGTAGAATTACCAAATTCAAGTGATGTAATTTCTCTTTGTGCCTTATTTTGTAATGTAAGAGTTTGTTCATGTTTTTGAGTATTGGAATCATGCACATGTGAAACAAATATATTGAAGTACGATGTTGGGAATAAATTATCTATGCATATTACTCATTGTCAAATTTGTATCACACATATGCTAGTGGCAAATTTTTTTTGGACTGTGCACACCCTCCAATTTTTTACTAGGTCCGCCATTGCTTAGAACTTCTGTATTTTTGGTTGGTTTGCTTTTGATTTTTCTAAAAAATCTTTTTCTGCGAGAAAATCAATTTTCATAACCTGAGAATTGGACAAAAATAATGTTTTCCGAAAAATTCCAGAAAATTCATATTAAAGGTTTCGTCGAAAAAAGGGGCAGCGGGGCACCTGGACTGGCCCAGGGGGACCCACCAGGCCAAAAGACCCCCTGGTGGTGTGGCCAGCCCTAGGGCGCGCCTGGCCTAGGTGGGACCCACTTGTGGCCCTCCAAGATGCCTCCTTCCAGCCACTTCTTTATCTCTCCCAAAAAACACCGGAAAACTTTCTCAAGCTTGAGTTCCTGCTGTTCTTGCTCCCGATTTTCGATCTCCTTGCTCAGTCAATCTTTTCTGCTGATTTTTTGAGGGATTGCTCCTGGGTATGTTCCTCCTCCACTTGTCCAATTAGATTTGTGGTTGGTGGTTTGTATCTTGAGTATTTTTCTACTGTAGGTGACAGGTTGCGTGAGCTTTCATCACTACTAGAGAAAAGCTTATGCGAGGCGCACTTAAAAGCTTATGCGAGGCGCATATCATATGCGCCTCTACCTTTGAGCCTCGGCTAGTTTTTATGCGAGGCGCATATGATATGCGCCTTCTATACGGTGCGCCTCGCATATGTGAATTATAGGTGGCGCATATCGATATGCGCCTCGCATATGTGATGTATAGGAGGCGCATATAATATGCGCCTCGCATATGTTTCACAATGCGCCTCGTATATTTATAGTATATGCGCCTCCTATAGTGTCCTATATGCGCCTCCGGTAATATTTTCGAAATTCAAGTTTTACAGACCACTATAAATAATAATATACAGATATTCAAATATACAATATAGTCCAGAATACAGTATAAAGAGCACAAAATTTTTCAGAAACTTGCAATTTGCCAAATCATAATAGAACCAACATGAATACAATACATTACACATCATTCATGACATACAAGTTCATACATCAAGTGTTTGTGCCACAAGTTCACACCTCCGAGTACAAGTTCACAATCACATTACACCTCCGAGTACAAGTTCACAATTACATTACAACTCCAACGACGTAGCTCTACCTAGATGAAGTAGAACAGATAACCTACCATGAAGAGCAACAAGGTGGTGATCACGAGGAAGTTCCTCCACTTCTTCCTTCCATGCTTCCTCCACTTCTCTTCCGCCACCTCTCTACTCTCATAGCCTTGGTAGTTGTTGCCCGAGAAGTTGTTCACTTGCTTCTAGCAGTCTTTCCACTCCTCGTACACACCCTGGAACCCGACCGATGTACACGACATAACACCTCCTCGCCATCTCCTACACATAATAAAGATGATATTACTTATGTCAGTGGAAAGCAATAGCTAGCAGTTCACAAGATAGAATCATGCATATATATGGGTGCAACAAAATGTAAGAAATCATGCTCTAATCATCGGCATTTCGAAGAGAGACCAAAAAAAAGCAAACCAAGAATGACTTGGATTAGTACCTTATACTTAGGTTGGGCACGGAAATAATAATGCTCGTTGTTCGATCTTTTGCGTCAAGTAGAATATATATGCCCAAATTACTAGTCTACTTGGCACACCAGATCCGCCATAACATGTTCTAATCATCGACATTTCGAAGAAAGACAAAGAAAGCAAACCACAAGAAGTAGGGAAGAAATGACAAATGAAAAGCAACAAGCACTTAAAATAGTTCTTAACACAAATAACTAGCTAGTGTCTCTCACAATCAAGTTCAACGGTTGATGAAACATATTCTAGAGGTTTTGCTAGGCAAGTTTAACATAGTAATAAGAGGTTACAACACGAGTTCGAAACTAACAGCTAGGTACCCAGGCAAGGCAATACAAACAAAAATAAAGCAAGAACGAAAAAAATAAGTACAAGTGAAATGTACACTCAGGTGCTACCCGTTTCGGCAAAGAAATCTGGTCAGGTACTTTCTTGTATAGTGTAGTAAATCAAGAATACTGGTCAGAAAAATTTATGTACATAAGACTAGAAAATTTCTCTGGGTAAACTTCAAACATTTCAAGCTTGGAGATTGGAACGAATCTCCATGCTCAAAAGAACCTACAACAAGGCACAAAAGAAAAATAACCAATTTTATAGAACTTGAAACCAGTGGCGGAGTTAGAGAGGTGACGATCCGGGTGCACGGTGGTGCCCCAGCTAAAAATTTACTTGTAATCGGGGTTGCACACATGGTGGAACATAACTAGTTTACAAAGAAATACAGTTCGACATGGTGTCCTGTGTACCCCCAAAACTGCACATGGATCCGCCCCGCTTGAAACTAGATCGAAATGAGACCTTTCTTATTCTCCATTGCTAAGTCCAACTTTAGATAAAAACAATGCAGAAACTACCAATTTTATAGATAAATATTAACGGAGATATAACATTGAATATTCACACTCTGCCTTTCACCACCGATTCGGTGTTTAGATGATAAACGAACATCTATGCGGTTTTACCGATAAAATTTCCAGATAAATAGTGTGGGCATACACATCTAGTACATTTTCTTTCATATTCATGGACCGTAAATACCAATGATTGTCCATATTGGCAGCACATCAGATCGAGACTTAAGATTGAGAAATTACATACTTGCTAAATAACAAATATACTTGATCTATGATACTGTAAAGGAGGCCAGAAAGGAAGGGATAATAATTGACAGACTGTACAAATAGTCCTCTTATTTGTCACAACCTCTAAACAGTGTTTACACAGAAGATGTGACAGTCAGGCACCTCTACCTTAAAATCAAATGGTCAACATTCAGACCAGTGGAATAGCAACAGTAATGCTGAGGAATTCATGCATTTTCGTAATAACTTCTGAGCTGCCCAGTCAGAAGGTGGTCTATGCCAACTATTGCCTTGTGGTCATATATATGAACTGTGAGATGATCATACTATAGCCTATAAGGATCAAACAAACCTGCATTGAGCTTCTTAACAGTTAATATACACTGCCCATTTTGCCACCATGTTAGGACATTATTGTGAAAGCTTCCACAGTGTACAACTGAAATCCTAACCCACCACCAAAAAGCCACCAAGAGAAACAGATCACTAAACCGCAAGACAAGAGACCAGCAACATACAGAACTGTGCCTAACCAAGGAGCTCCTGTTGTACAAATCTAACAGACAGAACAGTTGGACAGAACACCCAATGTTGATTAGCAACATACCAAGCAAACCTCCCTACACATTCCGTATAGCAACAATCCCCTGGCAACCATACGGAATCATGCAAACATTGTTGAGAACAAAATTTTAATACTAGTAGTATAAATCATTAGATGAAACCATATCTTTGGTGTTGAACGGGTCACAAGAGATGACTGGAAATTGTGCATAAACCATGCAGACATTCAGCTCTGAGTTATGCAGAATGCTCATCTGATTAAAGGATCCAGCAAAACCTCGAAGAGAGAACAGAGCTCTTACTGCTCCGGAAGTGCCCGAGGCCGGCGGCGTGCACCCGTCGCACTGGCAAGGAAGCCAGAAGAGGTCGCTCCCGGTGTCCAGCGCCACCATGAAGGTGTGGCCCGGCGTGCCCACCGTCACAAGCGCATAGTGCAAGATACCACAAATAATTGCCAGCAGCACTAATAAGCATCTCAACTTCTCAAGCACCAATATCAAAAAGCTCGCGAGAAGAAGAAGAGGAAAGTAGCTGGAGGACTTACAATCTGAGGTTGCTGACCTTCAGCATGGCGTTCCCCTGGGAGAAGGTGAGCGGCGGGTGAGCCCCGGTGCCGGCGGCCGTCAGCGCGCGTTGGCAGTCGTGCCCGGCGAGGGCGGCGACGTAGGCGGCGCCTCCGGGGGCCGGCCAGCCGCCAGGAAGATCGTGGCCGCGGGCGTCCGCCCACCGCCGCACGGAAGCGGAGAACCGGTGGTGGAACTCCAGCGACGGCGCCCCGCCCCGGTGGCCACTGCCGCCGGCACCGCCCGCGACGCCGGCGAAGAGGAGGACCGGGAGCAGGGCGCGGAGGAGCTGGGACGTCATCGGGGACGAGGCCGCCGCATGTGATGCGATGTGACCAGATTTGTCTGGGTGGAGGAGGAAGAAGTGACACAAGTGAGTGGGGTGGTAGTTGGCTCCATGTGCAAAAAGCTGGAAAAAAGTGGTGCCAGGTTATAGGAGGCGCATATTGCACAATATGCGCCTCCTATAATTCAAACTATAGGAGGCGCATATAGCAATATGCGCCTCGCATATGCGGCCACCTACCTTCGCCCGGGCCCGCAGGAGTTACTTGAGGCACATATGACCATATGTGCCTCGCATATTATCAAATATAGGAGGCGCATATAACCATATGCGCCTCGCATATTCGTGCACCTACCAACACACGGGCCCACACAGATTATACGAGGCGCATTCTGCCCATATGCACCTCGCCTATCTAATATATAGGAGGCGCATATGACTGGAATGCGCCTCGCATAATATGGGGCTGCTAGATTTAGTCCGTACAGGGATCATAGGAGGCGCATTCTTATCATATGCGCCTCGCCTATTTTTATACTAGAGGCGCATGGAGGAGTGTGCCTCGCCTATTTTATAGGAGGCGCATATGGTCTAAATGTGCCTCGCATAAGCACGTCTCCTATAGCCTTTTCTCTAGTAGTGCATGCTTGTTCTATGCTTAGAGATTTAATTTTGATGCATGTTTAGCCCTCTAGCAAGTTCCAATAATAGTCCCCCTTCATTTATTAAGTTGGAAATCACTTGGTTTGATGTTTGTCTAAAAAATTCAGAAAAAGGGCCATGGACAACCACACCTTTGAAGAAGTGTTTGAAAGGTATGCACCTAGGAGGAAAAGGCCTTCGAGATCAGCCTCTCGAGCTAGGCCATCGTACAATGAGGACCTTATTGCGCCACGATTTGGCAATGAGGGGGATGAAGCGGATGCGCACCCTTCTACCTTCCCTTGTTTTACCTTTTTGCAAGCTACACGGATTCTCGATGATTTCCTAACTCTTGTTAGGAGAGTTGGTCTAACCAATTATATGCAGGATGAGAGTATGCAATATGCTTTGCTCACTAAAACTTTTATGGAGAGTTTCACTTTTACTAACACCTCCTACAACTCAAATATTTCATTCAAAATCTATGGTAGGCCTTTGACCGTGACATTGGAGAAATTTTGCAACATTATAGGTATTGACATGGCTGGGACGGTGAAAAAGATTCAAGGTCAACCCGGCTGATTTGTTGGAGCTTTACCGTGGGGTGAAAAACGATGATGACCGCACGGCCCAGTGAGGGAATATAAGAAATATTCAACTCCCAGCTCTCAGATATTTTTCTTATTATCTTGCCACTAGTGTTCTTGGTAGGGAGAACACTAGTAATATTTACAACTATCATTTGGCCTTTCTAGCTGCCGCACTCAACAATGAAACTAGGTATAATTTTGGTGTTATCATTGCTCGCCGCCTAGCTGCTAGAGGACCCATATATGGGGTATTATTGCTGCATGTGTAGCTGCTGCCTTGGAACTCTCTGTTGATCCGAATGATACAGTACTGGTATATCAGAGGCTTGATTCAGCTGCCATGAAGGCGCATCAATTTGTTACTGCTAGCTCTACCCTTGAGAGTTTAGTATATAGGATGATGTGACGGGGATGTGAGAGAAATTTCTTTGCCACAATCCACTTTGTTCAGTATTTGCAGGGGACCTTGGTCACGCTCCAAGAAGGAGGTGTACGATCAGCTCCGTGTGCATTATTTCCATGCGCACTACCAAGGGGACGCTCCCTGTTATGACTACTCGCAGTACACGGGGGCTTCCGCAAGTACGTACCAGGATGAAGGCGCCTCTTCATCACACTATGGATACACTCCTTCATGGTCTGGTTGGGATTGAGCCACACTTAGGCCAAAAGCCTAAGCTTAGGGGAGGTACACCGACATCACACTCATCTATATATCATGTTTTGTCGGTTCATGTTTCGCTTTCTTTTTAGTTTTTGTTTTTGCTTTCCCAAAATACAAAAAGACCAAAAATATTTTCGTTGTTTTGTTTCTTTGTCTTTTAGCTTTGGTTTTCTTCTCTTTATTTTAACTTTGGTTTTCTTTGGTTGTTAAAAGGAAAAATCTAAAAAGATTTTGCTTTGTTTGCTTTTTCTTTGAGTGCTTGCTTTAAATCGAAAACCCAAAAATATTTGTTTGTTCTTCTTTGGTTTTGTGAAGATCATTGCAGGGTTCAGCAGTCCTAAGTGGAGTTTGGTTTCATGTTATTATTCAAGCCACACAGGTGAAAGGAAATAAGGATGAATTATGACAACTCGAGGTGTGGTAAGAGGCTGATAATGAATTCTATTTGTTTTCATTTTTGTACATATACTCATCATTGTGAGAATGCTTAGTCGGTTCATGTAAGGTGTATGTCATTTATGGATGCTTAGTAGTTCTTGCTCTCTTATGATTAGCTCCAACTTGCTAATAGTTTGTAGCATGTCATATGAATATTTGCTTGCATTGTTCTATTCATAACTTGGTTTGACATTGTGGTATCCCCTCTGAATGTTTCATTTGAATCGACTTGGCAAATGCTCACGCATGCATATGACTGAATAAAAGACAATAATCCTTGATGATTTATTTTCAGAGTTCATGTATCACTTTTATGCCATAATTAATTATGTTTTGTTGCAAGCATGATTATGACAGTTATTGCTCTCTCGTTTGTCGCTCCCTCTCTACTGCTAGCCTTCAATTTCACTGAGTATGAGCTATACTCATGTTTCCAACTCCCCAAAACTAAATTGTCAAAAAGTGTCCACCATATCTACCTATTAGCTTCATTGCTATTCCGTGCATATTTATTATGCCTCGTTCTCTTCCAAATAAAATGTTTGCTTGCTATGAGAAAGTTAGTTAGTAAAGCTCTCACGAACTTGATGGCACACTTTATTTTCTTGCACTTAATAAGCCTGAACCATTGTGACTGTCCTTTAAAGTTATATGCTTCCAAATTATAGGCTGGAAATTAGCAGAACTGTGCTGTCACGGGGAACACTTTCAACACTATGGATATCTATCCACTTGATATCATCCTCTTTTGTTTATGGATTTCTTCGATGTGAAATAAAAGAGGAGCTTGTAAGTCCATGGAGTTATGTATATGTGTTAGAGAAACGCCTGGGACGCTAGCCTAAGCCATGCTTAATCATGGTGGAAACTTGCAGCATAACCATAGTGAGCAATTTGTGAAGCATCCTCAATAAAACCTATGAAAATAGCAAATAAAAAGATCACTGAGATGCTCATTGTCTGCTTGCCTTGTCATTTTGTTATGGGATAGCTCCTATATCATTGGGCAAGAGGTACACCGTTGACGGTTCTCTATGATACGAACGTATTTACAATGACAAGAACTTACCGGTAACTAAAGTTGAGTAGCATGAGGAGCTGCCCTCATACTCGAGGGACATGAGATTTCCAGTTTATGGTTTGTCAAGCATATAACTAATAGTTGACCTCCATTTCACCTTAACCATCTAAAGATTCCTATAATAGGGGAAATGAGAGATCAAAGCTAATGAGTACCATAGTTTCAGCATTTGGAAGCCTTTCAAACTTTTCAAAACCTTTTCACTTCTTTGTTGAGTCACCACTTATTCTATGAGAACCTTTTTGAGAGCATAGTTGTCATTCTTAGTGTAATGTGCTTGTCTCAAAACAAGGTTAATTATATCATGACTTTGATGCTTGTATCTCTGAGATCTTTACTTCTAGTCTTCACTTGAACTTCAGAGGTGCCTTGACATTTATGTTTTGCTCCACAATCAAAGGAAAGCGATATACCACTCTATTATACCTTCTTATGAGCATTGCAATGTTTCTTATGTTTATGTTTCATGCTACTTATTATTACTCTGTTGGAATCTCTTCATAGCTTGCAATGACTATTGAGTAGACTTAGGTTGCATACCCCTTATTATGAATTTACTAAGTATTGATCATATGTTGAGAATATTTACATTACATGAAGCAAATGTGTTCATGAAAGTTCTTTTATCGCACTCAATTTTCAACTGAATTGCTTGAGGACAAGCAATAAGCTAAGCTTGGGGGCAGTTTATACGTCCAAAACGTATCTACTTTCCCGAACACTTTTGCTATTGTTTCTCCTCTAATTTGTGTGATTTCGATATAACTAACACGGACTAACGCCGTTTTCAGCAGAATTGCTTTGGTGTCTTGTTTTTTGTGCAGAAAATCAACTTTCAGGAAGAATCCCGGAAAATATCGCGAAAATCCTATTTTACCAGAAGACTCACGGAACCAGAAGATGAGGCGGAGGTGGGCCACGAGGGGACCACACCCCCTGGCTGCGCGGGCTGGGCCTGGCAGCGCCTGGAGGGGGTGTGGCCACCTCGGGCACCCCCTCGGCCTCCCTCTTTGCCTACATAAAGCTTCCTGACCTAAAAACTCCAGGGAGGGGGGTCGACGTTTTTCCAGATAGAGTTACGCTCCGCCGCCACCACCAGAAACCGTGATTCAGAATCAGAAACTCCGTTCTGGCACCCTACCAGGACGGGGTTTTGGAGGATATCATCGCCATCATCATCACCGACGCTTATCCATCAACCATCCATGTTTCCCCCATACATGAGTGAGTAATCCCCCACTGTAGGCTATGGGGATGGTAGGGATTGGATGAGATCTATCATGTAATCGAATAAGATTGTTAGGGCATGGTGCATAGTATCTCTTATTAGTGCTATTTGACTTTGTTGCAACTTATTGTGCTTAATGCTTGTCACTAGGGCCTGAGTGCCATGATCTAAGATCTGAACATTTTATTGATTCATGATGATAGTATTGTTTATGGTCTTATCTGCAAGTTGTGTACACATATTATTGTTCGGAACCAAAGGCCTCGAAGTGACAGAAATTGGGACAACCTGAGGGGATGGCTGTGATATGAGGATCACATGTGTTTATGAAGTGTTAATGCTTTGCTCCG
Organism: Avena longiglumis; assembly: GCA_030063025.1. Taxonomy (NCBI): domain Eukaryota; kingdom Viridiplantae; phylum Streptophyta; class Magnoliopsida; order Poales; family Poaceae; genus Avena; species Avena longiglumis. The sequence goes on from CP125974.1 coordinate 143,665,489, forward strand.
GTGCTATATTAAAAGGAATACCTTAATTGCCAGTAGATTCCCTTGAGGCCCAGTGCAACGGGCTGGCGGGACAAAACATGTTGTGCCAGTTCTCATTGCGAGCATGTATGGCTATATATAGAAGTCATGCCTATGATTGTTTAGTACTTGGATGCTTTATCTTATTTATCTGCAATTTCCCTATATCTTGAAGTTATATGAATAGTCTTGTCCATTCAACGCCCATTCATCCATCCCTATGCCTACCGCACTCGAATCCTATTGTTTGCTACTATTGTTACTACTGCCTTTATATTACTGCTCTTTTACTTTGCTATTTCTATTACAAAACTGTTGCTACTGATAAATCACTGTGCGCAGACTATTTCCAGGTGCAATTGAATTGACAACTCGGTTGTTAAGGCTTATAAGTATTCTTTGGCTCCCCTTGTGTCGAATCAATAAATTGGGTTATACTACCCTCGAAGACTGCTATGATCCCCTATACTTGTGGGTCATCAAGCATCGCGTATTTTGTAGGTGATTTCGAAGGCGGCGAGCTCAATTCCCCACTTTGCCACTCTCTCTGTAGCGTCGCTATTGTTGATGATGTTGGACAGTGGATCCTTGCTCACTACTGTGATTGGGTGATCTTGGAAGTAATGCCTTAGCTTCCGAGAAGTAAGGAAAACTCCATAAGCTAGCTTCTGGTAGTGAGGGTAACGCTCTTGGACTCCGTCAAGACCTCGCTTACATAGTAAACTGGTCGTTATACTCCGTACTCATGTGTTGGTTCCTTTCGCTCCACCATGACGATGCTGGTAACCTGGTTGGTGGCCACCATGTAGATCAACATAGGATCTATTGACTCGGGTGCTGCAAGTATAGGTGTAGAAGTGTCTTTTTCATCTCCTTAAGCGCAACATCCGCCTCGTCCATCCATACGAATTTGTCCGCCTTCTTCAGCAACTTATATAACAGCAAAGCCTTCTCTCCAAGTCGACTGACAAACCGGCTTACTACTGCAACGCAACCTATGAGCCGTTGGATGCCCTTTAGGCATGTCAGATGATTGATATTGAGTATATCCTTGATTTTCTCTGGGTTAGACCTCGATTCCATGCTGGGAAATGATGAAGCCTAACAATTTTCTAGCTAGAACCCCCAAGACACATTTCTTGGGGTTAAGCATCATGTTGTACTTTCGGAGGTTGTGAAATCTTTCCTTTAATTTGGCGATTAGGTCATTTGATTTCTTTGACATCACCGTGTTATCATCCACGTAAGTGTGAACGTTCTTACCAATTTGGTCATGGAGGCAACATTGCATTTTCTGCTGGTACGTAGCACCTACGTTTTTCAGCCCAAAGGTCATCGTGACGTAGCAAAACATGCCATATGGTGTGGTGAACAAAGTTGCCAATAGGTCCTACTTTCGCATCTTGATTTGGTGGTATCCTGAGTTTGCATCTAGAAAACACAGAAGTTCCAAGCCATCCGTTGATTCAATGACTTGGTCAATGCGAGGTAAAGAAAACGGATCCTTCGGACAAGCTTTTTTCAAGATGGTTAATCAACGCACATTCTTAATTCTTTGGTTCCCCTTTTGGGCAGAAGTACAATATTGTCCACCCATCGGGTGTAAAGAACTTCTCGGATAAAACTAGCCTTAAGTAACCTAGCTATGTCTTTGCCAATGGCGCGTATCTTCTCGTCCTCGAAGCGTCATAGAGGTTGTTTCACCAATTTGCATTTAGGATCAATGTTTAAGATATGCTCGGCAAGTTCCCTAGGTATACCTTTCATGTTGGCAGGTTGCCAGGAAAAGATGTCCCTATTCTCACGGAGGAACTTGACAAGTGCGCTTTCCTATTTGGGATCCAGATTTGTCCCAACGGCAGTGTGATGGATGTTTAATATAGTCATCCACGTCCGCATTTAAACTAGATATTATTCATATTTGATGAAATATCTCTCTAAAACCTGCCACTAATGCCTAATGATCAAAGGGATATGCAATCCTTTCTTGCTATTTTTTCCTACGTACATAATGATGTATGATGATGGGAATCACTACAAAAATTCCAAAGATACGAGATTTCTGACATGTCAAAGAAACCAGGAGCCGTGAAGCCATTGCTGCAAGCTTAACGACCAACTATACGGGCCGCCACCATATAGTTGCCGCCGTATAGTTTGCACAGACTTCATTAGGTCAAACAGAACAACTTTCATGAAGGGACCCCTATATAAAGAGGCTTCAGGTGACGGGAAACAACGCTTATTTTTTGACCTTAACTCTCCCTGCCACCAGAAGCTGCCACGCCGGAGGAATAGATCTAGATCTAAACCTCTAAACCCTTCTCCACCACCATAGCCATCTTCCACCACTTGTAATAGTAGATCTCATCTCCAACTGGCGACATTGTAAGACTATTTTCTATCAACCTTATGATCTCTATTATAATGTTTATGATTGTCGATTTCATCTCTGTGTGTGAGTAATTATCCTTGGGATAAGGGCTTCGGCCTAGCCATGTAGCCTTTTGTGCATGTTATTTATCCTAGATGGGATCATGTATTAGTTTGTATGACATGTTGATTGTAGTACCCTCTCTTGCCTCAATCTAAGGACTTGTCAGGTACCCAAGACCCGGAGGATTGATCTAGGTAAAGGGAGTGTGAGTAATGACTGATCTGCAGGATAGGAACCCTAGTGATAGAAAGGGTAGTACGACTATATGTGAGGAATTTACTTGGGACTAACGGTGACATCATGATGCTTATCATTAGTTCTCTTTATTCTATGGATGAGACTAGTAGGTTATTTCTATAAGCAGTTGCGGAGGCGATAACATTTATGGATGCACTGCCCACAAATAATTATCTTGCTCTAACAATTACATGTATACCTTTTTATTATCTATTATTCCCATCAGATGTTTTCATAGCTACTAGTGAAAACCGAAGACCCTAGACCCTCTCTCTCTCCATCAACAACAACAAAAATATCGAAAACTCTTGGTCCGGTGAAAACGCAATAGGAATTCTAAAACTCTCGAAGGTCTATTTAAGTAATCTCACTTTGCCTTCTGCTTCCCGAGGATTCGATAAACCTAGGTCTACTAGGGAAAAACAGCTATACTACATCTGTAATCCGGATCGAATGTATCAACCCTTTTTCTAGCGCTGTTGCCGGGGAAGCAATAGCTACCATGGTGAGATTAGTAGGAACCTTGCTAGTTTTAAATTCTCATTTTTAATTTTGTTAGTTTGCTTTCAGTTTTTATTTAAAAAACCAAAAAAATTAGTTAGTCTTTTAATTCTTGTTTTATCATCATTAGTACTTGTTTTAGAAAATACAAAAACATAGGAAGTATGGCTGAAAAGAAACTTGGGGAGTTTGCAACTCCTAACAATGATTATTTGCGTACTCCTATTACTCAGCTAGCAATTGCTGCTGAAGATTATGAAATTAAGCTCCACTATTTAAGTTTGGTTCAACAAAATCGTTTTGGAGGCTTAGCTGTAGAAGATGCAGGTATGAACTTAAATACTTTCACTGAAATATGTGATATGATGCACATTAAAGATGTTGACCCCGATGCGGTCAAATTGCGCTTATTTCCTTTCTCTCTTAGAGGAAGAGCAAAAGAATGGTTGCTATCTTTGACTAGAAATACTATTGCATCATCGTTGGAATGTACCTATTTATTTATGACTAAATTCTTTCCACCTACAAAGACTATGCAACTCAGATCTAATATTACTGGTTTTAGACAGGAAGAGCGTGATCCACTAGCGCTTGCATGGTAAAGAATGCATGAGAAACTGTCCCAGCCATGGGATGGAAGATTTGTTAATTCTTCATTTATTTTATAATGCTTTTAACCCTGTTTCTAAATCTATGTTAGATACTGTAGCTGGAGGAACATTTATGGGTAAGCAAATTACCGAAGCAAAGCAGTTGCTAGACAATATGCAAGAAAACCACGGTCAATGGCATGTAGAGAGATCAAACACAAAAAGTGAACTCCAACACACCTCAAGAGAACGAAGAACTCAATGCTAAGTTGGATGATCTCATATTAGACATTAAAGGTAAGGAAACCCCGGTAAGAGCTACTCCCGAACAACTATTGAAGAAGTAGACTTTATTGCTCGTAATGATTATAACCCTGCTTGGAACAAAAACTATAATCCTAATTTCTAGAAACATTATTCTAGTCCAGCAGATAACTCCAATAATAATATGGCATCAAATAATACTAGTCTCCAAGAAACTCTTAAATCTTTTATGGACTCACAAAATGAGAAAAACAATATCCAAGTCAAAATTATAGGGAATCATGATACTATGCTTGGTAAATTATCTAACCAAGCTGCTAGTTTGAGAAATGATTTGCAGGCCCTCCAAGAAAGAACAAGGATTGTTGAAGCACAGCTAGGTAAGATAACCGAGAGTCAAACTCTTATTCTAGCTAAATTTGCAGGTAAAGCTGAGCCAATCCAGTAGAAGACCTCAAGATGATAAGGACTCAAAGGGAGGACCCCAAAGAACTTGATTATAGCAATGTTCCTTCACCAAACTACACTGTTGAAGATCTTGTAATAGGATCAACGTCAAGATTCTGGTAAGTGAAGGAAATGAGGAAGCCATGTATCAACACTTCGTTAATCAGGTAACAATAAAGGTACGTGAGCTAGAAGAAGTGAAGGGTTCGCAGCATAGAAAACAAAAAATTTCCTACGATGGGAACTAAGTACCAAGATCTATCTACTAGATACAAACAACGGGCGGATGTATATATGTAGAGAACATACCCTTGAAGACTGACAAAGCTTAACGAGTAGAACTCATGCTTGATGTAGACGATCTCTTGCCGATCTCAAGATCGAGAGGAAGTCCTAGCGCCGCAAAGCAGAAGCACATCCGTTCTCGCACACACGTACAAGACACCGAGCGACCTCCGCCTCCTCGCTCCAGCGATGCAGCGGAAGAACAACCCTTTCCTGCCGAATAGCCACCGGGAACATGTATCTCGCTAGTCCGAGACCATGGGGGATAAATTCTAGAGGGGGAGAGAGATCCTTCACGAGGAGGTGTGAGTGAGAGAGAGAGAGAGGGAGAGAGGGGTTCCTTTTATAGGAGAGGGGGGACCCCAAGGGGGTGGGCGGCGCATGGGGGGTTCCCCCTTGCCCTACCCTCATTCATGTGGGTGGACACTCCACTCACAAAATTCCTTTAAATTCCCTTCACTCAAAATCCCACTCAAAATTGCTATTAAATTTCCACAAAATTTAATCCAAAATCTCATTAAATAAAACTCTTTTTATTTATTGAGAATTTTGTAAATTACTTTAATGACAAACATTCACATATAACCCCTTGCTATAATTCCATTTCACATGCAAAAACACTTTCTGCAATTTCACCCGAAAACCTGTTTCGGTATCTAGTGAAATAAATTCCTGCGCTTGTTATACTTTCCGGCATGAAACTTTTTCTCCAATAGGATGTTAGTGTCCCTTAAGTGTGTCACCCTACGGTTCATGAATAATGCGGACATGATCGAGACCCTTCTCCGATCAATAATCCGAAGCGGGACCTGGAGATCCATACAGACTCCCACACATTCAATGATGACTTTCCTGTGATCATCGGAACCTTTTATGCTAGTATCTTAATCCCTTTGTTTCACGATATATTACATGTCCGAGATTCGATCATCGGTATCCCCATACCTAGTTTGATCTTGTTACCGACATGCACTCTTTTCTTGTTCCCGTGATATAACATTCTAGTGATCAAATCACTTGCTTGCAAGCTAACCAATATGATATCACCGAGAGGGACCAGAGTATATCTATCCATCATCGGGATGAACAAATTCCACTCTTGATCCATGAGTCTCAACATAACACTTTAGTAGTTTTGAAGTCATCTTTATAATCACCTAGTTACAGTGTGACGTTTGATGTCATCAAGAAACTCTTCCGGTGTTAGTGATTGACATGATCTCATGGTCTAAGGATTAGGATCACTTCGTAAGTTGTTTATAGCAATATAAACTCAATGACTTTGATCGTAATGCTATACTTCGGATGAATGTTCATCAAATCATTACACTAATGTTGTGATCCTATTATTAACAACATCCAATGTCCATGATCAGGAAACTATGATCATCTTGTTAATCAACGAGCTAGTTTATGAGAGAGGCATAACTAGGAACTTTCTGTTTGTTTATTAAACACACATGTATTAACGTTTCCATATTAATACAATTATAGCATGCAAAATAAACATCTATCATATACTTGGAATACACATAATAAACACTTTATTATTGCCTCTCAGGGCATATTCCCTTCAGTCTCCCACTTGCACTAGAGACAATAATCTAGTTACATAGGGATGTATCTAACACCCATGGAGTTCTGGTGTAGATCATGTTTTGCTTTAGGGAGAGTTTTAGTCAATAGGCCTGCTACATTGAGATCCGTATGTACTTTACAAATATTTATATCTCCATCCTTGACATGCTCGGGGATGGAGTGAAACCGGCGCTTAATATGCTTGGAATGCTTGTCAGACCTTGGTTCTTTGGCATTGGAAATGGCACCATTGTTTTCATAATAGATCACCATTGGGTCCAACACATTTGCAACCACACCTAGTTCGGATATGAACTCCTTCATCCAAACTACTTGCTGAGCCGCTTCTGAAGCAGCAACATATTCAGCCTCCGTTGTTGATCCCTCCACCACAGGTTGTTTGGAGCTCCTCCAACTAACCGCTCCGTCATTCATGAGAAATACGTATCCGGATTGAGTCTTAGAGTCATCCGGATCGCTGTCAAAGCTAGCGTTGACATAACACTTAGCGACGAGCTCTTCTTCACCTCCGTATACAAGAAACATATCCTTAGTTCTTCGCAAGTACTTAAGGATATTCTTGACCGCTTTCCAGTGTTCTGAACCTGGATCCGATTGGTACCTACTAGTCAAACTAATAGCATGTGCCACATCCGGTCTTGTACATAGCATGGCGTACATTATAGAGCCTATGGCTGAAGCATAGGGGACTTTGTCCATTTTCTCTCTTTCTTCCGCCGTAGCCGGACTTTGAGTCTTACTCAATGTCGTGCCTTGTGTCATAGGTAAGAACCCCTTCTTACTTTCGTCCATTTTAAACTTCTTTAAAATCTTATCAAGGTATGTACTTTGCGATAGCCCTATTAGGCGCCTAGATCTATCTCTATAGATCTTTATGCCTAATATGTATGACGCTTCTGTAGTGAACTTGGATCAATAAAGATCCTAAGTACCTGTGATTTACATGCTAGTCTGTAGATCAATAGCTAGCACTCACAGTCGATGAATATCATGTAAAACACAAAGTCATTATTACATGGAGAATCCAGAGCATGAATTTATTACAAATTTGCTTAGCATTAAGCTAGCTCAAAATAACAGCGGAAACATAAAGCAGCTTGAGTCCATCAACGCCCCAGGCTTGTCGAGTGTAGACTCGCGAGCCCTACGCACCTTTTAATCCTCGGATTCTGCACATAACACGTGCATCCAACAAGTTGGGTCAATACTTTGAATGTATATGCAAATTACACCATGGAAGAAAAGACTAACTCTACATGCAAGGCTAGTTCAGGCTGTGGAGTTTATTTGCTCAAAGCTAATTTTTCTTAAGTATGGAAAAGAAGAGAAGTTTTCCCTACTTTGTAAACATTTGTTTAAGTAATATATGGTCGAATGGCACACGAGGATATTACTCACCAAGTGTCCAAACAACCTAACACTTGGGATATTACCACCAAGTTCCCAAAACCCTCCCATTGACGATATGACTCACGCCTTGGGTTTTTAGAAAAACTTTAAGTTTTTGAAAGGGAGAGATAGGAAGATCCTTCAGAGGCTCCATCCTTCAGACGCTCAAAGTTGTTCTGTTTCCGTGAACACGGCTGATCGATCAGATCGCAATACTCTCGAGAGTTTGTGTACTTTACTCACAATCCATGATCAAGTCCTTTTACAGATAAAACCATGGAGAGGCTTTCCCTTAGTAGCCCCTCTACCTTCTGGATCCAACCGTGCCAAGAACCTCCAAATGTTGGTATCCAGGTGAGGTTTCCCACTAAGTACTAGGCCAAGACAGAGCCCATATGTATTGTGGTTGCACTGGAAGCTTCTGAATTCTGAAACATGGCAGACTTCTTTGATTCCTGGGCGGCCGTCCTCCACCAAAATCTCACTCGTTGTCCCGAAAACCGTTCCGCCCATAAGAAAACTTAGTTTTATTTTGAAGTGGATTTGAGAAGAAAAGTTTGCTCAAGAGAGCCTTTATACTTAGAAAAATTCATTGTCTTTCGAACCCCCAACGGTACTTTATATATATAGAATAGCAAGCAATACTTAGCAAAAACAGGGGTAACCTATTAGGAGAGGAAAATCCTAAGTATAGAGCTATTCATGGCATACTACAAAATCATCGCACTTTCAAAATAATACTAAGAAAATTTCTACTAGAACATCCTACACATGCTCTCTATAGAATTTTTAGATCAAAACATGCATAGACAAAACTGGGGCAAAATATGAACAAGTGGTGTAACTTGCCTTGATCCGAGCAGCACTCTACACAATGGTACTCCTCAGCGCACTCCGAACAATCTAACAAAACACAAACATAGATCCAATCACAACTTGCACAAATTAATGCCACAGAGATAATATGCATGCATGCAACATGGTGATTATTCAAGTTTGTTTCTTTTGGGTTTGCTAATGTGTTGTGGATATTTCTAGTATTAGTCTCCCACAGATCTTAATTAATTTGGATTATAACTTTAATTTTTAGGCTCATAGGGAGATCCAATCATCTAATCATCCCCGAATCAGATCTAATGATCTTAAGCAAGGTTTTATAATTTTGTTCAGTAGGTATTGTAAAAACAAAGTCAACGCAACAAGAATCAACTAAAACAGGGTTTTAATTATTTTTCTATGAATTAAACACTTCGATCTAGAGATTAAATTCTACACAGAAAAACCTACTGCAAAACTCGTAATATTATTACAGATATGTGTTCTACACAATTTTGTGAATCCAACGATATATTATACGCAAAATTTGGACAAACGGTTGAATTTCTATGAATTTCGCAAGATTAAATACAATCTGATAATTTTAAACTAACCCTAACAGAATCGTGACAAGTGGCAGCTGCCGATTGGGCCAGGTAAGCGAGCAGCGCTGACGCGGCGCGCTAATGCGGACAGGCCACATGGCACGGCGTGGTTTTCTGATACCCGTTCGGCAACAAATCTAATCCTACCCGTCCGATCTCGATGTGGCGGACAGGAGAGGCGGCGGCGACTTATTGGGCTTCGACGGCGGCGTTGGGCGGCGGTGGCGTCGGTGACGATGGGCGGCGGCGATACGGTGGTTCCCCGAGGCGGCGGAGTGGTCGACGGGGTGCATCTGGCCTTCGTGGTCACACTCGCGTCCTCGGCCGCGCTCCTTGCTTCCTCTTCGGTCGGCAAAGCTTTGTCGTCCCTCCTCGTCTCCGGCGGTGCTCCGGCGAGCGATTCCCGGTGATTGGCTGCGTTTGAGAGGGGGCAAAACATGGGGGGTGAATCAGTAGAGAATGGGAAGAAGCTCCAGAGGGAAAAAGAGGCGAGAGGAGGTACGAACCATCTCGGCGAATTCAACCCGACGGTGGCCGGCAGCGGTGGAGATCGATTCGAGCTAGGGTTTTTGGGAAAGGAGAGAGGAGGTCGGTGCGGGGGTATATAAGGGGGGATGGCGTGGATAAGGGGCTAGGACACGAGAAACTCGCGGAATTTGGTTCGGGATTGGTCTCGTGTTCATCTGGGACTCGCCGTCGTCGTGGGGAAGACGACTGACGCGTGGGTCCCGCGTGTCGGCCGAGCGTGCAGTATTTGGGCCAAATGCGGGTTGGTCATGTGGGTCAAGCCGTAGTTTAAGCGATCGTCTTGGCTGGCCGGGCTGGCAATGCCCAGCTAGGTTAGGTCGTCCCACTTTTTTTATATTTTATTTATTTTTTCAATTTTCTGTTTTACCAATACCTCAATAACTTTTGCATACTAAGGCCAAAAGCAATGAAACCAGTTTCTAATTTTTTTTTAAAATATGGTCGTCATCTTAGAGTCAGAGAATATTATTTTTGTATAGTTTTAGAAGGGTCAAAACAAGATTACTTCATTATTGCTCACAGAGAGGGATTATTATTAGGGTTTTTGTTTAGGGTTTGGTGGTGGGGTTTTGATGCAACTTTAATTTTTATGCAATTGGTGCAAGGATGATGCATGCTTCTAGTAACATCCTGTTATAAAATCTGGGATGTTACAAACCTACCCCCCTTAAGAAGAATCTCGTCCCAGAGATTCGGGCTGGCTAGCAAATAGGTGTGGGTGTTCTGCCTTCAAATCTTCTTCACGTTCCCACGTGGTTTTTTCCTCAGAATGGTGGTTCCATTGGACTTTGCAGAATCTGATAGTCTTGGTATGGGTAATCCTTTCGTCCGTTTCCAAAATTTTGATGGGCTTCTCCTCATAAGTAAGGTCATTCTCCAATTGAACCTCATTGAGGGGAACAGTATCCCTTAGCGGTGTTTCGGCCATTTCTGGGTGGCACTTATTTAGTTGTGATACATGAAACACATCATGATCAGTCATTCCTTCTGGTAACTCCAACTGATAAGCTACTTCACCTCTACGGGCCAGAACTTTATATGGTCCTATGAATCGTGGGTCTAACTTACCCTTGATTCCGAACCTCTTAACTCCTTGTAGTGGTGAAACTCGGAGGTACGCACGGTCCCCTATTTTATCAGCCACATCTCTACGCTTGGAATCATCATAGCTCTTTTGTTGGGATCGGGCACGTTTAGCCTATCCTGAATCTGCCATACCATTTCCTCGGCATCTTTGATCAATTCAGGTCCAAACAGACTACGTTCTCCAACTCCACTCCATAACATCGGTGTCCTACACTTTCTGCCATATAGAACTTCAAATGGAGCCATCTTGATGCTTGTCAGGTAGCTGTTGTTGTACGAGAACTCAACATACGGCAAGTTATCATCCCAACTGGACCCATAGTCTAGTGCGCAAGCTCTCAGCATATCTTCCAGAATCTAGTTCACCCATTCTGTTTGGCCATCTGTTTGGGGGTGAAAAGCAGTACTGAATTCTAGTATGGTTCCAAGAGACTCATGTAACTGTCGCCAAAACTTTGAAGTGAACTGGGTGCCTCTATCTGATACAATTCCCTTAGGAACACCATGAAGACTTACAATCCTTGACATATATATCTTGGCAAGCTTAGCACTTGTGTACGTGGTCTTTACGGGGATGAAGTGAGCCACCTTGGTAAAGTGGTCCACCACTACCCAGATAGGATCAAATCCTGAACGAGTCCGGGGCAATCCTGTGATAAAATCCATGCCTACCTTGTCCCACTTCCATTCGGGTATAGGTACTGGTTGCAGTAATCCGGCCGGTTTCTGATGTTCAGCCTTAACTCTATTGCATACATCACACAGGGAATATACTCGGCAATTTCTCTTTTCAAATTATTCCACCAGAATCTATCCTTCACATCCATATACATCTTCGTGTTACCCGGATAAATTGAGTATGGTGAATCGTGAGCCTCTTGTAAAATCAATTTCCTGATATAAGAGTCATTGGGAACGCACAAACGCTTTCCATACCAAAGGGTTCCTTGTACGTCCCGACGAAAATATCTAGTCTTCCCTTCACTTATTTTTACTCTTATTTCTTCCAACTCTTTGTCTCCCTTTTGCGCTTCCTTGATTCTCTCCTGAAGAGTCGGCACTATCTCCATAGTCGTGTCCTTTAGGAACTATTTCTAGCCTGAAATCTTTAAACTGCTTGCATAAATCCTTTGGAAGTTCCCCTGCGGTGAGTCCATTCACATAGGCTTTACGACTTAAGGCATCAGCTACCACATTAGCCTTTCCGGGGTGGTTTTGTAAATCCAAATCGTAGTCCTTAATCAGTTCAAGCCATCTTCTTTGCCTCATATTCAACTCTTTTTGGGTGAAGATGTACTTCAGACTCTTATGATCTGTGGACACATCACAATGTTTGCCCATGAGGTAGTGTCTCCATACCTTGAGTGCGTGTACCACAGACGCAAGTTCCAAATCATGTGTGGGGTAGTTGTGTTCGTGGTTCTTAAGTTGTTGAGTGGCGTAAGATACCACTTTCCCATCTTGCATCAATACACTTCCAAGTCCTTGCCGAGAAGTGTCACAATAGACTTGAAAATCCTTTTGGATATCAGGCAGACACAACATTGGTGTCGTTACAAGGCATTTCTTCAACTCTTGAAGGCTTGCTTCACATGCCTCGGTCCATAGGAATTTATTTTCCTTCTTTAACAGTTATGTCATGGGTTTTTCTATTTTGGAAAAGTTTTCAATGAACCTCCGATAATATCCTGCGAGGCCCAAGAAACTCCTAATATCTCCCACATTCTTGGGTGACTCCCATTCCGTTACGGAAGATACCTTACTAGGATCTACGGCAACTCCTTTTGCCGACACAACATGACCAAGCAAACCCACTTCCTTTAACCAGAATTCGCATTTGCTGAATTTGGCATGCAACTTTTGTTCTCTTAATTTCTCCATAATTAGGCACATATGCTTCTCATGTTCCTTCTCATCCTTGGAGTATATGAGTATATCATCTATGAATACCACAATAAACTTGTCCAAATATTCCATGAACACCATGTTCATCATGGTCATGAAGTATGCTGGGGCATTGGTTAGACCAAACGACATCACGATGTACTCATACAATCTGTATCTTGTGGTGAAGGCTGTTTTGGGCACATCCTGTTCTCGAATCTTTAGCTGAAAGTAGCTAGATCGCAGATCGATCTTTGAGAACACACTGGCTCCCTTTAACTGATCAAACAGGTCATTGATGTTAGGCAGAGGGTATTTGTTCTTGATCGTCACTTCATTCAACGAGCGGTAGTCCACAACCATCCTCTTGGTTTTATCCTTATTTTCCACGAATAGGATAGGTGCTCCCCAAGAAGACGCGCTGGGTTGAATGAATCCCTTGTCCAATTGTTCCCTAAGCTGTTTCTTGAGTTCCTTCAACTCGTCCACATCCATCTTGTATGGTCTCTTAGCTATCGGCCCTATGTCTGGCATCAAGTCAATGAGGAACTCGATATCACGGTCGGGAGGCATCCCGGGTAATTCTTTCGGAAAGACATCCGGGTATTCCTTCACAATGGGTACATCCTCCAAGCTAACCCCCTTAAGAGAGTTCACCATAACTTCCTTAAGTGCGAAATTTGACTTGATACGAATCCTCTTCCCTTCCGGTGTTGTGAGCGTGACAATCCTTTTGGCATAATCTATTACTCCTTCATATTCGGTCATCCAATTCATGCCCAAGATTATGTCTAATCCTTGTGACTCCAGAAATACTAGACTTGTGGGAAAGATGTGTGTCCCAATCCTTAGTTCTAACCCCCGGCAACCGGAGTTTGCCACTATTTCTCCTCCAGGAGAACTTACCCTTAGAGGAGATTTTATAGTCTCCATAGGTATCTTGCCTCTATCCACAAATACCCTTGATATGAATGAATGCGATGCACCAGTATCAAAAAGAACAACTGCGGGAATGGAATTGAGCTTGAACTTACCAATCACGGAGTCCGGTGCGTCACGAGCATCCTCCATAGAGACATGATTCACCGTGTCTTTGACAAACGGATTTGGCTTCTTCCCGTTTCCATTGCCATGGTTGTGTCCATTTCCATTCTTCTTCTCGGGGCAAGTGGTTGCATAGTGCCCTGTCTTGTTGCACTTAAAGAATGTTACCTCATTGAGATCCTTTCCGTTGCTGCTATTCCCATTGCGGTGCTTATGCCCATTGTGTTTGTGACCACCATGGTGATGACCATTATGGTTGTGGCCATTACCATTATACGGTGGTGGTGAGGAAGTACGCTGCTTCTGGTACGGGACATAGTGCTTGGGAGGGTTAGACTTCGTTTTGCGGTTCTCTATTCTCTACCTCTTGGATTCAACCATAATAGCTCTGTCCAAGAGCTCCTGAAAGTTTTCAAATTTCTGAGCCACAAGCTGAATAGATATCTCATCATTGAGTACTCTTAAGAATTCCTCCTGCCTCTTGGCATCAGTGGAAACATCATCGAGTGAATAACGGGCTATCTTGTTGAAAAGCTCCTCATACTCGATGACAGAACGGTGCAGCTGGTGTAGGTCGTGAAACTCGCGCCTTTTCAGAGTCATGACACCAGCAGCCACATGATGAGTGCGGAAAGCTAACTCGAACTGATCCCAAGTGATAGCATCAATATCTAGGTGGGTGACTTGGTAGTTATCCCACCATTCTGCAGCAGGTCCTTCAAGCTGGTGCGCGGTATAACTTGCTGTCGGCTCCATGGTAAACACGGTATCTAACTTCTTGTTAATTGTACGGAGCCAGTCATCTGCGATGATTGGTTCAGCGCTGCTAGTGAAGGTAGGTGGGTTCAACCTCAAAAACCGAGTCAAGTGATCCTGTTGAGGCGGTGGTGGAGGTGGTGCGTAGTTGTTGTTTTGCATGTTCTGTGTGAGCAGTTGGATCAGCTGGTTCTGAGTGGCCAAAAGTTGTGCAATCTCTGGGAGAATTTTGGTGTTCGCGCGTCTTGGCGGCATCTGTGGGGTTTGTGAAACAAGTTAAGAAATAGACAGAAAGACTAAGTAGTAAAATCCTACCCTTATGAAAAACACAAGGCACACAAGACACAATTTGCACAGGTTTAACGCAGAAATAATCCAAGTTTAACTAAACCAAACATGTCGGTATTTATTACAATCGCGAATAACGTTCTACTATAGAATAAAGGTGGTCCAACTACTACACATCTTCCACGCCTTCCTCTTCCTCGTCCTCGAACGAGTAGCCTTCCTGCTCTAGGGTTGTCTTGTACAGCTCCATCTCCTTTGTGGTGGCTTCAAGCTTCTCTTGGAGGTTCTTTATCTCATCCTGCAGCTTCTTGGTAGTGGCTTCTAGCTGCTCCTGAAGTCTCTCCTTCTCGCCTTGCATTTCCTCCACTAGGCTTGACTTCTTAGCGGTTTCAAGTTGCTTTTCCAAGTCCCTCTTGGAAGCACACACATCATTGATTATCTTGTAAAGACCCTAGGTCTATACTTCAGTTCCCTCGATTTCCTGTTTGAGTTCCGTAATCCTCTTGTTTTTATTTATCACCCTCTTCTCTTGGTTAGCGAACTTCTTCTCCTGGTCCTGGAACTTCATCTCTTGGAGCTTCATTGCCTCCTCTTGTTGCTTGATTATTTCCTCCTTCTCCTTGATGAGAGCGCATAGCTCATCGTTCCTTAGCATCTCGAGGAAGCTACCTTTTTCAAGGTCATGAATGTGGCACTCCAAGTCTTGTTATTGGGTACTTCGGCGCTTGGCAGAAGTCCTTCCTCAAAGGTTAACTCCATGGTAATTCCTTCCTCATCTCGCCTTCCAAAAAGGCCGCCGCAGTGTCCTTGGAGAACCTCGTGATGGCGTCCACATAGGTGACCAATGAGATGATGCAAGCTGATGCTAAGGGCCTTCTCCTTGGAATCGCTAACGACGTGGATTGCTATGTCTTCTTCCGGGTTCTTGCCTCGCTCTTGTCCTGGTTGGATGACTTTGACTTGAAGGGAATATGCCCTGAGAGGCAATAATAAATTGTTTATTATGTGTATTCCAAGTATATGATAGATGTTTATTTTGCATGCTATAATTGTATTAATACGGAAACGTTAATACATGTGTGTTTAATAAACAAACAGAAAGTTCCTAGTTAAGCCTCTCTCATAAACTAGCTTGTTGATTAACAAGATGATCAAGGTTTCCTGATCATGGACATTGGATGTTGTTAATAACGGGATCACAACATTAGTGTAATGATGTGATGAACATTCATCCGAAGTATAGCATTACGATCAAAGTCATTGAGTTTATATTGCTATAACAACTTACGAAGTGATCCTAATCCTCGACCATGAGATCATGTCAATCACTAACACCGAAGAGTTTCTTGATAACATCAAACGTCACACCGTAATGTGGTGATTATAAAGATGGGTTCAGAACTAATAAAGTGTTATGTTGAGGCTCATGGATCAAGAGTGGAATTTGTTCATCCCAATGACGGATAGATATACTGGGCCCTCTCGGTGATATCACATTGATTAGCTTGCAAGCAAGTGATTTGATCACTAGAATGTTATATCACGAACGAGAAAAGAGTGCATGTCGATGAGATCAAACTAGGTATGGAGATACCGATGATCGAATCTCGGACATGTAATATATCGTGAGACAAAGGGATTAAGATACTAGCGTGAAAGGTTCCGACGATCACAAGAAAGTCATCGTTGAATGTGTGGGAGTCGGTATGGGTCTCGGATCCGCTTCGATTATTGATCGAGAGGGTCTCGATCATGTCCGCATTATTCACGAACCGTAGGGTGACACACTTAAGAGACACCGACATCCAATTGGAGCAAAAGTTTCATGCGAAAAGAATAAACAAGCGCAGGAATTTATTTCACTAGATACCTAAACAGGTTTTGGTGAAATTGCATAAAGTGGTTATGCATGTGAAATAGAATTCTAGCAAGGGTTATTGTGAATGTTTGTCATTAAAGTAATTGACAAAATTCTGAATAAAATAAAAGAGTTTTATTTAATGAGTTTGCATTAAATTTGGTGGAAATTTAATGGGATTTTTGAGTGGGATTTTGAGTGGACTTTTGAAGGGTCATTTTGTGAGTGGAGTGTCCACCCACATGATGAGGGGAGGCAAGGGGCAGCCCATGCGCCTGCCACCCCTTGGGGTTCCCCCTCCTCCTATAAAAGGAGCCCTCCTCTCACTTCTCACTCACACCTCCTCGTGAAGGATCTCTCCCCTCTAGAATTTATCCCCATGGTCTCGGACTAGCGAGATACATGTTCCCGGTGGCTTTTCGGCAAGAAAGAGTTGTGCTTCCGCTGCATCGCTGGAGGAGGCGGAGGTTGCTCGGTGCCTCGAACGTGTGTGCGAGCACGGATGCGTCGCTGATTTGCGCGCTAGGACTTCCTCTCGATCTTGAGATCGGCAAGAGATCGTCTACATCAACCACGAGTTTGGACTCGTTAAGCTTTGTCGGTCTTCAAGGGTATGTTCTCTACGGATATACATCCGCGTTGTTTGTATCTAGTATAAATAGATCTTGGTATATAGTTCACATCGTAGGAAAATTTTTGTTTTCTATGTCGAACCCTTCAAAGGGTATCGAGCCGGATCTATGCGTAGATACTTTACACGGGTAGTACACATATGAGTATGTGGGCGATGATGATCATGTTGTTGCTCCTTTCTTGTGATTTTGGATATTGATGGCATAGTGGGATGAAGCGGCCCGGACAAACTTTACATGTCCTCGCACATGAGACCTGTTCCACGCTTGACATGCAACTAGTTTGCATAAGTGGCTAGCGGGTGTCTGTCTCTCCTACTATAGTCAATATCTATTTTGCAAGCGAGTTGTCAACAATTTGATTATCCTCGTTAGGTTCATGTTCGTAGGTAAGAACGGTTCTATCTCGAAAGCCCTCACCACGTAAAACTTGCAATGGATAAATTAGAAGCGTCTAGTTTAGATTGTTGGGCTAGTGTTATGATATGGTAGTGTTGTAAGTAGAAGTATGAGATGATACTCTTAACACACATAGCGTAAAACCCATAGACCGGATTTACACATATAGGTATGATAGTGATCATACCATGCACATGATAGAGATCATCTCATGGAACCATATAATTTCACTAATAAACATATGATGTTTGATTGCATCTTATATTGCTTATTTCGAGCTTTGTTAAGCATCATAAGATGATCCCTCATTTAAATATCAAGATAAGAATGTGTTCTTCCTTTAGTATGCACCGATTATGTTTTCGTCGCTCCAAGACATCACGTGATGATCGGGTGTACTTGGATCCTCGACCATACTTCGGGTGTAAGACAGTTACACACGCAAAAATACTAAGGTTCTAACTTGGCGAGCCTAGCATGTACATGGCCTCGAACACGTAATCAAAGGTTAAGCATGAGTCATATAGTTGATATGATGCCCATTTGATGCTCGCTTTGAAGCTATACCGACTCACGTGATGATCGGACTTGGTGTAGTGGATTTGGTTCATGTAATCACCAAAAGGACACGAGGGATGTCGCTTTTGAGTGGGAGTTCATTCGTAATATAGATTAGTTGAACTCAATCTATCATACACTTAGTCTAAACTTTAAAATTCTGTTGTAGATGGCACCCCCTCCTTTTAATTTCAATGCGTTAATGGAGAAAGAGAAACTAGAAACGAACGGTAGCAACTTTACTGCATGGCCCATGAATTTGAGGATTCTCCTCTCACGCACAAAAGCAATATGTGCTAGAAGCGCCATTAGGCCCCCACCTTTGACGATGCCCCGACGAGGAGAAGAATGTCTATCGACTCGTCGAGGACCACAACTTAGTTCATTGCGGCATATTGTATGGGCTAGAGCCGAACTTCAAAGCGTTTCAAAACGGCAATGCTTTTGATACAATGGGTGAGTTGAAAATGATTTTCGACACACATGTCTGTAGAGAGCTACAATGCTTGTAAAAGTTCTTTAGCTGCATGATGGAAGAGAACAACTCCGTTAGTGAGCATGTACTCAAGATGTCGGGTTACGCCGATAAGCTTGTGTCCTTGGGAATAACGATTCCCATTGACTTAGGCATCCATCGTGTTCTCAGTCTACGCCACCTAGCTATAAGAGCTTCGTGATGAACTATAATATGCAAGGCATGAAGAAGTCTCTCCCGAGCTTCACAATGCTTAAACCGCTAAGTGGAGATCAAAAGGAACATCAAGTGTTGATGATCAATAGGAACACCGTTTCAAGAAAGACAAGAAGGAAAACGGAAGGAAGTAAGGCGGCAAGCCTTGCGCTACCGAAAAGAAACCCCGAGTTGGACCTAAGTCCGATACCGAAAGTGCTACTATTGTAAGGGGATCACATCGAAGCGAATCGCCCCAAGTATCCGCGCACAAGAAGGCGGCAAGGCAAACAAAGGTATATATGATATACATGTTATTGATGTGTACTTGACTAGTGCTCGCAGTAGCACCCGGGTATTTGATACCGTTCAGCTAATATTTGTAACTCGAATCGTGGTCGCGAAGCGACCACTAGCAAGGGTGAGGTCAAGATGCGTGTCGGCAATGGATCAAACGTTGATGTGATCGCCGTCGAACGCTACCTCTCCACTTACCGTCGGGATTAGTTATAAACTTAAATAACTGTTATTTGGTGCCCGACCGAGCATGAACATTGTATCTGGATCATGTTTGATGCAAAGTGGTTATTCATTCAAATCTGAGAACAATGGTTGTTCCATTTATATGAATGAAATCGTTTATGGTCATGCACCAATGTTGAATGGTTTATTTCTGTTGGATCTCGATGATAATGTTACACATATTCATAATATTGATGCTAAAAGGATTAAACTTAATGATGATATATCCGCATATATGTGGCACTGCCGTCTAGGTCATATTGGCATTAAACGCATGAAGAAGCTCCATTCGGATGGACTTTTGGAATCACTTGATTATGAATCATTTGATACATGTGAGCCATGCCTTATGGGCAAGATGACTAGAACGCCGTTTTCCGGTTCAATGGAACGGGCGACAGATTTATTGGAAATCATACATTCTGATGTATGTGGTCCAATGAGTGTGTCGTCGCGAGGTGGATATCGTTATTTTGTTACTTTCACGGATGATTTGAGTAGATACGGTTATATCTACTTGATGAAACACAAGTCTGAAACCTTTGAAAAGTTCAAGGAATTTCAGAATGAAGTTGAAAATCATCGTAATAGAAAGATCAAATTTCTACGGTACGACCGTGGAGGTGAGTATCTAAGTTACGAGTTTAGCACTCACATGAAAGAGTGTGGAATTGTTTCACAACTCACACCGCCGAACACCACAATGAAATGGTGTGTCGAACGTCAATCGTACTTTATTAGATATGGTTCGATCTATGATGTCTCCGACGGACTTGCCGTTGTCATTTTGGGGTTATGCACTAGAAACCGCTGCATTCACTTTAAATCGGGCACCATCTAAATCCGTTGAAACGACACCGTATGAATTGTGGTTTGGAAACAAACCTAAGCTGTCATTTCTTAAAGTTTGGGGTTGCGATGTTTATGTGAAGAAACTTCAACCGGATAAACTCGAACCCAAAGCGGAAAAATGCGTCTTCATAGGATACCCTAAAGAAACTATTGGGTATTCCTTCTATCACAGATCCGAGGGCTAGGTTTGTGTTGTTAAGAATGGATCCTTTCTAGAGAAAGAGTTTCTCGCGAAAGGTGTGAGTAGTCGGAAAGTAGAACTCGAAGAGGTTATGGAACCTTCTCTTCAAAGTATGGCGAGTAGCGCAGCACCGGAAGTCGTTCCGGAGTTGGCTCCACCTGTTGAAGAAGGAACTAATGATAATGATCATGAAACTCCGAAAGAGAGTACTACCGAACCTCGCAGGTCAAACAGACGCTGCAGCCTCCGACAGACGGAAATCCTGTCATAAATTTCATGGTTGATGAAAATAATGACCCTGCGACGTATGAAGAAGCGATGATGAGCCCGGATTCCAACAAATGGTTAGAAGCCATGAAATCCGAGATGGAATCCATGTATGAAAATCAAGTTTGGAACTTGGTGGAATTACCTCACCACGAAAGGCCGTGGAGAACAAATGGATTTTCAAAAGGAAAACCGATGTCGATGGTAATGTGACCATCTATAAAGCTCGACTTGTCGCAAAGGGGTTTCGACAAATTCAAGGAGTTGACTACGATGAGACTTTCTCTCCGTAGCGATGCTAAAGTCAGTTAGGATTATGTTAGCAATTGCTGCATATTTCGATTATGAAATATGGCGATGGATGTCAAAACCGCTTTCTCAATGGTAATATTGAAGAAGAGTTGTATATGATACAACCAAAGGGTTTTGTCGATCCTAAGGATGCTAACAAGGTGTGCAAGCTTCAGCGATCCATCTATGGATTGAAGCAAGCATCACGGTTGGAATCTCCGCTTTGATGAGGTGATCAAAGAGTTTGGATTTGTCCAAACTTATGGAGAAGCTTGTATTTACAAGAAAGTGAGTGGGAGCAATGTGGCATTTCGATACTATATGTGGATGACATATTATTGATCGAATGATATAGAACTTTTAAACAGTGTTAAAAGTTATCTAAACAAGAAATTTTCAATGAAGGACCTAGGTGAAGGCCATACATATTAGGCATAAAGATCTATAGAGATAGATCTAGGCGCCTAATAGGACTATCGCAAAGTACATACCTTGATAAGATTTTAAAGAAGTTTAAAATGGACGGAAGTAAGAAGGGTTCTTACCTATGTTGCAAGGCAAGACATTGAGTAAGACTCAAAGTCCGCTTCGCGGAAGAAAGAGAGATAATGGACAAAGTCCCTATGCTTCACCATAGGCTCTATAATGTACGCCATGCTATGTACAAGACCGGATGTGGCACACGCTATTAGTTTGACTAGTAGGTACCAATCGGATCCAGGTTCGGAACACTGGATAGCGGTCAAGAATATCCTTAAGTACTTGAGAAGAACTAAGGATATGTTTCTTGTATACGGAGGTGAAGAAGAGCTCGTCGCTAAGTGTTATGTCGACGCTAGCTTTGACACCGATCCGGATGACTCTAAGTCTCAATCCGGATACGTATTTCTCATGAATGGCGGAGCGGTTAGTTGGAGGAGCTCCAAACAACCTGTGGTAGCGGGATCAACAACGGAGGCCGAATATGTTGCTGCTTCGGAAGCGGCTCAGGAAGCAGTTTGGATGAAGGAGTTCATATCCGAACTAGGAGTTGTGGCAAGCGCGTTGGACCCAATGGTGATCTATTGTGACAACAATGGTGCCATTGCCAATGCCAAAGAGCCAAGGTCTCACAAGCATTCCAAGCATATTAAGCGCCGGTTTCACTCCATCCGCGAGCATGTCAAGGATGGAGATATAAAGATTTGTAAAGTACATACGGATCTCAATGTAGCAGATCCGTTGACTAAAACTCTCCCTAGAGCAAAACATGATCAACACCAGAACTCAATGGGTGTTAGATATATCACTATGTAACTAGATTATTGTCTCTAGTGCAAGTGGGAGATCAAGGAATATGCCCTGAGAGGCAATAATAAATTGTTTATTATGTGTATTCCAAGTATATGATAGATGTTTATTTTGCATGCTATAATTGTATTAATACGGAAACGTTAATACATGTGTGTTTAATAAACAAACAGAAAGTTCCTAGTTAAGCCTCTCTCATAAACTAGCTCGTTGATTAACAAGATGATCAAGGTTTCCTGATCATGGACATTGGATGTTGTTAATAACGGATCACAACATTAGTGTAATGATGTGATGAACATTCATCCAAGTATAGCATTACGATCAAAGTCATTGAGTTTATATTGCTATAACAACTTACGAAGTGATCCTAATCCTCGGACCATGAGATCATGTCAATCACTAACACGGAAGAGTTTCTTGATAACATCAAACGTCACACCGTAATGTGGTGATTATAAAGATGGGTTCAGAACTAATAAAGTGTTATGTTGAGGCTCATGGATCAAGAGTGGAATTTGTTCATCCCAATGACGGATAGATATACTGGGCCCTCTCGGTGATATCACATTGATTAGCTTGCAAGCAAGTGATTTGATCACTAGAATGTTATATCACGGGAACGAGAAAAGAGTGCATGTCAGTAACGAGATCAAACTAGGTATGGAGATACCGATGATCGAATCTCGGACATGTAATATATCGTGAAACAAAGGGATTAAGATACTAGCGTGAAAGGTTCCGACGATCACAAGAAAGTCATCGTTGAATGTGTGGGAGTCAATATGGGTCTCCAGATCCCGCTTCTGATTATTGATCCGAGAGGGGTCTCGATCATGTCCGCATTATTCACGAACCGTAGGGTGACACACTTAAGAGATACCGACATCCAATTGGAGCAAAAGTTTCATGCCGAAAGAATGAACAAGCGCAGGAATTTTTTTCACTAGATACCAGAACAGTTTTCGGGTGAAATTGCATAAAGTGGTTATGCATGTGAAATAGAATTCTAGCAAGGTTATTTGTGAATGTTTGTCATTAAAGTAATTGACAAAATTCTGAATAAAATAAAAGAGTTTTATTTAATGAGAGTTTGCATTAAATTTGGTGGAAATTTAATGGGATTATTGAGTGGGATTTTGAGTGGACTTTTGAAGGGTCATTTTGTGAGTGGAGTGTCCACCACATGATGAGGGGGAGGCAAGGGGCAGCCCCATGCGCTGCCACCTCTTGGGGTTCCCCCCCCTCCTCCTATAAAAGGAGCCCCTCCTCTCACTTCTCACTCACACCTCCTCGTGAAGGATCTCTCTCCCCCTCTAGAATTTATCCCCCATGGTCTCGGACTAGCGAGATACATGTTCCCGGTGGCTTTTCGGCAAGAAAGAGTTGTGCTTCCGCTGCATCGCTGGAGCGAGGAGGCGGAGGTTGCTCGGTGCCTCGAACGTGTGTGCGAGCACGGATGCGCTGCTGATTTGCGGCGCTAGGACTTCCTCTCGATCTTGAGATCGGCAAGAGATCGTCTACATCAACCACGAGTTTGGACTCGTTAAGCTTTGTCGGTCTTCAAGGGTATGTTCTCTACGGATATACATCCGCCCGTTGTTTGTATCTAGTATAAATATATAGTTCACATCGTAGGAAAATTTTTGTTTTCTATGCTGCGAACCCTTCATGACTCCCCAGCAGTCGTCCTTGTGGAGTTTCTTCATTGTGCTTCCTTGGATTGTTGGCAGGGGAAGGTCCAAATGTGTGAGGAGATCCAAGAGGCATCCACCAAAGCGAAGGGGCTCGATGTCCGCGACGGTGTCGTAGAGGAAGCTTGTCATCTTTAAGTTAGAAGAATGAAGATTAGATACTTAATCAAGTAGAGGAAAGCAGGTACTAGAAGTGCAAAAAATAACTTAGAAGGAAAAGCAAGTAAGGCACATAAGTTAAAGGTGGTTCCAATCCTAGGGTCACGTCCTATAGGCAACGATGTGCTCTGATACCATCTGTAGTGACCTTGAATCAATAAAGATCCTAAGTCCATGTGATTTACATGCTAGTCCCTGGATCAATAGCTAACACTCACAGTCGAAGAATATCATGTAAAATATAAATTCATTATTACATGGATAATCGAGAGTATGAATTTATTACAAATTTTCTTAGAATTAAGCTAGCTCAAAATAACAGCGGAAACATAAAGCAGCTTGAGTCCATCAACGCCCCAGGCTTGTCGAGTGTAGACTCGCGATCCCTACGCACCTTTCAATCCTCGGATTCTGCACATAAGACTTGTAGCCAACAAGTTGGGTCAATACTTTGAATGTATTGGCAAATTACACCATGGAAGAAAAGGCTAACTCTACATGCAAGGCTAGTTTAGGCTGTGGAGTTTATTTTCTCAAAGCTAATTTTTCTTAAGTATGGAAAAGAAGAGAAGTTTTCCCTACTTTGTAAACATTTTTTTAAGTAATATATGGTCGAATGGCACACGAGGATATTACTCACCAAGTGTCCAAACAACCTAACACTTGGATATTACTCACCAAGTTCCCAAAACCCTCCCATTGACAATATGACTCATGCCTTTGGTTTTTAGAAAAACTTTAAGTTTTTGAAAGGGAGAGAGAGGAAGATCCTTTGGAGGCTCCGTCCTTCAAACGCTCAAAGTTATTATGTTTCCGTGAACATGGCTGATCGATCAGATCGCAATACTTTACCCACAATCCATGATCAAGTCCTTTACAGACAAAACCATGGCGAGGCTTTCCCTTAGTAGCCCCTCTACCTTCTGGATCCAACCGTGCCAAGAACCTCCAAATGTTGGTACCCAGGTGAGGTTTCCCACTAAGTACTAGGCCAAGACAGAGCTCATATGTATTGTGGTTGCACTGGAAGCTTCTGAATTCTGAAACATGGCAGACTTCTTTGATTCCTGGGAGGCCGTCCTGCACCAAAATCTCACTCGTTGTCCTGACAACCGTTCCGCCCAGAATAAAACTTAGTTTTATTTTGAAGTGGATTTGAGAAGAAAAGTTTGCTCAAGAGAGGCTTTATACTTAGAAAAATTCATTGTCTTTCGAACCCCCAACGGTACTTTATATATATAGCATAGCAAGCAATACTTAGCAAAAACAGGGGTAACCTATTAGGAGAGGAAAATCCTAAGTATAGAGCTATTCATGGCATACTACAAAATCATCGCACTTGCAAAATAATACTAAGAAAATTTCTACTAGAACATCCTACATATGCTCTCTACAAAATTTTTAGATCAAAACATGCATAGACAAAACTGGGGCAAAATATGAACAAGTGGTGTAACTTTCCTTGATCCGAGCAGCACTCTACACAATGGTAGTCCTCAGCGCACTCCGAACAATCTAACGAAACACAAACATAGATCCAATCACAACTTGCACAAATTAATGCCACAGAGATAATATGCATGCATGCAACATGGTGATTATGCAAGTTTGTTTATTTTGGGTTTGCTAATGTGTTGCGGATATTTCTAGTATTAGTCTCCCATAGATCTTAATTAATTGGATTATAACTTTAATTTTTAGGCTCATAGGGAGATCCAATCATCTAATCAGCCCCGAATCAGATCTAATGATATTAAGCAAGGTTTTATAATTTTGTTCAGTAGGTATTGTAAAAACAAAGTCAACGCAACAAGAATCAACTGAAACGGGGTTTTAATTTTTTTTCTATGAATTAAACACTCCAATCTAGAGATTAAATTCTACACAGAAAAACGTACTGCAAACTCATAATATTATTACAGATCTGTGTTCTACACAATTTTGTGAATCCGACGATATATTATACGCAAATTTGGCCAAACGGTTGAATTTCTATGAATTTCGCAAGATTAAATACAATCTGATAATTTTAAACTAACCCTAACGGAATCGTGACAGGTGGCAGCTGCCGATTGGGACAGCTAAGTGAGCGGCGCTGACGCGGCGCGCTGACGCGTACAGGCCACGTGGCACGACGTGGTTTGCCGATAACCCTTCGGCAACAAATCTAATCCTACCCGTCCGATCTTGATCTGGCGGACAGGAGAGTCGATGACGACCTATTGGGCTTCGACGACAGCGTTGGGCGGCGATGGCGTCGGTGAAGATGGGCGGTGGCGATACGTTGGTTCCCCGAGGCGGAGGCATGGTCGACGGGGTGCATCTGGCCTTCGTGGTCACGCTCGCGTCCTCGGCCACGCTCCTTGCTTCCTCTTCGGTCGGCAAAGCTTCCTCCTCTTCTCCGGCGGTGCTCCGACGAGCGATTCCCGGTGATTGGCTGCGTTTGAGAGGGGAAAAAACATGGGGGTGAATCAGTAGAGAACGGGAGGAAGCTCCAGAGGGAGAAGAGGCGAGAGGAGGTCCGAACCGTCTCGGCGAATTCAACCCGACGGTGGCCGGCGGCGGTGGCGATCGATTCGAGCTAGGGTTTTTGGGAAAGGAGAGAGGGGGTCGGTGCGGGGTATATAAGGGGGATGGCGTGGATAAGGGTCCAGGACACGAGAAACTCGCGGAATTCGGTTCGGGATTGGTCCCGTGTTCATCTGGGACTCGCCGTCGTCGTGGGGAAGACGACTGACGCGTGGGTCCCGCGTGTCAGCGAGCGGCGGTGCAGAAGTGGGCTGGGCCAGACGCGGGTTGGCTGCGGCAGGCTGGCGCTGCGGGCGCTGGTAGTTTAGGCGACGCGCGCGCTGGTGGGCTGGCGCAGCCGGCCCAGCTAGGTTAGGTCGTCCCACTTTTTTTTCAATTTTCTGTTTTACCAATACCTCAATAACTTTTGCATACTAAGGCCAAAAGCAATGAAACCAGTTTCTAAATTTTTGTAAAAATGGGGTGGTCATCTTAGAGTCATAGAATATTATTTTTGTATAGTTTTATAAGGGTCAAAACAAGATTACTTCATTATTGCTCACAGAGAGGGATTATTATTAGGGTTTTTGTTTAGGGTTTGGTGGTGGGATTTTTATGCAACTTTAATTTGTATGCAATTGGTGCAAGGATGATGCATGCTTCTAGTAAAATCCTATTATAAAATCTAGGATGTTAAAGCTTCACCTAGGTCCTTCATTGAAAATTTGCTGTTTAGATAACTTTTAACACTGTTTAAAAGATCTATATCATTTTCGATCAATAATATGTCATCCACATATAGTATCAAAAATGCCACATTGCTCCCACTCACTTTCTTGTAAATACAAGCTTCTCCATAAGTTGGGACAAATCCAAACTCTTTGATCACCTCATCAAATCAGAGATTCCAACTTCGTGATGCTTGATTCAATCCATAGATGGATCGCTGAAGCTTGCACACCTTGTTAGCATCCTTAGGATCGACAAAACCCTTTGGTTGTATCATATACAACTCTTCTTCAATATTACCATTGAGAAACGTGGTTTTGACAACCATTTTCCATATCTCATAATCGAAATATGCAGCAATTGCTAACATAATCCTAACTGATTTTAGCATCGCTATGGGAGAGAGTGTCTCATCGTAGTCAACTCCTTGAATTTTTCGAAACCCCTTTGCGACAATTCGAGCTTTATAGATGGTCACATTACCATCAGCATCAGTTTTCCTTTTGAAAAATCCATTTATTGTCCACGGACTTTCGGTCGTGAGGTAAGTCCACCAAGTTCCAAACTTGATTTTCATACATGGATTCCATCTCGGATTTCATGGCTTCTAACCATTTGTTGGAATCCGGGCTCATCATCGCTTCTTCATACATCGCAGGGTCATCATTTTCATCAACCATGAAATTCATGACAGGATTTCCGTACAGCTCGGGAGCTGCACGTGTCCTGCTAGACCTGCGAGGTTCAGTAGTACTCTCTTTTGGAGTTTCATGATAATTATCATTAGTTCCCTCTTCAACTGGTGAAGCCAACTCCGGAACGACTTCCGGCGCTGCGCTACTCGCCATACTTGGAAGAGAAGGTTCAATAACCTCTTTGAGTTCTACCTTCCAACTACTCACACCTTTCGTGAGAAACTCTTTCTCTAGAAAGGATCCATTCTTGGCAACAAAAACTTTGCCCTCAGATCTGTGATAGAAGGAATACCCAATAGTTTCCTTAGGGTATCCTATGAAGACGCATTTTTCTGCTCTGGGTTCGCGTTTATCCGGTTGAAGTTTCTTCACATAAACATCGCATCCCCAAACTTTAAGAAATTACAGCTTAGGTTTGTTTCCAAACCATAATTGATACAAGTGTCTTTTCAACGGATTTAGATGGTGCCCGATTTAAAGTGAATGCAGCAGTTTCTAGTGCATAACCCCAAAATGACAACGGCAAGTCCGTCAGAGACATCATAGACCGAACCATATCCATTAAAGTACGATTACGACATTCTGACACACCATTTCGCTGTGGTGTTCCGACAGGTGTGAGTTGTGAAACAATTCCACACTCTTTCATGTGATTGCTAAACTCGTAACTTAGATACTCACCTCCACGGCCGGACCGTAGAAATTTGATCTTTCTATTACGATGATTTTTCACTTCATTCTTAAATTCCTTGAACTTTTCAAAAGTTTCAGACTTGTGTTTCATCAAGTAGATATAACCGTATCTACTCAAATCATCCGTGAAAGTAACAAAATAACGATATCCACCTCGTGCCGACACACTCATTGGACCACATACATCAGAATGTATGATTTCCAATAAATCTGTCGCCCGTTCCATTGAACTAGAAAACGACATTCTAGTCATCTTGTCCATAAGGCATGGCTCACATGTATCAAATGATTCAAAATCAAGTGATTCCAAAAGTCCATCCGAATGGACCTTCTTCATGTGTTTAACGCCAATATGACCTAGACGGCAGTGCCACATATATGCAAATATATCATCATTTACTTTAATCCTTTTAGAATCAACATTATGAATATGTGTAACACTATTATCGAGATCCAACAGAAATAAACCATTCATCATAGGTGCATGACCATAAAAGATTTCATTCATATAAATAGAACAACTATTGTTCTCAGATTTAAATGAATAACCACTTTGCATCAAATACGATCCAGATACAATGTTCATGCTCAGTGCTGGCACCAGATAAAAATTATTCAAGTTTATTACTAATCCCGACGGCAAGTGGAGAGATAGTGTTCCGACGGCGATCACATCAACGCTTGATCCATTTCCGACACGCATCTTGACCTCACCCCTTGCTAGCGACCGCTTGTTCCGCAGCCCCTGATTCAAGTTACAAATATTAGCAACTGAACAGGTATCAAATACACAGGTGCTACTGCGAGCACTAGTAAAGTACACATCAATAACATGTATATCATATATACCTTTGTTTGCCTTGCCGACCTTCTTGTCTTCCAAATACTTGGGACAGTTGCACTTCCAGTGGTCAGTCCCCTTACAATAGTAGCACTCGGTATCAGACTTAGGTCCAACTCGGGGTTTCTTTTCAGGCACGGCAACCTGCTTGCCTCCCTTACTTCCCTTCCGTTTCCCTTCTTGTCTTTCTTGTAACTAGTGTTCTTATTGATCATCAACACTTGATGTTCCTTTTGATCTCCACTTCTGCAGTTTTAAGCATTGACAGAAGCTCGGGGAGAGACTTCTTCATGCCTTGCATATTATAGTTCATCACGAAGCTCTTATAGCTAGGTTGCAGAGACTGCAGAACACGATGGATGCCTAAGTCTATGGGAATCGTTATTCCCAAGGACACAAGCTTATCGGCGTAACCCGACATCTTGAGTACATGCTCACTTACGGAGTTGTGCTCTTCCATCATACAACTAAAGAACTTTTCTGAAGCATTGTAGCTCTCTACAGCAGCATGTGTGTCAAAAATCATTTTCAACTCACCCATTGTATCAAATGCATTGCCATTTTCGAAACGCTTTCGAAGTTCCGTCTCTAGCCTATACAATATGCTGCAATGAACTAAGTTGTGGTCCTCTTGACGAGTCTGATAGGCATTCTTCTCCTCGTCAGGCGCATCATCAAAAGGTGGGGGGCCTAGTGGCGCTTCTAGCACATATTGATTTTGTGCAGCAGAGAGGAGAATCCTGAAATTCATGGCCCATTCGGTAAAGTTGCTACCGTTCGTTGCAAGTTTCTCTTTCTCCATGAACACATTGAAATTAAAAGCAGGTGGTGCCATCTACAACAGAATTTGTAAAATTTAGACTCAGTTTATGATAGATTGAGTTCAACTAATCCATATTACAAATGAACTCCCACTCAAAAACGATATCCCTCGTGCCTTTTTGGTGATTACATGAACCAAATCCACTACACCAAGTCTGATCATCACGTGAGTCGGTGTAGATTCAAAGGCGAGCATCAAATAGGCATCATATCTACTATATGACTCATGCCTAACCTTTCGGTCCGTGTTCCGAGGCCATGTCTGTACATGCTAGGCTCTCCAAGTTAGAACCTTAGTATTCGCGTGTGTAACTGTCTTACACCCAAAATATGGTCGTGGATCCAAGAACACCCGATCATCACGTGATGTCTTGGAGCGACGAAAACATAATCGGTGCATACTAAAGGAAGAACACATTCTTATCTTCATATTTAAATGAGGGATCATCTTATTATGCTAATAAAGCGCTAAACAAGCAATATAAGATGCTATCAAACATCACATGTTTATTAGTGAAATGATATGGTTCCCGCTATCATGTGCACCATGGTATGATCACTATCATACCTTTATGTGTAAGGCCAAGGTCTATGGAACTTACACGTTATGTGTGTTGTAATAGTATCATCATATACTTCTACTTACAACATCACCATATCATAACACTAGCCAAGCAACAATCTAAACTAGAGGCCTCTAATTTATCCATTGGAAGTTTTACGTGGTTAGGGCTTTCGAAGATAGAACTATTCTTACCTACAAACATGAACCACAACGAGGATAACCAAATTGTTGACAACTCGTTGCAAAATAGATATTGACTATAGTAGGAGAGACAGACACCCGCTAGCCACTTATGCAAACTTGTTGCATGTCAAGCGTGGAACAGGTCTCATGTGCGAGGACATGTAAAGTTTGTCCGGGCCGCTTCATCTCACTATGCCACCAATATCCAAAATTACAACTAAGAAGCAAAAAACATGATCATCATCGCCCACATACTCATATGTGTACTACCCGTGTAAAGCATATCTATGCATAGATCCGGCTCTGATACCACTAAAGGGTTCGCAACATAGAAAACAAAAAATTTCCTACGATGGGAACTAAGTACCAAGATATATCTACTAGATACAAACAACGGACGGATGTATATCCGTAGAGAACATACCCTTGAAGACCTACAAAGCTTAACGAGTTGAACTCGTGGTTGATATAGATGATCTCTTGCCGATCTCAAGATCGAGAGGAAGTCCTAGTGCCGCAAAGCAGCAGCGCAGCCGTGCTCGCACACACGTACAATACACCGAGCAACCTCCGCCGCCTCACTCCAGCGATGCAGCGGAAGCACAACCCTTTCTTTCCGAATAGCCACCGGGAACATGTATCTCGCTAGTCCGAGACTATGGGGGATAAATTCTAGAGGGGGAGAGAGATCCTTCACGAGGAGGTGTGAGTGAGAGAGAGGGAGAGGGGTGCCTTTTATAGGAGAGGGGGGCGGGAACCCCAAGGGGTGGACGGAGCATGGGGGTTGCCCCCTTGCCCTCCCCTCATTCATGTGGGTGTACACTCCACTCACAAAATTCCTTTAAATTCCATCCACTCAAAATTGCTATTAAATTTCCACAAAATTTAATGCAAAATCTCATTAAATAAAACTCTTTTTATTTATTCAGAATTTTGTCAATTACTTTAATGACGAACATTCACATATAACCGCTTGCTAGAATTCCATTTCACATGCAAAAACACTTTCTGCAATT
Organism: Avena longiglumis; assembly: GCA_030063025.1. Taxonomy (NCBI): domain Eukaryota; kingdom Viridiplantae; phylum Streptophyta; class Magnoliopsida; order Poales; family Poaceae; genus Avena; species Avena longiglumis. The sequence continues at coordinate 143,697,688 of CP125974.1, forward strand.
TCACCCAAAAACCTATTTCTGTGTCTAGTGAAATAAATTCCTGCGCTTGTTATTATTTCCGGCATGAAACTTTTTCTCCAATTGTATGTTAGTGTCCCTTAAGTGTGTCACCCTACGGTTCGCGAATAATGCGGACATGATAGAGACCCTTCTCCGATCAATAATCCGAAGCGGGACCTGGAGATCCATACTGACTCCCACACATTCAATGATGACTTTCCTGTGATCGTCGGAACCTTTTATGCTAGTATCTTAATCCCTTTGTTTCACGATATATTACATGTCCGAGATTCGATCATCGGTATCCCCATACCTAGTTTGATCTCGTTACCGACATGCCCTCTTTTCTCGTTCCCGTGATATAACATTTTAGTGATCAAATACTTGCTTGCATGCTAACCAATGTGATATCACCGAGAGGGCCCAGAGTATATATATCCGTCATCGGGATGAACAAATTTCACTTTTATTCCATGAGTCCCAACATAACACTTTAGTAGTTTTTAAGTCATCTTTATAATCACCTAGTTACGGTGTGACGTTTGATGTCATCAAGAAACTCTTCCGGTGTTAGTGATTTACATGATCTCATGGTCTAAGGATTAGGATCACTTCGTAAGTTGTTGACAATAATATAAACTCAATGACTTTGATCGTAATGCTATACTTCGGATGAATGTTCATCACATCATTACACTAATGTTGTGATCCCGTTATTAACAACATCCAATGTCCATGATCAGGAAACTGTGATCATCTTGTTAATCAACGAGCTAGTTTATGAGAGAGACATAACTAGGAACTTTCTGTTTGTTTATGAAACACACATGTATTAACGTTTCCGTATTAATACAATTATAGCATGAAAAATAACATCTATCATATACTTGGAATACACATAATAAACACTTTATTATTACCGCTCAGGACATATTCCCTTCAAGAAGAATATAAGAAAATTGCTAAAATATTGCATGTTAAGCTAGATGATATATTTGATCCCACTATTAAGGTTAAAATTGGGACTAGTGAAATAGCTGCACTCTGTGATCTAGGTGCAAGTGTTTCAAAAATTCCAAAGATTCTTTTTAACAAGTTAATAGTTGGCTCTTTTGAAATCACCGAACTAAAATTACATCTAGAAGTTTCTACTTATAAACATGCAGTAGACATTAAATAAAATACTTGAGTATACATTAAAAGTTGTCATGCTCTTATTGATTTTGTTATTGTTGGCATGCTTGAAGATGCTACTGCTCCTATCATATTAGGTTCCTTTATTAAGAACTATTAAGGCTTTAATCAATTTGCATGAAGGGAACGTGAATCTCTAGTTGCCTTCACGGGGTCCTTTTGTTATTCATTTTCCCAGGAAAAAGAAAGCCAAGCAAGATGATAAGGAGGCCATCACTTTGAAGGCCAATTACTTTGGAGTGGGTGTTCCACTCATATGGTCTAAGTGAGCAATATCAAGGTCAAGCTATTGACCATAAAAGAGCGCTGCATGGGAGGCAACCCATGAGAAATAAAGGTTTGAGTTAAGTTTTCAAGTTTTATATAGAATAAAGAGTTCTAGAAAACTCCAGTGAGAAAAGAGAGATTCTTCGGTACTAAAAATTCATGTTTTATATGCCATCGTTGGTCAAAATTTTAGTCTGAAATTTTTCTATGAAAACAAGGTGTTTCGCTAAGTTTTAGTCTAAAAAGTAATCCTCAAAGAAATAGAATTTTTTTGATGTGTACGGAAAGGTTAACGACCAAATATACGGCGGGAACAAAAATTCCCGCCATATAGTTTCGGCCGTATAGTTATGTTACCCATCGACAATTTTTCATCCCAGATATAGAAGGTTTGACGACCAACTATATGGCAGGAACAAAAGTTCCGGCCATATAGTTTTCGCCTTATAGTTACAACCCCCACGAAAGAAACCCTAAAATTTTGTCATCAGATCAACTATACAGCAGGAACAAAGTGTTTCGGCCGTATAGTTGCCTTCGTATAGTTGCGTCCGACCACTTAAACGCGTGGGGAGGTACCCAAAACATCAAAACATCAATCATTTTTCTCCCTTCTACCTCAAAACTCTCTCAAATCCTCAGGGGATCTTCACCCCTACTCAATTTCATTCGAATTCTTTGCAGACAAGTGATCTACGGTATATTTATCCTCCCGTCCTCCAATTACTATTCGCGAATTCATCTCTGATCTATTGTTATTGTCTATCTAGGGTGAGACTTGTTTTAAACTATTTGACATGATTATCTTTCATAGATTATTATGTTGAGGAGATTCTTTAGTGTGCTATGATAAAAATTATGCTATGACTATTATTGTTGGATCAAAAAGTTTTATAACTGTCTTTCTTATTTGTTTTTAGAAGTATATTAATTTTAGTATATAATAGAAATAGACTCTTCTTTTCCTTGAATAGGAGGTTCAGAAAAAATTATATGAGTTTCGGAAAAATTAGGATCGTCTGATGATACTGAAAGTATTTTATTCCGGAAAATGGTTGTCCTTTACAAGTATCCACCGTGGGGCATATAGAGTTTTAAAAAAGCCATTATGATCATTATGTTTTATTGCTAAAGACATTTGTTTAAAAGTATATCATAAAAATATTAATCATGCAAGTCATCGTGTGGTCTTTAGATGTTAAATTTTATGGAGTATTTTATGGGAGATATTTTATGTAACACTCTTGATCAAGTATATTTCGCTATGTTTCTTGATAGTTATTATATGTTATATCATTATTTGGAAAGTAACTCTGATTACTACTGCGTAGGCTTATATGACACATTTTAGAAGCAAATTAGCTGTCATTTTGCATGATGAAAAATAAGAAATCAATATTACTAAAAGGATAACTACAAGGAAAACAACTTTTTATAATAATGTTGTATAATGAATATGTAGAATGATATTGAAGTTGGGAAGGCGATTCTTGTTCATATTTTGAAGTACAAATGGAATGAGGCTTTAAAGAATATCCCAGTCATGAAGAGCAACATTATAGAGCGCCTAAATAGATGTACCTTGAAGAGAGAAATAGCATCAAAGACTAAATAGTAGATAATATTGCTTAGTTATTGTTTCTTAAGTATTTTGTAACTAATTATTAAATGGCTCGGTAAAAGACTGACTAAGATTCACAATAAATATGTTTAATTATAAATTATGAAACATGTGTTGCACGTGCACGCTTACTAGTATTAGTAATGTCGTGGTTTATTATTTACGCTCAGTAAGTTCTTCGGAGAAAAACGTCTTACCTAGTAGATCATTTGGTTACTCACATGCATGTATTTTAACTAAAGAGTTAAAGAACTTGCTAGAATCATGGTAGAGAATATATCATGATATCTTATGCTCTCTTGTGATCATAATAGTAAGGAGATACCTAATATTTCCTTACCCACGCGCAAGTAATTTTAGTTGTGCAATTAAACCACTCGCTAAAAAGGTAGAGAATACACCACAATCTTGCGTGACATCTCCATCTACTAACCGCCATTGACAGTGTCTATGAATTCCACACACCACACAGGCAGTGGTAGCCATGAAGATGATGACATCGTCTGCCTAGGCTGTTGTGCGGGGTACCAAGCCGAGATGCACTCCCCTCTAGCCATGCATGAAAATGACTACTGGTTGCAAAACTGAATACTCGTCACCATGCAACAAAAATAAGCTTAACGGTTCAACCTGCAAGGTTGGAGGTGTTCACCATGCATCAGGCAACACCATAGTATAGGGAAGTTTGTAATATTAATTGCCAAGATTCATGAAGTAAATATAGTTGGTAACACCAAAATGTAGCCCTTTTGAACATGAACCGGCAGTAACTCCGACATGTTTTCTTAACTCAAAAATAAAGGAGATACTTTGTGTCAACACCCGGATTTTTAATCTCAGATGCCTGTTATGCCATACATCGCAATCCTAGGATTACCATTTTTGTGAGACATAACAGAATTGGATACCATAGTACATCATCCATTACAAACGATACATAAGTTTTTACACATACAGGGATCTCATGATCCAGTTCTTAATACAACATCAAGCAGTGGAATACGTAATAGTAACGGTAGCATAGGCGAAGCTCCATCTTCGGGGTCACAGGCAATGCTGACGATGGGAGATGATCCTAGTTGTCGTAACCTTCTTGGGGTCCATCCTCCAGGTACTCCTCTTCATAGTCTAGCCATGGGAATAACCAGGGACAAAGCCATGAGTACTCTTTAAGTACTCGCAAACTAATACTAACAAAGGAAAGGGAGTTTTTAATAATAGGACACTAGGCTCTAGGGTTATTTTGCAAAAGCCAGATTTATCTCTACTAAGTTCCAAAGCTAATCACAATTTTATACCTCCTAAGGGGGACCTTGTAAATCATGTCACAACTCTGTTGTGTTCAAGTCAAAGTCTCAATTCATTTCACAAGTCATTTTTAAAAGTCTGACGGGGAACAGTATGGCCACTCCAACTGTCCATAACCGCGGACGCGGCTATTCGAATAGTTTGACACTCTACAGAGATTGTACACTTTCACCACAACATTCGATACATCCGTCAGGAACAAATCCTGAATTCACCATACTCAGTATGCGGATAATCAATCCTAACCTTTCAATTACACGCCCTAGCATAAGCACCTCTCCTATGAGTTTGGCCTCTCAACCATGACCAACTGTCATCTTGGGTACTGCACAGGTGGACAATCTTTACAAGGTAGCCTCAGCTCAGACCTTGGCCGTGAGGGAACTAATACTAAGGTATATAAGTTTCTAGTTAAGCCCTACCCAATCTTCGAGTATTGTGATTGTACGATAAAATTGGAATGCTATCGCATCCAGACAACCATCTGTTTTATAAATGGCTAAGGCTCATGCCTCAACATTTTCATCACCAAAATCATCAGGTGTTCAGAAACACATGTCCAAAACATTTCAATAGAATGATCCATCATTCCAAGGTTTTCATAACCATTTTTCCACCAAGTATTCCCATCTAAAGTTGATCAAGTTTTATGCTTAGCACTAGCATCTACAAGTGGGGGTAAGCAATAATGAGGGGTGGTAAACTAGTGGAGTTCTAACTAAGTTCAATCTCATGCCTTAAGATGACATCAAGACTATCTAGCTTAGGCCAAATTTGATGCTCTTTATGCAACCTTCACATATCTTTCTAGTATCTACCAATATCTTAAATGAACTCTAAGCAAGCTTTGATAAAGAAATAAAGTAAGAAGCTTGCAAGTAAAACTAGGATTGGTTTATCAAGTGGGTATGATCACATATTCTTAGGGCATATAGTAGGCATAGTAGCAAGTAGTGGTTTGTGGCATCAGTAGGGTATCTTGCAAGGGTTAGCTTGCATTGGTCCACTTAGTTAATAAAGCTTGCTAAAGTAGACTGTCTTGCAAGTTTTAGCTTGCATCAATATCAGTATAAGCTTGCCTTGAGCAGAGCAGTGGTTGAAGTTCTCCTCGGCTTCTTCTTCGTAGTATCCTCCTTCCTCCTCGTATCCTTGGTCGGTACTAGCGTCTATAAATAAATACGAGGTACACAATCACCAAACAATACTTAACTACTTGCAATCATCACACACAAGGGTCCTATATATGATCTAGCATCATCACTAACATTACAAGATTAAAGCTTGGTTTAATTCCTTTTATTTTTAGAAAAGTAATTTCTACTCATTGAAAAACTACTTAAGATTTAATATTCTCCAAACCAAACATGGGATCATGTTGACACATGTCATCACCACTCACATACTCTAGTTCATGGGAATGTGATTTAAAGTGGTGTCACAATTTAATAAGGTTTTACTCTTTTATTTGAATTAATTAAAGTGACTAGAAATGCCTATGGGGCATTCTTTTATTACTTGAACATTATTTCTGCAAGTAAACCTATATATTTTTATATATTCTGAAAGGTATGGTTAAATGTGATTTTTGAGAGTTGGAATCAACTCAAAAGCTATCATGGTTTAAATTTGAAAAATGTTTGAATGTAGAAAAGCTTCTGCCTTGTTATTTTTACCATGGATGATCTATAGATCTAAATGACTTGAATCCAACGGGCTTGGATTCAGTATTCCCAGAAATTTCTAACAAAATTTGTTTCATTCAATTTGATGCACTGAATCGATCTGGGTTGATTTTTGAAGTTGGGTACAGAAGTGAGTTTGAAACAAAATGGAAAAGGTTTCATTCAAATAACTGGGCTGCGCGGAAAAAGTTAACGGGCCGGCCTGCTAAGCGCAGTGCTCCCGCGGGCTGCTTAAGTGGGTGTTCCCACTCGTCAGTGATACAGGGGGGTGCGAAGCGGTACGGGGCAACGTGGGACGTTCGATCTGATTCTAATCCAATGGCTGAGAGTCATCGTCGACGTTGAGCAACGCCGGCGAGAAAGAAACCTAGCGCGGCCAGTGGGGGTTGCTGGGGGCTCACCGGGGTGCTGGCGAGGGTCGGCGAGGCGGGCGAACGACGAAGTCGACGACGGCGAACTCAGGGGTGGTCGCGGAAGCTCCTGGGGTGGACGAAATCGATGGTGCCTTTCTTCTCCAGAGGCGGCGGGCTCCGGTGAAATTCTGGTGAGGTGGTGATCGCCTTGCTCCGGGAACGGTGTGGCACGATCAGTGATGAGAGGGGAGTAGAATGGTGTGAAGAATTCGAGCAGGGGTGGCCTCTATTTATAGTCGAGCTCGTCGGGGGCGATGGTACAGGCGGCTATCAGCAAGGGCGACGGTAGGGGACCGTGCGGTGTTCCCTGGCGATGCTCAACGACATGGTTTCGAGGCATGGAGCGGTGCGTCTTGGTCTAGAACACGCGACGCTCTGCGCGGCAGAGGCGGCGTCTTCGACGGCGAGCGGTGGCTGTGCATCACGGGGCGGCGAACGAGGATGTCTGGCGGTCTCCTGGTTCGATGGTGATCGTGTATGCACGCGGTGAGGGCGGCGCGTGGTCTGTGGGCTTCGGTCGAGGGTGGCGCTTTGGCACACGCTCGGCATGGTTGCTGGCGGTCTAGGCGCGGTCCGTGTGTGTGGTCCAGTGGCTGGCAAGGTTCGAGCGGTGTACAGGGAGTGGCGGTGGACGGTGGGATGCCTCCCAGACAAGGTTGGCATGGCTAAATCTTCTCCTAGCTTGCTGTCTCCACTGGGGTGGCATGGTTAGCTTCGGCTGTTCACCATTGATGGTTTTGGCAAGCTCACAATGGTTCTAGTGCTTGGTTTAGCTTGCTAGATGATCTACTAAGATGGTTGTGAGCTAAAGAGGGAACAAGTTAGGCTTCAATCACTGCTCACTATAGTGTTTAGATTTTGTATGATTTGTGTCTGCAAGGTTTTTGATGAAATGGCCGCAAGAATTCAAGTTTTGAATTTTCAAAAGATTTTTGGTGGGTGTGCTAGGTTGGTGCTGGTGAGTCTGCAGATGCTTGGGTTTTGAAAGTTGAGCTTGTTTGAGTGGTTTTTGAAAAAGTGGGATCTTCCCATATGATAAAGATTCAATTTTGAATTTCATTTAAACTATGCATTTGAAAGTTTCTGGATGATCACAAAGTGGACCTTGATACTTTGTTATGAGTACATTCAAGGGGTGCAAAGATCCAGAAAATTTTCTGTTAGGTTCTGAAAGTTTGAGGCAGACAAAGTAGGCATGGGAGTTAAATTGGTCAAAGTGACCATTCCTTTATTTTATTCGTTTTGATTTATTTGTCTTTAGGAAAAGTTTGGGAAATGTTTTAGATGATGTTTATTTCACCTAAGAAACATTTTACAAGAAAAGAAACATACAAACAAGGTGGTTCAAAAGAAATTCAAATTCAATGCATACTCATATGCATGCATTCATAATTTTATTTAGAAAAGTTTCTGTTAACCCTAATTTTGATGATTAGAGTTTGATGATTTAAGTTTAGTATTTTTGGGATGTTAAAAACCTTCCCCCCTTAAACAAAATCTCGTCCCGAGATTTGAAAAAGGACGAAAAGATTACCTAGGATTTGAAGAGATCGGGAAACACTGTCCTGATGTGATCTTCGCGCTTCCAGGTAGCTTCCTCTTCTGTGTGGTTGCTCCACTGAATCTTGAGAAAGTTGATGTTTCGTGTTCGGGTGGTTCGAAACGCTTCTTCCAAAATACGGATGGGTACTTCGGGATAGGTCAGGTCATCGTTGATCTCTATGGTCCGGTGATCGATATTTTTGAACACTTCGGTCTTCTCGGGGACTTCGAGACACTTGCGAAGTAATGAGATATGGAACACATTGTGCACGGCTGTCATCTCTTCAGGTAGTTCCAATTGATAAGATACTTATCCTCGACAGTTCATAATCTTGAAGGGTCCGATATATCTGGGGGCTAACTTTCCCTTGAGTTGGAAACGCTGCATTCCCTTCAATGGCGACACCTTCAGATAAACAAAATCTCCTATGTTGAAGGCGAGGTCTCTACGTATCTTGTCGGCGTAACTCTTTTGTCTGGATTGGGCTGTCTTAAGGTGCTCACGAATCTTGTGAACTTTCTATTCTTCTTCTCGTAGGATGTCGGGTCCGAAGATCTGACTCTCTCCTACTTCCGACCAGTTCAAAGGGGTGCGACACTTCCTTCCGTACATAAATTCAAAGGGGGCCATTTGCAAACTGGCTTGATAACTGTTGTTGTATGAAAATTCTGCAAACGGCAGACAGTCTTCCCACTTGGATCCATATTCTAATACACATGCTCTTAGCATATCTTCGAGTATTTTGTTTACTCGCTCCGTTTGTCCATCGGTCTAAGGGTGATACGCGGTGCTGAAATCTAGACGGGTTCCTAAACCTTCTTGAAATTTGTTCCAGAATCTCGAGGTAAACTGGGTTCCTCGATCCGATACGATGTTCTTGGAGACTCCATGCAAACTAACGATTCTAGCGATGTATAACTCCGCTAGCTTCGAACTCTGTTACGTGGTTTTGACGGGCAAGAAATGGGCGACTTTGGACAATCTGTCCACTATGACCCAGATAGAGTCATTTCCCCTACTAGAAGTAGGTAGTCCAGTGATAAAGTCCATTCCAACGGAATCCTATTTCCATTCCGGAATCTGCAAGGGTTGCAACAATCCAGCGGGTCTTTGATGTCCTGCCTTGACTCGCTGACAAATATCACACTTGGAGATATAGCTTCCTATTTCTCTCTTCATCTTATGCCACCAAAATTGCTCTTTCAAATCTTGATACATCTTAGTTCCTCCGGGATGGATAGAATAAAGAGTATCATGAGCCTCCTTCAAAATGACTTCTTTCAACTCAGAATCTTCTGGTACACAAAGGCGTCCTTTGTACCACAAAACTCCTTCGTCTTCGGTGAATCCGGGTACTTTGCCTGTACCGATACGACGCTTGATTCCGTCCATACTGGCATTTCCCTTCTGCGCCTCTTTAATATGACTGATCAAAGTGGGCTGGAGTTCTATGCTAGCCAGAAATCCTTCACTTACTAATTCCATCCGAAAATCTTCCATCTCTTTGTGCAAACTTGGTTGCTCCTTCAAAATCATGGAGTTCAAGCGGCACGGCAATCTGCAAAGGGCATCGGCTACTACGTTGGCTTTACCAGGGTGATAGTGAATGTCCAGGTCGTAATCCTTGATTAGCTCTATCCATCTCCTCTGTCTCATATTCAGCTCCTTCTGAGTGAATATATACTTTAGGCTCTTGTGATCCGTATAGATCTCACAACGGTTTCCCATCAGGTAATGCCTCCATGTCTTCAGGGCTAGAACTACGGCTGCGAGTTCGAGGTCAGGGGTTGGGTAATTTTGCTCATGTTGCTTCAATTGTGGAGATAGATAAGATATAACTTTGCCTTCTTGCATTAGCACACATCCGAGACCAATCTTGGATGCATCACAATACACATCGAAGGGCTTCGAGATATCCGGCATGATCAAGATTGGGGCTGAAATCAATCTCCTCTTGAGTTCTTGAAAACTCCCTTCACACTTGTCCGTCCATTCAAACTTCTTGTCTTTCTTCAGCAATTGGGTCATGGGTCTGGCGATACTTGGGAATCCTTCTACGAATTTGCGGTAATATCCCGCCAATCCGAGAAATGCATGAACTTGGGTTTGAGTGGTCGGGGCTTGCCAATCTTCTACATCTTTCACTTTGGCGGGGTCAACGGCAATTCCTCCGGCTGATACAATGTGACCGAGGAATCCTACCTCCTGTAACCAGAATTCACATTGCTAAACTTGGCATACAACTGATGCTCTCTAAGGGTTCCAAGAATGGTCCTTAGGTGTATCTCATGTTCTTCTTCTGATTTGGAATAAATCAGAATGTCATCGATGAAAACAACGACAAACTTATCCAGGAAGTCCATAAAAATCTTATTCATGAGATTCATGAAATAAGCGGGGGCACTGGTTAGTCCGAAAGACATGACTGTATACTCATACAATCCGTATCTGGTGGTAAACCCAGTCTTTGGAATATCCTCTGCACGAATCTTGAGTTAATGATAGCCAGTTCTAAGATCAATCTTAGAAAACACTTTGGCACCGGTCAACTGGTCAAACAAATCTTCTATCTTGGGCAAGGGGTACTTGTTATTGATAGTGACATCATTCAACTTCCGATAATCCGTACACAAACGGTTACCTCCATCCTTCTTGTCCACAAACAAGACAAGTGATCTCCATGGTGACGCACTTGGTTGAATCAATCCAATTTCCAGCATGGAATCCAGTTGCTTCTTCAGTTCTTCTAGTTCCGACGGGTTCATACTATAAGGTCTCTGGGCTATGGGTCCAGTTCCGGGGATTAGTTCGATGATGAACTCGATATCCCGATCTGGGGGCATACCGGGAAAAACATCTGGAAATACATCGGGGTATTCACAGACTATCCGGACTTGGTCTTGGGCTATACTCTTGTTGCACTTGAATTGGCGAGGTAAGGTTTCAGATATATGCTCGACTGATATTCCGGTGGTACTGGTCATGGTGATGGCTTTCTTGGCACAGTCAATCAATCCTTTATGCTTGGACATCCAATCCATTCCTAGTACTACTTCCAAACCTTTGGTTCCGAGTACTATCAGATTTGCATAAAAATCTATGCCATGGATTCGATATAGGGGGGCTTTAAATTTTTTCTAGCTGATCCGGTGAGAGAAGATGAATTTGAATTATCATTACATGCTTCGGTTGGTTTGGTGGCATGCATGCAAATTCTTGATTTGACAAATGAATGCGATGCACCAGATCAACACTCTTGCAAAAAAACATACATCGGCGCTTCGCATTATCAGACATTGGCATTGGTTGGTCATGCCATTCTTCTTGTTGGGGCACTGCAAATGAATAGTGGCGAAGGTTTCGATATAGCAACAGTATTCTTACTTGGTCACTGAATGTGATTTCAAGCTTCAGTCAACTTTTACTGTTGGGATAGGTCGGGCGGTTCATCGGGGGTCTGTTGGTTCTTAGGGCAAATCCTGGAGATGGGTTGGGGCGATACTTTGGGGTCTGATGGGTTCCTGGCTGATACATCATACGACGCTTGCGGTTCTCATTGGCTTGGTTGATCTTTCCTTCCATCTGGATAGCAGAGTCGACAAGGGCTTCAATATCCGCAAAGGGGATGTTGACTAACACTGTGTGCATCGCGTCATGCAGATCATTCAAGAATCTCTCTTTCTTCTTGGCTTCCGTGTTGATCTCATCCTCTTGATTAAACTCGGTGGCACATGGGTTCTGCTGAACTTGACCTTGAATTCCTCCTAGGTCATCATCTAGCCTCCGGTCATTGCGCGAACACTGTTCCACCATGCCCTGACATCTCCGGCTAGGTAGTGGGTGGCAAACAAAACTTTCTCATTGGCTTCCACTCCGGCGACTTCTAAGTTATTTTCCATGGTTTGCAGCCAATCATCGGCGTCTAGGGGCTCTTCTGACTTAGTGAAAACAGGTGGGTTGGTATTCTGGAAATTCTTAGGCTTAGATCCATGGTTGTCCTGATTTCCGTGGCCTTGGTTGTTATGGGCAAGCTGGGCTATCTGCTGAAGGGTGGCTAGGTTGGCTTGACGTTCCGCTCTTTCAGCTTCGCGGTCAGAAGTCAACATTTGCAGAATCTGCAACATTGGGTCCGGGGATGAACCACTTCCTCCACGTGGCATCTGAAGATTGAGGTAGATCATGAGAAAAGAGGGAGATTTCTAAAGTTTTGGGTCTTTGAAAAAAAAATTGACTCAGATTTTCTAGCAACTTGCCTTTTCATTCATTCATTCATAGCACACAGTACAACACATAACACAACAAAGAAAATCAGATGGTTTTAAGAACCATTCTGAGAACTACGATACAGTGGGACCGAATACTACTCACTACGCTAGTGCTCAAGTGCTACTACTCCTCGGAATATGTGGCCTCATCATCCTCATCATCATCGATGAAGGCGAAATCGTCCTCATCGGTGAAGACATCCATATCCTGATCCTCCAGAAAATCATCGTCATTGCTGAGATAGGAGTAAGGGTCTCCACAAAGATCCTCTCCGGCATTCTCCCTTTCCTCCAACTGCATGTCTCTCTCGTGGATGGTCTCCTCCAAGGATGAGATGCGGTGTCCAAGACGGGCAATGATGCGCTCCTTCTTGTAGAGCTGACGGCGGCGAGACTTGCGATCCTTTGCCAACATGGAGATGGTCTGATCCTTTGTCTTGATGATGGCAGACTTGTGGTTGCAGTAGTCATGGCAGTTGTCCAACTCCTGCTGACGATCGTACATCATGAAGCTAAGGTGGTCCAATTGAGTCTTCAGCTCTGGGTGGTATGGGGCTTCTAGGGGTAGTCCATTGGCATCACGCCTCGGGCAAAACTCAAAGCGAGTTCCCTTGATCTGATTGATGCTCTGCCCACACAGACAGGAAAGAGCTTCCTGCATGGCCCTGGCAAGTCCATCGAGCCAGTTGTTCTCTCTTAAGGTAAACTGAATTCCTTCCGCAGTGGGAGGTTCAATCTTTCCTCGGAGACTTGCAACAATTAGCCACTGCAGATCTCCTCCTCCTGGATCATTGAGCTGAGCTCCGAAGAACTCGGGGTGCGGACGCTCCAGAAGTTCCGAAAGCTGGTCCAAATCCCTCTCAAAGATAAGGTCTCCTCCATTCCCCAACTGATAAAACTTGCTGTACTTCAAGTCCATCTATAAGAATATAGGATGAGTAAGTTAGTAGAGTGATCAAGTGTGTCAAAATTTTATATATTTTGCAAGAGTTTTTGAGGAACATGAATTTTTATGAAAGAATCAAAGGGATAAGAATGAGAATAAGTTTTTGTAAATATTTGCTTTATTTGGTTTTGAAACTAAGTTTTTGATTCAAACGTCCAGTCTAACTAGGGTCTCCTATGGTCAGGATGGCTCTGATACCAACTTGTCAACACCCGGATTTTTAATCCCAGATGCCTGTTATGCCATACATCGCAAGCCCAGGATTACCATTTTTGCGAGACATAACAGAATTGGATAGCATAGTACATCATCCATTACAAACGATACAAAAGTTCTTACACAAATAGGGATCTCATGATCCAGTTCTTAATACAACATCAAGCAGCGGAATACGTAATAGTAACGGTAGCGTAGGCGAAGCTCCATCTTCAGGGTCACAGGCAATGCTGACGATGGGAGATGATCCTAGTTGTCGTAACCTTACTGGGGTCCATCCTCCAGGTACTCCTCTTCAAAGTCTGGCCATGGGAATAGCCAGGGACAAAGCCATGAGTACTCTTTAAGTACTCGCAAACTAATACTAACAAAGGAAAGAGGGTTTTTGATAATAGGACACTAGGCTATAGGATTATTTTGCAAAAGCCAGATTTATCTCTACTAAGTTCCAGAGCTAGTCACAAATTTATAACTCCTAAGGGGGAACTTGTAAATCATGTCACAACTCTTTTGTGGTCAAGTCAAAGTCTCAATTCATTTCACAAGTCATTTTTCAAAGTCTGACGGGGGAACAGTATGGCCACTCCAACTATCCATAATCATGACGCGGCTATTCAATAGTTTGACACTGCTAGAGATTGTACACTTTCACCACAACATTCGATACATCCGTCAGAACAAATCCTGAATTCACCATACTCAGATGCGGATAATCAATCCTAACCTTTTAATTACACGCCTAGTATAAGCACCTCTCGTGAGTTTGGCCTCCCAACCATGACCAATGTCATCTTGGTACTGCATTGTGGACAATCTTAACAAGGTAGCCTCAGCTCAGACCTTGGCCGTGAGGCAACTAATACTAAGGTATATAAGTTTCCAGTCAAGCCCTACCCAATCTTCGGGTATTGTGGTTGTACGATAAAATTGGGATGGTATCGCATCCAGACAACCATCAGTTTTATAAAGGGCTAAGGCTCATGCCTCAACATTTTCATCACCAAAATCATCAGGTGTTCAGAAACACATGTCCAAAACATTTAATAGAATGATCCATCATTCCAAGTTTTTCATAACCATTTTTCCACCAAGTATTCCCATCTAAAGTTGATCAAGTTTTATGCTTAGCACTAGCATCTACAAGTGGGGGTAAGCAATAATGAGGGGTGGTAAACTAGTGGAGTTCTAACTAAGTTCAATCTCATGCCTTAAGATGACATCAAGACTATCTAGCTTAGGCCAAACTTTATGCTCTTTATGCAACCTTCACATATCTTTCTAGTATCTACCAATCTCTTAAGTAAACTCTAAGCAAGCTTTGATAAAGAAATAAAGTAAGAAGCTTGCAAGTAAAACTAGGATTGGTTTATCAAGTGGGTATGATCACATATGCCTAGGGCATATAGTAGGCATAGTAGCAAGTAGTGGTTTGTGGCATCAGTAGGGTATCTTGCAAGGGATAGCTTGCATTGGTCCACTTAGTTAATAAAGCTTTCTAAAGTAGACTGTCTTGCAAGTTTTAGCTTGCATCAATATCAGTATAAGCTTGCCTTGATCAGAGCAGTGGTTGAAGTTCTCCTCGGCTTCTTCTTCATAGTATCCTCCTTCCTCCTCGTATCCTTGGTCGGTACTAGCTTCTATAAATAAATACGAGGTACACAATCACCAAACAATACTTAACTATTTGCAATCATCACACACAAGGGTCCTATAGATGATCTAGCATCATCACTAACATTACAAGATTAAACCTTGGTTTAATTCCTTTTATTTTTAGAAAAGTAATTTCTACTCATTGAAAAACTACTTAAGATTTAATATTCTCCAAACCAAACATGGGATCATGTTGACACATGTCATCACCACATACTCTAGTTCATGGGAATGTGATTTAAAGTGATGTCACAATTTAATAAGGTTTTACTCTTTTATTTGAATTAATTAAAGTGACTAGAAATGCCTATGGGGCATTCTTTTATTACTTGAACATTATTTCTGCAAGTAAACCTATATATTTTTATGTATTCCGAAAGGTATGGTTAAATGTGATTTTTGAGAGTTGGAATCAACTCAAAAGCTACCATGGTTTAAATTTGAAAAATGTTTGAATGCAGAAAAGTTTCTGCCTTGTTATTTTTACCATGGATGATCTATAGATCCAAATGACTTGAATCCAACGGGCTTGGATTCAGCATTCACAGACCTTTCTAACAAAATTCGTTTCATTCAATTTGATGCACTGAATCGATCTGGGTTGATTTTTGAAGTTGGGTATAGAAGTGAGTTTAAAACAAAATGGAAACAGATTAATTCAAATAACTGGGCTGCGCGGGAAAATTTAACGGGCCGGCCTGCTAAACGCAGTGCTCCCGTGGGCTGCTTAAGTGGGTGTCTCCACTCGTCAGTGAGACAGGGGGTGCGAAGCGGTACGGGGCAACGTGGGTCGTTCGATCTGATTCTAATCCAACGGCTGAGAGTCATCGTCGACGTTGAGCAACGCCGGCGAGAAAGAAACCTAGCGCGGCCAGTGGGGGTTGCTGGGGGCTCACCGGGGTGCTGGCGAGGGTCGGCGAGGCGGGCGAACGACGAAGTCGACGACGGCGAACTCAGGGGTGGTCGCGGCAGCTCCTGGGGTGGACGAAATCGATGGTGCCTTTTTCTCCAGAGGCGGCGGGCTCCGGCGAAATTCTGGCGAGGTGGTGCTCGCCTTGATCCGGGAACGATGTGGCACGATCAGTGATGAGAGGGGACTAGAATGGTGTGAAGAATTTGAGCGGGGGTGGCCTCTATTTATAGTCGAGCGAGGGGACCGACGGGGCGCATGGTGAGCTCGTAGGGGGCAATGGTATAGGCGGCTATCGGCATGGGCGACGGTATGGGACGGTGCGGTGTTCCCTGGCGATTCTCAATGACATGGTTTCGAGGCATGGGGCGGTGCGGCTTGGTCTGGAACACGCGACGCTCTGCGCGGCAGAGGCCGCGTCTTCGACGGCGAGCGGTGGCTGTGCGTCACGAGGCGGCGAACGAGGATGTCTGGCGGTCTCCTGGGTCGGTGGGGATCGTGTATGCACGCGGCGAGGGCGGCGCGCGGTCTGTGGGCTTCGGTCGAGGGTGGCGCTTTGGCGCACGCTCGACATGGTTGCTGGCGGTCTGGACGCGGTCCGTGCGTGTGGTCCAGTGGCTGGCAAGGTTCGAGCGGTGGACCGGTGGACGTTGGGCTGGCTCCCAGACAAGGTTGGCATGGCTAAATCTTCTCCTAGCTTGCTGTCTCCACTGGGGTGGCATGGTTAGCTTCGGCTGTTCAGCATTGATGGTTTTGGCAAGCTCACAGTGGTGCTAGTGCTTGGTTTAGCTTGCTAGATGATCTACTGAGATGGTTGTGAGCTAAAGAGGGAACAAGTTAGGCTTCAATCACTGCTCACTATAGTGTTTAGATTTTGTATGATTTGTGTCTGCAAGGTGTTTGATGAAATGGCCGCAAGAATTCAAGTTTTGAATTTTGAAAAGATTTTTGGTGGGTGTGCTAGGTTGGTGCTGGTGAGTCTGCAGATGCTTGGGTTTTGAGAGTTGAGCTTGTTTGAGTGGTTTTTGAAAAAGTGGGATCTTCCCATATGATAAAGATTCAATTTTGAATTGTCATTTAAACTGTGCATTTGAAAGTTTCTGGATGATAACAAAGTGGGCCTTGATACTTTGTTATGAGTACATTCAAGGGGTGCAAAGATCCAGAAAAGTTTCTGTTAGGTTCTGAAAGTTTGAGGCAGGCAAAGTAGACATGGGAGTTAAATTGGTCGAAGTGACCATTCCTTTATTTTATTTGTTTTGATTTATTTGTCTTTAGAAAAAGTTTGGGAAATGTTTTAGATGATGTTTATTTCACCTAAGAAACATTTTACAAGCAAAGAAACATACAAACAAGGTGGTTCAAAAGAAATTCAAATTCAATGCATACTCATATGCATGCATTCATAATTTTATTTAGAAAAGTTTTTGTTATCCTAATTTTAATGATTAGAGTTTGATGATTTAAGTTCAGTATTTTTGGGATGTTACACTTTGAACATCCAAAATAGCATTTGTTTTAGCAGCCACTTGTTGAACACAAACATGAACTGCATTGTTTGCCACTCCGAGACACCCAAATATTGAGTAGAGCACCCAAATATAGCATAGAATGCCAATTATCTTCAAGTACTGAGTGTTCAGATCATCCGGTGTTCATCTGAAAACACATTTGTTTAAGATAAAGGGATCATACATGAAATGAATGTCTTCTTCATTGTGCATCATAGGAGTCTATTATATACTGAAAGCAATATAAAGGTGTGTTTTGAGGCATTATGTTGATCCATATCATCTAAATTACCGTAGCGGTTAAATCTATATTTTACAATTAGGATTTAACCAAAAATATTAGTCACGTAACCTTTTTGACATGATATATTGAAAAGTTCATGTAGTTGAGTTTAGGACTAATACGACTGTCACAGATATATTAACCATAAAGTCCGGAACTAATATTATCCATTGCTATGACCGGGAGACCGCTGATGGTATGTGCCGACCGGTACCTCTACAAGAAAGACATGTTTCGCAAAAAAATAACGTGCCAACACCAAAAAATGTTTGGGGAAGCTATTTCGCCAAATATTCACCTCAACTTGCATGCACTTCCAATTCACCCTTTTTTGTACAGTATCCCTTTGGTATAAATGCGCTACTTTTTATTCTCCGGTTTTACAGATAATATAATGACTTTCTTTGTTTGTCAATATAAGTTATCCCCAAAACCCAATAATTGGAATTCGGTAACATCATCCTTTAAATTAGTTATTAATAGTATCCAATTGCTAAATGAAAATAGTATATACAACTATTTTTCTACAAACTATTCAAATATTTTATTTTATTATTATTATTTCAATTTTCATATAGATATTAAGAGCCATGATCAATATGCTTATTAGATAACAGACCAAAATGAAGTGTATTTACATACAGAATGGCTATTTTTTTAAAATAATACTTTTTAAATCAATTCCAGAAATAATACGCGAATTGGATTTTTTGCGAATCTAGCGATGCGTCGGCAATTCAAAAAACGACCAGGTATAGTCTTTAATTGAAAAGACGACCGGCTGCGCTGGCAGGGGAGGCCAGGCACATGGTCGGCTTTCCAAAAGACGACCGGCGCGGTCGTTATTCGAATTAATGATGCTACGTGTTCAGCACAGCAGTTTAGGGTTGGCGCTATTGTTTTGCGCCGTTTTCTCCCGCCACCTCTTCCCGCCGTTTTTTCCCGACACTGCTTCCCGCATAGGTTAATGGACATCTGTGGCGAGGGAAACGCGTCCGTCATAGTGGAAAGCTTGCTAGCCCTATACTTTGCGTCCGAACGGGGCACACTCATGATGGAGAGGAGAGGGAAATGCGAGAGTAAGAGGAGGAACAGATGAACTGGGTGAAGAGATAACATTTCGTTGCCTGGATTTATAGAGGCACCGAGAATGATAGACGGGAAAAACGGCAGCAAACGGTGGCGGGAAATAGCGGTGAGAAGCAGTGTCGGGAAAAAACGGCGGGAAGAGGTGGCGAAAGAAAACAGCGCGAAACAATGGCGCCAACCCTAAACTGCTGTGCTGAACACGTAGTGTTTTTAATTCGAATAACGACCACGCCAATCGTATTTTGGAAAGCCGACCGTGGGTCTGGCCTCCCCTGTCGACCGACAGCACAGCCGGTCGGCTTTTCAATTAAAGACCAGTCATGTCTTCTTTTCAATTAAAGAATAGTCCCGGTCGTTTTTTGAATTGCCGACGCACCGCTAGATTCTCAAAAGATCCAATTCACGTATTATTTCTGGAATTGATTAAAAAACGTATTATTTTAAAAAAGTTAGCTACAAAGTGAGCACAAAAATTGACAGAAACAACTAACGGGAATAACAATAATGAAAGCCTCTCACTAGAATAAAACCCGCAGGGTCTAAACAATATAAAAACACATATGCATGACAACAAATAAATGCCAAAACACGCAAAAGCTGAACTAACCTCCTTAATTTGGAAAAAAGGTAGTTTCACAGAGATTGAGACCCTAATATCATGAAATGCCCTCTGGACAGGAACACACCCATTGGCTACAACGCCAATGCTCTATCGGTGAATTATGGAAGAAACTAAAAGCACAATGAGAGGGGTAGTGAGTACCACCTGGCCCCATAAGAAATAACTTGGCAACCAACTATGCATGGATTGGATAGAGTTAGGGGACCATGTTTTTGCTCAATACCATCTCAACCACTGGGGCGTAGGTTGTAAGATGAAAATATGAATTCAACACTTTAGATATCTAAATTGTCAGATGTTAGATCTTGATTCTTTGAAGATGAGGAAGCGAGGGTTTGAAAATCAATCAAATATAATTTGGAAATATATCCGATTATCTAATTTTCTTAGATTAATGCTCTAGACATATGGTTGCAGCCTTTCCACATTAATTTTTATTATTCTTATATAAAATATTTAATATTATCTATGTGAATCTACCACACACAGTCTATAAATCTTTGATATATAAATTATTTAATAAAATCATAATCTGGTAAAACATGATAAACCCGAAATGCTTAAAGAGGTAAAATATATGATTACTAATTCAGTGTACCTATTGATATTGTATTTTTTAAAAACAGTAGACCGTCAAAAATGCCTAAATAACATTTAAAGGCATAACATTTCTGATGATCGTATTATTTCCTATAGCATACTATGAATAATCATGCAGGTGTTAATAATGATGTCCTCGCATTTGCGAGGGCCACCACGCTAGTGGAAGGAATGATATTATCGTAGTAGAATGTACTACATGAACTACCTTTTCTTGTATATAATTGAGGATTAGTATCAAGTTCATATTGTAACTACTTTAGTGTCACATTTGTATGCAAGTCCATCACCTTATCTACGCACTGTACTTTTCTTTCCCTAACCAAAAGCAGTTTCATAAATGATATGAACTTGAAAGGGAAACAAATAAATCACATTCATGATAAGATAGATGTGTTCTCCTAGAGCTATCAACAAATTATACAATGCATTTGCATTTGAAGCCGCGGTGGTGTCACCTACAAAATTTGGTAATACTCTACAAGTAGTAAGAGAGATATGTAAGAGCAAGTTCATTGTTTCGGTACTCATAGCAAGTAATATTTTCTTGCTTAATTATCCTTGTACACTTATAAATAATAATCCATATAAAACAAAATCGAAGAACTACGGTTTATCATGAAAGAAAATCAGTTTTATCACATAAAATTAACCTTGCTATTCCGGCTATACAACAAAGATTGGAGAAAATCTAAGGAATCCTTAGTTTTGTTTGACCTCGTAGAAATTCTGTTCGTACTATTGTGGGTGCTCCTGTATTCATTTTTTTGAAATAATCGTGTGTATTCATTTTCTTGGTGTACTGATATGGTGCTATTGCCAACATGAATAATTTATTCTTCAGATAGTGGTCCGCTCTTGCATTCTTTCCCCTATATATTGTCAGGACACACACATGTGCGGTGCCTCCCCATATATATTGAACAGGCGCTATAGTGAGACCTCAAAATATATCTGGTCATGTGCCCTCATATCCGTGTTATTATGTGAAAGAGTTTATGTATTACGTACGGTTGCAAGGGAGGGACTAGCTAGGTAGAAAAATCTGCATCGCGCTCACACCACTTATCGCTCTCTGGACGGTGCGAGTAAGAGGCATCAGGAAAATTGTCCAATGTATCATTGCCACCAGCCGTGTGCCATTGACAGACCGTGGAGTAGGTCGGACAGTAGTCACTAGCATCTATCATCATCGTAGAAGTCACGGAGAACAAGGCGCGCTCATCTTGATATTCCCCATATATGTTAGCACCATGGTAATCGCAGCTAAAGATTCTATGGTCGATATGATGGTGGTGTCGACAAAACTGTGTTCTTGAGACGGGTCTCCTCAAGGCTACACAAAACTGTGTTCTTGTTTACGGCCAAGCCTCATGTGGACTCGCGCGACGTGCGTTTGCGCTGATCTCATGGATCAGACATGCAGTCGTATGTTCATGACTTCCTCTGTGATTCATAAAATATTCAATTGCGATGTAAAATATTATGAGATGTGCATTTTTCAATTTTTTGAAGTTTGCCTGCTCACCCCTACTTGGAGGCGACTCCCGTTGGCAACGATTTAGCATGCCGTAACTGCTAAATATAGTATGGACAATATAGGGGATTTGTCTTTTTATTCCCCGGGTCTCCAACCAACCACGTATCTTTTTTTTTTTGCCAAAATCCTGCTTTTGCTACAGAAAGTCTCGTTTTTGCTACATATTTAGACTGGACCTCGTCGGAGATTTCGCCGGAGACCTCGCCGGCGACCGTGTAGCAAAAAAAATGTCCTAATGTAGCAAAACCGACTTTGCCGGAGACATCGCCAGAGACCTCACCAGAAACCTCGTAGCAAGAAGTTTGCGCTATTGTAGCAAATTTAGAAAACTGATATAGCAAAATAATTATGCTAATGTAGCAAAAGGCAACTTTGCCGAAGACATCGTCGGAGCAAAAACTTGTAGCAAAAAAATATTTGCTACCATAACAAAACCTACTTCGCCGGACATCTTGTAGCAATTTTTTTTTACAATATTGTAGCGAACCCATATAACAGTTCTAGCAAAACAAATACATGTATGTAGCAAATCCCTAGCACAACAAAAATAAAATCCAAGAACGCAATCCTTGTCGTCGGGTAGCACCTCCGGGCACCGTTAGTAGCAAGTCAGGTCGCCTTAAGTAGCAACTCTTTCAGCCGTATGTAGCGCTGTCGCCTTAAGTAACTCCAGAGATGGAGGCTGGCCGACTCGGTTGTCCACACCGGAGACAGAGATGGAGGCCGGCTGTGGCGGTTGTCGATGCCGGAGACAAAGATGAAGGCCCAGTCGTAGCTCACAGGAATCGCGACAGGGCGCTGCAGAAACGGTCGGCGGTGGAAACGGAGGCGGAGGATGCGTGGTCATGGCGGCGCACAAGCACGTTGGCCAGAGCTCGCAGGTGCCGACGGCGCGCTGCAGAACCAGCGTCTTCGGGGGGAACGGCGGCGGCGGGAATAGCAGTTGCGGCACTCGCAGTGGCGGAGATAGAGAGTCAGACAACCAGGGTGCACGATGGTGCCAAAGCAGTAAAAAATATATTTTAGGGGTTGCACACATGGTGAAAAATTGCTATTTTGTAAAGAAAACAAAATTTACCCCGTGTCCTGTGCACCTCCATGCTTGCACTTGCATCCGCCACTGGGCACTCGCCCGGGAGCAGAGGCGGCGGCCAAGTCCCGCGGCGGTCGGCCGAATCCGGAGGTGGCAGCTGCTGGAGCAGTTTCCTCGGTATCGCGTCGTTTTGGGAGAAGAAAAACTGGTGGGCCACACACGCACGCGAGGCAAGTGAGATGGACACGCAAAGGCAGAGCGAGACGGGCACACGAGGCAAAGCAAGGACCCGGAGGATCGAACGGAACGATCCCTCGGGAAAACAGTATCATTTTACATATAGTATTGAGGGGGTCAAAGGGATATGGCATCCCCATGTCATATGCTTCAGTTCATGCCACAAGTGTGGGTAGGTTATCTTGTTTGCCCGGTTCTCTTTTCAGAAAGCTCAGCCCACAGCTACGTCTGTCTATCATAAAGACCTGTACGTGTCGGTCGGGTGGATTAGTTTCGCCGAGCTAATTTCCCTCTTAGATGTATATGCAACATGTGTTTCTCAAGAGGAGAAGGTCCGGCCTTTGAATCAATTCATACATATAGCCATTTTGTTGCAAAACAAAATCTAGGTGTACATCTGATTACACTTCATGGATCAAATAGAGTTCACACATGTATAAGGATCGCCTGAATTGTTAAAATCGAAATCATTATGCAAATGTCATACATCCCGTAATAAAGCACACCCACTCACTTGGATTTTGGCTTTATCTTTCTTATCAATACCATGCAAATTTCAAACAAAATTGTAATATTAGTTGGGAGTGATAGATTAAAAGTCATATAAATGATCGCCAAATACATTTTTTGCAAAAGGAAAATAAATAAAAAGATGTTGTATTATATTATCTTGACACTACTACATTCTGCACACCTCCTTGTAATTATGTTGTATTACAAATCTGCTTGGAGATAGATTGTACTCCTTTCATTCCCAAATAGGTGATTTATAAATTTAGTAATAAAATACTATTTTAAAATTTGACCAAATCGATACTTCCCAATCAATTAATATGCTACCTATTTTGTGACCAAGCTGGTAATTCTAGATAGAACAACTTGTGCTGTTAAGTATTAATTAAACTTCCTGACCTCTGAGCTTTGTAATATATATATTAATTGACACCCAGGGTGTAGAATAGTTATTTTGCACCCAACATATTTTTACGCTGTTAGAATAATAGAAAAAATTTACATAATATATTATCCTCCTAGTACACTTATAATATAATAATCCATACAAAACAAAATCGAAGAACTACGATTTCTCATGAAAGAAAATCAATTTTACCAATGATATCCACCAATGATTAGTGTGTTAGCAAAACCATATTTACAAAATCTCTTACTTTGTTCAAATAGTACAACAAGTTCCACCACATTATCCCGGTTCAATACTGATCAAGCTAAATGTCCAGGAAACAAAATAGAAGTACTACGTGCTTTTATACAAGAACATCAGTTGAATCACTTAACTTCAACCCTATTATTTTGGCCATACAACAAAAAATAGGACAAAAACTAAGGAATCCTTAGTTTGGTGGACCTTCTCGCTAGGGGTGTGCATTCTTCTTGTACTAGGTCCGTTGTCCTATGATTTGAGTTCAGCCTGATTTGAGTTCAGCCTGCCGAATATGTTAGTTCATTCTTCTTGCACTAGGTCCTTTGTCAAGTTGGAGTTCGTGAAGGAAAATGAACTAGCTGATTGAACGACTGTTTACATGGGTTGAACTCACCCCTACTTCTCGCGCACCAGTGTCATTTCTCATGTATAAAGTTTATTTTTGAGTGAATCATGTATTCATTTTCCTCACGTACTGATGTTGTGTTATTAACAACATAAATTT
Organism: Avena longiglumis; assembly: GCA_030063025.1. Lineage (NCBI taxonomy): Eukaryota > Viridiplantae > Streptophyta > Magnoliopsida > Poales > Poaceae > Avena > Avena longiglumis. Next base: position 143,722,288 of record CP125974.1, read on the forward strand.
ATTCTTTAGATATAGCGGTAATCCTCCATTAATTCTTTTCCCAGGAGTCAGGACTTTAGTCTTGTTTACTTTCAGAAGTCAGGACACGCATGTGCAGTGCGCCGATGCCTTCCCATATATTTTTGCCTTGCACTATTGTTGGACCTTAAGAATGTATTTGGTCATGCCCTTGTTTCGGTTAATATGTGAACTGTTGCGAGAGAGGAGACTAGCTGTTGGAGAGAAAAGTAATACTCCCTCCAATCCATATTACTTGTCATTAAAATGGGTGTATCTAGATATGTTTTAGTGCTAGATATATACATCCATTTCAACAACAAGTAATATGGATCGGATGGAATAGGATGAATAGGTAGGGTACCTTGGAAAGATTACATACTTCATGGCAAGGCATGAACTATATAGCCTAAATCAAGGGATTACATTCTAACTTTATTTGGTTGGCCAAGATACGTTACCCAATAGGTTAAGATTGTGCCTACATGCTTCAAATACCGATAAACTAAGAGATTTTGTAAATATGTTTGCCACCTGATCCTTGGACGAGATAAACTTTATTTGAGGTTGTTTCTGAGCCCACTCTCTTTAATAAAGTAAAAGTCAACATCAATATGCTTGGTACGGGCATGAAACACTCGATGATATGACAAGTATGTGGATCTAATACGGTCACACCATAATATAGGTATATGATCCCAAGGGAGACCCAATTCTTTCAAAATATATTGTACCCATATAATTTCATTTGTTACATTAGCCACAAATTATGCTCTGACGACTATCCATTGAGGATCAGTCGGAGCATGAATATACTGACTGGCCTTTTTAACCACAAAGGAGATATCAGGACGCGCAAGAGTAAAGAATTGTAGGCCTCTAGAAGACTACCTATGAATCTCAAGACCAAGAAAACAATGTAGAGGACCAAGGTCCATGACATCAAAGGTGGAGCGCATTGCAGAATCAGACTATCTGCCGTTGAAGATGACGAGCTGACCACAATGATATCGACAGAAAAAACAAGCAAAAACATTGTAACGTCAGCCGGAATAAACAAAGATGTAGTTACAGTAGAATTCCTGGACCCAAGAGAGCCAAATACCGAACTAAACCTAGCATTACAAGCACGAGGTGCCTGCTTAAGACCATAGTTTGCTTTCTGAAGGCAATAGAGGTGCAGTGGGTGATGAGGATCCTCAAATCCTAGAGGCTGACCGTAGACACTTCTTCCTCAAGAACTCAGGTTCAGAAATGCATTTTAAATATTCAACTGACAAACAATGCCAAAAACAGGACACTGCAAGAGACAACAAAAGACGAATAGTACTATGCTTGCGATCGGGCTGAAGGTATATTCATAATCTAGACCATATTGTGTTAAAAACCCCTTTGGCCACTAGCCGTGCTTTATTGTGATCAATGGAACCGTCCATGTTCCGCTTGTCCTTGAAGACCCGCTTTGAGTTTATTACATTCACGCTAGGATGAGGGATAACATGTTATCATGTGCCATTCCGAAATAGTGTTGAATATCCAGTGTCCATGGCGCTCTTCCAGAGCGTAGCAAGTGCATCATAAAGATCACGAGACTTAGGGTGTGTTTGGTAGACTGGGTATACCCAGATATTCTGTCCTCAACCAAGATGAGAGGACTTTTTGTTGTTTGTTAGCCCGGGTCAGGTCATCTCAGCAGTGCTCACCTCATCCCGAAAACGGCTCCCAGCCGGGTTGAGGAGAGAAGCTCAAATCGAGCTTCTCAACTCTCCCAGGCCGAGTACATCCCGCAAAGTACTGTAGCGCCCGCGTGGCCCCCACCCCACCCAACCCCCAACCCCCAACCCCTCTTCTCTCCGCCCTGACGCGCTCGTCACCCTCCGCCCGCACAGGCAGCAGTAGCAGGTCGCGCTGCCATGAGCAGCATAGGTCGCGCCGTTGCCGGCCACCGCCGTGTCAACCACCTGCCACCGCGTCGCCCCACCGCTCAGCACCCACCCCGGCGGCCCATCGCTCGTCACCGGCGACGAACGGCTCCCAGCACACGGTGTGGTGGAGACGAGGGCCCGATTGCTTTTTTTGTTTCTGTTTAGGGGCCTGGGTGTAAAAGTTTGGACTGTTCTGTATTTTCTCAGTTTTTTGGCCAATCTCAGCTCATACGAGCTACCAAACAGAGTACCACTGCAGATTTTCTTAACCCACCCGGTCATACCAAACACACCACAAATCTCTGGCCAGCTTGTATGAGGTCAGATAACTCTAGTGGGAGAGTGAATTCGAAGTGGCCCGGGCTACCAAACACACCCTTAGTGCCATATACACGTCCTTCCTCTCTCATCCCTCTCGCCCCTCTTGCCCACCCCAGTGTGGCTGTGGGAGGGAAACAATTACCCTCGCCGCTAGCGACCCCCGTCGCCTCCCTCCCCCTCCCTAGCTGTCGGCAGAGGGCGCGTCTTGGAAAATCCTAGCCGTTGTCGGTGGCCGGCGGCAAGGACATCTTGTACCCTCGTCGTTGTGCGTGGGCGACAAAGACATGTCAAGGGCGGCACAGGATGAAATTTCCCGAGCCTTGACGTGGGGACGACTTTGGATCATGGACGCATTCATATTCATTTTTCTTTTTGAGAGGCTTGGTGTACTTATATATATGGTGTTTTTTCTTTTCAAAAAGGATATATAATTACATATGTTGCCAACATAAATTTCTTCTTCAGATAGTGGGGCACTCTCGTATTCATTTCCCCACGATGATAGTGTGTTATAGGACTTTAGCCTTGTTTACTCTCAGGACACACTTGTGTGGTGCCTCACCATATATATTTGTCCAGTGCTATTAGACCTCAACTATATGTATGAGGTTAGGGTGTTAATATGACAAAGAATATGTTGTTGTAACAGAGGAGACTAGCTAGCTAAACACATCACGCACGACATCTCCATTGGAACCTAGGAGTCGGAGGTTTCGGGAAAATGTCAACAAGATGGATACTATACAATGCCTATGAGCCAACGACATGATATCAAGTTGTTCACCGCGAGGATACATCGCCGAAGGTTATAGTCCAGATTCTGGCATGAGAAATGCAAACCTTCGTCTCTGGCTAACCCCACACACGAGTGTGCCATATTTTGATGGTGCCTTTGATCCTAAATCTTCATGTGAGGCATGTCTTGAGGCCATTTAGCGAGCTTCGAGCATCAATGTCACGACATAGCCATACTCTTCAACGATGGTGGATGCATGCTACACCCTTTGCCGGGGCTACTGAATGAATTATACAGGGCCGAGACTAACGACGTGTCGACGTCTAAAAGATTACAAAGTTTGTTGCATCTACGTGGAGTTCAAGTCAAGTCCAGATAGCAACATGAAATTAACATGATCTGAACCAACTCACATCTTGTGTACAATGAGACACTACAAGTTCAGACTCTAACATGCCTGAAGATTAGATCTTCGTGGAGTGTTGATGGTGGATATGATGCCTTGTGGAATTATGGTCTTGCGTCTCCATTCCTGTTCCGGAGTGTCCATAGCTGCCAACGTTGGGCAACTGCTTGTGTTATTGTTTCTCCTATTTCACCGTATCGTGATCATGGTCTTCTGTTTCGGCAGTTTATAACTTGCCTTGCGAGGGATGTTCTCCTCTTCACATTGCGCTCAATATTAGAGTCTTAGCTGATTTTGTGGTTTTCTATTCATGCAGCCATTAAAAAAACCTTCGAATTTAGTAAAGATTTGCATATCTTTTTAGACAGGAGGCACAACATGCATAGCTTTAAATTAGTAAAGCCCCTGCTTGAAGGTGTTAGCGATGCTGTTGGCAATAGGCTGTATGTGTGTACCCTTCTAAACCCATTGTAATGTTTTCCTCTTTTGGAGTAGTACTCCAAACCTCCTACGTTCCTTGTTACGATCGACCACATCGATCGCCCATGTACCGCCACCAGGAGGGGCTCTTTCTCGTCATCTAGCTAGACACGTAAAGTGAGGCCCCTATTCCTCCTACCACAATGCTTAAACCTAATGATCCTACTACTAGTGATGCTAAGTTTAATTTTAATCTTAATGGTTGTAATATTTATGAAGTGATTATGTTTCTATAAAATCTTGCTAGAAGTCCTGATGCTAGTGATATGCATGTGGCTTTCACCAAACACATTATAGATGCTCTTATTAAAATTAAGGAAGAGAAGTTGAAACACAAAGCTTCTATTCCTAGGAAAATAGAAGATAGTTGGAAACCCATTATTATGCAAGTGAATGACTTTGATCTCAAAGCTTCATGTGACCTTGGTTCTAGTGTCTTTATTATGCCTAGAAAATTTATAAAATGCTTGATTTTCCATCTTTGAAAGATTGTTATTTGGATGTCCCACTTAATGATAATGCTAAAAATAAACTCATGGAAAAGTCGGCTTAAGTTTGCACGACTTTTCATCGTTGTGGCCGGTTGTGTTTTTCTACGTGTGGTTTCTTTAAAAAATTCTGATGTTTGAGGTGAGATTATCTACCCTGTCCTTCAATGATAACACGTTAAATGTGTCAGCTCCAGCCGGGCCTCAACACCAGGCATATTGGTGTTGTATAATATCTGGACCTCGGCATGTGCATATATACTTCCCCAGCAACCATATGCACCGAACATACTCTGTGGCGGCTTGTCATTCTGTCTTGCTTTCCAATCAAAATTCTCACCCGAGTTTCATGGCTGGTGACGATCAAAGAGAAACGCATACACTATGATGAATCGTAGCAACTCCTAATGTGCATGTGAGGCATCAGGAGCCAAACATGGATAGTAGCCAAGAAGGTCAGGCCATAAGAGGAAGCATGCTGAAATCGCGAGCCATTACGAACAAGTTTGCGGGTGGCCGGCTGAATAGAGCCACTCTGCTTAGTAAAGCCAGCTAATGAGGAACTGCTCGAGCATCTCTAGACGATGTATCTTTCTGATAAATCGGTACTTAGGCTTCAAAAGAAGAAAAGTCGGTACAACAATAACATAAGCAGCAACAATTAGTGGATTCATGGTGAGTTTCTTGTGTCAAAAACAATGGTTAGAGATATTGATCGGTACTTTTGAAAACATCCAAAATCCTCTTCAAATTAATGACCAATTAAATTAATTAGTTTGTGAGGCAAACAGATTTATCGAGCGTATTACCATCTTGTCCCCAAATCATCTGCCATCTAATCCTGCTGCCACGTCCATTAAGCCTCAAGATGACACACAACAAAATCATGAAATCTTAACAAATAGATGAAAAGAATATATCGAAAAGGGGAAAGCAAATCATGACAACGAATCTCATACGTGATAAGTGTGCATTGGTTTGCATCAACGAACTTTACATTATTTCCACAGTTATAGTATCAACTCTGTGGCATCGCTGTGAAAAGAAATGATTAGCAGTACATACACACTAATCTATCTTTCAAAGCTATTTTTCTCCTTTCTTAACTTATAAACGACAATCCTCTCAATGGCTACCGTCAACTATAGCAACGAACTAGCATGCGATTTTCTGGGAATAAAATGTATGTTAATTTATTTAGGTTGAAAAAGAGCAATTCGCATAGACAACAATGTCCGGGCACATCCACATCATCTAAACAAAGCCCTGCTTTAGATTAGCCTGGCTGAAAAGAATTTGGACGAAGCTTTATAGTTGTTACTAAGTGAATAAGAGAATTCGCATAATTTTATGTATGGACAAATAATTCTACATCACACAAGAGATTTAGTTGATTTATGCCGATGAAGTCTATCCCGAAGTTCCACATTCAGCTGAGTTCGTAAAAATTATAGAACGGTTAAATGTTTTGAGTGCCTCATGAAGCTCTACATACTAATGCTCCGCCTAAATATCCTATTTCTAATACTCATTCGTCTACGTGTTTTTGGAGAGCCAAAAAATGGACACCAAGAGCTCTGTCTAGATTTGTTGAGGGGGACGAACCATTAGGGGGTGTGTCGTCAATAATAGCCCATTAAATGTGTCATCTGTAGGGGGCACATGTTGGCAGCCGGGCCTCAACACCAGGCATATTGGTGTTGTATAATATCTCGACATCGGCATGTGCATATATACTCTCCCCAGCAACCATATGCACCGAACATACTTTGGTGCGTGGTTCTGTGTGTGGCGGCTTGGCATTGTGTCTTGCTTTCCAATCAAAATTCTCACGCGAGTTTCATGGCTGGTGACGATTAAAGAGAAACTCATACACCATGATGAATCGTAGCAACTGCTAATGTGCATGTGAGGCATCGGGAGTGCACTACACACACCATCAAAGATGGCTAGTAGCCGAGAAGAGGAAGCATGCTGATGTCAAGCTTAACCATGTCAAGCTCGAGTTCAATCTTTTTTGCAGTTTATCCTCTCGGCATCTCATTGGATCCAGCTCTGGGTTTTTCTTATCCCAGAGCCTATGCGCAAGCCCATGGTTTCTGAATGCAACCGTCTAATGATGGTCGCTCAGGATATCTACTACCTGACTTCGTGGCGACATACTAGTAGATTGAGGAATGTCTAGTTGTCGCTTACATCTTCTTGTCAGACTTTTGGTTTTATTCAGATGCTTGATTTTTGTATCAACCCTATTTGATCCATGATTTGTAATAATTTTATACTTATGACTTTGTAATAAAGGGCTGTGTGCATCCTTGGATGCAGAGGCCGGGGTCAACCCCATTTCGAAAAAAAAAACCATGTCAAGCTTGATAGCACACAATGGGGTCTTCCTTTTCCTTGTGCGGATAGTCTGGGTACACTCATATGCAATGAAAACGTTGTCCGTAATCATGTAATCAGCCTTCCTTGAAGAAAGGCGCTTTGCTTCTCCGAGATTAAGATAGGCAGTATTTTCTTTAGGCGATTTGCAATCACCTTCGATGCCAGTTTATACAGAACTTTGCATAGACTAATTGGCCGGAACTGAGAAAGGTTTTTAGGCGAGTTCATCTTCGGAATGAATACAATTGTGGTGTCATTAAAATTCGTTGGAGCTTCCCCTCCCACCAAGAATTCCCGAACAGCCCAGCAAACGGCAGGCTTCAGCGCGGCCCAATGCTTCTGATAGAACAGGGCCAGTAGTCTGTCAGGCCCATGGGCCTTAGTAGGGCCCATATGAAATAGAGATGTCTCTATTTCTGCATCAGTGATGGCCGAAGACAGCTTTGAATTCATCTCCTCGTTGACAAAACAGTCGATTTTGTTTTTAAGAATCTATCCAAGTTGGCCGAGCCTTCAGAACGGTATAAAGCCCGGTAAAAACCCTAGCTTCTTCTCTCATTACATCGTCTGTTGTGCAATGGCTGCCATCATTCCTTGTGAGGAACCAAATTGTATTTTTCTTCCGCATGTGCGAAGCCCTGTTTTGAAAAAACTTCATGTTCCGATCACCCACCTTCATCCATTCTTGTCGAGAGCGCTGCCTATACATTGTCTCCTCTCTATCATAGATAATATGCAATTGTTTCTCCAACTCTCGCACCTCCAGTGGGGAGCCGGAACCGAGCGCCCGCACCTTCACTTCATCTAGTTCAGCACGTACCTTTTTTAGCACTTTTGCTTCGGTCCCCCGCCCCCCTCCTCCCTCCTTCTTTTCAAACTTTGACAAACAAAAACTCATACCAATTATTTTCAGGACCGTACGAACCCACCCGAAGTCCATATGGTCCTCTTAGACGTATACTCCCCGTACACGAATACTCGTGTGCCCGCAGAAGCGAAAATCGTAAGTTATATAACAACAACAACAACAAAAATTAAATATAACATGCAAAGACGTAGATCGCGATAATAAAAGATGGGATCAGCCGTCCGGGACATGGATTATACTCACTTCAACCGAGTACACATATACGGAGATATACGTGGCCTCGATATGAGTTTCGACGGATCAAAGAAATAAAACTGCCCATGAAACTTAAGTTTGGGGGGACAAGCACACCTCCTTTTTTAGTTCTTTGTTGACTGAACCGGACGAACTATAGCTCCACTTCTTAAGAGAGCTAGACACCTCTTTCAATCTCTTCCATAGTCCTCCAAGGCCCTCTCCATGTACATCACTATTATTCCATGCGTATTGGACCGCCTCTTCATAGTTTGGATGAGAGAGCCACATCTCCTCGAACATGAATCCCTTTCTGGCATGGGACAACCGGCCGTCCGTGTTATCCGACACCTTGATTAACAAGGCCAGGCAGAGGGTATGTGGAAACACATCCAAGAATTTATCAGTGGCCACCGCGCGATCCAAGGAGCATGGACATTTGCCAGCCCTTCGCGTCGATTATCCCATGTGAATGGGTACCCAGAAAATCCAATGTCGGCTAAGCGGTGGTCGGCTAGGCATTGTCGGAAATTGATCATTCGGTTCTTATCCCTATCGTTCTGACCCCGCTGTTCCGCTTGCGAGACGACCTCGTTGAAATCCCCCACACAGATCCACGGAGATCGTCCTGAGCAGCCAGGTACCGCAACGCTCCCCACGTTTTCCCTCTCAACTCCGCTCTCGGCTTCCCGTAAATCCCAGTTAATCTCCACGAACCAGTGTCCATGGTGATTTTTGTATCAACAAAATATTGACACAACCTCAATGCCATACCTCCACCAAAGCGCCAAGCCCCCACCCTTTCCTTTGATTTCGACGCAAACACCATGGAAAAATCCCAGACTCCACTGTAAACTTTCCATCTGCCTCTTCTTCTGTTTAGTCTCACAAATAAAAATCAACTGCACACTGTATGTCCTCGCCAAATCGCAAAGTTCCCCCACTACCGCGGCCAATCCCAAACCGCAATAGTTAAGGGACAGGATATTCATTGTCCTCGGCAGACCTGCTGCACAGGGTCCGCCGCTGGTTCTTTAATTCTGTTGAAAACCGAGTTCTGACTGTAATCATCTACCATATTCTCGTCCAGCCTCTCAAAAACAGAGCTCCTCCGCTGCCTTTTCCCCACCGATTCTGGACTCTCCTCCCCCACCACTTGGATCGGCACAGGCATCCACACTTGTGTGGTGCGTTTCTTCTTGTCCTTACCGGTCACAGGTGAAGGAGGGTATGTGTTAGGGCGAGAGCTGGAGTTGTTTCTCGGAATTCAGGAGAAAGGGTTCTTCCTTCCCTTGTTAGGAGCATGTCCTGTCTTGCCTATCGTCCCTCTATGCGCCTCTTCCTTCCTCGCCCCGTGGATTTTATTTGGGCTCGTGGACAGTGAGGCTGTGCCCCCTCATTGCGACCTCTGTTCCACCGCTCGCCCTCACCGGTGTGAGAAGAGCCCGAGTAAGAATAGTCCTTGCACAAATTTCTCTGGGGAGGAATATCTCTGACTGAAATGCCACCTCCATACATGTGCATGGAATCATCCGGACGACTACTATAGCTGCCAGAAGACATGGTTGGCCTCAATGATGGTGTGATCTTCATGCCCTTCCTTGGCGAGGCCCTGAGCCATTCCCCACATTGCTTGACGTCCTCCTTCTCAGCCCCACATCCCTCAGCCGAGTGAATGATGCACCCACATTCAAAACAAAAGTGAGGGACCTTCTCGTACTTCAGATCAAACCATCTTCCAGACTCTTTCTCCCCCTCCTCCCGATTTTCGCCTTCAACCTCATCTTCAGCGTCCTTCAGAAACACGCACCGCATGAGAGGCTGATCTATACGAACAGCAACACAGATTCTCAGCTCCTCTCCCCAAGCGATGCCTTCCTCATCCACATCCACCGAGATATATTGTCCAATCCAACTCTTGATTAGTTCTCCATATACTCAATTCCTCATATCCATCGGCAAATCAAGCACGTGAACCAAAACATCCATTGTGTCGAACTTCATGTCATGTCATAGTCCTTCAAGAGCACCACGCTGAAATCGAATTGCCATGTGCCATTGCGCATTGCGTGCTTCCAATCCCCCTCAGATGCAAATCTGACCACAAAATGGTTCTCACCGATGTCCTTGAACTGCGCCTGCCATGAAGCCGCCATGCCCTTTGCATCACCCTTTCCAAAGCCCCGATCACCAATCGCCTTGGTGAACAGACCTTTCCGACAGCCTCCCATCTAGGGCGCGGGACATTGGTAGAGGCAGCTCCCTTGATGACGATCCCCTTCGCCTCCTTCATTGTAAGCAGCAAGTCGCCCATCTTGGCCGAAAGCCCAGCCGCCAACTCATCCGCTTCTCCCTTCACCGACGATCTGGACGGAACGGTAGCTGGGCTCCCTCCCATCGCCCTGCTGCCTGAAGTTGCCATGACTACAGCCCCGGTCGCTCCGCACTGCCACCGTAGCCACGAGCGCTCCCACCTTAACCACTGCGAGGGACCACGCCGTTGTGATCTCCCGCCATCAAGATTCAACCCACCCTCAAGCGAACCCTAGCGAGAATATGATCGCCTCCCGATCGCCCTAGAGTTGCTCCGCTATTTTTGGTGGACCCGCTATAGACACTTTGGTTTGAAGTTCATTGAGCCTCAAGATGATACACAACAAAATCACGAATTATTAACAAATAGATGAAAAGAATATTTAATTTTGAAAAGGGGAAAAGAAAATCATGACAACGAATCTAATACGTGATAAGTGTGTGCTTTGGTTTGCATCAACGAACTTACATTCTTACCACCGTTAGTATCAACTCTGTGGCATCGCTTTGGAAAGAAATGATTAGCAGTACATACACAGTAGTCTATCTTTCAAAGATATTTTTCTCCTTTCTTAACTTATAAACGACAATCCTCTCAATGGCTACCGTCAACTATAGCAACGAACTAGCATGCGATTTTCAGGGAATAAAACGTATGCTAGTTTATTTAGGTTGAAAAAGAGCAATTCACATAGACAACAATATCCGGGCACATCTACATCATCTAAACACAGCCCTGCTTTAGATTAGCCTGGCTGAAAAGAATTTGGACGAAGCTTTATAGTGGTTACTAAGTGAATAAGATAATTCGCATAATTTTATGTATGGACAAATAATTCTACATCACACAAGATTTAGTTAATTTGTGCCGATGAAGTCTATCCCGAAGTTCCACATTCAGCGAGTTCGTAAAACGCAAGGTCATGGTGGTATTTGATTATGGATAAATGCAATCGACTGACCTCTAATTGGAGAGAGTACGGAGTTGGTAACTGATCATGCTTGATTCCATTTCTCCCCACGCACTACTGGAAACGAGGTCTTTTTTTGATCCCGAAAAAGGGCTTTAACACCGGTTCTTCTACGAACCGGTGTTAAAGGGGCGTCAGCGTGGCCTATGGGCAAAAAGGAGCCCCCCCTTTAATACCGGTTCATGCCACGAACCGGTGTTAAAGGTCCCTACAGTATGTTTAAGACCCCCTTTTAACACCGGTTCGTGGCATGAACCGTGTTAAAGGGGCTATATAAGACACCACACACACCCCACTCTTCCATTCTTTCACATTTTGAAGCCTAGCAAGAGGGTGTGAAGAGTGCTAGTTTGTGTTTTTTTCATATGCACAAGAGGTGTTCGGTGAAATGCCCGAGAGCTCAAAATAAGTTTTCTTATTGCTCTTTCCGTCTCGGTCGAGGTCGGCAACTATAGTTTCATGTGTCATTGATGTACTATATATATAAATGGTCATCTCCCTATTATTTTTTGATATATACTACATATTAATGCAGATGAACCGGCAATGGATGTACGGTGACCGTCGCACTTCCGAGTACATTACGGGCCTCCAAAATTTCATCGTTGTGGCTAATGCAAACTGTGGTCACAATGGTTTTATGTGCTGTCCGTGTGTTCACTGTCAGAACAAGAAAGACTACTCAAATACCAGAACCATTCACGCCCACCTGCTTCGATCCGGTTTCATGCCCAGCTATAATTTTTGGACCAAGCACGGAGAAAAAGGGGTTGTGATGGAAGACAACGAAGAAGAAGAGGATGATGACAACTATCATAATATGTATCCTGAATATGATGATAATGCAACGGGGGTAGATAATGAAGATCAAGAGGGAGCAGATGGGCCCGCTGATGACGATATTGGTCGGGCCATTACTGATGCAAAGGAAGAATGTGAATCTGAAAAGGAGAAGGAGAAGCTGGAGGAGATGTTAAAGGATCACAAAACATTGTTGTATCCAACTTGCGAAGATGGCCACAAAAAGCTAGGTGCCACACTGGATTTGCTGCAATGGAAGGCAGAGAATGGTGTGACAACAAGATTTTCAAAGTTGTTGGTAAAATGAAGAATCTTTTTCCAAGAAATAATGAGTTGCCCGACAAGACATACCAAGCAAAGAAGGTTGTCTGCCCTCTAGGATTAGACGTCGTAAGATACATGCCTGCATTAATGACTGCATCCTCTACCGCGTGAGAAGTACGAGAATTTGGATGCATGCCGTATGCACCGCATCAAGGTATAAGATCAAAGCGAGACGATCCTGGCGATGTTGAGGGCGAGGCCCCTAGGAAGAAGGTTCCCGCCAAGGTTATGTGGTATGCTCCTATAATACCACGGTTAAAACGTCTCTTCAGAAATAAAGAGCATGCCAAGTTGTTGCGATGGCACATGGAAGACCGTAAGAAAGACGCGATGTTGAGACACCCCGCTGATGGGTCACAGTGGAGAAAAGTCGAGCGAGAGTACCCGAACTTCGCACGTGACACAAGGAACTTAAGGTTTGGTCTAAGTACAGACGGCATGAATCCTTTTGGTGAGCAGAGCTGCAGTCACAGCACCTGGCCTGTGACTCTATGTATCTATAACCTTCCTCCTTGGTTGTGTATGAAGAGGAAGTTCATTATGATTCCAGTGCTCATCCAAGGCCCGAGGCAACCCGGCAACGACATTGATGTGTACCTAAGGCCATTAGTTGAAGAACTTTTACAGCTGTGGGCCAAACCAGGTGTACGTATGTGGGATGAGCACAAAGGGGAGCCATTTGACCTACGAGCATTGCTTTTCGTAACCATCAATGATTGGCCTGCTCTTAGTAACATTTCAGGGCAGACAAACAAGGGATACAATGCATGCACACACTGTTTAGATGATACTGAAAGTGTATATTTGGATAAATGTAAGAAGGTTGTGTACCTAGGGTATCGCTGATTTCTTCCGAACCTGCATCCAGTAAGAAATAAAGGCAAGCATTTCAAACGTCTGGCAGAACCCCAGAGAAAGCCTATCCTCCGTACCGGTGAGGAGGTATTTGGTATGGTCAAGGACCTAGAAGTAATCTTTGGAAAAGGTCCTGGCAGTCTATCTGTTCCGAATGACGATGCCGGACACGCGCCCATGTGGAAGAAGCAATCTATATTTTGCGACCTACCCTACTGGAAAGTCTTAGAGGTCCGCTCTTCAATCGACGTGATGCACGTGACGAAGAATGTTTGCGTGAACCTGCTAGGCTTTCTAGGAGTGTATGGGAAGACAAAAGATACACCGGAAGCACGGCAGGACCAGCAACGTCTAAAGGCCCCTGAAGAGCCTATGCATCCTGAGAACGAGACGGGTAAACGATGCCACTTAACTCCTGCCAGCTATGCTCTTACCAAAGCAGAGAAGGAAATCTTTTTTGAATGTCTGAGCAGTATTAAGGTCCCGTCTGGATTCTCGTCGAATATAAAGGGAATAATAAATATGGCAGAGAAAAAATTCCAAAACCTGAAGTATCATGACTGCCACGTGATTATGACACAATTGCTTCCGATTGCGTTGAGGGGGCTTCTACCTGAAAATGTTCGAGTACCCATTGTGAAGCTATGTGCATTCCTCAATGCAATATCTCAGAAGGTAATCGATCCAGAAAGCCTACCAGGGTTACAAGCAGATGTGGCCCAATGTCTTGTCAGCTTTGAGTTGGTGTTCCCACCATCCTTCTTCAATATTATGACGCATCTCCTGGTTCACCTAGTAGAAGAGATTGCCATTCTCGGTCCTGTATTTCTACACAATATGTTCCCCTTTGAGATGTACATGGGAGTCTTAAAGAAATATGTTCATAACCGTGCTAGGCCAGAAGGAAGCATCTCCAAGGGCTATGTAACAGAGGAGGTCATTGAGTTCTGTGTTGATTTTATTCCTGACCTTAAGGCGATTGGTGTTCCAGAATCGCGAAATGAGGGGAGACTGCGTGGAAAAGGCACCCTAGGACTTAAAGCAATGATATGTAGGGACGGGCATTCTCTCAATCAAGCACACTACACGGTTTTACAAAGATCTATCTTGGTTGCCCCGTATATCAATGAACACAAGAATTTAATACGCCTCAAACACCCGGGGCAGTCTAATGAATGGATTATAAGTGAACACATGGCGAGTTTTGGCGGCTGGCTGCAAAGACTTCTCACGAATAACACCACTGTTGGGGATCAGCAGACTTGTTGGCGTGACACCATCTTCGACTGTATGTACTTTCCAAGGGTACGAGATAAATGGGAATACATTTTACACGATAGGCCAAGATAAAAAGAGCACCAACCAAAATAGTGGTGTCCGCTTCGATGCAGCAGAAGACAATGGGCAAAAGACCACGTATTATGGGTTCATAGAGGAGATATGGGAACTTGACTATGGACCTAATTTTAAGGTCCCCTTGTTTCGATGCAAATGGGTCAAGCTAACAGGAGGAGGGGTTGAGGTAGACAAGAAGTACGGAATGACAACGGTGGATCTCAACAATCTTATGAAGGTAGATAAGAACTTAGACGAACCATTCGTCCTAGCCAATGATGTGGCTCAGGTTTTCTATGTGAAGGACATGTCCTCCAGACCAAAAAAAAAATAAAAAATATGCAAACGAATACATCATATGATGAGCCAAAGCGTCACATAGTTCTTTCAGGGAAAAGAAACATCGTGGGAATCGAGGACAAGACAGACATGTCAGAAGATTATAATAAGTTTGATGAAATTCCGCCTTCACAAAGGAAAACTGACCCAAGCATTCCGTTAAGTAAAGAAGATGCTCCATGGTTACGTCTAAGCGATCATAAGGAAGGACATATGCCAAGAAGTTCATGCTCATATTATGTAACTCTAGTTCATGTTTTAATATTAATACATGTCTTGAGTGTTAGTCATGTTTTGTGGATGGACCGACTATGAGAAGAAGTTGTCCCGATTCGTACTTACCATTAAGATCGATCTCCAAACGCGCAGTCACATATTAGGAGTGCCTCTATGACCAGTTTCTTGGAGATGCCGGAGGACTAGGCTCCGTCGGCATCTCCCTGAAACTGGCCGTAGTGGTGTCCCTGCTCTCGAAAACCATCTTGCATCTTTGTAACTTCTCTAACTAGATCAATACACCTGGGAGCTAACTAATTTCACATACTAGGGAGTGCCTCTATGACCAGTTTCTTGGAGATGCCGGAGGACTGGGCTCCGTCGGCATCTCCCTGAAACTAGCCGTAGTGGTGTCCCTGCTCTCGAAAGGAGGTAAGGCATAGCCTCAAACTGGCTGGAGGACTGGACTCACAAGGATGCCTATTTATAGTACAAGCAGCTCGACATAGTGTCGACACTTACAAAATAATGTCGACATTCACCCCTATTATTAGTGCTGACTCGTGTTTTGTCCCGGTTGGTGTCTCCAACCGGGACTAAAGGTTCATCCTTAGTCCCGGTTGGTGACACCATCGGGACAAGGTACACGCCGCACGACATAATGTCGACACTCACCCCTATTATTAGTCGGACTCGTGTTTTGTCCCGGTTGGTGTCTCCAACCGGGACTAAAGGTTCATCCCGCCATTTTTTCCCGCCATTTTTCTTCCCGCCAGTTCTTCTTCCCGCCATTTTTCTTCCCGCCATTTTTCTTCCCGCCAGTTCTTCCCGCTAGTTCACTATATATATATGTAGGGGGTTGGCCTCCATTGTCATTGCACATCTCTAGACTCATATCTGCAACCTCATCACTCTTTCCCATGGCTTCCACCGTAGCACTAACCCCCAGGGAGGCGGAGGCGCTTTGCGCCTCGAACTACCCCTGCCCGCCGGGCTACTGTGTCCCCATCGGCTGGATGCTGAGCGTCGGAGGCGTGCCGGTTCCTCCTGTCCCTCTAGGTGTGGCGCGCCGGATGGCCATCACGAACCACTACTACTTCGAGCTCACGCCGGAGCAGCGGAGGAATCCCAGATGGCATCCCGACTATTTCCCTACTTGGGAAGCCTTCTTCGTGGATCGGCGTGAGAGGGCGCTCGCCAGGCACGAGGAGGACGGCCCACCTCCTCCTAACTTCAACGAGGCCGGCCGTCGGCTATGGTGGCGCGGTCGGACTCTCCAGAGCATCATGGCCTATGACACTGCCGCCGACTCTAACCCCCGTCTGCGCTACCCTCAAGTCCAGCCCACGCGCTACCCTCAAGTCCAGCCCACGCCAGCATTTCCTCCAGAGGTTCAATTACGGCGACCCCGACGACGACAACGATGATGGCGGCGGCGAGTACGACGACTACAGTGGCGAGTATTACAGGTGTAGGCAGGAGCATGACTGAATCACTCCAACATTCCGAAATAAGTTCGGCCGATTTTTACTTAATCTGGCCATGTATCTTAATTTTCAGTTCTTTTATGTATCTTAATTTTCAGTTCCAGTTCGGCTTTATGTAACTTACTATTATTTTCATTCTCATTCGAGGTTGACAATATGCTATTTTATCAAAAAAACAATGCAAGTTGAGCGAGGCTTGGCCCCGAGCTAAGAATCATCATGCCCGTTATTCGACAAAGTTTGTCGATAGTTTAAAACGGGGATCAAAAAATAAAAAAAAGATCGAAACAGTGCGAAACCTTCGCGTGGTGTTATATTATGTGACATAGTTAGAAGAAAAATCTCAAACTTGGTATATTGATTATGTCTCGAAAAAACCTTCACAAAATGAGCTATCTCATTCAAGGTTTCTTGTCTTTCGGGTCAAATGACCAATGTTATGGCTAGAATCAAGGCATAGTTTGTGATAATATGGCCATATTGTGCATACATGTGCATCATGGCATGGAAAACAATGTTGCAAGAGGAAGTTTTCCTTTTTATCGCACCAAAAAGGCATTTTCCATTTTCCGAGCATAAAAAACGGACGGTTTTGTGAAGCAACCACCAAATGGCTAATTCAAAAAACCACCAACACATTTTACAAAAATACTAGACCACCTTATATGCACAATGTACCAACAGGGGGATCTGAAACCTTTCCGTCCACCTCTGGTGAAAAAGACAAATTACTACCGAATCGGTAGGAAGTGGGTCAGATATGAACTACAGGTACATGATACGATGCTCATGATTTTTTACAAAAATCATTTTTAGGTTCACAATATGCTATTTTATCAAATAAAACAATGCAAGTTGAGCGAGGCTTGGTGAGATTCAAGTGTATACAAAAGATGCGACATTTAAATATCCAATCAATTCAAAAATGTTAATACAAAAGATGCGGCATTAAAATATGATTCGATCTAATAAAATAGGGTTAGATTTATTTTTAGATGCTTAATATTTCTTATGTTCAAAGTTTTAGGATTTAACAATTTTTTTTGTTTGAATTGAATAATCAAAATTTATATGTAAGTGTTTTAATTATTTTGAAAATTTTCATGTGAAGTAAATATAAAATGATTTACATGAATGGATAGATATTATTTTTCTGAAAATTATGATATATTATTCATATTTTTCTGAGTTGAAATGAAAAAGATGTGAATTTTCTAAATTCATATCATATTTTTTGAATTAAAAATGCCCCTTTAATGCATGAATAATGCCCTTTAACACCGTTCGCATACGAACCGGTGTTAAAGGGAAGATATTTTGTTTCGCACACCACCCTTTAACACCGGTTCGTGGCTGGAACCGGTGTTAAAGGGGTATCGCCATGAAGCGAATCCCTTTAACACCGGTTCCAGCCACGAACTGGTGTTAAAGGGGGGTATTAAATTCGCCTTCCCCTTCCTTTCTTCCTCCCAGAGCCAGATCGAACACCGCCGGCCGCAGAGAGAAGCGCCGCCACCGCATCGGAGCAGAGAGAAGCCACCGCCACCGCCCTCGGAGCTTGCGCGTCACACGCCGCCTGGAGTGAGGAGAATCGTCTGCCCGCCGCCACCGCCTCCATTTTCGTATGACCTCTCCCGCCCCCCTGACCACCACCTCTTCCCTGTGCAGGAGCAGCCGACCGCGCCTCGCCGGAGCACCGCCGACGCCGCCCGTCTCCACCACGCCTCGCCGGAGCACCGCCCGACATCGCCGGAGACCGCCGCATCCGCCACTAGCACCGCCGCCCGACGAGCCCGCCGCCTCCGTACGTCACCCCACCGGTGAGCAAACCAGAATGCGCCACCTGTCTGCCACGTCAGCGATGACACAACGCCAATCAACGTTGACTCTCCTGAAAAATAGAAGAAAAAATAAAAATTGCAGAAAATTGTATAATTTTGCAAAAATCATATAAAAAGATTCGTAGATCCAAAAATAGCAAATTATATATCAATGAATTCAGAAAATTGAGTAGATTATTAATATCAAGTTGGATTTAACTTTTACAGTACGTGTTTACTGTAATAATTTAATTAGTTTTAATGGTCTTTTAGGTTAATAAATTCATAGTAAAATATCTACTGGTCCAAAAATCACAAATAATATACCTATGGATTCACAATTGTGTGTAGATCATCAATATGCAAATGGTTAAGCCAAATAATATAAGGTTTTTCAGCAATTAAATAAATGGTATAATGGCTTATTTAGAGTAATAAATTAATAAGAAAATAAATAATGTTCAGAAAATTACAAATAATATGTCCCTGGAATCACAACCCCGTGGGGATTATATATCTGATTTTAGTTTGATTTTTGGACAACAGAAACTATTTAAATGATTTAAAACCCATTAAACGCTATTTAAATCATAAGAAAAGATTTGTAACTCTGATTAGGGTGAATCCAACGCCTACTGGTCCGTATTAATGTCCTCTATCCATAACAAATACTCCATTGCATTAATTGGCCTCTTGCATGCATCATATACTTCAGTATTGTTTAGAGAACTAAAGTAACAACCATTGTGATTTATTAAATTGCCATGCATGCATTTGTTGCATTTGTTTGATCTCTATGTGCTATTGTTTATGTTGTATGAAATTGTTTGCTCGATAGATTGCGAGGAGTGCAACGTTTGTGATTGCTGACTCATCCTGATTATAACTTGTTTGCTCGATAAATTGTACTACATGCATAGATTAAAACTTGTATACAAATTGGACCTCTGACTCATCCTGATTAGGGTTTCGACCCATCGGAACTCGTTTAAAATGATCAAGCATCCTTAGGGTTTTAATTTCATTTGTGTATTTATTTGTGTATTTTTGTATGAATAATATGTATATTTGTGTATGAATCCAAGTCCACTTGAATGTTTACACTCTTACTCTAGATAATATTATTGTTTGAGAAACTATGGATCCACTTAGTAGAAACCTTGAAGAAGAAGAAATAATGGAGAACATTATTGATGAGGACACCTCACAATATCTGAACTTGGAGGGACATGATGATGACAGCTCAAGTACTAGTCATGGAGAAGATGAAGACTCCGGTGAACGCAATTTAATGGTTACAAAGTCCGGCGAGGTATAT
Organism: Avena longiglumis; assembly: GCA_030063025.1. Taxonomy (NCBI): domain Eukaryota; kingdom Viridiplantae; phylum Streptophyta; class Magnoliopsida; order Poales; family Poaceae; genus Avena; species Avena longiglumis. The sequence continues at coordinate 143,741,907 of CP125974.1, forward strand.
GCATTGATTAAGCCTCTGCTGACTTCCACCAACAATCTTCTTCTACATGTATTAACTAACGCTTCTTTCTTATTTTAGCCCTCTGGATCGACCAGCCAGCAACCATCTTCTTCTACGAAAAAGAGCAAGCGAGGCGCGAGCCAGCGGTTGAATGATCGTGCAAAGTTCACGATCGAAGCAGTCCGTGTTGATGGCAGGCCGATGGAGCCCAAGAAGGACGCAGACAAATTTGTACGTCAGGCTGGAGTTCTTGTTAGGGACCAAATCCCAATCATAATTGAAAACTGGAATAAGCCAAAGAAGGAAGACGGTACCTTTGTCGATGACAGATCCAAAGAAACGCTTTGGAATTCGTTGTTGGTAAATTTCACCCTTCCGCCAGAGGAGGATGAAAACAACCCGGTTATAAAGGAAAAGGTCAAAGAGTGGACTCTAAAGAAGATGGCTGACGCTTCACAACCGGAAGACAAAATTGAACAAATTTGTCAAATCCGAGACTCCAAATTTCAAGACGATATTATGCGAAGATAAGACCTCAACGGCCCGAATTTGAGACATATAAAAAAGTGCTATAGCTAAAAGAGGTCGAAACCAATACGCTTAATGCTCAAGAAGGAATATCACCAGGATGGGGTCGGTGGCTACATATCTCGAGAGGCCTAAGTGGGAGGAAGCTGAGAAGGCCTCACATGAGAGGGATCACACCCAGCATGATGGGTGGAACCTACGTGCAAAGAGTTGGTTCTACGGAATCGGGCAAGGTTGGACCCGAAGCGATTGTGTATCTTCCCAACCCTCCTTGCCAAACCCACACTGAACTCATCACGGCATACGAAAACATCCGCCAGACCTTCCATCCCGACAGAGAGAATGACCAGCTCACACGCCATCGGTAAAAAGAACACCTGGACATGCACGAGGCACGGGGGTATGGCGTGGAAGGATGGGTTTGCCGATGGGCGACTCTTACAGATGGCGCAGAAAAGAAAAAGAACGTCTGAGCGGATGACACAGATAGAACATGCACTTGCGGTGCTGCAGCGCAAGTGAATGCACAATGAGCCATCAAGCTACCGCCCATCTCAGCGCACGAAGAGCCTACATTGGAAGCTGCCGCGCCTGCATCGCGAAAAGCGCAGTGGCTTCCACGAGAACGCAGCCCACGCTTGAAATGGCGGGTCCTCGATACCCGTGGATGAGATCACGGAGAGCGAACACGCTGAGCTGCATGTGAGATTAATGTGCTTATCCATTAAGGTGGTATCGGCTATGCCTTAGCTCCTGTAGTTGGTGGAACTTACCACCGCCGACCGATTCCGATGGCTATGCTATTATCGGGTGGATGAGGTTGTGAAGGAATATGAGGAAGCACATTGACCATGCTACGGTGAAGGGAAACTCAACTCAAATTTGCGTGAAAACAACCATTATTTGGAAGAAGGAACACATTGTGCTTCCAAATTGAGGTCACTAGCACCCCGCTGCCTCCATGGCGTCGTGAGTCTGAGCCGCTTCAGCTATCTCCTGCGCGGCAGCCATCTCCGGCGCTTCAGCCATCTCCTGCGCGGCAGCCATCTCCGGTGCTTCATCCATCTCCTCAGCGTAAGCGGAAGAGCACTTCCACGAAGAGCATCAGTAGCACTGCCACAAAGAAATCCGCAGGAAACCGTACGCCAAAGAGTTCAAAAAACTACGTCCCGCAACCTTCCGCCAAGCCATTGCCGGTTTTACCGTGGAATCGCAGCGACGAGGAGACCAATAGGATCTCAGAAGAACAGGTCAAGAAATTCATTGCACCTAGACGGGCCGAGCCAAAGGAGAAAACAGATCCGGCGGTGGTGGAGAAGTTTTGAAAAATCTTTTGAAACCTGAAACCCCACTTGTGCCGGACTACGAGCGCCAGATTTTGAAGGCGGATGCAAGGCGCCGTAGGGAGACTGAAAGTAGCAGTCGTGAGGCACCCCAGAAAACAGTTCCCATGCTCGGAGAGCAGGAAAACCAATCATGCGCCCCTCTCCAAATGTTCGACACACGGGACGCTCCTCTCGTAAATGATTACGAGGCAGAGCTACAAAGAAAGGCCAATGAGATGGGGATGACTTACATTGCATACTTGAACGTCATGGGAGACAACTTGCCCAAATGCGATGCCAACCCCATACAGCCATGAAAGTATGGGAAGAATCTCGTCAAGAAAGAGGAGCTCAAGAATCTACCAACAAAGATGCGAAAATTGCACAAGTGGTACCTTGATTTCTGCAAGACGAGAAAAGAAGAATGGATCACGGTGCATATAAGAGATCAGATTTTCTTGTGCGGAGACGACGCGATCGACTTCAACATTCAAGACTTGCATTTTCTATTCAATCAGAAGGAACTCGACAAATCTGCCATCAGCCTTTATTGTGTGTAAGTACTATTTCTGTAATTTTTATCTCATCTCATTCACTTCATTAATTGCATGTATATATATATGCTCACCATATATGTATATACTATTATGCAGGAAAAGGTTATGGAATGCATGAAAGGAGGCCCTTTTGACATTGGGTTCATGACCCAAATAGAGTTCATGAAGTAGTGGTAAGAACCAAACCCGGCAAATGTAAGATTACTTGCTAAAGTCTTTACCGAGACAACAAACCAAAAGGGAAATAATATTGCCTTACAACTTCTCGTGAGTATCTACCCTCTCTCTTGTACACATTCTGCTTTCGCTTACTCGATGTTAAGTGTAATCGATGATGAGTTATGCGTGTAGGTTCCACTTTATTCTGCTAGTCATTTAACCCGACTCGAAAAAAGTCCTTGTCATGGACTCGTTACGAAAAGAAAAGAGATATGGGCACTTTAGAGAGATGCTCGAGGTAATTTCAATCATATTATCGCACTAGATCGGCAACTTTCGTGACAACAAGTAATTAATTACTCCTTTATCCATTTTCTTTGCCGGACAGGGTTTGGAAAAGGTTCACGGGCAGGGCCGTGGGTGAATGGTCAGAAGAACTAAAATTTGTAGACCAAAATATAAGTAATACTATCTAGCTTCCAATTCCATTATATCATGCTTTATTGATTATTATTTTGATTGAAGTCTCTATTCTCGTAAAGTGCGCGCATCAGGGACACGACAATAACTTATGTGGGTACTATGTTTGCGAGTTCATTCGCAACACGATATGTGCGACGGGCCAAGCCGCACTAGAACAACTTAGAGTAAGTAAACAAAGTCCACACCGTTATTTTATTACCATCAATTGTGTTGAGTTTTATTCTTATATACATATTGACGACCCATTCTTCATATATATTCAGATCGAACGGATGCGGGACCAACTCCTACCATTTGAACGCATACGAGCCATTCAAGAGGAATTGGCGGGGTTCATACTTGATGAGGTCGTCACGCCTGGCGGAGAACTCTTAGATATCCACCAAAATGAACGATGACGATGTATGTGCCGATGACGATGTTTGTGTATAATAATAGTTGCTTAATTATTCATGTACTCGTATGTACCGATGACGATTTATGTGTATACCTCTCCCGATCGATTCGCCTCGCCTCAGTAACGCCTTAACGGGGCAGAGGCGTTCTACCGTGGTAGGAACCTTTAACACCGATTCCAGCCCCGAACCGGTGTTAAAGGGGGGGGGGGCGCTGAGGCATGCGGCAGAGAACCGGTGTTAAAGGGCCCCCCTCTAACACCGAACTCTCAACAGCGGTTGAGGAACCGCTGTTAGAGGGCCCTCCCAACTGGAGTTAAAGGGGGGGCTCTGCACTAGTGACGTAAAAGGCGGGTCGTCGTCCAATTTCCCGGTCATTGTTACGCTCATGGAAAAATTATTGAACGGTTAAAATTTTTGAGTGCCTCAGTAAGCTCTATATACTAATCTCTGCCTAAATATCCTATTTCTAATACTCATTCGTCTACGTGTTTTTGGAGAGCCCAAAAAATGGACAATAAGAGCTCTGTCTAGATTTGTTGAGGGGGGCCAACCATTAGGGTGTGTGTCGTAAATAATAGCCCATTAGATGTGTCATCTGTAGGGTGCACATGTTGGCAGCCGGGCCTCAACACGAGGCATATTGGTGTTGTATAATATCTCGACCTTGGCATATGTGCATATATACTCCCCCAGCAACCATATGCACCGAACATACTTTGGTGCGTGGTTCTGTGTGTGGCGGCTTGTCATTGTGTCTTGCTTTCCAATCAAAATTCTCGCGTGAGTTTCATGGCTGGTGACGATTAAAGAGAAACTCATACACCATGATGAATCGTAGCAACTGCTAATGTGCACTACACACACCGTCAAAGATGGCTAGTAGCCGAGAAGACGAAGGACATGCTGATGTCAAGCTTGATAGCACACAACGGGGTCTTCCTTGTCCTTGTGCGGATAGTCCGGGTACACTCATATGCAATGAAAACGTTGTCCGTAATCATGTAATCAGCCTTCCTAGAAGAAAGGCGCTTTGATTAAGATAGGCAGTATTTTCTTTAGGCTATATGCAATCACCTTCGATGCCAGTTTATACAGAACGTTGCATAGACTAATTGGCCGGAACTGAGAAAGATTTTCAGGCTAGTTCACCTTCGGAATGAGTACAATTGTGGTGTCATTCAAATCCGTTGGAGCTTCCCCTCCCATCAATAATTCCCGAACAGCCCGATAAACGGCAGGCTTCAGCGCGGCCCAGTGCTTCTGATAGAACAGGACCAGTAGTCCGTCAGGCCCATGGGCCTTAGTAGGGCCATATGAAATAGAGCTGTCTCTATTTCTGCATCAGTGATGGCCGCAGACAGCTTTGAATTCATCTCCTCGTTTACAAAATAGTCGATTTTGTTTAAGAATATATCCATGTTGGCCGAGCCTTCAGAACGGTATAAAGCCTAGTAAAAACCCTAGCTTCTTCTCTCATTGCATCATCTGTTGTGCAATGGCTGCCATCATTCCTCGTGAGGAACCGAATTGTATTTTTCCTTGGCCTGTGCGAAGCCCTGTTTTGAAAGAACTTCGTGTTCCGATAACCCGCCTTCATCCATTCTTGTCGAGAGCCCTACCTGTACATTGTCTCCTCTCTATCATAGTTAATATGAAATTGTTTCTCCAACTCTCGCACCTCCAGTGAGGAGCCGGAGGCGAGCGCCAGACACCTTCACTTCGTCTAGTTCAGCATGTACTTTTTTAGTTGTTTGTTGACTAAACCGAACGAACTCACTAGAGGAAAAAGGGTCATCCGTTCGCGACCCCTCAGAGCATTAGTCCCGGTTGCGCCACCAACCGGGACTAATGCTGGCACGCGTCCCGGTTGGAGCGGGCACGGGGCCAGGGGGCATGGGTCCCGGTTGGTAAGGGGGCATGCGTCCCGGTTGGAGCCACCAACCGTGACTAAAGGTTTGGCCATAGCCACGTGGCGTGGCACGCACCTTTAGTCCCGGTTGCTGGCTTCAACCGCGACTAAAGACCCCTTGCTCTCTATAAATGCAACGCCCCAGCCCCCTCTGCCTCCACTCTGTTTTTTCGAATGGTGTAAGGTGTGAGGGTGTGTGCTAGTTTTTTCTCATGCATGCATTGAAGGTGTTTGTAGAAATGTTTGAGTGAAAAATCCCGTTGAATTTCTCATAGAACAAAAATATAGAAGGTGTCCGAGACGCACTTGAGCTTTCTCCTCTTTATTTCCCTCGATCGAGGTTAGCAATCTTATCTTTTCTAGGTCATTGATACAATTCATGTGTCGGTGTGAATTGGTTATTTCACTATTTATGATGTCCTGTTTTTTGATAAACTTACTTATATGATGCAGATGAACGGTCGGGAATGGATGTACGGTGACCGCGGGTAGCCGTATATCAAAGGCGTGGATAAATTTATCGATGTGGCTACGGCAAACAAAGAGAATGGATTTATACGTTGTCCATGTTTTCAACGTCGGAACAAGAAGGAGTACTCTTCCTCGAAAATCATTCGCGGCCACCGAATTATGAAAGGTTTCATGCCCAACTATAATTGCTGGACCAAGCACGGGAAAGAGGGGTTATGATGGAAGATGGTGAAGAAGAAGATGATGATAACAACTATCATCATATGTTTCTGAATACTGATACTGCAATGGAAGACAATGGAGAGGAAAAAGGTGAAGAACAAGCATCGGATGAGCCTGATGAACTTGGTAGGGTTTCGATGCAAAGCGAGACTGAAATGTAAAATGAGAATTTGAAGTTAGAGGGCATGTTAGAAGATCACAAGAAATTGTTGTACCCAAATTGTGAAGATGGCAGCACAAAGCTCGGTACCATTAATGGAATTGTTGCGATGGAAGGCGAGTGTGGTCTAACTGACTCCTCATTTGAAAAGATGCTGAAAATAATGAAGCCAAGTTTCCAAAACATAACGAACTTTCCGAGAGTACCTGAAGCAAAGAAGACTCTCATCCTCTGGGATTAGATGTGCAAAAGATACATGCATGCATTAATGATCGCATCCTCTACATGTAAGGAGTATGAGAATTTAGATAAATGCCGGTATGCAACGCTGCGGTATAAGATCGACGAGATGACCCGGTGATGTTGAGGGAGAGCCCCTCCGGAAGAGGGTTCTGCTAAGGTTATGTGGTATGCTCCTATAATACCAAGGTTGAAACGCATGTTCGAAACAAAGAGCATGCCGGGTTGTTGCGATGGCACAAAGAAGACCGTAAGAAAGACGGGAGTTGAGACACCTGGCGATGGGTCACAAAGTGGAGAAAAATCGAGAGACTTCCTGACTTTGCGGTGTGACGCAAGGAACTTATGGTTTGGTCTAAGTACGGATGGCATGAATCCTTTTGGGAGCAGAGCTGTAGTCACAAAGACCTGCCCGTGACTCTATGTATCTACAACCTGCCTTGGTTGTGCATGAAGCGTAAGTTCATTATGATGCCAAGTGCTCATCCAAGGCCCAAGAAACCGGCAACGACATTGATGTGTACCTTAGGCCATTAGTTGAAGAACTCTTACGGTTGGGGCAAACCAGGTGTACGTGCGTGGGATGAGAACAAACAGAGCCATTTAATCTACGAGGGTTGTTATTCGTAACCATCAATGATTGGCTCGCTTAGTAACCTTTCGTGATGACAAACAAAGGATATAAGGCATGCACCCACTGTTTAGATAAGACCGAAGGTACATATTTGCATAAATGCAAGAAGGTTGTGTACCTAGCGAATCGACGATTTCTTCCGACCAATCATCCCGTAAGAAAGAAAGGCAAGCATTTCAAAGGTGAGGCAGATCACCGGAAGAAGCCTGAACTCCCTGCTGGTGATGATGTATTTGGTATGGTCAAGGACATAGAAGTAAGTTTTGGAAAGGGTCCCGGCGGTCAATCAGTTCCGAACGACGTCGCTACAGGACACGCACCCATGTGGAAGAAGAAATCTATATTTTGGGAGCTGCCATATTGGAAAGTCCTGCGTGTCCGCTCTTCAATCGACGTGATGCACGTGACGAAGAATCTCTGCGTGAACCTGCTAGGATTCCTAGGCGTGTATGGGAAGACAAAAGATACACCTGAAGCACGGGAGGACCAACAAATTATGAAAGACCCAAAGAACATGCATACAGATAACAAGACGGATAAAGGGCGTCACTTAAGTCGTGCCAGCTATGCTCTTACCAAAGCATAGAAGGAAATCTTTTTTGAAGTCCTTTACAGTATCAAGGTGCCGTCGGGCTTCTCATCTAATATAAAGGGGATAATAAATATGGCAGAGAAAAAGTTCCAAAACCTGAAGTCTCATGACTGTCACGTGATTATGACGCATTTGCTTCCGATTGCATTGAGGGGGCTTCTACCAGAAAATGTTCGAGTACCCATTGTGAAGCTGTGAATTCCTCAATGCAATATCTCGAAGGTAATCAATCCGGATATTCGCCAAGGTTACGAAGGATGTGGTACAATGTCTTGTTAGTTTTGAATTGGTGTTCCCACCATCCTTCTTCAATATTATGACGCATCTCCCGTTCATCTAGTGGAAGAGATTGCCATTCTCGGTCCGTTATTTCTGCACAATATGTTCCCTTTGAGAGGTTCATGGGAGTCTTAAAGAAATATGTTCATAACCGCTAGACTGTAAGGAAGCAGCTCCAAGGGATATGGAACAGAGGAGGTCATTGAGTTTTGTGTTGACTTTATTCCTGACCTTAAGCCGATTGGTGTTTCTGACTCGCGGCATGAGGGAAGACTAATTGGAAAAGGCACGCTGGGAAAGAAAGCAATGATATGTAGGGACGGGATTCTTTCACTAAAGCACACTACGCTTCTACATAATTCCACCTTGGCAGTCCAGATATCGAGGAACACAAGAATATTGTACGCTCCAAAACCCGGGAAGCTCGAATCATGGATTACGATGAACACATGAAGTCTTTTGGTGGTTGGATGCGGACACATCTCTTGAATGACACCACTGTTGGAGATCAGCTATACTTGTTGGCGCGTCACCATCTTCTCGTATTGAATTTCCAAGGGTACGAAATAAATGGGAATACATTCTACACGATCGCCCAAGATAAAAAGAGCACCAACCAAAATAGTGGTGTCCGCTTTGATGCAATAGACGAGAATGGACAAAAGGACACATATTATGGTTACATAGAGGAGATATGGGAACTAGACTATGGAGTCTCTTTAAGGTCCCTTTGTTTCATTGCAAATGGGTCAACCTGAATGGGGAAGGGTAAAGATAGACCCTTGTGCGGAATGACAACAAGGATCTCAACAATCTTGGTTATAGAGATGAACCATTCGTCCTAGCCAATGATGTGTCTCAGTTTTCTATGTGAAGGACATGTCCTCCGCATCAAAAAAAGAAAAAATATGCAAACGAATACATCATATGATGAGCCAAAGCGTCACATAGTTCTTTCAGGAAAAGAAACATCGTGGGAATCGAGGACAAGATGGACATGTCGGGAAGATTATAATAAGTTTGATGAAATTCGCCTTCACAAGGAAAACGACCCAAGCATTCCGTTAAGTAAAGAAGATGCTCCATGGTTACGTCTCAAGCGGTCATAAGGAATGACATATGCCAAGAAGTTCATGCTCATATTATGTAACTCTAGTTCATGTCTTTCGCGGTTTGTGGCTTGACCAAGGATATCTTTCACGGTTTGTGGCCTTTAGTCCCGTTTTGTAGTCTCGCTTTAATATTAATAAATGTCTTGAGTGTTAGTCCCGTTTGTGGCTAGACCGAGTGCCTCTATGACCAGTTTCTTGAGATGCCGAGGACCTGGCTCCGGCATCTCCCCAAACTGGTCGTAGTGGTGTCCTCGCCTCGAAAACCATCTTGCAGCTTGTAACTTCACTAACTAGATCAATACGCCTCGAGCTAACTAATTTCACATATTAGGAGTGCCTCTATGACCAGTTTCTCGGAGATGCCGGAGGACTGGGCTCCGTCGGCATCTCCCTGAAACTGGCCGAAGTGGTGTCCCTGCTCTCGAAAACCATCTTGCAGCTTGTAACTTCACTAACTAGATCAATACTCCTCAGATCTAACTAATTTCACATATTAGGAGTGCCTCTATGACCAGTTCTCGGAGATGCCGAGGACTGGGCTCCGTCGGCATCTCCCCGAATGGCCGTAGTGGTGTCCTCGCTCTAAAACCATCTTGGAGATGCCTCAAACTGGCCGGAGGATGGACTCACAAGGATGCATATTTATAGTACAAGCAGCTCGGCATAATGTCGACACTCACGACATAATGTCGACACTCACCCCTATTATTAGTGTCTTGACTCATCTTTAGTCGTTGGTGTCTCCAACCGGGACTAAAGGTTCATCTTTAGTCCCGGTTGGTGACACCATCCGGGACAAGGTACAAGCCGCGACATAATGTCGACACTCACCCCTATTATTAGTGTTGTCCGCCCACTCTGCATAATCCCTTTTCACATGTTGGTTTCTCCAACCGAGACTAAATATGAACCTCTCTTTATATAGGCATTTCCCTCTATTTATTAGGTAACACTTAAGACATTTATTAATATTAAAAACCGGGACAAATCGGGACTAGCTAACACTCAGGCCTAAAGCCGCCCCCTTTAGTCATAATCATGCCTAGTCCTATAGTACGCAGCTTCAGGGTCTTCATCGTCGTCGTCATCATCATCGTCATCGTCACCTGCCACTCCGGGGATCCTCAGCCCATCCATGGCATATACCAGGGGCCATTCCAGCCTCGGCTTCACGGCGGGTGGGAGAGGGGTCTCCTGGAAGACGATGCCGCTACCGCCGGGACAGTGTGGGGCCTGTGGCGGGTGGACTCGTGGGCACCGTAGGCGAGGATGGTCTCCCCCGGCGATGTAGCGCATCACTTCGATGATAGTACGGTTCTCCCACCACAGACGACAGCCGACTTCGTTGTGGTTCACTGGGGACGGGGCCATCAACCTCGTACCTGGCGAGCTCCCTTTCCTGCCTATTAGCGAAGAAGGCATTCCAGTGTCATAGTTGTCGGGATCCCACTGGGATCCATCCGCTCCGGCGTGAGATCGTGGTAGAAGTGGTTTGTGATGGCACTGGCGTGCGGAACCTTGAGGAGGAGGGAGGAACCCCTCGGCACGAGATCCACCGTGGCGGCCGGTACCCAGTGGACAAGGGTAGTTGGGGCGAGGCGCAGCCTCGGTCTCCTCGAGGGTCGAATGGCCCGAGGGCGTTGTCCATTGTTCTAAGAGAGGAAGGTGTGGATGTGTGGATAGCCATGACACGATCACCCAAAATATAGAGGAAAGGGCGGAAAACTTGGCGTGAAGCTTTGGGAAATGGCGGAATATCTTTAGTCCCGTAGTGACCATCCGGACTAAAAGCTCTAGTAGAAAGGAAAGGGCGGAAAACTTGGCGGGAAGAGGTGGGAAATGGCGGCGGAAAATATTTTTAGTCGGTTTGTGACTACATCCGGACTAAATGTGTGCTTGAACAATGATCATGTTTCAAAAACCTTCACAAAATGACCTATCATGTTCGAGGTTTCATGGCTTTCGTCCAAATGACCGATGTTATGTCTTGAATCACGGCATAATTTGTGATGTTGTGCCTATATTATGCATGTGTGTGGACATTGGTATGGAGAACAATATTGCAGAGGAAGTTTTCCTTTTGTCGCATGGAAAAGCCCTTTTCCATTTTCCCGAGCGCAAAAACGGGTCGCTTTGTGAAGTAACCACCAAAATGCCGCTTCGTAATGCTACCGTCCTATTTTCCTAAAATACTAGACCACCTTACATGGACTATATCCCAACCGTACATCTCAAACCTTTTCGTCCATCCCGTAAAAGGACAAATGTCCGAATCGGTAGGAAGTGGGTCCGTTTGTACTGTGTACATGATCTACCGCCTGCTTTTTGAAAAATCATTTTAGACTCAATATGTGGTTTCTTCAGAGATCCAATGCAAGTTCTAACAATGCCCGTCCCCTATCTTCATGCACACCGTTCGACCATAGTTAGAAATTCGGATAATTCAAAACGGGCATAATAAATTCAAAAAATCCGAACAATGAAAATCCTTCGTGGTGTCATATTATGTTACATAGTTGAAAGGAAAAATACCGACTTGGTATATTGATCATGTTTCAAAAACCTTCACAAAATGACCTATCATGTTCGAGGTTTCATGGCTTTCGTCCAAATGACCGATGTTATGTGTGAATCACGGCATAGTTTGTGATGTTGTGCCCATATTATGCATGTGTGGACATTGGTATGGAGAACAATGTTGCAGAGGAAGTTTTCCTTTTGTCGCACGGAAAAGCCCTTTTCCATTTTCCGAGCAAAAAACGGGTCGCTTTGTGAAGTAACCACCAAAATGCCGTTTCAGAATGCTACCGTCCTATTTTCCTAAAATACTAGACCACCATACATGGACTATATCCCAACCGGTACATCTCAAACCTTTTCGTCCATCCCGGGTAAAAATGACAAATGTCTGCCGAATCGGTAGAAAGTGGGTCCGGTTTGTACTACAGGTACATGATCTATCGCCCGTGATTTTTTGAAAAAATCATTTTTAGACTCGCAATATGTGGTTTCTTCAGAGATCCAATGGAAGTTCTAACAATGCCCGTCCCCTATCTTCATGCACACCGGTTCGACCATAGTTAGAAATTCAGATAATTCAAAACGGGCATAATAAATCCAAAAAAAATCCGAACAATGAAAATCTTTCGCGTGGTGTCATATTATGTTACATAGTTGAAAGGAAAAATACCAGACTTGGTATATTGATCATGTTTTGAAAAAACCTTCACAAAATGACCTATCATGTTCGAGGTTTCATGGCCGTCCCCTATCACTTCTTATGTTTAAAGTTTTTCTAAATTCCAAATTGATATTAAAAAAATATAAGTTAATTCATTTTTAATTGTAAATGGTTCATATTTTAAATAGTTACATTAATTATTTTTTAAAACAGAAAATGTTTTTGAATTATTTATTTAAATCCAAACGCTTTTTATGTTTAAATTTTTTCTAAATTCCAAATTAATATTCAAAAATATAAGTTAATTCATTTTAAAAGGTTACATTAATTATTTTTTAAAAATAGAATATGTTTTTGAATTATTTATTCAAATCCAGACACTTCTTATGTTTAAAGTTTTTCTAAATTCCAAATTGATATTAAAAAATATAAGTTAATTCATTTTTAATTGTAAATGGTTCATATTTTAAATGGTTACATTAATTATTTTTTAAAACAAAAAATGGTTTTGAATTATTTATTTAAATCCAAACACTTTTTATGTTTAAATTTTTTCTAAATTACAAATTAATATTCAAAAATATAAGTTAATTCATTTTAAAAATAGAATATGTTTTTGAATTATTTATTCAAATCCATACACTTCTTATGTTTAAAGTTTTTCTAAATTCCAAATTGATATTAAAAAAATATAAGTTAATTCATTTTTAATTGTAAATGGTTCATATTTTAAATGGTTACATTAATTATTTTTAAAATGTAAAATGGTTTTGAATTATTTATTCAAATCCAAACACTTTTATGTTTAAAGTTTTTCTAAATTCCAAATTAATTATCATTTAAAAACAATACAAATTTAAACCCCAAAATAAAAAATAAGGCGGAACAGAGAGAAAATACCTGAAATTTTTTGAAAATAGGGAATATGTCCTGTTGAGCCACCAACCGGACTAAAGAGCCCTGGCGCCAACCCTTGGTCTCTGAAAATATTTGGGTATAGGTCCCTTGGTGGCTCCAACCGACGTATGACTTTAGTCCCGGTTGGAGCCACCAACCGACAAAAGGCCTTCGCTTATAACTGCTCGCCTCTTCTTCTTCCCCATCTCACTTCTTCGCTTCATCGACGCAGCATGTGAGACGCCGCTTCACGACGCCAAGAAGCCCCGAGCCGCCTTTGCCGACTCGCCACGAGCTCCGCCTCGTTTCCCTCTATCTCCCCGCAAAAGGAATCGAAGAGGGGCATCGACAACCGTCGCCATCGACGCCGTCCTTCTGTTGTACCTGTTTGCCGAAAAATTCCGGTGAGACCTATCCTTCCTCCGCCCTACTTTGGCCACCAAGGTCTCATACAGGACCTAGCGCACCCCATTGATGCCCTGTGTTGCTTGCTCGAGCCCCAGATACTCGACATCGTCTTCGTCTGCAAGCGCAACTCCAGCGAGGAATCTAGGACGAACAGGAGCACCCCTTCCTCAACCGCGACCACCACTGAGCCCACCTCGACCACCGCAACCACTCGTAATAGTCCATGTTCCCCTTACCCCTCTGGAATCGCCGGAGCACCACCCTCCCGCCGCCACTGCGGTAGTGAGCAAGACCTGCCGCCTCGTGGTGACGTGCCCAAGGGCTCGGTCCCACCTGCCAGCCTCAGAGGCTAGGTGCCTCTGCGGTGCAGGTTAGAAGTGGCCTGGTCCAGGTCCACCCGTCAAGCCCTGGTCTAGGTCCCACCACTGTGGAGGAGGCCGAGGTGGCCACGGCCCCTCTTGGCTAGCGAGCTCGGTGTAAAAATGTTTTCTGTTTTGTTTAAATTTAGAAATGGTTTAATTAAATCCAGAAATTGATATAATATTGTAAATTCAATAATTAATTATTTATAACTTAGAAAAACACAAATAATATATCAAAATGTTCAGAAAAATGAGATCTAACTATTTAACCTATAATCATGCATTGTTCAACAACTTTCAAGACAAGTTTAATTAGAAAACAAAATCAACCCCTCTCATATACTCCGGAGTTTCGCCGAGTTAGGGTTTTCACCCCTCGGAACCCCGTTTAAATTGCCGAGCATGTCTTTGGGTTACTTTTTAATACAAATTAACTTGTTATATCATCATACTTGTTTGATCATTGCATCGATGCCATGTGTTGATTGTTCCCCTCTCTTTCTGGCGCCCCGGTGTAAAAACTATTTGCCTTTTTTTTAATTCCAGAAAATGATTTAAACTTGTGAATTCAATAACTTATTGTTTATAAGTCAGAAAAATATGAATAATATATCAAAATGTTCAGAAAAATGAAACCTAGCTATCTAAGCTATAATCATGCATTGTTCAAAAACTTAAATTACAAGTTTCATTAGAAGAACAAATCCACCCCTCTCATGTGTTCCGGAGTTTCTCCGAGTTAGGGTTTTCACCCCTCGGAACCCCGATTAAATCATCGAGCATTTCTTAGGGTTACATTCCAATGCAAATTAACTTGTCATATCATCATACTTGCTTGAGCATTGCATCGATGCCATGGGTTCGACGATGTGCCTATCTACTACACGGTTTCCCTTTCTCTTCATTTTTATTATTGTGTATGTATATATTAGGGTTTCTCTGAATTAGGGTTTATATCTCTCAACACCGTACTTAACTTTCTCCTTTAGCCGCTTTGACTTATTCGTTTTCCACCTATGCAGAAAATATGGACCCACACGTCAGAGACGAAGAAAAGGAAGAGTTGATCCAAGGTGTGATCCGTGGGGAAGATAATTTAGACGTATCAACGTTTCTGAACAACTCCGGTGAGGGTGATCCTCTTTTTATCGGAGTAGACAACTTGTTTGAGGTTGAAGGTGTTGCCTTCCGCGAGGGAGAAGGCGATGCCTTGTGTAATCGAGAAGACGACCGCTCCGGCAAGGTGCATGTAATATAAATCAATTCATTAATTAATCATCTGCTATCTATATAGAAATAGTAACGACGATCTTTCTTCTTTTAGCCCTCCGGATCAAGGAATCTACTGAAAAGAGCGACGAGGCCCAACCAAAAAGTTGCAAGACCATGAGAGGTTCAGATCGAAGATGTCGCCAGAGACAGACCGTCAGCCCCGTTGTCGCAAACCAAATTTGTGGCACAATGCGAGTAATCGTTAGGGACTTAATCGATCACCATTAGAAATTGGAATAGGCCTGCTAATGCGGATGAAGAGGGAACATATTTATTTGTCCCTAACCACGCCAAAGATTTACTGTGGAAGAGGATCATGGTTAATTTCAAACTACCGAAGATAGAGCTGGATCCAAATGCGGAGGATCCAGTTGAGGACGCCTTACAACATGGGAGAGCCATGGAGGCTAAGGTGGAGTGGGCTTTGAAGAAGATGGCCCAATGTTTCACCAATGGAAGAAAAGATTGCACCTTGACTATGTCGTGAAAAGAAGACTCGATTTCAAGAATATTCAGTTTGAGAAGATAAAACCATTCGGGATGAGTTTGTGGAATACAAGAAATCGAAAAAAGCTAAGAAAATGTCTCAAACGAATAAGTGAATGTCGCTAAGAAGAAGTATCACCATACTATGGGGCAAGGTGGCTACAAGGTTCGCATTCCTAAGTGGGAGAAACTTGAGCAGAACTGCGTGATAAAAATATCACCCCGAGCAGACGATTGGGTAGAACGCAAGGAATTGGTTTTACGGGCATGGGGCACGTTGGACTCGGAAGGAGGTGTATATATAACATACATAAATAAAGAAACCCATTGCCAATCGAGAGGATGAGAAAATCGGTAAGAAGGTCATAAAGATGGGGACTTCATTCGATAGAGAGAATGATGAGCTCACACTCGCCTTGGAAATAAGGAACATGATGGACGAACACGAGGCACAATAGGCTCCCAATCATGGAGGACTGGTTTCAAGAGAGGAAGAAATATCTGATAGAAGCCGTCGAGGAGTAAGGACAGAGGCGGTTGAAGAAAGTCGAAAGAGCGAATGCGTTTAATTGAAGAACGATTAAAGCAACAACAAGATGAAATTAACACACTTAAAGAGCAAAGTACTACCGCGCCATCTCGCAAAGACACCGCATTCGATGCTACCGCCTATCGAATAATCGAAAAGCGATGTGGCTTCCACCGAGGTCCCGGTGATGACAATGGCGACGATGATGCACCGACGATGGCTCCTGTTGGCTACCCAAAGGATGATATCACGAGATGACACACTGCGAGCTACATGTCAAAGTTGTGAACATATCAATGAAGGTGGCGGTCGGCTATGCCTTACCAATTGGACCCACACCAACTTACCACTGTCGTCCGGTTCCAGAGGGCTACGCTGTTGTCGGCATGGATGAAATCATGCCCACCTTTGAGGTTTTGTATCGTGCTTCTAAATCACACGCCAAGGTCATCTTCGCCACCCGCCTCTCCGCCGAGGTCGCCGCCTTGTGGAGCCGTCTTCGTCGCCTCACCCGCCTCGTCGCCTCACCAATCTCCGTGCAGCCATCGCCGGGAGCCATCGCCGCCTCAGATAAAAGCGTAAGGCGTCTGCTACTATGCGTCGTAGCGATCGCGAAACGTAAACAAGAGCCTCTTCCAAAAGTACCAACGGTTCCTCCCAAGAGAGCTTATGGTATCTTGAAGAGGAGATCGCGCTATCGTTGATGCGAAGCGATAAGGCGTTTTAGCTAAGTCGAGGCGGCCGAAAGAGCGAGTTCCCCAACACCAAAGAAGAAAAGGCCAAAGTGTTGAAAATGCTAAAGACTCTTCATCAACCCGAGCCAAAGCTGTCATCGACTATGAGCGTTCTATTCTCAAGTCACATGCGACAAAAAGCCTCAAGAGCAACTGATGCAAGCGGAAATCTGTTGCCCAGCTCGGATAACAAGCAAACAGATTGCGCCTCTCAAGGTGATTTCTCAAACCAATGTGGGTCGAGCAAATATGGGGGCAAGAGCAAGATGATCCAGGTAGTTGCATTAATACGGAGAAGTCGCCGCTACTCAAGGTATGAGTATTGCCAAGATTTATCCCGATTAGAGTTCTTCCTGGAGTGAAGTAGCATACCAATACCAGTACGGAAAACCTCTCGTCAAACCTGAGGAGGTAAACAATCTTCCAACAAAAATGCGAAGATTGCATAACTGGTACATGCATGCCACAAGGGCCGGGGCTAACTGGATAGTGCTGAGGGTTAAAAAAAAGCATCATGGGAAAGATAAGGATGACATGATATCCATTGAATTTGATGAACTATTTCAATTATTCAATCAAGACGCCTTGGACAAATCGATCATGAGTGCCTATTGTCTGTAAGTACTAATTCTGTAATTAATTTAGTCTCCATCTATAATATTTTGTTTATTGCATGTATATAATTGAAGGGAATATGCCCGAGAGGCAATAATAAAGTGGTTATTATCGTATTCCTTATTTATGATAAATGTTTATTTTACATGCTATAATTGTATTAATACGGAAACGTTAATACATGTGTGTTTAATAAACAAAAGAAAGTTCCTAGTTATGCCTCTCTTATAAACTAGCTCGTTGATTAACAAGATGATCAAGGTTTCCTGATCATGGACATTGGATGTTGTTAATAACGGGGTCACAACATTAGTGTAATGGTGTGATGAACATTCATCCGAAGTATAGCATTACGATCAAAGTCATTGAGTTTATATTGCTATAACAACTTACGAAGTGATCCTAATCGTCCTTAGACCATGAGATCATGTCAATCACTAACACCGAAGAGTTTATTGATAACATCAAACGTCACCGTAATGTGGTGATTATAAAGATGGATTCGTAACTAATAAAGTGTTATGTTGAGGCTCATGGATCGAGAGGAATTTGTTCATCCCGATGACGGATAGATATACTGGGCCCCTCGGTGATATCACATTGATTAGCTTGCAAGCAAGTGATTTGATCACTAGAATGTTATATCACGGAACGAGAAAAGAGTGCATGTCAAGAATTGAGATCAAACTAGGTATGGAGATACCGATGATCGAATCTCGGACATGTAATATATCGCGAAACAAAAGGATTAAGATACTAGCGTAAAAGGTTCCGACGATCACAAGAAAGTCATCGTTGAATGTGTGGGAGTCAGTATGGGTCTCCAGATCCCGCTTCTGATTATTGATTCGAGAGGGGTCTCGATCATGTCCGCATTATTCACGAACCGTAGGGTGACACACTTAAGAGACACCGACATCCAATTGGAGCAAATGTTTCATGCCGAAAGAATAAACAAGCGCAGGAATTTATTTCACTAGATACCGAAACAGGTTTTCGGGTGAAATTGCATAAAGTGGTTATGCATGTGAAATAGAATTCTAGCAAGGGGTTTTATGTGAATGTTGTTAATTAAAGTAATTAACAAAATTCTGAATAAATAAATAAAAGATTTTTATTTAAATGAGAGCTTGCATTAAATTTGGTGGAAATTTAATGCATGTGAGTGGATTTTTGAGTGGAGGCTTTTTAATGGGAGTGGAGGCTTTTCATTTTGAGTGGGAGCTCCACCCACATGAATGTGGAAGAGGTGGGGCAGCCCCATGGCTGGGCGCCATGCCCCTTGGGTGCGCCCCCTCCCCTATAAAAGGCCCTCTCCTCCTCTCACAACACACCTCCTCGTGAAGGATCTCTCTCCCCCTCTAGAATTTATCCCCCATGGTCTCGGACTAGCGAGATACATGTTCCCGGTGGCTATTCGGCAAGAAAGAGTTGTGCTTCCGCTGCATCGCTGGAGCGAGGAGGCGGAGGTTGCTCGGTGCCTCGAACGTGTGAAAGCACGGATGCGTCATTGCTTTTGCGCGCTTAGGACTTCCTCTCGATCTTGAGATAGGCAAGAGATCGTCTACATCAACCACGAGTTTGGACTCGTTAAGCTTTGTCGGTCTTCAAGGGTATGTTCTCTACGGATATACATCCGCCGTTGTTTGTATCTAGTAGATAGATCTTGGTACATAGTTGTTCCCATCGTAGGAAATTTTTGTTTTCTATGCGAACCCTTGATGGTATCGAGCCGGATCTATGCGTAGATACTTTACACGGGTAGTACACATATGAGTATGTGGGCGATGATGATCATGTTGTTGCTCCTTTCTTGTGATTTTGGATATTGGTGGCATAGTGGGATGAAGCGGCCCGGACAAACTTTACATGTCCTCGCACATGAGACCTGTTCCACGCTTGACATGCAACTAGTTTGCATAAGTGGCTAGTGGGTGTCTGTCTCTCCTACTATAGTCAATATCTAATTTGCAACGAGTTGTCAACAATTTGGTTATCCTCGTTGTGGTTCATGTTCGTAGGTAAGAACGGTTCTATCTTCGAAAGCCCTAAGCCACGTAAAATTTGCAATGGATAAATTAGAGGCGTCTAGTTTAGATTGTTGCTGGGCTAGTGTTATGATATGGTGATGTTGTAAGTATAAGTATGAGATGATACTCTTATAACATACATAACGTGTAAACTCCATAGACCTTGGATTTACACATAAAGGTATGATAGTGATCATACCACGGTGCACATGATAGAGATCATATGCGAGAACCATATCATTCCACTAATAAACATGTGATGTTTGATAGCATCTTATATTGCTTGTTTGGCATTTTATTAGCATAATAAGATGATCCCTCATTTAGATATCAAGATAAAAATGTGTTCTTCCTTAAGTATGCACCGACAATGTTTCGTTGCTTCAAGACATCACGTGATGATCGGGTGTACTTGAATCCACGAGCATATCTCGGGTGTAAGACAGTTACACACGCGAATACTAAGGTTCTTACTTGGCGAGCCTAGCATGTACAGACATGGCCTCGGAACACGGACCGAAAGGTTAAGCATGAGTCATATGTTTTGATATGATGACCATATGGATGCTCGCCTTTGAAGCTACACCGACTCACGTGATGATCGGACTTGGTGTAATGGATTTGGTTCATGTAATCACCAAAAGGACACGAGGGATGTCGTTTTTGAGTGGGAGTTCATTTCTAATTTGGATTAGTAGAACTCAATTTATCATAAATTAAATCAAAGTGAACTTGCATAATTTGTTGTAGTCATTGGCATTCGTTCACCACCTTATGCATAGTTGTAATTGAGATAATAGAACTATAGAATTCTGGATATATACTTTACGAACTGGTACCGTATTGTGTTGAGTGTCAATCTAAAGTTTAAAGTCCTATTGCAAACTTTCAGCAAACTTTATTTACTTCGTGAGATTTAATAATTGATATTAAATCAAGAGTAATAATTCCAGTGTTAGTATCTTAAGTATCATATTTGCCTCCATGATTCTTGATTTAAATATCAAGTTTATCTAGGAGCTGAAAGAATTGTTTCGAAACCATCATGTGTGGCGATATAACGATATCAAACAATGTTTTGGTTGCAATATGATAGAGTATATATATGTTCTCATATTGGATGAGAATTTACAAAGGTTGGAGATGCTAGACATCCTAATCATCCAAAAGGGTTTTGGAAAGTAATGTTATACTCACGATTCGCCTTTATAAGCTACAGAGCTTGATCATGAAAGTCGTCATGATAAGGGTGAATAGAAGATGTATGTAAAGTGTTTACTACACTAAAAGATTACTAAAGAATGGATTTTGAAAGAATACCGATCATTTTGATGATGGTGATCTACTTCAAATTGCAAGTCCAAAGGTATTATTATTTGAATATACACGCTTTGGACTATGTGTCATGTATGGCGCCACCGTTGATGTTGATAGTTTCTTTTAAAAGGAAAAGGAAATGCTGAAAGAGAATCTATAAAATATATTTGGCGAAAAGAAAAGATTGAAATATCCAATTTAGGTATATATATGATATACATGTTATGGTTGTATTCTTTGCTTGTTAAACAATGTGGTTCTTGGGTATTGGATACCAATTGGTTGGTATGAAATTTCATACGGAATGACGCAATTCATGAACCACAATGGCCTAAGTAACTAGCAAGAGAATATGTGATGATGTTCATCGAAAACAAACAAACCGTTGTTTGTATTTCTCGTTGACATCAAAGCTTGACTTCAAGATTTGTTTTAATAATTGTTATTTGAATCGTATTATAAGAACAAAGGTTGTTCAAATAATTACCGTATTCCATATAAGATGGATGATTTACAAATCTAGTTGGAGAAATCACATCCATAAAACCTAATGCTAAAATGTCGCAAGACAAATGATTGAAAGATCACTAAGTGACATCGCTATTTAAATTATATTGAAAGAGAACATGAAGAATCTCCATATTCATGGATTTTTGGAGTCTTTGATTTGATCAAGTGACGCTTGTGAGACTTTCCACGTGATAATTAAAACTTCGCTCAAAGGCCAAAGAAGAACGAATGACTAAAATATTGGAATTTATACATATCGATGTATGCATTCCATTATGTGTAGTCAATGGCGATGGGTTTCAACTTCATATGCTTTCTCCGAAATTTGAGTGAATGTTCACTTAATGAGAAAGAAGTATGAAATATTTGAAAAATGTTTCAAAGACTTTCAAGATGAAGTGAAAAATCATTGTAGCAAGAAAATAAATGGTTTATGATTTTATCATAAGGGATTTATTTGAGTTACAAGTGTAACAAGAAAATAAATGAATTATGATTTTATCATAAAAGGGATTTATTTGAGTTACAAGTTTAGCAAAACACCTAGATTTACATCTCCCGAAACACCATAGGAATATGGAGTGTTTGAGATTTGTAATGAAACCTTGTTTGACATGGTTGGATCAAAGGTGTTATTTATAAAACTGCCATTATGTTTTAAAAGATTAAAGCTTTAGAGACTACCGCTTTTACACTGAAAAGAGCTCCATCTAGATCCGTTGAAATGACACCATGGAAGTTATGGTTTGGGGTAAAACCCAAGTTGTCATTTCTTAAATTTTGGTATACTAAACATAAGTAAGATGTTTACAACCAAAGTCGGATGAGCATGTCTTTGTAGGTTATTTCGAATAACAATTGGTTATTCCTCCATAACACCAAGGACAAAAGGGTTTGTCGCTTGAAACGTGAAGTTTCTTGAAGAAGGAATTTTTCATAAATGTTAAGTGGGAGGACAATAGAACTTTGATAAGGTTAACGAACCTTAACTAAATATGCTGAGTTGCGCAGCGCCGGAAGATGTTCCGGAGGCAGCCAGAATGCTCATGGATTATGTGCCTCAAATGTTGCGGTCACAGAGATCTAAGTTCCTATTGAACCAAGTAGGTCGGTTAAACAATCAAATACTAAGATTTGAGAGTAAATCATTATTGTTTGACAATGATGAACCGACTATATGCAAAGAAGCGATGATGGGCCTCGACTCACAAATGGCTTGAAGCCATAAAATCCGTGATAGTTCCATACACGAGAAATCAAGTTTTGAACTTGGAAGACCCTCCGAAAGGTGTAAAACCTATCGGTCGTATTTGGATCTATAAAGAAATGCACATGGATGTTTCACATCTATGAAATAGTCGACATGTCGAAAGTATTTTATGACAATGTTCAAGGAGTTGACTATGACAAGATTTGATCTTTCATAGCGATATTTAGTCTCGAACGGATTAAAGTAGCAACCACTACATATAATTTGGTATATGGTAGATGAATAAACAAAACAAAGTTCTTCTAATAGAATGGTTACCTAGGACGTACATGACACGGTCCAAAGGGTTTTGTTAAATTCAAAGGATGCTAAAAGGGCATGCAAACTTCAATGGTTGAAGTAAGCATCATGAGTTGGAATCTTCACCATGATGAAAATGAGTTTTCATCCGAGACGATGAAGATGCTTGCATTTGCAAGAAATTAAGTGGGAGCGCTGAGACATATTTCTAATACATTATGTGAAGGACATCTTGTTGATTAGAAATGATGTATCTTTTATTGACAAAGGTTAAGAATTTCATTTCGATGAAAGACTTAGGCAAAACCCGAATATTCAAAGATGAATGTCTATAGTGGATGAGCGGTGACGCTAATATGGTTATGCCAAACGTACATATATGAGATATTGAAGGAGTTCAATATAGAAATGACAAGAAACAGTTCTTGTCACATGGAAAGGAATTGAATCAAGATTCAAGTGTATCGACACTTGATAAGTGAAACAAGATTCAAGTGCTTTGACACTTGATGAGTGCAATCACGAGAATGTTTTGATCAATCATACCATGCTATGTACACATCCAGATATGTCCTATGCTCTAAGTGTTATGAGCATATACCGTAATGAATCATAAAATTATCATTGTACGATAAGGAGGATATTCTTATGATCTTTTGGAAGAACTAAGAATATATTTGTGTAGAGGTGACAAACAATTACAAATAGTTCATTGTAAAGCGTTACATTGATACTAGTTTTGTCACAAGATACAAATTAAGTTTATCTCAACTTAAACTATGGGTGGCACAATGTAATGGAAAGGAGATTCCATGATGGATTTGGAAGAGTTCCAAAGTTAAGACATTGTGACGAATACTACAACAAAAGGCTAAGTATATGACTGCTATAGTAGCGAAAAGGAGGAATTTGTGTCAAGTAGTTTGTTATCAAACTAAGGTGTGGTTCACAACGGGCTAACACTAAAGATATATTGTATGACAATAGTATCGATGTTTTAACCCCAAGGAACTAAAGGTCTCACCGAAGACCAAATTAATACAATGCCATCTCATTGAGAATGAGTGATGCGGAGACGCAAAGACATGAATACACACGACCGAAAGCGTGATCCGTAGATTATGTTAACACTTGCAATTGCGTATATGGAACACCGTAAAGCCATAAGTGTTCAATACGCAAAGTTCTCAAACTAGATTATTGTCTCTAGTGCAAGTGGGAGATCAAGGAATATGCCCGAGAGGCAATAATAAAGTGGTTATTATCATATTCCTTATTTATGATAAATGTTTATTTTACATGCTATAATTGTATTAATACGGAAACGTTAATACATGTGTGTTTAATAAACAAAAGAAAGTTCCTAGTTATGCCTCTCTTATAAACTAGCTCGTTGATTAACAAGATGATCAAGGTTTCCTGATCATGGACATTGGATGTTGTTAATAACGGGGTCACGACATTAGTGTAATGGTGTGATGAACATTCATCCGAAGTATAGCATTACGATCAAAGTCATTGAGTTTATATTGCTATAACAACTTACGAAGTGATCCTAATCCTTAGACCATGAGATCATGTCAATCACTAACACCTAAGAGTTTCTTGATAACATCAAACGTCACCGTAATGTGGTGATTATAAAGATGGATTCGTAACTAATAAAGTGTTATGTTGAGGCTCATGGATCGAGAGTGGAATTTGTTCATCCCGATGACGGATAGATATACTCTGGGCCCTCTCGGTGATATCACATTGATTAGCTTGCAAGCAAGTGATTTGATCACTAGAATGTTATATCACAGGAACGAGAAAAGAGTGCATGTCAAGAACAGATCAAACTAGGTATGGAGATACCGATGATCGAATCTCGGACATGTAATATATCGCGAAACAAAAGGATTAAGATACTAGCGTAAAAGGTTCCGACGATCACAAGAAAGTCATCGTTGAATGTGTGGGAGTCAGTATGGGTCTCCAGATCCCGCTTGTGATTATTGATTCGAGAGGGGTCTCGATCATGTCCGCATTATTCACGAACCGTAGGGTGACACACTTAAGAGACACCGACATCCAATTGGAGCAAATGTTTCATGCCAAAAGAATAAACAAGCGCAGGAATTTATTTCACTAGATACCGAAACAGGTTTTCGGGTGAAATTGCATAAAGTGGTTATGCATGTGAAATAGAATTCTAGCAAGGGGTTTTATGTGAATGTTTGTTAATTAAAGTAATTAACAAAATTCTGAATAAATAAATAAAAGAGTTTTATTTAAATGAGAGCTTGCATTAAATTTGGTGGAAATTTAATGCATGTGAGTGGATTTTTGAGTGGAGGCTTTTTAATGGGAGTGGAGGCTTTTCATTTTGAGTGGGAGCTCCACCCACATGAATGTGGAAGAGGTGGGGGCAGCCCCATGGCTGGGCGCCATGCCCCTTGGGTGCCCCCTCTCCCTATAAAGGCCCCCTCCTCCTCTCACAACACACCTCCTCGTGAAGGATCTCTCTCCCTCTAGAATTTATCCCCATGGTCTCGGACTAGCGAGATACATGTTCCGGTGGCTATTCGCAAGAAAGAGTTGTGCTTCCGCTGCATCATTGGAGCGAGGAGGCGGAGGTTGCTCGGTGCCTCGAACGTGTGCGAAAGCACGGATGCGCTGTTTTACTGCGCTAGGACTTCCTCTCGATCTTGAGATCGGCAAGAGATCGTCTACATCAACCACGAGTTTGGACTCGTTAAGCTTTGTCGGTCTTCAAGGGTATGTTCTCTACGGATATACATCCGCCCGTTGTTTGTATCTAGTAGATAGATCTTGGTACATAGTTGTTCCCATCGTAGGAAATTTTTTGTTTTCTATGCTGCGAACCCTTCAATAATCATACTTTAATATGCAGAATGAAGATTCTCGAATGCAGCAGAGGACAAATCTATGACATTGGCTTCATTGACCCATATTGGGTTCATGAAGCTAATCTCAAAATAAGCCCCCAGGATACGGAGGATAATATAGTACACGCGTTTAGGTTTCAAGAAACCAAAAGGGAAATACTATTTCCTTACAACTTCCAGTGAGTGTTATTGTCTTGTATACACTTTCTATTTCGCTTACTCGATGTTAAGTATATAATTGATTAGTTCTGCATTCGCAGGTACCACTATATTCTCGTTAATCATTCAACTTGACAAAGGGCGTGTACTAGTCATGGACTCAAACATAAACCCCTTGAGACGTGGAAGGACATGCAGATACTTCTCCAAATGTAATTATAATCATTACGACACTATATCGGCAATGTTCGTGAATTTTATGATATCAAGTACTTAATAACTTATTTTATTCGCTTTTCACGCCGGCGGTTTGGAAACGGTTCACCAAGAAGGCTAGGGTGTTTGGAAAGAGGAGCTTACATTTCAACCACTAGATGTAAGCACCACTAGCTATACCCGCATCTCTTTGATTCTAGTTTTGATACGCTTATTATCATGCTTGATTATTATTTTGATTGAACTCGTTGTCGTAAAGTGCCCGACGCAGGACCGGTAACAATCTATGTGGATACTATGTATGCGAGTTCATCCGGCAGACGTGCGATGAGAAGGGCAGAAATTTAGAGAAACTCCACATACGTAAACAATTTCTATAGTTTTTAATTACAATCAAATTGTGTTTAGTTTCATATTCATATAGACTCCTTTTTTAAATCAGATCGAACGCTCACGGACGGTCTTCGCCAAAGGATCGATACGAGCAATACAGAGGAATTGGCGGGATTCTTGGATGCAAGTCCTAAACACACAAGGGGAATACTACTCGGCCGTGTATAGACAATAGGAATTGTAAAATAGCAACTTTCAAGAAATTGGCCCAGAGCATCGAATAGCAACTTTTGTATGTAGTGCATGAACTCGATCCGTGTATTGAATGTAAAATGTTGTCATGATGATCTTGTGTAATATAAGGTTCCTTCATTGATAAGTGCAAAACACTAAATAAACAATAAAACAACCTAAATGAATTCTCTGCGGCACAAAATCTGGCGAAAATGTTGCCAAGCAACAAAATGTGCCAATGAATTCTCCATGCAGAGAAATGGGCTAAATCTCGCTGGCAGAGGTTATTAGTCCCGTTCGGCTCCACACCTCGCCTCGATGCCGCCACGCAGTGTCCATTTGTCCCGGTTGGTGGGGCAACCGGGACTAATGGTTAGAGCTTTAGTCCCGATTGCCCCGTCCCGGTTGGGCAACCGGGACTAATGGCCCTTACCAACCGGGACGCATGGGCCCTTTTCTACCAGTGACTATAGCTCCAGTTTTTAAGAGAGCTAGACACCTTTTTCAATCTCTTCCATAGTCCTCCAAGGACCTTTCCATGTACATCACTATTATTCCATGCGGATTGGACCGTCTCTTCATAGTCTCACTAGTGGAAAAAGGGCCATCCGTTCGCGACCCCTCAGAGTATTAGTCCCGGTTGCGCCACCAACCAGGACTAATGCTGGCACGCGCCGCTCGAAAGCGGCACGCCGGGGCATGCGTCGGTTGTTAAGGGGATGTCGGTTGAGCCACCAACCGGGACTAAAGGTTTGGCCACAACCACGTGGCGTGGCACACACCTTTAGTCCCGGTTGCTGGCTCCAACCGGGACGTATTCTCCCACCCTCTATAAATGCAACGCCCTAGCCCCCTCTGCCTCCACTCTTTTTTTTCTCTTGGTGGAAGGAGTGAGGGGCGTGCTAGTTTTTTCTCTTCTATGCATGCATTGAAGGTGTTTGACGAAATGTTTGAGTGAATAATCCCGTTCAATTTCTCATAAAACAAAAATATAGAAGGTGCCCGAGACGCACTTGAGCTTTCTCCTCTTTATTTTCCTCGATCGAGGTTAGCAATCTTATCTTTTCTCTATCATTGATACAATTCATGTGTCGATGTGAATTGGTTATTTCACTATTTATGATGTCCTATTTTTTGATAAACTTACTTATATGATGCAGATGAACGGTCGGGAATGGATGTACGGTGACCGGCGCGTAGACGGGTATATGAAAGGCGTGGATAAATTTATCGATGTGGCTACGGAAAACAAAGAGAATGGTTTTATACGTTGTCCATGTGTTCAATGTCGGAACAACAAGGAATACTCTTCCTCGAAAATCATTCGCTGCCACCTGATTATGAAAGGTTTTATGCCCAACTATAATTGCTAGACCAAGCACGGGGAAAGAGGGGTTATGATAGAAGATGGTGAAGAAGAAGATGATGATAACAACTATCATCATATGTTTCCTGAATACAGTGATACTGCAATGGAAGACAATGGAGAGGAAAGAGGTGAAGAACGGGCATCAGATGAGCCAGCTGATGAACTTGGTAGGGTCATTTCTGATGCAAAGCGAGACTGTGAAACAGAAAATGAAAATTTGATGTTAGAGGGCATGTTAGAAGATCACAAGAAATTGTTGTACCCAAATTGTGAAGATGGCAGCACAAAGCTCGGTACCACACTGGAATTGTTGCGATGGAAGGCAGAGTGTGGTCTAACTGACTCCTCATTTGAAAAGATGCTAAAAATAATGAAGCCGAAGTTTCCAAAACATAACGAACTTCCCGAGAGTACCTACGAAGCAAAGAAGACTCTCTGTCCTCTGGGATTAGATGTGCAAAAGATACATGCATGCATTAATGACTGCATCCTCATCATGTAAGGAGTATGAGAATTTAGATAAATGCTCGGTATGCAACGCGTTGCGGTATAAGATCAGACGAGATGACCCTGGTGATGTTGAGGGAGAGCCCCTCCGGAAGAGGGTTCCTGCTAAGGTTATGTGGTATGCTCCTATAATACCAAGGTTGAAACGCATGTTCAGAAACAAAGAGCATGCCAGGTTGTTGCGATGGCACAAAGAAGACCGTAAGAAAGACGGAAGTTGAGACACACCGATGGGTCACAGTGAGAAAAATCGAGAGAGACTTCCTGCACTTTGCGGTGTGACGCAAGGAACTTATGGTTTGGTCTAAATGGATGGCATGAATCCTTTGGGGAGAGCTGCGACAAAGACTGCCCGTGACTCTATGTATCTACAATCTGCCTCCTTAGTTGTGCATGAAACGTAAGTTCATTATGATGCCAGTGCTCATCCAAGGCCCTAAGCAACCGGGCAACGATATTGATGTGTACCTTAGGCCATTAGTTGAAGAACTCTTACAGTTGTGGGGCAAACCAGGTGTACGTGCGTGGGATGAGAACAAACATGAGCCATTTGATCTACGAGGGTTGTTATTCGTAACCATCAATGATTGGCCTGCTCTTAGTAACCTTTCGTGATGACAAACAAGGGATATAAGGCATGCACCCACTGTTTAGATAAGACCGAAGGTACATATTTGCATAAATGCAAGAAGGTTGTGTACTGGCGAATCGACGATTTCTTCTTCCGACCAATCATCCCGTAAGAAAGAAAGGCAAGTATTTCAAAGGTGAGGTGAGGCGATCACCGGAAGAAGCCTGAACTCCCCGCTGGTTATGATGTATTTGGTATGGTCAAGGACATAGAAGTAATCTTTGAAAGGGTCCCGCGGTCAATCAGTTCGACGACGCTACAGGACACGCACCCATGTGGCGAAGAAATCTATATTTTGGGAGCTGCCATATTGGAAAGTCCTCGTGTCCGCTCTTCAATCGACGTGATGCACGTGACGAAGAATCTTTGCGTGAACCTGCTAGGATTCCTAGGCGGTATGGGAAGACAAAAGATACACCAAGCACGGAGGACCAACAAATTATGAAAGACCCAAAGAACATGCATACACATAACAAGACGGATAAAGGGTGTCACTTAAGTCGTACTATGCTCTTACCAAAGCGTAGAAGGAAATCTTTTTGAAGTTCTTTACAGATCAAGGTGTCTGGATTCTCATCTAATATAAAGGGATAATAAATATGGCGTAGAAAAGTTCCAAAACCTGAAGTCTCATGATCACACGTGATTATGACGACGCAGCTTCCGATTGCATTGAGGGGGCTTCTACCGTAAAATGTTCGAGTACCCATTGTGAAGCTGTGTGCATTCCTCAATGCAATATCTCAGAAGGTAATCAATCCAGATATTCTGCCAAGGTTACAGAAGGATGTGGTACAATGTCTTGTTAGTTTTGAATTGGTGTTCCCACCATCCTTCTTCACTATTATGACGCATCTCCTGGTTCATCCAGTGGAAGAGATTGCCATTCTCGGTCCGGTATTTCTGCACAATATGTTCCCCTTTGAGAGGTTCATGGGAGTCTTAAAGAAATATGTTCATAACCGTGCTAGACCAGAAGGAAGCATCTCCAAGGGATATGGAACAGAGGAGGTCATTGAGTTTTGTGTTGACTTTATTCCTGACCTTAAGCCGATTGGTGTTTCTGACTCGCGGCATGAGGGAAGACTAAGTGGAAAAGGCACGCTGGGAAAGAAAACAATGATATGGGAATACATCTTCTACTGTATTGAATTTCCAAGGGTACGAAATAAATGGGAATACATTCTACACGATCGCCCAAGATAAAAAGAGCACCAACCAAAATAGTGGTGTCCGCTTTGATGCAATAGACGAGAATGGACAAAAGGACACATATTATGGTTACATAGAGGAGATGTGGGAACTAGACTATGGAGTCTCTTTTAAGGTCCCTTTGTTTCTCTGCAAATGGGTCAACATGAATGGGGAAGGGGTAAAGATAGACCAGTTGTACAGAATGACAACACTGGATCTCAACAATCTTGGTTATAGAGATGAACCATTCGTCCTAGCCAATGATGTGTCTCAGGTTTTCTATCTGAAGGACATGTCCTCCAGACCGAAAAAAAGAAAAAATATGCAAACGAATACATCATATGATGAGCCAAAGCGTCACATAGTTCTTTCAAGGAAAAAAACATCGTGGGAATCGAGGACAAGACAGACGTGTCAGAAGATTATAATAAGTTTTATGAAATTTCGCCCTTCACAGTGAAAACTGACCCAAGAATTCCATTAAGTAAAGAAGATGCTCCATGGTTACGTCTGAAGCGATCATAAGGAAGGACATATGCCAAGAAGTTCATGCTCATATTATGTAACTCTAGTTCATGTCTTTCGCGGTTTGTGGCTTGACCAAAGGATATCTTTCGCGGTTTGTGGCCTTTAGTCCCGGTTTTGTAGTCTCGCTAATATTAATAAATGTCTTGAGTGTTAGTCCGTTTGTGGCTGGACCGACTATGAAGAAGTTGTCCCGATTCGTACTTACCATTAAGATCTGATCTCCAAACGCTGCAATACATATTAGAGTGCCTCTATGACCAGTTTCTTGGAGATGGGAGGATCATCCGCGGCATCTCCCCAAACTGGTCGAGTGGTGTCCTCGCCTCGAAACCATCTTGAAGCTTGTAACTTCTCTAACTAGATCAATACGCCTGTAGCTAACTAATTTCACATATTAGGGTGCCTCTATGACCAGATTTCTGAGATGCCGAGGGCTGCATCTGCAAGTGGTGTCCCAGCTCTCGAAAACCATCTTGCAGCTTGTAACTTCTCTAACTAGATCAATACGCCTCGGAGCTAACTAATTTCACATATTAGGGAGTGCCTCTATGACCAGTTTCTCGGAGATGCCGGATGACTGGGCTCCGTCGCCATCTCCCTGAAACTGGCCGCAGTGGTGTCCCTGTTGGAATTATGCCCTAGAGGCAATAATAAAGATGTTATTATTATAATTCTTGTTCATGATAAAGTTTATATTCCATGCTAGAATTGTATTAAGCGGAAACATTAATACTTGTGTGGTTTGTGAACAACACCGTGTCCCTGGTAGGCCTCTAAGGACTAGCTCATTGATCAATGATGGTTAAGGTTTCCTAACCATAGACATGAGTTGTCAATTGATAATGAGATCATATCATTGGGAGAATGATATGATGGATGCACAAACTAAGCGAATCAATTAGATCGTTTCATCGTGTTCATCTTTGCGAAGCTTTTCCTATGTCAAATATTGTATTCCTTAGACCATGAGATAATGCAACTCCCCCACACCGAGGAAAGCTTTGAGGTCATCAAACGTCATCCTATGAGAGGGTGATCATAAAGGTGTCTCTCAGGTGATCGGAAAGTATCTGTTGGGTTGTATGTATCGAGATGGAATTTGTCCCTCCCAAGTCGGAGAGATATACTTCGGGCCCACTTGGTAATCGATATCAACACCGCTTGCAAGCATGTGGTTAAGGAGTTAATCACAAAGTGATATCGGATTACGGAACGAGTAAAGTACTTGCTGTGAACGAGATTGAACTAGGTATGACGGTACAGACGATCGAATCTCGGGCAAGTAACATATCGCGAGACGAAGGGAATATATATGGGATTGATTGAATCCTCGCATCGTGGTTCATCCGATATGATCATCGATGAATGTGGGAGTCAATATGGGTGCCCGACCCGCTATTGATTATTGATAGAAGATCATGTCTGATATTCTCGAACCCGCAGGGTCACACACTTAACGATCTCGACGCTAGGATAGATTGGATAATTGGTTTATGAATTTTTGTTCGAGTCTCGGATGGGATCCGGGACATCACGAGAGGTTCCGGAATGGTCCGAGAATAAGATTCATATAAGGCGAGGCAGTTTTTGGAGTTCGAATTGTTCGTTAATCGGTATTGTACCGAAGCTTCTAGAACCTTCCTCGGAAGGGGACCAACGTGGCCCCACCTTCCGGGAGGGGAATGGGCCTATGAGGGAGTGTCCTGGCCGACATTGGGCAGGGCACAAGGCCCCATAGGGCCCAGCCGATCCTAGAGAGTTTAAATCGTTTAAACTAGAGATAGGGTTTCTAGAAGAGGAGAGTCCATGCCCCCACTCCTTATCCTTTGGGCTTGGGAGGGGCTAGGCTGCGCCCCTCTATATAAAGAGGGTGGGCGCACCAACCCCCACACCTCTCCTCCAAACCCTAGTCGCCTTGCTAGCTTTCCTCTCTCCTCATCGCTTGTAGGCGAAGCCTGCAGAAATTCTCCACTATATACACCACGCGCCGTGTTGTAGATCCAATCTATCTCTCCACCATACTTGCTGGTCGGAGGAAGGAGGAGACGCCGAGGTGCATCTCACGGAGGCACCGCCACTTGTGGTGCTAGATCGGATCGGGTCGCGAGGAGGAGAAGCGAGTACAACTACATCACCCACATTCCGGCCTAACGCCCGCCATCGTAATATTCAAGGGTATGAAGATCTAATCCAATCTCTCGTTGATTGCATCTCCTAGATTAGATCTTGGCTTTCCTCTGCTCGCATCCGTAGAAAATTTTGATTTACTATGCCGCCAAACCCTTCAGTGGTATCGAGCTAGATCTATGCGTAGATGTGTTTCACGTATAACGCAACATGGTTGTTGCGCGAGCGTTGATGTTTTCTGTTGCAAGCCTCTTGTTTGTGTTCTTCTTATGACGCGGATAGTGAGATTGAAGTGGTCCAGGCCAACCTTACGCGACGTCGTTCATGAGACCGCTCGCACTTGACGTGTGGCTTGTTCCACACATGCGGTGGTGGATATCAGTTTCTCACTATAGTTATCATGGGATTAACACCGAGTTTGGCAACCATAATATCACCGCTGTGGCTTCCGTAGGTAAGAATCGTTCTTAGCATCTACTCCCATAAGCCACGTAAAACATGCAACAACAAAGTAGAGGCGTCTAACTTGTTTTTGCAGGAGTGTTTTCGTGATATGGTATGGCCCAAGATGTGATGTATATTGTATGCGATGATCATGTTTTGTAATGTTTCACGACTTGCATGTCGATGAGTACACAACCGGCCATATGGTTGAGCCATATTGTGTATTTATAATTGTGTAGTCAACTTCTTATACGCCATGTAATAGCTTTACTTTATCGCTAAGTAGTTAGCAATAGTTGTAGTTGCTATTCGTGGTGGAGGCAATCATGGTGGAGTGATGGAGATCATGCCGGAACGCACAAGATGGAGATCATTGCGCGAGGATTGGCTATACCATGTCACATAAAGTTATATGCATGTGATGTTTATCCCTTTATGTATCTTATTATGCTTAGATCGCGACGGTAGCATTATAAGATGATTCCTCACTTAAAGATCAAGATAAAAAACTGTGTTCTCCCCAAGTATGCACCGTTGCGAAAGTTCGTCGTGTCCAAGCATCACGTGATGATCGGGTGCTATAGACTCTACGCTCACATACAACGGGTGCAAGCCAGTTTTGCACACGCAGAAATACTTGGGTCTAGCTTGACGATCCTAGCATGTACAGACATGGCCTCGGAACACAAGAACCGAAAGGTTAAGCATGAGTCATATGAGTGATATGATCGACACTTTGTTGTCCACCATTGAAAACACATCTCTTCTCGTGATGATCGGATTAGGTGTGGTGAATTTGGATCGTGTTCACTAAACAACTTGAGGGATGTTGAATTTAGTGGGATTTCATCTAGTAATTTGATTAAGTTGAACTATTTATCATGAACATAGTCTAAATTGTACTTGCAACCGTAGATCACATGGCCAAGTCCAACTTCAACTTCAACGTTTTGCGAGAAGGAAAAGCTTAGAAACAATGGGTCTAACTTCACCAATTGGTTCCGCAATCTAAGAATCATTCTGTCATGGGACAAAAGGACTATGTCCTTGGGAAAGCGTTAGGTGACCCCCTTGAATCAAGGCCGGCCGATGAGAAAGCTGCTATCGTCACCGCAAAAGAGGATTATGGTGTGATTAAGAGTACCATGTTGTTTGCTATGGAACCTAACTTCAAAATCGTTTGAAGAGTATCCCGGCCCTTTGAGATTCTCGAGGAGCTGAAAACCATGTTTCGCACTCAAGCCCGCTCGAGAGATATGAGATCTCCGAGAAGTTCTTTAATCGTAAGATGGAGGAAGGAGTTCCGTTAGTGAGCACGCCATAAAGATGACGGGCTACACTCAACGCTTGAGCAAATGGAATGCACGATTCCGGAGGAGCTCAAGATTGACAGGTTCTCAATCACTCCTCCCGCCTACAAAAGTTTTGTAGTGACTCATAATTAGATTGGCTCCATCGATACGATCACCGAGCTCTTCGCAGTCAAGGCTGCGGAGGTGGACATCAAGAAGGATAATCATGTGTTGATGGTCAACAAGCCCTCCTTTAAGAAAGGTAAGGGAGCAAAGAAGCCCTTCAAGAAGGGCGGCGGCAAGCGCAATGCCCCTGCTGAGAAGAAGCTCAAGTCTGGTCCTAAGCCCGACACTGAGTGCTTCTATTGCAAGCACAGGGGTCACTGGAAGAGCAAGTGTCCGAAGTACTTAGCGGACAAGAAGGCTGGCACCATCAAAGGTATATTTGATATACATGTTATTGATGTTTTCCTTACTAGCCCTTGTTGTAGTGCCTGGGTATTTGATACCGGTTCAGTTGCTAATATTTGTAACTCAAATGAGCTACTAATAGACGACGGCTTGCGAGGGATGAGGTGACGATGCGCGTTGGCAACGGATCAAGAGTTGATGTGATGGCCGTCGGCACGCTCTCCTTAGTTTTACCTTCGGGATTAGTTTTAAACCTTAATAAGTGTTATTATGTGCCTGCGTTGAGCATGAACATTATTTCTGGATCGTGTTTATTGCAAGACGTTTATTCATTTAAATTGGAGAATAATGGTTGTTCTATTTATATGAGTAACATCCTTTATGGTCATGCACTTCTTGTGAATGGTTTATTTCTTCTAAATCTCGAAAGGGATGAAACACACATCCATAACATTGAGGCTAAGAGATGCAAAGTAGATAGTGATAATACTACTTATTTGTAAATGCTGCCTAGGTCATATTGGTGTAAAGCGCATGAAGAAACTCCATTCGATGGACTTTGAGTCTCTTGATTTTGAATCATTTGACACATGCGAACCATGCCTCATGGGCAAGATGATCAAAACCCCGTTCTCCGGTATGATGGAGCGAGCAACGGACTTGTTGGAAATCATACATACCGATGTATGCGGACCGATGAGTGTTTTGACGCGCGGTAGATATCGCTATTTCCTCACTTTTACCGATGACTTAAGTAGATATGGGTATATCTATTTAATGAAACATAAATCTGAAACATTTGAAAAGTTCAAGGAATTTCAGAATGAAGTGGAGAACCATCGTAACAGAAAGATTAAGTTTCTACGATCCGATCATGGAGGTGAATATTTGAGTTATGATTTTCTCACGCATCTTAAAGCAAGTGGAATCGTTTCACAACTCACGCCACCCTGAAGCAATGGTGTGTCTGAACGCGGAATCGAACCATATTAGATATGGTCTGATCAATGATGTCTCTTACCGATTTGCCGTTATCATTTTGGGGTTATGCATTAGAAACCGCTGCATTCACTTTAAATAGGGCTCCATCTAAATCCTGAGACGACACCGTATGAACTGTGGTTTGGTGCTAAACCTAAGTTGTCGTTTCTTAAAGTTTGGGGTGCGGCTTCGTCAAGAAGTTGATGCCGACAAGCTTGAACCCAAAGCGAGAAATGCGTCTTCATAGGATACCCTAAGGAAACTATTGGGTATACCTTCTATCACGTAACCAAGGCAAAGTGTTTGTCGCAAAGAATGGTTCCTTTCTTGAGAAGGAGTTTCTCTCGAAAGAAGTGAGTGGGAGGAAAGTAGAGCTAGACGAGGTTATTGAACCTTCTCTTGAATTGAGAGTAGCGCAGACCGAAAGTGTTCCAAGTCCGCACCAACAATAGAGGAAGCTAATGACAAGGATCATGAAGCTTCTGACGATGTCACATCGAACGTCGCAGTCGACAAGGTCGCGTGCCCTCCCGAGTGGTACGACAACCCTGTCTTGACCGTTTGTTAGAAGACAAAGGAACCTACGAACTATGAGGAAGTGATGATGAGTCCAGACTCTGAGAAATGGCTGGAAACCATGAAATCCGAATTGGGATCCATGAGCGAAAACCAAGTATGGACTTTGGTGGACCCTCCTAGCGACCGAAAGGTCGTTGAGTGCAAATGGATCTTCAAGAAGAAAACAGACGCGGATGGTAATATTACCGTCTATAAAGCACGGCTTGTCGCAAAAGGTTTTCGACAAGTTCAAGGTGTTGACTACGATGAGACTTTCTCTCCCGTAGCGATGTTTAAGTCCATTCGGATTTTATTAGCAATTGTTGCGTTTCATGATTATGAAATATGGCAGATGGATGTCAAGACTGCTTTCCTCAATGGCAACATTGATGAAGAGTTGTATATGATGCAACCCGAAGGTTTTGTCGATCCTAAGGATGCTAGTAAAGTATGCAAACTTCAGCGTTCCATTTATGGACTGAAGCAAGCATCTCGGAGTTGGAACCTTCGTTTTGATCAAGTGATCAAGAGCTTTGGATTTGTTCCAAATTGCTATGAAGCTTGTATCTACAAGAAAGTGAGTGGGATCTCGGTGACGTTTCTAGTACTGTATGTGGATGACATATTGATTATCGGAAATGACATCAACATGCTTAACGATGTGAAGAGTTATTTGAACAAGTGTTTTTCAATGAAAGACCTAGGTGAAGCTGCTTATATATTGGGCATCAAAATCTATAGAGATATCAAAGACGCCTGATAGCTTTAAGCCAGAGTACATACCTAGACAAAGTTTTGAAAAGGTTCAGAATGGATAAGGCAAAGAAAGGTTCAGTGCCTATGTTGTCAGGTAAGATATTGAGCAAGGCTCAGTGTCCAGCTACGGTAAATGATAGGGAAACTATGAGCAAAGTGCCTTATGCCTCGGCCATAGGTTCCATCATGTATGCCATGCTGTGTACTAGACCGGATGTGTCCAATGCTCTTAGTTTGACGAGCAGATATCAAAGTGATCCAGAGTGGAACATCGGACAGCCGTGAAGAACATCCTAAAGTACCTAAATAGAACTAAAGAAATGTTCTTAGTCTATGGGGTGATGAACATGTCGTAAAGGTTACGTCGATGCTAGTTTCGACACCGACAAGGATGATTCAAATCTCGCATGTGATACGTTTATATTTTGAATGGAGGAGCTGGAGTCGGAGAAGCTGCAAGCAAAGCGTGATCGCGATCTACAGTGGAAGCGGAATACATGGTCTTTGTAGAAGCGTCAAGTGAAGGAGTTTGGATCAGAAACTTCATCACTGAGCTTGGCGTGGTTCCAAGTGCATTGGACCCACTTGAGATATTGTGTGACAACACTGGCGCCATAGCACTCGCTAAGGAACCAAGATATCATCCAAATACCAAGCATATCAACCGCAAGTTTCATATAATCCGAGATTATATAGCAGATGGAGATCTGAAGATTAGCAAAGTACATACGGATCTGAATGTCGCAGATCCATTGACTAAACCTCTTCCACGTGTAAAACATGATCAACACCTCAGTGCCATGGGTGTGAGATTGTTGCCAGATGTAAACTAGATTATTGACTCTAGTGCAAGTGGGAGACTGGAATTATGCCCTAGAGGCAATAATAAAGATGTTATTATTATAATTCTTGTTCATGATAAAGTTTATATTCCATGCTAGAATTGTATTAAGCGGAAACATTAATACTTGTGTGGTTTGTGAACAACACCGTGTCCCTGGTACGCCTCTAAGGACTAGCTCATTGATCAATGATGGTTAAGGTTTCCTAACCATAGACATGAGTTGTCAATTGATAATGAGATCATATCATTGGGAGAATGATATGATGGACAGACCCAAACTAAGCGAAGCAATTAGATCGTTTCATCGTGTTCATCTTTGCGAAGCTTTTCCTATGTCAAATATTGTATTCCTTAGACCATGAGATAATGCAACTCCCTGGTACCGAAAGAAAGCTTTGAGGTCATCAAACGTCATCCTATGAGAGGGTGATCATAAAGGTGTCTCTCAGGTGATCGGAAAGTATCTGTTGGGTTGTATGTATCGAGATGGAATTTGTCCCTCCCAAGTCGGAGAGATATACTTCGGTCCCACTAGGTAATCGATATCAACACCGCTTGCAAGCATGTGGTTAAGGAGTTAATCACAAAGTGATATCGGATTGCGGAACGAGTAAAGTACTTGCTGTGAACGAGATTGAACTAGGTATGACGGTGCAGACGATCGAATCTCGCAAGTAAAATATCGCGAGACGAAGGGAATATATATGGGATTGATTGAATCCTGGCATCGTGGTTCATCCGATATGATCATCGATGAATGTGTGGAGTCAATATGGGTGCCTGCACCCACTGTTGATTATTGATAGAAGATCATGTCTCATATTCTCGAACCCGCAGGGTCACACACTTAACGATCTCGACGCTAGGATAGATTGGATAATTGGTTTATGAATTTTGTTCGAGTCTCGGATGGGATCCGGGACATCACGAGAGGTTCCGAATGGTCCGAGAATAAGATTCATATAAGGCGAGGCAGTTTTTGGAGTTCGAATTGTTCCGTTAATCGGTATTGTACCGAAGCTTCTAGAACCTTCCGAAGGGGACCAACGTGGCCCCACCTTCCGGGAGGGGCATGGGCCTATGAGGGAGTGTCCCGCATTGGGCCAGGGGCACAAGGCCCCATAGGGCGCAGCCGATCCTAGAGAGTTTAAATCGTTTAAACTAGAGATAGGGTTTCTAGAAGAGGGGAGAGTCCATGCCCCCCACTCCTTATCCTTTGGGCTTGGGGAGGGGCTAGGGCTGCACCCCCCTCTATATAAAGAGGGGTGGGGGCGCACCAACCCCCCACACCTCTCCTCCAAACCCTAGCCGCCTTGCTAGCTTTCCTCTCTCCCTCCCGACTGTTTGTAGGCGAAGCCCTGCTGCAGAAATTCTCCACTATATACACCACGCCGTCGTGTTGTAGATCCAATCTATCTCTCCACCATACTTGCTGGTCCGAGGAAGGAGGAGACGTCGAGGTGCTGCACGTGTGCATCTCACGGAGGCACCGCCACTTGTGGTGCTAGATCGGATCGGATCGCGAGGAGGAGAAGCGAGTACGACTACATCACCCACATTCCGACGAACGTTCCGCCATGCGAATCTTCAAGGGAATGAAGATCTAATCCAATCTCTCTCGTTGATTTCATCTCCTAGATTAGATCTTGGCTTTCCCTCTGTTCGCATCCGTAGAAAATTTTGATTTACTATGCCGCGAAACCCTTCAGTCCCTGCTCTCGAAAACCATCTTGGAGATGCCTCAAACTGGCTGGAGAACTGCACTCGCAAGGATGCCTATTTATAGTACAAGCAGCTCAGCATAGTGTCGACACATACGAAATAATGTCGACACTCACCCCTATCATTAGTGCTGACTCTTGTTTTGTCCCGGTTGGTGTCTCCAACCGGGACTACAGGTTGATCTTTAGTCCCGGTTGGTGACACCATCCGGGACAAGGTACACGCCGCACGACATAATGTTGTGCCCATATTATGCATGTGTGTGGACATTGGTATGGAAAACAATGTTGCAGGAGGAATTTTTCCTTTTTGTCGCACGGAAAAGCCCTTTTCCATTTTCTGAGCACAAAAAACGGGTCGTTTTGTGAAGTAACCACCAAAATTCCGTTTCAGAATGCTACCGTCCCATTTTCCTAAAATACTAGACCACCTTACATGGACTATCTCCCAACAGGGATATCTCAAACCTTTTCGTCCATCCTGGGTAAAAAGGACAAATGTCTACCGAATCGGTAGGAAGTGGGTCCGGTTTGTACTACAGGTACATGATATATCGCCCGTGATTTTTTGAAAAAATCATTTTTAGACTCGCAATATGTGGTTTATTTAGAGATCCAATGCAAGTTCTAACGATGCTCGTCCCCTATCTTCATGCACACCGGTTCGACCATAGTTAGAAATTCAGATAATTCAAAACGGGCATAATAAATTCAAAAAAATCCGAACAATGAAAATCCTTCGCGTGGTGTCATATTATGTTACATAGTTGAAAGGAAAAATACCAGACTTGGTATATTGATCATGTTTCAAAAAAACCTTCACAAAATGACCTATCATGTTCGAGGTTTCATGGCTTTCGTCCAAATGACCGATGTTATGTGAATCACGGCATAGTTTGTGATGTTGTTCCCATATTATGCATGTGTGTGGACATTGGTATGGAGAACAATGTTGAAGGAGGAAGTTTTCCTTTTTCGCATGGGAAAAGCCCTTTTCCATTTTCCAACACTCACCCCTATTATTAGTGTCGATTGTTTTGTCCTTGGTGTATCCAACCGACTAAAGGTTCATCTTTAGTCCCGATTGGTGACACCATCCGGACAAGGTACACGCCGACATAATGTCGACACGCCATTTTTCCGCCATTTTTCTTCCCACCATTTTTCCCCGCTTGATTCTTCCTCCGATTCTTCCCGCCAGTTCTTCACTATATATATATATATATTTGTAGGGTTGGCCTCCATTGTCATTGCACATCTCTAGACTCATATCTGCAACCTCATCACTCTTTCCCATGGCTTCCACCGTAGCACTAACTCCCAGGGAGGCGAAGGCGCTTTGCGCCTCGAACTACCGCCTGCTTCCATCGTGTCCCGTCACCGGATCTGTCGAGCGCCGGAGGCGTGCCGGTTCCTCCTGTCCCTCTAGGTGTGGCGCGTCGGATGGCAATCACGAACCACTACTACTTCGATCTCACGACGGAGCAGCGGAGGAATCCCAGATGGCATCGCGACTATATCCCGACTTGGGAAGCCTTCTTCGTGGATCGGCTTGAGAGGGCACTCGCCAGGCACGAGGAGGAGGGCCCACCTCCTCCGAACTTCAACGAGGCCGGCCGTCGGCTGTGGTGGCGCGGACGGACTCTCCAGAGCGTCATGTCCTACAACACAGCCGCCGACGCTAGCCACCGCCTGCGCTACCCTCAAGTCCAACCCACTCGTACTCAACCTTCAAGGTTCAACTATGGCGACCCAATTTTAGCGACGACAAGGCATTTAATGACGACTACAGTGGCGAGTATTACAGGTGTAGGCAGGAGCATGACCGAATTATTCCAACATTGCAAAACAAGTTCGGCCGATTGTGGCTTAATCTGGCCATGTATCTTAATTTTCAGTTCTTCTATGTAACTTTGTGTTAGTTGCGTTATGTACTTTAATTCCAGTTCTATCCTAATCAAATTTTCTTTCCGCCCATTATTTTCCGTCCTTTTTTTCCGCCCATTAAAAAACAGAAAATGGTTTTGAATTACTTATTCAAATCCAAACATTTTTTATGTTTAAAGTTTTTATAAATTCCAAATTGATATTAAATAAATATAAGTTAATTCATTTTAAATTGTAAATGGTTCATATTTTAAATGGTTACATTAATTATTTTTTAAAACACAAAATGGTTTTGAATTATTTATTCAAACCCAAACACTTTTTATGTTTAAAGTTTTTCTAAATTCCAAATTAATATTAAAAAATATAAGTTAATTCATTTTAATGGTTACATTAATTATGTTTTAAAAATAGAAAATGGTTTTGGATTATTTATTCAAATCCATACACTTTTTATGTTTAAAGTTTTTGTAAATTCCAAATTGATATTAAAAAAATATAAGTTAATTCATTTTTACTTGTAAATGGTTCATATTTTAAATGGTTACATTAATTATTTTTTAAAACAGAAAATGGTTTTGAATTATTTATTCAAATCTAAACACTTTTTATGTTTAAAGTTTTTCTAAATTCCAAATTAATTATCATTTAAAAAACAATACAAATTTAAACCCCAAAATAAAAAATAAGGCGGGAACAGAGAGAAAATACCTAAATTTTTTTGAAAACAGGGGAATATGTCCCGGT
Source organism: Avena longiglumis (assembly GCA_030063025.1). Taxonomy (NCBI): domain Eukaryota; kingdom Viridiplantae; phylum Streptophyta; class Magnoliopsida; order Poales; family Poaceae; genus Avena; species Avena longiglumis. Next base: position 143,784,657 of record CP125974.1, read on the forward strand.
TGGAGACACCAACCGGGACTAAAGACCCCCTGCGCGCCAACCCTTGGTCTGCTGAAAAAATTGGAGTATACGTCCCGGTTGGTGGCTCCAACCGGGACGATATAACCCTTTAGTCCCGGTTGGAGCCACCAACCGGGACTAAAGGTCCTTGTTATAATCGACGCCTCCTCTTCTTCTTCCCCATCTCACTTCTTCGCTTCACCGACGCTGCACAACCGCTTCGACGCCGGCAGTTGCCCGAGCCGCGACCCACGCTGGCCCGCCACCACTGCTGCCTCCGCCACGCCGCCGGCTACTTTTTCTCGCGTGACCTCAATCGCTGGATTGAAGCTCCGTCTGCTCGCTCGTCGATTCCGGGCGTCTCCCGAGATCGCCGTCCTCGCCACCACCTGCCGTGTTCCTGGTGAGCTGCCGATCCTCACGGTGTTCTTCTTTCTCTCCTCTCCTCATTATTCTCCGTGTGCCGAAGACGCCGCTCGAGCTCGACGGAGGCGACGCTCCGGTGACCAACAAGGAGCGGCGCCGCCACTCTCTTTCTCCCTGCATCGCGCTCTATCTAACGCGCCCATCCGCACATCCAGGCGTGCCCGCTATCGCCATCGTTGCCGCTGCCTGGGAGCTCACCGCCAGACGTCTTGGCGTCACTTGCCACGTCACCTTTCGCGTGGCGGTGATGTGGCCTAGGGCCCATCGGGCCACCTCGGGTAGGCTCCTATGTGGTATAAAAATGATCTGTATGTGGAGGCTGAGTTGGCACTGGGCCCTTCGATCGATCTCACCGGCTAGGGTCTCCCGGTGTAAAACTATTTGCCTTTTTAATTCCAAAATGATTTAATATTGTAAAATCAATAACTTATTGTTTATAAGTCAGAAAAATACAAATAATATATCAAATTGTTCAGAAAAATGAAACCTATCTATTTAACCTATAATCATGCATTGTTCAACAACTTAAATGACAAGTATAATTATAAGAACAAATGCACCCCTCTCATATGTTCCGGAGTTTCCCCGAGTTAGGGTTTTCACCCCTCGGAACCCCGATTAAATCGTCGAGCATGTATTAGGGTTACATTCCAATGCAAATTAACTTGTCATATCATCATACTTGCTTGAGCATTGCATCGATGCCATGTGTTGATTGTTTCCCTTTCTTTTCGGTGTTTGCATTACTAGGTTTATTATTAGTTAGGTATTATTAGGTTTATTAATTAGTTTGGTATTATTGGTCTTCGGCCCCACTGGTTAGTCACTTGGGTAGCCCCAGACCCAATTCACATTGTACCTAGGTTTAGGGTTTCTCTTCATTTTTATTATTGTGTATGTATATATTAGGGTTTCTCTAAATTAGGGTTTATATCTCTCAACACCGTACCTAACTTTCTCCTTTAGCTGCTTTGACTTATTCGTTTTTCCACCTATGCAGAAAATATGGACCCACACGTCAGAGACGAAGAAAAGGAAGAGTTGATCCAAGGTGTGATCCGTGGGGAAGAAAATTTAGACGTATCAACGTTTCTGAACAACTCCGGTGAGGGTGATCCTCTTTTTATCAGAATAGACGACTTGTTTGAGGTTGAAGGTGTTGCCTTCCGCGAGGGAGAAGGTGATGTCTTGTGTAATCGAGAAGACGACCGGTCCGGCGAGGTGCATGTAATATAATCAATTCATTAATTAATCATCTGCTATCTATATAGAAATAATAACGACGATCTTTCTTATTTTAGCCCTCCAGATCGAAGGAATCTACTGAAAAGAGCAGACGAGGCCCAACCAAAAAGTTGCAAGACCATGAGAGGTTCAGGATCGAAGATGTCGTTGAAGACGGCAAACCGATGGATCCCGAAGTTGTCGCAACCAAATTTGTGGCACAATGCGGAGTAATCGTTAGGGACTTAATCCCGATCACCATTAGAAATTGGAATAGGCCTGCTAATGCGGATGAAGAGGGAACATGTTTATTTGTCCCTAACCACGCCAAAGATTTACTGTGGAAGAGGCTCATGGTTAATTTCAAACTACCGAAGATAGATCTGGATCCAAATGCGGAGGATCCAGTTGAGGACGCCTTACAACATGGGAGAGCCATGGAGGCTAAGGTCAGGGAGTGGGCTTTGAAGAAGATGGCCCGGTGTTTCACTAACTGGAAGAAAAGATTGCACCTTGACTATGTCGTGAAAGAGAAGACTCCTGATTTCAAGAATATTCAGTTTGAGAAGATAAAACCATTCTGGGCTGAGTTTGTGGAATACAAGACATCAGAAAAATCTAAGAAAATGTCTGCAACGAATAAGCTGAATGCTGCTAACAAGAAGTATCACCATACTATGGGGCAAGGTGGCTACAGGGCTGGCATTCCTAAGTGGGAGAAACTTGAGAATGAACTGCGTGATAAAAAGATCACCCCAGAGATAGACGATTGGGTAGAACGTGCAAGGAATTGGTTTTACGGGCATGGGGCACGTTGGACTCAGAAGGGAGGTGTATATATAACATACGACATAAAGAAGACCCCTTGCCAATCGAGAGGATGAGAAAAGAAGTAAAGGCTGTTAAAGATGGGGACTTCATTCCCGATAGAGAGAATGATGAGCTCACACTCGCCCTTGGAAATAAGGAACATGATGGACGAACACGAGGCACAAGAGGCTCCCAACCATGGAGGACTGGGTTTCCCGAAGAGAGGAAGAAATATCCTGATAGAAGCCGTCAGAGGAGAAAGGACAGGGCGGAAGTTGAAGCAGATAGTCAGAAAGAGCGAATGCGTTTAATTGAAGAACGATTAAAGAAACAACAAGATGAAATTAACGCACTTAAAGAGCAAAGTACTACCGGCCCATCTCAGCAGCACACTGCATTCGATGCTACCGGCCTATCGAATAATCGAAAAAGCAGTGTGGCTTCCACCGAGGTCCCGGGTGATGACAATGGCGATGACGATGGTGCACCGACGATGGCTCATGTTGGCTACCCAGTGGATGATATCACACAAATGACACGCTGCGAGCAACATGTCAAAGTTGTGAACATATCAATGAAGGTGGCGGTCGGCTATGCCTTACCAATTGGACCCACACCAACTTACTACTGTCGTCCGGTTCCGAGAGGGCTACGGTTGTCGGGATCTTCACTACCCCGCAGTGAAGGGGATGTGGTATCTTGGGAGATGCAAAAATGTCACCATTCTATGGCGAAGGAATGTATCGTGCTTCAAATCACACGCCAAGGCCATCTTCGCCGCCGCCTCACCGTCTCCGGTGAGGTCGTCATGCCGGCAACCGTTTTCGTCGCCTCACCCGGCTACGTCGCCTCACCAATCTCCGACGCAGCCATCGCCGGTGCCTCAGGATAAAAAGCGTAAGCGTACCGCTACTGTGCGTCGTGGTAAGCGATCGCCGAAACGTAAACAAGAGCCTCTTCCAAAAGTACCAAAGGTTCCTCCCAAGAGAGCTTATGGTATCTTGAAGAGGAGATCGGCGATCATTGATGCGGAAGCAATGCGTTTTTTAAGGCGGCCGAAAGAGCCAGAGTTCCCCATCACCAAAGAATAAAAATCCAAAGTGTTGGAAATGCTAAAGACTCTTCATCAACCTGAGCCAAATCTGTCATCGGACTATGAGCGTTCTATTCTCAAGTCACATGTGGCACAAAAAGCCTCGAAGAGCAGTACTGATGCAAGCGATAAATCTGTTGCCCAGCTCAGAGAACAAGCAAAACAGACTTGCGCCCCTCTCAAGGTGATTTCCCAAACCAATGTGGGGTCGAGCAAATATGGGGCCGAAGAGCAGTATGATCTAGAGGTAGTTGCACAATATGGAGAAGCTGCCACTGCTCAAGGTATGAGTATTGCCCAGTACTTATCCCAGTTAGAGTTCTTCCCCGTGAGTGAAGTAGCATACAAATACCAGTACGGCAAACCTCTCGTCAAACCTGAGGAGGTAAACAATCTTCCAACAAAATGCGAAGATTGCATAATGGTACTTGCATGCCACAAAGGCGGGCTAATCGGATAGTCTTGAAGGTTACAAAAAGCATTATGGGAAAGATATGGATGACATGATATCCATTGAATTTGATGAACTATTTCAATTATTCAATCAAGACGCCTTGGACAAATCGATCATCGATTATTGTATGCAAAGTACTATTTCTGTAATTAATTTAGTCTCAAGCTATCTCACCTTGTTTATTGCATGTATATAATCATACTGTAAGATGCATAATGAAGATTCTCGAATGCAGCAGAGGACAAATCTATGACATTGGCTTCATTGACCCATATTGGGTTCATCAAGCTAATATCAAAACAAACCCCCAGGATACGGAGGATAATATAGTACACGCGTTAAGGTTTCAAGAAACCAAAAGGGAAATACTATTTCCTTACAACTTCGAGTGAGTGTTATTGTCTTGTATACACTTTCTATTTCGCTTACTCGATGTTATGTATATAATTGATTAGTTATGCATTCACAGCTACCACTATATTCTGTTAATCATTCAACTTGACAAAGGGCGTGTACTATTCATGGACTCGAAACATAAACCCCTTGAGACGTGGAAGGACATGCAGATACTTCTCCAGCGGTAATTCTAATCATTACGACACTATATCGGCAACGTTCGTGAATTTTATGATATCAAGTACTTAATAACTTATTTTATTCGTTTTCTCGCCCGCGCTTTGGAAAGCAGTTCACCAACAAGGCTAGGGGTGTTTGGAAAGAAGAGCTTACATATCAACCACTAAATGTAAGCTCCACTAGCTATATCCGCACATCTCTTTGATTCTAGTTTTGATACAGTTATTATCATGCTTGATTATTATTTTGATTGAACTCTGTTCTCGTAAAGTGCTTGTGAGGACCGTGTAACAATCTATGTGGATACTATGTTTGCGAGTTCATCCGGCAGACGTGCGATGAGAAGGGCAGAAATTTAGAGCAACTCCACGTACGTAAACAATTTCTATAGTTTTTAATTACAATCAAATTGTGTTTAGTTTCATTCATATAGGCTGACTCCTTTTTTAAATCAGATCGAACGTCTACGGGATGGTCTTCTGCCAAAGGATCGCGTACGAGCAATTCAGGAGGAATTGGCGGGATTCTTGGATGCAGAAGTCCTAGACCCAAAAGGGGAATACTATTCGGCTGTGTATAGACAATAGGTATTGTAAAATAGCAACTTTGAAGGAATTGGCCGGTAGCATCGAATAGCAACTTTTGTATGTAGTGCATGAACTCGATCCGTGTATTGAATGTAATATTGTCATGATATTCATGATGTAATATAAGGTTCCTTCATTGATAAGTGCAAATCACTAAATAAACAATAAAATAACATAAATAAATGCTCTGCCACGGCAAAAAAGTGGCGAAAATGCTGCCGCGGCAACAAAATGTGCCAAAATGAATTCTCTCGGCGAAGAAATGGAATAAATCTGCGGCGAAGGTTATTAGTCGGTTCAGGTTATTAACCGACTATGCTCCACCCCCCTCGCCCTCTGCCGCTGCCACGTGTGCACCCTTTTGTCCCGGTTGGTGGGGCAACCGGGACTAAAGGTTAGGGCTTATTCCCGATTGCCCCGTCCCAGTTGGGCAACCGGGACTAAAGCCCCGTACCAACCGGGACCTATAGCCCCGTTTCCACCAGTGTCTGGATGAGAGAGCCACATCTCCTCGAACATGTATCATCCCTTCCTGTCATGGGACGACCGGCCGTCCGTGTTGTCCGACGCCTTGATTAACAAGGCCATATGATCAGGCTCACCAGTAGCAATGTGTAGGCACAGGGTATGTGGAAACACATCCAAGAATTTATCAGTGGACACCGCGCGATCCAAGCGAGCTTGGACATTTGCCAGCCCTTCGCGTCTATTATACCATGTGAATGGGTACCCAGAAAATCCAATGTCGGCTAAGCAGCGGTCAGCTAGGCATTGTCGGAAATTAATCATTCGGTTCTCATCCCTCTCGTTCTGACCCATTGTTCCGCTTGCAAGACGACCTCGCTGTAATCCCCCCCCCAACAAATCCACGGAGATCGTCCTGAGCACCCAAGTACCGCAACGCTTCCCATGTTTTCCCTCTCAACTCCGCTCTCGGCTCCCCATAAATCCCAATTAATCTCCACGAACCAGTGTTCGTGGTGATTTTTGCATCAATAAAATATTGACACCAGGATCTGATGGAAACCTCAATGCCATACCTCCACCAAAGCGCCAAGCCCCCACCCTTTTCCTTTTCTTTTGATGCAAATACCATGGCAAAAGCCGAGACTCCACTAGAATCTTTCCATCTGCCTCTTCTTCGGTTTATTCTGACAAAGAAAAATCACCCGCGGATTGTATGTCCTCGCCAAATAGCAAAGTTCACCCACTGTCGCGGCCAATCCCAAACCGCGACAGTTAAGGTACATGATATTCATTGGCCTCGGAGGCCCTGTCGCACAGGGTCCGCCGCTGGTTCTTTAATTCTGTTAAAAACCGAGTCTGACGATGATCATCAATGTATACCATATTCTCGTCCAGTGTCAACACCCGGATTTTTAATCCCAGATGCCTGTTATGCCATACATCGCAATCCCAGGATTACCATTTTTGCGAGACATAATATATTTGGATACCACAGTACATCATCCATTACAAACCATACATAAGGTCTTACACAAATAAGGATCTCATGATCCAGTTCTTAATACAACTCAAGCAGCGAAAATACATAATAATAACGGTACCGTAGGCGAAGCTCCATCTTCGGGGTCACATGCAATACTGACGATGGGAGATGATCTCGTTGTCGTAACCTTCCTGGAGTCCATCTTCCTGGTACTCCTCTTCATAGTCTGGCCACGGGAATATCCAGGGACAAATCCATGAGTACTCTTTAAGTACTCGCAAACTAATACTAACAAGTGAAGGGGGTTTTTGTAGTAGGATTCTAAGCTCTAGGGTTGTTTTGCAAAAAGCCAGATTCACCTCTACTAAGTCTAGGAACGAAGAAACCTATTTGAAGTTTTATAACACCTAAGTGGGAACTTTGAATTTCATATCACAACTATGTTGTGGTCAAGTCAAAGTCTCAATTTATTTCACAAGTCATTTTGAAAACATCTGACGGGGGAACAGTATGGCCACTCCAACTGTCCATAACCGCGGACGTGGCTATTCGAATAGTTTGACACTCCGCAGAGATTGTATACTTTCACCACAACATTCGATACATTCGTCAGGAACAAATCCTGAATTCACCATACTTAGTATGCGGATAATCAATCCTAACATTTCGATTACACGCCCTATTATAGGCACCTCTCCTGTGAGTTTGACCTCGCAACCATGACCAACTATCATCTTGGGTACTGCACAGGTGGACAATCTTCACAAGGTAGCTTCAGCTCATACCTTGGCCGTGAGGGAACCCATACTAAGGTATATAAGTTTCCAGTCAAGCCCTACCCAATTTTCGGGTATTGTGGTTGTACGGTAAAATTGGAATGGTATCACATCCAGACAACCATAAGTTTTATAAAGGGCTAAGGCTCATGCCTCAACATTTTCATCACCAAACTCATCTGATGTTCGGAAACACATGTCAAAATATTTCAAAAGAATGACTCATAATTCCAAGGTTTTCATAACCATTTTCACCAATTATTCCCATCTAATGTAGATCAAGTTTTATGATTAGCACTAGCATCTACAAGTGGGGGTCAGTACTAATGAGGGGTGGTAACAAGTGGAGTTTAACTAAGTTCAATCTCATGCCTTAGGATGACATAAAGATTATCTAGCTTAGGCCAAATTTTATGCTCTTTATGCAACCTTCAATTATCTTCCTAGAATCTACAAGTCACTTAAGTAAACTCTAAGAGAAATCTTTGATAACGAAATAAAGTAGAAAGCTTGCAAGTAAAACTAGGATTGGGGTTATCAAGTGGGTATGATCACATATGCTTAGGGCATATAGTTGGCATGGTAACAAGAAAGTATTTGCTTGCATAGGTATCAGTATAAGCTTGCTAAGTTAATAGCTTACAAGTATTGTTTTGCATAGGTAAAGTATCTTGCAAGTGTTAGCATGCCTTTTGCAGAGCAGTGGTTGAAGTTCTCCTGGGCTTCTTCTTCGTAGTATCCTCCTTCCTCCTCGTATCCTTGGTCGGTACTAGCGTCTATAAATAAATACGAGGGACACAATCACCAAATAATACTTAACTCTTTTCAATCATCACACAAAAGGGTTCTATAGATGGTCTAGCATCGTCACTAACATTCAAGATTAAAACATTTGTCTTATTTATTTTATTTTTAGAAAAGTAATTTCTACTCATTGAAAAACTACTTAAGATTTAATATTCTCCAAACCAAACATGGGATCATGTTGACACATGTCATTACCACATATTTCAGTACATGGGAATGTGATTTAAAGTGGTGTCACAATTTAATAAGGTTTATCCTTTTATTTCAATTAAATAAAGTGACTAGAAATGCCTATGTGGCATTCTTTTATTACTTGGACATTATTTCTGTAATTAAACCCATATATTTTTATATATTCTGAAAGGTATGATCAAATGTGATTTTTGAGAGTTGGAATCAACTCAAAAGCTATTATGGTTGAAATTTGAAAAATGTTTGAATGCAGAAAAGATTCTGACTTGTTATTTTTACCAAGGGTGATCTACAGATCCAAATAATTTGAATCCAATGGGCTTGGATTAAGAATTTCAGTACCTTTCTAACAAAATTTGTTTCATTCAATTTGGTTCACTGAATCGAGCTGGGTTGATTTTTTGAAATTAGGTACAGAACTATGTTTGAATTAAAATGGAAAAGGCTAAATTCAAACGAGTGGGCTCTTGCAGGAAAGGTTAACAGTCGCCCGGTGTCACTCCATGTGAGTGCAGTGACGAGGGTCTATTGGTCAGTGGCTCTTTAAAAGCGAAGCGGTATGGGGCAATCTCATCCGCACGATCTAAGTATAATTGAACGGCTGCTACTCATCGTCCACGTCGGGCGGCGCTGGCGAGACAGAAACCTAACGCGGCAGGTGGGGGTCGTGGGAGGCTCACCGGGGCTCAGGCGAGGTTCGGCGATGCGGGCGAATGACGAAGTCGACGACGGTGATCCTCCTGGTACCGGCAACTCCTCCTGGGGCGGCTCCAATCGGCGGCTTCCTTCTTCTCCAGCAGCGGCGGGCTCCGGTGAAATTCCGGCGATGCGCTGCTCGCGTTGCTGCGGGAATGAGGTGGGGTAGTTCTGGATGAGAGGGGAGTGAGATGGTGTGAAGAATTCGAGCGGGGATCGTCTCCTTTTATAGGCCCGAGGGAGAGTCCGAGAGGGATGGGCAGACGACGGTGGCGACACGGCTACGGGCGGATAGAGGCATTGCCGAGGCTGGCGATCGGCGGGCGGTCTCTTGGCGATGCTCTATGGTTTAAATGCGCGTGTAGGGGCGGTGGCAAAAGGTCGGGAACGTGCGGTGCTCTGCGAGGCAGAGGTGGTGTCTTCGACGGCGAGCATGTAGGGTTCGCCGCATAGAAAACAAAAATTTTCCTACGATGGGAACAACTATGTACCAAGATCTATCTACTAGATACAAACAACGGGCGGATGTATATCCATAGAGAACATACCCTTGAAGACCGACAAAGCTTAACGAGTCCAAACTCGTGGTTGATGTAGACGATCTCTTGCCAATCTCAAGATCGAGAGGAAGTCCTAGCGCCAAAAACAATGCCATCCGTGCTCGCACACACGTTCGAGGCACCGAGCAACCTCCGCCTCCTCGCTCCAGCGATGCAGCGGAAGCACAACTCTTTCTTGCCGAATAGCCACCGGGAACATGTATCTCCTAGTCCGAGACCATGGGGGATAAATTCTAGAGGGGGAGAGAGATCCTTCACGAGGAGGTGTGGTGTGAGAGGGAGGAGGGGCCTTTGAGAGGGGAGAGGGGGGCACCCAAGGGGCATGGCGCCCAGCCATGGGGCTGCCCCCACATCTTCCACATTCATGTGGGTGGAGCTCCCACTCAAAATGAAAAGCCTCCACTCCCATTAAAAAGCCTCCACTCAAAAATCCACTCACATGCATTAAATTTCCACCAAATTTAATGCAATCTCTCATTTAAATAAAACTTTTTTATTTATTTATTCAGAATTTTGTTAATTACTTTAATTAACAAACATTCACATAAAACCCTTGCTAGTATTCCATTTCACATGCAGAACCGTTTTAGCAATTTCAACAAACAGTTTTGGTGTCTAGTGAAATAAATTCTCGCTTTCCTTTTCTTTTCGGCATGAAACTTTTGCTCCAATTGGATGTCGGTGTCTCTTAAGTGTGTCACCCCTACGGTTCGCGAATAATTTGGACATGATTGAGACCCTCTCGGATCAATAATCGAGCGGGATCTGGAGACCCATCTTGACTCCCACACATTCAACGATGACTTTCTTGTGATCGTCGGAACCTTTACGCTAGTATCTTAATCCTTTGTTTCGATATATTACATGTCCAAGATTCGATCATCGGTATCTCCATACCTAGTTTGATCTCGTTCGACATGCACTCTTTTCTCCTTCCCGTGATATAACATTCTAGTGATCAAATCACTTGCTTGCAAGCTAACCAATGTGATATCACCAAGAGGGCCCAGAGTATATCTATCCGTCATCGGGATGAACAAATTCCACTCTCGATCCATGGGCCTCAACATAACACTTTAGTAGTTCAATCCATCTTTATAATCACCACATTACGGTGTGACGTTTGATATTATCAAGAAACTCTTCCGGTGTTAGTGATTGACATGATCTCATGGTCTAAGGATTAGGATCACTTCGTAAGATGTTATAGCAATATAAACTCAATGACTTTGATCGTAATGCTATACTTGGATGAATGTTCATCACACCATTACATTAATGTTGTGACCTCGTTATTAACAACATCCAATGTCCATGATCGAAACCTATGATCATCTTGTTAATCAACGAGCTAGTTTATAAGAGAGGCATAACTAGGAACTTTCTTTTGTTTATTAAACACACATGTATTAACGTTTCGTATTAATACAATTATAGCATGTAAAATAAAATTTATCATAAATAGGAATACGATAATAACCACTTTATTATTGCCTCTCGGGCATATTCCTTCATCTCCCACTTGCACTAGAGACAATAATCTAGTTTGAAAACTTTGTGTATTGAACACCTATGGCTCGGTGTTCCAAATACGCAATTGCAAGTGGTTAACATAATCTACGGATCGGCTTTGAGGTCCATGTGTATTTGCATGTCTTTGCGTCTCCACGCATCACTCATTCTCCAATGAGATGGCATTGTATAAATTTGGTCTTTTGGTGAGACCTTTAGTTCCTTGGGGTTAAAACACATCGATACTATTGTCATACAATATATATTTAGTGTTAGCCCGTTGCGAACCACACCTTAGTTTGATAAAAAACTACTTGACACAAATTCCCTCCTTTGCTGCTACTATAGCAGTCATATACTTAGCCTTTTTTTGTAGTGTTCGTCACAATGTCTTAACTTTGGAACTCTTCCAAATCCATCATGGAATCTCCTTTCCATTACATTGTGCCACCCATAGTTTAAATTGAGATAAACTTAATTTGTATCTTGTGACAAAACTAGTATCAATGTAACGCTTTACAATGAACTATTTGTAATTGTTTGGCACCTCTACACAAATATATTCTTAGTTCTTCCAAAAGATCATAAGAATATCCTCACTATCTTCCGATGATCATTTTATGATTCATTCTGGTATATGCTCATAACACTTAGAGCATAGGACATATCTGGATGTGTACATATCATGGTATGATTGATCAAAACATTCTCGTGATTACACTCATCAAGTGTCAAAGCACTTGAATCTTGTTTCACTTATCAAGTGTCGATACACTTGAATCTTGATTCAATTCCTTTCCATGCAACAAGAACTGTTTCTTGTCGTTTCTATATTGAACTCCTTCAATATCTCATATATGTACGTTTGGCATAAACATATTAGCGTTACAGTCTATCCACTATAGACATTCATGCTAAATATTCGGGTTTTGCCTAAGTCTTTCATCGAAATGAAATTCTTAACCTTTGTCAATAAAAGATACATCATTTCTAATCAACAAGATGTCCTTCACATAATGTATTAGAAATATGTCTCAGCGCTCCCACTTAATTTCTTGAAAATGCAAGCATCTTCATCGTCTCCTGATGAAAAACTCCTTTTCATCATGGTGAAGATTCCAACTCATGATGCTTACTTCAACCATTGAAGTTTGCATGCCCTTTTAGCATCCTTTGAATTTAACAAAACCCTTTGGACCGTGTCATGTACACGTCCTAGGTAACCATTCTATTAGAAGAACTTCGTTTTGTTTATTCATCTACCATATACCAAATTATATGTAGTGGTTGCTACTTTAATCCGTTCAGACTAAATATCGCTATGAAAGATCAAATCTTGTCATAGTCAACTCTTTGAACATTGTCATAAAATACTTTACGATATGTCGAATATTTCATAGATGTGAGACATCCATGTCTGTTTCTTTATAGATCCAAATACGACCGATAGGTTTTTACACCTTTCCGGAGGGTCTTCCAAGTTCAAAACTTGATTTCTTGTATATGGAACTATCACGGATTTTATGGCTTCAAGCCATTTGACGGAGTCAGGGCCCATCATCGCTTCTTTGTATGTATTCGGTTCACCATTGTCAAACAATAATGATTTACTCTCAAATCTTAGCATTTGATTGTTTAACCGACCTTCTTGGTTCAATAGGAACTTTAGACCTCCGTGACCACAACCTTTGAGGCACATAAGCTATGAGCATTATGGCAGCCTCCAGAACGATTTCCGGCGGTGTGCAACTCAGCACATTTAGCTAAGGTTCGTTAACCTTATCAAAGTTCTATTGTCCTCCGACTTAACTTTTGCGAAAAATTCCTTTTTCAAGAAACTTCACATTTCAAGCGACAAACCCTTTTGTCCTCGGTGTTATGGAGGAATAACCAATTGTTATTCGGAATAACCTACAAAGACATGCTCATCCGAATTCGGTTGTAAACATCTTACTTATGTTTAGCATACCAAAATTTAAGAAATGACAACTTGGGTTTTACCCCAAACCATAACTTCCATGGTGTCATTTCAACGGATCTAGATGGAGCTCTTTTCAGTGTAAAAGTGGTAGTCTCTAAAGCTTTAATCTTTTAAAACATAATGGCAGTTTTATAAATAACACCTTTGATCCAACCATGTCTCACAAGGTTTCATTACAAATCTCAAACACTCCATACTCCTATGGTGTTTCGGGAGATGTAAATCTAGGTGTTTTGCTAAACTTGCAACTCAAATAAATCCTTTATGATAAAATCATAATTCATTTATTTTCTTGTTACACTTGTAACTCAAATAAATCCTTTATGATCAAATCATAATTCATTTATTTTTCTTGTTACAATGATTTTCCACTTCATCTTGAAAGTCTTTGAAACATTTTCAAATATTTCATACTTCTTTCTCATTAAGTGAACATTCACTCAAAATTCGGAGAAAGCATATGAAGTTGAAACCCATCGCTTAAGACTACATAATGGACTACATACATCGATATGTATAAATTCCAATAATTTGGTCGTTCTTCTTTGGCCTTTGAACGAAGTTTTAATTATCACGTGGAAAGTCTCACAAGCGTCACTTGATCAAATCAAAGACTCCAAAAATCCATGAATATGGAGATTCTTCATGTTTTCTTTCCAATATAATTTAAACATGATGTCACTTCATAAGTGATCTTTCAATCATTTGTCTTGCGACATTTTAGCATTAGGTTTTATGGATGTGATTTCTTCAACTAGATTTGTAAATCATCCATCTTATATGGAATACGGTAATTATTTGAACAACCTTTGTTCTCATAATACCTGATTCAAATAACAATTATTAAAACAAATCTTGAAGTCAAGCCTTGATGTCAACGAGAAATACAAACAACGGTTTGTTTGTTTTTGATGAACATCATCACATATTCTCTTGCTAGTTACTTAGGCCATTGTGGTTCATGAATTGCATCGTTCCGTATGAAATTTCATACCAACCAATTCGGTATCCAATACCCAAGAAGCACATTGTTTAACAAGCAAAGAATACAACCATAACATGTATATCATATATATACCTAAATTGGATATTTCCAATCTTTTCTTTTCTGCCAAGTATATTTTATAGATTCTCTTTCAGCATTTCCTTTTCCTTTTTAAAAGAATTTATCAACATCAAAAGTGGCGCCATATACATGACACATAGTCCAAAGCGTGTATATTCAAATAATAATACCTTTGGACTCGCACTTTGAAGTAGATCACCATCATCAAATGATCGGTGTTCTTTCAAAATCCATTCTTTAGTAATCTTTTAGTGTAGTAAACACTTTACATACATCTTCTATTCATCCTTATCATGATGACTTTCATGATCAAGCTACTGTAGCTTATAAAGGCGAATCGTGAGTATAACATTACTTTTCAAAACCCTTTTGGATGATTAGGATGTCTAGCATCTCCAACCTTTGTAAATTCTCATCCAATATGAGAACATATATTATACTCTATCATATTGCAACCAAAACATTGTTTCAGATATCGTTATATCTGCCACACATGATGGTTTCTGAAACAATTCTTTCAGCTCCTAGATAAACTTGATATTAAAAAAAAAATCAAGTATCATGGAGGCAAACATGATACTTAAGATACTAACACTGGAATTTTCACTCTCGATTTAATACTAACTATTAAATTTCATGGAGTAAATAGAGTTTGCTAAAAGTTTGCAATAGGAATTTAAACTTTGATTGACACTCAACACAATACGATACCAGTTCATAAAGTATATATCCAGAATTCTATAGTTCTATTATCTCAATTACAACTATGCATATGGTGGTGAACGAATGCCAATGACTACAACAAATTATGCAAATTCACTTTGATTTAATTTATGATAAATTGAGTTCTACTAATCCAAATTAGAAATGAACTCCCACTCAAAAACGACATCCCTCGTGCCTTTTTGGTGATTACATGAACCAAATCCACTACACCAAGTCCGATCATCACGTGAGTCGGTGTAGCTTCAAAGGCGAGCATCCATATGGTCATCATATCAAAACATATGACTCATGCTTAACCTTTCGGTCCGTGTTCACGCCATGTACATACATGCTAGGCTCTCCAAGTAAGAACCTTAGTATTCGCATGTAAGCATCTTACACCGAGATATGCTCATGGATTCAAGTACACCTGATCATCACGTGATGTCTTGAAGCGACGAAACATTGTCGGTGCATACTTAAGGAAGAACACATTCTTATCTTGATATCTAAATGAGGGATCATCTTATTATGCTAATAAAACGCCAAACAAGCAATATAAGATGCAATCAAACATCACATGTTTATAAGTGAAATGATATGGTTCCCGCATATGATCTCCATCATGTGCACCATAATATGATCTCTATCATACCTTTATGTGTAAGGCAAAGGTCTATGGAACTTACACGCTATGTGTGTTGTAAGAGTATCATCTCATACTTCTACTTACAACATCACCATATCATAACACTAGCCCAAAGAACAATCTAAACTAGACCTCTAATTTATCCATTGCAAGTTTTACGTGGCTTAGGGCTTTCAAGATAGAACCGTTCTTACCTACGAACATGAACCACAACGAGGATAACCAAATTGTTGACAACTCGTTGCAAATTAGATATTGACTATAGTAGGAGAGCAGACACCGCTAGCCACTTATGCAAAACTAGTTGCATGTCAAGCGTGGAACAGGTCTCATGTGCGAGGACATGTAAAATTTGTCCGGGCGCTTCATCCCACTATGCCACCAATATCCAAAGTACAACTAAGAAGCAATAAAATGATCATCATCGCCACATACTCATATGTGTACTACCGTGCAAAGTATCTACGCATAGATCCGGCTCGATACCCTTTGTAGGGTTCGCAAGATAGAAAACAAAAATTTCTACGATGGGAACAACTATGTACCAAGATCTATCTACTAGATACAAACAGGCGGATGTACATCCGTAGAGAACATACCCTTGAAGACCGACAAAGCTTAACGAGTCCAAACTCGTGGTTGATGTAGACGATCTCTTGCCGATCTCAAGATCGAGAGGAAGTCCTAAGCGCAAAAAGCAATGCATCCGTGCTCGCACACACGTTCGAGGCACCGAGCAACCTCCGCCTCCTCGCTCCAGCGATGCAGCGGAAGCACAACTCTTTCTTGCCGAATAGCCACCGGGAACATGTATCTCGCTAGTCCGAGACCATGGGGGATAAATTCTAGAGGGGGAGAGAGATCCTTCACGAGGAGGTGTGATGTGAGAGGAGGAGAGGGGGGCCTTTTATAGGGGAGAGGGGGGGCACCCAAGGGGCATGGCGCCCAGACATGGGGATGCCCCCACCTCTTCCACATTCATGTGGGTGGAGCTCCCACTCAAAATGAAAAGCCTCCACTCCCATTAAAAAGCCTCCACACAAAAATCCACTCACATGCATTAAATTTCCACCAAATTTAATGCAAGCTCTCATTTAAATAAAACTCTTTTATTTATTTATTCAGAATTTTGTTATTTACTTTAATTAACAAACATTCACATAAAACCCCTTGCTAGTATTCCATTTCACATGCAGAACCAGTTTCAGCAATTTCAACCGAAACAATTTCGGTGTCTAGTGAAATAAATTCCTGCGCTTTCCTTTTCTTTTCGGCATGAAACTTTTCCTCCAATTGGATGTAGGTGTCTCTTAAGTGTGTCACCCTATGGTTCGCGAATAATGTGGACATGATCGAGACCCCTCTCAGATCAATAATCAGAAGCGGGATCTGGAGACCCATACTGACTCCCACACATTGAACGATGACTTTCTTGTGATCGTCGGAACCTTTTACGCTAGTATCTTTATCCTTTTGTTTCGCGATATATTACATGTCCAAGATTCGATCATCGGTATCTCCATACCTAGTTTGATCTCGTTACTGACATGCACTCTTTTCTCGTTCACGTGATATAACATTCTAGTGATCAAATCACTTGCTTGCAAGCTAACCAATGTGATATCACCGAGAGGGCCCAGAGTATATCTATCCGTCATCGGGATGAACAAATTCCACTCTCGATCCATGGGCCTCAACATAACACTTTAGTAGTTATGAATCCATCTTTATAATCACCCTGTTACGGTGTGACGTTTGATGTTATCAAGAAACTCTTCCGGTGTTAGTGATTGACATGATCTCATGGTCTAAGGATTAGGATCACTTCGTAAGATGTTATAGCAATATAAGCTCAATGACTTTGATCGTAATGCTATACTTCGGATGAATGTTCATCACACCATTACATTAATGTTGTGACCTCGTTATTAACAACATCCAATGTCCATGATCAGGAAACCTATGATCATCTTGTTAATCAACGAGCTAGTTTATAAGAGAGGCATAACTAGGAACTTTCTTTTGTTTATTAAACACACATGTATTAACGTTTCCGTATTAATACAATTATAGCATGTAAAATAAACATTTATCATAAATAGGAATACGATAATAACCACTTTATTATTGCCTCTCGGGCATATTCCCTTGAGCGATGGTGTGAGGCATGTGGCGTGACGGGGTGTCCATGAGGTTCTTTGGGACGGTGGTGATCACGCGTGCACACGGCGAGGGCGGCGCGCGGTCTGTGGGCGTGTGTCGAGGGTGGCGCTCTGGCGCGCTCTCGGCATGCTTGCAGAGAAGCTTGGCATGGCTTGGGTGTGTGGTCCAGTGGCTGGCAGGGTTCGAGCGCTGGACAGGGGGTGGCGGTGGACGGTGGCCTGTATCCTAGACATGGTGTTTAGGCTTGGTGCTTGCTCTGGCTAGCTAGCCATGGTCGGCTGGCAAGGGTTCCTTCGGGTTGGCATGGCATGGTGCAAGGGGTAGGGGCTAGGGGTGGTCAAGGCATTGGTTGGCACTGGGGAGACAAGGGTGATCAATGGTGAACATTGCTTAGCCAAATTACTGCTCAAAACAGTGAAGTTTGGTCAGTTTGATTTGTTGTCTCCAAGTGTTTGATGAAATGGCCGCAAGAACTTGAGTTTTGAATTTTGAAAAGATTTTTGGTGGGTATGCTAGACATGTGTTGAGGATTTTGTGGATGCTTGGGTTTTGAAAATTGAGCTTGTTTGAGTGGTTTTTGAAATAGTGGGATCTTCCCATATGAAATAGATTCAATTTTAAACAGTCATTTAAACTATGCATTCAAATGTTTTTGGATGATCACAAGGTGGGCCTTGATACCTTGTTATGAGTACTATCAAGGGGTGCAAAGATCCATATATGTTTCTGTTAAGTTCTGAAAGTTAGAGATAGCCAAAGTAGGCATGGGAGTTAAATTGGCCAAAGTGACCATTCTTAATTTGTTTGTTTTGACTTGTTTGTCTTTGGGAAAAGTTTGGGGATTGTTTAGATGATGTTTATTTCACCTAAGAATCATTTTACAAGCAAATAAACACATAATCATGGCAATTCAAAGGAATCCAAATTTTAATGCACACACATATGAATGCTTTCATATTTTAATTGGACAAGTTTTTGTTAACCCTAAATTTGGTGATTAGAGTTTGATGATGCAAGTTTAATATTTTTGGGATGTTACAATCCTTCCCCCCTTAAACAAAATGTCGTCCCGAGATTTGAAAAAGGACAAAAAGATTTACCTAGGATTTGAAGAGATCGGGAAACTACGTCCTGATGTGATCTTCGCGCTCCCAGGTAGCTTCTTATTTTGTGTGGTTGCTCCACTGAATCTTGAGAAACTTGATGCTCCGGGTTCTGGTAGTTCTGAAGGCTTCTTCCAAAATACGGATGGGCACTTCGGGATAGGTCAGGTCGTCGTTGATCTCCATGGTCCGATGATCAATATTCTTGAACACTTCGGTTTTCTCCGGAACTTCGAGGCACTTGCGAAGTAATGAGATATGGAACACATTGTGCACGTCTGACATCTCTTCGGGCAGTTCCAATTGATATGACACTTCTCCTCGATGGTTCAGAATCTTGAAGGGTCCGATATATCTGGGGGCTAACTTTCCCTTGAGTTGGAAACGCTACATTCCTTTCAATGGCGACACTTTTAGATACACAAAATCTCCGATATTAAAGGCAAGGTCTCTACGTCTCTTATCGGCGTAACTCTTCTGTCTGGACTGAGCGGTCTTGAGGTGCTCACGAATCTTGTGAACCTTCTCTTCCGCTTCTCGTAGGATGTCGGGTCCGAAAATTTGACTCTCTCCTACTTCCGACCAATTCAAAGGGGTGTGACACTTCCTTCCATACATGAATTCAAAGGGGGCCATTTGCAAACTAGCTTGATAACTGTTGTTGTATGAAAATTCTACGAACGGCAGACGGTCTTCCCACTTAGATCCATATTCTAACACACATGCTCTCAGCATATCTTCGAGTATTTGATTTACTCGCTCCGTTTGTCCGTCGGTCTGAGGATGATAAGCTGTGCTGAAATCTAGGCGGGTTCCTAAACCTTCTTGGACTTTCTTACAGAATCTCGAGGTAAACTGAGTTCCTCGATCCGATATGATGTTCTTGGGGACTCCATGCAAACTGACGATTATAGCGATGTATAACTCTGCTAGCTTCAAACTCTGATATGTGGTCTTGACGGGTAAGAAATGGGCGACTTTGGACAATCTATCCACTATGACCTAGATAGAGTCATTTCCCCTACTAGAAGTAGGCAATCCGGTGATAAAGTCCATCCCAACGGAATCTCATTTCCATTCCGGAATATGCAATGGTTGTAACAATCCTGCGGGTCTTTGATGTCCCGCCTTGACACTCTAACATATATCACACTTGGCGATATAGCTTCCGATTTCTCTCTTCATCTTATGCCACCAAAATTGCTCTTTCAAATATTGATACATCTTTGTTCCTCCGGGGTGGATAGATTAAAGAGTATCATGAGCTTCCTTCAGAATAACTTCTTTCAACTCAGAATCTGCTGGTACACAAAGGCGTCCTTTGTACCACATAACTCCTTCTTCGTCTTCGGTGAATCCGGGTACTTTGCCTGTACCGATATGACGCTTGGTTCCGTCGATACTAGCATTTCCTTTCTGCGCCTCTTTGATCTGGCTGATCAAAGTGAGTTGAAGTTCTATGCTAGCCAAAAATCCTTTACTCACTAATTCCATTCGAAAATCTTCCATCTCTTTGTGCAAGCTTGGTTGCTCCTTCAAAATCATGGAGTTCAAGCGGCACGGCAATCTACTAAGGCCATATGCTACCACATTGGCTTTACCGGGGTGATAGTGAATGTCCAGGTCGTAATCCTTGAATAGCTCAATCCATCTTCTCTATCTCATATTCAGCTCCTTCTGAGTGAATATATACTTCAAGCTCTTGTGATCCGAATATATCTCACAACGATTTCCCATCAGGCAATGCCTCCATGTCTTCAGGGCTAGAACTACGGCTGCGAGTTCGAGGTCATGGGTTGGGTAATTTTGCTCATGCTGTTTCAGTTGTCGGGATAGATAAGATATAACTTTCACTACAAGGAATCTGGCTATATATGACCCTCAATTTTCGTCACAAAATCGTCATAGTAGTCCGTTTATGACGATTCTATGACGATTTTGAGATCGTCGAAAGCTGAGCGTCGCAAATGAACTATAACGACGTTTTTGGTAAAATCGTCATAACCGTCTATGACGATATTGAATCGTCATAACGTCTATGACGATCCAATATCGTCATGGACCATCTAGCCAGCTCAAATCCTCGTGGCCGATCCTCATTGGCAAAATTGTGACGAAATGAAATCGTCTTAAATCAAAATCAGCCCACCATTTTAGTAATCTAAATGGGTGGCCCAATAATTCTAGCCTTTATTTGCTAGGCCTTGGCCTTTTAGGTTTGTCTCCTTTGGGCCTTGCCTTCTTACGGTCCACTTATTTATTTCAGATTTGTTACAAGATATTTTGGGCCTGACCTTTCTAGAGCCCAAATACATTTCGATCGATCGTTACGCTATATTTTAACTAGAATTTGCATTTTCATTTCTAGAATTGCTTGATCATGCAATAAATCGAGAAAATACGAGAGTTTCCAAATACATCAAGAAAATACACCATTTTCAGCAAATACACAACATGCGGATAATTTATCGACAAATAGCGGGATCACAAATGCACATCCAAGATTACAATTCAGTATTTACATTAACTTATTAGAAAATAGCACCAATTGCAACATCTGCTGAGCAACAATAAGTTAACCCAAGTCAACCACTTTATCTTTGGTGTTGAGTATCGAGTAGTCATTTCTTGGTCCTATGTGCTCACCAAGAAATCATCCTCTGAATCTTTTTTGTGTCACATCCTCATTCCTGCAAATAGGTATTTACACCTTGATTAATACAAATCAGTATGAATATACAATGGCATATTTAAAGCGAGCAAGTGGATATGGCATAACGCATACTAATAAATTATCTATGTTACACATGACGATACAATTCACATATAACAACATATTAATAGAGTGCCATTAGTGTTGTACAAGAAGACAAAAACAAGTCACTAGGTATCATCTACGAAGAAGCACAAAGGGCACTAGAGAAAGAGGAAGATGGAGGACGCAGACGCACCGATGAAGATTCATATACTGGACACCCTCCGGTCCAAGCGGAACAAAGACACGGAGGGGCGTGTCGTGCTGCTACTACTCGTGTGGATGCGAGATTCCGTGCAGACTCCACCATGTAGGAACAATTGTACTCGGCGGTGTTTACATGAAAGTGTAAAGTGCAGACAATTATTTCCAATATAAAACTATATATATATTGTTTTAAAGTGTTGAAATAGAACTTTTTAGCTTTCCAAAACTTAAACAGAGGAAAAATAATGAAATTACCCCATGAGAATGCATGTTTCAAGAAATGTAAAAAAGCAGAATAAAGATCTCTAGCAAGTGAGTAACAAATATGCATGGCGACATTGGTACTTTGACAGTATGTTGGGTATACAATGAACTTAAGATGAGTTTACTAAGCTAGGAAATTATACAGTAGCATATGCTTGCCAATTCAGTTGCTTATAAACTGACATCAATGTTAAGCTAATAGAAATGGGCACATCAGGATTAGAACTTCCATGTACATCGCTATTGTGAGTCAAATACACATGCACACATAAGTCATGCAATCGATGATTTGATTTGATCTTGTAAAAGCAAGATGAAACATTATGTAGCAAGAAGCACTTCCTAGCCACAATTTAATCTGAAAATAACAATATTTAACAATGGAGTATCTTCTATAAGCATGTGACACCTAAATATTCGGACCTAGAAGCACTTGACACGAAACAATAAAACACCTTGCCGGGGACCATGGACCATTTGGAACTATTTAGAGTTTTTAGGCATTAATGCAATGAAAGAGATAGTGAATCCAGATACAAGCATGAAATGGTAGGTACCCTACCATAAGGGTCCGGCTGATGTAGAATGAATAGAGGATGTCACGGATGTGTAGCTTCTCATGCCCTTCGACTCTATGACACCACCCTCTAGTCATATTCCTCGGACACTTTGCACTATGGCCGTCTTCAAGCATCTCGGCCAGCATCACATGAGTCCGAAGTTCCTGCAGCTCCATCTCCGCCGAAGCTCCGTGTCTTCTTCTCCAAATTGTCCCACCCAAGAGCTCCCTAGCGATCATATAGTACATTCAAAAGAAATCCATGAATAAACCAAGATGGCAACCGAAGAGAAAGAAAGTAGCACTAGTTGCAGCCAAACTAGACTAGTGAGGTGTACATGTCCCTAATAGTGTCCAAAAAAGGAGCAAAATAATAGTGTTCCAGAACAAACAAAATCTAGATGGACTAGACAACTCACTCATTCATTCAAGAAAAGGAAGAAGATAACAACCTCATGATAAATGAAGCCAAGTAATTACAGACGGTGATTTGATGAGCGGAGGCTATGGAGACATGTAAAAGCTAGTATTATCTATGGGTTTGCATGAAACAAAAGAGGACCATGAAAAAAGGATGAAAATCAGACCATGAAGGAAAGGCGGTGCCACAAAGCACATGACTCCTAGTAGTAGTTCAAGTGCAAAAGGCGGTTCAGAAAACATAGATCGCGTATATAGGTTGCAAGTCTGTATGGGAAAAACAATGTTTAGAACAATCAAAAGATGCTCCCTCTAACGAGAACGAATCCATGTATGTATTCATAAACAAATGAAAGCGACTTCGGTCTACGGGCATGCACTATTCTATGCAAATAGTAGAGACCGCTGTAGCTCACAAGCTTATACCAGTCTTCAGATTTACAATATAGATAGTTAGAAAATACCGCATTTGTAGAATAAATTGAGCTTGAGAAAATTATTACATGATATACCTACTTCTAGATCACAAACAAGAAGTTAACTCAAAAAATGAACAAAATCCAAATAACCTATCACTTTGTCAACAACAATTAAATGATCCGTAAGTAATAGAAGAAAATCCAGTTGCCAGTTTAAGATAAAGAGAGTTAAGAAACTATTTGCCTTCCTCAACTATGTAACAGTTTGAGCTCATACGTCACAAAATGCCTTTCCGAGCCCTTCTCCTTTCCTTCCCTCTGTATTCAAATGCTAAATATCCATTACTAGTTAAGCGTTAGACAAAGGTAAACAAGGTGCAACTAGAGTAAGCAAATCAAGAAAGGAGTTGCTCTTGAGTGTGACATAAAGTCTACCATTCTTTGGTACGGTACTAGATCGGCCTATACAACTACATCTCACATGGTACACACTAAAAGCAAGCATAAACAACAACATTGAAGATCTCAATGGCTTGCTAGTAAACAAATACATATATCAAGGTAACCAATGGTATGGTAACCGAACTGATTGAAGATCTCAATGGCACTATGCATACATTAAATACTATCTAACAGGATGTGTAAACAACACATTATTTTATTAACATATCGAGCATTTGTGAGCACAAATAAAGGCGAAACGATTGCAAGGTACATGCATGTTTAAAGAATCAAACATGGAAGCTTTACTGTTCAAAGTGTTCTTTAATAACTTGAAAATCTGCTTGCTAGTGAAATACCGATTCAAGAACCATTTCCCCTTATCACGGATATAACCACGTTGCACATATCCGAACAAAGCCAAGTTCCAAAATCATTTCAGTTCCACTAAGTAAGACAAAGATAATAGGATCTAAAAACCATGCAAGATATGTTGCATGATCAAATGTGACGATACAGGTTACAATACTCGATCTAGGAGTAATACGGTATGTTACAAATAAATCGATGCAAATGCGTAAACAGCAGGTTCCTTATAGTCCAATTACAAGCAATACATGGACCTTACAAGCTAGCATGGACCTTACAGGCTAGAAACCTTAACGGTTCAAGGGAAAATCTTAGTCTACTATAACATCAGCAGTCAGATAGTTCATTAGTCCACTATAACAGCACAAGCTTGCATACTAACTAAAATACAAGAAAATGGCTGCGACATGACTGCGGCGATTACGAGCACCAAATCAGGTAGCTAGCGGGGGCGATAGATTATAGCAGTCGAGCCCACAACAACCTCCATGAATCAGGGGAAATAGATGATTGGACAGGCGGTTGTGTACACGAAGCATACCTCCATGGCGAGGAGTTTCCGATGAGGCGTGCGAGGCGGGTGCTTGTTCTTGACGACGGGCATGATCCACGGCTGCGAGCAATCAGCACACAACAAAGGCGCGTCGAGCTGCGAGCTAGCTAATACTCCTAGGTGAGCGAGAGCAGGAGAGAGAGGAAAAGGGGCTGCAGCTGCAGGCGTTGATTCGGTCTGTGGGGTTCCGGCCTTGGAGAGGACCTCGAGGTCGGCGATCTTTGAGTGACATGTCATCGCGGCCACCTTCTCCATGAGCTGCGTGACTTCGGCCCTTCCATCTCGGGGTGGCGCATGGCGGAGCACAGGGGCGGCGAGGCGGGCGGAGCACGGGCCGTGCCTCGGCGGGGCGGAGGCGAGCACGGGCCGCGTTTATGTAGGAGACTACGATGCGGCGTGGAAGCGCATGGAGCAAGGAGACCATGGCGGCGTCGGCGCGAGGCCGACCTGGGCGGATCTTGATGAGCATGAAGTGCCCGATCGGGCGCGATGGGCGGCGGCGGTAGCGGAGGACATGGCGGCCCGCGACGATGGCGGAAGCGGATCGAAGCACGGCGAGGGCGACAAGCGGCGCCTCGATCTAGCGGCGGGTGGAGGCGGGTGGGTGAGAGGAGAGGAAAGGAGGCGCTAGGGTTTGGACTTTGAGGCGTGCGTGCGTGGGGTGTTCTCGGGCCGTGGGTGTGCTTCTTCCGGTGATCCACTAGGCGTTGGATGGCGTTGAACGGACCAGATCATGCCAAGATGGAGGATCCATGGGAGATTGTTTACTGCGATTTGATTGGTTGAAAACGACCTAGCTATGAACATTCATACCTTCTGGTGACACGCAGACATGACATGTAGGCACAATTGTTGACGTGGACAATCTCTTATTTTCTAATTTAGACGATATGACGATTTAAAATCGTCATAGTGAGCTACCAATACCTCCCGAGATGCATTTACTAGGTTATGACGATTTGAGCTAATAAAACCATGACGATTTTAAGCAAGATCGTCGTAATTTTCTAAGGTTTTGAACCTCCTGGATAGCTTAAGACCATTTAGTGCAAAATCGTCATAATTCTATGACGATTTTGTCCATGGTCACTATTAGAAGGTCATAGAATAACACATTCCTTGTAGTGTTTGCCTTCTTGCATTAGCACACATCCGAGACCGATCTTGGATGCGTCACAATATACGTCAAAGGGCTTCGTGATATCCGACATGATTAAGATTGGGGCTGAAATCAATCTCCTCTTGAGTTCTTGAAAACTCGCTTCACATTTGTACGTCCATTCAAACTTCTTATCCTTCTTCAGCAATTGGGTCATGGGTCTGGCGATACTCGAGAATCCTTCTACGAACTTGCGGTAGTATCCCGCCAATCCGAGAAATGCACGAACTTGGATTTGAGTGGTTGGGGCTTGCCAATCTTCGACATCCTTCACTTTCGCAGGGTCAACGGCAATTCCTCCGGCTGATACAATGTGGCCGAGGAATCCTACCTCCTGTAACCAGAATTCACATTTGCTAAACTTGGCATACAACTGATGCTCTCTTAAGGGTTCCAAGAATGGTCCTTAGGTGTAGCTCATGTTCTTATTCTGATTTGGAATAAATCAGAATGTCATCCATGAAAACAACGACAAACTTATCCAGGAAGTCCATAAAATTCTTATTCATGAGATTCATGAAATAAGCGGGGGCATTGGTTAATCCAAAAGACATGACGGTATACTCGTATAATCCATATCTGGTGGTGAAGGCAGTCTTGGGAATAGCCTCTGCGTGAATCTTGAGTTGATGATAGCCTGTTCTAAGATCAATCTTAGAAAACACTTTGGCACCGGTCAACTGATCAAACAAATCTTCTATCTTGGGAATGGGTACTTGTTCTTGATAGTGACCTCATTCAACTTCCGATAATCCGTACACAAACTGTTACCCCCATCCTTCTTGTCCACAAATAAGACAGGTGATCTCCATGGTGATGCACTTGGTTGAATCAATCCAATTTCCAACATGGCATCCAGTTGCTTCTTCAGTTATGCTAGTTCCGACGGGTTCATACTATATGGTCTCTGGGCTATGGTTCCTGTTCCGGGGATTAGTTCAATGATAAACTCGATATCCCGATCTGGGGCATACCGGGCAAAACATCTGGAAATACATCGGGGTATTCACAGACTATCTGGACTTGGTCAATGGTAGGTTGGTCTATACTCTTGTTGCACTTGAATTGATGAGGTAAGGTTTCAGATACATGCTTGACTGATATTCCGGCTGTACTGGTCATGGTTATGGCTTTCTTAGCATAGTCGATTAATCCTTTATGTTTGGCCATCCAATCCATTCCTAGTACTACTTCCAAACCTTTAGTTCCGAGTACTATCAAATTAGCATAAAAATCTATGCCATGGATTTGGATAGGGACGGCTTTGCAGATTTGCCTAGCTTTGGTGGTTGAACCGGGGATTTGAACAATCATAACATGCTTCAGTTTGGTTGGTTGAATCTTACTAGTGCAGGCAAATTATTCGGTGACAAATGAATGCGATGCACCAGAATCAAACAACACTCTAGCAAGTACTGAATTAACAGAAAACATACCCAGCACGACGTCTGGCGCTTCTTGAGCTTCTTTAGCATGCATGAGAAAAAGACGACCGTTGCGGTTGAGCGAGTTCCCTGGGGCAAACCTCCTTCCAGGCTGAACACGACGCTTTTGCTGAGCTGGGGCATTTGCATTGGGGGTTGCGGCATTCTTCTTGTTGGGGCACTCGTTGGAGTAGTGACCCTTATTTCCACAGTCATAATAAGTCACTTGCGACTTGTCCTTTGCTGCAACAGGCACAGCATTGCTTCCAGTCCTCGGGGCAGTGTTGGTGTTGGCGGCGGCATTGTTATTGTTGAACTTGGGTGGGGCACGGTTGAAATTGTTAGAGTTACCGTGGTTGTTGTGATTTCCTCCGGGCCTTGGGTTTCCACGGTTGGGATAGGTCGGACGGTTCATCGGGAGTCTGTTGGTTCTCGAGGCAAATCCTGGAGATGGGTTGGGGCGATACTTTGGGGTCTGATGGGTTCCTGGATGATGCATCATGCGACGCTTGCGGTTCTCGTTGGCTTGGTTGATCTTTCCTTCCATCTGGATAGCAGAGTCGACTAGGGCTTCAATATCAGCAAAAGGGATATTGACTAACACAGTCTGCATCTCATCATGCAGACCATTCAAGAATCTCTCTTTCTTCTTGGCTTCGGTGTCGATCTCATCCGGGGCATACCTAGCTAATGACAATAATTTGTCACGGTATTCCACTACGGTCATCCGTCCTTGCTTCAGTTCTCTGAACTCATCTCTCATTCTCTTGATCAAACCCGGTGGCACATGGGTTCTGCTGAACTTGACCTTGAATTCCTCTCAGGTGATCATCTGTCCTCCGGTCATTGCACGAATGTTGTTCCACCATGGTCTTGCATCTCCGGCTAGATAGTGGGTGGCGAACAGAACATTCTCGTTAGCTTCCACTCCGGCGACTTCCAGGTTGTTTTCCATGGTTTGCAACCAATCATCAGCGTCTAAGGGATCTTCTGACTTAGTGAAAACGGGTGGGTTGGTGTTCTGGAAATTCTTGAGCTTAGATCCATGGTTGTCCTGATTTCCGTGGCCTTTATTTTTGTTGGCCATCTGAGCTATGTGCTAAAGGGTGGCTAAGTTGGCTTGACGTTCTGCTCTTTCAGCTTCGCGGTCAGAAACCAACATTTGCAGGATCTGCAACATCGGGTCCGGGGATGAACTACTTCCTCCGCGTGGCATCTGAAGATTGAGATAGATCATGAGAAAAGAGGGAAATTTCTAATGTTCGGGGACTTTGAAAAGTTTTTAAAGTTTGACTCAGATTTTCTAGCAACTTGCTTTTCATTCATTCATAGCACACGATACAAACACACACCACAAAACAAGAAAAGCAGATGGTTTTAAGAACCATTCTAGAAACTACGATACAGTGGGACCAAATACTACTCACTACGCTAGTGCTCGAGTGCTACTACTCCTCGGAGTCGGTGTAGTTGTCATCCTCATCGTCATCGATGAAGGCGAAATCATCCTCATCGGTGAAGAAGTCCATGGCCTGATCCTCCAGAAAATCATCATCATCGCTGAGATAGGAGTAGGGGTCTCCACGAAGATCCTCTCCTGCATTCTCCCTTTCCTCCAACTGCATGTCTCTCTCGTGAATAGTCTCCTCCAAATCAGAGATATGGTGGCAAAGACGGGCAATGATGCGCTCCTTCTTGTCAAGCTGACGGCGGAGAGACTTGCGATCCTTCGCTAGCATGGCGATTGTCTGATCCTTTGTCTTGATGATGGCGGACTTGTGGTTAGAGTAGTCACGACAATTATCCAATTCCTGCTGACGATCATACATCATGAAGCTAAGGTGGTCCAACTGAGTCTTCAGCTCGTGGTGGTGTGGGGCTTCCAGTGGCTGTCCCATATCATCACGCCTTGGGCAAAGCTCAAAGCGGGTACCCTTGATCTGGTTGATACTCTGCCCACACAGATGGGCAAGAGCTTCCTGCATGTCCCTGGCAAGTCCATCGAGCCAGTTGTTCTCTCTTAAGGTGAACTGAATTCCCTCGGCGGTGGGAGGTTCAATCTTTCCTCCGAGACTTGCAACAATTAGCATCTGCAGATCTTCTCCTCCTTTATCATTGAGCTGAGCTCCGAAGAACTCGGGGTGCGGACGCTCCAGAAGTTCCGAATGCTGGTCCAAATCCCGCTCAAAGATAAGGTCTCCTCCATTCCCCAACTGGTAAAACTTGTTGTACCTCACGTCCATCTATAAGAATATAGGATGAGTAAGTTAGTAGAGTTATCAAGTGTGTCAAATTTTAGGTATTTTGCAAGAGTTTTTGAGGAACATGAATTTTCATGAAAGAATCAAAGTGATAAGAATGGGAATAAGTTTTTGTAAATATTTGCTTTCTTTGGTTTTGAAACTAAGTTTTTGATTCAAACGTCCAGTCTAACTAGGGTCTCCTATGGTCAGGATGGCTCTGATACCAACTTGTCAACACCCGGATTTTTAATCCGAGATACCTGTTATGCCATACATCGCAATCCCAGGATTACCATTTTTGCGAGACATAAAAGATTTGGATACCATAGTACATCATCCATTACAAACCATACATAAGTTCTTACACAAATAAGGATCTCATGATCCAGTTCTTAATACAACTCAAGCAGCGGAAATACGTAATAATAACGGTAGCGTAGGCGAAGCTCCATCTTCGGGGTCACAGGCAATGCTGACGATGGGAGATGATCCTAGTTGTCGTAACCTTCCTGGGGTCCATCTTCCTGGTACTCCTCTTCATAGTCTGGCCACGGGAATAGCCAGGAACAAAGCCATGAGTACTCTTTAAGTACTCGCAAACTAATACTAACAAGTGAAGGGGGGTTTTTGTAGTAGGATTCTAAGCTCTAGGGTTGTTTTGCAAAAAGCCATATTTACCTCTACTAAGTTTAGAAACGAAGAAAGCTAGTTGAAGTTTTATAACACCTAAGTGGGAACTTTGAATTTCATATCACAACTCTGTTGTGGTCAAGTCAAAGTCTCAATTCATTTCACAAGTCATTTTGAAAACATCTGACGGGAGAACAGTATGGCTACTCCAACTGTCCATAACCGCAGACGTGGCTATTCGAATAGTTTGACACTCTACAGAGATTGTACACTTTCACCACAACATTCGATACATCCGTCAGGAACAAATCCTGAATTCACCATACTTAGTATGCGGATAATCAATCCTAACCTTTCGATTACACGCCCTAGTGTAGGCACCTCTCCTATGAGTTTGGCCTCCCAACCATGACCAACTGTCATCTTGGGTACTGCACAGGTGGACAATCTTCACAAGGTAGCCTCAGCTCAGACCTAGGCCGTGAGGGAACCCATACTAAGGTATATAAGTTTCCAGTCAAGCCCTACCCAATTTTCGGGTATTGTGGTTGTACGATAAAATTGGAATGGTATCGCATCCAGACAACCATCTGTTTTATAAAGGGCTAAGGCTCATGCCTCAACATTTTCATCACCAAACTCATCTGATGTTCGGAAACACATGTCAAAATATTTCAATAGAATGACTCATCATTCCATCACCAAGTATTCCCATCTAATGTAGATCAAGTTTTATGCTTAGCACTAGCATCTACTAGTGGGGGTGAGTACTAATGAGGGGTGGTAACAAGTGGAGTTTAACTAAGTTCAATCTCATGCCTTAGGATGACATAAAGATTATCTAGCTTAGGCCAAATTTTATGCTCTTTATGCAACCTTCAATTATCTTCCTAGAATATACAAGTCACTTAAGTAATCTCTAAGAGAAAGCTTTGATAACGAAATAAAGTAGAAAGCTTGCAAGTAAAACTAGGATTGGGGTTATCAAGTGGGTATGATCACATATGCTTAGGGGATATATTTGGCATGGTAACAAGCAAGTATTTGCTTGCATAGGTATCAATATAAGCTTTCTAAGTTAATAGCTTGCAAGTATTGGCTTGCATAGGTAAAGTATCTTGCAAGTGTTAGCTTTCCTTGTGCAGAGCAGTGGTTGAAGTTCTCCTCGGCTTCTTCTTCGTAGTATCCTCCTTCCTCCTCGTATCCTTGGTCGGTACTAGCTTCTATAAATAAATACGAGGTACACAATCACCAAACAATACTTAACTATTTTCAATCATCACACAAAAGGGTTCTATAGATGATCTAGCATTATCACTAACATTCAAGCTTAAAACCTTTGTCTTATTTATTTTATTTTTAGAAAAGTCATTTCTACTCATTGAAAAACTACTTAAGATTTAATATTCTCCAAACCAAACATGGGATCATGTTGACACATGTCACCACCATATATTTCAGTACATGGGAATGTGATTTAAAGTGGTGTCACAATTTAATAAGGTTTAACGTTTTATTTCAATTAAATAAAGTGACTAGAAATGCCAATGTGGCATTCTTTTATTACTTGGACATTATTTCTGTAAGTAAACCCATATGTTTTTATATATTCTGAAAGGTATGATCAAATGTGATTTTTGAGAGTTGGAATCAACTCAAAATCTATTATGGTTGAAATTTGAAAAATGTTTGAATGCAGAAAATCTGCGGACTTGTTATTTTTACCAAGGGTGATCTACAGATCCAAATGATTTGAATCCAATGGGCTTGGATTAATAATTTCAGTACCTTTCTAACAAAATTTGTTTCATTCAATTTTGTTCACTGAATCGAGCTGTGTTGATTTTGGAAATTAGGTACAGAACTATGTTTGAATTAAAATGCAAAAAGCTAAATTCAAATGAGTGGGCTGCGTGGGAAAGGTTAACGGGCCGGCCCAGTGTCACTCCGCAGCACGGGGCGCAGCTGACATGGGGGGTCTACTGGTCAGTGGCTCTTTAAAAGTGAAGCGGTATGGGGCAATCTCATCCGCACGATCTAAGTCTAATCGAACGGCTGCTACTCATCGTCCACATCGGGCGGCGCCGGCGAGACAGAAACCTAACGCGACAGGTGGGGGTCGTGGGAGGCTCACCGGGGCTCAGGCGAGGGTCGGCGATGCAGGCGAACAACGAAGTCGACGACGGTGATCCTCCAGGTACCGGCAGCTCCTCCTGGGGCGGCTCCAATCGACGGCTTCCTTCTTCTCCAGCAGCGGCGGGCTCCGTTGAAATTCCGGCGATGCGCTGCTCGCCTTGCTCCGGAAATGAGGTGGGGTGGTTCTGGGTGAGAGGGGAATGACATGGTGTGAAGAATTCGAGTGGGGATCTTCTCCTTTTATAGGCCCGACGGCGAGACCGAGATGAAGGGTTCGCAACATAGAAAACAAAAATTTTCCTACGATGTGAACTATATACCAAGATCTATTTATACTAGATACAAACAACGGGCGGATGTATATCCGTAGAGAACATACCCTTGAAGACCGACAAAGCTTAACGAGTTCAACTCGTGGTTGATGTAGACGATCTCTTGCCGATCTCAAGATCTAGAGGAAGTCCTAGCGCCGCAAATCAGCAGCGCATCCGTGCTCGCACACACGTTCGAGGCACCGAGCAACCTCCGCCTCCTCGCTCCAGCGATGCAGCGGAAGAACAACTCTTTCTTGCCGAATAGCCACCGGGAACATGTATCTCGCTAGTCCGAGACCATGGGGAATAAATTCTAGAGGGGGAGAGAGATCCTTCACGAGGAGGTGTGAGTGAGAAGTGAGAGGGGGCTCCTTTTATAGGAGGAGGAGGGGAACCCCAAGGAGGTGTCCGGCGCATGGGGGCTGCCCCTTTCCCTCCCTCTTCATGTGGGTGGACACTCCACTCACAAAACTCCTCCAAATTCCCTCCACTCAAAAGTCCACTCAAAAATCCCATTAAATTTCCACCAAATTTAATGCAATCGCTCATTAAATAAAACTCTTTTATTTTATTCAGAATTTTGTCAATTACTTTAATGACAAACATTCACAAATAACCCCTTGCTAGAATTCTATTTCATATGCATAACCACTTTATGCAATTTCACCCGAAAACCTGTTTTTGGTATCTAGTGAAATAAATTCGCGCTTGTTTATTCTTTCGGCATGAAACATTTGCTCCAATTGGATGTCGGTGTCTCTTAAGTGTGTCACCCTACGGTTCGTGAATAATGCGGACATGATCGAGACCCTCTCGATCAATAATCGAAGCGGGATCCGGAGACCCATCTGACTCCCACACATTCAACGATGACTTTCTTGTGATCGCCAACCTTTACGCTAGTATCTTAATCCCTTTGTCTCACGATATATTACATGTCCGAGATTCGATCATCGGTATCTCCATACCTAGTTTGATCTCGTTCACGACATGCACTCTTTTCTCGCTCCGTGATATAACATTCTAGTGATCAAATCACTTGCTTGCAAGCTAATCAATGTGATATCACCGAGAGGGCCCAGAGTATATCTATCCGTCATCGGGATGAACAAATTCCACTCTCGATCCATGAGCCTCAACATAACACTTTATTAGTTCTGAATCCATCTTTATAATCACCTTGTTACGGTGTGACGTTTGATGTTATCAAGAAACTCTTCCGGTGTTAGTGATTGACATGATCTCATGGTCTAAGGATTAGGATCACTTCGTAAGTTGTTATAGCAATATAAACTCAATGACTTTGATCGTAATGCTATACTTCGGATGAATGTTCATCACATCATTACACTAATGTTGTGATCCCGTTATTAACAACATCCAATGTCCATGATCGTGAAACCTTGATCATCTTGTTAATCAACGAGCTAGTTTATGAGAGAGGCTTAACTAGGAACTTTCTGCTTGTTTATTAAACACACATGTATTAACGCTTCCGTATTAATACAATTATAGCATGCAAAATAAACATCTATCATATACTTGGAATACACATAATAAACAATTTATTATTGCCTCTCGGGCATATTCCTTCGCCTCCCACTTGCACTAGAGACAATAATCTAGTTACATAGTGATATATCTAACACCCATTGAGTTCGTGTTGATCATGTTTTGCTCTAGGGAGAGTTTTAGTCAACGGATATGCTACATTGAGATCCGTATGTACTTTTAAATCTTTATATCTCCATCCTTGACATGCTCGGATGGAGTGAAACCGCGCTTAATATGCTTGGAATGCTTGTGAGACCTTGGCTCTTTGGCATTGGCAATGGCACCATTGTTGTCACAATAGATCACCATTGGTTCCAACGCGTTTGCCACAACTCCTAGTTCGGATATGAACTCCTTCATCCAAAGCGCTTCGAGCCGCTCCGGCAAAGAACATATTCGGCCTCCGTTGTTGATCCGCTACCACAGTTGTTTGGAGCTCCTCCAACTAACCGCTCCGCCATTCATGAGAAATACGTATCCGGATTGAGACTTAGAGTCATCCGGATCGGTGTCAAAGCTAGTCGACATAACACTTAGCGACGAGCTCTTCTTCACCTCAGATACAAGAAACATATCCTTAGTTCTTCTTAAGTACTTAAGGATATTCTTGACCGCTATCCGATGTTCAACCTGGATCCGATTGGTACCTACTAGTCAAACTAATAGCGTGTGCCACATCCGGTCTTGTACATAGCATGGCGTACATTATAGAGCCTATGGTGAAGCATAGGGACTTTGTCCATTATCTCTCTTTCTTCCAAAGCCGGACTTTGAGTCTTACTCAATGTCTTGCCTTGCAACATAGGTAAGAACCCTTCTTACTTCCCATTTTAAACTTCTTTAAAATCTTATCAAGGTATGTACTTTATGATAGCCCTATTAGGCGCCTAGATCTATCTCTATAGATCTTTATGCCTAATATGTATGACGCTCACCTAGGTCCTTCATTGAAAATTTGTTGTTTAGATAACTTTTAACACTGTTTAAAAGTTCTATATCATTTCCGATCAATAATATGTCATCCACATATAATATCAGAAATGCCACATTGCTCCCACTCACTTTCTTGTAAATACAAGCTTCTCCATAAGTTTGGACAAATCCAAATTCTTTGATCACCTCATCAAAGCGGAGATTCCAACTTCGCGATGCTTGCTTCAATCCATAGATGGATCGCTGAAGCTTGCACACCTTGTTAGCATCCTTAGGATCGACAAAACCCTTTGGTTGTATCATATACAACTCTTCTTCAATATTACCATTGAGAAACGCGGTTTTGACATCCATCTGCCATATTTCATAATCGAAATATGCAGCAATTGCTAACATAATCCTAATCGACTTTAGCATCGCTACGGAGAGAAAGTCTCATCGTAGTCAACTCCTTGAATTTGTCGAAACCCCTTTGCGACAAGTCGATCTTTATAGATGGTCACATTACCATCAAGACGCTTTTTCTTTTGAAAATCCATTTGTTCTCCACGGCCTTTGGGTCGTGAGGTAATTCCACCAAGTTCCAAACTTGATTTTCATACATGGATTCCATCTCGGATTTCATGGCTTCTAACCATTTGTTGGAATCCGGGCTCATCATCGCTTCTTCATACGTCGCAGGTCATTATTTTCATCAACCATGAAATTTATGACAGATTTCAGACTCGAGCTGACGCGTCTGTTTGACTGCGAGGTTCGGTAGCACTCTCTTCGAGTTTCATGATCATTATCATTAGTTCCCTCTTCAATGTGGAGCCAACTCCGAACAACTTCCGTGCTGCGCTACTCGCCATACTTTGAAGAGAAGGTTCCATAACCTCTTCGAGTTCTACCTTCCGACTACTCACACCTTCGCGAGAAACTCTTTCTCTAGAAAGGATCCATTCTTGGCAACAAAAACCTTGCCCTCGGATTCTGTGATAGAAGGAATACCCAATAGTTTCTTTGGGTATCCTATGAAGACGCATTTTTCCGCTTTGGGTTCGAGTTTATCCGGTTGAAGTTTCTTCACATAAACATCGCATCCCCAAACTTTAAGAAATGACAACTTAGGTTTGTTTCCAAACCACAATTCATACGGTGTCTTTTCAACGGATTTAGATGGTGCCCGATTTAAAGTGAATGCAGCAGTTTCTAGTGCATAACCCCAAAATGACAACGACAAGTCCGTCAGAGACATCATAGATCGAACCATATCTAATAAAGTACGATTACGACGTTCCGACACACCATTTCGCTGTGGTGTTCCGGCAGGTGTGAGTTGTGAAACAATTCCACACTCTTTCATGTGAGTGCTAAACTCGTAACTTAGATACTCACCTCCACGGTCAGACCGTAGAAATTTGATCTTTCTATTACGATGATTTTCCACTTCATTCTGAAATTCCTTGAACTTTTCAAAGGTTTCAGACTTGTGTTTCATCAAGTAGATATAACCATATCTACTCAAATCATCCGTGAAAGTAACAAAATAACGATATCCACCTCGCGCCGACACACTCATTGGACCACATACATCAGAATGTATGATTTCCAATAAATCTGTCGCCCGTTCCATTGAACCGGAAAACGACGTTCTAGTCATCTTGCCCATAAGGCATGGCTCACATGTATCAAATGATTCATAATCAAGTGATTCCAAAAGTCCATCCGAATGGAGCTTCTTCATGCGTTTAATGCCAATATGACCTAGACGGCAGTGCCACATATATGCGGATATATCATCATTAAGTTTAATCCTTTTAGCATCAACATTATGAATATGTGTAACATTATCATTGAGATCTAACAGAAATAAACCATTCATCATCGGTGCATGACCATAAAAGATTTCATTCATATAAATGGAACAACCATTGTTCTCAGATTTAAATGAATAACCACTTTGCATCAAACATGATCCAGATACAATGTTCATGCTCAAGGTGCACCGGATAACATTTATTTAAGTTTATGACTAATCCCGACGGTAAGTGGAGAGGCGTTCGACGGCGATCACATCAACGTTTGATCCATTGCCGACACGCATCTTGACCTCACCCCTTGCTAGCGGTCGCTTGTTCCGCACCCCCGATTCGAGTTACAAATATTAGCAATCAACCGGTATCAAATACCCGTGTGCTCATGAGCACTAGTCAAGTACACATCAATAACATGTATATCATATATACCTTTGTTTGCCTTGCCGCCTTCTTGTCTGCCAGATACTTGGGGATTGCGCTTCCGATGGCTGCCCCTTATAATAGTAGCACTCGGTATCGACTTAGGTCCAACTCGGGTTTCTTTTCAAAGTGCAACAGGCTTGCGCCTTACTTCCTTCCGTTTTTCCTTCTTGTCTTTCTTGAAACCAGTGTTCCTATTGATCATC
This sequence comes from Avena longiglumis, assembly GCA_030063025.1. Classification (NCBI taxonomy): domain Eukaryota; kingdom Viridiplantae; phylum Streptophyta; class Magnoliopsida; order Poales; family Poaceae; genus Avena; species Avena longiglumis. The sequence continues at coordinate 143,822,295 of CP125974.1, forward strand.
AACACTTGATGTTCCTTTTTGATCTCCACTTCTGCAGTTTTAAGCATTGACAGAAGCTCGGGGAGAGACTTCTTCATGCCTTGCATATTATAGTTCATCACGAAGCTCTTATAGCTAGGTGGTAGAGACTGCAGAAACCGATGGATGCCTAAGTCAATGGGAATCGTTATTCCCAAGGACACAAGCTTATCGGCGTAACCCGACATCTTGAGTACATGCTCACTAACGGAGCTGTGCTCTTCCATCATGCAGCTAAAGAACTTTTCTGAAGCATTGTAGCTCTCTACAGCAGCATGTGTGTCGAAAATCATTTTCAACTCACCCATTGTATCAAAAGCATTGCCGTTTTCGAAACGCTTTCGAAGTTCCGGCTCTAGCCCATACAATATGCCGCAATGAACTAAGTTGTGGTCCTCCTGACGAGTCTGATAGACATTCTTCTCCTCGTCAGGGGCATCATCAAAAGGTGGGGGGCCTAACGGCGCTTCTAGCACATATTGCTTTTGTGCAGCAGAGGAGAATCCTCAAATTCATGGCGCATTCAAGAAAGTTGCTACCGTTCGCTAGTTTCTCTTTCTCCATGAACGCATTGAAATTAAAAGCAGGTGGTGCCATCTACAACAGAATTTGTAAAGTTTAGACTAAGTGTATGATAGATTGAGTTCAACTAATCTATATTACGAATGAACTCCCACTCAAAAGCGACATCCCTCGTGTCCTTTTGGTGATTACATGAACCAAATCCACTACACCAAGTCCGATCATCACGTGAGTCGGTATAGCTTCAAAGGCGAGCATCAAATGGGCATCATATCAACTATATGACTCATGCTTAACCTTTCGGTGTGTGTTCCGAGGCCATGTCTGTACATGCTAGGCTCGCCAAGTTAGAACCTTAGTATTTGCGTGTGTAATCGCTTTTACACCAAGTATGGTCGTGGATCCAAGAACACCCGATCATCACGTGATGTCTTGGAGCCGAAAACATAATCGGTGCATACTAAAGGAAGAACACATTCTTATCTTGATATTTAAATGAGGGAACATCTTATTATGCTTAACAAAGCGCTAAACAAGCAATATAAGATGTAATCAAACATCATATGTTTATTAGTGAAATTATATGGTTCCCGAAGATGCTATCTATCATGTGCATCGTGGTATGATTACTATCATACCTATATGTGTAAATCCAAAGTCTATGGATTTTACACGCTATGTGTGTTGTAAGAGTATCATCTCATACTTCTACTTACAACACTACCATATCATAACACTAGCCCAGCAACAATCTAAACTAGACGCCTCTAATTTATCCATTGCAAGTTTTACGTGGCTTAGGGCTTTCGAGATAGAACCGTTCTTACCTACGAACATGAACCACAACGAGGATAATCAAATTGTTGACAACTCGCTTGCAAAATAGATATTGACTATAGTAGGAGAGACAGACCCCCGCTAGCCACTTATGCAAACTAGTTGCATGTCAAGCGTGGAACAGGTCTCATGTGCGAGGACATGTAAAGTTTGTCCGGGCCGCTTCATCCTACTATGCCACCAATATCCAAAATCACAAGAAAGGAGCAACAACATGATAATCATCCCACATACTCATATGTGTACTACCGTAAAGTATCTACGCATAGATCCGCTCGATACCCATCAAGGGTTCGCAACATAGAAAACAAAAATTTTCCTACGATGTGAACTATATACCAAGATCTATTTATACTAGATACAAACACGGGCGGATGTATATCCGTAGAGAACATACCCTTGAAGACCGACAAAGCTTAACGAGTTCAACTCGTGGTTGATGTAGACGATCTCTTGCCGATCTCAAGATCGAGAGGAAGTCCTAGCGCCGCAAATCAGCGCATCCGTGCTCGCACACGCTCGAGGCACCGAGCAACCTCCGCCTCCTCGCTCCAGCGATGCAGCGTAAGCACAACTCTTTCTTGCCGAATAGCCACCAGGAACATGTATCTCGCTAGTCTGAGACCATGGGGAATAAATTATAGAGGGGAGGAGAGATCCTTCACGAGGAGGTGTAAGTGAGAAGTGAGAGGAGGGGCTCCTTTTATAGTAGGAGGGGGACCCCAAGGGGGTGGCCGGCGCATGGGGCTGCCCTTGCCTCCCTCTTCATGTGGGTGGACACTCCACTCACAAAACTCCTCCAAATTCCCTCCACTCAAAAGTCCACTCAAAAATCCCATTAAATTTCCACCAAATTTAATGCAATCTCTCATTAAATAAAACTCTTTTATTTTATTCAGAATTTTGTCAATTACTTTAATGACAAACATTCACAAATAACCCTTGCTAGAATTCTATTTCACATGCATAACCACTTTATGCAATTTCACCCGAAAACTGTTTGGTATCTAGTGAAATAAATTCCCGCTTGTTTATTCTTTCGGCATGAAACATTTGCTCCAATTGGATGTCGGTGTCTCTTAAGTGTGTCACCCTACGGTTCGTGAATAATGCGGACATGATCGAGACCCTCTCGGATCAATAATCGAAGCGGGATCCGGAGACCCATCGACTCCACACATTCAACGATGACTTTCTTGTGATCGTTTAACCTTTACGCTAGTATCTTAATCCCTTTGTCTCACGATATATTACATGTCCGAGATTCGATCATCGGTATCTCCATACCTAGTTTGATCTCGCATCGACATGCACTCTTTTCTCGTTCCGTGATATAACATTCTAGTGATCAAATCACTTGCTTGCAAGCTAATCAATGTGATATCACCGAGAGGGCCCAGAGTATATCTATCCGTCATCGGGATGAACAAATTCCACTCGATCCATGAGCCTCAACATAACACTTTATTAGTTCTGAATCCATCTTTATAATCACCTGTTACGGTGTGACGTTTGATGTTATCAAGAACTTCCGTGTTAGTGATTGACATGATCTCATGGTCTAAGGATTAGGATCACTGTAAGTTGTTATAGCAATATAAACTCAATGACTTTGATCGTAATGCTATACTTCGGATGAATGTTCATCACATCATTACACTAATGTTGTGATCCCGTTATTAACAACATCCAATGTCCATGATCAGGAAACCTTGATCATCTTGTTAATCAACGAGCTAGTTTATGAGAGAGGCTTAACTAGGAACTTTCTGTTTGTTTATTAAACACACATGTATTAACGTTTTCGTATTAATACAATTATAGCATGCAAAATAAACATCTATCATATACTTGGAATACACATAATAAACAATTTATTATTGCCTCTCAGGGCATATTCCCTTCACGAGAGGGAAGGGCAGACGACGGTGGCGACTTGGCTACGAGCGGCTAGAGGCATCGCCGAGGCTGGAGATCGACGGGCGGTCTCCTGGCGATGCTCTATGGTTTAAATGCGCGTGTAGGGGCGGTGGCAAACGGTCGGGAACGTGTGGTGCTCTGCGAGGTAGAGGCGGAGTCTTCAACGACGAGCGGTGGCTGTGAGGCATGGGGCGGCGAACGGGGGTGTCCGCGGGGTTGCTCAGACGATGGTGATCACGCATGCACGTGGAGAGGGCGGCACGCGGTCTGTGGGCGTGTGTCGAGGGTGGCTCTCTGGCGCGCTCTCGGCATGCTTGCAGAGCAGCTTGGCATTGCTTGGGCGTGTGGTCCAGTGGCTGGCAGGTTTCGAGCGCTGGACAGGGGGTGGCGGTGGACGGTGGCCTGTGTCCTAGACATGGTGTTTAGGCTTGGTGCTTGCTCTGGCTAGCTAGCCATGGTCGGCTGACAAGGGTTCATTTGGGTTGGCATGGCATGGTGCAAGGGGTAGGGGCTAGGGGTGGTCAAGGCACTGGTTGGAACTGGGGGAGACAAGGGTGATCAATGGTGAACATTGCTTAGCCAAATTACTGCTCAAAACAGTGAAGTTTGGCCAGTTTGATTTGTTGTCTCCAAGTGTTTGATGAAATGGCCGCAAGAACTAGAGTTTTGAATTTTGAAAAGTTTATTGGTGGGTGTGTTAGAAATGTGTTGAGGATTCTGTGGATGCTTGGGTTTTGAAAATTGAGCTTATTTGAGTGGTTTTTGAAATAGTGGGATCTTCCCATATGAAATAGATTCAATTTTAAACAGTCATTTAAACTATGCATTCAAATGTTTTTGGATGATCACAAGGTGGGCCTTTATACCTTGTTATGAGTACTATCAAGGGGTGCAAAGATCCATACATGTTTCTGTTAAGTTCTGAAAGTTAGAGATAGCCAAAGTAGGCATGGGAGTTAAATTGGCCAAAGTGACCATTCACTTAATATTTTTGTTTTGACTTGTTTGTCTTTGGGAAAAGTTTGGGGATTGTTTAGATGATGTTTATTTCACCTAAGAATTATTTTACAAGCAAAGAAACACATAATCATGGCAATTCAAAGGAATCCAAATTTTAATGCACACACATATGAATGCTTTCATATTTTAATTGGACAAGTTTTTGTTAACCCTAAATTTGGTGATTAGAGTTTGATGATCCAAGTTTAATATTTTTGGGATGTTACATCCAACCTCTCAAAAACAGAGCTTCTCCGTTGCCTTTTCCCCACCGATTCTGGACTATCCTCCCCCACAACTTGGAATGGCACAGGCATCCACACTTGTTTGGTGTGTTTCTTCTTATCCTTACCAGTGAAGGAGGGTATGTGTTAGCGCGAGAGCTGGAGTTGTTTCTCGGAATTCAGGAGAAAGGGTACTTCCTTCCCTTGTTAGGAGCATGTCCTGTCTTTCCTATCGTCCCTCTATGCGCCTCTTCCTTCCTCGCCCCGTGGATTTTATTTGGGCTCGTGTACAGTGAGTCTGTGCCCCCTCATTGCGACCTCTGTTCCATCGCTCGCCCTCACCGGTGTGAGAAGAGCCCGAGTAAGAATAGTCCTTGCACAAATTTCTCTGGGAGGAATATCTATGAATGAAATGCCACCTCCATACATGTGCATGGAATCATCCGGACAACCACTATAGCTGCCAGAAGACATGGTTCGCCTCAATGATGGTGTGATCTTCATGCCCTTCCTTGGCGAGGTCCTGAGCCATTCCCCGCATTGCTTGAAGTCCTCCTTATCAGCCCCACATCCCTCAGCCGAGTGAATGATGCACCCACATTCAAAACAAAAGTGAGGGACCTTCTTGTACTTCAGATTAAACCATCTTCCTAACTCTTTCTCCCCCTCCTCCCGATTTCGCTTTCAGCCTCATCTTCAGTGTCCTTCAGAAGCATGCACCGCATGAGAGGCTGATCTACACGAACAACAACATGGATTCTCAGCTCCTCTCCCCAAGCGATGCCTTCCTCATCTACATCCACCGAGATATATTGTCCAATCCAGCTCCTGATTAGTTCTCCATATACTCAATTCCTCATATCCATCGGCAAATCCAGCACGTGAACAAAAATATCCATTGTGTCGAACTTGATGTCGGATGGGCGAGCCGCCCTGTCATAGTCCTTCAAGAATACCGCTCTAAAATCGAATTGCCATGTGCCATTGCGCATCGCGTGCTTCCAATCCCCCTCAGATGCAAATCTGACCACAAAATGGTTCTCACCGATGTCCTTGAATTGTGCCTGGCCATGAAGGTGTCATGCCCTTTGCATCACCCTTTCCAAAGCCCCGATGACCAAGCGCCTTGGTGAACGGACCTTTCCCACAGACTCCCATCTAGGGCGCGGGACATTGGTAGAGGCAACTCCCTTTATGATGATCCCCTTCGCCTCCTTCATTGTAAGCAGCAAGTCGCCCATCTTGGCCGAAAGCCCAGCCACCAAGTCATCCACTCCTCTCTTCACCCGCGATCTGGATGGAACGGTAGCTGGGCTCCCTCCCATATCCCTGCTGCCTGAAGTTTCCATGACTACAACCCCGGTCGCTCCGCACTGCCACTGTAGCCACGAGCGCTCCCACCTTAACAACTGCGAGGGACCACGCCGCGCGATCTCCCATGCCATCAAGATTCAGCCCACCCTCAAGTGAACCCTAGCGAGAAAACGATCGCCTCCCGATCGCCCTAGAGTTGCTCCGCTATTTTTGGTGGACCCACTATAGCCACTTTGGTTTGAAATTCATTGAGCCTCAAGATGATACACAAAAAAATAATGAATTATTAACAAACAGATGAAAATAATATATTGAAAAGGGGAAAAGAAAATCATGATAACGAATATAATACATGATAAGTGTGCTTTGGTTTGCATCCACGAACTTACATTCTTACCACCGTTAGTATCAACTCTGTGGCATCGCTGTGGAAAGAAATGATTAGTAGTACATACACAGTATTCTATCTTTCAAAGCTATCTTTCTCCTTTCTTAACTTATAAACGACAATCCTCTCAATGGCTACCATCAAATGTAGCGACGAACACTGGTGGAAAACAGGCCTCTAGTCCCGGGCCGCAACGGGCTCTCGCCCTAACCCGTTTTTGTGCCCGGGACTGCGAAAACGGGACTAGAGCCCCCCCACCCACCCCACACTAGTCCTGGCTCGCTACGGCCCGCGACTGATAACAGCCACGTGGCTGTTTCAGCGCCGCGGGGGGCGGAAACCCTCTAGTCCCGGGCCGTAACACCACCCGGAACTATAAGGTTTTCTGTCGCGGCAGAGAATTGTGTATTTCCTTTTTTTGCCATTTCGTTCCTTTTTCGTTTTGTGTTTCACTATAATTTCAAACATATATTTAAGTACACATATTCTACGCTACTACATACACAGTACATTTTGATGCATCTATATAATTAATAGATTCTTTGCAAGCATGCATTGATGATATATATATATATCAAAAGGAAGAAATGTTTTGAAATTACATGGTCATTGATGAATATATATATCATATCAGCTACATGGAGATAACTAAGGCAAATCGGGTTCCACGTCATCCGCATAATGCTATCCATGTACATCAAGGACTTCCTTCATCATAAATCCCGCCAGCTCCTCTTGAATTGCTCTTATGCGCTGGTCTGGCTCTAGTTTCTCCCGCAAATCATAAATATAATGTGAGTCAACTTTCCGCTCACTGGTCAACTCGGGATGTACTCGCAGACATAGTATCCACATAAATGAGTTCCCGGTGGCTGCTGTAAACTCTGCAACATTTTATAAGTTAACTCCTCTTTGAATGGACCTGGTATTTTCTGTCTGAACCGTGTCCAACACCTACTCGGCAAAGAAAATGAACAAAGGAGTTATTAGTTACTTGATATCAGGAAATGAATTAAAGAGGACGATATAATGCGATAATGATTGAAATTACTTATGGAGCATTGCTTTCATATTGCTCCACTGCTCTTGGTCCCAACTTAATGAGTCGTGGACTTCAACTAGGGAGTTGTCAACTTGAATGTTTAGCAAGATATAGTGGAATCTGCGGACGTTTACATAAGCATACATGCATAGCTCATCCAGTAAGCAAAAAAAGTGTAGAAGATATAAACACTCACTTGAAGTTGTAAGGAAATAGTATTTCCTTAACAAAATTATTCTCGGTTAAGAACCTGCACAGGTCTTCCTCCACGTCCTTGGGGTGATTCTTTAATGTATATTCATTAACGATATATGGGTCAATGAACCCAACGTCGTATCTTCTAACTCTTTTGCATTCAGGCATCTTCATTCTGCAGAATATAATATCATCATACAAAAGGATATATAGTTAGGATAATATATTAAATGCAATGAACGAGCTGAGCTACAAACTTAATTATAGAAATAAATCACTTACAGACAGTAGCAACCAATGATAGATTTGTCGAGGGTGCGCTGGTTGTATAACTGAAACAGTTTGGTCATTTGAACCTGTATCGAGTATGGTTTGAAGTGATTCTCCTTTCTAACTGTAGGGTTTCGTAGCATGGAAAACAAAAATTTTCTACCGCATACAAACAAACAAGCCAAGATCTATCTACTAGATTGTAGCAAAGAGTCGATGGAATAACTCACCCTCGAAGATTCCAAAGTGTTTAACGAGAGCGGATTCTCGTGGGTGATGCAGTCGTACTCTTTCCGATCTCAAGATCGCGTGAGATTTATCCTTCCGGCTGCAGCGCTTCCGTAGTCGGTCACACGTTCAGTACTCGAGAAGACCTTCCTCTCCCTCGTTCCAGCAGGCAGCGGAGGTTGTAGCACTCTCGTCGCGATTCCGGCAGCACAATGGCGTGGTACCGGAAGTAGAGTGGAGATCTCGCAGGGCTTCGCCTTAGGCCAGAGCAAGTATGGTGGACTATGAGAGAGCCCTCGGTGATCTAGGGTTTAGACACACCAAGGAGGGGGCAAGGCCGGCGGCTAGGGTTGACCTAGGCGGCGGCGGCGAGTTGCCCTAGGCGGCGGCTATGGTGGGCGGCGACGGCTAGGGTTAGGGTTTAGAGGTGGAGGTGTTGTGTGCTTGGAGGGGCAGCCCTGCCCCTCCTTATATAGGTGGAGGGGGAGTGCCAGGGGAGGGGAGTCCCTCCCTAACTCGGTTTCCCAAGTGGGCCGGCGGTGGAGGGGAGGAACCCTCCCCAAGTAGGTTTCCTACTTCCTCTCCACCTTCCAAAATAGCCGTTTGACTTTTTCAAATTGGCGTTTGACTTTTCAAACTAGGATTTGATTAAACCCTTTATTTTGTTCAGCGATGACACCTAGTACATGATGCAATCATTCCAACTTGGTATGACACATTCATGTACCCTTCCCCTCTGGAGTGCCGGACATTCCGGAACCTTCTAGAACATTCCCGATGAAAACACCGGAACCATTCTCCAACCCCGAAACAGGACTTTCCTTATATGAATCTTATTCTCCGGACCATTCCGGATCTCCTCGTGATATCCCGGATCCCATCCGAGACTCCGAACAACATTCGGTCTCTTACTCATCATTCCATAACTACTCAAACAACGTCGAATCCTTAAGTGTGTCTCCCTACGGTTCGTGAATTATGCGGACATGATCAGACACTTCTCCGAACAATAAACAATAGAGGAATATGGAAATTCATATGGCTCCCACATATTTCTACGATTACTTTGCGATCGAATGAACCACTTACATACGATACCCATTTCCCTTTGTCTCACGATAGTTTACTTATCCGAGGTTATGATCGTCGGTATCTCTGCATACCTAGTTCAACCTCGTTACTGATAAGTACTCTTTTCTCGTTCCCGTGATATGTGATCCCTTGTGAGCCAGTCACATGCTTGCAAGCTAATTGGATGACATTCCACCGAGAGGGCCCAGAGTATATCTATATGTCATATGGATGGACAAATTCCACTCTTGATCCATGTGTCTCAACCAATACTTTCCGAACACTCAATGCCACCTTTATAGCCACCCAGTTACGGTGTGTAGTTTGATGTCATCAAAGCATCCTTCCGGTGAAGGTGATATGCATGATCTCATGGTCGAAGGAATTAGGTTACTATGTATCAGAAAGCATATAGCAATTGAACTATTAAAATGACTTGATCTTTATGCTACGCTTATCTATAGGAATAAGTCCACCATATCATTCTCCTAACGATATGATCTTGTTGTTAATAACATATCAATGTTCATGATAGGGAAACCACAATCATTTATTAACCAACAAGCTAGTATAATAAAGAGGCTTTACTAGGGACTCTATTTTAGTTTACAAATCACACAAGTATTAATGTTTCCTTGTTAATACTATTATAGCATGAATGTAAACATTTTATCATAAACACAAAGATATAATAATAACTACATTTATTATTGCCTCTAGGGCATATCTCCAACACTAACGTCCACTGGAAACCAATCTTTCTGATGTTTTTTTTCTGCTTGCGACATGTACCATTCGTGCAGATTTCGCATATGTGTGGATAGACGCGCGAGCTCCTCATTACAGACTAGAGGCTCCCCTTGGACATAGTGCCGTACTATCTGACCCACTGGCGTATCTTCATAGCCTAAATATTGACCAAGAGACATATTTGCTTCGGTAGCAAGTGCTTTGGCCTGCGATACAGTGATTCCCATTAGTGCAGCATTATTACGGGCTCTGGGGTCCATTATTTGCATGTCCATATCCATTTCAGCTCTGAAGGCCTTGTCGATGTCTGAAATGACTTTGAGCGGGGCGACCGATTGATTCTTCTGTGCTCCGAGCTGGGCAACTTGCTTCCCGCTTTTTGTACTTGTGATTTTTTTCTTCTGTGCTTGCTTAATAATCTCCCGGTCATAGTATGATTACAGATTCATCGATATCTGAGATGGTTGCTCAAGAAAGAACTTATCCCACTTTTGGGTTTTTTCATCATATACCGGCTTTGGCTCAGGATTTTTGGGTGCAAAATGCGCCTTAACTTGCGGAGCCACGTCCGCGTTAGTTTCCTCATCGGTCTTGTCATAAGGTCTCTTTGGAAGAGCCCGCGGGATGTCGACTATCTTCGCCGTTTGACCTTTCTTCGATGTGGGGCGCGGGGGAGCATCGAACTTCCGTTTCTTCGACGAGGTAGTAGTATTGCACGGAGGTGGAGGCGGAGATCGATTATTGCGCGGAGGAGGAGATCGAGTTTATGTACTCCTGCTGCGGCGATCGTTAGCGGGGCGGGGTGGACTTGGAGGCTGACGATAATCGGGTTGGGGTGGACTTGGAGGTTGACGATATTCGATGCGGGGTGGACTTGGATTCCTCGGAGTTGGTGGCCTTAGAGCCGAGCCTGGAAACTTGATGTACCTCTTATTCCATAGAATGATGTTGAACTTGACATCTCCTAGTTTCGTAAGGCCTTCAGGCGTAGCGATTTGGCTGATACACCATGTCATCCACCATGACACGAGCATAGCCTGGTGGAATCGGAAGTGAATGGTGGACTGCTCCAGGTAGATAAGGTAAAGCAGTGCCGATCGCCACCTTGAAGGACAGGTTGTTCATTGGCTGATGTAGCTCACATTGTGCCATCTCTCTGACATCATCCACGGGGTAGTGAGGAGCCGGTGCATCATCCAGCAGTGCATGATCATCAGCACGGACCTCCGTGGAAGCCACAATGCTTCTCCGCTGGCTAAGATCCAATGCAGGATCATCATCCCGCGAGTGAGTTGACGATGGCAGCCTTTGGCTAATTTCATGCATGAAGTTCTTTAGATCAGCTAGGTCCTGCTCTACCCTGGAGATCCGGCCTACCTCCCGGTCCTTCTTTCCCTGACGGCTTCTGTAACTGCCATCGTACTAAGGAAACCCTTTCTTCCAGGACACATCGGCGCCTTTGCCTCGTGTTCATCCTCCCTTTTCAGGATTCCCTAGGGCGCGTGTCAGCTCGTCGTTCTCTCTCTCTCGGGACGGAACAATCCCAATTGAGCAACGTTCATTGCTTGAATAAGGTCTTGGGAGGTTTTTAGAATTTTTTCATGAAATAATGTCTTCCCTGTTTCAAGGTCCAACGATCCCCCATGCCCATACCACCAGTGCTTTGACATCTCGGGCCATCCATCTATACCAGGAGTGACGCCTCTAGCCCTCATTTTCTTCTCCATAGTTTCCCACTTAGGGACGGCACTCTTGTAGCCACCTGTCCCCATTTTATGATGGTATTTCTTTCAGGCAGCATTTAACGCGTTCTTTGCCGACTTTGCCTTTGCTTTATTAGATTGCTTGTAGTGTACAAAATAGGGCCACTGTTCTCTCAACTTCTCGTTTACTCCTTTGAAGTCTGGAGTTTTCTTTTTCGCGACATATTTCGCGTATAAAATTTTCTTGTGGTTCCGGTACAGTTCAGCCATCTTGCTCAGATTCCACTCCTTGACTTTCTCTCTATTTTCAAGCCCACCTGGCCTTGGGGTAATACCATCTACCTCAAATTCTTCATACTTAGGAGGTAGTATGAAATGCGCTATGAGCTTCTGCCAAAGGTCATCTTTGTCATCATCGGTGACATAGCTGTTGGATTCTTCACCAGGTTTCTTTGACTGATTCCATTCTTGGATGGTGATCGGCAGGTTGTCCCTAACAAGCACCCCACATTGATTTATAAACATCCTCTGGTGCTTCTCTGGAGCAATCGGTTCACCATCATCATCTATTTCTTTGATGTTGAACCTCTGATTACCATCCAACTTTTTGTTCGGCCCTCGTTTCGTTCGAGCTGTCGATTTCTTCGATCCGCTGGGCTAAAAGAAGAAGAGAGAGAGTGATTAATATATATCTAGATCAGTTAATGAATAGAGGTAACACGAGGCTTTATATATATATGTACCTCGCTGGATCCTGTCGAGGGGCCATCATTATTGTTGTTATTTGTTTGCCCTTCGTCCATCCGGTCTTCCCCTTGGTACATTAGGTTTTCCTCTAGTCCATCACCGGATGGATTCAGATATGAGTATATCTCTTCCTCGAGCAAAATATCTTCACCGGTATTAATATTAAGAGGAATTTCACCTCTTATCATGCCCTGAAGAAAACCTTCACCAATGCGACCAGGATCTTGAGATGGATCCATGACTTAATTAACTATAACAAAAAGAGAGTTAAACAGGTTAGAAAAAACAATAACCCTAATAACTGAAACAAAAAAAATAACCCTAATAACACAAATTAATAACCCTAATAATTATATAATTAATATCCCTAATAACACTAGTTAATAACCCTAATAACACTAATTAATAATCCTAAAAAACAACTAAAAACAATTATATAAACAATTATATATTCCTAAAAACAACTAAAAACAATTAATATTCCTAATAAACCTAATTAACAATTATATATTCCTAAAAAAATTATATAAACAATTATATATTCCTAAAAAACAATTATATATTCCTAAAAAATTATATAAACAATTATATATTCCAAAAAACAACTAAAAACAATTATATAAACAATTATATATTCCTAAAAAAGAAACTAAAAATATATATAAACAATTATATATTCCTAAAAACAACTATAAACAATTATATATTCCTAAAAAAAGAAACTAAAAACAATTATATAAACAATTATATATTCCTAAAAACAACTAAAAACAATTATATAATCAATTATATATATATTCCAAAAAACAACTAAAAAAAATTATATAAACAATTATATAAAAAATGCTAAGATCAACGCACGGCGAGGCGGCGGCGTTGCGGGGTGGCGAGACGGTGTGCGGTGGCACGGAGAGGCGGCGCGGGCTGACAATGGCGGCGTCCACGGCAAGGCAAGCATTATGGCGGCGAATCGGCAGGCAACGGGACGGCCGGAGACGAGGGCGGCGGCGCGGTGGAATCGGGCAGCACCTCCCCTGCGTCGATCGAGCTCGTCATCTGTTCGTCTCCACCTCGTCGATTTCACCAAGTGCTGGGTGGGGGAGGCCAAGGGCGGGCGCAGTTTACTTATACCCCCCCTTTAGTCTCGGGCTAAGCCATCGCCCGCGACTAGAGGGTCTCTATTCTCGGGCCATGGCTTAACCCGCGACTAAAGACCCCCCTTTAGTTGCGGGTTAAGCCACGGCCCGGGACTAATGTGTTTTTCGGCCACTTGGTTTTCGCGCGCGCACCCACCCTCTAGTCGTGTGTCCAGCCACGACCCGCGGCTAGTTTATTTTTTGTAAATTTTCATTTTTTTTAATTCAAATCAAATATAAAACTTTGGAAAATCATATCGTTTATTGTAAAAATCCAAATAAAACAAATAATATGTCTATTATTATCAGAAAAATATAAAGAATCTTAATGTAATATCCATATATCTGTTTGCATCATTTATAAATTATTTCTTTTTTAATTCAAATCAAATATAAAACTTTGGAAAATCATATCTAAAAATCCAATAAAACAAATAATATGTCTATTATTATCCGAAAAATATAAAGAATCTTAATATAATATCCATATATCTGTTTGCATCATTTATAAATTATTTCATTTGTAAATTTGTTTTTTAATTCAAATCAAATATAAAACTTTGGAAAATCATATCTTTTATTCTAAAAATCCAAATAAAACAAATAATATGTGAATTATTATCAGAAAAATATAAAGAATCTTAATATAATATCCATATATCTGTTTGCATCATTTATAAATTATTTCATTTGTAAATTTCTTTTTTTAATTCAAATCAAATATAAAACATTGGAAAATTATATCTTTTATTATAAAAATCCAAATAAAACAAATAATATGTCTATTATTATTAGAAAAATATAAAGAATCTTAATATAATATCCATATATCTGTTTGCATCATTTATAAATTATTTCATTTGTAAATTTCTTTTTTAATTCAAATCAAATATAAAACTTTGGAAAATTATATCTTTTATTGTAAAAATCCAAATAAAACAAATAATATGTCTATTATTATCAGAAAAATATAAAGAATCTTAATATAATATCCATTTAGTCCCGGTTGTAGTCACAAACCGGGACTAAAGATATTTCCCGCCATTTCCCACCGCTTTCCGCCAAGTTTTCCCGCCCTTTCCTTTTTACGAGAGGTTTTAGTCCCGGTTGTAGTCACTAACCTTGACTAAAGATATTTCCCGCCATTTCTCAAATATTCACGCCAAGTTTTCCCGCCCTTCCTCTCTATATCTAGTAGGGCGATCGCGTCATGGCTATCCACACATCCACACCTTCCTCTCTTAGAACAATGGACAACGCCTACTGGGCCATTCTGACCCTCGAGGAGACCGAGGCGCCAGCGCCTCAACTACTCCTTGTCTGCGGGCTACCGGCTGGATGTCGATCTTGGAGGGTTCTGTCCCTCCTGTCCCTCAAGGTTCTGCATGCCAGGCGGCCATCACGAACCACTTCTACCACGAGCTCCAGCCTTGTGAGTCTAGTCCTCCAGCCAGTTTCAGGGACACCACTACGGCCAGTTTCAGGGAGATGCCGCCGGAGCCTAGTCCTCCGGCATCTCCAAGAAACTGGTCATAGAGGCACTCCGTAATATGTGAAATTTGTTAGCTCCCAGGCGTATTGATCTAGTTAGAGAAGTTACAAGCTGCAAGATGGTTTTCGAGAGCAGGGATACCACTACGGCTAGTTTCAGGGAGATGTCGCCGGAGCCCAATCCTCCGGCATCTCCAAGAAACTGGTCATAGAGGCACTCCCTAATATGTGACCTCACGCGTTTGGAGATAAGATCTTAATGGTAAGTATGAATCGGGACTAAAGGCCCCCCTTTAGTCCCGGTCCAGCCATCAATGTCGGTGTCGGGTTGCTTCGGACCTTGGATCAACACTGGCATCATAATGAACTTCCGCTTCATGCACAACCAAGGAGGAAGGTTATAGATGCATAGAGTCACGGGCGTGTGTTGTGATCGAGCTCCCCAAAGGGATTCAGGCCATCTGTACTTAGACCAAACCTTAAACTCCTTGCGTCATCTGCAAAGTTCGGGTACTTTCTATCGATTTTTCTCCATTGCGACCCATCAGCGGGGTGTCTCAACATCCCATCTGACTTATGTTCCTCTTTATGCCATCGCAAAAACTTGGCGTGCTCTTTGTTTCTGAATAAGCGTTTCAACCGTGGTATTATAGGAGCATACCACATCACCTTAGCAGGAACCCTCTTCCGGGGGGCTCGCCCTCAACGTCACCAGGGTCATCTCGTCTAATCTTATACCGAAGTGAAGTGCATACCGGGCATGCATCCAAATTCTCATACTCCTCACCGCGGTAGAGGATGCAGTCATTAGGGTATGCATGTATCTTCCGAACCTCTAAACCTAGAGGGCAGACAACCTTCTTTGCTTCGTACGTACTGGCGGGTAATACGTTATCTTTTGGAAGCATATTCTTCATCATTTTCAGCAACTTTTCAAATGAGGATTTAGGTATAGCACACTCAGCCTTCCATTGCAGCAATTCCAGTATGCTGCCCAGCTTTTTCAGACCATTTTCGCAATTTGGGTACAACAACTTTTTGTGATCCTCTAACATGTGATTGAACTTCTCCCTATCCTTTTTAGTTTCACAATCTCTTCGTGCATCAGCAATGGTCCGACCAAGATCATCAGTGGGTTCATCATGTGTCTCTTCTTCATCCTCCCCTTCAGCATCCCCCATGGAAGTATCTCCATACTCAGGGAAACCATGATAGTTGTCATCCTCCTCCTCTTCTTCATTGTCTTCCATTATAACCCCTCTCTCTTCGTGCTTGGTCCAACAATTATAACTGGGCATAAAGCCGGACTTCAAAAGGTGGATGTGAAGGGTTTTTGAGTCAGAGTAATCCTTCTGATTCCTACTTTCATTACATAGACAGAATACAAAATCATTGCGCTTGTTTGCATCAGCAACACGGATAAATTCATGCACGCCATTAATGAACTCGCCAGAGCATCGGTTAGTACCATACATCCATTCCCGGACCATCTGCATTATAGTAAAAGTATATCAAAAACCATTACACAACATGATAAAATTATTACAAGTTATATTGAGAGCTTCTAGAGCATTAATTTTGAATTTTGAACAATTTACATGCACTAATTTGTGAATTGGAGAAAACAATCAACATGATAAATGTGGAGTTTTTTATTATTGTTCTATCAGTGAAAACCACATTCCATTCTAAGCTCTGAAACTCTAAAATTACACATTTGAATTTTCAGTAACTATGTGCCTAATCAAAATTTGTTACACATATATATCAAAATCCTCCTAGCTACTTCTAGAGCATGCATGCATGGATCCATATATCTATACTTCGAGAGCATTATAGAGCTAAAGTAGCAATAAGAGATGAAAGAATGAAGTTCTAACTTTTAAAGCTTTGGATTTAGGTGTTGCAAACTAAACCTTGACAAATCTTGAGAAAAAATGGCATGAACTCTCTTGCTTCTTTGAGAAAAATGGCCACCATATGCTTTAGGGCAGCAGGACAGGAAGCAGAATATATAGCATGGACAACTACCTGTGATACGACCCGGAACTAATAGTCCACTAAAAGACCAACTGGCCTGCTCCAAGTCATTAGTTCCGGTCCGTATTACGGACCGGCACTAAAGATATAGTCCGGCCCGGGACTAGTGACTACGGCTGTTTCTAGCCGTTAGAGGCCTCACGGCCCGGGACTAGTGCTCCCACTAGTCGCGGGCTGTGACAGGCCGGGACTGCTGGCCTTGTTCACGTCGAACCGAAGATGGTTTTTCCAGTAGTGGAACTAGCATGCAATTTTCTGGGAATAAACTGTATATTAATTTATTTAGATTTAAAAAGAGCAATTCACATAGACAACAATGTTCGGGCACATCCACATCATCTAAACAAAGCCCAGCTTTAGATTAGCCTAGCTGAAAAGAATTTGGACGAAGCTTTATAGTGGTTACTAAGTGAGTAAGATAATTCGTCTAATTTTATGTATGGACAAATAATTCTACGTCACACAAGATTTAGTTGATTTGTGCCGATAGAGTCTATCCCGAAGTTCTATATTCAGGGAGTTCGTAAAAATTATAGAACGGTTAAATTCTTGTGAGTGCCTCAGGAAGCTCTACATACTACTAATACTCTGCCTAAATATGCTATTTCTAATACTCATTCGTCTACGTGTTTTTGGAGAACCCAAAAAATGGACACTAAGAGCTCTGAACGTCCAAACAAGATAGTAATATATTAATAGGCCGATGAGACTTGTATTGATAATTTAGCAATTGCAGAATCTTTAATTCTTTGGCAACATTTTAGAGCGTGTTTGCAACATTTTATTTTCATCTTTGGCATATCTTCCTATATTTGTTAGCCATCTCGTTGTGTTCGCTGAGGACAACAAGATCTCTTGTCCTATTTTTGGACAATATAACACATCAAATGTCTCAACTGAAAACACATGTATGATGATATGATATTATTTATTGTCTGGGCTCATGTCTGTACTCCCACTAGCATCCACATGCATCGTTAATTTTTCATGGTAGCCGTTCTCCATGGTCCTTCTATATACTCCCACAAATCTGACGGGCTTCTTGAGGTCTCTAGCTATGCATCGAAGAGAAATTCACACTCTACATGATCGTACCTGCTCTGAATGCGCTTGTGAGGCATCGGGAGTGCACCAGATGTACAATCCGCAGGCAGAGGATGTCATACACAAGAAGTGCTTCTGGCCTCTCCAGAAACTTTATTTCCATGAAATTCAATTCAAATGAGTTGCAAGGGAAATCTAGTAATATCTAAAGCACTTCGGAGCCCATACCCCACCGCCCGTAAAACTAAAGACAGTGGCTCAATACTTAGTGACCCATGATTCCTCTCCTTGTGCTGGAAAAATAGCAACCGACCTCGAGCTTGTAGGAGATTGGTCGCAAATTGTGGCTAGACTTTAGATCTGAAGTGGTTGCACTAATGTACATGGTGTGATCTTTCACTAATAAGAAACACTTGACATTATACTAACTAGCAAAGTGGCGCTCGCAAATGAGAAGACAACATCTTTACTCCTTAATTGTTTTGTATATATATTTTTTATTTTATTATTTATAACCATGCAAATTCATGTTATGTTAATAAGATCTGATTTCGTTACCACCAAAGATATGAGAATAAAATATTACAGCTGCACAATTTTTTTAAACACTTTTTCTTCAGTGTCTGTCTCCCCTCTTCTTTAATCTTTAACAAACAGAAATCCTTGTATGACCAGGATCGCACGATGCTGACTCGTTTCGACGGTCATACCGACCCACTCGAAGCTCGTACGATCCGCTTACACGTATACTCACCGTACACATATACTCACGTGCCCGCGTGAGGCGGAAATTTGGTGGTATATAGCAGCAATAACAAAATGTCAAAACATGGCATGCAAAGATGTAGATCGCGATAAGAAGAGGTGGGATCGGCTGGCAGGGATGTGGCGTATACCCAGCTCGACTGAGTACACCTATACAAAGGTATACATGGTCTAAATATGGATTTCGATGGGTCAAAAGAAAATCACCTGATGGAAACTTAAGTTTAAGGAGGGGACACTGAAGCACACCACTTTTGAAATCTTCTTTTACATTGCATACAAATGATTATCTTGGTAATGCTTAAATATCATGTTTTATGTGATACTTTATGTGATACTTATATATGAAGACGGAGAAGAAGCTTGCAGTGCTTCTTGGGAGGGCTTCAAGATGCTACTTGCCAAGATTACCGACATCGCCTAGACGGAGCATTCACAGACCAATGTCAAGATAGCGTAGATCTTAAAGTTCTGTGATAATGCAGTAGATCCAGAATTCGGAGAGTGTTACAACAGTGATGAGCAGATGGAGTATCCCAATGATGAGCAAATGGAGTATCCCAATGTTGAGAAAATGGAGCATCCAGATGATGAGAAAATGGATCATCCAGATGATGAGCCAATAGAGTATCCCAATGATGAGCCAATGGAGCATCCAAATGATGATCAAAATGATGAGCCAATGAAGGCTCCAAATGATGATCAAAATGATGAGCCAATGGAGGCTCCAAATGATGAGCAAAAAAATGATCAAAATGATGCTCCAATGGTTGGTGTCCAACCTTCTGTGGTTGTGAGTTCTACTAGGTATGTAATGCTTGCCAATACTACTGTACATTTATCACTTAACATAATCTTACCAATCATCCCCTTTGTTTTGTACAGCTCTATGGTCGGTTCGAACAACGTGGTGGCAGTGACCTCTGAGGTGTTGAGAACCAAGAGGAGCACAAGGTTAACAAGGAGCAAAGTGGTTCCAAAAAGCACAAGGTTAACAAGGATCAAAGTGGTACCTAAAAGCACAAGGATCAAAAAGAAGCCCCGACGCTATGTAGATGATGATTGAGTGGGAACCATGTAAAATTTATGAAACATTCATGATTGATGCTGTATTTGTGTTAACTGGTGTTGTACCTATGTTAGAACTCATGTTTTAATGATGTTGGAATGATGCTGGTACATGTTTTGAGCAAGTCATGTCAAAATGTGCTAAAAAAGAGCTCCAAAGATAGGGTAAATGGCCTCATTTCTAAGCATTTTTTCGATCATGTCTAAATCAGCCAAATAAATTTCCTACACATGTATTCTATATATGTAGACAATGTACAGAGTATTTCCATTTTTTTGATTTTTGTTTGAATTTTTTATACTAGTTTGAATTCTGGTCAAACTACCTTTGACCAACATTTAAACAAATTTAAAACATGAAAATGAAAAAGTTTTTTTCAAAGTTGGTAGCACCCCTCTTCACCCTTGACTTCGTACGACGATGTTCGAGATATGAAATTAGGTAGATGATTCTTTCGTTCCTATGTATATAGATCATGTTTATCAACTTCAATAGTTAGTAAATGACATTATAAGACAATGTGTAGAGGATTTCCATTTTTTTATTTTTTTGAATTTTTTATGCTAGTTTGAATTCTGGTCAAACCTTACCTTTGACCAACATTTAAACATATTGGTCAAAGTGAAAATTATAATCTAAGCTCGGATCCGTGTTCCTCACTCGAAAATGAAGCTATTGAAATTTGCACATTTCAAAATACATCGTTGACTGCCTCCAAACCACGTTGACATGCCAAAACCCCTCAAAATCCCTCAAAACCCCATTTGTTGACCATCTAACCCTATTGACCAATTCCAACCTTCCATCTAACCCTACCGAGCCAGCCCTTTCGTTCGATTTGTTCTTAGAGAAGGATACCTAGCCGATCTGTGGCTTCCTCTATTTGCAGCTTGAACCGTCCATGCGTTTAACGACAGTCGTCCGATCTGGCTTTCTAAAAGGACTCACGGCCGATCCGCGGCAGACGCCGACCTTCAACGTGATTGGCTTGAAAAAATTTCCCTCGTCGCTGGGCGGGAGTCACCGGATGGTCAGTTGGGCCAAATCCAACGGGCCTATCTAGCCTGCGCATGCCTACTCGCCACCGGGCCTGTCGCCTCTGCACGCTGCGTCTGTCTAGGCCTTCCATGCATGCGCGATGCATCTCGCTCGAAGTGATTCAGCCTTCCCCATCAACTTAGCATCGCATCGTCTCAGTTCAGCCCCTACTTTGTGCCATCGACTCAGTTTTTCCATCTTCTCAGTTCAGCCCGCGTGCCCATGCATACACACGTGCATCAACTGCCAAAGGATTCTCACGAGCACCACGACGCCTCGTCTACTGCCAACGGGTACACAGGCACACCACGACGCCTCGTCTACTACCAACGGATACACAGGCGCACCGGACGACTCATCTTCGTGTCTTTAAAAGGGGGTGCCTCTCTTCCTCTCCCACACACACCCACCGAGCGAAGCCAAGCCTCTCTTCCTCTCCCTCTTCCTCTCCCTCTCCCTCTCCACTGCACCTTCTGCCGTCCGTGCACCGAGAAAAGATGCAGTACACCGGACCTACCTTCCGTCGTCTGCGCACCCTGCCGGAGCGGCAGTACCCAGCGGGCGTCCTCGTCGATAACACCCTCCGTGTGTGGGCCAAGTCCAGGTGGAGGGGCGAGAAGGAGCTGCTCAAAGACCTCCTCGACGAGGGCTTCTCCCACCTCCCACGGGGCTCGCCCGTCATGTACCACATCAACGAGTCTCATGATGGCGTCGCCCTGAAGCTGCTCACGGTCACCTTCTACAACTGGTTCGACACGTACGCCCTCCTCGGCGAGGTCTATTGGTGCGGCTGCGAGTCCATCTTCTTCACCACCTACAACATCTTCACCGACTGCGAGTCCATCTTCTTCTCCGGTCGCCGTCGGCACTGCCTCCCGTACAACAAGTGAAGACGGTGGTGAAGACAGTGGTGCGGCCAAGGAGGTGATGCGGCCAAGCAGCTGATGCGGCCAAGGAGTGTTTCAAGCCGTCATGTTTTTTTTAGCATTTCTATTTTTTTTCCTATGTCTTTCCGTGTCTTCGTGCCGTGTCCTTGGACTAATTATCTATCTGTGTACCGGCTAACTACCCTATCATATTTATCTAAGTTTTATTGTGTGATGATCTTGCATCTCAAGTTATTATGCCTTATTTGTTTGCTTGCGCTCATGGATCATCATATGAAAAATCACATCTCCACGTGCACAAACATTGAGTACAATTGTATATATTTTATAAAATGAAATGCTCGTGTATACACGTCCAGCAGGTCACAACTCCACGTGCACAAACATTGAATACAATTTTTTTTGTAAAACCCTAAACCAATGGATTGATTAACTATAGCTAACATTGTTCCAGTTCCTTCTCAACATCCTTCCATCTGCCCCATTGGTTACCAGAGCAGTCCTTAACGCTACCAAACCAAGCGGTCTAGGGTTTGAGTCCCTAGTCGCACCCATTTTTGTTTTCGTTTTCTCACTTTTTCATTGTTCCCATATTTTGCATCAAGAAAGAGGCCAACTGAAATATGATAAAATTACTTAACTTACAGCTTTGAAATTCATCCCAAATTCAAGGTTATAAGTTCATACTATTTTAAGGTTACAAATTCATGTCATTCCATTCAATGTCAACATTAGACCTAGTGCGATTACAATCCCAAATACAACTGTCCAAATGTAATTGCAAATCTGTGATTGATCTTCTAGCTTACTAATCTTCTGGTTCATCCTCCTTAGCTCTATAGCTACCTCTCTATCAATGCATGCTCTGCCTCCGCCCTCCGTCTCTTCTGCAGTAGCTCGCGCGTCGGTCGATGCAATCTGTGGCATGATGGGCAACCATTCTTCGTGCTCATCTAGCAGCTCATTCATCAGCGTTTGGGCCAGAACATCGACCCAAAGGAAGAAGCATTTTATCTGCAAGCACATACCAAAAAATATTTGCAAGCATTTTATCTTTGCTCAAATATCCCGACCACAAAAAATAGTGAAATTGCCCTGGTTCTTACCCCCTTCTCGCTGCACACGTAGAATGGACGATTGGTGTTCTTTAGTGTGCGCGAGATCCTCCGATCAACGGCCGCCCGGCACCGCGGACAGAGCAAGATCGGCATCTCCATGCGCGTCGGAACGTCGAACCGCGAGGTGGCTCGGGAGCTAGAAGAAGACACGGACCACGGAGCGGAAGAGGATCTGAACGCCGCCGCACACAACCCCTCTGGCTCTAACAGAGAGTTGCGCCCTCCACATCTCTCGTCGGCGGCGGCGCTCCCCGTCGGCGGCGCCCTCTCGATCGCCGCTCTCGGCTCGTAGCTACCAAAACGGGCCCCTCCCACCTCTGCGCGTGGCCGCCTCCCGCTCACCCGCTCGAACCGATGCGAGCTTCAATTTTTCTCAGCGATGCAAGCTCCGACGGCGCATTCCGGCGCTTTTAAATAAAACAGAGTAACGGTAGCATAGTGGGTCCCACGGCTCCCCGCCTGGCCCCACCTTGTAAATAAAACAGAGCAAGCAACGTTCACCTTTTCAAATGCCTCTCCGTCTTGCCCCACCTGTAACGGGCCGAGTCAAGGATGTTGACCTGACGGAAACGATAGATTCACGGAATGAGTTGCTGCACACAGAATAAGGGCAAAACTGAGCACCATTCCGTTCTAGTGGCAAAACTGAGTTCAACATGACCTCTAGTGGTAAAGGAATAATTATCCCATTGCACAACCCTAATCAAGATATAATTCAAACCTAGCATGCTCGATTTATTTAAATCCTGCTACAATGCATGGGCATTTTTTGCTAGTAATAGTTAAATTATTGCAAGTGTCGGAAAATTCTTACTATTTAATACACTGCCCAAATAAGTTTCCATTTATCCTTCTCTTTCTATGCGTTCCTTTTTTATAAACAAAAAAAGAGGAATTGGACAAGATGACGTACAATGCAGCAATTGGACAAGTCGGCTTAATTTGGCACGACTCTTCCTCCTCGTTGTGGCTGGTTGTGTTTTTCTACGTGTGCTTACTTTAAAAATTCTGATGTTTGAGCTGAGAGTATCTACCCTGTCCTCAATGATAACAAGTTAAATGTGCCAGCTGCAGGGTGCATATGTTGGCAGCCGGGCCTCAACACACACTAGTCCGCGCGCGCGCACACACCCCCTAACACCGGTTTGCCACGATAGAGTTCTGCCCCTACCTCATTCTGAGCGTATTTCTGCGGCGCGGCGGAGACGGGGAGGGGGAGAGGGGGAATCGATCGGGAGCGGTATACACATACATAGTCATCGGTACATACGATTACATGAATAATTAAGCAACTATTATTATACACAACATCGTCATTGTGTGGTATTTTTCGTAAACGTTGAAGCATCAAGTACAAGACAAACACGTTCAAGTCTATATACAACGTTTATTTTGGTAGATATCTAAAGAGTTCTCCGTCAGGCGTGACAGCCTCATCAAGTATGAACCCCGCCAATTCCTCTTGAATGGCTCGTATGCGTTCAAATGGTAGGATTTGGTCCCGCATCTCCAAGAAACTGGTCATAGAGGCACTTCCTAATATGTGAAATTAGTTAGCTCCCAGGTGTATTGATCTAGTTAGAGAAGTTACAAGCTGCAAGATGGTTTTCGAGAGCAGGGACACCACTACGGCCAGTTTCAGGGAGATGCCGACGGAGCCCAGTCCTCCGGCATCTCCAAGAAACTGGTCATAGAGGCACTCCCTAATATGTGACCGCGCGCGTTTGGAGATCAGATCTTAATGGTAAGTACGAATCGGGACAACTTCTTCTCATAGTCCCGGTCCAGCCACAAAACAAGACTAACACTCAAGACATTTATTAATATTAAAAACTGAGACTACAAAACCGGTCCCCCCTATATATAGTCCCGGTCAATCCACAAACCGCGAAAGATATCCTTCGGTCAAGCCACAAACCGCGAAAGACATGAACTAGAGTTACATAATATGAGCATGAACTTCTTGGCATATGTCCTTCCTTATGATCGCTTCAGACGTAACCATGGAGCATCTTCTTTACTTAACGGAATGCTTGGGTCAGTTTTCACTGTGAAGGGCGGAATTTCATCAAACTTATTATAATCTTCTGACATGTCTGTCTTGTCCTCGATTCCCACGATTTTTCTTTTCCCTGATGTATTCGTTTGCATATTTTTTCTTTTTTTTTGTCTGGAGGACATGTCCTTCACATAGAAAACCTGAGCCACATCATTGGCTAGGACGAATGGTTCGTCTAAGTTCTTGTCTACCTTCATAAGATTGTTGAGATCCACCGTTGTCATTCCGTACTTCTTGTCTACCTCAACCCCTCCTCCTGTTAGCTTGACCCATTTGCATCGAAACAAGGGGACCTTAAAATTAGGTCCATAGTCAAGTTCCCATATCTCCTCTATGAACCCATAATACGTGGTCTTTTGCCCATTGTCTTCTGCTGCATCGAAGCGGACACCACTATTTTGGTTGGTGCTCTTTTTATCTTGGCCTATCGTGTAAAATGTATTCCCATTTATCTCGTACCCTTGGAAAGTACATACAGTCGAAGATGGTGTCCTGGCCAACAAGTACAACTGATCCCCAACAGTGGTGTTATTCGTGAGAAGTCTTTGCAGCCAGCCGCCAAAACTCGCCATGTGTTCACTTATAATCCATTCATCAGACTGTCCCGGGTGTTTGAGGCGTATTAAATTCTTGTGTTCATTGATATACGGGGCAACCAAGATAGATCTTTTAAAAACCGTGTAGTGTGCTTGATTGATAGAATGCCCGTCCCTACATATCATTGCTTTACATCCTAGGGTGCCTTTTCCATGCAGTCTCCCCTCATGTCGTGATTCTGGAACACCAATCGCCTTAAGGTCAGGAATAAAATCAACACAGAACTCAATGACCTCCTCTGTTACATAGCCCTTGGAGATGCTTTCTTCTGGCCTAGCACGGTTATGAACATATTTCTTAAGATTCCCATGTACCTCTCAAAGGGGAACATATTGTATAGAAATACAGGACCGAGAATGGCAATCTCTTCTACTAGGTGAACGAGGAGATGCATCATAATATTGAAGAAGGATGGTGGGAACACCAACTCAAAGCTGACAAGACATTGGGCCACATCGCATGCAGAACCTGGTAGGCTTTCTGGATCGATTACCTTCTGAGATATTGCATTGAGGAATGCACATAGCTTCACAATGGGTACTCGAACATTTTCAGTTAGAAGCCCCCTCAATGCAATCGGAAGCAATTGTGTCATAATCACGTGGCAGTCATGAGACTTCAGGTTTTGGAATTTTTTCTCTGCCATATTTATTATTCCCTTTATATTCGACGAGAAGCCAGACAGGACCTTGATACTGCTCAAACATTCAAAAAATATTTCCTTCTCTGCTTTGGTAAGAGCGTAGCTGGCAGGAGTTAAGTGGCATCGTTTACCCTTCGCGTTCTCAGGATGCATAGGCTCTTCAGGGTCTTTCAGACGTTGTTGGTCCGGCCGTGCTTCCGGTGTATCTTTTGTCTTTCCATACACTCCTAGGAATCCTAGCAGGTTCACGCAAACATTCTTTGTCACGTGCATCACGTCGATTGAAGAGCGGACCTCTAAGACTTTCCAATAGGGTAGGTCCCAAAATATAGATTGCTTCTTCGACATGGGCGCGTATCCGGCATCGTCATTCGGAACAGATAGACTGCCAGGACCTTTTCCAAAGATTACTTCTAGGTCCTTGACCATACCAAATACCTCCTCACCGGTACGGAGGACAGACTTCCTCTGGGGTTCTGCCAGACGTTTGAAATGCTTGCCTTTCTTTCTTACTGGATGCAGGTTCGGAAGAAATCTGCGATACCCTAGGTACACAACCTTCTTACATTTATTCAAATATACACTTTCAGTCTCATCTAAATAGTGTGTGCATGCATTGTATCCCTTGTTTATCTGCCCTGAAATGTTACTAAGAGCAGGCCAATCATTTATGGTTACGAAAAACAATGCTCGTAGGTCAAATGGCTCTCCTTTGTGCTCATCCCACATACGTACACCTAGTTTGGCCCACAGCTGTAAAAGTTCTTTAACTAATGGCCTTAGGTACACATCAATGTCGTTGCCGGGTTGCCTCGGGCCTTGGATGAGCACTGGCATCATAATGAACTTCCTCTTCATACATAACCAAGGAGGAAGGTTATAGATACATAGAGTCACATGCCAGGTGCTGTGACTGCAGCTCTGCTCACCAAAAGGATTCATGCCGTCTGTACATAGACCAAACCTTAAGTTCCTTGCGTCACGTGCGAAGTCCGGGTACTCTCGCTCGACTTTTCTCCACTGTGACCCATCAGCGGAGTGTCTCAACATCGCGTCTTTCTTACGGTCTTCCATGTGCCATCGCAACAAATTGGCATGCTCTTTATTTCTGAAGAGACGTTTTAACCGTGGTATTATAGGAGCATACCACATAACCTTGGCAGGAACCTTCTTCCTAGGGGCCTTGCCCTAAACATCGCTAGGATCGTCTCGTCTGATCTTATACCGCAGTGCAGTGCATATCGGGCATGCATCCAAATTCTCGTACTTCTCACCTCGGTAGATGATGCAGTCATTAATGCAGGCATGTATCTTCTGCACGTCTAATCCTAGAGGGCAGACAACCTTCTTTGCTTGGTATGTACTATCAGGCAACTCATTATTTCTTGGAAGAAGATTCTTTATTTTTACCAACAACTTTGAAAATGCGCTGTCAGTCACACCGTTCTCTGCCTTCCATTGCAGCAAATCCAGTGTGGTACCTAGCTTTTTGTGGCCATCTTCGCAAGTTGGATACAACAATGTTTTGTGATCCTTTAACATCTGCTCCAGCTTCTCCTTCTCCTTTTCAGTTTCACATTCTTCCTTTGCATCACCAGCGGGCCCATCTGTTGCCTCTTGATCTTCATTATCTACCCCCGTTGCAGTATCATCATATTCAGGATACATATTATGATAGTTGTCATCATCCTCTTCTTCTTCGTTGTCTTCCATCACAACCCCTTTTTCTCCGTGCTTGGTCCAACAATTATAGCTGGGCATGAAACCGGATCGAAGCAGGTGGGCGTGAATGGTTCTGGTATTTGAGTAGTGTTTCTTGTTCTGACAGTGAACACACGGACAACACATAAAACCATTGTGACCACGGTTTGCATTAGCCACAACGATGAAATTTTGGAGGCCCGTAATGTACTCGAAAGTGTGGCGGTCACCGTATATCCATTGCCGGTTCATCTGCATTAATATGTAGTATATATCAAAAATTAATAGGGAGATGACCATTTATATATATAGTACATCAATGACACATGAAAAGATAGTTGCCGACCTCGACCGAGAAGGAAAGAGCAACGAGAAAACTTATTTTGAGCTCTCGGGCATTTCACCGAACACCTCTTGTGCATATGAAAAAAACACAAACTAACACTCTTCACACCCTCTTGCTAGGCTCCAAAATGAGACAGTGAAAAAATGGAAGAGTGGGGTGTGGGCTGCGGTGTCTTATATAGCTTCCCTCTTTAACACCGGTTCAAGCCATGAACCGGTGTTAAAGGGGGAGGGGGGCTGCACGGGCCACTAGTGCAGGGTCCTTTCACACCGGTTCGTGCCACGAACCGGTGTTAAAGGGGGGCTCCTTTTTGCCGCACGGGCCACGCTGGTACGGCCCCCCGGTGTTAAAGCCCTTTTCCAGGATAAACAAAAAGCCTCGTTTCCACTAGTGACATGTTGGCAGCAGGGTGCACTTTAGGCATGTTGGTGTTGTATAATATCTCGACTTCAGCTTGTGCATATATATATATACTCCGCCAACGACCATATGCACTGAACATACTTTGGTGCGTGGTTCTGTGTTGTCAGTGTGTCTTGCTTGCCAATAGAAATTCACAGGCAGAGTTTTATGGCTGATGACGATCAAAGAGAGAAATTGATTGATACACTATTGATGAATCGTAGCAACTTCTAATGTACATGTGAGGCATCGGGAGTGCACTACACACATAGAGGTTCTCTCGCCGATGGCTAGTAGCCGAGAAGATCAGGCCATAAGAGGATGCATGCTAAAATGGCGAGCCATCACGAAAAAGCTTGCCGGCGCCCGACTGAATAGGAGCGAGCTAATGAGGAACATTCAACTTGAGAAGCCAGCTAATGAAGAACTTCTAGAGCTTCATTCTCCAGATGCATCTTTCTAATAAATCGGTACTTTGGCTTCAAAATAAGAAACGTTTGTACAGTACATGAGAGGGAGATTGATCGAAGCGTGCATATACACATGGAGAGTAAGTATAGCGGAGACATGGAGTGTACTCGATCCAGCGGAGAGACATGTACTCAACTTCTCTCAGCTATGATACTCCCTCTAGTTCGATTTAAAAGGTTCACTTCTAAAAACATGCAATTCCAAAATCCTCCTCCTATTTATGATCAGTTGCATTAATTAGTTTGTGAGGCCAACAGATTTGTCAAGCATGTCACCATCTTGTCCTCAAATCATCTGCCAGCTAATCCTGCTGCTACGTCCATTGAGCCTCAATATGGTACATAACAAAATCACAAAATCTTAACCAATACTCCCTCTGTTTTAAAATATAAGATGTTTTAGGTTTGTGAAGAAAATGAATCTAGACTTGTTTTAGTACGTAGGTTCACCCAACTTTGGGATGAATCTATATACTAAAAAAAGTCTAGATTCATTTTCTTTACAAACCTAAAACATCTTATATTTTGAAACGGAGGAAGTAGATGAAAAGAATATATTGAAAAGGGGAAAGCAAATCGTGACGACGAAACTAATACGTGATAAGCGTGCATTGGCTTGCATCAACAAACTTTACATTCTTTCCACTGTTAGTATCAACTCTGTGGCATCACCGTGGAAAGAAATGATTAAAGGTACATACACAGTAGTCTATCTTTCAAATAGTACATAGTAGAGATATACAAGCCGACTTCAACGTTTACAAAATAAAGTCTAAAAAAAAGCAACTTTTTAAGGTCTTCAAATTCTTCTTCTTCCATGACATGATCTTGTACTTTCCTGAAGGTAGCCAAAGAAATATGAACGTACCTGTAAATACCAACGAGGTCTTCGAAGAGAAATTCACACTACATGATCGTACCTGCTCTGAATGCGCTTGTGAGGCATCGGGAGTGCCCCACATATACAATCCGCAGGCAGAGGATGTCATACACAAGAAGTGCTTCTGGCCTCTTCAGAAACTTTAGTTCCATGAAATTCAACTCAAATGAGTTGCAAGGGCAATCTAAGCACTTCGGAGCCCATACCCCACCTCCCGTAAAACTACAGACAGTGGCTCAATACTTAGTGACCCATGATTCCTCTCCTTGTGCTGCAAAAACAGCGACTGGCCTCGAGTTTGTAGGATGTTGGTCGCAAATTGTGGCTAGACTTTAGATCTGAAGTGGTTGCACTAATATACATGGTGTGATCTTTCACTAATAAGCAACACTAACATTATACTAACTAGCAAGATGGCCCTCGCAAATGAGAGAGCAACATCTTTACTCCTTAATTGTTTTATATATTTTTTTTATTTATAATCATGCAAATTCATGTTATGTTAATAAGATCTGATTTCATAACCACTAAAGTTATGCAAATAAAATATTACAGCTGTACAGATTTTTTAAACATTTTTTCTTCGGTGTCCCTCCTCTTCATTAATCTTAACAAACAGAAATCCGTGTACGGCCAGGATCGTACGATATCGATTCGTTTCGAAGACCATACCAACCCACCCGAAGCCTGTATGATCCGCTTAGACATATACTCACCGTACACATATACTCATGTGCCTGCGAGACGTAGAAATCGGGAGGTATATAGCAGCTTGTGCACATATACTCACGTATACTCCTTTCATTCCCAATAGGTGATTTATAAATTTAGTAAAAAAATCTTTTAAAATTTGAACAAATCGATACTTTCATCAATTTATATGCTACCCATTTTGTGACCGAGCTAGTAATTCCAGATAGAACAACTTGTGCTCTTAAGTATTATTTAAATTTCCTGACCTCGACCATTGTAATATACTCGTAAGCTTGCAAGTGCACGTATGAACTAATATGTATATGTATTTAGTTAAAACATGTCACAAAAAGAAAACTTTAAATTGTTGCATGTCAAGAAACAACATGGCTCTTGTGTCTAGATACAACAACAATAAAGTACTGTCCAATTGTACATATTTAATTCCGAACTCTAAATGTGTCGGTTTCCATGTTGAAGCTAGTAGTGCCAAAAATAATATATAAAAACTTGTCAACTGGGCTATGTCCATGTTAGTAGTGCCGTGATTTATTATTTACGCTCAGTAAGTTCTTCGGAGAAAATGTCTTAGCTAGTACTTAGTAGATCATTTGGTTAAGTATTTTAACTAAAGAATTAAACCGCTTGCTAGAAGCAGGGTAGAAAATATATTATGATATATTATGCTCTCTTGTGATCATAATAGTAAGGAGCAATAGTGGAAACCGTCCCATGTATATCAGTTGGTAAGCGCATTTAGTTCGGTTACCCAACCGGGACAGGGCAATCGGGACTAAAGCCCCAACCTTTAGTACCGGTTGCCCCACCAACTGGGACAAAAGGGCGTACACGTGGCCGCTGCTGAGTGCGAGGGGGAGGAGCAACCGCCGGGACAAATAACTCTCTTCCGCGGCAGAGATTTGACACATTTATCTGTCGCGGCAGAGAATTCATTTTGTCAAGTCCTCGTCTGTTGCGGCAGAGAACTCATTTTGCAACTTTTTTTGCCGCGGCAGCATTTTGGCCACTTTTTGTGCCACGGCAGAGAATTCATTTATGTTGTTTTATTTTTTATTTATTGTTTTGCACTCATCAATGAAGGAACCATTATATTATACAAGATCATCATGACAATATAGATCCAAGTGTTCGAACATATTACATTCGATACACGGAGTTCATGCACTACATACAAAATAAGCTCTTTATACAATCCATATTGTTTATACACACCCGAATAGTATTCTTCTTTTGGGTTTAGGACTTCTGCATCCAAGAATCCCGCCAATTCCTCCTGAATTGCTCGTACGCAATCCTTTGACAGAAGACCGTCCCGTAGACGTTCGATCTGATTTAAAAAATCAGTTAACATATATGAATGAAACTAAACACAGTTTGATGGTAATTAAAAACTATAGAAAATGTTTACGTACATGGAGTTGCTCTAAATTTCTGCCCTTCTCACAGCACGTCTGACGGATGAACTCGGAAACATAGTATCCACATAAATTGTTCCCTGGTCCCTGCATCAGGCACTTTACGAGAACAGAGTTTAATCAAAAAATAATCAAGCATGATAATAACTGTATCAAAACTAGAAACAAAGAGATGCGCGGATATAGCTAGTGGTGCTTACATCTAGTGGTTGAAATGTAAGATCCTTTTTCCAAACACCCCTAGCCTTGTTGGTGAACCGTTTCCAAGCGCTGCCCGACGAAGAAAACGAATAAAAGAAGTTGTTAATTACTTGATATCATAAAATTCACGAACGTTGCCGATATAGTGTCGTAATGATTAGAATTACCGCTGGAGAAGCATCTGCATGTCCTTTCACGTCTCAAGGGGTTTATGTTTCGAGTCCATGACTAGTACACGCTCTTTGTCAAGTTGAATGATTAACAGAATATAGTGGAAGCTGCGCATGCATAACTAATCAATTATATACTTAACATCGAGTAAGCGAAATAGAAAGTGTATACAAGACAATAACACTCACTCGAAGTTGTAAGGAAATAGTATTTCCCTTCTGGTTTCTTGAAACCTTAACGCGTGTATGATATTATCCTCCGTATCCTGGGGGTTTGTTTTGAGATTAGTTTGATGAACCCAATATGGGTCAATGAACCCAATGTCATAGATTTGTCCTCGGCTTCATTCGAGAATATTCATTCTGCATATTATAGTATGATTATATATATGCAATAAACGAGGTGAGATAGCTAGAGACTAAATTAACTACAGAATTAGTACTTACAGGCAATAGGCACTGATGATCGATTTGTCCAACGGGTCTTTATTGAATAATTGAAATAGTTCATCAAATTCAATGGATACCCTGTCATCCATTTCTTTCCCATAAGGCCCCGATTGTTTTCCTATATTTTAGTCGGTAAATATTACGGACCTAGATTGGTGCCGTTAAAACTCCGAGATATGCACCGTAACATTCGGACCTGATCTATTACCGAAATGATAAAACAAGCTGGGCTTAATGCTTTTTTGTAACCCTCAGCATTATCCAGTTATCCCTGGCCTTTGTGGCATGCATGTACCAGTTATGCAATCTTTGCATTTTTGTTGGAAGATTATTTACCTCCTCAGGTTTGACGAGAGGTTTGCCGTACTAGTATTTGTATGCTACTTCACACACGGGGAAGTACTGTAACTGGGATAAGTACTGGGCAATACTCATACCTTGAGCAGCGGCAGCTTCTCCGTATTGTGCAACTACATCTGGATTATACTGCTCTACGACCGCATATTTGCTCGACCCCATATTGGTATGGGAAATCACCTTGAGAGGGGCGCAAGACTGTTTTGCTTGTTCTCCGAGTTGGACAACAGATTTCCCGCTTGCATCAGTACTGCTCTTCGAGGCTTATTGTGCCGCATGTGACTTGAGAATAGAACGCTCATAGTCTGATGACAACTTTGGCTCGGGTTGATGAAGAGTCTTTAGCATTTTGAAAACTCGGACTTTTTCTTCTTTGGTGCTGGAGAACTATGGCTCTTTCGGCCACCTCAGCTTAGCGAAAAACGCTGTCGTTTCCGCATCAATGATAGTTGTAGTCTCCTCTTCAGTACAGTCATAAGCTCTCTTGGGAGGAACCTTTGATACTTTTGGAAGAGGATCTTATTTACGTTTCGGCGATCGCTTACCACTACGCAGAGTAGCGGTGGTACGCTTACGCTTTTTATCCTGAGGCGCTGGCGATGGCTGCCGCGGCGATGGCTGCGCTGGAGATTGGTGAGGCGACGGAGACGTGTGAGGCGACGAAGACGGCTGCCGCGGCGGCGAAGATGGCCTTGGCGTGTGATTTCGAAGCACGATACATTCCTTTGGCCACAGAATGGTGAATTTGTTGCTTCTCCCAGTTCAGTCACATCCCCTTCACCTGCAGGGTAGTCAAGCTTCAAACCTTGAAAGGTGGGCATGATTTCATCCACCCTGACAACAGCGTAGCCCTGTGGAACCGGACGACAGTGGTAAGTTGGTGTGTGTCCAATTGGTAAGGCATATCCGACCGCCACCTTTATTGATATGTTCACAACTTTGACATGTAGCTCGCAGTATGTCATCTGTGTGATATCATCCACTAGGTAGCCAACAGGAGCCATCGCCGATGCATCATCTTCATCGTCATTGTTATCACCCGGGACCTCTGTGGAAGCCACATTGCTTTTTCGATTATTTGATAGGCCGGTAGCATCGAATGCAGGTTCTACCACCATGTGCTGCTGAGATGGGCCGGTAGTACCTGCTGGCTAAGTGTGTTAATTTGATCTTGTTGTTGCTTTATTCGTTCTTCAAATATACGCATTCGCTCTTTCTAAATATCTTCTTCAACTTCCGCCTTGTCCTTTCTCCTCTTACGGAATGAAGTCCCCATCTTTAACAGCCTTTACTTCTTTTCTCATCTTCTTGATTGGCAAGGGATCTTCTTTATGTCATATGTTATATATACACTTCCCTTCCGAGTCCAACGTGCCCCATGCCCGTAAAACCAATTCTTTGCACGTTTGATCCAATTGTCTGTCTCTGGGATGATCTTTTTAGCACGCAGTTCATCCTCAACACTACTGCAGAATAGGTCACTAGTAAAAGGCTTAAAACGCCCATTAGTGACGGGCAAAGCGCTTGTCACTGATAACTAGTCACTAGTACATGGTTACTAGTGACAGGCGCTTGCATGTCACTAGTATGTGTACCAGTGACAGGTTTTTACGAGTGCATGTCACCAGTATGTGTATACTAGTGACTGGCAAAAAAGATGCATGTCACTGGTTGCGATCAACGGCCGGAAGCCCCTCGGGTTTTGTAGTGACATGCCCTTTATCCTGCCCTGGTTTGAATTTTAATAATAAAAAATTAAATTTTTTTTGCATGAATATTACATATAGCTTAATGAGATATTTTAAAAAATAAATGCATTTTCTACTAATATTTCAGATAGCACAATAAGATGTACAAATGATACATTCAGATAACCGAATATGACATAAGTTTTGCATATATTAGACACATGTGTGCAATCTCTGTCGCAAAAAAAGTTGGGTTGCCAACGCATATAAACTCTAACTCTCACATCATGTAACCCCAAACGGCCAAGACACAATCTGCCTATATTAAACATGACCGTCCAATCGACGTGTATAAGACAAACGACAAGTAGCTATACCAAAGTTGCGAAACGCGGATCAAGCATCCTGTTCACCACAAGAATAGAGTATGTATTCCATCTCCTCCTCGTTGAACATTCTAAGGGCTCAAGACCAAAAACCTACAAGTTGTTAAAACTTATCAGTACCAGAAAGAGGATGAACAATATTTTGATATAGTGAAAGTGAACATTCAACACCAGTCTTAGTTACTTTGGAGACTACTTCATGTATCGTAATACAAATAATAAAACAGAACATTTTTTCTTGGGAAAAAAATAGTAGAACAACCCTCTTGCAAGTCTCCAGGTTCAGACAGCAAGGGCCTCTGATCATAATTCAGGGACCTTCGTTGTATCACTTACGCACTGGGGATGATAGACCATGATACAGTAGTTCTGCATGTAGGCAGGTCCTGGACATTCTTCTGATTACGGTACAACGAGCGCAGAGCAATTTAGCCAGTGACAGTGTGGCAGCACCTCCTACATGTAATTCCATTGCACTTTTATCTTCAGATTCTATATATTATTTAATTGATTCTTTCCAGATTGCAAATGTTGTTAGAACTGATTACCTGCTATACATATGAATGGGGTTCCAACAGCTTACCAACTTATTTGAATTACCAGAATAATGATGTTCGATATAATCAGAGGAAGCAATCGGTTTTTTCAACTACACCAGATTGTCTATTGACTTCGGCATCTCAGACTACATATTCTTTTTGTTGCAACTACTAGCTACATTATACGTTGCGGTTCATGTTCCTCCACTCTAGATGGTGGATGATGATAATAGTTTTTGGAACGACGCCAAGCCAGTATTCTTGCGCATCTTGACGGGCCATCATTTTCCTCTCAGTCAGGTTTGATATATAAAGCATAATTTGATTTCTGTGGAATTGGATTGTTTATTCATGTGTTGTTTACAGGCAGACTATCCCTACAAATCCAATCAAACTAAACTACGATGTAGGTTCTCCAAATTTATTTTAATGGTTTTATATCTTATCGGGCAAGATAATAGCAATAATGTCCTTTTGAATGATCATATTAATGTATATATGATCAAGAATTTAACGCGGCCAGATGCCGACCTATCAGTCCTACTAGCTAGTCACCTAATATTCAAAAGTTGTAACAGCAAACAACCAACAGTACCAATGAACATAACCAACGAGCAGCATATTAGCCAGTCAGCGAGTAGCATATCAGCCTTGTATAAACTCTTCTGTAACCTAACAAAAACAGGACATGCTACTGGAAGAAGTACGATAGGTAATTCAGAAAGAATTACTTGCCAAGAACTAGAAAGGAAAAGAAATGTACTTGTTAATATAACATGCTCCTGGAAGAAGCAATTTTTAAGAAATGCATGTATAAGCATCTTTACAAATAGTAACAACACAGAAGTCAGCCAACTCAAGTGGATTTGCATTAGATGTCATTACATATCGAACAAAGAAATACCGAGATTAATATTACAAAGATTTATAAATTCCAATTCACCTTATTACCCTTTACAAAGGCCACTAGATGCACGATCCAAACAAGAGACACCCAAAGCAAGTTGAGTATATCCCTGGAAAAATATTTTAGTTAGAAATAGAAGTAACTTATGTGGATGAAAGAATAACTTTGCCTACGCAGAATAAGAACAGGCTTGTGTGCAAAACCAGTAAGCACGTTACGGATTTAGACTAGAGGCACATATGAAAAACTGAAAAGTACAGTACAACTAAGGAGTAAAAGCCTCATATAAGTCTACACATAGCTAATTTCCTGTCAATTCAAATTCAATTGATTTTAAACAAGACTACGTAATCAACAGAGGAAAAACTAGCTATAGTTTGATATTAAATATTGAATAGACATTCAGAGGTTGATTGGTCACCACAATTGGCGATTAGATTATACAAATCATACTGTCAAAAGAACGTATTAGTAGATTTTATTAATATCCATATCAGAGTACTAGTGCATGAGGCTACGATCGAGAAGACTGTAGAGTGCATGGCCGCGGGGACGTGTTGCATAGAGATAGTGCGAGAGGCTGAGGATGGGTACCGCTGGGCTATGCTGATGGTTGATGGCGGGCGTAGCAGACGTAGTGATGCAGGCGCCGGCGGTGGAGGTGTTGGGAACCCTAGGTGGCCATGGGGACGAACCTTGGAGGCGTCGGCGTTGGGGACGCGTCGGCGGCAGTGGGCCTGGTGGTGCGCATCTCCGGGGAGCGGCGTCCTCGCGGCGGGGCGTTGGAGGCAGGGCGGCGTTGGAGGGCGGCGATGTTGGAGGGCGGTGTCCTCGTGTCGGGGGAAGGCGCCACTGCGAGCGACGGTGTTGGAGGGGCTGGCGGTGTTCGATGCATGGTGGCGGTTGGCGACTAGGAATTGGGGATGGGGAGCAAGGGGGCGGTGGTTTTTTTTGATAGAGAACATGGCAACTTTATTGATCAAACAAATGCAGATTCATTACAAATTGTCTCACGGAGCACTGCAGCGCTGCTGCCCAGCGCAGGGAAAGAGCACGCTCACCCGGGTGGGCTGGTCCAGCGAAGGATGCACATGGCTGGGCCGGCCAGCAGAGAAGAACATGGTTGGTCTGCCCACACACACCAGATGGCACAAATCTGTCCTTACAGCTTATGCTCAAAAGAAATCTGGTCTTGCGGCTGGGAAGAAAAAAGCCTTTAAACCAGTGTCAGTTGTTTAGAATACATGTCACTAAGTGTTTATATATTTTATTGCCGCCCTACACAAAACATACTAGCGACTAACACAATATTAGCCCGTCACTACTAAGACCGTTCCGGTGACAGGCATATGCGTCTGTCACTAAATAATTTTTCATTCGGAGGGACCTAAAGAAATAACACTAGTGGCAGCCATATTTATACGCCAGTCACTAGTGTTTCGTACTAGTGACAGGCTTATTCTTGACTGTCACTAGGAATACTTAGTAGTGACGGACATAGTTGTGCCTGCCACTAACCACCTGGAGGCTATAAGCCTTTCTACAGTAGTGCAAGTTTCTTCCACTTAGGAATGCCAGCCCTGTAGCCACCTTGCCCCATAGTATGGTGATACTTTTTGTTAGCAGCATTTAGCTTATTCGTTGCAGACATTTTCTTAGCTTTTTCTGATGTCTTGTAATTCACAAACTCAGCCCAGAATGGTTTTATCTTCTCAAACTGAATCTTCTTGAAATCCGGAGTCTTCTCTTTCACGACATAGTGAAGGTGCAATCTTTTCTTCGAGTTGGTGAAACACTGGGCCATCTTCTTCATAGCCCACTCCCTGACCTTAGCCTTCATGGCTCGCGCATGTTCTAAGACGTCCTCAACTGGATCCTCCGCATTTGGATCCAGCTCTATCTTCGGTAGTTTGAAATTAACCATGAGCCTCTTCCACAGTAAATCTTTGGCCACGATAGGGAGAAATAAAGACGTTCCCTCTTCTTCCGCATCAGCAGGCCTATTCCAATTCCGAATGGTGATCGGGATGAAGTCCCTAACGATTACTCCCCATTGTGCCACAAATTTGTTTGCGACAACTTCGGGAGCAATCGGTTTGCCGTCTTCACCGATATCTTTGATCCTGAACCTCTCATGGTCTTCCAACTTTTTGGTTGGGCCTCGTCCGCTCTTTTCAGTTGATTTCTTCGATCCGGAGGGCTAAAAGAAGAAAGATCATCGTTACTATTTCTATATAGATAGCAGATGATTAATTAATGAAATATTTATATTACATGCACCTCGCCGGAGCGGTCGTCTTCTCGATCACACAAGGCATCACCTTCTCCCTCGCGGAAGGCATAACCTTCAACCTCAAACAAGTAGTTTCTTCCGGCAAAAAGAGGATCGCCCTCACAGGAGTTGTTCAGAAACGTTGATACATCTAAATTTTCTTCCCCGCGGATCACACCTTGGATCAACTCTTCCTTTTCTTCGTCTCTGTCGTGTGGGTCCATATTTTCTGCATAGGTGGAAAAACGCATAAGTCAAAGCGGCTAAGGGAGAATGTTAGGTAGGATGTTGAGAGATATAAACCCTAATTCGGAGAAACCCTAATATATACATACACAATAATAAAAATGAATTTACAATATCAGAAACCCTAATTCAGAGAATCCCTCGGGCTCGCAACCTATCGCGAAGAACCAATACCGGAAAGAAAGGCGGCAATCAATACATGGCATAATACAATGCACAATCAATATGTATGACATGTCAGATTTAGAGATCCTACACTAACCCTAGGTGCAACATCGATTTAAAAGGGTTCGGGATGCCCTAGCAAGGACACACCGACGAACCCACATGTACATAAGGGGTGTCGAGGTTTGTTTAACTAAACTATGGATTAAAGTTGATTGACAATGTATTATGATTGCTTAGAAACATAGCTCTCAATTTTCTGAACATTTTGATATATTATTTGTATTTTTCTGACTTATAAATCATTAGTTATTGAATTTACAAGTTTATATCAATTTTTGAAAATATTAAACCATTTTAAAACAGTTACTGTGTCACTTTACATCAGCATAGGGGGGGTAGTTTTTCACCGGGTTCGGGGCTACCCACAGTGACTGACCAGTGGGGCCGAAGACTAATAATACCTAACTAATTAATAAACCTAATAATACCTAACTAATAATAAACCTAATAATCCAAACTAATAAACCTAATAAACCTAATATGCTAGGAGCAGTGGATCAGGTAATATAATCTCAACAGGAGTAATGCAACAGATAGGACACTCTATCTATCGATAAAAGACCACAGTAGAATCGTATACATCATGGCAAGAATTGAAATTCTTTCGAAATCATAGGATTATATCATGGTGGGGCTATGCTTTCCTTTTCCTGTTGATAGCCGGAAGCAGAGCTTTAGGATCCTTGTACTTGACTTGATTACAGTTGGTCAAGTATTTGTCTTCAAGCTTCGATGGTGTTGATCTCTAGCGTAGAATACGATCTCGATATCGTATTCTACCGGGAAGAACCAAACACCGGAAAGAAAGGGAAACAATCAACACATGGCATCAATGCAATTCTCAAGCAAGTATGATGATATGACAAGTTGAATTTCATTGAAATGTAAACCTAAAGCATGCTCGACAATTAATCGGGGTTCCGAGGGGTGAAAACCCTAACTCGGAGAAACTCCGGAATCACCTGTGAGGGGTTACTGTGTTCTTCTAATTAAACTTGTTATGAAAGTTGTTGAACAATGCATGATTATAGCTTAAATAGATAGTTCTCACTTTTTGAACATTTTGATATATTATACATATTTTTCCGAGTTATAATGAATTACTTATTGAATTTACAAGATTATTATATTTTCTGGAATTGTTTAATAAATTTAAATGGAATTATTGCATCACTATGACATCAGCACAGGGGTGAGGGTCATTTGTCACGGGGGCAGAGGCTACCCACTACGGCTGACAGGTGGGGCCGAGGCCACGTCATCAGCCTGACATCACCCGACGGTGAACCTCTCAGGCGATGCACGGGGACAGCGAAGGAGGGCTCGGAGGACTATGGGGGTAGGCGGGTTGGATAGAGCGTAGCACGGCGACCATATGGTGGTGGCGCCGCCCTGTTTTGGCAGTCGAATCTATGCCGGAGAGCATGAACTGCGGCTACGGAAAGCGACGCTCGACGCGGGCTCGAAACAGAGCGAGAGGGAGGACGAGAGAGGGTCCAGGAGGACGGAGAGCTCACCACGAGCACGATGGGTGGTTGGGGAAGCACGTCGTGGTCGGGAGCGGTAGTATTTGGTGGTGACGTCCCCTCGCTCGACTATAAATAGAGGCCACCCCGCACGATTTCTTCACACCATCTCACTCCCCTCTCCCCACTGACCGTGCGACACCATCCTCAGAGCAAGGCGAGCACCACTTCGCCGGAATTTCACCGAAACCCGCCGCCTCTGGAGAAGAAGGGAGCCAGCGATTGGAGCCGCCCCAGGAGAAGCCACCGGTACTAGGAGGTTCGCCGTCGTCGACTTTGTCATTCGCCCGCCTCGCCGACCCTCGCCCGTACCCTGGTGAGCCCCCATCACGCCTCACTGGCCGCGCTAGGTTTCGTTCTCGCCGGAGCTATCTCGCATCGACGATGACCCTCAGCCGTTGGATTAGAACTAGATCAAACGACCCACGTTGCCCCATACCGCTTCGCCTAGCCCCGTGTCACTGACGAGTGGGGACACCCACTTATGCAGCCGCGGGAGCACTGCTGCGTCATGCCCGTTAGAATTTCCAGCCCAAAGAATTCAAATTAAACTTTTTTCTTTTTAATTTCAAACACACTTCTGTACCCAACTTCAAAAATCAACCCAGGTCGATTCAGTGCACCAAATTGGATGAAACCAATTGTTTTGGAAAGGTCTGTGAATGCTTAATCCAAGCCCGTTTGATTCAAGTCATTTGGATCTGTAGATCACCCATAGAAAAAATAACAAGGCAGAAGCTTTTCTGCATTCAAACATTTTTCAAATTTAAACCATAAAAGATTTTGAGTTGATTCCAACTCTCAAAAATCACACTTAACCATACCTTTCAGAATATATAAAAAATATATAGGTTTACTTGCAGAAATATTGTTCAAGGAATAAAAGAATGCTACATAAGCATTTCTTGCCACTTTAATCAATTAAAATAAAAGGGTAAAGCCTTATTAAATTGTGACACCACTTTAAATCACTTTCCCATGGACTACAATATGTGGTGATGACATGTGTCAACAGGAGCCCATGTTTAGTTTGGAGAATATTAAACCTTAAGAAGTTTTTCTATGAGTAGAAATTACTTTTCTAAAATAAAAGGACTTAAACCAATCCTTAACCTTGTAATGTTAGAGATGATGCTAGATCATCTATAGGACCCTTGTGTGTGATGATTGCAAGTAGTTAAGTATGGTTTGGTGATTGTGTACCTCGTATTTATTCCTAGACGCTAGTACCGACCAAGGATACTACGAGAAGGAAGGAGGATACTACGAAGAGGAAGCCGAGGAGAACTTCAACCACTGCTCTGCACAAGGCAAGCTAGTAACTATGCAAGCTTATATTGACATATGTGCAAGTTAACACTTGCAAGATACCCTATTGTTGCCACAAACCCATGCTGGTGATATGAATACCATATGCCTTAAGCGTATGTGATCATACCAACTTGCTAAACCAATCCTAGTTTTATGGTAAGCTTCCTACTTTATTTCTTTATCAAAGCTTACTTAGAGTCTACGTAAGAGTTTGGTAGATATTAGACAGCCGTGCTCAAGTTTGCCCTAAGAACATAAAATTTGGCCTAAGCTAGAAACCTTGATCTCAGCCTAAGATATCAGGTTGGACTTAGTGAAACCCCACCAGTTACCACCCCTCATTTTTACCCTTCCCAACTGTAGATGCTAGTGCTAAGCATAAAACTTGATCAACTTTAGATGGGATTACTTGGTGTTAAATGGTTATGAAAACCTTGGAATGATGGATCATTCTATTGAAATGTTTTGGACATGTGTTTCCAAACACTTGATGATTTTGGTGATGAAAATGTTGAGGCATGAGCCTTAGCCCTTTATAAAACTGATGGTTGTCTGGATGCAATACCATTCCAATTTTATCGTACAACCACAATACCCGAATATTGGGTAGGGCTTGACTGGAAACTTATATACCTTAGTATTAGTTCCCTCACGGTCAAGGTCTGAGCTGAGGCTACCTTGTGAAGATTGTCCACTTGTGCAGTACCCAAGATGACAGTGGTCATGGTTGGGAGGCCAAACTCACAGGAGAGGTGCTTATACTAGGGAGTGTAATTGAAAGGTTAGGATTGATTATCCGCATACTGAGTATGGTGAATTCAGGATTTGTTCCTGACGGATGTATCGAATGTTGTGGTGAAAGTGTACAATCTCTACAGAGTGTCAAACTATTCGAATAGCCGCGTCCGCGGTTATGGACAGTTGGAGTGGCCATACTGTTCCCCCGTCAGACTTTTAAAATGACTTGTGAAATGAGTTGAGACTTTGACTTGACCACAACAGAGTTGTGACTTGAGTTACAAGATCCCACTTAGGAGTAATAAAATTGTGACTAGCTTTGGAACTTAGTAAAGATAAACCTGGCTTTTGCAAAACAACCCTAGAGCCCAGTGTCCTATTATCCAAAAAACCCTTTACTTGTTAGTATTAGTTTGCGAGTACTTAAAGAGTACTCATGGCTTTGTCCCTGGCTATTCCAATGGCCAGACTATGAAGAGGAGTACCTGGAGGATGGACCCCAGGAAGGTTACGACAACTAGGATCATCTCCCATCGCCAAGATTGCTCGTGACCTCAAGATGGAGCTTCACCCACGCTACCGTTATTATTACGTATTCCGCTTGATGTTGTATTAAGAACTGGATCATGAGATCCCTATTTGTGTAAGAACTTATGTATGTAATGGATGAAGTACTATGGTACCCAATTCTGTTATGTCTCGCAAAATGGTAATCCGGATTGCGATGTATGGCATAATGCATCTAGGATTGAAAAATCCGGTGTTGACAAGTTGGTATCGAGCCATCCCGACCATAGGAGACCCTAGTTAGGTTGGACGTTGAACCAAAACTTAGTTTCAAAAACCAAAGAAAGCAAATATTTACAAAAACCTATTCTCATTCTTATCTCTTTAATTCTTTCATAAAACTTCATGTTCCTCAAAAACTCTTGCAAAATAAATAAAATTTTGACACACTTGATCACTCTGCTAATCTACTCATCCTCTATTTTTATAGATGGACGTGAAGTACAACAAGTTT
This sequence comes from Avena longiglumis, assembly GCA_030063025.1. NCBI lineage: Eukaryota > Viridiplantae > Streptophyta > Magnoliopsida > Poales > Poaceae > Avena > Avena longiglumis. The sequence continues at coordinate 143,866,378 of CP125974.1, forward strand.
TATCAACTCGGAAATGGGGGAGACCTTATCTTTGAGAGGGATCTGGATCAGCTTTCGGAACTTCTGGAGCGTCCGCACCCCGAGTTCTTCGGAGCTCAGCTCAATGATCAAGGAGGAGAAGATCTGCAGTGGCTAATTGTTGCAAGTCTCCGAGGAAAGATTGAACCTCCCACAGCGGAGGGAATTCAGTTTACCTTAAGGTAAAACAACTGGCTCGATGGACTTGCCAGAGCAATGCAGGAAGCTCTTTCCCGTCTATGTGGACAGAGCATCAATCAGATCAAGGGTACTCGCTTTGATTTTTTCCCAAGACGTGATGAAAATGGCCAACCATTGGAATCCCCATACCACCCCGAGCTAAAGACTCAATTGGACCACCTCAGCTTCATGATGTATGACCGTCAGCAGGAGTTGGACAACTGCCGTGACTATTGCAACCACAAGTCTGCCATCATCAAGACGAAGGATCAGACCATCGCCATGCTCACAAAGGATCGCAAATCTCGCCGCCGTCAGCTCGACAAGAAGGAGCGCATTATTGCCCGTCTTCGCCATCGCATCTCATCTCTGGAAGAGACCATCCACGAGAGAGACATGCAGCTAGAGGAAAGGGAGAATGCCGGAGATGATCTTCGTAGAGACCCTTACTCCTATCTCAGCGATGACGATGATTTTCTGGAGGATCAGGCCATGGACTTCTTCACCGATGAGGATGATTTCGCCTTCATCGATGATCCTGAAGATGATGGACACAAACTCCGAGGAGTAGTAGCACTGAGCACTAGCGTAGTGAGTAGTAGTCGGTCCCACTGTATCATAGATTTCATAATGGTTCTTAAAACCATCTGTTTTTCCTTGTTGTGGTGTGTGTTGTACTGTGTGCTATGAGTGAATGAATGAAAAAGCAAGTTGCTAGAAAAATCTGAGTCAAACCTTTAAAAAACTTTCAAAAACCCAAAACCTTAGCAATTTCCCTCTTTTCTCATAATCGATATCAATCTTCAGATGCCACGTGGAGGAAGTGGTTCAGCCCCGGACCCGATGTTACATATCCTGCAAATGTTGACTTCTGGCCGCGAGGCTGAAAGAGCCGAACGTCAAGCCAACCTAGCCACTCTGCAACAGATAGCCCAACTAGCCCACAACAACCAAGGCCATGGAAACCAGGACAACCACGGATCTAAACTCAAGAATTTCCAAAATACCAACCCACCCGTTTTCACCAAGTCGGAAGAACCCCTAGATGCCGATGATTGGCTGCAAACCATGGAAAATAACTTAGAAGTAGCCGGAGAGGAAGCCAACGAGAAAGTCTTGTTCGCCACCCATTATCTAGCCGGAGATGCCAGGGCATGGTGGAACAGTGTTCGTGCAATGACCGGAGGCCAGATGATGACCTGGGAGGAATTCAAGGTCAAGTTTAGCAGAACCCATGTGCCGCCAGGTTTGATCAAGATAATGAGAGATGAGTTCAGAGAGTTGAAGTAAGGAAGGATGACTGTAGTGGAATACCGTGACAAATTTTTGTCATTAGCTAGGTATGCCCCGGACGAGATAGACACCGAAGCCAAGAAGAAAGAAAGATTCCTGAATGGTCTGCATGACGAGATGCAGACGGTGTTAGTCAATATCCCCATTGTGGATGTTGAAGCCCTTGTCGACTCTGCTATCCAAATGGAAGGAAAGATCAACCAAGCCAATGAAAACCGCAAGCGTTGCATGATGCATCAACCAGGAACCCATCAGACCCCAAAGTATCGCCCCAACCCATCTCCAGGATTTGCCCCACGAACCAACAGACCCCCTATGACCCGTCCGACCAATCCCAACCGTGGAAACCCTAGACCCGGAGGAAATCACAACAACCCCGGCAACTCTAGCAATTTCACCCGTGCCCCACCCAAGTTCAACACCAACAATACTACCACTAACCCCAATACTGCCCGAGGATCGGAAGCAATGTTGTGCCTATCGCAGCCAAGGACAAGTCACAAGTGACCTGTTATGATCAGGAAATAAAGGCCACTATTCCAATGAGTGCCCCAACAAGAAGAATGCTACAACCCCCAATGCCAATGTCCCAGCTCATCAGCATCGTCGTGTCCAGCCAGGGAGAAGATTTGCCCCAGGAAATTCACTCAACCGCAATGGCCGTCTTTTTCTCATGCATGCTGAAGAAGCGTGAAGCCAGACGTCGTCTTGGGTATGTTAATTCAGTACTTGCAAGAGTGTTGTTTGATTCTGTGCATCGCATTCATTTGTCACCAAGAATTTGCACTAGTAAAATTCAGCCAACCAAATTGAAGCATGTGATGATTGTACAAATTCCCGGATCAACCACCAAGGCTAGGCAAATTTGCAAAGCCGTCCCTATCCGAATCCATGGCATAGATTTTTATGCTAACCTAATAGTACTCGGAACTAAAGGTTTGGAAGTAGTACTAGGAATGGGTTGGATGTCCAAGCATAAAGGATTGATTGACTGTGCCAAGAAAGCCATTACCATGACCAGTACCGCCGGAATATCAGTCGAGCATATATCTGAAACCTTACCTCGCCAATTCAAGTGTAACAAGAGTCTAGCCCAACCTACCATTGACCAAGCGGATAGTCTGTGAATACCCCGACGTATTTCCAGATGTTTTGCCCGGTATGCCCCCAGATCGGGATATCGAGTTTATCATCGAACTAATCCCCGGAACCAGACCCATAGCCCAGAGACCCTATAGTATGAAATCGTCAGAACTAGAAGAACTGAAGAAGCAACTAGATTCCATGTTGGAAATCGGATTGATTCAACCAAGTGCGTCCCCATGGAGATCACCTGTCTTGTTTGTGGACAAGAAGGATGGAGGTAACCGTTTGTGTACGGACTATAGGAAGTTGAATGATGTCACCATCAAGAACAAGTACCCCTTGCCTAAGATCGAAGATTTGTTTGATCAGTTGACCGGTGCCCAGGTGTTTTCTAAGATTGATCTTAGAACTGGCTATCATCAACTCAAAATTCGTGCAGAGGATATTCCAAAGACTGCTTTCACCACCCGATATGGATTGTATGAGTATACAGTCATGTCTTTTGGATTAACCAATGCCCCCGCTTATTTCATGAATCTCATGAATAAGATTTTTATGGACTTCATGGATAAGTTTGTCGTTGTTTTCATCGATGACATTCTGATTTATTCCAAATCGGAAGAAGAACATGAGCTACACCTAAGGACCATTCTTGGAACCCTTAGAGATCAGTTGTATGCAAAGTTTAGCAAATGTGAATTCTGGTTACAGGAAGTAGGATTCCTCGGTCACATTGTATCAGCCGGAGGAATTGCCATTGACCCTGCCAAAGTGAAAGATGTAGAAGATTGGCAAGCCCCAACCACTCAAACCCAAGTTCGTGCTTTTCTCGGATTGGCGGGATATTACCGCAAATTCGTAGAAGGATTCTCGAGTATAGCCCGACCCATGACCCAATTACTGAAGAAAGACAAGAAGTTTGAATGGACGAACAAGTGCGAAGCGAGTTTTCAAGAACTCAAGAGGAGATTGATTTCAGCCCCAATCTTGATCATGCCGGATATTACGAAGCCCTTCGATGTGTATTGTGACGCATCCAAGATTGGTCTCGGATGTGTGCTAATTCAAGAAGGCAAAGTTATATCTTATCTATCGCAATCAAGCAACATGAACAAAATTACCCAACCCATGACCTCGAACTCGCGGAGTAGTTCTAGCCCTGAAGACATGGAGATATTACCTTATGGGAAACCGTTGTGAGATTTATTCGGATCACAAAAGCCTAAAGTATATATTCACTCAAAAGGAGCTGAATATGAGGCAGAGAAGATGGATTGACTTAATCAAGGATTACGACCTGGACATTCACTATCACCCTGGAAAAGCCAATGTGGTAGCCGATGCCCTTAGCAGATTGCCGTGCCTCTTGAACTCCATGATTTTAAAGGAGCAACCAAGTTTGCACAAAGAGATGGAAGATTTTCGAATGGAATTAGTAAGTGAAGGATTTTTGGCTAGCATCGAACTTCAGCCCACTTTGATCAGTCAGATTAAAGAGGTGCAGAAAGGAAATGCTAGTATCGACGAAATTAAGCGTCGTGTAGTGCAGCAAAATGCGGATTCACCGAGGACGAAGAAGGAGTTTTGTGGTACAAAGGACGCCTTTGTGTACAAGCAGATTCGGAGTTGAAAGAAGTTATCTTGAAGGAGGCTCATGATACTCTTTATTCTATCCATCCCGGAGGAACCAAGATGTATCAGATTTGAAAGAGCAATTTTGGTGGCATAAGATGAAGAGAGAAATCGGAACCTATATCGCCAAGTGTGACATATGCCAGCGAGTCAAGGCATGACATCAACGACCCGCTGGATTGTTGCAACCTTTGCAGATTCCGGAATGGAAATGGGATTCTGTAGGAATGTACTTTATCACTGGACTACCTACTTCTAGTAGGGGAAATGACTCTATTTGGGCCATAGTGGACAGATTGTCCAAAGTAGCCCATTTCTTGCCCGTCAAAACCACCTACCCGAGTTCGAAGCTAGCGGAGTTATACATCGCTAGAATCGTTAGTTTGCATGGAGTCCCCAAGAATATAGTCTCGGATCGAGGAACTCAGTTTACCTCGAGATTCTGGAAGAAAGTCCAAGAAGGTTTAGGAACCCGCCTAGATTTCAGTACCGCTTATCACCCTCAGACCGATGGACAAACGGAGCGAGTAAACCAAATACTCGAAGGTATGCTTAGAGCATGTGTGCTAGAGTATGGATCCAAATGGGAAGACTGTCTGCCATTTGCAGAATTTTCATACAACAATAGTTACCAAGCCAGTTTGGAAATGGCCCCATTTGAATTTATGTACGGAAGAAAGTGTCGCACCCCTTTTAACTGGTCGGAAGTAGGAGAGAGTCAGATTTTCAGACCCGGCATTCTACGAGAGGCAGAAGAGAAGGTTCACAAGATTCGTGAGCATCTCAAGACAGCCCAATCCCGACAAAAGAGTTACGCCGACAAGAGACGTCGAGACCTCGCCTTCAACATCGGAGATTTTGTTTATCTGAAAGTGTCGCCATTGAAGGGAATGCAACATTTCCAACTCAAAGGAAAGTTAGCCCCCAGATATATCGGACCTTTCAAAATCTTGAACCGTTGAGGAGAAGTATCGTATCAACTGGAACTACCTGAAGAGATGTCAGATGTGCACAATGTGTTCCATATCTTGTTACTTCGCAAATGTCTCGAAGTCCCCGAGAAGACCGAAGTGTTCAAGAATATCGATCACCGGACCATAGAGATCAATGATGATCTAACCTATCCTGAAGTACCCATCCGTATATTGGAAGAAGCCTTTCGAACTACCAGAACCCGAAGCATCAAGTTTCTCAAGATTCAGTGGAGCAACCACACAGAAGAGGAGGCTACCTGGGAACGCGAAGATCACATCAAAACGGAGTTTCCAGATCTCTTCAAATCCTAGGTAACCTTTTCGTCCTTTTTCAAATCTCGGGACAAGATTTTGTTTAAGGGGGGAAGGTTTGTAACATCCCAAAAATATCAAACTTAGATCATCAAAACACTAATCATCAAGATTAGGGTTAACAAAAACTTTTCTAAATGAATTCATGAATGCATGTATATGTGTATGCATGGATTTTGAATTTCTTTAAAAACCACCTTGTTTGTGTGAACCATTGCTTGTAAAATGTTTCTTAGGTGAAAAGAACATCATCTAAAACATTTCCCACACTTTTCCTAAAGACAAGTAAATCAAAACAAATATATTAAGTGAATGGTCATTTTGGCCAATTTAACTCCCATGCCTACTTTGGCTGTCTCAAACTTTCAAAACCTAACAGAAACTTTTCTGGATCTTTGCACCCCTTGAATGTACTCATAACATAGTATCAAGGCCCACTTTGTGATCATCGAGAAAATTTCAAATGCATAGTTTAAATGACAATTCAAAATTGAATCTTCTTCATATGGGAAGATCCCACTTTTTCAAAACCCACTCAAACAAGCTCAACTTTCAAAACCCAAGCATCTGCAGACTCACCAGAACCAATCTAGCAAACTCACCAAAATACATTTCAAAATTCAAAACTTGATTTCATGCGGCCATTTCATCAAACAGGTTGCAGACACAAATCAAACAAAACCACAAACACTATAGTGTGCAGTATTTTGAGCCTAACTTGTTCCCTAGTTAGCTCACACACAAACCAGTAGATCATCTAGAAAGATTAGCCCAACACTAGCACCCCTGTGAGCTTGCCATTGCCATTAATGGTGAACAGCCGAGCACACCCATGTCACCCCAATGTGGACAGCAAGCTAGGAGCAGCAGCAAGCCTAGCCAGCATGTCTGGGAGGCAGCCCACCGTCCACCGCCACTGCCTATCCCAGCCGCAAGCGTTGCCAAGCCCTGGACCACGCGCACAAGCCGCGCCCAGACCATGCCAAGAGTGCGCCAGAGCACCACCCGTGACCAGCGTCCCCAGACCGCGCGCCGCCCTCACCGCGCGCACACACGATCACCACCGACCCAGGAGACCGCCAGACATCCCCATTAGCAGCCCCGTGCCATACAACCACCGCCCGCCGTCGAAGACGCCGCCTCTGCCGCGCAGAGCGCCGCCCGTTCCAGACCAAACCACACCGCCCCATGCCTCGCGATCATGTCGTTGAGCATCGCCAGGAGACACAGCACCGTCCCCTACCCTTGCCCATGCCTTTAGCCGCCTGTAACGTCGCCCCCGACGAGCTCACCTTGCGCCCCGACGGTCCCCTCGCTCGACTATAAATAGAGGCCACCCCACACGATTTCTTCACACCATCTCACTCCCCTCTCCCCACTGACCGTGCCACACCATCCTCAGAGCAAGGCGAGCACCACTTCGCCGGAATTTCACCGAAACCCGCCGCCTCTGGAGAAGAAGGGAGCCAGCGATTGGAGCCGCCCCAGGAGAAGCCACCGGTACTTGGAGGTTCGCCATCGTCGACTTTGTCGTTCGCCTCGCCGACCCTCGCCCGTACCCCGGTGAGCCCCCAGCACGCCTCACTGGCCGCGCTAGGTTTCGTTCTCGCCGGAGCTATCTCGCGTCGACGATGACCCTCAGCCGTTGGATTAGAACTAGATCAAACGACCCACGTTGCCCCATACCGCTTCGCCCAGCCCCGTATCACTGACGAGTGGGTACATCCACTTATGCAGCCCGCGGGAGCACTGCGCTTAGCAGGCCGGCCCGTTAGAATTTCCCGCGCAGCCCAGCAATTCAAATTAAACCTTTTTCTTTTTAATTTCAAACACACTTCTGTACCCAACTTCAAAAATCAACCCAGGTCGATTCAGTGCACCAAATTGGATGAAACCAATTTTTTTGGAAAGGTCTGTGAATGCTTAATCCAAGCCCGTTTGATTCAAGTCATTTGGATCTGTAGATCACCCATAGAAAAAATAACAAGGCAGAAGCTTTTCTGCATTCAAACATTTTTCAAATTTAAACCATGAAAGCTTTTGAGTTGATTCCAACTCTCAAAAATCACACTTAACCATACCTTTCAGAATATATAAAAATATATAGGTTTACTTGCAGAAATATTGTTCAAGGAATAAAAGAATGCTACATAAGCATTTCTTGCCACTTTAATCAATTAAAATAAAAGGGTAAAGCCTTATTAAATTGTGACACCACTTTAAATCACTTTCCCATGGACTACAATATGTGGTGATGACATGTGTCAACAGGAGCCCATGTTTAGTTTGGAGAATATTAAATCTTAAGTAGTTTTTCTATGAGTAGAAATTACTTTTCTAAAATAAAAGGACTTAAACCAATCCTTAACCTTGTAATGTTAGAGATGATGCTAGATCATCTATAGGACCCTTGTGTGTGATGATTGCAAGTAGTTAAGTATTGTTTGGTGATTGTGTACCTCGTATTTATTCCTAGACGCTAGTACCGACCAAGGATACTACGAGGAGGAAGGAGGATACTACGAAGAGGAAGCCGAGGAGAACTTCAACCACTGCTCTGCACAAGGCAAGCTAGTAACTATGCAAGCTTATATTGACATATGTGCAAGTTAACACTTGCAAGATACCCTATTGTTGCAACAAACCCATGCTGGTGATATGAATACCATATGCCTTAAGCGTATGTGATCATACCAACTTTCTAAACCAATCCTAGTTTTATGGTAAGCTTCCTACTTTATTTCTTTATCAAAGCTTACTTAGAGTCTACGTAAGAGTTTGGTAGATATTAGACAGCCGTGCTCAAGTTTGCCCTAAGAACATAAAATTTGGCCTAAGCTAGAAACCTTGATCTCAGCCTAAGATATCAGGTTGGACTTAGTGAAACCCCACCAGTTACCACCCCTCATTTTTACCCTTCCCAACTGTAGATGCTAGTGCTAAGCATAAAACTTGATCAACTTTAGATGGGATTACTTGGTGGTAAATGGTTATGAAAACCTTGGAATGATGGATCATTCTATTGAAATGTTTTGGACATGTGTTTCCAAACACTTGATGATTTTGGTGATGAAAATGTTGAGGCATGAGCCTTAGCCCTTTATAAAACTGATGGTTGTCTGGATGCGATACCATTCCAATTTTATCGTACAACCACAATACCCGAATATTGGGTAGGGCTTGACTGGAAACTTATATACCTTAGTATTAGTTCCCTCACGGCCAAGGTCTGAGCTGAGGCTACCTTGTGAAGATTGTCCACCTGTGCAGTACCCAAGATGACAGTGGTCATGGTTGGGAGGCCAAACTCACAGGAGAGGTGCTTATACTAGGGAGTGTAATTGAAAGGTTAGGATTGATTATCCGCATACTGAGTATGGTGAATTCAGGATTTGTTCCTGACGGATGTATCGAATGTTGTGGTGAAAGTGTACAATCTCTACAGAGTGTCAAACTATTCGAATAGCCGCGTCATGATTATGGACAGCTTGGAGGGCCATCTTGTTCCCGTCAGACTTTTAAAATGACTTGTGAAATGACTTGAGACTTTGACTTGACCACAACAGAGTTGTGACCTGAGTTACAAGATCCCACTTAGGAGTAATAAAATTGTGACTAGCTTTGGAACTTAGTAAAGATAAACCTGGCTATTGCAAAACAACCCTAGAGCCCAGTGTCCTATTATCCAAAAACCCCTTTACTTGTTAGTATTAGTTTGCGAGTACTTAAAGAGTACTCATGGCTTTGTCCCTGGCTATTCCCATAGCCAGACTATGAAGAGGAGTACCTGGAGGATGGACCCCAGGAAGGTTACGACAACTAGGATCATCTCCCATCGTCAGCATTGCCTGTGACCCCGAAGATGGAGCTTCACCTACGCTACCGTTATTATTACGTATTCCGCTGCTTGATGTTGTATTAAGAACTGGATCATGAGATCCCTATTTGTGTAAGAACTTATGTATCGCTGTAATGGATGAAGTACTATGGTACCCAATTCTGTTATGTCTCGCAAAAATAGTAATCCTGGAATTGCGATGTATGGCATAACAGGCATCTAGGATTGAAAAATCTGGGTGTTGACAGCCTCCCTAGTGGTTAGTCGTATGGTGGAAGCCATGGGAAAGAGTGATGATGTTGCAGATATGAGTCTAGAGGTGTGCAATGACAATGGAGGCCAATCCTACATATATGTATTGAGAAATGGCGGGAAGAAAACTATAGGAAGAAATGGCGGGAAGAGAATTGGCGGGAAAAAACTACAGGAAGAAATGGCGGGAAGAAATGGCGGGAAGAAATGGCGGGAAGAAACTTGGGTTTAGGGTTTAGGGGTTTATGAAGGTTTTTTCGAGCATCGTTTTTTGAAAAAATCATTTTTAGACTCGCAATATGGTATTTTTCCTTGCAACTATGTCACATAATATGACACCACGCGAAGGATTTACATTGTTCGGATTTTTTTTGAATTTCTTATGCCCGTTTTGAATTTTTTGAATTTCTAACTATGGTCGAACCGGCGTGCATGAAGATAGGGGGCGAGCATCGTTAGAACTTGCATTGGATCTCTGAAGAAACCACATAGTGCGAGTCTAAAAATGATTTTTTTTTCAAAAAATCACGGGCGTTAGATCATGTACCTGTAGTACAAACCGGACCCACTTCCTACCGATTCGGCAGACATTTGTCCTTTTTACCCGGGATGGACGAAAAGGTTTGAGATGTCCCGGTTAGGAGATAGTCCATGTAAGGTGGTATATTATTTTAGAAAAATGGGACGGTAGCATTCTGAAACAACATTTTGGTGGTTACTTCACAAAACGACCCTTTTTTGCGCTCGGAAAATGTAAAATGACTTTTCCGTGCGAAGAAAAGGAAAACTTCCTCCTGCAACATTGTTCTCCATACCAATGTCCACATGCATGCATAATATGGGAACATCATCACAAACTATGCCGTGATTCAGCACATAACATCGATCATTTGGACCGAAAGACTTGAAACCTCAAACATGATAGGTCATTTTGTGAAAGTTTTTTCGAGACATGATCAATATACCAAGAATGGTACTTTTTTCTTTCAACTATGTCACATAATATGACACCACGCGAAGGATTTACATTATTCGGATTTTTTTGAATTTCCTATGACCGTTTTGAATTTTTTGAATTTCTAACTATGGTCGAACCAGCGTGCATGAAGATAGGGGATGAGCATAGTTAGAAATTGCATTGGATCTCTGAATAAACCACATATTGTGAGTCGAAAAATGATTTTTTCAAAAAATCACGGGCGTTAGATCATGTACCTGTAGTACAAACCATACCCACTTCCTACCGACTCGGCAGACATTTGTCCTTTTTATCCGGGATGGACGAAAAGGTTTGAGATGTCCCGGTTGGGAGATAGTCCATGTAAGGTGGTATATTATTTTATAAAAATGGGACGGTAGCATTCTGAAACAGCATTTTGGAGGTTACTTCACAAAACGACCCGTTTTTTGCGCTCGGAAAGTGGAAAATGGCTTGATCATTTGGACCGAAAGCCATGAAACCTCAAGCATGATAGGTTCATCTTTAGTCCCGGTTGGAGGTATTTCGGCAGGCTGGGCCAGGCAGCACTAATGATAGGGGTGAGTGTCGACATTATGTCGTGCGGCTTGTACCTTGTCCCGGATGGTGTCACCAACCGGGACTAAAGATGAACCTTTAGTCCCTGTTGGAGACACCAACCGGGACAAAACATGAGTCAGCACTAATAATAGGGGTGAGTGTCGACATTATGTCAGAAGTATCGACACTATGCCGAGCTGATTGTACTATAAATAGGCATCCTTGTGAGTCCAGTCCTCCAGCGAGATTGAGGCATCTCCAATATGGTTTTCGAGAGCAGGGACACCACTACGACTAGTTTCAGGGATATGCCGTCGGATCCCAGTCCTCTGGCATTTCCAAGATACTGGTCATAGAGGCACTCCCTAATATGTGAAATTAGTTCTAGTTAGAGAAGTTACAAGCTGCAAGATGGTGTGCGAGAGAAGGGACACCACTACGACCAGTTTCAGGGAGATGCCGTCGGATCCCAGTCCTCCGGCATCTCCAAGAAACTGGTCATAGAGGCACTCCCTAATATGTGAAATTAGTTCTAGTTAGAGAAGTTACAAGATGCAAGATGGTTTTCGAGAGCAGGGACACCACTACGACCAGTTTAAGGGAGATGCTGCCGGATCCCAGTCCTCTTACATCTCCAAGAAACTGGTCATAGAGGCACTCCCTAATATGTGACCATGCGTGTTTGGAGATCAGATCCTAATGGTAAGTATGAATCGGGACAACTTCTTCATAGTTCGGGAAAGTCATTCTATGAATCGGGACTAAATAAAGCCCCCCTTTAGTCCCGGTCCAGCCACAAAATGGGACTAACACTCAAGACATTTATTAATATTAAAAACCGAGACTACAAAACCGGGACTAAAGGCCCCCCTATATATAGTCCCAGTCAAGCCACAATCCGGGACTAACACTCAATACATTTATTAAACTTGGAAAATTGCAAACATCATAAGATATCCTTCACAAAATGAGCTATCATGTCTCATGACATTTAGGTTCACAATATGCAGCCGACCGGCCAGACATGAACTAGAGGTACACAATACTAGCATGAACTTCTTGGCATATGTCCTTCCTTATGACCGCTTCAGACGTAACCATGGAGCATCTTCTTTACTTAACGGAATGCTTGGTTCAGTTTTCACTGTGAAGGGCGAAATTTCATCAAACTTATTATAATATTCTGACATGTCTGTCTTGTCCTCAACTCCCACGATGTTTCTTTTCCTTGAAAGAACTATGTGACGCTTTGGCTCATCATATGATGTATTCGTTTGCATATTTTTTCTTTTTTTCGGTCTGGAGGACATGTCCTTCACATAGAAAACCTGAGACACATCATTGGCTAGGACGAATGGTTCATCTCTATAACCAATATTGTTGAGATCCACTGTTGTCATTCCGTACAACTGGTCTATCTTTACCCCTTCCCCATTCAGGTTGTCCCATTTGCAGCGAAACAAAGGGACCTTAAAAGAAACACCATAGTCTAGTTCCCATATCTCCTCTATGTAACCATAGTATGTGTCCTTTTGCCCATTCTCGTCTGTTGCATCAAAGCGGACACCACTGTTTTGGTTGGTGCTCTTTTTATCTTGGGTGATCGTGTAGAATGTATTCCCATTTATTTCATACCCTTGAAAATTCAATATAGTAGAAGATGGTGACGCGGCCAACAAGTATAGATGATCTCCAATAGTGGTGTCATTCAACAGATGTGTCTATATCCAACCACTGAAAGACTTCATGTGTTCATCTGTAATCCATGAGTCAGGCTTCCCCGGGTTTTTGGACCGTACAATATTCTTGTGTTCCTCGATATACGGAGCTGCAAAGGTGGAATTATGTAGAATTGTGTAGTGTTCTTTAGTGAAAGAATCCCCATCCCTACGTATCATTGCTTTCTTTCCCAGCGTGCCTTTTCCACTTAGTCTTCCCTCATGCCGCGAGTCAGAAACACCAATCGGCTTAAGGTCAGGAATAAAGTCAACACAAAACTCAATGACCTCCTCTGTTCCATATCCCTTGGAGATGCTTCCTTCTAGTCTAGCACGGTTATGAACATATTTCTTCAAGACTCCCATGAACCTCTCAAAGGGGAACATATTGTGCAGAAATACAGGACCGAGAATGGCAATCTCTTCCACTAGGTGAACCAGGAGATGTGTCATAATATTGAAGAAGGATGGTGGGAACACCAACTCAAAACTAACAAGACATTGTACCACATCCTTCTGTAACCTTGGCAGAATATCTGGATTGATTACCTTCTGAGATATTACATTGAGGAATGCACACAACTTCACAATGGGTACTCGAACATTTTCGGTAGAAGCCCCCTCAATGCAATCGGAAGCAACTGCGTCATAATCACGTGACAGTCATGAGACTTCAGGTTTTGGAACTTTTTCTATGCCATATTTATTATCCCCTTTATATTAGATGAGAAGCCAGACGGCACCTTGATACTGTAAAGGACTTTAAAAAAGATTTCCTTCTCTGCTTTGGTAAGAGCATAGCTGGCACGACTTAAGTGACGCCCTTTATCCGTATTGTTTTGTGTATGCATGTTCTTTGGGTCTTTCATAATTTGTTGGTCCTCGCGTGGTTCTGGTGTATCTTTTGTCTTCCCGTACACGCCTAGGAATCCTAGCAGGTTCACGCAAAGATTCTTCGTCACGTGCATCACGTCGATTGAAGAGCGGACACGTAGGACTTTCCAATATGGCAGCTCCCAAAATATAGATTTCTTCTTCCACATGGGTGCGTGTCCTATAGCGACATCGTTCGGAACTGATTGACCGCCGGGACCCTTTACAAAGATTACTTCTCTATCCTTGACCATACCAAATACATCATCACCAGCAGGGAGTTCAGGCTTCTTCCGGTGATCTGCCTCACCTTTGAAATGCTTGCCTTTCTTTTTTACGGGATGATTGGTCGAAAGAAATCGTCGGTTCGCCAGGTACACAACCTTCTTGCATTTATGAAAATATGTACCTTTAGTCTTATCTAAACAGTGCGTGCATGCCTTATATTCCTTGGTTGTCTGTCCTGAAAGGTTACTAAGAGCAGGCCAATTATTGATGGTTACAAAAAGCAACCCTCGTAGGTCAAATGGCTCCTGTTTGTTCTCATCCCACGCATGTACACCTGGTTTGCCCTTAGCTGTAAGAGTTCTTCAACTAATGGCCTAAGGTACACATCAATGTCGTTGCCCGGTTGCTTCGGGCCTTGGATGAGCACTGGCATCATAATGAACTTACGCTTCATGCACAACCAAGGAGGAAGGTTGTAGATACATAGAGTCACGGGCCAGGTGCTGTGACTGCAGCTCTGCTCCCCAAAATGATCCATGCCATCCATACTTAGACCAAACCATAAGTTCCTTGTGTCACCTGCAAAGTCCGGAAAGTCTCTCTCGATTTTTCTCCACTGTGACCCATCAGCAGGGTGTCTCAACTTCTCGACTTTCTTACGGTCTTCTTTGTGCCATCGCAACAACCTGGGATGCTCTTTGTTTCTGAACATGCATTTCAACCTTGGTATTATAGGAGCATACCATATAACCTTAGCAGGAACCCTCTTCCGGAGGGCCTCTCCCTCAACATCACCAGGGTCATCTCGTCTGATCTTATACCGCAATGCATTGCATACGAGGCATTTATATAAATTCTCATACTCCTTATCGTCGTAGAGGATGCAGTCATTAATGCATGCATGTATCTTCTGCACATCTCATCCTAGAGGACAGAGAGTCTTCTTTGCTTCGTACGTACTCTTGGGAAGATCGTTATGTTTTGGAAACTTCGGCTTCATTATTTTTAGCATCTTTTCAAATGAGGAGTCATTTAGACCACACTCTGCCTTCCATCGCAGAAATTCCAGTGTGATACCGAGCTTTGTGCTGCCATATTTGCAATTTAGGTACAACATTTTTTTATGATATTCTAACATGCCCTCTAACTTCAACTTCTCATTTTCTGTTTCACGGTCTCGCTTTGCATCAGAAATGACCCTACCAAGTTCATCAACGGGCTCATCTGACACTACTAGGAAACAGGCTGTTAGTGGCGCACCCGAAATGCCCATCCGCAGTGCGCCACGGGCCTTGCCACGGCTCTCTCGGCCGTGGCGCCGCCTAATGCGCATGAAGTTTAGATACAGGCGTGGCGCACATGCCAGTGCGCCACAGAAGTTTGGGCAGGTGCGCCATGCGTATGAAACGATAACCGTGGCGCACTAGGTGCTGTGCGCCACGGATATAAATTTCAAAATTCAAAAAAAAAAGCAGCAGATCTGGATCTCGTCGTCAGTGCCATCGCGCGTCGGTGGAGGTCGTCGTCGCCGCCTCCTCGTCGTCACCTTGTTGTCGTCGTCGGAACTGCAAGGAGGAGGAGGAGAATAGGAGGAAGAGGAGGAGAAGAAGAAGAGGAGGCAAAGGAGGAAGAGGAGGAGAAGAAGAAGAGGAGGCAGAGGAGGAGGAAGAGGAGGAGAAGAAGAGGAGGCAGAGGAGGAAGAGGAGGAGAAGAAGAGGAGGCAGAGGAGGAAGATGAGGAGAAGAAGAGGAGGAGGAGAAGAAGAGAGGGAGGTAGGAAGAGATGGAGGAAGAGAGGGAGGAAGGGAGGTCGACGTCGCCCGTTGTCACTGCGAGGAGGAGGAGGAGAAGGAGGTCGACGTCGCGCCGTCACTGCAAGGAGAGGAGAAGGAGAAGGGAGAAGGGAGAAGGGAGAAGGAAGAAGGAAGAAGGAAGAAGGAGAAGGGAAAGGGAGAGGAAGAGGGAAAAGGGGAAGGGAAAAGGGGAAAGGAAAAGGGAGGAGGGCGGGGTGGGGATTCAAATTTTAATCCCGCCCAAGCTTATCCGTGGCGCACTAGGTGTAGGTGCGCTACGGATAAGTCGCCCTGTTTTTTTTTCTGTAGGAAAAACGGTTTTTTGACCGTAACTTTTTACTCTTTTTGAATTTTGAAAATCTAAAAAATCGCTAAACGACCTATGGTCGTTGCGAGCAGATGTGAAATCTCGTTCTCGTCATTTTGGTATATTATACGATTTTTTTCGATATCGTATGCAAAAGTTACGGCCTTTTTACCGTGGCATGACTTTTTTTTGCAAATAAAGTCGAAACTCATTTTTGTTAATTTTACTAGAAGCTATACCACATTACCTACCTAAATATGAAAGGATTTAATTTTTTTAAGTGTTTATCATTTTCGTTTATTTTTTGCAAACCCTAAAAAGGCGATCCACGGGGTGTGTGTGTGTGTGTGTGTGGAGTTGGTGCATGCCACTTAGGCGTAGGGCACTAGGGCAGAGTGCCCTACGGCTAAGTTTATATATCTGTGGCGCACTATGCCATGTGCGCCACAGATGTTTGTGGCCGTTTCACAGCAGAGGGGGCGTGCGCTTAGGCGTAGCGCACCCCCCATGTGCGCCACAGATGACACTAACAACCATGGCACACATGACTATAGTGCGCTACAGATGTTTGGCGAGCGTCCAACAGGGCCCTGGACCACACACATCTGTGGCGCACTATAGTCATGTGCGCCACGGTTGTTCTAGTTACTAGTAGGGCACTGCCCACAGGTGAGCCACGCCTGTTTTAGATGTGGGGCACTTCAACCATGTGAGCCACGGATGTGCTGATTACCTATAGCTGTTTTCCTAGTAGTGTGATGCCCGTTCTTCACCTCCTTCCTCTTCATTGTCTTCCATTGCAGTATCACTGTATTCAGGAAACATGTGATGATAGTTGTTATCATCATCTTCCATCATAACCCCTCTTTCCTCGTTCTTGGTCCAGCAATTATAGTTGGGCATGAAACCTTTCATAACCAGGTGGACGCGAATGATTTTCGAAGAATACTCCTTGTTGTTCCGACATTGAACACATGGACAACGTATAAAACCATTCTCTTTGTTTGTCGTAGCCACATCGATAAATTTATCCACGCCTTTAATGTACCCGGGTACACGCCGGTCACCGTACATCCATTCCCGACCGTTCATCTGCATCATATAATTAAGTTTATCAAAAATGGGACATCATAAATAGTGAAATGACCAATTCACATCGACACATGCATTGTATCAATGACAGAGAAAAGATAAGATTGCTAACCTCGATTGAGGAAAATAAAGAGGAGAAAGCTCAAGTGCGTCTCGGACACCTTCTATATTTTTGTTCTGTGAGAAGTTAAACGGGACCATTCACTCAAACATTTCATCAAACACCTTGAATGCATGCATAGAAAAAAATAAACTAGCACACCTCTCACACCTTCCACCAAGAAAAAACAGAGGGGAGGCAGAGGGCTGGGACGTCGTATTTGTAGAGAGCGGGATCATACGTCCCGGTGTGTAACACAAACCGAAACTAAAGGTGTATGACACGCCACGTGGCTGACGCCCGACCTTTAGTCCCGGGACGCATGCCTCCGGCCACCGTACCCGCTCGAACCGGGACGCGTGCCAGCATTAGTCCCGGTTCGTGGCACAACTGGGACTAATGCTGTTAGGTGCGCGAACGGATAGCCTGTTTTCTACTAGTGGAGATACCTAATATTTTCTTACTCATACGCAAGTAATTTTATTCGTGCAATTAAAGTCGCTCGCTAAAAAGGTAGAGAATACACCACGATCTTCTTAATTAACATCGCCAGCTACTAACCGCCATTGACGGTGGCTATGAATTCCGCACACCACACAGGCTGAGGTAGCCATGAAGATGATGACATCGTCTGACTAGGCTGTTGAGTGGGGTATCAAGCCGAGATGCACTCCCCTCTAGCAATGGAAATGACTAATGGTTGCAAAACTGCATACTCGTCACCATGCAACTAAAATAAGCTTTAACAGTTCAACCTGCAAGGTTGAAGGTGTTCACCATGCATCAGGCAACACCATAGTAGTAGGGTAGTTTCTAATATTAATTGCCAAGATTCAAGAAGTAAATATAGTTGGTAACATAGAATGTAGCCCTTTTGAACATGAACCGGAAGTAACTCCGACACGTTTTCTTAACTCTAATACATGTGCTCTTTATATTACCTGTTACATTCTTGATGAACACAACTTAATTCAAAAATAAAGGAGATACTTTGAACACCCAAAATAGCATTTTTTTAGCAGCCACTTGTTGACTGCATTGTTTGCCACTCCAAGACACAAAAATAATAATCGACATGGCTAGAGTAGAGCACCCAAATATAGCATAGAATGCCCATTATCTTCAAGCACTGGGTGTTCAGATCATCCAGTGTTCATCTGAAAACACATCTGTTCAAGATAAAGGGATCATACATGAAATGAATGTCTTCTTCATCGTGCATCACAGGAGTGGGTGCATCACATGAGTGGAAGGAATGATGTTATCGTAGTAGAATGTACTACTATTTCTTGTATATACATGAGGATTAGTTTTTTTTCAAAATGATACATGAGGATTAGTATCAGGTTCATATTGTAACTACTTCAATGTCACATTTGTATGCAAGTCCATCACTTTCTCTACGCACTGTACTTTTCTTTCCCTAACCAAAAGCAGTTTCATAAATGATATGAACTTGAATGGAAAACAAATAAATCGTATTCATGATAAGATAGATCTGTTCTCCTAGAGCTATCAACAAATTATACAATGTGTTTGCATTTGAAGCAGCGGGTGTCACCTACAAAATTTGGTAATACTACTAGTAAGAGAGATATGTAAGAGCACGTTCATTGTTTCGGTACTCATAGCAAGTAATATTTTCTTGCTTAATTCTCCTTGTACACTTATAGTATATATAATAATCCATACAAAACAAAATCGAAGAACTACGGTTTCTCATGAAAGAAAATCAATTTTACCACATAAAATTAACCTTGCTATTCCGGCTATACAACAAAGATTGGAGAAAATCTAAGGAATCCTTAGTTTTGTTGGACCTCGTAGAAATTCTGTCGTACTATTGTGGGTGCTCCTGGTATTCATTTTTTTGAAATAATCGTGTGTATTCATTTTCTTGGTGTACTGATATGGTGCTATTGCCAGCATGAATTTATTCTTCAGATAGTGGTCCGCTCTTGCATTCTTTCCCTATATATTGTCAGGACACACACATGTGCGGTGCCTCATATATATTGAGCAGGCGCTATAGTGAGACCTCAAAATATATCTGGTCATGTGCCCTCATATCCGTTGTTATTATGTGAAAGAGTTTATGTATTACGTACGGTTGCAAGGGAGGGACTAGCTACGTAGAGAAATCTGCATCGCGCTCACACCACTTCTCGCTCTCTGGACGGTGCGAGTAAGAGGCATCAGGAAAATTGTCCAATGTATCATTGCCACAAGCCGTGTGCCATTGACAGACCGTGTAGTAGGTCGGACAGTAGTCACTAGCATCTATCGTCATCGTAGAAGTCAACAAGTGTAGTCTAGCGGGGAAGGGCAAGGAGCTCTTCTGAGCGCGGCCATCTTGATATTCCCCATATATGTTAGCACCATGGTAATGGCAGCTAAAGATTCTATGGTCGATGTGCTGGTGGTGTCGACAAAAATGTGTTCTTGAGACGGGTCTCCTCAAGGCTACACAGACAGATTCGCGTATCTTCCTAGAAGTTCCGCCGATGAAGATGTGCCCATATTCACACAATCAAGCCTCCGGTGGAGGCTGCTCGAAGCCCACCTGCTCCAATCAAGGAAGATCTCGACGTCCTCATCGCATCGTCTGTCGACGTCTTGACTCATGAGTGACCGCTTGCGTTTTGAAGGCTTATCACTAGTGCAGCCCCCCCCCCTTTAATTCCGGTTGGGAGGGCCCTCTAACAGCGGTTCCCCAACCGCTGTTGAGGGTTCGGTGTTAGAGGGGGGGCCCCTTTAACACCGGTTCTTATACGAACCGGTGTTAAAGGGTGGCGCACGTGGGGCTGCAGCCTCCCCTTTAACACCGGTTCAGATCTGAACCGGTGTTAAAGAAGTTCTGCCAGCGAGATTTAAACCGTTTTCCTGCGGCGAGTTCAGCCGCGGCGGAAAACGCCTAATCTCTGCCCGTTAAGGCGTATTTCTGCGGGAGGGCGAGGGGAATCGATCGGGAGCGGTATACACATAAATCGTCATCGGTACATACGAGTACATGAATAATTACCGCGGCAGGAAAACGGCCTAAATCTCTGCCGCGGCAGAACCGCCTGCCCGTTCGGGCATATTTCTGGAGGAGGCGAGGGGAATCGATCGGGAGCGGTATACACATAAATCGTCATCGGTACATACGAGTACATGAATAATTAAGCAACTATTATTATACACAAACATCCTCATCGGCACATACATCGTCATCGGCACATACATCATCATCGTTCATTTTGGTGGATATCTAAAGAGTTCTCCGCCAGGCGTGACGACTTCATCAAGTATGAACCCCGCCAATTCCTCTTGAATGGCTTGTATGCGTTCAAATGGTAGGAGTTGGTCCCGCATCCGTTCGATCTGAATATATATGAAGAATGGGCCGTCAATATATATATAAGAATAAAACTCAACACAATTGATGGTAATAAAATAATGTTGTGGACTTTGTTTACTTACTCTTAGTTGTTCTAGTGCGGCTTGGCCCGTCGCACATATCGTGTTGCGAATGAATTCGCAAACATAGTACCCACATAAGTTATTGCCGTGTCCCTGATGCGCGCACTTTACGAGAATAGAGAGTTCAATCAAAATAATAATCAATAAAGCATGATATAATGGAATTGGAAGCTAGCTAGTATTACTTATATTTTGGTCTACAAATTTTAGTTCTTCTGACCATTCACCCACGGCCCTGCCCGTGAACCTTTTCCAAACCCTGTCCGACAAAGAAAATGAATAAAGGAGTAATTAATTACTTATTGTCACGAAAGTTGCCGATCTAGTGCGCTAATATGATTGAAATTACCTCTGGAGCATCTCTCTAAAGTTTGCCCATATCTCTTTTTCTTTTCGTAACGAGTCCATGACAAGGACTTTTCCTGAGTCGGGTTGAATGACTAGCAGAATAAAGTGGAACCTACGCACGCATAACTCATCATCAGTTACACTTAACATCGAGTAAGCTGAAATAGAATGTGTACAAGAGAGAGGGTAACAGTACTCACGAGAAGTTGTAAGGCAATAGTATTTCCCTTTTGGTTTGTTGTCTCAGTAAAGACGTTAGCAAGTAATCTTCTGTTTGCCCGGGTTTGGTTTCTACCACTCCTTCATGAACTCTATTTGGGTCAACGAACCAAATGTCAAAAGGGCCTCCTTTCCTACATTCCATAACCTTTTTCCTGCATAATAGTATATACATATATGGTGAGCATATATATATATATATATACATGCAATTAATAAAGTGAATGAGATGAGATATAAATTATAGAAATAGTACTTACACACAATAAAGGCTGATGGCAGCTTTGTCGAGTTCCTTCTGATTGAATAGAAAATGCAAGTCTTGAATGTTGAAGTCGATCGCGTCATCTCCGCAGAAGAAAATATCATCTCTTATATGCGCCGTGATCCATTCTACCTTTCTCGTCTTGCAGAAATGAAGGTACCACTTGTGCAATTTTCGCATCTTTGTTGGTAGAGTCTTGAGCTCCTCTTTCTTGACGAGATTCTTCCCATACTTCCATGGCTGTATGGGGTTGACATCGCATTTGGGCAAGTTGTCTCCCATGACGTTCAAGTATGCAATGTAAGTCATCCCTATCTCATTGGCCTTTCTTTGTAGCTCTGCCTCGTAATCATTTACGGGAGGAGCGTCTCGTGTGTCGAACATTTGGAGCGGGGCACATGATTGGTTTTCCTGCACTCCGAGCATGGGAACTGTTTTCCGGGGTGCCTCACGACTGCTACTTTCAGCCTCCCTACGGCGCCTTGCATCCGCCTTCAAAATCTGGCGCTCATAGTCCGGCACAAGTGGGGTTTCAGGTTTCAAAAGATTATTGTAAAACTTCTCCACCACCGCCGAATCTATTTTCTCCTTTGGCTCGGCCCGTCTAGGTGCAAAGAATTTCTTGACCTGTTCTTCCAAGATCCTATTGGTCTCCTCGTCGCTGCGATTCCACGGTAAAACCGGAAATGGCTTGGCGGAAGGCTGCGGGACGTAGTTTTTTGAACTCTTTGGCGTACGGTTTCCTGTGGATTTCTTTGTGGCAGTGCTACTGATGCTCCTCGTGGCAGTGCTCTTCCGCTTACGGGCCGGAGATGGCTGCCGCGCAGGAGATGGCTGACGGGCCGGAGATGGCTGCCGCGCAGGAGATGGCTGACGGGCCGGAGATGGCTGCCACGCCGGAGATGGCTGCCGCGCAGGAGATAGCTGAAGCGGCTCAGACTGCTGACGCTACGGAGACGGCAGGGGTGCCAGTGACCTCCAATTTGGAAGCACAATGTGTTCCTTCTTCCAAAGAATGGTTGTTTTTACTTCAAATTTGAGTTGAGTTTCCCCTTCACCTGTAGCATGGTCAAGCTGTGCTTCCTCATATTCCTTCACAACCTCATCCACCCCGACAATAGCATAGCCATCTAGAATCGGTCGGCAGTGGTAAGTTCCACCAGCTACAGGAGGTAAGGCATAGCCGACAGCCACCTTAATGGATAAGCCCATTAATCTCACATGCAGCTCAGCGTGTTCGCTCTCCGTGATCTCATCCACGGGGTATCGAGGACCCGTCATTTCAAGCGTGGAATGCACGTTCTCCGTGGAAGCCACACTGCTTTTCCGCGCAGAGTCTGGGCCGCGGGCAGCTTCCAATGCAGGCTCTTCGTGCCGCTGAGATGGGCCGGTAGCTTGATGGCTCTGTTGTGCATTCACTTGCGCCTGTAGCGCTGCAAGTGCATGTTCTATCTGTGTCATCCGCTCTGTACGCTCTTTTTCTTTTCTGCCGCGCCATCTGTAAGAGTCGCTCCAGTCGGCAAACCCATCCTTCCACGTCATACCCCCTGTGCCTCGTGCATGTCCAGGGTGTTCTTTTTTACCGATGGCGCGTGTGAGCTGGTCATTCTCTCTGTCGGTATGGAAGGTCCTGGCGGATGTTTCCTCATATGCCGTGATGAGTTCAGTGACGGGTTTGGCAAGGAGGGTTGGGAAGATACACAATCCTGTTTTTGGGTCCAACCTTGCCCCGATTCCGTAGAACCAAGTCTTTGCACGTAGGTCCCACCCATCTGTCTGGGGTGTGATCCCTCTCGCAGTGGCCTTCTCAGCTTCCTCCCACTTAGGCCTCTCGAGATATGTAGCCACGACCCGTCCTCCGTGATATTCCTTCTTCAGGGCATTAAGCGTAGTTTCGACCTCTTTCTAGCTATAGCACTTTTTTATATGTCTCAAATTCGGGCGTGAGGTCTTATCTTCGCATAATATGCGTCTTGATATTTGAGTCTCGCCACTTTGACAAATTTGTTCAATTTTGTCTTCCGATTCTGAAAGCGTCAGCCATCTTCTTTAGAGTCCACTCTTTGACCTTTTCCTTTATAACTGGTTGTTTTCATCCTCCTCTGGCGGAAGGGTGAAATTTACCAACAACGAATTCCAAAGCGTTTCTTTGGATCTGTCATCGACAAAAGGTACCGCCCTTCTTTGGCTTATTCCAATTTTCAATTATGATTGGGATTTGGTCCCTAACAAGAACTCGACTGACGTACAAATTTGTCTGCGGCCTTCTTAGGCTCCATCGGCCTTCCATCAACACGGACGCTTGATCGTGAACTTTGCACGATCTTTCAACCGCTCGCGCCTCGCTTGCTCTTTTCGTAGAAGAAGATGGTTGGCTGGTCGATCCAGGGCTAAAAGAAGAAAGAAGCGTTAATTAATACATGTAGAAGAAGATTGTTGGTGGAAGTCAGCAGAGGCTTAATCAATGCATATACCTCGCCGGACTTTGTAACCATTAAATTGCGTTCACCAGAGTCTTCATCTTCTCCATGACTAGTACTTGAGCTATCGTCATCATGTCCCTCCAAGTTCAGATATTGTGAGGTGTCCTCATCAATAATGTTCTCCATTATTTCTTCTTCTTTAAGGTTTCTACTAAGTGGATCCATAGTTTCTAAAACAATAATATTATCTAGAGTAAGAGTGTAAACATTCAAGTGGACTTGGATTCATAGACAACTATACATATTATTTATACAAAAATACAGAAATGAAATTAAAACCCTAAGGATGCTTGATCATTTTAAACGAGTTCCGAGGGGTCCAAACCCTAATTCGGAGAAATCCCGGATGCATATGAGAGGGGCTAGCTACGTGGTGACGGAGGTGGCGTTGGAGAGCG
The DNA here is from genome assembly GCA_030063025.1 of Avena longiglumis. Classification (NCBI taxonomy): domain Eukaryota; kingdom Viridiplantae; phylum Streptophyta; class Magnoliopsida; order Poales; family Poaceae; genus Avena; species Avena longiglumis. The sequence goes on from CP125974.1 coordinate 143,890,767, forward strand.
ACCTAGGGAGCGCGAGGTAGCGTGATGCGGCCTACCTAAGACGGGCGTTGTTCGAAAGAGGAGGCCGAGGCAAACATTATAGCGACGGAAAACAACTTGGTAGAACAGATACAATGTGGAGGGGATGTCCCCAAGATAGGCCCCAGACCGAGGGGGGATGCCACATCGGAGCTCGCACCCCACCTAGGCCACATCGCGAGCTCGCACCCCATGGCCACCACCGGAGCTTGCACCCCACCTAGGCCGCCCGCGAGGAGGGAGGCCGTCCCGTCTGCGCCTGGGCCCTCGGCCTCCCCGACGAATCCGCCTTCCTGACCCATCCCCTCCACTTCCCTGTCATTGGCCCCAATCCGTGGACGCGCTCGCGTAGCCGCTCCTGCCCGCCACACCCGATGACGCGAGCTACCACGTCAAAGATGTCTTCGTGTCCGATTTGATCCTAGCTACTACTAATAAGTACAATGGTTTGAAATCATACTTTCTACAAAGCTTTTTCGATTTCATCTTGGTACATCTGTTCGGAGGGTTCGAGGGATCGGTCTTCGGATTGAACGAACACAACATGCACACCAAAAATCACGACACCAAAAACACAACATGCACATAAGTTAGCATCAGCAACTGATTGAACGAACACACGCTCGCGAGAGAGCTCGCGTGGGGAGGCCGGCTCCGGCGAGGAACTGCTCGGGGGCGAGCACGGGGAGGCAACAGCGTCTGCAGGGCTCGATGAAGGCCTGCAGATCTTGGCGATGACGAACGCTGCAACGACGAAGGACGGGTAGAGGCGGCCGCGATGTGGCACAGCGAGGGCGCCCAGCGCAGACGCGATAAGGCGCGGCGACCTCGGCTGGACCTCGTGTCAAAGAGGGAGGGCAGACGGGAAGAAGCAGAGGGGCGACCGGCGCGGTCGCTAACTCACCATCGGGGTTCTTGTAGGCGCCGGCGTCGTCGGCGGCTTCGATGGCCTTGATGGCGGGCGTCGGCTTTGGTGGCCTTGTGGCGTGATGGCGGCGTCGGCGGTGGCCTTGTGATGGCGATGCGCGCCGCGGTGGCGAGGGCAGCGACGGCGAGGGCTGGAGGGATTCGGTGGCGAGGGCGCGCGGTGGCGACGACGAGGGGTTAGATCGATCTGGCTCTTGGGGGAAGGGGATGGCGCATTTAATACCCCTCCTTTAACACGGTTGGTGGAACCGGTGTTAAAGGGAAATCGTTGCCACATTTATTCCCCTTTAACACCGGTTCCAGCCACGAACCGGTGTTAAAGCGGGGGGTTCCTGTCTGGAACCGGTGTTAAAGGGGGGGCATTTATTTCATGCATTAAAGGGGCACTTTTAATTAAAAAATATGATATGAATTTAGAAAATTCATATCTTTTTCATTTCAACTCAGAAAAATATGAATAATATATCATAATTTTCAAAAAAATAATATCTATTCATTCATGTAAATAATTTTATATTTACTTTACATGAAAATTTTCAAAATAATTAAAGCACTTACATATAAATTTTGATTAATCAATTCAAACCAAAATAAATTGTTAAATCCTAAAACTTTGAACATAAGAAATATTAAGCATCTAAAATACTGTCGGGCAACTCATTATTTCTTGGAAGAAGATTCTTCATTTTTACCAACAACTTTGAAAATGCGCTGTCAGTCACACCATTCTCTGCCTTCCATTGCAGCAAATCCAGTGTGGCACATAGCTTTTTGTGGCCATCTTCGCAAGTTAGATACAACAATGTTTTGTGATCCTTTAACATCTGCTCCTTCTCCTTTTCAGTTTCACATTCTTCCTTTGCATCAGTAATGGCCCGACCAAGATCGTCATCAGCGGGCCCATCTGCTCCCTCTTGATCTTCATTATCTACGTCCGTTGCATTATCATCATATTCAGGATACATATTATGATAGTTTTCATCATCCTCTTCTTCTTCGTTGTCTTCCATCACAACCCCTTTTTCTCCGTGCTTGGTCCAACAATTATAGTTGGGCATGAAACCGGATCGAAGCAGGTGGGCGTGAATGGTTCTGGTATTTGAGTAGTCTTTCTTGTTTTGACAGTGAACACACGGACAACACATAAAACCATTGTGACTACGGTTTGCATTAGCCATAACGATGAAATTTTGGAGGCCCGTAATGTACTCGGAAGTGCGGCGGTCACCGTACATCCATTGCCGATTCATCTGCATTAATATGTAGTATATATCAAAAAATAATAGGGAGATGACCATTTATATATATAGTACATCAATGACACATGAAACTATAGTTACCGACCTCGACCGAGACGGAAAGAGCAACAAGAAAGCTTATTTTGAGCTCTCGGGCATTTCACCGAACACCTCTTGTGCATATGAAAAAAACACAAACTAGCACTCTTCACACCCTCTTGCTAGGCTCCAAAATGTGAAAGAATGGAAGAGTGGGGTGTGTGTGGGCTGGGGTGGTGTCTTATATAGCCCCCCCTTTAACACCGGTTCATGCCACGAACCGGTGTTAAAGGGGGGTGCGCGGGCCACTGCTGCAGGGACCTTTAACACCGGTTCGTGGCACGAACCGGTGTTAAAGGGGGCTCCTTTTTTGCCGCAGGGGCCACGCTGATACAGCCCCCCCCCCCCTTTAACACCGGTTCGTAGAGCCCCTTTTCGGGATCAACAAAAGACCCCGTTTCCACTAGTGTATGCGTGACGACAAAGCCGATCTAGGGGGCACATCTGGTGCTTATCCGTTTGAGTCGAGCGCGCCTTCGAGCACTAGGACCAAGACAAACAGCACTATGGATCGCGGCCAGGGTCGGAGCCAAATGGACATGAGGGGGGCAGAGTTATTAACTAAATCAGCAAGATATTAGAGTTCTAATGCCTAAAATTCTTCCCTTGTTTGATGTCATTAGCATCCGGATGCACTCTTCATGCCGAGGACCCATGGACCTGGCCGACTAGTGCATGGCCGACTCGGCCAGATCCGAGGCGCAGGTCGGCAATACCATGCCGTTGCCGAGGATCCATATACTAGCCATCAGGATCGCGTCCGACTGGGCCGGATCTGAGGCAGCAGTACCCAACGACGTGGATCAGATCGTGGAAGAGCAAAACTACTAGCACGAATGAGAAAAGGAATACAAGAGATTATGTGCCGCTGCCATCTGCCGTCGGACGGCCTCCTCGGCGGCGACGAGCTGAATGGGGTGGGAGGGTGGCTCTAGGCTTGTGCCGGCGGGGGCCTCCGGAGTCGGATGAAGCGATCCATGAGGCTGGAGAGTTTACGGCCAAGCCTCATGTGGCCTCGCGCGACGTGCGTTTGCGCTGATCTCATGGATCAGACATGCAGTCGTATGTTCATGACTTCCTCTGTGATTCATAAAATATTCAATTGCGATGTAAAATATTATGAGATGTGCATTTTTCAATTTTTTGAAGTTTGCCTGCTCACCCCTACTTGGAGGCGACTCCCGTTGGCAACGATTTAGCATGCCGTAACTGCTAAATATAGTATGGACAATATAGGGGATTTGTCTTTTTATTCCCCGGATCTCCAACCAACCACGTATCCTTTTTTTTTTGCTTAAAATTCTGCTTTTACTACAGAAAGTCCCGTTTTTGCTACATATTTAGAATGGACCTCGTCGGAGATTTCGCCGAAGACCTCGCCGGCGACCGTGTAGCAAAAAAAATGTCCTAATGTAGCAAAACCGACTTCGCCGGAGACATCGCCAGAGACTCTCGCCAGAAACCTCGTAGCAAGAAGTTTGCGCTATTGTAGCAAATTTAGAAAACTGATATAGCAAAATAATTGTGCTAATGTAGCAAAAGGCAACTTTGCCGAAGACATCGTCGGAGCAAAAACTTGTAGCAAAAAAATATTTGCTACCATAACAAAACCTACTTCGCCGGACATCTTGTAGCAATTTTTTTTTATAATATTGTAGCGAACACATATAACAGTTCTAGCAAAACAAATACATGTATGTAGCAAATCCCTAGCACAGCAAAAATAAAATCCCAGAACGCAATCCTTGTCGTCGGGTAGCACCTCTGGGCACCGTTAGTAGCAAGTCAGGTCGCCTTAAGTAGCAACTCTTTCAGCCGTATGTAGCGCTGTCGCCTTAAGTAACTCCAGAGATGGAGGCTGGCCGACTCGGTTGTCCACACCGGAGACAGAGATGGAGGCCGGCCATGGCGGTTGTCGATGCCGGAGACGAAGATGAAGGCCCAGCCGGAGCTCACAGGAATCGCGACAGGGCGCTGCAGAAACGGTCGGCGGTGGAAACGGAGGCGGAGGATGCGTGGTCATGGCGGCGCACAAGCTCGTTGGCCAGAGCTCGCAGGTGCCGGCGGCGAGCTGCAGAACCAGCGTCTTCGGGGGGAACGGCGGCGGCGGGAATAGCAGTTGCGGTACTCGCCCGGGAGCAGAGGCGGCGGCCAAGTCCCGCGGCGGTCGGCCGAATCCGGAGGTGGCAGCTGCTGGAGCAGTTTCCTCGGTATCGCGTCGTTTTGGGAGAAGAAAAACTGGTGGGCCACACACGCACGCGAGGCAAGTGAGATGGACACGCAAAGGCAGAGCGAGACGGGCACGCGAGGCAAAGCAAGGACCCGGAGGATCGAATGGAACAATCCCTCGGGGAAGAGTATCATTTTACATATAGTATTGAGGGGGTCAAAGGGATATGGCATCCCCATGTCATATGCTTCAGTTCATGCCACAAGTGTGGGTAGGTTATCTTGTTTGCCCGGTTCTCTTTTCAGAAAGCTCAGCCCACAGCTACGTCTGTCTATCATAAAGACCTGTACGTGTCGGTCGGGTGGATTAGTTTCGCCGAGCTAATTTCCCTCTTAGATGTATATGCAACATGTGTTTCTCAAGAGGAGAAGCTCCGGCCTTTGAATCAATTCATACATATAGCCATTTTGTTGCAAAACAAAATCTAGGTGTACATCTGATTACACTTCATGGATCAAATAGAGTTCACACATGTATAAGGATCGCCTGAATTGTTAAAATCGAAATCATTATGCAAATGTCATACATCCCGTAATAAAGCACACCCACTCACTTGGATTTTGGCTTTATCTTTCTTATCAATACCATGCAAATTTCAAACAAAATTGTAATATTAGTTGGGAGTGATAGATTAAAAGTCATATGAATGATCGCCAAATATATTTTTTGCAAAAGGAAAATAAATAAAAAGATGTTGTATTATATTATCTTGACACTACTACATTCTGCACACCTCCTTGTAATTATGTTGTATTACAAATCTGCTTGGAGATAGATTGTACTCCTTTCATTCCCACATAGGTGATTTATAAATTTAGTAAGAAAATAATATTTTAAAATTTGACCAAATCGGTACTTCCCAATTAATTAATATGCTACCTATTTTGTGACCAAGCTGGTAATTCTAGATAGAACAACTTGTGCTGTTAAGTATTATTTAAACTTCCTGACCTCTGAGCTTTGTTAATATATATATATACTCAATAGAATAATAGAAAAAATTTACATAATATATTATCCTCCTTGTACACTTATAATATAATAATCCATACAAAACAAAATCGAAGAACTACGGTCTCTCATGAAAGAAAATCAATTTTACCAATGATATCCACCAATGATTAGTGTGTTAGCAAAACCATATTTACAAAATCTCTTACTTTGTTCAAATAGTCCAACAAGTTCCACCACATTATCCCGGTTCAATACTGATCAAGCTAAATGTCCAGGAAACAAAATAGAAGTACTACGTGCTTTTATACAAGAACATCAGTTGAATCACTTAACTTCAACCCTATTATTTTGGCCATACAACAAAAAATAGGACAAAAACTAAGGAATCCTTAGTTTGGTGGACCTTCTCGCTAGGGGTGTGCATTCTTCTTGTACTAGGTCCTTTGTCCTATGATTTGAGTTCAGCCTGATTTGAGTTCAGCCAGCCGAATATGTTAGTTCATTCTACTTGCACTAGGTCCTTTGTCAAGTTGGAGTTCGTGAAGGAAAATGAACTAGCTGATTGAACGACTGTTTACATGGGTTGAACTCACCCCTACTTCTCGCGCACCAGTGTCATTTCTCATGTATAAAGTTTATTTTTGAGTGAATCATGTATGGAAAATGATACTGTTTCCCCGGGGGATCGCGCGGCTCGCGTACCCCGGGTCCTAGCGGTGACGCGTGTCCTGCTTGGGTCCACCACGAGCACCTTATCTTCACGCGTGAGTCTCTATTCCACAGGTTCTCCTCGTCCTTAATTCCTAAATCCATGGCGCTTTCTTCTCCTCCTCGCGCACGCCGCTCTTGCTCCCCTCCCTCCCGCTGCGCCGCCCCTTCTCCTCCCTGGCACGCCGCCCCTGCTCCCTTCCCTCCCGCTGCGCCGCCCCTTCTCCCTGGCACGCCGCCCCTGCTTCCCCCTAACCAGTCACCACACACTCATTAGGCTGCCCGCATCCCTCGCTACCTCGTAAGGGTGCTTTGCCGCCGGCTCCGCCATCGCCATGTCTTTCCTCATGCTGGTGCTCCACGCACCGGCCCTGTGTCGCCATGGCCTTCCTCTCGCAGAGCGTCGTCGCCATGGCCTTCCTCGCGCACTTTCTACAGGGGCGGCGGCGCTTTTGCTACAAGCGGCCATGGCTTCCGCTACAACAGCGGCGACACTCATCTACTAGGTGCGGCGGCATCTGCTACAAGGGCGGCGACACTCTGCTACGAGCGGCCATGGCGTCTGCTACAACGACGGCGACACTCTACTACAAGGGAGACGATGCTCCGCTACTAGTGGCGGAGGCATCTGCTACAAGGGCGGCGACGCCCTGCTACAACATCGGCGACGCTCTGCTACAAGGGAGACGGTTGCTCTGCTGATGCTACACGCGAGGCTCACCGTTGCTACAATATGACATTTTTTTGCTACATACATTTTGTACTCTTGCTACAATAGCATAAAATTTTTGCTACACGGTCTCCGGCGAGGTCTCCGGCAAAAGTCTCTGGTGAGATCTCCGGCGAGGTCGGGTTTGCTACATTAGCACAACTTTTTTGCTACACGGTCGCCGGCGATTTCTCCGGCGAACTCTCCGGCGAGGTCCAGTCTATTTTTTATTTTCTGGGTCAAACCGTTTTTTGCTATTTGTAGCAAAAACGAGTATGTCTGTAGCAAAAGCAGGATTTTGACCCAAAAAAGAGGACACGTGGTTGGCTGGGGACCCGGGGGATAAAAAACACAAATCCCCCGGGGGGACGCGTAGTACTACCCATCATGTATTCATTTTCCTCACGTACTGATGTTGTGTTATTGACAACATAAATTTATTCTTTAGATATAGCGGTAATCTTTGCATTCTTTTCCCAGTTGGTACTGCGTTATAGGACTTTAGTCTTGTTTACTTTTAGGAGTCAGGACACGCATGTGCAGTGTGCCGATGCCTTCCCATATATTTTTGTCTTGCACTATTGTTGGACCTTAAGAATGTATTTGGTCATGCCCTTGTTTCGGTTAATATGTGAACTGTTGCGAGAGAGGAGACTAGCTATGTTGGAGACAAAAGTAATACTCCCTCCAATCTATATTACTTGTCACTAAAATGGATGTATATCTAGATATGTTTTAGTGTTAGATATATACATCTATTTCAACAACAAGTAATATGGATCGGATGAAATAGGATGAATAGGTAGGGTACGTTGGAAAGATTACATACTTCATGGCAAGGCATGAACTATATAGCCTAAATCAAGGGATTACATTCTAACTTTATTTGGTTGGCCAAGATACATTACCCAACAGGTTAAGATTGTGCCTACATGCTTCAAATACCGGTAAACTAAGAGATTTTGTAAATATGTTTGCCACCTGATCCTTGGACGAGATAAACTTGATTTGAGGTTGTTTCTGAGCCCCACTCTCTTTAATAAAGTAAAAGTCAACATCAATATGCTTGGTACGGGCATGAAACACTCGATGATATGACAAGTATGTGGCTCTAATACGGTCACACCATAATATAGGTATATGATCCCAAGGGAGACCCAATTCTTTCAAAATATATTGTACCCATATAATTTCATTTGTTACATTATCCACAAATTATGCTCTGACGACTATCCATTGAGGATCAGTCGGAGCATGAATATACTGACTGGCCTTTTTAACCACAAAGGAGATATCAGGACGCGCAAGAGTAAAGAATTGTAAGCCTCTAGAAGACTACCTATGAATCTCAAGACCAAGAAAACAATGTAGAGGACCAAGGTCCTTGACATCAAAGGCGGAGCACATTGCAGAATCAGACTATCTGCCGTTGAAGATGACGAGCTGACCACAATGATATCAACAGAAAAAACAAGCAAAAACATTGTAACGTCAGCCGGAATAAACAAAGATGTAATTACAGTAGAATGCCTGGAGCCAAGAGAGCCAAATACCGAACTGAACCTAGCATTATAAGTACGAGGTGCCTGCTTAAGACCATAGTTTGCTTTCTGAAGGCAATAGAGGTGCAGTGGGTGATGAGGATCCTCAAATTCTAGAGGCTGACGCATAGAAACTTCTTCCTCAAGAACTCAGGTTCAGACATGCATTTTAAATATTCAACTGACAAACAATGCCAAAAACAGGACACTGCAAGAGACAACAAAAGACGAATAGTACTATGCTTGCGATCCCGATCGGGCTGAAGGTATATTCATAATCTAGATCATATTGTGTTAAAAAAAAAACCTTTGGCCACTAGCCGTGCTTTATTGTGATCAATGGAACCGTCCATGTTCCGCTTGTCCTTGAAGACCCAATTTGAGTTTATTACATTCACGCTAGGATGAGGGGTAACATGCTGTCATGTTCCATTCCGAAATAGTGTTGAATATCCAGTGTCCATGGCGCTCTTCCAGAGCGTAGCAAGTGTATCATAAAGATCACGAGACTTAGTAGCCATATACACGTCCTTCCTCTGTCATCCCTCTCGCCCCTCTTGCCCACCCCAGCGTGGCTGTGGGAGGGAAACAATAACCCTCGCCGCTAGCGCCCCCCGTCGCCTCCCTCCCCCTCCCTAGTTGTCGGCAGATGGCGCATCTTGGAAAATCCTAGCCATTGTCGGTGGCCGGCGGCGAGGACATCTTGTACCCTCGTCGTTGTGCGTGGGCGACAAAGACATGTCGAGGGCGGCACAGGATGAAATGTCCCGAGCCTTGACGTGGGGACGACTTTGGATGATGGACGCATTCATATTCATTTTTCTTTTTGAGAGGCTTGGTGTACTTATATATATGGTGTTTTTTTCTTTTCAAAAAGGATATATAATTACATATGTTGCCAACATAAACTTGTTCTTCAGATAGTGGGGCACTCTCGCATTCATTTCCCCACGATGATAGTGTGTTATAGGACTTTAGCCTTGTTTACTCTCAGGACACACTTGTGTGGTGCCTCACCATATATATTTGTCCAGTGCTATTGGACCTCAACTATGTATGAGGTTAGGGTGTTAATATGACAAAGAATATGTTGTTGTAACAGAGGAGACTAGCTAGCTAAACACATCACGCACAACATCTCCATTGGAACCTAGGAGTCACTGTGGCACGTCCAACAATTAGAGGCACTCTAAAGTGCCTCTCATAGCTAAATTAGTGCCACAGTTGATTTTTTGAGGCACTAAAAAAAACGCCGGGGGCGGTCATGTAGGTAAAAGTCATTAGAGGCAGTTTTAAAAAATGCCTCAAAATCCTAATTATTTGAGGCACTTTCAATAGTGCCTCTAAAAGCCAACCATTTGAGGCACTATTGAGAATGCCTCTAGAGCCAACCATTTGAGGCACTTTCAATAGTGCCTCTAAAAGCCAACCATTTGAGGCCCTTTCAATAGTGCCCTAAAAGCCAACAATTTGAGGCACTATCAAGAGTGCCTCTAAAGCCAACCATTTGAGGCACTCTCAATAGTGCCTCTAAAAGCCAACCATTTGAGGCACTATCAAGAGTGCCTCCAAAGCCAACCATTTGAGGCACTCTCAATAATGCCTCTAAAAGCCAATCATTTGAGGCACTATCACTAGTGCCTCTAAAAACCAACCATCAACCATTTGAAGAGAGTGCCTCTAAAAGATAACAACAGTAAAGCTACAGTAGCCATTTGGCCGACATAAGTCAAATTACAGCAGTCAAATTTTCAAAATGGCTCACAGCAGTCTGATTACAGTAGGTATTGCACTCAAATCACATCAATACAAATCACAGTGCTACTTGTCGCAGCTGTAGTACAAAGTTCATTTTGCAAAAAAAAGTACCCCATACAATGAAAACTGTACAAATTTGGCATCTAAACTCAAAATCTAAACTGAAATCTTTCCCGTCCTCCCAGCTCCCCCACAGTCCGCTGCTGATCCGCTCCCCGTCGGACACGGGACACCTGACCCTGCTCGCTATGGGCGGGCTCCCATGGGGGACACCTGACCATGAAACACAAGGTAGAGAGACTTGGTTAGGAGCTCAACGTGAACAGAGAACAGAAGAGGAGAAGATCAGAGCAATATGATGTCCCAAACCTTAATAGTAGTCCACCTGAAGAAGACGCGTGTATATTAAGTTTGTTTCTAAATTATAGATCATGAGTTTGTTTTCAAAAGCTCCCTGTAGCGTGAAACAAATAGCAGTACATCAAGCTCCCACTAGGATAAATTCAGATACGTACATGTCGGATAAATTTAGATACTCCAAGTATATGTACATCTATTGTAGGATAAATTCAAATACTCCAAGTTTCAACTAAATGTAAACACTATTGTAGAATACATTCAAATACTCCAAGTTTCAGCTGAAAGTGAACACTACTGTAGGATAAATCTAGATACTCCAAGTTTCAGTTGCATAATCTTGCTCATTCTAAAAAAAAATCAAGCGTCCAGAACACCTAAACTTTGCCGCTACTAACACTTAATGGGTGTGAAAAGTAGACCAAAAGAGTAAAGACGCCTCTGTAAATAAGAGCTGTTTTTGAGTCAAAATTGTTTAAATTTCGCAGTCGGTGTCATTGATATTTGACAGCGGCAAGACATGAAATCTAAAGAGTGTATGGGTTAGATAAACGGAGCTTCAATCAGGAGAAGTATAAAATCGGTATACACACTAGTCAAATATTAGTTGATACCGAGAACTTACTGGAAATTCTAGCTCTCACCGAACCGAGGGTTTTGTGAAGCGACTAACCCACTAATATTTAGCGTCATGACTGAAACTCTGTGGCCGAACCTGTTGGAGCAGAGAGAGCAGATGGGCAGAACAATTTTTCGTTAGAAAATAGACTAAAAAGGACCTGAATAACATTGCTAGCTTCAGGGATAACAAACTGAGGGGTCGAGACGGAATGAAGAAGATAGAATCTGACCTGCGAAACATAGCGCTATGCGCGATGAAGAGCGTGGTCAACCAGCTGCGCAGAGTCGCGAGCAATGGAAGCACAAGCTCCAGGAGCAGTGTGCGGCGGCAAAACATGCACAGCGGTAACCAGCACCAGCAGACAACCTAAAACAAACAAGCTGGCCATTATTACAGAGATGGATCAAACTACATGAACTCCTGAACAAAAAAAATAAAAAACTTCAGTAAATAGCAGTACCGAAGCATATATAAGCGACTAAGCGTACATAAATAAACATCCTAACCATTATCTTACAAAAACAGGAAAAACTAGGCTCCAGCCTTTGATGATCGCTACAGAATCTGTACAGAGGCATGCAAATTTATCGAATAATAATTCTTACTATACCATATCAGCAAAAATTCACGAGTATCTAAATAGACATGTAGTCCATGGTCTTTGTTCTCATTGTAGTTTACAAATAGTTGCTTTTTTTGCTGTGAGTTGTACATATTTGATCCCAAACTAAAGCAACTGTCATATTAGGAACTGACAACAGTGAAGGAAATCTAAAATTGGAGATGGTATGTTGCATACTATTTTGATTTCATTGTGAATGCAGATCATTAAGTAAAATGCAATTAGGAGTATAGGTCTCAGTATTGAACTAAGGATGAGGCAAATCTTATGGATAAAATGTCAAGTATATATAATATAATATTACTGTATGAAGAAACTTGAGGAGGCTAAATATGAAATACCAATCACTAAATATATTTTTTGAACACTACATGCACAACCATCTGGGTTGTCCTTGTGTTTGAGATTATACGAGTTTGATACGAGTTTAGGCGGAGGGGGTTGTACTGGATCAGATGCCTTTTTTTATAGATAAAACTTAAGTCCATTCGAAGGATCATCTAGGTTGAACCTGAGATATGCACCGTATATGCATATTCAGGTTTGGTGCATTTCTGAATATACTCCCCTCCCCCTAAAATCGTATCAAACTCAAAGTTAAGAAATTACCTGAACGACAAGCTGAATATTCCTGAGTCCCGGTTGGTACCGTCGGTTCCTAGCTCAGGGCAGGCATGCTGAGCACCAGCAACGCCAGACCGCTACCAGCAACACCAGGAACATCGGTGCCTAGTCATACATGTAGATAAGTAAATGAGAGGTGTAAAATAGTGAAAGATATCCAGCCACACAAGCTATCATTGTTTTACTGGCATAATTCTTCCTGTGTTTCTGACGTTCATTGTTATCTCTATTTAAGATGACTAACTATTTTGAGGAATCATGATAAAATTTCAATATTCCACAGTAATATCTGATGATAAAATTTCAATATTCCACAGTAAGATGACTAACCATAATATCTGATGATAAAATTTCATAACATGAGGAGAGCAAATATGGTATATAGTGAGATATGTTCTTTAATGCAGTGTAGGTTACAATCGTCCCTGCTGTTCTTTAATGCAGTGTAGGTTACCAAATAATCCCTTGCAAAAAAACTTAGGAACACCAGGATATACTTAAGACTAGGAAACATTGGATCCAGCTAGGCCAAAACATCCCACCAAGAACGCTACTGAGGTCTGTCATGTTGCTATTAATTTCGATCCAGCTAGGACAAAACAAATAATGGATCTATTACCCTTTGTAACGGCCTACTCGGTGGCAGCATATATATATACTAGGTAGAAGTGCGCGGCTTGCCGCGCGCGGCGGGCAAGCAGATATGAGTAAACGTTTTGAAAAAATGAAGTTAAATAGTTTATGTATATCAATACTGACACAAAGGATTGTCTCAAGTCTCAAAACGAACTGTACATAGTGAATATACAGAAATACAAAGTCCGGTAGAAACATATGGCCTTGGTGAGACTATAAATAGAAGTGTGTGAGTACTGTGTTGAACGAACGCAGCTATATATGTGGCTGATTTTCATTCTCGTCCTTCTAAAAGATACATGGGAGAATACTCAAATTATATAAGATTTTTTCCAGTATACTGGCATATTAACCCAACTGGGACATAGATATAACAACCGACAATCTGATTTGTATTGTATTTTGCACTTAACATAGTACCTACACCTACATCTTATCAAGAAAATGGAAAAGCCAGCGCGGGAAATAAACTAACATCTGAAACATCATGGAAAGCATCTGAAACTAACCTGAGGTACCATGTGTCGTGAATGAGACATTTGCAAGCAAAGAAAAAATCTACCGTTACTACAAAATCCCAATGCAATGACCTATATACCGTCTGTCATGAATGAGATATCGTAAAGGCAATGGAAGAGCAAACAAATCACATGACTATAGGGACAAACCTCTATCTGAACAAAACCAGAACTTCGTTGAACATTGATTGTCAGAGCATGCACTCCGTTCAGTCATATGAAAGTCACCCATCCACCTTTTTCTCGCCTCAATGCCTGAATTCACATCAGAAAATGATGGGATTATTCAACAACAAAAATTGTAAAATAAACAGGGAGGGAATCAAGGCAAAAGGACAGATCAAGACGTATTTGCAGAAATGATCATAACTTCTATTGGACAAAAAATGTGGTATTATGGTTCCTGATGACTCTGCTAACAAAACTCAGGTCTCTCCTGGTATCTCGAGGAAAAACAAAATTAGCACCATTTAAGGTATCTCGACAGAGCAACCAGATAAGGAATAGAAAAATCACCAAATATTTCGAAGGAAACTTATGATAAAAGACAAATGTCAAAGTTCCGCACTATGTTCCATACTAATTATTCTAAGATAATTTATTGCATAATTTTAGATCATGGCAATGCTAGCTATTATTGCCATACATGTTCGTAATTCAGTAGCCCATGGTTGATAGATGCATCAAGAGATCCCCTTCTCCCTGCAAGGCCCTAGCCAAAGACAATTCAGTATAACATGTTCTATTGAGCCCTTCGATAACCCTGTTATAGCAAAATTATTTGGAGGCACATTTTGACAAAGCAATTGCTTCTCCAGAAGAAGTTTCAGAAAGGTAACCTCCTTGTCCTGTTTCCACGATCCACTCTATAGCAAGCCATCACCCCAAAAGGAAAATATACAAGCCTATCCTATGTAACTCTATTGTAACACATGAAAACTCTAGTCGCATTCTCTTTCAGCCTATACCAGTAATGATAGAGCAATGGGCAATAGGTCATCGCATCATGTACATATTCGAAATAACCTGCAAAGAAAAGAAAGGGCCTAAAATCTGCAGCATATCTCATACACCTTTAGATACATCAAACCTGTATTTGTAAAGGGAACATGAAGGTGGATTCAGAGGTAGATCACTAGATTAGGCATCATGAACAACAGAAGCGTGTGTCATCATATCAAAGCAACAGACGGGGACCGTAATTTGCTGCGATTTTTGAGATTTCTGACCTTAAGCTCTTCCAGATCAGATCCCACCTTCGTGATCTCCTCCTGGAGATGCGAGGTCGTCGCCTGCACGCACCAAAACAAGCCAAACCAGAATCAGGCGAATAGGCGCTGATGAATTTCCCGATTCGGGGGCGAGGAGAGACAGACCTGGAGTGCCTGGATGGTCGCGGCGGCTATGGAGGCCTGCACCTGGCTCCCGCGCAGCTCCGTATCCGCCGCCTCCCGCGCGCGCTTGGCGGCCTCGAGCTCGGCCGTGTCTGCGTCAGACGCCGCAACAACGTCATCGAGGCGCCGCTTCAGGCCCGACACCGTGCGCTCTGCAATAAGAGAAGAGACGCGCCGCGGTCAGCCGAGGACGTGCACGGAATCCTACTGACGGCGTGTTTGGGCGACCGCGTCGGAGGACGGAGCCCGGTCACTGCCCCGGCCTGCTGTGCGGAGCGGGCTCGCGGACACCGACGGTCTCCATCTCCTCCTGCCCGCACAAGCTGATCCTCTCTACCATCCGTGGCTCGCGCCGCCGCCGCCTCGTCCTCATGGTCGGCGCGCCCTCGCGGGCTTGCAACGCACACCCAACGGCCGCGGCCACACGCACGACGCGGTCCGGCGACCTCGACGAAGCGCCACGCATCGTGCTACCGATGCACGCGTGGGTCGGCGAGCAGGCCGGCCGGGACGGCTTGGTACGGAGCGCGCCGTTGCCTCTCTCGTCGTCGGAGCGGAAGGAGCAGGGAGGGCTGGAGAAATGCGGCTAGGGTTTCTGTTCGGTGTGTTTGTTCAGGCCGGGTTGAATTGCAACCTTCGATCTCCATCGCACGGTTCTAAGCGCGCTGACCTGAAAATGGGCCGTCGAGCAGTGCGATGGGCTGGCTTTTGCAATGCGTCATAGCCCGCGTTTGCTTCTGCCTATGATTCTATTTTTGTTTTTATTATTACAATTACAATTATATTTTTCCGGCTGGTTGCTCTACGGCTCTACGACCATGAAGCTCGATGTAAAGTAGTAATAATGCCTTAAACTCAACGGCATGTCTCCACGCTCCTTTATTTAATTTCAATCCATGGATATATCATCTACATAGAGCTATACTCACTGCATGCATTACTAATTTTTCCACTCCTATTTCTTATCTTTACACATGGTTAGCTTTTTGTAAAAACATAGAAAAATCAAGATTAATTTAGAGGGGACTTTTGTAATTATTTTATTAATGCAAATGTGTTAATTCATGTATTACCATGATTCTTGCTACGATTCACTTTGATCATGATTTAGTTCGATTTGTTTCTTTTGTCATAATCCGGTCTCTGCAATCACTACAATTTTGTCAGTCGAATCTGGATCTCAAATTCTGTCTCAAGTCATGTCCCGAGCATAGCCGTCCAAGAACCAAGTAATTGGTTCAGAGTAAAAAAAATCACAGAAAATGAACCAGACGTTTATCTTGTTGAAAGTCTATAGCCACCACTCATGTTAAATAAATATCACATGTATGGAACATATCATGTTAAATAAATGGTATTTGTAATTAAATTCCAAAACAATCACAGCCTTGTTCTCCTAAGAGAAGCACTTCGATCACAGCCTCCAAAACAACCAGAGACAAACAATAAGATACCTTTGAGCATATCTCCTCCTTTTTGAATGACTATTAAGAAGTATATACCTAGCATTTTATTGGTCATATAAATGTCATGGAGTCATCAAGAATATCCACCATTCTAGGTAGTAAGTAAAGATGGAGGAAATTCAACTCGCAGTAATCTGAGTAGGTAAATGATCAAGTTATTAAAATAAGCATTATATATACAAGTAAGATTGAACCAACTATGTACTTCTTAATAAAATCATTCAGAAATAAGAGGTAGATACCGAACCAGATTTATTCTAACACTAGGATGACTACACTATGATCTAAGCAAATTATACCTCATTAGAATCAACTAAGAATCACACTAATAAGATCATTAGAACTTAGCTAAACAACAAACAATCCTTTATATGTTATGCATGCATCGTCGGCATGCTAACCTCACCAAACAATAGGTATCCTCTATTTTAAGTATAGGAGCTAAACAATAAACACAAAAGTCTATTAGGCATGTTGGATTACTTAAACTCGATCATACTCTTATTAGTATTCCATAAATACAATGGCCAAGCGACATCAACATGTAGTTACATGCATGATCAGTTTGATTGAACTGTCAAAAAAAAGTTTAATTAGACCGTCATGTGCTCATTATGGATCAATCTGGTGTGTTGTACGGAGACGATGGAGTACCGGCGCTATAATTCTGGTGTCTTGGCCAGTTTCGTACTATCGATTATTAGATGTTTGTGATGACGAGGTATTCCTATACTCCCTCCGGCCCATATTAATTGACTTTGATTTGTCAAATTTTGGATGAACCTATATACTAAATAGTGTCTAGATTCATCCAAATTTTGACAAATCCAAGTCAATTAATATGGGTCGGAGGGAGTAGCTAATTTCGTACGCGATCGGATACTACTAATCATGTTCTCCTTTCCTCCAACAAGAATATAAGGTGCTTAACTTCTTATCCGCCTGGCCTCCTACACATGATTACTCATTATATGTGTCACGCTGGCCATTTTTCCTGTCTGTGCACCATAACGTACGTACGTCAGTCGGCCAAATACTCCAGCGTCCGGTATTCTTGAGATGGGAACTATATCGGTAGTATAGTGGTAATAAACTAAACGAAATTGCTTCACGTACGACAGTACATGTCCGATAACTGTACGACGCCTCCTACCTTTTCAATCATAATTACAGCTTTGCGCTAATTATTCCTGTCCATGTCAAAGCCCAGCCCAAAGCCAAACCCGTGCTACTCTATGTTCAAAAAGAAAGAAAAAACGTGCTACTATGCTTTTTTTAACCCCGCCAAAATATGTGCACGAATAGTCAAAAAAAAATTTGTGCACGACCAAAATCTCACGAAGCTAGCTTCCACTCACCTTTTTCTTGGAGCTTGTTTGATAAAAAAACTACCGATGTATCATCTCATATGTTGTTGACCATCTAGGAAAACTCAACCATCATCATCTCCGAAGAACTCATCTCCACCTCCTCGGCCAACTCCATCACCACCTCCAAAACCTTGAAGGATTGGCAGCGCCGGACGCGGGGGGGGGAGGAGGCTCGGGGAGGGCTCGCCAGAGGCCCTCCAAGCTGCTGGAGTTGGTGCTACCTTAGGAATCGTTGTCACGGCTTTCTTCCTCCCACCACCTCGGCAAACGCCATTTTCACGGAGTTGGCTTGCTCGCCGACCGAACACAGAGCTAGTAGAGACGAGGAGCCGCCTTTGGAGCCGCTACGCGCTTGCCATCGGTCCTCACAGTTGTGGTGACGGGCCAGACGACATTGTTTGGCCCCAACCTTTTTCTTCATGCGAGCTCGATGGAGATGCTTGATTGCGGTGGCGCCGTCGGAGCCATCTGGGATGGCTGGCAAGGGTGCAGAATTGAGTTGCGCGTCGATTGCGGTAGCCAGAGTCTGTGACATCGGCGTCGACGAGAAGGTGGACGGGCACGCAGGCACGAACGACCAAGGGCGGGAACCGTCAGGAGGGAGACAGGAGGACAAGGCCGAAATTATGTTCTGGCGCCGTCAACGACTCTTATATTTACTCCTCTACCGCCTTTTGGAGCTGATTCTTATAATTTTTACTTCTCTAACCTTTTTAGGGATGCAACTATCTCATATTTTTACTCTTCTAAACACTAAGGATCGATTAGAGATGTACTTACACGACATAGCCGTGGTCGATGGCTTGCTAGAATACTCCATCCAAACCGTGAGCAAAGAGAGTGAGTAAAAGGTGAAAAAATAAGTAGTTATCTAGGTGGGGCCTAGCACCAGAAGAGCCGGTCCGATTCAAAGCCCAGCCCAAACGCCAACCCAAACAGCTCGCTTCCTGCCAGAACAGATAACTAGCTGCCACTTAGAATCGTAAAGAAATCGTAGGCACATCGTAAATGCGTATAGCACCGCCGTAAACTAAACTCAACCATGAGAACGAATGATTGCGAAGGCCTAGCTAGCTAGGTAGCTAGCAAATATAGTTTTGTGAACTGCTTGGTGATTAGCAGCAGGAACTTGGTGTGACTGCCACTACTGTCTGCTTTGGTGGTGTAAAGCGAAACGCTGCACGTAAAAATATCGATCACGAGACGAGCCAAAACTTGTAGTCAGAAGTACTATTTTGAGGCACCCTGAGAGTGCCTCAAATGGATGACTATTTTGAGGCATACCTAAAAGTGTCTTATATAGATAATCATTTTGAGACAACTATTAGAGGCATTATCATGTGTGCCTCAAAAAATTGTACATTGGAGGCACACCAAATAGTGCCACAGTTGGTCACTATTTAGAGGCATAATTTAGTGCCTCTAAATGGTAACCAATTGTGGCACTTTTAATTGTGCCTCAGTTGATATACTTTTAGTGGCATTATCACAGAAAATGCCTCTAAAAGTTATGTTTTTTTGAGGCACAGGTCAAAGTGCCACTGATAGTTTAGCATAGAGGCACTGGACTGTGCCTCTATTTTTCAAAACATTAGAGGCACTATCAATAGTGCCTCAAAAGGATAAACTATTAGTGGCACTTTTAAAACTGCCACTAAAAATTCATATTTGGAGGCACTATTTTTCAAAGTGCCTCAATAGATACAATTAGAGGCAGTTTGAAAAAGTGCCTCTAAGAAAAGTGCCTCTGATTCCTGGACGTGCCATAGTGAGTCGGAGGTTTCGGGAAAATGGTCAACAAGATGGATACTATACAATGCCTATGAGCCAACGACATGATATCAAGTTG
The DNA here is from genome assembly GCA_030063025.1 of Avena longiglumis. Taxonomy (NCBI): domain Eukaryota; kingdom Viridiplantae; phylum Streptophyta; class Magnoliopsida; order Poales; family Poaceae; genus Avena; species Avena longiglumis. The sequence continues at coordinate 143,910,407 of CP125974.1, forward strand.
TTCACCACGAGGATACATCGCCGAAGGTTATAGTCCAGATTCTGGCATGAGAAATGCAAACCTTCATCTCTGGCTAACCCCACACACGAGTGTGCCATATTTTGATGGTGCCTTTGATCCTAAATCTTCATGTGAGGCATGTCTTGAGGCCATTTAGCGAGCTTCGAGCATCAATGTCACGACATAGCCATACTCTTCAACGATGATGGATGCATGCTACACCCTTTGCCGGGGCTACTGAATGAATTATACAGGGCCGAGACTAACGACGTGTCGACGTCTAAAAGATTACAAAGTTTGTTGCATCTACGTGGAGTTCAAGTCAAGTCCAGATAGCAACATGAAATTAACATGATCTGAACCAACTCACATCTTCTGTACAATGAGACACTACAAGTTCAGACTCTAACATGCCTGAAGATTAGATTAACATGTGGAATTATGGTCTTGCGTCTCCATTCCTGTTCCGGAGTGTCCATAGCTGCCAACGTTGGGCAACTGCTTGTGTTATTGTTTCTCCTATTTCACCGTATCGTGATCATGGTCTTCTGTTTCGGAAGTTAATAACTTGCCTTGCGAGGGATGTTCTCCTCTTCACATTGCGCTCAATATTAGAGTCTTAGCCGCTTTTGTGGTTTTCTGTTCATGCAGCCATTAAAAAAACCTTCGAATTTAGTAAATATGTGCATATCTTTTTAGACAGGAGGCACAACATGCATTGAAGGTGTTAGCGATGCTTAGCAATAGGTTGTATGTGTGTACCCTTCTAAACCCTGTTAGATGTATATATTTGTATATTCTATTTTCTCATATGTTAGGGGGCTTCCTGCATATTTGCACCTCTACCTGTACTATATATTGTGGCATTTGGCCCTCAGAGAAATATAATTTGTTTATTCCTAACATGGTATCAGAGCCGGTTTTAGGGTTTCCGTGCCCACTGGTCCTCTGCTTGTGATTGCCGCCGCCATCAGCTCGCCCCGACCACCATCGGTTCCTGTTCTGGCCGCTTGGGCGAAGTTCTCTCGATCTGCCTAAACGCACTGCTCCAGATCGGACCTCCTCTCTCCAGATTGGACCTCCTGATCGATCTGTCTGGCTCCCCAGATCGATCTGTCCGGTCTCCACTCGACGGGACCTGTCCTGATCGCCGCCTGCACCTAACGGGCCCCGCCCCGCCAATGACCTGTCCGCCCCTGTATCGAGTTGCCAGACCTGATGGGCCCCGCCAGGTCCCGCCACTCCCTCCTGCATCGAGCTTCCAGGGCCCTGCAGTGCAGCCAGCCGCCTGGCATGCTGCTTTGCTCGGACCGACCACGACGGCCCCCGCCAGGTCCCGCCACTTCTCGGCTTCGTGCACGCGCGTCTGCTTCTCGGCTTCCTCCACGTGTCTGCTTCTCGCCGGCTCGCCAGACCACTATTGGGAATCGGTCCCCGGCGGCCAGAATTAGCCTCCCCCGGCCCTTAGGCACCGCCCCTCGTCCCAGTTTGCCGGAATTTCACCGGATTTCGGCCGGCATCTTCCTGCAGCAGGGTTGAACAGGGTTGACCAGATCTGTTCGAAAAAATAAAAAATAAAAAATTGTGAGAGACATGTCTTCTGCGTCGGGCTATGTTGCGATTCCTCGCTGCCCGGTGATCTTCGATGGAGCGAATTACCCTGATTTCGCAGCCTTTATTCATGTTCACATGCGCGGTCTCCGTCTTTGGGGTGTGCTCTCTGGCGAGGTCTCCTGTCCGCCGTGCCCCCCTGCTCCTGTGGCTCCTCTTTCGCCGACGCAGATTGTTCTCGGCACTTATGCTTCTCAGGAGGCCAAGGATGCTGCTCAGAGAGCCGATGATAGTGCTGTTGCTGCTTATGACCTGAAGTTCAAACAGTACTCTTCTGATCTCGAGGCCTATCGTCATGATCTGATTGCCTACACTCAGTGGGTCGATGAGGATGCTCGTGCTGCTGCTGTCCTCACCTCCAGTGTTCTACCCCAGTATGCTGCTGAGTTCATGAGTCTCCCTACTGTTGCCGCTCAGTGGGCCCATCTTCGTCAGCGCTATCAGCCGTCAGGGGATGCTCTTAACCTGTCTGTGGTTCGCCAGGAGCATGTTCTTCAGCAGGGTGATTCCACTATTGATGAGTTCTATACTCAGTCTTTGCTATCTGGCGTCGACTTGATTTTCTGTCTTCTTGTGTGTGGCACATGCTCGTGCTGTCAGATTGTGCGCTCGGATTTGGAGTTTCACCGCATCTATGAGTTTCTGTCTCGGCTCCGCCAGGAGTTTGAGCCCCGGCGTGCTCAGCTGAATGCTCTTGGTCGTGTTCCGCTCTCTGAGGTGTTGTCTGAGCTTCGAGCTGAGGAGACCCGTCTTCGTGGTGTTGGTCTTCTTGCGGTTCCATCTGTGCTTGCTACTCGTGGTCGTCCTATGCCGTATGCTCCCTCGACTCATCCGCGGTCCTCTGTGCCACCGCCGATACTACCCACTCCTCCAGGTCAGGGTCCGAGTCAGCACCAGCAGTCTCAGGGTCAGAGTCACCACCAACAGGCTCGTGGTCAGGGTCACAGTGGTTCTCTTCGTCACTGCTCTTACTGTAACAAGGATGGCCACACTTGGGCCACCTGTTATACACGGGGATCCCAGTTTACGTCAGCAGCACCAGATGGCTCGTGGGCAGTCGGTTCCTTCCGGATCTTCAGCAGTTGCTCTCTCCGGTCAGGACATTATCAGGAGTCTTCGTGGTCTGCTTGCGCTCTGAGCTCTTCTTCGACGAACACTGGTTACGTGATCGATTCTTGAACCTTTCGACCACCACCTTCTACATAGTCAGGTACGTCCCCATGGTATCTGGATTCTAGAGCTTCCTTTCATATGACCTCTGAGTCTTCTTTTCTGTCCGCTCTTCGTTCTCTCCCTTCTCTTGTCTGTGTTTTCACGGCTGATGGTACCTCTCTTCCTGTTTCTAGTCGGAGTACCCTTTCTACTTCTTCTTTTTATGTTCCTGATATTTCTCATGTCCATCTTCTTAAGATGAATCTGTTCTTTTCCTGTCATTCTTGATGCTGATTCTTGTGTTGTTCAGGACCGTCGCACACAGGCCCTGGTTGGAGCTGGCCCTCACAGCCATGATTCTTCAAGGTTTTGGGAGTTAGACTGGCTTCGTGTTCCTTCCACTGCCACTTCATCTGCCAGTTCTTCTCCGGTCGTCGCCTCTGCTACCAGCTCCTTTCAGCAGTGGCATCATCGTCTTGGTCACCTTTGTGACTCTCTTCTGTCGTCATTAGTTCATCGTGGTCTTCTGGGGTCTGTCTCAGGAGATGGGTCTTTACATTGTCAGGGATGTAGGTTGGGCAAACAGATTCATCTTCCCTACCCTACTAGCGCGTCTGTATCTCAGCGACCTTTTGATTTAGTTCATTCCGATGTTTGGGGTCCGGCTCCTTTAAGCGAAGGGGCCATCGCTACTATATTTTATTCATCGATGATTTTCTCGGTACACTTGGTTGTATTTTATGCGCTCTCGTAGTGAAGTGCTCTCCATATATCAGCGTTTTGCGGCCATGGTCCACTCAATATTCTACCCCATTCGTGTTTCAGGCTGATTCTGCTGGTGATTATATCTCCCGGATGTTGCGTAGTGTTCTTCTTGCGAGGCACCTTGCTCGATTCTCCGTCTGGCGCACATGCCCAGAATGGCGTTGCGGAGCGTAAGCATCGCCATCTTCTTGAGACCACTCGTGTCATGATGATTGCTTCTTCCCTTCCTCCGCATTTCTGGGCTGAGGCTGTCGCTACGTCGGCTTACCTCATCAATATTCAGCCTTCTGCTGCTCTGCAGGGTGGTATCCCTCTTGAGCGCCTATCTAGACAGTCTCTAGACTAAACCATGCTTCGCTTGTTTGGTTGTGTTTGCTATGTTCTCCTTGCTCCTTGTGAACGCACCAAACTGACTACTCAGGCTGTTGAGTGTGTCTTTCTTGGATACAGTGATGAGCATAAGGGCTATCGCTGTTGGGACCCCGTTGGTCGTCGGATCTGTATCTCTCGTGATGTTACTTTTGATGAGACGCGTCCTTTCTATCCTCGTCCCACCGCTGGTACCTACCCGGTGGAAGATATCTCTTTTCTTCTCTTTCCTGACACACCTCCTTCTACTCCTGTTGTGTCTTCTTCAGGATCTCCTCCCCCTGATGTCTCTTCTTCAACACCGTTCTCCTATTCTCCGTCTAGTTCTCCTAGTTCTCCTTGTTCTCCGGAGTCTTCCTCTGCTATTCCTTCTTCTTCATCGTCGTCTCTTGAGTCGTCTTCCTCTGATGAGCTTCCCTCTACTCGTCCTGTTCGTCAGCGTCGTCCCCCCAACCGTTACTCTCCTAGTCAGTATGTTCTTTCTGTTGCCTCCGAGCCGACTTCTTATCGGAATGCTGAGCATCATCCTGAATGGCAGCTGGCCATGGCTAAGGAGATTGCTGCGCTTGAGCGCACTGGCACCTGGGATCTTGTTTTTCCCCCTCCCGGTGTTCGTCCTATCACGTGTAAGTGGGTCTATAAGATTAATACCGCTCTGATGGATCTCTTGAGTGCTATAAAGCGCGTCTTGTGGCTCGTAGTTTTCAGCAGGAGCATGGTCGTGACTATGATGAGACCTTTGCTCCTGTGGCTCATATGACCACTGTGCGTACTCTTCTTGATGTTGCTTCTGTTCGTCACTGGTCTGTGTCCCAGCTTGATGTTTAGAACGCCTTTCTCAATGGTGAGTTAAGTGAGGAGGTTTATATGCAGCCTCCTCCTGGATATTCTGTTCCTGAGGGGATGGTTTGTCGTCTTCGACGTTCTCTTTATGGCCTCAAACAGGGCCCCGTGCAGTTTGAGCGCTTCTGTAGTGACTGCTGCTGGTTTCTCCCCTAGTGCTCATGATCCAGCGCTGTTTGTTCACAATTCTCCTCGTGGACGCACTCTTCTTCTTCTCTATGTTGATAATATGATCATTACTGGTGATGATTCTGAGTATATCGCCTTTGTTAAGGCTCGTCTTCGTGATCAGTTTCTTATGACCGATCTTGGTCCTCTTCGATAATTTCTTGGGATTAAGGTCTCCTCCACTTCTGATGGCTTTTACATCTCCCAGGAAAAGTATATTCAGGATATTCTTGCTCGTGCTACTCTTGGTGATGAGCGCACTGTTGAGACCCCTATGGATCTTAATGTTAAGCTTCAATCTACTGATGTTGATCCTCTTCCTGATCTGACGCGTTATCGTCATATTGTTGGGAGTCTTGTTTATCTTGTTGTCACTCGTCCTGACATCTCTTATCCTGTTCATATTCCGAGTCAGTTTGTTTCTGCTCCTACCACCGTTCACTGTAGTCATCTTCTCCGTGTTCTTCGTTATCTTCGGGGCACGATCACTCGTCGCCTTTTCTTTCCTTATTCCAGCTCTAGTGCTATTCGGACGTTACGTGGGCGAGTGATCCTTCGGATCGCCGTTCATTTTCTGCTTACTATGTGTTTCTTGGTGGTTCTCTCATTGCTTGGAAGACGAAGAAACAGACAGCGGTTTCCCATTCGAGTGTTGAGGCTGAGTTGCGTGCTATGGCCTTGTTGACTGCTGAGGTGACCTGGTTACGGTGGTTACTTGCGGATTTTGGGGTCTCTATTACCACACCTACTCTGGTTTTGTCTGACAGTACATGTGCTATTAGTGTTACACGTGATCCGGTCAAGCATGAGCTTACCAAGCATATTGGTGTTGATGCTTTCTATACACGTGCTCAGGTGCAGGCTCAGGTTGTTGCGCTTCAGTATGTGCCTTGATTCTGATTGGCGGATTTCTTTACGGCAAGCACAGACGGGCCAGTATGATTTCTTCCTCTCCAAACTCAGTGTTGTGGATCCACCATGAGTTTGAGGGGGGGTGTTAGATGTATATATTTGTATATTGTATTTTCCCATATGTTAGGGGGCTTCCTGCATATTTGCACATGTACCTGTACTATATATTGTGGCCTTTGGCCCCCAGAGGAATATAACTTGTCTATTCCTAACAAACCCATTGTAATGTTTTCCTCTTTTGGAGTAGTACTCCAAACCTCCTACGTTTCCTGTTACGATCGACCACATCGATCACCCCTGTACCGCCACCAGGAGGGGCTCTTTCTTGTCATCTAGCTAGACACGTAAAGTGAGGCCTCTATTCCTCCTACCACAATGTATAAACCCAATAAGCCTACTACTAGTGATGCTAAGTTTGATTTTGATCTTGATGGTTGCAATGTTTCTAAAGTGATTATGTTTCTATAAAATTTTGCTAGAAGTCCTCATGCTAGTGATATATATGTGGCTTTCACCAAACACATTATAGATGCTCTTATTAAAATTAAGGAAGAGAAGTTGAAACACAAAGCTTCTATTCCTAGGAAAGTAGAAGATAGTTGGGAACCCATTATTATACAAGTAAATGACTTTGATCACAAAGCTTCATGTGACCTTGGTTCTGTTAGGAATAGACAAGTTGTATTCCTCTGGGGGCCAAAGGCCACAATATATAGTACAGGTACAGGGCAAATATGCAGGAAGCCCCCTAACATATGGGGGAAATACAATATATAGATATATACATCTAACACCCCCCTCAAACTCATGGTGGGTCCACAACACTGAGTTTGGAGAGTAAGAAATCATGCGGCAGTGCAGCCTTGTAAAGAAATCCGCCAATCAGATCAAGGCACATACCAAGCGCAACAACCTCGCACTGAGCACGTGTATAGAAAGCATCAACACCAATATGCTTGGTAAGCTCATGCTTGACAGATCACGCAACACTAATAGCACGCACTATCGACAAAACTAGACCGACGTGTGGTAATAGAGACCCCAAAATCCAAGTAACCATCGTAACTGTGTCATCTCGGCGATAACAAGGCCATAACGCAACTCAGCCTCAACACTCGAACGAAACCGCTTTCTTTTTCGCCTTCCAAGCAATGAGCGAACCACCAAGAAACACACAAGGCGAAAGTGAACGGTGATCCGGGACCACTCGCCCACGAAGGCCCGAATAGCACTGGAGCTGGAGGGAGCTGAACGAGGAAAGAAAAGGTGACGAGTGATCGTACCACGAAGATAACGAAGAACACGGAGAAGATGACTATAGTGAACAGCTTGTAGAGCGAAACAAACCGACTTAGAATATGAACAGGATAAGAGATGTCGGACGAGTGACAAGAAGATAAACAAGACTCCCAACAAGATGACGATAACGCTGGATCGTAAAGAGGATCACCATCGATAAGTTGAAGCTTAACATTAAGCTCCATAGGGGTCTCAACAGGCGCTCATCCCAAGACGAGCAAGAAGATCCTGAATATAATTTTCCGAGAGATGTAAAGCCATCAAGTAGAGGAAACCTCAATCCCAAGAAAGTATCAAGAGGACCAAGATCACCATAAGAAACCGATCACAAGACGAGCCTAAAAAGGCGATATACTCATGATCATCACCAAGAATGATCATATCATCAACATAGAGAAGAAGAAGAGTGCCCACGAGGAGAAGTGTGAACAAACAACGCTGGATCATGAGAAATAGGGAGAAACCAGCAGCGGTCACTACGAGCAAATCGCTCAAACCAGCACGAGGGGCCTGTTTGAGACCATAAAAAGAACGTCGAAGACGACAAACCATCCCCTCAGGAACATAATACCCAGGAGGAGGCTGCATATAGACCTCCTCACTCAACTCACCATTGAGAAAGGCATTCTGAACATCAAGCTGGGACACGCACTGCTGACGCAATGCAGCAATAAAATGAGTACGACAAGGTCATATGAGCCACAGGAGCAAAGGTCTCATAATAGTCACGACCATGCTCCTGCTGAAAACCACGAGCCACAAGACACGCTTTATAGCGCTCAAGAGATCCATCAGAGCGAGTCGTAATCTTATAGGCCCACTTACACGTGATAGGACGAACACAGGGAGGGGGAGAAACAAGATCCCAGGTGCTAGTGCGCTCAAGCGCAGCAATCTCCTCAGCCATGACCAGCTGTCATTCAGGATGATGCGCAGCATCCCGATAAGAAGTCGGCTCGGAGGCAACAGAAAGACCATACTGACTAGGTGAGTAACGGTTGGGGGCACGACGCTGACGAACAGGACGAGGAGAGGGAAGATCATCAGAGGAAGACGACGCAGGAGACGACGATGAAGAGAAGGGAATAGTAGAGGAAGACTCCGGAGAACGAGGAGAACTAGGAGAACTAGACGGAGCAAAGGAGGACGGTGTCGAAGAAGAGACATCAGGGGGAGGAGATCTGGAAGAAGACACAATAGGGGTAGAAGGAGGTGTGTAAGGAAAGAGAAGGAAAGAGATATCTTTCACCGGGTAAGTACCAGCGGTGGGACGAGGACGTCTCATCAAAAGTAACATCACGAGAGATACGCATCTGACGACCAACAGGGTCCCAAGAGCGATAGCCCTTATGCTCATCACTGTATCCGAGGAAGACACACTCAACAGACTGAGCAGTCAGTTTGGTGAGTTCGCGAGGAGCAAGGAGAACATAGCAAACACAACCAAACAAGCGAAGCATGGAGTAGTCTGGAGACTGTCCAGATAGGCGCTCAAGAGGGATACCACCCTGCAAGGCGGCAGAAGGCTGAATATTGATGAGTTAAGCCGATGTAGCGACAGCCTCAGCCCAGAAATGCGGCGGGAGAGAAGAAGCAATCATCATAGCATGAGTGGTCTCAAGAAGATGGCGATGCTTACGCCAAGAACGGGCATCTTGCGTCGGGAGAGGCTGAGCAAGGGTGCCCTGCCAAAAGAACACCTCGCAACATCCGGGAGATATACTCACCAGAATCAGCACAAAAACATGGATGGGGTAGAATCGAGTGGGACCATGGCCGCAAAACGCTGATATATGGAAAGCACTTCACTACGAGAGCGCATAAAATACAACCAAGTGTATCAAGAAAAATCATCGATAAATAAAATATAGTAGCGATGGCCCCCTTTCGAAGCGAAAGGAGCCGGACCCCAAACAATCAAAAGTTCGCTGAGATATAGACGCGCTAGTAGGATAGGGAAGCTGAATCTGTTTTCCCAACCTACAGCCCTGACAATGCAAAGACCCATCTCTTGAGACAGACCCAGAAGACCACGATGAACTAATGACGACATGCGAGAGTCACAGAGGTGACCAACCGCAGCTTTTCCCTTTAGCCACCGAACCGTTTTTATATTTGGACATACCGTTCATCTAAATTTACACTAGAATGCCACCCTTGGTATCCCGGCCCAAAAAAAAACACATGACCGCACGTTCCCGTCCCGAGTCCCCCGAACAGATAGTTCTCTCGCCCGTATCGCCATTGTCGCTCGCCAGCGCCGCCAGCTGACCGGCGGCCTGCCTCCTCCCCGCCGGCCTTCCTCCACCCCGCGGCCGGATCTCCTCTCCTCAGCCGGCCCTCCTGCGCTCGACCCGTGCTCCACGTCGCCGCCCATCTTTCCGCCACCGCCAGATTTCCATCGCCGCCGCTTGATTTCCGCCGCCGCCTGATTCCGTCGGCTGGGCCAGGGCACCTCATCCACGTCCCCGCCTGATTCCCTCCGCCGCCAACACCGCCTTACCTCGTCCCCCGTCGATCTCGCCCCAGTCCGGTGGTGAGACCACTGTCCACGGTACTGCTATCTAGTGCTATGAATTTTGATATTGTTAGGGCCCGTTCTGATTGGAGGAATCGAAAACACAGGGGTGCCAGAGCTGATGTACTTCTATTCTAGCGGTATTTTATTTGCTGATGTTACTTGTGGTACTGATGTTTGCTGATGTAGATTGGTCCCTGCTACGGTGAGCTGATGTTTGTATTGGTTGTATTCTCCTAAGAGCAAGATTAATAAAAGAGCCTGCAGCCGGCTACATACTCCATGCCATGTCACTTATAGCCATTATAAAGCCTACCTATACAATAGACTAACTATTAGTTGGCTTTTACATGTGCTTTAATTAATATTTAAGTATTCAAAGAAAGCATGTAATTGGGCATAGGCAGCATGCAGCCACTTTTTCCTCGCATGCCGTGTTGTAGCCGGGCGCTACTGCAACAGCCGGCTCTGCTCTTTCTCCTTACTTCTCTCTCTTCCATGTAGGATTTTAGTGACGTGTCATCTACTATAGTCTGCTGACTAGGCATTATTGTACTTGCTCTAAGCAGACCTGAGCACAGCTACAGCGAGCGACTCCGCGCACGCACCGTGTCTCTTTGCGTCAGCGCTAAGCAGCTCGCCATTATCTGCTTCCCGATAAAGAAAAAGTTTGTTGTCTCCGTTTCCAATCTCGTCTGAACCTACATGTACGCAGATGCAGCGCGGTATAGTGTACTGTACAATTAATCTGCACTGTTTGATAGGATTGTGTGCAGTGCAGTGCAGGTATATCGTGTAGGCTATGCTTCGATCGGCGGACCGCAGTGCTTCATTCAGCATATGCATGCACCGAATATAGCTTTTGGTTTAGCTAGCTCCGGCTATGCTCTGCCTTCTACAACAAAGCATGCTATGCTAGGTGGAGCCGTGGGTGACGCCCACGTACGCACAGTGCACATATATATATGTAGCATACTCTCTCTGTCGTCACCTTTTTAGTTTATTAATTATAGCATGGTATGGACATATGTTAGTCGACTAAACATTGGGATATATGTTAGTCGATATATGTTTTTATAAATATAAACGCGTGATCACATCGCTACTGCATTGTACAATGTTAGAAGAAGATGTATCTACGTTCATTACGCGTCTATCTTTATTTGTTTAATGATTGGATATGTAGTTTGTACAAACCAATATATGACATATGGTATGTAATAATAACATATGCGTTTATGTACTTTAATAGTTAAGTTTACGTGTTATATTAATTACAGGGATATTACAGACAATTCCTTACAACACAGCCAGACAGCCAGCCAAATTGCCAAACAGTCAAACTCAGAGAAGTAGCTTTTCCTGCACAGCAGCTTTCCCTGCACAGCTGCTCAGCTAGCCACAGCCAGCCAGCCACATCCCAAACAAACAGGCCCCAAGACGATGATGCCACTGCTGAAAGGAGCTGGTAGTAGAGGCGACAACCGGAGAAGAACTGGCAGATGAAGTGGCAGCGGAAGGAACACGAAGCCAGTCTAACTCCCAAAGTCCTGAAGAGTCACGGCTGCGAGGGCCAGCTCCAACCAGGATCTGGGTGTGACGGTCCTGGACAACACAAGAATCAGCATCAAGAATGACGCAACAACCAGAGTCAGTAAGCTGGCTAGCAGAGAACAGATTCATCTTAAGAAGAGGGACATGAGAAATATCAGGAACAAAAAAAGAAGAAGTATAAAGGGTGCCCCGACTAGAAACAGGAAGAGAGGTACCGTCAGCCGTGAAAACACGAACAGGAGAAGGGAGAGAACAAAGAGCGGACAGAAAAGAAGACTCAGAGGTCATATGAAAGGAAGCTCCAGAATCCAGATACCACGGGGACGCGTACGGCGTGTAGAAGGTGGTGGTCGCAAGATGCACAAGCATCGATCCACAGAACCGATGAGTGCTGTCGAAGAAGAGCCTGTAGCAGCAAGCAGACCGCGAAGACTCCTGATAATGTCCGGATCGGAGAGAGCAACTGCTGAATATCCGGAAGGAGCCGACTGCCCACAAGCCTGGTGCTGCTGACGTAAACTGGGATCCCGGGTATAACAGGTGGCCCAAGTATGGCCATCCTTGTTACAGTAAGAGCAGTGACGAAGAGAACCACGGCGACCCGGACCACGAGCCTGCTGGTACTGACTCTGACCCGGAGACTGCTGGTGCTGACTCTGACCCTACCTAGAGGAGTGGGTAGTATCGGCGGCGGCACAGAGGACCGCGACTGAGTCGAGGGAGTAGACGGCATAGAAGGACCACGAGTAGCAAGCACAGATGGAACCGCAAGAAGACCAACACCACGAAGACGGGTCTCCTCAGACCGAAGCTCAGACAACACCTCAGAGAGCGGAACACGACCACGAGCATTCAGCTGAGCACGCCGGGGCTCAAACTCCTGGCCGAGCCGAGACAGAAACTCATAGATGCGGTGAAACTCCAAATCCGAGCGCACAATCTGACAGCACGAGCATGTATCACACACAGCAGTACAGAGAAAATCAAGCTGACGCCAGATAGCAGCACTCTGAGTATAGAACTCATCAATAGTGGAATCACCCTGCTGAAGAGCATGCTCCTGGCGAACCACAGACAGGTTAAGAGCATCCCCTAACGGATGATAGCGCTGACGAAGATGGGCCCACTGAGCGGCAACAGTAGGGAGACTCATGAACTCAGCAGCATACTGGGGCAAAACACTGGAGGTGAGGACAGCAGCAGCACGAGCATCCTCATCGATCCACTGAGTGTAGGCAGTCAGATCATGACGATAGGCCTCGAGATCAGGAGAGTACTGTTTGAACTTCAGGTCATAAGCAGCAACATCACTATCATCGGCTCTCTGAGCAGCATCCTTGGCCTCCTGAGACGCATCAGTGCCGAGGACAATCGGCGTCGGCAGAAGAGGAGCCATAGGAGCAGAGGGGCACGACGGACAAGAGACCTCGCCGAAGAGCACACCCCAAAGACGGACACCGCGCATGTGAACGCGCATAAAGGCAACGAAATCAGGATAATTCGCGCCATCGAAGATCACCGGGAAGCGAGGAATCGCAACATAACCCGATGCAGAAGACATCTCTCTTTTTTTTTGGATCTGGTCAACCAGAGAAGATCTGACAGGACAAAGTGACGGGCCAGGCGGAGCGAGGCGGCAGGAGGCGCGAACGCAGAGCGGCAGGCGGCGGGCGGGACGGCGGCGGACGCGGTGTGGCATCCCGCAAAAATCACTACTAGAAAATCGCGTTGAATTTGTGCATTGCATCGTCATCATCATGCATTGTTTGCCAAAACTATGTTCGTAAAACCCCGTTTTATTTTCCAAACGCCCCATCTTTATTCCCATGCAAACCCCGGTTGTTCCGGATATTTTGTTTGTCAAAAACTAGTTACAAAAGATAATGGAAGATAAATAAAGTATTAAATTATTTTCAGTAACGGCGATCCCAGGCAGGCGACCACCCAGGTTTATAAACGGCCCAACCTGCCTACCTACAAAACCTATTCCCACCTAAAATCCTACCCAACCTGCCCACCACCTCACCCCAGCCATTAGCATACCGCCACCTCACCTCCTCTTCCCTCTAGCCTATCCCTCGCCACTTGGCCCAGACCCTACCTCTCTCTCCTCTCCCTCACAAACCCACCCCAGCACCTCCTTGCCTCTCCCCAAGGTGGGTCCCCCCACTCGGCCCGTCCACCAACCCTGCAGATCCCACCTCCCCTGGGCCCCTCACCCGCCCCACCCAGCACTCCCCAACCCCGTCCTGCCGTCCTTCTTCCTCCTCAACCCCAGCCCCCTCCTCTCTGCGCTCCACCCCGCTGGCGCCTCCCCGCCGCCCTTCTCTCCGCTGCCTCGCCTCGCTCACCCCACCCGCCACCACTCGCCGCCCCGCGCCTCGGCTTCCCTCGGCCGCCAACCGCCTCCTCTCCCTCCCTCCACGCTCAACCCCGGCCGCGCCTCCTGCGCCCGCCCGCTCGCCCCGCCGCTGCCCGGCCGCTCGCCTCGCCTCGTCCCTCCTCTCCCTCGCGCGCCGCCCGCCACCTCTCCCCGGCGCCGCTCCTCCCGCCCGCTTGGCCCCCTCGACCGAGCCTCCTCGCAGGCCGCTCGCCCCTTTCGCGCCCTCGCCCGAGTCCTCAGCGCCCGTGATTCGCCCCCGCCCATGAGCTTCGCCGTCCGCCGTCGCCGGACCGCCTCTGCGCCCCATCGGCCTCGCCAGCGCGTGCCGTCCGCCGCCCAGCAACCTCTCCTCCGTCGCCGGACGCCTCGAGCCCCTTAGCGTCGCCCCTACGCCTTGAGCACGTCGCCCATTTGCCGACGCCGGACTCCTCCTCCCATCGGTGAGCGGCCTCCTCGTCTTGCCGTCCTCGTCGGCCCCGGTGCGTGTTACCGACAAGACCTTCGCCTCGGAGCACCAAGTAATCCGTTTGAACTGCCAAGACCGAACTCGCCAAGATCTTGGTGCCGAGACCTGCGACCGAACCCGGAGGTGGATACCCCGAAGACCGATCCCGGCGCCGCCCCAAGATCCCCTTCCCGGAGTTGATGACCCGATGACGCCAAGATCTACATCACGGATCCGCCGGGCGAGACCTCGAAGGCCATCGACGCGTGAAGATGGAACCTCGGAATTCCGAGGAGGTCGGCAAGAACTTCTACACGGACCCTCGGGATGACAAGTTCTTCACCCCAGGGCGACAAGGCCTCATCACGGATTTCAAGACCCCGACATCGCAACGGCAAGATCGGCGTCATAACACCCGAAGACCACAGGTGTGACAAGTACCGCTTCCCGGACGCCAAGACCGCCTCGATGGCGCGGACCCGACAAGACCCTCGCAATGGCAAGACCGACCCCGTGGACCCAACGAGATCCTCACGACTACTAGAACGACACCGACCCGGAAGATCCGTTGCGCCCCGACGCCGAGAACCCTGATGCGACAAGATCTGCCCCGCTACCGAGAACGAGAGAACGACCCCGGAGTCCGAGAACGATCCCGCCAAGGCCGAACCTGGACCACGAGACCGACCCAACCCGAAAACCCCAAGATCGTCGAGAACCCTAATGTGTGAACCCCTTCCCGCAAACCCTATTTTATAAATGCATAATAACAACTTGATCGCATATTGAATTGTCATCTCGCATGCATCTTGTGTGGTTTGGGGGCCTTTTGCCGATTCACCTTATAATTAAATATGGGGCCCATATGCGGGCAAAACTAGCCTTATATTGGCCTCATTTAAACTTGTGTAGCGAACCGAGGTTGCAATCTTGCCTTGTTGAAACAACATTTAAAATGCGGGTATCTAAATAACATGAACCACCTAATTAATCGTCGGGACCCCGGTTCCGCTTAATATGACCTAATTGCATCGCCCCTTTGCCATGACATTCATCATACATGCATCATGCCGATCTTCCGCCGTGTATTAAATATTGCATCCGGTGTTTATTCTAGTGTTTTGCTTCTTCGCGGATAAGGCCGTTGAGTTGATGTGAGCTTCGCCCCGATCTTCGGTTGAACCTTTCGACAATGTTTTCAGCAGCATCTCCCTTTCTACCTATCTTACTTTTATAGTATTTACTTCCCTCCTGTTGATCTATTGCTATCGTGTTGCGATGCTTTAGTTTCCGTACCGTAAGATACCCGCAGCCCTATATTGCCTTGGACACACCTATTACGGTTGTTTGGTAGATAGTTGGACTTGCGCCTCGTAGTTGCTTGCTCAAGTCTTGGTGTCGTCGTCATATGCCACGCTTCGATGTATTGCCGCATGTTGATGTTGGAGATGATTCTAGTTTTACTTATTGTTCACTTTACTTTCGCTTAACAACTAAAATTGAATAAGCGAGAGGCATCGGTGGGTGATAGATAATATTTGGTTTCGAGCCCACTTGTGTCCCGTAAGACCCAGTACTTGATACTGTTCCTTGTTTTTTGCGCTATCCACATCCGGAGGTATATGGGACCCCCGAGCGAGCTTGATTCATTCTTATTTCTTGGGGCCACAAACTAGTTTGAGGTGTTTTACTATCCTGTACTTATGCCATGTTTACCGCTTTATTTACGATTGTGCGACGGATAGCACACTGTCTTGTTTTGGATAGTGGCACGATTCCGGTGTCGACAAGCCCGCTTGGGGTTCCCGATCACAGCCGTCCCCACAGACCTTGAGGCCGTCTCGAGCTTGCCTACTCCGCTAGGATTCTACTTAAAGGGTGGCCCCTGAAATATTTCCGAATCTGTGATTGTTCAATCGTGAAAGCCTCGTTGGGTTTTGATTTGGTTTTCCGAGGCTGATCGAGCGTGTTGCTATTGGTGCACCGGCCGGGTAAAACTTTCTCAAAGCCGTGTCCGGATATGGACGACTTGGAGCACGATTCGATCATAGACAAGCATAACTAAAGTTTACTGCTATAAATTTGACTTATAATGACTAGTAATCAGCTTCAATATAACGGAATGGCTAATTAATACTGCCCACAATTGCTTGTTTGTCGCCATGACAATTGTCTACTTTATCGGGATGATTAAATAAAAGCGCCCATCGCTTACTTTATCGGGATGATTATATACACCGACTAGTAATTGTCACAACTATAACCGAATAAGTAAAAGCGCCAGCGGTGTAAGTTCCTCGGTTGACTTCCTCGTTTGGTCTCGAGGGGAAACACCAGATGGGTTTGTTTGGTGTTAGCTTCAGTTGGATCCGGATAGGTTATTCTTACCCTCTCGATAACCGCCAGTTGTATCGAGTCTCTATAGGTTGTTTAGTGCATGCCGCGCCGCTCAGTCCACCATACCTATGTAGGCGAGGACCGCAATTCTAGCCTCGCTGTCTTGGCCTCGATCGACGCTCCTTCTTTGTTTTTCGCTTTGCCGTTGTCGGCACCCTTTTGTTAAGGTGTCTCGAGATCGACGCCGTTAGGTGGTTACCCTTCCGGCTTGCAGGCAGGGTTATGGACGCCATTGGTTATTCTTCGTGGCTCTTAGCCCCATTTGCATCTTGTCCGTAGTCGCACTCTATCATTTTCAAGGTGATTTGGATCTTGTATATTATATTTGTATTCTTGGCTCTTTGAGTCGTTGTTATATATATCTGTTCTGTGGGTCCCATCGAGGACTGTTGTGTAATGTTATTACTTCGTTTTCCACCCGCACGAAAGTGCCTGGTGGGCACCTTTGAATCGTTTCTATGCGGGTTTGGCGAATTTTGCTAAAACTTGCATAGGTCCGATTCTGAGGGTGTTACAGAGTGGTATCAGAGCTCGGCCATTCGATACCCCACAAGTCCAAATGTAGGATAACCTAGCTAACGGTCGAAGTAGAGTGTCAAAACTATTTTTGAAAAATCGGATGGATAGTTCTGATTAGGTCTGATTTTATTCCTTACCCCTCTGCTATTCCCCTCTTACCCCTGCGTGTTTTGAACCTACTCTCTTATCTTTTCTTCGAGTCCAGGATTTCTCGTGGATGGGTTTCCGTCGTACCTTCAGGGTTTCACTTTCTCCCCTTTTGTAACGGAGGTGCTACGATCATCAATCTGCAACTTGTCATTGTAACCCTTCCTCCAATCTTTGTTCTTGAATTCCTTATCCGTATGTGTTCCTTGCGGATATCAGTGTCGCTGAAAAACATATGAGAAGGACGAGCTTTGGTGAAGTTGGAGTCGACCTTGAGCACGTGTTGTTCATGCCAATGGAACCATCGCGAAACCTAATCATTGTGTCTTTCATACGATTTGTGCTGGCATCATTCCTTGTTTCAGATACCGCCTACGAAGGTCTGCAGTCTAAATCTCGAGAGTTGAGTTGCCTGATTCTCCTAACCATGTATAGAGTTGACAGTTGGGTCCGGGATGGACTGATCACCCTACCCGACTCTTACTGTTCGCTCTGTACATCGAACTGGTTGATCAATGTAACTTTTCCCTCTTCTAACGAAAGTCAGAGGTGGCCTTACCTTTAACTTCGTCCTTTGTTTCCCCGGAGTGTTCTCTCGACGATCAGAGACAACGACCCTTCGTTGGTGGTGTCGCCGATTTCAAGATGAAGGAGGAACCCTCGTTAGTGGTGTCGCGAGGATCTACACAAAGCGTGAAGACGGAGAACGCCGACCTTCCTTCCGGTACCATGAGGCGGATCTCGAGGGCGAGATCCATTGTTAGTGGTGTCGAATTGTGGCATCCCGCAAAAATCACTACTAGAAAATCGCGTTGAATTTGTGCATTGCATCGTCATCATCATGCATTGTTTGCCAAAACTATGTTCGTAAAACCCCGTTTTATTTTCCAAACGCCCCATCTTTATTCCCATGCAAACCCCGGTTGTTCCGGATATTTTGTTTGTCAAAAACTAGTTACAAAAGATAATGGAAGATAAATAAAGTATTAAATTATTTTCGGTGAGGGTCGAGCAGTCCCGACCGACGACCACCCAGTTTATAAACGGCCCAACCTGCCTACCCTACCTAAAACCTATTCCCACCTAAAATCCTACCCAACCTGCACCACCTCACCCCAGCCATTAGCATACCGCCACCTCACCCTCCTCTTCCCTCTAGCCTATCCCTCGCCGCCACTTGGCCCGGACCTACCTCTCTCTCTCTCTCCTCACAAACCCACCCCAAGACCTCCTTGCCTCTCCCGCCAGTGGGTCCCCCACTGCCCACGCCCACCAACCCTGCAGATCCCACCTCCCCGCCTGGGCCTCACCGACCGGCCCCACCCCTGCACTCCCCAACCCCGTCCCCCGTCCTTCTTCCTCCTCCAACCTCACCTCTCTGCGCTCCCGCCTGGCGCCTCCCCGCCACGCTCGCTCACCCCACCGACCCGCCACCAGCTCGCCGCCCCGCCGGCCTCGGCTTCCTCCGGCGCCGCGCCAACCGCCTCCTCTCCCTCCCCCTCCACGCTCAACCCCGACAAGCCTCCTACGCCAGCTGGCTCGAGGCCATGCCGGACCCTCCGCCTACCCTCGGTCCCTCCTCTCACAGCACGCCCGCCACCTCTCACCTGGCGCAGCTCCTCCCGCCCGCTTGGCCCCTCGACCCGAGCCTCCTGCAGCCCCGCTCGCGCCTTTCCCGCGCCAGAGTTCCTCCATGGCGCCTTGCTGGCTTCGCCCCGCCATGAAGCTGCCGCCCTCATCGCCTCGCCCGCGTGCATTTCGCCGTGCCAAGAACCTCTCCTCCGCCGGACGCCGAGCCCCGCCCGACGCCGCTTCGCCCGCGAAAGCGTCGCCCATGCCGACGCCGGACTCCTCCTCCCATCGGTGAGCGCGGCCTCCTCGTCTTGCCGTCCTCGTCGCCCCACCGGTGCGTGTTACCCGACAAGACCTTCGCCGAGCACCAAGTAATCCGTTTGAACCGCGAGACGAACCCTCGCCAAGATCTTGGTGCCGAGACTGAAGACCGAACCCGAGGTGGATACCCAAGACCGATCCGCGCCGCCCAAGATCCCTTCCGAGTTGATGACCCGATGGCGCCAAGATCTACATCACGGATCCGCCGGGCGAGACCTCAAGGCCATCGACGTGAAGATGGAACCTCGAATTCGAGGAGGTCGGCAGAACTTCTACACGGACCCTCGGGATGACAAGTTCTTCACCCGTGGCGACAAGGCCTCATCACGGATTTCAAGACCCGACATCGCAGCGGCAAGATCGGCGTCATAACACCAAGACCACAGGTGTGACAAGTACCGCTTCGGACGCCAAGACCGCCTCGATGGCGCGGACCCGACAAGACCCTCGCAATGGCAAGACCGACCCCGTGGACCCAACGAGATCCTCACGACTACTAGAACGACACCGACCCGGAAGATCCGTTGCGCCCCGACGCCGAGAACCCTGATGCGACAAGATCTGCCCCGCTACCGAGAACGAGAACGACCCCGGAGTCCGAGAACGATCCCGCCAAGGCCGTCGAACCCTGAACCCTGAGACCGACCCCGAACCCCGGAATCCCCAATATCGTCGAGACCCCTCAATGTGTGAACCCCTTCCCGCAAACCCTATTTTATAAATGCATAATAACAACTTGTTGCATATTGAATTGCCACACTCGCATGCATATCTGTGGTTTGGGGGCCTTATGCCGATTCACCTAATAATTAAATATGGGGCCCATATGCGGGCAAATCTAGTCTCATATTGGCCTCATTTAAACTTGTGTAGCGAACCGAGGTTGCAATCTTGCCTTGTTGAAACAACATATAAATTGCGGGGGTTTCTAAATAACATGAACCACCTAATTAATTGTCGGGACCCCGGTTCCGCTTAATATGACCTAATTGCATCGCCCCTTTGCCATGACATTCATCATACATGCATCATGCCGATCTTCCGCCGTGTATTAAATATTGCATCCGGTGTTTATTCTAGTGTTTTGCTTCTTCGCGGATAAGGCCGTTGAGTTGATGTGAGCTTCGCCCCGATCTTCGGTTGAACCTTTCGACAATGTTTTCAGGCGAGCATCTCCCCCTTTCTACCTATCTTACTTTTATAGTATTTACTTCCCTCCTGTTGATCTATTGCTATCTGTGTTGCGATGCTTTAGTTTCCGTACCCGTAAGATACCCTGCAGCCCTATATTGCCTTGGACACACCCTATTACCGGTTGTTTGGTAGATAGTTGGACTTGCGCCTCGTAGTTGCTTGCTCAAGTGCTGGTGTGCGTCGTCATATGCCACAGTTGCTGATGTATTGCCGCATGTTGATGTTGGAGATGATTCTAGTTTTACTTATTGTTCACTTTACTTTCTGTTTAACAACTAAAATTGAATAAGCAGAGGCATCGGTGGGTGATAGATAATATTTGGTTTCCGAACGCCCACTTGTGTCCCGTAAGACCCCGAGTACTTGATACCTGTTCCTTGTTTTTGCGCGCTATCCACATCCGGGAGGTATATGGGACCCCCCTGAGCCAGAGCTTGATTCAGTCTTATTTCTTGGGGCCACAAACTAGTTTGAGGTTTTATTACTATCCTGTACTTATGCCATGCTTTACTGCTTTATTTACGATTGTGCGAGGTACTGCACACTGTACTGTTTTGGATAGTGGCACGATTCCGCGGTGTCGACAAGCCCCGTTTGGGGTTCCCAGTCGTTCACAGCCGTCCCCACAGACCTTGAGGCCGTCTCGGAGCTTGCCTACTCCGTTGCGGATTCTACTTAAGGGGTGGCCCCCTGAAATATTTCTGAATCCTGTGATTGTTCACCGTGAAAGCCTCGTTGGGTTTTGATTTGGTTTTTCAGGCTGATCGGCGTGTGTTGCTATTGGTGCACCCGGCGGGTAAAACTTTCAAAGCCGTGTCCGCGGATATGGACGACTTGGAGCACAGTATCTCGATCATAGACAAGCATAACTAAAGTTTACTGCTATAAATTTGACTTATAATGACTAGTAATCAGCTTCAATATAACGG
The DNA here is from genome assembly GCA_030063025.1 of Avena longiglumis. Classification (NCBI taxonomy): domain Eukaryota; kingdom Viridiplantae; phylum Streptophyta; class Magnoliopsida; order Poales; family Poaceae; genus Avena; species Avena longiglumis. Next base: position 143,931,505 of record CP125974.1, read on the forward strand.
AATGGCTAATTAATACTGCCCACAATTGCTTGTTTGTCGCGACAATTGTCTACTATCGGGATGATTAAATAAAAGCGCATCTTTGTTTACTTTATCAGGATGATTATATACACCTGACTAGTAATTGTCACAACTATAACCGAATAAGTAAAACTGCCAACGGTGTAAGTTCCTCGGTTGACTTCCTCGTCTGGTCTCGAGGGGGAAACACCAGGATGGGTTTGTTTGGTGTTAGCTTCAGTTGGATCCGGATAGGTTATTCTTACCCCTCTCGATAACCGCCCGGTTGTATCGAGTCTCTATAGGTTGTTTAGTGCATGCTTTGCCGCTTGATCCACCATACCTATGTAGGCGAGGACCGATTCTAGCCTCGCTGTCTTGGCCTCGATCTTGGCGCTCCTTCTTTGTTTTTCGCTTTGCCGTTGTCGGCACCCTTTTGTTAAGCGGTCTCGAGATCGACGCCGTTAGCGGTTACCCTTCCGGCTTGGCCTGGGCAGGGTTATGGACGCCATTGGTTATTCTTCAGGGCTCTTAGCCCCATTTGCATCTTGTCCGTAGTCGGGCACTCTATCATTTTCCAAGTTGATTTGGATCTTGTATATTATATCTGTATTCTTGACTCTTTGAGTCATTATATATACATTACGTGGGTCCCATCGAGGACTGTTGTGTAATGTTATTGCCGTTTTCCACCATACGAAAGTGCCTGGTGGGAACCTTTGAATCGTTTCTATGCGGGTTTGGCGAATTTTGCTAAAACTTGCATAGGTCCGATTCTGAGGGTGTTACACGCGGGCAGGAACGCTGTGCGGCAGGTTCCTGGTGGAGACCACGCGGGCTGGGCGCCTCGGGAGTTGGAGATCGGCAGGGCGGACGTGACGCGCGACGGGAGCACGCAGGACGTGACGCGGGCAGGGAGTAGGCTTCTCGGCGGAGACGGAACCGCCCAGACTCGATCTGATCAGCGATTTCGATCGAAGCTTGCTAGCAGCCCGGGAAGATGACGTGAAGCAACACAGATCCGATCCAATCTGGAAGATTGGGAAGCACAGCAGATCTGATCTGATCTGATCCGATCTGGAAGCAAAAATTTGACGAGTAGACTACTCCACACAAGCGGCCAGAACGGGAACCGGCGTTGGCGAAGCGGACGGCGGCGGTCTGGCGAGAGGACCGGTGGGCACGAAAAACCTAAAACCGGCTCCGATACCATGTTAGAAATAGACAAGTTGTATTCCTCTGGGGGCCAAAGGCCACAATATATAGTACAGGTACAGGACAAATATGCAGGAAGCCCCCTAACATATGGGGGAAATACAATATACAGATATATACATCTAACAGGTTCTAGTGTTTTTATTATGCCTAGAAAGATTTATGAAATACTCTTTATTTGGATGTCCCACTTAATGATAATGCTAAAATGAAAATCATGGAAAAGTCGTCTTAAGTTTGCACGACTCTTTGTCGTCGTGGCCGGTTGTGTTTTTCTAAGCGTGGTTACTTTAAAAAAATATGATATTTGAGGTGAGAGTATCTACCCTGTCCTTCAATGATAACACGTTAAATGTGTCAGCTGCAGCCGGGCCTCAACACCAGGCATATTGGTGTTGTATTACACTTTTGCTTCGGTCCCCCACCCCCTCCCCTTCCCCTTCTTTCAAATTTTGACAAACAAAAACTCGATTTCGGTTGTTTAGAGGACCGGACAAACTCACCCGAACTCCATATGGTCCTCTTAGACGTATAGTCACCATATACGTATGCTCATGTGACTGTGGAAGGCGAAAATCAGAAGTTATATAACAACAATAAAAAAAAATTAAAAATATGACATACAAAGACGTAGATCGTGATAATAGGAGGTGGGATCAGCCGATCGGAACGTGAATTATATCCAGTTTGACCGAGTACACATATACAGATAGACGTGATCTCGATATGGGTTTCGACCGGTCAAAACAATAACAAGGCCTATGTAGCTTAAGTTTAGGGGTGGGAGACCGAAGCACACCTCGTTGTATAATATCTCGACCTCGGCATGTGCATATATATATACTCCCCCAGCAACCATATGCACCGAACATACTTGGTGTGGCGGCTTGTCATTATGTCTTGCTTTTCAATCAAAACTAGCCAGGTGGCCCTCGCAATTGCGAGGGCAATGTCTTAATCTCATTTTATTTGCTCGAGAAATAAATTTATGGTTATATACATACTAAAAATTTGAATTTATTAATAATTATTCTAGAGACACCACACAAAAAATATCACATGACTAAAACTACCTTTTCAACGACTTGTCTACTTAAATATAAGATACAAATTACTTTATTATATCATGGAAAAATACATACCATGAGCTAAATGTCATTTTTCGAAGAGGTAGACCGACATATTTTGATTTTCATATTCAGGGAAATCAATAAAGCATTTTTTATACTATTAAAGATATAATGTCTCGGTAGATAGTTCACTTAGAAAATTATATTAAACATTCTTTTGAAAGTGCAAGTTTGCATATCTACATCGTCGATATTGACGATGATATCCTACCGGTACTATAGCAGTATTGATAGTTCTACAATATCAATGTCCGTAAAAAATGCGAGGTAGTCATGTTTGGTATGTTAACTTTTTTCCAATGTTATACCAACATATTATCACATTTATCTCCTTAATATAACAAATACACGATATTTAAGACATGGACATATCTCTAGATGTGTCAATACTTACTATGGGACACTTATCTAGTGTCTCATGCGCATGGTCAGGACATATCTTAATAATCTACTCTCATTTTATCAAACATTTACTCTTCTACAAACCTAATACATAGTGTTACTAAATCGAGGGGATTTTTATCATTTTTTCTTATGTAACATGAGAACAACATGATACGTTAGCAAACTTATGGAGATTCAATGGTTGTGATCAGGTTTTTATTCCTGACCGATGTTCGGGTATGAAGTCAGAAACGGGTGTTTCCGGTTACCACTAAGAACAAATACTACCATACCAAATTGATAGGTATTTTAATATTTTTCCCAAATTTAAAGAATTTTGATAAACTTTGGATGAGTTTGTTTGAAAAAATTCGGGAGGTAGTTTGACCGGCAGCTCTAGTATTTTCGAAAACCGGAGATACCATTGCCCACAAGTATTTCTTTCCACTGAGAAAAAAAAACCCTAGTTGTGATATGTTTAAATACCAATATAATGGTCTACCTTATTAACAGCTGGATGTTCGGCTTTTGTAAGAATTTCTAGAATATCTCTCTATTTTAGGTCTTATCTTGCTTTTTATACATAATATAATTTATTTTGATGATGTGGATACTTCTGTAAGAATAATGTTTGTAGTGACTATGTGACAATATGGACAAGACACTTGATCCGAGTAAATACACTCTCGTTATTCAATTGTATTGTTATTAGAGTTTGTAAATATTTGGTTTTTTATGTTAACTTATAAAAAAGTGTTTACTCTTACACAAAATCATTCCCCTCACCTTAACACGATCTATAAGTTATTCGGTTGCAATGGAAGCATGGTTCGTCTCTCGTGTGCAATTAGGTATATATCTTTGTCACTTTAGCGTGTTATTCGTGAAAAATTTCTGTAATTGAGGCGGCATGGATTAAAAGTAGCATTCCTCCATTTCAAGTCTTAGTGTGGCCCGTCATGCTCTGCTCCTTGGAGATAGTTTTCGAGCTTTATTATCGTCGTTTTGGTGACTATGCAGTGGTTTGGCAGTCTGTTTTGCAAGGGCCGTGTCTCTCGCTATTGTGTGATCAATAAACTGAATTTTCCTATCTTTGAAATTGGTGGTTGTGCACTCTTCCAAACCTTCGACGTTACTCGATCTGGTTTGTGAATTTCTTATCATTTTTTAAATATATACTCTTTCATGTACTCAATTAATCATTTGAAGCCTAGCATTTGTTTTCTGCTGCAATGACCTTATCAGTATTGTACCTTCGAGCATGAGTTTACTCCAAACTGAAGGTAAACTATCGGTCCGTTAACGTGCAACGTTAGTTTTGGCAATCAACATAGATTGAATTCTTTTCATGCGGCCCTATCGAGACAAATTCACTCAACGGCTGAACAAAAGGAGTTTTTTTGGTTGTACGTGTCCGTTGTACATCTGTAGGTCTCTTGACTTGTGCGACTCCTTTGGTATCGTTCTCTATTTAAATATCTAATCTCTTTTTTAAATCATACGACTGTAATATAATATTTGATATGCACCGGTGTAGATGTACATCACAGGGTTGTACGTGTCCTATTGAAAACTTTTGGATGTCCAAAAAATAAGTGATGGTACATGTTACCTAACCTTTAATTAGATCTTAGCCATATATTTTAAATCTAACCACTAAAACTAATTTAGATGATGTGGCTTAACGTGAGGTCTCCGTTAGATCCTTGTATATTACTTTTAGTATATAATAGATAATAGATTCTCACGACGAGTTTCATGGCTGATGACGATTAAAGAGAAACTCATACACTGATGAATCGTAGCAACTGCTAATGTGCATGTGAGGCATCCGGAGTACACTACAGACACCGTCAAATATGGCTAGTAGCCAAGAAGGTCAGGCCATAAGACGAAGCATACTGAAATTGCGAGCCATTATGAACAAGTTTGCAAGCGGCCAGCTGAATAGAGCCACTCCGCTGAGATACCCAACTTGAAAAACCAGCTAATGAGGAACTGCTCAAACTTCTATAGATGCATATTTCTGATAAATCGGTACCTCGGCTTCAAAAGAAGAAAAGTCGGTACAGTATAGGACAGCAATAACAGAAGCAGCAGCAATTAGTGGATTCATGATGAGTTTCTCGTCTAAGAAAACATGGTTAGGGAGATTGATCGGTACTTTTAAAAACATCCAAAATCCTCTTCAAATTAATGACCAATTCCATTAATTAGTTTGTGAGGCAAACAGATTTATCAAGGTATTACACCATCTTATCCCCAAATCATCAGCCATCTAATCCTGCTGCTACGTCCATTAAGCCTCAAGATGATACACAACAAAATCACGAATTCTTAACAAATAGATGAAAAGAATATATCGAAAAGGGGAAAAGAACATCATGACAACGAATCTAATACGTGATAAGCGTGCTTTGGTTTGCATCAATGAACGTACATTCTTACCACCGTTAGTATCAACTCTGTGGCATCGCTGTGGAAAGAAATGATTAGCAGTACATACACAGTAGTCTATCTTTCAAAGCTATTTTTCTCCTTTCTTAACTTATAAACGACATAGCAACGAACTAGCATGCAATTTTCTGGGAATAAACTGTATGTTAATTTTTTAGGTTTAAAAAGTGCAATTCACATAGACAACAATGTTCGGGCACATCCACATCATCTAAACAAAGCCCAGCTTTAGATTAGCCTAGCTGAAAAGAATTTGGACGAAGCTTTATAGTGGTTACTAAGTGAGTAAGAGAATTCGTCTAATTTTATGTATGGACAAATAATTCTACATCACACAAGATTTAGTTGATTTGTGCCGATGGAATCTATTCCGAAGTTCCACATTCAGGGAGTTCGTAAAAATTATAGAACGGTTAAATTCTTGTGAGTGCCTCAGGAAGCTCTACATACTACTAATACTCTGCCTAAATATGCTATTTCTAATACTCATTCGTCTACGTGTTTTTGGAGAACCCAAAAAATGGACACTAAGAGCTCTGAACGTCCAAAAACGACAGTAATATATGAATAGGCCGATGAGACTTGTATTGATAATTCAGCAATTGCAGTCTTCAATTCTTTGGCAACATTTTAGAGCGTGTTTGCAACATTTTATTTTCATCTTTGGCATATCTTCCTATATTTGTTAGCCATCTCGTTGTGTTCGCCGAGGACAACAAGATCTCTTGTCCTATTTTTGGACAATAACACATCAAATGTCTCAACTGAAAACACATGTATGATGATATGATATTATTTATTGTCTGGGCTCATGTTTGTACTCCCACTAGCATCCACATGCATCGTTAATTTTTCATGGTAGCCGTTCTCCATGGTCCTTCTATATACTCCCACAAATCTGACGGGCTTCTTGAGGTCTCTAGCTATGCATCGAAGAGAAATTCACACTCTACATGATCATACCTGCTCTGAATGCGCTTGTGAGGCATCGGGAGTGCACCACATCTACAATCCATAGGCAGAGGATGTCATACACAAGAAGTGCTTCTGGCCTCTCCAGAAACTTTAATTTCATGAAATTCAGTTCAAATGAGTTGCAAGGTAAATCTAGTAACATCTAAAGCACTTCGGAGCCCATACCCCACTGCCCGTAAAACTAAAGACAGTGGCTCAATACTTAGTGACCCATGATTCCTCTCCTTGTGCTGGAAAAATAGCAACTGACCTCCAGCTTGTAGGAGATTGGTCACAAATTGTGGCTAGACTTTAGATCTGAAGTGGTTGCACTAATGTACATGGTGTGATCTTTCACTAATAAGAAACACTAGACATTATACTAACTAGCAAAGTGGCGCTCGCAAATGAGAAGGCAACATCTTGACTCCTTAATTGTTTTGTATATATATTTTTTATTTTATTATTTATAACCATGCAAATTCATGTTATGTTAATAAGATCTGATTTTCTTTACCACCAAAGATATGAGAATAAAATATTACAGCTGCACAAATTTTTGAAACACTTTTTCTTTAGTGTGTGTCTCCCCTCTTCTTTAATCTTTAACAAACAAAAATCCTTGTATGACCAGGATCGCATGATGCCGAATCGTTTCGACGGCCATACGACCCACGTGCCCGCGTGAGGCAGAAATTGGGTGGTATATAGCAGCAATAACAAAATGTAAAAACATGGCATGCAAAGATGTAGATCGCGATAAGAAGAGGTGGGATCGGCTGGCAGGGACGTGGAGTATACCCAGCTCGATTGAGTACACCTATACAGAGGTATACATGGTCTAAATATGAATTTCGACGAGTCAAAAGAAAATCACCTGATGCAAACTTAAGTTTAAGGAGGGGACACTGAAGCACACAACTTTTGAAATCATCTTTTACATTGCATACAAATGATTATCTTGGTAATGCTTAAATATCTTGTTTTTATGTGATACTTTATTTCCATAGAGAATTTCTCTCACTTACATATGAGGACGGAGAAGAAGCTTGCGGTGCTTCTTGGGAGGACTTCAAGATGGTACTTGCCAAGATTACTGACATCGCCTAGACGGAGCATTCACAGACCAATGACAAGATAGCGTAGATCTTAAAGTTATCCGGGCTACTGTTGGGGATATGCATTATGGATATCACCATAGCATAGCCTTATTCCGGCTAACCCGGGTGGCGCATAGATGGTAGTATGTCCTATGGTCTGTTGGGCGGCCCAGTTAGTGGAACCCAGAAGGGATACCCATGTCGAATAACGGGAAGGGTACATACCAACATAGACGAAGTCAAAGCCTTGGAGTACAAGAAACGAATATTGGTTAGTATTAGTGTAGGGCTCAGTAACCTGTCCGTTATAGACTCTACCCTATAACCCTAGATTCGGACGCCTTTATAAGCCGAACCTACGGTAGCCTTTAGGGAAAGACACACCCTCGCATAGCGAACCATACAATATTTGTACCTTAGCGTATTGCCATTAGAGTGATTGGAAGCTGGAGTAGGATTTCGCCACTGTCGTGGGATCTGAACCTAGGTAAGCATTATTATCTTGTACCCGCCAACTCTCCGTCTTACCCCCACGTCTCACTAAACACGCCGTGAGGAACCCCTATGGCATACTAATTGACAATACCACAACACTCCTCCTCTAACACCAGCCCATGCGTGTCCTAGAAGCCCAGAGAGAAGGGAAAATGTGTTTTTTAGACAAATGAAATAGCAACCTGAAGGAAGATCTGGGATGAACAATGAGATGCCGAAGGCGAGAAGGAAGGGGCAAAGAAAAATGATTGCTCTCATCACATATATATGAAGGAGAGAAGCAAATTGACAATAACGGTGATATTAATCACCATAGGTATAGGAGGGAGTGGGTCGATTTTATACCACCATGATCGTGATGCCGGTGGTTTCAGTTTGCAGACAATGATTACGATGACACACACACATAGACGGAACGAGAGGTGTTCGTCGGAAGGGCCGGGTCTAGGGGCGCACCGAATAATCCTAGTCCCACATGGCGGGATCCCACTCTGCTGCCTGCCTGCCATCCAACATGGATCTAGCGCCATCACTAGAGAAGAAGAAATCGATTTGGCGGAGCTATAAATTTGGGCCACTTCTTCTAAATTGACGCGAAATAGAAGGAGAATGGCAAGGCATAAATGCCTTGCTGCCCTTTGGTTCTTGACGGCGCGGTTTTCTTGCACGGCAAAGCAATGATGAGGGTGAAGGCATAGGAGGAGAAGGAACGTCGGCCTGCGACTGTGCAAATAGGGGAGAGAGAAAGATCAAGGGGTCCTCACGGCGCTTAGAAGAAAAGACTAAATGGCCGAAACGGTATGACCCATATGAGCGTTTTGTGGCCCGATGAATCAGGTGGCCTAGCTTGGTTCGTGGAGTAGCAACCCCTAAAACATGGTGGTGGGCCATTTAGTTCTCGATCGGACACAGTGAAAACGAGTTAACGACTGTTCGGGATTACCAGATTCATCTAGAGCATTCATTCGGTGGATCTGATGGTTTAGAGCGTCAAATTGCTGTGAGAGGTCCTAACTAGGTGAGTTTTATTGTTTCTTAATTACAAAAATGGTTAATGTGGTATACGACACTGCATGCCAACTTTAGTCTATTATATACTAAAAGCAATATAAGAGTGTTTTTCGAGGCATTAGGTTGATCCACATCATCTAAATTAATTTTGGTAGTTAGATCTAAAATATATGGCTAGGATTTATCTAAACATTAAAAGTCACGTAACTTTATGTAGTCCGGTTTGACATCAATTTGACACGCTCCGTGATCCTACCAGATAATCGTCAATAGGAAAGCTCACGATTTACGGGTGACACGCTCTATAATAAAACGTATCTCTACGAGACTCCAGCTGCAACTTTTTTTCTTAATGATAGCAAATCTGTAGTGGACTCAACCGATCGGTTAACAGCTTTTTTATTGAAACTGATCGGTTAACAGCTTATTGGTTGTCAATAAAACAGAACAACATCGTGATCTTAGAATTCTGGCCATGCCGCCGGCCGCATGTGACCAAGAGCACACCGTGCCGTCGCCGACCAAAGAGTTAGCCATGTTGATTCGACGAGAACCTCTCCACACCACATGCGACAAAGTGCTCGCCCTGCCGACGCCGACGATAACCTCGCCGCGTCGTGGTTCGGACGAGCTGCCACCAAGAGCTCGACCAGTGCACTGCAAAATGTATAGTTGGCCGTCCACACGAGGGGCAGGTTTCCTTCAATATCCTCACAGCCTGACGTTGCCTAAATTTTCGGAAAATATCTTTTCCCATGAGTTATATGTATTTTCCATGATGTAATCAAGTACACTGTTGTGTCGGGAGTGGTTTTTAACTCTATGATTTAACTATATGTGTCATGTTTAAGTAATAAAGCGCCCATTTCAAAAAAGAAAATGTGTCGTTGCAATCATAGTATTTATATTTTTTTCATGAGTTGTATGTATTTCCCATGAACCCTAATAGCAGACCGGGCCAAAATTTGGCATCCTCCATTCCTAAATCTAAGGAATACATAGGTAGTCAAAAGTTTGACCACGCTTATAGACAAAAGTATGAATGTCTACATAAGATATTCCATATACATGCATATACAAGTACTATACTATGTTCGTTATCAACATATGTACCATAAGATATATTTTCATAATGTATGTAATAAATATTGTAGATGTTGATATTAATTCCTAAATATTTGGTCAAATTTCATAAGGTTTGACTTTTGACTAAACTTATACAACTACATTTTAGAACAGAGATAGTAGATGATTTGTTGTGGGAGAACATGGAGTAAGAATGTGTGATTGATTCAAATGCACAAACTCATAGTTATCCAAGTACCATAACTTATCTTTCAGTCAATATATTACATGAAACTATGTTTTATTCAAGTAAGCATAGTTGTTGTTACATATATGACACAAAAATACATATCACTAAGAGTGTACAACACCTAGGACGAAGAGCGATGGATAGCATGAAGTCTACTAAATGTATCAAAAGCTTTGTTTCTTTTTGTAAGGTGTATTATATTTATTAGTCATGTGGCTCTATCTTTGACGACGTTTATAGAAAAAATAAATCCACAATAACAAATTACTATCATGAAATACACCATGCACCATTTTTTATATAAACCGTATCAGAGATATAAAAGTTTGGAATTTCAAATAACTAATAAACATTATAAAAGGAGAAAGTGGAGAATGATACATAGAACGAATTGTCATAATAACTCTTACCAATAAATTAAAATGATTAGAAACCCACACACATGATAGTTAACCTAATACAGTATTTGTTGTAGCTATAGAATCATATGATTCAAAATTATATGTTTCCACTAGGTGCAAAATTATAACTTATGTCAAAGCATATATGATATATTAAAGATAATGCCCTCGCATTTGCGAGGGCCACCTTGCTAGTTAACTAAACAATGCATGCTGCCAAAAAAATTAATTGAACAATATCACTATAAATGCGATTGAAGAAAAAAATGCAAATGATATGAATCTGATATGTGCCATAGCCAAAAATGGTACAGTGTTTTGTTTTCACGTCTAGTGTTGGTGGTGACATTTTGTAATTCTTGGGATTTCTCATACAGTAGTTTTTTCCTGTTTCTTTATGCTTCCGTTTTGTTCACTGTGTTTTAGCACAATTTTTTTTAAAAAGAGTATGTTGCATTACAAATTATGGCCGTGAGGACAGTTATGGTGGCGCAATAATACTAGCTACCGTTTATATCTGCCCATCCGTATGCATTCTTCCTTCTATATAAATGACGAGTAAAATCCCTCTTTCTTTCCAGCACACGTCTCCATGATCAGGGGATGTCTTGGAGTGAAACTTTTTTCTTTGCTTGAATCCATGAGCGAATTACTACAGCTAAGTGCAACACAAAATGGGTATGTGAGCCGTCAGAAATGCAATAGTTTGGAAGTGGAGCTCCCCTGGAAGAGGATATGTTCTTTTTCTTGACTACAAGATACAAGAGCGTGCTGTTTCTCCCCCAGCGCGACATGTTATGCAGGCCATAACATTATCAGCAGCAGCCTTGGGTTGTCCTTCCAGAACCAACCGAACAAGATACATGAGCATCTCCAGCTATTGCACCCCTAGTGCAATTGCCGGAGCTATTTGGGGGTGCCGGCGCTACAACGCGGTGCTCGGGTGGTTTCCCCCAGCCTGCCCCGAAACCGCCCCCAGACGGCGATATTTGGTTAAAAATAAAGATAAAATATATAAATCATAATTTTAATCACATAGTTCGACATGTCAATAAATATAATTTAACTAGTTTACCAAAGCAAAGATCATAGTTTTTTCCAACACAAATTAACACTAGGCGTTTCCTTTAAGCATCCACAGGTGTTTTACCACATCTTCTTGCAATTGTTGCTACGTATATGGGTCTTGGATTTCCTCACACGTGGCGAGAAAGATAGCAAATGCAGCCGGCCGGCAGGTCCGTCTCTAGAAATTTGGGGCCCCGGTGCGAAACCTAAAAGGGGGCCCAAAATATGGAAAAGAAAAACTAAAGCATACTTTTACTTGATTTTATCCTTCGATATCTGCTATCACTTATAACATTAGAAATATGTGAAATATTAGTTTTACTGAAAGGTAGCACTAAAGCAATAAATTCACCACACATAATAGTACAAACATACTACATGAATTAAACTTTAGACATGTAAGGATAAGTTAATTGAAGAAGATCGTGCAAACCTTGACTGGCACTCGAGTTCTAGGTTGAGGGTCTAGACGTCAAGAAGCCCAAAGAATCAACTGGAGATTTGCAAGAAAACAACCAACAAATGACTTGCTTGGGATGCCTGAATTTCATAGAAGTCGTAGAATACATAAAACAATAAAATTCTTACAAATGCATCAAAAAACTTTGCATTCTTAATGCATGCATAGCCTAAAAAAGTTTCCATTACTTGCGCTCTTTCCTATGTAATTCTTTTAAAACCCAAAAAACTTTATGGATCGGGAGTGCACTAGTCACAGATTGGGACGATTTAAGGTACACTATGAATCCTAGGAATTCTGATTGTGCATGTGAGGGATCGGGAGTGCACTAGTCACAGATTGGCCGTAGCCGAAAAGGCCCGGCCAAAAAAATGTGAGACATTCGGAACGAGCTCGCCTGTGCTCGGCTAAATAGATTGACCACTGTAACTTTTGAGAAACGAGCTTATATGGACAGGCTATATTTGTGTTAGCTTCACCACCTATTTTTTTTCCTTAGTGGTTGTATCGATACCATAGGTTGGCCATTGTTTTATAAATTTTTTTGCAGGATTGATAGTTTATTGCGCTATTACATGTGTTTAAGAAAATCTGCTTGTCCAAATAATTCGTATCCAACTAGACCTGTTTTATCATCTTCTTTGTTACGAACAGGCTTACACAAAACCTCTATCGATGCAAGCAAGGAAAATCCTTAATTACAGGCAAAGCCATGCCGCACCTTCTTCGTGCCACGCTCGAAGGAGTGCAATCAGTGGCGTAGCTTGCACCCCGAAGAAACACCAAAGACTACTGATTAGAGGTGTATCCACACATTCTTGCGAAACCATCGGACATTCTGGCACCACACCCACTAATTTGTGGCAAGAAGAGCGATACCTTCCCTCTTGCTTACACGATAGTAGGCCCTCGAGAACTCCCCATGCTAGGACCGCAAATTTGTCGAGATAGGATCCATACTTTCCTACTGGTGACAATGAAACGAGATTGAATGGTACCGAAGCTCCACTACGACACCCTCAAGAGGGTGACAATACATCACATTGCCTTCCTCGAGACCATTACGGTCAAGAGTTTTCGGTTTACGCCATAGCAGGAAGGTAACAACAACGGGAGCCCCAATTTGATTATCACCGCTAGGACCACCACGCTGAGAACCGGATCATGGTGTTTGTCATTAATATAATCTAGTAGTTGGGTGGCGTGTGCTAGCTACATGTTTCTAGATGCATTGGTCATGCCATGTTGTACTGTTGGTTGAACAAATTAGGTTATATTTTATTATGTTGAACCAAATTATCGTAAATTTTATGCGCTCAAGGTGGTGGACAAATATATTAGTTTGTTGACGGTGTTAGTATTCTATTTCGATTGATATTTGGTATTTCATTCTTCTATCAGTTCTGATTATAGTAGCAGATTATTTAGTAGTCTCGAAATTACATTAGTGGCATCACATAATAGAAACATGCCACTAGTTATTGAATTACCAGTGGTGTGTACGTGTCACGCCACCGTTGTATGATACATGTGGCATAATACAGCTGATGTGTATTCTACACATCATTAAGAGGTATTTTCACACGCCACTGGTAGCCTATTCTACACTAGTGACACAAGCTTAAATGCCACACTAAAACTTCCAGACATGAAGACAAACAATAACAACAATGATGCACGCCTGATAAGCAATTGGAGTACCAAGTTTTACCGGAGATAAATTTTTCATCACATCACAGTTCAACGTGAGGCTCAAACTCCTATTGATGACATTTTTTTTATCTGGTGGCTATATTTGTCCCCGCAAAGAAAAACTATATTCGTTACTGGCGGTAGATTTTCGTTTTTGAGTCACCAATACTGCTACGACTATAAGCTCTCTGTCCCTGTAGTGGTTGTAGGACATCCGACGAAGTCCGATAGGGCCTTAAGCCCAGCCAGTGCTGTAGAAATCTATCTATCTATTATATACTAAAAGCAATATAAGAGTGTTTTTCGAGGCATTAGGTTGATCCACATCATCTAAATTAATTTTGGTAGTTAGATCTAAAATATATGGCTAGGATTTATCTAAACATTAAAAGTCACGTAACTTTATGTAGTCCGGTTTGACATCAATTTGACACGCTCCGTGATCCTACCAGATAATCGTCAATAGGAAAGCTCACGATTTACGGGTGACACGCTCTATAATAAAACGTATCTCTACGAGACTCCAGCTGCAACTTTTTTTCTTAATGATAGCAAATCTGTAGTGGACTCAACCGATCGGTTAACAGCTTTTTTATTGAAACTGATCGGTTAACAGCTTATTGGTTGTCAATAAAACAGAACAACATCGTGATCTTAGAATTCTGGCCATGCCGCCGGCCGCATGTGACCAAGAGCACACCGTGCCGTCGCCGACCAAAGAGTTAGCCATGTTGATTCGACGAGAACCTCTCCACACCACATGCGACAAAGTGCTCGCCCTGCCGACGCCGACGATAACCTCGCCGCGTCGTGGTTCGGACGAGCTGCCACCAAGAGCTCGACCAGTGCACTGCAAAATGTATAGTTGGCCGTCCACACGAGGGGCAGGTTTCCTTCAATATCCTCACAGCCTGACGTTGCCTAAATTTTCGGAAAATATCTTTTCCCATGAGTTATATGTATTTTCCATGATGTAATCAAGTACACTGTTGTGTCGGGAGTGGTTTTTAACTCTATGATTTAACTATATGTGTCATGTTTAAGTAATAAAGCGCCCATTTCAAAAAAGAAAATGTGTCGTTGCAATCATAGTATTTATATTTTTTTCATGAGTTGTATGTATTTCCCATGAACCCTAATAGCAGACCGGGCCAAAATTTGGCATCCTCCATTCCTAAATCTAAGGAATACATAGGTAGTCAAAAGTTTGACCACGCTTATAGACAAAAGTATGAATGTCTACATAAGATATTCCATATACATGCATATACAAGTACTATACTATGTTCGTTATCAACATATGTACCATAAGATATATTTTCATAATGTATGTAATAAATATTGTAGATGTTGATATTAATTCCTAAATATTTGGTCAAATTTCATAAGGTTTGACTTTTGACTAAACTTATACAACTACATTTTAGAACAGAGATAGTAGATGATTTGTTGTGGGAGAACATGGAGTAAGAATGTGTGATTGATTCAAATGCACAAACTCATAGTTATCCAAGTACCATAACTTATCTTTCAGTCAATATATTACATGAAACTATGTTTTATTCAAGTAAGCATAGTTGTTGTTACATATATGACACAAAAAATACATATCACTAAGAGTGTACAACACCTAGGACGAAGAGCGATGGATAGCATGAAGTCTACTAAATGTATCAAAAGCTTTGTTTCTTTTTGTAAGGTGTATTATATTTATTAGTCATGTGGCTCTATCTTTGACGACGTTTATAGAAAAAATAAATCCACAATAACAAATTACTATCATGAAATACACCATGCACCATTTTTTATATAAACCGTATCAGAGATATAAAAGTTTGGAATTTCAAATAACTAATAAACATTATAAAAGGAGAAAGTGGAGAATGATACATAGAACGAATTGTCATAATAACTCTTACCAATAAATTAAAATGATTAGAAACCCACACACGTGATAGTTAACCTAATACAGTATTTGTTGTAGCTATAGAATCATATGATTCAAAATTATATGTTTCCACTAGGTGCAAAATTATAACTTATGTCAAAGCATATATGATATATTAAAGATAATGCCCTCGCATTTGCGAGGGCCACCTTGCTAGTTATATATTAAAAGCAACATAAGGGTGTTTTTCGAGGCACTAGGTTGATCCACATCATCTGAATTATTTGAATGGTTGGATCTACAATTTGTGGCGAGGATTTAATTGTTCTCCGTAACAAAAGAGAGCAGTGCAACCAGACTTGCACGACCGCAGGTGTGCAGCTAACATTAAAACTGAAAGAAATTACACACGTGTACCCTCGCCTTATTTGACCCGCACTTCTAATTAGATAACGAGGACCCTCTAGAGAAACACATCTACATACGCAATGCCCATCGTCAAGCCGCCACCATGGCCGCCCACGCCTTCCTCTTGCGCGGGCTCGGGTGCTGGACCGATTGTGTGGCCATGGGTTTTTCAAGCTCGCATCGCTGAATCGAATCCTGCTGCTTTTCATGGTCATGGTCTCTCTTCTCTTCCAAGTTGCATCTTCACCATGTTTGATCTACAGCTTGGACGAGAGCACTGGGACTGGATGGTAGCGCTAGCTCTGCTCTGTAGTGAATCAGGTGAGAGCAGAAGGCTATGTGACGCACTCACTCACGCCTGCCTACAGAAGCAAATCTTCTTCCATTGCGGACAAAAAGACTTTGTATAGTGTGTTTTGGCACGATCCCGGGTCCCGGGACCGAGCGAAGATTTCATACACTTCCAGTGACAAACAAAGGATATCTCTGGACTAATAATTACTGAAGGTCGACAACCTGTCCTCGCTGAAGTAAGTTACGATATTCTCTTAATCCTCACATGTGATTATATTGCAGACTCTTTGATTACTAATTTTTCTGTCAAATAAAATAATGTTGTTCCATGAGTGCAGCTGAGTAGGCTTGAAGAGGCAGGGAGGAACTGTTTCTACGTGTGCTTGGGCGGTTGAAGAGGGGCACACCTGTAAGGATTTAAGCATCGTCCATTATTAGGTAGATCTCATCCATAGTTTTCACCATGCTGCCCATGGATTTCTGCACTCTATTTGTAAGTCGACAATAAAAGAATCCCATCCAATCACCCCAGATGTAATCCCTATCTTTTATTCTCATGAGGAGTGACAACAAGGTAAAGCCTATTATTTACGGTTTGTGTTTACTAGAAAAAACATAGACATTGTAGTATTATTCCGTGTAAAGTGCAGTTGTATAAGCATCCTAATTTTCCTTCTATTGATCAAAATTTGATGGCAAGGGTACAATCGCCTGATACTTACATTGGTCCTTTGGTATTTTCGCGAGATAAAATTTTAGGTGAAATTATCTAGATTTATTTCAAACAACCGATTTTTTTGGTAGGTCATATTTTAATAACATAGCAGGTAGAAAGTATAATTGGGGTATTCAGTTATCAAAATATTTTTGCATGCTTTCCATCGTTTGTTTGAATGAAATTTTCAAATTGATAATGGTTCTTATATTCTCATACAACATCTTGGCCCAATTAGGTTTATTTCACTATGATTTATGTTTTGCATACATGATGCATAATGAAATTAAATACACTTTTTATCTATTATAGTTTATAATTTTTTAAGATTTTACTGAATATGTCACTGCAAATATAGTTTTATAATTTATGCGATGTTTAATCATGTGATAATTTTCCTACAATATTTGGATCAAATCAAATATTTTATGTACATTATTAGTGTACTATGAGATGCTATTGAGGATGTTTATAACCAAATGTACAAACTTTTAGGGTGCCATGAGATTTGAAAATATTATTTACTGAGAAACATATGCAGTAAATGTAACATATTAAAGTGGTTAAACTGTGTGACAAGTTCGCAAAGTCATGTTATTGGACACATTACTTCCTCCGCCTAGAGATTTGTTATATGTTCCCTTTAAACCGGGATGGAGGTAGTAGGAAGGATTGAGGATCGGAGTGGGGGACATTTAAGAAGAGTGTAACTAATTCATTGTTCTACAATATGGTGACATCGGTACACATGGTTCATAATAATTACACACCGGTGATATTTGCTTGACACAACACGTCCAAGGATTAATAATTTATTCAACATTGATATAACTATAAATTTAGTTCTCCTAGACATTCAGCGTGCTAAGACATTGTCAGGGCTACCTTTCTAGTTATATACTAAAAGCAATATAAGGGGGTTTTTCGAGGCACCACGTTGATCCACATAAGCTAATAAAATATAAACCAATGATTTTAATCTTAACGTCTTAGATTAGATGATAACAAGTGTTACGTAAAATAATAAATGTACACAAAAGAAAATTTATGGCACGTCAGCCATATGGCTACGCCTGCCAAAAAAAATACCGCACACATCCGAATACAAGATTGACTCGGTTGTCTAAACTCTGATTATTATTTTCTTTCAAAATGCATACGGTTGTGACTAAACTCTGATTCCTTTTCTTTCAAATAGGTACAGACATATGGGTTTTACAAGGAACGTGACAGGTCCAATAACAACGTGTTAGATGGACAGGTGCAATAACAACAACTGCAGTACAAGGACTCTAGAAGAAAAATATAACCCGGACTCTATAAGTAGCCGGGGAAAGTTGCCATACAAGTAGAAGAAAAATATGTCCGCTGTACTTTCCTATGCATGAAGGTGCCAGCAATATTAATTCAAGATTTGTCTCATGTACGCATCGTAAAGCTAGCCGCATGTGGTAGATTTTTTTCCATTACTTCATCTCTTGATCAACAATTTTACTTGGCCACACAAAAAATAAGAACATCATTCTCTCTAAACAAGAACATTGTTAAACTTCAAACATAAATTCATTGCTTTTGCCAGAAAGTTGTGGAGTATAGTGTGAGTTCATCTAAATATAAAGTAACAAAGATTTTATAATTTGTTTCGACATAAACCTAAATGTTGCACGATCAATAAGCAACAAATAGCCCAAACGTGTCTAATTCATTTGGACATTAATATTCTTGGAAGGATTATGGATACAAAATATCAGGGGCGCGCTGCAAGAGCCAAAAATGGCATGGCTCAATGGAAAGTGCAACTAAATAATTTTCTAATAGTTTTTCCACTTAGCTCTTTCAGTGTTTTTAGCAATCAAATCTAGAGACATAAATTAATACTTGAGTTGTAGCAATGTGCCTGACAAAATTAAATAAATAATTATGATCGTTGGAATATAATAATGAACTCACTTTTTAATGGAAAAGTAATGCTTTAGCATATAATATTTTACTGATAGTTATCTTCTTTAAATCATTATAATAAATTGGATTATCCATAAAAATGTCAAATAATGCTTAAGTGTGTAATGTTTACTCGAAGGTAGCTTCTTCAGGTCATTGACATTAGGCTATCCAACAAAAAATTGTCATCGATATTCGAATCCTCGGAAGTAAATAGTTTAGGTTATCTCTCCAATCTGTATTTTTATTAGAGAGAGGAAATAATGTATTGCCCCACACAAAATGGAATTATCTACTTTGTATTATGTTAACAAAAAGAAGCTACCAAATACCCAAGCATAGCAAACAAACAGTGATGAAAAGTGTACCCCCCCCCCCCCAACCAATATATGTTCCAATATATTATATTATATAGTAAAAGCACAATACAGGTAGAAACATCTCTCATCTTTGTGATCAAATCCTTCCACGGCCATCATGTCTTCCGTCAAAGCTCTCATGAAGGGAGAACGAGATCCATAGTTTATCTCCATATACATATCAGTACTTCTTAACTTCTCAATATCTCGAATCTAGACCCGATTACTTTCTTTTAATTTATAGGTTTGTGATCTCATACATGGGAGGAAGAGCCCTGTAATAAAAACTCCACATGGGAAAAGGAAAAGAAATGAATCGGAAACACATACTTTCAGTCTCAGTACACACATTTATGTATTACCTTCTACCATGTTATTTTTATCTCTTCTTTCCCTTATATTCTTTATCAGACAAGCTTAATGTTCATTATATATGATGTCGCCAGGTTTATGGAGATCCTCTGGTTAGAAAATTATCGTGGTACATGTTCCTTTTCATGATTAGACCTTTAGTATGAGGTATATGTATATGTTGTCGACTCTCTACCTATTCAGTTTGTTCACGTATCATGTTTTCAAAGATCAGATAAGCTGTTTAGTAAATTTCCTAGGAGCAAAAGTTATCCGTTTTCCTTTCCTTCTTGCACCATAGCATTTGTTTCTCATGAACTAAACTTGAATATTTTCGACAATAGTATCATTAGCATGATTAATTTTAAAGTTTTGTTTTGTGTTACTCATACCAAATTGTTAACATGAACCACTATCTGCCAAACGTTTTACTACCAATTTGACATCGTGCAAACACAAGAGTAAACGTGAACGAGCATATTTCTCCAATGTCAGAATAGAGCAAGAGCATTCATATTACGTACTCCTGTATTTTTTTATCATTCTCTTACAGTTTGGGTATCTATTGACCGAGCGTACCTATGTAGTTAAGTTTTGCTAATCACCAGTTGCTTGAGACATGCATAATGCTTAGTCGTATGACATAGTATATCACTTGATATATTCGTAGTTCTCAGAGTCTATTGTTTTAGTAAAAATATAGTTGTGTTTTACAGTGTGTAGATAAATTCCCGAAGGATTACTTGTGATGAAAACTATTGGTTGAATACTGACCTTGAAGCTTATACATATGAGATTTATAAAAGAAAATCCTTTCGAAAAACTATATGCAAGAAAATTCCAAATAAGTAAGAAACAAACTATGTTAAAGTTGTTTGGTATATACTGTTGGTGTTTTTTTAGTATGAGTGTATTAATTAGTCCCACCATCTTAATTAAGTTCAGTACAGCAAGTGGCTTTAGATTTGTCATTATAATAGACGGTAATGTGTTTTCTCTCTTATTTCATTCAAACTATATATATGTTCTTACTGTTGGAGATATGCCCTAGAGGCAATAATAAATGTAGTTATTATTATATCTTTGTGTTTATGATAAATGTTTACATTCATGCTATAATAGTATTAACAAGGAAACATTAATACTTGTGTGATTTGTAAACTGAAATAGAGTCCCTAGTAAAGCCTCTTCATAATACTAGCTTGTTGGTTATTAAGTGATTGTGGTTTCCCTATCATGAACATTGAGATGTTATTAACAATAAGATCATATCGTTAGAAGAATGATATGGTGGACATAATCCTATAGATAAGCGTAGCATAAAGATCAAGTCATTTTATTAGTTCAATTGCTATATGCTTTCTGATACATAGTAACCTAATTCCTTTGACCATGAGATCATGCATATCACCTTTACCGGAAGGATGCTTTGATAACATCAAACACCACATCGTAACTGGGTGGCTATAAAGGTGGCACTGAGTGTTCGGAAAGTGTTGGTTGAGACACATGGATCAAGAGTGGGATTTGTCCATCCATATGACGGATAGATATACTCTGGGCCCTCTCGGTGAAATGTCATCCAATTAGCTTGCAAGCATGTGAATGGCTCACAAGGGATCACATATCACGGGAACGAGAAAAGAGTACTTATCAGCAACGAGGTTGGACTAGGTATACAGAGATACCGACGATCATAACCTCGGATAAGTAAACTATCGTGAGACAAAGGGAAATTGGTATCGTATGTAAGTGGTTCATTCGATCGCAAAGTAATCGTAGAAATATGTGGGAGCCATATGAATTTTCAGATTCCTCTATTGGTTATTGTTCGGAGAAGTGTCTCGATCATGTCTGCATAATTCACGAACCGTAGGGAGACACACTTAAGGATTCGACGTTGTTTGAGTAGTTATGGAATGATGAGTAAGAGACCGAATGTTGTTCGGAGTCTCGGATGGGATCCGGGATATCACAAGGAGATCCGGAATGGTCCGGAGAATAAGATTCATATAAGGAAAGTCCTGTTTCGGGGTTGGGGAATGGTTCCGGTGTTTTCATCAGGAATGTTCTAGAAGGTTCCGGAATGTCCGACACTCCGGAGGGGAAGGGTACATGAATGTGTCATATCAATTTGGAATGATTGCATCATGTACTAGGTGTCATCGCTGAACAAAATAAAGGGTTTAATCAAATCCTAGTTTGAAAAGTCAAACGCCAATTTGAAAAGTCAAACGGTTATTTTGTGAGGTGGAGGGGAAGTAGGAAACCTACTTGGGGAGGAGTTCCTCCCATCCACCGCCGGCCCACTTGGGATCCGAGTTGGGGAGGGACTCCCCTCCCCTTGGTCGGCGCCTCCCACCTATATAAGGAGGGGCAGGGCTGCCCCTCCTAGCACACAAGTTGCCCCCCTCTAAACACTAACCCTAGCCGCCTCCGCCCTCCATAGCCGCCGCCTAGGGCAACTCGCCGCCGCCTAGGTCAAACCCTAGCCGTCGGCCTTGCCCCCTCCTTGGTGCGTCTAAACCCTAGATCGCCGAGGCTCTCTCTCATAGTCCACCATACTCGCTCCGGCTTAAGGCGAAGCCCTGTGAGATCTCCCCTCTACTTCCGGTACCACGTCGTTGTGCTGCCGGAATCGTGAGGAGAGTGCTACAACCTCCGCTTCCTGCTGGAACAAGGGAGAGGAAGGTCTTCGTCGAGTACCGAACGTGTGACCGACTGCGGAAGCGCTGCCGGAACGCAGCGCCGGAAGGATCGCCTACACGATCTTGAGATTGGCAAGAGTACGACTACATCACCCAAAAGAATCCGCTCTCGTTAAACACTTTGGAATCTTCGAGGATGAGTTATTCCATCGACTCGTTGCTACAATCTAGTAGATAGATCTTAGCTTGTTTGTCTGTATGCGGTAGAATTTTTTTTGTTTTCCATGCTACAAAACCCTACAGTGGTATCAGAGCCGTGTCTATATGTAGATCTGTTGCACGAGTAGAACACAATGGTCATTGTGGGCGTTGATGCTTTTATTGTCGATTGCTTCTTGTGTACTTTGCATCTTGCGGGATGGTGGGATGAAGCGTCCCGGGATAACCTTACATGACATCGTTCATGAGACTTGCTCCACTCTTGACATGCAACTTGTATTGCATAAGTGGCTTTGCGGGTGCCTGTTTCTCCCAACATAGTTAAGGTTCAATTTACAACGGGTGATTGACAACACTAGTATCAATGTTGTGGTTCTTGTTCGTAAGTTAGAACGACACTTATTGAAAGCCCCAAACCACGTAAAACATGCAAAGAAAGTAGAGGCGTCTAACTTTGTTTTGCAGGGGTGTGCTGTGATGTGATATGGCCATGATTGTGATTATATTTGATGTATGCAATGTTCCTTATTGTAAGTTGGCAACCGGCAGGAGCCATATGGTTGTCTTTAATTTCTGTTAAGACCCGCATGTCTATTCAAAGTAGTTGTAATAGTTGAAGCTAGTGGACGACAACCATGGAGCAGCGTCATTGACCTTGATGCAATGCCGGTGATGATGGAGATCATGTTCGTGCTTGAAGATGGAGATCGGAAGCACAAAGAAGAAAGGCCATATCATATCACATATTATGAATTGCATGTGATGTTAATCCTTTATGCATCTTGTATTGCTTAGTTAACGACGGTAGCATTATAAGATGATCCCTCATGCACATGAATTTCAAGTTCTAAAGTGTTCATCCTTAGTAAGCACCGTTGCTAAAGCTTGTTGTTTCGAAGCACCACGTGATGATCGGGTGTGTTAGATTCCGCAAGTGTATACAACGTGAGCAAGCCAGATTTGCTCATGCGGAAGCTAAGGTTTGATCTTGACGAGCCTAGCATGTACAGACATGGTCTCGGAACACGGATCACCGAAAGGTAAAGCATGAATCATATAGAAGATATGATGAACATGTCGATTGTTCGCCATTGAAGCTACATAAACTCTCGTGATGATCGGTGTTGATGTGGTGGATTTGGTTCGTGTGATCACTAAAACAATGTGAGGGATATTGTTTTGAGTGGGAGTTCACCTAGATTAATTTAACTATTAATTAGAACTCAATTTGCCATAAACTTAGTCTAAACTATTGCAAATATGTTGTAGATCAATGGCGGACCCTACCATCAATTTTAATGCGTTCCTAGAGAAAGAAAAGTTGAAAAACAATGGAAGCAACTTCGCGGATTGGTTCCGCAATTTAAGGATTGTCCTCACAACTGGTAATTTGACCTATGTGCTGGATGCACCGCTGGGTGACCCACCTGCAACTACTGCTACCGATGAAGTAAAGAATGTTTACCTCGCTCGGAAAACTCAGTACTCCACAGTTCAGTGTGCTATCTTGTATGGTTTAGAATCGGAGCTTCAGAAAAGGTTTGAGAATTCAGACCCACATGATATTGTCCGTGATCTCAAATTGATCTTTGAGACTCATGTGGCAATTCAGAGCTATGAGGCTTCTGAAAAGTTCTTTAACTGCAAGATGGAAGAGGGCAGCTCCGTCAGTGAGCATGTGCTTAAGATGTCTGGGCACGCAAACAAACTTCAAAGCTTGGGTATAGTGATTCCTAATGCTTTGGGGATTTATCGTGTCCTCCAATCACCACCACCAAGTTAAAAGAACTTTGTGATGAACTACAATATGCAAAACATGAACAAGCAGTTGCCAGAACTCTTCGCCATGTTAAAATCTGCAGAAGTGGAGATCAAGAAAGAGCACCAAGTGTTGATGGTCAATAAGACCACCAAATTCAAGAAAGGCAAGTATAAGCAAAAGGGACACTTCAAGAAGGGTGGTAAGAAAGTTACCGCACCGACGAAGAAGACCAAGGCTGGACCTAAGCCTGATACTGAGTGCTTTTACTGCAAGGGAGAAGGTCACTGGAAGCGGAATTGCCAAAAGTACTTGGCGGATTTGAAGAACAGCAACATCAAGAAGAAAGGTATATCCGATATACATGTTATTGATGTGTATCTCACTAGTACTCGTAGTAGTGCCTGGGTATTTGATACTGGTTCGGTTTCTCATATTTGTAACTCGAAACAGGTGCTGCAGAATAAACGGAACCAAGCGAAGAACGAGGTGACGATGCGCGTGGGAAACGGATCAAAGGTTGATGTGATCGCGGTCGGCACGCTACCCCTTCATCTACCATCGGGATTAGTTTTATACTTAAATAATTATTATTTGGTGCCTGCGTTAAGCATGAACATTATATCGGGATCTTGTTTATTGCGAGACGGTTACTTGTTTAAGTCCGAGAATAATGGTTGTTCGATTTATATGAGTAATATGTTTTATCCACATGCACCTTTGATAGATGGTCTATTGTTATTGAATCTCGATAGTGGAAATACACATATTAATAACATTGAGGCTAAACGTTTGAAATCGAGCGATAACTCGACCTATATGTGGCACTATCGTCTTGGTCACATTGGAGTGAAGCGTATGAAGAAACTCCATTCCGATGGACTTCTTGAATCACTTGATTTCGAATCACTTGAAAGATGCGAAGCATGTCTGATGGGTAAAATGACTAAGACTCCATTTTCTGGTATGATGGAGCGAGCTACGGGCTTATTGGAAATCATACATACCGATGCGTGTGATCCAATGAGTGTAGCATCGCGCGGTGGTTATCGTTATGTTCTTACCTTCACGGATTATTTGAGTAGATATGGGTATATCTATTTCATGAAACATAAGTCCGAAACTTTCGAGAAGTTTAAGGAATTTCAAAGTGAGGTAGAGAATCAACGTAACGAGAAGATTAAATTTCTACGTTCTGATCGTGGAGGTGAATATCTAAGTTACGAGTTTGGCGAGCATTTGAAGAAATGCGGAATACTTTCACAATTGACACCGTCGGGAACACCACAGCGTAATGGTGTGTCCGAACGTCGTAATCGAACTCTCTTAGATATGGTTCGTTTTATGATGTCACTTACAGATTTACCGCTATCATTTTTGGGTTATGCATTAGAAACATCCGCATTCACTTTAAATAGGGCACCATCTAAATCCGTTGAAACGACACCGTATGAATTATGGTTTGGGAAGAAACCTAAATTGTCGTTCCTTAAAGTTTGGGGTTGCGAAGCCTATGTAAATAAATTACAGCCGGACAAGCTTGAACCCAAAGCGGAAAAATGCGTCTTCGTAGGATACCCGAAGGAAACTATTGGGTATACCTTCTATCATAGATCCGAGGGAAAAATCTTCGTTGCCAAGAATGGATCCTTTCTAGAGAAGGAATTTCTCTCTAAATAACTAACTGGAAGGAAAGTAGAACTCGACGAGGTTGTCGAACCTTCTCTCGAACTTGCGAGTAGCGCAGCACCGGAAGATGTTCATGTGGTGCCTGCACCAATAAGAGAGGAAGCTAATGATGATGATCATGAAACTTCGGTTGTAGTTGCTACGGAGCCTCGCAGGTCAACGAGAACTCGTACCACTCCTGATTGGTATGATCCCGTTATGAGTGTCATGTTGGTGGACAACACCGATGACCCTGCGACATATGAGGAAGCGATGATGAGCCCAGATTCCAATAAATGGAAAGAAGCCATGAAATCCGAGATTGGATCCATGTATGAAAAACCAAGTATGGACTTTGGTGGACTTACCGGATGGCCAGAAGGCTGTCGAGAACAAATGGATTTTCAAGAAGAAAACAGATGTTGATGGTAATGTTACTGTCTATAAAACTCGACTTGTTGCAAAAGGGTTTCAACAAATTCAAGGAGTTGACTACGATGAGACTTTCTCACCTGTAGCGAAGCTAAAGTCTGTGAGGATTATGTTAGCAATCGCTGCATATTATGATTATGAGATATGGCAGATGGATGTCAAAACAGCATTCCTCAATGGAGACATTGATGAAGAGTTGTATATGATGCAACCCAAAGGTTTTTTCGATCCTAAAGATGCTAACAAGGTATGCAAACTTCAACGGTCCATCTATGGATTGAAGCAAGCATCCCGAAGTTGGAATCAACGTTTTGATAAGGTAATCAAAAGTTTTGGTTTTATACAAACTTATGGAGAAGCTTGTATTTACAAGAAAGTGAGTGGGAGCTCTGTAGCATTCTTAATACTATATGTAGATGACATATTATTGATTGGGAATGATGTAGACCTTCTTAATAGTGTCAAGGAATATTTGAATAATAGTTTTTCAATGAAGGATCTTGGCGAAGCAGCTTACATATTATGCATAAAGATTTATAGAGATAGATCGAGACGCCTAATATCATTGTCACAAAGTACATATTTGGACAAAGTTCTAAAGAGGTTTGGAATGGAAGATAGCAAGAAAGGGTTCTTTCCCATGTTGCCCAATACAACCTTGAGTAAAACTCAAAGTCCGACAACGGCAAAAGATAGAGAAAGAATGAGTAAGACTCCCTATGCCTTAGCCATAAGATCTCTAATGTATGCCATGCTATGTACTAGACCCGACATTGCATATGCTGTTAGTTTAACTAGCAGATATCAAAGTGATCCAGGAGTGGATCATTGGACATCGGTCAAAAACATCCTTAAGTACTTGAAAAGAACTAAGGATATGGTTCTTTCTTATGGACGTGATGAACAACTCGTTGTTAATGGTTACACCGATGCTAGTTGGACCATCGATCCGTATGACTCTAAATCACAATATGGATACGTATTTAGTTTGAATGGTGCAGCAGTTAGCTGGAGGAGTGCAAAGCAAAGCGTTGTGGCGAGATCTTCAACTGAATCAGAATACATGGTTGCTTCGGAGGTTTCACAAGAAGCGATATGGATGAAATAGTTCATTATAGAGCTGGGTGTGGTTCCAAGTGCGCTGGACCCAATGTCTATCTACTGTGATAACATGGGCGTCATAGCCAATGCGCAAGAACCAAGGTCACACAAGAAGCTGAAGCACATCAAGCTACGTTTTCACGCTATTCGAGAACATATCCAAGATGGGGACATAAAGATTTGCAAAGTACACACAGATCTAAATGTGGCGGATCCGTTGACTAAACCTCTCCCGAGGGCAAAACATGACCAACACCAAACTTCCATGGGTGTTCGGTATATTACCATGTAATCTAGATTAGATGACTCTAGTGCAAGTGGGAGACTGTTGGAGATATGCCCTAGAGGCAATAATAAATGTAGTTATTATTATATCTTTGTGTTTATGATAAATGTTTACATTCATGCTATAATAGTATTAACAAGGAAACATTAATACTTGTGTGATTTGTAAACTGAAATAGAGTCCCTAGTAAAGCCTCTTTATAATACTAGCTTGTTGGTTAATAAATGATTGTGGTTTCCCTATCATGAACATTGAGATGTTATTAACAATAAGATCATATCGTTAGGAGAAAGATATGGTGGACATACTCCTATAGATAAGCGTAGCATAAAGATCAAGTCATTTTAATATTTCAATTGCTATATGCTTTCTGATACATAGTAACCTAATTCCTTCGACCATGAGATCATGCATATCACCTTCACTGGAAGGATGCTTTGATAACATCAAACACCACACCATAACTGGGTGGCTATAAAGGTGGCATTGAGTGTTCGGAAAGTGTTGGTTTAGACACATGGATCAAGAGTGGGATTTTTCCATCCATATGACGGATAGATATACTCTGGGCCCTCTCGATGAAATGTCATCCAATTAGCTTGCAAGCATGTGACTGTCTCACAAGGGATCACATATCACGGGAACGAGAAAAGAGTACTTATCAGTAACGAGGTTGAACTAGGTATACAGAGATACCGACGATCATAACCTCGGATAAGTAAAGTATCGTAAGACAAAGGTAAATTGGTATCGTATGTAAGTGGTTCATTCGATCGTAAAGTAATCGTAGAAATATGTGGATCCATATGAATTTTCAGATTCCTCTATTGGTTATTATTCAGAGAAGTGTCTCGATCATGTCCGCATAATTCACGAACCGTAGGGAGACACACTTAAGGATTCGACGTTGTTTGAGTAGTTATGGAATGATCAGTAAGAGACCGAATGTTGTTCGGAGTCTTGTATGGGATCCGGGATATCACAAAGAGATCCGGAATGGTCCAGAGAATAAGATTCAGATAAGGAAAGTCCTGTTCCGGGGTTGGAGAATGGTTCCGGTGTTTTCATCAGGAATGTTCTAGAAGGTTCCGGAATGTTCGGCACTCCGGAGGGGAAGGGTACATGAATGTGTCATATCAAGTTTGAATGATTGCATCATGTACTAGGTGTCATCGCTGAACAAAATAAAGGGTTTAATCAAATCCTAGTTTGAAAAGTCAAACGCCAATTTGAAAAGTCAAACGGTTATTTTGTGAGGTGGAGGGGAAGTAGGAAACCTACTTGGGGAGGAGTTCCTCCCCTCCACCGCCGGCCCACTTGGGATCCGAGTTGTGGAGGGACTCCCCTCCCCTTGGCCGGCGCCTCCCACCTATATAAGGAGGGGCAGGGCTGCCCCTCCTAGCACACAAGTTGCCCCCCTCTAAACCCTAACCCTAGCCGTCGCCGCCCTCCATAGCCGCCGCCTAGGGCAACTCGTCGCCGCCGCCTAGGTCAAACCCTAGCCGCCGGCCTTGCCCCCTCCTTGGTGCGTCTAAACCCTAGATCGCTGAGGCTCTCTCTCATAGTCCACCATACTTGCTCCGGCTTATGGCGAAGCCCTGCGAGATCTCCCCTATACTTCCGGTACCACGCCGTTGTGCTGCCGGAATCGCGAGGAGAGTGCTACAACCTCCGCTGCCTGGTGGAACAAGGGAGAGGAAGGTCTTCGAAAATCGAACGTGTGACCGATCATGAAGCGAACGCAGCTATTTGGAAGGATCGCCTACACGATCTTGATATCGGCAAGAGTACGACTACATCACCCACGAGAATCCGCTCTCGTTAAACACTTTGGAATCTTCGAGGCTGAGTTATCCATCGACTCGTTGCTACAATCTAGTAGATAGATCTTGGCTTGTTTGTTTGTATACGGTAGAAAAGTTTTGTTTTCCATGCTACGAAACCCTACACTTACTATCTAGACAGATATTGTTATTTGAAATGATGAGTTCTTTCTGGTGGGAGGGTTGTTGGAGATATTCCCAAGAGGCAATAATAAAGTGGTTATTATCATATCTTCACACTTATGATAAATGTTTACATACCATGCTATAATTGTATTAACCGGAAACATTAATACTTGTGTGATTTGTAAACTAAAATAAGAGTCCCTAGTAAAGCCTCTTGTTAAACTAGCTTGTTGGTTAATATATGATCATGGTTTCCTGATCATGAACATAGAGATGTTATTAACAACAGGATCATATCATTAGGAGAATGATGTGATGGACATACTCCTATAGATAAGCGTAGCATAAAGATCAAGTCATTTCAATAGTTCAATTGCTATATGCTTTCTGATACATAGTAACCTAATTCCTTCGACCATGAGATCATGTTAATCACTATCACCGGAAGGATGCTTTGATGACATCAAACACCACACCGTAACTGGGTGGCTATAAAGGTGGCATTGAGTGTTCGGAAAGTATGTGTTGAGGCACATGGATCAAGAGTGGGATTTGTCCATCCATATGACGGATAGATATACTCTGGGCCCTCTCGGTGGAATGTCATCCAATTATCTTGCAAGCATGTGACTGGCTCACAAGGGATCACATATCACGGGAACGAGAAAAGAGTACTTATCGGTAACGAGGTTGAACTAGGTATGCAGAGATACCGACGATCATAACCTCGGATAAGTAAACTATCGTGAGACAAAGGGACATTGGTATCGTATGTAAGTGGTTCATTCGATCGCAAAGTAATCGTAGAAATATGTGGATCCATATGAATTTCCAGATTCCTCTATTGGTTATTGTTCGGAGAAGTGTCTCGATCATGTCCGCATAATTCACGAACCGTAGGGAGACACACTTAAGGATTCGACGTTGTTTGAGTAGTTATGGTATTATGAGAAAGAGACCAAATGTTGTTCAGAGTCTCGGATGGGATCCGGATATCACGAGATGATCCGGAATGGTCCGGAGAATAAGATTCATATAAGGAAAGTCCCGTTTGAGTTCGGGAATGATTCCGGTGTTTTCATCGGGAATGTTCTAGAAGGTTCCGGAATGTCCGGCACTCCGGAGGGGAAGGGGTACATGAATGTGTCATTGCATATTGGAATGATTGCATCATGTACTAAGTGTTCTCGCTGTTCCAAATAAAGGATTAAATTGAATCCCAAACTGAAAAGTCAAACGGCCAGTTTGAAAGTCAAACGGCTAAAACAGGAAAGTGAGGGAAAGAGGAAGGAGGAGGTTGAAACCGACTTGGGGGAGGAGTCCCTCCTCTCCAAGCCGGCGCACCACCCAAGGCCGAGTTGGGGAGGGACTCCCCTCCTTCCCCTTGGCCGCCGGCCCTCCTCCATCTATAAGAGGAGGGGCAGGGCCTCCTCCTCTAGACACACAAGTTCCTATCCTCTAATCTAAACCCTAGCCAAAGCCTCCGGTTTAGAGCCGTTTTGGTTTAGAGCTTCTAATTGCCCTAGCCTTCGGTTTAGAGCCTTCTAATTGGTGTGTCTAAACCCTAGACCACTAATAGCTCTCTCATACTCCACCGTACTCGCTCCGGCTTAAGGCGAAGCCCTGCGGGATCTCCCCTCTACTTCCGGTACCACGTTGTCTTCGGAATCGCGAGGGGAGAACTACAACCTCCGCTTCCTGCTAGAACAAGGGAGAGGAAGGTCTTCATCGAGTACCGAACGTGTGACCGACTGCAGAAGCGCTGCCGGAACGCAGCGCTGGAAGGATCGTCTATGCGATCTTGAGATCGGAAAGTGTACGACTACATCACCCACGAGAATCTGCTCTCGTTAACCGCTTTGGAATCTTCGAGGGTAAGTTATTCCATCGACTCGTTGCTACAATCTAGTAGATAGATCTTGGCTTGTTTGTTTGTATGCGATAGAAAAATTTGTTTTCCATGCTACGAACCCCTACAAGGGTAAAACGTGAAAACCACACATGTCGTAGAACATAGAACCATGGTGCAGTTTGATTATACTCTATTTCTTCTAAATATAACATGTTTTGGTAAGACAAATTGCTTCAAAAAACTTATAATCTATCACCTAATAATTAGAGATGATCAACCAAGTGCTCCATTAATGTTATATTCTAATTACTATAACATGCAGGATAGATATGTAATCATATTATTTCCAGACACATAACTTAATTTTTTTTGAAACCATAATTTATTTAGAACACAGTAAAGGTGATTCCCTCACATTTGCGAGGGACAAGTGCACAATGCCATCAAAAGATATCCATGACTGTACCTACACACTTTTGGGCAATTAATGTTTTGGAACTTATTATTGGTGGATCATATCTCATATCTCCAAATTTTACATAAACAACGTTAATTGATTGATCATATGTAACTCAAATATGTTTACAGATGGATCTAAGCATCATCATTTTGGTCATTGGTTCGGTGAGCATAAACATTAAAGGCCAAAATATATAGGTACTCATAGGCACAAGGAACTAACAATCTATATTTTAACTACTTGCATATTTATGTTTACTATCACACAAATTATAAACTAGCTCTATGCATTGATTTAGTATCACATAAAAACATGGTTACTAATGATGTTTTCATGAATGAGATGACAATTATTTTCGAACATAATCTATCACTTAAGAATTAAAGATTATTTCAAAAGTTTTCCATCGAGGTGATATTCTATTTATCATATCATGTGGGATAGCTATGCAACCATATTGTTTCTGGTCACACAATTTTGATTTATTTGGAACCATAATTTATATTTAAAACATAGCAGAGGTGATGCCCTCGCATTTGCGAGGGCCACTATTCTAGTAAAAAGAAAAGGTAGCTGGTGTACTAAAAGGACGACGAAGGACAATTAGTCATTTCTATGCTTTCATTTCAAACAGTAGCTCACGGGTTTAACCACTAGTGCACTACATCTTCTCAGAAATCATGTCCTCAAGGTCCTCTTTATTTTCTTACCTAGAAAAATTAGCATGCACTGTTATAAATACCCGGCCAAATAGCAAGAGAGGCCAAGTAGAACACAGAACTGGAGATCTATGGTGTGTCCATAGTTTTGGCTAGAGAGACATCAACACAGCGAACCGCATCTAAAATTTAGGATTCCGAGGCGTAGGGAAAACGGTCATTGTGATGGATGCTATACGGTGGCTATTACATGTCCTAAATGTATCTCAGACAAACCTAACCAGTAGAAGGAGCTAGTCTAGATGATCATAGGAGAGAAATGGACAGCTCCATGGCCGTAATGAGCTCAATGCTGCAATTGAGTGTCACACTCTAAATCATTGCCAAACGTGTCAGACTCATGGAAGTGCAAAGCAGTTTTACAGACAGCGAGAGAAATGGGCCTTAGCGTAGTTCAGACCGTGTTCAAAGGCGATTTGTAAGAAATGTGATTGAAGAACATAAGAAAGAGCTTGTGCTGCAAGCATTTGCAAGTTATTCAATACTCTCTCCATTCTAAAATATAGGATGTTCGTTTGATGTCGGCATAGCAGCTACGCCGACGGCTAAGCTATGGGCATAGTCTAGTAGACGACTAACGGCCTTTTGGACACCCTGACACCTTAGCTGTCGGCCTAGTTTTTTCAGAAAAAATATTAATTTTTGAATTGTTTGACTCGTTAATCTCACAAACGTCTTTTATAACTCTAAGTACGTCTAATATACGGAAAAATTTCACTCATGGTCAAACTTCCTGATCAGTACCCATCTTCACACTAGTCTAGTCCCAACACGCTTAACTTCTATGTTCCTTCCAGATGAGTTTTTGATAAAGAAATTGGACCTTGTTGATAATACTACCATATTAATCCTATTAACTCTTGAACCATGGTGTCACACGCCTTAATTTTTTCAATTTCAAACAATTATTTAAGTAAACAAAAATGAATAAGTAATAATAATCTTGAATTCAAATGACAATCAAATACATATTTTTTGCCTTTTTCTATTTAATATGAAATAATTTATATCTTTAAATCCGTAAATCTGAATTGGACAAATAATATGTATAAATTGATCAGAAAAATGAGACAAACCCAAACATGACATCCCTATCACATGTTTAATAATGCATCATGTATTTTTAAATAAAATTCATTTAATAGTGTTCAAATCTTCAAAAATTAATATCAAAAAATTCTGAATATTCTAAAAAAATCCTTAGCAAGGGGCTGAGCCTCGACAAACTTGTAGTGGATATCTGATGAAATAGCATATTATGAACCTAAAAATAATTTTTCCAAAAAATCATGAGCATCAGATCATGTACCTGTAGTTTAAATCAGAACCACTTCCTACCGATTTAGTACGAATTTGTCCATGTAAGGTGGCCTAGTATTTTTTTCAAATGGGGTGGTACAATTTTGAAACTTTTATTTGATGGTTGCTTCATAAAACACCCCATTTTTTGTACTAGGCACATATTTTTCTTAGATGAGGGTATTTTCTGCTTTGCATGCCAGCTCATGCGACTTTGTGTTTGTTTTTGCATCGTTGTGTTTTTTCGGATGTATGTGATTGGTTCTACTCCCTCCATTCATAAATATAGGACGTATTATGAGTTCAACTTAAACTCCCAAAGCGCCTTATGTAAGCTCCTTGCTTTAGATGAAAACAACACGCTTGTCCTTTTTATGTAGTACCACATTACATGCACCAGGCCGTAGACTCGGTTATGTTGGTGTTGTATAATGTCTTGGCTCATATATGCATCGAAAATATATTTGTGTGTATTCTCTATCTTCCTTCTATGTTGGTGATGGTTCAATACGAAACTCATACTAACCATGAGTTTGTAGAGACTCTAAAGATGTGTGTGCGAGGTATCGGGAGTGCATCGGCGGCTGAATGGGCGCAGCAAACATGTCACACACGAGAAGCAAGCGAAAGGTTGAGATTAGACGAATCCTTTCCATAAGGTATTCTCGGGCAAGTCCTATCTCGTCCAGAGCGCTTGGATGCCCTTATCCGCAGCCATTTCAGTTGGCAAGCCATGTTCTGAGCAGTGACCTCAGGGTTCATATAAATTTTGATATATTATATGTATTTTTTAAAATTAGAATGATTTAGTTAGGGTTTTTCTAGGATTAATGAGGCAAAAAGGGAAATAGCTATGTCGACGGCTTTTTGAAACCTAGGCCAACGGCTTAGCTGTCGGTGTAGCCTTAACGTCGTCGCATCGCCATCAAGGCCAATCCACTACGCCAGCGGCCCACTCTACGCCGACGACTTCTGTCGTCCTATCCCAAATTACGCCGACGGCCCCGACATATAGCCGTCGACATCTTGATTTGTACATGCAATTTATAGAACAGTAGCTTCCTATACAAAACAGATGTTAATGTCATTGCATCAGTTTTCTTGATGAAACATAACCATGAAGTATGATTATTTATGAAATTTGTGTTTCTCGCCATATCAACCACCTGGTTAACAAAGAATATGTTAGGAGCAATTTGAGCATTGTTCATTTCACTTAACGGAAGACTTGCAACTTGCAATTGTGGTGAAAGTCGTGGACGGTTTTTTGCAATAAATCCACCAACAAATGGACTGGTGTTGGGTTACATCCAACAAAATAATTTTAATTAAACACTCCATAAAAGTCAGTCGACAGGACACATGTAAGGTCAATCCCGCAACTGGACGTGTCTTTATCGTACTGGGCACATATTTTTCTTAGATGAGTGTATTTTCTGCTTTGCACGCCAGCTCATGTGACTTTGTGTTTGTTTTTGCATCGTTGTGTTTTTTTGGATGTATGTGCTTGGTTCTACTCCCTCCATTCATAAATATAGGACGTATTGTGAGTTCAATTTAAACTCCCAAAGCGCCCTATGTAAGCTCCTTGCTTTAGATAAAACAACATGCTTGTCCTTTTTATGTAGTATCACATTACATGCACCAGGGTGTAGACTCGGTTATTTTGGTCTTGTATAATGTCTTGGCTCATATATGCATCGAAAATATATTTGTGTGTATTCTCTATCTTCCTTCTATGTTGGTGATGGTTCAATACGAAATTAACTCATACTAACCATGAGTTTGGAGAGACTCTAATGATGTGTGTGCGAGGTATCGGGAGTGCATCGGCGGCTGAATGGGCGCAGCAAACATGTCACACACGAGAAGCAAGCGAAAGGTTGAGATTAGACGAACCCTTTCCATAGCGCTTGGATGCCCTTATCCGCAGCCCTATCTCGGGCAAGCGAACAATTTAAGCGAAAGGTATTCTCGGGCAAGTCCTATCTCGTCCAGAGTGCTTGGATGCCCTTATCCGCAGCCCTTTCAGTTGGCAAGAAATGTTCTGACCAGTGACCTCAGGGTTCCTATCATTGGCTGCTAAATTTTCAGGATGCTAATTGCTGAGATGGTAATTGTGGGAGAAACAACTTTTTCGAGGAAGACCAAAAATTATGAATAATTTTGCAGCGGCCACCATTGATTGACCAGCTAGTGTGTAACGATTATCATTGTGTTGGCGAGCGACGCATTAGCGCTGCTGCCGTAAACTATATATGACATAAAGGCTAAACATGCTTATTGCATTTGGGAGGCTGAGTTGTGACGTGGTTGTGGCCGAGTTGGCTGAGTTGGGAGGCTGCATGCCAAGAGCCTGAGCATTTGACGATGGAGACATCACAAATGGACAGATGGATGCTTCGTATCGGATGGCTATGAATATGCAATGATTTGTATAGTCAGCATGTGTAGATAGACAATCATAAATTACACTTTAAAACTCATATCTAGGCTATGTATAGGTGTATTTAGTCGAGTTGGTTATACTCCACGTTCTCATCGGCTGATCCCACCTTCCGTTATCGCGATCTACGTCTTTGCATGCCACGTTTTGAATTTTTTTGCTGATGCTATATACCTTCCGATTTTTGTCTCCCACGGGCATGTAAGTTTGACGGAATATGATGGATGTATTATTGAGAGTATATATAGACGTACGAAGAATCATCTTGGATTACAAGTCAAATTAGTCTAGAGTACTAACTATCTTAAACTATCATAACAACCGTATACGTTTAATACTCTAACAATCTATCTATCTATCTATCTATTATATACTAAAAGTAATATAAGTATGTTTTTCGAGACACCACGTTAATCCACATCATCTTAATTATTTTCTACAGTTAGATCAAAAATTAACCGCTAAGATTTAGTCCATGGGTTAAGAGATGTTACGTAAATATGTACAAGGGGCGACTTATGTCACGTGTCCGTGGCTACACACGTTTGCTGAACATAGGCTTAAGAACCGACCATGCAACGATACACATGACCAACGATCAACTGCCTCACCTAAAAAAACGATCAACTGCCTCATCATCCGAAAAAAAAATCAATGTTTGCTGAGCATGGGCGTAAGAGACGGTCAGACGGACGATGCAAAACATATACACAACCAACGATCAGCTAAAAAAAAGATCAACTGCGTGATCAGGATTACAAATTCATGTACTGTATGCGAATACACTCGGCCCTCTTCCTCTCTCCAAAAAAAAAATCATCAACTTGCGGCATGGAATCTTCATCATTTTTCTCCATAAAATGGTAAATCCATCTCTCAAACTGAAGGTAGCTTGCGCCTTGAATAAGGTGTGGTTAAAGATCTTAGTAGAATTACTTATGTTTATATGGTTATAAGTATTTCACTACTACTATTTCTCCATATGATTGTTGAGTGTCCTCAGGCCAAAAAAAACCCGTGTGTTCCGACAAAAAAAGAAGAGTCCGTATTATAAAAGAGGTCAAGAGGAAATATATAGTTCTATCAAAAACAATGTTCAATCAGCAGTGATTTAAGAGTCCCATGTCTTCCCAAAAGAAACATGAGTCCGTATTATACAACAAGGTGAATGGTAAAAGGAAAATATGTACTACAAAAAAAATCAAGTAGGATGTCCATTCGTCTGCGAATTGCATGACATAGTGGGTTATGGTAATTCATATACATATATAGGGATGAGTGTAATTATATAGACAAAACAAAAACGTAAGTTTTCACAAGGTGGTTTAGTTTTACTCCCAAGATACACATGCTTATTCTAAGAGAATACTTGAATTTCTATAGTGATAGGAGTTTTGTTTACAAATATAAATCTTATTAACAAAAACTGGGAATGTGTAGTGACATTTTCGGACTTAAATTAAGAACAGAAATTTACCCGATACATTGATTATTGGATGATATGAAAATCTCCTATACATGAATGATAATATGAATTAGTTCATGAACAGATATGCTGCACCTCTATGCTCCCTTCAGATAAGTAGTTAAATAAAGGTAAATCCTCCTTAACTTTTAAACTTTGACGAGAAGATGGAGAGAGGGGCGATATTACTATATAAATATAAATAACAACAAATAAAGTTTTTGTAGAATTTTACTTTTGTTGAATATTAGTGTATACTCTTTCTTTTGTTGGTTTAGAGATCACATGAATTTTTCTCCTATTACACCTATTTTAAGAAGAAGTAAAACATCAAGTCTAACTTCTTTTAAAATATATATTGTGAGTTCTAGGAGACAAATATTTTGTGTCAATTTATATGAACTATAATTGTTTGAGATTTAGGAGGACGTGCTATTGCAATCATAAGTTATTTTATACTATGTGTTTTTTAATTCAAATTTTCCATACACTATCATGTTGGTATTGACGCTATTAAGAGTGTTGTCTACCGACTAGAGGCCAATACTAACAGTGGGATCATGTTAAAATAGATTGTATAGATGAGTATAAATAGTAAACTAATGACTTGTAGGATTTGTTCCTATAGAGATATTTTAATTTGCAAGATTAGCAATGTTAGGCATCTTTTCAATTCATCACACTTAGTTTGAAAAACAAAATCTTTGAGTACAACCTTCTCTATAGTCATTTATCGATGTATTTCCTGTTATGTAACTAAACACATTTTGTTCCATTTTTTGTTTCTAATCTTTAATATTCAATAGAATGTGTCATTGTATTGTTGGAGTAAAACCGATGAAGATAAATATGCCGAAACTATATCGTCATTGCTTACATAATCCCTTTGCATGACTTGCCAAGTACCTTTGAGTAACCCTAGAATGAGTAGATTGGACAGTTGGGATATAGGAGAGACATTAAATCCAATTGATAAAGGTATATAAATAAGGTTAAAGAATATTGGTAATGGTAATAGTCCCTCCATTTTCTAAATTAATATTGTCAAGGAAGTTTGCGGTCAAAGTCTCTAAACATTCAGGGTCAAAGTATAAGTATATATCATAGTACAAAAGTTAAGATAGTTTAAATAATAATATATTTTTAATTAAATTTATTTGTATATTTGTATACAAATAAAGGTATAAGTTGCATTTTCTAACTATCTGCACGTATATAAAGTGTCATGTATTTTTGAACAGAGGGAAACTTAACATATTTAAGAACAAATAAATCGATGAGAGGAAATATTATCTACAAAATGTAAAAAATAAAATCTTATTATTTCTGAAACATAGAGAAGTTGTTACACTGCTAATATATATTGTTCAAGTGGAGCATAATATTATTTTGACCACAACATATGGATATTTTTAATTTCACATCTGATCGATATAGAAATATACAAACTAAATTTTAACCCACTATGATTTAGTATCACAGAATAAGTCACGGCTACTTCTTTAACACCATGTACAAATCACACATATAGACGTTAATGGTTGATTTCTAAATGACATAATCAATCATATGTGATGTTTTATTTAGCATAGATGGAGTTAAAATGGCTCGATCACTTTCAAGCGTACAGAACATAATGCCCTCGCATTTGTAAGGGCCATTGTGCTAGTTGTATACTAAAAGTAATATAAGGTTGTTTTTAGAAGCACCAGGTTGATCCACATAGGCTTATAAAATATAGTATGTTGATCTGCATATTAACGGATAAGATTAAAAGACAAAAGGTGTTACATAAAAGATTAAACATGTACACATGGCTACACATGGCACGGTAAGTTAAAGGGAAACTAAAATCTAGATATTAAGCAAGGTCCCGTACGTAGTATACCTGGACAGGGGCTGGACTTCCGTTTAGCCGGCCGGCCCTAAGGAAACAGAGGAGCTGTGCGGTCGCTTACTTTTACGACTCAGGTTGAAACGAATGTACAGTCTATTTTTTTTTTTTTTGAGAAAACAGTCTGTTTTATTGAAGTGGAAATCTGGACGTGATTTTCATTGAGAAAAACACACTTATTTTTCAATAAAGCAAAATGATAGTAAGATGATTCTCTTGATCTGTTTTGATCAATTACATTATGTCCTTATATTTATATCGGCAGAAATCGCGCACAAAGCCTTTGGCGCGGCGGCATACCTAAATTGCCCGGGTAATTTACATGTAGGGCCTGACACCTTAGACATTTTTATCTTCGAGTTTGCATCTACCCAGACAACTTAGCGACTTTGGTCTTAATGAGACCCGTAGCTCATGGACTCTTTTCGAAAAAAAGATAAATTCAAACTTATACCGATGGAGTCGATATCAATTGTGAAAAAAAAAGATGGAGTCAATATCCAGTACGTCAAACGGAACAAGAGTTATTTTTGAATCACGCTTGGCTAGAAAAATACACCTCCATATGAACGGAAAGTCATGTACAATGCGGCGTGGTAGGTAGAACACATCGCTCCAAGGATAAGTCATCTCATTTGTGGTGGTTCTCCAAGATATGCATAGAAATTTTGTAAAAGAAAAACTTGGCAATCATGGATGAATAATTAAACCCTTGCAACTTCTAAGAATAATATAAATAAATATTAAACTTGGAATGGATATTTTGTTTAGGTTAAGCATATGGCTCATATCAGGTACTCAACAAATCTAAATTGTACATAAACATTAAGGAACTATTGCCTGGTGGATCCTAAATATTAGTTTTAGGCAACCAACAATGCATACATGTGTGAGAAATGTAAAAACATTGTATGTGACCAATAGACATAACTAAGCATAGTCTGTCACCGCTTGATGAATACATGGGTTGACCCATGTATTCTTTGCCCCAATCATATAATGTGTAGTCGAGTAACACCATAGTTATATAGAAGCATTTTTTTAGGAGTGAGTAAGGAGCACTGCTTAAATACTACAAACTTGAGTCGAACATCGATCTATTAGTTATTCTTTCGACATTCTTATTAATACAAATTTATTCAAGAATAACGTGTGATGCGAGGAAGATAGGTTGGGACATGAAATTTTAGAGTTGGAACATGAACTGAACTAGAGTATTCTAAGTTTATTTTGGCACAATGACGCAGTTAAAGCGACAAAAGTTGTGTAAAATGGAAGGGATATATTAAGTGCACAAACATGCATGGAGGAGGCTCAATAGGTAGTAATTAGTGA
The DNA here is from genome assembly GCA_030063025.1 of Avena longiglumis. Taxonomy (NCBI): domain Eukaryota; kingdom Viridiplantae; phylum Streptophyta; class Magnoliopsida; order Poales; family Poaceae; genus Avena; species Avena longiglumis. The sequence continues at coordinate 143,972,675 of CP125974.1, forward strand.
TGTACTTACACAGTGAAAAACGGTGATACATTTAGGGACATGTCAATAAAAATTCAATTATTGTCGCGATATAACTCATAATAAGATTTCCTATTATATATCCAACAAAGACATGCATATTTCCTTATTCAAAATAATATAAAAATATTTAGAACTTTAATTGCTTAGATTTTACCTATCTGATTAGTTTGGTTCATAGGATTATATCCAGGAAGTTCTCGATGGAAACATTCTAAATGAAAGGCAACTTACCTTCAGTACGAACGCTTGGAAAAATATTATTTCATATTACTTCATTATCTTTCCAGGACTAAATTAACACCTTTTAGTGCCAACTTTCATGGTTTATGTTCATTTAAAATTTAATAGGATATGTCATTGCCATGATGCATACTAACTAAGTTAGCCATGTAGCAATATTTATCTTATATACATGAAAGAACAAATTACATGTGACCGGGAGCTTAAAAAACATGACCAGAGAGTAGGGATACCAGGGAGAGAATTCAACAAAACAAAAAGATAATATCTCTATTTTGAAATAGACAATGTTGTATATTCCTATAGTCAAATTTTATTATTGAAGTATAAGTATACTTAAAGCGTTCTAAAGTAAAATACATGGTTGAGAATAATTTTTATTTTATTTCTTGACTACAATTCAGAATTTTAGATGGATAAATAAGATCAACATAAAGATTGTCTAAGTCTAAGAAGACAAATGTTTCTCAAAGGTGGGAGGATGCCAAATATTCAAAAATATCCATAGAAAGTAACTGAGAGAAGATAGATATGCAAAAAGTAGAACAACAATAACTCCCTTTCCTAAACGTAAGATGCATAGTTTTTGGTATGAAAAATAAAGAAGACACGTCGAGGGAAAACTACACGAGTTTTTTGCGAGATTACTCATACTTATTAATGATGGTATTTCTATTTGATATCAAATACATGATGCCCTCGCATTTGCAAGGGCCATCCTGCTAGTTATGTAAAGAAATATGATATGCGGCTAAATAAACATGACCAGGAAAAATTCACTCCACAACAGAAATACGACAAGCTACTGTTTCAGAAAACTTAAGGGCATCAATTGATTTGATTAATTTATCATTGTCCATTATCGACAACAACAGAGAGCCACTGATCATGTGAATATGCATGGATGTTTCGGTCCCAGACTATATATTCCACAAGTTTTACCATTAGGTTTCTACAAAAGCAAACAAATAGATTGTTTCGTATGTATTCTTACTACAATTTCAACACAAGAACACAAAAGAAAGAAAATCGATAACGTCCACCATAACTCCACATTGCAGCAGCTGAACATCTACCATAAAGACCATTTCTAGACTGCAATATACAGACTATCATCAAAAAATCTATGCACATAAATTCTAAACAACAAGTTGGTGCTGGACTACAAATTCCGAAGAACCTAGCATTTCGTTTGTCAAGTCTTGGTGCCAGCGTGTTGTCCATTTTTTCGGATGGTTTTTCTGTTTGTGGCTGTAAGCGCTAAACTATACTTGGGTTTCATTCGTGCAATGGAGCTGGCCAACTGGGTGATGACCCCGTTGCTCTAAAAATTGTACTGATTTCGATGATGCATGATATTCATATTCTGTTTTTTCTTTAGTTTTTTTTTCTTTTGACAACTATTTGATCAAAGTTGATCCTGAAAATTTACAAGATATGAGCATGACTCCTTACAACAGCTAATTATATTCCTTGTTTTGATTGGTATTCAATAGTTAGATGGTTGTAACTCAGTATTTTTCCATGATAGATTCTCGTGAATTATGTTGCTAGTTAATGTTAGTATTTGTACTTTGACTGCAAATAGTCAATAAGCCAGCTCTGAATTGTGATGCACCAGCAAAATACAGATATGTGCAGGCTGTATATGAAGACCCAAAAGGTTTAAACAGATGTGTCTTGAATGCTTTTGTGCTAAATAATGAAGTAGAAACGTCTCACAAAATCATAGCTAACAATAAACCGAGACGTAAAAAGATCAGAATTTGACCACTCATAAAAAACATGTAGGTGCCTATGTCATCAGTTCTCGTGCATGTTCTCGAAACCCAGCTGCTATCTCTGTGTACCAAAATCCGCATTCAGGTAGTCTACGATCGTGCTTACCATTTCTAACAGATAGCACTGTGACTTCCTAAACAGAAGTATGTTAAATTTGAGTTGTAGCAGCGAGATAAAATTCAGTGAACTGCAACCAATTGTAAATGCAGAGTCACCTCACAACACCATTCAAACTCAGGTAATGTTGAAAACCTCATCTGAATCGCCAGATTTAATAGTTTTCCCCACAATGCAAACATTGCAAATACTTAACTGAAAAATGCATGCACCTGCTAAGTGCTATGCAATGGAGAATTGGAATTTGGGTGAAAAAACATGGTCTGTTTTACGGTACCTTTTACAGGTCACAGAAGTATCGAAAGTATGATTTATACTGTCGGCTGAGATTAACCGGTATATATTAGGCCCAACTGGCCCAAAATTGAGTTTGCCTAAATATAATCTGAGAAAAAAAAACTTTGAAATCAATCCGGTCATAGTCCTCCCCGACCTCCTCGCATACACCGCCGCGACATCCACGCCGCAGCGCGACTGCCAGCTCTTCCAGCCGCTGCGCCGCATCACCACCACGCCGTTGCGACCTCCTGCCAGACGCACTCGCCGCGACCTTCACGTCGGCTGCGCCGGACTGACGCCATCGTCGCGACGTCCATCGGACCCGCGGCAGCGCTTCCACGCCACCCGCCGTCTCCACCTCAGACTGGGAGATCCCAGCTCTTCCAGGCCACCTCCGTCGCCATTACCTCCACGCCGCCGCGACCTCCACGCCGTCTGCGCCGGACAGACGCCGCCGTCGCGACCTCCATCGGACCCGCGGCAGCGCTTCCACGCCCCAATCGCCGACAGTAGCTATCCGTACGTGTTGCCCTCGATCCTCCTTGCTCTCTCTCCATATAACACATAGGAATTTAAAATCATGTTCATATAGAACATCATTGGAGGTGCCGATAGAACTGGGCAGTCACTGGACCTGGCACTACTTTGTCACTCGTCCCTACAGCCGGTCCAACACAAGTTCTGGAGCTTCAATTACCATGCGCCGAGAGTTTTGCTTGTGGTGCTCCTGGGACATCATGGCTTAATTGATAGGGATGGAAATCTTTATAATTACTTTAGGACTGTGCTATGTAAAGACATATATTTTTCTGTTTTGTGCTGCTGATTTTACATGATTTGTGACTAACTTTTAACAAAGAAGCAAACAAAAATCCAATGTGGTTGATATAGTATACCTGTATATGTCTACAGAAGTTTCAAGAATTGCATAACAAATTAGTAAACGAAGTTTGATTGACAGCTCAGGGGTTTGGCTAGCCTCTTAAACTGGAGACACTTGTAGAATTGCATACATTGTAATTGGTGACAATGAATAAGCTGTAAATATCCCAAATTATTCGGTGCTTGCTTTGCAGACTGCCAACACGTTAGTTATATCTCATCATTGTTCCTAGTGGCGGACCTTGACCATCATTATAGGAGGGGATAAAAGACATTAGATGATAGAAGTATTTTATGTTTTCTATGATCAAAATGATAAATACTAAATAGTATAGTGCAAATTGCAATTGAGTAGGGGGGCTATGGCCCTTTTGGCCTCCAAGAAGGTCGGTCAGTGATTGCTCCATATATGTTTGACTAAACAATTCTGAATGTTATCGATAAAGTAGTAATAGGTTCTTGAATAATTTACGACCATTTGCTAGTACTCGTAATAAATGATCGCAAATGAGCATAAGGTTGCATTGATGATTGTGAAGTATATTTTGAAGTTGTTTTTGTAGACATGATTTACTGGGGTGGTAACATCTGATGGTTGCAGTTCGCATACACGGAGCATGAGGAGCATGATGAGTACCTCTGCGTGGTCAACAAGACCTTCAGAAGTGAGGAGGAAGGATATGAGTTCTATAACGAGTATGCTAAGATCAAAGGGTTCAGTATTAGAAAGGAGAAGTTGAAATATTTGCCATGCAGCAAAACGCGGTTCAGACGGCTGACACATGCTTTAAAGGACACCGTACGTTGGCGAACTTCGAAAGACCTGACCCGAAAAGAACCCCAAAAGATCTTACTCGTTGCGGATGCAAAGCTCGTTTAGAGATCGAGCTTATTCCGGCTACTGGCGAATGGTTCGTGATGGACTTTGTGGACAACCATAACCATCAACTCCCTAAGGAAGGCGATGCTGCTTAATTTTATTCGCATCGCCGGATGACAGATGGTCAAAAGGTTGATGTAGTTGGGTATGGGATTGGTGGCCTCCGCACACATCAGATATTAAATGTTATGGAACATGCAGCAGGTGGTCTTGACAAGGTTGGGTTCATACCCCGAGATTTGTATAACTTTGTGGCGGAGTACAAGAAGAAAAAGATAGAAGGTAGAGATGCTGAATACGTGCTGAACTAGATGGCGGCACAGAAAGATAAGGATGCAGACTTTTACTACAGATTGACTGAATAGTGAATGTAATTGTACCTTTCTTCGTTCTCATATTACACGTACAGTTCTTATATTTGGAGTGGTTGAAGAGTCATTTCTATGTAGCCTGAAGTTCCATGTTTTGCTTTGCTGTCATAATGCTTTTTCTGCTAAATTTGTTGTGCTATCACTATGCAAAATATTAAATGTCTCCTTTTCACTTTAAACTAGGTGCTTGGCGATCTGGGGAAGCATTGCTAAATTTGCGAGAGTCAAAGAATGGCTATATTCATAACAAACAATTTAGCCATAATGTGCCAGGGTCAGCTTTCTCCCTTCAATAACAAATACTCCATAAATGAGTGAACTCAATTAAGAAATTAGAGTGGCGTACTCGATAGAAAGACTTAACCAACAGAGTACATTCATTACAACACTAAGGGGAACAAATTTAACAAACATCTCAACAGGTTTTTATGCCGATCACTCGACCTATTGCCTTATGAGCAAAGTACTCGTTGAAGAAGTTGCAGATAAATGCTCCGGAGTCCTTTTCAGACAGCTCTATCAGATAGGAAGCATGCATAACTCCAGGTTCAGGAATCATGGCGTGACCTGAACCATTCCAAATGTAACTTTAGTTGCTAAATTTCTGTAACTAGGTATCTGAAACTTCAAATCTGCAAGGCAAACATAACAATATTGTCATTTAACAGCATCTCACTAACAATGATGAAATAAACAAGATCGATAGCCCGTTCTTTTACGGAACCACTATGAAATCCAAATAACAACATCGTTTGTTATTCTGAATAGAATAAACAAAGTACAGTCTACGCTGCTAAACCATGTCAGTTCCATCTGAGTATCCACAGGGTTATGCATTAAACTCCGCGGCTAAAAGTGCCGTCTACATGGCTGCCGCCGTGCACACTATAAAAGTGCAAAATCTAAGCAAGCTAGCTATCCTATAGTGGAGAAGAATACACTGTCAAAATCTTACATATATACCGAACAATCAACTCGACTATTTGTCAAAATTTAACCATAAATACGTCCAGAACTATCAAGTTTGGTGGATTGCTATATTCCATTGCCTATCTACTGTCGAGAGCTTTTTGATTTTTAACTCAATTCCATGCATGCTCTACTTGATCTGCCGTACATATTGAACCGTACCATAACAACACAACACGCACCACTCTGAATTTTTTAGAGATCCATGGACACGATCAAATATCGATGTTCTGTTTTGACCTGTATGTACATGAACTATCATTTGAATTTTTCAGTACAAACTAAGCTGAAATTTTCAGTACAAGCTAAGCTAAGCAATATTATTTGAAACCTGGACTCAAAAGTACTTGACTGCAGACAGGATGAAGAAGGATGGAGCGAAAAGGCCACAGATAGGATCCAACTATAATTGTTATTTTGACAAATAAGGAGCAGACTTGCAATAAAGTACATGCCAGAATATGATCGATAATAATATCATCTGTATATTTTGCAGCATATACTACTACTACTACTACTACCATTACTATCATCTGTAGCAGTTGAAGGTGAACTACCTGGTCCAGGAAGTGGTCTGCATTCCTTGATTAGACCGAGCAGGTAGAAAGGGGGGCATGTACGTACCGATGCTGAGATCTTTGCCGATGAGGAGCACCGGGAAGGATCAACGCCGGAGACTCGGAGGAGGCGACGCGCCAGTGACACCTTGGACCACCGGAACACGTGCGGGGAGCCGCCAACCTCATCGAGGAAACTTTCCCCTGCGCCAACGCCTCGCTGACCTCCTCCCTGTCCACAACAGATCCACCCCGCAGTCGACGGCAAGGGAGGCGCACCGCGATGAGCTACTGCCCCTCCTCTGAAAACGCGTGACGAGCGAGGAGGGTGGCGCCGTGGGGTCGTGGATCGGGTCCGGGGCCGGGAGAGGGAACCACGGGAACGATGTGGCTGGGTTGGGATAGGAGGGGGCGGCGCGTCGGGATGGTGGTCTCGGCGGCGGCACCCACGCAGCCGGGGAAGAAGATCCTTTTTTTTTATGCTAACGATACTGCAGCGGCAGAGCAAGTTGGACTCTGTTTGGGCCGGGGTCCATCTTGGAGATTTTTCGGTGCGGTTTCAATTTTGCCCACGCGAGGTCACTAGTATGAATCATACCGATCATCTATTTGGTATCAGTATGAATTGTTGTGAGCCTTTAGATGAACAAAAATAGATGGCTGGTATTCATTTTGGGGTACCACAAAACATCTCAAAAACATACTTGTAAAACAATTGCACAACCCAAATCAAGATATATTTCAAACCTAGCATGCTCGATTTATTTAAATCCTGCTGGGTATCTACCCAGTCCTCAATGATAACACGTTAAATGAGTCAGCTGCAGGGTGCATGCACATGTTGCCAGCCGGGCCTCAACACCAGGCATGTTGGTGTTGTATAATATCTCGATTTCAGCTTGTGCATATATACTCCGCCAACGATCATATGCACTGAACATACTTTGATGCGTGGTTCCGTGTGTGGCGGCTTTTTCATGTGTCTTTCTTTCCAATCAAAATTCTCTCGTGAGTTTCATGGCTGGTGACGATCAAAGAGAAACTCATACACTATGATGAATCGTAGCAACTCCTAATTTGCATGTGAGGCATCGGGAGCCAAAGATGGCTAGTAGCCAAGAAGGTCAGGCCATAAGAGGAAGCATGCTGAAATCGCAAGCCATTACGAACAAGTTTGCCGGCGCCCGGCTGAATAGAGCCACTCTGCTGAGTACAGCCAGCTAATGAGGAACTACTCGAGCTTCTCTAGATGTATCTTTCTGATAAATCGGTACTTAGGCTTCAAAAGAAGAAAAGTCGGTACAACAATAACATAAGCAGCAACAATTAGTGGATTCATGGTGAGTTTCTTGTGTCAAAAATAATGGTTAGGGAGATTGATCGGTACTTTTGAAAACATCCAAAATCCTCTTCAAATTAATGATCAATTCCATTAATTAGTTTATGAGGAAAATAGATTTTTTGAGCGTATTACCATCTTGTCCACAAATCATCTGCCATCTAATCCTGCTGCTACGTCCAGTAAGCCTCAAGATGATACACAACAAAATCACGAATTCTTAACAAATAGATGAAAAGAATATATCGAAAAGGGGAAAAGCAAATCATGAATCTAATACGTGATAAGCGTGCTTTGGTTTGCATCAACGAACTTACATTCTTACCACTGTTAGTATCAACTCTGTGGCATCGCTGTGGAAAGAAATGATTAGCAGTACATACACAGTAGTCTATCTTTCAAAGCTATTTTTCTCCTTTCTTAACTTATAAACGGAAATCCTCTCAATGGCTACCCAACTATAGCAACGACCTAGCATGCGATTTTCTGGGAGTAAAATGTATGTTAATTTACTTAGGTTTAAAAGGAGCAATTCACATAGACAACAATGTTCGGGCACATCCACATCATCTAAACAAAGCCCAGCTTTAGATTAGCCTGGCTGAAAAGAATTTGGACGAAGCTTTATAGTGGTTACTAAGTGAGTAAGAGAATTCGTCTAATTTTATGTATAGACAAATAATTCTAAATCACACAACATTTAGTTGATTTGTGCCGATGGAGCCTATCCCGAAGTTCCACATTCAGGGAGCTCGTAAAAATTATAGAACGGTTAAATTCTTGGGAGTGCCTCGGGAAGCTCTACATACTAATACTCTTCATGATATGCTATTTCTACTACTCATTCATCTACGTGTTCTTGGAGAACCCAAAAAATGGACACTAAGACACTACAGGAATGGGAAGCTACGCCGACGGCCAAATATCGGGGCCGTCGGCGTAGCCATCGTCTAGGCCAGCTCCGCCAAGCAGCCGTCGGCGTAGAATTTCCCTCGGCATACGCCGAGGGCAGCCGTCGGCGTAGCTATTTTTTATTTTATCTCATTAAACTTTAAAAAATCATAACTAAATCATTCTAATTCGGAAAAATACAAATAATATATCAAAATTTGCAGAAAAATAAGACCTATCTATCTACACTCAAGTATTACACATTTATAAATAAAAATTAAGTAAAACATAAGACATTATATATAGTTTAAAACGGGCATAAAAAATTCAAAAATGATCGAAACAATGCGAAACCTTCGTGTGGTGTTATATTATGTGACATAGTTAGAAGTAAAAATATCAAACTTGGTATATTGATTATGTCTCAAAGAAACCTTCACAAAATGACCTATCTCATTCGAGGTTTCTTGGCTTTCGGGTCAAATGACCAATGTTATGGCTAGAATCAAGGCATAGTTTGTGATAATGTGCCCATATTGTGCATACACATGCATCATGGGATGGCGAACAATGTTGCAGGAGAAAGTTTTCCTTTTCGTCGCACCAAAAAGCCATTTCCCATTTTCTTAGCACAAAAAACGGACGATTTTGTAAAGCAACCACCAAATGGCTAATTCAAAATGGTACCACCATATTTTACAAAAATACTATACCACCTTATATAGACAATGTCCCAATAGGTGAATCCGAAACCTTTCCGTCCACCTCTGGTGAAAAAGAAAATTCCTGCCGAATCGGTAGAAAGTGGGTCAGATATGAACTACAGGTACATGATCCGATGCTCATGTTTTTTTACAAAAATCATTTTTAGGTTCACAATATGCTATTTTATCAAAGATCCAATGCAAGTTTAGCGAGGCTTGGCCCCGAGCTAAGAATCTTCAAGCCCGTCGTTCGACAAAGTTTGACGATAGTTTAAAACGGACATAAAAAATTCAAAAACGATCGAAACAATGCGAAACCTTCGCGTGGTGTCATATTATGTGACAAAGTTATAAGTAAAAATATTAAACTTGATATATTGATTATGTCTCAAAAAACCTTCAGAAAATGACCTATCTCATTCGAGGTTTCTTGGCTTTCGGGTCAAATGACCAATGTTATGGCTAGAATCAAGGCATAGTTTGTGATAATGTGTCCATATTGTGCATACAAATGCATCATAGGATGGCGAACAATGTTGCAGGAGGAAGTTTTCCTTTTCGTCGCACCAAAAAGCCGTTTCCCATTTTCTGAGCACAAAAAACGGACGATTTTGTGAAGCAACCACCAAATGGATAATTTAAAATGGTACCAGCACATTTTACAAAAATACTATACCACCTTATATAGACAATGCCCCAACAGGGGAATCCGAAACCTTTCCGTCCACCTCTGATAAAAAAGATAAATTCCTGCCGAATCGGTAGGAAGTGGGTCAGATATGAACTACAGGTACGTGATCCGATGCTCATGTTTTTTTACAAAAATCATTTTTAGGTTCACAATATGCTATTTTATCAAAGATCCAATGCAAGTTTAGCGAGGCTCGGCCCCGAGCTAAGAATCTTCATGCCCGCCGTTCGACAAAGTTTGACGATAGTTTAAAACGGGCATAAAAAATTCAAAAACGATCGAAAAAATGCGAAACCTTCGCGTGGTGTCATATTACGTGACATAGTTATAAGTAAAAATATTAAACTTGATATATTGATTATGTCTCAAAAAAACCTTCAGAAAATGACCTATCTCATTCGAGGTTTCTTGGCTTTCGGGTCAAATGACCAATGTTATGGCTAGAATCAAGGCATAGTTTGTGATAATGTTCCCATATTGTGCATACACATGCATCATGGGATGGCGAACAATGTTGCAAGAGGAAGTTTTCTTTTTCGTCGTACCAAAAAGCCATTTCTCATTTTCCGAGCATAAAAAACGGACGATTTTGTGAAGCAACCACCAAATGGCTAATTCAAAATGCTACCACCATATTTTAATAAAATAATATACCACCTTATATGGACAATGTCCCAACAGGGGGTTCCGAAACCTTTCCATCCACCTTTGGTGAAAAAGACAAATTCCTGCCGAATCGGCAGGAAGTAGGTCGGATATGAACTACATGTACATGATACGATGCTCATGTTTTTTACAAAAATCATTTTTAGGTTCACAATATGCTATTTTATCAAAGATTCAATGCAAGTTTTCCTTTTCATCGCACCAAAAAGCCATTTTTCATTATCCGAACGCAAAAAAGGAATTTTCTAAAGCAACCACCAAATAGATAATTCAAAAACGTAGGGTTTGTGATAAGTTGATATGGATATCATATTTGGATTCCTCTCATTTTTCTGATCAATTTAGACATATTATTTGTTAAATTCCGATTTATAGATTTAAAGATATTAATTATTCCATATTAAATAGAAAAATACAAAAAAGTAAAATTATTATATTTTTATTTGAATTCAATAATATTTTTACTTATTCATTAATGTTTATTTAAATAATTGTTTATAATTTTAAAAAATACAAACATGTGACATGTTGATATAAGGGTTAATAGGATTGATATCATAGTATTGACAACAATGTATGAATTACTTATGGAAATGATCTTTGAAGGAACGAGGAAGTTAAGCGTGCTGGAGCTGGAGTAGTATTAGGATGGGTGACCTTTCGGGAAGTTCGACCAAGACTGCAATTTAATTAAATATTAAGCGTAATTAGTGTTAAAAATGTTCAAAGTGAGAGATTAACGAGTCAAACAATTCAAAGATTTAAAAATTTATTTATTTTTTTAAAAATATTTTTGCAACCTGTCGACAAGCTATGCCGACGGCCGCTACGCCGACGGCATTGCCCTCGGCATAGCATACGCCGACGGCATTTTGATACGCCGACGGCCTCTATGTGCTCCGCCAAGGGAGCCCTTTGCCGAGGAGGCTACGCCGAGGGCAGCCGTCGGCGTAGCATACGCCGAGGGCATTTTGGGCTACACCGACGGCTTTTTACCCTCGGCATAGCGCGCGCGTCGTGTAGTGAGAGCTCTGAACGATTTTTTCGCAAAAAAGGTAATATATTAATAGGCCGATCAGACTTGTACTGATAATTCAGCAATTGCAGAGTCTTCAATTCTTCATCTGCTGGGGCGCTTGCGTTTCTTAAACCAGCGTGTTTGCAACATTTTATTCTTATCTGTGGCATGTCTTCCTCTCTTTGTTAGCCATCTCGTTGTGTTCGCTTGAGGACAACAAGATCTGTTGTCCTATTTTTGGACAATAACACATCAAATGTCTCAACTGAAAACACATGTATGATGATATGATATTATTTATTGTCCGGGCTCATATTTGTACTCCCACTAGCATCCACATGCATCATTAATTTTTGGTGGGTAGCCGTTCTGCATGGTCCTTCTATATACTCCCACAAATCTGACGGGGCTCTTGAGGTCTCTTGCTGTCTAGCTATGCATCGATGAGAAATTCACACAACATGATCGTACCTGCTTTGAAGGATGTCATACACAATCCGCAGACCGCAGGCAGAGGATGCCATACACAAGAAGTGCTTCTGGCCTCTCCAGAAACTTTAGTTCCATGAAGTTCAACTCAAATGAGTCGCAAGGGCAATCTAGTAACATCTAAAGCACTTCGGAGCCCATACCCCACCGCCCGTAAAACTATAGACACTGGCTCAATACTTAGTGACCCATGATTCCTCTCCTTGTGCTGGAAAAACAGCGACTGGCCTCGAGTTTGTAGGATGTTGGTCGCAAATTGTGGCTAGACTTTAGATCTGAAGTGGTTGCACTAATGTACATGGTGTGATCTTTCACTAATAAGCAACACTAGACATTATACTAACTAGAAAGGTGGTCCTCGCAAATAAGAGAGAAACATCTTTACTCAATTGTTTTGTATATATTTTTTATATTTTTATATTTATAATCATGCAAATTCATGTTATGTTAATAAGATATGATTTCATAACCACTAAAGTTATGCAAATAAAATATTACAGCTGCATAGATTTTTTAAACACTTTTTCTTTGGTGTCCCTCCTCTTCTTTAACCCGTGTAGGCCAGGATCGCACGATATCGATTCGTTTCGAAGATCATACCGACCCACCCGAAGCCCGTATGATCCGTTTAGACGAATTCTTAACAAATAGATGAAAATAATATATTGAAAATGGGAAAAGCAAATCATGACAACGAATCTAATACGTGATAAGCGTGCATTGGTTTGCATCAACGAACTTTACATCATTTCCACTATTAGTATCAACTCCGTGGCATCTTCGTGGAAAGAAATGATTAGCAGTAAGTAGTCTATCGTTCAAAGCTATTTTTCTCCTTTCTTAACTTATAGACGATCATCCTCTCAATGCCTACCGTCAACTATAGCAACGAACTAGCATGCGATTTTCTGGGAATAAAATGGTTGTTAATTTATTTAGGTTGAAAAAGAGCAATTCACATAGACAACAATGTTCGGGCACATCCACATCATCTAAACAAAGCCCAGCTTTAGATTAGCCTGGCTGAAAAGAATCTGGACGAAGCTTTATAGTGGTTACCAAGTGAATAAGAGAATTTGCATAATTTTATGTATGGACAAATAATTCTGCATCACACAAGATTTAGTTGATTTGTGCCGATGAAGTCTATCCCAAAGTTCCAAATTCAGCTGAGTTCGTAAAAATTATAGAACGGTTAAATTTTTTGAGTGCCTCATGAAGCTCTACATACTAATGCTCCGCCTAAATATCCTATTTCTAATAGTCATTCGTCTACGTGTTTTTGGAGAGTCCAAAAAATAGACACTAAGAGCTCAGTCTAGATTTGTTGAGGGGGGCGAACCATTAGGGGGTGTGTCGTCAGTAATAGCCCATTAAATGTGTCATCTGCAGGGTGCACATGTTGGCAGCCGGGCCTCAACACCAGGCATATTGGTGTTGTATAATATCTCGACATCGGCATGTGCATATATACTCCCCCAGCAACCATATGTACCGAACATACTTTGGTGCGTGGTTCTGTGTGTGGCGGCTTGTCATTGTGTCTTGCTTTCCAATCAAAATTCTCGCGCGAGTTTCATGGCTGACGATTAAAGAGAAACTCATACACCATGATGAATCGTAGCAACTGCTAATGTGCATGTGAGGCATCGGGAGTGCACTACACACACCATCAAAGATGGCTAGTAGCCGAGAAGAGGAAGCATGCTGATGTCAAGCTTAACCATCTCAAGCTTGATAGCACACAATGGGGTCTTCCTTTTCCTTGGGCGGATAGTCTGGGTACACTCATATGCAATGAAAACATTGTCCGTAATCATGTAATCAGCCTTCCTGGAAGAAAGTCGCTTTGCTTCTCCGAGATTAAGATAGGTAGTATTTTCTTTAGGCGATTTGCAATCACCTTCGATGCCAGTTTATACAGAACGTTGCATAGACTAATTGGCCGGAACTGAGAAAGGTTTTTAGGCGAGTTCATCTTCGGAATGAGTACAATTGTGGTGTCATTCAAATTCGTTGGAGCTTCCCCTCCCACCAAGAATTCCCGAACAGCCCAGCAAACGGCAGGCTTCAGCGCGGCCCAGTGCTTCTGATAGAACAGGGCCAGTAGTCCATCAGGCCCATGGGCCTTAGTAGGGCCCATATGAAATAGAGATGTCTCTATTTCTGCATCAGTGATGGCCGCAGACAGCTTTGAATTCATCTCCTCATTGACAATACAGTCGATTTTGTTTAAGAATCTATCCATGTTGGCCGAGCCTTCAGAACGGTATAAAGCCTGGTAAAAACCCTAGCTTCTTCTCTCATTGCATCGTTTGTTGTGCAATGGCTGCCATCATTCCTTGTGAGGAACCAAATTGTATTTTTCCTCCGCATGTGCGAAGCCCTGTTTTGAAAAAACTTCATGTTCCGATCACCCGCCTTCATCCATTCTTGTCGAGAGCGCTGCCTGTACATTGTCTCCTCTCTATCATAGATAATATGCAATTGTTTCTCCAACTCTCGCACCTCCAGTGAGGAACCAGAGCTGAGCGCCCGCACCTTCACTTCATCTAGTTCAACACGTACCTTTTTTAGTTGTTTGTTGACTGAACCGAACGAACTATAGCTCCACTTCTTAAGAGAGCTAGACACCTCTTTCAATCTCTTCCATAGTCCTCCAAGGCCCTCTCCATGTACATCACTATTATTCCATGCAGATTGGACCACCTCTTCATAGTTTGGATGAGAGAGCCACATCTCCTCGAACATGAATCCCTTCCTAGCATGGGACAACCGGCCATCCGTGTTGTCCGACATCTTGATTAACAAGGCCATATGATCAGGTTCATCAGTAGAAATGTGTTGGCACAAGGTATGTGGAAACACATCCAAAAATTTATCGGTGGCCACCGCGCGACGATCCAAGCGAGCATGGACATTTGCCAGCCCTTCATGTCTATTATCCCATGTGCATGGGTACCTAGAAAATCCAATGTCGGCTAAGCGGTGGTCCGCTAGGCATTGTCGGAAATTGATCATTCGGTTCTCATCCCTGTCGTTCTGACCATGTTGTTCCGCTTGCGAGACGACCTCGTTGAAATCCCCCACACAGATCCACGGAGATCGTCCTGAGCAGCCAGGTACCACAACGCTTCCCACGTTTTCCCTCTCAACTCCGCTCTCGGCTCCCCATAAATCCCAGTTAATCTCCACAAACCAGTGTCCATGGTGATTTTTGTATCAATAAAATATTGACACCAGGATCTGATGGAAACCTCAATGCCATACCTCCACCACAGCTCCAAGCCCCCACCCTTTCCTTTGCTTTTGACGCAAATACCATGGCAAAAGCCCAGACTCCACTGTAATCTTTCCATCTGTCTCTTCTTCTGTTTAGTCTCACAAAGAAAAATCACCCGCGGATTGTATGTCCTCGCCAAATCACAAAGTTCACCCACTGCCGCGGCCAATCCCAAACCGCGACAGTTAAGGTACAGGATATTCATTGTCCTCGGAGGCCCTGCCGCACAGGGTCCGCCGCTGGTTCTTAATTCTGTTAAAAACCGAGTTCTAACGATGATCATAAACGTATACCATATTCTCGTCCAGCCTCTCAACAACAGAGCTTCTCCCTTGCCTTTTCCCCACCGATTCTGGACTATCCTCGCCCACCACTTGGACTGGCACAGGCATCCACACTTGTTTGGTGTGTTTCTTCTTATCCTTACCAGTGAAGGAGGGTATGTGTTAGGGCGAGAGCTGGAGTTGTTTCTCGGAATTCAGGAGAAAGGGCTCTTCCTTCCCTTGCTAGGAGCATGTCCTGTCTTGCCTATCGTCCCTCTATGCGCCCTTCCTTCCTCGCCCCGTGGCTTTTATTTGGGCTCGTGGACGAGAGTGAGTCTATGCCCCCTCATTGCGACCTCTGTTCCACTGCTCGCCCTCACCGGTGTGAGAAGAGCCCGAGTAAGAATAGTCCTTGCACAAATTTCTCTGGGGAGGAATATATCGGACTGAAACACCACCTCCATACATGTGCATGGAATCATCCGAACGACCACTATAGCTGCCAGAAGACATGGTTGGCCTCAATGATGGTGTGATCTTCCTACCCTTCCTTGGCAAGGCCCTGAGCCATTCCCCACATTGCTTGACGTCCTCCTTCTCAACCCCACATCCCTCAGCCGAGTGAATGATGCACCCACATTCAAAACAAAAGTGCGGGACCTTCTCGTACCTCAGATTAAACCATCTTCCTGACGCTTGCTCCCCCTCCTCCCGATTTTCGCCTTCAGCCACTACGGGAACAAACGTAGATGCCGAGGGGGGTTTCAACGCTGAGGGGAAAAGGTCGGGGCGCTCGGCATAGCTCGCGCAGTGCCGTGGGCCACAAAAACCAGTCGGCATTGCAAATACATCGGCATAGACGAGCAATGCTGAGAGGGACCCTCGGCGTAGGTATACCATCAGCGTAGATGTAGCAACGCCGAGGGGCACCGTCGGCGCAGGCTGAGCATGGATCACGTTCATGCGGTGCGAACGGACAGTTCACGGTGTAGGCGGTGCCGAGGGGCTTACCGTAGCTCTACGCAGTGAAAGCTAACGGAGCATAGCAAAACCGAGGGGCTGACAGTCGGTGTTGTAACAAGCATACATTAGAAATTGGCAGGACCTATGCCGAGGGAAATCCCCTCAGCATTGCCATGCCTACGCCGAGGGAAATCCCCTAAGCATTGCTATTAGCATGTGCAACGAGCATGCACCTGGCAGGGCCTACGCCGAGGGGAATCCCCTCAGCACTGCTATTAGCATTTGGATCAAGCATACACTTGGCAGGACCTACGCCGAGGGTCTCTCTCGGCATTGCTTCGAAAATTTTCCATGCTCAACTTGTCATGCATGAAGTTTGACTTAGACAATTTGCCATGCTAAACGGGTGTGTTCTTTCACACAATTTGCCATGCTCAACTTGTCATGCATAAACTTTGACCTAGACACTTTTCCATGCTAAATTGGCGTGTTTTTTTCATTTTGTAGTGGTGATGCTCTCGAAGACAAAGTGTGTGTTGTGACGGTACTCAAAGACCGGTTGCCATGTGACATGTATCCCATGACTATGTGTAATGAACTTGTAGTGATGATTCTCTCGAAGACTATGTGTAATGAACTTGTAGCGATGATACTCTCGAAGACTATGTGCAATGAACTTGCAGTGATGTGTATTTGTGACTACATGTATCTATGTGTCGAGATTTAATACTAGCTATGTGATATGTTTGTGGACATCATCTATGCTGAATGTTTTTGCATTATTACAGCCAATTCATATATATTCTGCTGCGAGGCACAAAATAGTAAAAAAAATAGTGGACATTAACGCCGAGGGTTTAACCCTCGGCATTGCTCTGAACAGAGGCCTGGCGGACATCAATGCCGGGGGTGATCCTCTCGGCATTGGTCTAAACAGAGGCTGGTGGATATCAACGCCGAGTGTGATCCCCTCGGCACAGCGCAACCAATGCCGAGGGTGATCCCCTTGGCACAGACCTCTCACCCCTCGCCCATCACACTCCACGTGGAAACCTACGACGAGCGTTTCCCCCTCGGCACAGACCACTCACCCTGGCGTCCAGCGCACTCCACGTGGCAACCTATGCCGAGCGTATCCCCCTCGGGGTTGCTCCTAGGCGCCGTCTTGAGCCGACAGCCAGACTACGTCGAGGGGCGGCATAAACCGTCGGCACAAGGCTCTACGCCGAGGGCCGAACCAACGGCGACGGTATTGAGCTATGTTGAGGACCACCTAAGACGAGGGCTTAGTGCCGAGGTTCACCCTCGACTTTGAGCAGGCCCGAGGGTTATATGGGCTACGTCGAGCGTTTTCCCTCTCAGCATTGTTCTTCCTTCCCGTAGTGGCCTCATCTTTAGCGTCCTCCAGAAACATGCACCGCATGAGAGGCTGATCTACACGAACAGCAACATAGATTCTCAGCTCCTCTCCCCAAGCGATGCCTTCCTCATCCACATCCACCGAGATATATTGTCCAATCCAGCTCCTGATTAGTTCTCCATATACTCAATTCCTCATATCCATCGCCAAATCCAGCATGTGAACCCAAATATCCATTGTGTCGAACTTATGTCGGATAGGCGAGCCGCCCTGTCATAGTCCTTCAAGAGCACCGCGCTGAAATCGAATTGCCATGTGCCATTGCGCATTGCGTGCTTCCAATCCCCCTCAGATGCAAATCTGACCACAAAATGGTTCTCACCGATGTCCTTGAACTGCGCCTGGCCATGAAGGCACCATGCCCTTTGCATCGCCCTTTCCAAAGCCCCGATCACCAATTGCCTTGGTGAACAGACCTTGCCCACAGCCTCCCATCTAGGGCACGGGACATTGGTATAGGCAGCTCCCTTGATGACGATCCCCTTCGCCTCCTTCATTCTAAGCAGCAAGTCGCCCATCTTGGCCGAAAGCCCAGCCGCCAACTCATCCGCTCCTTCCTTCACCGGTGATCTGGACGGAATGGTAGCTGGGCTCCCTCCCTTCACCCTGCTGCCCGAAGTTGCCATGACTACAACCCTGGTCGCTCCGCATTGGCACCGTATCCACGAGCGCTCCCACCTTAACCACCGCGAGGAACCACGCCGTCGCGATCTCCCACGCCATCAAGATTCAACCCACCCTCAAGCGAACCCTAGCGAGAATATGATCACCTCCCGATCGCCCTAGAGTTGCTCCGCTAATTTTGGTGGACCCGCTATTGCCACTTTGGTTTGAAGGTCATTGAGCCTCAAGATGATACACAACAATATCACGATATAATGTTTTTTTTTGCGGGTAACGAAATAATGTTAACAAATAGATGACAAGAATACACTGAAAAGGCGAAAAGAAAATCATGACAACGAATCTAATACGTGATAAGTGTGCTTTGGTTTGCATCAACGAACTTACATTCTTACCACCGTTAGTATCAACTCTGTCGCATCGCTGTGGAAAGAAATGATTAGCAGTACATACACAGTAGTCTATCTTTCAAAGCTATTTTTCTCCTTTCTTAACTTATAAACGACAATCCTCTCAATGGCTACCGTCAACTACAGCAACGAACTAGCATGCGATTTTCAGGGAATAAAACGTATGTTAGTTTATTTAGGTTGAAAAAGAGCAATTCACATAGACAACAATGTTCGGGCACATCCACATCATCTAAACAAAGCCCAGCTTTAGATTAGCCTGGCTGAAAAGAATTAGGACAAAGCTTTACAGTGGTTGCCAAGTGAGTAAGATAATTCGTCTAGTTTTATGTATGGACAAATAATTCTACATCACACAAGATTTAGTTGATTTGTGCCGATCGAGTCTATCCCAAAGTTCCAAATTCAGGGAGTTCTTAAAAATTATAGAACGTTTAAATTCTTGTGAGTGCCTCACGAAGCTCTACACATACTAATACTCTGTCTAAATATGGTACTCCCTCCGATCCATATTACTTATCACTAAAATGGATATATCTAGACATATTTTAGTGCTAGATACATTCATTTCGACGATAGGTAATATGGATCAGAGGGGGTATTTCTAATACTCATTCATCTACGTGTTTTTGAAGAACCCATAAAATGGATACTAAGAGCTCTGAAAGTTTTTTTTTCCAAAAAAGATAATATATTAATAGTCCGATAATACTTGTATTGATAATTAAGCAATTGCAGAGTCTTCGATTCTTCGTCTGCTGGGCGTTGGCGTTTCTTAAATCAGCGTGTTTGCAACATGTCATTTTCATCTTTGGCATGACTTCCTCTCTTTGTTAGCCAGCTGGTTGTGTTGGGTGAGGACAACATGATCTCTTGTCCCTATCTATTATACAATAAAGTCAATATAAGAGTATTTTTCGAGGCACCACGTTGATCCACATCATCTGAATTATTTTAGCTCCTAGATCTACAATTTACGGTTAGGATTTTACCGAAAGATTGCGTAACTTATTTCTAGAGTCTGTGTCTAACAACCTTTTACGTGTCAAAGGAAAAAATAGCCGCACGGTACATCTAAACGGATTATGTGACAGTTATCGCCTGCATCGCACATACATTATTGAGTAACCGATGATGTCAGCAGCTTTTTTTTAACCCGTGCCATGCAGTATATAACATTAAGAAATTTGTCCTGGTCGTCGGTATTTTTCAAACTAAGCATGCATCCCCTTAGAAAGTTAAGAACATCAGAACCACTGCGTGAGAATGATATGCACGATACAATTTTTTTTGGCAGTAATATTAATTAATCCAAATAACCGGTGGGGTTTGGGCTGCCAGGTGTCTACACCAATATTATGATAACAATCTCTTAATGTCTCAAACTTATGATACCTAACTTGGACTTTATGCCCATAGATTTCACATGTGTACGCATATAATGGAAAATGATATGTCTAAATGTTGTCTGATTTTCATATAAAGTGAAACCAATTCGTTTACCCCGGGAGGATATGCTCCTGAGAGCCGGTTTGAATATTTGATAGCCATACTGTTGGAATTTTGGCCCAAATATTCTAATCCATTTTCTATTTCAATAATTCCTGAAAATCCTAGAGGCCTATGTGGCCCATTCATGCAAGGCAAGAGGTGGGACAAATGTTTAGTCCCACATTGCTAGTTGAATGGAAGTTAGACCAGCTTATAAGGTGAGCTCTTCTACCACTTGGTAAAAGGATGAGAAGGAGAAGGAGAGAGTTCCACACGCGCTCCTCCTCCCCCTCCTCGCTCGCCTCGCCACGCCTCGCCACGCGCGCGCGCGCGCCGCGGGTTGCCGGAATCTCGCCGAGCCGAGCTTTATTTGCTTTGAATGGACGTTTAATACGAGTTAAATGCGCCTGCTCGTTTCATCTTCTGCACCGTCTGCCTTCTCCTCTACGCCTATAAGAGAGAGAGGTCGCGCCTCCTCTCAGTTGCGCTGTTACACATTCCTTGCCTCGAGTTCCAGAACACTGCGCTACTTTCATCTTCCCCATCCCGTCTTGCGGCGTGCACCGCCACCCGGGACAGTAGGCCTCCGAGACCCCGCTGCGACGTCTTCTCCGACGAGGACTTCTTCCCCGACATCAGCACCCTCTTCCTCGACGACATGGCCAATGACGGTTCCAACGCCGGCGGTTCTACTTCTGCTACTGCCGTGTACAACTTCTGTCTCAATCTTGTTCTGATTCTATCCAGAGTTTTATGCCTTGCAGTTTGTTTGGCTATATGCCTTATTTTGTATTCGCTATTTAGCATGATTAGTATATTACCTATTATTCTAGTCATGTTTTATCTAGCGTTTATTATGGATAATTAAGCTTAAATTGCTCTATTTCTCAATAATCCAAAACCTTATTTCGTGCAATTTGCCCCAAGTGGCTTTGTTGCTTCTATGAAGCCACCCGTGTTTGAAGGTGTCAATTACAAACGATGGCGTGCGAGAGCAAGTGCTCAGCTCAGACCATGAGCTGCTATAACGCCATCTATGGCGCACCTGAGGGGGAACTTAATCCCGCTCAGGAAGAGGCGTTTCAAAAACTTGATACTACTTTCAAGGCTGCCTTGATCAGCATCCTTGGCGACAATATTGTCGATTCATATCTGTCATTTAGCAATGGCAAAGATATGTGGGATGCGCTCGAGAGAAAATTTGGAGTCTCTGATGCTGGCAGTGAACTGTATGTCATGGAACAATTCTATGACTACAAGATGATTGATGACCGCTCCATTGTGGAGCAGGCTCATGAGATACAGTCACTTGCCAGGGAGCTTGAGCACTTCACTTGTGTGTTACCGGACAAGTTTGTTGCCGGAGGCATCATTGCCAAACTTCCCCAGTCATGGAGGAATTTTGCTACTTCTCTGAAGCACAAGAGACAAGAGTTCTCCGTGACGGATCTCATTGGGACTCTTGATGTGGAAGAGAAGGCGAGAGCAAAAGACACACGTGCTCGAGGTACCGAGGGAGGTTCTAATGCCAACCTGGTACAGAAAAGAACTTCCAGCCTTACAAGTTCAAGAACAAAGGCAAGTTTGATGACAAAGGAAAGTTCGATGGAAAGAACAAGGCCTCACAGTATACCAGCTTCAAGAAGAAGACTGATAAGAGGAAAGGTTCTTGTCATGTGTGCGGTGATCCTAATCATTGGGCTCCTGCTTGTCCCAACCGCTTTGACAAACGCCAACATGGGAAGAGCAGCAAGACTGCTAATGTTGTCATGGGCGACGTTGAGATGAAAGATGTTGGGTATGGTATATTACCTACTGTTCTTTCATTATGTCATTCTCCTGATTGGTGGATTGACACGGGCGCTAATGTACATGTCGTTTACGATATTTCCATGTTTTCTTCATATCAGTCGAGGGACTCAAACCGTCTTGATGGGGAACGGCTCACATGCTTCGTTCATGGTGTTGGTACGGTCGATCTGAAGTTCACTTGGGAAAGACTGTATGCCAAGAACGTGCATCATGTTCCTCAATAAATAAAAATCTTGTTAGCGGATCTCTTACGTCGAGATGGCTACAAGATTGTATTTGAGTCCAATAAATTTGTAATTTCAAGTATGGGACCTTTATTGGTAAAGGCTATGAATGCGGAGGCTTGTTCCGCTTATCTCATCGGACATTTGTAATAAAGTTGTTAATCATATTTACACAAATTTTGAATCAAATGTCCGCACTCTAAATCTTTGTCATATTAATTTTGGTTGTATGACGCGGCTAGCCAAAATGAATTTAATCCCTCATTTCTCAACTGTTAAGGGATCTAAGTGCCAAGTCTGTGTGCAAGCTAAACAACCTCGCAAGTCACATACGACTGCAGAAGTGAGAAATTTAACACCACTAGAGCTCATACATTCTGATCTTTGTGAGATGAATGGTGTGTTGACAAAAGGTGGAAAGAAATATTTCATGACTTTGATCGATGACTCTACGAGATATTGTCATGTGTATCTTCTAAAATCAAAAGATGAGGCTTTGAGTTTCTTCAAAATCTATAAAGCTGAGGCAGAAAATCAACTTGATCGAAAGATTAAGAGGCTTAGGTCTGATCGTGGTGGAGAGTATTTTTCCAACGAGTTTGATTCTTTTTGTGCGGAACATGGTATAATTCATGAGAGGACGCCTCCCTACTCACCCCAGTCAAATGGAGTAGCCGAAAGAAAGAACCGTACTCTAACAGATTTGGTTAACGCCATGTTAGACACATCGGGTCTTTCTAAGGAATGGTGGGGGGAGGCATTATTGACCGCGTGTCATGTCCTAAACCGAGTTCCCACAAAGAACAAAGAAATTACTCCATTCGAAGAATGGGAGAAGAAAAGACTAAAACTCTCTTACGCATTTGGGGTTGTTTGGCAAAGGTTAATGTACCAATCCCAAGAAGCGCAAGCTTGGACCAAAACCATTGATTGTGTTTTTCCGGGCTATGCTTTTCATAGCATTGGTTATAGATTCTTGATAGTAAATCTGAAGTACCGACATTCATGTCGGTATAATCATGGAGTCGATCGACTTTCTTTGAGGATATATTTCCAATGAAGGATAAACCTAACTCATCAAATCCGGAGATACCTAGTTCATCTAATCAGGAATTTGCTATATTCTCTGAACCTATCATTCCGATTGAACACTCTGAAAGTCCTAAGGAGGATGACAATGAAATTCCTAAAAGGAGCAAGAGACAAAGGACTGCAAAGTCTTTTGGTGATGATTTCATTGTGTACCTTGTATATGACACTCCCACTTCCATTTCAGAAGCTTATGCATCTCCTGATGCTGACTACTGGAAGGAAGCTGTTCATAGTGAGATGAATTCCATCTTAGCTAATGAAACATGGGAGATCACTGATCGTCCTTATGGGTGCAAACCCAGGATGTAAATGGGTGTTCAAGAAGAAACTAAGGCTGATGGTACTATTGAGAAGTACAAGGCAAGGCTTGTAGCCAAGGGTTATACCCAAAAGGAAGGTGAAGACTTCTTTGACACTTACTCACCGTAGCAAGGTTGACCACCATTCGAGTACTACTTTCTCTCGACCTCACACGGTCTTCTCGTTCATCAAATGGACGTTAAGACGGCTTTCCTAAATGGAGAGTTGGATGAGGAAATCTATATGGATCAACCAGATGGTTTTGTAGTAAATGGTCAAGAAAGAAAAGTGTGCAAGCTCTTGAAGTCTTTGTATGGTCTTAAACAAGCACCTAAGCGGGCATGAAAAATTTGATAAAACCTTAACCGCAGGTTTTGTTGTAAACGGTACAAGTGCGTATACTATCGCCATGGTGGGGGTGAGGAGTCATCCTTTGTTTATATGTTGATGACATACTGATTTTCGAACCAACCTTAATGCAATTAAGGAGGTCAAAGATTTCTTATCTCGTTCCTTTGAGATGAAGGATCGGGAGTAGCTGATGTCATCCTGAACATCAAGCTATTGAGAGATGATGATGGTGGGATTACATTGCTTCAGTCCCATTATGTGGAAAAGATCTTGAGTCGTTTTGGGTATAGCGACGTCAATTTTTCTCCTACACCGTATGATCCTAGTGTGTTGCTTCGAAAGAATCGAGGAAATGCTAGAGACCAACTAAGATACTCTCAAATTATTGGCTCGCTTATGTATTTAGATAGTGCCACGAGACCTGACATCGCCTTTGCTGTAAGCAAACTCAGTCGATTTGTCTCAAATCCAGGAGATGATCACTGGCATGCTCTTGAGAGAGTTATGCGATATCTAAAAGGCACTGCGAGCTATGGCATACACTATACCGGGTATCCAAGGGTACTAGAGGGTTATAGTGATTCAAATTGGATATCTGATGCTGATGAGATAAAGGCCACAAGTGGATATGTTTTCACACTTGGTGGTGGCGCTGTTTCTTGGAAGTCTTGCAAGCAGACCATCTTAACGAGGTCAACTATGGAAGCAGAACTCACAGCACTAGACACGGCCACTGTTGAAGCAGAGTGGCTTCGTGAACTCTTGATGGACTTACCTGTGGTTGAAAAACCTATACCCGCAATTCCAATGAACTGTGATAATCAAACTGTGATTATTAAGGTGAACAGTTCTAAGGATAATATGAAGTCCTCAAGACATGTGAAGAGGAGACTGAAAACTGTCAGGAAAATGAGAAACTCTGGAGTTATTGCATTGGATTATATCCAAACATCTAAAAACTTGGCAGATCCCTTCACAAAGGGTCTATCACGCAACGTGATAGAAATTGCATCAAAGGAGATGGGTATGAGACCCACAATTTGAGCTTTCCATAGTGGTAAACCATTCTATATGATCGGATATCCCGTGAATTAGAATTGGGAAACAAGCTGTTGGTTAGCTGAGAGGAAAGTATCCCTATTTTAATAAACACCACTCCATAAAGATGCAATACTTTCCTATTCTGCATGACAGGTTGATTTATTATCTTAATGTGTTCTAAGTGGCTTATCCTAAGCAAAGATGTTGTCTTGCAGAACATCTTTTGAAGAACACACCTATATGAGTCTGACTGTTAAAACGTCGCAGTCTATGAGAGTAGGGTGCTCTCTAATAAACTCATGAAAGGTCATGGAGTATGACGTATAAGCTCCACCATGGAAGTCCCACGTAGCCCAAGATCGGTCAAGACTTCGGTGAAGCTAGATTGCAGCAAACTTGCAGTTCAAGGCATAGTCCACTGCAAGTTGCAACCTAGTGTAGCATAGAATTCTAGGTGGAAGTTCAACTTAACAGTCTCCACTATAGTACCGTATATAAACAGTGTTTTTGGAACCAAAGGCGATTACATGTGCCTCGGGATCAGTGGGGATTGTTGGAATTTTGGCCCAAATATTCTAGCCCATTTTCTATTTCAATAATTCCTGAAAATCCTAGAGGCCCATGTGGCCCATTCATGCAAGGCAAGAGGTGGGACAAATGTTTAGTCCCACATTGCTAGTTGAGTGGAAGTTGGACCAGCTTATAAGGTGAGCTCTTCTACCACTTGGTAAAAGGATGAGAAGGAGAAGGAGAGAGTTCCACACGCGCGATCCTCCTCCTCCTCCTCGCCACGCCACGCCACGCCATGCCTCGCCTCGCCACGACGCGCGCGCGCCGCGGGTTGCGGGAATCTCGCCGAGCCGAGCTTTATTTTGCCACGCATGAATGGTATATGAACAGATATACAAAGGTGAAACGTTTGCTAGGCCTCCGAGACCCCGCTGCTTCGAGTCCTGTACGGGAGAAGGGCGATAAGGTTTTTGGGGAGCGCGACTACTGGCTTCGTCACGGACTCCCTCACGGATAGCGACGTCTTCCCCGACGAGGACTTCTTCCCCGACATCAGCACCCTCTTCCTCGACGACATGGCCAATGACGGTTCCAACGCCGGCGGTTCTACTTCTGCTACTGCCGTGTACAACTTCTGTCTCAATCTTGTTCTGATTCTATCCAGAGTTTTATGCCTTGCAGTTTGTTTGGCTATATGCCTTATTTTGTATTCGCTATTTAGCATGATTAGTATATTACCTATTATTCTAGTCATGTTTTATCTAGCGTTTATTATGGATAATTCGCTTGGTAAATTGCTTTATTTCTCAACACATACGTTTATATAGTACCGGGAGTAATATTTTTATGCGGGGACTCGGAGAGTATAGGTTTTTTATAAACACAAACATGTCGGAGAAAGAATGCCCCGTTTAAATATTAATTCGGGCATGAAATAAGTTAAGCCACATCCAAGACGTTCCTAGGAAAAAAAACACTAAGTTAAAGTCCGTACGTGTATAACTCCCATATGCGTGGCAAATAAAAAAAGACTCACTTGTATTCTAGCCAATCTCAAGATGTTCTAAAAAAAAGAACTCTGTTGTGTGTTCAAACAACTCACTTTTGCATCTAAGAAAACCGAGATACGTCTATGAATCTGATGGACTCTCTTTTTAAGCAGACCGCAACCAGTAGATCATAAGTGAACCTAAGATGGTATTAAAAATGTATGTTCCTTAATTCAAAACACAATGGAACAGGGAAACAGAGGGAGCCACACTAAATAATTTCACAACCAGAACAAACATCTAGCCATCAATTTGGTGAAACTTATATTGATTATAAAAACACATATGATGGGTCTTCACACATGTAATTATCAAAAAACCACTAAGTCAATATAATATGTTCTATAATTAATTGTACCTGAACATTAATTCACAATTATTTGGTTGAACCGACAATATTATTTGTACCACCATACACAAATTGTATTAGGTGCACATATAATATTAAGAACCACCTATTTGAATTCCAACATCAGGCAAAGGTGTAACTAGATACAGAAAATGTAAGCTAGCTCGTGATCTAACCTTTTAATCTAATATAATGTAAAAGCAGGAGATATCGTTAATAGCATGGTTTTTTTGGACAAGTTTCAATTACAACATTGGGACCTCATATAGTCATGAAGTTTATAGATTGATAATATCACCAAAGATGGTGTTATCTGAATGATATATAAATTCGACCGACCACAATTTAAATACTCCCTCCGACCCATATTAATTGACTTTGATTTGTCAAAATTTGGATGAACCTATATATTAAATAGTGTCTAGATTCATTCAAATCTAGACAAATTTGAGTCAATTAATATGGGCCGGAGGGAGTATGTTTATTTCTTCAATTTTTATTTAGCATATCATTTATGTAGCCATAAAATTAATATATCTATTTTCTTTCTTTCTTTTGTAAATAAGACCCATGTTTCCATTTTTTATTTAATAAAGGGATGTGGGGGTTCCCCTACACTATAAAGGTTCAAAAATATATAATATATACTATTATAACTGTGTCATGAGTATGCATAAAACCATATATATTTCTCAAAAATACTTTCAGTTGATTATAGGTGATGCCCTCGCATTTGCGAGGGCCACCATGCTAGTTTTTGACAATAACACATCAAATGTGTCAACCGAAAACACATGTAAGATGATATTTGTACTCCCACTAGCATCCGCATGCATCATAAATTTTTGGTGGGTAGTCGAGTTCTCCATAGTCCGTCCATATACTTCCACAAACAAACATCTCACGGGGACTTCTTGAGGTCTGTTGCTGTCTAACAATGCATCTATGATAAATTCACACTACATGATCCTACCTTCTCTGAATGTGCTTGTGAGGCATCAGGAGTGCACCACATGCACAATCCGCAGGCAGAGGATGTCACACACAAGAAGTGCTTCCGGCCTCTCCAGAGACTATACTTCCAAATTCAACTCAAATGAGTTGCAAGGGAAATCTGGTCAGATCGAAAGCACTTCGGAGCCAGTTCCCACCGCCTGTTAAACTAGAGACAGTGGCTCAGTACTTAGTGACCCATGATTCCTCTCGGTGCTGCCAAAATAGTTGCTGGCCTCGAGCTTGTTGGCTGCTCGATGCAAATTGTGGCTACCCTTTAGATCTGAAGTGGTTGCACTCATGTACATATGGTGCGATCTTTCCCTAGTAAGCGACAATATACATTATACTAAGGAAGGATTTTTTAATTTCAATGGGTTCATATATGAGCCCAGTAGTCATACAGCCGATGCCACCCAACCCGCCCCCCAACCGAGTTAGGGGTGGAGGCCAAAATTTGGGCCGCAACAGCGCCCCCATCCCCATTGCCAGAAGATTGAGCCATCCACCAATTTGTCTGATACACCCTTGCCACCCTGAAAAGCAGGGGCCGCCGAAAACACGCGCCATGCTAGAAAGGCCACACCGGGCCCCCCCTGTCAGCCACACAACACTACAAAAATACCCCCCGTTGCCGGCACTCTTTTGGGACGGCACAAGCAAAATACGGCTGCAAAAGTTGGTTAGCTGACGGATGAGCAACCGTGGCACCATTTGGTCGCGGCGGTCATGTATATACCATGGTACACACAACACAGGCAGTTATTTGTGCCGTGTTAGGTGGTACACAAGAGCAATGGTATTTAATGACGCGCTTGGCCCGCGGAGGCATTATAGGTTTCACCGTGTGTCTCAACGCTGGAGAATGGTCAAAGACGTCACAGTGAGTGGTTATGCATGTCTCGCTGACTAGCTTGGCCCGCCATTGAGCTATTTATTTATATCTCACGGTCCACTATGACATCCCCCCTCCACTAGTGCCCTTACGTCCCGGGACTAGAGGCCCTATTTCCACTAGTGCACTATGACATCCCCCCTCCACGAATCTGCAGCGGTGGTGCGGCAGCGGAGACTGGCAAGGCGACCGGAGGCAGCACTACACCACAAGGGAGCCTCCGACGGGTGGTGGATATGTAAGTTAGTCCTATACCGATTTTAGTCTTGATCCAATTTAACAGTTTCCTTTGGATACCGACTTAGATCTCATGAACATATTTAATTTGGGGATTTTCCTAGGCCGGCGTAGTGTCGCGTTGGATCTATGATCCATCCTGGGACAGTGTACCTATCAGGTATGGCTACAAGAGAAGATCTTTATGCGAAAGATTCCCGCGCAGACTCGTCGCATACCAGGGCAAGCACACCGGCTACAGGTTCCTCGGCTGTCACTACAAAATGCCGAAGTTCCCATACTTGCTATGGAAGAATCCACTATACTCGAAGTACCTACAACATGTGTTGGGTCAAAATGTTGAAGAAAACCATTGATCAAGATCTGAGCGATAGCTCTGACGACGAGGAGGATGAAGAGTACGAAGCGCAGGAGAAAGCCAAAGAAGAAATTGCCCCTTCACTATGGGCAATTCTGTTGGAATTATGCCCTAGAGGCAATAATAAAGATGTTATTATTATAATTCTTGTTCATGATAAAGTTTATATTCCATGATAGAATTGTATTAAGCGGAAACTTTGATACTTGTGTGGTTTATGAACAACGCCGTGTCCCTAGTACGCCTCTATGGACTAGCTCATTGATTAATGATGGTTAAGGTTTCCTAACCATAGACATGAGTTGTCGATTAATAATGAGATCATATCATTGGGAGAATGATATGATGGACAAACCCAAATCAAGCAGAGCAATTAGATCGTGTCATTGTGTTCATCTTTGCGAAGCTTTTTCTTATGTCAAATATTGTATTCCTTAGACCATGAGATAATGCAACTCCCTGGTATCGGAAGAAAGCTTTGAGGTCATCAAACGTCATCCTATGAGAGGGTGATAATAAAGCTGTCTCTCAGGTGACCGGAAAGTATCTGTTGGGTTGTATGTATCGAGATGGGATTTGTCCCCCCCAAGTCGGAGAGATATACTTTGGGACCACTCGGTAATCGATATCAACACCGCTTGCAAGCACGTGGTTAAGGAGTTAATCACAAAGTGATATCGGATTATGGAATGAGTAAAGTACTTGCTGTGAACGAGATTGAACTAGGTATGTCGATACCGACGATCGATTCTCGGGCAAGTAAAATATCGCGTGACGAAGGGAATATATATATGGGATTAATTGAATCCTGACATCGTGGTTCAACCGATATGATCATCGATGAATATGTGGGAGTCAATATGGGTTTCCAGACCCTGCTGTTGATTATTGATATAAGATCATGTATGCATATTCTCGAACCCGTAGGGTCACACACTTTACGTGTCTCGACGCTAGGATAGAATGGATAATTGGTTTATGAGTTTTTGTTCGGAGTCTCGGATGATATCCAGGACATCACGAGAGGTTCCAGAATGGTCCGGAGAATAAGATTCATATAAGGGAAAGCAGATTTTGGATTTCGGAATTGTTTTGGATTGTTTGGTATTGTACCGGAAGGTTCTAGAAGCCTCCGGAGTGGGACCAACGTGGCCCCACTTGTCGGGAGGGGGCGTGGGCCTACGAGGGAGTGCCCTGGCCGCATTGGGCCAGGGGCACAAGGCCCCATAGGCCCAGCCGGCCAAGCCCTAGGGGAAACCCTAGGGAGAGCTTCTAGAAGGGGGGGGACTTGCCCCCCACTCCTCCCATGTGGCCGCCGACCCTAGGCTTGGAGGAGGGGCAAGGGGGCAGCCGGCCAGCCCTCTATATAAAGAGGGCAGGGGTGCACCCTCCCCACACACCTCCTCAAACCCTAGCCGCCTAGTTGCTTCTCTCTCTCTCTCTCTCTCTCTCTCTCTCTCTCTCTCTCTCTCTCTCTCTCTCTCTCTCTCTCTCTCTCTACCGACTTCGTGTAGGCGAAGCCCTGCCGCAGAAACTCTCCACCTTTGCACCACGCCGTCGTGTTGTAGATCCAATGTATCTCTCCACCCCACTTGCTGGATCGAAGAAGGAGCAGACGTCGAGGTGCCGTACGTGTGCATCTCTCGGAGGCATCGCCACTTGCGGTGTTGGATCGGATAAGATCACGAGGAGGAGAAGGCTAGTATGACTACATCAACCACGTTCGTCGAACATTCCGCTGTGCGATTTCTTCAAGGGTATGAAGATCTCATCTATCCCCCCTCGTTGTTTGCATCTCCTAGATTAGATCTTGGATTTTCTCGTTCGCATCCGTAGAAAATTTTGATTTACTATGTTGCGAAACCCTTCAGTGGTATCAGAGCTAGATCTATTCGTAGATGTGTTTCACGAGTAGAACGCAACATGCTTGTTGCGGGCGTTGATGTTTTCTGTTGCAAGACTCTTGTTTGTGTACTTATTATGACGCGGGATAGTGAGATCGAAGCGGTCCAGTCCAACTTTACGCGACCTTGTTCGCGAGACCGGCTCCGCACTTGACGTGTGGCTTGTTCCACACATGCGGCTGGTGGATGCCAGTTTCTCTCACTATAGTTGTCATGGGATTTACACCGGATGTTGGTAACCATAATATCACCGTTGTGGCTTTCCGTAGGTAAGAATCGTTCTTAGCTTGTTACTCCCATAAGCCACGTAAAAACATGCAACAACAAAGTAGAGGCGTCTAACTTGTTTTTGCAGGGAGTGTTTCTGTGATATGGTATGGCCCAAGATGTGATGTGTATGTTGTATGCAATGATCATATTTTGTAATGTTTCACGACTTGCATGTCGATGAGTATACAACCGGCAGGAGTCATATGGTTGTCTTTATAATTGTGTATGACCTGTGCGTCAATTTCTTATACGCCATGTAATAGCTTTACTTTATCGCTAAGTAGTTAGCAATAGTTGTAGTTGCTATTCGTGGTGGAGGCAATCATGGTGGAGTGATGGAGATCATGATGGCACGCACAAGATGGAGATCATTGCGCGGAGATTGGCTATACCATGTCACATAAAATTATATGCATGTGATGTTTATCCTTTTATGTATCTTATTATGCTTAGATCGCGGCGGTAGCATTACAAGATGATTCCTCACTTAAAGATCAAGATAAAACTGTGTTCTCCCCATGTATGCACTGTTGCGAAAGTTCATCGTGTTCAAGCATCACGTGATGATCGGGTGCTATAAACTCTACGTTCACATACAACGGGTGCAAGCCAGTTTTGCACACGCCGAAATACTTGGGTTTGATTTGACGAGCCTAGCATGTACAGACATGGCCTCAGAACACACGAACCGAAAGGTTAAGCATGAGTCATATGAATGATATGATCGACCCTTTGAGTGTCCGCCATTGAAACCACATCTCTTCTCGTGAAGATCGGATTAGGTGTGGTGAATTTGGATCATGTTCACTAAACAACCTGAGGGATGTTGAATTTAGTGGGAGTTCATCTAGTAATTTTATTAAGTTGAACTAGTTATCATGAACATAGCCTAATTGTACTTGCAAATTTTGTAGATCAAATGGCTAAGTCCAACTTCAACTTCAACGTTTTTGCTGAGAAAGAAAAGCTTAAGAACAATGGGTCTAACTTCACCAACTGGTTCCGTAATCTGAGAATCATTCTCTCTGGCAGACAAAAGGACTATGTCCTTGAGAAAGCGCTAGGTGACGCCCCTGCTGTAGATGCGCCGGCTGATGAGAAAGCTGTTTATTAGTAGCGCAAGGATGATTATGGTGTGATTAAGAGCACCATGTTGTTTGCTATGGAATCGGACCTTCAAAATCGTTTTGAGGAGTTTCCCGGGCCCTTTGAGATTCTTGAGGAACTAAAAACTATGTTTCAGACTCAGGCCCGTTCTGAGAGATATGAGATCTCTGAGAAATTATTTAACTGCAAGATGGAGGAAGGGAGTTCCGTTAGTGAGCACGTCATTAAGATGTCGGGCTACACTCGACGCCTTGAGCAACTGGACTGCAAGATTCCAGAGGAGCTCAAGATTGACAGAGTTCTGCAATCACCCCCTCCTAGATACAAAGGTTTTGTAGTTACTCATAATCAGATTGGTGCCACTGATACGATCACTGAGCTCTTCGCTAAGCTGAAAGCTGCGGAGGTGGACATCAAGAAAGATAATCATGTGTTGATGGTCAACAAGCCCCCCATCTTTAAGAAAGGTAAGGGTGCAAAGAAGTCCTTCAAGAAGGGCAGCGGCAAGCGCGTTGCCCCTGCTGAGAAGAAACTCAAGTCTGGACCTAAGCCGGACACTGAGTGCTTCTATTGCAAGGACAAGGGTCCTTTGGGCGCAACTATCCAAGTACTTAGCGGACAATAAGTCTGGCACCATCAAAGGTATATTTGATATACATGTTATTGATGTTTTCCTTACTAGCCCTCGTTGTAGTGCACGGTATTTGATCTTGGTTCAGTTGCTAATATTTGTAACTCGAAACAGGAGCTACGGAATAGATGGCGGCTAGCGAGGGATGAGGTGACGATGCGCGTTGGCAATGGATCAAGAGTTGATGTGATGGCCGTCGACACGCTCTCCTTAGTTTTACCTTCGGGATTAGTTTTAAACCTCAATAAATGTTATTATGTGCCTGCGTTGAGCATGAACATCATATCTGGATCGTGTTTATTGCAAGACGGTTATTCATTTAAATCGGAGAATAATGGTTGTTCTATTTATATGAGTAACATCTTTTATGGTCATGCACCTGCTATGAATGATTTATTTCTTTTGAATCTCGAAAGCAATGAAACACACATCCATAACATTGAGGCTAAGAGATGCAAGGTAGATAGTGATAATATGACTTATTTGTGGCACTCCCGTCTAGGTCATATTGGTGTAAAACGCATGAAGAAACTCTATTTTGATGGACTTTTGGAGTCTCTTGATTTTGAAGCATTTGACACGTGCGAACCATGCCTCATGGGCAAGATGATCAAAACCCCGTACTCCGGAATAATTGTGCGAGCAACGGACTTATTAGAAATCATACATACCGATGTATGCGGACCAATAAGTGTTTCGACGCGCGCTGGTTATCGCTATTTTCTCACTTTTACTGATGATTTAAGTAGATATGGGTATATCTATTTAATGAAACATAAATCTGAAACATTTAAAAAGTTTAAAGAATTTCAGAACGAAGTAGAAAACCATCGTAACAGAAAAATTAAATTT
This sequence comes from Avena longiglumis, assembly GCA_030063025.1. Classification (NCBI taxonomy): domain Eukaryota; kingdom Viridiplantae; phylum Streptophyta; class Magnoliopsida; order Poales; family Poaceae; genus Avena; species Avena longiglumis. Next base: position 144,007,000 of record CP125974.1, read on the forward strand.
CTACGATTCGATCGTGGAGGTGAATATTTGAGTTATGATTTTCTCACGCATCTTAAAGCAAGCGGAATTGTTTCGCAACTCACGCCACCCAGAACACCACAGCGCAATGGTGTGTCTGAATGCCGGAATCGAACTTTATTTGATATGGTGCGATCGATGATGTCTCTTACATATTTGCCGTTATCATTTTGGGGTTATGCATTAGAAATCGCTGCATTCATTTTAAATAGGGAACCATCTAAATCCGTTGAGACGACACCGTATGAACTGTGGTTTGGTGATAAATCTAAGTTGTCGTTTCTTAAAGTTTGGGGATATGAAGCTTACGTCAAGAAGTTGATGCCGGACAAGCTCGAACCCAAAGCGGAGAAATGCGTCTTCATAGGATACCCTAAGGAAACGATTGGGTATACCTTCTATCCAGGGCCGGCTCTGGCCCATGGCAACCTTGTGCCATGGCCAAGGGCCCATGCTGACAAAGGGCCCATAATTCTGGAATACGGTCGTCCACGTTAAGAAAGACAGGAAGCGCGAGCGGAGAGCCGGAGATACGCAGTCGAAACGACATGATCGACGCCACACGCCGGTTGCCGCTTGGACTCCTGGTTCTAATCGATCTGACCTCCCTGGCGGCCTGGCCCCTGCCTACTCCTCCCGTCGTTCTGAAATTCGGCGGCCTGTTTCCGACGACCCACGTACACGTACACCTGAAGCTATCGTGCTCCTGCACTCCTGCTCGCGTGCGCGGTGCCGCGGTGCCAGACTGCTATTTCCAGTGTGCGTGCGTCCTTCCCTTGCTCTTGCTCTCCCGACTCTCCTGATAAATCACTGAATCCCATCTGTAATCTGTTGCAATCATTAGGCTAGCTAATTAGCTTCAATTAGTTTGGCATTAGCACCGTCCGTGTAGAAGCATCTCACGAGAAAAAAAATTAGCTACTCCCTCTGATCTATATTTGTTAGATTTATCTAAATATGAATATATCTAGTCAAGTTGTAGTGTTAGATACATCTTTATCTAGTTAAATTTGAGTCAACTAATATGGGTCGAATGGAATAGTTTAATTAATTATAACATGATCTAAAAGTGTTAGAGTTTTATCTTTATTTTTTTATGTAATATATTTTAGGTGATATGGCGCCTAAGCATAAGTAAGTTGGGTTTGCGAAAAGGATTAAAAGAAAGCGGGAGCTTGAATTATTGGACTGCAAAAAGGTGTTTTAAAAAGTATTTTTCGACAGCAAGTGGTGTTAATATCGATGATGATAATCAAAGTCAAGAATCTGAACCCGGACAAGGCAATGATGTAACAATGTAGATCATGAGGGTAAGTAACTAAATAGCTTTGATTTTTTGCAGAAGTAAGTTAGCAACTAATTGTAAAATTTTGAATTCAAACATAGATGTTGATGTTAACGAGGACAATTCGAAGGAGGGAAATTTGCAACCTTCGCCTGATGCACGGAATGGTCAATAACTCACTAGAGGCTGATTTGTTTTGAGGTATTCGCTAGCATGGAGCACTTGTTATGTTTTCTTAGCATTTTTATTTTTTCTATCTAAATATCACAATGCTTTAGTGCTAGATAATTATTTATAGACATCTTGACTATTGACTATGAACGTGTGGTTATATGCTTTTAAATATTTTGCAAAAATAATTGACACATATATCGTCTATATATCTAGTTATATGTACAATATATTGTCATTAGGGGCTTTTTTTTACTCCGCCCAAGGGCCTTGAAAAATATAGAGCTATCCTTGCTTCTATCACATATCCGAAGGCAAAGTGTTTGTCGCAAAGAACGGATCCTTTCTTGAGAAGGAGTTTCTCTCGAAAGAAGTGAGTGGGAGGAAAGTAGAGCTAGACGAGGTTATTGAACCTTCTCTTGAGTTGGAGAGTAGCGCAGCACCTGAAATTGTTCCAGTGTCGTCTGCACCAACAATAGAGGAAGCTAATGACAAAGATCATGAAGCTTCGGACGATGCTACTACTAAACGTCGCAGGTCGACAAGGTCATGTGCCCCTCCTGAGTGGTACGACAACCCTGTCTTAAATGTCTTGTTAGTAGACAATAGTGAACCTGCGAACTATGAGAAAGCAATGATGAGCCCAGACTCTGAGAAATGGATAGAGGCCATGAAATCCGAATTGGGATCCATGAGCAAAAACCAAGTATGGACTTTGGTGGACCCTCCTAGCGACCGAAAGGCCGTTGAGTGCAAATGGATTTTCAAGAAGAAAATGGACGCGGATGGTAATGTTACTGTCTATAAAGCACGTCTTGTCGCGAAAGGTTTTCGACAAGTTCAAGGTGTTGAATATGATGAGACTTTCTCTCCCGTAGCGATGTTTAAGTCCATTCGGATTTTATTAGCAATTGTTGTGTTTCATGATTATGAAATATGGCAGATGGATGTCAAGACCGCGTTTCTCAATGGCAACATTGATGAAGAGTTGTATATGATGCAACCCGAAGGTTTTGTCGATCCTAAGGATGCTGATAAGGTGTGCAAACTTCAGCGTTACATTTATGGACTAAAGCAAGCATCTCGGAGTTGGAACCTTCGTTTTGATCAACTGATCAAGAGCTTTGGATTTGTTCCAAATTGCTGTAGGGGTTCGTAGCATGGAAAACACAAATTTTCTATCGCATACAAACAAACAAGCCAAGATCTATCTACTAGATTGTAGCAACGAGTCGATGGAATAACTTACCCTCGAAGATTCCAAAGCGGTTAACGAGAGCAGATTCTCGTGGGTGATGTAGTCATACTCTTTCCGATCTCAAGATCGCGTGGACGATCCTTCCCAGGCTGCGTTAAGTAGCTTCATGATCGGTCACATCGTTCGGTACTCGGCGAAGACCTTCCTCTCCTTATTCCAGGCGATGGAGGTTGTAGCACTCTCCTCGCGATTCGGCGGCTGGCGGCGTGGTACCTAAGTAGAGGGAGATCCAGGCTTCACCTTAAGCCAGAGCGAGTATGGTGGAGTATGAGAGAGAGCTATTAGTGGTCTAGGGTTTAGACACACCAATTATAAGGCTCTAAACCGAAGGCTAGAGCAATTAGAAGCTCTAAACCAAAACGGCTCTAAACCGGAGATTAGAGGATAGGAACTTGTGTGTCTAGAGGAGGAGGCCCTGCCCCTCCTTTTATAGGTGGGAGGGGCGGCCAAGGGGAGGGAGTCGCTCCCCAAGTCGTCCTTGGGTGGCGCGCCGGCTTGGAGAGGAGGGACTCCTCCTCCAAGTTGGTTTCAACCTCCTCTTACTTGTTTCCCACAGTTTCATGTTTTAGCCGTTTGACTTTCAAACTGGCCATTTGACTTTTCAGTTTTAGGATTCAATTTAATCCTTTATTTGGAACAGCAAGAACACTTAGTACATGATGCAATCATTCCAATATGTAATGACACATTCATGTACCCCTTCCCCGGTCGGACATTCCGAACCTTCTAGAACATTCGATGAAAACACGGAATCATTCCCGAACTCAAAGCAGGACTTTCCTTATATGAATCTTATTCTCCGGACCATTCCGGATCACCTCGTGATATCCCGGATCCCAACCAAGACTCCGAACAACATTCGGTATCTTTCTCATAATACCATAACTACTCAAACAACGTCAAATCCTTAAGTGTGTCTCCCTACGGTTCGTGAATTATGCGGACATGATCGAGACACTTCTCCGAACAATAACCAATAGAGGAATCTGGAAATTCATATGGCTCCCACATATTTCTACGATTACTTTGCGATCGAATGAACCACTTACATACGATACCAATTTCCCTTTGTCTCACGATAGTTTACTTATCCGAGGTTATGATCGTCGGTATCTCTGCATACCTAGTTCAACCTCGTTACCGATAAGTACTCTTTTCTCGTTCCTGTGATATGTGATCCCTTGTGAGCGGTCACATGCTTGCAAGCTAATTGGATGACATTCCACCGAGAGGGCCCAGAGTATATCTATCCGTCATATGGATGGACAAATCCCTCTTGATCCATGTGTTTCAACCAATACTTTCCGAACACTCAATACCACCTTTATAGCCACCCGATTACGGTGTGGTGTTTGATGTCATCAAAGCATCCATCCGGAAAGGTGATATGCATGATCTCATGGTCGAAGGAATTAGGTTACTATGTATCAGAAAGCATATAGCAATTGAACTATTGAAATGACTTGATCTTTATGCTACGCTTATCTATAGGAGTATGTCCATCACATCATTCTCCTAATGATATGATCCTGTTGTTAATAACATCTCTATGTTCATGATCAGGAAACCATGATCATATATTAACCAACAAGCTAGTTTAACAAGAGGCTTTACTAGGGACTCTTATTTTAGTTTACAAATCACATAAGTATTAATGTTCCGGTTAATACAATTATAGCATGGTATGTAAACATTTATCATAAGTGTGAAGATATGATAATAACCACTTTATTATTGCCTCTTGGGCATATCTCCAACAGTCTCCCACTTGCACTAGAGTCAATAATCTAGTTTCAAACCTTTGTGTATTCAACACCTATGGCTTTCCGGTGTTGTATGTACACGATTGCTAGTGGTCAACTGATCTCCGGATCTGACACTTCCAGGTCCGTGTGTAATTTCATGTCTTTGCGTCTCTACGCATCACTCATTCTCTAATGAGATGGTTTTGTATAAATTTGGTCTTTCGCTGTGACCTTTAGCTCTTTGGGGTTAAAACATGTTGATAATATTGTCGCACAATATATCTTCATAGTATTATCCCACTGTGAACTACACCTAGTTTGATAACAAACTACTTGACACAAATGCCCTCTTTTGATGCTAAAATAGCAGTCATATACTTAGCCTTTTGTTGTAGTATCAGTCACAATGTCTTAACTTTGGAACTCATCCAAATCCATTATGGAACTCACTTTCCATTATATTGTGCCACCCTTAGTTTAGATCGAGTTAAACTTAATTTGTACTTTGTGACAAAACTAGTATCAATGTAGTACTTTTACAATGAACTAACCATCTATTTGTCACTTCTACAAATATTATACTCTTAGTTCTTCCAAAAGATCATAAGAATATCCTTACTATTGTCCAATGATCATCTTACGAATCATTCTGGTATATGCTCACAACATTTAGAGCATAGGACATATCTGGATTTGTACATATCACAGTATGATTGATATAAATACTCTTTGTGATTTCATACATCAAGTATCAATCTATACTTGATTATTTGTTTCACTTTACCAAATGTCAATACACTTGAATATATCATCAACATTTGAACCCTTTCAATCCTTTCTATGTGACAAGAACCTTTCTTGTAGTTTCAATATTGAACTCATTCAATATCTAGTCTATGTACTTCTGGCACAACCATATTAGCGTCTATTGATGCCAAATATTTGGGTTTTGCCTAAGTCTTTCATCGGGATGAAATTCTTAATATGTGTTAATAAAATATACATTATTTCCAATCAACAATATGTCTTCCACATAATGTATTAGAAACATGTCTTAGCGCTCCCACTTAATTTCTTGCAAATGCAAGCATCTCCATCGTCTCTGATGAACTTTTAAACTCCTTTAACAGTTTCATCACAGTGAAGATTCCAACTCCGCGATGCTCAACTTAACCATTGAATTTTGCATATGCTTTTAGCATCCTTTTAATTAACAAAACCCTATGGACCGTGTTATGCACATGTCCTAGGTAACGATTCTATTAGAAGAACTTGTTTTGTTTATTCAACTACCATATAACAAATTATATGTAGTGGTTGCTACATTAATCCGTCTAGACTAAATATCACTATGAAAGATCAAATCTTGTCATAGTCAACCTTTGAACATTGTTGTGAACTCTTTCCCAACATGTCGACTATTTCATAGATGTAAAACATCCATGTCTATTTCTTTATAGATCCACACACAACTGTAAGGTCTTACACCTTTCTCGAGGGTCCTTCAAGTTCAAAACTTGATTTCTCGTGTATGGAACTATCACGGATTTTATGGCTTCAAGCCATTTGACGGAGTCAGGGCCCATCATCGCTTCTTTGCATGTAGTCGGTTCATTATTCTCAAATAATGATTCAACCCTCAAATCTTGGTATTTGATTGTTTACCCGATCTACTTGTTTCAATAGGAACTTAGATCTCCCTGACCACAACCTTTGAGGCACGTGAGCCATGAGCATTGTTCTTTGCCTCGAACACTTTTCGGTGCGCAACTTTGCACATATAGCTAAGGTTCCTTTAACCTTATCAAAGTTCTATTGTCCTCCCACTTTTATTTTCACGAAAATTCCTTCCCAAAGAAACTTGACGTTCTAAGCGACAAACACTTTTGTCTCGGTGTTATGGAGGAATACTCAGCTTATACAAAGACAGTTCATCCGACTTTGGTTGCAAACATCTTTCTTATGCATAGCAAACCATTGTTTAAGAAAGGACAACTTGGGTTTTATCCCAAACCATAACTTTATATGGTGTCATTTCAACGGATTATGATGGAGCTCTTTTCAGTGGAAAAACGGTAATCTCTAAAGCTTTTAATCTTTAAAATATAATGGCAGTTTTATGAATTATACCTTTGATCTTACCATGTGAAACAAGGTTTAATTACATATCTCGAACGCTCCATACCCTTATGGTGTTTCGGGAAATGCAAATCCACGGAACGATTCCTTAAATCTTAGGTATTATGCTAAACTCTGTAACTCAAATATCTTCCTTTATGATCTTTATCATAAACAGTTTATATTCTTGTTACAATGATTTTGCACTTCATCTTGAAAGTCTTTGAACTTTTCAAATGTTTCATACTTCATCCTTATTAAGTAAATATTCATATATTCACTCAAAATTTCGGAAAAAGCAAATGAAGTTAAAATCCATCGCTCTTGACTACACATAATGGACTTCGTACAACAATATGTACAAATTCCAATAAGCTAGTCTTTCGTTCCATTTTGGCCTATGAACGAAGCTTCAATTATCTCTAGGAAAGTTTCACAAGTGTCATTTGATCAAAAATCAAAAGACTCCAAAATTCCATCCACATGGAGTTTCTTCATGTTTTCTTTTCAGTATAATTTAAACGGCGATGTCACTTCCTAAGTGATCTTTCAATCAATTTGTCTTTCGACATCTTTAGCACTAGTTTTATGGATGTGATGTCTCCAACGAGATTTGCGAATCCATCTTTTATGGATTACGGCAATTATTTGAACAACCCTTTTGTTCTCATAATACCTGATAAAACAAATCTTTGAAGGCAAGCTTTGATGTTTAACGAGCAACCCAATAACCCTTTATTTGTTCTCGATGAACATCATCACATATTCTTTTGCTAGTTACTTAGGCCATTGTAGTTCATGAATTGTGTTGTTTCGTATGACGATTCACACCAACAAATTCAGTATCAAATACTTGAGAACCACATTGTTTAATAAGCAAAGAATATAGCCATAACATGTATATCATCTATATACTTAATTTGAACAATTCTAGTCTTTTCCTTTACGCCATATATTTATGAGATTCTCTTTCAAGATTTCCTTTTACATTTGAAAGAATCTATCAACATCAATAGTGGAGTCATACATATGACATATAGTCCAAAGCGTGTATAATTAAATACCAATGTCTTTGGACTTGCACTTTGAAGTAGATCACCATCATCAAATATTTGGTGTTCTTTCAAATTCCTTTCTTTAGTAATCTCTTGGTGTAGTAAACATTTTACCTACATCAAATATTCACCCTTATCATGGAATCGTCCATGATCAAGCTACTGTTAGCTTATAACGATGAATTATGAGTATAATGTTGCTATCCAAAACCTTTTGGAGGATTAGGACAACAAGTGTCTCCAACCTTTTGCAAATTCTCATCAAATATGAGAACATGACTTTAGCCATATTATACTCTATCATGTTGCAACCAAAACTTCGTTTCAGATATCACAATATCTTCCACACATCATGGTTTCTGAAACAACTCTTTCAGATCCTAGATAACCTTGATATTAAGACAATCCTTTGAATATCAAGAATCATGGAAACAAACATGATACTAACACTTGGAATTGTTACTCTTGATTTAATACTAATTATTAAACTTCATGGAGTAACCGGAACTTACTGAAAGTTTGCAATAGGACTTTTAAACTTTAGATTAACACTTCAAAACAATACGATACCGGTTAGAAAGTAACTAACCAGAATTCTATAGTTCTATTATCTCACTTATAACTAAGCGCAAGGTGGTAAACGGATGCCAATGACTACAACAACTATGCAATTTCACTTTGATTTAGTTTATGATAAATTGAGTTCTAATTAATAATTAAATTAATCTAGGTGAACTCCCACTCAAAACAATATCCCTCACATTGTTTTAGTGATCACCTAACCAAATCCACCACATCAAAACCGATCATCACGAGAGTTGATATAGCTTCAATGGCGAACAATCAACATGTTCATCATATCTACTATATGACTCATGCTCTACCTTTCGGTAATCCGTGTTCCTGAGGCCATGTCTGTACATGCTAGGCTCGTCAAGATCAAACCTTAGTTTCCGCATGAGCAAATCTGGCTTGCTCACGTTGTATACACTTGTAGAATCTAACACAACCGATCATCACGTGGTGCTTCGAAACAACAAGCTTTAGCAACGGTGCTAACTAAGGGTGAACACTTTATGACTTGAAATTCATGTGCATGAGGGATCATCTTATAATGCTACCTTCGTCTACTAAGCAATACAATATGCATAAAGGATAAACATCACATGCAATTCATAATATGTGATATGATATGGCCTTTCTTCTTTGTGCTTCCGATCTCCATCTTCAAGCATGAACATGATCTCCATCATCACCGGCATTGCATCAAGGTCAATGACGCTTCTCCATGGTTGTCGTCCACCGGCTTCAACTATTACAACTACTTTGAATAGACACGCGGGTCTTAACATAAATTAAAGACAACCATATGGCTCCAGCCGGTTGCCAACTTACAATAAGGAACATTGCATACATCAAATATAATCACAATCATGGCCATATCACATCACCGCACACCCCTGCAAAACAAAGTTAGACGCCTCTACTTTCTTTGCATATTTTACGTTGTTTGGGGCTTTCAATAAGTGTCGTTCTAACTTACGAACAAGAACCACAACATTGATACTAGCATTGTTGATCACCCGTTGTAAATTGGATCTTAACTATGCTAGGAGAAACAGTAACCATAAAGCCACTTATGCAATACAAGTTGCATGTCAAGCGTGGAGCAAGTCTCATGAACGATGTCATGTAAGGTTAGCCCGGGCCGCTTCATCCCAACATACCGCAAGATGCACAGTACACAAGAAGCAATCGACAATAAAAGCATCAACGCCCACAATGACCATTGTGTTCTACTCGTGCAACAGATCTACATATAGACACGGCTTTGATACCACTGTAGGGGTTCATAGCATGGAAAACAAAAAAATTCTATCGCATACAAACAAACAAGCCAAGATCTATCTACTAGATTGTAGCAACGAGTCGATGGAATAACTTACCCTCGAAGATTCCAAAGCGGTTAACGAGAGCAGATTCTCGTGGGTGATGTAGTCGTACTCTTTCCGATCTCAAGATCGCGTAGACGATCCTTCTGGCGCCACGTTCCGGGCTCTTCCTTGCATCGGTCACACGCGTTGATTTTCGACGAAGACCTTCCTCTCCCTTGTTCCAAAGAAGCGGAGGTTGTAGCACTCTCCTCGCGATTCCCGGCTGACAACGGCGTGGTACCTAAGTAGAGGGAGATCCTTGAGGCTTCGCCTAAGCCGGAGCGAGTATGGTGGAGTATGACAGAGAGCTATTAGTGGTCTAGGGTTTAGACACACCAATTATAAGGCTCTAAACCGAAGGCTAGAGCAATTAGAAGCTCTAAACCAAAATGGCTCTAAACCGGAGATTAGAGGATAGGAACTTGTGTGTCTAGAGGAGGAGGCCCTGCCCCTCCTTTTATAGGTGGGAGGGGCGGCCAAGGGGAGGGAGTCCCTCCCCAAGTCGTCCTTGGGTGGCGCGCCGGCTTGGAGAGGAGGGACTCCTCCTCCAAGTTGGTTTCAACCTCCTCTTGCTTGTTTCCCACAGTTTCCTGTTTTAGCCGTTTGACTTTCAAAGCGCCATTTGACTTTTCAGTTTTAGGATTCAATTTAATCCTTTATTTGGAACAGCAAGAACACTTAGTACATGATGCAATCATTCCAATATGTAATGACACATTCATGTACTCCTCCCCTCCTCGGAGTCTGGGACATTCCGAACCTTCTAGAACATTCCGATGAAAACACGGAATCATTCCCGAACTCAAACGGACTTTCCTTATATGAATCTTATTCTCCGGACCATTCCGGATCACCTCTTGATATCCCGGATCCCATCCGAGACTCCGAACAACATTCGGTCTCTTTCTCATAATACCATAACTACTCAAACAACGTCGAATCCTTAAGTGTGTCTCCCTACGGTTCGTGAATTATGCGGACATGATCGAGACACTTCTCCGAACAATAACCAATAGAGGAATATGGAAATTCATATGGCTCCCACATATTTCTACGATTACTTTGCGATCGAATGAACCACTTACATACGATACCAATTTCCCTTTGTCTCACGATAGTTTACTTATCCGAGGTTATGATCGTCGGTATCTCTGCATACCTAGTTCAACCTCGTTACCGATAAGTACTCTTTTCTCGTTCCCGTGATATGTGATCCCTTATGAGCCAGTCACATGCTTGCAAGCTAATTGGATGACATTCCACCGAGAGGGCCCAGAGTATATCTATCCGTCATATGGATGGACAAATCCCACTCTTGATCCATGTGTTTCAACCAATACTTTCCGAACACTCAATACCACCTTTATAGCCACCCAGTTACGGTGTGGTGTTTGATGTCATCAAAGCATCCATCCGGTAAAGGTGATATGCATGATCTCATGGTCGAAGGAATTAGGTTACTATGTATCAGAAAGCATATAGCAATTGAACTATTTAAATGACTTGATCTTTATGCTACGCTTATCTATAGGAGTATGTCCATCACATCATTCTCCTAATGATATGATCCTGTTGTTAATAACATCTCTATGTTCATGATCAGGAAACCATGATCATATATTAACCAACAAGCTAGTTTAACAAGAGGCTTTACTAGGGACTCTTATTTTAGTTTACAAATCACACAAGTATTAATGTTTCCGGTTAATACAATTATAGCATGGTATGTAAACATTTATCATAAGTGTGAAGATATGATAATAACCACTTTATTATTGCCTCTTGGGCATATCTCCAACAATTGCTACGAAGCTTGTATCTATAAGAAAGTGAGTGGGAGCTGAGTGACATTTCTAGTACTATATGTGGATGACATATTGATTATTGGAAATGACATTGATATGCTTAACAATGTGAAGAGTTATTTGAACAAATGTTTTTCAATGAAAGACCTAGGGGAAGCTGCTTATATATTGGGCATCAAAATCTATAGAGATAGACAAAGACTCCTAATAGCTTTAAGCCAAAGTACATACCTAGACAAAGTTCTGAAAAGGTTCAGAATGGATAAGGCAAAGAAAGGTTCAGTGCCTATGTTGTCAGGTAAGATATTGAGCAAGGCTCAGTGTCCAGCTACGGTAAACGATAGAGAAACCATGAGAAAAGTGCCTTATGCCTCGGCCATAGGTTCTATCATGTATGCCATGTTGTGTACTAGACCAGATGTGTCCAATGCTCTTAGTTTGACGAGCAGATACCAAAGTGATCCAGGAGTGGAACACTGGACAGCCGTAAATAACATCCTAAAGTATTTAAATAGGACTAAAGAAATGTTCTTGGTCTATGGAGGTGATGAGCAGCTCGTCGTAAAAGGTTACGTCGATGCTATTTTCGACACCGACCCGGATGATTCTAAATCTCAGACAGGATACGTTTATATTTTGAATGGAGAAGCTGTGAGCTGGAGAAGCTGCAAGCAAAGTGTGATCGCGGGATCTACAATAGAATCGGAATACATGGCTGCTGCGGAAGCGTCAAGTGAAGGAGTTTGGATCAGGAACTTCATCACTGGGCTTGGTGTGGTTCCAAGTGCCTTGGACCCACTAAAGATATTTTGCGACAACACTGGAGCCATAGCATTGGCTGAGGAACCAAGAAATCATCCAAAGACCAAGAACATCAACCGCCGATTTCATATAATTCGAGATTATATAATAGATGGAGATCTGAAGATTAGCAAAGTACATACAGATCTGAATGTCGCAGATCCGTTGACTAAACCTCTTCCACGAGCAAAACATGATCAGCACCTTAATGCCATGGGTGTTAGATTGTTGCCAGATGTAAACTAGATTATTGACTCTAGTGCAAGTGGGAGACTGTTGGAATTATGCCCAAGAGGCAATAATAAAGATGGTATTATTATAATTCTTATTCATGAAAAAGTTTATATTCCATGCTAGAATTGTATTAAGCGGAAACTTTGATACTTGTGTGGTTTATGAACAACACCGTGTCCCTAGTACGCCTCTATGGACTAGCTCATTGATTAATGATGGTTAAGGTTTCCTAACCATAGACATGATTTGTCGATTAATAATAAGATCATATCATTGGGAGAATGATATGATGGATAGACCCAAATCAAGCAGTGCAATTAGATCGTGTCATCGTGTTCATCTTTGCGAAGCTTTTTCTTATGTCAAATACTGTATTCCTTAGACCATGAGATAATGCAACTCCCTGGTATCGGAAGAAATCTTTGAGGTCATCAAACGTCATCCTATGAGAGGGTGATAATAAAGGTGTCTCTCAGGTGATCGGAAAGTATCTGTTGGGTTGTATGTATCGAGATGGGATTTGTCCCTCCCAAGTCGAAGAGATATACTTTGGGCCCACTCAGTAATCGATATCAACACCTCTTGAAAGCACGTGGTTAAGGAGTTTATCACAAAGTGATATCGGATTACAGAACGAGTAAAGTACTTGTTGTGATATCCAGGACAAGTAAAATATCGCGTGACGAAGGGAATATATATATGGGATTAATTGAATCCTGGCATCGTGGTTAATCTGATATGATCATCGATGAATATGTGGGAGTCAATGTGGGTTTCCAGACCCCGCTGTTGATTATTGATAGAAGATCATGTCTGCATATTCTCGAACCCGTAGGGTCACACACTTAACGTGTCTCGATGCTAGGATAGAATGGATAATTGGTTTATGAGTTTTTATTCGGAGTCTTGGATGATATCCAGGACATCACGAGAGGTTCCGGAATGGTCCGGAGAATAAGATTCATATAAGGGAAAGCAGTTTTTGGATTTTGGAATTGTTTCGGATTGTTGGGTATTGTATCGGAAGGTTCTAGAAGCCTCCGGAGTGGGACCAACGTGGTCCCACTTGTCGGGAGGGGCGTGGGCCTACGAGGGAGTGCCCTGGCCGCATTGGGACAGGGGCACAAGGCCCCATAGGCCCAGCCGGCCAAGCCCTAGGGGAAACCCTAGGGAGAGCTTCTAGAGGGGGGAACTTTCCCCCCACTCCTCCCATGTGGCCGCCGGCCCTAGGCTTGGAGGAGGGGCAAGGGGGCAGCCGGCCAGCCCTCTATATAAAGAGGGCAGGGGCGCACCCTCCCCTCACACCTCCTCAAACCCTAGCCGCCCAGTTGCTGCCCTTCTCTCTCTCTCCCCCCGACTGCGCGTAGGCGAAGCCCTGCCGCAGAAACTCACCACCTTTGCACCACGCCGTCATGTTGTAGATCTAATCTATCTCTCCACCCCACTTGCTGGACCGAGGAAGGAGGAGACGTCGAGGTGCCGTATGTGTGCATCTCTCGGAGGCATCGCCACTTGCGGTGTTGAATCGGATCGGATCGCGAGGAGGAGAAGGCTAGTACGACTACATCAACCATGTTCCATCGAACGTTCCGCTGTGCGATTTCTTCAAGGGTATGAAGATCTCATATATCCCACCTCGTTGTTTGCATCTCCTAGATTAGATCTTGGCTTTTCCCGTTCGCATCCATAGAAAATTTTGATTTACTATGCTGCGAAACCCTTCAAATTCATGATATGTGTGTCGATGTTTCACTACAGGAATAGGAAGCTACGCCGACGGCCAAACGTCGGGGCCGTCCGCGTAGCCATCGTCCAGACCAGCCCCGCCAAGCAGCCGTTGGCGTATAATTTCCCTCGGCGTATCCTATGCTACGCTTACGGCTGCCCTCGGCGTAGCTATTTTTTATTTTACCTCACTAAACTTTGAAAAATCATAACTAAATCATTATAATTCATAAAAATACAAATAATATATAAAAAATTGCAGAAAAATAAGGCCTATCTATCTACACTCAAATATTATACATTTGTAAATAAAAATTAAGTGAAATATAAAATATTATATATAGTTTAAAACGAGCATAAAAAATTCAAAAACGATCGAAACTATGCGAAACCTTCGCGTGGTGTCATATTATATGACATAGTTACAAGGAAAAATATCAAACTTGGTATATTGATTATGTCTCAAAAAAACCTTCACAAAATGACCTCTCATTCGAGGTTTGTTAGCTTTTGGGTCAAATGACCAACGTTATGGCTAGAATCTAGGCATAGTTTGTGATAATGTGCCCATATTGTGCATACATGTGCATCATGGGATGGCGAACAATGTTGCAGGAGGAAGTTTTCCTTTTCGTCGCACCAAAGAGCCATTTTCCATTTTCCGAGCACAAAAAATGGACGGTTTTGTGAAGCAACCACCAAATGGCTAATTAAAAATGCTACCAACACATTTTACAAAAATACTAGACCACGATATATGGACAATGTCCCAACAGGGGGATCTTAAACCTTTCTGTCCATCCCTGGTGAAAAAGACAAATTCCTGCCGAATCGATAGAAAGTGGGTCAGATATGAACTACAGGTACATGATCCGATGCTCATGTTTTTTTACAAAAATCATTTTTACGTTCACAATATGCTATTTTATCAAAGATCAAATACAAGTTTAGCGAGGCTCGGCCCCGAGCTAAGAATCTTCATGCCCGACATTCGACAAAGTTTGGCGATAGTTTAAAACGGGCATACAAAATTCAAAAACGATCAAAATAATGCGAAACTGATCCTGAAGGAACGATATAAGAGTTAATAGGATTGATATCATAGTATTGACAAGAATGTATGAATCACTTTGTGGAAACAGATTGTGTAATCCCAGACATCTGATCAAATATTTAGTTTAGCAAATAATTCAGAGTCTAGAAAGCCTATTTACAAAGCCATCTATACAAGAAATAAAATCATTCCTTATAAGTATTCCCAGGAATCATTCATCTATCCAAACTCAACATCAAATGGTAGTCATTTTATTCTGAGGCTGACCATTAAATAATAAGACAATCACACTAAGTCCAAGTAACCAACATTGAATCAAGTTTCAGTATCTTATCATCCAAGCATCGAAACATTGTAACGGCTCATCAAATTAAATAAGATTAAGCACATATACCCTCACACCACCACCATTATACCTAGCTAAAGTTCATATACTCAAAAAGAGATCAATGAACAAATCACTATGAATCATTAAGCACCTAAAATAAGAAGAGGAACTTAGCTATGGTGGAACAACAAGAGAAAGAGAGAGGATCCGAAAGGATGAGTGGCACCTACCTGGGGCAAGTTTATAGCTCGCCGTAGAAGAAGCAGTCCAGCGGTGGAAAAAAACGAGATGCAGCGGCGTGGCGGCACAAGGAGCGCCTGTGGCACTGCAACCAGCACCAAGCCAACCTGAAGAAGCCTTCAACACCCATCAACACCACATCAATGGCCACCATTGTTCAGAACCCGGGGTTGCATTTACTGTCGTCCCACCGGCATCGAAATAGAAGAGTAATGACCTCAACTTCACCACCATCAGATGACCACCAACACATCACTAAATCACCCCGAACCACCATCAGGCCATCACATGAAAACAATAAGGCAGGGCACTGAAACCCTAATGCCAACCCATGGAAGAGGGCGAGCGATTCAAAGCCTAACTTTCAAATCGAACAAGAGGAGCTGGGTAATAGAATATGGCGGAGCTATGGCAACCGTCGGAGGAGACCATAACGGTCGGTGAGCATCGGAGTTGGCCGGGGATGGTGGTGGCAGCGGCACCGCATGTGGGCACAGGGAGTCGGGACGTTCAGGCGTCTGTGGTGAGCGTGGGGTGCGAGAATGGGCTGGGGTCAAAGTAACCCTGAGCCAGGATTAGTTGGGCCAAGCAGGCCCATGCCAGCCAAATAGGCCAAGATAAAAAAAAGAGAAAAACAATTAGAATTTCCCAAAATAACCCTACAAATTTCTAAGAGTCCAAGAAAATATAGAAAAATCCTAAAAAATACATATAATATATCAAAATGTTCACAAAAATAATACCTAACTAAGAAAAATATAAAACTACTTGTTTAAGTTAAATAAAATACCATTAAATATTAAAGTCACTAGAATTCTCAATAAATTATAACAATATAAGAAAATAACCTAGAAATCAATAAAAATCATTTTTGTGTATAAAAATAAACCTATTATTTTATAAAAATATTAACTTAGTTCTTTTATACATAAAATTTTAAGTTAATATTCAAAGACAATTGATCCTTTATGGGATTTTATAAACATAAGATTAATACTTAAAAATAAATAAAAATCATTTTTTAGATCTTGAATAAATATATTACACTAGAAAAATATTAAAAATACCATCAGAAAAGTTATTAATATTTTAACATAATAAATCATTGTCTATTACCTATTTTGAAAATTCTAAAAAAACATTTCTTCAATAAAAATAATAATAATATATTTCTTTAGAAATATTAAAACCTTAAAATCAAATTACTAAAGTTCTAAACCATAACTAAGGTTTATAATATAAACTTAATTATAAAATATTAACTTTATAATATATTTTGAAACCTTAAATAGAAAATTCAAAACAAAAACCTTCAAAATAACTTTATACATCATTCACTGATATTAAGGGGGAATAATCTCAAAATCTAAATAATAGTTAACATGACTTTAAATCTAACACATTAATAATATCATCCAAATTATACTTTCATTTAATAATTGTATATTAATTCGATAATATCAAAACAAATTTAATCTAATCATTCACTTAAATATAAAGTGAATAATTCCACACCTTAGTTATACCTATCCTAAATTTAAAACTTGGGAATAATTAAAAACATATTACACCTTAAGTTTACTTACCTTTTTTTTTAATAACTTTAGTCCCAAAGCTTATAAACATCATGTCTAATAATCTGCTTATGTTTTTATTGTTAACATTGGTCTATTTCAATTAAGACATAAAGCATCTCAAGTCCAAACTAATTAATCAAACACCAAATGGCATTGATCATGTTGTATTAACAATACAGATTGTTTAAACCTTAGAAAGGAAATCTTTTCTTCAAATGTTATTCTTTTTGCCACTTCAAACAATAATCTTATAATAAGTTCTTCAATTATTAACAACTCAATCCCAAGGATGTTTATCAATAGTCACCAAATGACCATTAACCATAATCACATTATTTTATACTTTACTTGTATATGTTGGATTTCTAACCCTTGAATTCCTTATAAAGGTCCTTACTTATAAAGTTAAATTTAAATATAAACCAACTCTTAAAAGAATCACCTAAATTCACTGCACTCAGAGCATTGGGGATTCACTTTGGGAGTTTTACAAAATGCATATCATTACTTATGCATAACTGCATCTTGCTTCTTTAAACATTAGTCCTTTCCGGACCAATGATGCTGATTTCAGATATTGGATCTTATATCGTCTCGAAGACCGTGAGTGCATAATCTTGCAATAACAAAAGGCAAGTTCACAGTTGCTCATGTACTTTGATTATTTTCTGTAAAGTATTTTGCAAATCCAGTGTTGTCATCACCTGCATTTCAAAAAGGTCAGAAAATACTATTTTCATAATAATATAATCATAGGTTATTTACCAAGAGGTAATAACCTACTATTAAAGTTCCGGTGGTAAAGTAACATATTTTCTAGGACTTAATAATCAATGTCGCCAGTGATTCTTGCGCCGTGTATTACGCGTTAACCATGAGATTTGGAATGGGACGGAGAAGTCAGCTAGATCGGCTCCCTTTCACATGCATTGGACACTGTTCTGGGCGTTTGTAAGTTGCAAATCATGGGTATAGCCGTTTTATACGGGGAAAGGTCTACCGTAGATCAGGGCTTACAAAAGACAGATTTCTAGTGTTAATGGTTTTTGTGTGTATCCAGCTAAGGTATAGCCGTTTTATACGGGGAAAGGTCTACCTTGAGTTTGGTCATACAACAATTGCGGTGTATGCGGGGTCGCGGAGAAGGACAGTGATTGGCTTGGATCATCTACTGGGCCCCACACCATAGAAAGTGTGGACGGGAAAGATCGCCCAGTTGTGCAACAAGGATTTGATCTCTCATGGGTAAAGTAACGCACCTCTGTAGAATGTAAGAACTGTAACTTGTTACTCCCTGTTCCGGGAAGGAGATATGAACGCGGTGGGAAAGGAACTCCATGAAAGTTCTGGTAAACCCGTGAAGGCTGACGGACATAGCTTTTTAGAATAAAAGCAACCTTTGAAGAAATGTTTACGAAAACTTGCATTGCCTACGACCTCTGGTCTGTGGCTGTAGATATAGTGCATCAAACATTCCTTTTCTAGTGAGCTTGCTGAGTACGCTCGTGAAGGGAATATGCCCTGAGAAGCAATAATAAAGTGTTTATTATGTGTATTCCAAGTATATGATAGATGTTTATTTTGCATGCTATAATTGTATTAATACGGAAACGTTAATACATGTGTGTTTAATAAACAAACAGAAAGTTCCTAGTTATGCCTCTCTCATAAACTAGCTCGTTGATTAACAAGATGATCAAGGTTTCCTGATCATGGACATTGGATGTTGTTAATAACGGGATCACAACATTAGTGTAATGGTGTGATGAACATTCATCCGAAGTATAGCATTACGATCAAAGTCATTGAGTTTATATTGCTATAACAACTTACGAAGTGATCCTAATCCTTAGACCATGAGATCATGTCAATCACTAACACCGGAAGAGTTTTTTGATAACATCAAACGTCATACCGTAACAGGGTGATTATAAAGATGGATTCAGAACTAATAAAGTGTTATGTTTAGGCTCATGGTTCGAGAGTGGAATTTGTTCATCCCGACGACGGATAGATATACTCTGGGCCCTCTCGGTGATAACACATTTATTAGCTTGCAAGCAAGTGATTTGATCACTAGAATGTTATATCACAGGAACGAGAAAAGAGTGCATGTCGGTAACGAGATCAAACTAGGTATGGAGATACCGATGATCGAATCTCGGACATGTAATATATCATGAAACAAAGGGATTAAGATACTAGCGTAAAAGGTTCCGACGATCACACGAAAGTCATCGTTGAATGTGTGGGAGTCAGTATGGGTCTCCAGATCCCGCTTCTGATTATTGATCCGAGAGGGGTCTCGATCATGTCCGCATTATTCACGAACCGTAGGGTGACACACTTAAGAGACACCGACATCCAATTGGAGCAAATGTTTCATGCCGAAAGAATGAACAAGCGAGAATTTATTTCACTAGATACCAAACAAAGTTTTGGTGAAATTGAATAAAGTGGTTATGCATGTGAAATAGAATTCTAGCAAGGGGTTATTTGTGAATGTTTGTCATTAAAGTAATTGACAAAATTCTGAATAAAATAAAAGAGTTTTATTTAATGAGAGTTTGCATTAAATTTGGTGGAAATTTAATTGGATTTTGAGTGGACTTTGAGTGGAGGGAATTTAGAGGAGTTTTGTGAGTGGAGTGTCCACCCACATGAAGAGGGAGGGCAAGGGGCAGCCCCATGCGCTGCCACCCCTTGGGGTTCCCTCCTCCTATAAAAGGAGCCCTCCTCCTCACTTGTCTCTCACACCTCCTCGTGAAGGATCTCTCTCCCCTCTAGAATTTATCCCCATGGTCTCGGACTAGCGAGATACATGTTCCGTGGCTATTCGCAAGAAAGAGTTGTGCTTCCGCTGCATCGCTGAGCGAGGAGGCGGAGGTTTGCTCGTGCCTCGAACGTGTGTGCGAGCACGGATGCGCTGCTGATTTGCGGCGCTAGGACTTCCTTTCGATCTTGAGATCGGCAAGAGATCGTCTACATCAACCACGAGTTGAACTCTTTAAGCTTTGTCGGTCTTCAAGGGTATGTTCTCTACGGATATACATCCGCCCGTTGTTTGTATCTAGTAGATAGATCTTGGTATATAGTTCACATCGCAGGAATTTTTTTGTTTTCTATGTTGCGAACCCTACAGTGGTATCAGAGCCGGATCTATGCGTAGATACTTTACACGGGTAGTACACATATGAGTATGTGGGCGATGATGATCATGTTGTTGCTCCTTTGTTGTAATTTTGGATATTGGTGGCATAGTGGGATGAAGCGGCCCGGACAAACTTTACATGTCCTCGCACATGAGACATGTTCCACGCTTGACATGCAACTAGTTTACATAAGTGGCTAGCGGGTGTATGTCTCTCCTACTATAGTCAATATCTATTTTGCAAGCGAGTTGTCAACAATTTGATTATCCTCGTTGTGGTTCATGTTCGTAGGTAAGAACGGTTCTATCTCGAAAGCCCTAAGCCACGTAAAACTTGCAATGGATAAATTAGAGGCGTCTAGTTTAGATTGTTCTTTGGGCTAGTGTTATGATATGGTAGTGTAAGTAGAAGTATGAGATGATACTCTTACAACACACATAGCGTAAAATCCATAGACCTTGGATTTACACATATAGGTATGATAGTGATCATACCACGATGCACATGATAGAGATCATCTCGGAACCATATAATTTCACTAATAAACATATGATGTTTGATAGCATCTTATATTGCTTGTTTAGCGCTTTTTTAGCATAATAAGATGATCCCTCATTTAAATATCAAGATAAGAATGTGTTCTTCCTTTAGTATGCACCGATTATGTTTTCGCTCCAAGACATCACGTGATGATCGGGTGTTCTTGGATCCACGACCATATTTCGGTGTAAAGCTTTACACGCCAATACTAAGGTTCTAACTTGGCGATCCTAGCATGTACAGACATGGCCTCGGAACACGGACCGAAAGGTTAAGCATGAGTCATATAGTTGATATGATGCCCATTTGATGCTCGCCTTTGAAGCTATACCGACTCACGTGATGATCGGACTTGGTATAGTGGATTTGGTTCATGTAATCACCAAAAAGGCACGCGGGATGTCGTTTTTGAGTGGGAGTTCATTCGTAATATAGATTATTTGAACTCAATCTATCATACACTTAGTCTAAACTTTACAAATTCTGTTGTAGATGGCACCACCTGCTTTTAATTTCAATGTGTTCATGGAGAAAGAGAAACTAGCAACAAACGGTAGCAACTTTACCGAATGGGCCATGAATTTGAGGATTCTCCTCTCTGCTGCACAAAAGCAATATGTGCTAGAAGCGCCGTTAGGCCCCCACCTTTGATGATGCCCCGACGAGGAGAAGAATGTCTATCGACTCGTGAGGAGGACCACAACTTAGTTCATTGCGGCATATTGTATGGGCTAGAGCCAGAACTTCAAACGTTTCGAAAACGGCAATGCATTTGATACAATGGGTGAGTTGAAAATGATTTTCGACACACATGCCGCTGTAGAGAGCTACAATGCTTCAAAAAATTTCGTTAGCTGCATGATGGAAGAGCACAGCTCTGTTAGTGAGCATGTACTCAAGATGTCGAGTTACGCGATAAGCTTGTGTCCTTGGGAATATCGATTCCCATTGACTTAGGCATCCATCGTGTTCTGCAGTCTCTGCCACCTAGCTATAAGAGCTTCGTGATGAACTATAATATGCAAGGCATGAAGAAGTCTCTCCCCGAGCTTACACAATGCTTAAAACTACGTAAGTGGAGATCAAAAGGAACATCAAGTGTTGATGATCAATAGGAACACCGTTTCAAGAAAGACAAGAAGGGAAAACGGAAGGAAGTAAGGGCGGCAAGCTTGCGCTACCAAAAAGAAACCCCGAGTTGGACCTAAGTCCGATTCCGAAAAGTGCTACTATTGTAAGGGATCGCCACCGGAAGCGCAATCGCCCTTACGTGTCAGGGGCGGCATAGAAAACAAAAAATTCCGATGTGAACTATATACCAAGATCTATATACTAGATACAAACAACAGGCGATGTATATCCCGAGAGAACATACCTTGAAGACCCCGAAAAAGCTTAACAGTTCAACTCGTGGTTGTTTGATAACGATCTCTGCTCATCTCAAGAAGAGAAGTAGGGAAGTCCGAAATCCCGGAACAGCGTCCCATCCAAGACACACGACCGAGGCAGAGGCTCAGCAACCTCCTCCTCTCCGGCGCTCGCACAAGCAAGCACAACTAATAGCCACTCTAGCCACTCCCTAGAGGAACCTAGACCATCCTGGGCTAATCCGAGACCATGGGGGAGCAGGAGAGGAGGGAGAGAGATCAGAGGAGGAGAGAGGGAGGAGAGACAGGGGGGAGGAGGGGGGGGGGGGAGGCTGGTGGCCACCCTTGCCCTGGCCCCCCTCTCCCTCCTTCCTCTGTGTCTGGACACTCCTGGTCTCCAAAAAAAAATAAAACCCTCTAAAAAGTCCATCCAAAAAAATTTAAATTTCCACCAAAAATAATTAAAAAACTTTTAATTCAAAAAATTTATTAAATTTTTTTAATTTTTTTATTCATTAAATAACCAATTTCACAATAATTTCATATTCAAATTCTGCCTTGCTTCAATTTAATTCACACTTTCAATTTAAACAATTTAAAACTTTTCAAACTTTCAAATGAATTCTCGTTGCTCATTTTTTCATTCTTTCTTGAAACATTTGCTCCAATTGGATGCTCTGTCTCTGTTATGATCTCATGAATACATGAATGAATGGACTGGACATATTCAGGGAACTCCTGATCAATAATCGAGTTCCAATATGAGAATCTATAGATATCATTCAACGATCATTTTACTTGTGATTTCTTTTCCTTCTACTTCCTATTTACTATGTGAGATCTTTATCAATGTATCATTCGATTCAGTTTGATCATACCTAGAGTTTGATCATCGGTATCTTGATCTTCACCTTGATCACCGTTCTGTGATATAATCTTCTGATCAAATCACTTTTCTGCAAAAATAAAGTGAATCAATGTATCTCTACCCATCATCTCCAGAGTATCGGAATCCACGCTCCCCATCTGAGCCTTCAACATAACACTTAACAGTTTATAACCACCTCTTATAATCTCAATCATTAATAATTAATCTTTGATTGTATCAAATGTGTTACCTGAACTCTTCCGTGTTGGTGATTGACGTGAAGATCAAGTGATAACAATTTAGTTACTTATAGACTCATATACTTTGATGACAATGAATCACTTCGATACTTGATATGATATATCATTATGAATGTACACTTGTCCACGGATCACACATCATTTCATTATTACAAAATACCTCATGTCCAAGATCATGAAACCTTGATCTGATCATCTTGTTTATCAGAGGCAGTTTATGAGAGAGGCACTAGGAACTTCTGCTTGTTTATTAAACACACATGTATTAATGTTGCATATTAATACAATTATAGCATGCAAAATAAACATCTATCATATACTTGAATACACATAATAAACACTTTTATTATTGCCTCCTCATATTCTTCCCTTTTCCCACTCCCACTTGAAGACAATAATAAGTTATCGTAGTGATAAATCTAACACCCATTGAGTTCTAGTGTTGTTGATCATGTTTGCTGCTAGGAGAGTTTTAGTCAACGGATGCTACATTGAGATCGGTATGTACTTTACAAATCTTTATATATCCATCCTTGACATGCTCATGGATGGAGTGAAACCGGCTTAATATGCTTGGAATGCTTGTGAGACCTTGGCTCTTTGGCATTGGCAATGGCACCATTGTTGTCACAATAGATCACCATTGGGTCCAACGCGTTTGCCACAACTCCTAGTTCGGATATGAACTCCTTCATCCAAATCTTCCTCGAGCCGCCGAGCGGCAAAGAACATATTCCTCCGTTGTTGATCCTGCTACCAGGTTGTTTGGAGCTCCTCCAACTAACCTCCGCCATTCATGAGAAATACGTATCCGATTTGAGACTTAGAGTCATCCGGTCGGTGTCAAAGCTAGCGACGACATAACACTTAGCGAGTTCTTTCTCTTCTTACAAAACATATCCTTAGTTAGTACTTAAGGATATTCTTGACATATATTATGTTCGTGTTGTACACCGATCCGATTGGTACCTACTAGTCAAACTAATAGCGTGTGCCACATCCGGTCTTGTACATAGCATGATGACATTAGAGCCTATGGGAAGCATAGGGACTTTGTCCATTATCTTGCCTTGATCCGGTTTCAGTTTTAGAATGTCTTCAATGTCTTGATGTCTTGCCTTGCAACATAGGTAAGACCATTTTAAACTTCTTTAAAATATTATCAAGGTATGTACTTTATGATAGCCCTATTAGGCGCCTAGATCTATCTCTATAGATCTTTATGCCTAATATGTATGACCTTCAGGGTCACCTAGGTCGTTCATTGAAAATTCTTTGTTTAGATAACTTTTAACATTGTTTAAAGTTCTATATCATTACAATAATATGTCATCCACATATAATATCGTAAATGCCACATTGCTCCCACTCACTTTCTTGTAAATACAAGCTTCTCCATAAGTTTGGACAAATCCAAACTCTTTGATCACCTCATCAAAGCGGAGATTCCAACTGTGATGCTTGCTTCAATCCATAGATGGATCGCTGAAGCTTGCACACCTTGTTAGCATCCTTAGGATCGACAAAACCCTTTGGTTGTATCATATACAACTCTTCTTCAATATTACCATTGAGAAACGCGGTTTTGACATCCATCCGCCATATTTCATAATCGAAATATGCAGAATTGCTAACATAATCCTAACTGACTTTAGCATCGCTACGGAGAGAAAGTCTCATCGTAGTCAACTCCTTGAATTTGTCGAAACCCTTTGCGACAAGTCGAGCTTTATAGATGGTCACATTACCATCAAGACGCTTTTCTTTTGAAAATCCATTTGTTCTCCACGGCCTGTGAGGTAATTCCACCAAGTTCCAAACTTGATTTTCATACATGGATTCCATCTCGATTTCATGGCTTCTAACCATTTGTTGGAATCCGGCTCATCATCGCTTCTTCATACGTCGCAGGTCATTATTTTCATCAACCATGAAATTCATGACAGATTTCCGTCTGTTCGGAGCCGACGCGTCTGCTTGACCTGCGAGGTTCGGTAGTACTCTCTTCGGAGTTTCATGATCATTATCATTAGTTCCCTCTTCAATGTGGAGCCAACTCCTAACAACTTCCCATTTGTGCTACTCGCCATACTTTGAAGAGAAGGTTCCACAACCTCTTGAGTTCTACCTTCCGACTACTCACACCTTTCGCGAGAAACTCTTTCTCTAGAAAGGATCCATGCTTGGCAACAAAAACCTTGCCCTCGGATCTGTGATAGAAGGAATACCCAATAGTTTCTTTAGGGTATCCTATGAAGACGCATTTTTCCGCTTTGGGTTCGAGTTTATCCGGTTGAAGTTTCTTCACATAAACATCGCCTCCCCAAACTTTAAGAAATGATAGCTGAGGTTTGTTGCCAAACCACAATTCATACGGTGTCTTTTCAACGGATTTAGATGGTGCCCGATTTAAAGTGAATGCAGCAGTTTCTAGTGCATAGCCCCAAAATGACAATGGCAAGTCTGTCAGAGACATCATATATCGAACCATATCTAATAAAGTACGATTACGACGTTCCGACACACCATTTCGCTGTGGTGTTCCGGCAGGTGTGAGTTGTGAAACAATTCCACACTCTTTCATGTGAGTGCTAAACTCGTAACTTAGATACTCACCTCCACGGTCGGACCGTAGAAATTTGATCTTTCTATTACGATGATTTTCCACTTCATTCTGAAATTCCTTGAACTTTTCAAAGGTTTCAGACTTGTGTTTCATCAAGTATATATAACCGTATCTACTCAAATCATCCGTGAAAGTAACAAAATAACGATATCCACCTCGCGCCGACACACTCATTGGACCACATACATCAGAATGTATGATTTCCAATAAATCATCGCCCATTCCATTGAACCGGAAAACGGCGTTCTAGTCATCTTGCCCATAAGGCATGGATCACATGTATCAAATGATTCATAATCAAGTGATTCCAAAAGTCCATCCGAATGGAGCTTCTTAATGCGTTTAATGCCAATATGACCTAGACGGTCCACATATATCGGATATATCATCATTAAGTTTAATCCTTTTAGCATCAACATTATGAATATGTGTAACATTATCATTGAGATCTAATGAAATAAACCATTCATCATTGGTGCATGACCATAAAAGATTTCATTCATATAAATGGAACAACCATTGTTCTCGATTTAAATGAATAACCACTTTGCATCAAACATGATCCAGATACAATGTTCATGCTCGGTCAGGCACCGGATAACATTTATTCAAGTTTATAACTAATCCGACGGTAAGTGGAGGCAGCGTTAAACGGCGATTACATCAACGTTTGATCCATTGCCGACACGCATCTTGACCTCACCCCTTGCTAGCGGTCGCTTGTTCCGCAGCCCCTGATTCGAGTTACAAATATTAGCAACTGAACCGGTATCAAATACCAAGGTGCTACTGCGAGCACTAGTCAAGTACACATCAATAACATGTATATCATATATACCTTTGTTTGCCTTGTCGGCCTTCTTGTCTGCCAGATACTTGGGGCGATTCTGCTTCGATGGCGATCCCTTATAATAGTAGCACTTTTCGGAATCATACTTAGGTCCAACTCGGGGTTTCTTTTCAGCGCTGCAACAGCTTGCCGCCTTACTTCCTTCCGCTTTCCCTTCTTGTCTTTCTTGAAACAGTGTTCCTATTGATCATCAACACTTGATGTTCCTTTTGATCTCCACTTCTGCGGTTTTAAGCATTGTGAGCTCGGGGAGACTTCTTCATGCCTTGCATATTATAGTTCATCACGAAGCTCTTATAGCTAGGTGGCGGCTACGAGAACACGATGGATGCCTAAGTCAATGGGAATCGTTATTCCCAAGGACACAAGCTTATCGGTAACCCGACATCTTGAGTACATGCTCACTAACGGGCTGTGCTCTTCCATCATGCAGCTAAAGAACTTTTACAAGCATTGTAGATCTCTACAGACATGTGTGTCGAAAATCATTTTCAACTCACCCATTGTATCAAATGCATTGCCGTTTTGAAACGCTTTGAAGTTCGGCTCTAGCCCATACAATATGCCGCAATGAACTAAGTTGTGGTCCTCCGACGAGTCCGATAGACATTCTTCTCCTCGTCAGGCATCATCAAAGGTGGGGGCCTAACACGCGCTTCTAGCACATATTGCTTTTGTGCAGAGAGGAGAATCCTCAAATTCATGGCCCATTCAAGAAAGTTGCTACCATTCGTTGCTAGTTTCTCTTTCTCCATGAACACATTGAAATTAAAAGCGGTGGTGCCATCTACAATGTAATTTGTAAAGTTTAGACTAAGTGTATGATAGATCGAGTTCAACTAATCTATATTACGAATGAACTCCCACTCAAAAGCGACATCCCTCGTGTCCTTTTGGTGATTACATGAACCAAATCCACTACACCAAGTCCGATCATCACGTGAGTCGGTATATCTTCAAAGGCGAGCATCAAATGGGCATCATATCAACTATATGACTCATGCTTAACCTTTCGGTCTGTGTTCCGAGGCCATGTCTGTACATGCTAGGCTCGCCAAGTTAGAACCTTAGTATTTATGTGTAATCGCTTTTACATCCGAAATATGGTCGTGGATCCAAGAACACCCGATCATCACGTGATGTCTTGGAGCGACGAAAACATAATCGGTGCATACTAAAGGAAGAACACATTATTATCTTGATTTTTAAATGAGGGATCATCTTATTATGCTAACAAAGCGCTAATCAAGCAATATAAGATGCAACCAAACATCATATGATTATTAGTGAAATTATATGGTTCCCGCAGATGATCTCTATCATGTGCATCGTGGTATGATCACTATCATACCTATATGTGTAAATCCAAGGTCTATGGATTTTACACGCTATGTGTGTTGTAAGAGTATCATCTCATACTTCTACTTACAACACTACCATATCATAACACTAGCCCAGCAACAATCTAAACTAGACGCCTCTAATTTATCCATTGCAAGTTTTACGTGGCTTAGGGCTTTCGAGATAGAACCGTTCTTACCTACGAACATGAACCACAACGAGGATAATCAAATTGTTGACAACTCGCTTGCAAAATAGATATTGACTATAGTAGGAGAGAGACACCGCTAGCCACTTATGTAAACTAGTTGCATGTCAAGCGTGGAACAGGTCTCATGTGCGAGGACATGTAAAGTTTGTCCGGCCGCTTCATCCCACTATGCCACCAATATCCAAAATCACAACAAAGGAGCAACAACATGATCATCATCGCCACATACTCATATGTGTACTACCGTGTAAAGTATCTACGCATAAACAGCTCGATACCCTTTGTAGGGTTCGCGAGATAGAAAACAAAAATTTTCCTGATGTGAACTATATACCAAGATCTATATACTAGATACAAACAACAAAGCGGATGTATATCCGTAGAGAACATACCCTTGAAGACCGACAAAGCTTAACGAGTTCAACTCGTGGTTGATGTATACGATCTCTTGCCGATCTCAAGATCGAGAGGAAGTCCTAAGCGCCGCAAATCGCAGCAGCATCCGTGCTCGCACACATGTTCGAGGCACCGAGCAACCTCCGCCTCCTCGCTCCAGCGATGCAGCGGAAGCACAACTCTTTCTTGCCGAATAGCCACCGGGAACATGTATCTCGCTAGTCCGAGACCATGGGGGATAAATTCTAGAGGGGGAGAGAGATCCTTCACGAGGAGGTGTGAGAGACAAGTGAGGAGGGGGGCTCCTTTTATAGGAGGAGGGGGAACTCCAAGGGGTGGCGCATGGGGCTGCCCCTCCCCTCTTCATGTGGGTGGACACTCCACTCACAAAACTCCTCTAAATTCCCTCCACTCAAAAGTCCACTCAAAAATCCCATTAAATTTCCACCAAATTTAATGCAAACTCTCATTAAATAAAACTCTTTTATTTTATTAAGAATTTTTTCAATTACTTTAATGACAAACATTCACAAATAACCCCTTGCTAGAATTCTATTTCACATGCATAACCACTTTATGCAATTTCACCCGAAAACCTGTTTCGGTATCTAGTGAAATAAATTCCTGCGCTTGTTCATTCTTTCGGCATGAAACATTTGCTCCAATTGGATGTCGGTGTCTCTTAAGTGTGTCACCCTACGGTTCGTGAATAATGCGGACATGATCGAGACCCCTCTCGGATCAATAATCGAGCGGGATCCGAGACCCATACTGACTCCACACATTCAACGATGACTTTCTTGTGATCGTCGGAACCTTTTACGCTAGTATCTTAATCCATTTGTTTCACGATATATTACATGTCCGAGATTCGATCATCGGTATCTCCATACCTAGTTTGATCTCGTTCGACATGCACTCTTTTCTCGTTCTGTGATATAACATTCTAGTGATCAAATCACTTGCTTGCAAGCTAATCAATGTGATATCACCGAGAGGGCCAGTATATCTATCCGTCATCAGGATGAACAACTTCCACTCTCGATCTATGAGACTCACCATAACACTTTCTTAGTTCTGAATCCAACTTTATACTCACCCTGTTACGGGGTGACGTTTGATGTTATCAAGAAACTCTTCTGGTGTTAGTGATTGACATGATCTCATGGTCTAAGGATTAGGATCACTTGTAAGTTGTTATAGCAATATAAACTCAATGACTTTGATCGTAATGCTATACTTGGATGAATGTTCATCACATCATTACACTAATGTTGTGATCCGTTATTAACAACATCCAATGTCCATGATCGAAACCTTGATCATCTTGTTAATCAACGAGCTAGTTTATGAGAGAGGCATAACTAGGAACTTTCTTTGTTTATTAAACACACATGTATTAACGCTTCCGTATTAATACAATTATAGCATGCAAAATAAACATCTATCATATACTTGGAATACACATAATAAACACTTTATTATTGCCTCTCGTGGCATATTCCCTTCAGATGTCTGGCGACAAGAAGGCGGCAAGGCAAACAAAGGTATATATGATATACATGTTATTGATGTGTACTTTACTAGTGCTCGCAGAGTATTTAGCACCTGGGTATTTGCTAATATTTGTAACCCGAATCGTGTCATGAATGCGACCGCTAGCAAGGGTGAGGTCAAGATGCGTGTTGGCAATGGATCAAGCGTTGATGTGATCGCCGTCGCCGCTGCCTCTCCACCGTCGGGATTAGTTATAAACTTGAATAAATGTTATCTGGTGCCTGCACTGAGCATGAACATTGTATCTGGATCGTGTTTGATGCGAAGTGGTTATTCATTTAAATCCGAGAACAATGGTTGTTCCATTTATATGAATGAAATCTTTTATGGTCATGCACCGATGATGAATGGTTTATTTCTATTAGATCTCGATGATAATGTTACACATATTCATAATGTTGATCCTAAAAGTATTAAACTTAATGATGATATATCCGCATATATGTGGCACTGCCGTCTAGGTCATATTGGCGTTAAACGCATGAAGAAGCTCCATTTGGATGGACTTTTGGAATCACTTGATTATGAATCGTTTGATACATGTGAGCCATGCCTTATGGTCAAGATGACTAGAACGCCGTTTTCCGGTTCAATGGAACGGGCGACAGATTTATTGGAAATCATACATTCTGATGTATGTGGTCCAATGAGTGTGTCGGCGCGAGGTGGATATCGTTATTTTGTTACTTTCATGGATGATTTGAGTAGATACGTTTATATCTACTTGATGAAACACAAGTCTGAAACCTTTGAAAAGTTCAAGGAATTTCAGAATGAAGTGGAAAATCATTGTAATAGAAAGATCAAATTTCTACGGTCCGACCGTGGAGGTGAGTATCTAAGTTACGAGTTTAGCACTCACATGAAAGAGTGTGGAATTGTTTCACAACTCACTGCGGAACACCACAAATGAAATGGTGTGTCGAACGTCGTAATCGTACTTTATTAGATATGGTTCGATCTATGATGTCTCTAACGGACTTGCCGTTGTCATTTTGGGTTATGCACTAGAAAGCTGCGCATTCACTTTAAATCGGGCACCATCTAAATCCGTTGAAAAGACCGTATGAATTGTGGTTTGGAAACAAACCTAAGTCATCATTTCTTAAAGTTTGGGGATGCGATGTTTATGTGAAGAAACTTCAACCGTATAAACTCGAACCCAAAGCGTAAAATGCGTCTTCATAGGATACCCTAAAGAAACTATTGGGTATTCCTTCTATCAGATCCGAGGCAAGGTTTTTGTTGCCAAGAATGGATCCTTTCTAGAGAAAGAGTTTCGCGACGGTGTGAGTAGTCGGAAGGTAGAACTCAAGAGGTTGTGGAACCTTCTCTTCAAAGTATGGCGAGTAGCAACGCCGAAGTTGTTCCGGAGTTGGCTCCACCCTGAAGAGGGAACTAATGATAATGATCATGAAACTCCGAAGAGAGTACTACCGAACCTCGTGGGTCAAGCAGACGCGTCAGCTCCGAGTATGCGGAAATCCTGTCATGAATTTCATGGTTGATGAAAATGATGACCCTGCGACGTATGAAGAAGCGATGATGAGCCCGGATTCCAACAAATGGTTAGAAGCCATGAAATCCGAGATGGAATCCATGTATGAAAATCAAGTTTGGAACTTGGTGGAATTACCTCACGACCGAAAGGCCGTGGAGAACAAATGGATTTTCAAAAGGAAAACTGATTCTGATGGTAATGTGACCGTCTATAAAGCTCGACTTGTCGCAAAGGGATTTCGACAAATTCAAGGAGTTGACTAAGATGAGACTTTCTCTCCCGTAGCGATGCTAAAGTCAGTTAGGATTATGTTAGCAATTGCTGCATATTTCGATTATGAGATATGGCAGATGGATGTCAAAACCACGTTTCTCAATGGTAATATTGAAGAAGAGTTGTATATGATACAACCAAAGGGTTTTGTCGATCCTAAGGATGCTAACAAGGTGTGCAAGCTTCAGCGATCCATCTATGGATTAAAGCAAGCATCACGAAGTTGGAATCTCCGCTTTGATGAGGTGATGAAAGAGTTTGGATTTGTCCAAACTTATGGAGAAGCTTGTATTTACAAGAAAGTGAGTGGGAGCAATGTGGCATTTCTGATATTATATGTGGATGACATATTATTGATCGGAAATGATATAGATCTTTTAAACAGTGTTAAAAGTTATCTAAACAGCAAATTTTCAATGAACGACCTAGGTGAAGCGTCATACATATTAGGCATAAAGATCTATAGAGATAGATCTAGGCGCCTAATAGGGCTATCGCAAAGTACATACCTTGATAAGATTTTAAAGAAGTTTAAAATGGACGGAAGTAAGAAGGGGTTCTTACCTATGTTGCAAGGCAAGACATTGAGTAAGACTCAAAGTCCGCTTAAGAAGAAAGAGAGATAATGGACAAAGTCCCCTATGCTTGACCATAGGCTCTATAATGTACGCCATGCTATGTACAAGACCGGATGTGGCACATGCTATTAGTTTGACTAGTAGGTACCAATCGGATCCGTGTTCGAACATGGATAGCGGTCAAGAATATCCTTAAGTACTTACGAAGAACTAAGGATATGTTTCTTGTATCTGAGGTGAAGAAGAGCTCGTCGCTAAGTGTTATGTCGACGCTAGCTTTGACACCGATCCGGATGACTCTAAGTCTCCATCCGGATCGTATTTCTCATGAATGGCGGCGGTTAGTTGGAGGAGCTCCAAACAACCTGTGGCAATGGATCAACAACGGAGGCGAATATGTTGTTGCTTGAGCGGCTCGGAAGCGCTTTGGATGAAGGAGTTCATATCCGAACTAGGAGTGGTGGCAAACGCGTTGGAACCAATGGTGATCTATTGTGACAACAATGGTGCCATTTCCAATTCCAAAGAGCCAAGGTCTCACAAGCATTCCAAGCATATTAAGCGCGGTGTCACTCCATCCATGAGCATGTCAAGGATGGAGATATAAAGATTGTAGAAGTACATACGGATCTCAATGTAGCAGATCCGTTGACTAAAACTCCCCTAGAGCAAAACATGATCAACACCGTAACTCAATGGGTGTTAGATTTATCACTATGTAACTAGATTATTGTCTCTAGTGCAAGTGGGAGGCGAAGGAATATGCCCCGAGAGGCAATAATAAAGTGTTTATTATGTGTATTCCAAGTATATGATAGATGTTTATTTTGCATGCTATAATTGTATTAATACGTAAACGTTAATACATGTGTGTTTAATAAACAAATGAAAGTTCCTAGTTATGCCTCTCTCATAAACTAGCTCGTTGATTAACAAGATGATCAAGGTTTCCGATCATGGACATTGGATGTTGTTAATAACGGGATCACAACATTAGTGTAATGGTGTGATGAACATTCATCCAAGTATAGCATTACGATCAAAGTCATTGAGTTTATATTGCTATAACAACTTACGAAGTGATCCTAATCCTTAGACCATGAGATCATGTCAATCACTAACACGTAAGAGTTTCTTGATAACATCAAACATCACACCGTAACAGGTGATTATAAAGATGGATTCGTAACTAATAAAGTGTTATGTTGAGGCTCATGGATCGAGAGTGGAATTTGTTCATCCCGATGACGGATAGATATACTGGGCCCTCTCGGTGATATCACATTGATTAGCTTGCAAGCAAGTGATTTGATCACTAGAATGTTATATCACAGAACGAGAAAAAGTGCATGTCGATGCGAGTTCAAACTAGGTATGGAGATACCGATTATCGAATCTCGGACATGTAATATATCGTGAAACAAAGGGATTAAGATACTAGCATAAAAGGTTCGACGATCACAAGAAAGTCATCGTTGAATGTGTGGGAGTCGATATGGGTCTCCGGATCCCGCTTCGATTATTGATCCGAGAGGGGTCTCGATCATGTCCGCATTATTCACGAACCGTAGGGTGACACACTTAAGAGACACCGACATCCAATTGGAGCAAATGTTTCATGCCGAAAGAATGAACAAGCGCAGGAATTTATTTCACTAGATACCGAAACAGGTTTTCGGGTGAAATTGCATAAAGTGGTTATGCATGTGAAATAGAATTCTAGCAAGGGGTTATTTGTGAATGTTTGTCATTAAAGTAATTGACAAAATTTTGAATAAAATAAAATAGTTTTATTTAATGAGAGTTTGCATTAAATTTGGTGGAAATTTAATGGGAATTTGAGTGGACTTTTGAGTGGAGGGAATTTAAAGGAGATTTGTGAGTGGAGTGTCCACCCACATGAAGAGGGGAGGGCAAGGGGGCAGCCCCCATGCGCTGGCCACCCCCTTGGGGTTCCCCCCTCCTCCTATAAAAGGAGCCCCCCTCCTCACTTGTCTCTCACACCTCCTCGTGAAGGATCTCTCTCCCCCTCTAGAATTTATCCCCCATGGTCTCGGACTAGCGAGATACATGTTCCCGGTGGCTATTCGATAAGAAAGAGTTGTGCTTCCGCTGCATCGCTGGAGCGAGGAGGCGAAGGTTGCTCGGTGCCTCGAACGTGTGTGCGAGCACGGATGCCCTGCTGATTTGCGGCGCTAGGACTTCCTCTCGATCTTGAGATCGGCAAGAGATCGTCTACATCAACCATGAGTTGAACTCGTTAAGCTTTGTCGGTCTTCAAGGGTATGTTCTCTACGGATATACATCCGCCTGTTGTTTGTATCTAGTAGATAGATCTTGGTATATAGTTCACATCGTAGGAAATTTTTTGTTTTCTATGCTGCGAACCCTACAGCTCGTACTCAACTTATCTTCTGAACCCTTTCTAGATTCTGAAGCCACTAAGACGGCGTCTATATCAAGTTATGCTCCAGGAATCATCATCAAAAGCTCAAGATCTTCAATGAAGTAAAGGAAGTCAGCATATACATCAAATAAAGTGAAGACGAAGTTGCTGATTAGATAGAAATATAATCTCGAGCCATAGGACCTAATTCTGTAGAGTATTACAACAGCAGTAATGCAAGCCCAGTAGTCCAAATACTAGTTTTATAAGTATTGTATATTTGAGTTGAATATTTCTGATTCTTCTTTGTAAGAAGTTTCTTTCTCTCTCTTTAATCTAGAGTGTTCTCTGGATCTTTTGTAAAGAGTCGAGTTGTAACCTATAGTCATGTGTTGGACCTGATGTGTTTCTTTTGTACCACTCTGAGGGATGTAATACCCGTGAACGGTCTTTCATTGGTGTTACGTTTACGACTATAGTGTACTATATCATGCAGTGGTATGCTGGGTCACCGCATATCACTAGGTGACACACCCATAGAAAGATGGCAGGACAAAATAAGACATTTGCATAGTTTCCTTCATAGTTGGGAAAAAATCAAAGTGGAAAATATAAAAAATAAAAGAAGAGACTTCTGGCTATTATTGATGATTTGGACATAAAATTGGAAACAACTCCGCTCAAGGAAGTGGAGAGGGATAGAGAAATGCAAATGAACAAGTAAACAAACTTAGACGCGATGAGGAATCCAAATGGGCGTAGCATGCAAAGGTCAAACATATTCAGTTGGAGGGAGACAACACTAATTACTTCCACCTAATTGTTAATGTAAAGCATAGAAAAAAGAAGATATTTCAATTGGAGCAGGATGAAGGAACAATAGTGGGTGAGAAAAATTTAAAGATATACATTTTTGAATATTATAAGAAAATTTTCGGTATACCGGTGCCGAATAGCGTTTCTCCTATGGAAGAGATGAATCATGACATGGCGCAGGTTTCTATTGAAGAGAACAAAATTCTTATATCTTGCTTTTTGGAAAAGGAAGTGTTAGAAGCAATCTCCTCAATGGAACATAATAAGGCGCTAGGACATGATGGTTTTCCAGCGGAGTTTTGCCAGAATTTTTGGGATGTCATTAAAAATAACTTGATGGCATTATTTGCACAACTACAAACAGCTGATTTACCCTGTTTAAGTTAAACTTTGGCGTAATCACCTTGCTGTCCAAAAATGAAAATATGGTTCAAATTCAGCAATACCGACCGATTTGTATTCTCAATGTTAGCTTTAAGATTTTTGTAAAGGTAGCAACTAATCGCATAACTATGATTGCTCACAAGATGATTAGATCAACTCAGAAAACCTTTATGCCTGGGCGGCATATACTTGAAGGGGTGGTAGTGCTGCATGAGACCATACATGAAATCCATAGGAAGAAATTAGATGGTGTTCTATTTAAAATTGATTTTGAGAAACCTTATGACAAAGTTAAATGGACTTTCTTGCAACAAGTACTTCGTATGAAAGATTTCGACCCATTGTGTTGTAAGTGGATCGAAAATTTTGTACAAGGTGGGAGCGTAGGCATCCGTGTGAATGATGACATTATGAATTATTTTCAAACGATAAAGGGATTGAGGCAAATGGATCATTTATCGCCTATGTTATTCAATATTATTGCAGACATGTTGGTTGTCCTTATTGCTCAAGCAAAGGAGAATGGCCAAGTTGGTGGACTTATCCCTCATCTTGTCGAGGGGGGTGTCCATTCTACAGTATGTTGACAACACAATTTTATTCATGGAGCATGATATTCAGAAAGCGGTAAACATGGTATTGATTTTGTCTATCTTCGAGCAGTTGTCAGGTCTAAAGATTAACTTCCACAAAAGTGAAATTTATTGTTTTGGAAAGGCTTCCGAAGAAGAACAACAGTATATGGACATTTTTGGATGCGAATCGGGTTCCCTGCCATTTAGGTACCTAGGGGTACCAATCCATTACAGGAAACTTTCAATTCCGAATGGAACCCTATAGAGAATCGTTTTGAAGGAAAGTTAGGATGTTGGCAGGGCAAGATTTTGTCCTATGGGGATAGACTGGACTTAATTAATTTAGTCCTAACAAGTATGTCCATGTTTATGATGTATTTTCTTGAAGTACCGAAGGGTGTAAGGAAAAGACTGGACTTCTATCGTTCACACTTTTTTTGGCAATGCGATAAACATAAGAAGATATACAGATTAAAACGTTGGAACATTATTTGTAGACCTAAAGATCAGGGTGTATTGGGTATTTAAGTGCTAGAATTAAAAAGAAAATGTTTACTTAACAAGTGGTTGTTTAAACTACTTTCAGAAGAGGGTGTGTGGCAAGAGTTGTTACACAACAAATATCTAAAAAATAAAACTGTAGGGTTCGCAACATAGAAAACAAAAAAATTCCTACGATGGGAACAACTACGTACCAAGATCTATCTACTAGATACAAGCAATGGGTGGATATACATCCATAGAATACATACCCTCGAAAACAAAATAGTGTTAACAGGTTGTACTCGTGGATGATGTAGTCGAACGCTTGCCGATCTCAAGATCGTGACGAAGTCCATCTGGTCCAGCCGGTCCAGTACCATCAAATCCAGCACCGCAAAGCAGTGGTGCATCCGTGATCGCACACACGTCTGGGTACCCCGACAACCTCCGCGCCCTCGCTCCAGTGAAGCAGCAGAAGCAACAAATCATTCAAAAAAAGCCACTGGAAACATGTATCTCGCTGATCCGAGACCATGGGGAAATTCTAAAGGGGGAGCGAGATCCTTCGCGAGGAGGTGTGTGATGAGAGGAGGGAGTCGGGTGCCTTTTATAGGGAGAAGGGGGGAGGCCCCCTCCCATGGTGTGGCAGCCATGGAGGTTCCCCCACCTCTTCCACATTCATGTGGGTGGAGCTCCCACTGACCTAAACATCCACCCACTCAAAATTCCACTCTCCTCCATTAAATTTGCACCAAATTTAATGCAATATCTTATTAAATAAAACTCTTTTATTTATTTATTTATAATTTTGTTAATTACTTTAATTAACAAACATTCACGTAAAACCCCTTTCTAGTATTCAATTTCACATGCAGAACCAGTTTCAGCAATTTCAACCGAAACGATTCCGGTTTCTAGTGAAATAAATTCCCGCACTTTCTTTTTCTTTCTCTAGCATCTTATTTGCTCCAAATGGTGTAGGTATCCCTTAAGTGTGTCACCCTACGGTTCACTAATAATGTAGACATGATCGAGACCCCTCTCCGATCAATAATCAGCAGCGGGACCTGGAGATCCGTACTGACTCCCACACATTCAACGATGACTTATATGATCATGTGTACCTTATAAGCATGTAACACAATCCTTTTGTCTCGTGATATATTACATGTCCGAGATTCTATCATCGATATTCCCATACCTAGTTTGATCTCGTTACTGACATGTACACTTTTCTCGTTCCCGTGATATAACATTTTAGTGATCAAATCACTTGCTTGCAATCTAACTAATATGATATCATCGAGAGGGCCCAAAGTATATCTATCTGTCATCGGGATGGAAAAATTCCACTATTGATCCATGAGCCTCAACATAACACCTTCGTAGCACTAAACCCATATTTATAGTCATGATGTTACGGTGTGACGTTTGACGTTATCAAGATACTCTTCCGGTGTTAGGGATTGACATGATCGCATGGTCTAAGGACTAAGATTACTTCGTATGATGTTATAGCAATATAAACACAATGACCTTGATCGCAATGCTATACTTCGGATGAATGTTCATCACATCATTTCAACAATGTTGTGACCTTGTTATTAACAACATCGAATGTCCATGATCAGGAAACCTTTGATAATCTTGTTAATCAACGAGCTAGTTTATAAGAGAGGCATAACTAGGAACTTCCTTTTTGTTTATTAAACACACATGTATTGAAGTTTCCGTATTAATACAATTATAGCATGCAAAATAAACATTTATCATAAATAAGGAATACGATAATAACCACTTTATTATTGCCTCTCGGGCATATTCCCTTCAAAAACATTAGCACAATTTGAAGTTAAACCGACAAGCTCACCATTTTGGAAGCCTAATGCGAGTAAAAGAAGAGTTCTTTTCTAGTTTTTTTTTTAAAATTGGTAATGGGATGAATAGTCATTTCTGGGTGGATGTTTGGCTCGGAGAGATGTCTCTCGCCGAACAATACATACTTCCTTATATAACATCCTCCATCGTAAAAATATTTCCGTTCATACCGTTTTATCCCAAACTCCTCTCAACATTGGTTTTAGGAGGAATTTAACTGGAAATAAATGGGATGCATTTTTGCATCTCTGTCAGAGATTAATGCCAATGGTCTTGACAAAAGAACCTGATTCTTTTAAGTGGATGTTAATAGATAATGGGTTGTTTACTGTCAAATCTATGTATGAAGATCTTATGAATGGACATCCATGGTTTCCTAGAAGATATCTATGGAAGTTAAAATCCCACTAAAGATAAAGATTTTTATGTGGTTCCTCAATAGTAATGTTTTGCTAACAAAGGATAATCTAGAAAAGAGAAATTGGAATGGATGTCAAAAATGCTGCTTTTGTGATGAGAATGAAATGATTGAACATTTATTTTTATCATGCCCCTTTGCTAAGATTATTTGGCCCATTGTGTTTTGCACTTACAATATTCCACCACCAACCAATATCACTAATATATTTGGGAATTGGCTTAACGGAATGGACATGGCTAATAAAGCTAGAATTCGTATAGGCGTTTCGTCTTTATGTTGGTCTATTTGGAGGTGTCACAACAATATTATCTTTAACAAGGATGGAGTTCAATCTTTTTTGCATGTTATCCACATGGCGTCACACTGGATTCAGCTTCTGGGCTTTTCTCCTCCCAGAGCATCAGCGAGAACCTATGGTTTATGGATGCAACCGTCTCATGACGGTCGCTACAGATATTTTCAGCCAAGTTTCGTGATGGCATACTAGTAGATTAAGAGATGTCTAGCTGCTATATGCTCCCGCTTTTGAGTTTATTTGTTATTTTCAGATGGTTGGTGTTTGTATCAACCCTATCTGATCCTTGAAGTGTAATACTTTGATTTTTAAACTTTGCATTAAAAGGCTGTGTGCATCCTATGATGCATAGGCCGGGGATTTCCCCCATTTCCAAAAAAAAGATATCAAACAAACAATCTAAAATAAGAAAGTAGTTCAAAGCTAAAACTAATAAAATTACTGTTAAAAAATAAGTTATTTGGCAGAATTTAACTTATGTGTTATACATGAAACATTTGGGGACCAACAAAACCAATACAAATCATATATATCCGAGCGGTCACAAATATATAATCGTTTCATAATTTAATTGGCATTCAAGATCACTATAGTGGTGCGGGCGCACTGGTTGAGGACTAGTGTTTGATAATACGGTTCAGTGATGAATGCCTGCATCCATGAGGAATACATAATAGGCGCTCTTTTCATGTCTTTACTATTAAATGAGAGTTGGTGATCGTAGGTCGTCCTCAAACATCAAACATTGAGAGCATCTAAACTGTCCAATCTATATCTGATGGTAGGTAGTCCATCGTTTAACTAATTACACTAGTTTGCCACCTATAAGTGGGAATCACATGTTTTTTTTCTTCTCTACTATCTCTGCTACCTAAAAAAAATCTCACGTTCCGTCTCCGTCTGATAGGCCGATCCCTTCGTCCAACATGCGTCGCTCCTACTTTGTTCCCCGCCTGTCTATCCACTATCTCTTCCCGTATCCAGCCGCCTCTGCTCCTGCGACACCATGACGATGTGTCCCCCGCATCTGACGCCTCTCGGAACTCCTCCATCAACGCCGCTCCCACCGGACGCCAAATCCGGCCTTCACCGCCTCCCTCCTCGCATGTCCCTGTCCCTATCCTCCACCACACGGATCAGGGGCATGGAGGCCCGACGCCCTCTCCAAATGGCGAGTAAGAGCAGTAGCACGGAGGTGCGGCTGGAGCCACGGAGGCTTCGATTTGGCCATAGGTGACCATGATATGGGCGTGGTGGTCCAGGCCGGACCTCCCCCGCTTGATCTTCCTCATCTTTGTGAATAATCTGGCAGCAAGCAGACTCCCACCCACGAGTTCTTTGCCACAGCTGGAAGGATTGCAGAATTTTAGCGCGTCTGCAAGGAGTTATTCGATTACAGTTAGCTCGTGGGCACGTCCTTCCTAATATGCTAACATGCCACGAAGTTTGCACCTCAATCTCACACGTTGACACATGCTGATCCACCCTAGACATCACGCAGGTGAGCAACCCATTCATTTTCGTGTATTCTTTTCGAGAGATCTTGTGTTATCTCATATTTGATTAGTTTGGTATTGGATGGATTTCTCGATTTGGCCCATACTGCAGATCAGTCTCATCTTTGATTAGTTTGGTAGTGGATGTCTTTCTTGATTTGGCCCATAGTGCAGATTAAGGATGAGAAGGCTTCACAAATTGAGGTTGGGTATAGTTATACACTACGAGTGCAAGTTACACACTACAAGTGTAAGCTAGAGAATTATGCAAAATATAACATTGTAGGAGGTAATCCTGAAATGTTAGAGAAAAAATAATGTTAAAAGGTAGCACATTTTCCAGTTCTTAGGTAGGTTGTGCATGAGAGAAGGAATCATGTGCTAATTTTAAAATTATTTTTATTTTCTAAGGCTTATATTTTGCCAAACCTATCAAATGCTTAGCGTTTGGACCTGGATGTACCCATGTTTCATCCCATGTATATCATATCACGATGCAAATGCACTGTTTTATTTATCTCGTACTACTCCCAATAAATGCAGTTGCTTCATGGCGACGGTGAGCAGCACGGAGCTTGGTGGAATACACCTATGTTTCTCATTTCTTTTAGAAAGTTATACACTTTACTCGGGTGTTGAAAACGAACATTCGATCCTTTCGACTTGTTGGGAGCATGATTTTTGAGTCTCCGTATAGTCGTTGTACCAAGTCGTCCTAGCGTGGCTAAGCCGCGCACGCGACATGACTTACCGAGCGAGTCGCGCGTCTTGCTGGCTCGCCGACGACTATACAACTGCGGGGGATAGTCGCCAGTCATCCCTCCTATCTCGGGATTTCAGAGAAAAGGGGATGGGAAGGGAGAGAAAAAACAGAGCTCGGGAGGAGAGGCTAGAGTCGTCGCCGCTCCTCGCCGGCGGCGCAGAAGAAGGAGAGAGGGGAGAGCGAGCTTGTGTCTGTGAGTGTGGCTGGTGGCGCTAGGAGGATTTAGGTAATGGGATGCTAGGTTTAGCGAGAAGTAAGGCTGGGAGCGGTTAGATGGGCCGTGCTGGGCCTGGCCGGGATACAAGACGGGCCAATTTTTCTCATACATGACATTAATGGGCTATGCAAGTGAGAGAATATTGCTCTTTTTAATGCAGGCAACTTGGCGCGACTAATCACGGCAAGTCTGTGAGTCAAGTCAATGAGTCACTAGCCGCAGCCATGGCGGCTTGGCTTGACTTGGCGACTCAAAAATCATGGTTGGGAGGTTTCAAATATGGAAATGGTTCTTAGGCAAATGCACAAAGGATTCAAGATGGTGATTCTCATTTAATTTGCTAGACACCATCTTTTGTCTATATAAATATTTATTGTACAGATTCTTTTTTTGTCCGGTTCAAGAAAATAAACCAAGGGATACCACTACAAGAAATGTGTTAACTTGTGACCTTCTCATAGTGACGGGAAATGAAATCGTCATAAATATATTACGATTTGGCATAAGCTGGCCATAGGCTATTTGTATAGGTCAAAATCCTATAAAATTATGACGATTTGTGTCAAATCGTCGTAATTTCAGCATATAAAATCGTCATAATCACTAGGATACAACTTAGAGGATTATTTATGTTCCATTATGACGAATTTAAATCGTCATATAATCTAAAATCTGATACGTTGAATTGACTGGTTGGCCACGTCAGCAATTACATCTCGTGGCATGTCTACATGTCAATTTCTATATATTGTATATTCATGTGCCAAACCCTAATCCCATCGCCTCCTCGCAGACCCGCCACTCCTTCCTCTCTCTCTCGCCAAAGAACCCTAATCCCCTTTCTCCTCATTAAGCTGCGCTGCCACCCCTCTCCTCTCTCTCAATCGTGGATGGCGGCGGCCGCCATGGCCGTCTTGCCGTGGTTGCTTCCCGCCATTTCCACCACCTCTCCTCTCTTCCCTTGTGTCAGATCCCGAGCCACCCCGCGCCTCCGTGTCGACCCGACCCACCCAGAGCTGCCGCCCAAGATCCAATCCATGCTGCCTCCCAAGATCCAATCCATGCTGCCGCCGCCACCCCCACCCCACCCCTAATCAACGCCGTCTTCCATCCACATCCTCCCCGGTCCTCTCATGTCGCTGCTTCTCCATCCGCGTACGTGTTTCACTTCTTCCTCCAAGCACGAGAACCACCACCCGAACCTCCCTACTCGATCTTGTGCCCTCACACCCACCGTCGGCGGCCTCAACGACATCCTCTGCATCGCCGACGAGCCCTACCACCGTTCCGAGGGAGCGGCCCCGCTGTGCTGCCCGACCTCGCCGTCTCCTCCAGCAGAAACCCTAGCCCGAGATCCTGGTGCTCCGGAGAGGAGCAGGAGGTCCATGGAGATGATAGCGCCCTGGCGGTGGTGCCCGCATGGCGAGGAGGCGAGGTGGGTTCGGGCCTGGTCGACCCAAAATTGGCCGTCTCCTCGCTGTCCACCGAGTTGTTGACTCGATTTTCTAATCCCTATGCAGA
Source organism: Avena longiglumis (assembly GCA_030063025.1). Taxonomy (NCBI): domain Eukaryota; kingdom Viridiplantae; phylum Streptophyta; class Magnoliopsida; order Poales; family Poaceae; genus Avena; species Avena longiglumis. Next base: position 144,051,103 of record CP125974.1, read on the forward strand.
TGGCGGTGACAGCGGCGACGACGGTGCGTGGGACCGAGATGGTCATGGCGGGGGCGCCTACGGCAGCTGTGGCCATCGCTGCTGCTGTGGCGGCGCAGAGGCTGCTGGCTCTTCTCGTGGTTACACATGTTCAAGGGGGTTAGGGTTTCCTATGTGAATGCTTCTTTTTCAGTTCAGTTCATATGAACATAATTTCCTAACACATGCTTCTTGGTATACACTTGATTGACCAACTTCTGCTGCTTGGTATACACATGTCTTAGATACTCTACTTGTAAGTGAAACAAATTTCATGTTTAGTTCTTGTAATACTCTACATGTCTTAGATACTCTACATGTCTTATATCATCTGGCTGGAAGATTCCTATTCAGTTTTGTTTCTTTTTTATCTTGTACACATTGTTTTTGGTATTTCTCTGATCAATGAAAGCAGAGTTGATATAAGATTGATCTAGTTGTTGTGATAAAAGTGACTGTGAGCATGTAGTCAATATATGAATACTGTGAGCTTTATCTTTTGTCGAGTTTAGTGTGTTGATGCTTCATTTCATGTTCTCCTTAGGATATGTCTGCCTGCCATGGTCTGCTCCCACAGGCTGCCGCTAGTCTTCAGTGCTTACGGCGAGGTCGTGACCGGTGGTGGTCTTACTTGCGGTGAGATGGCCTCTCGTCCAACCACAGGCGCTTGGGAGGTTCAATTTTATAGTTACTTTTCGTTCATATTTTAGTCATGAGTTGCTTCATCCATGTGATTTTCTTCATGTTCATGACTAGTACCATCTGATGTGACCGTGACTGGTTATTAGTCCTGAGTTGCTTCTTGTGCATGCGATTTATATTCATTTTCTGGAGTTTATAGGATATTTTTATTTGTGAACTATATGACAGCAATCAAACTAGGTTAGTGAATGTTAGTAACTTGGTAAACTTAAGTTGGTCTTCCTTCCATTCACAATAGAACTAGGGTTAGCGAAGGTGAGATGAACTAAAATTAAGTCTTGAAGAATCACATACAAACAACCATTTCTGGATGTCGTCTAAATAAAATGTCGCATGTTTGCTTTCTACTTAATTGTGCATCAGTAGACAGTGCTGGTACATAGCTTATGTTTGTATATTATGGATACATGGCTGTTGTTTATAGCTACTGGTACATATCTCGTGTGCATGTGCAATATACTATATGATGGTCAAAGTTCCATGCCTTTTCTAAAAGTATTGTCTTCCATTTTGTATATAGTCTATAGTCAGTACTGTTGGGTTGGTTGATGATATTTATTTCCTAGTTGAGGATCTATCAAGTTTTCATGTGGCTGGGGCATGCTGACCTATCAAGCTCCTGTGGTTTCTTCAATTAATTTGCCTGCCACAGGCACGCAGCTTCGTTAATGGCTAATCATATGGTGGCATGTTCTATAACTACAGGTGTGCCCGCATACCAGCAGCGCCTTATCTTTGTCAGGAAGCAGCTGGAGGATGAGTGCACGCTCGCCAACTACAACATCCAGAAGGAGTCCACGCTTCAGAAGGTATAGCATGACTCATGTGATTGTACCTTTGTTGTGCCAAGATAACCCTACTTCTATTTTGCTTCTTTGTTATAGCATAGCTAGACCTGTTGCTTGCATGGCTATATATCAGAAATAGAATGAACACTAAGAGTTTGGCCTAGCTAGGCATGCTAGCTTATGATTGAACAGGATGTATAGTTAGGTTATCTACAGGGGTGAGGATCTGTAGTATGTTTGTTTCCTAGGAGTCCAAGAACAAATTCCTTTGAGTTGACCTCTACAGGACCATGTATACAGATTGAATTAATTGGTTGACCTTTGTAGTTCCATATTACTTCTCATACCTTTCATGCAGTTAATTGTTCTAATTGTATAGAAGTGTAGCGTTAACTTGATTTTTGTTTACTATCATTTCTGGATAGTTTCTAGAGAATTATGTGTTTCGCTCCTGTAATTCACCAAACAGTTTGTGTTAGAACCATCTCCATTTTATAGTAACATATGTTCCAAGTTACCTCTGTTTTGTACTAGTGCAATTAGATTAGACAAATGTGCACATGACTTTCTACATTTAAGCCGACTGGGACTGCCATGTTTGATGGTATGCATGCATTCTATGTCATAGTTTCCAAATTGCTATTTTGTTAGGTCCTTACTGTGAGCTCGAATGGTGTAGTAGTATAAAAGTTATTGTCTATTAATTTTGTCAAGCATTATTTTTTACCACTTAATGTTCTATGCTTGATGTTGATCGCCTGATTTGGGTTGTCCGTCTAGGTATTCCTCACCTCCATTGGTAGGAGCACAGGGCAAGTGGACTTGGTCAAGTATCCTACCAGAAAATTCAAATCTGTATATCAACTAAGATGCAATCAAGGTCATGATGGGCCCCAAGGTTTGTCCCTTTCCCTATCGTTCCTGACCAAGCGTTGATTGGGGCATGGATCTAGTGAGGAAACACTAGGCTAGGTTAGTATCTTGGCATGATTTTCTGACTGAGTGTGTGTCTGTTGTTTACTCGTTCTGTGTTGTTCCGTAGGGGCGCAATGTGATTATCGAGAGAGCACATAATCTTCACTGTCAAACAAGAATCAGTCCTTAGTGGCTCCACCTGTCTATCTCCCCCTTGTAAGCTGGGCTCTCCATTCCTCGAGAAATTCCTACTTTTTGCCAACTGCTAGTTGTGTGACCAAAATGGCTGGCTCTTCTTAGTTGCGTGCTTGGTTAGATCAACTGTTTTGTATATTATTTTCGTTGGATTAGCTCTGTAAAATTGTTTATGAATGCCACTACTGTTCATGCTGAACATCAAATGCTATTAAATATCAATGAAATGTTCAATGAAAAATTGCTTTTACGGTGAAAGATTCAAGATCGCTAAATTAAGTGTTGTATTCTAGATAGTATTTGTCAATTTAGGCTGACCATAAAGGAACCTATTTTTTTGAATGCTTTCTTACTCATTTTTTTGTGAATAATTTCATAGGCTGATATACTGGCCTTTATTCAGATGATCAAGACGCAAGTTCTGGATGATATGATTGAAGCCTAGATGGAAGAAGCGATGCCTTATGCAACTCTGTTTTGTGAACTGAATTTTATTTTGATGTAATGAGTGCATATAGTATCGCTATTCCAAAGTCTGGTTCATTTGTATGCTGTGATAAGAATATTTATTTAGTAAAATTGAGCATGGTGGTTGGTATGTAATGTTACAGATCAAAGATTGTAACATGGGTATGGCCCATTCTTGGTGTTGGATCAGAGTGATATTTTGGTGGAAAATGAATTACGAAAAAGGCTGAAATCCAAAAAGAAATAGGTAGTACCAAATAATAAAAGGATTGCAAAAAGTCTAGGGCCCAAATAATATTGGCAATAAAAAGGCTGAAAATTAGAATAAAAAATTGATCCTACAAAGTCAGAGGCCCAAAAAAGCTAGTGTAAAAGGCCATGACCTAGAAAGAAAAGGCTAAATTATTGGGCTTGGCCCATATAAGTGAATCGACCGGGCTGAATTCACATTACGACAATTTCATTTCGTCACAATTTTGCCACGTAGGATCGCCACGTGGGATCTGGTGGCCTGGCTAGATGGCCCATGACGATACTGGATCGTCATAGACGTTATGACGATCCAATATCGTCATAGAAGTTTATGACGATTTCGCAAAAATCGTCGTTATAGTTCATTTGCGACGCCCAGCTTTCGACGATCTCAAAATCGTCATAGAATCGTCATAAACGGACTACTATGACGATTTTGTGACGAAAATGGAGGGTCATATATAGACAGATTCCTTGTAGTGTACTCTCGATAAGTTCTATCCTATTGATTTCAGATACAACTGTAGAAAGGTTGCTTAAGATGCTATGTTTCCTCTTGCATTTACTACATGTAGGCACGAGGAGCATGATAAAACTTGGTTATGTTAAATAATTGAGACTGCTTATTAGAAAACAGATTTGGATGGCTTTTGTGAACTATGAGTATATGTGCATTGGAAGATTAGTACAGTTCTTTCGTCGAGTGACAATAAGCGCCAAGAGCCAAGGTGAATCTTGTGGATAGAATATAACCTCAGATACACATGTTCTTTTCCATGGTCTCAATCATTGATATGTTCCTCTAAACCTTGCAAAATGAAATTATTTGTTTTTGTTTAATGTGAAAGGTATTAGTGTTTCTTTTTTAAGCATCATTTGGGCCATAGAGACAACGATTCCAGCGGTGGTTTGATTTTGGGGACTTCGTGCCTTATACCATCAATCCAATAGATATATTCATATTGCAAGAACTTCTATGTAATGTTTCCACTACGCTAATATGCATCATCCGCACGACATCTTTACATGTAACCAAATAAATATCACAGTGAAAAAGATAGATAGTCTAATTTCTAATCTCGTGTTTTTTAGGTTTATCAAAACTTATGGGACATAGATAATTGTTGAAATGCCACTTGGATGTCCAGATGTCATATGTGTTAAACAAAATCATTCTTCAACTATTTCATCTGCTGATCTAAAGCTACATCTTGAAGATCTTGACGATTCTCTATTTTTTTATGGAAAGAACCTCTCCTCTGTACTATACGTTGCAAGGCCAAAGATGACAAGAGCAAAGTATACAGTCCCAATCGAACAATCCTGGTGATATAATGTTCAAATTTGTTCCGATCACCTCTCATACTGGTATTCCTGGTAGTGGATTCCTCAACCGTGTAACCAATTTATATCTTCCATGTAAGTCCTAGAGATAATATTTTTATACTCGAACTTATATTGCATTTTCCCTTACCAACTTAAGTTCTTACCATAAAATAATTCTTTTTGCCAGACTAGATGCATTGTTATCTTTAATGAAAGATCTAACTCAAAATGCTATTTTCTTATGTCAATCTTCTATTCACATTGTCAGGAACCGCATTACACGACATCATTAATTCTCCCCGTACATGTGGTGCTTGGACTCTGTACCATTTACTTTAACTGAATCTGGTAGTAATTGGCTTAAAGGGAGGTAATGCTCTTACGACGTTGCTTATCTTTTTCACCGTATGGTTGCACAATTGGATTCTTGGATTTTAGAATTTATCCTATCCTCTCACAGTTGTTACCAGTTTGCTAGGTAAAAATGTGTTGTTCATTACAACTACAATGGTCTAGCTACCTACGAACGTACAACTTGAAAATCGATGGTTGCAATAACTGTACATGCAAGAAGATCCATTTGAGTAATGAAGCACTCATTAATATAACCATTGCAGGATCATATGTTCTCAGCTGGTTTAATAGGGGACAATGGACCTTAACTCTATCTATTTGAAGAGTAGAACAAAACTCAACCGAAGGTACCAATCCATATATATGCAAATATAAAAATACATTCAGTTTCAATACAATTTTGTATTGACCTGTTTGTTGATTGCACATCGTTAGCTTGTCAACATCCGTTTGTGCTTAGGACTGAATAACAAACAATGCAATTTTTGCCTCATCCGTATTTTTTTTAATTTTTGCTCAGATCGAAGGAGAAAGCCCTGCATGCGGCTCAGTGATGACATCTGTTTCACGCTCCTTGCAGGATTTCATTAAACATTAGTCTTTATAGATGCATTTAGGGCCATAATTTCGATGTTGTCTACAATATTCACGTACTTCTATGGTCCTGATCACTCAAACAATTTAGTGTTATATTTATAGCTTCTACTCTAAAGCTAAAAAAGACAAGTTCCTAGGTAAACCACCAGGTTGATTTATGAAAGCAGGGTGCAACAAGATTTATAGTTTACGATACAAGAAGAAAAACAAAGCATACCTTATGGCCTTAGATTTTCTAAGGATTACTAACATAAAATTTAGCATGAGTCACATGGTTTTCATATGGTCATGGAAAATAGGTAAAATTGTTAATTGCTATTAAACGATGATTTTTGCTGAGTCCCTATGGTATGCAGTCAGTCCATTTGTACAACACATATACATTTTCTGGCATCTTAATATAAGCATTTAAAACCGTTAGGATTAGTTCTTCTAGCTTCATATCTATCCTATTAACGGGAAGCTATTTTCCATGTTTTTGTATATAGTTTTTTCCCTATCAATCAGACATGAAGAAGATTCAACAAAAATATGAAAACAAGAAGAGATTGCCCTTGAACTGTTCTACACCTTTTCCCATATTTTAAATTAGCCTTGAAGTTCAGACAATGGTATGTGCTACATATTAATATATATGTTCTCTCTCTACAATGTTAACAAGCATGTATTCTACTGTGAGGTCTACCTGATACGAAGCATGTTCTTAAAATCGGCCTCTAAAACCTTCAACATATATTTATGGAATTCAATACCATGGTTGTGATGAGTCTGCAATTTAATTTATGGATACTCTAAAATGTAGGGTTCTGCCGAATGGATAGTTTCTTCAATCGAGATCATCTACTTAAAAGCATTTATTTGTCACATTGGAAGGTCACAACTTCAGTCGGTTGAAAGCTAGAATGTACTACCTATATTGCAGATCTAAATCACATGCCTTGTGGAGACTATAAATATAAGTATACTTTTTAAGGGTCACATACCTATATTTCAGATCTAAATCACATACCTATATTGCAGATCTAAATCACATTCTATTTACCTACATAAGCAATGTTACTACCTTTTTAAGAACCACGTTTATGCAATACACTACATAGTAAAAAAGGGAATGGCCTCAGTATTAGTTGCACTGAATCATTGTTTGTAAATCCATTTATCTACTGGGCATGTCTGCTCAAACTGAGGAGTTGACATGTGTCTTTGAGTGCTCTTATGTGTTATATTGATTGTGTGTTTGTACGTTTATTGTTATATACGACCATTTTGTCATGATGGTAGTAAATGTCGCTATAGAAAGCTCCTGGAGATAAAATCTCACAACTAATACCAAGATATATTACATCCTTACATACTAATCATGTGCCAAATTTTAAAACATTTGGAACTTAAGAACCCGTTGGCTGTTGCTCCACTGTGTGTATGTCACAGTTAGAATGTTAGGCCTAGCCTGGTAAAATATTGTGGCATGTTCCTGTTATGTTTTTATCACATAGATTCAAGGTTTAATTTGCTTTGCTTGAACAGAATACAATTAAGCATTGCAAACATCTATTTCTTCTCCTATCTCCTACTTGTGCGGCCTACTTCTATGAAGAATTTCCTAAATTGTTAATTGTATTTGTTATATTTATTTATTTTCTGCAGAGTCCAGGCTAAAGAGAGTCTGGGAGCTCAGTTTCAAATCTGTTAAAAAATTGACATCTCAGGTCAACTAATCCGTGATTCGCAGAAGTGGTTCTTGTATTGATTGGTTCCCTAGAAAAGGGGATTGGATATACTTGATCAGGTACTTAAAGGATAATGAAAAATATTTCACCATTCTTTGGTGATATTTCTCTAGAGTATAACTTCATTTGAGACAATTTAACACGAATGATACATGATATTATTGCTCTTATCTTAGCCTGACAGTTATTTGTTGATTCTGTAAAAAATGAATGGCGGTTAGATTATCAAAATGAAAATCTTGAATCTTGATATGATTCTAGATGCTTTTTTTTCTAAAAAAAATCTAAAAACTTAGGATTTTAGGAATTTGTGTTTTTTCTCCATATAAAACGAGTGCAAATTTGTTCCTTCATCCAGGATGCTCATTTCAGTAGTGTTCATTCTTAATGTATGTGCCTTGCCACGAAACTTTATTCGTGTGCATGGAATCATAATTGCAATGGTATTTTTCGTTTGGTGCTTTAAATGTTGTGTGCCATTTTTGAGAACGTTGTTTATGTCATACGAATAGGACTAATTGAAGTTAGTAAATAAGTACTATCAATGGTAACACACTGATCAGTGCATATGACTTTCCAGTTTCTTTTAGGAAGCTTATGTCTCGGTTCACTTGCGCATCTAAAAACTGCCAAGGATTGGCATTGTCTCTATGTCAACATAGCATAGAGCCGACGTCCAAAGACAAGCAAAAGAGAATGGATACAAGTAGCTTGTACCACTGAAACTTATCTTTGGAAATCCTTCAACGATCCCATGCTCTTTGTCAAGATCAAATGGCTAATATTTTTCTTGAACTATCAACAGTTATGCATCCTTTTAATCGTTGAAAGACTAATATGTGTTGAGACATTTATTGCTGCATGACATAACTGAAAGATACCTATTCCTTGTTATCTTGTTAGTTTTTCCATACTAATTGTCAGGATTTTTAGCATTTAAATGCATCCAAGCTATTCATATGACTCATAAACCAAGCATGAATTTCTTCTTCCTTTAGAATTTGGTTTCTTCATCAAGAGATCAATGCACACTACAAGCATTAGTCATCCAATACAAAACTAGACATTAAAGGACAACATCAACTGCCATGTCATTATGTTCTCCACAGTTCTTCAATATTTAAACATTCATAGTATGTCTCTTTCGTCACAATGCGCAACCTCCATATATGGTAACAAATATTTTAAATGTATAGACGGAAAAGAAACTTGATAGTAACTTAGAGGAAGTAAATATAAGGCGATAATTGTCACAAAATCTCTATGCAAGTAATATATCATGAATAATACATGTATTTCATTGTGGCTAGCCATATGTGTATAAATTTGTTGGATCCATAGCAGGGCATGGACATTCAGCTAGTACTAATAATAGTACTGTTGAAGACAATCATGTCTGGTCTGACGAACACATCAGATATCAAAACACCACGCTGGTCTGATAGGCCCTGTCATGGACACCAGACCGTCTCAAAATATTTTGCATCTAACCTACAACTTGTGTCTAGTCTATTTTAGATACTTTCGATGCATTCATATATTATATGTTAGGTTAAAAATGTTCGACTCCAACACCTAATGTACCGCCTAATCCAAATCCAATTGTAGCTTATTCACCTATTTGACACAAATTTAACATGTGTCATCTTTTTACCATAATAATTGTGTTTTTCACGGTCTACCTTATTACATCTACGCATATATAACCACTCATATCAGCCAGTCAGCCACATACTCTAGTCATTGTTTGCAAAGTTTCTCATTTCCACCTGTATTTATTTGGTTGTGGTTACAATATCTTTCTCGCCAACCAAGGTCTCCCTCACACAATGCCTTTAAGAAAAAAACTTAGTTTGTGTAAGTTGTAACTACAATAGATGGGTATGAGAGACGTCCGGAATCAGTGATTCGTCATTTAGTGGTATAGTCTAGGAGAGATGTGTTCTCGTTTATGTCTTGAGGCCACTCAAAGTTGTGGGCAAGTAGGTTAGAACATTCATGGGCTAGAAGTTGGCGCTGCCATCATATCCCATGCTTTGATCAAGAGGAGGGTACGGTGTCATCTGCTGAATTATTGTGAGAATTTTGTGGATAAATCTGCTAAGATGAATCTAATTTCCTGATCTTGCCACAAAGATAGGTCTCAATAACCTTTGTTGGGTTTAGATCACTAGATGGACTCATCCAGGAGCAGAGTACACGTTCAAAGCTACCCGAGAGAAGACGCCATGATTGATTTCTTCCGCAGCTTATTATCACCCACTTTGTTGATTCTCCCCATATGTGAAGATTCTTTTGGCTAGCTTGCTCTAGATTGATCTCTCTTTGTGAGAACATGCATTGACTGGGCGACAGGAAAAGATTCTGGTCATGGGTACGAGATACGGAGGTGATGTCCTGGCTCATAGGTGTAGATACATTCATTATGAAAAAAAGGCATCAAAAATACATTTCAAAATGTAAACAAAAAATCGAATAAAATTTCCGCATGTACATGACATTTTATATTTGTACACAAAGTTTCGCAAAGAAAGAACATTTTTTTGTTGCTTGTGTAAAAGATAAAAAATATCTCGTGAATAGTCATACTGGAGCATCGATTTTTTTTACACAAGCCACAAATGTTCTTTTTTGCCAGAACTTTGTGTTTGCACATAGAATATCTGGATGTTAGCACATAGTATATAATTTTCAGATTTTTTGATATTTAAAAATATGTTTTTAGATAGTGGGTGCATTTGCACCTATGGCCAAAAGTGTATTTCCGTACGACGTGCACCCTTTCATTGCTTTTCTTAGCTTAGATTGAAGTCTTCAGTGTTGACGGTGCGTCAACACGGCAACTCAATTTTCCCGGCATGATGCTACCGGTGCATCATAAAATTTAGAGCTCACATGTGGCAACTTTCATCAAACAAAAATCTGAATAATAAGCATGATAAAAATAGAGAAACGGTTGGATTTTCACAGCAACGCCTCATTGACCCCTCCTGAACGATTTTTCAGGCTAGTTGGCCTCGCCAAAATCTGTTGTTCTGCTGAGTGAACATGCTTCGCCAGCTGGCACATAGACCCAGGGAACCTGCCTAGTCAGATAGCTAGACAGCGTTCCCAATGCTGGTTTTTGGCCCAGCTAGGCCTGGTGAGAATATCAGCAAGCTATGTACGTGTGCTGAATCTCTGACCATATCCTTATCAATTAACTCCTGGACATAGTGGAACCGCATGTCTATGTTATTGCTGCTCTTGTGTTGAATCGGGTTCTTGCACATGAAGATTGGTAGTTTATTTTTTTTCGAAACAGGGGAAGATCACAAAAGATGTACACAACTTTTTTAGATTATTCTTAAAACCTTATAAAAGAGATTACAAAGATCAAATCGAAGCCCAACAAAACAAACGACAACTCATTGTTCCTACAACATTGATGAAAGGGGTGTCCATGAAGAGAGCCAATATCTCTGTCATCCCACCAACACACGACATCTAAAAACCGAAGGCCTCGACAAGTCGCACAATGTCAAGCAAGTGGCACTACTTGTCTAGCAGACCCTACTAGCATACACGCTCCAGAAAGTCCTCGTCGCCGCCGTCTTCCTCATACCCATCTTCAGGAGAGATCGAAGCAATGACCTTGTGAGGTCTGCCATCAACGCCACCATGCATGATTCCAAACAGAACCTCCACGCTGAGCACGTCCAACACACACGCGCGGTCGACATCGAGACCCCTTGAAACCATGTCGCCGAGTCCCGCCATCCGACACCGCTAGAAAGCACCGGAAGATCCGTCGTGCGTAGCACCTACCAAACCAGGCATGATTGAACGTAGCACCTGGTAGTTAGGCATGACTTGACGTCTCCACTAGCGTCTCCGTGCTAGAAGAAGCCGCTCTGCCTCCCCCACTGTCATCCAGCGCTGCTCCACAAACGATGCTCCAAAGAGAGAATGCGACACCGCAGTGCCATCATCGCCCGATCCGAAGATCTTACGGGATTTCCTCGAAGTAGCACGATTCAGATCGACACTAGTTTCACGACGATGCTTTCATCAAGGTAACGACGTTGTAACACCTCCATCGTCCGCCAACGGCTCGGTTTTCACCTACACCTAGGTCTCCTGCCTCATTGTCGGGACTAGATGACGGATCCCAAGATTCACCAAACCAACCTCAGGTCGACCACCTTCGATGGAGAAGTAGGGCGCCTCCACCATGTTCCTTGTTCCTTGGGACTGAGGCCAACCTTCATGGTGCCGCCGTCAAAGTTATCGAGATGCAACCACTAGTGGAAAAAGGGCCTATAGTCCCGGTTTGTAAAGGCCTTTAGTCCCGATTTTGCACCCGGGACTGTGAAATCGGGACTAAACAACCCGGGACTAGAGGTCACCGCATGGCAATTTTTATAGCGGGGGACGAAGGACCTTTAGTCCAGGGTCGTAATACGGTCATGGACTAAAGATCTTTTTTTGAAATATTTTTTTTATTTTTTTTCGATTTTTTCTTGAACTTTTGAATTATTTGACTCGTAATCCTCTCACTTAGAACATTTTTAGAACTAAGTATATTTAATCTTAGGTCAAATTACACTTGTGGTAAACTTTCCAGACGGTCACCCATCCTAGCACTACTCCACTCTCAGCACGTAACTTCTCTGTTCCATCAGGATGTCCTCGCGCAAAGCCCATTTATACCTTGTTGTCAACACTACCATATCTATCCTATTAGCTCATATCTATATGCCATACATCTTTATTTTTGAAATTACAAACAACTATTTTAGTAAACAACAATAAATAAGTAATAATAATATTTTAATCCAATGAAAGTAAAAAACTAAATAAAATGATATTTTATTCTTTTTTTGCCATTTATTCATTTAATATGGCATAAATAATATCTTTAAATCTGTAAATTGAAATTTAACAAATAATATATCCATAATTATCAAAAAAATGTGAGGAATCCAAATATGGAATAAATAAAATTGAAAAAAAAATATTTTTTTAAATATTTTTTTCCTTTTCGAATTTTAAAAATCTAAAATAATCCAAAACAGCCTAAGGCTGTTGAAATCGAACTCACAATTTTTTCCACACATTTTGATAGGTCGTATATTTTTTTCGATATCGTACGCAAAAGTTATAGCCAATTTAAGTTTCCTGCCTGGCCCGCACCCCTTTAGTACCGGGTCGTATCACGACCCGGGACTAAAGGGTGTTGCTCATGCCCGAACCCCTTTAGTCCCGGTCCGTATCACGACCCGGGACTAAAGGTCCGAAACAACCCGGGACTAGAGTTTCCTCGGGCTCCTAGCCACCAAAAACGATATGAAACGGGACTAGTGCTCATACTAGTCCCGACCCGTAACAAATCGGGACTAGTGTTAGACTCTAAATCGAACCGAAGACCCTTTTTCTAGTAGTGAACAGAGTGCAACCCATCCGAACCCATTGGGCGAATATCGGCCCGCCGTCCACCCTGCCTGCAGCTGCGCCACCCGCCACCGTCAGCACGACGGAGATCGGCCGCCGCTAGCCCGCACACCACGCCTTTCACCGTGTCGCTGCCTCACCCACACGCCGCCGCACGTCGGAGGTCCGACGGCTAGAACGCGCCGGCGAACCACCTCCGCCATGGTGCCAGGACCCGCACCATGTCCCGGCGCGCGGGATCTGGCCCGCATCCTCACCAAGGCGCACGAGAGCATGAAGGATCCCCGCCGCCGCCGGCCAGGCTTTGCCCGTCCGCGCCCTTTTGCGGCAGCGGGGAAATGGAGGGGGTGGAGGGTGCTTGTGGCGGCGGGATTAGGGTTCCCTCCACCGCCGCCACGCGGGGCGACGGGACGGACAGGAGGGAGGATTTTACTTCCTTTGATGGTGGTAGACTATCTTCAACGACAATTAACTTACACACCACTTTCTTCACAAAATATGCTAAGAGTTTTACTATGCAGACACCTTACAAGTCCCTGTGCTTTCCCATGTACTCTGCTCATGAGGAAAGCTCCGCCACCTTTGCTTACGAGAATCCAAGCTGAAAGAATTGGGATCTAGTTAGGATACCACACTCAATGCGCTGCCCATAATATAAACTGTACTTTCTATGTCGTTCTCTGAATATCCGTGAAGGATCCATCCTTCTTTCCATTTTCTCAATGCGTAATCAAGATCGCAGTAAATTTCATATGAACTAATTGCGCTCATGCATTCTTGGTCGATGGTTCTGCATTAACCTGACTCATGATCTAGATTAAATAACACAAATTAGGTCGAGTATGCATACAATAATTTTTTTCGAAATCGGAGCGAAGCCCGGCCTCTGCATCAATTGATGCACATAGCCTTATTTCTTGCAATGTTCCAAACAAAATTCAAAGTATTACAATCATATTTTTGATTAATAACAAATTTAATACGTCAGTTAAGCAGCTCAGCCCTCCCTGAAGCATTTTTTTCAAAAAGGGGCGCACCCATCCTTAGCATTAATCGATCCCTATGAGCTTTATTACTGGAAGCACATGTAGGGGCCTCATCACAAGATATGTTGGTGTTTTATAATGTCTCTGCTAGTATATATATATATATATATATATATATATATATATATATATATATATATATATATATATACTCCATTAGCAATCATCTCAGTTCCATGTATGACGCTTGAAAGAGAAATTCACACTTTGAAACTGTAGCAACACAATGCGCGTGGGAGGCACCAGGAATACACTGGTCACATACTTGAAACCTGTCGGATGTCACACAGTGGATACATGACATCCAAACGAAGTGAAAGGCAGAGATTAGAGAAACCCTCTCCGTAGGCCCTTCTCAAAAATGGAAAATCTGGTCTCGCTTGGAGCGCTTGCGAGCTGCTATCCACAGCATACAAAACCAGCAAGTGATGTACTGATCAGTTACCTCCCAATTGATTTCAGTGTGGCACCAAAGTTACGGCCATTCCTGACGTTAGATGCTGGTGGCTTAGAAAATCACCATGAGGAAATTAGGAGGTCTCACTTGGGCGCTATCCTGAATGATTGATGTATATGATCAGTAACTTGTGGTTGTTTTTTCCTACTGAACTAGCATCGTGGCCCTCGCAAATGCGAGGGCGCCATCTTATTTTTTTAGAAATATGAGCATTGTTCCTACTTTGTCTTGAACTTAACCGGGAAATAGATTTATTTATTTTGTGCTCATTCACATTATTTGATGGAAAATAATAATATAGTTATAGCTAATATTTTTGGTATATATATATCATCTTTGTAGAAAACATCTTTAATCGTTTTTCTTAGTAAAAAAATATTAGGATATTTCAAAGGATAGTAGATTGAGTTGATGTGTCATTTTTTCACGACATTATATTTCTATATACAACTAAAATTTTAGAATTTTTAGCTAGTTGGTAAGGTTAGCAATCAGATTCTCAAATAATTAGGGGCTACTTCAGCAATGATCAATTCATGTTTAGATAACTTGAGCAATGAATGTATAATGTTTGTATCATTCCGATGCAATAGGAAATAATATTACTGAATGAAATAAAGACTAATATATCCCGGATGGTAAGCACATCTTTATTTTTATATTATATTTTTCTTATAGTGAGTAATTGATAAATGCACAAATCTGTAGATTGTGGTAGATTAAGTAACCTTTTTATCGGCTTTCTATAAGAATATCACCGTGTGTAGTACTATAGATAGGTTCTTGATATATAAGATAAATATACTTTGATGAGTTTGTATTACCATTAGAGTTTGTAAGCACATTAGTTTTTCTTATGTTAGTGTGCAATTTTTAAGGTTTGGAAGAATTTATAGGGTGAGGTTTAGCTATGTTAGCTTAGTGTGCTATTCGCGACAATCTCCTAGTAGCTGAGATTGTGCCGTGTAGAATGAAGGTATATTAGCTCTATCTAGATATCGATGCTCTTCTATGCCATATTTATCACGCAATAATCCACGAAGCTCGTGGCTCGTCTCTTCTCCTCGTTAGTTTGGCAAATTCTGAAACTTTGGCATGGGTCTAGTGAGAAGCCCGCCACTCGCAATTGTGTGTTCTTTGATCTTAGGGTCCTACTATTCAAATTCTTTTTCTATCATATTTGATAACTACTTTCGAGATAAATTGAACCTTTCAGTGCTACATTTTTATTAATTTATATATCGTAGATAGTCCTATAGACATATGAATCAGTTCATTTTTTTAGCCTCTAATACATTTTTCTTGCCACCATATGCATTTTCTAAATACCACCATGTCCTATGGTAGTAGCACTTTGTATTTCCTGATATATATCTTAACACATTACTGTGAGTCGAACATCGATGCCATGAGCCTTGATTTCTTTGTCAATTATATATGGCAGTCTAAGATAGACTAAAAGGGTAATATTTCCAATGCTCAAAAAATGCATGACACCAATTTTCAAGCCAACTACAATTGGATAGAATGCATTGATTATTAAGAGGGTGCATTGATGTCACATAAAAAGAATAACCAATATGCATTTTTATGTGACACACAAAAATGTAGAGATTGTCATATTATATTACTTGACTTCTATGTCACTTCCAACCGTCATACTAATACATGTTGGATTAAGGCTACAAGAAGTTTAGATTTGATCAGTCTACATCGCCATCTGGACTTGACCAAATACATGTCAAGCAAGAATTTATATTTTGGTGATGTAGTTTTCTAGATTTGATCAATCTACACCGTCATCCATCTCGACTTAGACAAATAATCGTCTAGAACATATATCTCAAATATCCATATGCGTTGCTACGTTGAGTCCATAATTAATGTTAGCTTTTGGAATTAACTCGAATGCTGGCGATCGATTATGAAGATAAGTAATTTAGTGGTATGTAATGTATTTTTTCTACGGAAGTTTGTGCTTTTACGATCTTCATTATCTGCTAAAGTGCAATGTGGTTTAGTCTTATCTTATCGCGTAGAAGTATGTTTTTCTATTAGAGACTATCTGTTACATAGGGTTTTTCTATATTTACTTGTAACGATTTACCGTCGATACAGTTTTTGAAATCAACTTTCCGGTACAAATTTGTTTTGGAGAATTTGAGTCTAAGCGTCATTACAAACTCCAATAGTTTTTTAATCTTGGCAATCTATTAGACAGTTACGTAACTATTAATTCTAGTTAAATTCTAGTTAAATTACAATAAGCGTCATTACAAACTCCAATATTCTCCTAAATAATTATCAATACCTATGTGTGTTAGGCAAAGAAAATCGTATACAATTGAACATGCTGATATGCCATAAATATATATATATATATATATATATATATATATATATATATATATATATATATATATATATATATATATATATATATATATATATATATATATGCATGCTAAGTGTGATGCTTTAAGCAGATGTGCTTTTTATTTTTTTTAATACAGTTTGTGCATATGTGGGCCTGGTATGTCTCCGTAGGGGAAGAAATAAAAATTGTGCATGGGCTGGCCTATATGCACCGGACGTACATACACGCAACGGGACCCTCGGTCGAACTTTTTTTCTACATACACATTCGGTTGATTCTACAGAGCACATGGCTGGTGCTAGCCCGCAACGATCGTGGTTGAGTGATTAACGTGTCATATCATATTAGACAGTTACGTAACTATTAATTCTAGTTAAATTACAACCATAGATTTTAGATCTAACTATCAAAATAATATAGGTGACGTGGATCAACCTAGTGCCTCGAAAAACATCCTTATATTGCTTTTAGTATATAATAGAATAGATGGTGGTAGCTATATTGTTAATCTATGGCCCATCTTGTCGTTCTGCCCATGGAAATGTTGCTTATTTTACTGCGCCTAACAAGACATAAAACAGATTGGCAACCAACTTTGTATAGTACTACCAAAAGAGCAGTTATGTATCTTCTAAAATAGGATTGGCAGACCACCTATATTCTTTTTGCTTGCTTTTTATTTAAAATTTAAGCAATGCTATTGTTTCCTCTCTATATATGCTCCAAGTCTTGAAAATACTACAGGAACACCACATCTTGGGCGATCAAATTACAACCTTCATCTTTGATAAGACATTGCTCAGCAGTACTATCCAAATTCACTTAAAACCATTCATGTCATCTTACCATTTTTTGTAGATATCACTTATGAGTGATACAACAAGGCATCACCCATGACTTAAGGAGATTCTTATGGCTAATTTTCAAGAATACACATTCCCATGCGCAGGTTTCATTGTGTATATGTAGCGGGTTAATTGGATAGATGCCACTATAATTTCTGCCTATTTGAGAAACGCCACTACAACTTTCATCTTTTGACAAAAGCCATTGCAATTCTCGATACATTCTATAAACGCCATTGTGCCCACTTAAACACATATAACAACCAATATACACTTGTATTTCTGTCGTACATACGTATACATAGTGGACCTCACTCTAATGAGCTAATGAAGGTAACTGTGACAGAATAAAATTAGAGGAAATAACAAGGGTGGTGTAAATTGTTACACATCTTTTTAATATCCGTTTGCAATATCGTACAACGAATTTTTTTCATATCATAATCAAATCCGAATATAAAACAACTCGTGGGGCAGGACGTGTGAAACTTTTCAGTTTTTATTATAACAATTTAACATGTAAGAAAATGCAGTACGTTAGGAAAAAATCCATGCACTAGTAGCGTAATTAGCTGTGAAACACCTGTCATAATTAACACCGGTTCCTTAATATTCAAAATTAGTTTAGCATTAAATAACACGAAACTGCAGTACAAATATCCGGCAAGAATACCGATTCATCACCATCATATGAGGAATTGCATCCAAAACTAACACATAATTCGTTAGTACAATGCAACATCGGTGGACAACAAGAACTCACATTTATACACTACTAGTGCAATGGATATTTTTCCTAACGTACATTGGTTTGCATGCTAAATTGTTAATGAAAACTGGAAACTTTCAGACGTTCCGCACCATGAGTTGTTTTATATTCAGGTTTGATTATGATATAAAAAAATCATTATACGATATTGCAAACAAATATTTAGAAAATGTGATACAATTTACACTATTCTAATTATTTTATCCAATTTTATTCTGTCACGGTTACCTTCCTTAGCTTATTAGGACGGTGTCCACCTTCTATACGTATGTACGGCAGAAATACGAGTGTATATTGGCAGGTATATGTGTTTAAGTGGGCATAATGACGTTTATAGAATGTATCAAGAATTGTAGTGGCGTTTTTCAAAAGATGAAAGTTGTAGTGGTGTTTCTCAAATAGGCAGAAATTGTAGTGGCATCTATCCAATTAACCCATATGTAGCAGAACCCCTTTCCCAAATTCAAAAGCTATCAGCTGACAGAGTTATAGAATCCATGACAAAAGAAATTGCGCATACGCAAGAGCATGACCATCCACACAACTATAAATGATAAAATTGTGTTTCATTTCCTTACCATCAAGAAATTGATTCATATTTCAGGGCAACATGATGGAGGGCTGTCTATCAGAAAATCAAATAGTGAAGTTTAGTGATAAACTAAAGGAGGATTTGGTATACAAGATTGATTCTTTCATAGTCACTGCAAATTCGTCACGGGTGCGGTCGCCGCACCAAGTTTCCTAGTAATAGAATAGACACCCGATGTCTAGAAATAAGTGACTTTGTGTCTAGATTTATAAGTATATAGACGTGTTTTACTAGTGTATAGATACATGCAAATCTAGATAAAGCAAAGTCACTTATTTCTAGACGAAGTGAGTACATGATTAGATAATTGCAAATTTTAGATGGAAGACGATTTTATATTTACTAATTAGATGCACGGTAGAAGCCTTCATGTTAATAGTAGAAAAACTAGCTAATTAGTCGATCCGTTCGATTTTCCATCGGCCATCTAACATCCATCTTCTATTATATACTAAAAGCAATATAAGGATGTTTTTTAAGGCATCAGGTTGATCCACACCATTTAAATTATTTAGACTGTTAGATATATAATATGTGGCTGTGATTTAATCATAGATGTAGATTACGTAACATATTAGACGTGTCAGACAGGTCGCCAGTCATTTAATATCCTAAGTCTTGGCAAAGTAACATAACAGGTTTTATTCCGTTTGACACGTTCCGGTCTATATTGGAGAGGCTCCCGTACAATGAAAGACGGAAAAAATCGATACAGATGAGATTAATATTCGATTAGGAAGAGTTTGATGTCACAATGGAATAATAAAGTATTATTTATATAAGACAAAATAGATTAAACTGGTGAAAAGTTGAAATGCTAAAACCACGTGCTACTTAAGAGACATTTTTATGAAATTTTAATAAATGTACGCCGATAGTTTTATGTTTTATGAAAACTACAGGACATGCCCATTAGTATAACACTACAAGAAATGTGTCAACTTATGACGTTTTGGTAGTGACCATCTACAAAATCGTCTTAGATTTATGAAGATTCCACACCGGATGGTCTCAGCTGCTTGGGAGGGCCAAAGCCTTAGTGAACTATGACGATTTTGCTCAAAAACGTCATAATTTCTTTAAATGAAATCGTCATAATAAGTAGGCAGTTCAAAAATATAGAGGATAGCAACATGGACCGTTGGATGCGAACAAGATGGACGGATAGGATGCTAATATGAGGGAACTTGACATGGATCGATGACGTGGCATGCTACCATCCCGCGCGCAGACACCAAATATTTTCATAGGACATACCGCGTGTGTGCCCTCCCAGCGAAACCTACCCCCAACCCTAATCCTATCGCCGCCGCCCCTCCTTCTCCAGCGAGATCTGCACGCTGTCGCCGCCCTCCTCCCTAACTCTAGATTGCGCCACTATTGTCCTCTGTTCGAGAGCCTCTTCCACAAGGCCACCGATGACAGCTCGCTGAGGCGGACGACGACGGTGATGGTTTGACCCCCTAACAAAACCCCAGCCCTCGCTACGATCCCACTATTGGCGCTTATCGCCCTATCCTCGGTGCAGATCTCTGCCTCCCAGTGCTTCCTCCTCTACCTGCGTGGCCCTCATGCCCCTACCCTCCTCTCGCTCCGCTCTGGTACCCCCAGCACCCTCGGTCGCGGCCAAGGAGACCGAGCTCGGCGATGGTGGATTGGACGGTAACAACATGGGATCTGGGACCGGTGGTTCCGGCAGAGGAAGAAGGGGAGGAAATATGGGGAGGGGCTCTCCATGTCGCAGAAGCTCACCCTGCCGTCGGGCGACGGCGGGCCCAAGGGTGGGGTTCGGTGGGCCAAGAAGTCACGATCCAAGAAGTCATGGAGGTAAACCCCATCTCCTCTGCCCTCGTTTTGTTCTCCCCGCCTAGTATCCACACCACGCTGCTCCTAGGAAGGACGACAAGGGCAAGGGGCATCAGATCCACTTCCCAGGAGTCCATAGCCTTCCAGACCAAACAAGCATGGTCGTCTCACCGGAAATTTGAGGCCCTGTCTATTTTACTAGTATGTTGATGCTCTAGGTTATTAGATTAGTTCTTGCTGAATGTTTGGGAATGGGGTATCCATGATGAAACAGGTAGAAAGGGAATACAAGCAATCATGTTCTTGTTATTACTTATTGTGGATCTGTGATTTCCAAAAAAAACTCATATGATTTGATACTACTGTTAATCATTGTTTGCTAAATGTGTGTAGATAAGGAATTCTTCTCTAATCTTAATGTGTGCAGCTATTGCCTTCAGTTTTTATCTGTTCTATAAGCATGTGTTGTAAATGGCAATATCTGCCCCCTTCGAGGGGCTAGATGATCATGAACCTGAGTTGTGCAACAATGGACTCTACTTGGGAGCTCCACTTCTTATATAGCAAGAA
The DNA here is from genome assembly GCA_030063025.1 of Avena longiglumis. Lineage (NCBI taxonomy): Eukaryota > Viridiplantae > Streptophyta > Magnoliopsida > Poales > Poaceae > Avena > Avena longiglumis. The sequence continues at coordinate 144,072,343 of CP125974.1, forward strand.
TGTGAGAAATTTCATGAACTTTGTTGCTTATCCTTTTTCCTGATACCTTTATTTCTAGATTACTGTAAGATAATTCACGCCTTCATTATTAAGAGCTTTGGGAAATGGCTTATTTTATATTTCCAAAAGAATTTTTCCACCTTTGTTGTATCCAATACACAGTTGTATTTTATTAAATTATCTTGCTTACATGTTATTATTTATTCACAGACCCAAATGTGTGGTGATGTGCCTTCCTGAACCAGGGGAGTCACCTAGAGCGTACCAACCCTGGCCATGGTACCGCGTTCATATCATCGAGTTCACCACGCTACAACTGAAGAGGTCCTTCCTTCTCTGGATTAGATAAGTCTTTGATTTAACCTCTTCTTGTCCTTTGTTACTTGGTTGATAGGCCACTTCTGTACTTGTTCCTTTGTATTTGGGCTCTAATGCGAGTGACAATAATCTCCGTGTACTAGAATTGGACATACATTGGGTTATGGATCATATGATAAATTAATAGGTGTATTCATGTGTTATAAATTTGAGTTGAATTCATGTATGTATCATTGTCTGATATGATACCTAAATTAGGACTGTTAGCTCCTAGATGCTAGCTGCTCATAGGCTATACAGGTAAATCTGAGAATGGTTTGAGTTTATCTGGGTTGGATGGTTTAGTTTCTCATCATGGGTGATAATAGCATATGAGTGTTATTGATAGTAATCTGCCTAGGTGGAATGCTGAGACAATTTGGACTAGGTCGGATCTCATCTGCTAAGTTTTTAGTGGTGATTCCATCCTATAGTAGTATAAGAACTGATTACTATCATGAATCATATCGGACACTTTGATGTTATAACTTCATCAATAAAAAACAACAAATTTGTAAGATCCCTTGTTATCCCCTAGTACAAATTCCATCGTTTCCATTGCTTTGTACATGCGCATTTTGGTGATTAGACTGGGGACGGCAGTGAAGCACTTCTCAAATCACTGGGGACGTGTTGAGTAATAGATCAGTTGAAGTGCTGAGAAGAGAGGTGAGGTGATACTACTGATGTGTCATGTCTTTTGGCTGATCATTTGTTTTCACAATGATCTATTTCTTGAGTAATAGATCAGTTGAAGTGCTGGGAAGAGAGGTGAGGTGATACTACTGATGCGTCATGTCTTTTGGCTGTGACAGGGCAGGGCAGGGCAGGGCAGAGCAGGGGGAGTCAGGGATATGTTGCATGGACTGAGACTTGCAAAGCACTCTTTCACAGGAGGCCCCCGCAAGGTCTGTAATCATAATACAAGGTTTCTCAGCTCTCTTATCTGAGGAATGAATCTGTTTGTGTTATATGCCAAGTGTTAAGGATGGATGGTTACTTCTCTGTTAGAGTACTGTGTGTGCAAGGATGGGGACTTCCCTTTTTTTATCTCTCTTATCTAAGGAATGAAACATTCTTTTAGGTTTCAAAACCATATTGTATACTGAAACATGCACAGCAATTATAATTGCACATTTACATATTTTCATGGTTCATAGTCATGCTCCATCTTATTTTTAGGTCAAGTATAATTACATTAGTTGGTTATATATTTTATTAATGCAATGTCAAAGTCATGAATTTCTTGGATAAGTACATGTTTGGGTGCTCAAACTCATTCCTGATGGTACTCTGGAAAATAGTTCGACAAAGATGTTAGGTTCCTTTGAGTTGACTTCTACAGGACCATGTATGTTAGAATGACCAGAAGCTGCCATCAGGATTCAGGCTTCAGCTAAGCAAGCTACCACTACATGTAGTGGTAGCTTGCTTAGCTGAAGCCTGAATCCTGATGGCAGCTCCTGGTCATTCTAACATACATCATAAGAACTATAGCATACTTGCATTCTTCAAGTCATTCTAATCCTGATGGAAGTCTGAATCCTGATGAATCCTTTTGTGGTTGCTTTATTGAGCCAAAACCAAGATTCCATGTTCCCTCCTTTTGAATTCTTACATATCTGGAAGAGACCCATTTGCAATGTGTTATTTATTCCCGACCACACAACCTTACATCCCTATTCAGAACATGGTGAGTACATGCTAATCCAAAAACATCCAAGCTGGTAGGACTAGTTGTTGCTGGTAGGACATACAAAAACATCCAAGCATTTAGAAAAGTATTGTATCTTCCTCTATCATTTTTCATGTCTACGTCTAATTAATCATGGTTCTGTGATTAGTTACTTCTATTGAATTTCTTTTCTATGCCTAGTCTACTCCTATTTATCCAGTCTGTGTAGAGTCTATACTCCAAGTTGTGCTTGTAGAAGTATTATAAGTACTGAAACTTTATTACTCCATAAAACCACACTGAATTTAGTACAACACTGAGACTCCATTAGTGATACAGTACTTGATCTATGCACATACAGTAGTTTCTTACATTGTGCATATACAGTTCTTTAATACTGCTTAGATTATATTTCTTCAAAGATTCTTCAATTTAATGTTGGAGTATGGCCTGCTTGTATTTCAAAAAGATTATTAGTCTGTACTTGCTTAATCATTCATGGATTACTGTACTTTCTCACTGAAATTGAACTTGAACTTGCATTTTAAACCTGTTTCACAGTAGTAGTACAAACTTGTTTCATAGTAGGAGTAATACAAACTGTTTTAGTAGAAATTGACTGTTTTATTTATGCTACTCCAGTGTTGTTTCTGCTTGTACAACAATTTCATTGTTTCTACTTGGTTAATATGACGTCTTTTTGTTGCTCTTTGTTTAGGTATGGGTCTACTGCTGCTGTGATATGCTGCTTCTCCTTATTTATACATGAGGTTGCTGCTGTTGTGACTGCTGGTCTTTGTTTAGGTATGGTCTGCTGCTGCTCTCTGTGCAAGGAACACCTGGGCGTCGAGGCGCTAGTGAGGAAGAACCTGGGAGCTGCGTGAGGAAGAACCTAGGCGCTGGTGGTCAAGAGGATGGTGCTATTTTCTAATAATTTAGTGTAAATACTGAATTATAATCTTGGATGTGTATTTGTGAGCCTCTAATTTGCTGATAAATTATCTGCATGTTGTGTATTTGCTGAAAATGGTGTATTTTCTTGATGTATTTGAAAACTCTCATGTATCTTCTCGATTTATTGCATGGCTGGAGCAATTCCAGAAATGAAAATGAAAATTCTAGTTAAAAAATAGAAGAAATCTGGACTGGATGAAATGTATTTGGGCTCTAAAAAGGCTGTGGCCCAAAATATATTGTAACAAATATGAAAATAAATAAGTGGATGGTAAGAAGGAAAGGCCCAAAAGAGACAAACCTAAACAGGCCAAGTCCTAGCCAACAAAAGGCTATAATTATTGGGCTAGCCCATTTAGATCACTAAAATGGATTGGGGTGATTTTGATTTACGACGATTTTATTTCGTCACAATTTTTCCACGTAAGATTGGCCACGTAGGATCTGAGCTGGCCTGGCTAAATGGTCCATGACGATATTGGATCGTCATAGACGTTATGACGATTCAATATCGGCATAGACAGTTATGACGATTTTACAAAAAACGTCGTTATAGTTTATTTGCGACGCCCAGCTTTCGACGATCTCAAAATCGTCATAGAATCGTCATAAACGGACTACTATGACGATTCTGTGACGAAAATTGAGGGTCATATATAGCCAGTGTAACACAAGTAAAACTTAAATCGTGTTTGCCAATGAAATGGTGCATGTCATAGATGGCAAGCGGGATACGATACTCAACATAAGCACGATAAGAAAGAATAATCTATGATGATAGTGACCGAGAGACACTTCACAAAAGAAAAAGTGAATGGTTGAGAGATAACAGAAAATAAAATTACCAAGCGAATAGCTGGGGACAATCGTTTTAACAAAAAAGGTTGTGAGAGAAAAATAATATCAAGTTTTTAATCATCCGAGTCGAATAATTGACCTAAAGTATTGGGTTATATGATGATGATATTGAGGAGTATTAATATCCCATTGGAAAGAGTTTGGTGGTGTAGTGGGATAATAAAATATTAATTTTATGACATGAAGTAGATTAAATTGGTCACAGATTGAAATGTTGAAACTATGTGCAACCCAAAACACTTTTTTATCTTCAATATTTTACATGAAAAGCATTGTTACACGACACAATAGAGCCGTGTCAGTGAGATAGTAGAGAACACCTAGACTGAAGAACGGAGAATAGCAGAATCGAGAGTAAACATTTACAAATATAGCGGTAGCTACCTTCTAGGATATACGCCACTAATGTGTGACATGATAATTTTTAAATCTTATAATAGCTACTCTCTAAAAACTAAATTATTCAAATCTTGTGATACTTTACCTAGCATATTATTTGTGCAAGTTATAAAATCCTATTGTTTATAAGTCTAGGTTTTCAATATCTGTAAACAATAAATATATTTCATAAATAGTCCATGCCCTCGCATTTGCGAGGGCCACCTTGCTAGTTGGACGAATAATACGTGGCCGACGCGGACGTCTTATCCCAAAACTCTCCCGCTAGATATGCAAAAACAAATCTGTAAGCGCCGTCAAAAACATCATGTCTTCGGATCATGTCGAGTAGCCTCCTTTATCTTCGTCGCCTCACCTCGCTAGCAATCCTGGAGCGACCCCTGTGGTACACGTCCCTCTCTATGCAGAATATGTAGTCTCCATTATTAATGGCAAAAAAAAAACACGTAATCTCTGCCGCGGCAGGAAGCCTTATAGTCCCGGATGGTGTTACGATCCGGAAACACCCCCCCGCAGAAACTACCACATAGTCGTCTCTAGTCCCAGTCGTAACGAGCCAGGACTAGAGAGGAGATCTTCTAGTTCCGATTTGGCAGTCTCGGGTCCAAAACCAGGACTAGAACCTATTACGGCCCAGGACTACAGGCCTGTTTTCCACCGATGGTCTCTATGCAGAATATGTAGTCTCCGTCTTTAATGTTCCGTCCGCATTGGAATCGATTAAAAAAAGTACTCGATTCAATCTGGCCCTGTACGGGCCTCCTTAATCCCATTAGTCCCCAAACAAGAATCTTCCCAAGTTCCGATCGAGCAGCAACCCACAAAATCTAATCTGAGTTGTCTACATGACAGAGGTCTAGATGGTAGTTTATGGCCATTCACTTTTCCCTGAACCTCCTCGAACCCTCCCTTGAGAGTCGACCTCCGTCCGCCTCCGCCGCCCCTCTCCTCCCTCCTCTCCGGTAGCCATGGCGGCCGGCGTGGAGATGGAGCTGGTGGTTGGCCTCCTCTGTCTCTAGCTGTAGGATTTGTAGTTCTAGTGTCTTGTGCCTTAGTGCCGTTTGAGGGTAGGTTGGAGATCTCGCCACCGATCCTCCACGCCCTGCTCCGATCTGCTCAAGGCGCCGGTGGCGGTGGTGGCTACGGAGCACATCAAGCCTCGCATCCCTCTAAATAAGGTTGGCCGCCTGTGTGCTTCGAGCTGGTCGCGCGGATCCCGCCAGTTGGAAGTGGTCCTCTCCCTCTCATGCTCGTGCTCTCATGGAGAGAGCTTGCCCGAGGAAGACCACCACTCACCTGCAAAATAAGGTCCGTGTACGGCGAGCTTTCCTTGTCCCTTTTCTTCGGTTGCAACCTCCGGCTTGTGGCAGCAGTCTGGAGGCTTGCGACCGGCGCCTCAAGCAGTGGTCGAGAGCTTGCTTTGCCGATGAGGATAAGGTCAGTTGCTATTTCCTTGCCGCCATTTGCAGCCATCAAGGAGATGGTCACAATGTTGGTTGGGATTTGCTCTGCTTTTTTCCTCCTCGGTGGGGAATTGCTGCTTCTCCCGGCGGAGCTCCCAAGCGACGGCGAATTTGCGCCGCCGCTATCTTCGGTCATGGCAGCCTCTCCGCGATGCGATTCTGGATGAACCGCCTCTACTTCAACCTCCTGGCTGACGCGCCAGTATGGAGGCCTCTCTGTCATTCCGTCGCGGCGCTCCTCGACCCTCCCCTGCCAAGTGGTTTCGTCCCCGGCGGTGGTGTGGCCGGCCGCGGTGTCGAATGCGTCATCGTCCCCGGTGGAGAAGGACTTGATTTCTGTTTTCATGTTTTATCTAAGGTCCTTTTAGCAAAAGACCAGGGCTTATCTGTAATGTATGTCTCATTTGTAGCCCTGAATGTAATTATACCCACCACTTAATGAATTTGCAGCGCTGGACCCTTCTGGGTCCTTCCCCTTGTTTCAAAAAAAAAAGAGTAGTCTACATGTAACCATCTCAGGATGGGTGTGGAACTGTGGATTCAGCAGAGCGGGAGGTAATCAACTACTGCGGTCTGACGCTGACCTCCGTCGTCCATGAGGCTGCTGACGTAATCAACTACTGCACACAGATGACCATGATGATATGTTCATATCCTTCATATTCATCGATCATGTCACAATTTCTGCCCTATCCATTTATATTACTATAATATTGATGACCATATTTGGGGAATTGAACTAGTAGTGAATTCAATCATTTTAGGTATATGTATATGCTTTGCCAAAATTTCTCATAAAAGGATAGTTGATGGTTAACCACGATTGGTTTTTTAATCATGAAGCAATTGATTTTTTAGAAGCACCAGTAATTACACACTAGTAGAAAACAGGCCATCCATTCGCGCCCCCTCAGAGCATTAGTCCCGGTTGCGCCACCAACCGGGACTAATGCTGGCACGCGTCCCGGTTCGAGCGAGCACGGGGCCCAGAGGCATGCGTCCCGGTTGGTAACGGGGCATACGTCCCGGTTGGAGCCAGCAACCGGGACTAAAGGTTTGGCCACAGTCACGTGGCGTGACACACACCTTTAGTCCCGGTTGGTGGCTCCAACTGGGACGTATGCTCCCGCCCTCTATAAATGCAACGCACTAGCCCTCTCTGCCTCCACTCTGTTTTTTCTCTTGGTGGAAGGTGTGAGAGGTGTGCTAGTTTTTTCTCCCATATCCATGCATTCAAGGTGTTTGATGAAATGTTTGAATGAATAATCCCGTTTAATTTCTCATAGAACAAAAATATAGAAGGTGTCCGAGACGCACTTGAGCTTTCTCCTCTTTATTTTCCTCGATCGAGGTTAGCAATCTTATATTTTCTCTGTCATTGATACAATGCATGTGTCGATGTGAATTGGTCATTTCACTATTTATGATGTCCTGTTTTTTGATAAACTTACTTATATGATGCAGATGAACGGTCGGGAATGGATGTACGGTGACCGGCGCGTAGCCGAGTATATGAAAGGCGTGGATAAATTTATCGATGTGGCTACGACAAACAAAGAGAATGGTTTTACACGTTGTCCATGTGTTCAATGTCGGAACAACAAGAAGTACTTTTCCTCGAAAATCATTCGCGGCCACCTGATTATGAAAGGTTTCATGCCCAACTATAATTGATGGACCAAGCACGGGGAAAGAGGGGTTATGATGGAAGATGGTGAAGAAGAAGATGATGATAACAAATATCATCATATGTTTCCTGAATACAATGATACTGCAATGGAAGACAATGGAGAAGAAAGAGGTGAAGAACGGGCATCAGATGAGACGGCTGATGAACTTAGTAGGGTCATTTCTGATGCAAAGCGAGACTGTGAAACAGAAAATGAGAAGTTGAAGTTAGAGGGCATGTTAGAAGATAACAAGAAATTTTTGTACCCAATTGTGAAGATGGCAGCACAAAGCTCGATACCACACTGAAATTGTTGCGATGGAAGGCAGAGTGTGGTCTAACTGACTCCTCATTTGAAAAGATGCTGAAAATAATGAAGCCGAAGTTTCCAAAACATAACGAACTTCCCGAGAGTACCTACGAAGCAAAGAAGACTCTCTGTCCTCTAGGATTAGATGTGCAAAAGATACATGCATGCATTAATGACTGCATCCTCTACCGGGGTAAGGAGTATGAGAATTTAGATAAATGCCCGGTATGCAATGTGTTGCGGTGTAAGATCAGACGAGATGACCCTGGTGATGTTGAGGGAGAGCCCCTCCGGAAGAGGGTTCCTGCTAAGGTTATGTGGTATGCTCCTATAATACCAAGGTTGAAACGCATGTTCAGAAACAAAGAGCATGCCAGGTTGTTGCGATGGCACAAAGAATACCGTAAGAAAGACGGGAAGTTGAGACACCCTGCTGATGGGTCACAGTGGAGAAAAATCAAGAGAGACTTCCCAGACTTTGCAGGTGACGCAAGAAACTTATGGTTTGTTCTAAGTACGGATGGCATGAATCCTTTTGGGGAGCAGAGCTGCAGTCATAGCACCTGGCCCGTGACTCTATGTATCTACAACCTGCCTCCTTGGTTGTGCATGAAGCGTAAGTTCATTATGATTCCACTGCTCATCCAAGGCCCGAAGCAACTGGGCAACAACATTGATGTGTACCTTAGGCCATTAGTTGAAGAACTCTTACAGTTGTGGGGCAAACCAGATGTACGTGCGTGGGATGAGAACAAACAGGAGCCATTTGATCTACGAGGGTTGTTATTCGTAACCATCAATGATTGGTCTGCTCTTAGTAACCTTTCAGGACAGACAAACAAGGGATATAAGGCATGCACACACTATTGAGATAAGAATGGAGGTACATATTTGCATAAATGCAAGAATGTTGTGTACCTGGCGAATCGACGATTTCTTCCGACCAATCATCCCGTAAGAAAGAAAGGCAAGCATTTCAAAGGTGAGACAGATCACCGGAAGAATCCTGAACTCCCTGCTGGTGATGATGTATTTGGTATGGTCAAGTACATAGAAGAAATCTTTGGAAAGGGTCCCGGCGGTCAATCAGTTCCGAACGACGTCGCTACAGGACACACACCCATGTGGAAGAAGAAATCTATATTTTGGGAGATGCCATATTGGAAAGTCCTGCGTGTCCGCTCTTCAATCGACGTGATGCACGTGACGAAGAATCTTTGCGTGAACCTGCCAGGATTCCTAGGCGTGTATGAGAAGACAAAAGATACACCAGAAGCACGGGAGGACCAACAAATTATGAAAGACCCAAAGAACATGCATACACATAACAAGACGGATAAAGGGCGTCACTTAAGTCGTGCCAGCTCTGCTCTTACCAAAGCAGAGAAGGAAATCTTTTTTGAAGTCCTTTACAGTATCAAGGTGCCCGACATAAATATGGCAGAGAAAAAGTTCCAAAACCTGAAGTCTCATGACTGTCACATGATTATGACGTAGTTGCTTCCGATTGCATTGAGGGGGCTTCTACCGGAAAATGTTCGAGTACCCATTGTGAAGTTGTGTGCATTCCTCAATGCAATATCTCAGAAGGTAATCAATCCAGATATTCTGCCAAGGTTACAGAAGGATGTCGTACAATGTCTTGTTAGTTTTGAATTGGTGTTCCCACCATCCTTCTTCAATATTATGACGCATCTCCTGGTTCACCTAGTGGAAGAGATTGCCATTCTCGGTCCGGTATTTCTGCACAATATGTTCCCCTTTGAGAGGTTCATGGGAGTCTTAAAGAAATATTTTCATAACCGTGCTAGACCAGAAGGAAGCCTCTCCAAGGGATATGGAACAGAGGAGGTCATTGAGTTTTGTGTTGACTTTATTCCTGACCTTAAGCCGATTGGTGTTTCTGACTCGCGGTATGAGGGAAGACTAAGTGGAAAAGGCACGCTGGGAAAGAAAGCAATGATATGTAGGCACGGGGATTCTTTCACTAAAGCACACTACACAGTTCTACATAATTCCACCTTGGCAGCTCAGATATCGAGGAACACAAGAATATTGTACGCTCCAAAAACACAGGAAAGCTGAATCATGGATTAGATGAACACATGAAGTCTTTTGGTGGTTGGATGCGGACACATCTCTTGAATGACACCACTGTTGGAGATCAGCTATACTTGTTGGTCACACCATCTTCTCTTGTATTGAATTTCCAAGGCACGAAATAAATGGGAATACATTCTACACGATCGCCCAAGATAAAAAGAGCACCAACCAAAATAGTGGTGTCCGCTTTGATGCAATAGACGAGAATGGACAAAAGGACACATATTATGGTTACATAGAGGAGATATGGGAACTAGATTATGGAGTCTATTTTAAGGTCCCTTTGTTTTGCTGCAAATGGGTCAACCTGAATGGGGAAGGGGTAAAGATAGACCAGTTGTACGGAATGACAACAGTGGATCTCAACAATCTTGGTTATAGAGATGAACCATTCGTCCTAGCCAATGATGTGTCTTAGGTTTTCTATGTGAAGGACATGTCCTCCAGAACGAAAAAAGAAAAAAAATGCAAATGAATACATCATATGATGAGCCAAAGCGACACATAGTTCTTTCAGGGAAAAGAAACATCGTGGGAATCGAGGACAAGACAGACATGTCAGAAGATTATAATAAGTTTGATGAAATTCCGCACTTCACAGTGAAAACTGACCCAAGCATTCCGTTAAGTAAAGAAGATGCTCCATGGTTACGTCTGAAGCGATCATAAGGAAGGACATATGCCAAGAAGTTCATGCTCATATTATGTAACTCTAGTTCATGTCTTTCGCGGTTTGTGTCTTGACCGAAAGATATCTTTCGTGGTTTGTGGCTTGACCGGGACTATATATAGGGGGGCCTTTAGTCCCGGTTTTGTAGTCTCAGTTTTTAATATTAATAAATGTCTTGAGTGTTAGTCCCGTTTTGTGGCTGGAACGGGACTATGAAGAAGTTGTCCCGATTCGTACTTACCATTAAGATCTGATCTCCAAATGCGCGCGGTCACATATTAGGGAGTGCCTCTATGACCAGTTTCTTGGAGATGCTTGGATCGGGATCCGCGGCATCTCCGAACTGGTCGTAGTGGTGTCCCTGCTCTCGAAAACCATCTTGCAGCTTGTAACTTCTCTAACTAGATCAATACACCTAGGAGCTAACTAATTTCACATATTAGGGAGTGCCTCTATGACCAGTTTTTCGGAGATGCCGAGGATCTGGCCCGTGCATCTCCTCGAACTGGCCGTAGTGGTGTCCTCGCCCGAAAACCATCTTGCAGCTTGTAGCTTCTCTAACTAGATCAATACGCCTCGGAGCTAACTAATTTCACATATTAGGGAGTGCCTCTATGACCAGTTTCTCGGAGATGCCGGAAGACTGGGCTCCGTCGGCATCTCCCTGAAACTGGCCGTAGTGGTGTCCCTGCTCTTGAAAACCATCTTGGAGATGCCTCAAACTGGCTGGAGGACTCGACTCGCAAGGATGCCTATTTATAGTACAAGGAGCTCGGCATAGTGTCGACACTTACGAAATAATGTCGACACTCACCCCTATTATTAGTGCTGACTCGTGTTTTGTCCCGGTTGGTGTCTCTAACCGACCATGTACAGATCATCTTTAGTCCCGGTTGGTGACACCATCCGGGACAAGGTACACGCCGCACGACATAATGTCGACACTCACCCCTATCATTAGTGCTGCCTCGCCCAGCCTGCCGAAATCCCTCCGCGTGGTGTCGACAATGAAAATCATGTTTCAGAATGCTACCGTCCCATTTTTAGAACAATCCAAACAATGAAAATCCTTCGCGTGGTGTCATATTATGTTACATAGTTGAAAGGAAAAATACCAGACTTGGTATATTGATCATGTTTCGAAAAACGGGTCGTTTTGTGAAGTAACCACCAAAATACCGTTTCAGAATGCTACCGTCCCATTTTCCTAAAATACTAGACCACCTTACATGTACTATCTCCCAACCGGGACATCTCAAACATTTTCGTCCATCCCGCGTAAAAAGGACAAATGTCTGCTGAATCAGTAGGAAGTGGGTCCGGTTTGTACTACAGGTACATGATCTATCGCCCCTGATTTTTTGAAAAAATCATTTTTAGACTCGCAATATGTTGTTTCTTCAGAGATCCAATGCAAGTTCTAACGATGCTCGTCCCCTATCTTCATGCACACCGGTTCGACCATAGTTAGAAATTCAGATAATTCAAAACGGGCATAATAAATTCAAAAAAAATCCGAACAATGAAAATCCTTCGCGTGGTGTCATAATATGTTACATAGTTGAAAGGAAAAATACCAGACTTGGTATATTGATTATGTTTCAAAAAAAACCTTCACAAAATGACCTATCATGTTCGAGGTTTCATGGCTTTCGGTCCAAATGACCGATGTTATGTGCTGAATCACGGCATAGTTTGTGATGTTGTGCCCATATTATGCATGTGTGTGGACATTGGTATGGAGAACAATATTGCAGGAGGAAGTTTTCCTTTTTGTCGCACGGAAAAGCCCTTTTCCATTTTCCGAGCGCAAAAAACGGGTCGTTTTGTGAAGTAACCACCAAAATGCCGTTTCAGAATGCTACCGTCCCATTTTCCTAAAATACTAGACCACCTTACATGGACTATCTCCCAACCAGGACATCTCAAACCTTTTCGTCCATCCCGGGTAAAAAGGACAAATGTCTGCCGAATCGGTAGGAAGTGGGTCCGGTTTGTACTATAGGTACATGATCTATCGCTCTTGATTTTTCGAAAAAATCATTTTAGACTCGCAATATGTGGTTTCTTCAGAGATCCAATGCAAGTTCTAATGATGGTCGTCCCCTATCTTCATGCACACCGGTTCGACCATAGTTAGAAATTCAGATAATTCAAAACGGGCATAATAAATTCAAAAAAAATCCGAACAATGAAAATCCTCTGCGTGGTGTTATATTATGTTACATAGTTGAAAGGAAAAATACTAGACTTGGTATATTGATTATGTTTCGAAAAACCCTTCAAAAATGACCTATCATGTTCGAGGTTTCATGGCTTTCGGTCCAAATGACCGATGTTATGTGCTGAATCACGGCATAGTTTGTGATGTTGTGCCCATATTATGCATGTGTGTGGACATTGGTATGGAGAACAATATTGCAGGAGGAAGTTTTCCTTTGTCGGAAAAGCCCTTTTCCATTTTCCGAGCGCAAAAAACGGGTCGTTTTGTGAAATAACCACCAAAATGCCGTTTCAGAATGCTACCGTCCCATTTTCCTAAAATACTAGACCACCTTACATGGACTATCTCCCAACCAGGACATCTCAAACCTTTTCGTCCATCCCGGGTAAAAAGGACAAATGTCTGCCGATTCGGTAGGAAGTGGGTCCGGTTTGTACTACAGGTACATGATCTATCGCTCTTGATTTTTCGAAAAAATCATTTTAGACTCGCAATATGTGGTTTCTTCAGAGATCCAATGCAAGTTCTAACGATGGTCGTCCCCTATCTTCATGCACACCGGTTCGACCATAGTTAGAAATTCAGATAATTCAAAACGGGCATAATAAATTCAAAAAAAATCCGAACAATGAAAATCCTTTGCGTGGTGTCATATTATATTACATAGTTGAAAGGAAAAATACTAGACTTGGTATATTGATTATGTTTCGAAAAACCCTTCAAAAATGACCTATCATGTTCGAGGTTTCATGGCTTTCGGTCCAAATGACCGATGTTATGTGCTGAATCACGGCATAGTTTGTGATGTTGTGCCCATATTATGCATGTGTGTGGAAATTGGTATGGAGAACAATGTTGCAGGAGGAAGTTTTCCTTTTTGTCGCACGGAAAAGCCCTTTTCCATTTTCCGAGCGCAAAAAACGGGTCGTTTTGTGAAGTAACCACCAAAATGCCGTTTCAGAATGCTACCGTCCCATTTTCCTAAAATACTAGTCCACCTTACATGGACTATCTCCCAACCGGAACATCTCAAACCTTTTCTTCCATCCCAGGTAAAAAGGACAAATGTCTGCCGAATCAGCAGGAAGTGGGTCCGGTTTTTCCCGCCATTTTTCCCTTGATTCTTCCCTTGATTCTTCCTTGATTCTTCCGCCATTTCTTCCCGCCAGTTTTTTCCGCCGGTTCTTCCCGCCAGTTCTTCCCTCCAGTTATCTTCCTGCCATTTCTCACTATATATATGTAGGGTTGGCCTCCATTGTCATTGCACATCTCTAGACTCATATCTGCAACCTCATCACTCTTTCCCATGAGTTCCACCATAACACTAACTCCCAGGGAGGCGGAGGCACTTTGTGCCTCGAACTACCCCTGCCCGGCCATGTGTCCCGTCAATTTGGATCTTTCGAGCCGGAGGAGTGCCGGTTCCTCCTGTCCCTCTAGGTGTGGCGCGTCGGATGGCCATCACGAACCACTACTACTTCGAGCTCACGCCGGAGCAGCGGAGGAATCCCAGATGGCATCCCGACTATTTCCCGACTTGGGAAGCCTTCTTCGTGGATTGGCGTGAGAGGGCACTCGCCAGGCACGAGGAGGACGCCCACCTCCTCCAAACTTCAACGAGGCCGGCCGTCAGCTGTGGTGGCGCGGCCGGACTCTCCATTGCGTCATGGCCTACGACACAGCCGCCGACTCTAGCCCCCGCATGCGCTACCCTCAAGTCCAGCCCACTCGTACTCAGCCTTCAAGGTTCAACTACGGCGACCCCAACGATGATAATGACGGCGGCATGTAGTACTGATGGCGAGTATTACAGGTGTAGGCAGGAGCATGACTGAACCATTCCAACATTGCAAAACAAGTTCGCCCGATTGTTGCTTAATCTGGCCATGTATCTTAATTTTCAGTTCTTCTATGTAACTTTGTGTTAGTTGCATTATGTACTTTAATTCCAGATCTACCCTAATCAAATTTTCTTTCCGCCAATTATTTTCTGTCCTTTTTTCCGCCCATTAATATATAAAAAATATAAGTTAATTCAAATCCAAATAAAAAACAGAAAATGGTTTTGAATTACTTATTCAAATCCAAACACTTTTTATGTTTAAAGTTTTTCTAAATTCCAAATTAATATTAAAAAATATAAGTTAATTCATTATTAATTGTAAATGGTTCATATTTTAAATGGTTACATTAATTATTTTTTTAAACAAAAAATGGTTTTGAATTATTTATTCAAATCCAAACACTTTTTATGTTTAAAGTTTTTCTAAATTCCAAATTAATATTCAAAAATATAAGTTAATTCATTTTTAATTTTAAATGGTTCATAGTTTAAATGGTTACATTAATTATTTTTAAAAACAAAAAATGGTTTTGAATTATTATTCAAATTCAAACACTTTTTATGTTTAAAGTTTTTCTAAATTCCAAATTAATATTCAAAAAATATAAGATAATTAATTTTTAAATTTAAATGGTTCATATTTTAAATGGTTACATTAATTATTTTTTAAAAATAGAAAATGGTTTTGAATTAGTTATTCAAACCAAACACTTTTTATGTTTAAAGTTTTTGTAAATTCCAAATTAATATTCAAAAAATATAAGTTAATTCATTTTTAATTTTAAATGGTTCATAGTTTAAATGGTTACATTAATTATTTTTAAAAACAGAAAATGGTTTTGAATTAGTTATTCAAATTCAAACACTTTTATGTTTAAAGTTTTTCTAAATTCCAAAGTAATTATCATTTAAAAAACATTACAAATTTAAACCCCAAAATAAAAATAAGGCGGGAACAGAGAGAAAATTCCTGAAAAAACTTTGAAAACAGGGTCATATGTCCCGGTTGGAGACACCAACCGGGACTAAAGACCCCTGTGCGCGCCAACCCTTGGTCTGATGAAAAAATTGGAGTATACGTCCCGGTTGGTGGCTCCAACCGGGACGTATGACCCTTTAGTCCCGGTTGGAGCCACCAACCGGGACAAAAGATGCCCTACTAGTTAACCATGCCCCTTCTCCTTCTTCCCCATTCCTCTTTCTCACTCACCCGCAACAAAGATCGCCGCCGCGAGGACAACCGCTCGGACGCCGTCAGGTTGCCCAACCATCGTCTCGCCATCGGCCTCCACGCGCCGCCTCGCTGTGCTTATCCTCCTCGCCGAAGGAATCGAAGCCGCGCGACTGGAATCGACCGCGTCTTCCCCGTCACCGACGAGCTCCGCCATTGCCATCACCGTTGCTGCCGATCTCCTCCGTCCCCGCCAAGGCTACACACGTGTCGAGGGTGAGCTTGTAACTCTCCGGGACCCCTTCTTTCCTCCCCTCGCGCTCTGTCCTTCTCCCGCGTCGCGTGCCGCCGTCCGCCGCCGCTGCATGTCGTCGCGTGCCCTATTCCGGTGACCAAATCGGGGCGGTGCCATCATAGTTAGGTTCGCCTCGACGCCCTCTTTCGAACAAACCCGCGCACGCCCCTCCCGGGCCCTCTAGCGACGTCGCCGGCCACCGCACGGTGCTCACCGGCGAGCCGAGCGGGCGCCGAGGTGTCCATGGCCCTGGCCCACAGGTCAGCCTTGCCCCTGGTCCATCGGCCAGCCCTAGTGGGTAGACTGTGCACTGGTGAAAAATAACCAGGGTTCGGTGGTCCTGCTTGCTTGCGTGGAGGCTGAGTTGGTACTGGGGCCCTTCTGTCAGTCTCACTGGCTAGGGGTCGCCCTGGTGTAAAAACTATTTGCCTTTTTGTTTTTAATTCCAAAAAATGATTTAATATTGTAAAATCAATAACTTATTGTTTATAAGTCAGAAAAATACAAATAATATATCAAATTGTTCAGAAAAATGAAACCTATCTATTTAACTTATAATCATGGATTGTTCAACAACTTAAATGACAAGTATAATTAGAAGAACAAATGCACCCCTCTCATATGTTCTGGAGTTTCCCCGAGTTAGGGTTTTCACCCCTCGGAACCCCGATTAAATCGTCGAGCATGTCTTAGGGTTACATTCCAATGCAAATTAACTTGTCATATCATCATACTTGCTTGAGCATTGCATCGATGCCATGTGTTGATTGTTTCCCTTTCTTTTCGATGTTTGGATTATTAGGTTTATTATTAGTTAGGTATTATTAGGTTTATTAATTAGTTTGGTATTATTGGTCTTCACCCCATCTGGATCACCATGGGTAGCCCAGACCCGATTCACATTGTCAAGCAACTTAAAAGCCCTATCTTAGATAAGGAATCATTAATACCCCTTAGGTGCATGTGGGTTCGACGATGTGCCTTCGCCAGGGCATTCCGAACCCTCTTAAATCGATTACAATATGGTATTTTGTTAGTATCTAGTGTTACCTATCTGCTGGATAGTTTCCCTTTTGTAGCCTTATACTCATGTTCCCCTCTCATATGCATCTGAGGTTTCTACGAACTAGGTTTTACACCCCTCGGAACTCCGAAATATTGATTTTAGTTGATTTTATCTAGAGATACCTATCTACTACACAGTTTCCTTTTTGTATCTAGGCTTAGGGTTTAGGGTTCTCTTTATTTTTATTATTGTGTATGTATATATTAGGGTTTCTCTTAATTAGGGTTTATATCTCTCAACACCGTACCTAACTTTCTCCCTTAGCCGCTTTGACTTATTCGTTTTTCCACCTATGCAAAAAAGATGGACCCACACATCAGAGACGAAGAAAAGGAAGAGTTGATCCAAGGTGTGATCCGCGGGGAAGAAAATTTAGATGTATCAACGTTTCTGAACAACTCCGGTGTGGGTGATCCTCTTTTTACCGGAATAGACGACTTGTTTGAGGTTGAAAGTGTTGCCTTCCGCGAGGGAGAAGGCGATGCCTTGTGTAATCGAGAAGACATCGCTCCATGAGGTGCATGTAATATAATTAATTCATTAATTAATCATCTGCTATCTATATAGAAATAGTAACGACGATCTTTCTTCTTTTAGCCCTCCGGATCGAACAAATCTACTGAAAAGAGCAGACGAGGCCCAACCAAAAAGTTGCAAGACAATGAGAGGTTCAGGATCGAAGATGTGGCTGAAGACGGCAAAACGACGGCTCCCGAAGTTGTCGCAAATAAATTTGTGGCACAATGCGGAGTAATCGTTAGGGACTTAATCCCGATCACCATTAGAAATTAGAATATGCCTGCTAATGCGGATAGGAACATGTTTATTTGTCCCTAACCACGCCAAAGAATTACTGTGGAAGAGGCTCATGGTTAATTTCAAACTACCGAAGATAGAGCTGGATCCAAATGCAGAGGATCCAGTTGAGGATGCCTTAGAACATGGGAGAGCCATGGAGGCTAAGGTCAGGGAGTGGGCTTTGAAGAAGATGGCCCACTGTTTCACCAACTGGAAGAAAAGATTGCACCTTGACTATGTCGTGAAAGAGAAGACTCCCGATTTCAAGAATATTCAGTTTGAGAAGATAAAACCATTCTGGGCTGAGTTTGTGGAATACAAGACATCAGAAAAAGCTAAGAAAATGTCTGCAACGAATAAGCTGAATGTTGCTAACAAGAAGTATCACCATACTATGGGGCAAGGTGGCTACAGGGCTGGCATTCCTAAGTGGGAGAAACTTGAGAATGGACTGCGTGCTAAAAAGATCACCAGAGATAGACGATTGGGTAGAACGTGCAAGGAATTGGTTTTACGGGCATGGGGGCACGTTGGACTCGGAAGGTATGTGAATATATAACATACGACATGAAGAAGACCCCTTGCCAATCGAGAGGATGAGAAAAGCAGTAAAGGCTGTTAAAGATGGGGACTTCATTCCCGATAGAGAGAATGATGAGCTCACACTCGCCCTTGGAAATAAGGAACATGATGGACGAACACGAGGCACAAGAGGCTCCCAACCATGGAGGACTAGGTTTCCCGAAGAGAGGAAGAAATATCCTGATAGAAGCCGCCAGAGGAGAAAGGACAGGGAGGAAGTTGAAGAAGATAGTCAGAAAGAGCGAATGCGTATAATTGAAGAACGAATAAAGCAACAACAAGATGAAATTAACGCACTTAAAGAGCAAAGTACTACCGGCCCATCTCAGCAGCACACTGCATTCGATGCTACCGGCCTATCGAATAATCGAAAAAGCAGTGTGGCTTCCACTGAGGTCCCGGGTGATGACAATGGCGATGACGATGGTGCACCGACGATGGCTCATGTTGGCTACCCAGTGGATGATATCACAGAGATGACACACTACGAGCTACATGTCAAAGTTGTGAACATATCAATGAAGGTGGCGTTCGGCTATGCCTTACCAATTGGACCCACGCCAACTTACCACTATCGTCCGGTTCCAGAGGGCTACGCTGTTGTCGGGGTGGATGAAATCATGCCCACCTTTGAAGTTTTGGATCTTGACTACCCTGCAGGTGAAGGGGATGTGATCATCGGGAGACGCAACAAACGTCACCATTCTATGGTCAAGGAATGTATCATTCTTCAAATCACACGCCAGGCCATCTTCGCGCCGCCTCACCCGTCTCTAGCGAGGTCGCCGCCATGGCAGCCTTCGTCGCCTCACCCGCCCGCCTCACCAATCTCCGGCGCAGCCATCGCCGCGGGAGCCATCGCCGGCGCCTCAGGATAAAAAGCGTAAGCATATCGCTACTCTGCGTCGTGGTAAGCGATCGTCGAAACGTAATCAAGAGCCTCTTCCAAAAGTACCAAAGATTCCTCCCAAGAGAGCTTATGATCAGATCAAGAGGAGATCATGCGATCGTTGATGCGGAAACGACAATTTTAAGCTAAGCCGAGGCGGCGAAGAGCCAGAGTTCCCAAAGACCAAAGTAGAAAATCCAAAGTGTTGAAAATGCTAAAGACTCTTCATCAACCCGAGCCAAAGCTGCCATCGGACTATGAGCGTTCTATTCTCAAGTCACATGCACAAAAGCCTCAAGAGCAAGATCTTGATGCAAGCGAAATCATTGCCCATCTCGGAGAACAAGCAAAACAGTCTTGCGCCCCTCTCAAGGTGATTTCCCAAACCAATGTGGGGTCGAGCAAATATGGGGCCGAAGAGCAGTATGATCCAGAGATAGTTGCACAATTCGGAGAAGCTGCCGCTGCTCAAGGTATGAGTATTGCCCAGTACTTATCCCAGTTAGAGTACTTCCCCGTTAGTGAAGTAGCATACAAATACCAGTACGGCAAACCTCTCGTCAAACCTGAGGAGGTAAACAATCTTCCAACAAAAATGCGAAGATTGCATAACTGGTACATGCATGCCACAAAGGCCAGAGCTAACTGGATAGTGCTAAGGGTTACAAAAAAGCATCATGGAAAAGAAAAGGATGACATGATATCCATTGAATTTGATGAACTATTTCAATTATTCAATCAAGACGCCTTGAACAAATCGATCATCAGTGCCTATAGTCTGTAAGTACTAATTCTGTAATTAATTTAGTCTCCAGCTATCTCACCTTGTTTATTGCATGTATATAATCATACTGTAATATGCAGAATGAATATTCTCGAATGTAGCAGAGGACAAATCTATGACTTTGGCTTCATTGACCCATATTGGGTTCATGAAGCTAATCTCAAAACAAGCCTCCAGGATACGGAGGATAATATAGTACACGCGTTAAGGTTTCAAGAAACCAGAAGGGAAATACTTTTTCCTTACAACTTCGAGTGAGTGTTATTGTCTTCTATACACTTTCTATTTCTCTTACTCGATGTTAAGTATATAATTGATTAGTTATGCATTCGCAGCTTCCACTATATTCTGTTAATCATTCAACTTGACAAAGGGTGTGTACTAGTCATGGACACGAAACATAAACCCCTTGAGACGTGGATGGACATGCAGATGCTTCTCCAGCGGTAATTCTAATCATTACGACACCATATCGGCAACGTTCGTGAAGGTGATATCAAGTAATTAATAACTTCTTTTATTCGTTTTCTTCACCGGACAGCGCTTGGAAACGGTTCACCAACAAGGCTATGGGTGTTTGGAAAGAGGAGCTTACATTTCAACCACTAGATGTAAGCGCCACTAGCTATATCCGCGCATCTCTTTGATTCTAGTTTTGATACAGTTATTATCATGCTTGATTATTATTTTGATTGAACTATGTTCTCGTAAAATGCCTGGCGCAGGACCAGGTAACAATCTATGTGGATACTATGTTTGCGAGTTCATCCGGCAGACGTGCGATGAGAAGGACAGAAATTTAGAGCAACTCTACGTACATAAACAATTTCTATAATTTTTAATTACAATCAAATTGTGTTTAGTTTCATTCATATAGGCTGACTCCTTTTTTAAATCAGATCGAACGTCTACGGGACGGTCTTCTGCCAAAGGATCGCGTACGAGCAATTCAGGAGGAATTGACGGGATTCTTGGATGCAGAAGTCCTAAACCCAAAATGAGAATACTATTCGGCTGTGTATAGACAATAGGGATTGTAAAAATAACAACTTTTGTATGTAGTGCATGAACTCGATCCGTGTATTGAATGTAATATTGTCATGATGATCTTGTGTAATATAACGGTTCCTTCATTGATAAGTACAAAACACTAAATAAACAATAAAACAACCTAAATAAATTCTCTGCCACGGCACAAAAAGTGGCAAAAATGCTGCCGCAGCAACAAAATGTGTCAAAGAATTCTCTGCCGCGGCAGAGAAATGTGCCAAATCTCTGCCGCAGCAGAAGGTTATTTGTCCCGGTTCGTGTTACGAACCGGGACTAATACTCCACCTCCCTCGCCCTCTGATGTCGCTACGTGTACGCCCATTTGTCCCGGTTGGTGGGGCAACCGGGACTAAAGGTTGGGGCTTTAGTCCCGATTGCCCCGTCCCGGTTGGGTAACTGGGACTAAAGCCCCTTACCAACCGGAACCAATGGGCCTCTCTGCACTAGTGACAATCAATATTTTAGGCCCAAGTCAATATCCTTTTTACAGTAATATGTTATTCTTACCTTAACTAATTGTCAAATATTGTTTTGCAATTATATTCTGCACGGTTTTAAATATTATGCAAATGCACTACAAAGCAATCATTGTGTACATGTATTTCAGTTGTACTTAGGCAGACTTCCAAAATTGGTTTTGTGGTATTTACAGCTCAGTTCATTTTTTATCTGTTCTGCAACATATGTTATTCCCAAAGATCCAACACACACAGTTGTACTTATATAGTAGTTAACCTGACCTCTCTCCAGCACATCACTGGTGGATGTAAATAAGCAACCTCGAGCTTAAAAGAGCATATATTTCTCCTGATATTGTTGCTTACCAAGGGAAAATTCCATAGTCAAACTAAGATACATATTTCTTGGATTATCAAAATTTATTTGTCATCAACGCGCTTCTAGGAAATATTTACACATCACAGGCAATACCATCTTTATGCGAGAAAATATTCGAGAAATATCCATTGGGGCTACCTTTTAATGTTCAGCCCTGGTCGGCTTGACAAGAGATACGGGAACACACTGCAGGAGATACAAACCACTAATCCATCTCATTGAGTGTGTGTTCTGTCTAGATGAAAGTCTATGCGTTCTTTGTACTTCATTTGCATTAATTATTCTACATGGTTTTGTAGTAATGTGTCACTCATATGCTGCTACCTTAGTAGTCAGACGTAAAAAAGGGAGTCCCTATTGGCAGAATTTCATACATGCATACATAAAAAAAATGGACCTACCTAAGGGGCCCAAAATTGTAGTTTCATCCCGGGCCCTCAGAATTTGAGGACCGGCCCTTTAAGGGAGTATAATATATATTCTCCTAATTTAAACTAATATTTGTTGATGGTTTTATGATTCTATTGTTAGCATAAACTGATTTTTAGTTTGAAAGAAGAAACTCATATTGCTCTGGACTTGGTGGTAAGATTGTGACATGGGCAGCAGCTGAACATGGACGTTACTACAACATCTCCGTATAACTGACTTAACTATGAGAAGGCATGCCTTTATTGTTTTCTAGCTGGAGCTATGCGTGTTAGCTCCAGCTAGAAAAATTATGGACACATTGAACTGAAATCTATCTGTATCAATGATTTTAGTTCAATGTGCCCATAATTCTTGTAGACCGGTAGATTTTTTCTAAATTTTATGGCAAGTGGTGGGTGTAGATATCAAACAACCAATCTAAAATAAGAAAGTAGTTCAAAGCTAAAACTAATAATATTAATGTTAAAAAATAAGTTATTTGGAGCTGAGGATGATTTGTGCTGGCATAAAATATGGAGCTCTTCCGTTCCTCCAAGAGTAAGGATGTTTGCGTGGAGAGCAGCTGCTGATGGACTTGCTACCGAATCAAGTAAGCGTAATAGGCATATACCTGTTACGGGCACATGTAATATCTGTTTTGCAGCTCCGGAAACTATTGCACATGCGTTAATGGAGTGCCCGCATGCAGCTCGCCTGTGGGAGGAAATGAGGTCATTCTAGAGAGTTCCCTCGGCAATGGACATGAGTAAGCCGCACGATAATTGGTTCAGAGGTGTCCTAATGGATTTACCAGATCACATGATGGATAGCACCTTGTTGATTGCTTGGCGGATATGGTATGCTCGCAATGAAGTCACTCCTAGTAAGCCCTTGCCGTCAGTAATCAGCTCGAGAAAGTTCCTTTGCAACTATATGAATCTGATCGAGCGATGTGATTATGGGTCTACTGACGCCATCTTGAAGGGAAAGTCACCCATGTTTGTCGATGTTTCCCTGCCCTCTCCCGTTTCGGTGAAGAAGGGACCAGATAAACCTTGGAGTGTGCCCCCAAGGGGCAGTGTAAAGCTCACCGTTGATGGTTCTTGGTATGCTGCAGACCGCACTGTAGGACTGGGCGTGGTTCTACGTGATGAGTTTGGTCTTCCTATCTTCACGGCCTGCCGTTTCTTAGAGGAGTGTACCTCAACACTGGAAGCAGACCTGCATGCGTGCATTGAGGGGCTAGATCTTGCTCTCCACCGTACTACCTTATCCATCATCGTGGAGACAGATTGTGTTCGGTTGGTGACAGCGGCTAAAGCCCATACTAAGGATAGATCGCATTTTTGTTTCCTCATAGATGAGCTCCGAGGTTTAGCTAATCAAGGTTTAGCATGTTCTTTTGTAAAAGTAGAACGTTCACAGGTTAGAGTTAGTCATGTCCTTGCAAATTATGCACGGACTGAGCGTCATACTGCAACTTGGTTAGGTTCGGGACCTGAAGTTGTTCTTCAGTTGCTCGACCATGACCGCATTGTAACTCCACCTGTTGAATAAAGTTCTAATTTTTACCCGCAAAAAAAATTTTATTTGGCAGAATTTAACTTATGTGTTATACATGAAAAATTTGGGGACCAGCAAAACCAATACAAATCATATATATCCGAGCGGTCACAAATATATAATCGTTTCATAATTAATTTTTTTTGAGGTTAAATGCATTCAAGATCAATGATCATGCGGGTGCACGGGTTGAGGACTAGTGTTTGATAATGCGGTTCAGCGATGAATGCCTGTATCCATGATGAATACATAACAGGCGCTCTTCCCATGTACTAATAATAGCACTGTTGATGACAATCCAGTCTGGTCTTACGAACACATCAGATATCAAAACACCACGCTGGTCTGGTAGGCCCTGCCATGGACACCAGACCGTCTCAAAATATCTCGCGTCTAGCCTACAACTTGTATCTAGTATATTTTAGCAAGTTTGGGTGCACTTATATATTATGCTAAGTTATAAGTGTTCGACTCTAACGTCTAATGTACCGCGTAATCCAAATCCAACAGTAGCATATTCACCTATTTGACACAAATTTAACATATTACGTCTTTTTACCATAATAATTGTGTTTTTAATGGTCTACCTTATTACGTTTACGCATATATAACCACTCATATCAGCCAGTCAGTCACATGCTCTAGTCATTCTTTGCCTAAAGTTTCTTATTTCCACCTCTATTTATTTGGTTGTGGTTACAATATCTTTCTCGCCAACCAAGGTCTCCCTCACACAATGCCTTTAAGAAAAAAACTTAGTTTGTGTAAGTTGTAACTACTATAGATGGGTATGAGAGACGTCCGGAATCAGTAATTTGTCATTTGGTGGTATAGTCTAGGAGAGATGTGTTCTCGTTGATGTCTTGAGGCAACTCAAAGTTGTGGGGAAGTAGGTTAGATCATTCATGGGCTAGATGTTGGCGCTGCCATCATATCCCATGCTTTGATCAAGAGGAGGGTACGGTGTCATCTACTGCATTATTGTGAGAATTTTGTGGAGAAATCTGCTAAGATGAATCTAGTTTCCTGATCTTGCCGCAACAGCTAATGAAACCCTTGAGGGGGCATGCTTTTCCTCAAATTAGTGACTCCCTCGCGGCAAGTGATAGGTCTCAATAACCTTTGTTGGGTTTAGATCACTAGATGGACTCATCCAGGAGCAGAGTACATGTTCAATGCTACCCGAGAGAAGACGCCATGATTGATTTCCGCAGCTTATTATCACCCACTATGTTGATTCTCCCCTTATATGTGAAGATTCTTTTGGCTAGCTTGCTCTAGATTGATCTCTTTGTGAGAACTTGCATTGACTGGGCGACAGGAAAAGATTCTGGTCATGGGTACGACATGCGGAGGTGATGTCCTGGCTCATAGGTGTGTAGATACATTCATTATGAAAAAATGGCATCAAAAATACATTTCAAAATGTAAAAAATTCGAATAAAATTTCCGCATGTACATGAAATTTTATATTTGTACACAAAGTTTCGCAAAGAAAGAACATTTTCTGTTGCTTGTGTAAAAGATAAAAAATATCTCGTGAATAGTCATACTGGAGCATCGATTTTTTTACACAAGCCACAAATGTTCTTTTTTGCCAGAACTTTGTGTTTGCACATAGAATATCTGGATGTTAGCACATATATAATTTTCAGAATTTTTTGATAATTTAAAATATGTTTTTAGATAGTGGGTGCATTTGCACCTATGGCCAAAAGTGAATTTCCGTACGACGTGCACCTCCTTTCATTGCTTTTCTTAGCACCTGAGAACAGCAGCAGTGAAGGTTTTTCTGATGAAAGCAATGCACGTATGCCTTCCGCGCAAGCAACAACTAAGAAAATAGAAGTGGTAATAGGCATCCATGGTTAGGAGGACTGGAGGGGGAAGCCGATGCGTTCGTCCATGTGACCGAACAGAATAACAGGCTTGCGTAGGGAAGATCCTTGACCTCCCCGCCTCAAGAGGTACCTCATGAAATCCCAGCCATGACATCCATCGCCTCTAGGGCTTCCAGTCCCTTTTCCTCTTTTGATGTTCGAATAAATACTACGAAGATTGGTTCTCTTTTTTTGCCAATAATAAAAAGAATTGTTGCGGTTCCTGGGTATTGCGACTGAGGAGAAAGAAGCGGATCGGAGAGTCACGCATTGGTTGAACCGTACCTCCACCTGTAACTTACCCCTTCGTCAGGCGGCCCACAACTCAGGTCATCTTCCTTACTTGCCTCTTTCTTTCCAATCGAGACGAACAATTCTGCATTCTAAATCCATGGGGATTCACTGCATACGTACGATTTTTCAGGCTAGTTGGCCTCGCCAAAATCTGTTGTTCTGCTGAGTGAACGTGCTTCGCCAGCTGGCACATAGACCCAGGAACCTGCCTAGTCAGATAGCTAGACAGCGTTCCCAATGCTGGTTTTTGGCCCAGATAGCCCTGGTGAGAATATCAGCAAGCTATGTACGTGTGCTGAATCTCTGACCATATCCTTATCAATGAACTCCTGGACATAGTGGAACCGCATGTCTATGTTATTGCTGCTCTTGTGTTGAACCGGGTTCTTGCACATGAAGATTGGTAGTTTATTTTATTTTTTTGAAACAGGGGAAGATCACAAAAGATGTACACAACTTTTTTAGATTATTCTCAAAACCTTATAAGAGAGATTACAAAGATCAAACCGAAGTCCAACAAAACAAACGACAACTTGTTGTTCCTACAACACTGATGAAAGGGGTGTCCATGAATAGAGCCAATATTTCTGTCATCTCACCAACACACGACATCTAAAAACCGAAGGCCTCGACAAGTCGCACAATGTCAAGCAAGTGGCACTACTTGTCCGGCAGACCCTACTAGCATACACGCTCCAGAAAGTCCTCGTCGCCGCCGTCTTCCGCATACCCATCTTCAGGAGAGATCGAAGCAATGACCTTGTGAGGTCTGCCGTCAATGTCACCATGATGCCAAACAGAACCCCAACCCTGCGCACATCCAACACACACGCGCGGTCGACATCGAGACCCCTCGGCACCATGTCGCCGAGTCCCGCCATCGACACTGCTAGAAAGCACCGGAAGATCCGTCGTGCGTAGCACCTACCGAACCAGGCATGATTGAGCGTAGCACCAGGTAGTTAGGCATGACTTGACATCTCCACCGGCGTCTCTGTGCTCGAAGAAGCCGCTCCGCCTCTCCCCTCTGTCATCCAGCGCTGCCCCACAAACGATGCTCCAAAGAGAGAATGCGACACCGCAGTGCCATCATCGCCCGATCCGAAGATCTTAGGGATTTCCTCAGAGTAGCACGATTCAGATCGATACTAGTTTCACGACGATGCTTTCATCAAGGTAACAACGTGGTAACCCGCCATCGTCCGCCAATGGCTCGGTTTTCACCTGCACCAAGGTCCCCCGGCCTTGATGTCGGGACTAGATGACGGATCCCAAGATTCGCCAAACCAACCTCAGGTCGACCACCTTCGACGGAGAAGTAGGGCGCTTCCACCATGTGCCTTGTTCCTCGGGACTGAGGCCAACCTCCATGGTGCCGCTGTCGAAGTTGTTGAGATGCAACAGGAGAAGTGCAGCCCATCCGAACCCATTGGGAAAAGTGCAGCCCAACGGGAAAAGTGCAGCCCGCCGTCCACCCTACCTGCAGCTGCGGCACCCGCCACCGTTAGCACGACGAAGATCGGCCGCCACTAGCCCGCACACCACGCCGTTCGCCGTGTCGCTGCCTCACCCACACGCCGTCGCACGTCGGAGGTCCGATGGCCACAACGCGCCGGCGAACCACCTCCGCCATGGTGCCAGGACCCGCGCGCGCCGGGATCTGGCCCGCATCCTCACCAAGGCACGCGAGAGCATGAAGGATCTCTGGGGGAAATGCACGGGGGGAGGACGGGACGGACAGGAGGGAGCACTTTAGTTCCTTTGTTGGTGGTAGATTATCTTCAACGACAATTAACTTACGCACCACTTTCTTCACAAAATATGCTAAGAGTTTTACCATGCAGACATCTTGCAAGTCCCTGTGCTTGCCCATATGTACTCTGCTCATGAGGAAAGCTCCGCCACCTTTGCTTACGAGAATCCGAGCTGAAAGAATTGGGATCTAGTTAGGATACCACACTCAATGAACTGTACTTTCTATGTCGTTCTCTGAATATCCGTGAAGGATCCATCCTTCTTTCCATTTTCTCAATGCGTAATCAAGATCGCAGTAAATTTCATATGAACTGATTGCGCTCATGCATTCTTGGTCGATGGTTCTGCTTGAACCTGACTCATGATCTAGATTAAATAACACAAATTAGGTCGAGTATGCATACTGTTGGTGTGAGTTGAAATAATATATATGTCAGAGGGTTTGAATGTAAAATGTACAAATAATAAAGAGAAGAGAATAGAGCTGGATCGGGCAAGATCCATAGAATTCCCCTTTCATCTGCTAGCCTCACTCTGTTCTTCCACTCAATCCCTAATCCTCAAATCTTTATGATTTTCTTGTGAGAATCAATATGGTATCAGAGCGGGACGGTTCCTGTGTGTCCTCCTCACGATTTTGAGCAAAGGTTGGCTGCTGAAGGTGCTGTGTTGCCGGAGTCCAGAGCTTCCGGTCGTTACTGTCGTGCGTGGTGGTGCAGCTTCTCCTAGTCCGCATCTTCATCCCAGCTGTAGTCTGCCGGAGTGAAGAGCAGTACTGCCGCCGTTGGATCTGGACGCTTTGGTCTCAAGTGGTTGCAGCAAGGTCAACTTCATTCCCGATTCCTCATCTTCCTGGTACTGTATACGCAAACAGCTAGCTCATTTTTCAAGTCTTGTTTTCCTGGTGCTATTCTCTTGCGTGAGGTTTCTAGCACAAACAGTCGAGAGGCCAAGTTGATTCAGTTGGTGTACTGCAGTTATCTAGCACCTGCGAGTGATAATATATATTTTTTTTTGAGTGTGCTTTGCATTGGAAGATGGCAGAACAATCTAAGGAAAGTTCAGAGGATTTAAGCATAAACAAGATGTATGAAATTTTTAGTAAGTTGCTTGAACATCAACAACTTAAAGCAGTCCCAGAGACCGTCAGATATGCCTTGGAACCAAATCCAGTGAAGCTGTCAGGCCCTGGTAATTATGTCAGTTGGGTACGCCATGCTCAACTGATATTGAGTTCTCATGGCTATGAGAACCTGCTTGTTGACGATGAGGAAAAACAGAGAAGCCGTGACACTCATACAAAACAGATTAATGATAGAGTTTTAGTGTGGCTGTTGGGAAGCATGGAGCCAATAGTGCGACAACAGGTCGAAATAATGTCAACGGTTTCTGAAGTGTGGACTTCCTTGGAGAAGCAATTCGCTGGTAAATCAAACAAAATGTAGGCAACCCGCATCATGGAGGAATTAACTCATCTAAATCAGGGTACAAAGTCTGTAACAGAATATGCTGGTGAGTTGAAACGGCTGTACAGGGACCTGCATTACTATCATCCTTTTGAACCAGTTGACAAGAAAGACCTAGCCATTCATCACAAATGGTTTGAGACAATTGTGGCCAAGTTGTTTCTAGATGGACTAAACCAGGAGCTTAACCTTCGGCGACAGATCATATTTTCTGAAACAGAATGGCCGAGCCTTGATGATATTATTTCTAGTGTACTCGAGGAAGAAACTCGGTTGGCTCAACCTAAGGAGTATGATCTAAAACATGGAGATGATCGTGCAGCTTTATCTATGCAATACCGCCATACTCCCAGGCCCTTTGGCAAGATAGACAAAAAAAGATTGTTCTGTGATCATTGTAAAAGAAATGGACACATAAAGGATGAATGTTTTGAGCTGCATGGATATCCATCTTGGTGGGAAAAGGGAAAGCCTCGGTCAGGGGGAGTTCAAGGTGTGAATAGAAGGCAAGCTAGCCACATTGCGTCTCTACAGAAACAACCAGTGGTAGATGTGCGAGCTCTTGAGGAGTTTAACTCTAAGCTTAAACTCTCGGAAAGCTCAACTTCCTCACAGGGCACCTCTAAGATTGATTCCAGTCCCATTGCCTCTTCTCAACAAGGTATGGAACTCTATAAAGCCAATACCACCACCAAATCAAAACCTTGGATTATTGATACAGGAGCTACAAACCATATGACCGGAGCTTCAGACTTGTTTTTCTCTTATACACCTTGTTCAGGTAAAGACAAAGTACGTGTAGCAGATGGATCCATGGTACCTATCGTAGGGCATGGATCTGTCCGGTGCACCAAGTCATTGTATTTATCTCATGTTATACATGTTCTACATGTTCCCAAATTTCCAGTTAACCTATTATCTGTTAGATCTCTCAATAAATCTCATAACTGTAGAAGTTGGTTTGATCCTACATGTTGTGCTTTTCAGGATCTAGGGACTGGGAAACTCTTGGGGACTGGGACCGAGCATGAAGGACTTTATTATCTTGATGATGGAAGTGATGAGGTGGCTCTCACATCATGTTTGTCTCCCTGTCAAGAGTTACTGTTACAGCACCGCAGGCTTGGACATCCTTCTTTTGCAGTTTTATCTCGTGTTTATCCTTCTTTATTTAAGTTATGTCCTAAAGAGGCTCTGGTATGTGATGCTTGTGAGCTAGCTAAACATACTAGGGGCTCTTACCCTAGTATTGGGATTAGAAGTGAAAAACCATTTGAAAGGATTCACTCTGACGTTTGGGGACCTTGTGAGGTTAATTCGGTTTCTGGACACCGATGGTTTGTGACCTTTATTGATTGCTTTAGTCGATATACTTGGCTTTACCTTCTAAAGCATAAAAGTGATGTGTTATCTGTTTTCAAAGACTTGTGTGCTCTTATTAAAAATAAACATGCAACTACTATTAAAACTCTGCGTAGAGACAATGGTACTGAATATGTTAATCATGAGTTTGAATTGTTTCTTTCTTCAAATGGTATTGAACATCAGACAACATGTGTTAATACACCAGTGCAAAATGGTGTTGCTGAACGTAAAAATAGACATTTGCTTGAAGTTGCACGTTCATTGATGTTTACAATGAACGTTCCTAAATTCCTTTGGGGTGAGGCAATTAAAACTGCTACTTACTTGATAAATAGAATGCCTCTTCGTGTTCTAGATTACAAAACTCCTGCTGAGTTCCTTTTGAATTCTGCTGAGTTTGTCATTCCTCCAAAGATTTTTGGGAGTGTTTGTTTTGTGCATGATTATAGAAATTCGGTTGGGAAATTAGATCCACGTGCTCTTAAATGTGTGTTTACGGGTTATTCTCCCTCAAAAAAGGGCTATAGGTGTTGGTGTCCTTCAGAGCATCGTTTTTTTGTGAGCATGGATGTAACTTTCCGTGAAAATGAACCCTATTATGGGTCGAATGTTGGGTCTGGTATTTCCTTGTCTCCACCTGATGAGCAGCAAGAAAGGGGGAGTGAAGGGCCTGTCCTTGTTCTTGCTCCCACTTCAGGTGATTCTCCCTCTACTAATAACATTCATAATCAGGGGCATGAAAATGATGGTGTTACTGATGATAACTCTTGTCATGGAGACGAGGATGATTCTACAGGACACTTATCACTTCCATCTCAAGGTGAGGAGTCCCAAATGCATGAGGACCCAGGTGCCAATACCATCCCTTCTAATTCCATAGCTCCTACTAGCACTTCAGGGTAGAGTGATAACCAACTTTCTACTTCTATAGATAATTTACCTATTGCGTTGCGTAAATCATCTAGAACTTGAAACACACCAGGATATCTTAGAGACTACAAATATGATATAGCCCATTATATCTCCTATGAATATTGTAGTCCATCTCTCCAAAGTTTTATTGCTTCCCTTGATCCCGTTTCCATACCAAATGACTGGAAAGTAGCCATGGAAGACCCCAAATGGAAGGAAGCGATGCTAGATGAGATGAGAGCATTGGAAAAAAACAAAACTTGGGAGCTCGTGGATCTACCATATGGTAAGCAACCTGTGGGATGCAAATGGGTGTTTACTATTAAGCACACACCAGAGGGTAAGATAGATAGATATAAAGCACGTCTTGTTGCCAAGGGGTACACGCAGACTTATGGTATAGATTATGAGGAAACCTTTGCACCTGTGGCAAAGATGAACTCTGTGAGGACTCTCATATCTTGTGCAGTTAATTTTGATTGGAGCATCTACCAAATGGATGTAAAAAACGCATTTCTTCATAGTGATCTTCATGAAGAGGTGTATATGCAAATTCCACCTGGTTTTGAGTGCGGCCATAGTACAGGAAAAGTACTACGCCTACATCGCTCCTTGTATGGATTGAACAATCACCGAGAGCGTGGTTTGATCGTTTCAGACAAGCTATGCATAAAAAAGGCTATCAACAGAGCAACGCTGACCATACATTATTCTATAAACATGCTAATAACAAGGTTGCAATCTTGATAGTCTACGTCGATGATATTGTGATGACAGGCAACGACAGCGAAGAAATTGCTGGCTTGAAGCATCATCTCGCACAAGAGTTTGAAGTGAAGGATTTGGGACACTTGAGGTACTTTCTTGGCATAGAAGTCTCACGTGGTCCAAAAGGTATATTTCTAACACAAAGGAAGTATATCTTAGACTTGCTTAAAGAAACTGGCATGTATGGTTCAAAACCAGCTGCTACCCCCATTGAACAGAATCATAGATTAAGTAGTGACGGAGGGAATCCAGTTAATAGAGAACGCTACCAAAGGCTTGTGGGTAAGTTAATTTATCTTTCCCACACCCGTCCTGATATTGCATTTGCTGTGAGCGTCGTGAGTCAATATATGCATAACCCAAGAACAACTCACCTGGATGCTGTTAATAGGATCCTTCGGTACCTTAAAGGGTGTCCAGGAAAAGGTCTTCTCTATACAAAGCAACACAATTTACAAATTGAGTGTTATATAGACGCGGACCGGGCTGGTTCTCTAGATGATCGGCGATCCACTTCTGGTTATTGTGCATTTGTTGGGGGTAATTTAGTCTCTTGGCGAAGCAAAAAACAAAATGTGGTAGCTAGGTCAACTGCCGAGGCTGAGTTCAGATCCATGGCACATGGTCTATGCGAGCTCTTATGGCTGCATATTCTACTAACTGAATTGAGGCTATATCAGAATAAGCCTTTGATGCTCTATTGTGATAACAAAGCAGCAACAAATAATCCAGTGCAACACGATCGTACTAAACATGTTGAAGTTGATCGCCATTTCATCAAGGAAAAACTGGACAAAGGAGTGGTTTGTATGCCATACGTGACTTCATCAAATCAGATAGCAGATGTTCTAACAAAAAGTATACCAGAAAAGATGTTTTCCATTTTTTGTAGCAAGATGGGTCTATTTGATGTGTTTGCCCCCATCTTGAGGGGGAGTGTTGGTGTGAGTTGAAATAATATATATGTCAGAGGGTTTGAATGTAAAATGTACAAATAATAAAGAGAAGAGAATAGAGCTGGATCGGGCAAGATCCAGAGAATTCCCCTTTCATCTGCTAGCCTCACTCTGTTCTTCCACTCAATCCCTAATCCTCAAATCTTTATGATTTTCTTGTGAGAATCAATACATACAATAATTTTTTTCGAAATCGAAGCGAAGCCCCGACATCTGCATCAATTGATGCACATAGCCTTATTTCTTGCAATGTTCCAAACAAAATTCCAAGTATTACAATCATATTTTTGATTAATAAAAAATTTAATACGTCGCTTAAGCATTTCACCTCCTCAAGCATTTTTTTCAAAAAGGGGCGCACCCATCCTTAGCATTAATCGATCCCTATGAGCTTTATTACTGGAAGCACATGTAGGGGCCTCATCACAAGATATGCTGGTGTTGTATAACGTCTCTGCGACTATATATATATACACACACACGGCAGGACTATTCAGAAACACCCCCTTAAGAGGTTCCTAGATAAGCTTATTCAGGAACCCCAACCTAACTACCCTCCCCCACCTAACCACTTTCTTCCTCGTCACATCTATCCAGCCACCCTCCTCCCCGCCGTCGGACACCCTTCTCCTCACGCGCCGCCGGCCCTTCGGCCCGTCCGCCGCTATGCCCTCTGAAGGGAATATGCCCGAGAGGCAATAATACAGTGGTTATTATCGTATTCCTTGTTTATGATAAATGTTTATTTTGCATGCTATAATTATATTAATACGGAAACGTTAATACATGTGTGTTTAATAAACAAACAGAAAGTTCCTAGTTATGCCTCTCCCATAAACTAGCTCGTTGATTAACAAGATGATCAAGGTTTCCTGATCATGGACATTGGATGTTGTTAATAACGGTATCACAACATTAGTGTAATGGTGTGATGAACATTCATCCGAAGTATAGCATTACGATCAAAGTCATTGAGTTTATATTGCTATAACAACTTACGAAGTGATCCTAATCCTTAGACCATGAGATCATGTCAATCACTAACACCGGAAGAGTTTCTTGATAACATCAAACGCGTCACCGTAATGTGGTGATTATAAAGATGAATTGAACTACTAAAGTGTTATGTTGAGGCCCATGGATCGAGAGTGGAATTTGTTCATCCCGATGAGATAGATATGCTCAGGCCCTCTCGGTGATATCACATTGATTAGCTTGCAAGCAAGTGATTTGATCACTAGAATGTTATATCACGAACGAGAAAAGAGTGCATGTCGAACGAGATATCAAACTAGGTAATGGAGATACCGATGATCGAATCTCGTACATGTAATATATCGCGAAACAAAGGTATTAAGATACTAGCGTAAAGGTTCCGACGATCACAAGAAAGTCATCGTTGAATGTGTGGAGTCGATGGGTCTCGGATCCCGCTTCTGATTATTGATCTGAGAGGAGTCTCGATCATGTCCGCATTATTCGCGAACCGTAGGGTGACACACTTAAGAGACACCGACATGCATTTGGAGCAAAAGTTTCATGCCAAAAAGAATAACAAGCGCATGAATTTATTTCACTAGATACCGAAACGGGTTTTCGGGTGAAATTGCAGAAAGTGTTTCTGCATGTGAAATGAAATACTAGCAAGGGGTTATATGTGAATGTTTGTCATTAAAGTAATTAACAAAATTCTAAATAAATAAATAAAAGACTTTTATTTAAATGAGAGCTTGCATTAAATTTGGTGGAAATTTAATGCATGTGAGTGGATTTTTGAGTGGAGGCTTTTTAATGGGAGTGGAGGCTTTTCATTTTGAGTGGGAGCTCCACCCACATGAATGTGGAAGAGGTGGGGGAAGCCCCATGGCTGGGCGCCATGCCCCCTGGGTGCCCCCCTCTCCCCTATAAAAGGCCCCCCTCTCCTCCTCTCAAAGCACACCTCCTCGTGAAGGATCTCTCTCCCCCTCTAGAATTTATTCCCCATGGTCTCGGACTAGCGAGATACATGTTCCCGGTGGCTATTCGGCAAGAAAGAGTTGTGCTTCCGCTGCATCGCTGGAGCGAGGAGGCGGAGGTTGCTCGGTGCCTCGAACGTGTGTGCGAGCACGGATGCGCTGCTATTTTGCGGCGCTAGGACTTTCTCTCGATCTTGAGATCGGCAAGAGATCGTCTACATCAACCACGAGTTTGGACTCGTTAAGATTTGTCGGTCTTCAAGGGTATGTTATCTATGGATATACATCCGCCCGTTGTTTGTATCTAGTAGATAGATCTTGGTACATAGTTGTTCTCATCGTAGGAAATTTTTTGTTTTCTATGCTGCGAACCCTACAGTGGTATCAGAGCCGGATCTATGCGTACATACTTTGCACGGGTAGTACACATATGAGTATGTGGGCGATGATGATCAGTTTATTGCTTCTTAGTTGTACTTTGGATATTGGTGGCATAGTGGGATGAAGCGGCCCGGATAAACCTGACATGTCCTCGCACATGAGACATGTTCCACGCTTGACATGCAACTAGTTTTGCATAAGTGGCTAGCGGGTGTCTGTCTCTCCTACTATAGTCAATATCTAATTTGCAACGAGTTGTCAATAATTTGGTTATCCTCGTTGTGGTTCATGTTCGTAGGTAAGAACGGTTCTATCTTCGAAAGCCCTAAGCCACGTAAAACTTGAAATGTATAAATTAGAGGCGTCTAGTTTAGATTGTTGCTGTGCTAGTGTTATGATATGGTGATGTTGTAAGTAGAAGTATAAGATGATACTCTTACAACACACATAACGTGTAGGTTCCATAGACCTTGGTCTTACACATAGAGGTATGATAGAGATCATACCACGGTGCACATGATAGAGATCAAGTGCGGGAACCATATCATTTCACTAATAAACATGTGATGTTTTGATTGCATCTTATATTGCTTGTTTGGCGTTTTATTAGCATAATAAGATGATCCCTCATTTAGATATCAAGATAAGAATGTGTTCTTCCTTAAGTATGCACTAACAATGTTTCGTCGCTTTAGGACATCACGTGATGATCGGGTGTACTTGAATCCATGAGCATATCTCGGGTGTAAGACAGTTACACACGCGAATACTAAGGTTCTTACTTGGTGAGCCTAGCATGTACAGACATGGCCTCGGAACACGAACCGAAAGGTTAAGCATGAGTCATATGTTTTTGATATGTTGACCATATGGATGGTCGCCTTTGAAGCTACACCGACTCACGTGATGATCGGACTTGGTGTAGTGGATTTGGTTCATGTAATCACCAAAAAGACACGAGGGATGTCGTTTTTGAGTGGGAGTTCATTTCTAATTTGGATTAGTAGAACTCAATTTAGCATAAATTAAATCAAAGTGAATTGGCATAATTTGTTGTAGTCATTGGCATTCGTTCACCACCTTATGCATAGTTGTAATTGAGATAATAGAACTATAAGATTCTGGATATATACTTTACTTAACGGTATCGTGTTGAGTGTCAATCTAAAGTTGAAAGTCCTATTGCAAACTTTCAGCAAACTCTATTTACTCCGTGAAATTTAATAGTTGGTATTAAATCGAGAGTAACAATTCCAGTGTTAGTATCTTAAGTATCATGTTTGCCTCCATGATTCTTGATTGTTCTAATATCAAGGTTATCTAAGAGCTGAAAGAATTGTTTCATAAACCATCATGTGTGATAGATATAACGATATCTGAAACAATGTTTTGGTTGCAATATGATAGAGTATAATATATGTTCTCATATTGGATGAGAATTTACGAAGGTTGGAGATGCTAGACATCCTAATCATCCAAAAGGGTTTTGGAAATTAATGTTATACTCACGATTTGCCTTTATAAGCTAAAGTAGCTTGATCATGAAAGTCGTCATGATAAGGGTGAATAGAATATGTATGTAAAATGTTTACTACACTAAAAGATTACTAAAGAATGGATTTTGAAAGAATACCGATCATTTTGATGATGGTGATCTACTTCAAAGTGCAAGTCCAAAGGTATTATTATTTGAATATACACGCTTTGGACTATGTGTCATGTATATGGCGCCACTTTTGATGTTGATAGATTCTTTTAAAAGGAAAAGGAAATGCTGAAAGAGAATCTATAAAATATATTTGGCAGAAAAGAAAAGATTGGAAATATCCAATTTAGGTATATATATGATATACATGTTATGGTTGTATTCTTTGCTTGTTAAACAATGTGGTTCTTGGGTATTGGATACCGAATTGGTTGGTATGAAATTTCATACGGAATGACGCAATTCATGAACCACAATGGCCTAAGTAACTAGCAAGAGAATATGTGATGATGTTCATCGAAAACAAACAAACCGTTGTTTGTATTTCTCGTTGACATCAAAGCTTGACTTCAAGATTTGTTTTAATAATTGTTATTTAAATCAGGTATTATGAGAACAAAGGTTGTTCAAATAATTACCGTATTCCATATAAGATGGATGATTTACAAATCTAGTTGGAGAAATCACATCCATAAAACCTAATGCTAAAATGTCGCAAGACAAATGATTGAAAGATCACTTATGAAGTGACATCGCTGTTTAAATTATATTGGAAAGAAAACATGAAGAATCTCCATATTCATGGATTTTTGGAGTCTTTGATTTGATCAAGCGACGCTTGTGAGAATTTCCTAGGGATAATTAAAACTTCGTTCAAAGGCCAAAGAAGAACGAACGACTAAAATATTGGAATTTATACATGTCGATGTATGTAGTCCATTATGTGTAGTCGTAAGCCATGGGTTTCAACTTCATATGCTTTCTCCGGAAATTTGAGTGAATATTCACTTAATGAGAAAGAAGTATGAAATATTTGAAAAACGTTTCAAAGACTTTCAAGATGAAGTGAAAATCATTATAACAAGAAAATAAATGGTTTATGATTTTATCATAAGGGATTTGTTTGAGTTACAAGTGTAACAAGAAAAATAAATGAATTATGATTTTATCATAAAGGGATTTATTTGAGTTACAAGTTTAGCAAAACACATAGATTTACATCTCCCGAAATACCATAGGAATATGGAATGTTTGAGATTTGTAATGAAACCTTGTTTGACATGGTTGGATCAAAGGTGTTATTTATAAAACTGCCATTATGTTTTAAAAATATTAAAGCTTTAGAGACTACCGCTTTTACACTGAAAAGAGCTCCATCTTGATCCGTTGAAATGACACCATATGAGTTATGGTTTGGGGTAAAACCCAAGTTGTCATTTCTTAAATTTTGGTATGCTAAACATAAGTAAGATGTTTACAACCGAAATCGGATGAGCATGTCTTTGTAGGTTATTTCGAATAACAATTGGTTATTCCTCCAGAACACCAAGGACAAAAGGGTTTGTCGCTTGAAACATGAAGTTTCTTGAAGAAGGAATTTTTCATAAAAGTTAAATGGGAGGACAATAGAACTTTGATAAGGTTAACGAACCTTAGCTATATGTGCTGAGTTGCGCAGTGCCCGAAATTGTTCCGGAGGCAGCCATAATTCTCATGGTTTATGTGCCTCAAAGTTTGTGGTCACGGAGATCTAAGTTCCTATTGAACCAAGTAGGTCGGATAAACAATCAAATACTAAGATTTGAGAGTAAATCATTATTGTTTGACAATGATGAACCGACTATATGCAAAGAAGCGATGATGGGCCCTGACTCCGTCAAATGGTTTGAAACCATAAAATCCGTGATAGTTCCATACACGAGAAATCAAGTTTTGAACTTGGAAGACCCTCCGGAAAGGTGTAAAAACCTATCGGTCGTATTTGGATCTATAAAGAAACATACATGGATGTCTCGCATCTATGAAATATTCGACATGTCTTAAAGTATTTTATGACAATGTTCAAGGAGTTGACTATGACAAGATTTGATCTTTCATAGCGATATTTAGTCTGGACGGATTAAATTAGCAACCACTACATATAATTTGGTATATGGTAGATGAATAAACAAAACAAAGTTCTTTTAATAGAATGGTTACCTAGGACGTGTACATGACACGATCCAAAGGGTTTTGTTAATTCAAAGGATGCTAAAAGGGGCATGCAAAATTCAATGGTTGAAATAATCATCACGGAGTTGGAATCTTCACCCTGATAAAAAAAGGAGTTTTCATCTGGAGACGATGAAGATGCTTGCATTTGCAAGAAATTAAGTGGGAGCGCAGAGACATATTTCTAATACATTATGTGGATGACATCTTGTTGATTAGAAATGATGTATCTTTTATTGACAAAGGTTAAGAATTTCATTTTGATGAAAAAACTTAGGCAAAACCCGAATATTTAGCATGATTGTCTATAGTGGATAGACTATGACGCTAATATGGTTGTGCCAAACGTACATATATGAGATATTGAAGGAGTTCAATATAGAAAAAACAAGAAACGGTTCTTGTCGCATGGAAAGGAATTGAATCAAGATTCAAGTGTATCGACACTTGATAAGTGAAACAAGATTCAAGTGCTTTGACACTGGATGAGTGAAATCACGAGAATGTTTTGATCAATCATACCATGATATGTACACATCCAGATATGTCCTATGCTCTAAGTGTTATGAGCATATACCAGAATGAATCATAAAATGATCATTGGACGATAGTAAGGATATTCTTATGATCTTTTGAAAGAACTAAGAATATATTTGTGTAGATGTGACAAACAATTACAAATAGTTCATTGTAAAGCGTTACATTGATACTAGTTTTGTCACAAGATACAAATTAAGTTTATCTCAATTTAAACTATGGGTGACACAATGTAATGGAAAGGAGATTCCATGATGGATTTGGATGAATTCCAAAGTTAAGACATTGTGACGGATACTACAACAAAAGGCTAAGTATATGACTGCTATAGTAGCAGCAAAGGAGGGAATTTGTGTCAAGTAGTTTGTTATCAAACTAAGGTGTGGTTCGCAACGGGCTAACACTAAAGATATATTGTATGACAATAGTATCGACATGATTTAACCCCAAGGAACTAAAGGTCTCACCGAAAGACCAAATTTATACAATGCCATCTCATTGGAGAATGAGTGATGCGTGAAGACGCAAAGACATGCAAATACACACGGACCTGAAGCGTCAGATCCGTAGATTATGTTAACCACTTGCAATTGCGTATATGGAACACCGGAAAGCCATAAGTGTTCAATACGCAAAGTTTTCAAACTAGATTATTGTCTCTAGTGCAAGTGGGAGACTGAAGGGAATATGCCCGAGAGGCAATAATACAGTGGTTATTATCGTATTCCTTGTTTATGATAAATGTTTATTTTGCATGCTATAATTGTATTAATACGGAAACGTTAATACATGTGTGTTTAATAAACAAACAGAAAGTTCCTAGTTATGCCTCTCTCATAATCTAGCTCGTTGATTAACAAGATGATCAAGGTTTCCTGATCATGGACATTGGATGTTGTTAATAACGGGATCACAAAATTAGTGTAATGGTGTGATGAACATTCATCCGAAGTATAGCATTACGATCAAAGTCATTGAGTTTATATTGCTATAACAACTTACGAAGTGATCCTAATCCTTAGACCATGAGATCATGTCAATCACTAACACCGGAAGAGTTTCTTGATAACATCAAACGTCACACCGTAATATTGTGATTATAAAGATGGATTCAGAACTAATAAAGTGTTATGTTGAGGCCCATGGATCGAGAGTGGAATTTGTTCATCCCGATGATGGATAGATATGCTCTGGGCCCTCTCGGTGATATCACATTGATTAGCTTGCAAGCAAGTGATTTGATCACTAGAATGTTATATCACGTGAACGAGAAAAGAGTGCATGTCGAATGTGAGATCAAACAAGGTATGGAGATACCGATGATCGAATCTCGTACATGTAATATATCGCGAAACAAAGGGATTAAGATACTAGCGTAAAAGGTTCCGACGATCACAAGAAAGTCATCGTTGAATGTGTGGGAGTCAGTATGGGTCTCCAGATCCCGCTTCTGATTATTGATCTGAGAGGAGTCTCGATCATGTCCGCATTATTCGCGAACCGTAGGGTGACACACTTAAGAGACACCGACATCCATTTGGAGCAAAAGTTTCATGCCGAAAAGAATAACAAGTGCAGGAATTTATTTCACTAGATACCAAAACGGGTTTTCGGGTGAAATTGCAGAAAGTGTTTCTGCATGTGAAATGAAATACTAGCAAGGGGTTATATGTGAATGTTTGTCATTAAAGTAATTAACAAAATTCTGAATAAATAAATAAAAGAGTTTTATTTAAATGAGAGCTTGCATTAAATTTGGTGGAAATTTAATGCATGTGAGTGGATTTTTGAGTGGAGGCTTTTTAATGGGAGTGGAGGCTTTTCATTTTGAGTGGAGCTCCACCCACATGAATGTGGAAGAGGTGGGGGCATCCCCATGGCTGGGCGCCATGCCCCTTGGGTGCCCCCCTCTCCCCTATAAAAGGCCCCCCTCTCCTCCTCTCAAAGCACACCTCCTCGTGAAGGATCTCTCTCCCCCTCTAAAATTTATTCCCCATGGTCTCGGACTAGCGAGATACATATTCCCGGTGGCTATTCGGCAAGAAAGAGTTGTGCTTCCGCTGCATCGC
Organism: Avena longiglumis; assembly: GCA_030063025.1. Lineage (NCBI taxonomy): Eukaryota > Viridiplantae > Streptophyta > Magnoliopsida > Poales > Poaceae > Avena > Avena longiglumis. The sequence continues at coordinate 144,114,349 of CP125974.1, forward strand.
TGGAGCGAGGAGGCGGAGGTTGCTCGGTGCCTCGAACGTGTGTGCGAGCACGGATGCGCTGCTATTTTGTGGCGCTAGGACTTCCTCTCGATCTTGAGATCGGCAAGAGATCGTCTACATCAACCACGAGTTTGGACTCGTTAAGCTTTGTCGGTCTTCAAGGGTATGTTCTCTACAGATATACATCCGCCCGTTGTTTGTATCTAGTAGATAGATCTTGGTACATAGTTGTTCCCATCGTAGGAAATTTTTTGTTTTCTATGCTACGAACCCTACACCCTCCTCCCCGCAGGCCTCCTCCGCCCCTGCGCCGCCAGCCACCCTCCTCCCCGCGTGTCGCCGGCCCTCTGTCCCGTGCGCCCTCCTCCCCGCAGGCCTCCTCCGTCCTACGCCGTCGGCCACCTTCCTCCCCGCGCATCGCCGGCCTTCCGCCCCACGCACCCTCCTCCCTGAAGGCCTCCTCCGCCCCGTGCCTCCGGCCACCCTCCTCCCCGCGCGTGCCGGCCTCCTCCATGCTCACCTCACGTACGCGTCGCCGACCTCCTCCGCCCTACTCGCCGCCGGCCTCCTCCGCACCAGGCGCCACCGTGCCCTCCTCCTCCTCGCGCGCCACCGCAGCCACCTCCGCCCCGCGCGTATCCAACCTCCTTTGCGCCCTCCTCCCCCGTGTGTGGCCAGCCTCCTCCGCCCAGCGTGCCGTCAGGAAGTTAACTAGTAGAAAAGAGAAAGTTAACTTGTCCAGACGGGGAAGTTAAGAAGGGTCGCAGAAGTTAACTTGCACATGCGTAAGTTAACATTCAGTCCGCGAAAAAACACACACAAAATCGATTGTCCGTCAGGAAGTTAACTAGCATAGAAAGAGGGGGTTAACTTGTACACACGGGACAGCTAAAATGTTTACGAAAGCTAAGTTGCATAGGTGGAAGTTAACATTTATTATGACTGCAACAGACTGCAAGTTAACTTGAAAAGAAAAAAGAAGTTAACTCGTGTTCGTGTGGAAGTTAACAAGGGTTTCATGTGTGTTTGTGTGAAAAAAAGAAGTTAACAATCAGAAAAATCCCACCACCCCCTTCCCCGAGCGGAAGTTAACATGAAAAAGAAACGTAAGTTAACTCGTGTTCACGGAAAAGTCAATATACAGTCCACGAAAACACGAAATATCGATGCTCCGTCAGAAAGTTAACTAGCATAGAAGAGGTAGTTAATTTGCGCACATGAGGTAGTTAAGAATGGGCGCGGAAGTTAACTTACACAGTGAAAATAAACATTCACTATTACTGTTACATTTGACCATTGTTAATTTCAATATGATGTGCATTATGAACGAGAACCGCAAGGGTGGCTAAAAGTCATGGATATTGTCCCAAAAAACTACAAAAATGGCTTTGTTTGGATGTATGAGTTCCGTAGAAGTTACAGAATAAAGAAAAACAGTGAAATTCTTGCAACTACATAACAAAAATGCTCATTCCAGAAAACAAGAACCAAATAAGTTTTCATTTTTTCATTATTAATATCCATGGTCCATTTTTTAACACAAAAAATGAACTTTCATTAAACGCTAGCTTCACACAAATAAGTCCATAAACCACAGGCATGGATAAATCAGCCAATGAATAAGTTAGGGCATTTATGAAAGACTTTGTGTCTTACTTTCAAAAATCTTCGTTACCCAGCTTATTTTTTAAGGTTATAACAGCGCATTTTGGGAATAATAGCACATTTAATCCGTTAGCTACTCAGTGCACTGGCAGCACATGCAAGGGGCCTCAACACCAAGTATATTCTTGATGTATAATATCTCCCCTTGTATACATATAGCCCATTAGCAACTGGATGCATAATATCTCAGTTTTATCTGTGTCCACTTGAAATCTGTTGCTTTCGATTCAAGTTTTCATGAAGACTCTCTTGCTGGTGACTCTCTCAAAGAGAAATTCACACTATGAAACTGTAGCAATTCCCAATGCGCGTGTGAGGCACCAGGAATACACTGGTCACATACTTGAAACCTGTCGCATGTTACAAAGTGGCTGGTTGACATCCAAACGAAGTGAAAGGAACAGATTAGAGAAACCCTCTCCGTAGGCACTTTTCAAAATTGGGAAATCTGGTCTCGCCTGGAGCACTGTAGTCTTCATTATCGAGTGGGTCGAAAGGCATCTTTTGCAATATAAGATTATGTAAGAGTGCACATGCCATTATAATTCTTCCTTGGGTTTTGATAGGATAAAAAGACTAGGACGTCAAAATAGCCAACCGTCCCTTGAGTCTTCCAAATCCCCTTTCTACAATATTTTGGGCCTTAGCATGTAGCATGTTAAAATACTCCTCTGCACTATTAGGTGGATTTTGCGTTGTTCAACCACCTAGGTAGTACCTTTGACCTCTATATGGAGCTAAAAATCCTCTAGCATTAGTGTATCCAGCATCAACAAGGTAATATTGGTCTTCGGAGACACATAACCCATTTGGCCTTGTGATGACATCCCTAAGCACACGACCATCATGTGAAGAATCCTCCAATTCAGGTAATACATAGATAAACTTCATGTCAGGTGCACATACACCTCACACGTTTGTATCTATATCACCCAACCTTGACCTATATCTTCCTTTCAGGTTACTCGGGACAGTTACCTTTACATGTGTATCATCTAGGGAACCCAAACAATTCTGCAACATAAACAACCATGAGATATACTATCTTCTACAAATATTACATTTTCAGCTAGTGAATACTATATTTTATTAAGTAGCTATTTACCTTGAAATGTTTCCATCTACCATCCATGTAATACTCACGTATAGGTTTTGGTTTTTTAAGTAGCAGGCGGTGCAGCTTCAAAATAGCTAGAAGGCATGTAGTGAAGTTTCTACTAACTGATTCTGGGCTCCGGTAAAAATAATTCCCTATTGTCTTGTTCTTGATGTGATGAGGTAGTATGTAGAGAAATGATGCCACTATCTCCTCCAATGACCTATTCCTTGAACCCTCTAGGCCACCAACATGTCGAACCATCTCACACAATATGCTAAATGTTCTCCTATCCATACGAAGTTGACTTGTACACATTGTGTCGCTCTGACTAATTAGTTCATACAAATTATGCCCTTAGCTCTCTAATTTTAATCATCCGTTCTATTTTCAAACACTTTATTCAATAGGCTAATGCAAAAGGTAACTACATATGATAATACAAGAGCATGATGCTAGTCATGAGATTCCTAGTTGCTACATTCCTTCGTCGATATCTCGTATTTAAAGGGACACAAGCCGTAACACTGAAAATGAAAAGTGGAATGGAAAAAATATAAGCATTATGAATGCTAGAACTTATGCGCATGAGGTGTTAATCAATGAACATTAGATGAATCTGCATTGTTAAAAATTATTCTTTGTAGTGAAAGGTTTGCAAACTAAAATAGCAAGCCTATCAGATCTTCATCCACATTTATAGGTGTTAATCAATGTAGCTAATTTGAAGAACATACATACATGAACATTAAATATATTCCTCCACATTATAGAAGTTCTCAAATTTTAATCCATGAACACCAAGTGGTCTAATGCAAAAACAAGAAAGCATAAGAACTAGTATTATACTTGGCAAAATATGTGAATATGTACCATTCTCAAACTTGATAAAGAGCAATCATGTAGGCATAGGGACATATTAACTGTAAATGATCTATTGTAACCCACGGTAACCAGGTTGCCTTCTTCAAACACTCCAGCAAAGACATGAGTATATACTAGTTACTCCATGACCAAGTCCATGACCATCCTGGAGAACATTACATTACCAGGTACATGACTAGTTATGCGTACAGTGGGGCTAAATGTAGACGACGGCTTATGAACTAGGCTGTTGTGGTGGAATGAAAGATTGGAAACTCAATGAACACATGTACCAGGTACAAAAAGTGAGGAACATGGCTGGACCAGCCGCATTGCGTTCACTTTGTGGACACAAATTTGCAGACATAGAACTGATTGACTACGCGAGTTGTTTCTAGAGGGGTACGACTGGTAACGCGAGACGACAGGCGCCCGCGAGTCACGGCCGGTAACACAAGTTGTTTCCGGAGGGGTACGATCGGTATAACCTGTAAAGGATCAAGTGTAACCCATGATAACCAGGTTGCATTATCCAAACACTCCAGCAAATACATGAGTATATACTAGTTCCTACATGACCAGGTACATGACCAACCTGGAGAACATTACATTACTAGGTACATGACTAGGTACATGACTAGTTATGCATATAGTGGGGCTAAACGCATACGACGACTTCTGAACTAGGCCGTTGTGGTGGAATGAAAGATTAGAAACTCAATGAACACATGTACCAGATACACAAAGTAAGGAACATGGCTGGACCAGCCGCACTGCGTTCACTTTGTGGACACAAATTTGCAGACATAGAACTGATTGACTATGCGAGTTGTTTCTAGAGGGGTATGACTGGTAACGCGAGACGGCATGCGCTCGTGAGTCGCGGCCGGTAACGCGAGTTGTTTCCGAAGGGGTACAACCAGTACGACCTATAAAGGATCAAGTGTAACCCACGATAACCAGGTTGCCTTCTCCAAACACTCCAGCAAATACATGAGTATATACTAGTTACTACATGACCAGGTACATGGCCAGCCTGGAGAACATTACATTACCAGGTACATGACCAAGTACATGACTAGTTATCCGTATAGTGGGGCTAAACGCAGACGACGGATTCTAAACTATGCCGTTGTGGTAGAATGAAAGATTGGGAACTCAATGAACACATGTACTAGGTACACAATTTATCGGATCATGCCCCTTTACTTTTGAGTTTTGGATCGCCACCACAGAAGTCTAGGAATGAGTTTAAATTTGAACTCGGATGGATGATCCTTGATGGTTTCTACGAGATGGTTAAGGCTATTTGGGAGAAACCGATTGCTGTCCAAAGGCCTATCCTACGATGGAATAACAAAATACGTGTTTTACGCAAGTTCCTTCGTGGTTGGGCCAGGAACACAGCTGGAATCCTCAAAAACGATAAAATACGCCTAACATCTATTATTGATGACTTAGAGGCTTCCGCCGAGATCAGGCCGTTAACTGCACTAGAAATTAAGCTTAAAAGCCAATCGAATGCAGAGATAGCCCGACTTCTATGCAAAGAGGAACTCAAATGGTACCAACGCTCTAAGGCGAAGTTTATTCTGGAAGAAGATGTGAATACTAGATACTTCCATGCTATTCCCAATGGAAAGCATAAGAAGAAACTTATTCACTCTCTCATCCAGGATGAAGGTATGATTGAGGGACAAGAGCAAATGAAGTCGTATATTACAGCTTATTATAAATTCTTGCTTGGGCCCCAGTAGAAAATTCATTCTCTCTGGATGAGTCTTAAATGTCCGATATTCCTCAGGTTTCTGATGAGGAAAACAGCTTTTTGATTGCATCATATACCGAGGATGAAGTTAAGAGAGCGGTTTTCCAGATGGAACATAACAAAGCGCTAGGATCTGATGGCTTCCCAGCGGAATTTTATCACAAATTCTGGGACGTTATCAAGAAGGACCTGATGAATTTGTTTGGTTTTCTATAAGTCGGTCAGTTATATCTTTTTTGTCTAAACTTTGGCAACATAATTTTACTGCCTAAGGTTAACAATGCAGAACGTATACAACAGTACTGCCCAATCTGCTTGCTTAACATTAGTTTTAAGATTTTTACTAAAGTTGCCACGATTAGACTTAACTCTGTTGCTGATCATGTTGTTAGTCCTTCTCAAACTGCATTCATGCAAGTAAGAAATATCCTTGATGGTGTGGTAATTCTGCATGAAACAATCCATGAAATACACTCAAAAAATTTAAATGGTGTATTAGTCAAGATTGACTTTGAGAAGGCATACGATAAAGTTAATTGGTCTTTTCTACAGCAAACACTCCGTATGAAAGGTTTTTATGAGGAGTGGCGTGCTCTTATTTAGTCGTTTGTGTCTGGGGGTAGTGTTGCCATTAAAGTAAATGAGGATACTAAAAAATACTTTCAGACAAAAAAAGGACTGAGACAAGAAGATCCACTATCTCCTTTACTATTTAATATAGTGGCTGATATGTTGGCTATTCTTATTGAGAGAGCTAAGGCTGATGGTCAAATTGAAGGATTAGTTCCACATCTTATTGATGGTGGTCTTTCTATTCTTCAATACGCTGATGATACAATTATTTTTATGGAACATGATCTGGAAAAGGCTAAGAATCTGAAATTAATTTTATCAGCATTCGAACTGCTATCTGGACTTAAAATTAACTTCCATAAGAGCGATTTGTATTGTTTTGGTGAGGCCCAAGAAGAGGCCCATCTTTATGCTGAACTTTTTGGCGGTAGTCGGGGGCAATTTCCAATCAACTATCTGGGTATACCGATTCATTATCGACGGCTCACAATAGCTGAATGCAAACTTGTAGAGGAAAGGCTATAGAAGCGTCTTAATAGTTGGAAAGTAATATTGCTATCCCTTGGTGGAAGACTAGTACTCATAAACTCAGTACTTACTAACATGGTACTGTATATGATCTCGTTTTTTCAAATACCAAAAGGTGTCTTGAACAAAGTGGATTATTTCCGCTCAAGATTTTTTTGGCAAGGGGATAGTGAGAAAAATAAGTATCGATTGGCCAGATGGAATGTGGTTTGCCGCCCGAAGGAGTAAGATGGGCTAGGCATACATGATTTGCAAGTCAAAAACACCTTGCTTCTGGGAAAATGGATTTTTAAACTACTAACTGATGATGGCGTTTGGCAAACCATGTTATGGAGGAAATATCTGGGGTCCAAAGCTGTGTCTCAAGTGGTTTGGAAACCCGGCGATTCACATTTTTGGGCAGGGCTCATGGCCACCAAAAAACATTTCTTTTGTTTTGGTGCTTTCGAGATTAAGGATGGATCACAGGTTAGGTTTTGGGAAGATAAGTGGTTTGGCCAAATTACTCTTCGCGAACAATATCTAGATCTATATTCGATTGTTAGACATAAAGGAGTCCTATTTCCACAGTGTTGGAGAACAACCCTCCTAATGTGTCTTTCAGAAGAAGCCTCATGGTCCTAGACTGTTATCTTGGAACAATCTACTTTTACGATTATCTATGATACAACTATCGGGCGGTGTGGACGTGTTCAAATGAAAATTACTAGAAAGTGGTAAATTTTATGTTGGTTCACTTTATAGAGCTTTGGTCCAACCTGATATCCCAGTCGATGACAATAGTAAGATTTGGAAAAGAAATACCTCTTAAGACGAAAATTTTCACGTGGTATTTATGTAAAGGTATAATTCTAACAAAAGATAATCTTGCAAAGAGGAATTGGCATGGAAGTACACAGTGCGTTTTTTGTCATCACGATGAGACAATTCACCATTTATTCTTCCATTGTAAATTCGCTCGCTCTATATGGTCACTCATCCAAATAGCTTCTGGTTTATCACCTCCAAGTTCAGTAACCAATGTTTTTGGTAATTGGTTGCATGGAATTGTTGATAAGTACAGAACTTTATTTAGGGTGAAAGCGCTAGCGCTTGCCATTATATGGTCGCTATGGCTTGGTAGAAATGACAAGATTTTTAATAACATTGTCTCTTCACCTCTGCAGGTTATTAATCGAGCTACGGCTTTTCTCCGAGCATGGACTATTCTCCAACGTATGGAGTTTCGCGACTTATTTATGAAGGGATGTACGCGATTGGAGGATACGGCGAGGGATATTTTCTCCCGACACGGATGTCCGCGTGACTTGAGGATTGATCTGCCTTAGATTGAAGATTCTTTTCGATAGTGATTTTGTGTAATGTTTGTTTAATTTTTATTCTCTAGCTCTGCCGTTTGTGTGGCTGTGTGCATCCTAGTTATGCAGACTCCGGGTGTAAACATTAAACGTTTTCGTTAATATATGCGCCCATTTCCAAAAAAAACTAGGTACACAAAGTAAGGAACATGGTTGGACCTGCCGCACTGCGTTTACTTTGTGGACACATAGAACTGATTGGCTACGTGAGTTGTTTCCGGAGGGGTACGACCAATAACGCGAGACGACAGGTGCTCATGAGTCGCGGCCGGTAACGCGATTTGTTTCCGGAGGGGTACGACCGGTACGACCCGTGAAGGATCAAGTGTAACCCACGTTAACCAGGTTGCCTTGTCCACACACTCCAGCAAAGACATGAGTATACTTGTTACTACATGACCATCCTGAAAAACATTACATTACCAAGTACATGACCAGGTACATGACTTATCATGCGTAAAGTGGGGCTAAACGCAGACGACGGCTTCTGAACTAGGACGTTGTGGTGGAATGAAAGATTGGGAACTCAATGAACACATGTACCAGGTACACAAAGTCAGGAACATGGCTGGACCAGCCGCACTTCATTCACTTTGTGGACACAAATTTGCAGACATAGAACTCATTGGCTACGCGAGTTGTTTCCGGAGGGATACGACTGGTAACGCGAGACGGCAGGCGCTCGTGAGTCGCGGCCGGTAACGCGAATTGTTTTCGAAGGGGTACGACCGGTACGACCTATAAAGGATCAAGTGTAGCCCACAATAACCAGGTTGCCTTCTCCAAACACTCCAGCAAAGACTTGAGTATATACTAGTTACTACATGACCAGGTACATGACCAGCCTGGAGAACATTACATTACCAGGTACATGACCAGGTACATGACTAGTTATGTGTACAGTGGGTCTAAACAAAGACGATGGCTTCTGAACTAGGCCATTGTGGTAGAATGAAAGATTGGAAACTCAATGAACACATGTACTAGGTACACAAAGGAACTGGCTGGACATGCCGCACTGCATTTACTTTGTGGACACAAGTTTGCAGACATAGAACTGATTGGTTACGCGAGTTGTTTCCGGAGGGATACGACCTGTAACGCGAGACGGCAGGTGCTCGCAAGTTGTGGCTGGTAACACGAGTTGTTTCCAGAGTGGTACAGCCGGTACGATCTTTGAAGGATCAAGTGTAACCCACGGTAACCAGGTTTCCTTTTCCAAACACTCCAGCAAAGACATGAGTATATACTAGTTACTACATGACCAGATACATGACCAGCCTGAAAAACATTACATTACCAGTACATGACTAGTTATGCGTATAGTGGGGCTAAACGCAGACGACGGCTTCTGAACTAGGACGTTGTGGTGAAATGAAAGATTGGAAACTCAATGAACACATGTACCAGGTAACAAAGTCAGGAACATGGCTAGACCAGCCACACTGCATTCACTTTGTGGACACAAATTTGTAAACATAGAACTGATTGGCTATAGCTAGCAGACCAAATTGTTCTGTATTATTCTTTATTCCTGTTTCTGTTCATAGACGCTTGAGAAACAGAATTTGGTGCAAATACAAATATTCGAATGACATGAAAAGGACATCTAATTATTAACAAGAACTTTGGCTTTGCTCCTTAGCCGATACCATGTGATGCTAGTAAACAGACCACACGTTCTGCATCTATAAATGATCTTGTATAGTGATATAAAACTACCAAAGGAAGAGGCAGTAACAAAACCACCAGATCAGGAGTGTTCTTGATCATAAAAGCATGTTCTTCTAGAAAATAAAATGCATGTTTAGATATATACCTTATTTCTCACTTGGTTACCGATGTATAAGTCGACCGGGATAGGGAAAATCCGTATGAAAACCAATCATCGAACTCAAGGTACTACCATGGCCAAAGATCGGAATCACAATAACCTACTCATGGTGAATAAGAACATGTCACAACATTGAACACAAGAAAAAATCCTAATCTAAACAAAGATCTATACGGAGACCTCAAAAACATATGGAAGAGGAGGAGAAAGGTTCTAGACAAGGATCATTACTTACCTCAAGATCGAGAATCGTTGGACGCCGCCGCTCCTCCCGTGTCGCCGCTGCTCCTCTATTTCCCTGGTGTGGCGCCGCTGCCAGTCAAGTGGGGAACGTCGAGGACAAGTGGAGGACGTCGAGGGATGGATCTCTGGCGCTCCCGACGCCGTCGTTGGCGGCAGAACTCGGTGGGAGGAGGGGCATGAAGAGGAATGAGATCGGGATCTAGAGACAGCAGGCGCTCACGAGTCTCTTCCGGTAACGCGAGTTGTTTTCGGAGGGGTACGACCGGTAACACGTTTGTATAGCGGTGGAATCGTTTCCAGAGTAACTGTTTACAAAGTTTTTGAACCAAACACGTTTTAACGTAACCCGTTTCCAGTTTAATCAGGTTACATTAGAAACTTAACCAAACATGTTCTCAGAGGTAGGTCTTAGCTACCTTTGATCTTTGGGATTTCTAATCTCAGACTGGTCGGTGGACGTCATTGTCTGGCGGACATTTCGACAACTAGTGCAGGCATGCATGTATTACCGTTCAAAACGGTTGACATTAGCATTTAATGTAGAAAACTAAATATTTAAGGACGGTGCTACTCGGCGGTAGTTCTACCGATAAGAAAACTTGGCGGGCTTGGACATCGACCTGTTTCGATAAGGCCCACACGTGACGACCTAAAAGGATGAACTTTACTACCGGCGACAGATCTATGAATTGCAAATTAGGTTTCAAAACAAAAATTCAAAATATTTTTTAGATCAAACAGTTTGTTCGAATTAAGATTCGTTTCCACCGTTAGCCTAGTCGTCACGAGATCTTCAAAACTAGATCACATGTTGGTATGTTCTGACAAAATTTTTTTTTTGGACCAAAAGTTATCCAACCGTAACACGGGAGTTATCCGGGCTTTAGCATACAAGTTATCCACCCAATAACATGTAAGTTATCCACTACTACAAAATTACCCACAGTCACGTGTTATGGATGGGTAACTTTTTTATTACCCATAAGTTATTCACCTTTAATACGAGAGTTATCCAGACTTCAGTATGTAAGTTATCCATCCAATAACATACAAATTATCCACCACTATAAAAATTTACCTACAAACAGAATATAAAATGTTATTCTAACGGATCGGCCTTGTTGCTCGTCGCCGCTCTCGTAGTGTATGGACTACTCAATCTCGAAAGGCTACCACGTGAAACATCAAACATAATTTTATTAAAGGAATGAAAATTAAGTTTTTTGCATACAATATAAATAAATAGGGTCTTATGCCCCAATCATCCACAACAGTAAGCCGTAGTGAAAAACGTGACGCTTAACCATTAGTCTAGCGGCCCGACTTCATCGTCCGTCGGCGCTACCGAGGGGTGACAAAGCCTAGAACGGTTTTAGGATACCGAGACTCCATCGCTCGTCGACGCTAACGCATTGATAGCAATAAAGTCTTACTACCCTAACAACTAGGCTATCGCACTTCGATTAAACTTGCTCAACATGTATGCGAGAATGTCTATACCCAACACGTTTATATGCTGGAAAACTTATGTATTATAGGGTGGATAACATACATATTGTGACATGGATAACTCATGTGTTAAGGGTGGATAACTTTTGGTTTAATTTTTTTTCCTCGAAACATATCAACATGGGATCTAGTTTTGAAGATCTTGTCGTGACTAGTCCAATGATGAAAACGGATTCTAAATCGGACAAACAGTTTCGATTGAAAATCCGTTTTGACCGTTGAGCTAGTCGCGACGAGATCTTCGAAACTAGATCCCATGTTGATTGTTTCGGAGAAAGAAAATTAGACTAAAAGGTTACCCATCCTTAAGACGTGAGTTATCCATGTCATAATATATAAATTATCCACCATATAACACATATAAGTTATCCACCATATAAACAGATTGGACATAGACGTTTTCGCATGTCTCATGTGGATAAATTTTTTTTTCCTCATAAAATCTCGGTTGCCACACGTATTTGCCGTGGTAGTGCAACGAGCGATAAAACTGAGCCGCTAGACTACTATTTATGTGTTATATTATTCACTATGACTTATGGTGACGGTGTGGAGAGGGGGCATAAGACCTCATTTATTATACCGTATGTAAAAATCTTATATTTAATTCATTTAAACAAATTATGATTGATGTTTGATGCCGTAGTCTTTCGAGGTTAAGTCGTCTGTACGCCGCGAGAATGGTGATGGACAACAAAGCCGAGCCGTTAGAATAACATTCATATTTTATCTGTGGATAAACTTTTATAGCGGTGGATAACTTACATGTTATTGAATAGGTAACTTACATGATGAAACCTGGATAACTCTCGTGCTACAAATTGATAACTTTTAGGTAAACAAAAGATTACCCATCCCTAACACGTGAGTGATCTATGTTATAAAATGTAAGTTATCCATCATATATCATATAAATTATCCACCATATAAACGGGTTGGGTGGGGCATTCTCGCATTTTGGGGGGGGGGGGGGGGGGGAGTTTTATATTTTTGTCTCATGAAAGCTCGGTTCCCCATGTATTTTAGTTTAGTTAATTAAATGTGATCTATGAGCTAAGTGGGACACGATAGCCTAAGTATTAGGGTACCTAGACTTCATTATTGTCGATGCGTACCCTAACACCATTTGAGTCTTTGTCACTGGTACGCCACGGTAGCAGTGACGGGCGATGAAGCCGAATCGCTAGACTAGCGGTTGTGCATTACGTTTATTCATTACTTAGGATGATGGGTGGGTGGGGCATAATAGCTTATTTATTATATCATATGTAAGAAAGTTTAGATTTAGGTTCTTTAATAAAATTATGCTTGATGTTTGACGCGGTAGCCTTTCGAGGTTGAGTATCTCATATGCCATGAAAGCGACGAAAAACGACGAAACCGAGCCGTGAGAATAACTTTTATATTCTCGTGGGTACATTTTTGTAATGGTGGATAACTTATATGTTATTGGCTGGATAACTTACGTGTTAGGGGTGGATAATATTTAGGTTCGAAAAAAATGTCATCGAAATATACCAATATGGGATCTAGTTTCGAAGCTCTCGTCGCAACTATCCCAGCGGTGAAAACGGATCCTAAATCCAATTAATGGTTTAAGCTACAAAACCTTTAATTTTCAAATTTCACATTTGGTTACGCTGACATTAGCAGTTTTGTTTATATTTGCATGCCACGAAATGCCCGCTGAAATTTATAAATCCTAAAATGTTTGCCCGGTAGCAAAGTCCTTCTTGATGTTTAGTGTAGCAACCTTCTACCTTAAATCTACAGAGGGTACATATTCCTTTGCTTCTATATATTGAGGCGCTGCCAAACGTAGCTACCATGTGATGCCCCATAGAAAAGGTCACACTCTAATATCATAGTAGGTGCAGTCACATCGGTTTCCATTAGCCTGTTGTATCAGCGGCCACACAATCCACACCCGATAGTTGCCTCTCACGTGGCTTCTCTCCGTGGCATTGCCTCAACGGTGGCTCATACGCGATCAAAGGGTCCATCCTCGCGCCGCGTACAGGCGACTCGGCTTTGTTGTTCGTCACCATTCTACCTATACCCTGCTCGCGCCGCCGCTGCGCTTCATCTTGTGTCGCCGCGTGCCTCCGCTGCTACCAGTCCTATGCCGCGCATCTCCGCTTGCCACACGAGCTGCCCTAGGGGTTCGGCTTGTGGCCGGCGGCGATGCTACAAACATCCTCGTTTGGCCTCGATGCTATAGTTGCGATGGCGCTCGCTATAGCAGCAGGGCGCTCTGCTACAACAGCGATGGCGCTCTGCTACAAGCCGGTCACAAAGCTCGCTGTCTTTGCTACGAGCTTTTTACTACCTTAGCTTTTTTTGCTATATATTTGCTACTTTCGTACTATTATTTTGCTACAACCGATTTCTACGGTTTTGCTACGAGGTCTCCGGCGAGAGTCTTCGGAGATGTCTCCGACGATGTATCCTTTGCTACATTAGAAAAAATATTTTGCTACAACCGTTTTGTGATTTTTCTACAATATCGTAAATATTTTGCTACGAGGTCTCCGACGACATTTTTCCCGGCGAGTGTCTCCAGCGATGTCTCCGGCGAAATCAGTTTTGCTATATTAGGATATTTATTTTGCTACAAGGTAGCCGGCGAGATCTCCGGCGAACTCTCCGGCGAGGTCCAGTATATTTGTCCTTTTCTAAAACGAATCGTTTTCTGCTACGTGTAGCAAAACGGGTATATTTATAGTAAAAGCAGGATTTAGGGCCTTTTAGAGGACATGTGTCAGCAGAGGGACCCGAGAGATTTTAGAGAATTATCCCCCGGGGGACATGTAGTACGACCCTTGGTTAAAGGGAGTGTCTGGATCTCAGGCGCCTGAGAACTTCTTATGTCTAAGTCATTGACATCATTTACTATTTGTGCTAATTCTCAGTTGCAACGTAGTTGCAACTTATATAATTTGTACTAATTATCAGTTGTAGCCTAGTTGCAACTCATTAAAATCCTAGTTACAACCTAGTTGTAACTCATATGGAAGTCCCACGTTGTACGAATCGTAAGGTATATCTAATGGCGAGAGAGCTGACCGAGACCTAAGAAGTTCTCAGACACCTAAAAAACTAAAAATGGACAACAGTTTCGGAACCTCTGCATGTGAAAATAGAAGTCTTGTTTTAGCTCAAACCTTCTCAGTTTCTATTTGTCATTGTCAATATCCATGATCCGTTCTTTAACACACAAAAAAGAACTTTCAACAAACGCTAGGTTTTGGTTGCGAATGTTCTAGTTAACGTACCGCTGAATATCGCATTCCAAAGATCACTAACTGGTAATAAATGGACATAATGGTTACATTTATGTCAACGGTTAATGATGGTGCAGTTATGAGAGGAGTCGGATAAATTTGTATGGGGATTAAATGCCTCAGGTTCTTTTACAGTTAACTCTATGTATGAAGAACTTTTGAATGGTCATATGCCTGAAATATCTTTGGAAATTAAAGATACCATTGAAGATTAAAATATTTATGTGGTTCCTGCATAATTTTTTTTACTTACCAAGGATAATTTGGTTAAGCGTAAGTCGGTTGGGTGCACAAAGTGTTGTTTTTTGCGTTTTTCCATAGACCATTGATCACCTGTTTATCTCTTGCCCTTTTGCACGACTTATATGGCATACGGTTGCTGTTACTTTTGATCTTTTATCTCCAACTAGTGTTGATTATATGTTTGGTACATGGTTGGGACGAATGGATAGTACTGGTGTATTGTCTATGTAAGACGAAAGTTATGATTCACACTGGTGTATTGTCTTTGTGTTGGTCCATATAAAGATGTAGAAAATATATAATATTTAAGAAAAAGAGATCTTTCAATTTCTTGCAGATTATTCACATGATAGCGCACTGGGAGTAGTTGTGGGCATGCCTTTTACCGCCGGAACACTATGATGTCATGTCTTTCGGATACGGACGGCTATTGACAATCACCGCTCCGGAGTTCTTCAGCCAGGTTACCTGGCAACATACTAGTCGTCTTCATGATGCTTAGTCCTTTTTTAAATATTTTTTTGTTGGTTGATCTATGCGGCAACTCTAGCTGTATCTTGAATTGATGACTTGTTACTTATTACTTTGGCCTAATAAAAGGCCGAGGTCGAGGAATTTTTACTCCCATTTCAAAAAAGAAAACGCTATCTTCACAAAAATAAGTCCATAAGCTACATGCATGGATAAGCCAGTGATTGAATAAGTCAGCAAATTTTGGAAAGACTTTGTGTCGTTGACCGATTGTGTTTTTTCAGCTATATAAATAGTGTTATTTAAAAAAATCTTCATATGTTATACAACAAATTTTTTAAGGTGACAACGGCTCTTTTGCCATTTTTCGATTAATAGCACATTTAATCCGTCAGCTACTCAGCTCACTGGCAGCACATGCAGGGTCCTTGACACCAGGTATGTTGGTGTTGTATAATATCTCTTCTTGTATACATATAGCCCATTAGCAACCGGATACATTGGACATAGTTTGTAATAAGTACTGTAGTATCCATCCAGTTCTATGATTCTATCTATGGCCACCTAAAATTTGTTGCTTTCGATTCAAATTTTCACGAAGCCTCTCTTGCTGGTGAGTCTCTCTCAAAGAGAAATTCACACTACGAAATTGTAGCAACTCTTAATGCGCGTGTGAGGCACCGGGAATACACTAGCCACTGAACCTGTTGCCTGTCACACATTTGTGCCACGACATCCAAAGAAAGTGAAAAGCAGAAACAAGAGAAAGCCTCCCAGTAGGCCCTGACGTTAGATACTGGTGGCTTAGACAAAGGTCACCAGGAGGAAATTTCAAACAATGGCTTTAAGTGTAGCAACCTTTGATCGGGCCTGTTTGGTTGGCTTAAATCTAGTTTTTGAAGTTTGACTTATAAGTCATAAAAGCACCGACATATAGGTGTTTTTGTCTTTGGCTTTTAAATTTTAACTGGACATAGTAGTTGTATAAGCCAAAAGCCAGAATTAAAAGCTCATATTTAGATGCTTTTGTGGCTTGTAAGCCAAAAATGAAAAACCATAAATAAACACAACCAAACAGCCCCTAAGTGTAGGAACCTTTGAATGGAATGAAAATCGCTGAGAAGCAGGTTTCGTATAACTTTGATCTTTAAGTGTAGCAACCTTCTCCCTTCAATCTACGGGGAGTTCATATCCCTTTATGTCTGATGAGGCGCTGTCGAACGTATCTGCCATGTGATACTTCCAGCTCACTCTGGTAGCACAGTAGCTGTAGTCCTTTTTTTTTTTTTTTGAACAGAGAATGGGTGCTGATGCACCCAAATATATTGCAGCTCAAAAACATTGTACATCAAGGATTACAAACCCAATTTGCCGTATCGTGTCGATAGCAGCCAAGATTGGGCATAACTGGCTGTTATGAGCTGGGTTCCTGCAAGAACAAGTAGGCTCAGATCCTATTGATCTTCTTGCCTGTTGAGCACAGTTGTGAGCTACTCCATTGATTTCCCTTTTGATATGGAAGATGGATCCAAGCAGAGGGTGAGCTAGATTCTGATATTCTATTGCTTGCCTTCTAATTTCCCAAATCATGTTTTTATCTGAGGCCCCTTGAGCAACAGCAGCTCTAGCCAAAGAGAGATTATCAGTGAAAAAAATGGGCCTTGAGAGCTTCAAAGCACTAGCAAACGATGCAGCCAGGAGCATAGCCTGGGCCTCGGCCTGCAAAGGGGAAGGAACATCTTCTTTGGATGCCAGGATGAAAACGTCAGTCCTTTCCTTTCCCTGAAAAGACTCCGAAAAATAAATGCCAATGCCAGCAGGGACAACCGAGGTCTTGGATAGCTTCTTCCAAGCTGCATCAAAGTAGACTTTGGGTCCTGTAAAATAGAAATCAGTTGGAACAGAGACCCCCGTCAGATCTTTAGGCTGGTGATAGCCTTTTATAATTTCATCAGATTCCAGATCCTTAAGAAGAGCCGCCGTGTGCATTGGCACCTGTTGAGGACTGGTTTTTTTCCTGCAAAACAATTGATCGTTCCTGGCCTTCCAAACACACCAAAGAAAAGTGAAGACATAGTTCAAATCAACAGTTGGGTGGTTTTGTTTAAGCAGGTTCATAATTATCTGGGAAACATCAGAAGTGTTATTTGATAAGACCTCACTTTTAATATAGCACGGTGGGAGAAGCCAGGCAGCTTTTGCAAATGGACAGAGAAAGAACAGATGGGCATCGGTCTGTGGATACTGCACCTGTGATCCTTATCAATGTGTGTAGAAAATTGAGATCCTCGGCACCAGTATTTAGAGCTCCTCTCAGCAATCTCCAAGCAAAAGTTTTAACCACAGGAATCATCTTGTTGCATTTCCACACTTTTCGAGAATCTCCTTTGTAGAGTTTTGAACCTGCTCAGTTTGGGAGTACCTGAAATGAACAGCCAAGACAAACAAGTTTTGTATGTGGATTTAGTGTTGCATTTCCCATTCGAGTTGGCCTCCAAAGAAAGAATGTCATCTTCCTCTGAAGGGATAATATTAGTGTTCTGATCTTCATTGCAACCTCACTAGAAAATAGAGTATTGATGAGGTTGGTATTCCGTGTCCTGGGAATTAGGAAGCCAAAGCTGATTGATTGTAGAGGGATAATTGAAGCCTTTTTGTTGGATAGTAAGGTTATCATAGATACTTTCCCAGTCAGAAAACCAGGGGGAGCTCCAGATAGAAGAATTACCTCTGCAAATTTGATAGTAGGAGTTGTTGATAAGAAGATGTCTTACTTTTAGGATTGAGGACCAAAAAGCAGATTTAGGAACATTCCTACTAGCCCTCCAGATAGAAGAATCAGGGAAATATTTTGCTTTGATTATACTTTGCATAAAAGCGTTTGGTTTTTCAGCTATTCTCCAGGCAGCAGAAAGAATGAGGCTCATGTTAGTGGCTTGCAAATTTCTAACTCCCAGTCCACCTTCAGATTTGGGGGCACAAATATTATTCCAGGCAGTTAAGCAGAGAGCTTTTTTTGAGGGTTCTGCAGACCTGTCCACCGAAGACTCTCATAATGGCCGAAGCTTTTAAGGAGCTTTTAGAGAACAGGAGGTTAGAC
Source organism: Avena longiglumis (assembly GCA_030063025.1). Taxonomy (NCBI): domain Eukaryota; kingdom Viridiplantae; phylum Streptophyta; class Magnoliopsida; order Poales; family Poaceae; genus Avena; species Avena longiglumis. Next base: position 144,132,885 of record CP125974.1, read on the forward strand.
ATGTAATAGACCGGTATAGAGGAAAGCACAGATTTTATTAGCTCCAACCTAGCAAAGATGGGAAAGGGAGCTTGCCTTATAAGTAGACAGTTTTGATTTGAACTTTTGGATTATAAAATTGTAAGCTTCACTCCTATTCCTAGCAGGCAAAATGAGTGGATGACCCAGATGGGTAAAATTTTGATCAATGGTGGCCACAGGAAAGATCTGAGAGATACTAGAGAGGGTTATTGGATCAACTTTTTTACTAAAAATGATGCCAGATTTATCCCAATTAGGAATTTGACCAGAATCCTTGCAAAAATTCAGGAGAATGTCCTTGATTGCTTGCGCTTCTTGCACAGAGGCAGTCCCACAAACCAAAAGATCATCAGCAAAAAGCAAGGAGTGAATGGGAGGGCAGTGGGGGCCAAGAGAGATTCCAGAGAACTCAGCATTTGAAAGTGCCTCAGAGAGCATGATAGAGAGTTCATTGATGCCAAGGATAAATAAATAGGGTGATAAGGGACATCCTTGTCTTATACCTCTGGAGCTAGTAAATTTAGCATAAGCCTGTCCATTAATGATAACCGAAAAGACATGAGAGGAAATGCAGGCATAAACCATCTTAATGAAATGAGGGTGCAAGTTCTTCCTGGCTAAGGCTTTACAGATAAAGTCCCATTCTATTACATCAAAGGCTTTTGCAAGATCAATCTTAAGCATAAAAGCCTTGAATCCCAAGAGGAAAGGTTGAAAGAGTGGGTAATTTCTTGGGCAATGATGATGTTATCACTTATTCTTCTTCCTTCTATGAAGGCTTGTTGAGCAGGTGAATGTAGTCGAGATGTGCCTTAAGTCTCATTGGCCAAACATTTGGATATAATTTTGTAAACAACATTGCAAAGACTAATGGAGTCTCAATCGTGAGCAGTGGGTATGAGCTTTTTTTGGTATGAGGGCAATGTGAGTGTCACTTATATGACGGGCATGGTAGCGATAATAAAAACTCTCTAACCAAGCGGTAACATCATCCCCAATCCAATCCCAAGTAGCTAAATAAAATTCAACATTGAAGCCATCGGCCCGGGATGCATTTCTTTTCATGTCATTCAAAACTTCCAATTTCGTTTTTCGAGGATAGAAAGTCCGGGATCACGGTTATGTTTTGGCTAGAATGATTATAATCAAGGTAGTTATTACCATTGGAGGAGGTGAAAATGGATCTAAAATAGGATACAAAGGTGTTTGCAATTTGATCAGGCATATGATGGGTGACCTCTTGTTCATCTTTGATAGAAAGAATCATATTCCTCCTCCTTCTCTTAGCAATGGCTCTATGAAAAAAGGCAGTGTTCCTGTCCCCATCTTTAACCCAAGCCTTTTTTGCCCTTTGCATGTTTGCATCATTCAGTTTAGTAATGTTTTGTTCATACCTTTCCACCAGCTTTGCTTCTTTCTGAAGGTCCTGTTGATCCAAGGGGAGGGATTGAATCTTTTCAATGTCAGCCTCCAGCTCCTTGAGCTCCTCCTGCAAGGGCTTTTTTTTCCTACACCAAATTTTCAACTCAGAGGCAAGATTGTTAGTTCTTTTAGCAAAAGAAACATTTGTATATTTGTTCCAGCAACTTTTTGCATATCCTTGAAAATCCTCCTCTCGAAGCCACCAATTTTCAAATTTAAAAGAGTTCCTGGGCTTGGAAAGTCTGCCTTCAGTAGAAAAAAGAATAGGTGCATGATCACTGAAAGTATGAATAAGAGGCATGTTGTATAGATTTGAAACAGGATAAACAGAGCACCATTCATGATTAACTAGGCATCTATCCAATCTTTGAAAAAGAGGAGTAGACGAAAAACGACGATTTGTCCAGGTGTAAGCAGGCCCAGTAAAGCCAATATCAAATAAGCCACAGCTTTTAACAAAAGAACGGAAAGCAAACATACGGTTATAATTTACATTAGGAGTACTTTTATCAGAGTCATACAGAAGATCATTCATGTCACCAATACACATAAAGGGCAAATTGCTGTTATAATACACAAAATGCGCAACTTGCTGCCAGATGACACTAGTAGTACGGTGGTAAGGATCGCCATAGATACAGACTAGGCCAAATTTCTGGTTTTTAGCACGATCCAAGACTAAGGCTAGTACTAGATTGCTAGATTGCAGATGTAGATCAACATCCACTTCATCAGACCACATCATCCAAAGACCTCCGGCTTTCTTTTGTGAAGGGACTACAATGCAATCATTCATATTAAATCTGTAGCAAATATTGGCAGTAGTAAACTTAGCATTTTTTGTTTCAGATATGAATGTTACCTGGGGTTTAGTAGCTGCAATCATCCGAGCAAGATGGCAAAGCTTAGGACTGCCAAGGGTCTTGCCCACCCCTTGGCAGTTCCAGGCCAAGGTCTTCATGGCGCCCGTGGCGCCTTAGAGGCTGGCGCCATCGCCTGATTCGCTGAAGATTCCTCCTGAGCCAGATAGACCTGAAAATTGCTCTCGTTACCTGGAGAAGCTGCTGCAGATTGAGCCTCATATCTAGCATTGAAGTGTCCGCCGGAGCCAGAAGCATGATGAGGAGAATAGCGAGCCACGTAGAGCTCGCTAAGCTCCTTAGGAGGAGAGAACGCGCCTCTGCGAGAATCACCAGAGCCTTCTGACGCAAGCGAGCTCGACGAGAGAGGCCAAGGATCGTAGTCGGCAGTGTCCCCGTACCCAGAGTCCTCTGATTTGCTAGACGGTGAAGGCCTGGAGAGCAGATTTCTTCCCATATCAGCGCCAGAGCTCCTGCGCATATCATTGCTCGCGCCCATGCCCATGGCTGTTGGAGAACGGAGCCAAACGGAAGCACCAGGGCGATTGAGACTAAGTCCCAGAGGAGATCGGAGCTGAGCTCCAGCTTGAGGCGATCTAGCTTTATCCCAACGAGACCTTCGTGTACGACCCCGAGCCTTTGAATCGGAGGCGCACCCGGGGCCAGAGCTTGGATTGGGGAAAGTTGCTGCAGATCCTCCAAGGAAATGTGTACCTGGGATAGGTCGATGTTGATCTCCGGTCTCCAAGCTTCCTTGTCTTTCTTGAAGCTCATTCCCGCCCTCCTGCTGCGGAAGGCTGGCGCCGATCTCCTTCTCAGTCCCTCCTCCAGATCTCCCCACTGCTCCTTGCTGGCCGGCCGGAGGCGAGCCTCCGACCAAGCTCGCTTCATGTCCTCGAACAGCTGCTCCACAAGCTCTCTGAGTTGGCTCTCCTGCGAGGAAGTGAGCTCCTCCTCTCTTTGGGGGTGGCTGATATTTCTCCGAATGGCTAGGCCTGTCTTCAGTCTGTCTCTTATTGGTTCCTTCTTGTTGGAACTGGTGTGAAAGCGGTGACCGACGGCGAGGGGGTTGGGGCTGGGAAACATTTTGCACTTCTCGTCCCTCCTTGCAGGGCAGTTGTTCTGTTGGAGGAGCAAGCTGAAGCTGGAGTATAGAGCTTTCTCTCACTCTGGTGCTCTCTGGAGAAGAAGAATGGGGCGTTGTAGACAACTGATGCCTCATAGTCTCAGTATATAAGACTCCCTTTTGCTTATCTGGGCCAGGGATAGACGAGGAATTTTTTTGCAGGCCTTGGCCTGTAAACTCATGTTGGCCCAAGAAGGATACATCTGCAGTCTGAATATTTCCACCCACTCTCTTTAAAATTTCATTTTCCTCTTCTACAGTGTATGGAAGGCTCTTCTCTTTTCCCACCCTGTTTGTCTGACAGGGGCCATCATTTCCCTCTACTTCCATCATCTGACAGCCGTACTGGCCCTCCTTGACTTGCTGCACAATATTGGATTCCAGCTGTCTAGCACTACCCTCTCCCCTGCTCATTTCTCCACGCGTCAGGCTGCTGGGCAGAACTCTCTCTACGTGTCTCTCTTGCATGCCGCTCTTGCACTGTAGCGCGACAGTGGGCCACGCGTCTCTGACCAGAACAGGGCCTTCGTCAACCTCTGGCTGCCTCCCTTCCACACCGAGTTGTAAGTTGCTGTTCATCTTGCAGTGCATCCCTCTGCTTCTTTCCATCTGAACCAGCATCGCCATTGGGGACAATTCTTCCAGCTCTTTATCTTTTTCTGTGTTGCTGAACATGTTGCTGAAGACTGAGAGTTCTCTGTTCTGGAAAGTGCTGAAGATAGGATTCTCCTGTGACACTTTCTGCCTCACACCTTGCGGGATTTTTTCTTCACTTATGATCCATGCTCCATATCTTTGGAATGGGACTTGGTCAGGATCTTGATGGAGCTTGATTTTGTCTGTCACAATGCAGTTTCTAAGATAGCAGTTGCTGATTGTGTGAAACATAACACCACAAAACAGGCAAATTCTTCCAACTTTCTCATAGTGCAAATAGGCAATTCCTTCCTGTTGCACACCAAGTTTTAGCTTGATTCTGTCTAAAATCGGATTGCACACTGTGTGCCTGATAACTCCCCAAATGTAGTCAGGATGACTGAACAACATGTTTTCCTTCAGCTCATGAAATTCAGATGGAGCCCCTACCATCCTAAGAATGTTCCTGAGAAGCTCTATTGATCTATTCTTCCATGGAATGCCATAAACCCTGACTGTAACATACACATACTTAAAGCAGTACCGAGGTGTCCCTTTCTTCGCTATGAAATCATTCTGCTCTCTCTCATAACCTTCCCCTTTTTCATCCGCAAATTCCAACAGAAGAACATCTGGACCCATCATCCAAGGCTGCTTCTTGAACACCCACATGAGAGACTCAAAGGATAGAAAAGATGCCTTGAAAACATACCTATGCACCTGCATAATATCACCATAATGATGCCTCCAAGCTCTTTTCATTTGCTGCTGAACCGCTGTAAGTGATATATCTCTGGGTGGCCCTCTAGTGGCTGCAAGCTTGAAGTACAAACTGTGCTTGCTATCTTGCAACTTGCAGCTCTGACCTTGCTCTTGGTTCTCAAGCATCATGGATTGCATGGACATTTCCAACGAGGGTATCTCCGGTGCATGGATCATCGGAGGGTTGTGTGGAGCACTTGAGCTTCCATCTTGACGGACAGGGGAGATAGGGGTGAGATCCATCCCTTCCCTTGCCTCAGCCTCCCAATCAGGGAGACCACGGTTATTGACATCTATGAACTGTTGGTGGACGAATTGTTCTGGAGTGGGAGTGGATGGTTGATGGAGATCAGGGGTGGCCGGTCTCGTGGGATCTGGAAGAAAGTGTTGGTTCGGATCCATTGTTGAGGATCTTGGCAAGAGATTGGAGGAGAAGACGGTGGAGTTAGGAGGAGAACGGCATTACGCCAAGACGCCACTCAGGGCAAAACGTACGTGCTGTAGTCCTTTTTAGACCGTGGTATCAGCTGCCACATAACACCAAACCTAATGGTTTCCCCTTGCGAGGCTGCTCTCTGTCGCGTCCATACGCCATCAAGGCCATGCTCACTGACATTTTTAATCAAGGCACATTACCACCGTGTCATAAAACGTTCTAACTACTGCACCATGGGGGCATAGAGAGATATATGTATATTGGTGTCTATTTTTTATTGAAATTCCATTATCTTTTTTAACTTCGCAACTGTGTTAATTCCTCTCAATCGGCTACCATCAGCATCATAAAAGAATTGTCATGGGATTTGCTGGAGATAATGGATATCTTCCGTTAATTTTGTATGGATAAAAGAGCACTGGAAAATGGATAACGACGTTTAGGCAGCTCCAGATATGAAAAAACAAGTCTTGTTTTATCAAACCTCCATGTGAAAAAGATGCTAGGTCATAAACTCTTGTTAACGAAGCTTGGTAGCATGCCCCTTTTTTTTTTGGAGAAAATCATCTTTTTCCTTATGGATAAATAATTTTAGAGCATATTAAAATTATCTCTTGGTTGTTTTGATGTCATAAGTCAAGCTCTATGCCAGTACCATTGGTTATACATTTCTCTAGCCTGCAATGTGGCTATGCCTTACCTTCTCTCTACTTTGATGAAAGATCACACATAGGTTCATCATCTCAACAATATTACGCTTATCGTCCCACGTGTCACTTCCATGGTGTCCCACGGGTGCAGTCGTGCAGACCATAGGCACTGCTGGCAGAGACACCTCACGAGCTCATGTGCACTCTCAACGCCAGTGGAGGACATGGCCATGCAAAGATTGTGCTCCAAATGAAGGCTATAGGGTTGCCTTCTTATGTTGAGGCATGGACGGGACGGTGGTGGCCGTCGGCGGATGTTTCTGCATGACAACACCGTAGTTGGTGAAAGAGTATGACTTTGCTAGAATATAATAATGGATGTATTATTGAACCTTATGGATAAATATATATAGACGTATAAGAGAATATCTTGGAGTACAAGTCTAGTCATAAACAGATCCTAACTCTATCTAAACTACCATAACAACTCGTATATGGTTAATACTCTAACACTCCCGCGCAGTCATAGCGGTAGCGTCGTGAACAATAGAAACGTCGTGGACGGTTAGACCGAAGAGAAACCGAAATAGAATCCAGTAGGCTGATATCCCCCCCCCCCCCTCCCCCACCCACACACACACACGGTAGTAGAGGGAGTGTTGTAGACGGTGTGTCGTGGCGCGAATGCTTGGAATGTAGAGAAAGCTGACGAGGTGCTTAAGTGAGGCAAGTTTTACAATACCTTTTACTGGTTACATAGAGGGAGAAGTATGATTCCATCGGACTGCTCAGATAAATTAGGCCCAGCCGGCCCAGTAGCCATAATATTTAGGAAAAAATACATTATTTGTAGAAAAGAAAGTCAGACCAGCCCACCGAACAAGTTCCTCCTCTCCCGCACGACACCGCCGCCGCCTCCACCTGCCGCGTACACGGAGCCGTCGGCGCCTCCTCCACCTCCAAATCCCACACGCCCACAATAGGAGGGTCGCCGCGTTCGCCGCCTCCCGTCCACAGGAGTAGGGACGCCGCCGCCTCCCGTCCACAAGAGTAGGGACGCCGCCGCCTCGTCCACCTCCCACGCCCCCACATAAGGAGGGCCGCCGCCGCCTCCCCCCAGCTCCCACGCGCTCACAACGCGGCCGCCTCGTCCACCTCCCATGCGGCCTGCCTGAAGGGAGCCGCCGCCGACGCCACCCACGCGACGCCCTGTGCATCCAGATCGTTGGCTAGTACGTTTCTTGCCGTGGCTGCTGCTTCCTTGCCACCCCATCGATTAGTGCAAATTGTTTTCCTAGTGAGTCAAAGTACTATGGAACAAATTATACCTACTTAACAAAAAGGGGAACTGCGCCATTAATCATTTCAGAACGCAAAGCTTATCACAATCTCTTACAGTTTGAAGGGATTAGTAATATGCAATGAACCAATAATTTTAGGTGGTGATCACCAGTGCCACTAGAACTGTTAGCCAGGGCAGGTTTGCAATGTTTCAATTTGTGAGTGCTAGCCTGGAACATTGCATTCCCCTTCCCTGTATTCATATTCTACTGCCTGTTCTATTTTTTATCTGAACCACCTGATTATGACTACGAATATGTAGGGCCCTATGGCGTTTTCTTTGAATTTAATTTCTGTTGTAATATATTTGTGATTAGTTTGCTCTGAGAAGGTGATGTCATTAATTTCGCCTTCTCATAGCCTCCGCATGTGCCTCATATTTTTGCCACAAGTTCAGCTAAGATCATGCGTGCATTTTGGTTTTGAAGGAGAAAGATGGCTGCTGTTCAATGTACATTGGAAAGGAGGGATTGTGTTTTCTAAATGTTGAGATTTTCAGTTTTTATCTACTGGATTTGCAAAACCAGTTAATAGGACAATGCTGGAAAGGAGGATTGTGTTTTCTGAATGTTGAGATTTTCAGTTTTGAGAAATCGTAGACGCTATGTCTGGATATGGTATTCTTGTAAGGTATGCGTTCAGGTTCCTCTGGCATGTAAAGTGTGTCTGGTTTTCTCTAATCATGAACCACACAGATGCTAGCTTCTAGCTTCGGTTGTACAAGGATCATATGTATCCGTGGAATAACAGTAGCATGTGTTTGTTTCGCTTGCTTTGCTTATGTGCTCCTCTCTCCATGTACTCGCCAGTTATTTACCACATATGTGATGATAAAATTCTTGCAAAGTACTGATATAGCTTTCATAGGTTCACTGCTACAGGATAGGTTCTCACAGCACAGAAGGATGTGGAGCAAGGCAATCCATCCGGATTCCTCTATTCAATCGTAGAATCAAAGCACATGTTTTTGTACAATTACAAGATATATAGTTTAGTTCCCAAATTGTAATGGATTGGCATGCACTTGTACCTGATTGGCGTGCACGTGACCAGCAAAGATGTGATGTCTTTTGTAGCTATTATACAATAAAATTGCTGCCCGGCTTTGATGCTAGTCTGGTCTGGTAAAGCATAGATAGAAGGATGATAATATGTTGGAGTAATATATATAAAGCATTGCTGCCGGGAGGCGAAAGCTTATGCATACCTAAATCATCCAGCTAGAACTTACCATTTCTCCAGTGTTTCCTATTTACTTACATGATAATCAATTGCATGGATTTTATAGAGGCTTTGTGTACCAAAATATACTGAATTGCAGATAGCATCTGCTTGCAAATTTTAGCGATACACACATCATATTAGTTAGTCCTTTGTCTTCTACAAACTGATACTACAATTGGGACTAGGAGTTATTCTCCAATTGGAAAAATTGTTGTTCCTTCTCATTCAGAAGGTAGACGGATGAAGCCAATGCATCTTGGAGATTATTGTTTGAATATGTTGTGCAGTAGTTGGCCTTCTCTTCAACATACTTGTTGAAAATACCCTCCCAGATTGACAAACTACAACCCTACATACATTTGTAACAGTAGACCAACAAAAAGTTAGTGTACATTTGTAACAGTAGACCGGCAAAAAATTATTGCAATGCAATTCAGTGAAAAATATGTTCGAATATTGCACAATATTGTATATGAATACAAAATAAAAATCACATCCAGTACATTGCATTTTAGAAAGCATAGACGTTCGAAATTTCCTATGTAATAGATGTGTCTTACTACCGGTTTATGGCAAGCACATTGGGGCTTCGACAGGTCACAATCATCAAAGACATCAGACATGTGGTCCACAATGGCTCAAACGCGAGATGGATCCTCTTGTTTAAATTCTCGAGAAACAGAGAACCATTTAGACATCATACAAAATAATATGAATATGTATGATATAAAATACATATAATATGAAAATATATTTTAAATCAATTCTAATGATATTAATTTGGAATTTTATAGTTTATATTTGTATCAAACTATTTGGTCAGACATTGTAAAGTTTGACTTGGAAAAAACCTTATATGCAACATAAATTGAGACGGAGGGAGTAATGAATTTGCAGCAACGTAGTCGGTCTAAGGCAATAGTGTCTAATCCACAATCAGTCAAACATATAGTAACTCTGTCACGTGTATCACATTTAGCAAATTTCCGACAAGTCTGAAACTTATTACTATGTAAATGATATTTTTCAAATGTTCAGAAGCACAAGCTAAATTTACATTACACTCTTATAGCTTAAATGGCAAAAATAGACTAGTAAAATTGGTGGAGAATACGCAGCACCAATTGAAGATGTTGTCGTAAACATTGCAATCTAGCTACCTATCCACATGAAAGGTATAGAGCACTTGGTACTTGTTGATCTACTTACCACCAATGATTATTTGTACGTGGTTTATCCAGCTTGCGAACGAAACAGACATGCGCCAGCCCAGAGCATGGCCAAAAATGCTTTCAGCCTAATGTTACCAATGTACAGCTTTAGCAAGTTAATGGGTTGTTAATTCAAGAACTTAATGTGACAAAGAGTAATGTACTCTGTGCAGCTAATCGCTGGCTCTTTTGTACAAGGAAAATCACTAGGTTTTGTAACAGAAATATTTGCATGTAGAATTCATCATTCCTGTAGGGCATCAGACTACTACTTTTTTTTGACATTTACGGCATGCATGCACTCAGTCTGTTTATGCATCAACCAAGGAGCGTGCAATATAAAATTTTGTGTAAACTCACATAGACAGTTTTTTGCCTGAACCCAACCTGAAAAGTACTGCAGTAGTGAAGATTCTCCAGCAGGTTTAGGACCAAGCCAAATATGCCACAGGTGTAAACGCTCAATTCTTGATGCCTCCCAGCTCAGGTCGTCAGCTAATCGAAAAGCAAGCAAAGGAGATAGACAAGCCTTGCATCTTATGCATGCTCTACCTATCTGACTTATGTAATGTACTCTTCATTAATGCAATTCTTCAAAGGAGTATAATGCAATTCTTCAACGGGTTGCAAGACCAACACTGTATCTCCTTTATTTGGATAGCTCTTGCGGAGACATTGATTCAAATTTTGTTTTCACATGAAACCGGCAAATTTAAAAAATGAGCTTATCCACTGTGGTTGCTATAGTTCTTTGATACATTTTTGGTGGTAGCAAGTTCTAAACTTAAATCAAAAGGATATGTAAGTTCTGAAATTTCAGTATTCATTTCAGAATGTCATAGAACAAAACTTACTTATGAGCCCGTCGGTGTCTTGTTCAGGGAGCTGGGACTCGCTAAGTGCCTCGGTGCTGGCCACTAGGACACCTCTAGAGCCCAGGCATACCTTGGCGTTCATGGCGTCGCCCCTTGCCATGTCGGTCCAGGCGACCACCACTGTGAACGTCCTGGCAAACTTCCTACCATCGACATCCCTCCCGCGCCGCCACGCCCCGGACCCTGTCCACGTTGGTTTGAAGCCTGCTGGTGCCGAAGTAGAGAGGCAGCATCATCCCGGACACCAGCGGCGCCACCTTCTCTCCACGAATGCGGCGTGGGGTCCTAGATCGGGGCCTAGGGCCAGGGCGCTGTGAGCGGGACACTGCTAGGGTTCGGTAGGAGGACGGGGGCAGCGGGTGCGATAAGGGCCGGGGTGGCGGTGGCGCTGGAGTTCCCCATCGGGAGATCGGCGATGTGAAGGAGGGGAAGAAACTGAGTTTTTTTTTCTATGAACGGTATCACACAGGCAAAAGGAGTTGGGCTCTCTTGGGCTAGGGCCCGTCTACGGTCTGTTGCTAATTTTACCCTCACGAAGGCACCAGTATGAATCGTACTTGTAGTGTTTTTGGCACCAGTATGACTCGACGTGAGCCTTTGGATGAACAAAAATGAACAACTCTTATTCATTTGAGGGTACCACAAAAGAGCTCGTTGTGCGAGGGATCGTTGTGGTCGATGTCGTGGTCGGGTGCCGGTGTCGAGGTAGACGCACATGAAGCCGCAAGCGCAAGTGTGCGAGTAGAATGATAGAGACGCGTCAAAAAATAATATTTCATTTAGCAAGTTTCTACTTTATTGTATGGCCATCGCTTTGCCAAAAAAATCTTGATCTAAAAAGTCAAGTCTTCTCCTTACCCCTATGGATATTTCAAAGAACTAGCATGATGGCCCTCGCAAATGCGAGGGCATTGCCTTAGTTCTATTGAAAGTGATTGAGATATAATATTCACATTATGCTAAAATAATACCAATTCATAATCATGAAATGCTTCTTAATATATGCCACATGTGAGTGGAACATTTGTATCATCTCGATGTAGGGGATTAACTGTGATATTCCTGACAAATATTTTTATCATATATATTATTTAGAGAGAGTGTTTGACCATTATGTTATTTTTAAAGACACTAAATGCGATGTTTGTTTTTTTGTGTGTATGGTAATACATCACTACACCGAATTACAATTTTGACTGCGATTTTGCCATAGATCTTATGTTAACTGAGCACGCGATGTCAACCTCTAGTTTTTCGGTTATTAGTGCATCTTGAAATATCAAATAATGTGCATAAAAATGACAATGAAAGAATAGGTGCATCTTACAGGAATCATAAGAGTTTTTAATCCCAACAAATACTGTACAAAGCATACACAATACTGAATCCATAATCCGAACAAATTATAAGAAGAAAAACAGAAAGGTAGATATTTAAGCAAATACTACTTGAGAACAGAGAGCAAGACTCTAGAGCGCCCTTCAGTTATGTAGATTACTCTGAAACAGAGAGAAAGTCTCTAGAGCGCCCTTCAGTCTCGTACTACTCTCTCAGCTATTACTAATTCCAGTTTCGAGTTGTATATATATAAGCTTAAACCCATTGGGGTTAAAAAGGTCATATAAACTGAATTCTTGTAATCAAAAATACTATAATAAGGCAAAAAATCATGTAACCTGAATTCAGGCGAAACCATCAAGCAGTACATAACTGTGTATTAGGACGTGTAAGCACCATGGTCATGCTATTGCCATCGTCGTCACACTCCATTATACGGTCCAGACATCCTTCTATACGCTCCAGAGACATCCTTTTCTTTGTATACTGCTCGCCACAATCCCTCATGTTCACCTCCTACACTTTTCCCTCATTTTTGACGATAACTGATCTCCCTATACCTACACATGGGGAGCCATCAAATAAATAGATCGCTTCAAACTCAATTGAAAAGGCTTACGTGTGTGGAAATCTCTCTTACCTACTGGTCGTCTGATGCATGCATGTGTCAAGCAAGATCGAAACCGTCACTGATCGATGCACATGCAATTGGCACAGTTCGGCTGTTAGCTATCGATCGACGCACATTGGAGGTCGTCAGTCGGCCCGAGGCACCAAGGTGAATTCCACGGCGGTGTACGTGAGGGTCCCTAGGAGGATGTAATCTTGTTTTTTCTTTTCTGATGGAGGAGGGCTGTACGTACATAACATCGTCAGTGTTTTTTTTAGGGATAACCTCGTTAGTTGCTTTTCCTGCGTGTTGGTCACTTTTTGTTTTTGACATACGTGACAGGTTGTATCTGATTATAGTTTGCATAACTTTTGTTTGACACACGTGTCAGGTTGTACCTAATTATAGTTTACGTGACTTGTTTTGGCTTTAAATCTGAACCACTAAAATTAAGATGGACGAATCAGAATAAATTAGTACATGTGGATTAACGTGATGTCTCTATTAGACATCCTTATATTACTTTTAGTATATAACTAGCAAGGTGTGGCCATCGCATTTGCGAGGGCATCATATTTATTTACTTGAAAGTGTTTTTCTTTGCCGGGATATTTCCTTCAAAGTGTTCAAAAATGTAAATTTATAGTTTCATAGGTATGCATATTATAAGGTTGGAAGTTAATTCAGCAACTTTAGAATATCATAAGTAATGATGCATCTCTAATTTCCCATTTAATGATTGTGATGTCATTTGCAAAAGTACTGTTTGAGCTATATGGATATTTGCTCATGTCATTAAATATAACAAATAATAAAGCTATGGTAATTTTATTCTTATTGTATCATAACACCCATTGATTTGAAGAGAGTAAATTCCTACCATTCGATTTTCTTACCAAATTCGAATTGCGAATCACTATTGTTTTGTTCTAAAAAGGAGGTTCATCCATTATAGTTTCTAAAATGTCTCTTCATGGAGTGATGTTTGTTTTCTGGCCACAAAATATTTGAATTCTCTCAAATGATGTTAACAAATATAATAAAATTTTAATAATTTATATTAATTTACATTGCTTACTCGAGCAAAAGGACTCAATCTCGTGAATGTTTAAACTCCCTATGCTTAAGTTGTTCTCTTTTAGTACTTTCTCTATTTGCATTGGGTAAGTAGGACACCGTCATCTCCATAAAAACATATCCATACAGAAATACAATTTAGTGATCATTGTTTTGCGTATATGGATGATCTTCATAAATCGCCACACTCTTAATCAAACTCTACCCTACTCTCTAAGGTATCATTATCAGCAATTTTGAATAGTATTTGAAAATATGCGATTCAACACCTCCACCCCCAAAGGGAGACGATCTCGTAGTAGTTGTCACACGAAGATACACACGCTTAAGGGAAGAGGAGACTGCCAAAGGTGATTCGTCCAGGGTAGCTCAGACCCTGGAAGAGGGTCCTGTAATCTAAACTAACTGAGAAGGCTCCCGAGGGAGACTGGCCTCAAGTTACTTTATCCCTCTCCTCTGAGAGAGATAAGGGCAAGGAGCCCCGCAGCCTCAGGAAGTCAGCAGCCTCGACATCGTTAAAGGACCTCTAGGACGGGATGTTCCAGTGGCCTTCACGAGAGCTGTCTTGGCCACTAACATCATGGGGGCTGCGCAGATGACAAACAGTGTTGCGAATTCCTAACAGGGGCAACACCCTATAACCAGGGGTCGAGCCAAAACAGGACTTCCCTACCGTTCCCCACCACAAAGAGAGAACCCTGGAGGCTGAAGTGCTTAATGTCTTGGATGGCCCTCTAGAACTAGGATCCCTCCCGGCGTTCGCATGCCAGCAGAGGACAACCCCGAAGGTACTTAGCCTTGATGAGTTGGATCCAAAGACCTCCATCATCCTGGAAGATCCGCCAAACCCACTTCAGCAGCAAGGCCACATTGAAGCGGTGCGAGTCAAGGACTCTTAACCCCCCCAAGGATTTTGGGGGTGTAGATATATACCCACTTCACCCTGTGATACTTTTGGCGCCCATCTCTAGCCAGCCAAAAGAACCTAGACAGCTCTTTCGCAAAGTCTACATGGGTTCCCTCAAGGAGCAGGTAAAGGCCCATCTGATACATGGTGAGACTGGGAAGGCATGAGTTGATTATGATAGTCTTACTTCCTTTGGACGTGAGATGAGCATGCCACGATTCAGCTTTGGTACGAACCGAGCAACCTCCCCTCCAACTAAAACCTAGAAACTAAATTGCACGCAGACCATCTAAAAAAATGCGCATACCCTCTCTCTAAAGAAAAAACTTACACCATCTCACCCACGCACCACTCTCCTCCCACACAGAAATAAAATCCCCTCAGATTGATTCGCTGCAGCGCCACCCAGGCCCCGTTCGCCGCCAAGACACCTCCCCCATTTTGCGGGCCATGCTACCTGTGACGCCTCCCCCAGTCATCTTGATCCATGGAAACTGCCGATACCGATCGTGGAGCTCGTGGCGGCCTCCTCCACAATACTGAACTCCATGAATGAAGAAACCCCTCGCGTGCACTCCCCAAGGCCCCGCCGGGGGAGATCCCATCGCGCCGCCACAATACTAAATTTTTCATTGATTTTTTACATTTATTAAACTAGCATGGTGTCCCTCGCAAATGCGAGGGCATCATCTTTCAATTATTGATTATTAACTTTCTCTCATTGCCAACCAGTCTTTAGTTTTGCTGTTCCACTCTCTCACACACATTTGTTTGTCGTGTCATGCAACATGACATCTTGCATGAATATCATAGTCTTAGCATCTTCATTATCCATCGATATTTTTACGTGATTGCAGTGCAATGATGTGCCCCATTAAATTTGAATGATAAGAAAACCATATTAATTTTCTCCCAAAGAAAGCATCACTAGTAGAAAAAAGGCTATCAGTTCGTGCCTCCTAACAGCATTAGTCCCGGTTCCGCCACGAACCGGGACTAATGCTGGCAGGCGTCCCGGTTCGAGCGGGCACGGGGCCGGGAGGCATGCGTCCCGGTTGGTAGGGGAGAATACGTCCCGGTTTGTAACACAAACCGGGACTAAAGGTGTGTGCCACGCCAAACTGGGACTAAAGGTTGGGAGTGTGCCACGTGGCGTGGCACACACCTTTAGTCCCGGTTTGTGTTACAAACCGGGAAGTATGCTCTGCCCTCTATAAATGCAACGCCCCAGCCCTCTGCCTCCACTCTGTTTTTTCTTGGTGGAAGGTGTGAGGGGTGTGCTAGTTTTTTCCCCTATGCATGCATTCAAGGTGTTTGATGAAATGTTTGAGTGAATGATCCCGTTCAATTTCTCATAGAACAAAAATATAGAAGATGTCCGAGACGCACTTGAGCTTTCTCCTCTTTATTTCCCTCGATCGAGGTTAGCAATCTTATCTTTTCTCTGTCATTGATATAATGCATGTGTCGATATGAATTAGTCATTTCACTATTTATGATGTCATGTTTTTGATAAACTTACTTATATGATGCAGATGAATGGTCGGGAATGGATGTACGGTGACCGGCGTGTACCCGGGTATATGAAAGGCGTGGATAAATTTATCGATGTGGCTACGGAAAACAAATAGAATGGTTTTATATGTTGTACATGTGTTCAATGTCGGAACAACAAGGAGTACTCTTCCTCGAAAATCATTCGCGGCCACCTGATTATGAAAGGTTTCATGCCCAACTATAATTGTTGGACCAAGCACAGGGAAAAAGGGTTATGATGGAAGATGGTGAACAAGAAGATAATGATAACAACTATCATCATATGTTTCATGAATACAGTGATACTGCAATGGAAGACAATGGAGAGGAAGGAGGTGAAGAACGGGCATCAGATGAGCCGACTGATGAACTTGGTAGGGTCATTTCTGATGCAAAGCGAGATTGTGAAACAGAAAATGAGAAGTTGAAGTTAGAGGGCATGTTAGAAGATCACAAGAAATTGTTGTACCCAAATTGTGAAGATGGCAGCACAAAGCTCGGTACCACACTAGAATTGTTGCGATGGAAGGCAGAGTGTGGTCTAACTGACTCCTCATTTGAAAAGATGCTGAAAATAATGAAGCCGAAGTTTCCAAAACATATGGAACTTCCCGAGAGTACCTACGAAGCAAAGAAGACTCTCTGTCCTCTAGGATTAGATGTGCAAAAGATACATGCATGCATTAATGACTGCATCCTCTACCGCGGTAAGGAGTAGGAGAATTTAGATAAATGTCCGGTATGCAATGCATTGCGGTATAATATCAGACGAGATGACCCTGGTGATGTTGAGGGAGAGCCCCTTCAGAAGAGGGTTCCTGCTAAGGTTATGTGGTATGCTCCTATAATACCAAGGTTGAAACACATGTTCAGAAACAAAGAGCATGCCAGGTTGTTGCGATGGCACAAAGAAGACCGTAAGAAAGACGGGAAGTTGAGACACCCTGCTGATGGGTCATAGTGGAGAAAAATCGAGAGGGACTTCCCAGACTTTGCAGGTGACGCAAGGAACTTATGGTTTGGTCTAAGTACGGATGGCATGAATCCTTTTGGGGAGCAGAGCTGCAGTCACAACACCTGGCCCTTTTGGGGAACGACATTGATGTGTACCTTAGGCCATTAGTTGAAGAACTCTTACAGCTGTGGGGCAAACAAGGTGTACGTGCGTGGGATGAGAACAAACATGAGCCATTTGATCTACGAGGGATGCTTTTCATAACCATCAATGATGGGCCTACTCTTAGTAACATTTCAGGACAGACAAACAAGGGATATAAGGCATGCACACACTGTTTAGATAAGACTGAAGGTACATATTTTCATAAATACAAGAAGGTTGTGTACCTGACGAATCGACGATTTCTTTCGACTAATCATCCCGTAAGAAATAAAGGCAAGCATTTCAAAGGTGAGGCAGATCACCGGAAGAAGCCTAAACTCCCTGCTGGTGATGATGTATTTGGTATGGTCAAGGACATAGAAGTAATCTTTGGAAAGGGTCCCGACGGTCAATCAGTTCCGAACGACGTCGCTACAGGAAACACACCCATGTGGAAGAAGAAATCTATATTTTGGGAGCTGCCATATTGGAAAGTCCTGCGAGTCTGCTCTTCAATCGACGTGATGCACGTGACGAAGAATCTTTGCGTGAACCTGCTAGGATTCCTAGGCGTGTATGGAAAGACAAAAGATACACCAGAAGCACGGGAGGACCAACAAATTATGAAAGACCCAAAGAACATGCATACACAGAACAAGACGGATAAAGAGCGTCACTTAAGTCGTGCCATCTATGCTCTTACCAAAGCAGAGAAAGAAATATTTTTTGAAGTCCTTTACAGTATCAAGGTGCCGTTTGGCTTCTCATCTAATATAAAGGGGATAATAAATATGGCAGAGAAAAAGTTCCAAAACCTGAAGTCTCATGATTGTCACGTGATTATGACGCAGTTGCTTCCGATTGCATTGAGGGGGCTTCTACCGGAAAATGTTCAAGTACCCATTGTGAAGTTGTGTGCATTCCTCAATGCAATATCTCATAAGGTAATCAATCTAGATATTCTGCCAAGGTTACAGAAGGATGTGGTACAATGTCTTGTTAGTTTTGAGTTGGTGTTCCCACCATCCTTCTTCAATATTATGACGCATCTCTTGGTTCACCTAGTGGAAGAGATTGTCATTCTCGGTCCGGTATTTCTGCACAATATGTTCCCCTTTGAGAGGTTCATGGGAGTCTTAAATAAATATGTTCATAACCGTGCTAGACCAGAAGGAAGCATCTTCAAGGGATATGGAACAGAGGAGGTCATTGAGTTTTGTGTTGACTTTATTCCTATCCTTAAGCCGATTGGTGTTTCTGACTCGCGGTATGAGGGAAGACTAAGTGGAAAAGGCACGCTGGGAAAGAAAGCAATGATATGTAGGGACGGGGATTCTTTCACTAAAGCACACTACACAGTTCTACATAATTCCACCTTGACAGCTCCATATATCGATGAACACAAGAATATTGTACGCTCTAAAAACCCGGGGAAGTCTGAATCATGGATTACAGATGAACACATGAAGTCTTTTGGTGGTTGGATGCGGACACATCTCTTGAATGTCACCACCTTTGGAGATCAGCTATACTTGTTGGCCGCATCACCATCTTCTACTGTATTGAATTTCCAAGGGTACGAAATAAATGGGAATACATTCTACACGATCGCCCAAGATAAAAAGAGCACCAACTAAAATAGTGGTGTCCGCTTTGATGCAATAGACGAGAATGGAAAGAAAGGACACATACTATGGTTACATAGAGGAGATATGAGAACTAGACTATGGAGTCTCTTTTAAGGTCCCTTTGTTTCACTTCAAATGGGTCAACCTGAATGGGGAAGGGGTAAAGATATACCAGTTGTACGGAATGACAATAGTGGATCTCAAAAATATTGGTTATAGAGATGAACCATTCGTCCTAGCCAATGATGTGTCTCAGGTTTTCTATGTGAAGGACATGTCCTCCAGACCGAAAAAAAGAAAAAATATGAAACGAATACAACATATGATGAGCCAAAGCGTCACATAGTTCTTTCAGGGAAAAGAAACATCGTGGGAATCGAGGACAAGACAGACATGTCAGAAGATTATAATAAGTTTGATAAAATTCCGCCCTTCATAGTGAAAACTGACCCAAGCTTTCCGTTAAGTAAAGAAGATGCTCCATGGTTACGTCTGAAGCGATCATAAGGAAGAACATATGCCAAGAAGTTCATGCTCATATTATGTAACTCTAGTTCATGTCTTTCGCGGTTTGTGGCTTGACCAAAGGATATCTTTCGCGGTTTGTGGCTTGACTAGGACTATGTATAGGGGGGCCTTTAGTCCCGGTTTTGTAGTCTCGGTTTTTAATATTAATAAATGTCTTGAGTGTTAGTCCCGTTTTGTGGCTGGACCGGGACTATAAAGAAGTTGTCCCGATTCGTACTTACCCTTAAGATCTGATCTCCAAACGCGCGCGGTCACATATTAGGGAGTGCCTCTATGACCAGTTTCTTGGAGATGCCGGAGGACTGGGATCCGGCGGCATCTCCCTGAAACTGGTCGTAGTGGTGTTTCTGCTCTCGAAAACCATCTTGCAGCTTGTAACTTCTCTAACTAGATCAATACACCTGGGAGCTAAGTAATTTCCATATTAGGGAGTGCCTCTATGACCAGTTTCTTGGAGATGCCGAGGATCGATCCGGGCATCTCCTAAAACTGGTCGTAGTGATGTCCCTGCTCTCGAAAACCATCTTGCAGCTTGTAACTTCTCTAACTACATCAATACACCTGGGAGCTAACTAATTTCACATACTAGGGAGTGCCTCTATGACCAGTTTCTTGGAGATGCCGGAGGACTGGGCTCCGGCGGCATCTCCCTGAAACTGGCCGTAGTGGTGTCCCTGCTCTCTAAAACCATCTTGCAGCTTGTAACTTCTCTAACTAGATCAATACGCCTGGGAGCTAACTAATTTCACATATTAGGGAGTGCCTCTATGACCAGTTTCTCGGAGATGCCAGAGGACTGGGCTCCGGCGGCATCTCCCTGAAACTGGCCGTAGTGGTGTCCCTGCTCTCGAAAAACATCTTGGAGATGCCTCAAACTGGCTGGAGGTCTGGACTCACAAGGATGCCTATTTATAGTACAAGCAGCTCGGCATAATGTCGACACTCACGACATAATGTCGACACTCACCCCTATTATTAGTGCTGACTCGTGTTTTGTCCCGGTTGGTGTCTCCAACCGGGACTAAAGGTTCATCTTTAGTCCCGGTTGGTGACACCATCCGGGACAAGGTACACGTCGCACGGCATAATGTCGACACTCACCCCTATCATTAGTGTTGCCTGGCCCAGCCTGCCAAAATCCCTCCAACCGGGACTAAAGATGAACCTTTAGTATATTGAAAATCCGAACAATGAAAATCCTTCGCGTGGTGTCATATTATGTGACATAGTTGAAAGGAAAAATACCAGACTTGGTATATTGATCATGTCTCGAAAAAACCTTCACAAAATGACCTATCATGTTCGAGGTTTCATGGCTTTCGGTCCAAATGACCGATATTATATGCTGAATCACGGCATAGTTTGTGATGTTGTACCCATATTATGCATGCATGTGTACATTGGTATGTAGAACAATGTCGCAGGAGGAAGTTTTACTTTTTGTCACACGGAAAAGCCATTTTCCCTTTTCCGAGCGCAAAAAACGGGTCGTTTTGTGAAGTAACCACCAAAATGCTGTTTCAAAATGCTACTGTCCCATTTTCCTAAAATACTAGACCACATTACATGAACTATATCCTAACCGGGACATCTCAAACCTTTTCGTCCATCCCGGGTAAAAAGGACAAATATCTGCCGAATCGGCAGGAAGTGGGTCCGGTTTGTACTGCATGTACATGATCTATCGCCCGTGATTTTTTGAAAAATCATTTTTAGACTCGCAATATGTGGTTTCTTCAGATATCCAATGCAAGTTCTAACGATGCTCGTCCCCTATCTTCATGCACGCCGGTTCGACCATAGTTAGAAATTCAAAAAATTCAAAACGGGCATAAGAAATTCAAAAAAATCCGAACAATGAAAATCCTTCACGTGGTGTCATATTATGTGACATAGTTGAAAGTAAAAATACCAGACTTGGTATATTGATCATGTCTCGAAAAAACCATCACAAATGACCTATCATGTTCGAGGTTTCATGGCTTTCGGTCCAAATGACCAATGTTATGTGTTGAATCACGTCTTAGTTTGTGATGTTGTGCTCATATCATGCATGCATGTGGACATTGGTCTGGAGAATAATGTTGCAGGAGGAAGTTTTCCTTTTGTCGCACGGAAAATCCCTTTTCCATTTTCCGAGCGCAAAAAACGGGTCGTTTTGTGAAGTAACCACCAAAATGTTGTTTCAGAATGCTACCGTCCCATTTTCCTAAAATACTAGACCACCTTACATGGACTATCTCCCAACCGGGACATCTCAAACCTTTTCGTCCATCCCGGGTAAAAAGGACAAATGGCTGCCGAATCGGTAGGAAGTGGGTCCGGTTTGTACTACAGGTACATGAACTATCGCCCGTAATTTTTTGAAAAAATCATTTTTGGACTCGGAATATGTGGTTTCTTCAGAGATCCAATGCAAGTTCTAAATGGGCCATTTTTCTTCCCGCCATTTCTTCCCACCATTTTTTCCCGCCATTTCTTCCCGCCAGTTTTCCCGCCAGTTCTTCCCGCCAGTTCTTCCCTCCAGTTATCTTCCTGCCATTTCTCACTATATATATGTAGGGTTGGCCTCCATTGTCATTGCACATCTCTAGACTCATATCTGCAACCTCATCACTCTTTCCCATGACTTCCACCGTAGCACTAACTCCCAGGGAGGAGGAGGCGCTTTGCGCCTCGACCTACCACGAACTCTTTGTCCCGTCGGCTGGATCTTTGGCGCCGGAGGCGTGCCGTTCCTCCTGTCCTCTAGGTGTGGCGGGTCGGATGACCATCACGAACCACTACTACTCACTCAGCGGAGGAATCGCAGGTGGCATCCCGACTATTTACCGACTTGGGAATCCTTCTTCGTGGATCGGCGTGAGAGGGCGCTCGCCAGGCCCAAGGAGGACGACCCACCTCCTCCGAACTTCAACGAGGCCGGCCGTGGTCGTGGTGGCGGCCGGACTCTCCAGCGTCATGGCCTCGACACGTCCGCCGACTCTAGCCCCTGCGCTACCCTCAAGGCCAGCCCACTCAGCCTTCAAGGTTCAACTACGGCGACCCGGCAATGACGGCAACGGCGGCCCGGAAATGACGACTACGATTCATGTAGTATTACAGGTGTAGGCAGGAGCATGACTCAATCACTCCAACATTGCAAAACAAGTTCGGCCGATTGTGGCTTAATCTAGCCATGTATCTTAATTTTCAGTTCTTCTATGTAACTTTGTGTTAGTTGCGTTATGTACTTTAATTCCAGTTCTATCCTAATAAAATTTTCTTTCCGCCCATTATTTCCCGTCCTTTTTTTCCCGCCCATTAATATATAAAAAATATAAGTTAATTCAAATCCAAATTAAAAACAAAAATGGTTTTGAATTAGTTATTCAAATTCAAACACGTTTTATGTTTAAAGTTTTTCTAAATTCCAAATTATTATTCAAAAAATATAAGTTAATTCATTTCTAATTTTAAATGGTTCATATTTTAAATGATTACATTAATTATTTTTTAAAACAGAAAATGGTTTTGAATTGTTTATTCAAATTCAAACACTTTTTATGTTTAAAGTTTTTCTAAATTCCAAATTAATATTTAAAAAATATAAATTAATTCATTTTTAATTTTTAATTGTTCATATTTTAAATGGTTACATTAATTATTTTTTGAAAACAGAAAATGGTTTTGAATTAGTTATTCAAATCCAAACACTTTTTATGTTTAAAGTTTTTCTAAATTCCAAATTAATATTCAAAAAATATAAGTTTATTCATTTTTAATTTTAAATGGTTACATTAATAATTTTTAAAAACAGAAAATGGTTTTGAATTAGTAATTCAAATTCAAACACTTTTTATGTTTAAAGTTTTTCTAAATTCCAAAGTAATTATCATTTAAAAAACATTACAAATTTAAACCCCAAAATAAAAAATAAGGCGGGAAGAGAGATAAAATTCCTGAAAAAAATTGAAAACAGGGTCATATGTCCCGGTTGGAGCCACCAACCGGGACTAAAGACCCCTGCGCGTGCCCCTTGGGCTGATGAAAAAAAATTGAACTATATGTCCAGGTTGGTGGCTCCAACCGGGACGTATGACCCTTTAGTCCCGGTTGGAGCCATCAACCGGGACAAAAGTCCTTTGGTTATAACTGGGTGTCCCTCCTCTTCTTCTTCCCCATCTGTCCTCCTTTTCTCTTCTCGCGACGCTGGCCGTCGCCATGCATGCGCCCTACCGCCCCTCGCCCCAGCGTGCGCAGAAGCTTCGCCTCGTCGCCCCGAGGATTCTCCCCGAAGGAATCGGCCCCGCTCGCTCCCAATCTTCGCCAACGACCCTCGAGCCCGACGACCGCCGCCGTCGATTCGACGGCTCCCGACCTCACCTCGCCTTCCCGACACCACCACCGCACACCTGGTGAGCTGCTGGTCCTCGTGGACCCTCTCTCTCGTCCCCTCTCGCTCTAGTTCATCCTCCCCGTCAACCACCTGCCACCACCGCCGCTCACCGTCGTCGTGCTCCCTCTCTGGTGACCTTTTGGAGGCGGCGCCGCTACTCTTTGGCTCTCCTCAACCTCCTCTCTCTAACGAGCGCACGCACATGCCCTAGATCGCCCCTAACGTCGTTCCCCGTCACCGTCCTGCAAGCCACCGCCGGCGTGACGTCACCCGTGCGTCAGCGCGACCCAGCCAGGGAGCCACTTTGCATGCGCCGCTTGCCTATGTGTCCTCTGGCCCACAGGTCAGCCTCTTTGGCTAGCCCCAGCCCGAGTGAAAAATGCGCCCCCCTGAACCTCTTTTGCTTGTGTGGCTGCTGAGCTGGCTCCGGGCCCCTCTGTCAGTCACTATGGCTAGATATGCCTGCGGTGTAAAAAGTTTAACTAGCTTTTAATAATTTCAGAAATAATTATAATCTTATAAATTCAATAACTTTTAATCTATAAGTCAGAAAAATATGAATAATATATCAAAATGTTCAGAAAAATGAAACCTAGATATCTAAGCTATAATCATGCATTGTTCAACAACTTAAATGACAAGTTTAATTAGAATAACAAATCCACCCCTCTCATGTGTTCTGGAGTTTCTCCGAGTTAGGGTTTTCACCCCTCGGAACCCCGATTAATTGTCGAGCATGCTTTAGGGTTACATTTCAATGCAATTCAACTTGTTATATCATCATACTTGCTTGAGAATTGCATCGATGCCATGTGTTGAATGTTTCCCTTTCTTTCCGGTGTTTGGTTCTTCCCGGTAGAATACGATATCGAGATCGAGATCGAAGCCAGAGATCAACACCGTCGAAGCTCGAAGACAAATACTTGACCAACTGTAATCAAGTCAAGTACAAGGATCCTGAAGCTCTGCTTTCGGCTATCAACAGGCAAAGGCAAGCATAGCCCCACCATGATATAATCCTATGATTTCGAAAGCATTTCAATTCTTGCCATGATGCATACGATTCTACTGTGGTCTTTTATCGATAGATAGAGTGTCCTATCTGTTGCATTGCTCCCTTTGAGCTTATATTACATGTTCCACTGCTCCTAGCATATTAGGTTTATTAGTTTGGATTATTAGGTTTATTATTAGTTAGGTATTATAAGGTTTATTAATTAGTTAGGTATTATTAGTCTTCGGTCCCACTGGTCAGTCACTGTGGGTAGCCCCAGACCCGATGAAAAACTACCCCCTGTGCTGATGTACATATTGATTGCGCATTGTATTATGCCATGTATTGATTGTCGCCTTTCTTTCCGGTATTGGTTCTTCGCGATAGGATCCGAGCCCGAGGGTTTCTCCGAATTAGGGTTTCTGATATTGTAAATTCATTTTTATTATTGTGTATGTATATATTAGGGTTTCTCTAAATTAGGGTTTATATCTCTCAACACCGTACCTAACATTCTCCCTTAGCCACTTTTACTTATCCGTTTTTCCACCTATGCAGAAAATATGGACCCACACGACAGAGACGAAGAAAAGGAAGAGTTGATCCAAGGTATGATCCGCGGGGAAGAAAATTTAGATGTATCGACGTTTCTGAACAACTCCGGTGAGGGTGATCCTCTTTTTGCCGGAAGAGACGACTTGTTTGAGGTTGAAGGTGATGCCTTCCGCGAGGGAGAAGGCGATGCCTTGTGTAATCGAGAAGGCGACCGCTCTGGCGAGGTGCATGTAATATAATTAATTCATTAATTAATCATATGCTATCTATATAGAAATAGTAACGACGATCTTTCTTCTTTTATCCCTCCGGATCGAACAAATCTACTGAAAAGAGCGGACGAGGCCCAACCAAAAAGTTGGAAGACCATGAGAGGTTTAGGATCGAAGATATCGCTGAAGACGGCAAACCGACGGCTCCCAAAGTTGTCGCAATCAAATTTGTGGCACAATGCGGAGTAATCGTTAGGGACTTAATCCCGAACACCATTCAAAATTGGAATAGGCCTGCTGATGCGGAAGAAGAGGGAACATGTTTTTTTGTCCCTAACAAGGCCAAAGATTTACTATGGAAGAGGCTCATGCTTAATTTCAAACTACCGAAGATAGAGCTGGATCCAAATGCGGAGGATCCAGTTGAGGACACCTTAGAACATGGGAGAGCCATGGAGGCTAAGGTCAGGGAGTGGGCTATGAAGAAGATGGCCCAGTGTTTCACCAACTGGAATAAAATATTGCACCTTGACTATGTCGTGAAAGAGAAGACTCCGGATTTCAAGAAGATTCAGTTTGAGAAGATAAAACCATTATGGGCTGAGTTTGTGAATTACAAGACATCATAAAAAGCTAAGAAAATGTCTGCAACAAATAAGCTGAATGCTGCTAACAAGAAGTATCACCATACTATGGGGCAAGGTGGCTACATGGCTGGCATTCCTAAGTGGGAGAAACTTGAGAATGAACTGCATGCTAAAAAGATCATCTCAGAGACAGAAGATTGGGTCGAACGTGCAAGGAATTGGTTTTATGGGCATGGGGGCACGTTGGACTCGGAAGGGAAGTGTATATATAACATACGACATAAAGAAGACCCCTTGCCAATCGAGAAGATGAGAAAAACAGTAAAGGCTGTTAAAGATGGGGACTTCATTCCCGATTGAGAGAATGATGAGCTCACACTCGCCCTTGGAAATAAGGAACATGATGGACGAACACGAGGCACAAGTGGCTCCAAACCATGGAGGACTGGGTTTCCCGAAGAGAGGAATAAATATCCTGATAGAAGCCGTCAGAGGAGAAAGGACAAGGCGGAAGTTGAAGCAGATATTCAGAAAGAGTGAATGCATATAAAATTAACGCACTTAAAGAGTAAAGTACTATCGGCCCATCTCAGCAGCACACTGTACTGGGCATTCGATGCTGTCGACGTATCGAATAATCGAAAAAGCAGTGTGGCTTGCACCGAGGTCCCGGGTAATGACAATGACGATGATGATGGTGCACCGACGATGGCTCCTGTTGGCTACCCAGTGAATGATATCACAGAGATGACACACTACGAGCTACATGTCAAAGTTGTGAACATATCAGTGAAGGTAGCGGTCGGCTATGCCTTACCAATTGGACCCACACCAACTTACCACTGTCGTCCAGTTCCACAGGGCTATGCTATTGTCGGGGTGGATGAAATCATGCCCACTTTTGAAGTTTTGGATCTTGACTACCCTGCAGGAGAAGGGGATGTGACTGTACTGGGAGACGCAACAAACGTCACCATTCTATGGCCAAAGAAATGTATCGTGCTTCGAAATCACACGCCAAGGCCATCTTCGCCGCCGCCTCACCCGTCTCCAGCGAGGTCGTCGCCGCCGCGACAGCCGTCTTCGTCACCTCACCCGGCCCCGTCGCCTCACCCGTCTCCGTCACCTCACCAATCTCCGGCGCAGCCATCGCGGGCACCTCAGGATAAAAAGCGTAAGCATACCGCTACTCTGCGTCATGGTAACCGATCGCCGAAACGTAAACAAGAGCCTCTTCCAAAAGTACCAAAGGTTCCTCCAAAGAGAGCTTATGACTGTACTGAAGAGGAGACTGCGGCTATCGTTGATGCGGAAACGACAGCGTTTTTCGCTAAGCTGAGGCGGCCGAAAGAACCAGAGTTCCCTAGCACCAAAGAAGAAAAAGCCAGAGTATTGAAAATGCTAAAGACTCTTCATCAACCTGAGCCAAAGCTATCATCAGACTATGAGCGTTCTATTCTCAAGTCACATGCGGCACAACAAGCCTCGAAGAGCAGTACTAATGCAAGCGAGAAATCTGTTGCCCAGCTCGGAGAACAAGCAAAACAGTCTTGCGCCCCTCTCAAGGTGATTTTCCATACCAATGTGGGGTCGAGCAAATATGGGGCTGAAGATCAGTATGATCCAGAGGTAGTTGCACAATACGGAGAAGCTGCCGCTGCTCAAGGTATGAGTATTGCCCAGTATTTATCCCAGTTAGAGTACTTCCCCGTGAGTGAAGTAGCATATAAATACCAGTATGGCAAACCTCTCGTCAATCCTGAGGAGGTAAATAATCTTCCAACAAAAATGCGAACATTGAATAACTGGTACATGCATGCCACAAAGGCCGGGCTAACTGGATAGTGCTGAAGGTTACAAAAAAGCATTATGGGAAATAAATAGATGACCTGATATCCATTGAATTTGATGAACTGTTTAAATTATTCAATCAAGACGTCTTGGACAAATCGATCATCAGTGCCTATTGTCTATAAATACTAATTCTGTAATTAATTTAGTCTCTAGCTATCTCAGCTTGTTTATTGCATGTATATAATCATACTGTAATATGCAGAATGAAGATTCTCGAATGCAGCAGAGGACAAATCTATGACATTGGCTTCATTGACCCATATTGGGTTCATGAAGCTAATCTCAAAACAAGCCCCCAGGATACGGAGGATAATATAGTACACGTGTTAAGGTTTTAAGAAACCAGAAGGGAAATACTATTTCCTTACAACTTCGAGTGAGTGTTATTGTCTTATATACACTTTCTATTTCGCTTACTCGATGTTAAGTATATAATTGATTAGTTATGCATTCACAACTTTCACTATATTCTGTTAATCATTCAACTTGATAAAGGGCGTGTACTAGTCATGGACTCGAAACATAAACCCCTTGAGCAGTGGAAGGACATGAAGATGCTTCTCCAGCGGTAATTCTAATCATTATGACACTATATCGGCAACGTTTGTGAATTTTATAATATCAAGTAATTAATAACTTTTTTTATTCGTTTTCTTCGCCGGGCAGCGCTTGGAAACGGTTCACCAACAAGGCTAGGGGTGTTTGGAAAGCGGAGCTTACATTTCAAGCACTAGATGTAAGCACCACTAGCTATATCCGCGCATCTCTTTGATTCTAGTTTTGATACCGTCATTATCATGCTTGATTATTATTTTGATTGAACTATGTTCTCGTAAAGTGTCTGACGCAGGGACCAGGTAACAATCTATGTGGATACTATGTTTGCGAGTTCATCTGGCAGACGTGTTGTGAGAAGGGCAGAAATTTAGAGCAACTCAACGTACGTAAACAGTTTCTATAGTTTTTAATTACCATCAAATTGTGTTTAGTTTCATTCATATAGGCTGACTCCTTTTTTAAATCAGATCGAACGTCTACGGGACGGTCTTCTGGCCAAGGATCACGTATGAGCAATTCAGGAGAAATTGGCGGGATTCTTGGATGCAGAAGTCCTAAACCCAAAAGGAGAATACTATTCGGGTGTGTATAGACAATAGGGATTGTATAAAGAGCAACTTTTATATGTAGTGCATGAACTCGATCCGTGTATCGAATGTAGTATTGTCATGATGATCTTGTGTAATATAATGGTTCCTTCATTGATGAGTGCAAAACACTAAATAAACAATAAAACAACATAAATAAATTCTCTGCCGTGGCACAAAAAGTGGCTAAAATGCTGCCGCGACAACAAAAGTTGCCAAAATGAATTCTCTGCCGTGGCAGAGAAATGTGTCAAATCTCTGCCCGGCAGAGAGTTATTTGTCCTGGTTCGTGTTATGAACCGGGTATACCCCTTTTGTCCCGGTTGGTGGAGCAATCGGGACTAAAGGTTGGGGATTTTAGTCCCGATTGCCCCGTCCCGATTGGGTAACCGGGACTAATGCCCCTTACCAATCTGGACCAATGAGGTTGTTCCCACTAGTGCATAGAAACTAACATTGTTAATATAATAGTGTAGAATGTATAGCTCAAATGACCATGTGCCTTGCTACCTTGTGTCCATTATTCAAGTTGGCTTTTAGATGAAACTCGGATGCATACTATCGATTTTATGGAAAAAAAATAGTTTAGACACACGTAATGCAGTTTTGCTACAGAAGTTTGTGTTTCATTCAATTTTACCTACCCATGCATAATTACGAGGTTTGCTCTTATTTTGCTGCATACTCTCTCTATTAGAGATTATAAGGCCTATGGATCAGTTTGATAGGATTAAGAAAATCAATAACCCACCCTCTTGATTACTACATGCAGCAATAGTTATACGTGCATGAGAGAAAAAAAAGAAAAAGAAGACCATGCATTGAAGAAAAGATGATAATAAATGAGAAAGACTTGTAATTCCTAACCTTTAAAAAAACCTCCTAGGCCTTATAATTCCTAACGGAGGCAGTATTTGTTTACCTTCTCTGTGGTTTTTTCCTTAGGGACTATCTCTTTTATAGGGTTTTCTTTATATTTGTTGGGAAGATCCGAGTCATTTTTTCTTGGGATTACCTTTGCTAACGTTTTAAGACTAACTTTCATAATAATTTAAACTCTCACAAATAATCCTTTATTGATACTAATTCAGTTCTAGAGAATTAGAGTTTGTAGGACGATACATTCTCCTATATTTTTAGTCTTGGGAGTCAGAGATCTCCTGATTATGTGTGTTTGGCAAAGTAAATTTTATACAAATTGAATAATAACCCAGCTGATGTGCCGGTAAAAAAAAAGGAACATGCTTCTCTATGTTCATGCATGGTTTCCTGGGACCAAGTGTGAATACGAATGGAAAAAATCTACTAGTAAAACTGAGCTGGCCTAATTGCACGCACTCGTATATAGCATTTGGACTTCTCAATACTGTTCAACCATCGGACCACGGCCAACTCGAGTCGTTCGTTCGAGTCTATCTGCGATTTTTTTTTGGCATCGTGTGCTACTTACCAAACCGGGACATACTTTGTATGCATATATATATTTTAAATCTCCACCGTTTAATTATATAGTTAATGAAAATTTAACGGATCAGATTATTTTGCACATGTGGACGCACGTGTGGCGTCTTCTGCTTTGAAGAAATTTGGTGGATATGTACCTGCAAAGATGGTTATACATTAAATCTGAAACTTGTGAGGGTCTCTATTCCTGGTTTATTTCCTTGTTGCTCGCGTGTTGTAATCGCCAGAACATCCACGGCCGGGCCTGAGACCTGATGTGCCCATGCTCCCGCGCCCGGTCAGCAACAGCCATTGGCGGTGGAGGTCGGTCTCCTCCGAGCGGCTGTGCCGCTGCCGCCATCCTGTGTCAACCAGTCCCCCCCACCTTGCAGGTCACGCAATGAACCTGGCTCAGTGGGTGCGAGTCCGTGGATGCCGGGGCGGTGGCCCTAGAAGGTGGTCTGCAAGGCGTCCCTTCAGCGGAGGCGGCTCCAGGAGGCAACTTGCGATGGTGATCCTCAGACCGGCGGAGGTCCAACAAGCTCGGGTGAGCTCGGCGGCGATGGAGTTGTTGCTTGACGGCTGGGACTTGTCGAGGTGGTGGTTCCCCCTGTTGGATGATGGGGTTGGACCTGGTTCTTGGGTCGCGTGTATGGTGGCACCCTTGCTACAGTGCGGCGGCGAGACTTCACGAGCCTACTCGGGCTCGGCTGGGCCTGGAGGGCCTGGTTTGTCTTGCTGCTACATCCGGTCGGCTACCGCCTTCTAGCAGTGGAGGTAGTTCCCTCCCGCGTGTTGATGTCATGCCGACCCTCTCATCGAACTTTCCCCTCGCTCGGTCTTACTAGCCTCACTCCATGGCTCACGGTGTGACGACGGTGATGACCTCAAGACCGTGCTGGCGCGTGCACGTGGGCGACGAGTTTGGTGGAGCATTACAAGGAGCACGGGAGTGTGCCTGCTGAGAGGTCGGGAGAAATCCTTGCCTATTTGACTCCGGCGCGGTGATTCCCATGGGTATCACCGTCTTTCCTGAAGGGCGCCAGGTGTATCTCTCTCATCCCTCCCGGGGCGTACCAGGGAAAACCCTAGGACTTGTCCGGGCAGCACTATCGTTGTTGTCTCTCTCCTTCTTGGAGGTGCTGCTTGGTACGTGGCGCTTTGGAATGCTATACGTGTGGTGGTACTTCTCTAGTGGGAGCAACAGTGGCAAGTTACCTTTGTTCTTGTCGCACCGCTGATGTCGGCTTCATTTTCCTTTTTTTGTATTTTCTTTTGGGCTTGGCTTGTGTTGTTCTGCTCTAGCAATGTTCGGCATGTTGTATCGGGTGGTTGCTATATTAATATAGCGGCGCGTAAAGCCTGTTTCGAGAAAATTACTCTTTGCATGCATAAGCATATGCTCTTTGGAGCCGAGTTGTAAATCCACATATCTCCTTATTTGATTGAATGAGATAGAAGTCTGTTGTGCCCCTCATCAAAGCCATGCATACCATGTACACCTTAGGCTCTGAACTTGTAACGAGTAGCATGTGCCTTTGCTGCCATGCTGAGTGGATTTCGAAAATATGAGAAGTTTCTTAAACATCAAATCTATCGACCAGCAGTGGATGGATGTTAGCATGTAATCAAAAAGGAGAAGGAAAGGCATAGTTTCATGTTGTGTAAGGTCCCAACTTTCCGTAATATGTGTGATCGTCAAATGCGGTGTTGTTTTCCTTCATTCATGCACCCGCGCAACTTTACATTGTATGATCATATGGTGTTGTTTTCATTCACTTTGTATCTTCTTAAGAGTTACAAGACTAGGCAATCGTCGAGATCCAAGCAATGATGCGGGCACAGGGTTGTAGCTGAAATGGAAATAAACATCATGCCATGCATCAATATGCTACAATGAATCACAATCCATAAGTGGTTGACTATAAATGCTATATTATAAACACGAAGTGAAAAAAATTGAAGGAGAGAATGTAAAAAGTAAGATAATGTCATAATTTCATACCATGATCTATGCAACTTCTTAGCTATTGTTAGCTGAAACTACATGTTGACTTGGGCGATGCCCATTTTGATTTACGGAACATATAAGAGAAAGACCACTTTTTTCCTTATCCAGTTAGATATAACATGTACGAACAGAGAACAAATCAAAAGAAAATTTCCACAACGAAAGATGGTTCAAGGAACACCGCATCTGAATATGTTGGGCATCCCATAAATTAAACATACCCAAGGTGATAAGAAAAAATGAACATAGTGGACGGACTGTATTTCCACCCGATGGCGGCCTTCTCCCTGGAGGACACCTCATTGTGGCCCCTCCCTCACAGAAAAATGCGCATCCCAGCCAGTACGACCGCCTTCACCATTTCCCCATACCTTGATCCCCTTCCTATATTTCCTTGTTGTCGGTCTTGGTAACATGCATTGTCACTGCTAGTACCATCTTGACCATGGTGTCATGGGAGTCCCCTGCCTGCTTGAGCTACTATATATGGTGGCCAACGAGTCACTCAACATGGGAGGACACCGAGTTATCTCGTGCATAATGTGAACAATGAGACAATGCTATGGAAGAACGAGGGAGAAAATATCATATAAAGATTGCATAGAATATAAACCAGTTCCTTTTTTAATTCTCCTAGAACATTAGGATCAAACACATGATACACATCAATGTGATTCAAAGGGTTTGAGGACCAATATTTCATGGGGAAAAAGAATTACAATAGGTAGGTAATTCGATCAATGAAAGATCAAAAACAAAGACCAAAATTAATCCAATGAGTACATGATTAGGGACCAATCCTCGTGTGGCAACAGATCAACAATCAGAAACAGGGGGTACACATGGACGGAACGAATATCATACGGCAGAACTTAATGGTTTTATATTTGTCAATAATTCTAGTCTGATTAATGAGGCACCAGACGCTTATCTAGGGAAAATTAAAACAATAGAAAAGCAGACAAAACTAATATGATTTGGGACATGCCCCACACTTACCTAAAGATGTTGCAAAACAAGATGAGCCATAGCATATCCTCGAAAACAATAATACAATAAATTGTTTTGGCTGACAAACAAAACATGAAAATAAAAATCATATTTGGTTCCTCCCTAAACTGAAATAGAACTCCACTAAATTTTTTATTTACCCAACCCTACCTGGTGAGGGGGTATATCAACAGTAAACTCAACTATCTGCCCAATAAGACACATAAATGGACAATTGATAAACAAATGATGGATGTATTCTTCTACAACAACAAAAAATAAAAATAATTCATGGCCATTCCATTTTTCTTATCACTATTATCTTTAGTTATTAGAACTTTTTAATATAGGAACCATAAAAAGATCTCAATCTTCAACAATACCTTAAGTTTTAAAGACATTTTCAAAGAAATCTAATATTTCCATCTCCAACATATCAACACACATAGAATTTACTTGGAAAGAAAATTAGGTGGTCAGTTTTCCACACAAAAGAGTGATTCATCTGAAAAGTGTACCATCATCAACCGTCGAACTAAATGTAACCATGTATTCCACCTATTATTGGTTGAAGTCTATCTAGTATTAATGTTATTATGTTCACACGGGGCTCCGATTAGACATTTGCAACATGACTGTGCTTTTGTAGCACAATGCTATATATAAACATGGGTACTGTTGAGATAGCGACGTATCTCCCAACCAAGTATCTTTCTAAGATAGGTTTCTAATACCATTCAAAACTAAAAACCGTCCTCTTTCAAAGAAATCCTATTTGACACATGTAAACCCTTTCCAAAAAAAGGTCATTGCGAAGGATTCGCATAAACCTATGATAAAGTTTTATCTTTGATGTATTTTTTCTATGGTATCTCTTTCCACACTCTATCCTCATTCCAAATTTTAAACGGTCACCTGGTTAATGGTTTTTTTTATTTCTATTACCTTAACCCATGGACCCTATTAATCCTTAGGTGGGAAAATAATATAGCATTAGTCAACTAGTGTTCGTCAAAAAACGAGAGAGATTCATAAAAGTATAATATTTTTCTTACTCGTTTAGGTATTTCTAAAAACGACAACAGTAGTATCAGAAGACTAGTAAAAACTAGTCAGTCTCCAAATGAGAGAAACTTTACCTCTCAACATCTCAGCTTTATTTCAATGCAGTCTTCTACTTGCTTTCATTATTAAGTTACCTTCTATACTGGATAGTAACACCCAAGCATATAAAACGTAAAAAACCACTCACACAACCAAAAATATTGATAGTAACACCCAAGCATCTAAAAGGTAATCATCTTGATCTTTTGCCTTCCTAAAATAGAAGATATCACCTTTATGGAATTAATATTTAAGCTAGACATTTGTTCAAATATGGATGAAATAAATTTCATGTTCCCAACTTTCTCTAAGTCATGTTCCATGAATAAGATTGTACTAGCTGCATGTTGTTGAATCGACACTGGTCCCTCAGCTAGATGTGGGATGATTTTACCTAGTTGGCCATCCTATTTTCCCCTCACAACAAGAACAACCAGTATATCACCCACTATGTTGAAAATATTTGGAGAGAGGGGATCACATTACCTTAACTATTTCAAAGTTTGAAAATAATGGTTGATATCATCATTAACCCTTATTCCCACACTACCTCCTTGAATAAACATTTTGATCCACCCGCACCACTTATAATCAAATCTTTAAATATGCAAAGTCTTTTCATAAAGGGCCCTTTAACTTTATCATAAGATTTTTTTGAAGTCTATTTTAAACACAATGCCATCTATTTTCTTTCTATCAAGCTCATTAGCGTTTTTATGCAAAACTATCACGCCTTCAAGGATATGTTGCGCAGGCGTAAACATGGTTTGGGTTGGTCAAAACTCTTTACGTGGTATCCTAGTAATAATATCTGTACCCACCTTCGTAAATATTTTAAATCTTATGTTTGAAAGGAAAATATAAATATAATATTGAATCTAAACTTCATTTGCCTTTTAGGGTTATAAGGTGATAGCCCCAATTTAAGCTTGGGCATAGTCAATTCTCTTGCTTGTATATGGACAAACATAGCTAGCTATTGAATCATTCTAAATGACTTCCCAAATTTTTTTATGAAATTTTGCACTCTTGTTAGAACGCTCAATCATAAGTTATAATAGACTCCAGCATTTTTTTAAGGTACCGATACACTAGTAGAAAAAGGACCTGTAGTCCCGGTTGGGAATGGGCTCTAGTCCCGGTTATCAAACCAGGACTATGAAATTGGGACTAAAGGCCCTTTACGTGGCTGCGGTCGAGCGCTAGGGCCGGAGGACCTTTAGTCCTAGTTGGTAACTCCATGTGCACTACAAGAAATCTGGCTATATATGACCCTCAATTTTCGTCACAAAATCGTCATAGTAGTCCGTTTATGACGATTCTATGACGATTTTGAGATCGTCGAAAGCTGAGCGTCGCAAATGAACTATAACGACGTTTTTGGTAAAATCGTCATAACCGTCTATGACGATATTGAATCGTCATAACATCTATGACGATCCAATATCGTCATGGACCATCTAGCCAGGCCAGCTCAAATCCTACGTGGCCGATCCTACGTGGCAAAATTGTGACGAAATGAAATCGTCTTAAATCAAAATCAGCCCAGTCCATTTTAGTAATCTAAATGGGCTGGCCCAATAATTCTAGCCTTTTATTTGCTAGGCCTTGGCCTTTTTAGGTTTGTCTCCTTTGGGCCTTGCCTTCTTACGGTCCACTTATTTATTTCAGATTTGTTACAGTATATTTTGGGCCTGACCTTTCTAGAGCCCAAATACATTTCAACGATCCAGTTTACGCTATATTTTAACTAGAATTTGCATTTTCATTTCTAGAATTGCTTCAGTCATGCAATAAATCGAGAAAATACACGAGAGTTTCCAAATACATCAAGAAAATACACCATTTTCAGCAAATACACAACATGCAGATAATTTATCAGCAAATAGCAGGATCACAAATGCACATCCAAGATTACAATTCAGTATTTACATTAACTTATTAGAAAATAGCACCAATTGCAACATCTGCTAGGCAACAATAAGTTAACCCAAGTCAACCACTTTATACTGGTGTTGAGTATCAGAGTAGTCATTTCTTTAGGTCCTATGTACCCGTGCTCCAACATGTTCACCTCTGATTATGGTGTTTGATTTACTTAGCAGAAAATAACAACAGCTACAGACTCGTGAGGTGTACATGTCCATGCTGGGCGGCTGGTGCAAATTACAACCACGAGTGTGATGTGTGATGACACTTCTCAGTACCATCACAAAGCACTTACAGGAGAAACAAGGGGAACCCAATGACTCAGGGCTGCTAAGCTAGGTGCAGGCTTAACAACACAACACCACAACACTACCAAGTATACCATCAGATCAGCTATTTTTGCCAGGGTAATATGCCAAAAATACAGTGATATCTATCAAGAAAACTGCAGCATAAAACATGGTCCAGTACTACATGTACTGCACCTCTACTTCTTTTGGCATAAAATCAACCAAACATGTACAAAAAGCAATTTTTACTATTTAAACCAAAGAGAAGTCGGCCTCATCCATCACAAAACACCACAAACTGGGAGCTTATAAACAACACCAAGAACATATTTTGTATAACAGCACTTCACAGTGCCATGACCAAATCATAGTAACCACTACCACTAAAACTAACTAGAAATCATCGGCTAGACCCGTCACGACTATGATGACACTTCTCAGTGCCATCACAGAGCACACAGAGAAGAAACAAGGTGAACCCGAGGACTCACCTAAAACACAGAGATGTAGAACAAGGCAACCGATGCCACGGTTGCGGCCATCACACGACGACAGGATCCCAGGAAGTAGTCAACGTAGTTGAAGCCAAGGAGCTGCAAGGCCCTTGTGCGAGGCGAGGGAGGCCACGACCAGGCCATCAGCACCAGCAGCACCGTTGGAGCCAGAATAGGCTCCTGGCCCCCTCCAGCTCCGCTTCTCCGTCCTGCAAGTACAATGTGCATACTTAGTTGTAGTAATGACATGTTCACTACAAGCATATCGACATAACACAAACAAAAAGTTTAGAATGGCAAGCTAGCCACGAAAATAGTAGGTTGATTATTTTGAGAAGGCAACTAAATCGTAGTGATAAACAAACTACCTAGCTCAAGTGCCAAACTAGCTAGTTCATGATAAACAAAGCATGTAATGCATGACAAGAAAACCACAGTGTCAGTGTTGGGGGAACCTTTGACAAATCCGATGGTGGTGATTATAGATAGCTAAATAAAACATCGAGCCAATGTGAGAACGCATGCTATATAAAAAATTGTTATGCTGAATATGGAACAGTAGGTCCATTTTATCGGAGTAATACCATTTTATTAACCTAAACAAGTGAGGTACAGGTTAAAAGGGAAAATAAAGAAAGTGACCATTTTATTGGAGTAATACCAATAATGACAGAATTGCAAACATTAAAAATACAGTACAAACAGAACAATATAATACTATTCTCGTTTCTGACAAAAGATCTGAGGAACATGACTTGCCAGGCACAGACACGTAGAATCCGATCCTGTAGTCACCTTCCAGGATATGATGCTTAGACAGATAAGCAGCTTGGCCCATGTATGCAAGGATCAATGATGGGTAAACCATGCAAGTGAAAGCAATCTGCATCCAGGAAACAGTTATCAGAGACAAAATATTCACCAGTATTGCTTGCTTCAATATTGAAACACTGGAGCCGAAAACTTTAGAGTGCAGCGGTCATTTCTTCACCTGTATCGACAACTGATTGAAATGCCCCAGATCTGCAAACATTGCTTCAGATCCTGAAAGAGTAAAGCATTCACATTAGTGGATATGATCCACATATCAAGGCACTGAAATATCATTGTTGAGCACTGTACCAGTAACACATAGCAGTATTCCCCACCCGGTGAGTGCCATAGTGTTGCAGCGCAAATAGGCAAACCAGTATGAAGCAAGCAAGAGGTAACTCCACATTTGCAGAACCATATTAGCAAAATACGATTAAAACTGTGAGTAATAGAATTCATCAACCATGATATCAACTAACTATCTCACTGGGAAAGAACCCACACGGGCCGACAAGCATGGATATTTTAAACTAGACTGCAGATTGTGTGTGTGATTTCAGGTGTTCCATTGTATCAAATCGGGATCAAGGACAAACGTAAACTACCTTATTTTGGGGTGCATTGCTCTTACAAGATTGGAATTAGGTTTGTCGCCGACAAAGGGAAAAAAAGGCTTCCAGCAAACACAAGGCTCAATGAATGTTGATACATATGTCAATAAACTGAGAGACCTCTGTTGTACCGAATCAAGATAAGGGTACAGCAGACCCCAGCTTTTAGCATTCATTTGGATGACAGGCGAAGTAATGCAACTACTGTACAGTAATAGGCCTATGAAATGTACAGTAATAGGCCTATGAAGGGTACAGTAATAGGCCTATGAAGCTGTATGGAAATCAAAATCCATTTTCCTGTATTAGCTAGAGATAGGACTAAAACATCTGATGGAACTGCATGCATCCTGCACCAAAACCAACCCATGCAACATCAAACAAATGAACATTTGTCCTGAAATTCTATGAAATCATCTGGTGGAGTCAGAATGATCCTGCACCAACACCAAACCGTGCAACACAACCAATTAAACTGATTATGCTTCACCCTGAAAACTGGGGGTAATACAATTCATCAACCATGATATGTGCAGCTAAGTTCCCATTGGGAAGCTACTAGATTGCAGGCTGGGTGTGCGTGATTCCAAATGTTTCGTTGTAGTATTAGATCAGAACAAGATCAAAGGTAAACTACATACAGTCCAGAAAGTGAAAACGAGTGAGGGGGAGGAAGAAGGGTACGGACGTCGGGTTGTCCTTGAGGCGCCTCGAGGTCTTCGTTCTCCTGGCGAGGTCGTCGCAGACTCCATGGCGCGCCGAGGTCGCGCTGTAGAGAGTGACCTCCTTCGAGCCCGGTGACGCCGGGCGGCGAGCTGTCATGGCGGCGGCCACGGCCTCCTTCTCCACGCAGCGCCGATCCCTCTGCGTTCATCACGGACTCCTTCGGGAGGGAACGGACGGTCCGATCCGTTAGGTGCGGTCCGGTGAGACGGAGAATCCGAGGCGGGTGGACGAGGGGAGAGGGAAGGGGCGGACCTTGAGGAGGTCGATGCGGCGCGGCGGCGTGAGGTCCTCGAGCGCCAAGACGTGGTCCCGAGGCGGCGCAGTCCCTGAGGCGAGCAGCTTGAGGCGGAGGGAGCGGTCGGGACGGGAGGCCGAGGAGAAGCTGATGGAGTCGCGACGTACTCTCCGCGCCGCCGGAGCGCCGGCTGGAAGGAGGAGAGGGGAAGCCTTGTAAATTGTGTAGGAACCTCCCCCGAACCACCGCCTGCCGAACCACCGCTCCACCGGAACCACCGCTCTCAGATCCCATCTTGTCGCCGTCCAATCCACCACCGCCGAGCTCAGTCTCCTTGGCCGCGACTGCCCCGACGAGGCGGGTGCTGGGGGTACCAGAGCGGAGCGAGAGGAGGGTTGGAGCGAGCGGGGAGGGCGGCGACAGCGTGCGGATCTCGCTGGAGAAGGAGGGCGGCGATAGGATTAGGGTTGGGTAGGTTTCGCTAGGAGGGCGGGGACGTGGCGATTTTCGCTGGGAGGGCAGGGTCTGCGCGCGGGATGGGTATGCCATGTCATCGATCCGTCCATCTTGTTCCCACATATCAGCATCCTACCCGTCCATCTTGTTCGCATCCAACGGTCTATTAGATCTGCCTACTTATTATGACGATTTCATTTAAAAAATTACGACGTTTTGAGCAAGATCGTCATAGTTTACTAAGGCTTTGGCCCTCCCAAGACCACCCATGCGGAATCTTCATAAATCTAAGACGATTTTGTAGATGGTCACTACCAAAACGTCATAAGTTGACACATTTCTTGTAGTGGTGGCTGATGTCGAGCATCGGGGCTATTTTCCATTAAATTCTTTTTAATTTTGTGTTTTACTTTTCATTTTGTGTTTTCCTTTTCATTTTGTGTTTCCATTCGATTCTTTTTCATTTCAAAAGAGGGTTGTGCCGCTATTTTTGGGTCACCGGGGAAGCTCCGGCGACATGGCCGCGCGGCGGAACTCGCAAGCGAGCGATGGTAGGCCGCCGAGAACGATTCCGACGGATTGAGGCCGGATGGCATCGATTCCTTTGACCAGGTGAACGAGGGTGACGAGGCGGTGACGACGAGCTACTCGCCGAGTCTTGGGGCGACGAGGAATGACGAGGAATGGCGACAGTCGACGCTAGGGTTTCGGCCCGAGTGAAGACAGGAGGAAGAAGAAGTGGCGTGATGTGGTTCGTCCGCGGCGGCGGCGGGATATTTGTAAACGTTCGGGGGCGGCGACGCTAATCCCGACGGCAACCGGTGACAAGGGCCGTGGACAGAGAGCAGTTCCTAGCCGGGACTAAAGCTGGCCGTACCCGTGTGACGTTCCTAGCCGTTTGAATATGGACTAATCAGGGCCGATCCTGAGATTTTGGGGGCCATGGGCGGGACTAAAACTTGAGGCCCTTAGTATAGACTTCACAATGATAGTGATGAATATTATACGTGTAATATATATATGTTCTCAATAAACTTGGGGCATCATGTGATTGTACCAACTATTGAATATAGGATATACCTTATATTGGTGTTCTCGCGATCGAATCAGGGGCCCAAAAACAAATCGGCAAGATGACGAATCGATGAACTGACAATCAATAGTACATAATTAGATGAAATTTAGGAATAAGAAGCGGACTAAATTCATGAAGGTTATCGACAGTTTGGGAATTGGGATCGCCGATCACGTGCTGGTCAGTCCGTCGGCTGTCGCGTAAGATCAAGGAGCCGTGCGCGCGGCGCGCTCGTGGTCTTTTCGTCGGTGACGGACTGGACGCGGGGCGCCGCCTGACGGGCGATGTTCAAGGAGCCGAGGAGGAGGACGCGCGATGGGGCACCGCCAGACCGATCGATCGCGTCGATTGCCTCTTTCCGTAGCGAGCAGCGACGATTTAGTTTCCTATCCTAGTCGGGCCTTTCATAGCAGCTCACAACGTAAGGCCCATATGAGTTTTTTTCAGGCAATAAACGAATGAGAAGATTATATGCATGTGTATACCTGAGGTGGGGCCCCTGATTTTTGGGGACCGGGGCAGCGCACACCCTCCCCCAACCCCCCCCCACCCCCCCCCGGGCCGGCCCCAACATGACCAATTCTAAAGCTCTGGACAGAAGGCTCATTTTCTACTTAGTGATAATGTATACATCAGATACAAGGATATACGGTCACTGTGTATGTTTATACGCTCCGTGTACGTAGACGGAATTTCACATATTTTTCTCTCCAAATTGACAGTTTCATTTCCAAGTTTCATGTTTTATATATTCCAAACAGCCTTGCACGAGTATCCGGGTGCACACAGTCCATGTACGCTAGGATCACAAAAAAGAGTCAGTGACATTAACTTGGAAATGTTAGATTGTTCGTTTGTTAAGCATAATGTATATTCAATGAAAATTACAATATAACACAAAACATTACATAGTGTGTATTCAGTTCTACTCAAGAGAAAACTGAGTATTTGGTGTTGTCAGGAAAACATTGGTGCTTAATAATAGCCCCAACTCTAGCCACGATGGTGCATTATTAATGCCTCGACTCACATTCGTTTCAATACGCCTCCGCTCATATTTGCTAGTACTATATTAACGACATATACACTGCAATTCATTCGGCGTTCTGTTGTGTAGTTCCTTCCACTCTTATTTGCCCTCTTATAACCTGATACCCAACCAAGATCTTCATATATATATATATATATATATATATATATATATATATATATATATATATATATATATATATATATATATATATATATAAGGCAATGCCGTTGAGATTAATTCACTATGTCTAAGTCATACAAAGTCAGGATGGGTATGTGAGACATCGAGAATGCACTAGTTATCATATACCGGTATACACTTGCTTTGGATACATTTTTGGCCATGTGATTGCACAAGCTGTTGGACAAAAATAGAACTCAAAAGCAGTATTTTCATCCCGTCAAGCTGTTCAAATTCAACATGGCGGTGCAATTCAACCTTGATGGCTACCTCAAGATCCATTTCTGGCATGACCCATGGCTGAACAGAACGAGTATCGCGACCATCGCGTGTCATCTTTTCCAGCACTGCACAAAAAGAGTAAAAGGACGAAGCGCAAGAAGGTGTCGCTGTTCAGGTTCGGTCTGACACTGCACACTGCAGCGTTAAACATGTAACTGTTCGTGGACTCGTGTTCCCGTATATGTACGCATACGTGACTTGGAGTAGTACTCCTCTCACAATTGCCCTCTCTCTCTCCTTGTACAAGCCACCGATGGGCTGTTCGATCGATATATAAACACGTAACCGAGACCCATGAGGGTCATCGTTTCCCCACA
The DNA here is from genome assembly GCA_030063025.1 of Avena longiglumis. NCBI lineage: Eukaryota > Viridiplantae > Streptophyta > Magnoliopsida > Poales > Poaceae > Avena > Avena longiglumis. Next base: position 144,175,886 of record CP125974.1, read on the forward strand.
ACCTAGATCGACAATATGGTATCAGAGCCTCCCTCTTTCCCGATCTAACTACCGAAAAAAAACCAAAAACACAGCCGCCTCCGCCGGTGACCTTCCTGGTTGCCCGCCGCCGCCGCCGCCCTCTACAACCACAAAGCCAAAAACACACCAGAAAAAGTCCTTGCCGCCGCTGCCGATTTTTCTTGGTCCGTAGCAGCCGCACAAAACACCCAACAACAACCCAAAACAACCAAAAACAAACTGCCGCCGCCGCTGATCCGAGAGATCTGCTGACGCCGCCATCAAATACCCAATCGCTGCTGCCGCCGCCGCCGCCGCCAACATCGACACCATGAACGGCTATTCATCCTCGTCGGCCAACCTCGCTGCGCTCCTCGGCTCTCCTCCTGCGCAGCTTCTCACGCGGGAAAACTTCATCCCCTGGAGTGCCTTGATGCTCCCTGCCCTTCGTGGTGCCAGGGTGCTTGATTTTGTTGAAGGAACGGAGGTCGCGCCCACGAAGACCATGCAAGTTGAAGACAAGGAAGGCAAGAAGTTCACGGTCGAAACTCCTGACTACGCTGCTTGGTTCACGCGGGATCAGCTGGTACTTCGCTTTTGGTGAACTCTGTGTCTCCCGAGATCCTTGCCCATGTCACCGGGCTGGACACGTCCGCTGCGGTCTGGGCTGCTCTCAAGGAACTTGTCTCCTCCCAATCACGGTCGAGGATTCAGGCTCTTCGTGGTGCCCTCCAGAGCACAAAGAAGGGCACCCTCTCGGCTGCCAAGTACATGGCCAAGAAGAAGGCCATAGCGGCGGAACTCGCTGCCGCTGGCAAAACCCTTGATGAGGACGAGCTGATCGGGTCCATCCTCAATGGGTTCGACAAATCCTACAACCCCTTCAATACTGCCATCAACGCCAATCCCAGTACAAATTTATCAGATCTTTTGAATCAACTTGTTGCCTTTGATGCTCTACAAGATGATCCGGAAGAAACCGAGGGTTTCACTTCCTCGGCCAACATCGCTCGTCGTGGAGGCAGCAGCGGCGATACTCGGCCACGTGGCCATGGTGATGATCGCTGGCGGCAGGAGGACCGCCCGCGTCAGGGAGATCGAGGATGCCAAGATGATCGTGACCGTGGTTATGACCACGGTTATGATCGCATGCGCCAGGAGGATCGCGGGTATGACCGCGGCTATGATCGTGGACGCCAAGATGATCGCGGGTATCGCCGTGATCGCTATGATGTTGATCGTCATGATGGAGGAAACTGGCGCCGTCAAGGCCGTGATGATCGGTGTGATGGTGGGCGTGCTAGTGGGCATCGCCGTGAAGGGCGGGTACCCACACCCTATGTTGACGTCACCTGCTAGATTTGCACCATCCATGGTCACCCCGCTCGTGACTGTTGGTGGCGATTCCAGAATGATCATGATGATGGTGGGAAGGGTGCAAATATTACATCATATGGCGTCGACACCAACTGGTACCCGGACTCGGGTGCTACCCATCATCTCACCTCCGAGTTGAACAAGCTCAACATGCATGAACAGTACAACGGCAACGACCGCGTCCACGCGGCAAACGGTAACGGTATGCAAATAAGTCATATTGGTCATTCTATATTACGCACCCCACATGATTCTCTAGAACTTAAAGATTTCCGTCATGTTCCAACTGCTTCAAAAAATCTTCTATCTGTTCATAAGCCTATACTTGGTAATAATGCCTTCATGGAGTTTCACCCTTGGTATTTCTTAATTAAGGACCGGGACACAAGGAGAATTCTGTGTGAAGGGCCATGCTCCAGTGGTCTTTATCCGCTTGCTGCCACATCCAACGGGTCGTCCAAGCAAGCGTTCATCACAATAAAGCCATCATCTTCTACATGACATTGTCGTTTAGGCCATCCCTCATCCTTTGTGGTTCAACAAGTTCTTAGAAAAAACAATATTTCTGATTCTCCAGAAATAAACCCCTACATTTGTGATGCATGTCAACTAGCTAAGAGTCATCAGTTACCATATCCTGCCTCTACTAGTGTTTTCACTGTTCCTTTGGAACAAGTATTCTCTGATGTATGGGGTCCAGCACCTGAATCTGCTGGCAAATATTCATATTATGTAAGCTTCATTGATGATTTTAGTAAATTTACTTGGATATATCTTCTTAAGAAGCGTTCTAAAGTTTAACAAGTATTCCTCAATTTTCAACAACTTGTTGAGAGAAAGTTTGATAGAAAAATTATTACAATGCAAACTGATTGGCGAGGTGAGTATGAAAAACTCAATGGTTTCTTTCAAAAAATTGGCATCACCCATCATGTATCTTGTCCTCATGCTCATCAACAAAATGTTCTGCTGAAAGGAAACACCGTCACATTGTTGAAGTGGGTCTTGCCTTACTTGCTAATGCCTCCACGCCTCTCAAATTTTGGGACGAAGCGTTTCTCACCGCCACTTTTCTTATAAATCTCCTTCCAGCAAAGTCATCAATCATGACACACCGTTGAATGCCTCCTCCACACCAAGCCCAACTATGACTCTCTTCGTGTTTTTGGCTGTGTTTGCTGGCCAAATCTCGTCCTACAACACAAAAAAATTTCTTTTCATTCTACACGATGTGTTTTCCTTGGCTATAGTCCTCATCACAAAGGAATCAAGTGTCTAGATGTGTCCAGGCGTGTTTATAGTTCTCATGACGTAGTATTTGATGAGAATATTTTTCTCTTTGTCGAGCTGCATCCTAATGCTGGTCGTCGCCTCAAGCAAGACATTTTGCTCTTGCCCAACACACATTAAATCATGGGGATGCTAATATTAATGACTATATGCCTTTTCCCATTTTGCCAATTGTTACTCACAATAATGGTCAAGATGCTGCAGATACTCATCATGGTGCAGATTGAAGAGCAAGAATCAGGAGAAAATCTGGGCTTAAACGCTCCAGAATCGGAGCAAATCAGTCCCTCGCTAAATGCCAATGGAGGCAATCCCGAGATTGATCCCCCTGCCCTGGCATGGAACGATCCCGAGGAGTATCCGATCCGATCTGATTGGGAGGGACCACCTGGCGACAGAAATTCCGCGTCGCCCGACGCGCACAACGCGCGCACCGTGCGTACCCTGACGCGGTCTCCACGCGTGCCCGAGTCGTGTCTTGACACGTCTCCGCCCCAGAGCCCGCTTCGGTCGACCTCGCCTTGGACTCTGCGCGTCTCGCCTCGCGATAGCCCGGCGTCGCTATCCCGCTCGGCCTCTCCCGTGCGTGCGACGCCAGCATCCAATAATGAGGCGGGGCCCCTGCAATCATCACACCATCATGAGCCAGCCTGATCTCCCGCCCAAACTCCTGGTGGCGATGATCCCGAGGCTGCCTCGCATGTTCTTTCCTCGCAACACGACAATGAGGCGCCACAAAATTCTCCTGGCCGGTTTAATGAACTGGGCACATCGCCTTCTGCATCACCGACTCCTACACCGCCTTCTGCACCCCGTACACGACTTCAAAAAGGTATACGTCAACCAAAACAGTATACCGACGGCACAATTCGCTATGGCATGTTTACCTCCACAGGTGAACCTAGTAACTTTCCGAAGCTCTTGGGGATGCTCGCTGCCCTCATGGACAACAAAACGTGGCATCTTGTCCTCCACACTCTACAAAGAATCTCATTGACTGCAAATGGGTATATCGTATTAAGAAAAATGCAGATGGCACAATTGACAGGTACAAGGCACGATTGGTTGCAAAAGGTTTCAAGCAAAGGTATGGCATCGACTATGAAGGTACCTTCAGCCCAGTTATTAAAGCTTCCACTATTAGGCTTGTTATATCAGTTGTTGTTTCCAGGGGCTGGAGTCTGCGGCAGTTAGATATCAAGAACGCGTTTTTACATGGCGTTCTGGAAGAGGAGGTTTATATGAGGCAACCCCCAGGTTTTCAGTCTTCCGCTACTCCGAACTATATTTGCAAACTTGATAAAGCCTTTTATGGTCTCAAGCAAGTTCCCCGAGCATGGTATTCTAGACTCAGTACCAAGTTGCAGCAACTTGGTTTTGTTCCTTCTAAAGGAGATACCTCACTTTTTCTTTACAAGAAAGCCAATATTATGATGTTTGTTCTAATTTATGTTGATGATATCATAGTTACCACAAGGCCATCTCTGCTCTCCTCCATGACCTGAATGATGATTTTGCACTAAAAGATTTGGGCGATCTGCATTTCTTTTTGGGCATCGAGGTAAAGAGAACTCAGAATGGTTTACTTCTCACTCCGGAAAAATATGTTGCTGATTTTTGGCTAAAGTTGGTATGAAAGACTGCACAACCTCTCCTACACTGTTATCATCTACTGAAAAGTTGTCTTTAATTGAGGGGTCTCCTCTCGGCCCTGCTGATAGTACACAATATATAAGCATTGTTGAAGCCTTACAGTACTTAACATTGACACGACCTGATATTTCGTTCTCATTTAACAAAGTATGTCAGTACTTGCATGCCCTACCACTGCTCATTGGACATCTACAAAAAGAATTTTGAGATATGTTCAGGGTACTATGCAAGTTGGACTGACTTTTCAAAAATCTTCCACTAGTTTGCTTAGTGCTTTCTCAGATGCAGATTGGGCAGGTTGTTTGGATGATAGAAGATCTACTGGCGGTTTTGCTATATTCTTTGGTCCAAATCTAGTCTCCTGGAGTGCTAGAAAATAAGCCACAGTTTCTAGGTCTAGTAAGCTGAATATAAAGCCTTAGCCAATGCTACTGTTGAACTGATATTGGTTGAAGCTATTCTCAAGGAACTTGATGTTACATTTCAGGTAAAACCATGTTTATGGTGTGATAATTTAGGTGCAACATACTTGTCTGCCAATCCCGTGTTTCATGCCAGGACTAAACATATTGAAATTGACTATCATTTTGTTCGAGAACGAGTTGCAAACAAAATGCTTGACATACAATTCATATCTAGCAAGGATCAAGTTGCAGATGGTTTTACAAAGGCTTTGGCAGTCAAAGACTTAGATGAGTTTAAGCGTAATCTCAACCTGTCAGCAGGTTATGATTAAGGGGGGCTGTTAAACATGTAATCTTCTATATTCTCTGTACGTGGACGTGTTCCCGTATATGTACCCATACTTGACTTGGAATAGTACTCCTCTCACAATTGCCCTCTCTCTCCTTGTACAAGCCACCGATGGGGCTGTTCCATCGATATATAAACACGTAACCTAGACCCATGAGGGTCATCGTTTCCCCCACAACCTCGATCGACAATATGCAGAACAATAAGTTGGTTCGAAACTTCAAGCGCGACATGATCAGAGAAGCTCTAAGTCAATGTATGTCCGTGTTTGTCAAATTGAACGAGGTAAAGCTAAAACAGGAGCTGACCGAGGTACAGCTGAACCAGGAGCTGACAGGAGCAACACCAGCATGCGAGATGCAATTCGAAGGATCAACTCATTACTGTTAGAAAGAAATGAGTTGGAACAGTAACGCACCGCTCCAATGCCAAGTATTGGCTACTCTACCTAAATGCAACACTGTTAATTTTGCCTAATGAAGAAAGGATGGCCGCCCAATGCCTCTTGTGCCTGTGCCTCGAGGAGTCCGAGACAGTGCTGCACGAGCCGACTACGTGCAAATCTCAATTGAAGAATTTGGGAGAAATTTCTCCCAACGACCCAGCTGATGCCCTTTCACCTGGCCGACACGCACAATGAGAAGCTATAATATTGGCAAACAGATACCGCCGAGCTCGTTCAAACATGCAATCCTTATTGAAGACACAAAAGATCTTAAATAAATAATACTAAGCTTGTGAGCCAACAAGAAAGAAAACAAATGATACAAAATACATGTAAGCTTTTCTCTTTTCTCTTTCAAAGTAACTAGTAGGATGGCCCTCGCAAATGCGAGGGCATCGTCTTTAGTTTGTTGAAAATTTCTGGAAAAATAATATGGTTATATGTATATACATTCTTTTTATGCATTCTAAGAAATGATAAAACCTAAAAGCAACACAAATATTATGCTAACATAATATCTTTGGTGGAAAATATCTTCAAATTTCTTAATGAATGATAATTATGCCATTTTAAAAAAATCATATTAATTACCAAAATTTTCATATAAAGTTTAGTCCACAAGATAGACAATATTCTTAATGTAATGCTAGACTATGATGAAATGATAATTATCTGATAGACAATCATTAGCAAAGAAATTATACTTTCATGTTCCAGAAAGTAATTACGGTCATCCTATGTGGTCTAGTATGTTGTTTTATTGATAATTCTATTTGAACATCAAAGCAAATTTGCTTTATGACGCGGAATAAAAATTACTCTCCTTGATAATTAACTTTTTCTAACAATAAGAATTTTTTAGACCACTTCTCATATTTAATTCCTTTATGACATTATCCATCTATCATAAACTATGTGACCTTTTAGACTACAATCAAATGAACGGGAGTTTGACTACAAATATTTCTACAACACCGTCTATTTGAAAAGGGGAAGAATATTATTTATTTTCTTGGACTTGCACCTAAATATACCCATCGTTCATTCCAGTCGCTTAATACTCTCGCTCATATGGATTATTCTTATCATGAAACATGACTATGGCAACATGTTAAACATACTATTTGCTTGAACTTGGTGTCCACTTTATACATGATTGTAATGCACATTCTACAAAATTTTGAAGGGTTATCACTTATGAAGATTAACATTGATATTGTGTTTTATTTTATTATATGACCTAAGAAGTCATGTTCATAATAAATTTCCAAAATGTCAAACAACCTCACGGACAAAATATCAGAAATAAAATTTACAACCTTTTAACATTATTTTTAGTAACAAAGGATATATGTTCTGTTGTAGATTGGGAAAATAAAAATATGTGATTTTTTTATAACAATGTTGATTTCTAGTATTGATATTTCCCTAGTGGTATTGTAGTCTTCTTTTCAAGTACATGCCACACTACTGACCATCGAGCCTCCACCTCCTTGCAAATATATTTTGTCACATATCTCTAGCTCCCATTTGACATCAATTGTGCTAACTAATTATAGATTATTATGCTATCGGCCTCAAAAAGAATTATATGCTTCTATGATGCCCACTATTGAACACTAAATCGCAGGGCTATAATGAACAATTTCGCATGTCGCATGCAATCGTCATGTTTGAGCAACATGCATTAATTTATACTAACAAAACAGCAAGACAGTTTATAGATAAATCTGATCTTCATGTTCATGCTTTTATTCAAGTACTGTTCCTCATGGACTTAACGAATCCTCACATGAGTATCTCACTGCTCGCTATATAATTTATTTGTCAAATAGATGCATGGGTCAACTTTTGAATCCATCAAGCGTGGCTGCGTGGCAGGTTTATACTAGGGTGTCTACCCTCTTTCACGTATTTAAATCAGTGTAGAATGTATATGTTGTTGTGCAACTATTAATTACGGTCCACCAGAAAATATATGATTAAGTTTCTGTATAACTACTATTAACAATGTTGAGCATCTGATACACTGGTTTAGGTTTTGCTAGCATTAGAGTGTTGATGGATTTCCTTTTTCACGTGGTAGTGCCAAACATTTATTCTTTTATGTCATAAATTAAAACAGAACCACCATTATTATCTCTATAAGGTTCACCTGCTGTGGTGGTTTTTAGATATGTTTTGTCTATTTAGCTATATAATCATCTCTTAATTTTTTGTCTAACATGATGAACTTTTATTTTTATACTCATTTTTAGATATATTTTCTATGTACATGTTTCGTTACTTGGGTTTGCACTTAATGCGTTACACGTCAAATGATCGTGGTACTCTTCCTATATTTTAATTCTAACTTATATTAATTTGGATGATATGGATCAACATGGTGGCTCTATTAGGCTCTAGTATATTGCTTTCAGTATATACCACTCGTATCCCCTCTTTTGCCGCACATATCTCACGACATACTTAATGTGTATTACATCCCATGTTAAAAATAGTTTTACTATTGTAAAAAATACAATGTTTTGGAGAGAACTTCAAATAAGAGCTTTTAAAAAAAATTAATTCGATCCTTTTTCTTAAAAGAATCCATTGAATGTTGATTTTAATTTCACCATCACATCTGGCTTGTGGAGGCAGTTGAAACAAATGTATGATTTAATGAATTTGGACTATGAATAAGAACTTTGAGGATGTACCCCTCTGTCTCAAAATAGTTGTCGTCAAAATTTAGATAAATCTAGACACTATTTAATATATAGATTCACCTAAATTTTAATTGCGACATCTATTTTGAGACGGAGAAAGTACAAAATAACCAAATGTATTTGCTGCTCATGTATCTTGTGATGTTAGCACGTGAACATGCACATGATATGTTTTCTCTTCCAACAACGCCGCTATCAGAGTATATAAATGCACATGATGACCTGAGCAGTAGTCTTGAGCTCTTGTGCATGCCCAGACGGAACATGCTGTATGCACTCATTTGCACGTACGTTGTCTAAAGCGTTGGACGTGTCGATCTTCTACTGCTTTGGGTAATTCTATATAGTCCAACCTTTTATTTTGAGTTCACGGTAATTCTATATATTGCATGCGTACGTATTGCCTCCGGACTCTTCTTTATGTCTTCGAGGCGGGAGGTGCACATGCCACGGCCGTGTATCGTGTCATTGTGTTGGTTGTCCGGCCTATAAGGTGCATGCCTATCTATTTTAAATCTCCACCGTTAAAATTTGGTGTTACGAAAAATTAACGGATTAGATTATTTAGCCTATGTGGATCGACGTGGTGCCTTAAAACAACCTCTTATATTGCTTTTAGTATATAATAGATAGATAGATGCTACTGACCGGCGACCTATTGCATCCTATATTTTTCCATTTCACCTGCGACCAATACTCAAATAATTAAATCTCCGAAGATTAGACAAACCTTATGAGTTCCGAAGCAGCTGGAGAAACCCACATAAAAATGGGAGCTTATAATCTTTGAGCGCACAATGTCCATATCTACATCTCTTGGAAAGGTACCGGGACGAAGCTACATACAGCTAGGTAAGTGCACATGCAGGTTTCTCTACCTTACAAATAGCCTCAAAGTTAATGTGTGTGAACCCCTCTTGCTTATAATTAGTACACAAATGTGGACTAACTTTGTCCAAAACCATACGTAGGCCACAAGTAGTGCACCCCCTGATCAGTTTTGGTCAAGCTCTGCTCCGCAAAGGCAAAGGTGTAGCACGAAATTATTGTCCATCCTCGAACTAATAGAAAAAAGGGAAATCACAAAAATATCAACCATAAGAATCAACGGTTCCATCGAGACGCATGGACTGTCAACAATGGAGAACAAAGAGATCATATTTGTTGGTGTAAAAAACATAATAGAAAATGAATACCAGGTATGACATATATACCAAAAACATGTATGCACTCAATATACATGTATGCACTCAATATCTACTAGACATCGCAACTTCCGAGATCAATGGGAACATGTCAGTATATTATTTGAAGTGGAAGAAATTGTCAAGTACCTGATTTCCGACACAGAAGTAAAACATAGGAGGCATACATCTGAATTTAAGAAACATTGGCAATATATGTTTAACACACACCATTTATGGATCAATCCATAAGAGGGGGAGATTACTTAATGTGTGAATTCAGCTCTATAGTGACCCTTTTATATGTAATATTAAATTAGTCAAGATCAATTGTGGTGTTCATGAATCAAAGAATGTGATACATTAACTTCGATTTATTTTGTATACCGGTTACTAGATTGATATGAGGTGGTGGTGTAGATCATTAATGCGATAAATACAAGTTGTGTGTGTGCAAGGTGTTAGTGAAACCACAAATTCAGCTACATCTCCATTGTCAATTATGTGGGCACAAAATAGGAAATGTCCAATGTGGGCAAGAATATTTATAATTTGTTCGCTATGTTTCTTTTTTTGGAACAAAGGGTTTTGACCTAAATATATCATAGGGTCATAGGAATTAAGAGGAGGAACAACTGATATACTAGAAATTAGAGGAACAAATATTTGTATCCCATAATTCCATTACGGTAAATCTTAAACAAACTTACTTTGTTTCTCTCCCTAACGCAGGTTTCTAGCGTTAGTGCTCAATGGCATAGGAATCCAAATATATTGTATGGACAATAGGCATCAATTCTTTTGACAATCCTAGGAATTTTCTATAGACCATGTAGTACTACTACTTACCGATAGTCTATATAGTTCCTACTCTTTTAAGAGTATAAACAGACTCGCATATTATTGCAATAATTCATTTTCCTTTTTTATTCGTGTGGATCACTTGATGAACCTAAACTATTTCAGGGGTGTGAAGACGCTACTTTGAAATGTTTATGAATAACAGGAAGCATGTCTCATTTTGTTATAACTACTTTCATCCAGGTCGACATAGTCATGTCTGGTAAGATGACCCGACTAACGCGTGTCAGATATGTTTTCCATGATGTAATCAAAAAGGCTTTTTCAAAATGCAATCACACACACTTTATTATATTATATAGTTTCTAATTCTTATGATTTAATGTAGATGTCATTGCAAACCTATTTTATTATATTATGCGGTTCTTAATCATGCTAATAAAGTATTGACCTTAAGTATTGATCAAATCCAATATTGTTTACTTAAAGTATTGGGGTAGTAAGACGATGCTAGCGTGATAGAAGTAGACATAGTCATCTAATGGCACAAGTAATATGTGGGAGGGGGGTTGAAAAGCATAGTGGATAGCAGGAACAAAGAAATATAGATAAAAAATAGAGGATGTTTGAGAATATGGTGACTTGTAGTTTTCTAAAATGCGTTATAATTATTCGATCATAAACTAAAATCATGCATATACATATCAGTGATACAATCTTGACATAACATTTGTGATGGCATATAACATATAAACAACTTTTAAAAATTACTATTTTCAATGTCTATAGAATCATAAAAACTCTGAGATATAGAGCTACGTTTGTGATGATGCCCTCGCAAATGCGAGGGCCACCTGGCTAGTTCAATGTAAATTACAATATACCACAAAACATTACATCGTGTGTATTCAGTTCTACTCAAGAGAAAAGAGAGTATTTGGTGTTGTCATGAAAACATTGGTGCTTAATAATAGCCCCAACTCTTGCCACGATGGTGCATTAATGCCTCGACTCACATTTGTTGCAATACGTCTCCGCTCATATTTCCACAAGGCTTACATTGTGGAACCGAGGTAGTACTATATTATCGACAGCAATTCATTTGGCGTTCTGTTGTGTAGTTCCTTCCACTCTTATAACCAAGGTCTTCATATATATATATATATATATATATATATATATATATATATATATATGTATATATATATAAGGCAGTGCCGTTGAGAGAAATTCACTATGTGTAAGTCATACAAAGTCGGGATGGGTATGTGAGACATCGAGAATGCACTAGTTATCATATACCGGTATACACTTGCTTTGGATACATTTTTGGCGATGTGATTGCACAAGCTGTCGGACAAAAATAGAACTCAAAAGCAGTATTTTCATCCCGTCAAGCTGTTCAAATTTAACATGGCGGTGCAATTCAACCTTGATGGCTACCTCAAGATCCATTTCTGGCATGACCCATGGCTGAACAGAACGAGTATCGCGACCATCGCGTGTGATCTTTTCCGGCACTGCACAAAAAGAGTAAAATGACGAAGCACAAGAATGTGTCGTTCTTCAGGTTCGGTCTGGCACTGCACACTGCAGAACAATAAGTTGGTTCGAAATTATGTCCGTGTTTGTCAAATTGAACGAGGTACAGCTAAACCAGGAGCTGACAGAGGGTTATGCAACACCAGCATGCGAGATGCAATTCGAAGGATCGACTCATTACTGGTTAGAAAGAAATGAGTTGGAACAGTAAAACGCACCGCTCCAATGCCGAGTATTGGCTACTCTACCTAAATGCAACACTGTTGATTTTGCCTAATGACGAAAGGATGGCCGCCCAATGCCTCTTGTGCCTGTGCCTTGGGGAGTCACAGACAGCGCTGCACGAGCCGACTACGTGCAAATCTCAATAGAAGAATTTGGGAGAAATTTCTCGCAACGACCCAGATGATGCCCTTTCACCTGGCGCCGACACCTCACAATGAGAAGCTACAAGATTGTCAAACAGATACCAGCTCAAGCGCGCCCGACCCTTCGGTAAGGGAGCGACGATAACAGCGCGTCGGCGGTTCCCTCTGGCGGTAATAGTGGTTATTAGGTGGTTCAAGAATTTTGATGTAAGTGCTTTGTACTTCTTGTAAACTTATGAAATAGGATTTTTTTCGGCAAGAAAATAACAATCGCAGAAAACAGGCTTCCCTTGTTCACATAACGATTTGGATGAAGCCTAATGCAGGTACCTTCGACAATACAGCAGCCCCTACGAGCAGGTTACACGCGTGGAAGCGAAGCTTTGCCAAAATGCGGGAAGATTGAGCGCTCTAAACTCTTTTTGATAAAACACGTTTTACTAGTTGAAATAAGTAATTATTACATTCGGCATCTGCATAATTAGGATGCACATAGCTGCAACATATCCATGACCAAAGACATAAAAATATCAAATACATGTGGTCATTAAGAAACAACATAACCCCAATGGTAATAGAGGATAAATTCGTAGATCACGCTGCCATCCATATTGGATAAAAAATTCTCTCATTGTGTCCTCCAACCGTATAGATGCTTCCGTAAACATGTCTCGATTCTCCACATGGTATATAGACAATGATAAACGGAACAAACTTGTGCACGCATGGATCACATGCATAATAGAAGAATTTTTATTGTTAAGATTATATCATTTCTATGTAGCAAAGCGATCAAATAACGGCAAGACCTCCCACCTTAATAAAAACTCAAACTTATGATTAATATCATGTAGCCAGTTGCAACTCTAATTGACGGATATAAGTTAGAAGCTACTTAGATAATTGATCATATTGAGCGGGCAATTTTGCACTTGAAGACAAGTATTTAATTCTCTCATCATGATAAAAAATATAAATCTCAAGCAAGTATGGTGATGGAAGCTTTTGAAGAAAGTACATGAGGTATTCAGTGAGGATCTACTGGTCTGGATAAGTGCTCATATTTTGCAATAAGGGTGACTTGGTGATGTCCCTGGTACCTAGATGGTAGGGTGTTGTTTATGTTTATAGGGCATAAGGCATGGCATTTTATTTTTCCATTGTGGTGTCTATATGTGTTGCATGCTGGCTCCGGGTTATTTGATGTATGCTCTTACGAATAAAATGCAAATAAAGGCTCAGTGCACTCTTCAATACAGATGCCGAGGGTCTCAACCTCCATTTTCAAAAAAAATATGCCAAATTCCTTGATGTGACTTTTGAATCATATTAACAGATTCGGAAAATCTATTCATAATTAAGTGCGTCTATGATGCTGTCGATTTTCCCCATCTATATATATTCTTCTCTTAGTTCTGTATGAAGTACATGCATTCGACATCCTTTATGTGCAGCTCCTTTCATCCTCTATGTACGCTAAGTACCATGCCATCCAATCAAGGTTTCTCAAGTTCTCCATCAGGAAATTCCTCAAAGAAAGACTAGCACCGTAAAACCATGCAATTTATTGTGGGAATGTGAGGCTTCGGGAATGCACTAATCGGCATTTGCCTTGGTTGATGTATGTTTTGTCAAGAATGACTCAGCTGGTGTTCCATCAACCAGAAGGCCATTGGCTATCAAATTACTTCTCTGATTCTTCGCCCTACTAGCTATCTTCGTGGCCTATGTTTTCGGATCACATGAGAAACCTAGCAGCTAATTTACGACCCGCGGTTATATTGAGGTTTAACTTCTAAATATTGAGATTTCAGAAACAAAAGTACGACTGGTGTGATATATTATTGTTCTAGGTGTTGTTTATTCAACACTAACCAACAAATCAAGTTATAAACCATGATATGGCTGTAGGATCCTTTAGTTCATCATGATTTCATCATTATTGACTGGAAAATTTAATCGAGATAACCGTGTTTGATATGCAACTTGCTACAGTTATTTTTACATTGTCTAAAGTTCACGTGTTCATAGTTGGTTTGACTCCGTAGAGATGTTGCCCCATTAACTAACATGAACTATTTGATGATGTGTGTTCCAAAATGTTCAGAGGCGTTTGTTGTGTATTCAGTGCTTCTCAAGAGAAAACGGAGTATTTGGAGTTGTTAGGAAAAATATTGGTGCTTAATAGGTAGCCCCAACTGTACCCACGATGGTGCATTAACCCTCCACACACAATCGTTTCAATACGACAGTACGCCTCCTCGGCTCATATTTACTCCTATATTAACCACATGCACTTGACAATTCGGCATTCTGTGTGTGTAGTTCCTTCCACTCTTATTTGTCCAGTTAAAACCTGATACCCAACCAAGATCTTCATATGAGGCAATGCCCTTGAGATAAATTCACTATGTCTAAGTCATACAAAGTCGGGATGGGTATGTGAGACATCGAGAATGCACTAGTTACTAAATGCCGGTATAGACTTGCATTGGATACTTTTTTGGCGATGTGATTGCACAAGCTGTCGACAAAGGCAGAACTGAAAAGCAGGAAGTCCATCCGTTCAAGCTGTTGAGATATTCTACGTAGTTGAAGTAGTGGCATGTTTTTCTCTCTGAAAACAACTACATTATCAGCGACCAAGACCTACCGACCATGGCTACGTCACCTAATGGAGAGCCTGACCTGAAGGAGAAAGTATCTGGAAGGCCCAAGAGGTCTCGGCGGACTCCGAACTGGCTTGCAGGCCATGTATTGGGCTGATTCGGCCCATGCAACATTGCTTCGTCAAGAACCAGTTATAAGTAAGATTGGTGGTAGCAGAGAGATCGAACTCGGCTAGTACTTGGCTTGGAAAGGACGGCATGACCCTAATGTAATAACTTGCTCGGGGATTGATGGGAGGATCGAGCCAATATAAACCAATTTCCTGTAAATCTATTCATGTCTAGCTAGATCGAGAGCCACCTTACACCAGATATCAAAGACCAGCCGATTCCGATCTGGATTTCCCAACACACTCTCACGGTACCCGTCTTGCTGGGCGTCGCCGTTGCGAGATCATGGAGGGCCTGTCTGATGAATCAAAGGCTCTCTACGAGATCCTCCAAGCAGAGATGAAGGAGGCGTACGAGATCCATTTCCACGCGCACAAGAAGGAAATCTTGGATGCCGTGTAGATCAATCTCGCCGCGATCCATGAGCAGATCAAGGCGGTCGCCGACAATGTCGATGCCGTCCATGCTGACATGGGCGCCGATATCGCGGAAGCCAAGGCATCTCTCGGTGTAGAACTGAGCGTCGTCAAGTCCAAGCTTAGTGCCGAGATCGCTCAGTTATCCTCGTCGGTGAATCGCGCTCTCCATGCGATTCCACAGCAACCGCGTGATGGGGATACACTTGGCCTCGATGGGCACCACTCGTCGACAAGTAACCCGCTCATGGGTTTCTCAAGCATCCTCTGGGAGAAGGTACAGAGTCCGGCCAGAGAAATTTTACTTCCCTGAATTCTCCTTCTCCAGCCCTGAATTCTTACGCCCCTTCTTTAGCTCCACGCATGGAACTGCCTTCCTTCAAGGGATCCAATCCCCGTATCTGGCAGCACCTTTGTGAGGAGTACTTCCAACGGTGTAACACGTCGGAAAATCACTGGGTCTGCGGGTCTTCGCAGTTCACCGGAGCCGCAGCAACTTGGACTGAACTTGTGAAGGCAGTTCAGACCCGTTTCCTTCGCAATCAACACCAGGTTCTCCTCAGGCAAATGTACCACATTTCTCAAACTGGCACCTTTGAGGATTATGTGCAACGTTTTGCTGATTTGGTGGATCTCCTGTCTGCTTATGATACTCATCATGATCCCTTGCATTATTTGACATGGTTTTTGGATGGCCTTCATCCAACTGTGCGAGTATTAGTGGCTATCCAAAGCCCGAGGATTTGGATGCAGCCATGACGATGACATTGTTGTGTAGGGGTTCGTAGCATGGAAAACAAAAAATTTCTATCGCATGAACACACAAAACCCAAGATCTAATCTACGATATCGATGCAACAAGTTTATAGAGTACTAACCCTCGTAGATCCAAAGCGTTTAACGAGATCGGATTCTCGTGGTTGCTGTATTCGTTCACTTGCCGATCTCAAGATCGCGAAGACGATCCTTCCAGCGCCACGTTCCGGCAGCATTTTCGCAGTCGATCACACGTCCCGTACTCGATGAATACCTTCCTCTCCCTTGTTCCAGCACGCAGCGAAGGTTGTAGATATCCTCGCGATTCCAGCAGCACGACGGTGTGGTGGTGCAGGTGGAGGAGTAGATCCTTGATGTTGTCTCGGTTGATATAGAGCCCGTTGGGAACCCTAAGAGGAAGGTATGATGAACACATCAGCAAGTTTTCCCTCAGTTATAGTGACGAGGTTTGATCTCGTCAATGCCCATTGTTATGGACTTGATTTTTGGAGAAGATGGGGATGCTGGAGATCGCGGAACGGTTAGCAAACAAGCAATACGGGACACGAGGTTTACCCAGGTTCAGGCCCCCGGAGGGAAAACCCTACTCCTGTTTGTCTACTCTTGATTACGGTGGAATCAGTGATTACAGGGGTGCGCAGATGCAATCTGGCGTGGAGGTGCGTATACGAAAATATGAGAGAGATCTAGGTCTATTGTGGGATTCCTCCTCGTTGGACCCTCTTAGCCTTTATATATGGGGAGGCTAGGTCTCATGTACCGACACGAGTAGGTTATAAGTTGTATTCAAACTCTAGTCTTGAGGTTTCCTTTTCTTGTGCGCTTGGGAGTCCGTGTCCATATGGGCTTCATAGCAGCCGAAATGTCATAGGCGTCATGGACCCTGGTAGGTCGTCGAATAGGCCTTCCTTCGGGTTGGACCAGGTATGCTGAAGTAATGTACCCGTAGGGTATAACCATGTCATATAGAACCAAGGTTATCGAAATAGTAGGAGAAAGGAACCACTTCCGAAGGTGTTGCTAGCAATGTGGAATCTGCACAAAACAACCAAAATACTTTGCTCCAAATTATCAATGAGGTTGTCAAGCTCACTGGTTTTTCTCAAAACAAAGGATTAAACGTATAGTGCGGAAGAAAGTAATTGCTTGTAGTAATTGCAAAAAGTAAGCGATAAGCAGAGATAGAATAAGCGAAGCAGTTCACTAGAGGTGTTTTCTCCATAAGATAAATAACATGCTGGTGAATAAATTACAGCGGGGCAATTGACAAATAGAGAATGCATAACAATGCATGTACATGACATGATGATCACTATAAGATTCTGGGCATTACAACATGATACATAGACCGTAATCCAACTGCATCTATGACTAATAATCCACCTCCGGGATATCATTCGAACAACCCTCGGGTATTAAGTTGCAAGCAACAGATAATTGCATTAAACAAAGTGTGCAAAGTAAACAATACAATTGCCCTTGGGAAAAGGATTGTTGTTTTCTCCCTAATAGCAACATCACATCTACAATCTTGGAGGTTTCTGTCACTCCCCCAGATTACTAGAGGCATGAACCTACTATCGAGTTGTTGGAGATATGCCCTAGAGGCAATAATAAATATAGTTATTATTATATCTTTGTGTTTATGATAAATGTTTACATTCATGCTATAATAGTATTAACAAGGAAACATTAATACTTGTGTGATTTGTAAACTAAAATAGAGTCCCTAGTAAAGCCTCTTTATAATACTATCTTGTTGGTTAATAAATGATTGTGGTTTCCCTATCATGAACATTGAGATGTTATTAACAACAAGATCATATCGTTAGGAGAATGATATGGTGGAAATACTCCTATAGATAAGCGTAGCATAAAGATCAAGTCATTTTATTAGTTCAATTGCTACATGCTTTCTGATACATAGTAACCTAATTCCTTTGACCATGAGATCATGCATATCACCTTTACCGGATGGATGCTTTGATGACATCAAACACCACACCGTAACTGGATGGCTATAAAGGTGGCATTGAGTGTTCGGAAAGTATTGGTTGAGACACATGGATCAAGAGTGGGATTTGTCCATCCATATGACGGATAGATATACTCTGGGCCCTCTCGGTGAAATGCCATCCAATTAGCTTGCAAGCATGTGGTGACTCACAAGGGATCACATATCACGGAATGAGAAAAGAGTACTTGTCGATGTGAGGTTGAACTAGGTATGCGAGATACCGCGATCATAACCTCGGATAAGTAAACTATCGTGAGACAAAGGGAAATTGGTATCGTATGTAAGTGGTTCATTCGATCATAAAGTAATTGTAGAAATATGTAGAGCCATATGAATTTTCCAGATTCCTCTATTGGTTATTGTTCAGAGAAGTGTCTTGATCATGTCCGCATAATTCACGAACCGTAGGGAGACACACTTAAGGATTCGACGTTGTTTGAGTAGTTATGGAATGATGAGTAAGATACCGAATGTTGTTCGGAGTCTCGGATGGGATCCGTGATATCACGAGGAGATCCGGAATGGTCCGGAAAATAAGATTCATATAAGGAAAGTCCTGTTTCGGAGTTGGAGAATGGTTCCGGTGTTTTCATCGGGAATGTTCTAGAAGGTTCCGGAATGTCCGGCACTCCGGAGGGGAAGGGTACATGAATGTGTTATATCAAGTTGGTATGATTGCATCATGTACTAGGTGTCATCACTGAACAAAATAAGGGGTTTAACCAAATCCTAGTTTGAAAAATTCAAACGCCAATTTGAAAGTCAAACGGATATTTTTGGGAAGTGGAGAGGGAGGTGGAAACCGAGTTGGGGAGGAGTTCCTCCCCTCCACCGCCCACCTTGAAGCCGAGTTGGGAGGGACTCCTCCCTTGGCCCCTCCACCTATTAAAGGAGGCGGGGCTCCCTAGACACCCAACACCTCCACCTCTAAACCCTAGCCGTCGGCGCCGCCACCTCCTGCTGCCGCCGCCGCCCTAGGGCAAACCACCGCCGCCGCCTAGCAACCCTAGCCGCCGGCCAAGCCTCCTCCTCGGCGTCTCTAAACCCTAGATCGTCGAGGGCTCTCTGATAGTCCACCATACTCGCTCCGGCTTAAGGCGAAGCCCTGCGAGATCTCCCCTCTACTTCCGGTACCACGCCGTTGTGCTACCGGAATCGCGAGGAGAGTGCTACAACCTCCATTTCTTTGGAACAAGGAGAGGAAGGTCTTCGTCAGTGCAGAGCGTGTGACCGATTGCGAGTCTTGGGAGCAGCGCCCGGAAGGCTCGTCTACGCGATCTTGAGATCGGGACGAGTACGACTACATCACCCACGAGAATCCGCTCTCGTTAAACACTTTGGAATCTTCGAGGGTGAGTTATTCCATCGAATCGTTGCTACAATCTAGTAGATAGATCTTGGATTGTTTGTTTGTATGCGATAGAATTTTTTTGTTTTCCATGCTACGAAACCCTACACCGTATCGAGCCGTGTCTATATGTAGATCTGTTGCACGAGTAGAACACAATGGTCATTGTGGGCGTTGATGCTTTTATTGTCGATTGCTTCTTGTGTACTTTGCATCTTGCGGGATGTTGGGATGAAGCGGCCCGGGCTAACCTTACATGACATCATTCATGAGACTTGCTCCACGCTTGACATGCAACTTGTATTGCATAAGTGGCTCTTGGTGCCTGTTTCTCCTAGCATAGTTAAGATTCAATTTACAACGGGTGATTGTCAATACTAGTATCAATGTTGTGGTTCATATTCGTAAGTTAGAACGACACTTATTGAAAGCCCCAAACCACGTAAAACATGCAAAGAAAGTAGAGGCGTCTAACTTTGTTTTGCAGGGGTGTGCTGTGATGTGATATGGCCATGATTGTGATTATATTTGATGTATGCAATGTTCCTTATTGTAAGTTGGCAACCGGAAGGAGCCATATGGTTGTATTTAATTTTGTTAAGACCCGCGTGTCTATTCAAAGTAGTTGTAATAGTTGAAGCCGGTGGACGACAACCATGGAGAAGCGTCATTGACCTTGATGCAATGCCGGTGATGATGGAGATCATGTTCGTGCTTGAAGATGGAGATCGGAAGCACAAAGAAGAAAGGCCATATCATATCACATATTATGAATTGCATGTGATGTTAATCCTTTATGCATCTTGTATTGCTTAGTAGACAACGGTAGCATTATAAGATGATCCCTCATACATGAATTTCAAGTCATAAAGTGTTCACCCTTAGTTAGCACCGTTGCTAAATCTTGTTGTTTGAAGCACCACGTGATGATCGGTGTGTTAGATTCATAGTGTATACAACGTGAGCAAGCCAGATTTGCTCATGCGGAAGCTAAGGTTTGATCTTGACAAGACTAGCATGTATGACATGGTCTCGGAACATGGATCACCGAAGGTAAAGCATGAATCATATAGTGGATATGATGAACATGTCGATTGTTCGCCATTGAAACTATATCAACTCTCGTGATGATCGGTGTAGATGTGGTGGATTTGGTTAGTGATCACTAAAACAATGTGAGGGATATTGTTTTGAGTGGGAGTTCACCTAGATTAATTTAACTATTAATTAGAACTCAATTTGTCATAAACTTAGTCTAAACTATTGCAAATATGTTGTAGATCAATGGCGGCCTACCATCAATTTTAATGCGTTCCTAGAGAAAGAAAAGTTGAAAAACAATGGAAGCAACCGGCGGATTGGTTCCAATTTGAGATTGTCCTCACTGGCGGTAATTTGACCTATGTCTTTGGATGCACATTGGGTGACCCTTTGCGGTGATCTTGCCGGAAGTAAAGAATGTTTACCTCGCTCGGAAGACTCGTACTCCTGATTCGATGTGCTATCTTGTATGGTTTAGAATCGAGCTTGAGAAAGGTTTGAGAATTCAGACCCACATGGTATTGTCCATGATCTCAAATTGATCTTTGAGACTCACGCGTCAATTGAGAGCTATGAGGCTTCAAAAGTTTATTAGCGGAAGATGGAAGAGGGCAGCTCGTCGGTGAGCATGTGCTTAAGATGTCTGAGCATAAACAAACTTCAAAGCTTGGGTATAGTGATTCCTAATGCTTTGGGGATTTACCGTGTCCTCCAATCACTACCACCAAGTTACAAGAACTGTGTGATGAACTACAATATGCAAAACATGAACAAGCAGTTGCCATAACTCTTTGCCATGTTGAAATCTGCAGAAGTGGAGATCAAGAAAGAGCACCAAGTGTTGATGGTCAATAAGACCACCAAATTCAAGAAAGGCAAGTCTAAGCAAAAGGGACACTTCAAGAAGGGTGGTAAGAAAGTTACGCTTGCGAAGAAGACGAGGGCTGGACCTAAGCACGATCTTGAGTGCTTTCTTTGCAAGGGAGAAGGTCACGAAGCGGAATTGCCCAAAGTACTTGGCGGTTGAAGAAGCGGCAACATCAAGAAGAAAGGTATATCCGATATACATGTTATTGATGTGTATCTCACTAGTACTCGTAGTAGTGCCTGGGTATTTGATAATGGTTCGGTTGATCATATTTGTAAATCGAAGCAGGTCTTTGCGAATAAGCGAAGCTAGCGATGAACGAGGTGACGATGCGCGTGGGAAACGGATCAAAGGTTGATGTGATTGCGGTTGGCACGCTACCCCTTCATCTACCATCGGGATTAGTTTTATACTTAAATAATTGTTATTTGGTGCTTGCGTTAAGCATGAACATTATATCGGGATCTTGTTTATTGCGAGACGGTTACTTGTTTAAAGTCCAAGAATAATGGTTGTTCGATTTATATGAGTAATATGTTTTATGCACATGAACCTTTGATAGATGGTCTATTCTTGTTGAATCTCGATAGTGGAAATACACATATCAATAACATTGAGGCTAAACGTTTGAAATCGAGCGATAACTCGACCTATATGTGGCAGTGTCGTCTTGGTCACATTGGAGTGAAGCGTATGAAGAAACTCCATTCCGATGGACTTCTTGAATCACATGAAAGATGCGAAGCATGTCTGATGGGTAAAATGACTAAGACTCCATTTTCTGGTATGATGGAGCGAGCTACGGACTTATTGGAAATCATACATACCGATGTGTGTGGTCCAATGAGTGTAGCATCGCGCGGTGGTTATCGTTATGTTCTTACCTTCATGGATGACTTGAGTAGATATGGGTATATCTATTTCATGAAACATAAGTCCGAAACTTTTGAGAAGTTTAAGGAATTTTAAAGTGAGGTAGAGAATAAACGTAACAAAAGGATTAAATTTCTACGTTCTGATCGTGGAGGTGAATATCTAAGTTACGAGTTTGGCGAGCATTTGAAGAAATGCGGAATACTTTCACAATTGACACGCCGAACACCACAGTAATGGTGTGTCCGACGTCGTGTCGAACTCTCTTAGATATGTTTTAGTTCTATGATGTCACTTACAGATTACGCTATCATTTTGGGGTTATGCATTAGAAGCGCGCATTCACTTTAAATAGGCCACCATCTAAATCCGTTGAAACGACACTGTATGAATTATGGTTTGGGAAGAAACCTAAATTGTCGTTCCTTAAAGTTTGGGGATGCGAAGCCTATGTAAAAAAGTTACAGACGGACAAGCTTGAACCCAAAGCGGAAAAATGCGTCTTCATAGGATACCCGAAGGAAACTATTGGGTATACCTTCTATCATAGATCCGAGGGCAAAATCTTCGTTGCCAAGAATGGATCCTTTCTAGAGAAGGAATTTCTCTCGAAAGAAGTGACTGGAAGGAAAGTAGAACTCGACGAGGTTGTCGAACCTTCTCTCGAAATTGCGAGTAGCTCGACCTGGAAGAAGTTCATGGTGCTGCACCAATAAGAGAGGAAGCTAATGATGATGATCATGAAACTTGGTTGTAGTTGCTCTGAGAACCTCGCATGTCAACGAGAACTCGTACCACTCGATTGGTATGATCCCGTTATGAGTGTCATGTTGGTGGACATCACCGATGACCTGCGACATATGAGGAAGCGATGATGAGCCCAGATTCCAACAAATGGCAAGAAGCCATGAAATCGAGATTGGATCCATACGAAAACCAAGTATGGACTTTGGTGGACTTACCGGATGGCGGAAGGTGTCGAGAACAAATGGATTTTCAAGAAGAAAACATATCTTTGATGGTAATGTTCATCTATAAAGCTCGACTTGTCGCAAAAGGGTTTCGACAAATTCAAGAGTTGACTACGATGAGAATTTCTCACCTGTAGCAAAGCTAAAGTCTGTAAGGATTATGTTAGCAATCGCTGCATATTATGATTATGAGATATGGCAGATGGATGTCAAAACAGCATTCCTCAATGGAGACATTGATGAAAGTTGTATATGATGCAACCCAAAGGTTTTGTCGATCCTAAAGATGCTAACAAGGTATCCAAACTTCAACGGTCCATCTATGGATTGAAGCAAGCATCCCGAATTTGGAATCAACGTTTTGATAAGGTGATCAAAAGTTTTGGTTTTATACAAACTTATGGAGAATCTTGTATTTACAAGAAAGTGAGTGGGAGCTCTATAGCATTCTTAATACTATATGTAGATGACATATTGTTGATTGGGAATGATGTAGACCTTCTTAATAGTGTCAAGGAATATTTGAATAATAGTTTTTCAATGAAGGATCTTGGCGAAGCAGCTTACATATTAGGCATAAAGATTTATAGAGATAGATCGAGACGCCTAATATCATTGTCACAAAGTACATACTTGGACAAAGTTCTAAAGAGGTTTGGAATGGAAGATAGCAAGAAAGGGTTCTTGCCCATGTTGCCCAATACGACCTTGAGTAAAACTCAAAGTCCGACAACGGCAGAAGATAGAGAAAGGATGAGTAAGACTCCCTATGCCTCAGCCATAGGATCTCTAATGTATGCCATGCTATGTACTAGACCCGACATTGCATATGCTGTTAGTTTAACTAGCAGTTATCAAAGTGATCCAGGAGTGGATCATTGGACTGATCAAAACATCCTTAAGTACTTGAGAAGAACTAAGGATATGGTTCTTTCTTATGGAGGTGATGAACAACTCGTTGTTAATGGTTACACTGATGCTAGTTGGAACACCGATCCGGATGATTCAAAATCACAATATGGATACGTATTTATTTTGAATGGTGCAGCAGTTAGCTGGAGGAGTGCAAAGCAAAGCGTTGTGGCGAGATCTTCAACTGAATTGGAATACATGGCTGCTTCGGAGGCTTCACAAGAAGCGATATGGATGAAAGAGTTCATTACAGAGCTGGGTGTGGTTCCTAGTGCGCTGGACTCAATGTCTATCTACTGTGATAACATGGGTGCCATAGCCAATGCGCAAGAACCAAGGTCACACAAGAAGCTGAAGCATATCAACGTTTTCACGCTATTCGAGAACATGTCCAAGATGGGGACATAAAGATTTGCAAAGTACACATAGATCTGAATGTGGCGGATCCGTTGACTAAACCTCTCCCGAGGGCAAAACATGACCAACACAAAACTGCCATGGGTGTTCGGTATATTACCATGTAATCTAGATTAGATGACTCTAGTGCAAGTGGGAGACTGTTGGAGATATGCCCAAGAGGCAATAATAAATATATTTATTATTATATCTTTGTGTTTATGATAAATGTTTACATTCATGCTATAATAGTATTAACAAGGAAACATTAATACTTGTGTGATTTGTAAACTAAAATAGAGTCCCTAATAAAGCCTCTTTATAATACTATCTTGTTGGTTAATAAATGATTGTGGTTTCCCTATCATGAACATTGAGATGTTATTAACAACAAGATCATATCGTTAGGAGAATGATATGGTGGACATACTCCTATAGATAAGCGTAGCATAAAGATCAAGTCATTTTATTAGTTCAATTGCTATATGCTTTCTGATACATAGTAACCTAATTCCTTTGACCATGAGATCATGCATATCACCTTTACCGGATGGATGCTTTGATGACATCAAACACCACACCGCAACTGGGTGGCTATAAAGGTGGCATTGAGTGTTCGGAAAGTATTGGTTGAGACACATGGATCAAGAGTGGGATTTGTCCATCCATATGACGGATAGATATACTGGGCCCTCTCGGTGAAATGTCATCCAATTAGCTTGCAAGCATGTGGTGGCTCAAGGGATCACATATCACGGAATGAGAAAATAGTACTTGTCGAACGAGGTTGAACTAGGTATGCAGAGATACTGACGATCATAACCTCGGATAAGTAAACTATCGTGAGACAAAGGGAAATTGGTATCGTATGTAAGTGGTTCATTCGATCGCAAAGTCATCGTAGAAATATGTAGAGCCATATGAATTTCCAGATTCCTCTATTGGTTATTGTTCTAGAAGTGTCTTGATCATGTCCGCATAATTCACGAACCGTAGGGAGACACACTTAAGGATTCGACGTTGTTTGAGTAGTTATGGAATGATGAGTAAGAGACCGAATGTTCTTCGAGATCGGATGGGATCCGGATATCACGAGGAGATCCGGAATGGTCCGGAGAATGAGATTCATATAAGGAAAGTCCTGCTTTGAGTTGGGAATGGTTCCGTGTTTTCGGGAATGTTCTAGAAGGTTCCGGAATGTCCGGCACTCCGGAGGGGAAGGGTACATGAATGTGTTATATCAAGTTGGTATGATTGCATCATGTACTAGGTGTCATCACTGAACAAAATAAGGGGTTTAATCAAATCCTAGTTTGAAAAAGTCAAACGCCAATTTGAAAGTCAAATGGCTATTTTTGGGAAGTGGAGAGGGAGGTGGAAACCGAGTTGGGGAGGAGTTCCTCCCCTCCACCGCCGGCCCACCTTGAAGCCGAGTTGGGGAGGGACTCCTCCCTGGCGCCTCTCCAC
This sequence comes from Avena longiglumis, assembly GCA_030063025.1. NCBI lineage: Eukaryota > Viridiplantae > Streptophyta > Magnoliopsida > Poales > Poaceae > Avena > Avena longiglumis. Next base: position 144,201,876 of record CP125974.1, read on the forward strand.
CTATAAAGGAGGGGGCTCCTCCTAGACACCCAACACCTCCACCTCTAAACCCTAGCCGCCACCTCCTGCTGCCGCCGCCGCCCTAGGGCAAACCGCCGCCGCCTAGCAACCCTAGCCGCCGGACAAGCCTCCTCCTCGGCGTGTCTAAACCCTAGATCGTCGAGGGCTCTCTGATTCCACCATACTCGCTCCGGCTTAAGGCGAAGCCCTGCGAGATCTCCCCTCTACTTCTGGTACCACGCCGTTGTGCTGCCGGAATCGCGAGGAGAGTGCTACAACCTCCGCCGTCATGGAACAAGGAGAGGAAGGTCTTCGTCGAAAATCAACGAGCGATGTGATCATTGGAGCGCCTTGGAACGCATACCGGAAGGATCGTCTCGATCTTGAGATCGGGAAGAGTACGACTACATCACCCACGAGAATCCGCTCTCGTTAAACACTTTGGAATCTTCGAGGGTGAGTTATTCCATCGACTCGTTGCTACAATCTAGTAGATAGATCTTGGCTTGTTTGTTTGTATGCGATAGAAATTTTTTGTTTTCCATGCTACGAAACCCTACACGAGCATAAATACTCCCTCTTGGAGTCACAAGCAAATACTTGGCCAAAATAGCTACTAGAAACGGAGAGCGTGAAAGATCACAAATAACATAGACATGATAGAATAAATAATCAGTCTGACATAATACTCAATATCCATCGTATCCCCGCAAACACATCATGTAGCATTACAATAAGATGATCTTGATCATGATAGGCAGCTCACAAGATCTAAACATGGTAGCACAAAGTAGGAGAAACAACCATCTAGCTACTTCTATGGACCATAGTCCAAGGATGAACTACTCACACATCACTTCAGAGGCAGGCATGGTGGTGAAGAAGGCCTCCGGGATGATCTCCCCTCTCCGGCAGGGTGCCGAGAAGAGCTTGATCCCTCCCGATCTAGGGACGACGTGGTGGAGGATATCGACTTCTTTGTGAAATCTGATTGGGTCCTTAGGGTTTATGCCTCGGGGGATTATAGGCGAAGGGTCAAGGTCGATGGACACAGGGGCCCACACCCTATGGCGGAGGCACCGGGGTGGGCGCCACGACCACTGGTGTGGTTGCTTCGCGGCTAATTTTCGTCCCTCCTTCGGACTCCGTGTCGTGTCTAGATTATTTCTTTACTAGCTTTTCTGAAACCAAAAACAACAAAAAACAAGAACTGGCACTGTGGCATCTTGTTAATAGATTAGTTCCAGAAAATGCATAAGAATGCCACAAAGTGTGGACAAAACATAATATAAATGGTGTAAAACAAGCATGGATCATAAAAAATTATAGATACGTTTGCAACTTATCAGCATCCCCAAGCTTAACTCCTTCTCATCCTCGAGTAGGTAAGTGATAAAAAGAATAATTTTTGGGGTGACATGCACCATCACAATTTTGATCAAGGTATTGTAAAGCATTGATAGCTGGGATCAAAGTACTCTAAACATAAGCATGAAAGATATATTTAACAATAAGAAATAGAAACTATGTTGCAACATGAAAGGCTACACAAACAAAAGATCATGAATAATAATGCATTGAAAGACATTTGTTTGTTTCACATATAGAAAACATAGCAAGAGTGGTATTCAGCTTGTCCTTAATGGAATAGGAAAACATAAATGCATAGGACACCTTCAAAGTTCATAAGGGTGACTATATACAAATAATTTAAGAACAAGAAATATCATAATTATGAATAAATCAACAAGTTTTGGGACAATGCACATTGAACTCAGAATGACAACTATTCTCTCTTAGCTAGTGCATAAAGATAGAATATGGAGACTCAAAAAAAAGTAAAAAGAAAGGCCCTTCGCAGAGGGAAGTAGGGATTAAATGGTTTTATAATGCTTCCAAAAATTATGGTACTTATTAGCTTTGATCTCTCATTTCCCCTATCATAAGCATCTTTAAGTGATTAAGGTTAAAGTGAGTGAAAATATGAGTTATATGCTTGACAAATCACAAGTTGAAAATCTCATGCCCCTTGAGTACGAGTACCAAGACCTCATGCTACTCAACTTTGGTAACAAGCAAGTTCTTGTCATTGTAAGTATATGTGTATCATAGAGAACCGCCAACGGGGTACCCCTATCCCCATGACACAGGAGCTATACCATATCAAAATGACAAGGCAACAGACGAAGCATCTCGATCTTTTTCAAATCTTTGCTATTTGCATAGCTTTTAATTGAAGATGCTTCATAGAATGCCACAATGGTTTCGCTGTAAGTTTCCACCATGATTAGGCATGGCTTAGGCTAGCCGCCCAGGCGTTTCTCTAACACATATACATACTCCATGGACTTACAAGTTCCCACCTTATTTCATACCGCCCGGGATCCATAAACAAAAGAACATGATATCAACTAAATATAATAAGTGCAATGTTGAAAGTGTTCCCCATGACAGCATGGTTCTGCTAATTCCCAACTTATAACTTGCAAGCATATAAGCATACAAGACCGTCACAATGGTTCAAGTTTATTAAGTGCAAGAAATAAAATGTACCTTCAAGTTTGTGAGAGCTTTTATCACTAATTTTCACATAACAAAAATTTAATTTGGAAGATATATAAAAACATGAATATACTTGGAATGGTTTAACACACCATTCATAGGTATTTATTTATAGTGGACTCTTTGAAATAACTTGGTGGTTTCTTGGGAGTTGGATGCAGTAGAGCTCACTCAGATGCAATTGGGAGGCTAGCAAAATACTAGGAGCCAACTAAGAGAGCAATAAGAGCAATAATCATAAATGACATAAACATATTAATCAAAACATTATTAATGATATCACAAGTCAAAAACTAAATGATCATAAACTAAGGTGGTTCATAGTCATAACATGGTGTAAGCATGTGCCAAGTCAACCCAAATAAAGCATCAAAGGAGAATACCACAATATTATGCTTTTGTATGATAAAACAACGATATTCCTTCGAGCACATTAAGCAATGTGAATTGTTTGAAACAAGTCATGCTACAATAATAAGCACTAACCATATGGTTAAAGCAACATCTAACATGACAAGATAAAGTCTACATCACAGTCAAAACAAGCTTGTTTTTGTACCACCATAAGCATGAAACATTCTACTCTTTTCCAACACCAATCAACTTTTTTGAAACAACTCACACAGATAATAATCAATAAATATCAGAGAGCTTGTCTCACCGAATGATACGTCATAAATGTATCTATAATTTTTGATGCTACATGCTTGTTTAGTATCAAGTTGGTTATGTTTTGTCTACACTTTGAGGTATTTTATACATTTTCTAGGAGTAACCTATTAACAAGATGTCGCGGTGCCAGTTGCCTGTTTTCTGCTGTTTTTGGTTTCAGAAAAGATAGTGAGGAAATATTCTCGGAATTGGACGGGACAGAACCCAAAGTCAAGATTTTACCAGAAGGAACACGGAGTCCAAAGGGTAGCCGAAGGGGGGCTATGAGGTGGCCACACCCTAGGGCCTCGCAGCCTAGGAGGGAGCGCTGCCACCAAGTGTAGGCCCCTCGGGCGCCCACCGACCTTGCCCTTTCACCTATAAAAGCACTCCGATGCATAAATCCTAAGTACCCGATCAAATCTCCACGAAACAGTCTGTAGCCGCCGCCACCATCGTCCCTAGATCGGGGGCGATCTGAAGATCTTCCCAGCACCCTGCCGAAGGGGAGAGATCATCCCAGAGGCATTCTTCATCACCATGCCAGCCCCCGCAGTGATGCGTAGGTAGTTCACCCTTGGACTATGGGTCCATATAGTAGCTAGATGGTTGTTTCTCCTGTTTTGTACTACCATGTTTAGATCTTGTGAGCTCTGTTCATGATCAAGATCATCTATTTGTAATCATACATGTTGTGTTTGCGGGGATCCTATGGATATTGAGATACTATGTTAGATTGATTATTGATTCTATCATGTCTATGTTATTTGTGATCTTGCATGCTCTCCGTTGTTCATTGATGCTTTAGTCAAGTAGATACTTGCAATTCCAAGAGGGAGTATTTATGCTCGATAGTAAGTTCATGTAGTAATCTGGATAAGTGACATAAATCTCTAAGGTTGTAGATGTGTTGTTGCTACTAGGGAGAAAACAACAATCCTTTGTTCATGGAGCAATTGTATTGTTTACTTTACACACATTGCTTAATGCAATTATCTATTGCTTGCAACTTAATACTAGAAGGGGTTCGGATGATAACCTGAAGGTGGAAGATTATTCATAGGTGTAATTGGATTATGGTATATAAATTTTGTTGTAATGCCCAATCAAATCTCATAGGAGTCAAGATGTCTAGTATGTGGATTGTTATGCTTTCTCAATCCGTCAATTGCCTACTGTAATTTGTTCACCCAACATGCTATCTATCTTAAGGAGAACACCTCTAGTGAACTATGGACCCCGGTCCAATCCTTTATCATTGATATTCCATCTACTATTACCATTTACTTTCTACAAGAAACTACTATCTTCTACACTATACGTTTAATCCTTTTTTTAGCAAACCGGTGAGATTGACAACCTCACTATAAGTTGTGGAAAAAATTTGAGTTTGTGTAGTTAGGTGTTCCAAGTTGTTAGCAACACCTTGGACTTTTTTCCTTACTCCCTTGGTTCGATAACCTTGGTTTCATAACTAGGGAAAATTGATGATGTGCTCATCATACCTTCCACTTCGGGTTTCCCAATGAAGCTCTACAAGAATCGAGCCACATCAAGATAATTCGGCACCATTGCTTGAAGATAAGGATAGCTTCAATCTCTTCATCCTCGCTCACCTTTCAAGGAGAAAGAAGATTTCTGCAAGGGGGTCTCTCACAACCAATCTCTTTACTTTGTTTTTGTTTTGCTTAGTTTATTTTTTTTGTTTTGCTTGTTTATTTTTATCAAAATTACAAAAAAAATTAGTTCTGTTTGTCTTGTTTTTTATCAAAAACATAAAAAAATTAGTTCCTACTATAGTTGTTTTTGTATTGGTCTATTATTATCTTGCTTTATTATGCTTTATATCAATGGTTGGTTTCTTTGAAACTAGATCTTATTGGCAAGGTGGGTTCACGGAAGAACAAAAATATTATTATAAGGAACACTGCTTGTCACAAAAAGGGAAACACTTATGGGAACAAATTGATAAATTGCATACCACGGCTAGAAACGTTTGCTCTATTTATAATGTTACTTATTGCTTTGATAAATCTTGTTGTTATAGGAGGTATAAACATCTCCCTTTTCAATGTGAGTATAATGATAATGTTACCATATCTTCTTATGTTAAGGGAAATTATGACTTTTATGATGTGGAACAAATTGAAGAATTTATTGCTTGGAAGGGTGCATTCGAACTTGCTAATTTTATTGAAAATACTGATGATGTACCTTATAAATATGAGGTTTATGATATACTTAAATTTTGCTTTGATAACTACAAGGAATAAAATGGCTATATTCTTGAATATTTTAATAGATGCTTGCCACCAACGAAAGAGATTAATGCCTTGCATGAGCCTTTGGAAGAAGAAATTGCTGAAACTGGAAGCTCATTAGATGAAAAAGAGGACGAGAGTGATGAACAAAAGGAGGAAGAATGGATTAGCTACGCATGCCTGCCTTCTAATGAGAGTACCTCTTTATCCCTTACATTATCTGATTGTCCCCCATGCTTACCAAAGGAGGATGAATGTTATGTTCCTGTGGATTCTTTTTAAATATCTACTATGGGTAAAACTTGTGATAATAATTATGCTCCTGTTATCTATGATAATCCTTTATTTGTTCCTAACTTCGAAATGCATGGTACTAAAGAGTTTTGCTTAGAAAATGTTTATGATAAAGCTCTAGATGATGGTCCTATATTGGTTGATGATATTAATTGTACTACTATTGAAAATGAGATTGGAAGGGGCTTGACTTTATCTTGGAACCCCATACCTCTTGAGAATGATCAGTCATCTTGTTATAAAATTATTAAAAGTGGGTTTGAAGGTTTTTATCCCACTATTTTTGAGCTTGATAAAAATTATGTGTTTATAGATCATGAAAAGAATGCTTTATGTGATAGTTATATTGTTGAGTTTATTCATGAGGCTACTGAAAATTATTATGAGAGAGGAAAATATGGTTGTAGAAGTTTTCATGGTACTGAAACACCTCTCTATGTGCTGAAAGTTTTGAAGTTACTCTTGTTTTATCTTCCTATTCCTGTCACTTTGTTCTTTGTGAATTTATTTGCGTATAAGATTCCTATGCATAGGAATTGGGCTAGACTTAATTTTGTCTTATATTTTCTTCTTGATGCTCTCTTTTACTTCAATTCATATTTCTAATGTGAGCATCTTCGAAATTATCATGCCTAACTTAAAGGCGTTAAAGAAAAGTACTAATTGGGAGATAACCCAAATTTCGTTAGATTTTTTGTTTTGTGAGTATTGTAAGTTATTGCTTCTGTAATAACCTATTCTTATCCTTTTTGTGTGTTTTTTGTGCCGAGAATAACCTCTAATGAGAGAGAAGTAAGATTTGGGGAAGTTGCTGCCCCAAAACAGATTTTGTTTCTTCACTCTAAAATTTGTGAAAATTGCCTATATGCCAGACTGAGCTTTAATTTTCTGATCATATGCCCCAGGTTGTTATCTAACTTCTGTTAGTTCTACACTTTTTTATTTGAGCAACAGAAGGTCTTCGAAAAAATCGGTTTTTACCTGTTGGTCTATTTTGAAAGATTTTTGCCATTATTTGCATTTGCCTCTTAATCGAATTCTTTTTTAGTTCTCCTTGATCACTTAATATTTTAGAATTAATTGCTATAGTAGCTTGTGTTTTAATGAAAGTTTTACTTGTGTTGAAACTAAACCCAAAGGCTTATTACCTTGAATACACTAATGTTTCTAATGAAGATTGTGTGAAGTTTTGTATGAAGGAAATTTTCAGGTGTAGGGGAAGAATGATATGATGAGATGAAGAATGGACAAAATCTCAAGCTTGGGGATGCCACCCCGTTTCACCCCAAGAAATATTCAAGAGGTACAAGCGTCAAATCTTGGGGATGCCCAAGGCATCCCCTTCTTCATCAATAAAAATCTCAGGTCTCTTTCTAGACACTTCATTTTATTGTTTCATGCACTGTTGTGTTGTTCTTGGAGCGTCGTAGTTTTTGTTTTTGGTTTTCTTTAGTTTGTTTTGTTGAATAAATTAGTTGTACCCCTGCATTCTCATGGTGTTTCAAATAATTTGATTGGTGTCGGAATCAGTGGAAAGTTTCATGCTTAAGTGGTACAAAATGGAGTTTGTTTTGACTGTGGCTTAGACTTTATCATTTCATGCTAGATGTTGATTTGACCTTATGCTTAGTGATTATTTCTGTATCATGATTTGTTCCAAACAATTGAGATTGCTTAATGTGCCTTGAAAGAATCATGCATTGTTTTAACATATAAAAGCATAATATTGTGGTATTCTCCTTTGATGCTTTGTTTGGGTTGACTTGGCACATGCTTACACCATGTTATGACTATGAACCAGTCACCTTAGCCTCTATGATCATTTATTTTTTGACTTGTGATACCACTTTATGCATTAATTGATAATGTTTTGTCGCTCTGCATGATTATGGCCATTATTTCTCTCTTAGTTGGTCGCTCCTAGTCTTTTGATAACCTCCACTTGTACTAGTAAGCTCTACTCATGCATCCAACTCCCAAGAAACCAAGTTATTTCAAAGAGTCCACTATAAATTCCTATGCATGGTGTCTTACACCATTCCTAGTAAATTAATGTTTTTATCTATCTTCCAAATTAAACTTTTTATGTGAAAATTAGTGATTAAAGCTCTCACAAAATTGATGGCACACTTTACTTCTTGCACCTAATAAACTTGAATCATTGTGTCATCTATGTTGTTATATGCTTCCACTTATAAGTTGGGAATTAGCGTAACCATCTTTGTCATGGGGAAAGCTTTCAACATTGCACCTGTACATATTACCTAGTTGATATGTTGATCTTTTGTTTGCGGATGTCGGCGGTGTGAAATAAAAAGGCATATTGTAAGTTTATGGAGTATTATATATGTGTTAGAGAAACACCTGGGCATCTAGCCTAAGCCATGCCTAATCATGGTGGAAACTTGCAGCATAACCATAGTGAGCAATCTGTGAAGCATCCTCAATAAAAACCTATGCAAATAGAAAATAAAAAGATCGCTGAGATGCTCATTTTCTGTTGCTTTGTCATTTTGATGATAGCTCCTGTGTCATGGGGCAAGGGGTACCCCATTGGCAGTTCTTTATGATACACATGTACTTACAATGACAAGAACTTGCTTGTGACTAAAGTTGAGTAGCATGAGGAATGGACCTCGTACTCAAGGGACATGAGATTGCCAACTTATGGTCTGTCAAGCATATACTTCATATTTGTTTCACTTTAACCTTAATCACTTCAAGATGCTTATGATAGGGGCAATGAGAGCTGCAAGCTAATAAGTATCATATTTTTTGGAAGCTCTTTACAAAACCTGAAATCCCTGCTTCCCTTTATGAAGGGCCTTTCTTTTTACTTTTTGTTGAGTCTCCACCTTATATCTTTAGGCACCAATTAAGAGAGCATAACTATCATTCTTAGTTTTATGTGTATTGTCCCAAAACTTATTGATTGATTCATAATGTTGATATTGCTTGTTCTTGAAATATTTGTATATAGTCACCCTTATGAACTTTGTGAAGGGAATATGCCCTGAGAGGCAATAATAAATTGTTTATTATGTGTATTCCAAGTATATGATAGATGTTTATTTTGCATGCTATAATTGTATTAATACGGAAACGTTAATACATGTGTGTTTAATAAACAAACAGAAAGTTCCTAGTTAAGCCTCTCTCATAAACTAGCTCGTTGATTAACAAGATGATCAAGGTTTCCTGATCATGGACATTGGATGTTGTTAATAACGGGATCACAACATTAGTGTAATGATGTGATGAACATTCATCCGAAGTATAGCATTACGATCAAAGTCATTGAGTTTATATTGCTATAACAACTTACGGTGATCCTAATCCTCGCACCATGAGATCATGTCAATCACTAACACCTAAGAGTTTCTTGATAACATCAAACGTCACACCGTAACAGGGTGATTATAAAGATGGGTTCAGAACTAATAAAGTGTTATGTTGAGGCTCATGGATCAAGAGTGGAATTTGTTCATCCCAATGACGGATAGATATACTCTGGGCCCTCTCGGTGATATCACATTGATTAGCTTGCAAGCAAGTGATTTGATCACTAGAATGTTATATCACGGGAACGAGAAAAGAGTGCATGTCGGTAACGAGATCAAACTAGGTATGGAGATACCGATGATCGAATCTCGGACATGTAATATATCGTGAGACAAAGGGATTAAGATACTAGCGTGAAAGGTTCCGACGATCACAAGAAAGTCATCGTTGAATGTGTGGGAGTCAGTATGGGTCTCCAGATCCCGCTTCTGATTATTGATCTGAGAGGGGTCTCGATCATGTCCGCATTATTCACGAACCGTAGGGTGACACACTTAAGAGACACCGACATCCAATTGGAGCAAAAGTTTCATGCCGAAAGAATAAACAAGCGCAGGAATTTATTTCACTAGATACCGAAACAGGTTTTCGGGTGAAATTGCATAAAGTGGTTATGCATGTGAAATAGAATTCTAGCAAGGGGTTATTTGTGAATGTTTGTCATTAAAGTAATTGACAAAATTCTGAATAAAATAAAAGAGTTTTATTTAATGAGAGTTTTCATTAAATTTGGTGGAAATTTAATGGGATTTTTGAGTGGGATTTTGAGTGGACTTTTGAAGGGTCATTTTGTGAGTGGAGTGTCCACCCACATGATGAGGGGAGGGCAAGGGGGCAGCCCCCATGCGCCGGCCACCCCCTTGGGGTTCCCCCCCCTCCTCCTATAAAAGGAGCCCCTCCTCTCACTTCTCACTCACACCTCCTCGTGAAGGATCTCTCTCCCCCTCTAGAATTTATCCCCATGGTCTCGGACTAGCGAGATACATGTTCCCGGTGGCTTTTCGGCAAGAAAGAGTTGTGCTTCCGCTGCATCGCTGGAGCGAGGAGGCGGAGGTTGCTCGGTGCCTCGAACGTGTGTGCGAGCACGGATGCGCTGCTGATTTGCGGCGCTAGGACTTCCTCTCGATCTTGAGATCGGCAAGAGATCGTCTACATCAACCACGAGTTTGGACTCGTTAAGCTTTGTCGGTCTTCAAGGGTATGTTCTCTACGGATATACATCCCCGTTGTTTGTATCTAGTATAAATAGATCTTGGTATATAGTTCACATCGTAGGAAAATTTTTGTTTTCTATGTCGAACCCTTCAAAGGGTATCGAGCCGGATCTATGCGTAGATACTTTACACGGGTAGTACACATATGAGTATGTGGCGATGATGATCATGTTGTTGCTCCTTTCTTGTGATTTTGGATATTGGTGGCATAGTGGGATGAAGCGCCGGACAAACTTTACATGTCCTCGCACATGAGACCTGTTTCCACGCTTGACATGCAACTAGATTGCATAAGTGGCTAGCGGGTGTCTCTCCTACTATAGTCAATATCTATTTTGGCGAGTTGTCAACAATTTGATTATCCTCGTTGTGGTTCATGTTCGTAGGTAAGAACGGTTCTATCTCGAAGCCCTCACCACGTAAAACTTGCAATGGATAAATTAGAAGCGTCTAGTTTAGATTGTTCTTGGGCTAGTGTTATGATATGGTAGTGTTGTAAGTAGAAGTATGAGATGATACTCTTACAACACACATAGCGTAAAACCCATAGACTGGATTTACATATAGGTATGATAGTGATCATACCACGATGCACATGATAGAGATCATCTGCGGGAACCATATAATTTCACTAATAAACATATGATGTTTGATTGCATCTTATATTGCTTATTTAGCGCTTTGTTAAGCATAATAAGATGATCCCTCATTTAAATATCAAGATAAGAATGTGTTCTTCCTTTAGTATGCACCGATTATGTTTTCGCCGCTCCAAGACATCACGTGATGATCGGGTGTACTTGGATCCTCGACCATACTTGGTGTAAGATGTTACACACGCAAAAATACTAAGGTTCTAACTTGGCGAGCCTAGCATGTACGCACATGGCCTCGAACACGTAATCAAAGGTTAAGCATGAGTCATATAGTTGATATGATGCCCATTTGATGCTCGCCTTTGAAGCTATACCGACTCACGTGATGATCGGACTTGGTGTAGTGGATTTGGTTCATGTAATCACCAAAAGGACACGAGGGATGTCGCTTTTTGAGTGGGAGTTCATTCGTAATATAGATTAGTTGAACTCAATCTATCATACACTTAGTCTAAACTTTACAAATTCTGTTGTAGATGGCACCACCTGCTTTTAATTTCAATGCGTTCATGGAGAAAGAGAAACTAGCAACGAACGGTAGCAACTTTACTGAATGGGCCATGAATTTGAGGATTCTCCTCTCACGCACAAAAGCAATATGTGCTAGAAGCGCCATTAGGCCCCCCACCCTTTGACGATGCCCCTGACGAGGAGAAGAATGTCTATCTGACTCGTCAGGAGGACCACAACTTAGTTCATTGCGGCATATTGTATGGGCTAGAGCCGGAACTTCGAAAGCGTTTCGAAAACGGCAATGCTTTTGATACAATGGGTGAGTTGAAAATGATTTTCGACACACATGTCAGAGAGAGCTACAATGCTTCGGAAAAGTTCTTTAGCTGCATGATGGAAGAGAACAGCTCCGTTAGTGAGCATGTACTCAAGATGTCGGGTTACGCCGATAAGCTTGTGTCCTTGGGAATAACGATTCCCATTGACTTAGGCATCCATCGTGTTCGCAGCTCGCCACCTAGCTATAAGAGCTTCGTGATGAACTATAATATGCAAGGCATGAAGAAGTCTCTCCCTGAGCTTCTGTCAATGCTTAAAACTGCAGAAATGGAGATCAAAAGGAACATCAAGTGTTGATGATCAATAGGAACACTGGTTTCAAGAAAGACAAGAAGGGAAAACGGAAGGGAAGTAAGGGCGGCAAGCCTGTTGCTGAAAAAGAAACCCCGAGTTAGACCTAAGTCCGATCGAAAAGTGCTACTATTGTAAGGGATCGCCATCGAAGCGAATCGCCCCAAGTATCCGCGCATAAGAAGGCCGGCAAGGCAAACAAAGGTATATATGATATACATGTTATTGATGTGTACTTGACTAGTGCTCGCAGAGCACCGGGTATTTGATACCGTCAGCTAATATTTGTAACTCGAATCGTGGGTCGAACAAAGCGACCACTAGCAAGGGGTGAGGTCAAGATGCGTGTCGGCAATGGATCAAACGTTGATGTGATCGCCGAACGCTACCTCTCCACTTACCGTCGGGATTAGTTATAAACTTAAATAATCGTTATTTGGTGCCCGACCGAGCATGAACATTGTATCCGGATCATGTTTGATGCAAAGTGGTTTTTCATTCAAATCGAGAACAATGGTTGTTCCATTTATATGAATGAAATCTTTTATGGTCATGCACCAATGTTGAATGGTTTATTTCTGTTGGATCTCGATGATAATGTTACACATATTCATAATATTGATGCTAAAAGGATTAAACTTAATGATGATATATCCGCATATATGTGGCAATCGCCGTCTAGGTCATATTGGCATTAAACGCATGAAGAAGCTCCATTCGGATGGACTTTTGGAATCACTTGATTATGAATCATTTGATACATGTGAGCCATGCCTTATGGGCAAGATGACTAGAACGCTTTTCGGTTCAATGGAACAGGCGATGATTTATTGGAAATCATACATTCGATGTATGTGGTCCAATGAGTGTGTCATGAGGTGGATATCGTTATTTTGTTACTTTCACGGATGATTTGAGTAGATACGGTTATATCTACTTGATGAAACACAAGTCAAACCTTTGAAAAGTTCAAGGAATTTCAATGAAGTTGAAAATCATCGTAATAGAAAGATCAAATTTCTACTTCGACCGTGGAGGTGAGTATCTAAGTTACGAGTTTAGCACTCACATGAAAGAGTGTGGAATTGTTTCACAACTCACACTGCGGAACACCACATGAAATGGTGTGTCGGAACGTCAGAATCGTATTTTATTAGATATGGTTCGATCTATGATGTCTCCGACGGACTTGCCGTTGTCATTTTGGGGTTATGCACTAGAAACGCTGCATTCACTTTAAATCGGGCACCATCTAAATCCGTTGAAACGACACCGTATGAATTGTGGTTTGGAAACAAACCTAAGTCATCATTTTAAAGTTTGGGGTTGCGATGTTTATGTGAAGAAACTTCAACCGGATAAACTCGAACCCAAAGCGGAAAAATGCGTCTTCATAGGATACCCTAAAGAAACTATTGGGTATTCCTTCTATCACATCCGAGGGCAAGGTTTTTGTTGCCAGAATGGATCCTTTCTAGAGAAAGAGTTTCTCGAAAGGTGTGAGTAGTCGGAAAGTAGAACTCAAGAGGTTATGGAACCTTCTCTTCAAAGTATGGCGAGTAGCGCAGTCACGAAGTCGCTCCGGAGTTGGCTCCACCGTTGAAGAAGGAACTAATGATAATGATCATGAAACTCCGAAGAGAGTACTACGAACCTCGCAGTCAAACAGACGCAGCCCCGAGTCAGACGGAAATCTGTCATAAATTTCATGGTTGATGAAAATAATGATCCTGCGACGTATGAAGAAGCGATGATGAGCCCGGATTCCAACAAATGGTTAGAAGCCATGAAATCCGAGATGGAATCCATGTATGAAAATCAAGTTTGGAACTTGGTGGAATTACCTCACGACCGAAAGGCCGTGGAGAACAAATGGATTTTCAAAAGGAAAACTGATGCTGATGGTAATGTGACCATCTATAAAGCTCGACTTGTCGCAAAGGGGTTTCGACAAATTCAAGGAGTTGACTACGATGAGACTTTTTCTCCCGTAGCGATGCTAAAGTCAGTTAGGATTATGTTAGCAATTGCTGCATATTTCGATTATGAAATATGGCAGATGGATGTCAAAACCGCATTTCTCAATGGTAATATTGAAGAAGAGTTGTATATGATACAACCAAAGGGTTTTGTCGATCCTAAGGATGCTAACAAGGTGTGCAAGCTTCAGCGATCCATCTATGGATTGAAGCAAGCATCACGGTTGGAATCTCCGCTTTGATGAGGTGATCAAAGAGTTTGGATTTGTCCAAACTTATGGAGAAGCTTGTATTTACAAGAAAGTGAGTGGAGCAATGTGGCATTTCCGATACTATATGTGGATGACATATTATTGATCGGAATGATATAGAACTTTTAAAACAGTGTTAAAAGTTATCTAAACAAAGAAATTTTCAATGAAGGACCTAGGTGAAGCGTCATACATATTAGGCATAAAGATCTATAGAGATAGATCTAGGCGCCTAATAGGGCTATCGCAAAGTACATACCTTGATAAGATTTTAAAGAAGTTTAAAATGGACGGAAGTAAGAAGGGGTTCTTACCTATGTTGCAAGGCAAGACATTGAGTAAGACTCAAAGTCCGGCTTCGGCGGAAGAAAGAGAGATAATGGACAAATTCCCTATGCTTCAGCCATAGGCTCTATAATGTACGCCATGCTATGTACAAGAACGGATGTGGCACATGCGATTAGTTTGACTAGTAGGTACCAATCGGATCCAGGTTGAACATGGATAGCGGTCAAGAATATCCTTAAGTACTTGAGAAGAACTAAGGATATGTTTCTTGTATCTGGAGGTGAAGAAGAGCTCGTCGCTAAGTGTTATGTCGACGCTAGCTTTGACACCGATCCGGATGACTCTAAGTCTCAATCGGATACGTATTTCTCATGAATGGCGGAGCGGTTAGTTGGAGGAGCTCCAAACAACCTGTGGTAGCGGGATCAACAACGGAGGCGAATATGTTGCTTTGCTTGAGCGGCTCGAGCGATTTGGATGAAGGAGTTCATATCCGAACTAGGAGTTGTGGCAAGCGTTGGACCCAATGGTGATCTATTGTGACAACAATGGTGCCATTGCCAATGCCAAAGAGCCAAGGTCTCACAAGCATTCCAAGCATATTAAGCGCGGTTTCACTCCATCCATGGCGTGTCAAGGATGGAGATATAAAGATTTGTAAAGTACATACGGATCTAAATGTAGCAGATCCGTTGACTAAAACTCTCCTAGAGCAAAACATGATCAACACCGAACTCAATGGGTGTTAGATATATCACTATGTAACTAGATTATTGTCTCTAGTGCAAGTGGGAGATCAAGGAATATGCCGAGAGGCAATAATAAATTGTTTATTATGTGTATTCCAAGTATATGATAGATGTTTATTTTGCATGCTATAATTGTATTAATACGGAAACGTTAATACATGTGTGTTTAATAAACAAACAGAAAGTTCCTAGTTAAGCCTCTCTCGTAAACTAGCTCGTTGATTAACAAGATGATCAAGGTTTCCTGATCATGGACATTGGATGTTGTTAATAGGGATCACAACATTAGTGTAATGATGTGATGAACATTCATCCGAAGTATAGCATTACGATCAAAGTCATTGAGTTTATATTGCTATAACAACTTACGAAGTGATCCTAATCCTCGGACCATGAGATCATGTCAATCACTAACACCTAAGAGTTTCTTGATAACATCAAACGTCACACCGTAATGTGGTGATTATAAAGATGGGTTCAGAACTAATAAAGTGTTATGTTGAGGCTCATGGATCAAGTGGAATTTGTTCATCCCAATGACGGATAGATATACTCTGGGCCCTCTCGGTGATATCACATTGATTAGCTTGCAAGCAAGTGATTTGATCACTAGAATGTTATATCACGGAACGAGAAAAGAGTGCATGTCGATGCGAGATCAAACTAGGTATGGAGATACCGATGATCGAATCTCGGACATGTAATATATCGTGAGACAAAGGGATTAAGATACTAGCGTGAAAGGTTCCGACGATCACAAGAAAGTCATCGTTGAATGTGTGGGAGTCGGTATGGGTCTCGGATCCCGCTTCGATTATTGATCCGAGAGGGTCTCGATCATGTCCGCATTATTCACGAACCGTAGGGTGACACACTTAAGAGACACCGACATCCAATTGGAGCAAAAGTTTCATGCGAAAAGAATAAACAAGCGCGGAATTTATTTCACTAGATCCGAAACAGGTTTTGGTGAAATTGCATAAAGTGGTTATGCATGTGAAATAGAATTCTAGCAAGGTGTTATTTGTGAATGTTTGTCATTAAAGTAATTGACAAAATTCTGAATAAAATAAAGAGTTTTATTTAATGAGAGTTTGCATTAAATTTGGTGGAAATTTAATGGGATTTTGAGTGGGATTTTGAGTGGACTTTTGAAGGGTCATTTTGTGAGTGGAGTGTCCACCCACATGATGAGGGAGGGCAAGGGGCAGCCCCATGCGCGGCCACCCCTTGGGGTTCCCCCTCCTCCTATAAAGGCCCTCCTCTCACTTCTCACTCACACCTCCTCGTGAAGGATCTCTCTCCCCTCTAGAATTTATCCCCATGGTCTCGGACTAGCGAGATACATGTTCGGTGGCTTTCGGCAAGAAAGAGTTGTGCTTCGCTGCATCGCTGGGCGAGGAGGCGGAGGTTGCTCGGTGCCTCGAACGTGTGTGCGAGCACGGATGCGCTGCTGATTTGCGGCGCTAGGACTTCCTCTCGATCTTGAGATCGGCAAGAGATCGTCTACATCAACCACGAGTTTGGACTCGTTAAGCTTTGTCGGTCTTCAAGGGTATGTTCTCTACGGATATACATCCGCCCGTTGTTTGTATCTAGTATAAATAGATCTTGGTATATAGTTCACATCGTAGGAAAATTTTTGTTTTCTATGCTGCGAACCCTTCACTTTGAAGGTGTCCTATGCATTTATGCTACTCCATGAGGGACAAGATAAATGCCACTATGCTATGTTTTCTGTAAGTGAAACAAACAAACGTCTTTCAATGCATTGTTATTCATGATCTTTGTGTCGTGGTGGTATCACGACATATGCCATGGGTAGGCTAAAGTTAGGGCCGATGGACGTGGTGGAATCCGGGGAGGGATGATGCAGTGAATACCGCACTCGTATAAACAAAGAGAAATACAATGTATATTGGATTGAAGCTCTCAATTGGAGATAACCCCTCATTCTATACATCTAATCCCTTATAATCTTGCCATACTTGTGGCTACAACCATGCTCCTTGAGCTGTATCCCCTATACTTCTGTCTAGATCTCTCTGTGAGAGTGGAGGAAGAAGAAGAAGGAGAGCTCCTAGTGAGCAGAGAGGGGAGGAGCCCTTCGGGGCCTCTCCTGTGAACGATCCCCCTGGTGCTCCTTATAAAGGGGAGCCCAGGGGACAAGGCTTGTTCCATACGTTTGGCATCTACGTAGCATATTCCCGGCATCTTCTCATATGCTCAGCATATGCCTTGGCATCTTTGGAGATGCCACGGCATATTCCTTAGCATCTTCTTGATGCCATGGGCATATTCCTTGTGCCCATGTGATAATCTGAGCGATGGGTCCCAAGACTGGCTCCTGACACGAAGATCTTGACTTTACTTGATCGTATGTTGACGTAGTTGTTGAGACTGCATTCTGGAATAAATAAGAGGGTATCTGGAGCTTTATAACTCGGCCCGTTCGCCCTGAGCAATGTGGAAATTCGGCCTTCATCACAGCTGACCCGGCCTGGGCCGAAAGAGGCCCAGCCGAGTCACTCCTTCCCTCAGCCACACCATCGGGGTCGACCAGGCCGGGTTAGGTGCATCGGTGCCCACCGGTGGGTCTCCAGTGCGACCAGGGAGCTCGGTGCTCCTTGCCCGTGGTGGGCCGAGCTCGTCGTATGTCGGCCCAGCCAGGGAGTTGACGAGGCGCTGTGCGACTCTGCCCGTGGTGGGCCGGACCGCTCGTTATTCGGCCCACCCGGGGATGTTGACGGGGGGTCCGGCGGGAGCAGGGGATCATGCCGTCGAGGTGGCGAGTAAGGCGTCCCGTGGTGGGCCTAGTTCCTCGGCCCACCCGGGCGACGTTGGCCAGGTGGCGACGAAGATGGGGTCGCTCGGGCGCGTGGTTTGCGTAATCGAGCGTCGGGCGGGCGGATCTCGGCAAGATTGACTCGTGGTGGTCCCAGGCCGACATATACTGATTCGCCCGACAAGTCCTTTCCTCAATTTTCCGGAAAAGGTGAATCCGGCCAGAAGTATTAAACGGGCGATATATAAGATTCGGCCCAGTTCAGCTTTTTCCCTTTATATTTTTCTGTTTATCTTTTGTACTCATATTGAATATCATTTTCTTACATATGTATCTTATTGACTTACTTAATTCATCAACTCTAGGGTACCTGGGGGTACACCCCCGACACTTTGTTTGTATCCTTTCATGTTGCAACATGGTTGCTATGTCTTATTGTTAGAACTTCCATCTTTCATGCTTATGTTTAGAGTACTTTGATCCCAGCTTTCAATGCTTGAAAATGGCTTGATCTTGATTTTGATGGTGCATGTCACCTAAAAAATTATTCATTTTATCACTTACCTACTCGAGGAAGAGCAAGAGTTAAGCTTGGGGATGCTTGATACGTCGTAAACGTATCTATAATATTTAATGATCCGTGCTTATTTAGTATCAACTTTGTTATGTTTTATCTACACTTTGAGGTATTTTTATACATTTCTGGGACTAACCTATTAACAATATGGCACAGTTCTAGTTGCCTATTTTCTTCTGTTTTTGGTTTTAGAAAAGCTAGTAAGGAAATATTCTCGGAATTGGAAAGGACAAAAGCCAAAGTCAATATTTTACCAGAAGGAACACGGAGTCTGAAGGGAAGCCGAAGGGAGGCCACGAGGTGGCCACACCCTAGGGCCAAGCGGCCTAGGGGAGGGCACGCCGCCACCAGGTGTTGGCCCCTCGGGCGCCCACCGACCTTGCCCTTTTGCCTATAAAAGCACCCCGATGCATAAACCCTAAGTACCCGGTCAAATCTCCACGAAACATTTCGTAGCCACCGCCACCATCGTCCCTAGATCGGGGGCGATCTGAAGCTCTTCTCGGCACCCTGCTAGAGAGGAGAGATCATCCCGAAGGCCTTCTTCATCACCATTCCAGCCTCCAGAGTGATGCGTTAGTAGTTCACCCTTGGACTATGGGTCCATACAGTAGCTAGATGGTTGTTTCTCCTCCTTTGTGCTACCATGTTTATATCTTGTGAGCTCCGTTCATGATCAAGATCATCTATTTGTAATCATACATGTTGTGTTTGCGGGGATCCGATGGATATTGAGATACTATGTCAGATTGATTATTGATTCTATCATGTCTGTGTTATTTATGATCTTGCATGCTCTTCATTTTCGTAGATTCTTTGTCCAAGTAGATGCTTGCAAATCCAAGAGGGAGTTTTATGCTCGATAGTAGGTTCATGCCTATAGTAATCTAGGGAAGTGAGAGAAATCTCTAAGGTTGTAGATGTGTTGTTGCTACTAGGGAGAAAACAACAATCCTTTGTTCATGGAGCAATTGTATTGTTTACTTTACACACATTGCTTAATGCAATTATCTGTTGCTTGCAACTTAATACTAGAATGGGTTCGAATGATAACCTGAAGGTGGATTATTAGTCATAGATGTAGTTGGATTAAGGTCTATTTATTTTGTTGTAATGCCCAATCAAATCTCATAGGAGTCAATATGTCTAGTATGTACATTGTTATGCTTTCTCAATCTGTCAATTGCCCTGCTGTAATTTGTTCACCCAACATGCTATCTATCTTAAGGAGAACACCTCTAGTGAATTATGGACCCCGGTCCAATCCTTTATCATTGATGATCCATCTACTGTGACCGTTTACTTTCTACAAGCAACTACTATCTTCCACACTATACGTTTAATCCTTTGTTTTCAGCATACCAGTGAGATTGAAAACCTCACTGTAAGTTGGGACAAAGTTTTGATTTTGTGTTGTGTAGGTTCCAAGTTGTTAGCAACACCTTGCAGTTGTTTCCTTAGTCCTACTGGTTTGATAACCTTGGTTTCATAACTGAGGGAAAACTTGTTGTTGTGCTCTTCATACCTTCCACTTGGGGTTTCCCAATGAAGATCTACAGTAACTGAGCCACATCACCTAACTACAAAGAAGAACTAAAAAGTTCTAATCAAAAAGAAGAAAACTAAAGCTAAACGCACTGCGAGCAAAAGAGAACACTCATAGAACAATAAGAGTGAAAACTAGAGTGTCCTACGCAATGAAGAACGGGGTGTGACTTCTACAAAAGAAGTGTGTTGGGATACAACCAACTTATTGTAGCAAACAAAACAAAAGAAAACTAAAAACAAAAACAAAGACTCTCCAAGAAGAACACATAGTGCATGAAGCAATAAAAGTATAGTATCTTGAAAAAAACCCTAAGATATTTGTTGATGAAGAAGGGGATGCCTTGGGTATCCCAAGATTTGACACTTGTACCTCTTCAATATTTCTTGGGGTGACACGAGTGGCATACCCAAGCTTAATCTTTTGTCCATACTTCATCTCATCACATCATTCTCTCCCTACACTTGAAAACTTCATTCATACAAAACTTCACACAATGTTCATTAAGAACATTAGTGTATTCAAGATAATAAGCCTTTGGGTTCAGTTTCAACTAAAGTAAATCATCCATTAAAACATAAGATACTGTATCAACTCCTTTTGAAATCTCAAGTGATCAAGAAGAACTCAAAAAGAAATCGATTAAGAGGCAAATGCAAATACTGGTAGAAATCTGTCAAAACAGAACTGTAGGTAAATACCAATTTTTTCGAAAATCTTTTGTTGCTCAAAAAAAAAAGTGCAAAACTAACCAAAGTTGTGTAAATCCTAGGGACATGCGCATAAAAAATTTCATCACAATCTGATGTTCTGGGATTTTTCACGATTTTTTACGGCGAAGCACATAAATCTGTTTCAGGACAGCAACTTCCTCAAATCTTACGTCCCTCTCATTAGAGGCTATTCTTGGCACAAAAACGAAATAAAAAGGATAAGGAGAGGTTATTACAAAGGCAATAACTTTCAAGACTCAAAGAAACAAAAATAAACTGAAATCAAAATATAATGGGTTGTCTCCCAAAAGCTCTTTCATTATAGCCTTTAAGATAGGCATGACAATTTCGATGATGCTCACATAAGAAATATGAATTTGAAGTAAAAGAGAGCATCAATAAGCAAATTTAAGAAAAATTTAAGTCTAACCCACTTCCTATGAAAAATAATCTTGTAAAGAAAAAAGGCATGAAAGCACAAAGCAACAAGCATATGAAATAAAAACAAGTGCAACTTCAAAATTTTCAACATAAAGAGGGGAAATTTAATATTATTAAGATGCATAAGACTATGTTTCCCTCTCCCATAATAACTTTCAGTAGCATCATGAATAAAATTAACAATATAACTATCACATAAAACATTCTTATCATGAGCCACATGCATATAATAATTATTACTCTCCACATAAGCATAGTCACTCTTATTAATTATAGTGGGAGCAAATTCAATAAAATAGTTATCATTATTATTCTCATCACCATAATCATCAAATATATGAGGCATATTGTAATCATAATTAATTTCCTCCTCAATAGTAGGTGGACTGAAAATATCATATTCATCATTGTAATCATCATACATTGGAGGTATAGTATCATCATAACAAATTTTCTCCTCTAAAGTTGTGGAACTAAAAAAGATCATTTTCAGAAAAACTAGCTTACCCAAGCTTAGATGTTTCCATAGCATTAGCAATAATGGTGTTCAAAGATTTCATACTAATGACATTGCTATTAGCATGCAAATCAAGTTCCATAGGTTTTGAAATTTTCTCTTCAAACACTTCATGTCCTAACTCAAGATAAATACTATAAAGATCTATAATTTTTATGTTGTGAGAGACTCCCCTTGCAGAAATCATATTTCTCCCTGAAAAAGGCTTGGCCGGGAGGAAGAAGTTTTGAGGCCCTATTCTCCCCGGCAACGGCACCAGAAAAGCTGTTGATGTTGGCTCGGTTGATACAGAGCCCGTTGGGAACCCTAAGAGGAAGGTATGATGAGAACAACAACCAGTTTGCCCTCAGTTATTGAGGTGAACCAGCATACCACTACATGTGTAGTACACTATAGTCGTTGAAATGACATCCATGAACTCCATTCCATAAATATCACCTCCCTCAGAGTGGTACAACAGAAACATTGCGGGTCCAAATTATAAACACACACAAATTATTATTATTACAATACCAGAAGTTCAAGACTTCAAAAGATTCAACTTACAAACCAAATATAAAGTATTTCAGCGGAAGATTTAAAGTAACAACTTAAACTCCAAATTGAGCTCAACAACTTATTGTTATATATTGTTCATGTTGCTCGACTCAATTGGCTCCTAGAACTATGGTAATTATTCTGACTCCTGGTGCTCTTCTCCATAGACGACATCGTAGTCCACCCCTTCCACGGCACCATACATATTGGGTTCTTCATAAAAGACCTCCTCTTGACTTTCAACTGCATAAATTGGGGTTTCTTCTGGATCCTCGAGTCTAGCGAGGATCAAAGGAAAAGGTGAGTAACAACGTTACCCATCAAGTTCATTATATGCAAGGTGGGAAATTTGATGCTCTATTTACCACCTCGGACTATAAGTCCTTGGCATTATACAGTTTTCGTAAACCTTTCTTCAAAGATTGATTTTATTGTGAAAATCTATGACCATCGGCCTTTACAGGTTGACCAGAACTTTCATGGAGTTCCTTTCCTGCCGTGTTCGTAGCTCCTTCCCGGAACAGGGAGTAACAAGTTATAATTATTACACTCTGCAGAGGTGCGTTACTTTACCCATGAGAGATCAACTCCTTGTTGCACAACCGGGCGTACTTTTCCGTCCATAATCCCATGATGTGGGGCCTAGTAGTTGGTCCAAGCCAATCACTGCCCTTTGTTGGGCCATGCAGAGATAAAACAAAACTTTTCCTCTAACGTGGTGATCCCAAGACCTAGCTGAGGTAGAAGGCCACGAGGTTTACCACTAGACGCGCGGTTGCGGATTACTGATGAAGCGCGTCAGTTGATGCAGTGCAGTCCTCACGATCCGATCGTCCTGGTGCTGATCGCACAACACCTATGCTGGTATCCACACGTACAAGGAGGAGCACCGGCGGCGAACTGCTAGGTTCGTTACGGCGGCTGGACTGCTGTGGAGCTAGGGTTTCCAACACATGGAATAACCTAACCGAACAACGATTAACCTTTCTGGGTTACTGTGCTCCACTATATATAAGCAGCTTGGCCCATGTATGCAAGGATCAATGATGGGTAAACCATGCAAGTGAAAGCAATCTGCATCCAGGAAACAGTTATCAGAGACAAAATATTCACCAGTATTGCTTGCTTCAATATTGAAACACTGGAGCCGAAAACTTTAGAGTGCAGCGGTCATTTCTTCACCTGTATCGACAACTGATTGAAATGCCCCAGATCTGCAAACATTGCTTCAGATCCTGAAAGAGTAAAGCATTCACATTAGTGGATATGATCCACATATCAAGGCACTGAAATATCATTGTTGAGCACCGTACATAACACATAGCAGTATTCCCCACCCGGTGAGTGCCATAGTGTTGCGGTATAAATAGGCAAACCAGTATGAAGCAAGCAAGAGGTAACTCCACATTTGCAGAACCATATTAGCAAAATACGATTAAAACTGTGAGTAATAGAATTCATCAACCATGATATCAACTAACTATCTCACTGGGAAAGAACCCACACGGGCCGACAAGCATGGATATTTTAAACTAGACTGCAGATTGTGTGTGTGATTTCAGGTGTTCCATTGTATCAAATCGGGATCAAGGACAAACGTAAACTACCTTATTTTGGGGTGCATTGCTCTTACAAGATTGGAATTAGGTTTGTCGCCGACAAAGGGAAAAAAAGGCTTCCAGCAAACACAAGGCTCAATGAATGTTGATACATATGTCAATAAACTGAGAGACCTCTGTTGTGCGAATCAAGATAAGAAGTGCAATGAGACCCCAGCTTTTAGCATTCATTTGGATGACAGGCGAAGTAATGCAACTACTGTACAGTAATAGGCCTATGAAATGTACAGTAATAGGCCTATGAAGGGTACAGTAATAGGCCTATGAAGCTGTATGGAAATCAAAATCCATTTTCCTGTATTAGCTAGAGATAGGACTAAAACATCTGATGGAACTGTACAGATCCCAGACCAAAACCAACCCATGCAACATCAAACAAACTGAACATTTGTCCTGAAATTCTATGAAATCATCTGGTGGAGCTGTAAATGATCCCAGACCAACACCAAACCGTGCAACACAACCAATGAAACTGAGTATGCTGCAACCCTGAAAACTGGGGGTAATACAATTCATCAACCATGATATGTGCAGCTAAGTTCCCATTGGGAAGCTACTAGATTGCAGGCTGGGTGTGCGTGATTCCAAATGTTTCGTTGTAGTATTAGATCAGAACAAGATCAAAGGTAAACTACATACAGTCCGAAGTGAAAACGAGTGAGGGAGGGAGGAAGAAGGTACGGACGTCGGGGTTGTCCTTGAGGCGCGCCGAGGTCTTCGTTCTCCTGGCGAGGTCGTCGCAGACTCCATGGCGCGCTCGAGGTCGCTCGTGAGAGTGACCTCCTTCTCGAGCCTGGTGACGTCGGCGGCGAGCTTTGTCGGCGGCGGCCACGGCCTCCTTCTCCTCCACGCAGCCGGATCCTCTGCGTTCATCACGGACTCCTTCTGGGGAGGAACGGACGGTCCGATCCGTTAGGTGCGGTCCGGTGAGGCGGAGAATCCGAGGCGGGTGGACGAGGGAGAGGGAAGGGGCGGACCTTGAGGAGGTCGATGCGGCGGCGGGCGTAGAGGTCCTCCTCGAGCGCCAAGACGTGGTCCTGAGGCGGCGGCGCAGTCCTGAGGCGAGCAGCTTGAGGCGGAGGGAGCGGTCGGGACGGGAGGCCGAGGGAGAAGGCGATGGAGTCGCGCACGTACTCCTCCGCCGCCCGGAGCGCCGACTGGAAGGAGAGGAAGCCTTGTAAATTGTGTAGGAACCTCCCGCCGGAACCACCGCTCCTGCCGGAACCACCGCTCCCACCGGAACCACCGCTCCCAGATCCCATCTTGTCGCCGTCCAATCCACCACCGCCGAGCTCGGTCTCCTTGGCCGCGACTGCCCCGACGAGGCGGGTGCTGGGGGTACCAGAGCGGAGCGAGAGGAGGGTTGGAGCGAGCGGGGAGGGCGGCGACAGCGTGCGGATCTCGCTGGAGAAGGAGGGGCGGCGACGATAGGATTAGGGTTGGGGAGTAGGTTTCGCTGGGAGGGCGGGGACGTGGCGATTTTCGCTGGGAGGGCAGGGTCTGCGCGCGGGATGGGTATGCCATGTCATCGATCCGTCCATCTTGTTCCCACATATCAGCATCCTACCCGTCCATCTTGTTCGCATCCAACGGTCTATTAGATCTGCCTACTTATTATGACGATTTCATTTAAAAAATTACGACGTTTTGAGCAAGATCGTCATAGTTTACTAAGGCTTTGGCCCTCCCAAGACCACCCATGCGGAATCTTCATAAATCTAAGACGATTTTGTAGATGGTCACTACCAAAACGTCATAAGTTGACACATTTCTTGTAGTGGTGGCTGATGTCGAGCATCGGGGCTATTTTCCATTAAATTCTTTTTAATTTTGTGTTTTACTTTTCATTTTGTGTTTTCCTTTTCATTTTGTGTTTCCATTCGATTCTTTTTCATTTCAAAAGAGGGTTGTGCCGCTATTTTTGGGTCACCGGGGAAGCTCCGGCGACATGGCCGCGCGGCGGAACTCGCAAGCGAGCGATGGTAGGCCGCCGAGAACGATTCCGACGGATTGAGGCCGGATGGCATCGATTCCTTTGACCAGGTGAACGAGGGTGACGAGGCGGTGACGACGAGCTACTCGCCGCGTCTTGGGCGAGGAATGACGAGGAATGGCGACAGTCGACGCTAGGGTTTCGGCCCGAGTGAAGACAGGAGGAAGAAGAAGTGGCGTGATGTGGTTCGTCCGCGGCGGCGGCGGGATATTTGTAAACGTTCGGGGGCGGCGACGCTAATCCCGACGGCAACCGGTGACAAGGGCCGTGGACAGAGAGCAGTTCCTAGCCGGGACTAAAGCTGGCCGTGCCCGTGTGACGTTTCTAGCCGTTTGAATATGGACTAATCAGGGCCGATCCTGAGATTTTGGGGGCCATGGGCGGGACTAAAACTTGAGGCCCTTAGTATAGACTTCACAATGATAGTGATGAATATTATACGTGTAATATATATATGTTCTCAATAAACTTGGGGCATCATGTGATTGTACCAACTATTGAATATAGGATATACCTTATATTGGCGTTTCTCGCGATCGAATCAGGGGCCCAAAAACAAATCGGCAAGATGACGAATCGATGAACTGACAATCAATAGTACATAATTAGATGAAATTTAGGAATAAGAAGCGGACTAAATTCATGAAGGTTATCGACAGTTTGGGAATTGGGATCGCCGATCACGTGCTGGTCAGTCCGTCGGCTGTCGCGTAAGATCAAGGAGCCGTGCGCGCGGCGCGCTCGTGGTCTTTTCGTCGGTGACGGACTGGGCGCGGGGCGCCGCCTGACGGGCGATGTTAAAGGAGCCGAGGAGGAGGACGCGCGATGGGGCACCGCCAGACCGATCGATCGCGTCGATTGCCTCTTTCCGTAGCGAGCAGCGACGATTTAGTTTCCTATCCTAGTCGGGCCTTTCATAGCAGCTCACAACGTAAGGCCCATATGAGTTTTTTTCAGGCAATAAACGAATGAGAAGATTATATGCATGTGTATACCTGAGGTGGGGCCCCTGATTTTTGGGGACCGGGGCAGCGCACACCCTCCCCCAACCCCACCCTACCCCACCCAGGGCCGGCCCAAACATGACCAATTCTAAAGCTCTGGACAGAAGGCTCATTTTCTACTTAGTGATAATGTATACATCAGATACAAGGATATACGGTCACTGTGTATGTTTATACGCTCCGTGTACGTAGACGGAATTTCACATATTTTTCTCTCCAAATTGACAGTTTCATTTCCAAGTTTCATGTTTTATATATTCCAAACAGCCTTGCACGAGTATCCGGGTGCACACAGTCCATGTACGCTAGGATCACAAAAAAGAGTCAGTGACATTAACTTGGAAATGTTAGATTGTTCGTTTGTTAAGCATAATGTATATTCAATGAAAATTACAATATAACACAAAACATTACATAGTGTGTATTCAGTTCTACTCAAGAGAAAACTGAGTATTTGGTGTTGTCAGGAAAACATTGGTGCTTAATAATAGCCCCAACTCTAGCCACGATGGTGCATTATTAATGCCTCGACTCACATTCGTTTCAATACGCCTCCGCTCATATTTGCTAGTACTATATTAACGACATATACACTGCAATTCATTCGGCGTTCTGTTGTGTAGTTCCTTCCACTCTTATTTGCCCTCTTATAACCTGATACCCAACCAAGATCTTCATATATATATATATATATATATATATATATATATATAAGGCAATGCCGTTGAGATTAATTCACTATGTCTAAGTCATACAAAGTCAGGATGGGTATGTGAGACATCGAGAATGCACTAGTTATCATATACCGGTATACACTTGCTTTGGATACATTTTTGGCCATGTGATTGCACAAGCTGTTGGACAAAAATAGAACTCAAAAGCAGTATTTTCATCCCGTCAAGCTGTTCAAATTCAACATGGCGGTGCAATTCAACCTTGATGGCTACCTCAAGATCCATTTCTGGCATGACCCATGGCTGAACAGAACGAGTATCGCGACCATCGCGTGTCATCTTTTCCAGCACTGCACAAAAAGAGTAAAAGGACGAAGCGCAAGAAGGTGTCGCTGTTCAGGTTCGGTCTGACACTGCACACTGCAGCGTTAAACATGTAACTGTTCGTGGACTCGTGTTCCCGTATATGTACGCATACGTGACTTGGAGTAGTACTCCTCTCACAATTGCCCTCTCTCTCTCCTTGTACAAGCCACCGATGGGCTGTTCCATCGATATATAAACACGTAACCGAGACCCATGAGGGTCATCGTTTCCCCACAACCTAGATCGACAATATGGTATCAGAGCCTCCCTCTTTCCCGATCTAACTACCGAAAAAAAACCAAAAACACAGCCGCCTCCGCCGGTGACCTTCCTGGTTGCCCGCCGCCGCCGCCGCCCTCTACAACCACAAAGCCAAAAACACACCAGAAAAAGTCCTTGCCGCCGCTGCCGATTTTTCTTGGTCCGTAGCAGCCGCACAAAACACCCAACAACAACCCAAAACAACCAAAAACAAACTGCCGCCGCCGCTGATCCGAGAGATCTGCTGACGCCGCCATCAAATACCCAATCGCTGCCGCCGCCGCCGCCAACATCGACACCATGAACGGCTATTCATCCTCGTCGGCCAACCTCGCTGCGCTCCTCGGCTCTCCTCCTGCGCAGCTTCTCACGCGGGAAAACTTCATCCCCTGGAGTGCCTTGATGCTCCCTGCCCTTCGTGGTGCCAGGGTGCTTGATTTTGTTGAAGGAACGGAGGTCGCGCCCACGAAGACCATGCAAGTTGAAGACAAGGAAGGCAAGAAGTTCACGGTCGAAACTCCTGACTACGCTGCTTGGTTCACGCGGGATCAGCTGGTACTTCGCTTTTGGTGAACTCTGTGTCTCCCGAGATCCTTGCCCATGTCACCGGGCTGGACACGTCCGCTGATGCAGGCTGCTCTCAAGGAACTTGTCTCCTCCCAATCACGGTCGAGGATTCAGGCTCTTCGTGGTGCCCTCCAGAGCACAAAGAAGGGCACCCTCTCGGCTGCCAAGTACATGGCCAAGAAGAAGGCCATAGCGGCGGAACTCGCTGCCGCTGGCAAAACCCTTGATGAGGACGAGCTGATCGGGTCCATCCTCAATGGGTTCGACAAATCCTACAACCCCTTCAATACTGCCATCAACGCCAATCCCAGTACAAATTTATCAGATCTTTTGAATCAACTTGTTGCCTTTGATGCTCTACAAGATGATCCGGAAGAAACCGAGGGTTTCACTTCCTCGGCCAACATCGCTCGTCGTGGAGGCAGCAGCGGCGATACTCGGCCACGTGGCCATGGTGATGATCGCTGGCGGCAGGAGGACCGCCCGCGTCAGGGAGATCGAGGATGCCAAGATGATCGTGACCGTGGTTATGACCACGGTTATGATCGCATCGCCAGAGGATCGCGGGTATGACCGCGGCTATGATCGTGGACGCCAAGATGATCGCGGGTATCGCCGTGATCGCTATGATGTTGATCGTCATGATGGAGGAAACTGGCGCCGTCAAGGCCGTGATGATCGGTGTGATGGTGGGCGTGCTAGTGAAGGGCGGGTACCCACACCCTATGTTGACGTCACCTGCTAGATTTGCACCATCCATGGTCACCCCGCTCGTGACTGTTGGTGGCGATTCCAGAATGATCATGATGATGGTGGGAAGGGTGCAAATATTACATCATATGGCGTCGACACCAACTGGTACCCGGACTAGGGTGCTACCCATCATCTCACCTCCGAGTTGAACAAGCTCAACATGCATGAACAGTACAGCAACGATCGGCCCACGTGCAAACGGTAACGGTATGCAAATAAGTCATATTGGTCATTCTATATTACGCACCCCACATGATTCTCTAGAACTTAAAGATTTCCGTCATGTTCCAACTGCTTCAAAAAATCTTCTATCTGTTCATAAGCCTATACTTGGTAATAATGCCTTCATGGAGTTTCACCCTTGGTATTTCTTAATTAAGGACCGGGACACAAGGAGAATTCTGTGAAGGGCCATGCTCGATGGTCTTTATCCGCTTGCTGCCACATCCAACGATTCGGCGAATCAAGCGTTCATCACAATAAATCCATCATCTTCTACATGACATTGTCGTTTAGGCCATCCCTCATCCTTTGTGGTTCAACAAGTTCTTAGAAAAAACAATATTTCTGATTCTCCAGAAATAAACCCCTACATTTGTGATGCATGTCAACTAGCTAAGAGTCATCAGTTACCATATCCTGCCTCTACTAGTGTTTTCACTGTTCCTTTGGAACAAGTATTCTCTGATGTATGGGGTCCAGACCTGAATCTGCTGGCAAATATTCATATTATGTAAGCTTCATTGATGATTTTAGTAAATTTACTTGGATATATCTTCTTAAGAAGCGTTCTAAAGTTTAACAAGTATTCCTCAATTTTCAACAACTTGTTGAGAGAAAGTTTGATAGAAAAATTATTACAATGCAAACTGATTGGCGAGGTGAGTATGAAAAACTCAATGGTTTCTTTCAAAAAATTGGCATCACCCATCATGTATCTTGTCCTCATGCTCATCAACAAAATGTTCTGCTGAAAGGAAACACCGTCACATTGTTGAAGTGGGTCTTGCCTTACTTGCTAATGCCTCCACGCCTCTCAAATTTTGGGACGAAGCGTTTCTCACCGCCACTTTTCTTATAAATCTCCTTCCCAGCAAAGTCATCAATCATGACACACCCGTTGAATGCCTCCTCCACACCAAGCCCAACTATGACTCTCTTCGTGTTTTTGGCTGTGTTTGCTGGCCAAATCTACGTCCCTACAACACAAAAAAAAATTTCTTTTCATTCTACACGATGTGTTTTCCTTGGCTATAGTCCTCATCACAAAGGAATCAAGTGTCTAGATGTGTCCACGGGGCGTGTTTATAGTTCTCGCGACGTAGTATTTGATGAGAATATTTTTCTCTTTGTCGAGCTGCATCCTAATGCTGGTCGTCGCCTCAAGCAAGACATTTTGCTCTTGCCCAACACACATTAAATCATGGGGATGCTAATATTAATGACTATATGCCTTTTCCCATTTTGCCAATTGTTACTCACAATAATGGTCAAGATGCTGCAGATACTCATCATGGTGCAGATTGAAGAGCAAGAATCAGGAGAAAATCTGGGCTTAAACGCTCCAGAATCGGAGCAAATCAGTCCCTCGCTAAATGCCAATGGAGGCAATCCCGAGATTGATCCCCCTGCCCTGGCATGGAACGATCCCGAGGAGTATCCGATCCGATCTGATTGGGAGGGACCACCTGGCGACAGAAATTCCGCGTCGCCCGACGCGCACAACGCGCGCACCGTGCGTACCCTGACGCGGTCTCCACGCGTGCCCGAGTCGTGTCTTGACACGTCTCCGCCCCAGAGCCCGCTTCGGTCGACCTCGCCTTGGACTCTGCGCGTCTCGCCTCGCGATAGCCCGGCGTCGCTATCCCGCTCGGCCTCTCCCGTGCGTGCGACGCCAGCATCCAATAATGAGGCGGGGCCCCTGCAATCATCACACCATCATGAGCCAGCCTGATCTCCCGCCCAAACTCCTGGTGGCGATGATCCCGAGGCTGCCTCGCATGTTCTTTCCTCGCAACACGACAATGAGGCGCCACAAAATTCTCCTGGCCGGTTTAATGAACTGGGCACATCGCCTTCTGCATCACCGACTCCTACACCGCCTTCTGCACCCCGTACACGACTTCAAAAAGGTATACGTCAACCAAAACAGTATACCGACGGCACAATTCGCTATGGCATGTTTACCTCCACAGGTGAACCTAGTAACTTTCCGAAGCTCTTGGGGATGCTCGCTGCCCTCATGGACAACAAAACGTGGCATCTTGTCCTCCACACTCTACAAAGAATCTCATTGACTGCAAATGGGTATATCGTATTAAGAAAAATGCAGATGGCACAATTGACAGGTACAAGGCACGATTGGTTGCAAAAGGTTTCAAGCAAAGGTATGGCATCGACTATGAAGGTACCTTCAGCCCAGTTATTAAAGCTTCCACTATTAGGCTTGTTATATCAGTTGTTGTTTCCAGGGGCTGGAGTCTGCGGCAGTTAGATATCAAGAACGCGTTTTTACATGGCGTTCTGGAAGAGGAGGTTTATATGAGGCAACCCCCAGGTTTTCAGTCTTCCGCTACTCCGAACTATATTTGCAAACTTGATAAAGCCTTTTATGGTCTCAAGCAAGTTCCCCGAGCATGGTATTCTAGACTCAGTACCAAGTTGCAGCAACTTGGTTTTGTTCCTTCTAAAGGAGATACCTCACTTTTTATTTACAAGAAAGCCAATATTATGATGTTTGTTCTAATTTATGTTGATGATATCATAGTTACCACAAGGCCATCTCTGCTCTCCTCCATGACCTGAATGATGATTTTGCACTAAAAGATTTGGGCGATCTGCATTTCTTTTTGGGCATCGAGGTAAAGAGAACTCAGAATGGTTTACTTCTCACTCCGGAAAAATATGTTGCTGATTTTTTGGCTAAAGTTGGTATGAAAGACTGCACAACCTCTCCTACACTGTTATCATCTACTGAAAAGTTGTCTTTAATTGAGGGGTCTCCTCTCGGCCCTGCTGATAGTACACAATATATAAGCATTGTTGAAGCCTTACAGTACTTAACATTGACACGACCTGATATTTCGTTCTCATTTAACAAAGTATGTCAGTACTTGCATGCCCTACTGCTCATTGGACATCTACAAAAGAATTTTGAGATATGTTCAGGGTACTATGCAAGTTGGACTGACTTTTCAAAAATCTTCCACTAGTTTGCTTAGTGCTTTCTCAGATGCAGATTGGGCAGGTTGTTTGGATGATAGAAGATCTACTGGCGGTTTTGCTATATTCTTTGGTCCAAATCTAGTCTCCTGGAGTGCTAGAAAATAAGCCACAGTTTCTAGGTCTAGTAAGCTGAATATAAAGCCTTAGCCAATGCTACTGTTGAACTGATATTGGTTGAAGCTATTCTCAAGGAACTTGATGTTACATTTCAGGTAAAACCATGTTTATGGTGTGATAATTTAGGTGCAACATACTTGTCTGCCAATCCCGTGTTTCATGCCAGGACTAAACATATTGAAATTGACTATCATTTTGTTCGAGAACGAGTTGCAAACAAAATGCTTGACATACAATTCATATCTAGCAAGGATCAAGTTGCAGATGGTTTTACAAAGGCTTTGGCAGTCAAAGACTTAGATGAGTTTAAGCGTAATCTCAACCTGTCAGCAGGTTATGATTAAGGGGGGCTGTTAAACATGTAATCTTCTATATTCTCTGTACGTGGACGTGTTCCCGTATATGTACCCATACTTGACTTGGAATAGTACTCCTCTCACAATTGCCTCTCTCTCCTTGTACAAGCCACCGATGGGGCTGTTCCATCGATATATAAACACGTAACCTAGACCCATGAGGGTCATCGTTTCCCCCACAACCTCGATCGACAATATGCAGAACAATAAGTTGGTTCGAAACTTCAAGCGCGACATGATCAGAGAAGCTCTAAGTCAATGTATGTCCGTGTTTGTCAAATTGAACGAGGTAAAGCTAAAACAGGAGCTGACCGAGGTACAGCTGAACCAGGAGCTGACAGGAGCAACACCAGCATGCGAGATGCAATTCGAAGGATCAACTCATTACTGTTAGAAAGAAATGAGTTGGAACAGTAACGCACCGCTCCAATGCCAAGTATTGGCTACTCTACCTAAATGCAACACTGTTAATTTTGCCTAATGAAGAAAGGATGGCCGCCCAATGCCTCTTGTGCCTGTGCCTCGAGGAGTCCGAGACAGTGCTGCACGAGCCGACTACGTGCAAATCTCAATTGAAGAATTTGGGAGAAATTTCTCCCAACGACCCAGCTGATGCCCTTTCACCTGGCGCCGACACCGCACAATGAGAAGCTATAATATTGGCAAACAGATACCCGCTCGAGCTCGTTCAAACATGCAATCCTTATTGAAGACACAAAAGATCTTAAATAAATAATACTAAGCTTGTGAGCCAACAAGAAAGAAAACAAATGATACAAAATACATGTAAGCTTTTTCTCTTTTTCTCTTTCAAAGTAACTAGTAGGATGGCCCTCGCAAATGCGAGGGCATCGTCTTTAGTTTGTTGAAAATTTCTGGAAAAATAATATGGTTATATGTATATACATTCTTTTTATGCATTCTAAGAAATGATAAAACCTAAAAGCAACACAAATATTATGCTAACATAATATCTTTGGTGGAAAATATCTTCAAATTTCTTAATGAATGATAATTATGCCATTTTAAAAAAATCATATTAATTACCAAAATTTTCATATAAAGTTTAGTCCACAAGATAGACAATATTCTTAATGTAATGCTAGACTATGATGAAATGATAATTATCTGATAGACAATCATTAGCAAAGAAATTATACTTTCATGTTCCGAAAGTAATTACGGTCATCCTATGTGGTCTAGTATGTTGTTTTATTGATAATTCTATTTGAACATCAAAGCAAATTTGCTTTATGACGCGAATAAAATTACTCTCCTTGATAATTAACTTTTCTAACAATAAGAATTTTTAGACCACTTCTCATATTTAATTCCTTTATGACATTATCCATCTATCATAAACTATGTGACCTTTTAGACTACAATCAAATGAACGGAGTTTGACTACAAATATTTCTACAACACCGTCTATTTGAAAAGGGAAGAATATTATTTATTTTCTTGGACTTGCACCTAAATATACCCATCGTTCATTCCAGTCGCTAATACTCTCTCATATGGATTATTCTTATCATGAAACATGACTATGGCAACATGTTAAACATACTATTTGCTTGAACTTGGTGTCCACTTTATACATGATTGTAATGCACATTCTACAAAATTTTGAAGGGTTATCACTTATGAAGATTAACATTGATATTGTGTTTTATTTTATTATATGACCTAAGAAGTCATGTTCATAATAAATTTCCAAAATGTCAAACAACCTCACGGACAAAATATCAGAAATAAAATTTACAACCTTTTAACATTATTTTTAGTAACAAAGGATATATGTTCTGTTGTAGATTGGGAAAATAAAAATATGTGATTTTTTATAACAATGTTGATTTCTAGTATTGATATTTCCCTAGTGGTATTGTAGTCTTCTTTTCAAGTACATGCCACACTACTGACCATCGAGCCTCCACCTCCTTGCAAATATATTTTGTCACATATCTCTAGCTCCCATTTGACATCAATTGTGCTAACTAATTATAGATTATTATGCTATCGGCCTCAAAAAGAATTATATGCTTCTATGATGCCCACTATTGAACACTAAATCGCAGGGCTATAATGAACAATTTCGCATGTCGCATGCAATCGTCATGTTTGAGCAACATGCATTAATTTATACTAACAAAACAGCAAGACAGTTTATAGATAAATCTGATCTTCATGTTCATGCTTTTATTCAAGTACTGTTCCTCATGGACTTAACGAATCCTCACATGAGTATCTCACTGCTCGCTATATAATTTATTTGTCAAATAGATGCATGGGTCAACTTTTGAATCCATCAAGCGTGGCTGCGTGGCAGGTTTATACTAGGGTGTCTACCCTCTTTCACGACGTATTTAAATCAGTGTAGAATGTATATGTTGTTGTGCAACTATTAATTACGGTCCACCAGAAAATATATGATTAAGTTTCTGTATAACTACTATTAACAATGTTGAGCATCTGATACACTGGTTTAGGTTTTGCTAGCATTAGAGTGTTGATGGATTTCCTTTTTCACGTGGTAGTGCCAAACATTTATTCTTTTATGTCATAAATTAAAACAGAACCACCATTATTATCTCTATAAGGTTCACCTGCTGTGGTGGTTTTTAGATATGTTTTGTCTATTTAGCTATATAATCATCTCTTAATTTTTTGTCTAACATGATGAACTTTTATTTTTATACTCATTTTTAGATATATTTTCTATGTACATGTTTCGTTACTTGGGTTTGCACTTAATGCGTTACACGTCAAATGATCGTGGTACTCTTCCTATATTTTAATTCTAACTTATATTAATTTGGATGATATGGATCAACATGGTGGCTCTATTAGGCTCTAGTATATTGCTTTCAGTATATACCACTCGTATCCCCTCTTTTGCCGCACATATCTCACGACATACTTAATGTGTATTACATCCCATGTTAAAAATAGTTTTACTATTGTAAAAAATACAATGTTTTGGAGAGAACTTCAAATAAGAGCTTTTAAAAAAAATTAATTCGATCCTTTTTCTTAAAAGAATCCATTGAATGTTGATTTTAATTTCACCATCACATCTGGCTTGTGGAGGCAGTTGAAACAAATGTATGATTTAATGAATTTGGACTATGAATAAGAACTTTGAGGATGTACCCCTCTGTCTCAAAATAGTTGTCGTCAAAATTTAGATAAATCTAGACACTATTTAATATATAGATTCACCTAAATTTTAATTGCGACATCTATTTTGAGACGGAGAAAGTACAAAATAACCAAATGTATTTGCTGCTCATGTATCTTGTGATGTTAGCACGTGAACATGCACATGATATGTTTTCTCTTCCAACAACGCCGCTATCAGAGTATATAAATGCACATGATGACCTGAGCAGTAGTCTTGAGCTCTTGTGCATGCCCAGACGGAACATGCTGTATGCACTCATTTGCACGTACGTTGTCTAAAGCGTTGGACGTGTCGATCTTCTACTGCTTTGGGTAATTCTATATAGTCCAACCTTTTATTTTGAGTTCACGGTAATTCTATATATTGCATGCGTACGTATTGCCTCCGGACTCTTCTTTATGTCTTCGAGGCGGGAGGTGCACATGCCACGGCCGTGTATCGTGTCATTGTGTTGGTTGTCCGGCCTATAAGGTGCATGCCTATCTATTTTAAATCTCCACCGTTAAAATTTGGTGTTACGAAAAATTAACGGATTAGATTATTTAGCCTATGTGGATCGACGTGGTGCCTTAAAACAACCTCTTATATTGCTTTTAGTATATAATAGATAGATAGATGCTACTGACCGGCGACCTATTGCATCCTATATTTTTCCATTTCACCTCGACCAATACTCAAATAATTAAATCTCAAGATTAGACAAACCTTATGAGTTCCGAAGCAGCTGGAGAAACCCACATAAAAATGGGAGCTTATAATCTTTGAGCGCACAATGTCCATATCTACATCTCTTGGAAAGGTACCGGGACGAAGCTACATACAGCTAGGTAAGTGCACATGCAGGTTTCTCTACCTTACAAATAGCCTCAAAGTTAATGTGTGTGAACCCCTCTTGCTTATAATTAGTACACAAATGTGGACTAACTTTGTCCAAAACCATACGTAGGCCACAAGTAGTGCACCCCTGATCAGTTTTGGTCAAGCTCTGCTCCGCAAAGGCAAAGGTGTAGCACGAAATTATTGTCCATCCTCGAACTAATAGAAAAAAGGGAAATCACAAAAATATCAACCATAAGAATCAACGGTTCCATCGAGACGCATGGACTGTCAACAATGGAGAACAAAGAGATCATATTTGTTGGTGTAAAAAACATAATAGAAAATGAATACCAGGTATGACATATATACCAAAAACATGTATGCACTCAATATACATGTATGCACTCAATATCTACTAGACATCGCAACTTCCGAGATCAATGGGAACATGTCAGTATATTATTTGAAGTGGAAGAAATTGTCAAGTACCTGATTTCCGACACAGAAGTAAAACATAGGAGGCATACATCTGAATTTAAGAAACATTGGCAATATATGTGTTTAACACACACCATTTATGGATCAATCCATAAGAGGGGGAGATTACTTAATGTGTGAATTCAGCTCTATAGTGACCCTTTTATATGTAATATTAAATTAGTCAAGATCAATTGTGGTGTTCATGAATCAAAGAATGTGATACATTAACTTCGATTTATTTTGTATACCCGGTTACTAGATTGATATGAGGTGGTGGTGTAGATCATTAATGCGATAAATACAAGTTGTGTGTGTGTGCAAGGTGTTAGTGAAACCACAAATTCAGCTACATCTCCATTGTCAATTATGTGGGCACAAAATAGGAAATGTCCAATGTGGGCAAGAATATTTATAATTTGTTCGCTATGTTTCTTTTTTGGAACAAAGGGTTTTGACCTAAATATATCATAGGGTCATAGGAATTAAGAGGAGGGAACAACTGATATACTAGAAATTCGTAGGAACAAATATTTGTATCCCATAATTCCATTACGAAGTAAATCTTAAACAAACTTACTTTGTTTCTCTCCCTAACGCAGGTTTCTAGCGTTAGTGCTCAATGGCATAGGAATCCAAATATATTGTATGGACAATAGGCATCAATTCTTTTGACAATCCTAGGAATTTTCTATAGACCATGTAGTACTACTACTTACCGATAGTCTATATAGTTCCTACTCTTTTAAGAGTATAAACAGACTCGCATATTATTGCAATAATTCATTTTCCTTTTTTATTCGTGTGGATCACTTGATGAACCTAAACTATTTCAGGGGTGTGAAGACGCTACTTTGAAATGTTTATGAATAACAGGAAGCATGTCTCATTTTGTTATAACTACTTTCATCCAGGTCGACATAGTCATGTCTGGTAAGATGACCCGACTAACGCGTGTCAGATATGTTTTCCATGATGTAATCAAAAAGGCTTTTTCAAAATGCAATCACACACACTTTATTATATTATATAGTTTCTAATTCTTATGATTTAATGTAGATGTCATTGCAAACCTATTTTATTATATTATGCGGTTCTTAATCATGCTAATAAAGTATTGACCTTAAGTATTGATCAAATCCAATATTGTTTACTTAAAGTATTGGGGTAGTAAGACGATGCTAGCGTGATAGAAGTAGACATAGTCATCTAATGGCACAAGTAATATGTGGGAGGGGGGTTGAAAAGCATAGTGGATAGCAGGAACAAAGAAATATAGATAAAAAATAGAGGATGTTTGAGAATATGGTGACTTGGAGTTTTCTAAAATGCGTTATAATTATTCGATCATAAACTAAAATCATGCATATACATATCAGTGATACAATCTTGACATAACATTTGTGATGGCATATAACATATAAACAACTTTTAAAAATTACTATTTTCAATGTCTATAGAATCATAAAAACTCTGAGATATAGAGCTACGTTTGTGATGATGCCCTCAGAAATGAGGGCCACCTGGCTAGTTCAATGTAAATTACAATATACCACAAAACATTACATCGTGTGTATTCAGTTCTACTCAAGAGAAAAGAGAGTATTTGGTGTTGTCATGAAAACATTGGTGCTTAATAATAGCCCCAACTCTTGCCACGATGGTGCATTAATGCCTCGACTCACATTTGTTGCAATACGTCTCCGCTCATATTTCCACAAGGCTTACATTGTGGAACCGAGGTAGTACTATATTATCGACAGCAATTCTATATATTACTTCATTTGGCGTTCTGTTGTGTAGTTCCTTCCACTCTTATAACCAAGGTCTTCATATATATATATATATATATATATATATATATATATATATATATATATATATATATATATATATATATATATATATATATATATATATATATATATATATATATAAGGCAGTGCCGTTGAGAGAAATTCACTATGTGTAAGTCATACAAAGTCGGGATGGGTATGTGAGACATCGAGAATGCACTAGTTATCATATACCGGTATACACTTGCTTTGGATACATTTTTGGCGATGTGATTGCACAAGCTGTCGGACAAAAATAGAACTCAAAAGCAGTATTTTCATCCCGTCAAGCTGTTCAAATTTAACATGGCGGTGCAATTCAACCTTGATGGCTACCTCAAGATCCATTTCTGGCATGACCCATGGCTGAACAGAACGAGTATCGCGACCATCGCGTGTGATCTTTTCCGGCACTGCACAAAAAGAGTAAAATGACGAAGCACAAGAATGTGTCGTTGTTCAGGTTCGGTCTGGCACTGCACACTGCAGAACAATAAGTTGGTTCGAAATTATGTCCGTGTTTGTCAAATTGAACGAGGTACAGCTAAACCAGGAGCTGACAGAGGGTTATGCAACACCAGCATGCGAGATGCAATTCGAAGGATCGACTCATTACTGGTTAGAAAGAAATGAGTTGGAACAGTAAAACGCACCGCTCCAATGCCGAGTATTGGCTACTCTACCTAAATGCAACACTGTTGATTTTGCCTAATGACGAAAGGATGGCCGCCCAATGCCTCTTGTGCCTGTGCCTTGGGGAGTCACAGACAGCGCTGCACGAGCCGACTACGTGCAAATCTCAATAGAAGAATTTGGGAGAAATTTCTCGCAACGACCCAGATGATGCCCTTTCACCTGGCGCCGACACCTCACAATGAGAAGCTACAAGATTGTCAAACAGATACCAGCTCAAGCGCGCCCGACCCTTCGGTAAGGGAGCGACGATAACAGCGCGTCGGCGGTTCCCTCTGGCGGTAATAGTGGTTATTAGGTGGTTCAAGAATTTTGATGTAAGTGCTTTGTACTTCTTGTAAACTTATGAAATAGGATTTTTTTCGGCAAGAAAATAACAATCGCAGAAAACAGGCTTCCCTTGTTCACATAACGATTTGGATGAAGCCTAATGCAGGTACCTTCGACAATACAGCAGCCCCTACGAGCAGGTTACACGTGTGGAAGCGAAGCTTTGCCAAAATGCGGGAAGATTGAGCGCTCTAAACTCTTTTTGATAAAACACGTTTTACTAGTTGAAATAAGTAATTATTACATTCGGCATCTGCATAATTAGGATGCACATAGCTGCAACATATCCATGACCAAAGACATAAAATATCAAATACATGTGGTCATTAAGAAACAACATAACCCCAATGGTAATAGAGGATAAATTAGAGATCACGCTGCCATCCATATTGGATAAAAAATTCTCTCATTGTGTCCTCCAACCGTATAGATGCTTCCGTAAACATGTCTCGATTCTCCACATGGTATATAGACAATGATAAACGGAACAAACTTGTGCACGCATGGATCACATGCATAATAGAAGAATTTTTATTGTTAAGATTATATCATTTCTATGTAGCAAAGCGATCAAATAACGGCAAGACCTCCCACCTTAATAAAAACTCAAACTTATGATTAATATCATGTAGCCAGTTGCAACTCTAATTGACGGATATAAGTTAGAAGCTACTTAGATAATTGATCATATTGAGCGGCAATTTTGCACTTGAAGACAAGTATTTAATTCTCTCATCATGATAAAAAATATAAATCTCAAGCAAGTATGGTGATGGAAGCTTTTGAAGAAAGTACATGAGGTATTCAGTGAGGATCTACTGGTCTGGATAAGTGCTCATATTTTGCAATAAGGGTGACTTGGTGATGTCCCTGGTACCTAGATGGTAGGGTGTTGTTTATGTTTATAGGGCATAAGGCATGGCATTTTATTTTTCCATTGTGGTGTCTATATGTGTTGCATGCTGGCTCCGGGTTATTTGATGTATGCTCTTCGAATAAAATGCAAATAAAGGCTCAGTGCACTCTTCAATACAGATGCCGAGGGTCTCAACCTCCATTTTCAAAAAAAATATGCCAAATTCCTTGATGTGACTTTTGAATCATATTAACAGATTCGGAAAATCTATTCATAATTAAGTGCGTCTATGATGCTGTCGATTTTCCCCATCTATATATATTCTTCTCTTAGTTCTGTATGAAGTACATGCATTCGACATCCTTTATGTGCAGCTCCTTTCATCCTCTATGTACGCTAAGTACCATGCCATCCAATCAAGGTTTCTCAAGTTCTCCATCAGGAAATTCCTCAAAGAAAGACTAGCACCGTAAAACCATGCAATTTATTGTGGGAATGTGAGGCTTCGGGAATGCACTAATCGGCATTTGCCTTGGTTGATGTATGTTTTGTCAAGAATGACTCAGCTGGTGTTCCATCAACCAGAAGGCCATTGGCTATCAAATTACTTCTCTGATTCTTCGCCCTACTAGCTATCTTCGTGGCCTATGTTTTCGGATCACATGAGAAACCTAGCAGCTAATTTACGACCATGTTATATTGAGGTTTAACTTCTAAATATTGAGATTTCAGAAACAAAAGTACGACTGGTGTGATATATTATTGTTCTAGGTGTTGTTTATTCAACACTAACCAACAAATCAAGTTATAAACCATGATATGGCTGTAGGATCCTTTAGTTCATCATGATTTCATCATTATTGACTGGAAAATTTAATCGAGATAACCGTGTTTGATATGCAACTTGCTACAGTTATTTTTACATTGTCTAAAGTTCACGTGTTCATAGTTGGTTTGACTCCGTAGAGATGTTGCCCCATTAACTAACATGAACTATTTGATGATGTGTGTTCCAAAATGTTCAGAGGCGTTTGTTGTGTATTCAGTGCTTCTCAAGAGAAAACGGAGTATTTGGAGTTGTTAGGAAAAATATTGGTGCTTAATAGGTAGCCCCAACTGTACCCACGATGGTGCATTAACCCCTCCACACACAATCGTTTCAATACGACAGTACGCCTCCTCGGCTCATATTTACTCCTATATTAACCACATGCACTTGACAATTCGGCATTCTGTGTGTGTAGTTCCTTCCACTCTTATTTGTCCAGTTAAAACCTGATACCCAACCAAGATCTTCATATGAGGCAATGCCCTTGAGATAAATTCACTATGTCTAAGTCATACAAAGTCGGGATGGGTATGTGAGACATCGAGAATGCACTAGTTACTAAATGCCGGTATAGACTTGCATTGGATACTTTTTTGGCGATGTGATTGCACAAGCTGTCGACAAAGGCAGAACTGAAAAGCAGGAAGTCCATCCGTTCAAGCTGTTGAGATATTCTACGTAGTTGAAGTAGTGGCATGTTTTTTCTCTCTGAAAACAACTACATTATCAGCGACCAAGACCTACCGACCATGGCTACGTCACCTAATGGAGAGCCTGACCTGAAGGAGAAAGTATCTGGAAGGCCCAAGAGGTCTCGGCGGACTCCGAACTGGCTTGCAGGCCATGTATTGGGCTGATTCGGCCCATGCAACATTGCTTCGTCAAGAACCAGTTATAAGTAAGATTGGTGGTAGCAGAGAGATCGAACTCGGCTAGTACTTGGCTTGGAAAGGACGGCATGACCCTAATGTAATAACTTGCTCGGGGATTGATGGGAGGATCGAGCCAATATAAACCAATTTCCTGTAAATCTATTCATGTCTAGCTAGATCGAGAGCCACCTTACACCAGATATCAAAGACCAGCCGATTCCGATCTGGATTTCCCAACACACTCTCACGGTACCCGTCTTGCTGGGCGTCGCCGTTGCGAGATCATGGAGGGCCTGTCTGATGAATCAAAGGCTCTCTACGAGATCCTCCAAGCAGAGATGAAGGAGGCGTACGAGATCCATTTCCACGCGCACAAGAAGGAAATCTTGGATGCCGTGTAGATCAATCTCGCGCGATCCATGAGCAGTTCAAGGCGGTCGA
This sequence comes from Avena longiglumis, assembly GCA_030063025.1. Classification (NCBI taxonomy): domain Eukaryota; kingdom Viridiplantae; phylum Streptophyta; class Magnoliopsida; order Poales; family Poaceae; genus Avena; species Avena longiglumis. The sequence goes on from CP125974.1 coordinate 144,245,590, forward strand.
CGACAATGTCGATGCCGTCCGTGCTGACATGGGCGCCGATATCGCGGAAGCCAAGGCATCTCTCGGTGTAGAACTGAGCGTCGTCAAGTCCAAGCTTAGTGCCGAGATCGCTCAGTTATCCTCGTCGGTGAATCGCGCTCTCCATGCGATTCCACAGCAACCGCGTGATGGGGATACACTTGGCCTCGATGGGCACCACTCGTCGACAAGTAACCCGCTCATGGGTTTCTCAAGCATCCTCTGGGAGAAGGTACAGAGTCCGGCCAGAGAAATTTTACTTCCCTGAATTCTCCTTCTCCAGCCCTGAATTCTTACGCCCCTTCTTTAGCTCCACGCATGGAACTGCCTTCCTTCAAGGGATCCAATCCCCGTATCTGGCAGCACCTTTGTGAGGAGTACTTCCAACGGTGTAACACGTCGGAAAATCACTGGGTCTGCGGGTCTTCGCAGTTCACCGGAGCCGCAGCAACTTGGACTGAACTTGTGAAGGCAGTTCAGACCCGTTTCCTTCGCAATCAACACCAGGTTCTCCTCAGGCAAATGTACCACATTTCTCAAACTGGCACCTTTGAGGATTATGTGCAACGTTTTGCTGATTTGGTGGATCTCCTGTCTGCTTATGATACTCATCATGATCCCTTGCATTATTTGACATGGTTTTTGGATGGCCTTCATCCAACTGTGCGAGTATTAGTGGCTATCCAGCAGCCCGAGGATTTGGATGCAGCCATGACGATGACATTGTTGTGTAGGGGTTCGTAGCATGGAAAACAAAAAATTTCTATCGCATGAACACACAAAACCCAAGATCTAATCTACGATATCGATGCAACAAGTTTATAGAGTACTAACCCTCGTAGATCCAAAGCGTTTAACGAGATCGGATTCTCGTGGTTGCTGTATTCGTTCACTTGCCGATCTCAAGATCGCGAAGACGATCCTTCCAGCGCCACGTTCCGGCAGCATTTTCGCAGTCGATCACACGTCCCGTACTCGATGAATACCTTCCTCTCCCTTGTTCCAGCACGCAGCGAAGGTTGTAGATATCCTCGCGATTCCAGCAGCACGACGGTGTGGTGGTGGAGGTGGAGGAGTAGATCCTTGATGTTGTCTCGGTTGATATAGAGCCCGTTGGGAACCCTAAGAGGAAGGTATGATGAACACATCAGCAAGTTTTCTCTCAGTTATAGTGACGAGGTTTGATCTCGTCAATGCCCATTGTTATGGACTTGATTTTTGGAGAAGATGGGGATGCTGGAGATCACGGAACGGTTAGCAAACAAGCAATACGGGACACGAGGTTTACCCAGGTTCAGGCCCCCGGAGGGAAAACCCTACTCCTGTTTGTCTACTCTTGATTACGGTGGAATCAGTGATTACAGGGGTGCGCAGATGCAATCTGGCGTGGAGGTGCGTATACGAAAATATGAGAGAGATCTAGGTCTATTGTGGGATTCTTCCTCGTTGGACCCTCTTAGCCTTTATATATGGGGAGGCTAGGTCTCATGTACCGACACGAGTAGGTTATAAGTTGTATTCAAACTCTAGTCTTGAGGTTTCCTTTTCTTGTGCGCTTGGGAGTCCGTGTCCATATGGGCTTCATAGCAGCCGAAATGTCATAGGCGTCATGGACCCTGGTAGGTCGTCGAATAGGCCTTCCTTCGGGTTGGACCAGGTATGCTGAAGTAATGTACCCGTAGGGTATAACCATGTCATATAGAACCAAGGTTATCGAAATAGTAGGAGAAAGGAACCACTTCCGAAGGTGTTGCTAGCAATGTGGAATCTGCACAAAACAACCAAAATACTTTGCTCCAAATTATCAATGAGGTTGTCAAGCTCACTGGTTTTTCTCAAAACAAAGGATTAAACGTATAGTGCGGAAGAAAGTAATTGCTTGTAGTAATTGCAAAAAGTAAACAGTAAACAGTAGATAGAATAAACAGTAAACAGTTCACTAGAGGTGTTTTCTCCATAAGATAAATAACATGCTGGTGAATAAATTACAGCGGGGCAATTGACAAATAGAGAATGCATAACAATGCATGTACATGACATGATGATCACTATAAGATTCTGGGCATTACAACATGATACATAGACCGTAATCCAACTGCATCTATGACTAATAATCCACCTCCGGGATATCATTCGAACAACCCTCGGGTATTAAGTTGCAAGCAACAGATAATTGCATTAAACAAAGTGTGCAAAGTAAACAATACAATTGCCCTTGGGAAAAGGATTGTTGTTTTCTCCCTAATAGCAACATCACATCTACAATCTTGGAGGTTTCTGTCACTCCCCCAGATTACTAGAGGCATGAACCTACTATCGAGTTGTTGGAGATATGCCCTAGAGGCAATAATAAATATAGTTATTATTATATCTTTGTGTTTATGATAAATGTTTACATTCATGCTATAATAGTATTAACAAGGAAACATTAATACTTGTGTGATTTGTAAACTAAAATAGAGTCCCTAGTAAAGCCTCTTTATAATACTATCTTGTTGGTTAATAAATGATTGTGGTTTCCCTATCATGAACATTGAGATGTTATTAACAACAAGATCATATCGTTAGGAGAATGATATGGTGGAAATACTCCTATAGATAAGCGTAGCATAAAGATCAAGTCATTTTATTAGTTCAATTGCTATATGCTTTCTGATACATAGTAACCTAATTCCTTTGACCATGAGATCATGCATATCACCTTTACCGGATGGATGCTTTGATGACATCAAACACCACACCGTAACTAGATGGCTATAAAGGTGGCATTGAGTGTTCGGAAAGTATTGGTTGAGACACATGGATCAAGAGTGGGATTTGTCCATCCATATGACGGATAGATATACTCTGGGCCCTCTCGGTGAAATGCCATCCAATTAGCTTGCAAGCATGTGACTGACTCACAAGGGATCACATATCACGGGAATGAGAAAAGAGTACTTGTCAGTAACGAGGTTGAACTAGGTATGCAGAGATACCGACGATCATAACCTCGGATAAGTAAACTATCGTGAGACAAAGGGAAATTGGTATCGTATGTAAGTGGTTCATTCGATCGCAAAGTAATTGTAGAAATATGTGGGAGCCATATGAATTTTCCAGATTCCTCTATTGGTTATTGTTCAGAGAAGTGTCTTGATCATGTCCGCATAATTCACGAACCGTAGGGAGACACACTTAAGGATTCGACGTTGTTTGAGTAGTTATGGAATGATGAGTAAGATACCGAATGTTGTTCGGAGTCTCGGATGGGATCCGTGATATCACGAGGAGATCCGGAATGGTCCGGAAAATAAGATTCATATAAGGAAAGTCCTGTTTCGGAGTTGGAGAATGGTTCCGGTGTTTTCATCGGGAATGTTCTAGAAGGTTCCGGAATGTCCGGCACTCCGGAGGGGAAGGGTACATGAATGTGTTATATCAAGTTGGTATGATTGCATCATGTACTAGGTGTCATCACTGAACAAAATAAGGGGTTTAACCAAATCCTAGTTTGAAAAATTCAAACGCCAATTTGAAAGTCAAACGGATATTTTTGGGAAGTGGAGAGGGAGGTGGAAACCGAGTTGGGGAGGAGTTCCTCCCCTCCACCGCCGGCCCACCTTGAAGCCGAGTTGGGGAGGGACTCCCCTCCCCTTGGCCGGCCCCTCCACCTATAAAAGGAGGGGCAGGGCTCCCCTCCTAGACACCCAACACCTCCACCTCTAAACCCTAGCCGCCGGCGCCGCCACCTCCTGCTGCCGCCGCCGCCCTAGGGCAAACCGCCGCCGCCGCCTAGCAACCCTAGCCGCCGGCCAAGCCTCCTCCTCGGCGTGTCTAAACCCTAGATCGTCGAGGGCTCTCTCATAGTCCACCATACTCGCTCCGGCTTAAGGCGAAGCCCTGCGAGATCTCCCCTCTACTTCCGGTACCACGCCGTTGTGCTACCGGAATCGCGAGGAGAGTGCTACAACCTCCACTGCCTGCTGGAACAAGGGAGAGGAAGGTCTTCGTCGAGTACCGAACGTGTGACCGACTGCAGGAGTGCTGCCGGAACGCAGCGCCGGAAGGATCGTCTACGCGATCTTGAGATCGGGAAGAGTACGACTACATCACCCACGAGAATCCGCTCTCGTTAAACACTTTGGAATCTTCGAGGGTGAGTTATTCCATCGAATCGTTGCTACAATCTAGTAGATAGATCTTGGATTGTTTGTTTGTATGCGATAGAATTTTTTTGTTTTCCATGCTACGAAACCCTACACTGGTATCAGAGCCGTGTCTATATGTAGATCTGTTGCACGAGTAGAACACAATGGTCATTGTGGGCGTTGATGCTTTTATTGTCGATTGCTTCTTGTGTACTTTGCATCTTGCGGGATGTTGGGATGAAGCGGCCCGGGCTAACCTTACATGACATCATTCATGAGACTTGCTCCACGCTTGACATGCAACTTGTATTGCATAAGTGGCTTTGCGGGTGCCTGTTTCTCCTAGCATAGTTAAGATTCAATTTACAACGGGTGATTGTCAATACTAGTATCAATGTTGTGGTTCATATTCGTAAGTTAGAACGACACTTATTGAAAGCCCCAAACCACGTAAAACATGCAAAGAAAGTAGAGGCGTCTAACTTTGTTTTGCAGGGGTGTGCTGTGATGTGATATGGCCATGATTGTGATTATATTTGATGTATGCAATGTTCCTTATTGTAAGTTGGCAACCGGCAGGAGCCATATGGTTGTATTTAATTTTGTTAAGACCCGCGTGTCTATTCAAAGTAGTTGTAATAGTTGAAGCCGGTGGACGACAACCATGGAGAAGCGTCATTGACCTTGATGCAATGCCGGTGATGATGGAGATCATGTTCGTGCTTGAAGATGGAGATCGGAAGCACAAAGAAGAAAGGCCATATCATATCACATATTATGAATTGCATGTGATGTTAATCCTTTATGCATCTTGTATTGCTTGGTAGACGACGGTAGCATTATAAGATGATCCCTCATGCACATGAATTTCAAGTCATAAAGTGTTCACCCTTAGTTAGCACCGTTGCTAAATCTTGTTGTTTCGAAGCACCACGTGATGATCGGGTGTGTTAGATTCCGCAAGTGTATACAACGTGAGCAAGCCAGATTTGCTCATGCGGAAGCTAAGGTTTGATCTTGACAAGACTAGCATGTACAGACATGGTCTCGGAACATGGATCACCGAAAGGTAAAGCATGAATCATATAGTGGATATGATGAACATGTCGATTGTTCGCCATTGAAACTATATCAACTCTCGTGATGATCGGTGTAGATGTGGTGGATTTGGTTCGTGTGATCACTAAAACAATGTGAGGGATATTGTTTTGAGTGGGAGTTCACCTAGATTAATTTAACTATTAATTAGAACTCAATTTGTCATAAACTTAGTCTAAACTATTGCAAATATGTTGTAGATCAATGGCGGCCCCTACCATCAATTTTAATGCGTTCCTAGAGAAAGAAAAGTTGAAAAACAATGGAAGCAACTTCGCGGATTGGTTCCGCAATTTGAGGATTGTCCTCACAACTGGTAATTTGACCTATGTGCTGGATGCACATTGGTGACCCTTTGCGGTGATGCTGCCGACGAAGTAAAGAATGTTTACCTCGCTCGGAAGACTCAGTACTCCACAGTTCAGTGTGCTATCTTGTATGGTTTAGAATCGGAGCTTCAGAAAAGGTTTGAGAATTCAGACCCACATGGTATTGTCCATGATCTCAAATTGATCTTTGAGACTCACGCGTCAATTGAGAGCTATGAGGCTTCTGAAAAGTTTATTAACTGGAAGATGGAAGAGGGCAGCTCCGTCAGTGAGCATGTGCTTAAGATGTCTGTGAACGCAAACAAACTTCAAAGCTTGGGTATAGTGATTCCTAATGCTTTGGGGATTTACCGTGTCCTCCAATCACTACCACCAAGTTACAAGAACTGTGTGATGAACTACAATATGCAAAACATGAACAAGCAGTTGCCATAACTCTTTGCCATGTTGAAATCTGCAGAAGTGGAGATCAAGAAAGAGCACCAAGTGTTGATGGTCAATAAGACCACCAAATTCAAGAAAGGCAAGTCTAAGCAAAAGGGACACTTCAAGAAGGGTGGTAAGAAAGTTACTACCGACGAAGAAGACCAGGGCTGGACCTAAGCCTGATACTGAGTGCTTTTACTGCAAGGGAGAAGGTCACTGGAAGCGGAATTGCCCAAAGTACTTGGCGGATTTGAAGAACGGCAACATCAAGAAGAAAGGTATATCCGATATACATGTTATTGATGTGTATCTCACTAGTACTCGTAGTAGTGCCTGGGTATTTGATAATGGTTCGGTTGCTCATATTTGTAACTCGAAACAGGTGCTGCAGAATAAACAGAAGCTAGCGATGAACGAGGTGACGATGCGCGTGGGAAACGGATCAAAGGTTGATGTGATTGCGGTTGGCACGCTACCCCTTCATCTACCATCGGGATTAGTTTTATACTTAAATAATTGTTATTTGGTGCTTGCGTTAAGCATGAACATTATATCGGGATCTTGTTTATTGCGAGACGGTTACTTGTTTAAAGTCCAAGAATAATGGTTGTTCGATTTATATGAGTAATATGTTTTATGCACATGAACCTTTGATAGATGGTCTATTCTTGTTGAATCTCGATAGTGGAAATACACATATCAATAACATTGAGGCTAAACGTTTGAAATCGAGCGATAACTCGACCTATATGTGGCAGTGTCGTCTTGGTCACATTGGAGTGAAGCGTATGAAGAAACTCCATTCCGATGGACTTCTTGAATCACATGAAAGATGCGAAGCATGTCTGATGGGTAAAATGACTAAGACTCCATTTTCTGGTATGATGGAGCGAGCTACGGACTTATTGGAAATCATACATACCGATGTGTGTGGTCCAATGAGTGTAGCATCGCGCGGTGGTTATCGTTATGTTCTTACCTTCATGGATGACTTGAGTAGATATGGGTATATCTATTTCATGAAACATAAGTCCGAAACTTTTGAGAAGTTTAAGGAATTTTAAAGTGAGGTAGAGAATAAACGTAACAAAAGGATTAAATTTCTACGTTCTGATCGTGGAGGTGAATATCTAAGTTACGAGTTTGGCGAGCATTTGAAGAAATGCGGAATACTTTCACAATTGACACCGCCGGGAACACCACAGCGTAATGGTGTGTCCGAACGTCGTAATCGAACTCTCTTAGATATGTTTCGTTCTATGATGTCACTTACAGATTTACCGCTATCATTTTGGGGTTATGCATTAGAAACTGCCGCATTCACTTTAAATAGGCCACCATCTAAATCCGTTGAAACGACACCGTATGAATTATGGTTTGGGAAGAAACCTAGATTGTCGTTCCTTAAAGTTTGGGGATGCGAAGCCTATGTAAAGAAGTTACAGCCAGACAAGCTTGAACCCAAAGCGGAAAAATGCGTCTTCATAGGATACCAGAAGGAAACTATTGGGTATACCTTCTATCATAGATCCGAGGTCAAAATCTTCGTTGCCAAGAATGGATCCTTTCTAGAGAAGGAATTTCTCTCGAAAGAAGTGACTGGAAGGAAAGTAGAACTCGACGAGGTTGTCGAACCTTCTCTCGAACTTGCGAGTAGCTCAGCACTGGAAGAAGTTCCTGTGGTGCCTGCACCAATAAGAGAGGAAGCTAATGATGATGATCATGAAACTTCGGTTGTAGTTGCTACAGAACCTCGCATGTCAACGAGAACTCGTACCACTCCTGATTGGTATGATCCCGTTATGAGTGTCATGTTGGTGGACATCACCGATGACCCTGCGACATATGAGGAAGCGATGATGAGCCCAGATTCCAACAAATGGCAAGAAGCCATGAAATCCGAGATTGGATCCATGTACGAAAACCAAGTATGGACTTTGGTGGACTTACCGGATGGCCGGAAGGCTGTCGAGAACAAATGGATTTTCAAGAAGAAAACATATGCTGATGGTAATGTTACTGTCTATAAAGCTCGACTTGTCGCAAAAGGGTTTCGACAAATTCAAGAGTTGACTACGATGAGAATTTCTCACCTGTAGCAAAGCTAAAGTCTGTAAGGATTATGTTAGCAATCGCTGCATATTATGATTATGAGATATGGCAGATGGATGTCAAAACAGCATTCCTCAATGGAGACATTGATGAAAGTTGTATATGATGCAACCCAAAGGTTTTGTCGATCCTAAAGATGCTAACAAGGTATCCAAACTTCAACGGTCCATCTATGGATTGAAGCAAGCATCCCGAATTTGGAATCAACGTTTTGATAAGGTGATCAAAAGTTTTGGTTTTATACAAACTTATGGAGAATCTTGTATTTACAAGAAAGTGAGTGGGAGCTCTATAGCATTCTTAATACTATATGTAGATGACATATTGTTGATTGGGAATGATGTAGACCTTCTTAATAGTGTCAAGGAATATTTGAATAATAGTTTTTCAATGAAGGATCTTGGCGAGCACTTACATATTAGGCATAAAGATTTATAGAGATAGATCGAGACGCCTAATATCATTGTCACAAAGTACATACTTGGACAAAGTTCTAAAGAGGTTTGGAATGGAAGATAGCAAGAAAGGGTTCTTGCCCATGTTGCCCAATACGACCTTGAGTAAAACTCAAAGTCCGACAACGGCAGAAGATAGAGAAAGGATGAGTAAGACTCCCTATGCCTCAGCCATAGGATCTCTAATGTATGCCATGCTATGTACTAGACCCGACATTGCATATGCTGTTAGTTTAACTAGCAGTTATCAAAGTGATCCAGGAGTGGATCATTGGACTACGGTCAAAAACATCCTTAAGTACTTGAGAAGAACTAAGGATATGGTTCTTTCTTATGGAGGTGATGAACAACTCGTTGTTAATGGTTACACTGATGCTAGTTGGAACACCGATCCGGATGATTCAAAATCACAATATGGATACGTATTTATTTTGAATGGTGCAGCAGTTAGCTGGAGGAGTGCAAAGCAAAGCGTTGTGGCGAGATCTTCAACTGAATTGGAATACATGGCTGCTTCGGAGGCTTCACAAGAAGCGATATGGATGAAAGAGTTCATTACAGAGCTGGGTGTGGTTCCTAGTGCGCTGGACTCAATGTCTATCTACTGTGATAACATGGGTGCCATAGCCAATGCGCAAGAACCAAGGTCACACAAGAAGCTGAAGCATATCAACGTTTTCACGCTATTCGAGAACATGTCCAAGATGGGGACATAAAGATTTGCAAAGTACACATAGATCTGAATGTGGCGGATCCGTTGACTAAACCTCTCCCGAGGGCAAAACATGACCAACACAAAACTGCCATGGGTGTTCGGTATATTACCATGTAATCTAGATTAGATGACTCTAGTGCAAGTGGGAGACTGTTGGAGATATGCCCAAGAGGCAATAATAAATATATTTATTATTATATCTTTGTGTTTATGATAAATGTTTACATTCATGCTATAATAGTATTAACAAGGAAACATTAATACTTGTGTGATTTGTAAACTAAAATAGAGTCCCTAGTAAAGCCTCTTTATAATACTATCTTGTTGGTTAATAAATGATTGTGGTTTCCCTATCATGAACATTGAGATGTTATTAACAACAAGATCATATCGTTAGGAGAATGATATGGTGGACATACTCCTATAGATAAGCGTAGCATAAAGATCAAGTCATTTTATTAGTTCAATTGCTATATGCTTTCTGATACATAGTAACCTAATTCCTTTGACCATGAGATCATGCATATCACCTTTACCGGATGGATGCTTTGATGACATCAAACACCACACCGCAACTGGGTGGCTATAAAGGTGGCATTGAGTGTTCGGAAAGTATTGGTTGAGACACATGGATCAAGAGTGGGATTTGTCCATCCATATGACGGATAGATATACTCTGGGCCCTCTCGGTGAAATGTCATCCAATTAGCTTGCAAGCATGTGACTGGCTCACAAGGGATCACATATCACGGGAATGAGAAAATAGTACTTGTCAGTAACGAGGTTGAACTAGGTATGCAGAGATACCGACGATCATAACCTCGGATAAGTAAACTATCGTGAGACAAAGGGAAATTGGTATCGTATGTAAGTGGTTCATTCGATCGCAAAGTAATCGTAGAAATATGTGGGAGCCATATGAATTTTCCAGATTCCTCTATTGGTTATTGTTCGGAGAAGTGTCTTGATCATGTCCGCATAATTCACGAACCGTAGGGAGACACACTTAAGGATTCGACGTTGTTTGAGTAGTTATGGAATGATGAGTAAGAGACCGAATGTTCTTCGGAGATCGGATGGGATCCGGGATATCACGAGGAGATCCGGAATGGTCCGGAGAATGAGATTCATATAAGGAAAGTCCTGTTTCGGAGTTGGGAATGGTTCCGGTGTTTTCGTCGGGAATGTTCTAGAAGGTTCCGGAATGTCCGGCACTCCGGAGGGGAAGGGTACATGAATGTGTTATATCAAGTTGGTATGATTGCATCATGTACTAGGTGTCATCACTGAACAAAATAAGGGGTTTAATCAAATCCTAGTTTGAAAAAGTCAAACGCCAATTTGAAAGTCAAATGGCTATTTTTGGGAAGTGGAGAGGGAGGTGGAAACCGAGTTGGGGAGGAGTTCCTCCCCTCCACCGCCGGCCCACCTTGAAGCCGAGTTGGGGAGGGACTCCCCTCCCCTTGGCCGGCCTCTCCACCTATAAAAGGAGGGGCTGGGCTCCCCTCCTAGACACCCAACACCTCCACCTCTAAACCCTAGCCGCCGGCGCCGCCACCTCCTGCTGCCGCCGCCGCCCTAGGGCAAACCGCCGCCGCCTAGCAACCCTAGCCGCCGGACAAGCCTCCTCCTCGGCGTGTCTAAACCCTAGATCGCCGAGGAGCTCTCTCATAGTCCACCATACTCGCTCCGGCTTAAGGAGAAGCCCTGCGAGATCTCCCCTCTACTTCCGGTACCACGCCGTTGTGCTGCCAGAATCGCGAGGAGAGTGCTACAAGCTCCACTTCTTGCTGGAACAAGGGAGAGGAAGGTCTTCGTCGAGTAACGAACGTGTGACTGACTGCGGGAGCGCTGCCGGAACGCAGCGCCAGAAGGATCGTCTACGCGATCTTGAGATCGGGAAGAGTACGACTACATCACCCACGAGAATCCTCTCTCGTTAAACACTTTGGAATCTTCGAGGGTGAGTTATTCCATCGACTCGTTGCTACAATCTAGTAGATAGATCTTGGCTTGTTTGTTTGTATGCGATAGAAATTTTTTGTTTTCCATGCTACGAAACCCTACACGAGCATAAATACTCCCTCTTGGAGTCACAAGCAAATACTTGGCCAAAATAGCTACTAGAAACGGAGAGCGTGCAAGATCACAAATAACATAGACATGATAGAATAAATAATCAGTCTGACATAATACTCAATATCCATCGTATCCCCGCAAACACATCATGTAGCATTACAATAAGATGATCTTGATCATGATAGGCAGCTCACAAGATCTAAACATGGTAGCACAAAGTAGGAGAAACAACCATCTAGCTACTTCTATGGACCATAGTCCAAGGATGAACTACTCACACATCACTTCAGAGGCAGGCATGGTGGTGAAGAAGGCCTCCGGGATGATCTCCCCTCTCCGGCAGGGTGCCGAGAAGAGCTTCAGATCCCTCCCGATCTAGGGACGACGGTGGTGGAGGATATCGACTTCTTCGTGAAATTCTGATTGGGTCCTTAGGGTTTATGCCTCAGGGGGATTATATAGGCGAAGGGTCAAGGTCGATGGACACCCGAGGGGCCCACACCCTATGGCAGAGCGACCAGGGTGGGCGCACGACCACCTGGTGTGGTTGCTTCGCGGCTAATTTTCGTCCCTCCTTCGGACTCCGTGTCGTGTCTAGATTATTTCTTTACTAGCTTTTCTGAAACCAAAAACAACAAAAAACAAGAACTGGCACTGTGGCATCTTGTTAATAGATTAGTTCCAGAAAATGCATAAGAATGCCACAAAGTGTGGACAAAACATAATATAAATGGTGTAAAACAAGCATGGATCATAAAAAATTATAGATACGTTTGCAACTTATCAGCATCCCCAAGCTTAACTCCTTCTCATCCTCGAGTAGGTAAGTGATAAAAAGAATAATTTTTGGGGTGACATGCACCATCACAATTTTGATCAAGGTATTGTAAAGCATTGATAGCTGGGATCAAAGTACTCTAAACATAAGCATGAAAGATATATTTAACAATAAGAAATAGAAACTATGTTGCAACATGAAAGGCTACACAAACAAAAGATCATGAATAATAATGCATTGAAAGACATTTGTTTGTTTCACATATAGAAAACATAGCAAGAGTGGTATTCAGCTTGTCCTTAATGGAATAGGAAAACATAAATGCATAGGACACCTTCAAAGTTCATAAGGGTGACTATATACAAATAATTTAAGAACAAGAAATATCATAATTATGAATAAATCAACAAGTTTTGGGACAATGCACATTGAACTCAGAATGACAACTATTCTCTCTTAGCTAGTGCATAAAGATAGAATATGGAGACTCAAAAAAAAGTAAAAAGAAAGGCCCTTCGCAGAGGGAAGTAGGGATTAAATGGTTTTATAATGCTTCCAAAAATTATGGTACTTATTAGCTTTGATCTCTCATTTCCCCTATCATAAGCATCTTTAAGTGATTAAGGTTAAAGTGAGTGAAAATATGAGTTATATGCTTGACAAATCACAAGTTGAAAATCTCATGCCCCTTGAGTACGAGTACCAAGACCTCATGCTACTCAACTTTGGTAACAAGCAAGTTCTTGTCATTGTAAGTATATGTGTATCATAGAGAACCGCCAACGGGGTACCCCTATCCCCATGACACAGGAGCTATACCATATCAAAATGACAAGGAAACAGACAGTGAGCATCTCAGCGATCTTTTTATTTGCTATTTGCATAGCTTTTAATTGAAGATGCTTCATAGAATGCCACAATGGTTTCGCTGTAAGTTTCCACCATGATTAGGCATGGCTTAGGCTAGCCGCCCAGGCGTTTCTCTAACACATATACATACTCCATGGACTTACAAGTTCCCACCTTATTTCATACCGCCCGGGATCCATAAACAAAAGAACATGATATCAACTAAATATAATAAGTGCAATGTTGAAAGTGTTCCCCATGACAGCATGGTTCTGCTAATTCCCAACTTATAACTTGCAAGCATATAAGCATACAAGACCGTCACAATGGTTCAAGTTTATTAAGTGCAAGAAATAAAATGTACCTTCAAGTTTGTGAGAGCTTTTATCACTAATTTTCACATAACAAAAATTTAATTTGGAAGATATATAAAAACATGAATATACTTGGAATGGTTTAACACACCATTCATAGGTATTTATAGTGGACTCTTTGAAATAACTTGGTTTCTTGGGAGTTGGATGCACGAGTAGAGCTCATACTCAGTACAGGTGGAGGCTAGCAAAATACTAGGAGCGACCAACTAAGAGAGCAATAATGGCCATAATCATGCAGAGTGACAAAACATTATTAATCAAAGCATAAAGTGATATCACAAGTCAAAAACTAAATGATCATACAGGCTAAGGTGACTGGTTCATAGTCATAACATGGTGTAAGCATGTGCCAAGTCAACCCAAATAAAGCATCAAAGGAGAATACCACAATATTATGCTTTTGTATGATAAAACAACGCATATTCCTTCAGGGCACATTAAGCAATGTGAATTGTTTGAAACAAGTCATGCTACAATAATAAGCACTAACCATATGGTTAAAGCAACATCTAACATGACAAGATAAAGTCTACATCACAGTCAAAACAAGCTTGTTTTTGTACCACCATAAGCATGAAACATTCTACTCTTTTCCAACACCAATCAACTTTTTTGAAACAACTCACACAGATAATAATCAATAAAGATCAGAGAGCTTGTCTCACCGAATGATACGTCATAAATGTATCTATAATTTTTGATGCTACATGCTTGTTTAGTATCAAGTTGGTTATGTTTTGTCTACACTTTGAGGTATTTTATACATTTTCTAGGAGTAACCTATTAACAAGATGTCGCGGTGCCAGTTGCCTGTTTTCTGCTGTTTTTGGTTTCAGAAAAGATAGTGAGGAAATATTCTCGGAATTGGACGGGACAGAACCCAAAGTCAAGATTTTACCAGAAGGAACACGGAGTCCAAAGGGTAGCCGAAGGGGGGCTATGAGGTGGCCACACCCTAGGGCCTCGCAGCCTAGGAGGGAGCGCTGCCACCAAGTGTAGGCCCCTCGGGCGCCCACCGACCTTGCCCTTTCACCTATAAAAGCACTCCGATGCATAAATCCTAAGTACCCGATCAAATCTCCACGAAACAGTCTGTAGCCGCCGCCACCATCGTCCCTAGATCGGGGGCGATCTGAAGATCTTCCCAGCACCCTGCCGAAGGGGAGAGATCATCCCAGAGGCATTCTTCATCACCATGCCAGCCTCCGCAGTGATGCGTAGGTAGTTCACCCTTGGACTATGGGTCCATATAGTAGCTAGATGGTTGTTTCTCCTGTTTTGTACTACCATGTTTAGATCTTGTGAGCTCTGTTCATGATCAAGATCATCTATTTGTAATCATACATGTTGTGTTTGCGGGGATCCTATGGATATTGAGATACTATGTTAGATTGATTATTGATTCTATCATGTCTATGTTATTTGTGATCTTGCATGCTCTCCGTTGTTCATTGATGCTTTAGTCAAGTAGATACTTGCAATTCCAAGAGGGAGTATTTATGCTCGATAGTAAGTTCATGTAGTAATCTGGATAAGTGACATAAATCTCTAAGGTTGTAGATGTGTTGTTGCTACTAGGGAGAAAACAACAATCCTTTGTTCATGGAGCAATTGTATTGTTTACTTTACACACATTGCTTAATGCAATTATCTATTGCTTGCAACTTAATACTAGAAAGGGTTCGGATGATAACCTGAAGGTGGAATATTAGTCATAGGTGTAATTGGATTATGGTATATAAATTTTGTTGTAATGCCCAATCAAATCTCATAGGAGTCAAGATGTCTAGTATGTGGATTGTTATGCTTTCTCAATCCGTCAATTGCCCCACTGTAATTTGTTCACCCAACATGCTATCTATCTTAAGGAGAACACCTCTAGTGAACTATGGACCCCGGTCCAATCCTTTATCATTGATATTCCATCTACTATTACCATTTACTTTCTACAAGAAACTACTATCTTCTACACTATACGTTTAATCCTTTTTTTAGCAAACCGGTGAGATTGACAACCTCACTATAAGTTGTGGAAAAAATTTGAGTTTGTGTTGTGCAGGTTCCAAGTTGTTAGCAACACCTTGGACTTTTTTCCTTACTCCTACTGGTTCGATAACCTTGGTTTCATAACTGAGGGAAAAATTGATGATGTGCTCATCATACCTTCCACTTCGGGTTTCCCAATGAAGCTCTACAGTAACTGAGCCACATCAAGATAATTTCTGGCACCATTGCCGGGAAGATAAGGATAGCTTCAATCTCTTCATCCTCGTCAGTCACCTTTCAAGGAGAAAGAAGATTTCTGCAAGGGGGTCTCTCACAACCAATCTCTTTACTTTGTTTTTGTTTTGCTTAGTTTATTTTTTTTGTTTTGCTTGTTTATTTTTATCAAAATTACAAAAAAAATTAGTTCTGTTTGTCTTGTTTTTTATCAAAAACATAAAAAAATTAGTTCCTACTATAGTTGTTTTTGTATTGGTCTATTATTATCTTGCTTTATTATGCTTTATATCAATGGTTGGTTTCTTTGAAACTAGATCTTATTGGCAAGGTGGGTTCACGGAAGAACAAAAATATTATTATAAGGAACACTGCTTGTCACAAAAAGGGAAACACTTATGGGAACAAATTGATAAATTGCATACCACGGCTAGAAACGTTTGCTCTATTTATAATGTTACTTATTGCTTTGATAAATCTTGTTGTTATAGGAGGTATAAACATCTCCCTTTTCAATGTGAGTATAATGATAATGTTACCATATCTTCTTATGTTAAGGGAAATTATGACTTTTATGATGTGGAACAAATTGAAGAATTTATTGCTTGGAAGGGTGCATTCGAACTTGCTAATTTTATTGAAAATACTGATGATGTACCTTATAAATATGAGGTTTATGATATACTTAAATTTTGCTTTGATAACTACAAGGAATAAAATGGCTATATTCTTGAATATTTTAATAGATGCTTGCCACCAACGAAAGAGATTAATGCCTTGCATGAGCCTTTGGAAGAAGAAATTGCTGAAACTGGAAGCTCATTAGATGAAAAAGAGGACGAGAGTGATGAACAAAAGGAGGAAGAATGGATTAGCTACGCATGCCTGCCTTCTAATGAGAGTACCTCTTTATCCCTTACATTATCTGATTGTCCCCCATGCTTACCAAAGGAGGATGAATGTTATGTTCCTGTGGATTCTTTTTAAATATCTACTATGGGTAAAACTTGTGATAATAATTATGCTCCTGTTATCTATGATAATCCTTTATTTGTTCCTAACTTCGAAATGCATGGTACTAAAGAGTTTTGCTTAGAAAATGTTTATGATAAAGCTCTAGATGATGGTCCTATATTGGTTGATGATATTAATTGTACTACTATTGAAAATGAGATTGGAAGGGGCTTGACTTTATCTTGGAACCCCATACCTCTTGAGAATGATCAGTCATCTTGTTATAAAATTATTAAAAGTGGGTTTGAAGGTTTTTATCCCACTATTTTTGAGCTTGATAAAAATTATGTGTTTATAGATCATGAAAAGAATGCTTTATGTGATAGTTATATTGTTGAGTTTATTCATGAGGCTACTGAAAATTATTATGAGAGAGGAAAATATGGTTGTAGAAGTTTTCATGGTACTGAAACACCTCTCTATGTGCTGAAAGTTTTGAAGTTACTCTTGTTTTATCTTCCTATTCCTGTCACTTTGTTCTTTGTGAATTTATTTGCGTATAAGATTCCTATGCATAGGAATTGGGCTAGACTTAATTTTGTCTTATATTTTCTTCTTGATGCTCTCTTTTACTTCAATTCATATTTCTAATGTGAGCATCTTCGAAATTATCATGCCTAACTTAAAGGCGTTAAAGAAAAGTACTAATTGGGAGATAACCCAAATTTCGTTAGATTTTTTGTTTTGTGAGTATTGTAAGTTATTGCTTCTGTAATAACCTATTCTTATCCTTTTTGTGTGTTTTTTGTGCCGAGAATAACCTCTAATGAGAGAGAAGTAAGATTTGGGGAAGTTGCTGCCCCAAAACAGATTTTGTTTCTTCACTCTAAAATTTGTGAAAATTGCCTATATGCCAGACTGAGCTTTAATTTTCTGATCATATGCCCCAGGTTGTTATCTAACTTCTGTTAGTTCTACACTTTTTTATTTGAGCAACAGAAGGTCTTCGAAAAAATCGGTTTTTACCTGTTGGTCTATTTTGAAAGATTTTTGCCATTATTTGCATTTGCCTCTTAATCGAATTCTTTTTTAGTTCTCCTTGATCACTTAATATTTTAGAATTAATTGCTATAGTAGCTTGTGTTTTAATGAAAGTTTTACTTGTGTTGAAACTAAACCCAAAGGCTTATTATCTTGAATACACTAATGTTTCTAATGAAGATTGTGTGAAGTTTTGTATGAAGGAAATTTTCAGGTGTAGGGGAAGAATGATATGATGAGATGAAGAATGGACAAAATCTCAAGCTTGGGGATGCCACCCCGTTTCACCCCAAGAAATATTCAAGAGGTACAAGCGTCAAATCTTGGGGATGCCCAAGGCATCCCCTTCTTCATCAATAAAAATCTCAGGTCTCTTTCTAGACACTTCATTTTTATTGTTTCATGCACTGTTGTGTTGTTCTTGGAGCGTCGTAGTTTTTGTTTTTGGTTTTCTTTAGTTTGTTTTGTTGAATAAATTAGTTGTACCCCTGCATTCTCATGGTGTTTCAAATAATTTGATTGGTGTCGGAATCAGTGGAAAGTTTCATGCTTAAGTGGTACAAAATGGAGTTTGTTTTGACTGTGGCTTAGACTTTATCATTTCATGCTAGATGTTGATTTGACCTTATGCTTAGTGATTATTTCTGTATCATGATTTGTTCCAAACAATTGAGATTGCTTAATGTGCCTTGAAAGAATCATGCATTGTTTTAACATATAAAAGCATAATATTGTGGTATTCTCCTTTGATGCTTTGTTTGGGTTGACTTGGCACATGCTTACACCATGTTATGACTATGAACCAGTCACCTTAGCCTCTATGATCATTTATTTTTTGACTTGTGATACCACTTTATGCATTAATTGATAATGTTTTGTCGCTCTGCATGATTATGGCCATTATTTCTCTCTTAGTTGGTCGCTCCTAGTCTTTTGATAACCTCCACTTGTACTAGTAAGCTCTACTCATGCATCCAACTCCCAAGAAACCAAGTTATTTCAAAGAGTCCACTATAAATTCCTATGCATGGTGTCTTACACCATTCCTAGTAAATTAATGTTTTTATCTATCTTCCAAATTAAACTTTTTATGTGAAAATTAGTGATTAAAGCTCTCACAAAATTGATGGCACACTTTACTTCTTGCACCTAATAAACTTGAATCATTGTGTCATCTATGTTGTTATATGCTTCCACTTATAAGTTGGGAATTAGCAGAACCATGCTGTCATGGGGAAAGCTTTCAACATTGCACCTGTACATATTACCTAGTTGATATGTTGATCTTTTGTTTGCGGATGTCGGCGGTGTGAAATAAAAAGGCATATTGTAAGTTTATGGAGTATTATATATGTGTTAGAGAAACACCTGGGCATCTAGCCTAAGCCATGCCTAATCATGGTGGAAACTTGCAGCATAACCATAGTGAGCAATCTGTGAAGCATCCTCAATAAAAACCTATGCAAATAGAAAATAAAAAGATCGCTGAGATGCTCATTTTCTGTTGCTTTGTCATTTTGATGATAGCTCCTGTGTCATGGGGCAAGGGGTACCCCATTGGCAGTTCTTTATGATACACATGTACTTACAATGACAAGAACTTGCTTGTGACTAAAGTTGAGTAGCATGAGGAATGGACCTCGTACTCAAGGGACATGAGATTGCCAACTTATGGTCTGTCAAGCATATACTTCATATTTGTTTCACTTTAACCTTAATCACTTCAAGATGCTTATGATAGGGGCAATGAGAGCTGCAAGCTAATAAGTATCATATTTTTTGGAAGCTCTTTACAAAACCTGAAATCCCTGCTTCCCTTTATGAAGGGCCTTTCTTTTTACTTTTTGTTGAGTCTCCACCTTATATCTTTAGGCACCAATTAAGAGAGCATAACTATCATTCTTAGTTTTATGTGTATTGTCCCAAAACTTATTGATTGATTCATAATGTTGATATTGCTTGTTCTTGAAATATTTGTATATAGTCACCCTTATGAACTTTGAAGGTGTCCTATGCATTTATGCTACTCCATGAGGGACAAGATAAATGCCACTATGCTATGTTTTCTGTAAGTGAAACAAACAAACGTCTTTCAATGCATTGTTATTCATGATCTTTGTGTCGTGGTGGTATCACGACATATGCCATGGGTAGGCTAAAGTTAGGGCCGATGGACGTGGTGGAATCCGGGGAGGGATGATGCAGTGAATACCGCACTCGTATAAACAAAGAGAAATACAATGTATATTGGATTGAAGCTCTCAAGTGGAGATAACCCCTCATTCTATACATCTAATCCCTTATAATCTTGCCATACTTGTGGCTACAACCATGCTCCTTGAGCTGTATCCCCTATACTTCTGTCTAGATCTCTGTGAGAGTGGAGGAAGAAGAAGAAGGAGAGCTCCTAGTGAGCAGAGAGGGGAGGAGCCCTTCGGGGCCTCTCCTGTGAACGATCCCCCTGGTGCTCCTTATAAAGGGGAGCCCAGGGGACAAGGCTTGTTCCATACGTTTGGCATCTACGTAGCATATTCCCGGCATCTTCTCATATGCTCAGCATATGCCTTGGCATCTTTGGAGATGCCACGGCATATTCCTTAGCATCTTCTTGATGCCATGGGCATATTCCTTGTGCCCATGTGATAATCTGAGCGATGGGTCCCAAGACTGGCTCCTGACACGAAGATCTTGACTTTACTTGATCGTATGTTGACGTAGTTGTTGAGACTGCATTCTGGAATAAATAAGAGGGTATCTGGAGCTTTATAACTCGGCCCGTTCGCCCTGAGCAATGTGGAAATTCGGCCTTCATCACAGCTGACTCGGCCTGGGCCGAAAGAGGCCCAGCCGAGTCACTCCTTCCCTCAGCCACACCATCGGGGTCGACCAGGCCGGGTTAGGTGCATCAGTCGGCCCAGCTGGGTCTCCAGGTGCGACCCAGGGGAGCCAGCTCGGTGCTCCTTGCCCGTGGTGGGCCGAGCCGTCGTATGTCGGCCCAGCCGGGGAGTTGACGAGGCGCTGTGGTGACTCTGCCCGCGGTGGGCCGGAACGCTCATTATTCGGCCCACCCGGGGATGTTGACGAAGGGTCCGGCGGGAGCAGGGGATCATGCCGTCGAGGTGGCGAGTAAGGAGTCCCGTGGTGGGCCTAGTTCCTCGGCCCACCCGGGCGATGTTGTTCAGGTGGCGATGAAGATGGGGTCGCTCGGGGCGCGTGGTTTGCAGAACTGAGCGTCGGGGGCGAGGCGGGATACTGGCAACGAGATTGACTCGGCGGCTGGTCCCACTGGGCCGACATATACTGATTCGGCCCGACAAGTCCTTTCCTCAATTTTCCCAGGAAAAGGTGAATCCGGCCAGGGAAGTATTAAACTGGGCCGAGATATATAAGATTCGGCCCAGTTCAGCTTTTTCCCTTTATATTTTTCTGTTTATCTTTTGTACTCATATTGAATATCATTTTCTTACATATGTATCTTATTGACTTACTTAATTCATCAACTCTAGGGTACCTGGGGGTACACCCCCGACACTTTGTTTGTATCCTTTCATGTTGCAACATGGTTGCTATGTCTTATTGTTAGAACTTCCATCTTTCATGCTTATGTTTAGAGTACTTTGATCCCAGCTTTCAATGCTTGAAAATGGCTTGATCTTGATTTTGATGGTGCATGTCACCTAAAAAATTATTCATTTTATCACTTACCTACTCGAGGAAGAGCAAGAGTTAAGCTTGGGGATGCTTGATACGTCGTAAACGTATCTATAATATTTAATGATCCGTGCTTATTTAGTATCAACTTTGTTATGTTTTATCTACACTTTGAGGTATTTTTATACATTTCTGGGACTAACCTATTAACAATATGGCACAGTTCTAGTTGCCTATTTTCTTCTGTTTTTGGTTTTAGAAAAGCTAGTAAGGAAATATTCTCGGAATTGGAAAGGACAAAAGCCAAAGTCAATATTTTACCAGAAGGAACACGGAGTCTGAAGGGAAGCCGAAGGGAGGCCACGAGGTGGCCACACCCTAGGGCCAAGCGGCCTAGGGGAGGGCACGCCGCCACCAGGTGTTGGCCCCTCGGGCGCCCACCGACCTTGCCCTTTTGCCTATAAAAGCACCCCGATGCATAAACCCTAAGTACCCGGTCAAATCTCCACGAAACATTTCGTAGCCACCGCCACCATCGTCCCTAGATCGGGGGCGATCTGAAGCTCTTCTCGGCACCCTGCTAGAGAGGAGAGATCATCCCGAAGGCCTTCTTCATCACCATTCCAGCCTCCAGAGTGATGCGTTAGTAGTTCACCCTTGGACTATGGGTCCATACAGTAGCTAGATGGTTGTTTCTCCTCCTTTGTGCTACCATGTTTATATCTTGTGAGCTCCGTTCATGATCAAGATCATCTATTTGTAATCATACATGTTGTGTTTGCGGGGATCCGATGGATATTGAGATACTATGTCAGATTGATTATTGATTCTATCATGTCTGTGTTATTTATGATCTTGCATGCTCTTCATTGTTCGTAGATTCTTTGTCCAAGTAGATGCTTGCAAATCCAAGAGGGAGTTTTATGCTCGATAGTAGGTTCATGCCTATAGTAATCTAGGGAAGTGAGAGAAATCTCTAAGGTTGTAGATGTGTTGTTGCTACTAGGGAGAAAACAACAATCCTTTGTTCATGGAGAAATTGTATTGTTTACTTTACACACATTGCTTAATGCAATTATCTGTTGCTTGCAACTTAATACTAGAATGGGTTCGAATGATAACCTGAAGGTGGATTATTAGTCATAGATGTAGTTGGATTAAGGTCTATTTATTTTGTTGTAATGCCCAATCAAATCTCATAGGAGTCAATATGTCTAGTATGTACATTGTTATGCTTTCTCAATCTGTCAATTGCCCTGCTGTAATTTGTTCACCCAACATGCTATCTATCTTAAGGAGAACACCTCTAGTGAATTATGGACCCCGGTCCAATCCTTTATCATTGATGATCCATCTACTGTTACCGTTTACTTTCTACAAGCAACTACTATCTTCCACACTATACGTTTAATCCTTTGTTTTCAGCATACCAGTGAGATTGAAAACCTCACTGTAAGTTGGGACAAAGTTTTGATTTTGTGTTGTGTAGGTTCCAAGTTGTTAGCAACACCTTGCAGTTGTTTCCTTAGTCCTACTGGTTTGATAACCTTGGTTTCATAACTGAGGGAAAACTTGTTGTTGTGCTCTTCATACCTTCCACTTGGGGTTTCCCAATGAAGATCTACAGTAACTGAGCCACATCACCTAACTACAAAGAAGAACTAAAAAGTTCTAATCAAAAAGAAGAAAACTAAAGCTAAACGCACTGCGAGCAAAAGAGAACACTCATAGAACAATAAGAGTGAAAACTAGAGTGTCCTACGCAATGAAGAACGGGGTGTGACTTCTACAAAAGAATACAACCAACTTATTGTAGCAAACAAAACAAAAGAAAACTAAAAACAAAAACAAAGACTCTCCAAGAAGAACACATAGTGCATGAAGCAATAAAAGTATAGTATCTTGAAAAAAACCCTAAGATATTTGTTGATGAAGAAGGGGATGCCTTGGGTATCCCAAGATTTGACACTTGTACCTCTTCAATATTTCTTGGGGTGACACGGGTGGCATACCCAAGCTTAATCTTTTGTCCATACTTCATCTCATCACATCATTCTCTCCCTACACTTGAAAACTTCATTCATACAAAACTTCACACAATGTTCATTAAGAACATTAGTGTATTCAAGATAATAAGCCTTTGGGTTCAGTTTCAACTAAAGTAAATCATCCATTAAAACATAAGATACTGTATCAACTCCTTTTGAAATCTCAAGTGATCAAGAAGAACTCAAAAAGAAATCGATTAAGAGGCAAATGCAAATACTGGTAGAAATCTGTCAAAACAGAACTGTAGGTAAATACCAATTTTTTCGAAAATCTTTTGTTGCTCAAAAAAAAAAGTGCAAAACTAACCAAAGTTGTGTAAATCCTAGGGACATGCGCATAAAAAATTTCATCACAATCTGATGTTCTGGGATTTTTCACGATTTTTTACGGCGAAGCACATAAATCTGTTTCAGGACAGCAACTTCCTCAAATCTTACGTCCCTCTCATTAGAGGCTATTCTTGGCACAAAAACGAAATAAAAAGGATAAGGAGAGGTTATTACAAAGGCAATAACTTTCAAGACTCAAAGAAACAAAAATAAACTGAAATCAAAATATAATGGGTTGTCTCCCAAAAGCTCTTTCATTATAGCCTTTAAGATAGGCATGACAATTTCGATGATGCTCACATAAGAAATATGAATTTGAAGTAAAAGAGAGCATCAATAAGCAAATTTAAGAAAAATTTAAGTCTAACCCACTTCCTATGAAAAATAATCTTGTAAAGAAACAAGGCATGAAAGCACAAAGCAACAAGCATATGAAATAAAAACAAGTGCAACTTCAAAATTTTCAACATAAAGAGGGGAAATTTAATATTATTAAGATGCATAAGACTATGTTTCCCTCTCCATAATAACTTTCAGTAGCATCATGAATAAAATTAACAATATAACTATCACATAAAACATTCTTATCATGAGCCACATGCATATAATAATTATTACTCTCCACATAAGCATAGTCACTCTTATTAATTATAGTGGGAGCAAATTCAATAAAATAGTTATCATTATTATTCTCATCACCATAATCATCAAATATATGAGGCATATTGTAATCATAATTAATTTCCTCCTCAATAGTAGGTGGACTGAAAATATCATATTCATCATTGTAATCATCATACATTGGAGGTATAGTATCATCATAACAAATTTTCTCCTCTAAAGTTGTGGAACTAAAAAAGATCATTTTCAGAAAAACTAGCTTACCCAAGCTTAGATGTTTCCATAGCATTAGCAATAATGGTGTTCAAAGATTTCATAGTAATGACATTGCTATTAGCATGCAAATCAAGTTCCATAGGTTTTGAAATTTTCTCTTCAAACACTTCATGTCCTAACTCAAGATAAATACTATAAAGATCTATAATTTTTATGTTGTGAGAGACTCCCCTTGCAGAAATCATATTTCTCCCTGAAAAAGGCTTGGCCGGGAGGAAGAAGTTTTGAGGCCCTATTCTCCCCGGCAACGGCACCAGAAAAGCTGTTGATGTTGGCTCGGTTGATACAGAGCCCGTTGGGAACCCTAAGAGGAAGGTATGATGAGAACAACAACCAGTTTGCCCTCAGTTATTGAGGTGAACCAGCATACCACTACATGTGTAGTACACTATAGTCGTTGAAATGACATCCACAGAACTCCATTCCATAAATATCACCTCCCTCAGAGTGGTACAACAGAAACATTGCGGGTCCAAATTATAAACACACACAAATTATTATTATTACAATACCAGAAGTTCAAGACTTCAAAAGATTCAACTTACAAACCAAATATAAAGTATTTCAGCGGAAGATTTAAAGTAACAACTTAAACTCCAAATTGAGCTCAACAACTTATTGTTATATATTGTTCATGTTGCTCGACTCAATTGGCTCCTAGAACTATGGTAATTATTCTGACTCCTGGTGCTCTTCTCCATAGACGACATCGTAGTCCACCCCTTCCACGGCACCATACATATTGGGTTCTTCATAAAAGACCTCCTCTTGACTTTCAACTGCATAAATTGGGGTTTCTTCTGGATCCTCAGAGTCTAAGCAGGGGATCAAAGGAAAAGGTGAGTAACAACGTTACCCATCAAGTTCATTATATGCAAGGTGGGAAATTTGATGCTCTATTTACCACCTCGGACTATAAGTCCTTGGCATTATACAGTTTTCGTAAACCTTTCTTCAAAGATTGATTTTATTGTGAAAATCTATGACCATCGGCCTTTACAGGTTGACCAGAACTTTCATGGAGTTCCTTTCCTGCCGTGTTCGTAGCTCCTTCCCGGAACAGGGAGTAACAAGTTATAATTATTACACTCTGCAGAGGTGCGTTACTTTACCCATGAGAGATCAACTCCTTGTTGCACAACCGGGCGTACTTTTCCGTCCATAATCCCATGATGTGGGGCCTAGTAGTTGGTCCAAGCCAATCACTGCCCTTTGTTGGGCCACGCAGAGATAAAACAAAACTTTTCCTCTAACGTGGTGATCCCAAGACCTAGCTGAGGTAGAAGGCCACGAGGTTTACCACTAGACGCGCGGTTGCGGATTACTGATGAAGCGCGTCGTTGATGCGATGCAGATCCTCACGATCCGATCGTCCCGGTGCTGATCGCACAACACCTATCTTTGGTATCCACACGCATAAGGAGGAGCACCGGGCGAATCGCTAGGTTCGTTACGGCGGCCGGACTCTGTGGAGCTAGGGTTTCCAACACATGGAATAACCTAACCGAACAACGATTAACCTTCGGGTTCTTGTGCTCCACTATATATAGGGAGTGAACGTGGGGGCTCTCGCTGCGACCCATTCACTAAAGCCCATATAACATTAGTCACCGTGAGTCCAACTCACTAACTCAGCCCTAATCTGGTTTAGGTCCAACCCAAACAGATTACGATTCGGATCCAATCGAACTTGCTCGCTCTTAAGTGTGTGACCAGGCTCATGGTTACTTGGACACGATTAGAGTCCAACTCACAATCGATCAATCGGCATCGGCTCCTAGCAGAACGTACCGATTCCCAAGTACCAAAGAGTCATGACGACTTGCCTTTTCAATGCGACTTACGTCTGAGTCCCTTTTGCCTCACGATATACCTTGTCAGACTATAGGCGAATATATGTCATCTCTTAAATAGTCCGACTCTCTTCTCCATCCGAGATAAGTGATTCACCCGACTAACACTTAGCCGATCGCCTCGGTTAACACTTAACCGAGTCGTGCATGGCCATGCTTTCCGAATCATATCTCACGAGAGGGCCCAGAGAATATCTCTCCGAGTGGAGGGGCAAAATCCCATCTTAGTTATTCACATCACGCAGCTTGATTCTCAGTCGACCAACCTGCCTTTATAACCGCCCGATTCACGGATCAGCGTTGATGTAACCTAAGTCGGTGATCCTCAACTCGGACTATGCAACAACCTCAGGTCTAAGGATTACATTGATTGAGATATACAAATGACAGCTTAGTTCGTACCTCAATATGGGTCAATCCGACTCGCTAAACTCTTTAGCCTAGTCTGTAAGTTGGAATAGCATCTCCATGCCCATGACAAGTGGAACCGAGTCATCAAGCCAACTTTCACATTGGTCTAAGTTGTGTCCAGACAACCTCAATGACCAAGGATATTTAGTACAAACAACATGAATGCATAGTTCCACAACTGAATCACATATTCAATGATACACATCGATGTTTATACAAGGACTACTTAATAACTTTATGAATACAATGGGAAATATCATCATACATGATTGCCTCTAGGGCATATTCCCAACAGCCTCCCACTTGCACTAGAGTCAATATTCGACATCACATGTCTAAGCATCTAATGCCCATGGCTCTCGTGCGCCTCATGCTTGGCTGGGTAACGGCTTTGTCAACGGATCCACAATATTTGCATCCGTGTACCTTGCATAACTTGATATCACCACGATCCACAAGGCGGATTAGGTGGTACCGCATGAGTATGTGCTTGTTCTTCTGGTGTTGTCTAGGTTCCTTGGCTTGTGCAATAGCACCATTGTTGTCACAATACACGTCCAATGGATTGGACGAGCCCTGAACCACACCAAGATCCATGAGGAAATTCCTCATCCAAACAGCTTCCTTTGCTGCCTCCGAGGCGGCAATATACTCAGCCTCTGTTGTAGACGCAGACACAGTCTCTTACTTGGAACTTTTCCAGCTCACAGCACCTCCGTTTATAATAAACACGTATCCGGATTGCGAACGAGAATCATCAGAGTCGGTGAGATAACTCGCATCCGTGTAACCCTTTACACTAAGTTCATCTTCACCACCGTAAACCAAGAACATATCCTTAGTCCTTCTTAAGTACTTTAGGATATTTTTAGCCATCGATGGATCTCTCAGATCAGCCTGGTATCCGCTCACAACACTTAGAGCATAGGAAACATCCGCCTAGTACAAATCATGGCGTACATGATGGATCCAATCTAGAAGCATATGGAATCGCACTCATCCGACTTCGCTCATCGGTTGTCAAAGGACACCGAGTCTTGCTAAGTTTTACACCATGGGACATCGGTAAGAACCCTTCTTAGACGATTCCATGTTGAACTTTTTCAACACTTTGTCCAAATAAGTACTCGACTCAATCCAATGAGCCTCCTTGATCTATCTCTATAGATCCGGATTCGAGGATGTATGTTGCCTCACCCAAGTCTTTCATTGAGAAACTCCTTTCCAATGATTCCTTGGTTTCTTGCAACATCTGGACATCATTTCCAATCAGTAATATGTCATCCACATATAAGATTAGAAAATTTACTTTGTTCCCACTAAACTTCTTGTACAAACAAGAATCATGATCACTCTTGATGAAGCCAAACGATTTGACTACCTCATCAAAGCGAATATTCCAACTCCGAGATGCTTGCTTCAACCCATAAATGGATTTCTGAAGTTTGCATACCTTGTCAGCATTAGCCGGATCGACAAAACCCTCGGGCTGCATCATATACACGTCCTCGGTTAAATTTCCGTTAAGGAAAGCCGTTTTGACATCCATCTGCCATATCTCATAGTCGAAATAGGCCGCTATAGCTAACATGATCCGAACTGATTTAAGCATCGCTACGGGCGAGAAAGTCTCGTCGTAATCAACTCCTTGAACTTGTCGGAACCCTTTCACGACAAGGCGTGCTTTATAAATTGAAACATTTCCATCCATATCAGTTTTCTTCTTAAAGACCCATTTGCACTCGACGGGTCTTGCACCGTCTGGCAGATCAACCAAGTTCCAAACTTGATTTTCATCCATGGACTTTATCTCGGATCTCATGGCTCCAAGCCATGACTCGGAATCAGATCCCACCATCGCTTCCGAATAATTTGCTGGCTCATCACTGTCTAACAGTAACACATCACGAACACTTCGTAATCTTGCCGATATTCGTAGTACAGGTGCTGCTATCGGCTCAGCTGTCACGATCGGCTCAACCTCCAAGGTTTTTGCCGATTCGCTATTAGCCGATTCGCTATTAGCCGATTCCTCTCGAATTTCTTCGAGTTGCACCGTGCTCCCACTTACTCCCCGACTGAGAAACTCTTTCTCAAGGAAGACACCGCCCGAGCGACAAACACTTTGCCCTCTTCTCGGTTGTAGAAGTAGTAACCCAAGGTTTCCCTCGGATACCCCACGAAAATACATTTATCCGACTTGGCGTAAGCTTGTCCGATCAAGTCGCTGACAAAAGCTTCACAACCCCAAATCTTAAGAAAAGACAAACTCGGCTTTTTGCCTGTCCACATCTCATGCGGTGTCTTCTCTACCGATTTTGATGGTACTTTGTTTAGTGTGAACGCCACTGTTTCTAGACAATAACCCCAAAATGATAAAGGCAGATCTGTCCGACTCATCATTGATCGTACCATGTCCAACAAGGTCCGATTCCGCCTTTCCGAAACACCATTCCTTTGTGGCGTTCTGTTGGAGATATGCCCAAGAGGCAATAATAAAGTGGTTATCATCATATCCTCACACTTATGATAAATGTTTACATACCATGCTAAAATTGTATTAAACGGAAACATTAATACTTGTGTGATTTGTAAACTAAAATAAGAGTCCCTAGTAAAGCCTCTTGTTAAACTAGCTTGTTGGTTAATATATGATCATGGTTTCCTGATCATGAACATAGAGATGTTATTAACAACAGGATCATATCATCAGGAGAATGATGTGATGGACATACTCCTATAGATAAGCGTAGCATAAAGATCAAGTCATTTCAATAGTTCAATTGCTATATGCTTTCTGATACATAGTTACCTAATTCCTTCGACCATGAGATCATGCATATCACCTTTACCGGATGGATGCTTTGATGACATCAAACACCACACCGTAACTGGGTGGCTATAAAGGTGGCATTGAGTGTTTAGAAAGTATTGGTTGAAACACATGGATCAAGAGTGGGATTTGTCCATCCATATGACGGATAGATATACTCTGGGCCCTCTCGGTGGAATGTCATCCAATTAGCTTGCAAGCATGTTACTTGGTCACAAGGTATCACATATCACGGGAACGAGAAAAGAGTACTTATCAGTAAACGAGGTTGAACTAGGTATGCAGAGATACCGACGATCATAAACCTCGGATAAGTAACATATCGTGAGACAAAGGGAAATTGGTATCGTATGTAAGTGGTTCATTCGATCGCAAAGTAATCGTAGAAATATGTGGGAGCCATATGAATTTCCAGATTCCTCTATTGGTTATTGTTCGGATAAGTGTCTCGATCATGTCCGCATAATTCACGAACCGTAGGGAGACACACTTAAGGATTCGACGTTGTTTGAGTAGTTATGGTATTATGAGAAAGAGACCGAATGTTGTTCGAGTCTCGGATGGGATCCGGATATCACGAGGTGATCCGGAATGGTCCGGAGAATAAGATTCATATAAGGAAAGTCCCGTTTGAGTTCGGGAATGATTCCGTGTTTTCATCGGAATGTTCTAGAAGGTTCGGATTGTCCCAAGACCGGGAGGGGTACATGAATGTGTCATTACATATTGAAGTGATTGCATCATGTACTAAGTGTTCTTGCTGTCCCAAATAAAGGATTAAATTGAATCCTAAAACAGAAAAGTCAAATGTCCAGTTTGAAAGTCAAACGGCTAAAACAAGAAACTGTGGGAAACAAGCAAGAGGAGTTGGAACCGACTTGGAGGAGGAGTTTCTCTCCAAGCCGGCGGCCAGCCCTAGGCCGAGTTGGGGAGGGACTCCTCCCTCCTGGCCAGCCCTCCCATCTATATAAGGAGGGCAGGGCTCCTCCTAGAACACACAAGTTCCTATCTTCTACCTCCGGTTTAGAGCCGTTTTGGTTTAGAGCTTCTAATTGCTTTAGCTGCGGTTTAGAGCCTTCTAATTGGTTTAGAGCCTTCTAATTGGTGTGTCTAATTACTAGACCACTAATAGCCTCTCATAAGCTCCACCATACTCGCTTAGGCTTAAGCCTCATGATTTCCCTCTACTTCGGTACCACGCCGTTGTCTTTGGGAATCGCGAGGAGAGTGCTACAACCTCCGCTTTGGAACAAGGAGAGGAAGGTCTTCGTCGAGTACCGAACGCAGTGACCGATCGGGAGCGCTGCCGAACGTGTGGCGCCGAAGGATCGTCTCACGATCTTGAGATCGGAAGTGTCTGACTACATCACCCACGAGAATCTGCTCGTTAACCGCTTTGGAATCTTCGAGGGTAAGTTATTCAAACGACTCGTTGCTACAATCTAGTAGATAGATCTTGGCTTGTTTGTTTGTATGCGATAGAAATTTTTGTTTTCCATGCTACGAACCCTCAAAGTGGTATCGAGCCGTGTCTATATGTAGATCACAGACGAGTAGAACACAATGGTCATTGTGGGCGTTGATGCTTTTATTGTCGATTGCTTCTTGTGTACTTTGTATCTTGCGGTATGTTGAGATGAAGCGGCCCGGGCTAACCTTACATGACATCGTTCATGGGACTTGCTCCACGCTTGACATGCAACTTGTATTGCATAAGTGGCTTTGCGGGTGCCTGTTTCTCCTAGCATAGTTAAGATCCAATTTACAACGGGTGATTGACAATACTAGTATCAATGTTGTGGTTCTTGTTCGTAAGTTAGAACGATACTTATTGAAAGCCCCAAACCACGTAAAATATGCAAAGAAAGTAGAGGCGTCTAACTTTGTTTTGCAGGGGTGTGCTGTGATGTGATATGGCCATGATTGTGATTATATATGATGTATGCAATGTTCCTTATTGTAAGTTGGCAACCGGCAGGAGCCATATGGTTGTTTTTAATTTATGTTAAGACCCGCGTGTCTATTCAAAGTAGTTGTAATAGTTGAAGCCGGTGGACGACAACCATGGAGAGGCGTCATTGACCTTGATGCAATGCCGGTGATGATGGAGATCATGTTCGTGCTGGAAGATGGAGACCGGAAGCACAAAGAAGAAAGGCCATATCATATCACATATTATGAATTGCATGTGATGTTAATCCTTTATGCATCTTGTATTGCTTAGTAGCAGCGGTAGCATTATAAGATGATCCCTCATGCACATGAATTTCAAGTCTTAAAGTGTTCACCCTTAGTTAGCACCGTTGCTAAAGCTTGTTGTTTCAAGCACCACGTGATGATCGGGTGTTAGATTCTGCAAGTGTATACAACGTGAGCAAGCCAGATTTGCTCATGCGGAAACTAAGGTTTGATCTTGACGAGCCTAGCATGTACAGACATGGCCTCGTGAACACGGATTACCGAAAGGTAGAGCATGAGTCATATAGTAGATATGATGAACATGTTGATTGTTAGCCATTGAAGCTACATCAACTCTCGTGATGATCGGTTTTGATGTGGTGGATTTGGTTCGTGTGATCACTAAAACAATGTGAGGGATATTGTTTTGAGTGGAGTTCACCTAGATTAATTTAATTATTAATTAGAACTCAATTTATCATAAACTAAATCAAAGTGAATTTGCATAGTTGTTGTAGTCATTGGCATCCCCTACCACCTTGCGCTTAGTTATAATTGAGATGATAGAGCTATAGAATTCTGGTTAGTTACTTTACTAACTGGTATCGTATTGTTTTGAAGTGTTAATCTAAAGTTTAAAAGTCCTATTGCAAACTTTCAAGAAGTTCGGTTACTCCATGAAGTTTAATAATTGGTATTAAAACAAGAGTAACAATTCCAATGTTAGTATATAAGTATCATGTTTGTCTCCACGATTCTTGATATTCAAAGGATTCTCTTAATATCAAGGTTATCTAGGATCTGAAAGAGTTGTTTCAGAAACCATGATGTGTGGAAGATATTGTGATATCTGAAACAAAGTTTTGGTTGCAACATGATAGAGTATAATATGGCAAAAGTCTTGTTCTCATATTTGATGAGAATTTGCAAAAAGGTTGGAGACACTAGTTGTCCTAATCCTCCAAAAGGTTTTGGAGAGCAACATTATACTTGCGATTCACCGTTACAATCTAAAAGTAGCTTGATCATGGATAAATCCATAATAAGGGTGAATATTTGATGTAGGTAAAATGTTTACTACACCAAGAAGATTACTAAATAAAGGAATTTGAAAGAACACCAAACATTTGATGATGGTGATCTACTTCAAAGTGCAAGTCCAAAGACATTGGTATTTAACTATACATGTTTTGGGCTATGTGTCATATGAATGACTCCACTAATTGATGTTGATAGATTCTTTCAAACAGAAAAGGAAATACTGAAAGAGAATCTCATAAGTATATGGCAGAAAAGAAAAGACTAGAATTGTTCAGTTTAAGTATATAGATGATATACGTGTTATGGCTGTATTCTTTGCTTGTTAAACAATGTGGTTCTTAAGTATTTGATACTGAATTTGTTGGTGTGAATCGTCATACGAAACAACACAATTCATGAACTACAATGGCCTAAGTAACTAGCAAAAGAATATGTGATGATGTTCATCGAGAACAAAATAAAGGGTTATTGTGTTGCTCGTTAAACATCAAAGCTTGCCTTCAAAGATTTGTTTTATCAGGTATTATGAGAACAAAAGGGTTGTTCAAATAATTGCCGTAATCCATAAAAGATGGATGATTCGCAAATCTCGTTGGAGGAATCACATCCATAAAACTAGTGCTAAAAATGTCGAAAGACAAATTGATTGAAAGATCACTTAGGAAGTGACATCGCCGTTTAAATTATATTGGAAAGAAAACATGAAGAAACTCCATATGGATGGAATTTTGGAGTCTATTTGATTTTGATCAAATGACGCTTGAAACTTTCCTAGAGATAATTAAAACTTCGTTCATAGGCGAAAGGAACGAATGACTAGCTTATTGGAACTAGTACATATTGTTGTATGAAATCCATTATGTGTAGTCAAGAGCGATGGATTTCAACTTCATATGCTTTCTCCAAAATTTGAGTGAATATATGAATATTTACTTAATAAGGATGAAGTGTGAAATATTTGAAGAGTTCAAAAGACTTTCAAGATGAAGTGCAAAATCACCGTAACAAGAATATAAACAGTTTATGATAAAGATCATAAAGGAAGATATTTGAGTTACGAGTTTAGCATAATACCTAAGATTTAAGGAATCGTTCCATGGATTTGCATTTTCCAAACACCATAAGAGTATGGAGCGTTCGAGATATGTAATTAAACCTTGTTTGACATGGTAAGATCAAAGGTATAATTTATAAAACTGCCATTATATTTTAAAGATTAAAAGCTTTAGAGATTACCGTTTTCCAATGAAAGAGCTCCATCATAATCCGTTGAAATGACACCATATAAGGTTATGGTTTGGGATAAAACCCAAGTTGTCCTTTCTTAAACATTGGTATGCTATGCATAAGAAAGATGTGTGCAACCAAAGTCGGATGAACCTGTCTTTGTATGTTATTTTGAATAACTGTTAAGTAATCCTCCATAACATCGGAGACAAAAGTGTTTGTCACTTAAAACGTCAAGTTTCTTTGAGAAGGAATTTTTCGTGAAAAGTTAAGTTGGAGGACAATAGAATTTTGATAAGGTTAAAAGAACCTTAGCTATATGTGCAGAGTTGCGCAGCACCGATAAGTGTTCCGGAGGCAGCAACAAAGCTCATGGCTCACGTACCTCAAAGGTTGTGGTCACGGAGATCCAAGTTCCTATTGGAACAAGTAGGTCGGATAAACAATCAAATACCAAGATTTGAGGGTTGAATCATTATTTGAGAATAATGAACCGACTACATGCAAAGAAGCGATGATGGGCCCTGACTCCGTAAAATGGCTTAAAGCCATAAAATCCGTGATAGTTCCATACACGAGAAAATCAAGTTTTGAACTTGAAGGACCCTCGAGAAAGGTGTAAGACCTTATAGTTGTGTCTGGATCTATAAAGAAATAGACATGGATGTTTCACATCTATGAAATAGTCGACATGTTGGGAAAGAGTTCACAACAATGTTCAAAGGTTGACTATGACAAGATTTGATCTGTCATAGTGATATTTAGTCTAGACGGATTAATGTAGCAACCACTACATATAATTTGTTATATGGTAGTTGAATAAACAAAACAAGTACTTCTAATAGAATCGTTACCTAGGACATGTGCATAACACGGTCCATAGGGTTTTGTTAATTCAAAGGATGCTAAAAGCATATGCAAACTTCAATGGTTAAAGTGAGCATCATGAGTTGGAATCTTCACTATGATGAAACTGTTAAAGGAGTTTAAAAGTTCATTAGAGACAATGAAGATGCTTGCATTTGCAAGAAATTAAGTGGGAGGGCTAAGACATGTTTCTAATACATTATGTGGAAGACATATTGTTGATTGGAAATAATGTATCTTTTATTAACACATATTAAGAATTTCATCCCGATGAAAGACTTAGGCAAAACCTAAATATTTGGCATCAATAGACGCTAATATGGTTGTGCCAGAAGTACATAGACAAGATATTGAATGAGTTCAATATAGAAACTACAAGAGAGGTTCTTGTCGACGTAAAGGATTGAATAAATTCAATGTTGATGATATATTCAAGTGTATTGACATTTGGTAAAGTGAAACAAATAATCAAGTATAGATTGATACTTGATGTATAAAATCACAAAGAGTATTTATATCATACTGTGATATGTACAAATCCAGATATGTCCTATGCTCTAAATATTGTGAGCATATACCAGAATGATTCGTAAGATGATCATTGGACAATAGTAAGGACATTCTTATGATCTTTTGGAAGAACTAAGAGTATAATATTTGTAGAAGTGACAAATAGATGGTTAGTTCATTATAAAAGTACTACATTGATACTAGCTTTGTCACAAAGTACAAATTAAGTTTATCTCAATCTAAACTAAGGGTGGCACAATATAATGGAAGGTGAGTTCCATAATGGATTTGGATGAGTTCCAAAGTTAAGACATTGTGACAGATACTACAACAAAAGGCCAAGTATATAACTGCTATTTTAGCGCAAAAAGAGGCATTTGTGTCAAGTAGTTTGTTATCAAACTAGGTATAGTTCACAGTGGGATAATACTATGAAGATATATTGTGCGACAATATTATCAACATGTTTTAACCCCAAAGAGCTAAAGGTCACACCGAAAGACCAAATTTATACAAAGCCATCTCATTAGAGAATGAGTGATGCGTGAGACGCAAAGACATGCAATTACACACGGACTGGAAGTGTCGGATCCGGATCGATTGACCACTAGCAATCGTGTACATACAACACCGGAAAGCCATAGGTGTTATATACACAAAGGTTTGAAACTAGATTATTGACTCTAGTGCAAGTGGGAGACTGTTGGAGATATGCCCAAGAGGCAATAATAAAGTGGTTATTATCATATCTTCACACTTATGATAAATGTTTACATACCATGCTAAAATTGTATTAACCGGAAACATTAATACTTGTGTGATTTGTAAACTAAAATAAGAGTCCCTAGTAAAGCCTCTTGTTAAACTAGCTTGTTGGTTAATATATGATCATGGTTTCCTGATCATGAACATAGAGATGTTATTAACAACAGGATCATATCATCAGGATAATGATGTGATGGACATACTCCTATAGATAAGCGTAGCATAAAGATCAAGTCATTTCAATAGTTCAATTGCTATATGCTTTCTGATACATAGTTACCTAATTCCTTCGACCATGAGATCATGCATATCACCTTTACCGGATGGATGCTTTGATGACATCAAACACCACACCGTAACTGGGTGGCTATAAAGGTGGCATTGAGTGTTCAGAAAGTATTGGTTGAAACACATGGATCAAGAGTGGGATTTGTCCATCCATATGACGGATAGATATACTCTGGGCCCTCTCGGTGGAATGTCATCCAATTAGCTTGCAAGCATGTGACTTGGTCACAAGGGATCACATATCACGGGAACGAGAAAAGAGTACTTATCAGTAAACGAGGTTGAACTAGGTATGCAGAGATACCGACGATCATAAACCTCGGATAAGTAACATATCGTGAGACAAAGGGAAATTGGTATCATATGTAAGTGGTTCATTCGATCGCAAAGTAATCGTAGAAATATGTGGGATCCATATGAATTTCCAGATTCCTCTATTGGTTATTGTTCGGAGAAGTGTCTCGATCATGTCCGCATAATTCACGAACCGTAGGGAGACACACTTAAGGATTCGACGTTGTTTGAGTAGTTATGGTATTATGAGAAAGAGACCGAATGTTGTTCGGAGTCTCGGATGGGATCCGGGATATCACGAGGTGATCCGGAATGGTCCGGAGAATAAGATTCATATAAGGAAAGTCCCGTTTCGGAGTTCGGGAATGATTCCGGTGTTTTCATCGGAATGTTCTAGAAGGTTCCGGATTGTCCGGCACTCCGGGGGGGGAGGGGTACATGAATGTGTCATTACATATTGAAGTGATTGCAT
Organism: Avena longiglumis; assembly: GCA_030063025.1. Lineage (NCBI taxonomy): Eukaryota > Viridiplantae > Streptophyta > Magnoliopsida > Poales > Poaceae > Avena > Avena longiglumis. Next base: position 144,282,836 of record CP125974.1, read on the forward strand.
CATGTACTAAGTGTTCTTGCTGTCCCAAATAAAGGATTAAATTGAATCCTAAAACAGAAAAGTCAAATGTCCAGTTTGAAAGTCAAACGGCTAAAACAAGAAACTGTGGGAAACAAGCAAGAGGAGTTGGAACCGACTTGGAGGAGTTTCTCTCCAAGCCGCGGCCAGCCCTAGGCCGAGTTGGGAGGGACTCCTCCCTCCTGGCGCCAGCCCCTCCCATCTATATAAGGAGGGCAGGGCTCCTCCTAGAACACACAAGTTCCTATCTTCTACCTCCGGTTTAGAGCCGTTTTGGTTTAGAGCTTCTAATTGCTTTAGCTCGCGGTTTAGAGCCTTCTAATTGGTTTAGAGCCTTCTAATTGGTGTGTCTAATTACTAGACCACTAATAGCCTCTCATAAGCTCCACCATACTGCACTGCTTAAGCGAAGCCTGCGGGATTTCCCTCTACTTCCGGTACCACGCCGTTGTCTTCGGAATCGCGAGGAGAGTGCTACAACCTCCACGCCGCTGGAACAAGGAGAGGAAGGTCTTCGCCGAGTACCGAACGTGTGACCGATCATGAGCGCCTTGGAACGTGGCGCCGGAAGGATCGTCTACGCGATCTTGAGATCGGAAGTGTACGACTACATCACCCACGAGAATCTGCTCTCGTTAACCGCTTTGGAATCTTCGAGGGTAAGTTATTCCAAACGACTCGTTGCTACAATCTAGTAGATAGATCTTGGCTTGTTTGTTTGTATGCGATAGAAAATTTTTGTTTTCCATGCTACGAACCCCTACACGTTCCTGGCGGAGTAAGTTGAGGAACTATTCCACAACCTTTCAGATGGTCATCAAACTCATGGCTCATGTACTCGCCTCCTCGGTCCGACCGAAGAAACTTTATTTTCTTGCCGAGTTGATTCTGTGCTTCATTCTGAAATTCTTTGAACTTTTCAAAGGCTTCCGACTTATGTTTCATTAAGTAGATATATCCATACCTACTCAAATCATCAGTGAAGGTAATGAAGTACTCATAACCACCCCTGGCTGTCGTGCTCATTGGTCCACATACATCACTATGTACTAGTCCCAACAAGTCGGACGCCCTTTCACAACTCTTTGCAAAAGGTGTCTTGGTCATTTTGCCGAGTAGGCAAGATTCACATGTCTCGAACGACTCCAAGTCGAACGAAGTTAGGAGTCCATCATCATGGAGCTTCTTCATGCGTTTCCAACTTATATGACCAAGCCGACAGTGCCAAAAGTAAGTCATATTCAGATCATTTGGTTTCAACCTTTTAACATTTATGTTATAAACCGACTCACCATCAAGATTCAAAATAAATAACCCGTTCTGAACGGGTGCAAAGCCGTGAAACATATCATTCAAATACAAAGAACAACCATTATTCTTGATATTCGACTCATAGCCTTGCCTCATCAAACATGAAGCAGAAATAATGTTTCGACTGAGCACTGGAACATAATAACAATTATTTAGTTCCATAATGAATCGGAAGGTAAATGAAGTTGCATCGTCGACTTCCAACGCAGCAACACTTGCTTTGTTGCCGACTCGAATATCAACCTCGCCTCTTTACGCTCCTAGTTCTTATCGGTCCGCAACGAATTGCAGATGTGAATAACGATCCGGTATCATATACCCAAGAACTATTAGGTGCATCACAAGATATATGTCTATAACATTGCAAACAAGTGTACCGAGTCGGAAGTCATACCTCCACTCTTGGCTTTGTCGGCCAAGTACTTGCTGATTCCTCTTCCAAAGGGCCATCCGCCTTGTAGTAGAAGCAAGTGGATCCGGTGAAGGAGATGACTTAGTCCCCGAGGAAGCGCTTGGGACAGGGTCCTGCTTTCCTCCCCGACTTATCCTTCTTCTTAGTCCAAGAACTCTTCTTGAACTTAGCCTTATTCGCACCATCAACACTTGATGGTGCCCTTCTTGAGATCCGCTCTGCTGCTTGAGCATCCCATGCAATTCAGTGAGCTTCTTATCCATACCATGCATGTGGTAGTTCGAAATGAACTGCCCATATGCACTAGGAAGAGAGTTCAGAATTATATCCGTAGCGAACTCTTCGCTTATGGGGTAGCCAAGCCTCTCCAGAGACTGCACGTAACCAACCATTTTGATCACATGCGGACTCAATGGATCACCATCCTTAAGCTTGCAACTCAGCAGAGCCTGGGAGACTTGATACCTCTCAGTCTTCGCCTGAGCCTGGAACATACTTTTGAGGCTTTCGATCATATCGTAGGCCTCAACATGCTCGAACTGCTTTTGCAAGTCCGGTTCCATGTGAGCAAGCATAAGACAGCTAATATCCGTGGACTCATCCTTAGCCCGACGGTAGGCATTGGTGGCTGACGATGTCGCATTCTCATTCGGCTCATCTGAAGTGGGTTGTCTAGGACATGGTCCTTCTTTTCTTGTTTGAGAACAATTCTCGATTTGATACCTAAAATTAGTGTCGTTCAGTTTATCTTTCTCAAGAATGGTTCTCAACGCAAAACCGGATATCCGAGAGTGATGCTACTTGGTGCCATGATCTACAACAGAAAATATGCAAAACACTTAAGACATGTATTCATAAAAGAGCAAGCATATTAAACATTTTAATATTTTATGCTCCCACTAGAACCAACACCCTCCGATGGTTACTTAGTGATTCAGATCCTAAATAAGCAAGTCGGCTAGTGAGCTTTAGCATCACCGCTAGCCAAGTGATCTAGGTAGACAACTCCTTGTCAATCGCATCTCATGCGACTCTGTTGGACGGGTGGCATCACATGCCCGGCTCCCATCCGACTTTTCCCGAGTCCCACAACCGTTGTGATAGACCGTCTAGCTTACCAAGTGTTTCTGCAGAAGAGTCCGACTCGAACCCACCTAGTCGGAGAGAATTGGCAGCACCTCAATTTTATGAGCCCACTACCAAAAATGTCCGACTTGTGATGGTGCAAACATCTGGTGGAAAACCGACTAGACCTTCTTTGAGGGATTAAATTTTACCGACTATCTAATAGAGGTAAAACTGAGACATAACAATAACACAAAATAAAGCAATTATAATGTGAAATGGTATGGCTCTCTTCATGGCGATCTCCATCTCCACAAAGCTTGTAATCCGACTCGTGCCAACTCTTGTCACTTGCCGTCTTACTCCATGTCGCCGACATGTACAACGCCTTGCATGCCTTCCGGGTTCTCAAACAGCTACTCTAGCTTAGTAAAATAAATTACATAGAGAATCCGACACGCAGGTCGTTATACAATAAAATGACAGCACCTAGGCTCCAAGGTCGACAAAAACCGTGATTCGCAGATCACGTATGGATTACACATACATCACATGCACATGAACCATACCATTCACAACTTCCTGCAAAAACAAGTTATGCATAGATACAATATCTACGGCGTTGTGAAACTCATAGCGACATCTAAGGCGCTGACGATGGAAGCGGTCCCGCTTAGCGGATAGCGGCGGAGATCGAAGGGCAGCGCCCTCGCGGTGCGGGCAGCGATTTTTTCCGAAAACGTAGATCTCATCTACGATCCGAACATGGATTCCGACCATCGTTCCGATTCGATCAAACTTTTTGATCTTCGATCACCGCTTCTGGATTTACGTGTCACGGTCTACCCGATGGCGGAAGCCGACGGTGAGGTATGTCGTTCACGACCTCAAAGATATGATCACGGAAATCAGATCTACCATTCCCCGAGTACAGTTGATCCAATCAACTTCATACAAAACCGATCTATCTCATAGATCGACCACCAAAACAGCACATAGATCTCATCTATAGCCTACCGCATATCACATATGCGAGATCTCGAGCCTAAAACCAGAAGCTATTGCTCTGATACCACTGTTGGGCCACGCAGAGATAAAACAAAACTTTTCCTCTAACGTGGTGATCCCAAGACCTAGCTGAGGTAGAAGGCCACGAGGTTTACCACTAGGCAGCGGTTGCAGATTGCGATGAAGCGCGTCGGTTGATGCAATGCATCCTCACGATCCGATCGTCACGGTGCTGATCGCGAAGCACCTCTGCTGGTATCCACATCGTACAAGGAGGAGCACCGGCGAACTGGGTTAGTTCAAGTTGGCTGACTCTGTGGAGCTAGGGTTTCCAACACATGGAATAACCTAACAACAACGATTAACCTTTACGGGTTCTTGTGCTCCACTATATAGAGGGAGTGAACGTGTGCTCTGCTCGCTCGACCCATTCTCTAAAGCCCATATAACATTAGTCACCGTGAGTCCAACTCACTAACTCAGTCCTAATCTGGTTTAGGTCCAACCCAAACAGATTCTGATTCGGATCCAATCCGAACTTGCTCCCGCTCTTAAGTGTGTGACCCAAGAGCTCATGGTTACTTGGACACGATTAGAGTCCAACTCACAATCGATCAATCGGCTCCTAGCGAGCGTCATCGATTCCCAAGTACCAAAGAGTCATGACGACTTGCCTTTTCAATGCGACTTACGTCGAGTCCCTTTTGCCTCACGATATACCTTGTCGGACTATAGGCGAATATATGTCATCTCTTAAATAGTCCGACTCTTCTCGATCCGAGATAAGTGATTCACCGACTAACACTTTAGCCGATCGCCTCGGTTAACACTTAACCGAGTCGCATGGCCATGCTTTCGAATCATATCTCACGAGAGGGCCAGAGAATATCTCTCTCGAGTGGAGGGCAAAATCCCATCTTAGTTATTCACATCACGCAGCTTGATTCTCGATCGACCGAACCGCCTTTATAAGCGCCCGATTCACGGATCAGCGTTGTGAGAACCTAAGTCGGTGATCCTCAACTCGGACTATGCAACAACCTCGGTCTAAGGATTACATTGATTGAGATATACAAATGACAGCTTAGTTCGTTGTACCTCAATATGGGTCAATCCGACTCGCTAAACTCTTTAGCCTAGTCTGTAAGTTGGAATAGCATCTCCATGCCCATGACAAGTGGAACCGAGTCATCAAGCCAACTTTCACATTGGTCTAAGTTGTGTGTCCAAGACAACCTCAATGACCAAGGATATTTAGTACAAACAACATGAATGCATAGTTCCACAACTGAATCACATATTCAATGATACACATCGATGTTTATACAAGGACTACTTAATAACTTTATGAATACAATGGGAAATATCATCATACATGATTGCCTCTAGGGCATATTCCCAGATCCCACTTGCACTAGAGTCAATCTTCCGACATCACATGTCTAAGCATCTAATGCCCATGGCTCTCAGTGCGCCTCATGCTTCGGGGTAACGGCTTTGTCAACGGATCCACAATATTTGCATCCGTGTGTACCTTGCATAACTTGATATCACCCGATCCACTTTGGCGGATTAGGTGGTACCGCATGAGTATGTGCTTGTTCTTACGGTGTTGTCTAGGTTCCTTGGCTTGTGCAATAGCACCATTGTTGTCACAATACGTCCAATGGATTGACGAGCCTGAACCACACCAAGATCCATGAGGAAATTCCTCATCCAAACAGCTTCCTTTTGCCTCCGAGGCGGCAATATACTCAAATCCTCTAGCTCACCTCCGTTTATAATAAACACGTATCCGGATTGCGAATCGAGAATCATCAGTCGGTGAGATAACTCGCATCCGTGTAAACCTTTACACTAAGTTCATCTTCACCATCAGAACCAAGAACATATCCTTAGTCCTTCTTAAGTACTTTAGGATATTTTAGCTAGTCATCCGATGGATCTCTCCAGGATCAGCCTGGTATCTGCTCACAACACTTAGAGCATAGGAAACATCCGGCCTAGTACAAATCATGGCGTACATGATGGATCCAACTGCAGAAGCATATGGAATCGCACTCATCCGACTTCGCTCATCAGTTGTCAAAGGACACTGAGTCTTGCTAAGTTTTACACCATGGGACATCGGTAAGAACCCCTTCTTAGACGATTCCATGTTGAACTTTTTCAACACTTTGTCCAAATAAGTACTCTGACTCAATCACAACGTCACATTAAGATAGTCTTTCCTCCATACGAAAGGAAAAGGATACAGCTAACTTATCTGTCCCATTCCAAATCTCATAGCTAATGCGTTATATACTGATGACCCACAAGTATAGGGGATCGCAACATTCTTCGCTGGTAGTATTACCCAATTTATTGATTCGACACAAGGGGAGCCAAAGAATACCTGCAAGCCTTAACAACTGAGTTGTCAGTTCAGCTGCAACTGCAAATAGTTCTTGCTCACAGAAGTTTATTAGTAGCAACCGTTTGTAGTAGCAACATCAAAGCAACAGCAACTGTAATGACAACAACAACATCAACAGTAGCAATAGTAATAGGAACGGTAACAGTAGGATTCAAGTGCGGTAGGCATAGGGATGGATGGACAGGCGTTGCATGGACGAGTCTAAACATGTAACTTCAATAACTAGGGAATTGCAGATAAATAATAACAAGCATCCAAGTACTAAATAATCCTAAGCATTGTAACATCCCAAAAATATTAAACTTGGATCATCAAACTCTAATCATCAAATTTAGGGTTAACAAAAACTTTTCCAATTAAAAATATGAAAGCATTCATATGTTATGTATTAAAATTTGGATTCTTTTGAATTGGCATGGTTCTGTATTTCTTTGCTTGTAAAATGATTCTTAGGTGAAATAAACATCATCTAAACAATCCCTAAACTTTTCCCAAAGACAAACAAGTCAAAATGAATAAATTAAGTGAATGGTCACTTTGGCCAAATTAACTCCCATACCTACTTTGGCTATCCCTAACTTTCAGAACTTAACAGAAACATCTATGGATCTTTGCACACCTTGATAGTACTCATAACAAGGTACCAAGGCCCACTTTGTGATCATCCAAAAACATTTAAATGCTTAGTTTAAATGACAGTTTAAAATTGAATCTATTTCATATGGGAAGATCCCACTATTTCAAAAACCACTCAAACAAGCTCAATTTTCAAAACCCAAGCATCCACAGAACCCTCAAGACATGCATAGCACACCCACCAAAATCCTTTTCAAAATTCAAAACTTAAGTTCATGCGGCCATTTCATCAAACAGGTTGCAGGTTCAAATCAACAAAATCAAAAACACTATGTTGAGCAGTGTTTTGGGCCTAACTTGTTCCCTCTCTGGTTACAACTAGCCTTAGTAGATCATATAGCAACCTTAACTAATCTCTAGCACCACTGTAAGCTGGCCATTGTCATCAATAGTGAGTAGGCTGAGAGCACCATTGCCACCCCATGGTCGACAACAAGCTACGAGCAACACTAGCCTCGCCAACCTTATCTGGGAGCTAGCCAGCACCCCATCACCACTCCCTGTCCCAACCTCGAGCAAAGCCAGCTACTGGACCACACGCCCAAGCCATGCCAAGCCTCTCTGCGAGCATGCCAAGAGCGCGCCCGTGCGCTATCCTCGACACACGCCCACAGACCGCGCGCGGCCTTCGCCGCGTGCACGTGTGATCACCACCACCCCAGCAACCCCGCAGACACGCCCGTTCGCCGCCGCGTGGACCACTCGCGTTGTGCGCCATTAAAACCTCCATCAGACACGCTCAGAGCGCTGAAGCGTTCCGACCGATCAGCACCGCCCAATGCCTCGCCACCATGCCGTTGAGCTTCGCTAGGGAGCACATCACCGCCCCCTACCATCGCCCACGCCGATAGCCCTCTGTGCCATCGACCACGATGAGCTCAGCCCGCGCCCGTCGGTCCCCTCTCGCTACTATAAATAGAGGCATCCCTCGCTCGATTTCTTCACACCATTCCACTCCCCTCTCACCCATAACCACCCCACCTCACTCCCGGAACAAGGCGAGCAGCGCATCGCCGGAATTTCACCGGAGCCCGCCGCTGCTGGAGAAGAAGGAAGCCATCGATTGGAGCCGCCCCAGGAGGAGCTGCCGGTGCCAGGAGAATCACCGTCGTCGACTTCGTCGTTTGCCCCCATCGCCGACCCTCGCCTGAGCCCTGGTGAGCCTCCCACGACCACCACCTGCCGCGTTAGGGTTCTGTCTCGCCGGCGCAGCCCGACGTGGACGATGAGCCATAGCCGTTCGATTAGACTTAGATCGTGCGGCCGAGATCGTCCCGTACCGCTTCGCGTGTTATGAGCCACTGACTGGTGGAACCCGCCTGTCAGTTGCGCCCCACGCTGCGGAGTGACACCGGGCCGGCCCAATAACCTTTCCCGCGTAGCCCACATGTTTGAATTTAGCTTTTTCTATTTATATTCAAACTCAGTTCTGTACCAAGTTTCAAAAATCAACCCAGCTCGATTCAGTGAACCAAATTTAATGAAACCAATTTTGTTAGAAAGGTATTGAAATGCTTAATCCAAGCCCGTTGGATTTAAATCATTTGGATATATAGATCAAGCGTTGGTAAAATTAATAAGTCATAAGCTTTTTAGTATTCAAACATTTTTCAAATTTCAACCATAATAGCTTTTGAGTTGATTCCTACTCTCAAAAATCACATTTGATCATGCCTTTCAGAATATATAAAAACATATGGGTTTACTTACAGATATAATGTTGAAGTAATCAAAGAATGCCACATAGGCATTTCTAGTCACTTTATTTAATTGAAATAAAGGGTTAAACCTTATTAAATTGTGAACCCACTTTAAATCACATTCCCATGTACTGAAATATGTGGTGATGACACGTGTCAACATGATCCCATGTTTGGTTTGGAGAATATTAAATCTTAAGTAGTTTTTCAATGAGTAGAAATTACTTTTCTAAAAATAAATAAATAATGCAAGTGCTTTAATCTTGAATGTTAGTGATGAGGCTAGATCATCTATAGAACCCTTTTGTGTGATGATTGAAAGTAGTTAAGTATTGTTTGGTGATTGTGTACCTCGTGTTTATTCATAGACGCTAGTACCGACCAAGGATACGAGGAAGAAGGAGGATACTACGAAGAAGAAGCCGAGGAGAACTTCAACCACTGCTCTGCACAAGGCAAGCTAACACTTGCAAGATACTCTACTTTAGCAAGCCTATACTGATACTGATGCAAGCCTAATACTACTAGTTGATTGAGCGATGCAAGCCTAATACTACTAGTTGATTGAGCGATGCAAGCCTAATACTACTAGTTGATTGAGCAAGCTAACACTTGCAAGATACTCTACTTTAGCAATCCTATACTGATACTGATGCAAGCCTAATACTACTAGTTGATTGAGCAAGCTAACACTTGCAAGATACTCTACTTTAGCAAGCTTATACTGATACTGATGCAAGCCTAATACTACTAGTTGATTGTGCAAGCTAACCCTTGCAAGATACTTTACCTATGCAAGCAAATACTTGCTTGTTACCATGCCAAATATATGCCTTAAGCATATGTGATCATACCCACTTGATAACCCAATCCTAGTTTTACTTGCAAGCTTTCTACTTTATTTATTTATCAAAGCTTTCTCTTAGAGTTTACTTAAGTAACTTGTAGATTCTAGGAAGATAATTGAAGGTTGCATAAAGAGCATTAAATTTGGCCTAATCTAGATAATCTTGATGTCCTCCTAAGGCATGAGATCGTACTTAGTTCAAACTACACTTGTTTATCACCCTCATTAGTACTCACCCCCACTTGTAGATGCTAGTGCTAAGCATAAAACTTGACCAACTTTAGATGGGAGTACTTGGTGAAAATGGTTATGAAAACCTTAGAATGATGAGTCATTCTATTGAGATGTTTTGACATGTGTTTCCAAACATCAGATGATTTTGATGATGAAAATGTTAAGGCATGAGTCTTAGCCCTTTATAAAACTGATGGTTGTCTGGATGCGATACCATTCCAATTTTACCGTACATCCACAATACCCGAAATTTGGGTAGGGCTTGACTGGAAACTTATATACCTTAGTATGGGTTCCTCATGCCAAGGTCCGAGCCGAGGCTACCTTGTGAAGATTGTCCACCTGCAAGACATCCAAGATGACTGTTGGTCATGGTTGGGAGGCCAAACTCACAGGAGAGGTGCTTATACTAGGGCGTGTAATTGAAAGGTTAGGATTGATTATCCGCATACTGAGTATGGTGAATTCAGGATTTGTTCCTGACGGATGTATCGAATGTTATGGTGAAAGTGTACAATCTCTACAAAGTGTCAAACTATTCTAATAGCCATGTCCGCGGTTATGGACAGTTGGAGTGGCCATACTGTTCCCCCGTCAGATGTTTTCAAAATGACTTGTGAAATGAGTTGAGATTTTGACTTGACCACAGCAGAGTTGTGATATGAAATTCAAGTTACCACTTAGGTGTTATAAAATTTCAACTAGCTTTTCTTGCTTCTGAACATAGTAGAAGTAAATCTGGCTTTTTGCAAAACAACCCTAGATCTTAGTGTCCTATTACAAAACCCCCTTCACTTGTTAGTATTAGTTTGCGAGTACTTAAAGAGTACTCATGGCTTTGTCCCTGGATATTGCCGTGGCCAGACTATGAAGAGGAGTACCAGGATGATGGACCCTAGGAAGGTTACGAAAACTAGGATCATCTCCCATCGTCAGCATTTCCTGTGACCCCGAAGATGGAGCTTCGCCTACGCTACCGTTATTATTACGTATTTCCGCTGCTTGAAATGTATTAAGAACTGGATCATGAGATCCTTATTTGTGTAAGACCTTATGTATGGTTTTTAATGGATGATGTACTTTGGTATCCAAATTCTGTTATGTGTCGCAAAAATGGTAATCCTGGGATTGCGATGTATGGCATAACATGCATCTGGGATTAAAAAATCGGGTGTTGACAGGCATGTGCTCCAAATATAGTCATACGTGCTCGCAATGAGAACTTGCACAACATCTTTTGTCCAGGCAGCCCGTGGCAGCCGGGCCTCTAGGGAACTACTGGAAATTAAGGTGCTCGTTTTAATAGAGCACCGGAGCAAAGCATTAACACTCCGTTAACACATGTGATCCTCACACCACAGCCATCCCCTCCGGTTGTCCCAATTATTGTCACTTTGGGGCCTTTGGATCCGGACAATGATATGTGTACACAACTTGCAGATAAGATCACAAACAATACTATCATAATGATTCAATAATAAGTTCAGATCTGAGATCATGGCATCGGGCCCTAGTGACAAGAATTAAGCACAACAAGTTGCAACAAAGTCAAATAGCACTAATATAGATACTAGGCACTATGCCCCTAACCAATCTTATTCGATTACATGATAAAAATCATCCAATCCCTACCATCCCCAAGCCTACAGCGGGGGATTACTCACTCATGGATGAGGGAAACATCGGTGGTTGATGGAGATGCGTTGGTGATGACGATGGCGATGATCCTCTCCAAATTCACCGTCCCGGCAGGGTGCCAGAACGGAGTTTCTGGATTCAAATCTTGGTTTCTCGTGGCGGCGGCGGAGCGGAAATATTTCTGGAAAACTTTCGAAACCCCCTCTGGTTTTAGGTCAGAAGGCAACTTATAGGCGTGGAGGGAGGCCGAGGAGCTGTCTGGGGTGGCCAGACCTCCCCCAGGCGCGGGGTCAGTGGGCCTGCGCCTAGGGTGGTTCTGCCCCCCCTAGGCCTCCCCTCTGTCTCCCCTTCTGGCTCCGTGGATTTTCTGGTGAGAAATAGTTTTGGCATATTTTCCGGGATTTTTCCTGATAGTTCATTTTCTGCACAAAAACAAGACACCAAGGTAATTCTGCTGAAAACAGCGTCAGTCCGTGTTAGTTGTATCCAAATCACACAAGTATAGAGGAAAAACAATAGCAAAGTGTTCGAGAAAGTAGATACATTTTGGACGTATCATATACAGCGCTAGAATCGCTGATGCCATGGGTTGTTAAGTTCCTAGTTGATCATCATTATTGCAAATAGAACCTAAGTTCTATTGCTCCATTATATCATCACTTAGGATTATATCAACAATTTCTTTACTTGAGAAAATAATACTTTCCTTCCTTGAAGCATAGATGATAACACACAATTTACAAATACTTTGATAAAGACTCTTCAAAGGACATGAGCAAGTGATGAACTTCCCTTGTGATTGCAAGGTAGTGAAGTCGGATGCTTGCACTGGACCTTGAGCTTCTATGTCTATAATACATCATTATTGCCCGGTAAGGACAATATTTAAAGAACCAAAATGAATATGCATAGTAGCGTAATGCATTATTTATCATTTATTTTTCTTTGTGTGTTTTACCCATTATTTTACTTCCAAGAATTCCTTTAAGTAATAAAGGATTTCATAAAAAAATCTTTAATATTTATTGAATATTATATTTGCCATTTTATAAGGTAATAATTTATTTTTATAATTAAAATTTAATATCAATTCCTATATTTATTAATTTAATAGTTCTTTTAAGAATCAATATTTAAATAAAATAATTTATTTTTATAACTTCAAATATTTATTTAGCATTTTTCTAAAATACTACAATAATATATAATAAAAGTGATTTTTATTTATTTTTATCCTCTTTCTATAATTTATAAAATTCCATAAGGAATATATATTGTAATATTCTTGACTAAAAATAATATTTATAGAAATTATTTCTTAATTTAATTAAATAGGTTGGATTATTATAAATCCAGAAATATTTTATTTACAATTTCTAGATTTCTATTTTATTTTCCAGGATTTTATTTAATTCTAGGGGTATTTTGGTCTTTTATTAATTATTAAGACTTCTTTTAAGTTTTGGGCTAGTTCTATTGGGCTTATTGGGCCAATTTGGCCCAAGTGACTTTAACCAAAAGGGCACCTCGAAGGGTTCTGGCCCTATTGGCCCATTCCCTCTGTCTCTCCCTCTCTCGACCGCACCTCCTCTCCTCCTCGACCCCGTGGAATGATGGAGCCGCCGCCGTGTGATGCTCGCCGCCGTGGTCCTCCCTGGCCGCTGCCGTGGTGCAGGGCGAGGTTGTCGACCACGCTCGTCCATCTTCTCCGCTTTGATTTGATTTCAGAGCACTCCTGTGGCCATGCTAGCCCCGTTCCCAAACCCTAGGGTTTGGGGATGGTGCTTCTACTGCCGCTGCCGATCCTCCCGTGGTGGTGTGCGGTGCTCGTGCGCTGCTCTGGCCGCCGTAGTGGCTGATGCAGGTTGCAGCGCCCTCTGGGGTGCTCCCCGTGTAGCCACGATCTCGATGGCCCCTCTGCTTCCTCTTCAATCCTTCAGTGAGGACCACCGGTGTAACATCCCTAAAATCATGATTTCAAAGATTGCATATCATTCATGCATGCACATAGAATTGAGATCAAATTTCAAACTCATTTCAGAAAAACAGAAGCACATAGTGCTATCATTTTATATGAGCAAACTTAAATCAAATGGCCATCCCCATTTGAGAGTTTGAATGTTTTAAACCTAGTTTGTTTGTCTCCCTTGTTGAATGGTTTGAGTGTGGATTTTGAACCAAGCTTTACAAAATGGAAATGGTTTCAAAAACCATTTTTCAAACATTTGCAATCAAGTGCAAAGTTCCTGTTATTTTGTTTCTCCAAGATGACCAAGCCTTTACCAAAGTAACCACTTGGTTTTATGCCTAGATTTGAGACTGTTGCACACTGCAAAAACCCCAGAAATATTTGAATTCAAAAAGAGTTTGAATTCATTTGAAAACCATTCCTGAAAATCAAAAACAGAAAAAGAAAAGGAATAAAGAAAGGAAAACGGCAAGGCGCTCCTATTCTAGCCCAGCAGCAGAACCGGCCCAGCTAGCCCACCCGGCCTCTCTCTCGCTCACTCGCACGCGCAGACGCACCCACACGGTCGCTGACACCCAGACCCCACTCCCTCTCTGCTTATTTCGCTGACGCGCGGGCCCCGTCCACGTCACCGTCGTCTTCCCCAAATCCCGCGCAGGAACACGTCGCCGCCCGTTTCTTCCCCGCCTCTGCCGCGATTTTAATCCTCTTAATAGGCGATGAATGCGTGCGTAATATCCGCCCCTGCTCTGGCTATAAGAACCCCTCGCCGCCGCGGTCATTTTCCCCCACTCTCCTCGCTCACTCCGCCACCAGGCTGCGCGCATTTGACCTCGAAACTCTGCAGTACCTACGACTCCGGCGACTAATTCCGGTGAGCCTCGACCGCCCCCCTCCCTCTAGTTCAAACTGTCGTGTCCAGCGTGGTCTCGCGAATCCCCTGACACCTTTCTTTTGCATTCTCGTGACCCAGAACGCCGTCCCCGTTCGTGCCTGCAACCGACCGAGCCGCCTCTCAACTCCGGCGAACAATCGCGGTAAGTCCCGAGCGCCCCTTGCTCCCTCTTGCTTACAAGGATGTTCGCCTTCGTCTTGTGCATCTCCTAATCCCTCTGGTTTGTACTAGGGCGACGCAAAACCTCGGCAACCAAGTCGACATCAACCTCCCGACGCCGCGCACGACTCCGACGAGCTCCAGCAGCCCCTGCCGTGCGCCCCTTGCCCAGCCACCACCACGTTGAGCTTCGCCTTGACCTTGCGGATCTGGTAAGAACATTCTTTCCTCCCCGAGCGATCTAGAACGCTAGCGCCGCCGCTGACAGAGCGATCCGCCGCTCGCCGTCGCCACGCGCCGCCAGGACATGGTCGCTTGATCGAGAGCCCTTGGATCTAGATCCAACGCATAGGATTAGCCCACTTAACGAACCGTTTTGTTTCGATCTGAACCATGCATCGCCACTTAGATCCTACGGCTCTCGTGCGTGATCCGGTGCGAAGCGGTACGCGCCAATAGAATTAAGACGCGTGGCAAGGGTTTGTGTTTAAAACAGAATTCAAAACATATTTAGATTCAAATTTGAATAGGCTATAACTATTGATTCCCACGTTAGATTTTGCAAATTTTTATCGTTGGAATAAGGGAGACAAGCCCTTTCTGTTTATGCAATGTGTTTAGTGAAAAGTTTCTGTTAAAATGACTTTTTATGCAGAAACTTGTTTAAGGCTATTTTGAGTATAGTAATTGTTTAGGATTTTGTTTTAGGGCAAAATAAACTTGGATTGGCAAGATTTTGACTTGTTTATGGTTCAGTATCTTGCACTTGCTTGGTTGGGTTTTAAAATCATCACTTAGAATTTTTGCATACATGCATATATTTATGTTTGTATATGAATTGTGTGTAATTTTGTGCTACCAATTTTGTGTAGATTTTGGTGCTAGTGATTGTGATTGTGAAGAGTGCTACTCTCCCCATTACCAAGGCAAGTGGTACTTCATGAATATTTCCATCCCTATATTTTGTATAAGCACTAGAAATATTTTGCTAAGTCTTGCATGTTATTATTTTGCCAAATGCTATGTTGGGAAATCCTAAGTAGTGTAGAATTGCTAGGAAATTTCCTAAGTTAAGTACTATGCCATGCTTCGCCTAGCTAGTAGCAAACAAGGGTTGGTAAAGTATATACATGCTATGATGAAAATATTTCTAAGTCTTTTGACTTATGTTTTTCTTAATAAAACAACTAAGTCAATGAATCTCCTAGGTGGAATGGGACTTGAATGGTGGTTTTTGGTTGAGTGGTTACACAAGGCCCATGGACATGGTTTACCTTGTGTATCTCACTTGTGGTATGCCACCCAGGCACAAAGGGACTTTAGAGGCCAAGTGTTGAGAAGCTTATAGTGCAACCACTTGGCAATATGGGCTCTGCCTGGATCACATAAGTTGCTAGAACTTAGCCATTTGGACAGTTGGTGGTAATGGGAATGATAGGTTGGAGCGCGTCCATTTGGTCTAAGGAAAGGCTTCTGAAAGGTCCTATCTTGGGAAACTAAGTCTGGTGGGGAAAGTGCACAACCTCTGCAGATGGAAAATCTAAGTACTTAGCCAAGTCCATGGAAATCGACAACTTGAGCATCAAGACATGGAAGCTATCAAGAATCTCATCACTCCAACTTCTAAGTAAAAATTTGTGGGTGAACAAGGGTGAAGGACCACAATGTCTATTGGTGGTTTCTTGGGAAATGTTTTGACAAGGAAAAACTTAGTGATTTCAACTAATAGGAAAAACCTATTTTGAGCAAAGCAAGCCAAGCTACACTTAGCCAAAATTCATATAGTAATATAGTCCACTTAAAATTTACTAAGGTATCACTTGCCAATACTATTCCAAAAGTATTGACCCACTGTGGCTGTAACTTGTGATGTCGTAGGTTACTCCGATGATGATTAGGTGTCATGAGTCTACACTCAACATGCTTGCCAGTGGCACATGAAGATGAAGACTTGTGTTTATTTACTTATTCCAAACTCTTGTATTAGGCATGTGGCCTTGAGTTGTAAAAGACTATGTTTTATCTCTGGAATGGATGTAATAAATGACCTTTGTATCTGTGTACTTCATCTTAAACTGTGGATGCTAGCAATGATCCAGGGACTAGCATTGCAATCACAGGGATCCTTCTCCTTTACAAAGGAGGGATCTTACAGATGGTATCAGAGCACTGTGTTGCCTGTAGGATTATGACCCTAGGATTGGAAACCACTAAGGAAAAAATTTCAACTACTTCTACACTTGTCTATTCTTCTCGTAAACTTTTCTAATCTTCTCTTTCTCATCTCTATTTGTAGATGAACTCCATCAACGAAGCCGTAAATAAAGGACCACTCATGACCATGACCTTGGAGTGTGAGACCGAGTTTCCCAAAATTCTCAAGAACCTCATGGTGGCAATGGAAATACATGGTGCAGCTGTGTACAAAGGCTTTCCAGTGAAGGATGAAGGAGTTGAGTACTGGTGGGTGCAACTTCACTTGTATAAAAACAAGGAAGACAACCACAAAGAAAAAGGATTCTGCATGTACACCAACACTGTGGTGCACACCACATTCTTTGAGTCAGCAAGAGAAGCAGCTTGGAGGACTATCAAAGAACTTAGTGCTAGAGTCAAGTGCAGAATGCTCAACCTCCAAAAAGACTTGATAAAAGAGAAGGAACTTACCCAAGAGTTGGAAGCTACCAACCAAACCTTAAGAGGAGATATTATAGACTTAGTGATAGAATCATGTGAGCAAGATAGGCTGATTTCTTCTAGGAACATTGTGTTAGCCAACAGATCCAGTGAGATAGGATTATAAGAGTATTTCGTTAGTTGGACCACCACCTATCACCTTATTTTCCAAAATATTACCTTAAGACATGATTGGACTTGGTTGATGTAATGAATTCATGTATGCATGACTTGTGTGTTTTTGCTTTCCAAGGATAAGCATGTGATGTTTGTCTTTGTTTTATCTTAATTGTGTTGTTCTAACTTTTCTATCTTATAAATAGATGCCTATTACCATCAGCACTGTTGAGGAGTACCCGTTTCGGTCCTCGTATCGTTGAGCTTACCACCTTGCTCAATCTCCCTCTTCCCACCATCATGGTGCATCCACTCACCAAGTTCGAGAGGAAGGACCTCTGGGGCTTCAAGGTGAACCAGCCGGGGCCTTGAACGAGCCTACTAAGGAGGCCATCGTCTTCAAGCTTATGCACGATGACAGGGAGAGAGGCATGGAGGTAGTTATGCAGGACCTGATAGGACGTCTGCTAGGACGACACTCCCGACAGGTTAGAGGCACCCACTTCCACGTCTTCGGAAGACGTGATGAGGATGGAGAGTCCATCGACTTCGAGTATGACTCGAGGGACGCCGCATAGCCGATACGTCTGTACCTCCAGGACTTAGAGTCTCTCATTAGGCACGTGGACACGGACATGACCAATTTCATGCTCAGTAATGACGAGCTCCAGGTGCAGCTTCGCGAGAAGGACAAGCTTTTCGCACAGCAGGACGAGATAGTCAAGGAAATGGAGGCGAAGTTCGAGACCCAGGACAGGAAGTTCAAAAGTCAGGATAAGCGTGTCCAGGATAGGAACAAGAAGCTCCGGGACATGACTGAAGAACTGCAGTCCAAGGACTTCGAGCTAGAGCAGCAGACGGTGATAGAGAGGCTTCGTTCCCAAAAGAGGGCTCTCAAGGCCAAGATTGAGTCCTTGACCACTACCATTGAGGAGAACAAGACCGCGATGGAGAACGCAGGTGTTACCTTTGTCGAGGAGGAGATTGATGCTGATGAGTAGACTTGACTACTCGTTTATCTTTTATTATCGTACTTGTTATTTGTGAACTTGTTATTTGGACCATCCGACATGTGGATGGCTTGCTACTTGTGTGTTTTAATTTGTGAACTCGTTATCTTGTTGTTGAACTTTTATCTTTATGTTGCATGCTATGTGTTGCTTATGTGATGTAATGTGCATGAAAACATCTATGGGTATCTCATTATTATCTCTATTTGAACAAACCACAGATGCCTCCCCGTCGTGCAAACCCCAACCCCAACAACAACAACAACAACATCACACCAGAAATGCAACAAATGATGACTGCTCAAACACAGCTGATGCAGATGATGACAACATTCATTCAGAACCAAAACAACAACAACAATAACAACAATAACAACAACAACCCTCCAGGCCTTGATATGCTCACCAGATTTTTGCGATTGAGGCCAGCTAAGTTCTCGGGGACAACTGATCCCATGGTGGCCAATGATTGGCTACGTTCTGTAAACAAGGACTTAGTAACCTTGGGCTGCACGGATGCTGAAAAGGTCAGATTTGCAGCACATCTGCTGGAAGGGCCAGCCGCCACTTGGTGGGACAACTTTCAGATCACCACTCCTATAGATGAGGTAACTTGGGCTATCTTTGAGGATGGCTTTCGCACTGCTCATATCTCATCAGGAATAATGAGCCTGAAAAAGAAAGAGTTCCACAATCTAAAGTGGCGCCACCGCAGCGTGGCTGAATACATTGAAGAGTTCAACAATCTGGCGCGTTATGCACCATATGAAGTTGACACAGATGCCAAGAGAAAGGAAAAATTTCTTGAAGGATTGAATGATGAGCTGAATCTGCAGCTGGCTGTGGCATATGTTCCCACTTATCAGTCACTCTGTGACAAGGCTGCAATATTGGAGAACAAAATGAAACAAGTCGAGAGTAGGAAGAGGAAACACTCCGACAAGCACAGCTCGGGATCGTCTCAAAACGATCTCACTATGATGACAGTGGAAGCTCAGGATCCCACAAGCATGGGAAATTCAACAAGCACCCCAACCACAACCGTCATGACAACAAGCATCACCGCAGTCATGACAATGACAAGTACAAGAACCACAAGAGTGGACATAAGAGCCACCACAGTGGTAATGGAAGTGGAAGTGGAAGTCAGCCTGCTAAGAGAGACATCAGTCAGGTTGAATGCTTCAAATGCAAGAAAATGGGACACTATGCAAATGAGTGCCCCGAAAAGAAAGTTGAAGGACCTGTCAAGCACAATCCTTTTCGTAGAAGGTCGGGTGAACCACATCAGTGTGGAGGAGGTTTATGAGGAGCCCGACTGTCTTTGGTAAGTTCGGACTCAATTCTATTCCAGCATTTGTTCTTTTGATCGAGCATCACATTCATTCATATCAAAAGCACTTGTTGATAGAAATGGGTTTCCAACTGAAAACATTGGGTGTCCAATAAAAGTTAGTTCTCCGGGTGGAGATATGATAGTAAGTCTTGGATGCCGGGATCTAGTAATAGAATTTGGAAAACATAAGTTTCCGGTGAGTTTGATAATCCTAGATTCCCAAGGACTGGACGTAATATTGGGAATGGATTGGATGGCTAAATATGAAGGTGTACTAGATTGTGCTAATCGTACTGTTGCACTCACAACCCCGGAAAGAAAAAGAATTAAGTTCAAGTCCAACTTTGAATCTAAAGGAAGTAAGCTAAATTCTCTTAAGGGGGTTAGCATGGACAGTGTGCCGATTGTAAGTGAGTATCCGGATGTGTTTCCGGAAGAGTTGCCGGGAATGCCACCAGATAAAGATGTGGAGTTTCTGATAGATTTGGTACCATGGTCTGGACCAATAGCAAAGAGACCGTATAAAATGTCAGTTGATGAACTGAAAGAACTCAAGAAGCAACTAGGCGAACAGTTGCAGAAAGGATTTATTCAACCCAGTTCTTCATCTTGGGGAGCCCCAGTCTTGTTTGTGGAGAAGAAAGACAGAAGTCAAAGGTTATGCATAGATTACCGTTCACTCAACGAGGTAACTATCAAGAACAAATATCCTTTGCCTAGAATCAATGACTTGTTTGATCAGCTAGAAGGAGCATGTGTGTTCTCAAAGATTGATCTCCGGTCAGGCTATTTTCAACTCAAGATAAGAGAACAAGACATACCTAAAACAACATTCACCACAAGGTATGGATTGTATGAGTATACCGTAATGCCTTTCGGCTTGACCAATGCTCCAACATACTTCATGAATATGATGAACAAGGTGTTCATGGAATTTCTTGACAAATTTGTTGTCGTTTTCATCGATGACACCTTAGTCTACTCCAAGAGCAAAGAAGAACATGAAGGGCACTTGCGTTTGATACTTGAGAAGTTGAGAGAACATAAACTTTATGCCAAATTTAGCAAGTGTGAGTTCTGGTTAGAAGAAGTTGGTTTTCTTGGTCATGTTATGACAAAGGATGGTGTAGCAGTTGATCCCGCTAAAGTTTCAGCTGTCACTGAATGGGAATCTCCTAAGAACGTGAAAGAGGTTCGCAGTTTCCTTGGCTTAGAAGGTTACTACAGAAGGTTCATTGAGAATTTCTCAAAGGTTGCTAAGCCTATGACTGAATTGTTAAAGAAAGACAAGAAGTTTGCTTGGTCTGAAGGTTGTGAAGTCAGCTTTCAAGAGTTGAAGAAGAGACTTGTGACAGCACCAGTCTTGTGTCTGCCAGACTTGGAAAAGGATTTCCATGTATATTGTGATGCATCTCATCAAGGTTTGGGTGCAGTACTTATGCAAGACGGTAAAGTTGTGGCTTATGCCTCGAGACAACTCAAAACTCATGAAGTAAACTACCCTACTCATGATTTGGAGTTAGCCTCTGTCGTCCATGCACTCAAAACATGGAGGCACTACCTTTTGGGAAAGCGATGTGAAGTGTTCACTGATCACAAGAGTTTGAAGTATATCTTCACCCAAAAGGAAATCAATATGAGGCAAAGAAGATGGTTAGAGCTTATCAAGGACTATGACTTAAGTTTGCAATACCACCCCGGTAAAGCAAATGTTGTAGCAGATGCTCTAAGTCGTAAGGTATTTGTGAATGGCCTTACCAAAGGAGAATTGCCAGATGATTTGTGTACCCAATTCAGAAAACTCCGATTGGAAATTGTACCGGAAGGACATCTCATGTCTTTGGATGTTCAACCCACTTTGTTGGACAAGATCCGAGAAGCTCAGAAGACTGATAAGGAAATTGAAGAGATTAAGGAAAAGATTGGCCAAGGGAAAGCTAAAAATTTCCATGAAGACGAACAGGGTACTTTATGGCATGGGAAACGTATCTGTGTTCCACAAGATTCGGAGTTACGGAAACTGATTTTGCAGGAAGCACACAACTCTCTGTATTCTATTCACCCGGGTAACACCAAAATGTACATGGACATGAAAGATAGATTTTGGTGGAATAATCTCAAGAGGGACATCGCCGAACATATTTCTTTGTGTGATGTATGTAGTAGAGTGAAAGCGGAGCATCAGAAACCAGCAGGTTTGCTTCAACCACTACCTATTCCTGATTGGAAGTGGGACAAGATTGGTATGGATTTCATTACCGGACTACCAAGGACCAGGTCTGGATATGATTCCATATGGGTAGTAGTGGATCGCCTAACTAAAGTGGCTCATTTCATACCCGTGAAGACAACTTATACAAGTGCCAAGTTATCCAAAATCTACATGAGTAGAATTGTATGTCTACATGGCGTGCCCAAGAGTATTGTGTCTGATAGGGGAACTCAATTCACTTCCCATTTTTGGAGACAGCTACACGAGTCATTGGGAACGAGGTTGGAATTCAGTACCGCTTTCCATCCTCAAACAGACGGACAAACAGAAAGAACAAATCAAATCCTTGAAGACATGTTGAGAGCATGTGCCTTAGACTATGGAGCCAGTTGGGATGAAAGTCTGCCTTACGCAGAGTTTTCTTATAACAATAGCTATCAACCCAGCATTGATATGGCACCGTTTGAGTTTCTCTACGGAAGAAATTTTACCACTCCATTGTTATGGAATGGTGTGGGAGAAAGAAGTTTATTCGGGACAGATCTTATCAAAGAAGCCGAAGAGAAGGTCAAATTGGTTAAAGAAAGGTTGAAGATAGCACAGTCCCGACAGAAAAGCTACGCGGATCCTAAGCGTAAAGAAGTCATCTACGAAGTGGGTGATAGAGCCTATCTTAGAGTGTCACCACTTCGCGGAGTGAAATGATTCGGAGTCAAAGGAAAATTGGCGCCAAGATATGTTGGGCCATTCAATATTTTGAGTCGCAAAGGAGAAGTTTCCTATGAAATTGAATTGCCGGAATCTCTATCAGCTGTCCATAATGTGTTTCATGTGAGTCAGCTTAAGAAATGTCACCCAGAAATGGAAGAAACTTCTTTGAAGGATACTATATCTTTGGAGGAGGTTCAACTAGAAAGTGATCTCACTTATGAAGAGAAACCTATCAAGATTCTTGAGTCTGCAGAAAGAGTCACAAGGACAAAGACTATCAAGTTTTGCAAAGTGCAGTGGAATCATCATTCCCAAGAGGAAGCAACATGGGAAAGAGAACATGATCTTCGGAAAGACCACCCTCACCTATTTTCTAGCCAATCCAAATCTCGAGGGCGAGATTCACCTTAAGGGGGTTAGATTTGTAACACCCCTAAAATCATGATTTCAAAGATTGCATATCATTCATGCATGCATATAGAATTGAGATCAAATTTCAAACTCATTTCAGAAAAACAGAAGCACATAGTCCTATCATTTTATGTGAGCAAACTTAAATCAAATGGCCATCTCCATTTGAGAGTTTCAATGTTTTAAACCTAGTTTGTTGTCTCTCTTGTTGAATGGTTTGAGTGTGGATTTTGAACCAAGCTTTACAAAATGGAAATGGTTTCAAAAACCATTTTTCAAACATTTGCAATCAAGTGCAAAGTTCCTGTTATTTTGTTTCTCCAAGATGACCAAGCCTTTACCAAAGTAACCACTTGGTTTTATGCCTAGATTTGAGACTGTTGCACACTGCAAAAACCCCAGAAAGATTTGAATTCAAAAAGAGTTTGAATTCATTTGAAAACCATTCCTGAAAATCAAAAACAGAAAAAGAAAAGGAATAAAGAAAGGAAAAGGGCCAGGCGCTCCTATTGTAGCCCAGCAGCAGAACCGGCCCAGCTAGCCCACCCGGCCTCTCTCTCGCTCACTCGCACGCGCAGACGCACCCACACGGTCGCTGACACCCAGACCCCACTCCCTCTCTGCTTATTTCACGACGCTGGGCCCTGGCCCACGCCACCGCTGCCTTCCCCAAATCCGCCAGAGGAACACGCCACTGTTTCTTCCCTGCCTCTGCCGCGATTTTAATCCTCTTAATAGGCGATGAATGCGTGCGTAATCTCCGCCCCTGCTCTGGCTATAAGAACCCCTCGCAGCCGCGGTCATTTTCCCCCACTCTCCTCGCTCACTCCGCCACCAGGCTGCGTGCATTTGACCTCGAAACTCCGCAGTACCGACGACTCCGGCGACTAATTCCGGTGAGCCTCGACCGCCCCCCTCCCTCTAGTTCAAACTGTCGTGTCCAGCGTGGTCTCGCGAATCCCCTGACACCTTTCTTTTGCATTCTCGTGACCCAGAACACCGTCCCTGCTCGTTCAAGAATCGACCGAGCCGCCGCTCAACTCCGGCGACCAATCGCGGTAAGTCCCGAGCGCCCCTTGCTCCCTCTTGCATACAAGGATGTTCGCCTTCGTCTTGTGCATCTCCTAATCCCTCTGGTTCGTACTAGGGCGACGCAAAACCTCGGCAACCAACTCGACAGCAACCTCCCGACGTCGCGCACGACTCCGACGAGCTCCAGCAGCCCCTGCCGTGCGCCCCTTGCCCAGCCACCACCACGTTGAGCTTCGCCTCGACCTTGCGGATCTGGTAAGCACACCCTTTCCTCCCCGAGCGATCTAGAACGCTAGCGCCTCCGCTGACAGAGCGCTCCGCCACTCGCCGTCGCCGCGCGCCGCCAGGACATGGTCGCTTGATCGAGAGCCCTTGGATCTAGATCCAACGCATAGGATTAGCCCACTTAACGAACCGTTTTGTTTCGATCTGAACCGTGCATCGCCACTTAGATCCTACGACTCTCGTGCGTGATCCGGTGCGAAGCGGTACGCGCCAATAGAATTAAGACGCGTGGCAAGGGTTTGTGTTTAAAACAGAATTCAAAACAGATTTAGATTCAAATTTGAATAGGCTATAACTTTTGATTCCCACGTTAGATTTTTGCAAATTTTATATCGTTGGAATCATGGAGACAAGCCCTTTCTGTTTATGCAATGTGTTTAGTGAAAATTTTCTGTTAAAATGACTTTTTATGCAGAAACTTGTTTAAGTCTATTTTGAGTATAGGAATTGTTTAGGATTTTGTTTTAGGGCAAACTAAACTTGGATTGGCAAGATTTTGACTTGTTTATGGTTCAGTATCTTTCACTTGCTTGGTTGGGTTTAAAAATCATCACTTAGCATTTTTGCATACATGTATATATTTATGTTTGTATATGAATTGTGTGTAATTTTGTGCTACCAATTTTGTGTAGATTTTGGTGCTAGTGATTGTGATTATGTAGAGTGCTACTCTCCCCATTACCAAGGCAAGTGGTACTTCATGAATATTTCCATCCTTATATTTTGTATAAGCACTAGAAATATTTTGCTAAGTCTTGCATGTTATTATTTTGCCAAATGCTATGTTGGGAAATCCTAAGTAGTGTACTATGCCATGCTTAGCCTAGCTAGTAGCAAACAAGAGTTGGTAAAGTATATACATGCTATGATGAAAATATTTCTAAGTCTTTTGACTTATGTTTTTCTTAATAAAACAACTAAGTCAATGAATCTCCTGGGTGGAATGGGACTTGAATGGTGGTTTTTGGTTGAGTGGTTACACAAGGCCCATGGACATGGTTTACCTTGTGTATCTCACTTGTGGTATGCCACCCAGGCACAAAGGGATTTTAGAGGCCAAGTGTTGAGAAGCTTATAGTGCAACCACTTGGCAATATGGGCTCTGCCTGGATCACATAAGTTGCTAGAACTTAGCCATTTGGACAGTTGGTGGTAGTGGGAATGATAGGTTGGAGCGCGTCCATTTGGTCTAAGGAAAGGCTTCTGAAAGGTCCTATCTTGGGAAACTAAGTCTGGTGGGGAAAGTGCACAACCTCTGCAGATGGAAAATCTAAGTACTTAGCCAAGTCCATGGCAATGGACAACTTGAGCATCAAGACATGGAAGCTATCAAGAATCTCATCACTCCAACTTCTAAGTAAAATTTTTTGGGTGAACAAGGGTGAAGGACCCAATGTCTATTGGTGGTTTCTTGTGAAATGTTTTGACAAGGAAAAACTTAGTGATTTCAACTAATAGGAAAATCCTATTTTGAGCAAAGCAAGACAAGCTACACTTAGCCAAAATGCATATAGTAATATAGTCCACTTAAAATTTACTAAGGTATCACTTGCCAATACTATTCCAAAAGTATTGACCCACTGTGGCTGTAACTTGTGGTGTTGCAGGTTACTCCGATGATGATTAGGTGTCATGAGTCTACACTCAACATGCTTGCCTATGGCACATGAAGATGAAGACTTGTGTTTATTTACTTATTCCAAACTCTTGTATTAGGCCTGTGGCCTTGAGTTGTAAAAGACTATGTTTTATCTCTGGAATGGATGTAATAAATGACCTTTGTATCTGTGTACTTCATCTTAAACTGTGGATGCTAGCACTGATCCAGGGACTAGCATTGCAATCACAGGGATCCTTCTCCTTTACAAAGGAGGGATCTTACAACCGGTGAGTAATGTCTCTGTGATTACCCGTTCTTCTTGCTATCTCGAGTGCCTCTTTGTTTATCTAGTGGCCAATCTATATTTAGGGTTTGCACTGATTCTAGGGTTCATCCCTGGTGCTTGTAATATGTTGCTATAATTTGATAGTGATGCTTAGTGAAGATTGTGTTGATTTGATGTTAGTGTTGGTCTGATGTTAGTGTTTCATAGTGTTGCCTCTGGTTGATAATATGGTGGCTTAGTGTGTTCATCTTATGTCAATATCTTGATAGTGACAGTGATGATTCACTACATCAGTGTTTGTTGGCTTGTATGTTTATCCATAGACTAAATTTATTCAATAAAGTCTGATGATTCTTTGAAAATGAATGGATATATTGAATGATCTCTGAGTATGGTCTTAGAGAAATGATATATATTTGGTCTGCTAGTTTATTTATGAAAGCTAAACTATCTGGTTGGCTTAGCTGTAAGATCATTTCTTGTGAAACCATCTTAGAATGGTACACAAGTTGATCTGGTTGTTGGCTTTACTTTTAGTCAGTACTTGAGACTTGATAAATGCTTAATAATAAGTTGAAAAGTTCACTTATTGTTCATGCCTATGATGCTGGTATGAGGCTCTAGGAACTAAGTTCCTATGTTGCTGTTACTTTCAAAATAGGTTGAGGCATCATAGTTTCTTACTAGATCTTGGATCCTAGTTGATTAAGTTAATGGATTTGTTTGTAGCTTATAAGATCTGAGGTGCTACTCCTTCTTGAAGATGTGCTCAGATTTTATAAGAACAGATGATGGAATATATAAGTTACCTTTGGTATCACCAAATCTGTGTGGCTCGTCTGAGATTTTGGTGTTTTTGATAGAGTTTGGTTCTGACCTTTATATTTAAAACCTCTAGGATAGGTTCACCCCACTTGGGTGATCATTGAGAGGTTGTCTTATGAAACAACACATATTTCTGTTTGGATAAGATGAACAGATCATGTGGATGTTTATGACACTCACCACAAAAACTGATGATTGTAGTGGTTTGTGTGCTGGTGGTGTTGCTGGCTTGATCATGTCCTTCACCTCCTAATGCTGTTCTTGTTTCCCCTCATTACTGTGCTTGGCCTTGATCTAGCCTGCTCCTCCTAGCTCCTGTGGCTTGGCCTTGTTGTCCACCTAATTCTCCTACTCCTTATGTCACCATCTGGTGATGTTTGGGTTGATCTGGTGTGGAGTTTTGTTGGCTGGTTTGCTTGGCTTTGGCTAAGCTGCTTGTTCTTGTGTGGTGTGAGCAATGGAGAGGTGCACTAGTGCTTGCCCACGGTTGTGCTTGGAACTTTTACTTGTTGAAGCAGATGTGGCTGTGTCGATAGCACACCCATGCATTTTGGTGAGTGAGCTACTTGTGTGTCTGCTGCATGGTTGTGGATGTGCTCAATGAGGTGTTCTAACTTTTGAACTGGTTACTATTAACCTGCCTGGTGAAACTTTCCCCTTTACTTGCTGTGATCATTTGACTTATGGCTTATTTGTTATGAAAGATTAGATTCTTTCATATTGGTGAAACTTGCCCCTAATAGATTTACCCAATGATGTAAAATTGAGCAGTGCAACTCACTTCTCTCTACTGAGAGTAAAATTTAATATCTTAACCTTTATTTTCCCTTTTGTTTATTCTTTGTTTTCCAGGTACAAGATTTGAAGATTCAAGATTAGTATAGGTTTTCTTTTTAGACAGATGTAATCCTTTGTAATTTTTATTTCATTCTTTTGTAAGGAATTTTGTAATAGTTCATTAATATGTAAATATTCCTCTTTTTGTAATTTTATTTCTGTAAAGACTCTTTATTTACTTAATGAGTTACATTTTGTAAATTATTCATGGAATAAATATTCATTTGTTTGATTGTATTTCTTATTTAGAGTTTCTATTACTATATATTATTTCTTGATTAAATAATATTACTACATCATAACTCTAATCTTTTAAAATATAAACTCAAATCTCAAGTTTGAATTCAAATTCCTTCCCCCAAAACACACTAATTCATAAAGATCATGTGAAAATTTATAACAGTCACTCTCCAAAGCTATTCCTAAACTTAGAGAGTGAAAGAAACTCTGATCACTTTAAGTTTTTATTTGGCGAAAATTTTACCCACAATTTGCAGACGAATGCATGCATATGCACAATTTCCTAAATCTACCCTTCGTTTGTTTCTAAGTGCTGGGATGTTACAGTTATAGAACCAAAGTTATCGAACCAGTAGGAGAAAGGAACCACTTTCGAAGGTGTTGCTAGCAACGTGGAACCTGCACAACACAACCAAAATAATTTTTCAAAACTTATCAATGAGGTTGTCAAGCTCACTGGTTTTGCTGAAAACAAAGGATTAAATGTATAGTGTGGAAGAAAGTAATTGCTTGTGGTAATTAAAGAAAGTAAATAGTAGATAGAATATAAGTGGGAAGGAATGGACCGGGGTCCACAGTTCACTAGAGGTGTTTTCTCCATAAGATAAATAACATGTTGGGTGAACAAATTATAGTGGGTCAATTGAAAAATAGATAATGCATAACAATGCATGTACATGACAGGATGATCACTATGAGATTCATTTGGGCATTACAACATGATACATAGACCGAAATCCAACTGCATCTATGACTAATAGTCCACCTCCAGGATATCATCTGAACAACCCTCGGGTATTAAGTTGCAAGCAACGGATAATTGCATTAAGAAAAGTGTGTAAAGTAAACAATACAATTGCCCTTGGGCAAAGGATTGTTGTTTTCTTCCTAGTAGCAACAACACATCTACAATCTTAGAGGTTTCTGTCACTCCCCCAGATTACTAGAGGCATGAACCTACTATCGAGCGTAAATACTCCCTCTTGGAGTCACAAGCAAATACTTGGCCAAAGTAACTACTAGCAAAGGAGTTCATGCAAGATCACAAATAACATAAACATGATAGAATCAATAATCAATCTGACATAATACTCAATATCCATCGGATCCCCACAAACACACCATGTAGCATTACAATAAGATGATCTTGATCATGATAGGAAGCTCACAAGATCTAAACATGGTAGCACAAAGTAGGAGAAACAACCATCTAGATACTGCTATGGACCCCTAGTCCAAGGATGAACTACTCAAACATCACTCCGGAGGAAGGCATGGTGATGAAGAAGGCCTCCGGGATGATCTCCCCTCTCCGACAGGGTGCCGGGAAGAGCTTTAGATCCCTCTGGATCTAGGGACGATGGTGGCGGTAGCTATAGATTTTTTCGTGGAATTATTATCGGGTCCTTAGGGTTTCTACCTCGGGGGATTATATAGGCAAAGGGGCAAGGTCGATGGATGCCCGAGGGGCCCACACCCTATGGAGGCTTGTCTAGGGTGGGCCCATGCGGCCACCTGGTGTGGTTGCTTCGCGGCTAATCTTCGTACCTCCTTCGGACTCCGTGTCGTGTCTAGAAAATAGGAACTTTTGCTTTTGTTTCGTCCAATTCCGAGAATATTTCTTTACTAGCTTTTCTGAAACCAAAAACAGCAAAAAACAGGAACTGGCGCACTGTGGCATCTTGTTAATAGGTTAGTTCCATAAAATGCATAAGAATTCCACAAAGTGTGCACAAAACATAATATAAATGGTGTAAAATAAGCATGGAGCATAAAAAATTATAGATACGTTTGCAACGTATCAATCCTACAGGGCTTTGATACGTCCATTTTGTATCACTATTTTATATTATAATTTACTGTTATTCATTGATATATTTCATATTTATAGGTGATACTTATGTTATTTCATCTATTTTGCATGTTTGATGATTCTTGGAGAATTAACTGCCGGAGTGAGGATTCTGATGCAAAAAGCGTTGTCCAGATACAATATTTCTGAAGATCAGAAAATCCCAAAAAATATACGGAAACTCCTATTTTTACAGAAGATGAAGGAGAGATGGGCCACAAGGGGCCCACACCACCCCTAGGCGCGGATCCCCCTGGGCCGCGCCACCAGGTGGTGTGGCCGCCCTGTTCCACCTCTGGCGCCGCCCTCTCGCGTATATATACCCCCCCCCCCAAAACCTAAGACTCGGGGAGCCATCACAGAAATATTCCACTGCCTCTATGGGGCTGAAACTACAGAGAGAGAAAAAGCTCTCTGGTAGCCAGGAATTTGCCGGGGAGATTCCTTCCTGGAGAGGGGAGATCATCGCCATCTACACTGTCATGTAGCTAGGTTTCATCAGGATCATCATCATCATCTCCACCAGCACCATCACCACCACGCCGTACCGCTGTAACAATTGGGTTGAATCTTGCATAGTTCATAAGGGAAACTTTCCCGGTGTTGATTACTTTTTGTAGTTGATGCTATTGAGTGGAACCATTGGATTATTGTTCATGTTCAGATTGTTACTTGTCAATATTTCATCTCTGATCTTAATCCATATGATGTCTTGTGAGTAGTTCGTTTAGTTGTTGAGGACATGAGAGAAGTCATGTTGTTAGTAGTGGAATTATGTTGAGTAATATTTAATGGTTTGATACTTAAGTTATGGTGCTATTCTTCTAGTGGTATCATGTGAACGTCGACTACATGATACTTCACCTTTATGGGTCTTGGGGAATGCATCGTGTATTTGGGTTCTAATTGTGGGGTTGCCGGAGTGACAGAAACCTAAACCCCCGTTAGGAATCCATTACATAAGGGAGTATACGATCTTAGAGTTTAAGGATGTGGTTAGGTTTTATCTTAATTACTTTCTTGTAGTTGTGGATGCTTGCAAGGGGTATAATCACAAGTATGTATTAGTCCAAGTTAGGGCATTACATTAGCATAGTTTCACCCACACAAAACTTATCTAAACAAAGGAGATTAATAAACTATATGAAGAGAAAGCACTTGACAATATTCCCATGTGTCCTCTAGAACGTTTGGTCATCATAAGTAATACAACCGGCTTGTCCTTTGCTAAAGGAAAGATTGGGACACTCGCTGCAATTATTATTGTCTTTTATTTACTCGCACTTTATTTATCTACATTACCAAAAATCCCTAAAAACCCATTTGATAGTATTTAAAGTGAATCCTTGATTGAAACCGCTTGTCAACACCTTGTGCTCCTCGTTGGGTTTGACACTATTATTTATCAAAAGTACTTTGATACACCACCTATACTTGTGGTTAATCAGGCTTCGCGTAAGCCGGAGCAGGTATGGTGGAGGAGAGAGGGCCTCGGTGGCTAGGGTTTAGGCACCAAAGAAAGGGAGGTGCCGGCGGCTAGGGTATAGCCAGCGGCAGTTTAGAGGGCTAGGGCGTCGGCGGCTTGGGTGTGGTGGCCAAGGGTTTGGGGTGAGGTCCAAGGGGGCGCCCCAGCCCTTGATTATATGTGGGGAGAGGTGTCAAGGGGAGGCTGAGTCGTCCCCCAACTCCCCTTGTGGCTGGCAGCTTGGAGAGGGAGAAGGAAACCTTTCCCTTGTAGGTTTCATTTCCTTCCTCCATAAAGACTTTGACTTTTCAAATTTGGATTTTACTGTTCAAACTAGAGTTTGATTATCTCTGGTGATCTATGCACCTACCCCATTAGGGTATGATGCATTCCAAGTAACCCCTCCGGGGTGGTGGACCTTCCAAAACTTTCTAGAAGCTTCCGGTCAAAACATCGAAAACATTTCCAGACCCCGGAAATTGACTTTCCTTACATGAATCTTATTCTCCGGACCATTCCGGAACTCCTCGTGATGTCCTGGATCAAATTCGAGACTCCGAACAACATTCAGTCTCCAACTCATATTCCATATCTACTAAAAAACATCGAATCCTTTAGTGTGTCTCCCTACGGTTCATGAACTATGCAGACATGATCCAGACACCTCTCCGATCAATAACCATTAGAGGAATCTGTAAATCCATTCTGGCTCTCACATATTTATACGATTACTTCGTGATCGAATGAACCATTTACATACGATACAGATTCCTATTGTCGCGTGATATTTTACTTTTCTGAGGTTTGATCGTCGGTATCTCTTATGCCTAGTTCAACATCGTTACCGATAAGTACACTTTAATTGTTCCTTGATATTTTATCCCTTGTGACCTAGTCACATGCTTGCAAGCCAATTGGATGCAATTCCACCGAGAGGGCCTAGAGTATATCTATCCGTCATATGGATGGACAGATCCCACTCTTGATCCATGTGCCTCAACACATACTTTCAAAATACCTAATACCACCTTTATAACCACCCATTTATGGAAGTGGTGTTTGATTTTATCAAAGAATTCATCCGGTGATGGTGATTAACATGATCTCATGGTCGAAGGATTAGCTTACTATGTATTTGAAAGCTTGTAGCAAACAAACTCTAAATGACTTGATCTTACGCTTCGTTTACTATAGGAGTGTGTCCATCATATCATTCTCCTAATGACATGATCTTTTTATTAATAACATCTAATGTTCATGATCAGGAAACCATGATAATCTATTAATCAACAAGCTAGTTCAAAAGGAGGCTTACTAGGGACTTCTTTTATGCTTACAAAACACAAAAGTATTAATGTTTCCGATTAATACAATTATAGTATGGGATGCAAAAATTTATC
Source organism: Avena longiglumis (assembly GCA_030063025.1). Lineage (NCBI taxonomy): Eukaryota > Viridiplantae > Streptophyta > Magnoliopsida > Poales > Poaceae > Avena > Avena longiglumis. The sequence goes on from CP125974.1 coordinate 144,315,439, forward strand.
ATAAACACAAATATATAATAATAACTATTTTATTATTGCCTCTTGGGCATATCTCCAACACGTTGTATGAGGAATAGGTAGGAGATACTAAATTTGTACATGTTCATTCAGCTTCCACACCAGAAGTGCGTCGTGGTCTGTTTTCTCCATCTCATCAGTTTTCTTCGCCACCACCACACCTTCCTCCACTGCCTCCGCCACCGCCACAACCACCAGCAAGGTGGGTCTCTAAGGCTGTTGAAGAGAAATGACAGGCTGAAGCTAAAAGATATGGTTCTGATGATAGATGGTTGTCTCTCCGGGCATATCGCCGATCCAAAGGACTGTGTTATATTTGTGCGGAGAAATGGGTTATAGACCATGTACGCAATAAATCAATTGAATTTATGTCTTCCAAGAGATGTTGGACTGTTTTCAGATGCAAGATGCGGAAGTTAGTGAGGAAACTACAGTTAACCCTCCTGTGGGACAACAACTGATGATGTTGTCTGTAGCTGCTGCTAATTCTACATCCTTTGTTGATAAATCTTTGAAATTTCAAGTGGAGATCCAAGTACAGGTTCTCACTTTCTTGATTGATTCAGGCAGTTCTTATTGTTTCATTAACAAGAGCATAGCTGAACAATTTCTAGGAGCTAAATCGTTGCCAGCACCTCTGAATGTTCAAGTGGCAGGGGGCAATTGTTGACTTGTTAAGAATATTTTCTATCCCTGACTTGGACAACACAAGGGGACAGTTTCTAGGACAGTTTTCGTATCCCAGAACTGCAGAGTTACAATGGTATTATTGGACTGGACTGGATTGCTAAATATAGTCCTATGTTGACTCATTGGGCCCAACAATGGCTTGCTTTCCAACACGATGGACAGTTGGTTGTGTTGCATGATGAAGAGGCCCTTGGAGTTACTCATGCCCTGATTGAGTTGCATGTGGTGCAGACTAAGGGAAATACTGTTGTTTCTGAAAATAGAGGTGATATTTAGTCACTATTAGACCAATTTTATTCTGTTTTTGAGGAGCCAAAAGAACTACCACCACGTAAGCAATATGATCACCATCTTCCGCTCATACGAGGTCCATGACCGGTTTCCATGAGGCCATACCATATCGCTTCAGCGCTAAAGTCTGAAATTGAACGACAAGTTCAGGAGCTGCTCACACAAGGTGTGCTCACCCACATTAATAGCCCTTTTGCTTCTCTAGTAATTCTCATGAAGAAGTATGAATGCACATGGAGTTTAGTTGTTGATTATCGTCACGTCAATGCTCTTACGGTGAAAGGCAGATATCCCGTCCCGGTGATAGATGAGTTGTTGGATGAATTGGCAGGAGCGCAATGGTTTTCCAAGCTTGATCTCTGCATTGGCTACCATTAGATATGTCTGGCCCCTAGCAAAGAATTCAAGACATCTTTTCAAACCCACAAAGGACATTATGAGTTCCGAGTTATGGCTTTCGGTTTGATCGGTGTACCAGCCACATTTCAGCATGCTATGAACGCCTCGCTTGGGCCAGTATTAAGGAAATGAGCGCTCATGTTCTTTGAGGATATACTAATTTACACTGCCACGTACATTTGGTGCATGTCAGGGAGGTTCTCACCATCCTCCGCAGAGACAAGTGGCAAGTCAAGATTTCTAAGTGTGCCTTCGCGCAACGATGCATAGCGTACCTCGGCCATATCATCTCTGGTGAAGGTGTTGCGACTGATGACTCCAAGATCAACACTATTACTACCTGTGCAGTTCCAAACAATTTGAAGAAATTGAGAGGCTTCCTTGGCATCACATGCTACTATCACAAGTTAATTAAGCACTACGGCATCATCATGTAGGGTTTGCAGCATAGAAAACATAAAAAATTCCTACGATGGGAACAACTATGTACCAAGATCTATCTACTTGATACAAGCAACGAGCGGTATTTATATCCATAGAGAAAATACCCTTGAAGACCAACAAAGCTTAACGAGTTCAAACTAGTGGTTGATGTAGACGATCTCTTGCCGATCTCAAGATCGAGAGGAAGTCCTAGCGCCGCAAAACAGCGGCGCATCTGTGCTCGCACACACGTACAAGGCACCGAGCAACCTCCGCCTCCTCGCTCTAGCGATGCAGCGGAAGCACAACTCTTTCTTGCCGAATAGCCACCTGGAACATCTATCTCGCTAGTCCGAGACCATGGGGGATAAATACTAGAGGGGGAGAGAGATCCTTCACGAGGAGGTCTCTCTTAAGTGTGTTGTGAGACCCTGGCGCATGGCTCAATAGGATTGATAGGAAACCCATACCAACAAGTTGCAACTTCTTTTCCGGAAGCTCATTCGAAAAGAACTCTAAGGTTAAGCGTGCTTGGCCTAGAGCAATTCTAGGATGGGTGACCGACCGGGAAGTGGAGGTGCGCACGAGTGAGGACAAAGTCTTGCAGAAAAGACTAGTGTTGGTCCATGGGGTTAGTCTAGAGATCCTATTGAGCTGCGAAGTGACAACCGTCACCCGTGAGTGGCCGGGGTGTTACAAGTGGTATCGAGCCGACCGCGGTTACATGGGCGTGTCTTGGTCAGTGGTGGACATGTGTAGCATGGCGTGTGGCCCGGAGTGGACACGGCATGGCAATGTGTCAAGACCGGACGCACGTGTGCCAAGAGGGGACGTTCCTGGCTTGTGGTTGATCGACGAGGACGTCGATCTTCTAAGGGTGGGTGTATGTGAGACCCTGGCGCATGGCTCAATAGGATTGATAGGAAACCCATACCAACAAGTTGCAACTTCTTTTCTGGAAGCTCATACGAAAAGAACTCTAAGGTTAAGCGTGCTTGGCCTAGAGCAATTCTAGGATGGGTGACCGACCGGGAAGTGGGTAACCGGGTGCGCACGAGTGAGGACAAAGTGCGCAGAAAAGACTAGTGTTGGTCTGTGGGGTTAGTCTAGAGATCCTATTGAGCTGCCAGAAGTGACAACCATCAGTCCAGAGTGGCCGGGGGTGTTACATGTGTCACCCTACAGTTCGCGAATAATGCGGACATGATCGAGACCCCTCTCGTATCAATAATCAAAAGCGGGATCTAGAGACCCGTACTGAATCCCACACATTCAACGATGACTTTCTTGTGAACGTCGGAACCTTTTACGCTAGTATCTTAATCCTTTTGTTTCGCAATATATTACATGTCCAAGATTCGATCATCGGTATCTCCATACATAGTTTGATCTCGTTACTGACATGCACTTTTTTCTCGTTCCCGTGATATAACATTCTAGTGATCAAATCAATTGCTTGCAAGCTAATCAATGTGATATCACCGAGAGGGCCCAGAGAATATCTATCCGTTATTGGGATGAACAAATTCCATTATCGATCCATGGGCCTCAACACAACACTTTAGTAGTTCTGAACCCATCTTTATAATCACCCAGTTACGGTGTGACGTTTGATATTATCAAGAAACTCTTTCGGTGTTAGTGATTGACATGATCTCATGGTCTAAGGATTATAATCACTTCGTAAGTTGTTATAGCAATATAAACTTAATGACTTTGATCGTAATGTTATACTTCCGATGAATGTTCATCACACCATTACACTAATGTTGTGACCTTGTTATTAACAACATCCAATGTCCATGATGAGGAAACTTTGATCATCTTGTTAATCAACGAGCTAGTTTATAAGAGAGGCATAACTAGGAAGTTCCTTTTTGTTTATTAATCACACATGTATTAACGTTTTCGTATTAATACAATTATAGCATGCAAAATAAACATTTATCATATATAAGGAATACGATAATAACCACTTTATTATTGCCTCTCGGGCATATTCCCTTCAGTCTCCCACTTGCACTAGAGACAATAATCTAGTTTGAAAACTTTGCATATTGAAAACCTATGGCTTTCTGGTGTTCCATATACGCAATTGCAAGTGGTTAACATAATCTACGGATCTAACGCTTTCAGGTCCATGTGTATTTGCATGTCTTTGCGTCTCCACGCATCACTCATTCTCTAATGAGATGGCATTATATAAATTTGGTCTTTTGGTGTAACTACCTCAGTAAATTACGCTCCTAGTTACAAGCCTGGATGAGCGGAAATGGTTGAAATAGTACGGTGGGGCCCAAATGCCACTCACAGGTAGACCTTTCGGCCGTCCCAACCATTTCCAAACATCGGGACAAGAACGGCGGCGAATCGGCGTGGAATGGATCAACTACATACACAAATGAGTATGTATGCAAGCCACCATACAACAGTACATCAGAGCCATTCCATCTAAAAGAAATAGAAATATTGCAACGCCATACGGCAAGATCCAAATATCCTAGATAGATATAATAGTTTAGGATATCTCCTCATACATCAAACATCAGAGTATCAGGCGGAAGCGGCAAACAAGATCCGAGTACGGATAAGAAGCAAATCGGCATAAGATGCCCCATAAATAAACACATCCCGCCCACAGATCTCACGGATCCCCGTTCCCGGAATATCTACACCGAATGATCGTTGTCCACATCGTCCGTCTCCTCCACCCAGCATCCATCTTGCGAGTTTACCTGTTCATCTGAATCAAACAATTTATCGTGTGAGACCCTAGGGGTACTCAGCAAGTCTTTATGCCTCTAAAGGGGACACAACCTGGGGTGACGCAATTGCAGCAAAAGATAATACCTAACAGTTCTATAGATACTCGCTAACCATCCTCCTAGCCAAAGATAGACGGATGTCCGTGAATTAATAACAACAGTTATAACAGTAATATTAACAGATCCATCCTCCTCCTCACTTACCAACGAGGAAGCGGACGAACACCCCCATCCGTTGGCAGTTTTATTATCCATTCCATGAGTGTTGCACTATTTACTAGTCAGTTACTTAGTCAAATTAAAGCGGTACTTTAGTTATGCTTGTCTATGATCGAGAAACTGTGCTCCAAGTCGTCCATAACCGCGGACACGGCTTTCGAAAGTTTTACCTGAGGGTGCACAAATAGCAATACACACTCGATCAACCTCGGAAAACCAAATCAAAACCCAACGAGGCTTTCACGACAAAGCAATCACAGATTCAGAAATATTTGGGGCCACCCCATTAAGCTACCCATAGAAGTTAGTGACTCAAACGGACTCAAGGTTTGGGTGGATGGCTATAAACGATCGGGAACCCAAATCTGGATGGGCTTGTCGATAGCGAAATCGTGTCCCGATCCTAAAAAGACAGCAAGACATCGCACAATTTAAATAAAGTAGTAAAGCATGGCATAAGTACAGGATAGTAAATAAAACCTCAAACTAGTTTGTGGCCCCAAGAAATAAGAATGAATCAAGCTCTGGCTCAGGGGGGTCCCATAAGCCTCCCGGATGTGGATAGCGCGAATATTCAAGGAACAGGAATCAAGTACTCGGGGTCCTACGGGACACAAGTGAGCATGAAAAACCAAATAGAAAATATTGCTCACCGGTGCCACTTTCATTAGTTATCCCATACTACTCAGGTTAAGTTGTTTAGGTACCTCGTAATCCATCAGACACTCACATACCCTACACATGCTGTTCTACGACTCGCATGGCTCAAACAACTCCTGTAGTAATGGCTCATGGGATGGAGGAACAAGCCTCGGTGGAGTTTAAAAGTAAAGGCTATGCAATACTTGGGATTCAATTTAATGCAATCGCGACTCAATGATGCAAGAATAAGATAGAGGCAATAGGTACTATATGCATGCAAGCATGTGGTAGTGCTTGCACGGCTCGATTGAAGCGAGAGAAGGATCTGGTAGTGCTCTGGTTTTCTTGATATATCCTCATTGCCTATTCAAGAAGAACCAAACAAACAAGGGCCAACATAAATAAAGTGCACAAGCATATGAATCAAATTCGACAAGCAAACAACCATGCCATGATGAATGATGCACAATTTGCATGGCAATAAAGTAGCATGGCATGGGTGAGGTGTAGAATACAAGAAATAAACATTTTATGGAGTTTTAGTCACCTTTTATACTCAAATAAGTTGCTGTATACTTTATATTTATATGATGCATGCTGCAATTCAGAACATGGAATGCATAAACAGAAAGGTCTCGTCGCGATGATCGATTTAGACATATCATTTGTCAAATTTGGAGTTATAAAACAAAAGTTATTAATTAATTAAGGAAAAGGGCATTTTATTGTAATTTTACTCAACTTGAAATTTAAAGTGTTCAAAATATATTTTGGATAGCATATTTGAATTCCTCACATTTTTCTGATTTGAAAACATATATTATTTGCATTATTTGGAATTATGAATTTAAATTTATTTTAAAGTCAAAATTAGTCAAAAGGAGTCAAAGTCAAAGGTTTGACTAGTTTGAATTAGTTCTGAAAATATTTGACTAAAGATTTGAATTAACATTCAAAAACAAAACATATTTCATATAGAGTTTGAATTCAAATTCCAATTCATTTGAAAGTTATGAAAAGATTTATATTTGATTGGATTTGGGAATTGGTTTGAATTCGAAATCTGGAGGGGTCCTAAACTTTTGCTACTAGGGATGGGTATACACGCAGCCACTGACGAGTGGGACCAGGGAGCCAACGGGTCCACGCGTGCACGAGCAGGTGAGGAGGCGACACGTGTGCACGGAGGGGACTGCGGGTTGAGGGTCAAAGAAACCTAGGGGCCTAATTAGAAAAGCTTCCAGGAGGTGCGATGTTAAGCCATTTAACCGAATGTTTGACAAATGAAACCGAAATTTTTGGAAAACTTTTGAAGAAGATATGGAGGGCTGCGGTGCACCAAATCGGGCGCGGTTTGGATCGTTTGAGAGATAGAACATCAGGGTTCAACGAGAAGTCAAAAATAAATTGCTAGGATGGACTATGGCGAACCGAGCTTCCGATGAACAAAGGAGATAACGCGGTCCCAAAACTGTTTGACAAGTTTCAGATTTAACAGAAGATTAGCTGATCTTCTAGAGACGTTTTCGAGAAGATCTGGGGATGATTTTGGACGTGGTTTGATCCTAAGCAGATAGAAGACATCCTAGTCCGTTTCTTGCCAAGGAATACTCATCGGTGGGGATGCAGGTTCGCCGCAAAATACGCGGTTACAGAGGCGGTACGCAGCGTCTTGTCGTGGCGCTGCCGCCATGTCTGTCTCTGGGCGCGGCGGACGAATTCAGGTGATGGTGGCGAGCGACAGGACGACGATATGGATGCTAGAAGGAGGGGAATGGAGAGGGGGGCTTACCACGAGGCCGGAGGTGACCTCGGCGGGCTCGGGGGTGGTCGGAGACGCCGGCAAGGTGAGGACGAATATGGCCACATTCTCAGGTTCGACCGAGACGATGAAGGGGACAGCGTACAGATGCGCCTAGCTCCCCCTCGTCCTGCATCTTGAAGCGATTGACGACGTAGTCCGCCCTCCCATGCTCACCGTCTCTAGAAGAAGATCATGGCGACGACACGATGACACTCTCCTTACTGTTGCTCTCGGGCAGGGTGAATATAGATGGGAGCAGAGGTAGGGGATGACGGCGGAATGGAGGGGAAGAGGGAGTAGCTAGGGTTCAAGGAGGTCTCCGCGGCTTGGGGGATAAGAAGAGGAGGGAGTGGTGGTGGATGGTGACGGGGAAGACGGAAAAGGGTCGGCCACCTGCTCCGTTTGGAGATCGACAGAGAGAGGTCGCTAGCGGAGAAGAAGAACATAGGACGGCGCCGTGTTCTCTTAACCGAAGCGGTATGGCCGGAAGGAAGCAAACTGGGCCGGCCCAGGAGAGGAAGGGGAGGCGCTGGTAGGCTGCTGCTCTCTCTTGGGCTGCGGCCAAGTAGGTTCTTAGCTTTCCTTTCATTTATTTTCTATTTCATTTTTGTTAGTTCAAAAGTTTTGTTTTATGTTTATATTTAGCCAGTTTAAGAAAGCAACTTATTCAAACTATTTTGAATCTTTGCAGGGATTTTTGAACAAAGGTGTCTAGGCAACAAAATAAACTAAAGGGAATTAGCATATGGGAAAGAGAGGATGCCCACATACACGATGTGTATGTGTCAATTTGGGCACTTTACTAGATTAGAGGATGTAGGGGTTTAGAAAAAGAATAAAAGCATTTGATAAAATATGGAACCCTAGCAATGGGTTCCCACAATATAGAATTCAAAATAGAGATACCAAAAAGGGAGAGGGAGGTATGGGTGATGGTGGGGTAGGTGATTAGGGAGGATCTTAGATAGAGGATAAGAGAGAGAGGGTGATGGCTTAGGGTTTTAGATGCTTGCATGCTCCAAACTAGATCAAGCCAAAAGGAGGGAGAGAGAGAGATGGGAGATGATCCACTCAAAAAGACCAAATAAAAACAAAGGAGGCAAAAATATGGAGATGGTTGCATGGCCCATGCAAAATAGTTAATGCCATGCTTATTCTTGTGAAAACAATAATATTTACATGGCATTATTCTTATGCATTCCCAAAAGTGGAATAAAGCCAAGCAAAAGAATTTAAAGGAAAATTCCAGATGGAGTAGATGGATATGATCATATTTGATTATAATTGGGACTTGCTAGTGTGTATATTCCACTAGATGTTTAATAGTCCAAAAAATATCCCAACATGAGCATAAATCCATGATGATCCATATGAAAGCTAGGAAAAAGGAGCACTACTCATAATGCATGCAAAGGTGACTCCACATATCAATAATGTGAAAACAACATGATGCTTATATGGGAGCATGTGGAAATAGAATTGGATCCATCCCAACCCACATGAGCTAGAGGTGAAACCAAATAAGTTGCAAAGCTCATATTTAGTTGGATGGTGGAATTATAAGGTGGTGGCAGAGAAAGGTGATGGAGTTGAATAAAAGATATGCCCCCAACTCAACTTGGGCATTTAAACAATATATCAAGAACCAAATACAATATCAAGAGGCAAATACAATTTACAATGCATCTGAGAGAAGAACCAACACAAAAAGGGTTTTATATGATGCTCAAATGCAAGGTGGCATGATGACATGAGCATGATATAATTATGATGCAACAATTATATATAGGAAGTAGCATTTCTATAGACTAGGCTAGTAGCATTGCAATTGTTAGACAATTGGGATGCTACAACTCTCCCCCACTAAACAAGAATCTCGCCCCGAGATTACTAGGAAAAAGAAAACAACACAAGGAGAGGCGGGCGTTCGAACGAAGGTGACCCTCACGTTCCCAAGTTGATGAACAACGGAATGGTGCGACCACTACACCTTGCAAAACTTGCTAGACTTGTTGTGAGTCTTGCGTTTTGCTTGAGAAACAACGGGTTAGAAGAGTTGAAGGATTGTCGTGAGACAAGAAGGATAGGATGGACATCGCTCCGGTTTTTCGAGAAACAAGATAAAAGACTAGAACCACTTGTGAAAGAAAAGGAAAGGATGATGTATCATGAATAAAGAAAGACACACCGTTAAGATTAAAGATTTACTGATACTAGAGAGGATGAATCTTTGTCTCGTCGGAAGAAAGAGCTAGGTTGGAGAGATTTGAACCACTATGACAATAGCATCGTATCTTCTCTCGGATTTGAGAAATGAAGTTCGGAAACAATATTGCCTTCAAACAATAGAGTCCCTTGATATCAACAGAAAGATTTAGCTAGACATCGTCGGATTAGATTCTTGTTGCGCCGGTAAGAACCAAGGATCACGCAATTTAGGTGCGCAGATATAACTTCCAGAGATGGATGTGAAGCCAGATCATGGTGGAATCCCGAGAAGCAAAGAATATGCAGGACCTGGAGTTTATTGTAGATATACTTATTGATTTCTTTAGCCTTGAGGCTAACGCAATACATTTGCGGCTGATGGCATCAACCATAATTGGCTTTACCACAGAAAAAGAATTGATGAAACAAAGAGAGAGATAGTTTCCTTTAATCTTGTTAGGGGATATCGAGCATCGGTAGAAAGACGAGGATAGAAAAAGGTTTGCGTTTGTTTCCACCAGATAATTGAGGATTTTGCTCCGTCTAGAAAGGGTGAGATCACCAACAAGAGATTATTGATTACTTTCTTCGAAAGAGCACTCCGGAAAAACAAGGACGGAAGTAAAAGTATCAAGGGATAAAGGCCACTTCTAACTTCCGTGGAATGAGTGAAATCACATAAATTCACCAATTCAATGTACAAGAGCGAATGATAAGAGTAGTGGTATGGTAGCTACTCCATCCCGCACTCAAAGCATTACTCCGCACATGAATAAGAAAATCATGCAACCCAACTACCGAAACAGACTGAAGGTATTGACAAGAAGAGCTCATGGAACTCCGCTAGAAAACAAGGATAGATGCAAACGATTCGCCGGATTCATAGATAGATAAAGATGATGATGTTGTCGTCATGTCGGAAGTACCAAGCCACCGGAAAGATATAAAGGAAGATCACGGAGACAACTGCAAAATTTCACAGATAGAAAAGATAGCACCACTTGAACCAAAGGAATACAAGATCCGGAAGGTCTTCATGGCCTCCGTGGATTGAGCATAGACGATAGAGCGAGAGGGTTTCAAGAGATTACTTAACGAGATTGAGGTGAAAGAACTCCATGTTCTTCTTGAAATGATTGAGAGAGATTTAGCAGCCTTGAGGAAATCTTCAATGAACGACGATGATAACTTGCCAACAAGGAACAACTCGGATTGGTTGAAGATGGAGGATGGAATTAACAATGGACTTGCTGATTCGAGTTGAAGTAATGTATTTGGCGAAGGACGTGGTCGAGATATGTGACTTCAAAAGTCGAATTCTCACTTTGAGACTTTACACACGTGCAAAGGTTTCACGAAGCTCGAGAGAAAGAGACAGATGATCTTCCATGTCCTTCCATTGATATCGAATAGGCAAGAATATTATCAACATATACCACCATGGATTAACAAGATATTCCGAATACCGTGTTCAAGAGGCGGAGAACGAACAAATGCTCGAAACACTTTCTCGAGCTCAACGCTCTTTGAAAGATCAACGTTACAGTAAGGATTCTGTTGGAGAAGATGTTGTGACGAATAGGTTAACTGGTCCTTCGGAAGAAAAGAGATGTCACCGTTCACATTGTCGATCGGATCACGGTTACAAAGATAAAGAGATCTTGGATAAGAACCGATGGTAGCTCATACCTTAAGCAAAGCTATCGAGATTTAAAAGATGCAATTCCCTCGTATCCGTGAGAATTGTGCAGATATGGGGTTCAAAAGGATGTGCGATGATGGATGATGATAGACCGTAGTGCTTGGAGAAACTCTGGATTGCCAAAGATGCTTGAATATGCATAGATATGATCGCGGTGTACTCAAAATCACAGGAGATAACCGTCACCATTTGGAGGATAGAGTTGATAGCATTTTCCATATTCCACTCAAGATAAGTGTCATATAGCTATGCCGAGAACCAAATTACAATCACCAGCATCGGATCGACACATGTTATGTAATTAGCCCAAGAGAATTGGAGATGAAATGAAACTCTAGGATTAAGCGCCGGTGACAAAAGAATGAGTTAGCATGGACATGCTGATAAAAGGGAGATAGATAATGATTCGCACACGACTGAAAAGGAGTGTGGAAGCACAGATGTATCAAAGAAAAAAATCGCATTTTTCGGCATTAAAATACCAATAGATGCGCAAAAACACTTATCAGGTAGCGATTAGCAACTGATGGTTTCACAGAATGTGGAGTTGCTAGAAGGAAGGACACCCTTAAGAAGATGGCACCGGTTAACAAGGAGTCAGATAGATCGTGCCGGTATTCAAAAGCCTGTTAGTATGGAATGTACCAACAGTTGATAACCAAAGGTAGATAAAGATAACATGTTGGATGCAACAGATAGACAAGGAATTACACACACACACACACCCTATGGTACTACGGAAACCCAGATCACGTGAATCCTAGTTTGAATTTTAAGGAGAGGATTGAAAACGTTACACTTCCTTACCAGAAAAGGGTTGTGGTTGGGTAAGAAGAAAAGTGGAAGCAGTCCTACTCTCACGTTTTGTTTTTCCCTAGTATACATAGCTACCAAAAATATTTGCTAGACTGACAACGACCATTTGGCTGAGACCCTGAAGGGCGGGATGGCTCTGATACCAATTGTAACTACCTCGGTAAATTACGCTCCTAGTTACAAGCCTGGATGAGCGGAAATGGTTGAAATAGTACGGTGGGGCCCAAATGCCACTCACAGGTAGACCTTTCGGCCGTCCCAACCATTTCCAAACATCGGGACAAGAACGGGCAGCGTAATCGGCAAGCGAAGTGATCAACTACATACACAAATGAGTATGTATGAAAGCCACCATACAACAGTACATCAGAGCCATTCCATCTAAAATAAATAGAAATATTGCAACGCCATACGGCAAGATCCAAATATCCTAGATAGATATAATAGTTTAGGATATCTCCTCATACATCAAACATCAGTATCGGTGAGCGGCAAACAAGATCCGAGTACGGATAAGAAGCAAATCGGCATAAGATGCCCCATAAATAAACACATCCCGCCTACGTATCTCACGGATCCCGTCGGAATCTCTACACCGAATGATCGTTGTCCACATCGTCCGTCTCATCCACCCAGTATCCATCTTGCGAGTTTACCTGTTCATCTGAATCAAACAATTTATCGTGTGAGACCCTAGGGGTACTCAGCAAGTCTTTATGCCTCTAAAGGGGAAACAACCAGGGTGACGAATTGCAAAAAAGATAATACCTAACAGTTCTATAGATACTCGCTAACCATCCGCCTAGCCAAAGATAGACGGATGTCCGTGAATTAATAACAACAGTTATAACAGTAATATTAACAGATCCATCCTCCTCCTCACTTACCAACGAGGAAGCGGACGAACACCCCCATCCGTTGGCAGTTTTATTATCCATTCCATGAGTGTTGCACTATTTACTAGTCAGTTACTTAGTCAAATTAAAGCGGTACTTTAGTTATGCTTGTCTATGATCGAGAAACTGTGCTCCAAGTCGTCCATAACGGCGGACACGGCTTTCAGAAAGTTTTACCCTGCAGGGGTGCACAAATAGCAATACACACTCGATCAACCTCGGAAAAACCAAATCAAAACCCAACGAGGCTTTCACGACAAAGCAATCATAGGATTCAGAAATATTTCAGGGGGCCACCCCATTAAGCTACCCGCAACGAAGTTAGCTGACTCCGAAACAGACTCAAGGTTTGGGTGGACGGCTGTAAACGACTGGGAACCCGAAAGTGTGACTGGGCTTGTCGATAGCGCGAAATCGTGTCCCGATCCTAAATAGTACAGGTACAGTACATCGCACAATTTAAATAAAGCAGTAAAGCATGGCATAAGTACAGGATAGTAAATAAAACCTCAAACTAGTTTGTGGCCCCAAGAAATAAGAATGAATCAAGCTCTGGCTCAGGGGGGTCCCATAAGCCTCCCGGATGTGGATAGCGCGAATATTCAAGGAACAGGAATCAAGTACTCGGGGTCCTACGGGACACAAGTGAGCATGAAAAACCAAATAGCAGATATTGCTCACCGGTGCCACTTTCATTAGTTATCCCATACTACTCAGGTTAAGTTGTTTAGGTACCTCGTTATCCATCAGACACTCACATACCCTACACATGCTGTTCTACGACTCGCATGGCTCAAACAACTCATGTAGTAATGGCTCATGGGATGGAGGAACAAGCTTCGGTGGAGTTTAAAAGTAAAGTCTGTGCAATACTTGGTATTCAATTTAATGCAATCACGACTCAATGATGCAAGAATAAGATAGAGGCAATAGGTACTATATGCATGCAAGCATGTGGTAGTGCTTGCCTGGCAGCTCAGTTGAAGCGAGAGAAGGATCTGGGTAGTGCTCCTGGTTTTCTTGATATATCCCCTGCACAGCGTCTATTCGAAGAAGAACCAAACAAACAAGGGCCAACATAAATAAAGTGCACAAGCATATGAATCAAATGCGACAAGCAAACAACCATGCCATGATGAATGATGCACAATTTGCATGGAAATAAAGTAGCATGGCATGGGTGAGGTGTAGAATACAAGAAATAAACATTTTATGGAGTTTTAGTCACCTTTTATACTCAAATAAGTTGCTGTATACTTTATATTTATATGATGCATGCTGCAATTCAGAACATGGAATGCATAAACAGAAAGGTCTCGTCGCGCTGATCGATTTAGACATATCATTTGTCAAATTTGGAGTTATAAAACAAAAGTTATTAATCAATTAAGGAAAAGGGCATTTTATTGTAATTTTACTCAACTTGAAATTTAAAGTGTTCAAAATATATTTTGGATAGCATATTTGAATTCCTCACATTTTTCTGATTTGAAAACATATATTATTTGCATTATTTGGAATTATGAATTTAAATTTATTTTAAAGTCAAAATTAGTCAAAAGGAGTCAAAGTCAAAGGTTTGACTAGTTTGAATTAGTTCTGAAAATATTTGACTAAAGATTTGAATTAACATTCAAAAACAAAACATATTTCATATAGAGTTTGAATTCAAATTCCAATTCATTTGAAAGTTATGAAAAGATTTATATTTGATTGGATTTGGGAATTGGTTTGAATTCGAAATCTGGAGGGGTCCTAAACTTTTGCTACTAGGGATGGGTATACACGCAGCCACTGACGAGTGGGACCAGGGAGCCAACGGGTCCACGCGTGCACGAGCAGGTGAGGAGGCGACACGTGTGCACGGAGGGGACTGCGGGTTGAGGGTCAAAGAAACCTAGGGGCCTAATTAGAAAAGCTTCTAGGAGGTGCAGATGTTAACTAACGAAACTGAATGTTTGACAGCTGAAAACCGAAATTTTTGGAAAACTTTTGAAGAAGATATGGAGGGCTGCGGTGCACCATATCGGGCGCGGTTTGGATCGTTTGAGAGATAGAACATCAGGGTTCAACGAGAAGTCAAAAATAAATTGCTAGGATGGACTGTGGCGAACCGAGCTTCCGATGAACAAAGGAGATAACGCGGTCCCAAAACTGTTGACAAGTTTCAGATTTAACATAAGATTAGCTGATCTTCTAGAGACGTTTTCGAGCAGATCTGGGGATGATTTTGGACGCGGTTTGATCCTAAGCAGAGAGAAGACATCCTAGTCCGTTTCTTGCCAAGGAATACTCGTCGGTGGGGATGCAGGTTCGCCGCAAAATACACGGTTACAGAGGTCAGGCAAGGTACTGTCGTCAGCGTCGTCTTGTCGCCATCGCTGTCTGTCTGTACAAGCGAGCGGACGAATTCAGGTGATGGTGGCGAGCGACAGGACGACGAGATGGATGCTGGAAGGAGGGGAATGGAGAGGGGGCTTACCACGAGGCCGGAGGTGACCTCGGCGGGCTCGGGGGTGGTCGGAGACGCCGGCAAGGTGAGGACGAATATGGCCACATTCTCAGGTTCGACCGAGACGATGAAGGGGACAGCGGACAGATGCGCCTAGCTCCCCCTCGTCCTGCATCTTGAAGCGATTGACGACGTAGTCCGCCCTCCCATGCTCACCGGCTCTAGAAGAAGATCATGGCGACGACACGATGACACTCTCCTTACTATTGCTCTCGGGCAGGGTGAATATAGATGGGAGCAGAGGTAGGGGATGGCGGCGGAGAGGAGGGGAAGAGGGAGGAGCTAGGGTTCAAGGAGGCCTCCGCGGCTTGGGGGATAAGAAGAGGAGGGAGTGGTGGTGGATGGTGACGGGGAAGACAGAAAAGGGTCGGCCACCTGCTCCGTTTGGAGATCGACAGAGAGAGGTCGCTAGCGGAGAAGAAGAACAGAGGACGGCGCCGTGTTCTCTTAACCGAAGCGGTATGGCCGGAAGGAAGCAAACTGGGCTGGCCCAGGAGAGGAAGGGGAGGCGCTAGTAGGCTGCTGCTCTCTCTTGGGCTGCGGCGAAGTAGGTTCTTATCTTTCCTTTCATTTATTTTCTATTTCATTTTTGTTAGTTCAAAAGTTTTGTTTTATGTTTATATTTAGCCAGTTTAAGAAAGCAACTTATTCAAACTATTTTGAATCTTTGCAGGGATTTTTGAACAAAGGTGTCTAGGCAACAAAATAGACTAAAGGGAATTAGCATATGGGAAAGAGAGGATGCCCACATACACGATGTGTATGTGTCAATTTGGGCACTTTACTAGATTAGAGGATGTAGGGGTTTAGAAAAAGAATAAAAGCATTTGATAAAATATGGAACCCTAGCAATGGGTTCCCACAGTATAGAATACAAAATAGAGATACCAAAAAGGGAGAGGGAGGTATGGGTGATGGTGGGGTAGGTGATTAGGGAGGATCTTAGATAGAGGATAAGAGAGAGAGGGTGATGGCTTAGGGTTTTAGATGCTTGCACGCTCCAAACTAGATCAAGCCAAAAGGAGGGAGAGAGAGAGATGGGAGATGATCCACTCAAAAAGACCAAATAAAAACAAAGGAGGCAAAAATATGGAGATGGTTGCATGGCCCATGCAAAATAGTTAATGCCATGCTTATTCTTGTGAAAACAATAATATTTACATGGCATTATTCTTATGCATTCCCAAAAGTGGAATAAAGCCAAGCAAAAGAATTTAAAGGAAAATTCCAGATAGAGTAGATGGATATGATCACATTTGATTATAATTGGGACTTGCTAGTGTGTATATTCCACTAGATGTTTAATAGTCCCAAAAATATCCCAACATGAGCATAAATCCATGATGATCCATATGAAAGCTAGGAAAAAGGAGCACTACTCATAATGCATGCAAAGGTGACTCCACATATCAATAATGTGAAAACAACATGATGCTTATATGGGAGCATGTGGAAATAGAATTGGATCCATCCCAACCCACATGAGCTAGAGGTGAAACCAAATAAGTTGCAAAGCTCATATTTAGTTGGATGGTGGAATTATAAGGTGGTGGCAGAGAAAGGTGATGGAGTTGAATAAAAGATATGCCCCCAACTCAACTTGGGCATTTAAACAATATATCAAGAACCAAATACAATATCAAGAGGCAAATACAATTTACAATGCATCTGAGAGAAGAACCAATACAAAAAGGGTTTTATATGATGCTCAAATGCAAGGTGGCATGATGACATGAGCATGATATAATTATGATGCAACAATTATATATAGGAAGTAGCATTTCTATAGACTAGGCTAGTAGCATTGCAATTGTTAGACAATTGGGATGCTACATTTGGTGAGACCTTTAGTTCCTTGGGGTTAACTCATGTTGATACTATTGCAATACAATATATCTTTAGTGTTAGCCCGTTGCGAACCTCACCTTAGTTTGATAACAAACTACTTGACACAAATGCCCTCCTTTGCTACTACTATAGCAATCATATACTTAGCCTTTTGTTGTAGTATCCGTCACAATGTGTTAACTTTGGAATTCATCCAAATCCATCATGGAATCTCCTTTCCATTACATTGTTCCACCCATAGTTTAAATTGAGATAAACTTAATTTGTATCTAGTGACAAAACTAGTATCAATATAACGCTTTACAATGAACTATTTGTAATTGTTTGTCACCTCAACACAAATATATTCTTAGTTCTTCCAAAAGATCATAAGAATATCCTCACTATTGTCCAATGATCATTTTATGATTCATTCTGGTATATGCTCATAACACTTAGAGCATAGGACATATCTGGATGTGTACATATCATGGTAAGATTGATCAAAACATTCTTGTGATTTCACTCATCAAGTGTCAAAAGCACTTGAATCTTGTTTCACTTATCAAGTGTCGATACACTTGAATCTTGATTCAATTCCTTTCCATGCGACAAGAATTGCTTCTTGTCGTTTCTATATTGAACTCCATCAATATCTCATATATGTACGTTTGGCACAACCATATTAGCATCACAGTCTATCCACTATAGACATTCATGCTAAATATTCGGGTTTTGCCTAAGTCTTTCATCGAAATGAAATTCTTAACCTTTTTCAATAAAAGATACATCATTTCCAATCAACAAGATGTCCTCCATATAATGTATTAGAAATATGTCTTAGCGCTCCCACTTAATTTCTTGCAAATGCAAGCATCTTCATCGTCTCCAGATGAAAACTCCTTTTTCATCACGGTGAAGGTTCCAACTCCATGATGCTTACTTCAACCATTGAACTTTGCATGCCCTTTTTAGCATCCTTTGAATTAACAAAACCCTTTGGATCGTGTCATGTACACGTCCTAGGTAACCATTCTATTAGAATAACTTTGTTTTGTTTATTCATCTACCATATAGCAAATTATATGTAGTGGTTGCTACTTTAATCCATCCAGACTAAATATCGCTATGAAAGATAAAATCTTGTCATAGTCAAATCCTTAAACATTGTCGTAAAATACTTTACGACATGTCGACTATTTCATAGATGTAAAACATCCATGTCTGTTTCTTTATAGATCCAAATACGACCGATAGGTTTTTACACCTTTTCGGAGGGTCTTCCAAGTACAAAACTTGATTTCTCGTGTATGGAACTATCAAGGATTTTATGGCTTCAAGCCATTTGACAGAGTCAGGGCCCATCATTGCTTCTTTTCATGTAGTCGGTTCATCATTGTCAAACAATAATGATGTACTCTCAAATGTCAACATTTGATTGGTTATTCGACCTACTTGGTTCAATAGGAACTTAGACCTCCGTGACCGCAACCTTTGAGGCACGTGAGCCATGAGCATTCTGGCTGCCTCCGGAACATTTTCCGGCGCTGCGCAACTAAGCACATATAGCTAAGGTTCTTTAACCTTATTAAAGTTCTATTGTCCTCCCACTTAACCTTTTATGAAAAACTCCTTTTTCAAGAAACTTCACGTTTCAAGCGACAAACCCTTTTGTCCTTGGTGTTATGGAGGAATATCCAATGGTTATTCGAAATAACCTACAAATACATGCTCATTCTACTTTGGTTGTAAACATCTTACTTATGCTTAGCATACCAAAATTTCAGAAGTGACAATTTGGGTTTTTACCCCAAACCATAACTGTCATTTCAACGGATCAAGATGGAGCTCTTTTTAGTGTAAAAGCGGTAGTCTCTAAAGCTTTTAATCTTTTAAAACATAATGGCAGTTTTATAAATAACACCTTTGATCCAACCATGTCAAACAAGGTTTCATTACAAATCTCACACTCCATACTCCTATGGTGTTTCGGGAGATGTAAATTTAGGTGTTTTGCTAAACCTGCAACTCAAATAAATCCCTTTATGATAAATCATAATTCATTTATTTTTCTTGTTACACTTGTAACTCAAATAAATCCCTTTATGATAAAATCATAAATCATTTATTTCTTGTTACAATGATTTTCCACTTCATATTAAAAGTCTTTTAACGTTTTAAAATATTTCATACTTCTTTCTCATTAAGTGAATATTCACTCAAATTTATGGATAAAGCATATGAAGTTGAAATCCATCGCTTACGACTATACATAATGAACTACATATATCGATATGTATAAATTCCAATATTTTAGTCGTTCGTTCTTATTTGCCCTTTGAACGAAGTTTTAATTATCCCGAGGAAAGTTTCACAAGTGTCACTTGATCAAATAAAAGACTCCAAAAATCCATGAATATGGAGATTCTTCATGTTTTCTTTCCAATATAATTTAAACGGTGATGTCAGTTCGTAAGTGATCTTTCAATCATTTGTCTTGCGACATTTTAGCATTAGGTTTTATGGATGTGATTTCTCCAACTAGATTTGTAAATCATCCATCTTATATGGAATACGGTAATTATTTGAACAACCTTTGTTCTCATAATACCTGATTTAGATAACAATTATTAAAATAAATCTTGAAGTCAAGATTTGATGTCAACGAGAAATACAAACAACAGTTTGTTTGTTTTCGATGAACATCATCACATATTATCTTGCTAGTTACTTAGGCCATTGTGGTTTATGAATTGCGTTGTTCCATATGAAATTTCTTACCAACCAATTCGGTATCCAATACCCAAGAACCACATTGTTTAACAAGCAAAGAATACAACCATAACATATATATCATCCATATACCTAAATTGGATATTTCTAATCTTTTCTTTTCTGCCAAATATATTTTATAGATTCTCTTTCAGCATTTCCTTTTCCTTTTTTAAAAGATTCTATCAACATCAACAGTGGCGTCATAAACATGACACATAGTCCAAAGCGTGTATATTCAAATAATAATACCTTTGGACTGGCACTTTGAAGTAGATCACCATCATCAAAATGATCGGCATTTTTCAAAATCCATTCTTTAGTAATCTTTTAGTATAGTAAACACTTTACATACATCTTCTATTCATCCTTATCATGATTACTTTCATGATCAAGCTAATGTACCTTATAAAGACGAATCGTGAGTACAACGTTACTTTCCAAAGCCCTTTTGGATGATTAGGATGTCTAGTGTAACATCCCAGATTTTATTTGTTTATTTTTAATATTTTACTAGAAGCATGCATCATCCTTGCACCTTTGCATACTACAAGGTTAAGTTTACATTAAAAACCTTATCATCAAAACCCTAATAAAATCCCTCAATGTGAGCAAGAAGGGGTAACCTTGCTTGACCTTCCTAAAACCTTGTTCAAATAATATTTTCCTGGTTCTAAAATGACCCCCACATTTTTAGAAAAATTTAGGAACTTGTTTCGCTAAATTTGAGTTTGTTATGCAATAGCTATTGAAGTTTTAGTAATTACAGAAAATGGAAAAGAATAAACAATAAAAAAACAAAACAAAACAAAACTACCTAACCTGACCCACGCGCTACCTGGCCAAGCCCAATACCCCTTCCCCCTTCCCTGTCACACCGCGTGGCAAGAACCACGGCTGTGGCCGCCAGAGGCCCAGCAAGAAAGCGCTAGCCCGCTTCTCTCTCTGCCACCGACATGCGGGACCCACCAGTTCGTCCCCTACCTCGAGCAGGAGACCGTCTGTAGCACGATTCTGAACGGAATCCTGGTAGGATCCGCGGCCTTTTCTAGCCCCTCGCCCAAGAATCCGCCCCCATATCATCCCTGCAACCCTCGGCCTTGTCTTGTTTGAAAATATCCTTGCAAACCCTAGCCGCCGCTGTCGATTCTTCAGATCTCGCCGCCATCGCCATTACCGAAGCTCAGGTCAAGCTTGGGGTCGACGGCCCTGCCTTCCCCTTTTCCCTTTATCACCTGGGTTCGATCCTCGCGCAGCACCGCATCTCCTGACTCGTTTTTCCCCCTCGCAGGAGCGCCAGAGCCGCCAGAATTGCTCGCCGGAGCCCGCTGCTGCCACCGCCGCCCGCCGTCGTCATCGCCAATGTCATCGCCGCCCTGTAAGTCCCCACAAACCCTAGCCGTCCGATCTTGTATCTACGCGGCAGATTAGAAGGACCACCGAAGCGGTACCGGCCAGTGGCGTTGCGCCGCGTGGAACGCTACACGCCGTCACGACTCAAAGAATCGCCATGGCGCCCGGAATATCGCGACACGTGGCGATTAGGGTCAGATTAAATTCAGTTTAGTTTTAATTTGGCAGATTGCATTTAAAACTTGCGAAATTCATAGAAATTCAATTACTTGGCCAAAAATTGCATATGATATACCGTTGGATTCAAAAAATTGATTAGAACACAGATCTATAATAATTTGGCAGGTTTGTAGCAGTATTTGCGGTGTAGCGTTTAATCTTTAGATTGGAGTATTTAATTTGTAGAAAAATAATTGGAACTCCGTTTTAGTTGATTCTTGTTGCGTTGGCTTTGTCTTTAAAAATGAAATAAGTTGATAGCGCGATCTCGTACTAACACATACTCTCTCTCTAAATATTGAAGAACTTGCATGCGGCCTTCAAGCCACAACCGCGGTATCCAATGATACTGATCTCAGACTTGGGGGGGGGGCCTCTCCCATCAATAGGTTTAGCCAGAGCATTTCTAGTTTAGCTCACGGGTATCTGAGCAATTCTTCCTGTTGCTTTTACAAAACTTCCCTCTTGATGCTAAACCTAGTGATTTGAATTCCACAATTTCTAAGAACGATATGCTTTTTTTCATTTTCCACTGTGAAAGCTTCTCTCAATCCCTCCCTAGTCCTTTCTACAATGCCTACTGACTAAAGTTATAAAACCTTGCTTAGGATCCTTAGATCTGATTTAGGGCTAATTAAATGTTTGGATCTCCTTATGAGCCTATAAATTAAAATAATGATCCAAATTAATTAAAATCTGTGGGAAATCAATACTAATAACATCCCCAACACATTTTCAAACCAATTAGACTACCTTGGTAAATTTAGAAAACAATTTTGCATAATTACCATGTTGCATGCATGCATATTATCTCTGTGGCATTATTTTGTGCAAGTTGTGATTAGATCCATGTTTGTGTTTCATTAGATTATTCGGAGTGCGCTGAGGAGTACTAGTGTGTAGAGTGCTACTCGGATCAAGAAAAGTTACACCACTTGTTCATATTATCGTCCCAGTTTTGATTCTATGCATGTGGTCTTGAAATTCTGTAGTATGCATGTGTAGGATATTCTAGTAGTATTTTCCTTAGTATTATTTTGCAAGTGCGATGATTTTGTAGTATTCCATGAGTAACTGTATACTTAGGATTTCTCCCCTCCTAATAGGTTACCCTGTTTTTTCTAAGTGCTTTCTATTCTATATATATATATAAATATATATATATATATATATAAAGTACCGTTGGGGGTTTGAAAGACAAGAAATTTTCTAACTATGAAGGCTCTCTTGAGCGATATTTTCTTCTCAATTCCACTTAAAAATAAAACTAAGTTTTCTTCTGGGCGGAACGGTTGTCGGGTCAATGAGTGAGATTTTGGTGGAGGATGGCCGCCCAGGAAATCAAAGAAGTCTGCCATGTTTCAGAATTCAGGAGCTTCCAGTGCAGCCACAATACATATGGGCTCTGTCTTGGCCTAGTACTTAGTGGGAAACCTCACCTGGATACCAACATTTGGAGGTTCTTGACACGGTTGGATCCATAAGGTAGAGGGGCTACTAAGGGAAAGCCTCGTCATGGTCTTGTCTGTAAAAGGACTTGATCGTGGATTGTGGGTAAAGTGCACAAACTCTTGAGAGTATTGCAATCTAATCGATCAACCGTCTTCGCGGAAATAGAATAACATTGAGCATCTGAAGAATGGATCCTCTGAAGGATATTCCTCTCTCTCTCTCTTTCAAAACTTAAAGTTTTCTAAAAACCCAAGGCGTGAGTCATATCGCTATTGTGAGGGTTTTGGGAACTTGGTGAGTAATATCCAAGTGTTAGGTTGTTTGGACACTTGGTGAGTAATATCCTCGTGTGCCATTTGACCATATATTACTTAAACACATGTTTACAAAGTAGGGAAATCTTCTCTTCTTCTCCATATTTAAGAAAAACTAGCTTCAAGCAAATAAACTCCACAGCCTAAACTAACCTTGCATGTAGAGTTAGTCTATTCTTTCCATGGTGTAATTTGCCAATACATTCAAAGTATTGACTCAACTTGTTGGCTGCACGTCTTATGTGCAGAATCCGGAGATTAAAAGGTGCGTAGGGATCGCGAGTCTACACTCGACAAGCCTGGGGCGTTGATGGACTCAAGTTGCTTTATGTTTCCGCTGTTATTTTGAGGTAGCTTAATGCTAAGAAAAATTGTAATAAATTCACACTCTGGATTCTCCGTGTAATAATGACTTTGTGTTTTACATGATATTCATCGACTGTGAGAGCTAGCTATTGATCCAGGGACTAGCATGTAAATCACAGGGACTTAGGATCTTTATTGATCAAGGTCATAACATCTAGCATCTCCAACCTTTGTAAATTCTCATCTAATATGAGAACATACATTATAATCTATCATATTGCAACCAAAACATTGTTTTTAGATACCGTTATATCTGTCACACATGATGGTTTCTGAAACAATTCTTTCAGCTCCTAGATAAACTTGATATTAAAACAATCAAGAATCATGGAGGCAAACATGATACTTAAGATACTAACACTGGAATTGTTACTCTCGATTTAATACCAATTATTAAATTTCACAGAGTAAACAGAGTTTTCTGAAAGTTTGCAATAGTACTTTAAACTTTAGATTGACACTCAACACAATGCGATACCAGTTCGTAAAGTAAATATCTAGAATTCTATAGTTCTATTATCTCAATTACAACTAAGCATAAGGTGGTGAACGAATGCCAATGACTACAACAAATTATGCAAATTCACTTTGATTTAATTTATGATAAATTGAGTTCTACTAATCCAAATTAGAAGTGAACTCCCACTCAAAAACGACATCCCTCGTGTCTTTTTGGTGATTACATGAACCAAATCCACTACACCAAGTCCGATCATCACGTGAGTCGGTGTAGCTTCAAAGGTAAGCATAAAATGGGCATCATATCTTGCATATGACTCATGCTTAACCTTTCGGTCCGTGTTCCGAGGCCATGTTTATACATGCTAGGCTCGCCAAGTAAGAACCTTAGTATTCGCGTGTGTAACTGTCTTACACCCGTATTATGGTCATGGATCCAAGAACACCCGATCATCATGTGATGTCTTGGAGCGACGAAACATAATCGGTGCATACTTAAGGAAGAACACATTCTTATCTTGATATCTAAATGAGGGATCATCTTATTATGCTAATAAAACGCCAAACAAGCAAGATACAAAAAATATCTCATGTTAATAAGTGAAATGATATGGTTCTTGCACTTGATATCCATCATGTGCATCATGGTATGATCACTATCATACCTCTATGTGTAAAGCCAAGGTCTATGGAACTTACATGTTATGTGTTTTGTAAAAGTATCGACTTATACTTCTAATTACAATAGGCCTTTTTGTTTCGCGATATATTACATGTCCGATATTCGATCATTGGTATATCCATACCTAGTTTGATCTCGTTACTGACATGCACTCTTTCCTTGTTCCCGTGATATAACATTCAAGTGATCAAATCACTTGCTTGCAAGCTAATCAATGTGATATCACCGAGAGGGTCCAGAGCATATCTATCCGTCATCGGGATGAACAAATTCCATTCTCGATCCATGGGCCTCAACATAACACTTTAGTAGTTCTGAACCCATCTTTATAATCACCCAGTTACGGTGTGATGTTTGATGTTATCAAGAAACTCTTCCGGTGTTAGTGATTGACATGATCTCATGGTCTAAGGATTAGAATCACTTCGTAAGTTGTTATAGCAATATAAACTCAATGACTTTGATCATAATGCTATACTTCGGATGAATGTTCATCACACCATTACACTAATGTTGTGACCTTGTTATTAACAACATCCAATGTCCATGATCAGGAAACTTTCATCATCTTTTTAATCAACGAGCTAGTTTATAAGAGAGGCATAACTAGGAACTTCCTTTTTGTTTATTAAACACACATGTATTAACGTTTCTGTATTAATACAATTATAGCATGCAAAATAAACATTTATCATAAATAAGGAATACGATAATAACCACTTTATTATTTTCTCTCGGGCATATTCCCTTCACATCAGCCATCCACTAATGGCTTTGTTAAAGAAAGGCATTTGGTTTGTCTCGACATTGACAGAGGGCACTGCATTCCGAACTCTGAAATCTGCCCTCGTGTTAGCGCTAGTGCTAGCCCTTCCTGATTTTAGCGCGCAATTCGTTGTGGAAACGTATGCCTGTGTCGGTCCAGTTTTGTCGCAGCATGGCAATCCTATTTCTTGCCTACGTTAGCAGAGAACTAGGTTACCAGAATAGAGTCATGTCAGTATACAAGAAAGATTATCTTGCGATCCTTCTTGCCGACCACAAAAGTTTGACTCACCTCTGTGACCAGCATTTGCGCACTCAGTGGTAGCAGAAAGCGCTAACTAAAATGATGGGACTTTAGTACACTGTTGTTTACAAGAAAGACATTCACAATGGCGCAGCTGACTCGATGTCGAGGAAACCACCTGAAGGTGAACATGTGTTTGATGTCTCTGAAGTTAAACCAGTGTGGCTTGATTTGGTGTTTGATAGATATAAGGACGATGCCCATGCTTAGCAGCTGGCTATTCAACCCCACTCTGTATCTGATTATTCTCTTAGTGCTGGTATTCTTCGATACCGCAACATAATTTTAGTGGGCGCAAATACTCATCTGCGATAGTTGATTATTTCTGCGTTTCATGACAGCCCGGTGGGTGGTCACTCTGGCTTTCCGGTGACTTACCGGCGCTTGGTGGATTTGTTCAAATGGAAAGAGATAAAGGCTGCTGTCATAAATTTTGTGCGCACTTGCCATATCTGTTAGTAGTCGAAACCGGAGTGTGTGTTGTCACCTGTCCTCCTACAGTCGTGGCATGTTCCTTCAGAACCATGGGATATGGCTTCGATGGACTTTTTTGATGGATTACCACGGTCGCGTCAGTACAACTGTATCCTGGTGGTGGTGGATAAGCTAACTAAATACGCTCATTTCATTCCACTCCGCCATCCATACACTGCTAGCAAAGTGGCGGATCTATTCGTTGATAATATCTACAAGCTCCACAGCATGTCCAAAACATTGGTATCTGACAGAGACCCTATTTTTATGAGCAATTTTTGGAAGGCTGTGTTCAAAGCAACTGGCACACACCTGAACTTGAGTACTGCTAATCATCCTAAGACCGATAGACAAACTAAGAGAGTTAACCAGTCGATTGAATGCTTCCTCTGCTGTTTTAGTAGTGCACATCCTTCACACTAGGCAAACTGGTTGTCATTGTGTGAATTTTGGTATAATACAAACTGAAATTATTTTCTTGGTAAGTCACCCTTTGTAGTGCTCTATGGAAGACAGCCAAGATTCTTTGGTATCGCTGCTTCTAACCAAATTGCAGCAACTGATATCCAATCTTGGCTTGATGAGAGGAAGCTGGTTCTTGCTTCTGTCAAGCAGCAGTTATTGCACATGCAGCAGCGCACGAAATCTCAAGCTGACAAGAAACGTTCGAAACGGACTTTCAATATGGGTGATTTAGTTTTCCGCAAGCTCCAACCATACATACAGTCATCTGTGGTGCACAGGGCCAACCATAAGCTGGCGTTCAAGTTCTTTGGACCCTTTCGGGTGCTTCAGTGCATTGAATAAGTGGCGTACAAACTGGACTTGCCAAAACAGATCAAAGTTCATCCCCTATTTCATGTCTCGCAACTCAAAGCTTGTCTTAGACCAGGGCGCATGTACTCACTCAACTCCCTCATCATGCTACTCACTAGATTCCAGTGCTTGTGTTGCAGCGCCATGTGCGCCAGCGAGGGTTGGGGACCGTTGTTCAGGTCCTGGTTCAGTGGAGCGGCTCTCCGGCTGAAGATGCGACATGGAAAGATCTCGACTCTCTCAAGCAGAAGTTTCCGCGGGCGCCTGCTTGGGGACAAGCAGGCATTCAAGACCGGGGGAATGTCAGCGACCAGGACCTACTGACCATGGCTACCTCACCTACTAGAGAGTCTGACCTGAAGGAGGCAGTATCTCACTGGTGGAAACAGGCCTATAGGTCCCGGTTGGTACGGGGCTTTAGTCCCGGTTGCCCAACCGGGACGGGGCAATCGGGACTAAAGCCCTAACCTTTAGTCCCGGTTGCCCTACCAACCGGGACAAAAGGGTGCACACGTGGCAGCGGCATAGAGCGAGGGGGGTGGAGCATTAGTCCCGGTTCGTAACATGAACCGGAACTAATAACCTTCTGCCGCGGCAGAGATTTGGCCCATTTCTCTGCCGTGACAGATAATTCATTTTGGCACATTTTGTTGCCGCGACAGCATTTTTGCCACTTTTTGTGCCGCGGCAGAGAATTCATTTAGGTTATTTTATTGTTTATTTAGTGTTTTGCACTTATCAATGAAAGAACCTTATATTACACAAGATCATCATGACAATATTACATTCAATACACGGATCGAGTTCATGCACTACATACAAAAGTTGCTATTCGATGCTACCGGCCAATTCCTATTGTCTATACACAGCCGAATAGTATTCCCCTTTTGGGTTTAGGACTTCTGCATCCAAGAATCCCGCCAATTCCTCCTGAATTGCTCGTACGCGATCCTTTGGCAGAAGACCGTCCCGTAGACGTTTGATATCCCTTGGAGATGCTTCCTTCTGGTCTAGCACGGTTATGAACATATTTCTTTAAGACTCCCATGAACCTCTCAAAGGGGAACATATTGTGCAGAAATACCGGACCGAGAATGGCAATCTCTTCCACTAGATGAACCAGGAGATGCGTCATAATAATGAAGAAGGATGGTGGGAACACCAATTCAAAACTAACAAGACATTGTACCACATCCTTATGTAACCTTGGCAGAATATCTGGATTGATTACCTTCTGAGATATTGCATTGAGGAATGCACACAGCTTCACAATGGGTACTCGAACATTTTCCGGTAGAAGCCCCCTCAATGCAATCGGAAGCAACTGCGTCATAATCACGTGACAGTCATGAGACTTCAGGTTTTGGAACTTTTTCTCTGCCATATTTATTATCCCCTTTATATTAGATGAGAAGCCCGACGGCACCTTGATACTGTAAAGGACTTCAAAAAATATTTCCTTCTCTGCTTTGGTAAGAGCATAGCTGGCACGACTTAAGTGACGCCCTTTATCCGTCTTGTTATGTGTATGCATGTTCTTTGGGTCTTTCATAATTTGTTGGTCCTCCCGTGCTTCAGGTGTATCTTTTGTCTTCCCATACACGCCTAGGAATCCTAGCAGGCTCACGCAAAGATTCTTCGTCACGTGCATCACGTCGATTGAAGAGCGGACACGCAGGACTTTCCAATATGGCAGCTCCCAAAATATAGATTTCTTCTTCCACATGGGTGCGTATCCTGTAGCGACGTCGTTCAGCACTGATTGACCGCCGGGACCCTTTCCAAAGATTACTTCTATGTCCTTGACCATACCAAATACATCATCACCAGCAGGGAGTTCAGGCTTCTTCCGTTGATCCGCCTCACCTTTGAAATGCTTGCCTTTCTTTCTTACGGGATGATTGGTCAGAAGAAATCGTCGATTCGCCAGGTACACAACCTTCTTGCATTTATGCAAATATATACCTTCAGTCTTATCTAAACAGTGGGTGCCTGCCTTATATCCCTTGTTTGTCTGTCCTGAAAGGTTACTAAGAGCAGGCCAATCATTGATGGTTACGAATAACAACCCTCGTAGATCAAATGGCTCCTGTTTGTTCTCATCCCACGCACGTACACCTGGTTTGCCCCACAACTGTAAGAGTTCTTCAACTAATGGCCTAAGGTACACATCAATGTCGTTTCCCGGTTGCTTCGGGCCTTGGATGAGCACTGGCATCATAATGAACTTACGCTTCATGCACAACCAAGGAGGCAGGTTGTAGATACATAGAGTCACGGGCCAGGTGTTGTGACTGCAGCTCTGCTCCCCAAAAGGATTCATGCCATCCGTACTTAGACCAAACCATAAGTTCCTTGCTTCACCTACAAAGTCTGGGAAGTCTCTCTCGCTTTTTCTCCACTGTGACCCATCAGCAGGGTGTCTCAACTTCCCGTCTTTCTTACGGTTTTCTTTGTGCCATCGCAACAACCTGGCATGCTCTTTGTTTCTGAACATGCGTTTCAACCTTGGTATTATAGGAGCATACCACATAACCTTAGCAGGAACCCTCTTCCGGAGGGGCTCTCCCTCAACATCACCAGGGTCATCTCGTCTGATCTTATACCGCAACGCATTGCATACCGGGCATTTATCTAAATTCTCATACTCCTTACATGAGAGGATGCGATCATTAATGCATGTATGTATCTTTTGCACATCTAATCCCGAGGATGAGAGTCTTCTTTGCTTCGTAGGTACTCTCGGGAAGTTCGTTATGTTTTGGAAACTTCGGCTTCATTATTTTCAGCATCTTTTCAAATGAGGAGTCAGTTAGACCACACTCTGCCTCCCATCGCAACAATTCCAGTGTGGTACCGAGCTTTGTGCTGCCATCTTCACAATTTGGGTACAACAATTTCTTGTGATCTTCTAACATGCCCTCTAACTTCAACTTCTCATTTTCTGTTTCATAGTCTCGCTTTGCATCAGAAATAACCCTACCAAGTTCATCAGCTGGATCATCTGATGCCCGTTCTTCACCTCTTTCCTCTCCATTGTCTTCCATTGCAGTATCACTGTATTCAGGAAACATATGATGATAGTTGTTATCATCATCTTCTTCTTCACCATCTTCCATCATAACCCCTCTTTCCCCGTGCTTGGTCCAACAATTATAGTTGGGCATGAAACATTTCATAATCAGGTGGCAGCGGATGATTTTCGAGGAAGAGTACTCCTTGTTGTTCCGACATTGAACACATGGACAACGTATAAAACCATTCTCTTTGTTTGCCGTAGCCACATCGATAAATTTATCCACGCCTTTGATATACCCGGCTACGCGCCGGTCACCGTACATCCATTCCCGACCGTTCATCTGCATCATATAAGTAAGTTTATCAAAAAACAGGACATCATAAATAGTGAAATAACCAATTCACATCGACACATGAATTGTATCAATGACAGAGAAAAGATAAGATTGCTAACCTCGATCGAGGGAAATAAAGAGGAGAAAGGTCAAGTGCGTCTCGGACACCTTCTATATTTTTGTTCTATGAGAAATTGAACGGGATTATTCAATCAAACATTTCATCAAACACCTTCAATGCATGCATAGAAGAGAAAAAACTAGCACACCCCTCACACCTTCCACCAAGAGAAAAAATAGAGTGGAGGCAGAGGAGGCTGGGGCGTTGCATTTATAGGGTGGGAGAATACGTCCCGGTTGGAGCCAGCAACCGGGACTAAAGGTGTGTGCCACGCCACGTGGTTGTGGCCAAACCATTAGTCCCGGTTGGTGGCTCCAACCGGGACGTATTCCCCCTTACCAATCGGGACGCATGCCCCTGGTCCCGTGTCCGCTCGAACCGGGACGCGTGCCAGCATTAGTCCCGGTTGGTGGCGCAACCGGGACTAATGCTCTAAGGGGGCGCGAACGGATGGCCCTTTTTCCACTAGTGTCTAGAAGGCCCAAGAGGTCTCGGCGGGCTCCGAACTGGCTTGCAGGCCATGTATTGGGCTGACTCGGCCATCTAACGTTGCTTCGTCAAGAACCAGTTATAAGTAAGATCGGTAGCAGAGAGATGGAACTTTGCTAGGACTTGGCTTAGAACGGATGGCATGACCATAATGTAATAACTTGCTCGGGGATGGATGGGAGGATCAAGGCAATATAAACCAATTTCAATTTCCTGTAAATCTGTTCTTGTCCAGCTTGATCGAGAGCCACCTTACATAGATGTACGCTGGCTAGCAGAATGTTCCAATTTAAATAGTCGTAGATTATCTTAGTTTCGATATATAGATTGGCAATGTTTTCGATTGAACTCCTTCGCTGAAAATAATTCGATGCAAATTAAATAGTCATTGAAGCTACAGGCAGAAATATATGCTTGGTCTGTTATGCTTATATGTTTCAATAACCTAGGTCGGTTATGCATTTCGCAGCATGAAGTCTTTGGAAGGGGTTTCTCGTGTTTATTTGGCCTTGCTTTGCCTCCTCAATGGTGTTTGGTCCGGCACCTTTTTCCTTAGTTCATCACGTTCGTTTTTTATTCATAACTAGGAAGGTGGCTCTCGCAAATGCGAGGGCATGATCTTTATTTTTTTCTTAAACTTTTCTGAAATATAAATTTATAGTTTCATTGATATACATGTTATGAGATTGGAAAATAATAGTGCAACTTTAGAATATTGTAACGGACACATCTCTAATTTATGATTTAATGATTTCTACATCAGTTGATAAAGAACTATTTGAATGATCTACTACATAGTCATTTCCACATGTCATTATATATAATAAAAATAGTAAAACTATGGTAATTTGATTTTTATTATGTAATAACACCTGTTAATTTGAAGACTGCAAATCTTTACCATTAGATTTCCTGACAAATTTGAAGTGGAAAATCATTATTGTTTGGTTGTAAAAAAGAGATTCATCCATCATAGTTCCTAAAATTATCTCTTCACGGAGTGATCTTTGGTCTTTGTCCAATAAACTATTGAAATTTATAAAATTGATGTTAATAATAATAGACTAAATTTTAATATTTAAGAATAATTTACATTGCTTACTCGACCAAAGGGACTCAATATCATGAATTCTTAAATGCTCTATGCTCAAGTTGTTTTCTTCTAGAACTTGCTCTATTTGCATTGGGTAAATAGGCAAATTTCATCTCCACAAAAACACATTCATATATAAATAAAATTTGGTGATTAGTATTTTGCATATATGGATGATCTGTATACATGACCACAAGCTTTATAAAATTTTACCCTAGTCTTTAAGATATCACTATCAACAAATTTGATATAATATTTCAAAACATTGGAGATTTCTGCATGTACTTGCTTCATTATTATATAAAAACAAATTGGGATTTTAATTTTCATATTTAATGTCCACGTATCTACAAAGTATCATATATATGTACAAAAGATATCCTCCATAATTCGTAACAAAACGACACACATGTATGCGTGTGTAACATCTTTTTCATGAATTGTTTATATAGAACTATATTCCTAGTATTTGAAAAAAAAGAATTGAATTTCTAGTGACATGTAAAATATAAATATTTTCTAATCCATCTGTCCTAAACTATATGGTGTATTTTCGATTTCTAAATTTGACCATTTCTTGTAATTTTATTATGATATATATTTATTAATATGTGATAGTGGATGTTGCTATGATTTTTTTTTAAATATTAAAAACCCTAATACGTGTCTCTAAGGACTTGAAGTTGGGTGAATAGGTCATAACACCGTTCTCCTAACCAACTAAGGCATGCTCGAATTTTTAATACAAATTTGGTAACATGGTTTTGAAATAAAGATGCAATAATTTTTATTTGTGTAGCATAAACCACATACTATTTTTCAAATTATTGTTCATGAAAAGTACACTATATAGTTTGAAATTGAGGAGGTAATTGTAACAGCCATACCTATTTTTTAAGTTTACAGATGTTAGTTTAGTTTTTTAAGTTACAATTCAAATTTTTTACACATCACAATATCATCTTTAAGTTAATATCAACACTGATCTATCAGATCATTCTTTTATCCCAACCTGGTCAAACATTGGCAATGGAAACAATAACTCATACTAAATGAGAATCAATGGGGCAATCATACTAAATGGGAATTGGCTAAGGGGAGTTCTTAAGCAAGAGAAAGTGCAGATTCACGTAGGCGTATGTGCTGTACTTTGGGCCATATGGAATATGCGAAATGATTATATATTTAATAATGCAAAAACTTCTTCATTTATGCAGGTTATTCCATTAGCAACACATTGGATCCATATGTGGTCATACCTATAACCAATAGAGAAGCGCAAGGCTTTGGATATTGGATGCTGCCGGTTGGAATCGGTTGCACGGGATATATACAACCAATTCAGCTGGCAATTGGATCTTCGCTTATACTATTGATATAGATGCATCCCATTCGATCTTCTATTTTTCCTTTGGCTGATCCATGTCGAGACATTGTGTGACCCGTGATGTAATAATTTGTAACGACATTGCAATAAAGTAATAAAGAGGCCGTATGTATCTATCGATACAGAGGCCGGGGTAATCCCCATTTCGAAAAAAAAGAGGAAGTCATATGGAATGCGCTATATTCTTGGAAGTCTTGTAAGGTTAGTTTTCTCGAGACGGAACTTCCAATGTTGAGTAGTAGGCACTCTAAACCATATGTCATGTCACTACATGAAAGAACTAAAGCGCCGACGGCCAAATATTGGGGTCGTCGGTGTAGCTGCCTTCCCTGGCCATCCGACCAGCCTGGCCGTCGGGTAGGGATGGCCGTTGGCGTAGATGACGGTGCCGAGGGTAACTCCCGACATAGCATGGACGTTGGCATAGTAGAGAGGGTTGTGCCGACGGTGGCCCTCGGCGTAGGTACAGCCCTCGGCGTAGCCACAGTTTAGGCACGACGATAGAAATGGCGTTAGGCAGCCAGGTTTGCCGACGGCCTGGCCGTCGGCACAGCTCTTTGCAAAAAATTGTTTGGTTTGTGCCGACGGCTAGGCCGTTGGCGTAGGCCTCTAGATTTTTTTCCTTTTATCTCATTATTTTTTGAAAAATCATAACTAAATCATTCTAATTCAGAAAAATACAAATAATATATCAAAATTTGCAGAAAAATAAGATCTATCTATCTACACTCAAATATTACACATTTATAAATAAAAATTAAGTAAAGCATAAAACATTATATATAGTTTAAAACGGGCATTATAAATTCAAAAACGATCCAACTAATGGGAAACTTTCGTGTGGTGTCATATATGTGACATAGTTAGAAGGAAAAATATCAAACTGGTATATTGATTATGTCTTTAAAAACCTTCACAAAATGACTTATCTCGTTCGAGGTTTCTTGACTTTCGGGTCAAATGACCAATGTTATGGATAGAATAAAGGCATAGTTTGTGATAATGTGTCCATATTGTGCATAAGTGTGCATCATGAGATGGCGAACAATGTTTCAGGAGGAAGTTTTCCTTTTCGTCGCACCAAAAAGCCGTTTTTTATTTTCCGAGTGCAAAATACGGACGGTTTTGTGAAGCAACCACCAAATGGCTAATTCAAAATGCTACCGTCACATTTTTCAAAAACACTAGACCACCTTACATAGATAATGTCATTAAAGGGGGATCTCAAACATTTCCGTCTATCCCTGGTGAAAAATACAAATTCCTGCCAAACAGGTAAGAAGTGGGTCAGATATAAACTAAAGGTACATGATCGGATGCTCATGATTTTTTAGAAAAATCATTTTAGGTTCAAAATATAATGTTTCATCATAGATCCACTTCAAGTATAGCTAGTCTTAGCCCCGAGCTAAGAATCTTCATGCCCGCCCTTCGACAAAGTTTAACAATAGTTAAAAATGGGCATTATAAATTCAAAAACGATCCAACCAATGGAAAAACTTCGCGTGGTATCATATTATGTGACATAGTTAGAAGTAAAAATATCAAACTTGGTATATTGACTATGTCTAAAAAAACCTTCACAAAATGACCTACCTCGTTCGAGGTTTCTTGGCTTTCGAATCAAATGACCAATGTTATGGCTATAATGAAGGCATAGTTTCTGATAATGTGTCCATATTGTGCATAAGTGTGCATCATGGGATGGCGAACAATGTTTCAGGAGGAAGTTTTCATTTTCGTCGCACCAAAAAGTTGTTTTCTATTTTCCGAGTAAAAAACGGACGTTTTTGTGAAGCAACCACCAAATGGCTAATTTAAAATGCTACCGTCACATTTTTCGAGTGCAAAAAAAGGATGGTTTTGTGAAGCAACCAACAAATGGATAATTCAAAATGCTACCGTCACATTTTTCAAAAATACTAGACTACCTTATATGGATAATGTCATAACAGGGGGATCTCAAATATTTCCATCTATCCCTGGTAAAAAAGACAAATTCCTGCCGAATCGGCAGGAAGTGGGTCAGATATGAACTACAGGTAAATGATCGGATGCTCATAATTTTTTACAAAAATCATTTTTAGGTACAAAATACGTTGTTTCATGAGAGATGCACTTCAAGTTTAGCGAGTCTCGGCCCCGAGCTAAGAATATTTATCTGTGCCATTTTAAACTGGCAAATGAAATCATGATAAGAATCACAACATAGTTTGCGATAAGTTGATATTGATATCATATTGGGATTCCTATCATTTTTCTAATCAATTTAGACATATTATTTGCCGAATTTCGATTTACAGATTTAAAGATATTAATTATTCCATATTAAATAAAAATACAAAAAACAAAATAATTATATTTTTATTTGAATTCAGTAAAATTTTATTTATTCATTATTGTTTACTTAAATAATTGTTTGTAATTTTAAAAAATACAACCATGTGACATGATGATATAAGAATTAATAGGATTGATATCATAGTATTGACAACAATATGTTAATAGGATTGATATCATAGTATTGACAACAATGTGTAAATTGCTTTGCGGGAAGAGATTCTGATGATATAAAAGTTAATAGCCTTTGGTTACACGTACGGGGACGTGACAATAATTATGTAACTTCGATCAGGTTTTTGAAGCTTAGCCTTTGGTTACACATACGGGACGTGACAATAGTTACGTAACTTAGCTCAGGCTTTTAAATCTTGGTCTTTGTTTATATATCTAATAGCTGAAATAATTTGAATGATGTGGATCAACCTAATGCCTTGAAAATCATACTTATATTGCTTTTAGTATATAATAGATAGATAATAGATAGATCTTCTTCACGTTGGCTAGCTCACCAATGGCAGGCATTCGGTCGTCAAGTCGGCCATGTCCCTACAGCACTTGGGGGGCTCGGCGGCATTTTGGATCTTACGGACCGTTAAGGTATTATGTATGTGTTGGTCACCGAGAGAAAATATGCATGGCCATTGGCCATGGTTCCTTGTCGAGATCCGATATGGTTCAATTGATACATCATTATTCTTACCTTCCACCATCATAACCGTCGGGAGGGAAGTTGGCTCTCTTATGGACGGATCGGTGGTCGTAGTGGATAATTGTTCGAGATCTTTTGCACAACCTCTAGCTTTTGCTCTGAGTGAAAACAACATGGTCAATAAGGAGCTACAAGCGAGTCATGGATAAAATTATATTAAGAAGGTTGTGAGACCTACCACCACTTCCCAGCTCATGGAACACTTTATACTGACGGATATGCATATCAGCATTTGACTGAACTAGTGCATATGACTCATGGTACTTATTAACTCTGTGTTGACGAGTCTGCCGATGTTTATATTGTCATTCCTGGAAATGCCTAAAGGGGTATTAAACAGATTGTATTTTTTACCAATCAAGTTTTTTTTAACAAAGTGATGATAAGAAGTACAGATTAACGAAGATGGCATATATTATGTCACCCAAAGGATCAAGGAGGGTTAGGGATGGAGATACTTGATTTAAAAAAGGTGTTTGGTAAGCAAATGGATATATAAACTACTTACTGAGTAAGTGATGTGGCAAGAACAATTAGAAAACAAGTACCTCCATAATAAAACGCTAGCCTAGGTAGAACCAAAACCTACTGATTCTCCATTTTGGAAATGTCTCATGCGTATTAAGAATGACTTCTTTAGCAGTGATTATATCAAAATTGGGGATGGGAATACGATAAGGTTTTGGGAGGATATTTGGTTAGGAAACACGTCATTAGCTCAATAATATCCTGTGTTATGTAATATTTCCTAAAGTAAAAATGTCCTAGTGGCAAATGTTATGAATCAAGCCCTGTTGAATCTTGCTTTTAGGAGGGAAACTGGTAGCAAGTGGAATGACTGGCTGTACATATATCAGAAGCTTATGATGGTTTAATTATCTCAAAATCCGGATTCATTTCTTTGGTGACTTAGGTGTATTTTCGATGAAATCTATGTATCTCGGCTTAATGAATGGCCATGCTAGTTTTGTACAAACATACTCATCGAAGTTAAAGCTCTCGCTGAAAATAAAAATATTTATGTGTTTCATTAATTAGAAAGTCCTATTAACTAAAGATAATCTGGCAAAACACAATTGGAATGGGTGTTAAAAGTGTTGTTTTGTGACTCAATGGAGACTATCGAACATCTATTTATCTGATGTATGTTTGCAAAAATAGTATGGAAAATAGTAAACTTTAACTATAATATAACTCCTCAAACTAGCATTACTAATATGTTTTGTAACTGGTTGAATATGTGTCGAGGTTAAACTTTATGTTGGTCCATCTGGACATGTCGGAATAATATTATCCTTCACAAACAATCGGGTACAAAAAAAATTGCAAGTAGGTTATATGACTAGCTGTGCATTGATTACAGTTGTGGTCTCTCTTAATCCTGACGGATCGGCGGGAGACTATGGTTACTAGATACAACCGGCTGCTCACGGTATCACATGACTTCGGTTTGCAGGCTGTACTGGATGGCGGCACATTAGTAGACTTTAGAATGGATAGCAATATGCTCTTTTTATTTTTTTTGTTGGTTGATATATGTATCAAATCTAGCTGATCCGTGATTGTAACAAATTACTATAGGTAACAATGCAAGAAATGAAAGATTTTGTGCACCACTTGATGCAGAGGATGGGGCTTCGCTCCCCATTTCAAAAAAAGTGCACCTTTAGTCTTCAGAATGAAGTGCAAGATTTCATTGCTTCTCACTAGACCAACAGAAGGACTTTTTAGGTGAAATCAATGAATAAGGATCAATTTGCTAGGTTAGTCCCTTGTTCCACATTAGGAAAAATTCTGGAGGTGGGCTTATTTGGCACTTCCTTTCTTCAGATTGGATTTTTTAATTCAGGTTATATAGATCGCATACATGTATGATATATGCCTAATTAAGTATTGAATGTTTTGTTTGACATGAAGGAAAATGTATCATCAGTTCAAAAAAGCACATGTATAATATATGCATAAATAATGCTGGCTATTATGACATACGTTTGTCTCGCTCATATACCTTATCCGATACTTGAATTGTAATTCTTTTGGATGTTAATCTCGTAATAAAAGGCTGTGTGCATCGACTGATGCAGAGGCCGGGGTTTTACTCCCCTTTTCAAAAAAAATATATATATAAAGTAGTTCCTAGATGAACCACATACATTCAGCATAGTTTGTATGCAACCCCTTCTTTCTTTATCGAAGGTTCTCAATCAAGAGATGCCTCAGACAGAAACTCACACCGTAAAACCATGGAAATTCATAATGGGTATATGAGGCTCCGGGACCCATAAGTGCACTAGTCATTATATGTCATCACTGTAGTATTATTGCTTTATCAAGAATGATGCAGTTGGTTTTCCAGCAACCAGGGGAATTTGGCCAGCAAATTAGAGCAATGTTCGCACCAGCTCTGTTAGTACTTTACACCAACGTAGACTATGTTTTTCTGTTCAATCTTTTTGTCCTGCTCCTTCGTCAGCAACTGAAACTAGCAGCTGATTTCTAATTGGCAATCCAAATATCGATATTTCATCAGCAGAAATAAGGTCGTTGTGATCTATTTATGCTTCAGGTTTTACTTGCTACATAATACCTCCGTACCAATGAATAAGGCCTATACTTTTAGAACAAACTATTAAGAACTATATTATTATATCGGTACCATATAGAAATATATTTGATGATATATAAAAAATGTGTTGATTTTAGATTGTACATATTAATAAGTTTTTCTAAAAACTTGGTCTACGCTAGTTTAACTTTTGAAAAAATATAAATCTTATTCATTGGAACAGAGGTACTATTCCGCAACAATCAAACTCTAAACTGAGGAATTTAATGGCCACAACCTCCTTTGGTTCATACGCTTTTTTATTATTGACAGAAGAAATTTGACCGAGATAATAATGTTTCATATGCAACTTCCTGCAGATTTTTCAAATTGTTTAGAGCTCATTTGTTTATATATGGTACGAATGCCAACAAATATTTACCAGTTAATTACCATTAATTATTTGATGATGCGCGTTATAAAATGTCTATATTGTCCGCTTTGAACTCAGTTTGTTATAGATGTCAATTATTTGCACATGATGCCACACTAATCCTAAACTTTACAGGTACGGTGATTTGAATAAAAATTTCACTTATGTCTACATTTTTTAGTTCACACCTACATGTCATTATTGCCCAGAAAATTATTGTCGGGATGAATCAGCTAGAAAACAGGTCATACATATATAATATAATCCAGCACAAAAAAATGCAGACTATTTTTTGAAAACAATAAGCTTTGTGGATACACTAACATGTACAAAATACATAGCCCCTACGATTCTAGGATTTGTCATACATTTCACTATCATTTCCCCACCCACCTCTCCTTGCAACATCTGTTGGAAATATAAGCAATAATCCATATGATTTAATTCGAATAATAAACTAATAAATCATGATCATATAAATGATACTAAAATAAATCATGCAGATCAACAAAGTAGATGAACAGATTACATCTATAGGAGATAAACCTATCACATCTACACCAAACGCTAGAACAAAGAACTCTAGCATAATCTGAAAAAGATAGTTGAGGATCACATACAGTGTAGGCTGAATAGCAGCCGCAGCGGTCACAGCAGCGTGGTCGCCCATGTTGAGGTTATCGAAGAGATTGGTGACGTCCGGGAAGAAGTCTTCGTTCGGAAACTCGTCGTCGGACGACGTCGTGGTTGCCAGTAGTCGCGCTTGAGCGCTCCCCAAAAACCTGATCGCCCATCACCCGTACAGGTTCACGAGAGACGGGATTCCAGAGGCCTACTGTCCCGATCTGCGGTGCACGCCGCAAGCCGGGATGGGGAATACGAAAGCGGCAGCACAAGGTTCTGAAGGGTAGGCGCGTGTGTGGATTGATTCACCGATTAGATTTAGCACAAATGCTTATATAGTGCAGGTTAGGGAGATCGTGGGGCTCAGCCCACGTCCGAGTCGGTAATAGCCACGTCCATAAAAACTAAAAACGGTTGTAATTAACGCGTCCGTTAATGACTTATAAATAATTTTCCAGCCAGCAAAATAAAGCTCGGCTCGATGAGATTATCGCAACCCTCAACCCGCGGCACGCGCACGCGTCATGCCGAGGCGAGGCGGACAGCGTCGGAGGAGGAGTGCGCGAGGGCTTGTCTCCTTGTGACACTTTAATGAGTGGTGCAACACTCTACTATATAAGGTGGTCCAACTCCCCTTCCACTAGCAATGTGGGAATAAACTTTAGCACCACTAGCATAGCCATATGCTGCCATATACAAGTCGGCCAAAGAGAATTTCAGAATTTGTCTAATGGGCCAACAGCCCAAAACTTATCAAATTCCAACAATCCCCCACAAAGTCTCATTGGCACATCACATCACTTTTATTCCAGAATATTGTTTTATATACCGGTGTGTAGTGGATACTGTTAAGTTAAAATTCCACGTTAAACTTCGTGCTACACTAGATAGCAACTTGAATAGTGAACTATGCCTTGAACTACAAGTTTTCTGCGTGCTAGTTTCACACAAAATCTAGACCAGTACAGGGCTGCCGCCGGCTTCCCTGTGGTTTGGAGCTTATGCGTCATACTCCAGGGCCTGTCATGAGTTTATTAGAGAGTACCCAACTCTCACGGACTGCGGAGTTTGACAGTCAGTCTCATATAGGTGCGTTCCTCAAGAGATATTCTGCAGGACAACATCTCCGCTTATAAAAGCCACTTGGAACACATTAAGATAAATATCAACCTGCCATGCATATTAAGAGAGTATTGCATCTTTATGAAGATGTAAATATAATATGGGGATACTCTCCTCTCAGCTGACCAACAGCTTGTCTCTCAACCCTAATTCACGGGATCTCTGATCACATAGAGTGGGTTGCCATTAGGATCAACTCATAGCGTGGGTCTCAAACCCATCTCCCTCGATGCATTATCTATCACATTGCGTGATAAACCATTTGTGAAGGGATCTGCCAGGTTTTTAGATGTTTGGATATAATCCAACACAATAACTGAAGGGATAGGGGTAGGCTATACTAGCGCAAATCAAAATTTTCTACCGCGTAAACTAGGATTACTGTTTTCATAGATCACGGGATTACCACTAGACGTGCAGTTGCGGAACTTGATGAAGAGCGTCAAGGCAGTGTAGACGATCTACGTTTCCTCCTTGTTCTCGTCCCACAAGAATCTCCCCTTGTGCGGCTCGTCCAAGCGCTACAGATGCAGTGCCTCCGAGGTATCCACATGTACAAGGTGGAAGCGTCAGATGTCGGACTGCTAGGTCCGCGCGTGCAACACATGCATGAGGAGTGGCGACAGGGTGGAATGGTCTTACCCTGGTCAGCTCGCCCCACCCTCTTTTATATAGACGTCCCTAGTGGGCTTCTACATTAGCAGCCCATTAGTAGCCTAAGCCTGGTCTAATTCGAAGCCAATCCTCATTAGGTTTCCAGCCTCTTAAGTGTGTGACCCTATAGGTTCATATACGTATAGACATGACACGAATACATTTATTCTGTCAATAGTTGATAGCGGCCTCTAGCAAGACGTGCCCACTCCTAAACACATACAAAGATCATATCGGACGAACCATCACAAGGTTTAGTACATGTATTTCCCTTTGCCTCACGATATTTGGTCTAGCTCCAAGCTGACCTTCCTTTCTTGATACTGTGATTTGGAATCCCTTTACTAGGTTAACTCTTAACCATATGTAGCACAACCATGTATTTCTCGATCCGATCACTAGAGGGGCCCAGAGATATCTCTCTCAAGTAGAGAGGGGCAAATCCCATCTTGATTGACCATGCCTTGCAGTATGCTTCAGGACAAACCCGAAAGATACCTTTATAACTACCCAGTGTGGCATCCCGCAAAACCACTACTAGAAAATCGCGTTGAATTTGTGCATTGCATCGTCATCATCATGCATTGTTTGCCAAAACTATTTTTCGCAACGCCCGTTCTGTTTTCTAAAACGCCCCAACTTTAATCAAATACCAAAACCGGGTCCCCGGAATATTTTGTTTTGGCCGCTAACGGTTTGCCAACGGCCCGTTTAAAACAAATAAAATTTATATTTATTTTTGTAGGGGCAGTCGAACGGGCCAACCCGACCCGAACGACCACCCCTGTTTTTAAAACGGTCCAGCTGAACCCGCCCTTCTAATCCTATTCCTACCCAATTATCTACCCCACCCTACCCCTCCACCTCACTCCCTCCAATCAACCCTCGCCATGTCAGCACACCCCAAAACCCCCACCAACCACCCTCTGCCACGTGGCCACTCCCTCTCTCCTCTTTTCTCTCCCTCTCAGCAAACCACACCCACTCTACACGCCACGCCAAGACGCCAAAGACAAAGAGCCTGTCCCTCCCCTGGCCCCGCGCGGCCCCACTTCCTTCCTCCCTGTCCCGCTGCCACCTGGGTCCCTCCTCCCTGGCTCCACGCGCCTCCCACGCGCCGGGCACGCGCCGGGCACGCGCCAGCACGCGCCCGCCACACGCCTACCTCCCCTCCTCCCACTGACCCCTGTCCCCACCTCACCGCGACCACGCCCTCCCCTGGAACCGCCCTTCCCCAACCTCCCTCCTCACTGCCAGCCGCCGCCTGCCCTCCCTCCCGCGAGCTCCGCCGCCAGTGGGCTCCCTCACCGCCACCGCAGCATCCTCCGCGTCCGCCTTCGCCACAGAGCGCCGCCGGCTTCTCCTCCCTCTGCCTCGACGGCCGCCGCTCCTCCGGCCCCTCCTCCCGCGTCGCCCCGCCTTCCCCGTCGCCGGCACGCCCCGTCGACCTCCTCACCGCCACATCACCCCACCTCTGGCCGCCCCGTCGCCCGCCTCCGGACCCTCCGCCGCCCCTTCGAGTCCGTCCGCCGCCGCTCTCCCCGGCCAACGCGCTCGCCGGCGCAGCCGGCGCCCCGCCACCGCCAGCCAGCGTCGCCTGGCCGCCGCCCTCCGCCGCCCGAGCCACCTCGGACCCCAGCGCCTTCCCGACCAACGCCTTGTCGTCTGCAAGCCGCCAGCTCGCAGGGCCCGCCAATCGTCGTCCCCGGCCCGTCCTCGCCGTACTGGGACACCACGCCGTCG
Organism: Avena longiglumis; assembly: GCA_030063025.1. Classification (NCBI taxonomy): domain Eukaryota; kingdom Viridiplantae; phylum Streptophyta; class Magnoliopsida; order Poales; family Poaceae; genus Avena; species Avena longiglumis. The sequence goes on from CP125974.1 coordinate 144,359,243, forward strand.
CCAGGGAACGGGCCGCCAAGACCTGCCTCCTGCTGCGGGCACGTCTACAAGCCTCTCTGGCCGGCAGCGCGTTGTCGTCAAGTACCCGTGTGTGTTGTTTTGGACATGCGTGTATGTCTATGTGCTTGCGCGTGTTCTCCAGCGTATACGGGTGCGAATGCATATGCAAGACCGACCCGGAGACCGACAACACCCCCGTCTAGATCTACTTTCCGGACGCCAAGACCGAACCCGAACCTTGGTGCCGAGGTACCTCAAGGCCTTCGTCACGGGACGCCGAGACCCCGAAGAACGACCTCGCCGAACCCGGCGCGGAACCCGATCCCGACACCGGCAAAACAAGATGGCAACCACAAGACCTTCTCGAAGCCGAAGCCCTGAGATCGGCTTCCCGGAACCGGAAACCCCGAAGAGCTCTCGTCAAGATCTTCGTCACGGAAACCCCGACGCCGAGATCTCCCTCTCGGACCCGAAGCCGTCAAGACCCTGGAGACCCCGACATCGAACGACAGGATCATCGGCACGGAACCGAAGACACATGTACGACAAGTACTCCCTCGAGGACGCCGAGAAACCGATGCGCCAAGTTCGACACCCTGGCAAGGCAAGACCGACCCGATACAACCAAGTCCTGCTTCCGGAACGCCAAGTTCTACCCCCGATGTACGAGAGCGACCCCGTCAAGTTCGTCGAACCCTGAACCCCGAGATCTGATCCCCGTCGAACCCTGGACCCTGACCCCGAACCCCCGGACCAAGATCGTCGAACCCCTAATGTGTGAACCTTTTTCCTCGAACCCTATTTTATAACATAATAACAACTTGTCGCATATTGAATTGTCATACTCGCATGCATCTTATCATGTGGTTTGGGGGCCTTATGCCGATTCACCTAATAATTAAATATGGGGCCCATATGCGGGCAAATCTAGCCTTATATTGGCCTCATTTAAACTTGTGTAGCGAACCGGCTCCATCTGTTACATTGCTAAACAACATTTAATTTGAAGGGCTTCTAAATAACTCGAACCATCTAATTAATAGTCGGGACCCCGGTTCCGCTTAATATGACCTAATTGCATCGCACCTTTGCCATGTCATCCATCATACATGCATCATGCCGATCTTCTGCCGTCGTATTAAATATTGCATCCGGTGTTTCTTCTAGTGTTTTGCTTCTTCGCGGATAAGGTCATTGAGTTGATGTGAGCTTCGCCCTGATCTTCGGTTGAACCCTTCGACAATGTTTTCAGGCGAGCATCTCCCTCTTTCTACCTATCTTACTTTTATAGTCTTTATTCCCTCCTGTTGATCTATTGCTATCTGTGTTGCGATGCTTTAGTTTTCCGTACCTGTGATATACCGTGCAGCCCTATATTGCCTTGGACACACCCTATTACCTGTTGTTTGGTAGATAGTTGGACTTGCGCGTCGTAGTTGCTTGCTCAAGTGCTGATGTGTGTCGCCATATGCCACAGTTGCTGATGTATTGCCGCATGTTGATGTTGGAGATGATTCTAGTTTTACTTATCGTCATTTTAATTTCTGTTTAACAACTAAAATTGAATAAGCAGAGGCATCGGTGGGTGATAGATAATATTTGGTTTCCGAACGCCCACTTGTGTCCCGTAAGACCCCGAGTACTTGATACTTGTTCCTTGATTTATCGCTATCCACATTCGGGAGTATGGGATCCCCTGAGCGAGCTTGATTCCGTCTTATTTCTTGGGGCCACAACTAGTTTGAGGTGTTTTACTATCCTGTACTTATGCCATGCTACTTTCTGTATTTAATTTGTGCGAGGAGCACCTTTGTCTGTTAGGATCATGGCACGATTCCGCTGTGTCGACAAGCCCAGCCACACTTTCGGGTTCCCGATCGTTCACACCGTCCCCATAACCTTGAGGCCGTCTCGAGCTTGCTTACTCCGCTATGATTCTACTTAAGGGTGGCCCCTAATATTTCTGAATCTGTGATTGTTCATCGTGAAAGCCTCGTTGGGTTTTGATTTGGTTTTTCCGAGGTTGATCGGCGTGTGTTGCTATTGGTGCACCCGGCGGGTAAACTTTTCAAAGCCGTGTCGCGGATATGGACGACTTGGAGCACAGTATCTCGATCATAGACAAGCATAACTAAAGTTTACTGCTATAAATTTGACTTATAATGACTAGTAATCAGCTTCACTATAATGGAATGGCTAATTAATACTGCCCACAATTGCTTGTTTGGTTGTCGCTTGCGACAATTGTATCTGACTAGTAAGTATTGCAACTACAACGAAATGGCTGAATAAAAGTACCAACAACTGCTGGGTTTTGGGTTTATCTCATGCTATCAGTCGATTAGTAAATCGCCACTATAACGGAATGGTTAACTAAAAGTGCCCACTGTTTACTTTATCAGGACGATTATCTATACCTGACTAGTAAATGCTGCAACGATAACCTAATAAGTAAAACTGCCAACTGTGTGAGTTCCTCGGTTGACTTCCTCGACGGTCTCGAGGAAACGCCAGATGGGTTTGTTTGATGGTAGTATCAGTTGGTTCCGGATAGGTCCTTCTTACCCCTCTCGATTGGCCTTGATGTATCGAGTCTCTATGGGTTGTTTAGTGCATCTTTGCCGCCGCCTCGATCCGCCATACCTATGTGGCGAGGACCGCAATTCTAGCCTCGCGTGTCTTGGCCTCGATCGACGCTCCTCTTTTCCTTTGCCCTTTGCGGCACCCTTTTGTTTAAGCAGGTTTTGAGATCGCGCCGTTAGCGGGGTTACCCTTCCGGCTTGGCAGGCAGGGTTATGGGACGCCATTGGTTATTCTTGGGGCTCTTAGCCCCATTTGCATCTTGTCCGTAGCTGGACGCTCTATCGCTTTCAAGGTGATTTGGATCTTTGTATATTATATCTGTATTCTTGACTCTTTGAGTCTGGTATATATATCTACGTGGGTCCCATCGAGGACTGTTGTGTAATGTTATTACTTCGTTTTCCACCCGCACGAAAGTGCCTGGTGGGCACCTTTGAATCGTTTCTATGCGGGTTTGGTGAATTTTGCCCAAATTTGCATAGGTCCGATTCTGAGGGTGTTACACCCAGTTACGGAGTAGCGTCTGGTAGCCCCAAAGTAGGTCGATCCACATCTCAAGTACATGCTACAATCTCAGGTCTAAGTACAAAACATACACGATGTGTAGAGAGATAGAGCTACAACTAATTGCCAGTCTCAAGTTGGGTCAGTCCAACCCCATGTTCATAACATGTGTCCACATCATTGGTTTGACATCTCCATGTCTATGACTTGCGAAACATAGTCATCAACCAATCGATGTGCTAGTCTAATATTCACATGTGTCCTCACATGAACTCCGAATAGGGACAACTATTAAATAACCATACAAGTAAAGAGTTTTACAAAAAATTCACATAATTGCCAATCAATACAGATTGCCTGATATGGATATTCAAGGAACATTACAATAACTCATGGATACATAAGAAATATAATCATCTCTATGATTTCCTCTAGGGCATATTTCCTTCAGTCTCCCACTTGCACTAGAGTCAATCTAGATTGTATCTAATACATATTGCTCTTGTGTGCGCCTCATGCGCAGGCTACGGGAGTGGTTTTGTAAAAGGATCAGCAACATTTGAGTCCATATGTATTTTTCATATCATGACACTACCATCCTCAACGAACTCTCGAATCTGATGGTAACGCATGCGAATATGTTTGTTCTTCTGGTGCTGTCTAGGTTCCTTGGCTTATGCAATATCACCATTGTTGTCACAATAAACGTCCATGGGATTGAACGCGCCCTGAACCACACCAAGAGCGATCAGGAAATTCCTAATCCAAACAGCTTCCTTTGCAGCCTCCGATGCAGTAATATATTCAGCTTCTGTTGAAGAGGAGGCCACTATATCTTGCTTGGAACTTTTCCAACTCACAGCACCACCATTCATGACAAACACATAACCAGATTGCGATCTAGAGTCATCTGAGTTGTTGAGGTAACTCGCATATGTGTAACCCCTTACACTGAGTTCATCCTCACCTCCATAAACTAGGAACACATCCTTAGTCCTTCTCAAGTACTTAAGGATATTCTTCACCGTTGTCCAGTGACCTGCACCTGGATCAGCCTGATATCTGCTCGTAACACTTAGAGCATAGGAAATATCTGGGCGAGTACATATCATTGCATACATGATGGATCCAATAGCCGAAGCATATGTAATCATGCTCATGTGCTCACGCTCATCAGTAGTCGAAGGACACCGAGTTTTGCTGAGTTTTATGCCGTGAGACATGGGCAAGAACCCCTTCTTAGCCTCTTCCATGCTGAACCGTTTCAACACTTTGTCAATGTATGTACTCTAGCTTAATCCAATTAGCCTCCTTGATCTATCTTTATAGATCTTGATGCCAGAATATATGGCGCTTCTCCTAAGTCCTTCATCAAAAAACTATTTTTCAACAAGGTCTTAAAAGACTCGAGCATAGGAATGTCATTTCCAATCAGCAATATGTCATCTACATATAAGATTAGAAATACAAGCGCTCTCCCAATTTCCTTCTTGTAAACACAAGATTCTTATTTGTTTTTTATGAAGCCAAACTCCTTTACTGAAGGGAATATACCCGAGAGGAAATAATAAAGTGGTTATTATCGTATTCCTTATTTATGATAAATGTTTATTTTGCATGCTATAATTGTATTAATACGGAAACGTTAATACATGTGTGTTTAATAAACAAACAGAAAGTTCCTAGTTATGCCTCTCTTATAAACTAGCTCGTTGATTAACAAGATGATCAAGGTTTCCTGATCATGTACATTGGATGTTGTTAATAACGGGATCACAACATTAGTGTAATGGTGTGATGAACATTCATCCGAAGTATACCATTACGATCAAAGTCATTGAGTTTATATTGCTATAACAACTTACGAAGTGATCCTAATCCTTAGACCATGAGATCATGTCAATCACTAACACCGAAAGAGTTTCTTGATAACATCAAACGTCACACCGTAACAGGGTGATTATAAAGATGGATTCAGAACTAATAAAGTGTTATGTTGAGGCCCATGGATCGAGAGTGGAATTTTTTCATCCCGATGACGGATAGATATGCTCTGGGCCCTCTCGGTGATATCACATTGATTAGCTTGCAAGCAAGTGATTTGATCACTAGAATGTTATATCACGGGAACGAGAAAAGAGTGCATGTCAGTAACGAGATCAAACTAGGTATGGAGATACCGATGATCGAATCTCAGACATGTAATATATCGTGAAACAAAGGGATTAAGATACTAGCGTAAAAGGTTCCGACGATCACAGAAAAGTCATCGTTGAATGTGTGGGAGTCAGTATGGGTCTCCAGATCCCGCTTCTGATTATTGATCTGAGAGGGGTCTCGATCATGTCCGCATTATTCGCGAACCGTAGGGTGACAGTCTTAAGAGACACCGACATCCATTTGGAGCAAAAGTTTCATGCCGGAAAGAATAACAAGCGCAGGAATTTATTTCACTAGATACCAAAACGGGTTTTCGGGTGAAATTGCAGAAAGTGTTTCTGCATGTGAAATGAAATACTAGCAAGGGGTTATATGTGAATGTTTGTCATTAAAGTAATTGACAAAATTCTGAATAAATAAAATGAGTTTTATTTAATGAGAGTTTGCATTAAATTTGGTGGAAATTTAATGGGAATTTGAGTGGGTTTTTGAGTGGAGGGAATTGAAAGGCATTTGAGTGAGTGGAGTGTCCACCCACATGAATGTGGAAGAGGTGGGGGCAGCCCCATGGCTGGGCGCATGGCCCCTTGGGTTCCCCCCTCTCCCTATAAAGGGATCCCCCTCCCTCTCTCTCACTCACACCTCCTCGTGAAGGATCTCTCTCCTCCTCTAGTATTTATCCCCCATGGTCTCGGACTAGCGAGATACATGTTCCCGGTGGCTTTTCGGCAAGAAATAGTTGTGCTTCCGCTGCATCGCTGGAGCGAGGAGGCGGAGGTTGCTCGGTGCCTCGAACGTGTGTGCGAGCACGGATGTGTCTTGTTTTCTTGGCTAGGACTTCCTCTCGATCTTGAGATCGGCAAGAGATCGTCTAAATCAACCACGAGTTTGGACTTGTTAAACTTTGTCGGTCTTCAAGGGTATGTTCTCTACAGATATACATCCGCTCGTTGTTTGTATCTAGTAGATAGATCTTGGTACATAGTTGTTCCCATCGTAGGAAAATTTTTGTTTTCTATGCTGCGAACCCTACAGTGGTATCAGAGCCGGATCTTTGCGTAGATACTTTGCACGGGTAGTACACATATGAGTATGTGGGCGATGATGATCATTTTATTGCTTCTTAGTTTTACTTTGGATATTGGTGGCATAGTGGGATGAAGCGGCCCGGGCAAACTTTACATGTCCTCGCACATGAGACCTGTTCCACGCTTGACATGCAACTAGTTTTGCATAAGTGGCTAGCGGGTGTCTGTCTCTCCTACTATAGTCAATATCTAATTTGCAACGAGTTGTCAACAATTTGGTTATCCTCGTTGTGGTTCATGTTCGTAGGTAAGAACGGTTCTATCTTCGAAAGCCCTAAGCCACGTAAAATTTGCAATGGATAAATTAGAGGCGTCTAGTTTAGATTGTTCTTTGGGCTAGTGTTATGATATGGTGATGTTGTAAGTAGAAGTATGAGATGATACTCTTACAACACACATAGCGTGTAAGTTCCATAGACCTTGGCCTTACACATAAAGGTATGATAGAGATCATACCACGGTGCACATGATGGAGATCATATGCGGGAACCATATCATTTCACTAATAAACATGTGATGTTTTGATTGCATCTTATATTGCTTGTTTGGCGTTTTATTAGCATAATAGGATGATCCCTCATTTAGATATCAAGATAAGAATGTGTTCTTCCTTAAGTATGCACCGACAATATTTCGTCGCTTCAAGACATCACGTGATGATCGGGTGTACTTGAATCCACGAGCATATCTCGGGTGTAAGACAGTTACACACGCGAATACTAAGGTTCTTACTTGACGAGCCTAGCATGTACAGACATGGCCTCGGAAAATGGACCGAAAGGTTAAGCATGAGTCATATGTTTTGATATGATGACCATATGGATGCTCGCCTTTGAAGCTACACCGACTCACGTGATGATCGGACTTGGTGTAGTGGATTTGGTTCATGTAATCACCAAAAGGACACGAGGGATGTCGTTTTTGAGTGGGAGTTTATTTCTAATTTGGATTAGTAGAACTCAATTTATCATAAATTAAATCAATGTGAATTTGCATAATTTGTTGTAGTCATTGGCATTCGTTCACCGCCTTATGCTTAGTTATAATTGAGATAATAAAACTATAGAATTATGGATATATACTTTACGAACTGGTATCGTATTGTGTTGAGTGTCAATCTAAAGTTTAAAGTCCTATTGCAAACTTTCAGCAAACTCTGTTTACTCCGTGAAATTTAATAATTGGTATTAAATCGAGAGTAACAATTCCAGTGTTAGTATCTTAAGTATCATATTTGCCTCCATGATTCTTGATTTAAATATCAAGATTATCTAGGAGCTGAAAGAATTGTTTCAGAAACCATCATGTGTGACAGATATAATGATATCTGAAACAATGTTTTGGTTGCAATATGATAGAGTATAATATATGTTCTCATATTGGATGAGAATTTACGAAGGATGGAGATGCTAGACATCCTAATCATCCAAAATGGTTTTGGAAAGTAATGTTATACTCACGGTTCGCCTTTATAAGCTACAGTAGCTTGATCATGAAAGTCGTCATGATAAGGATGAATAGAAGATGTATGTAAAGTGTTTACTACACTAAAAGATTACTAAAGAATGGATTTTGAAAGAATACCGATCATTTTGATGATGGTGATCTACTTCAAAGTGCAAGTCCAAAAGCATTATTATTTGAATATACACGCTTTGGACTATGTGTCATGTATATGGCGCCACTTTTGATGTTGATAGATTCTTTTAAAAAGGAAAAGGAAATGCTGAAAGAGAATCTATAAAATATACTTGGTAGAAAAGAAAAGATTGGAAATATCCAATTTAGGTATATATATGATATACATGTTATGGTTGTATTCTTTGCTTGTTAAACAATGTGGTTCTTGGGTATTGGATACCGAATTGGTTGGTATGAAATTTCATACGGAACAACGCAATTCATGAACCACAATGGCCTAAGTAACTAGCAAGAGAATATGTGATGATGTTCATCGAAAACAAACAAACCGTTGTTTGTATTTCTCGTTGACATCAAAGCTTGACTTCAAGATTTGTTTTAATAATTGTTATTTAAATCAGGTATTATGAGAACAAAGGTTGTTCAAATAATTACCGTATTCCATATAAGATGGATGATTTAAAAATCTATTTGGAGAAATCACATCCATAAAACCTAATGCTAAAATGTCGCAAGACAAATGATTGAAAGATCACTTATGAAGTGACATCGCTGTTTAAATTATATTGGAAAGAAAACATGAAGAATTTCCATATTCATGGATTTTTGGAGTCTTTGATTTGATCAAGTGACGCTTGTGATACTTTCCACGTGATAATTAAAACTTCGTTCAAAGGCCAAAGAAGAACAAACGACTAAATTATTGGAATTTATACATATCAATGTATGTAGTCCATTATGTATAGTCGTAAGATATGGATTTCAACTTCATATGCTTTCTCTAGAAATTTGAGTGAATGTTCACTTAATGAGAAAGAAGTATGAAATATTTTGAAAACGTTTCAAAGACTTTCAAGATGAAGTGCAAAATCATTGTAACAAGAAAATAAATGATTTATGATTTTATCATAAAGGGATTTATTTGAGTTACAAGTGTAACAAGAAAATAAATGAATTATGATTTTATCATAAAGGGATTTATTTGAGTTGCAAGTTTAGCAAAACACCTAGATTTACATATCCCGAAACACCATAGAAATATGGAATGTTTGAGATTTGTAATGAAACCTTGTTTGACATGGTTGGATCAAAGGTGTTATTTATAAAACTGTCATTATGTTTTAAAAGATTAAAGCTTTAGAGACTTCCGCTTTTACACTGAAAAGTGCTCCATATTGATCCGTTGAAATGACACCATGGAAGTTATGGTTTGGGGTAAAACCCAAGTTGTCATTTCTTAAATTTTGGTATGCTAAACATAAGTAAGATGTTTACAACCGAAGTCGGATGAGCATGTCTTTGTAGGTTATTTCGAATAACAATTGGTTATTCCTCCATAACACCAAGGACAAAAGGGTTTGTCGCTTGAAACGTGAAGTTTCTTGAAGAAGGAATTTTTCATAAGTGTTAAGTGGGAGGACAATAGAACTTTGATAAGGTTAACGAACCTTAGCTAATTATGCTGAGTTGCGCAGCGCCGGAAATCGTTCCAGAGGCTGCCATAATGCTCATAGCTTATGTGCCTCAAAGGTTGTGGTCATGGAGATCTAAGTTCTTATTGAACCAAGTCGGTCGAATAAACAATCAAATACTAAGATTTGAGAGTAAATCATTATTGTTTGACAATGATGAACCGAATATATGCAAAGAAGTGATGGTGGGCCCTGACTCCGTCAAATGGCTTGAAGACATAAAATCCGTGATAGTTCATTACACGAGAAATCAAGTTTTGAACTTGGAAGACCCTCCGGAAAGGTGTAAAAACCTATCGGTCGTATTTGGATCTATAAAGAAACAGACATGGACATCTATGAAATAGTCGACATGTCGTAAAGTATGTTATGACAATGTTCAAGGAGTTGACTATGACAAGATTTGATCTTTCATAGCGATATTTAGTCTGTACAGATTAAAGTAGCAACCACTACATATAATTTGGTATATGGTAGATGAATAAACAAAACAAAGTTCTTCTAATAGAATGGTTACCTAGGACGTGTATATGACACGGTTCAAGGGGTTTTGTTAAATTCAAAGGATGCTAAAAGGGCATGCAAACTTCAATGGTTGAAGTAAGCATCGCGGAGTTGGAATCTTCACCATGATGAAAAAGGAGTTTTTCATCAGGAGACGATGAAGATGCTTGCATTTGCAAGAAATTAAGTGGGAGCGCTGAGACATATTTCTAATAAATTATGTGGAAGACATCTTGTTGATTAGAAATAATGTATTATTTATTGACAAAGGTTAAGAATTTCATTTCGATGAAAAACTTAGGCAAAACCCAAATATTTAGCATGAATGTCTATAGTGGATAGACTGTGACGCTAATATGGTTGTGCCAAACGTACATATATGAGATATTGAAGGAGTTCAATATAGAAACAACAAGAAACGGTTCTTGTTGCATGGAAAGGAATTGAATCAAGATTCAAGTGTATCGACACTTGATAAGTGAAACAAGATTCAAGTGCTTTGACACTTGATGATTGAAATCACGAGAATGTTTTGATCAATCATACCATGATATGTACACATCCGGATATGTCCTATGCTCTAAGTGTTATGAGCATATACCAGAATGAATCATAAAATGATCATTGGACGATAGTGAGAATATTCTTATGATCTTTTAGAAGAACTAAGAATATATTTGTGTAGAGGTGACAAACAATTACAAATAGTTCATTGTAAAGCGTTACATTGATACTAGTTTTGTCACAAGATACAAATTAAGTTTATCTCAATTTAAACTATGGGTGGCACAATGTAATGGAAAGGAGATTCCATGATGGATTTGGATGAATTCCAAAGTTAAGACATTGTGACGGATACTACAACAAAAGGCTAAGTATATGACTGCTTTAGTAGCAGCAAAGGAGGGAATTTGTCTCAAGTAGTTTGTTATCAAACTAAGGTGTGGTTCGCAACGGGCTAACACTAAAGATATATTGTATGACAATAGTATCGGCATGATTTAACCCCAAGGAACTAAAGGTCTCACCGAAAGACCAAATTTATACAATGCCATCTCACTGGAGAATGAGTGATGCGTGAAGACGCAAAGACATGCAAATACACACGGACCTGAAGCGTCAGATCCGTAGATTATGTTAACCACTTGCAATTGCGTATATGGAACACCGGAAATCCATAAGTGTTCAATACGCAAAGATCTCAAACTAGATTATTGTCTCTAGTGCAAGTGGGAGATCAAGGAATATGCCGAGAGGCAATAATAAAGTGGTTATTATCGTATTCCTTGTTTATGATAAATGTTTATTTTGCATGCTATAATTGTATTAATACGGAAATGTTAATACATGTGTGTTTAATAAACAAACAGAAAGTTCCTAGTTATGCCTCTCTTATAAACTAGCTTGTTGATTAACAAGATGATCAAGGTTTCCTGATCATGGACATTAGATGTTGTTAATAATGGGATCACAACATTAGTGTAATGGTGTGATGAACATTCATCCGAAGTATAGCATTACGATCAAAGTCATTGAGTTTATATTGCTATAACAACTTATGAAGTGATCCTAATCCTTAGACCATGAGATCATGTCAATCACTAACACCGGAAGAGTTTCTTGATAACATCAAACGTCACACAGTAACAGGGTGATTATAAAGATGGATTCAGAACTAATAAAGTGTTATGTTGAGGCCCATGGATCGAGAGTGGAATTTGTTCATCCCGATGACGGATAGATATGATCTGGCCCTCTCGGTGATATCACATTGATTAGCTTGCAAGCAAGTGATTTGATCACTAGAATGTTATATCACGGGAACGAGAAAAGAGTGCATGTCAGTAATGAGATCAGACTAGGTATGGAGATACCGATGATCGAATCTCGGACATGTAATATATCGTGAAACAAAGGGATTAAGATACTAGCGTAAAAGGTTCCGACGATCATAGAAAAGTCATCGTTGAATGTGTGGGAGTCAGTATGGGTCTCCAGATCACGCTTCTGATTATTGATCTGAGAGGGGTATCGATCATGTCCGCATTATTCGCGAACCGTAGGGTAACACACTTAAGAGACACCGACATCCATTTGGAGCAAAAGTTTCATCCCGGAAAGAATAACAAGCGCAGGAATTTATTTCACTAGATACCGAAACGGGTTTTCGTGTGAAATTGCAGAAAGTGTTTCTGCATGTGAAATGAAATACTAGCAAGGGGTTATATGTGAATGTTTGTCATTAAAGTAATTGACAAAATTCTGAATAAATAAAAGGAGTTTTATTTAATGAGAGTTTGTATTAAATTTGGTGGGAATTTAATGGGAATTTGAGTGGGTTTTTGAGTGGAGGGAATTGAAAGGCATTTGAGTGAGTGGAGTGTCCACCCACATGAATGTGGAAGAGGTGGGGTTAGACCCATGGCTGGGCGCATGGCCCCTTGGGTGCCCCCCTCTCCCTATAAAAGGATCCCCCTCCCTCTCTCTCACTCACACCTCCTCGTGAAGGATCTCTCTCCCGCTAGTATTTATCCCCCATGGTCCCGGACTAGTGAGATACATGTTCCCGGTGGCTTTTCGGCAAGAAAGAGTTGTGCTTCCGCTGCATCACTGGAGCGAGGAGGCGGAGGTTGCTCGGTGCCTCGAACGTGTGTGCGAGCACGGATGCGCTGTTGTTTTGTGGCGCTAGGACTTCCTCTCGATCTTGAGATCGGCAAGAGATCTTCTACATCAACCACGAGTTTGGACTCGTTAAACTTTGTCGGTCTTCAAGGGTATGTTCTCTACGGATATACATCCGCTCGTTGTTTGTATCTAGTAGATAGATCTTGGTACATAGTTGTTCCCATCGTAGGAAATTTTTTGTTTTCTATGCTGCGAACCCTACATTTACAACTTCATCAAATCGAATGTTCCAACTCCGAGATGCTTGCTTCAGCCCATAAATGTACTTTATAAGTTTGTGTACCTTTCCAGCATTGTTTGGATCGACAAAACCTTCGGGCTGCATCATATACACGTCCTCAGTTAGGATTCCATTTAGGAAAGCCGTCTAGACATCCATCTGCCATATTTCATAGTCAAAATGTGCAGCAATGGCTAGAATGATCTGTATAGATTTAAGCATCGCTACAAGCGAGAAAGTCTCATTGTAGTCAACTCCTTGAACCTGTCGAAAAACTTTTTCAACAAGTCGAGCTTTATGGATGTGAACATTTCCATCCATATCAATCTTATTCTTATAGATCCATTTGCACTCGATGGCTTTAAAACCATCAGGCAGGTCAACCAAGTTCCAAACTTTATTGTCTCCCATGGACTCTATCTCGGATCTCATGGCGATTAGCCATTTCTCAGAGTCTGGGTCCACAATCGCTTCTACATAGGTCGCAGGCTCATCATTGTCTAACAATAATAATTCCCGTGCTTCGCGGAGCCTCGCCGACCTTCGTGGTTGTGGTGCTTCTATTGCCACGGGTTCCTCAACTTGTTCTGCTACAATAGCATCACTTGTAGAAGCATCCCCGACTGGATCATCTTGAACTTCTTCAAGTCGCACCTACCTTCCACTCATTCCTTTCTCTAGGAAAACACCGCTACGAGCAAACACTTTGCCCTCTTCTCGGTTGTAGAAGTAATACTCTAAGGTTTCCTTCGGATATCCCACGAAAATGCACTTATCCGATTTGGGTGTTAGCTTGTCCGACTGAAGTCGCTTGACAAATGCATCACAACCCCAAATCTTTAGAAAAGACAAACTGGGATTCTTTCCAGTCCACATCTCATATGGTGTCTTAACTACAGATTTAGATGGTACCCTGTTAAGTGTGAAAGCTTCCGTTTCTAGAGCGTAACCCCAAAATGATAATGGTAAATCCGACTGGCTCATCATCGATCGAACCATGTCCAACAAAGTTCGATTGCGCCATTTGGAGACCCCGTTTCTTTGAGGCCTTTCGGGCGGAGTGAGCTGTGGAACAATTCCGCAACTCTTAAGATAATTGCTAAATTCATGACTCAAATATTCACCTCCACGATCGGATCGCAAGGCCTTTATTTTCTTGACACGTTGATTCTCTACCTCACTCTGAATCTCCTTGAACCTTTCAAAAGTTTCAGACTTATGCTTCATTAAGTAGACATAACCATATCTACTGAAATCATCAGTGAAAGTAATGAAGTAGTGATATCCTCCTCTGGCTGTCGTGCTCATTGGTCCACATACATCAGTATGTATGAGTTCCAACAAGTTTGTCGCTCTCTCGGGTAAATCCGAAAAAGGCGATTTGGTCATCTTTCCAAGTAAACAAGCCTGACATGCCTCGTATGATTCAAAATCAAACAAAGTTAGAAGACCATCACCATGGAGCTTCTTCATGCGCTTTTCACTTATATGCCCCAAACGACAATGCCATAAATAGGTAGGACTCAAAACATTAGGCCGAAGCCTTTTAGCACTAACATTGTAAACAGATGCATCATCAAGATTTAAAATAAATAACCCATTCACAATGGGAGCATCAGCCATAAACATATCATTCTTAGAGATTACACAACCATTGTTCATACTCGCAAATGAATATCCATCCCTCATCAAACATGAAGGTGATAAAATGTTTCGACCCATACGTAGAATGTAATAACAATTATTCAACTCCATAACAAATCCTGATGGAAGGTGAAGTTGCATGACACCGACGAACAATGCAGGAACCCTTGCTTTATTTCCGACGCGAAAATCCACTTTGCCTTTCTGCACTTCTCTAGTCCTTATTAGCCCCTGCATCGAATTACAAATATGAGCAACCGATCCAGTATCAAATACCCAAGAGTTAACATAGGAATCAGCAAGAAGAATGTCCACAACATTTACCACAAGCGTACCTGAGTGGGAAGTACTCTTACTTCCACTCTTCTTCAAAGAAGCCTGGTACTTGCTGCAGTTTCCCTTCCAGTGGCCATGTTCATGACAAAAGAAGCACTCAGTGTCTTCTACAGGTCCAGCCTTTTGCTTGGGTGCAAGATTAGGGATCGTATCCTTACCCTTTCCCTTCTTCTTCTTCCAAGAAGTACCCTTTTTCTTAAAGCTAGGCTTATTCTGCACAGCCATCACATGGCTATGCCCTGCACACTTCATCATGTCACTTTCTGCTGTTTTTAGCATCCCACATAACTCATTAAGGCCCTTCTCCACCCCATGCATATGGTAGTTCGAGATGAACTGCCCATAGCTAGATGGAAGAGAGGCCAAAATGAAGTCAGTACCAAAGATTTTCCAAAGTCTGACTGTAACCAACCACTTTGATCACATGGGGGCCTACAGCTGCTCCCTCTGTCAGCTTGCATTCCACAAAGGACTTGGCAACATTGTACCTCTCAGTCCTTGCCTGATCTTGGAACATGTCTTTAAGCGCTACGATCATATCGTATGCATCCCGATCCTCAAACTTCTTTTGGAGTTTAGGTTCCATGCATGCAAGCATAAGACAGCTAACCTCAAGAGAATCATCACATGCTCTCTTGTAGGCATTCTTAAGGGCAGCATATGCATTATCAGCAGGTTCATCGGGGATTAGGGTATTCAGAACCGTTTCCTTTTTATCAGACCTGAGAACAATTCTCAGGTTACGGACCCAGTCTGAATAGTTTGTTCCATTTAGTTTATCTTTGTCAAGAATCGAACGCAAAGAAAAAGGTGATGCAGTGTTTGGTGCCATTGATCTACAACACAAAACATGCAAAATACTAAGCCATGTAACCATGAAAGAGTAAAACATATTAAACAATTTAATAGCATATACTCCCACTTAAATCAATATCCCTCTATTGATACTAAGTGATTCAAGCTCCACAATTAACAAGTCGACTAGTGAGCTTTAGCTTCACTTCTAGAAGACAAGGTAAATCGGTAAGCAACACTTGCTAATCATATCATATATGACTCTTGTTGTTGGGTGACATCTCTATGTCAAAACTAGGCACCCAACCTTTATGCCCCAAGGTCCTTAACTATTAAGATGACCTTGTCAAGCTCACCAACCCTTATGCGTGTAGGTATCCGGTACAAACCCATCCAGCCAAGGAAAACCGCGGCACCCTAATTTCATAGGCCCACCAACGATTATACATGGCATAGGATGGCGCAAGGTTTGGTTGGGAGGTCATGATTTAACTTAAACTTTGTGAGTGATCGTTATACTTCTATCATCTAAGCATGCATAGAGTAAAACGCATAAGAAAAGCATCACATAGTTGTGACACAGTATGGCCCATTTTCTCATGGTAATCTCTATCGCCATAGAACCTGTCCACCATGATGATCTTCATCTTCATGTTCCATGTGAGCCATCCTCCAAATGATGAGTCCTCCAAGAACTAATACAAGCTATTACTCCTAACAGCTAGTAATCAAAAATTACATAGTATTGGGATTATCACAAGTTGGCGCGCATGCCATTACAATAATTGACAACACATATGGCTCCAGCCGTGTTGCCCTACTCATCACACGCATGTCATGAAAAATTTCATACATGCATCACATACATATATGGGCCATACTGATCACATACATCCCGCAAAAACAAGTTATGCATAGAATCGCATTCTACCGGATCAGGTGAACTTGCAGTACCTAGTTACCTTAACGAGATAGAAAAGGGGCTACGACTAGGGGGGTCTAGGGGTTCTCCCCCTGTGAAAAATGAGAGATTGAATCTACACAATTTTCTTTAAGGATTTTTATCGGCAAATCAAACTTACCATAAATCGACGATTGTTCCGATCCGATCAAACTCCTTTGATCACGGTACATCAATTTTAGATCTAGGTTCCAATTTGATTAATCATATTGATCTTCGCGTGATTCAACAGGATTTATGTGTCATTGTCTACCCCGATGGCGGAAGCCGACCGGTGGGGGTAAGTCGTTCGACAACCTCAGAATCACGATCACAGAAAGCAAGATCATAGATCAATCCTGAACCACTGCAATACAAACGATCACAACATTCATATCAACCTGCATATCACCATATGCAACCATCCCGAACCTATAACTGAACAACATCGGCTCTGATACCACTGAAGGAATACGGATAGGCTACACTAGTGCAAATCAAAATTTTCTACCGCGTAAACCAGGATTACTGTTCTCATAGATCACAGGATTACCACTAGACTCGCAGTTGCAGAACTTGATGAAGCGCGTCAAGGCAGTGTAGACGATCTACGTCTCCTCCTTGTTCTCGTCCCACGAGAAGCTCCCCTTGCGTAGCTCGTCCAAGCACTACAGACGCAGCGCCTCCGAGGTATCCACACGTACAGGGTGGAAGTGTCAGACGCCGGACTGCTAGGTCCGCGCGTGCAACACAGGCGTGAGGAGTAGCAGCTGGGTGGAATGGTCTTACCCTGGTCAGCTTGACCCACCCTCTCTTATATAGACGTCCCTAGTGGGCTTCTACATTAGCAGCCCATTAGTAGCCTAAGCCTGGTCTAATTCAGATCCAATCCTCATTAGGCTTCCATCCCCTTAAGTGTGTGACCCTACAGGTTCATATACATATAGACATGACACGAATACACTTATTCTATCAATAGTTGGTAGCGGCCTCTAGCAAGACATGCCAACTCCTAAACGCATACAAATATCATGTCGGACGAACCATCACAAGGTTTAGTACATGTATTTCCCTTTGCCTCATGATATTTGGTCTAGCTCCAAGCTGACCTCCTTTTCTCGATACCGTGATTCAGAATCCCTTTACTAGGTTAACTCTTAACCATATGTAGCACGGCCATGCATTTTTGGATCCGATCACTCGAGGGGCCCAGAGATATCTCTCTCAAGTAGAGAGGGGCAAATCCCATCTTGATTGACCATGCCTTGCTGCATGCTTCAGGATAAACCCGAAAGATACCTTTATAACTACCCAGTTACGGAGTAGCATCTGATAGCCCCAAAGTAGGTCGATCCACATCTTAAGTACATGTGACAATCTGAGGTCTAAGGACAAAACATACATGATGTGTAGAGAGAGAGCTGCAACTAATTGCCAGTCTCAAGTTGGGTCAGTCCAACCCCATGTTCATAACATGTGTCCACATCATTGGTTTGACATCTCCATGTCTATGACTTGCGAAACATAGTCATCAACCAATCGATGTGCTAGTATAATATTCACATGTGTCCTTACATGAACTCCGACTAGGGACAACTATTAAATAACCATACAAGTAAAGAGTTTCACAAACAATTCACATAATTACCAATCAATACAAGTTTCCTGATATGGATATTCAAGGAACATTACAATAACTCATGGATACATAAGAAATATATTCATCTCTATGATTTCCTCTAGGGCATATTTCCTTCAATAGCTCCGGAGTTTCTCAGTTTCCTGATAGATTTCAATCTCCTCTTCACATGCCTTGATGAATTCATATTGTCCTTAGAAATGTTTTCTTTGACGATCACAGTTTGATTATCACAGTTCATCGGGATGGCGGGTATTGGTTTTTCAACCACGGGTAAGTCCATCAAGAGCTCATGAAGCCACTCTGCTTCAACAGTAGTTGTGTCTAATGCTGTGAGTTCTGCTTCTATTGTTGACCTCATTAAGATGGTATGCTTGTAAGACTTCCAGGAAACAGTGCCACCACCAAGTGTAAACAAATAACCACGCGTGGCCTTAATCTCATCAGCATCAGATATCCAGTTTGAATCACTATAACCCTCAAGTACCCGTGGATACCCAGTATAGTGAATACCATAACTCGCAGTGCCTTTCAAATAGTGCAAAAATCTTTCAAGAGCATGCCAATGATCATCTCCCGGATTTGACACAAATCGACTCAGTTTGCTTACAGCAAAGGAGATGTCAGGTGTAGTAGCGCTCGCTAGTAACATGAGCGAGCCAATAATTTGAGAATATCTCAATTGATCTTTAGCAGTCCTTCGATTCTTTCGAAGTAGCACACTTGGATCATAAGGCGTTGGAGAAGAATTGCAGTCGCTATAACCGAAGCGACTCAATATCTTTTCCACATAGTGAGACTGAAGCAGTGTAATCCCACCATTGTCATCCATTAGTAACTTGATGTTTAATATTACATCAGCCACTCGCAAGTCCTTCATCTCAAAGTAGGGAGATAGGAACTCTTTGACCTCCTCGATAACAACAAGGTTGGTCCCGAATCTCAATATGTCATCAACATAGAGACACATAATAACTCCCTCGCCCCCACCATGGACATAGTACACACATTTGTCAGCTTCATTTACAACAAAGCCTTCAGCAGTTAAAGTTCTTTCAAACTTCTCGTGACACTGCTTAGGCGCTTGCTTAAGACCATACAAAGACTTCAATAACGTACACACCTTTCCTTCTTGACCATCTACTACAAATCCGTCAGGCTGCTCCATATAAATTTCCTCATCTAGCTCTCTATTTAGAAAAGTTGTCTTAACGTCCATTTGATGAACGAGAAGACCATGTGAGGCAACCAAGGAAAGGAGTACTTGAATAGTGGTCAATCTGGCTACAGGTGAGTAGGTATCAAAGAAATCTTCACCTTCCTTTTGGGTATAACCCTTGGCCACAAGACGTTCCTTGTACTTTTCAATAGTACCATCAGGTCTAAGCTTTTTCTTGAACACCCACTTACATCCTACAGGTTAGCACCCATAAGGACGATTAGTGACTTCCCAAGTACCATTAGCTAAGATAGAGTCCATCTCACTTCGGACAGCTTCCTTCCAGTAGTCAGCATCTTGAGATGCATAAGCTTCTGAAATAGAAGTGAGAGTATCATCCACAAGGTACACAATGAAATCATCACCAAATGACTTTGTAGTCCTTTGTCTCTTGCTCCTTTTGGGAGCTTCATTTTCCTCCTCCATAGGATCATCATAATGTTATATCGGCGTAGTGGGTTCAGGAATTATAACAAATTCCTAACTAGATGAACTAGTCATCTCCTGATTTGATGAGCTAGACATACCTTTCATAGGTAAGATGTCCTCAAATAAAGTCGCATCATTCGACTCCATAATTTTACCAACATGCATGTCGGATACCTCAAATTTTACTATCAAAAATCTATAGCCAATTCTATGAAAAGCATATCCTAGAAAAACATAATCCACGGTTTTTGGTCCAAGCTTTCGCTTCTTAGGTACTCGAATATTGACTTTCGACAAACAACCCCAAGTTCATAAGTAAGAGAGTTTAAGAATTTTCTTTTCCCATTCCTCAAATGGAGTCATGGTTTTATCCTTTACAGGAACATGGTTTAGGACATGACACGCAGTCATTAGCCCCTCCCCCCACCATTCCTTGGAAAGACACGATGTATCTAACATGGCGTTAACCAAATCAGTTAGAGTGCGATTCTTTCTTTCGGCCACCCATTTGACTGAAGTGAGTAGGGAGGCATCCTCTCGTGTATAATTCCATGTTCCATACAGAATAAATCAAATTCACTTGAAAAGTATTCTCCACCATGATTCGACCTTAGCCGCTTGATTTTAAGATCAAGTTGGTTTTCTGACTCGGCCTTATAGATTTTAAAGTAGTTCAAAGCTTCATCTTTAGATTTCAGAAGATAAACATAGCAGTATCTAGTGGAGTCATCAATCAACATCATAAATTATCTTTTTCCACCTTTTGTCAACACAACATTCATCTCACAAATATCTGAATGTATAAGTTCTAGTGGTGCTAAGTTTCTCGGTTCCGCAGCTTTTTGAGGGAATTTCTACAGTATCATGTGTATTTAGTGAAAGTTTTGCTGTTTTAAAACTAAAACCCAAAGGTCTATTATATTTTGAATACACTAATGTTGCTAATGAAGATTGTGTGAAGTTTTATATGAAGGAAAATTTTCAGGTGTAAGAAAAGAATGATATAATGAGATGAAGAATGGACAAAATATCAACCTTGTGAATGCCACCCCGTGTCCCCCAAGAAATATTAAAGATGTACAAGGGTCAAAGCTTGGGGATGCCCAAGGCACCCCCTTCTTCATCAATAAAAATCTCAGGTCTTTCTAGACACTATGTTTTTATTATTTCATGCAGAGTTGTGTTGTTCTTGGAGCGTCTTATTAGTTTTTATTTTTGGTTTTTGTTTGCTTAGTTTGCTTGAATAAAGTAGTTGGACCCCCATTCTCGCTGTGTTGTTTCAAATAAGTTGATTGGTGTTGGAAAGGAGTAGGAAGTTCTTGCTTTAGTAGTACAAGAGGAGCTAGCTTTGACTGTGACTTAGACTTTATCATGTCATGCTAGGTGTTGTTTTGACCTTATGCTTAGTGATTATTTCTGGAGCATGACTTGTTCCAAACAATTAGGATTGCTTAATGTGCCTTGAAAGAATCATGCGTTGTTTTAGCATACAAAAGCATAATATTGTTGTATTCTCCTTTGATTCTTTGTTTAGGTTGACTTGGCACATGTTCACACCATGTTATGACTATGAAACAGTCACCATAGCCTCTATGATCATTTAATTTTTGACTTGTAGTACCACTTTATGCTTTGATTAGTAATGTTTTGTCGCTCTGTATGATTATGGCCATTATTGCTCTCTTAGTTGGTCGCTCCCAGTCTTTTGCTAGCCTCCACTTGTATGAGTAAGCTCTACTCATGCATCCAACTCCCAAGAAACCAAGTTATTCTGGGACTAACCTATTAACAAGATGCCACAGTGCTAGTTAACAAGAAACCAAGTTCCATGCTTGTTTAGTATCTACTTTGCTTTGATTTGTATACACTTTGAGGTATTTTTATATGTTTTCGGGGACTAACCTATTAACAAGATGCCACATTGCCAATTTCCTGTTTTCTGTTGTTTTTGGTTCTAGAAAAGTCAGAAAATGAATATTCTCGGAATCAGACGGGACAAAAGCTAAAGTCAATATTTTACTGTGGGGATCACGGAGCCAGAAGACGAGACGGAGGAGGGCCTCGAGGGGGCCACACCCCCTGGACGCGCGGCCTGGCTTGGCCCGCGCTTGGGGTGCAACCGCCTCGTGCACCCCCTCAGCCTCCCTCTTCGCCTATAAGAATCCCCCGATACCTAAACCCTAAGTACCCGATCAATCTTCCACGAAACAGTCTGTAGCCTCCGCCACCATCATCCCTAGATCGGGGGATTTGAAGCTCTTCCCGGCACCCTACCAGAGGGGAGAGATCATCCCGGAGACCTTCTTCATCACCATGCCAGCCTCCGGTATGAAGCGTGAGTAGTTCCACCTTGGACTACGGGTCCATGTAGTAGCTAGATGGTTGTTTCTCCTCCTTTGTGCTACCATGTTTAGATCTTGTGAGCTCTGTTATTGATCAAGATCATCTATTTGTAATCATGCATGTTGTGTTTGTGGGGATCCGATGGATATTGGGACTATGTCAGATTGGTTAAGGATTCTATCTTATTGATTCTATTATGTGTGTTGTTTGAGATCTTGCATGCTCTCTGTTTCTAGTAGCTATCTTGGCCAAGTAGATGCTAGTGACTCCAAGAGGGAGTATTTATGCTCAATAGTGGGTTCATTCCTTTATTTAATCTGGGGAAGTGATAGAAATATCTAAAGTTGTAGATGTGCTATTGCTACTAGGGACAAAACAATGATCTCTTGTTCATGGAACAAGTAGATTGTTTACCTTACACACTTTGCTTAAAGTAGTTATCAGTTGCTTGCAACTTAATACTTGAGGGGTTTTGAATGATAACCTGAAGGTGGATTACTAGTCATAGATGCAGTTGGATGGCGGTCTATGTTTATTGTTGTATTTCCCAATCAAATCTCATAGGATCATAAATGTCTAGTATTTTATTGTTATGCCTTGCTCTGTCCTGTCAATTGCTCCGCTATAATTTGTTTACCCGGCATGTTATGTTGTTTATCTTAAGGAGAACACCTCTAGTGAACTATATACCTTGGTCCAATCTTTACCATTGATACATATTCCACTGTTCCTTTTTAGTTTCTACAAACCACCATTACCTTCCACACCATACAGTTAATCCTTTGTTTTCATAAACTGGTGAGATTGATAACCTCACTGTTCGTTGGGGTAAAGTCTTGAGTTTGTGTTGTACAGGTTTCCAAGTTGCTAGCAACACCTTTGAGTAATTTCCTTTCTCCTACTGGTTCGATAACCTTGGTTTCTTACTGAGGGAAAACTTGTTGTTGTGCTCATCATACCTTCCTCTTGGGGTCTCCCAACGAATCTCTAAAGTGATCTGAGCTACACATCATCAGTCGGATGGAGCTATAATTTTGATTTGAGCAACAGAAGATTTCGAAAAAATCAATCTTTACCTGCTAGTCTGTTTTGACAGATTTCTGCCATTATTTGCATTTGCCTCTTGAATCGATTTCATTTTAGATTCTTTTTGGGCTTTTGAAAGGATTTGCTATAGTATCTTTTGTTTTGATGGATTTCAGTTGAAATTTGAAGCAAAAGGTTTATTGTCTTTGCTTACACTAATGTTGCTAATGAAGATTGTGTGAAGTTTTGTATGAAAGAGATTTTCAAATATTTGGAGAGACAACACTACACAAGTGAAGAATGGTCAAAGGCTCAAACATTATATTTTTGGAGATTCTTATAATGAAGATGTTGAGATTATTCAAATGGTGAATTCGGAATAATTTATCAGAGGTCAAACTCAAGAACCTGTAGGATCCGTTTTTGAATAGGTAAAAGTGCTAAAAATAGAAGCTTCGTGGAAAACTTTTCTATTTATATTTTTGCAGTTTTGATTCCATATTTTTGCAGTTTTTATTCCATAGGGAAGGAAATGGAGCCCGGGTGGACCACACCACCTAGTGGCACGGGCCCTCCCTGGCCGCGCCACCAGGTGGTGTGACCACCCCGGAGCCCGTCTCCATCCCGTTTTCACCCTGTACTTTCCTTATGTCGTAAAACTTCGTAATATATAATTCCCCGGATCCCCTAAGGTCTGTATATCGTGTTCTCGTTAGTATTTTGTTTCGATCTGTTTCTGTCAGGCAGATTCTCAGTTTTGGAGCCACAATGTCTTCCTCTGGATCACCCAAGGAGGATCCCTCCATGGACATCATCAACCCATACATGTATGAGTTGAAGATTCACCCCAAGGAGTTGTTGCTCAAGGATGGGAAGGTACAGATAAAAGAGGTTCAAGGCCCCAAAGGAGAAGGTAATCTGGAAGATAGGATGGAAGCATTGGATCAAGAAGTTTTTAGGTACAAGAAGATGGCGGAACGCGAAGTAGACATCATCCATAAGATAAGTTCAGAACTCATCGCCGAGCACAAGAGGGAGACTGCCAAGCTTCTGGACGATATCCTCTCGCTCCATCAGTCCACCAACCAATTACAAGCACAGCTCTACGACATGCAAAATCAAAACTGTGAGTATGAGGCTAGGTTTAAAAACATAAGTTCTGCTCCTAGTTTCAGGTTATCAGAAACTAAGACATCCTTTGTGGATGGGGAGCCTTTACCTTGGAAGTCTGACGATGACACGTAAACACCACCACCTCTGAAGGAGTAATTCGTCAAAGAGTTTTGGCATCCCCTTGGTTTGTTCCAAGCTTGGGGGAGTGTCGCGGTATCATATTATTATCTTTCATCTTTTTACCTTTTTAGTAGAGTCGTACCTTGAATAGATAGGTTATCATATAGGATGGTTTGAATTGTGGAAGTATCTCTCATCTAGTTGGTTATATATGTATCCCTTGGTGTGAGTGCCTTTATAAAATATTAATGAGAAGTTTCATCATTTACTTTTTGCACATTTTATTTTAGTTTGCAATCTCTATTATATGATTGATATTGTTGATTAGTATTGGTATCACTTTGGGAGCATCAAGTAAATCTAAATTGGGTTTGGCAAACCGAGCTCTGGTCAGTAGCAACACTTTTTGAGGTTTGAAAGGAAAAGAGAAAAGCACTTACAGGTATTTTATATCATTTTTCTTTCTTTCTTGATTGGCTCATAAGCTTGGTATTCTTTATTTAAGATCTTTTGTGTTTTCAAGTAAGATTGCATGTTTGTTTCTATCACTTTTATGTTTGCTTGTTTCCTTCAACTCTTTTGCTTGCTGAAAAACCTTGCTAGCCAAAAACCTGTACTAAGAGGGTATGCTTCTCATGCATCCAATCCTTTTAAAACCAAAACCCATGCCATTTGTGTCCACCATAACTACCTATTAGCATTATTGCTATTCCAAGTGAATTCACAAGTTTCATCTACCTTTCAGATTAGTAAAGCTCTCACGAACTTGATGGCACAACTTATTTTCTTTCCCTTAATAAACTTGAACAATTATGTCATCTATGTTGTATATGCTTGCACTTATAAGTTGGGAATTAGCAGAACCGTGCTATCACGGGGAACGCTTTCAACACCTATAAATATCTACCCCGTTGATATCATGCTCTTTTGTTTATGGATGTCGGCGGTGTGAAATAAAAGGGGATCTTGTAAGTTCATGGATTTATGTTTGTGTGTTAGAGAAACGCCTGGGCCGCTAGCCTAAGTCATGCCTAATCATGGTGGAAACTTTCAGCATCACCATAGTGAGCAATCTATGAAGAATTATTCTTATAAAAAATAGAGATAGAAAAAAGAGAAGGGAAAAAAAGGAAAGAAGAGAAAAAAGCACCATTTCCCATGGTAAATAAGAAGATTGCTGAGATGTCCATTGTCTGTTGCCTTGTCATTTTGATATGGGATAACTCCTGTGTCATGGGCAAGGGGTACCCCGTTGGCGGTTCTCGATGATACACATATACTTACAATGACAAGAACTTACCAGTAACTAAAGTTGAGTAGCACGAGGAACGGCCCTTGTACTCAAGGGACATGTGATTGCCAACTTATACTTTGTCAAGCATATACTATATATTTGTTCACTTTAACCTTAATCACCTCAAGATGCTTATGATAGGGGCAATGAGAGCTCAAAGCTATCAAGTACCATAATCTTTTGGAAGCTCTTTATGAAACTTGAAATCCTGCTTCCCTCTATGAAGGGCCTTTATTCTACATCTAAGTTTAGTGAGTAAACCTATTCCTTTCTATCTCTAGCAAGCATTTGAGTTATTGTGTTTCAATAATTCATATGATTATTTATTTAATCATATTTCATATCTTCCTTGTTTTGCACAAGACTCTTATCTGAATGAGCATTACTTTGAAAGCTATCATTGTGAAAAGCCTTTTATTTTTTAGCAAAAGGACTCCTATTATAAACTTCATTACAAAAGCTTTGCTTGAAAACCAAGTATGATTTGTCACCGTTCTCTGACCAAGAACAAAGTTTGCCATTACCAATTATGATTTGTCTTTATGCATCTTTATTGTGACTCCCATACTCGTTGCAAGTTAAGTTATATAATGGTGAGTTGCTTTCTATTATGAGTTGTGTATTGGTAAGTGTGATGCTTCTTGTCCATATTCTTTTTATCGGCACTTCACTCCATAAACATGTGGTCATGTTTACTGAGCTCAGTTTTCGCTTGGGGACAAGCGAGGTCTAAGCTCGGGGGAGAGTTGATACGTCCATTTTGCATCACTATTCTATATCATAATTTACTGCTATTCATTGATATATTTTATATTAAGAGGTGATACTTATGTTGTTTCATCTATTTTTGCATGTTGGATGGCTGTTGGAGGATGAACTTCTGGAGTTAGGATTCTGATGGAAAAATGGTGTTTAGATGCAATATTCGCGAAGATCAGAAAATTCTAGAAAATACACGGAAAATCCTATTTTTCCAAAAGACGAAGGAAGCCAGAAGGGGAGGCAGAGATGGGCCACAGGGGGCCCACACCCCCCTGCGCGGGCCACCCTAGGCCACGCCACCAGGGGTGTGGCCTCCCTGGCCCACCTCCTGCTTTGCCCTTTCGCCTATATCTTCTCCTCGAAACCCTAATACGAGAGGAGCGACCACAGAATATTCCATCGCCTCTGCGGGGCAGAAACTACAGAGAGAGAAAGAGCTCTCCGGCAGGCAGATTTCTGCCGGGGAAATTCCTTCCCGGAGAGGGGATATCGTCGCCATCAACACCATCATCAAGCTAGAATTCATCGGGATCATCATCATCATCCTCACCACCATCTCCGCCAGCACCATCATCACCACTCCATCCCACTATAACAATTGGGTTGAATCTTGCATAGTTCTTAGGGGAAACTTTCCCGGTGTTGATTACTTTTGTAGTTGATGCTTTTGAGTGGAACCTTTGAATCTTTGTTTATGTTCAGATTGTTATTCATCATTATATCATATCTGATCTTGATCCATATGATGTCTAGTGAGTAGTTCATTTATTTCTTGAGGACGTGGGAGAAGTCATGTTGTTAGTAGCGGAATTGTGTTGAGAAATATTCGATGGTTTGATATTTAAGTTGTGGTGCTATTCTTCTAGTGGTGTCGTGTGAACGTCGACTACATGATACTTCACCATTTATGGGCCTAGGGGAATGCATTATGTATTTGGCTACTAATTGTGGGGTTGTCGGAGTGACAAAAACCTGAACCCCCGTTAGGAAACCTTTGCACAAGGGAGTGTAGGATCTTAGAGTTTAATGTTGTGGTTAGGTTTTTTATCTTAATTACTTTCTTGTAGTTGTGGATGCCTGCAAGGGGTTTAATCACAAGTATTTATTAGTCCAAGTAAGGTCGATACATTAGCCTAGGTTCACCCACACAACACTTATCCAACCAAAGAATATTAATCAACTACATGAAGCGAAAGCACTTGACAGTATTCCCATATGTCCTCGAGAATGTTTGTTCCTCATAGGTAATTCAACTGGCTTGTCATTTGCTAAGAAAGGATTGGGCCACTTGCTGCAATTATTTTTTGTCTTTATTTACTTGCACTTTATTTCTTTGCATTATCAAAAAACCCTAAAAATACGTTTGCTAAGTATTTGGAGAGAATTCCTGATCCAAACCACTAGTCAACACCTTCTGCTCCTCATTGGGATCGACACTCCTATTTATCGAAAGTACTATGATACACCCCCTATACTTGTGGGTCATTAGGCGTCCTGGTGGCCTGGAACTCTCATGAGCTCGCCGGAGTGGGGCATGTGCGGACGCGACTTAGGCCTGCGGTGGATTGGCGGCTTTGGGATGTGATCCTAGCGAGGCAGAGGGATCTCGGGTCGGAGAAGGGGAACTGGGTCCTCGATCCCGTCCTACTCGCCCTAGATCTACAAGGCGCGGGCGGCCAGGGGGTCGCGGGGCATTGATCCGGACATGGATTCTTCACCATTGTCTCTCTGGTCTTTGGGGACATCACGGCGGTGCCTCTCGGCCTCTTCCATGTTCTTCGGTGTGCTCAGCTTGGTCCCCAGGGCGGCAGCCCCGGACGGTGGGAGTTCTCTTGGTTGGCGGGCGTGCCAGAGGCTCTAGTGCTGGCCGTCTTCCTCGGTCATGTAGAAGACGGGGTGTCGGCGAGTTGTGCTGCGTGTCGGCGGCTTGGCTGAGCGCCGGGGGAAACCCTTGCCCCTTGGGCATCAATGGCGGCATCTATGGACATCGCCCCCTTCTTGAAGGCGTCGAAGTGGCGGTGCTTAGTTGTCCGCAAGCTCCGGGTGAAAACCCAAGCTCTTTGGATCGGGCGGTAGCCGCGCGTCTGCATTCTAATCTTCTTGAAGATGCCACCTTGGAGTTTCACGGCGAGCGGTTCTTCGAGGGCTGGCTGGATCTACCCCACTCTCCTCAGCAAAGCCTGCTCTGTGTTCTGCGCTCTCGGTGTTTACTGTCGGGCAGGTCCCTGGTGCTGCATTTCGGTTGTGAGCCGTCGGCTGATTCCTGGTGGTGGCCGGCCTCTGATGGTGTTCCCTATGACGGTGGAGCCATCTCAACTGGTGGTTGTCGGTTCGCCCGCTTAGGGTGAGCGCCGGTCCGACATCGCAGCCCATCCAGCGTCTTCTCCTACCATGTGTAGTCTACTATAATCGTCATTGACGGTTTCACTTTTTCGTTTGTAGCTCCTCCGATAGGCC
The DNA here is from genome assembly GCA_030063025.1 of Avena longiglumis. Classification (NCBI taxonomy): domain Eukaryota; kingdom Viridiplantae; phylum Streptophyta; class Magnoliopsida; order Poales; family Poaceae; genus Avena; species Avena longiglumis. The sequence goes on from CP125974.1 coordinate 144,388,217, forward strand.
TAGCTAGTTTCTTGTCTGAGTGTGCAGGTCTGCACTGTAAGCTGGGTTCAACATTGTATATGTGTTTCACCGTTGTTGGCGTTATTAATTTAACGTCGTGCTTTCTGGCCTATTTTCTAAAAAAAAGTTAGCGACAATTAACATGTAACAGAGGGAGTCAAGTTGAAGTAGCTGAGAACGGTAGCATTGTTTTTCCACACCCTAGAGGTTGTTATTCTGCCCCTTGGTAGTTGTACAAACATTGTTATGTCAAAGGCATGAGTCGCTGATGGGGTGTTTCTGTTGAAGTTTTTTTATGGAATATTTATTTAGCACATCAAATGGACATGTTCGACTATGATGCTATGAGGGGCTGCCCCTTCTTTTTGCATGCTTGCTAAGTTGAGGACTATACTTGTATTGGGGTCTTATTTGGCTAGTGGTTCTATAAGTTTTACACTTTTACTTCCTAGTATTACATACTGGATCGGAACATGTGCCGTTGCACCCATGCATTGCAGATTCCTAGGATGGATGTGGCATCTAACCTATAGATGGAGGGGGTAGTACGACGCTGCACAAAAATCTGAATTGATGGGCCGTTCGATTCGAAATCTACCGTCCAGATCTGCCCAGTCACACCCACTTCTACGTGATGGACTGGCCGTGTTCTACCTGGCTTGTGGTGTGTCTCGCTGCTGTTGGGTCCCACGCTATGTCCGGCCCACCTCGCAGTGACCGCTCAACCGGTGCGTGGGATCGAGCCGATGTGAAGCGATAAAAGTTTTCGGTTTTGCCCTCCCACTCCCGGACCCGAAATTTTTCCTCGCCGGTATGAACTGAGAAAAATCGCGTCCATATAAAAAATCACGCCCAGGACGCTCCGCGTTAAAAATCCTCATTTTTCCCATTCTGGTCCCGTGGCTTGAAACCCTAGCGCCGCCGTCTTCACGCTTGCTTCCACGAGCTCCCGCAGTTCTGCTTACGCTTCCACTGGCCATGGCCTCCCGCAAGGTCGTAGGCTATGGCTGGCACACGCCTCACGACCAATAACTCTGGTAGCTGCTCATGTTCTGCAGAAACGACGGCGGCCCGCGTCTGGTACGCGCCGCGGGCAGGCCGGCCTCACGCGTTCTCCCTTTGTCGCCTCAACTCCTTTGCCTTTCCTTTTTAAGCAGCGGCAGGTACTTCGTGGTCGAGCACCGCGTCGACGAGAAGTCAAGCAGTTGTTGCAGGAGGAGTTGGATCTGAGGATGCGCGCTCCGTCCGTGAAGAAGAGAACGCGCTCGCGCCCGCCCCAATCGTCGTTCTTTATGGTGAGATATCCTTTCCCTTGGTTGCATCGGTGCTCTACGTCCTCTAGCTCCCGTCTCCTCTTCATCCCTCTCCATATCTCTCTAATGGTGGGAACGGCAGGGTGGGACTTGGAGATAGGGCAGGATGGGGGCTTGGAGATAGAGAGTTAGGGTAGGAGGCACCCGCATTGCAGGACGATTTCTACCTCAACCTCATCGATTGGTCCTCGCACAATGTCCTTGCAGTCGGATTGGGGAACTGCGTCTACCCGTGGAACGCATGCAACAGCAAGGTGCACGGAGCCAGTGCCAGTTCAGCCATGCTTTTGCCAAATTTCTTTCTGAGATTCGAAGAGAGATTGCTAAACATGTGCTTCATTGCGCATGTCACCAAGCTCTGCGATTTGGGGGCGGTGGACATGGTTTGTTCCGTGGATTGGGCGCAGCGTGGAACTCACCTGGCCGTAGGGACTAACCAGGGCAAAGATCAGGTTAGGTCTTACTCCCATCCTGAAATGATTAAGTGAGATGATCATGGTACATCTGATTTAGGATTATATGTTTTAATCATTATCTGTACCTGAAACAACCCAATCACTAAATAATACACTTGTACATTGTGTAGTAGTGAGAATTTCGAAAATTTCCAATACAACAAGAGCTTTACTGGTAGCCAGCAGGCTTTGCGTTGCAGTACTTTCATGATTTGAAACATGCAGATACCAATGTTTTTTATATTATAAGGAGTAGAATTTTCAGATACCAATGTATGGCAGGTACATTTGAGTTTTCTGCATAACCTGAATTACTGTAATCGCCATCTTTAAATACGTCTAACAAATAATTCTAGATCACTAATCATGTTGGCGTTAGGTATTGGTAGAACAAATTGACATTCCAAGGGTGTTCTGTAACTCTGATTATCAACTTATGTAGATATGAGATGCAACACGATGTAAAAGAATGAGAACCATGGAAAGCCATCAAATGCGAGTTGGTGCTTTTGCTTAGAACTCTTCACTGCTTTCTTCTGGCAGTCGCCACAAAAACATTCTTCATCATGATCCATGTGCTCCGGACGACTACAATAGCAAATTTACTAGGCATAAATCTGAGGTAATATTTTCTCAACTATTCATAGAATATGGAATGAAATGGAGACTGTTTCAATCTTCTATCTGTTTGGCGGTACCCAACAATGTCAAAGGTATGCCCCTGCAATTTTATTGCATACCTCAGTTCTACCATGCCTTATCTGATTTGTATAAAATGTGTCTGTTTTCTCGGTGTGCAGCTTGCCACATTGACAGGCCATACATTCAGAGTATTATATTTAGCAATCTCCCCTGATGGACATGTGTGATTCGCTCTTTTGATCTCTAAGGACTTGACTTTTTTTTGGTTTTGTTATTCTGTTTAAGGTGACGCCTATTGTACATCTAGTCTACATCCATTCATCCTGAAGAAGATTGACTGCTTTGGAAGTAGGTTCTCTTCTAGCGCGAGATGATGCCTAGATCACGAATGCATGGCATTCGGTCGACAACTCGTTTAGGTCGCTAGAGAACTTGGGATTTTGGAAATTTGGATCTTCGGGATTTTTAGGGCCTTGTGTTTGTGGTGGTCATGGATGTTAGGGGCTGCACCTCGCAGCCCCCCGGTCTTCTTCTACCTGACTCTCAATCTCGCTTGTTTCTCAAGAACACACACGCACACATGCAAGAAAGAAGACCAAATGGCTTCACTACAGGACGAGCGCGTTACGCCGAGGGCAAAAAGCCGTCGGCGTAGGCTAAAATGCCCTCGGCGTATGGTACGCCGACGGCTGCCCTCGGCGTAGCCTCCTCGGCAAAGGGCTCCCTCGGCGGAGCACATAGAGGGTCGTCGGCGTATCAAAATACCGTCGGCAATGCCCTCGGCGTAGCGGCCGTCGGCATAGCTTGTCGACAGGTGGCAAAAACATTTTTAAACAAAATTTAATTTTTTTATTATTTTTCTCAATTTTTGAATCTTTGAATTGTTTGACTCGACTCGTTAATCTCTCACTTTTGAATATTTTTAACACTAATTACACTTAATAAGTAATTAAATTGCAGTCTTGGTCGAACTTACCGGCCGGTCACCCATCCTAATACTACTCCAACTCCAGCACGCTTAACTTCTTCGTTCCTTCAGAATCTGTTTCCGCAAAGTAATTCATACATTGTTGTCAATACTATGATATCAATCATATTAACCCTTATATCAACATGTCACATGTTTGTATTTTTTGAAATTACAAACAATTATTTAAGTAAACATTAATTAATAAGTAAAAATATTATTGAATTCAAATAAAAATATAATAATTTTACTTTTTTGTATTTTTCTATTTAATATGGAATAATTAATATCTTTAAATCTGTAAATCGGAATTTAACAAATAATATGTCTAAAATGATCAGAAAAACAAGAGGAATCCAAATATGATATCCATATCAACTAATCGCAAACCCTCCGTTTTTGAATTATCTATTTGGTGGTTGCTTTAGTAAATTCCTTTTATGCGCTCGGATAATGAAAAATGGCTTTTTGGTGCGATGAAAAGGAAAACTTGCATTGAATCTTTGATAAAATAGCATATTGCGAACCTAAAAATGATTTTTTTAAAAAAACATGAGCATCGGATCATGTACCTGTAGTTCATATCTGACCCACTTCCTACCGATTCGGCAGGAATTTGTCTTTTTCATCAGAGGTGGACGGAAAGGTTTCTGATCCCCCTGTTGGGAAATTGTCCATATAAGGTGGTATAGTATTTTTGTAAAATGTGGTGGTAGCATTTTGAATTAGCCATTTGGTGGTTGCTTCACAAAATCGTCTGTTTTTTGTGTTCGGAAAATGGGAAATGGCTTTTTGGTGCGACGAAAAGGAAAACTTCCTCCTGCAACATTGTTCGCCATCCATGATGCATGTGTATGCATAATATAGGCACATTATCACAAACTATGCCTTGATTCTAGCCATAACATTGGTCATTTGACCCGAAAGCCAAGAAACCTCGAATGAGATAGGTCATTTTGTGAAGGTTTTTTGAGAAATAATCAGTATATCAAGTTTAATATTTTTACTTATAACTATGTCACATAATATGACACCACGCGAAGGTTTCGCATTGTTTCTCGTTTTTGAACTTTTTATGCCGTTTTAAACTATCGTCAAACTTTGTCGAATGGCGGGCATGAAGATTCTTAGCTCGGGGCCGAGCCTCGCTAAAATTGCATTGGATCTTGGATAAAATAGCGTATTGTGAACCTAAAAATTATTTTTGTAAAAAAACATGATCATCGGATCATGTACCTATAGTTCATATCTGACCCACTTCCTATCGATTCGACAGGAATTTGTCTTTTTCACCAAAGGTGGACGGAAAGGTTACGGATCCCCCTGTTGGGACATTGTCCATATAAGGTTCTCTATTATTTTTGTAAAATGTGGTGGTAGTATTTTGAATTAGCCGTTTGGTGGTTGCTTTATAAAACCGTCCGTTTTTTATGCTCGAAAAATAGAAAATGCCTTTTTGATGCGACAAAAAGGAATATGGGCACATTATCAAAAACTATGCCTTGATTCTAGCCATAAAATTGGTCATTTGACCCAAAAGCCAAGAAACCTCGAATAAGATAGGTCATTTTGTGAAGGTTTCGTTGAGACATAATCAATATACCAAGTTTGATATTTTTTCCTTCTAACTATGTCATATAATATAACACTACGCGAAGGTTTCGCATTGTTTCGGTCATTTTTGAATTTTTTATGCATGTTTTAAACTATATATAATGTTTTACTTTTACTTAATTTTTATTTACAAATGTTTAATATTTGAGTGTATATAGATAGGCCTTATTTTTCTGCAAATTTTGATATATTATTTGTATTTTTCCGAATTAGAATGATTTAGTTATGATTTTTCAAAGTTTAATGAGATAAAATAAAAAATAACTACGCCGAGGGCAGCCGTCGGCGTATGCTACGCCGAGGGCAGCCGTCGGCGTAGTCTAGGATATGCCGAGGACAATTCTACGCCGACGGTTGCTTAGCGGAGCTGGCCTATACGATGGCTACGCCGACGGCCCCGACGTTTGGCCGTCGGCGTAGCGACCGACCGTCGGCATAGCTTCCCATTCCTGTAGTGCTTTGCCAAACACTTTTTTCCTGGAACCACCGTGGCTACATCTTTCTCTCTGCCCACAGGCCTCATCTTCCTATTCATTGTGCAGGCTTAAATAGGTACAAGATGAGACTCACACATATCCCGATCCTAATCTCACGCCATGATCCCATGCGCTGCATGGAGTCTATCCATGATCCCTAGGAATAGGCTAAGCACTTATCTATGCATTCACTTGACTCGGCTAATTCTGCATGCATCACCTCTCTAATTAGCAATGCATGCAACTAGATACTAACAATATTAGCTGTATGTACAACGCACATGGACGCACACTGCCGCAGCTACTAGTATTACATGCATGATCTAAACTTAAACACCAACTAACAAGATTAGTTTCAACAATCACCTCCCTAATCTTGTTAGTTTTTATTACTCTCTTGAAGCCCATGGACGTCGATGTCGTCGGTGAAACACACAGACGGTCGCTAATGCCATCTTGCCGCACCGATTGCCGCCGCCGTCGCTGGCCTCGAAGAGAGACGCACCTCCTACACCTTCACCACGACCACGCCGTCATGGCACGCTCGCTGTCACATGTTCGCCGCCAGTGCCGCAACTCGCCGGTGACCCACCTCCATGTTCGCCACCGGTGACGCAGCTCGCCGGTGACTTGCCTCCATGTTGCCACCTATGACGCACCTGGTCGACGACTCGGACATGGACGATGAACTCCTGATGGCGATGGCCTCTGCGCCTTGGCCACCACCTCCTTGCCGCCGGCGACGCAACTTACCGAACAACACACCTCCTCCTTCGCACACGACGCAGCTTGACGGTGATGAAGAATCGAACCTCGCATGTGGCTCTGATACCAAATGTTAGGAGATGCACCTCGCAGCCCCCCGGTCTTTTTCTACCTGACTCTCAATCTCACTTGTTTCTAAAGAACACACACACACACATGCAAGGAAGAAGACCAAATGGCTTTGCCAAACACTTTCTTCCCTGGAACCATCGTGGCTACATCTTTCTCTCTGCCCGCAGGCCTCATCTTCCTATTCATTGTGCAGGCTTAAATAGGTACAAGATGAGACTCACACATATCCCGATCCTAATGTCACGCCATGATCCCATGCGTTGCATGGAGTCTATCCATGATCCATAGGAATAGGCTAAGCACTTATCTATGCATTCACTTGACTCGGCTAATTCTGCATTCATCACCTCTCTAATTAGCAATGCATGCAACTAACTGATACTAACAATATTAGCTGTATGTACAACGCACATGGACGCACACTGCCACAGCTACTAGTATTACATGCATGATCTAAACTTAAACACCAACTAACAAGATTAGTTTCAACAATGGAAATACCAGAGATAAACTTCTTCATGTTCCATGAATGGAACAAATCAAAGCTCTCTCAGTTTCCGTGCATTCTATATATTTTCTTACTTTTTTTAATTTTAGTCAGGCATGTATGTCCTAATGGGTCATCAGGCTACAAATAAGCATACGCATGAACTGGTCATTAATCATCAGACTTTGGAGATGCCTATGTGTTTGTCAGGCTTATAGGGAACTTCAGTCTTTGTATGAAAAAAAAACAAAGAAATGCTACAACAGGCCATTAGGAAGAGTTAGAGTGCATATGTATTTCTGCTACAGCAAGCATGATTGCATCTGTTTTTTTGGCATTGTTGCACATCTCATTGTTTGTGTTGTTCTGTAGGAAGATTGGATGTGTACACAGATCCTGGCGAGAACATCGAAGTTTTTCCGAGATTTGGTGCAAAGGGAATGGTACACAGATCCCTTCTTTTTGCACCTCGGTATGGCGGAAAATCAAATTAGTTGACTCATGCTCATTGGTCGAGTGGCGATGCGGAGCTCTTGCTGCCGAAGATGGTGATGGAAGCATGATGCATTTGACAAGTATGCTTCCATGGACGCATAGTGGCGTTATTTAGGTTCAGGTAGCCTTGATGCTTGAAACATGTATTGAAGGTAATAACAGTTAATTTTATTTCTGAGATTATTAGATTATAATGGAGTAGTTAGACAATGAGCAAAGACATTGCATACTGGAAACAGTGGCAATGTTTTTCTCCAGCATTTTGTAGTACATCTACCATTGACCAAGTTGTAGAGCCTTCCCCAGATTTTGCCTGAATCGTACGTGAAAATAGGATATGAAATTCAAAGAAGAGAATTAAAATGATTGCTTGGATTTTTACCTAGGAGAACGTTATCAAAGAAGGTCGCTTCTTATAAACAAACCATAGATAGAATCAGATGGAGAAAAGGTTCTTAAAATGAAATTATACCGAGGTCACTTTGGAGATAAGATACTCAAACAGTGTCCTGGCTACCCCTTGTCTGTCGGGTAGCCTCATTCTATCCAGATTATTTCTTTTACTACAAATAGTTTTATCATGGATTTGTTGTTTACCACATTATTTTTAAGTTGGGCTATACATGTTTTTCTTGTGTATAAATGTCTAGACCCATTGATATTCACTGATGTGTAGAATGGTTCCTCTACGTAAGCTTCAACAAAGAAATATACTATGTACTATATGCTTTATTAAATCTCTAAACTGTGTAACGACCATGTCACTAAGTTGTGCAGATTGCTCATAAGAGTTTTTTAGTTTTTTCTTCGGAACTTGAGTAAAGAGAGCTATCTAAAGAACGTGTTGCTCGCTGCATGGGTCTCTTTTGAGGTGAAAAATTTCTTTATCTTGTGGATGTAAGTTCCTTTTACTCTTATATAAACAATGCACATCACGGATTATAGTATGTATTATATCATCATAGTTTTCATTTTTACTTAATTGGGCTACTGCATGTCATGTAGAGAAGGGTGCACATTCGGTACTGATCATGATCAATTAGAACCAAAGATTTCTCATAAAAACTGCATATGTGATTGTTTGGTTGTTGTTTGGGCCGTATTAGATAGATTAAGCAACTTAGCAAGGATCTGAAGAAGATACAAACCTCTAACCAGTGTCTCCTGCAACAGGTGACCACGAAAGACGAGCAGATAAGATGGCTCAGCAGGATTTGGAATACTTTCGTAAACGATATATGAAATCTTGCTGAACGAATTCAGAAGATTCTTCAAGATGTCATGTATGAGAGAAAGACCAGTTGGAATTGCGATATCATCTTGGTACTTATTGATGTTGAAAAGGTTGCCTCTTACCTCAATTCACAATTCAATCAGCTAAGGAGATTCACATGGTGTTTAAATATTGATACAATTTGGAATCCGTCTCCAACGAAGATGATCAGTTTCTGTTACTATGCTTTGATATTCACAATTCAATCAGCTAAGGAGATTCACATGGTGTTTAAATATTGATACAATTTGGAATCCTTCTCCAACAAAGATGATCAGTTTCTGTTACTATGCTTTGATATTCACAATTCAATCAGCTAAGGAGATTCACATGGTGTTTAAATATCGATACAACTTGGAATCCGTCTCCAACAAAGATGATTAGTTTCTGTTACTATGCTTTGATGTTTTGTTTTGGAATATTATGTGAATTGTAAGTATTATACTAGGACTATCTCATGTTATATTTATTTGGTCATCTAAAATTTCTTATAATTCACCATTGACTTTCTGAATATTAAAACATCACTTTTTACATCTTTTCCAATCGAGATCGACATGGTTTCACTTTTAAAGCATCACCATTTTCATTGTTTAATTCCTATATCGTTCATGACATGGTTTCTTGAGATTTAGAAGAAAGATTTTCGAGAGCCACGGGTCCGTGCGTCGAGGCGCACCCCTACATCTAGTCTACATCCATTCATCCTGAAGAAGATTGACTGCTTTGGAAGTAGGTTCTCTTCTAGAGCGAGATGATGCCTAGATCACGAATGCATGGCATTCGGTCGACAACTCGTTTTGGTCGCTAGAGAACTTGGGATTTTGGCAATTTGGATCTTCGGGATTTTTAGGGCCTTGTGTTTGTGGTGGTCATGGATGTTAGGGGCTGCACCTCGCAGCCCCCCGGTCTTCTTCTACCTGACTCTCAATCTCGCTTGTTTCTCAAGAACACACACGCACACATGCAAGGAAGAAGACCAAATGGCTTCACTACAGAACGCACGCGTTACGCCGAGGGTAAAAAGCCGTTGGCGTAGGCTAAAATGCCCTCGGCGTATGGTACGCCGACGGCTGCCCTCGGCGTAGCCTCCTCGGCAAAGGGCTCCCTCGGCGGAGCACATAGAGGGCCGTCGGCGTATCAAAATACCGTCGGCGTACGCTACGCCGAGGGCAATGCCCTCGGCGTAGCGGCCGTCGGCATAGCTTGTCGACAGGTTGCAAAAACATTTTTTAAAATTTAATTTTTTTATTATTTTTCTCAATTTTTGAATCTTTGAATTGTTTGACTTGACTCGCTAATCTCTCACTTTGAATATTTTTAACACTAATTACACTTAATAAGTAATTAAATTGCAGTCTTGGTCGAACTTACCGGCCGGTCACCCATCCTAATACTACTCCAGCTCCAGCACGCTTAACTTCTTCGTTCCTTCAGAATCTGTTTCCGCAAAGTAATTCATACATTGTTGTCAATACTATGATATCAATCCTATTGACCCTTATATCAACATGTCACATGTTTGTATTTTTTGAAATTACAAACAATTATTTAAGTAAACAGTAATGAATAAGTAAAAATATTATTGAATTCAAATAAAAATATAATAATTTTACTTTTTTGTATTTTTCTATTTAATATGGAATAATTAATATCTTTAAATCTGTAAATCGGAATTTAACAAATAATATGTCTAAATTGATCAGAAAAACAAGAGGAATCCAAATATGATATCCATATCAACTAATCACAAACCCTCCGTTTTTGAATTATCTATTTGGTGGTTGCTTTAGTAAATTCCTTTTTTGCGCTCGGATAATGAAAAATGGCTTTTTGGTGCGATGAAAAGGAAAACTTGCATTGAATCTTTGATAAAATAGCATATTGTGAACCTAAAATGATTTTTTTTTAAAAACATGAGCATCGGATCATGTACCTGTAGTTCATATCTGACCCACTTCCTACCGATTCGGCAGGAATTTGTCTTTTTCACCAGAGGTGGACGGAAAGGTTTCTGATCCCCCTGTTGGGAAATTGTCCATCTGAGGTGGTATAGTATTTTTGTAAAATGTGGTGGTAGCATTTTGAATTAGCCATTTGGTGGTTGCTTCACAAAATCGTCTGTTTTTTGTGTTCGTAAAATGGGAAATGGCTTTTTGGTGCGACGAAAAGGAAAACTTCCTCCTGCAACATTGTTCGCCATCCCATGATGCATGTGTATGCATAATATAGGCACATTATCACAAACTATGCCTTGATTCTAACAATAACTTTGGTCATTTGACCCGAAAGCCAAGAAACCTCGAATGAGATAGGTCATTTTGTGAAGGTTTTTTGAGACATAATCAATATATCAAGTTTAATATTTTTACTTATAACTATGTCATATAATATGACACCACGCGAAGGTTTCGCATTGTTTCGATCGTTTTTGAATTTTTTATGCCGTTTTAATCTATCGTCAAACTTTGTCGAACGGCGGGCATGAAGATTCTTAGCTCGGGGCCGAGCCTCGCTAAAATTGCATTGGATCTTGGATAAAATAGCATATTGTGAACCTAATAATTATTTTTGTAAAAAAACATGAGTATCGGATCATGTACCTGTAGTTCATATCTAACCCACTTCCTATCGATTCGACAGAAATTTGTCTTTTTCACCAAAGGTGGACGGAAAGGTTTCGGATCTCCCTGTTGGGACATTGTCCATATAAGGTGCTCTATTATTTTTGTAAAATGTGGTGGTAGTATTTTGAATTAGCCGTTTGGTGGTTGCTTCATAAAACCGTCCTTTTTTTATGCTCGGAAAATAGAAAATGCCTTTTGGTGCGACAAAAAGGAATATGGGCACATTATCACTAACTATGTCTTGATTCTAGCCATAACATTGGTCATTTGACCCGAAAGCCAAGAAACCTCGAATGAGATAGGTCATTTTGTGAAGGTTTCGTTGAGACATAATCAATATACCAAGTTTGATATGTTTCCTTCTAACTATGTCACATAATATAACACCACGCGAAGGTTTCGCATTGTTTCGATCATTTTTGATTTTTTTATGCCTGTTTTTAACTATATATAATGTTTTACTTTTACTTAATTTTTATTTACAAATGTGTAATATTTAAGTGTAGATAGATAGGCCTTATTTTTCTGCAAATTTTGATATATTATTTGTATTTTTCTGAATTAGAATGATTTAGTTATGATTTTTCAAAGTTTAATGAGATAAAATAAAAAATAGCTACGCCGAGGGCAGCCGTCGGCGTAGCCTAGGATATGCCGAGGGCAATTCTACGCCGACGACTGCTTGGCGGAGCTGGCCTATACGATGGCTACGCCAACGGCCCCGACGTTTGGTCGTCGGCGTAGCGACCGACGGTCGGCGTAGCTTCCCATTCCTGTAGTGCTTTGCCAAACACTTTTTCCCTAGAACCACCGTGGCTACATCTTTCTCTCTGCCCGCAGGCCTCATCTTCCTATTCATTATGCAGGCTTAAATAGGTACAAGATGAGACTCACACATATCCCGATCCTAATCTCACGCCATGATCCCATGCGCTGCATGGAGTCTATCCATGATCCATAGGAATAGGCTAAGCACTTATCTATGCATTCACTTGACTCGGCTAATTCTGCATGCATCACCTCTCTAATTAGCAATGCATGCAACTAACTGATACTAACATTATTAGCTGTATGTACAACGCACATGGACGCACACTGCCGCAGCTACTAGTATTACATGCATGATCTAAACTTAAACACCAACTAACAAGATTAGTTTCAACAATCACCTCCCTAATCTTGTTAGTTTTTATTACTCTCTTAAAGCCCATGGACGTCGATGTCGTCGGTGAAACACACAGACGGTCGCTAATGCCATCTTGCCGCACCGATTGCCGCCGCCGTCGCTGGCCTCGAAGAGAGACGCACCTCCTACACCTTCACCACGAGCACGCCGCCATGGCACGCTCGCTGTCGCATGTTCGCCGCTAGTGCCGCAACTCGCCGGTGACCCACCTCCATGTTCGCCACCGGTGACGCAGCTCGCCGGTGACTTGCCTCCATGTTGCCACCTATGACGCACCTGGTCGACGACTCGGACATGGCCGAGGAACTCCTGATGGCGATGGCCTTTGCGCCTTGGCCACCACCTCCTTGCCGCCGGCGACGCAACTTACCGAACAACACACCTCCTCCTTCGCACGCGACGCAGCTTGACGGCGATGAAGAATCGAACCTCGCATGTGGCTCTGATACCAAATGTTAGGGGATGCACCTTGCAGCCCCCCGGTCTTCTTCTACCTAACTCCTTGCAGCCCCCCGGTCTTCTTCTACCTAACTCTCAATCTCACTTGTTTCTCAAGAACACACACACATGCAAGGAAGAAGACCAAATGGCTTTGCCAAACACTTTCTTCCCTGGAACCATCGTGGCTACATCTTTCTCTCTGCCCGCAGGCCTCATCTTCCTATTCATTGTGCAGGCTTAAATAGGTACAAGATGAGACTCACACATATCCCGATCCTAATGTCACGCCATGATCCCATGCGTTGCATGGAGTCTATCCATGATCCATAGGAATAGGCTAAGCACTTATCTATGCATTCACTTGACTCGGCTAATTCTGCATGCATCACCTCTCTAATTAGCAATGCATGCAACTAACTGATACTAACAATATTAGCTGTATGTACAACGCACATGGACGCACACTGCCACAGCTACTAGTATTACATGCATGATCTAAACTTAAACACCAACTAACAAGATTAGTTTCAACAATGGATATACCAGAGATAATTTGCATGGACATGGTTCCTTGTCGAGATCCGATATGGTGCAACTGATACAACTTTATTTTTACATTCGCCATCATAACCGCCGGAGAGGGGAATATAGTTCTCTTATGGAAGGATCGGTGTTTGTAATGGATAATTGTTTGAGATCTTCTGCACAACCTCTTGCTTTCCCTACGAGTAAAAGCAACATGGTCAATAAGGAGCTCGAAGATTGTCATGGGGAAAATTATATTACGACAATTGTTTTAGGGCACTCTGCGCAAAATCGTTGATTGCAATTGGCACCCAGCCAACTTCTCCCAATATTTCGCTATTCTACCTGGTTTCACAGGGCAACCAAGACGTTTAATTACTCTAATCTCTCTTTGTCTCTCAGTCCTGGGCATTATGGCTGACTCGCAACAAACTATGTATTCAATCTAAAATAATTCTTCACCCAGCAGACTTGCTATACAAAAATTTTATCCTCTTGCAGTTGTGGAAGCTAAACTCAAAGAAATAGGACAAGGAGAGGCTCGCGTGCACTACTGGAAAACAGGTCTTCGGTTCGATCTGAACAACGTCACCAGTCCCGGCCCGTCATGAACCGCGACCAGTGCTAGCACTAGTTGTAACATCCCAAAAATACTAAACTTGGATCATCAAACTCTAAGCATCAAAATTAGGGTTAACAAAAACTTTTCTAAATAAAATTAAGAATGCATGCATATGAGGATGCATTGAATTGAAATTCTTTTGAACCACCTTGTTTGTGTGTTTCTTTGCTTGTATAATGTTTCTTAGGTGAAATAAACATCATCTAAAATATTTCCGACACTTTTCCCAAAGACAAATAAAGCAAAACAAATAAAATAAAGGAATGGTCATTTTGACCAATTTAACTTCCATGCCTACTTTGGCTGTCTCAAACTTTCAGAACCTAACAAAAACTTTTCAGGATCTTTGCACCCTTGAATGTACTCACAACAAAGTATCAAGGCCCACTTTGTGATCATTCAGAAACTTTCAAATGCATAGTTTAAATGACAATTCAAAATTGAATCTTTATCATATGGGAAGATCCCACTTTTTTAAAAACCACTCAAACAAGCTCAACTTTCAAAACCCAACCATCTGCAGACTCACCAGCACCAATCTAGCACACCCACCAAAAATCTTTTCAAAATTCAAAACTAGATTTCATGCGGCCATTTCATCAAACAGGTTGCAGACACAAATCATACAAAATCTAAACACTATAGTGAGCAGTGATTGAAGCCTAACTTGTTCCCTCTCTGGTAGCAACTAGGTTTTAGTAGATCATCTAGCTCAATTGCACACCCTTAGCATCCCTATAAGCTAGGCAATGCCATCAATGGTCACCCCCTGTCCACCGCTCGAACCTTGCCAACCACTGGACCACACGCACGGACCGCGCCCAGACCGCCAGCGACCATGCCGAGCGTGCGCCAGAGCGCCACCCTCGACCGAAGCCCACAGACCGCGCGGCGCCCTCACCGCGCGCATACACGATCGCCACCGACCCAGGAGACCGCCAGACATCCTCGTTAGCCGCCCTGTGACGCACAGCCACCGCTCGCCGTCGAAGACGCCGCCTCTGCTACGCAGAGCATCACATGTTCCAGACCAAGCCGCACCGCCCCACGCCTCGAAACCATGTCGTTGAGAATCGCCAGGGAACACCGCACCGCCCCCTACCTTCGCCCATGCCAATAGCCGTCTGTACCATCGCCCCCGACGAGCTCACCATGCGCCTCGACGGTCCCCTCGCCCGACTATAAATAGAGGCCACCCCCGCTCGAATTCTTCACACCATTCTACTCCCCTCTCACCACTGATCGTGCCACACCATCCCCGGAGCAAGGCGAGCAGCGCTTCGCCAGAATTTCACCGGAGCCCGCCGCCTCTGGAGAAGAAGGGAGCCATCGATTTCGTCCACCCCAGGAGCTGCCGCGACCACCCCTGAGTTCGTCGTCATCGACTTCGTCGTTAGCCCGCCTCGCCGACCCTCGCCAGCACCCCGATAAGCCCCCAACAACCCCCACTGGCCGCGCTAGGTTTCTATCTCGCCGGCGTTGCTCAACGTCGACGATGACTCTCAGCCGTTGGATTAGAATCAGATCGAACGCACCACGTTGCCCCATACCGCTTCGCACCCCCCTGTCTCACTGACGAGTGGGGACACCCACTTAAACAGCCCGCGGAAGCGCTACGCTTAGCAGGCCGGCCCAGTATCGTTTCCCGCGCAGCCCAGTTATTTGAATTAAACCTTTTCCATTTTATTTCAAACACACTTTTGTACCCAATTTCAAAAATCAACCCAGGTCGATTCAGTCCACCAAATTAAATGAAACTAATTTTGTTAGAAAGGTCTGGGAATGCTGAATCCAAGCCCGTTGGATTCAAGTCATTTCGATCTATAAATCAGCCATGGTAAAAATAACAAGGCAGAAGCTTTTCTGCATTCAAACATTTTTCAAATTTAAACCATAATAGCTTTTGAGTTGATTCCAACTCTCAAAAATCACATTTAACCATACCTTTCAGAATATATAAAAATATATAGGTTTACTTGCAGAAATAATGTTCAAGTAATAAAAGAATGCTACATAGGCATTTCTAGCCACTTTAATTAATCAAAATAAAAGGGTAAAACCTTATTAAATTGTGACCACTTTAAATCACATTCCCATGGACTACAATATGTGGTGATGACAAGTGTCAACATGATCCCATATTTGGTTTGGAGAATATTAAATCTTAAGTAGTTTTTCAATGAGTAGAAATTACTTTTCTAAAAATAAAAGGAATTAAACCAAGCTTTAATCTTGTAATGTTAGTGATGATGTTAGATCATCTATAGGACCCTTGTGTGTGATGATTGAAAGTAGTTAAGTATTGTTTGGTGATTGTGTACCTCGTATTTATTCATAGACGATAGTACCGACCAAGGATACGAGGAGGAAGGAGGATTCTACGAAGAAGCCGAGGAGAACTTCAACCACTTCTCTGCATAAGGCAAGCCTAATACTACTAGTGAATGTGCAAGCTAACACTTGCAATTTAGCAAGCTTTATTAACTAAGTGGACCAATGCAAGCTAACCCTTGCAAGATACCCTACTGATGCCACAAACCATTACTTGTTAATATGCCCACTATATGCCTTAAGAATATGTGATTATATCCACTTGATAAACCAATCCTAGTTTTATTTGCAAGTTTATTACTTTATTTCTTTATCAAAGCTCTTACTTAGAGTTTACTGAAATAAATGGTAGGTACTAGAAAAATATGTGATGGTTGTATAAAGAGCATTAAACTTGGCCTAAGTTAGATAATCTTGATGTCAACCCAAGGCATAAGATTGAACTTAGTTAGAATCTACTAGTTACCACCCCTCATTAGTGCTTACCCCCACTTGTAGATGCTAGTGATAAGCATACAACTTGATCAACTTTAGATGGGAATACTTGGTGGAAAAATGGTTATGAAAACCTTGGAATGATGGATCATTCTATTAAAATGTTTTGGACATGTGTTTCCGAACACCTGATGATTTTGGTGATGAAAATGATGAGGCATGAGCCTTAGCCCTTTATAAAACTGATGGTTGTATGGATGCGATACCATTCCAATTTTATCGTACAACCACAATACCCAAATATTGGGTAGGGCTTGACTGGAAAATTATGTACCTTAGTATTAGTTCCCTCACGGCCAAGGTCTGAGCTGAGGCTACCTTGTGAAGATTGTCCACCTGTGCAGTACCCAAGATGACAGTTGGTCATGGTTGGGAGGCCAAACTCACAGGAGAGGTGCTTATACTAGGGCATATAATTGAAAGGTTAGGATTGATTATCCGCATACTGAGTATGGTGAATTCAGGATTTGTTCTTGACGGATGTATCGAATGTTGTGGTGAAAGTGTACAATCTCTGCAGAGTGTCAAACTATTCGAATAGCCGCGTCCGCGGTTATGGAAAGTTGGAGTGGCCATAATGTTCCCCCGTCAGACTTTTCAAAATGACTTGTGAAATGAAGTGAGACTTTGACTTGACCACAACAGGGTTGTGATATGAAATACAAGTTCCCACTTAGGAGTTATAAAATTGTGACCAGCATTCATTGCTTCTAGACTTAGTAGAGATAAATCTGGCTTTTGCAAAATAACCCTAGAGCCTAGTGTCCTATTACCAAAAACCCCTTTTTCTTGTTAGTATTTGTTTGCGAGTACTTAAAGAGTACTCATGGCTTTGTCCCTGGCTATTCCCATGGCCAGACTATAAAGAGGAGTACCTGGAGGATGGACCCCAGGAAGGTTACGACAACTAGGATCATCTCCCATCGTCAGCATTGCCTGTGACACCGAAGATGGAGCTTCGCCTACGCTACCGTTACTATTACGTATTCCACTGCTTGATGTTGTATTAAGAACTGGATCATGAGATCCCTATTCGTATAAGAACTTATGTATCTTTTTAATGGATGATGTACTGTGGTATCCAATTCTGTTATGTCTCGCAAAAATTGTAATCTTGGGATTGCGATGTATGGCATAACAGGCATCTGGGATTAAAAATCCGGGTGTTGACACTAGTCCCGGGCCGTGAGGCCTCCAACGGCTAGAAATGGCCAAAGACACTAGTCCCGGGCCGGACCAGAGCTCTAGTCCCGGTCTGTAATACGGCCCGGGACTAATAAGCTGGAGCGGGGCAACAGCTCTTTTCGGGGACTATTAGTCCCGGGTCGTATCATGGCTGGGGACTAATTGTCCATCACTATATATACAGCTCCCTGGCCAGTTGCCCTAAAGCATATGGTGGCCATTTTCTCAAAGAAGCAAGAGAGTTCATGCCATTTTTTCAAGATTTAGTTTGCAACACCTAAATCCAAAGCTTTAAAAGGTTAGAACTTCATTCTTTCATCTCCTATTGCTACTTTAGCTTATAATGCTCTAGAAGTATAGAGATATGGATCAAATGCATGCATGCTCTAGAAGTAGATAGAAGGATTTTGATATATATGTGTAACAAATTTTGATTAGGCACATAGTTACTGAAAATTGAAATGTGTAATTTTAGAGTTTCAAAGCTTAGAATGGAATGAGGTTTTCACTAATAGAACAATAATAAAAAACTCCACATTTATCATGTTGATTGTTTTCTCCAATTCACAAATTGGTGCATGTAAATTTTTCAAAATTCAAAATTAATGCTCTAGAAGCTCTCAATATAACTTGTAATAATTTTATCATGTTGTGTAATGGTTTTTGATATACTTTTACTATAATGCAGATGGTCCGGGAATGGATGTACGGTACTGACCGACGCTCTGGCGAGTTCATTAATGGTGTGCATGAATTCATCTGTGTTGCTAATGCAAACAAGCACAATGGTTTTGTATTCTGTCCATGTAATGGATGTAGGAATCAGAAGGATTACTCTGACTCAAAAACCCTTCACAACCACCTGGTGAAGTCCGGCTTCATTCCCAGTTATAATTGTTGGACCAAGCACGGAGAGAGAGGGGTTATAATGGAAGACAATGAAGAAGAGGAGGAGGATGAAAAATATCATGGTTTCCCTGAGTACGGAGATACTTCCATGGGGGATGATGAAGGGGAGGATGAAGAAGAGACACATTATG
Source organism: Avena longiglumis (assembly GCA_030063025.1). Taxonomy (NCBI): domain Eukaryota; kingdom Viridiplantae; phylum Streptophyta; class Magnoliopsida; order Poales; family Poaceae; genus Avena; species Avena longiglumis. The sequence continues at coordinate 144,407,228 of CP125974.1, forward strand.
AACCTGTTGATGATCTTGGTTGGACCATTGCCGATGCACGAAGAGATTGTCAAACTGAAAAGGATAGGGAGAAGTTCAATCACATGCTAGAGGATCACAAAAAGTTGTTGTACCCAAATTGCGAAAATGGTCTGAAAAAGCTGGACAGCACACTGGAATTGCTGCGATGGAAGGCTGAGTGTGCTATACCTGACTCCTCATTTGAAAAGTTGCTGAAAATGATGAAGAATATGCTTCCAAAAGATAACGTATTGCCAAGATGCGTCTGAAGCAAATAAGGTTGTTTGCCCTCTAGGTTTAGAGGTTCAGAAGATACATGCATGCCCTAATGACTGCATCCTCTACCGTGGTGAGGAGTATGAGAATTTAGATGCATGCCCGGTATGCACTTCACTTCGGTATAAGATTAGACGAGATGACCCTGGTGACGTTGAGGGCGAGCCCCCCCGGAAGAGGGTTACTGCAAAGGTGATGTGGTATGCTCCTATAATACCACGGTTGAAACGCTTATTCAGAAACAAAGAGCATGCCAAGTTGTTGCGATGGCATAAAGAGGAACGTAAGTCAGATGGGATGTTGAGACACCCCGCTGATGGGTCGCAATAGAGAAAAATCGATAGAAAGTACCCGGACTTTGCAGATGAAGCAGGGAGTTTAAGGTTTGGTCTAAGTACAGATGGCATGAATCCCTTTGGGGAGCAGAGCTCCAGTCATAGCACCTGGCCCGTGACTCTATGCATCTATAACCTTCCTCCTTAGTTGTGCATGAAGCGGAAGTTCATTATGATGCCAGTGTTGATCCAAGGTCCAAAGCAACCCGGCAACGACATTGATGTGTACCTAAGGCCATTAGTGGAAGAACTTTTACAGTTGTGACACGAACCCGGGATACGCGTGTGGGATGAGCATAAGCAGGAAGAATTTAACCTCCGAGTATTGCTTTTCGTAACAATCAATGATTGGCCTTCTCTTAGTAACCTTTCAGGACAGTCAAACAAGGCATACAATGCATGCACACACTGTTTAGATGAGACTGAAAGTATATATTTGGAACATTGTAAGAAGAATGTATACAATGAGCATCGTCGATTTCTTTTGTCCAAGCATCCCTTAAGAAAGAAAGGCAAGCATTTCAACGGTCTGGCATGTCACCAGACGAAGCCTAAGGAGCGTACAGGTGCTGATATATTTGATATGGTCAAAGATTTGGATCAACAGGTAACCTTTGGAAAGGGTCCTGGAGGAAAATCTATTCCGAAAGACGCTGAAGGACACGCACCCATGTGGAAGAAGAAATATATATTTTGGGAGCTACCATATTGGAAATTCTTAGAGGTCCGCTCTGGAATCGATGTGATGCATGTGACGAAGAATCTTTGCGTGAACCTGCTAGGATTCTTGGGCGTGTATGGGAAGACAAAAGATACACCGGAAGCACGAAAGGACCATCAACGTATGAAAGACCCAGATGGCCTGCATCCAGAATGGTTTCAAGGTCATGCCAGCTACGCTCTTACCAAACAAGAGAAGGAAATATTTTTTGAATGCCTAAGCAGTATTAAGGTCCCGTCTGGCTTCTCGTCGAATATAAAGGGTATAATAAATATGGCAGAAAAAAAGTTCCAAAACCTAAAGTCTCATGACTGCCACGTGATTATGACACAAATGCTTCCGATTGCATTGAGGGGGCTTCTACCAGATAATGTTCGAGTACCCATTGTGAAGCTATGTGCATTTCTCAATGCAATCTCTCAGAAGATAATCAATCCTGAAGATCTACCACGGTTACAGAATGATGTGGTCCAGTGTCTTGTCAGTTTTGAGTTGGTGTTCCCACCATCCTTCTTCAATATTATGACGCACCTGCTGGTTCACCTAGTCGAAGAGATTTCCATTCTCGGTCCTGTATTTCTACACAATATGTTTCCCTTTGAGAGGTTCATGGGAATCTTAAAGAAATATGTTCGTAACCGTGCTAGGCCAGAAGGAAGCATCTCCAAGGGCTATGGAACAGAGGAGGTCATTGAATTTTGTGTTGACTTTGTTCCTGACCTTAAGCCGATTGGTCTTCCTCAATCGCGGTATGAGGGGAGCCTGAGTGGAAAGGGTACTCTAGGAAGGAAATCAATAATATGTAGAGACGGACATTCTTACACCGAAGCACATTACACCGTTCTCTAATTCTATCTTGGCAGCCCCATATATCGAGGAACACAAGAAAATCTTACGCTCCAACAACCCTGGAAAGCATGACTCTTGGATTAGCGATGAACACATGAAGAGTTTCGGCGGTTGGTTGCAACATCTCATCAAAAACAACACTCTTGGAGATCAGCTATACTTGTTGTCTAGGTCACCATCTTCGACTATATCGACTTTCCAAGGGTACGAGATAAATGGGTATACATTTTACACGATAGCCCAAGATAAAAAGAGCACCAACCAAAACAGTGGTGTCCTCTTTGATGCAACAGACAACAATGGGTCAAAGACCATATATTATGGTTACATAGAGGAGATATGGGAACTTGACTATGGACCTACTTTTAAGGTCCCCTTGTTTCGGTGCAAATGGGTCAAGCTGATAGAAGGAGGGGTTGAGGTAGACAAGAAATACGGAATGACATCGTTGGATCTCAACAATCTTGGGTACTTAGACGAACCATTCGTCCTAGCCAATGATGTGGCTCAGGTTTTCTATGTGAAGGACATGTCTACCAAACCTAGAAAAAGAAAAAATAAGAAAATAATACATCAGACGATCAGCCAAAGCGCCACATAGTTATTTCAGGAAAAAGAAACATCGTGGGAGTGGAGGACAAGACAGACATGTCAGAAGATTGTGATAAGTTTCATGAAATTCCGCCCTTCGCGGTGAAGGATGACCCAAGCATCATGTTAATGAATTAAGATGCTCCATGGATACGACGGGATCAGAAAGGAACACACGCGAAGAAATGATATGTAATAATTGTAACGATTTTATGAGTGAAGATGCTCCATGCATGTGTCTATTTTTATAGTGTTGTCTGCAAACAATCTTGAGTGTGTTAGTCCCGTTTTGTGGCTGGACCAGGACTAAAGGAGGGCCTTTAGTACCGATTCATACTTACCATTAAGATCTGATCTCCAAACGCGTGATGTCACATATTAGGGAGTGCCTCTATGACCAGTTTCTCGAAGATACCGGAGGACTGGGCTCCATCGGCATCTCCCTGAAACTGGCCGTAGTGGTGACCCTGCTCTCGAAAACCATCTTGCAGCTTGTAACTTCTCTAAATAGATCAATACGCCTGGGAGCTAACTAATTTCACATATTAGGGTGTGCCTCTATGACTAGTTTCTCGGAGATGCCGGAGGACTGGGCTCCATCGGCATCTCCCTGAAACTGGCCATAGTGGTGTCCCTGCTCTCGAAAACCATCTTGGAGATGCCTCAAACTGGCTGGAGGACTGGACTCACAAGGATGCCTATTTATAGTACAAGCAGCTCGGCATAATGTCGACACTCACGACATAATGTCGACACTCACCCCTATTATTAGTGCTGACTCATGTTTAGTCGGTTGGTGTCTCCAACCGACTAAGGTTCATCTTTAGTCCCGGTTGGTGACACCATCCGGACAAGGTATAAGCCGCGACATAATGTCGACACTCACCCCTATTATTAGTGTTGCTCGCCCAGCGCATAATCCCTTGATCCACGGTTGGTTTCTCCAACCGGGACTAAAGATGAACCGGGACACTTCCCTCTATTTATTAGGTAACACTCAAGACATTTATTAATATTAAAAACCGGGACTAGCTAACACTCAGGACTAAAGTCGCCCCCTTTAGTCATAATCATGCCTAGTCCTATAGTACGCTGCTTCAGGGTCTTCTTCGTCATCGTCATCATCATCGTCATCATCACCTGCCACTCCGGGGATCCTCAGCCCATCCATGGCATATACTAGGGGCCATTCCAGCCTCGGATTAACGGAGGGCGGGTGAGGGGTCTCCTAGAAGACGATGCCGCTACCGCTGGGCTGGTGTGGGGCCTTTTTGTGGCTCTGTGGCGGGTGGACTCGTGGGCACCGCAGGCGAGGATGGTCTCCCCTGGCGATGTAGCGCATCACTCCGATGATAGTACGGTTCGCCCACCACAGACGACGGCCGACTTCGTTGTGGTTCACCAGTGGCGGGCCATCACCCTCGTACCTGGCGAGCTCCCTTTCCCGCCTATTAGCAAAGAAGGCATTCCAGGTGTCGTAGTTGTCGGGATCCCACTAGGGATCCATCCGCTACTCCGGCGTGAGCTCGTGGTAGAAGTGGTTTGTGATGGATGCCTGGCGTGCGGAACCTTGAGGGACAGGAGGGACAGGAACCCCTCGGCCATCGAGATCCGGCCTGCAGAGGCCCGGTAGCCCGGCGGACAAGGGTAGTTGGAGGCACACAGCGCCTCGGTCTCCTCGAGGGTCAGAATGGCCCAGTAGGCGTTGTCCATTGTTCTAAGAGAGGAAGGTGTGGATGTGTGGATAGCCATGGCGCGATCGCCCTAAATATAGAGGGAAAGGGCGGGAAAACTTGGCGTGAAGCTTTGGGAAATGGCGAGAAATATCTTTAGTCCCGGTTAGTGACTACATCCGGGACTAAAAGCTATCGTTGAAAGGAAAGGGCGGGAAAACTTGGCGGGAAGCGGTGGGAAATGGCGGAAAATAAAAGATATGATTTTCCAAAGTTTTTATATTAGTTTAGAATTAAAAAAAAGAAAATTTACAAATGAAAAAATTTATAAATGATGCAAACAGATAAATGGATATTATATTAAGATTCTTTATATTTTTCTGATAATAATATACATATTATTTGTTTTATTTGTATTATTACAATAAAATATATGATTTTCCAAAGTTTTTATATATGATTTGAATAAAAAAAGAAAATTTACAAATGAAATAATTTATAAATGATGCAAACAGATAAATGGATATTATATTAAAATTCTTTATATTTTTATGATAATAATAGACATATTATTTGTTTTATTTGGATTATTACAATAAAAGATAAGATTTTCCAAAGTTTTTATATTTTATTTGAATAAAAAAAGAAAATTTACAAATGAAATATTTTATAAATGATGCAAACAGATAAATGGATATTATATTAAAATTCTTTATATTTTTCGGATAATAGACATATTATTTGTTTTATTTGGATTATTACAATAAAAGATATGATTTTCCAAAGTTTTTATATTTGATTTGAATAAAAAAAGAAAATTTACAAATGAAATAATTTATAAATGATGCAAACAGATAAATGGATATTATATTAAAATTCTTTATATTTTTCTGATAATAATAGACATATTATTTGTTTTATTTGGATTATTACAATAAAAGATATGATTTTCCAAAGTTTTTATATTTGATTTGAATAAAAAAAGAAAATTTACAAATGAAATAATTTAAAAATGATGCAAACAGATAAATGGATATTATATTAAAATTCTTTATATTTTTCTAATAATAATAGACATATTATTTGTTTTATTTGGATTATTACAATAAAAGATATGATTTTTCAAAGTTTTTATATTATTTTTGAATTAAAAAAGAAAATTTACAAATGAAATAATTTATAAATTATGCAAACAGATAAATGGATATTATATTAAAATTCTTTATATTTTCCTGATAATAATAGACATATTATTTGTTTTATTTGGAATATTACAATAAAAGATATGATTTTTCAAAGTTTTTATATTAGTTTTGAATTAAAAAAGAAAATTTACAAAAAAACAATTATCGCGGGTCGTGGCTGGACCCGGGACTAAAGGGTGAGTGCGCGCGCGAAAACGAAGCGGCCGAAAAAACCCTTTAGTCCTGGGCCGTGGCTTAACCCGCGACTAAAGGTGGGGCCTTTAGTCGCGGGCGGTGGTTTAGCCTGGGACTAAAGGGGGTCCCTATATATATGGGCGCTCGCCCCTGGCGCGCCGAGCCAGCACTTAGCACGCGACGAAGACGAAGACGAGCAGGCGCCATCGACGCAGAGAACAGGGGAGGTCTTTGGTCACGGACGATTCAGCGTCGCGACCTCGTCTCTGCATGAGAACCTCACCGAAGGAATCGAAGCCCCGCGCCCCCAGTCGAGCTCCCCGTCCACTCCTTCCCCGTCTCCGGCCGCCGCGTCCGTCACCGATTTCGGCCACCCTCGACCTCCCTCGACCTCCCTCAGCCTCGCTTACCTCAGGCACCCTCCTGCTTCCTCTTCCTCTGGCTTGCCTCCCTGTCAAACACCTGCCGCTGACGCCTTTGTCCGTCATCGTCACCGTCGCTCCGATGACCTCCCGCTAGCGGCTCCTCTAGGGTTAGGTCCCTCTTGGTGAGCTCATTTAAACCCGCCCCTTCGCTCTTCCGAGTTCGCCGTCCATCGCCATCCCGCGTCGCCGTTAACTACCTCGGTGAAAATAATCAACCAGCCCCCCTGGTCCCTCTTGCTTGCGTGGCATGCTGAGGTGGCCAGTACCCCACTGGTCAGTCATAGTGGCTAGGCTCAGTAGCGGTGCAAAAAGTTTAACCCCCCTCTGATGATGTCATAATGATGAAATAACCCTTTTTAATAATTCCAGAATTTGATTAAATATTATAAATTCAATAACTTTTAATTTATAAGTCAGAAAAATACAAATAATATATCAAAATGTTCAGACAATTGAAACCTAGATATCTATATAATCATGCATTATTAATGAACTTTCATGACAAGTTTAATTATAAGAACAAATGCACCCCTCTCATATGTTCCAGAGTTTTCCCGAGTTAGGGTTTTCACCCCTCGGAACCCCAATTAATTTGCCGACCATGTTTTAGGGTTTCAATTCAATGCAATTCAACTTGTCATATCATCATCTTGCTTGAGCATTGCATCGATTCCATGTGTTGATTGTTTCCCCTTTATTTTTTTCTGGTGTTTGGTTCTTCTCGGTAGAATACGATATCGAGATCGAGATCTAAGCCCTTTAGGATTAGGGTTATTTTTTTGTTTAAGTTATTATAATTAGTATTATATTGTTTTAGTTATTAGGATTCTTCTTTTTTCTAACCTGTTTAACTCTCTTTTTCTTATAGATAATTAAGTCATGGATCCATCCGAAGATCCTGGTCGCATCGGTGAAGGTTTTCTTCAGGGCATGATAAGAGGTGAAATTCTTCTTATTACTACCGGCGCCGAATATATTTTGCTCGAGGAAGAGATATCCTCATATCTGAATCCATCCGGTGATGGACTAGAGTAAAACCTAATGTACCAAGGGGAAGACCAGATGGACGAAGGGCAAACAAATAACAACAATAATGATGGCCCCTTGACAGGATCCGTCGTGGTATATATATATATGTGTATAAAGTCTCATGTTACCTCTATTCATTAACTGATCTAGATATATATTAATCACTCTCTCTTCTTCTTTTAGCCCACCGGATCAAAGCAGTCGACAGCTCGAACGAAACGAGGGTCGAACAAAAAGTTGGATGGTAATCAGAGGTTCACCATCGAAGAAATAGATGATGATGGTGAACCGATTTCTCCAGAGAAGCAACGGAGGATGTTTATAAATCAATACGAGGTGCTTGTTAGGGACAACCTGCTGATCACCATCCAAGAATGGAATAAGTCAAGGAAAGCCGGTGAAGAATCCAACAGCTATGTCACCGATGATGCCAAAGATGACCTTTGGCAGAAGCTCATAGCGCATTTCATACTACCTCCAGAGTATGAGGAATTTGAGGTAGATGGTATTACCCCAAGGCCGGGTGGGCTTGAAAATAGAGCGAAAGTCAAGGAGTGGGCACTAAGCAAGATGGCTGAACTGTACCGGAACCACAAGAAAATTTTATACACGAAATATGTCGCGAAAAAGAAAACTCCAGACTTCAAAGGAGTGAGAGAACAGTGGCCCGATTTTGTACCGTACAAGCAATCTGATAAAGCAAAGGCAAAGTCGGCAAAGAACGCGTTAAATGCTGCCAAAAAGAAATACCATCATAAAATGGGGACAGGTGGCTACAAGAGTGTCATCCCTAAGTGGGAAACTATGGAGAAGGATATGAGGGCTAGATGCGTCACTCCTGGTACAGATGGATGGCCCGAGAGGTCAAAGCACTAGTGGTACGGGCACGGGGGATCCTTGGATCCAGAAACAGGGAAGACATTATTTCATGATAAAATTCTAAAACCCTCCCAAGACCTTATTCAAGCAATGAACGATGCTCAATTGGGATTGTTCCGTCCCGAGAGAGAGAACGACGGTGACACGCCCTAGGGAATCCTGAAAAGGAGGGCGAACACGAGGGCAAAGGCGCGGTGTCTCGTGGAAGAAAGGGTTTCCTCGACGATGCCATTCTGAGCGTCGGAGAAAGAAGGACCGAGAGGCGCACCAGATCTCCGGTAGAGCAGGACCTAGATGATCGAAGAACCTCATGCATGAAATTAGCCAAAGGCCGTCGTCAACTCACCCGCGATCGATGATCCTGCATTGGATCTTAGCCAACGGAGAAGCGGCGTGGCTTCCACGGAGGTCTCAGGCTGATCAAGCCTTCTTGGATGATGCTTGGCTCCTCACTACCCGTGGATGATGTCGAGAGATGGCACAATGTGAGCTACATCAGCCAATGAACAACCTGTCCTTCAAGGTGGCGATCGGCACTGCTTTACCTTGTCTACCTGGAGCACTCCACCATTCACTTCCGATTCCACCAGGCTATGCTCGTGTCACGGTGGATGACATAGTGGAGGATTTTGCGGACCTAGAGATTGAAATCGCTACGCCTGAAGGACTTACGAAACTAGGAGATGTCAAGCGCAACTTCATTCTATGGAATAAGAAGTACATCAAGTTTCCAGGCTCGGTGCCAAGGCCACCGACTCCAAGGAATCCAAATCCACCCCGCATCGAATATCGTCAACCTCCAAGTCCACCCCAACCCGATTATCGCCAACCTCCAAGTCCACCCCGCCCCGCTGACGATCGCCGCAGCAGGAGTACCTCAACTCGATCTCCGCATCCGCCTCCGTGCAATACTACTACCTCGTCGAAGAAACGGAAGTTTGACGGTCCCCCGCGCCCCACATCGAAGAAAGTTCAAACGCCGAAGATAGTCGATATCCCGCCGGCTCTTCCAAAAAGACCTTATGACAAGACCAATGAGGAAACTAATGCGGATGTGGCTGCCCAAGTTAAGGCGCATTTTGCACCCAAAAAGCCTGAGCCAAAGCCGGTATATAACGAAAAAAACCAAAAAGTGGGCTAAGTCCTTTCTTGAGCAACCATCCCAGATATTGATGAATCTGGAATCAGACTATGACCGGGAGATTATTAAGCAAGCACAGAAGAAAAAAATCACAATTGCAAAAAGCGGGAAGCAAGTTGCCCAGCTCGGAGCACAGAAGAATCAATCGGTCGCCCCGCTCAAAGTCATTTCAGACCTCGACAAGGCCTTCAGAGCTGAAATGGATATGGACATGCAAATAATGGACCCTAGAGCCCGTAATAATGCTGCACTTATGGTAATCACTATATCGGAGGCCAAAGCACTTGCTAACGAAGCAAATATGTCTCTTGGTCAATATTTAGGCTATGAAGATACGGCAGTGGGTCAGATAGTACGGCAGTATGTCCAAGGGTAGCCTCTAGTCAGTAATGAGGAGCTCCCGCGTCTATCCACACATATGTGAAATCTGCATGAATGGTACATGTCGCAAGCGGAAAAAAAGCATCATAAAGATTGGTTTCCGGTGGACGTTAGAAAGGAGCATCACTTCAAACCATACTCGATACAGGTTCAAATGACCGAACTGTTTCAGTTATACAACCAATACCGACAAATCTATCATTGGTTGCTACTGTCTGTAAGTTATTTATTTCTATAATTAAGTTTGTATCTTTAGCTCGTTCATTGCATTTAATATATTATCCTAAATATATATCCTTTTGTATGATGATATTATATTCCGCAAAATGAAGATGCTTGAATGCAAAAGAGCTAGAAGATACGACGTTGGGTTCATCGACCCATATATCATTAATAAATATACGTTAAAGAATCACCCCAAAGACGTGGAGGAAGACCAGGTTCTTAACCGAGCATAATTTTGTTAAGGAAATACTATTTTCTTACAACTTCAAGTGAGTGTTTATATCTTGTACATATTTTATTTTTGCTTACTGGATGAGCTATGCATGTATGCTTATGTAAATGTTCGCAGATTCCACTGGATCTTGCTAAACATTCAAGTTGACAACTCCCTAGTTGAAGTCAACGACTCATTAAGTTGGGACCAAGAGAAGTGGAGCGACATAAAAGCAATGCTCCATAAGTAATTTCAATCATTATCGCATTATATCGTCCTCTTTCATTCATTTCCTGATATCAAGTAACTAATAACTCCTTTGTTCATTTTTTTTGCCGAGCAGGTGTTGGACACGGTTCAGACAGAAAATACCAGGTCCATTCAAAGAGGAGCTAACTTATAAAATGGCGAAGAGTTTACAGCAGCCACCGGGAACTCATTTATGTGGATACTACGTCTGCGAGTACATCCGCGAGTTGACCAGTGAGCGGAAAGTTGACTCACATTATATTTATGATTTGCGAGAGAAACTAGAGCCAGACCAACGCATAAGAGCAATTCAAGAGGAGCTGGCGGGATTTATGATGAAGGAAGTCCTTGATGTACATGGAGAGCATTATGCGGATGACGTGGAACTCGATTTGCCTTAGTCATCTCCATGTAGCTCATATGATATATATATTCATCAATGACCATGTAATTTCAAAACATTTCTTCCTTTTGATATGATTGATTATATGTATGCTTGCAAGGGATCGATTAATTATATAAATGCATCGACGTGTAGTGTGTATGTAGTAGCGTATAATATATATACTGAAATATATGTTTGTTATAGTGAAACACAAAACGAAAAAGGAACAAAATGGAAAAAAAAGAAATACACAATCTCAGCTGCGGCAGAAAAATGTGGTGTTTCTCTGCCGCGGCAAGAAACCTTTTTGTCCCGGGTGGTGTTACAGCCCGGGACTAGAGGGTTTCTGCCCCCCGCGGCGCTGAAACAGCCACGTGGCTGTTATCAGTCGTGGGCCGTTGCGAGCCGGGACTAGAGGGGGGGGGGGCTCTAGTCCCGTTTTCACAGTCCCGGGCCCAAAACCAGGACTAGAGCCCATTGCGGCCCGGGACTAGAGGCCTGTTTCCCACCAGTGGTGAATGGAAAACGAACTAAGGTTGTTGTATGTCAAGGTGGCAGCAAGTAATGGTGGAACCTAACTTGTTGTTCTCTTGGTATATGTTTGGGGGAGGTCGGCCCCGATGTTGTCCCTACTTTGAACTCGTAATGCTAGTTTCATTTTGCTAAGATGTATGCCACAACAAGTTCTAGTGCTATCGTCTTCTCAACTTTGGGGATTTACTAATTTCAAGCCGTGCACTTCGTGCCTATCATCTAAAAAATACTATGCATATCAGCGTATGCCTCAACAAGTTCACCTTTAGTCTTTAGAATGAAGTGCATGATGGTTTCATTGCTTCTCACTGTACCAACGTCAGAATTTTTAGGTGGAATTAATGAATAAATTTCAATTTTCTAGGTTAGTTGCTTGTTTCACATTATGAAGATTTCAGGGGGTGGGCTTATTTGGCATTGCTTTACCTCTGCTTCACCCGAGTTTATTCCGACAATTTGCACTTCCTTTGTTGAGATTGGATTTCTTTAGATCATTTTTCTTCAAGTTATATAGATCACATACATGTCCTCATTTCCAATATAGAACAAAAGTATTGAATGTTTTGCTTCACATGAAGGACATGTATCGTGTATGCTTAATTAATGTTGGCTAATTATGACATACTTTTGTCGCTCTCATATATATACACTAGTTCTACATGAACCGCATGCATTCAACTTCATTTGTATGCAAACCCTTCTTTTTCTATCGTAGGTTCTCCATTAAGAAATGCCTCAGATGAAAATTCACACGTTAAAACCATGGAAATTCTAATGGGTATATGAGGCTTCGGGACTCACGAGTGCACTAGTTGTTTTACACCATCGATATTGTTTTATTGCTTTATCAAGAAGGATGCAGTCGTTGTTCCAGCAACCACGGGGCTTTGGCTAGCAAATTAGAGCAATGTTCGTTCTTCGGACCACCTTTGTTCGTACTTAACACCAACTTTGTGTGTTTATGCTCAATCTTTTTGTATGAGCTCATTCGCCTGTTACTGAACTAGTAGCTGATTTAAAATTGGCAATCCAAATATCGAGATTTCATCAGCAGATATAAGGCTGTTGTGATTTATTTATGTTTCAGTTTTTTCTCGCAAGATACTCCACAACAATCGAACTCTAAACCAGAATTTAATGCTTGCAACCTCCTTTAGTTCATACACTTTTCTTATTATTGACATAAGAAATTTGTCCAAGATAATAGTGTTTCATATGCAACTTGCTATAGGTTTGTCAAATTGGGATCATTTGTTTATATATGGTATGAATGCCCAGAAATATTTACACGCTAATTACCATTAAGTATTCAATGTTGTGCGTCATAAAATGTCCATATTGTCCGCTTGGAGCTCGGTTTGTTGTAGATATCAATTATTCTCACATGATTACACACTCAGTCTAAACTGTACGGTCCAGTGATTTGAATAACAATTTCACATCCGTTAATTTGCAAAGCCTTCTGCATAAAGGGTCATTTAACTTTAATTATCATAACTTTTTTCATAGTCTATTTTAAAAATGGGCTTCCATCTAGTACTACCCCTTACCCCTAAACTCGTACAAACTTGCGTACAAACTTGTATAATATCAAACACAAGAACGACTCAGATCGCTTGATGCCCCTTCATGATTTATATATACACTTATATGTAACCATGTACAAAACTTCATATAACTTAATCAAATAATATGTAGCCGTATATGTACTAGTACGAGTTCTACGCAAAGAGAAAAGTATGATTATACGCCAGATCATCGCCGGTGACGGCCGTGTCGGGTACGGTGTAATGGTGCCAGTTGGGTACGGCGAGCCGGTGACTCAGACGGAATGGAGCACGCCTTGGCTTGGCCTTGTAGGTGTGTGTCGGCAGGGCTGACACGGCGGCAGCGGCTGGACAGTCCGGTAGCTCGCCGGACTATCCAGGCACTTGTCCGGAGGGGGCGGCGCAGGAGAGCTTGGAGTCGGCGGCGGCGGCAGTCAGGGTGCGGGACAATGGTGAGCATACAGATCGTGTGTGTGCGGGAATGTTGTGTTAGATAACATTATCCCTATGTTTTAAATGTATTTTCGTTTTTTGATATTGTGTTGTTATGGAGTAGTACTCCAATCAGACTCTATCTCTCTGATTGTAACAAACTCTCGATGGCTTGATCCTCGATATATAATCAACACAAAACCGATGCAGCGCCACGCATCGTTCCACCCAGAAAAGATGTCATGGTATCAGAGCCAGCTCTTCCCATCTAGCGCCAAACAAATCACCGCCGCCGCTGCAGGCTTCCCTGCCGCCGCCGTCGCCACGCTCAACAAAACTCTGCCGCCGCCGCAGCCAATTCCCTCGCTGCCGCCGCTGCCAAAATCTTCTCAAGCCAACAAAAACCGCCGCCACAGCTAGTTCTCTCGCTGCCGCCGCCACCAAAAACTACATCTCCTCAAGCCAACAAAAAAATCAAACAAACGCCGCCGCTTCTCTGCCGCTGCGTCCGCTCCTGCAGAAATCTGCCGCCGCCGCAACCTTCTGTTTGCTGCCGCCGCATCTCCACACTCCATGACGTCCTCCTCCTCTGCAAGTTCGCTGGCTGCCACTCTTGGTGCACCACCAAGCCAACTTTTAACTCGGGAAAACTCCCTGGTGTGGAAGGCTCTTGTGGTGCCTGCCTTACGTGGTGCCCGTGTTCTGAATCTGGTGAATGGTGTTGAAAAAGCTCCTGCTGAAGAAATTGAAGCTGAAGATTCCAATGGAAAAAAGATCACAATTGAAAATCCTGAGTATACAGCGTGGATCACGCGTGACCAGCAAGTCCTGCGATACATCCTCAACTCCCTGTCACCCGATGTACTCTCTCATGTCATTGGTCTTGACACATCTGCTGAGGTTTGGAAGGCACTTGAGTCTCTCACCACGACGTCGTCAAGAAATACTTCGCCAAGATCAAGAATATTGCCTCTGAACTTTCTGCAGCAGGAAAACCCCTTGATGACGATGAGCTCATATGGTCAATCCTCCATGGCCTTGGCGACTCCTACAACACGCTGAAGGTTGCCATCAATGCAAACCCCAACACTAGTCTCACCGATCTGTTCGACCAGCTTCAAGCCTTTGATCAGCTCCACAAGTTTGATGATGGTGGTGAGGCATTTGTTTCCTCTGCCAACATAGCACGCCGGGGTGGACCACCACCTCCTTCACGTGGTCACCAGGATGATCGGCGCCCAGATGAGAGGCGCCATGAAGATCGTGAGTACCACCGTCAGGATGATCGGAGCCACCGTGGCTATGATGACCACCGGGGCTATGATAACCGTCGGGACCATGATGACCGCCGGGGCTATGATGATCGTCGTGATCGGTATGATGACCGTCCTCGGCGCCGGGATGATGATGGCGGGAGACGCCGTGATGATGATGGCGGGAGACGGAGAGATGATGGAGGAAGATATGATGGTGGTCGCCGTGATGATGGACGTCGTCGTGGACATGCACCCACCCCGTATGTCAACGTTACTTGTCAGATATGCAAGATCCATGGTCAGTCGGCTAGTGATTGTTGGTGGAGGTTCCAGAACATCCGTGACCGCCGTGATGATGACGGTGATCGTCGTGACCGTCACAATGATGGTGGTGATAAAGGTGCCAATGTGGAGTATTATGGTGTTGATACAAACTGGTACCCTGATACTGGCGCCACCAACCATGTCACCAGTGAGCTGAACAAACTCTCCATCCAGGAGAAATACACAGGACAGGATCAAGTCCACACGGCCAATGGTAAAGGTATGTAAATTTCTCATATCGGTCATTCAATGTTGCACACTCCCCATAGTTCTTTTCGTCTACAAGATATCCTTCATGTTCCAGATGCCACAAAAAATCTTCTTTCTGTTCATAAATTTACACTACATAATGATGCCTTTATTGAATTTTGGCCTTATTTTTTCTTGATTAAGGACCAGGCCACAAGGAGAACTCTGTTTAAAGGTCCATGTCATGATGGTCTCTACCCGCTAGTGCCTATGTCTACCGGGTCATCCAAACAAGAATTCATCACAATAAAGCCGTCTTCCTCCACATGGCATCGCCGCTTAGGACATCCATCTTCTTTTGTGGTTCAGCAAATTCTTAGGAAACATCATATTTCTTATTCGCCAGAAATAAATCCATACATTTGTGACTCTTGTCAACTAGCTAAGAGTCATCAATTACCATATCCTGTCTCTACTAGTGTATCCACTGTTCCTTTGGAACAAGTTTTCTCTGATGTATGGGGACCAGCACCTACCTCTATTGGCAAACATTCATATTATGTAAGCTTTATTGATGATTTTAGTAAGTTTACTTGGATATATTTGCTAAATAAGCGCTCTGAAGTTTATCAAGTCTTTCTTAACTTTCAGCAACTTGTTGAGAGAAAATTTGATAGGAAAATCATAATTATGCAAACTGATTGGGGTGGTGAGTTTGAAAAACTCCATGGTTTCTTTCAAAAAGTTGGCATTACTCATCATGTGTCTTGTCCCCATGCACATCAACAAAACGGTTCAGCAGAACGTAAACACCGTCATATTGTTGAAGTAGGACTTGCTCTCCTTGCAAATGCATCCATGCCTCTTAAGTTTTGGGATGAAGCTTTTCTCACTGCTACTTTTCTTATAAATCTTCTTTCCAGCAAGGTCATAAATTTTGACACTCCTGTTGAACGTTTTCTCCACACACAGCCTAACTATGAGTCTCTTAGAATTTTTTGGTTGTGCTTGCTGGCCTAATCTCCGTCCTTACAACACAAAGAAATTGGCGTTTCGCTCTACAAAGTGTGTTTTCTTGGGGTATAGCCCTCGCCATAAAGGTTTCAAGTGTCTTGACACTAAAACAGGCCGTGTTTATATCTCTAGAGATATAGTATTTGATGAACACGCCTTCCCCTTTGCTGAATTGCATCCTAACGCTGGATCGAGTCTTAAAAAGGATATTCTTTTGTTACCTTCAAACAATGGGGAGACACACATTGATGATCATATGGATTTGCATATTATACCTAATGTTACTAATTCTAGGCAAGTTCCTTAGAACCTGTTGTTGCAGATGCTATTGAGATACAACAAGAAACGGAAGAAAATTTCAGGACAAACGGTGAAAGTTTGAGTGAAAACAGTGAACAAATGCAACCAGAAACTGCTTCTGTATCAACATCGGATCACGCGCCTGATGATCCCCATGCTGATGTTCCTCGTACTGGTGCGCATGAAGCCAATGGGAGGAGTTCCCGCCTGTCCCTGTCCCCGGCGATGCCCCTGTCTCCTGTGCTGCGGTCCCCCTAGGGTGAAAGCGATGGTGCTGGTTGGTCCTGCCACCAGGACGAGGAATCTTCACAGGAGGAAAGCGACACGTCTGGTGCTGCCGGTCCCGCCACCAGGACGAGGACGAGGAAAGCGACGCCCGGCAGGAGGAAAGCGACGCGTCTGCGTCTGACGTGCCTGATCAAGACGAGGAAAGCGACGCCCGGCAGGAACCACATCAGGAAGAAGAGGAACATATTTTGAGATCTTCTGTGGCTCCATCGCCGCAGCCTGCACCACTGGAACCCCGTACATGGCTCCAAAAAGGTATAAGAAATCCCAAACAGTACACCGATGACACTATTTGATATGGTCTGTTTACATCCACAAGTGAACCATCATTACTTTCAGAAGCTCTTTCGGATGATCGTTGGAATCAAGCTATGAAAGAAGAATATGATGCTCTCTTGGAAAATAAAACTTGGAGACTTGTTCCTCCAAACTCAACAAAGAATCTTTTTGACTGCAAATGGGTGTACCGTGTGAAAAGAAATGCAGATGGTACGGTTGACAGATATAAGGCACGTCTGGTTGCAAAAGGGTTCAAGCAAAGGTATGGCATAGATTATGAAGACACTTTCAGCCCTGTTGTGAAGGCGGCTACTATTAGACTTGTTCTATTAGTTGTTGTCTCTCGAGGCTGGAGCTTAAGGCAGCTAGATGTCAAGAATGTGTTTCTTCATGGCGTTCTGGAAGAGGAAGTCTATATGAAACAACCACCAGGTTTTGAAGATTCTCAAACTCCGCATTACATCTGCAAACTTGACAAAGCTCTTTATGGTCTCAAACAAGCTCCTCGAGCATGGTATTCCAGGCTAAGTACAAAGTTGCAAACACTTGGGTTTGTTCCTTCCATAGCAGACACCTCACTTTTTCTCTATAAAAAGTCAGGCATTATGATATTTGTTCTCATATATGTTGATGATATAATAGTCACTAGTTCATCTGATCAGGCCATCTCTGCTTTGCTGCGTGATCTGAAAGATGATTTTGCTCTCAAGGATCTGGGAGATCTTCACTTCTTTTTAGGCATTGAGGTAAAGAAAGTCAATGATGGTTTACTTCTCACTCAGGAAAAATATGCTGTTGATTTACTTGCAAGAGTTGGTATGAAAAATTGCACACCATGTTCCACTCCGTTATCCTCTACTGAGAGGCTGTCTCTTCATGAGGGTACTCTTCTTGGTCCGGATGATATTTCTGAATATAGAAGCATTGTGGGTGCTCTGCAATATTTGACATTGACAAGGCCTGACATTTCATTCTCAGTTAATAAAGTTTGTCAATTTCTACATGCCCCAACAACTTCTCACTGGACAGCCGCTAAGAGAATATTGAGATATATTCAGGGTACTCTGAAGGTTGGACTTGTGTTTCAGAAGTCTTCCTCAAGTCTGCTTAGTGCTTTTTCTGATGCAGATTGGGCTGGTTGTCTTGATGATAGAAGGTCCACAGGAGGCTTTGCTATATTTTTTGGACCAAACTTAATATCTTGGAGTGCCAGAAAACAAGACACTGTGTCAAGATCTAGTACTGAAGCTGAGTATAAAGCTTTAGGCAATGCCACAGCTGAAATAATATGGGTTGAAGCACTTCTTGGTGAGCTGGGTGTTTCACTAAAAGAAAGACCATGCTTATGGTGTGATAACTTAGGAGCTACATACTTGTCTGCAAATCCTGTTTTTCATGCAAGGACTAAGCACATAGAGATAGACTTTCATTTTGTCAGAGAAAGAGTTGCAAGGAAATTGCTGGATATCAAGTTTATTTCCTCTAAAGATCAAGTAGCAGATGGATTCACAAAAGCACTTCCTGTGAGAGATCTCGATGAGTTTAAACGTAATCTCAACCTTAGAAAAGGTTGTGATTAAGGGGGGCTGTTAGATAACATTATCCCTATGTTTTAAATGTATTTTCGTTTTTTGATATTGTGTTGTTATGGAGTAGTACTCCAATCAGACTCTATCTCTCTGATTGTAACAAACTCTCGATGGCTTGGTCCTCGATATATAATCAACACGAAACCGATGCAGCGCCACGCATCGTTCCACCCAGAAAAGCTATCATGTTGTATATCTACATATCCATGTATCCTCTACAAGGGTAATACTCGATTTGGGTATGGGTTTTGATACATACGTGGATGTATTAATAAGAGTTTAGGGGGATGGGATAGTACTGGATCATGCTCATTAGCGATTTCGTGAAAAACTAGCACGCCTTCGACTTCGAGGATATGCCACCAGGCATAAACACGGTTTGGGTTGGTCAAAACTCTTTACGGGCTATCCTAGTATTAATATTTCTACCCACCTTTGTAAATATTTCGAAGCTTATATATGTTTAAAAGGAAATTATACCTAAAATGTTGAATCTAAACCTGTTTCTCTTTTGGGGGTAATAAGGTGATAACCCCAAATTGACAAACATAGCTAGCTATTGAATCATTCTTAATGACTTCCCAAAAAGTTTGATCAAGTTCCACTCTAGTGAGAACGATCAATCATAAGTTTTAAGTAGAATATAGAAAAAAATTCGAGGTACTAATAATGTGTACACAAGAGACAATGCTATACGTTAACTTCGTATGTTTATATGCTCCATGTGTAAACTCAACTTGGCATATTTTCCTATCCAAATTGACAGTTTTATTTCTGAGTTTCATGTTTTATTTTTCCAAACAGCCTTGCACGAGCATCTGGGTGCACACTGTCCATGCTCGCTAGGATCATAAAAGGACCCAGTGACATTAACTTGCAAATCGTTAGATGTTTTCTTAAGCATAATGTATATCCAATAAAATTACAATATAACACAAAACATTACATCGTTGTGTATTAAGTGCAACTCAAGAGAAACTGAGTATACACGTGTAGGTAGCCCCAACTGTAACCTCGATGGCGCATTAACGCCTCAACGCACACTCGTTTCAATACGACAGTAAGCCTCCACTCATATTTACTCCTATATTAACCACATGCACTCCTCGGCAATTCAGCATTTTGTGTGTGTAGTTCCTTCCACTCTTATTTGCCCAGTTAAAACCTCACACCTAACCAATATCTTCATATGAGGCAATTACCTTGAGATAAATTTGATATGTGTCTAAGTCATATGAAGTCGGGATGGGTATGTGAGACCGAGAATGCACTAGTTATCATATGCTAGTATCACGTGCACCTTTAGAAAGTTGCAGCTCCCTTTATGGGCGCAGCTCTCCCTGTAAAAGGATTTTTTGTTATTCCTGATATTAGGAATGTTGCTCCAAAGAAAGAGATCTTCCAGGCTGTCATTCAAGTGCTGGAAGGAAATGTTTCTTCAAGACAGGTTGAGGTGGAGTTTGAGCAGTGGACTGGTGTCAAATGCTATTGGAGATGGTATGCTAAACCAATGACTGCAAACAAGTTTTTGATGAGATTCCCAAGTCCTAGAGATATTGATGAATGGAAGCATTTTGGCAGTATACACGTGCACTTGCTTATTTTTCAGCGATGTGATTGCACGAGCTCTGGGCAAAAATAGAACTCAAAAGCAGAACTTCCATCCTTAGAAGCTGTTGAGATATTCTACATACCTGAAGTAGTTGCATGTTTTTCTCTCTGGATTCGTGTGCACCTCGGTTACGAAAGGGAACTATTGGATGTATGCGGGCCAGCATAATGTTGCTATATAAATAGTCGTCGATTATCTTATTAGTTTCCGTAGATTGTTGGCGACGTGTTTGATTGAACTCCTTTGCTCAAATTCGCTTCTTTGACACAAAAAGTTGTGCATGTTTGTTGAGAACTAAGAGCATGTACAGCGTGTGGACACTGTCTAAGAAAAAAATATGCATGTGTCTAAAAAAAGAAGTGAGCTCCACTGTTTAGACAGTGTCTAACAAAACTTGTAGGGTCTACTGAACATAAGATACTAGTATTTTTGAATCTTGGTCATAGTCTGCCAAGTGGGACCATTAGTTGCTTTTTTCTTAGACACTTGTATCTTGTACTAGACATAGGATTAAGAATTTTCTACCTAGCACCATGCTCTCCACCATGCTAGACACCACTTGGAAGAGAAAAGGTGCTCTTAGAGCATGCCCAGCGTTTAAACGTAGGTCTAAGAAAATTTGTCAGAAAAGTCTGTTCTCCTGGACTGGTACTAGCAGAGCAAATGCTTTTGAGCACCGAACTGACAAGCTACAGGATCGAATGGTTACTTTTTCATATGCATGCACTGCCACTACCGAGAGAAATTAGAGGCTAACCATGGGCCCTATCAACAATTCATTTTCTTAGGCCTTGAGTCTTGTACTAGACACACCATGAAGAATCTTTTTACTAGATACCACTTCTCCATAGTTTAGACTCACGTCTAGAGCTCAAAAGGTATCCTTAGACACACCAATTTACATACACTGCACATGCTCTTAGACATTTTAGTCTTGTGTCGTGACCTTGTAATTAGATAAGAATCTTTTGGCTTGTGTGTAGAACTCTGTTGCTGGCACACGTTTGGGTGAAAATGATGGTACATGGGCACATTTATTCGCAGTAGAAATCTCAAACAAAGATTTGCCCTAGAGAAAAAAAACACTGATCAAGGCAAAAGAAAATATCGGAAATTCATATGATGTTCTTACATATTGTAGGGTCATCTTTACATCCTCAAAATATCCTATTTGCTTCTGAAGGCACAAAATATTTGTGATGAGGCACACAGATACGCATTGTCAGCTTCAATATATACATGTGTATTGCCTCAAAACAAAGGAAATTTATCTTGTTCAGAAGAAAAGGAGCAGTGCTTTGGCCTCGAAACAAGATTTTTCTTTGATGCACCTCTTCTTTTCTGCGTTTCAATGGGTAGTCATGCCTCTGGAATGGAATCATTTGATATTAGCCCATAATCATTTTTACCGTTAAGAAGCATTGGGGGTGGATGTTAAAGCATCTCCAACATGTACTGTATAAAGAGCTGCGCGGTAAAAACCGTCGATTTAGCGCACCAATGCGGAATAGGTAGCCCCAACTATAGCCACAATGGTGCATTAACCCCTCGACGCACAATCGTTTCAATATGACGGTACGCTTCTGCTCATATTTACTCCTATATATTAACCACATGCACTCTGCAATACCGCATTCTATGTGTAATTCCTTCAAGTCTTATTTGTCCAGTTAAAATCTCATACACAACGAAGATCTTCATATCAGGCAATGCCTTAGAGTGAAATTCGAAGATGTCTAAGTCATATGAAGTCGGGATGGGTATGTGAGACATCGAGAATGCACTATAATACTGAATCTAAATCTCATTTCTTATTGGGATAATAAAGTGATCACACCAAACTTAAGTTTGAATGGACGCAATTCTCTTGCTATCATCCTGACAAATATAGATAGCTATTGAATCATTTTTAATATCTTCCCAGAAAGTTTGATGAAACTCAGCGCGCACTCCAGAGAGAACAATCAATCATAAGTTTTACGTTAAATCCAGGATTTACTTTGAGGTACTGATAATGTGTACACTAGAGACATGATATTTGTTTACTGTATACTACCTCCATTTCGGTTTATAAGATAAATACGTACTTTGAGAAAATAATTTGACCATAAATTTAGTCAACAATATATGAATCATATATCACAAAAATTATACCATTAGAAGCATATTTTGAATATGAATCTAATGATTTTTTTTTTCGAAATGGGGAGTGTAGCCCCGGCCTCTGCATCAATTGATGCACACAGCCAAACTTTTATTGCATAGTTCTAAAGAAATAGTTTATTACAATCAAGGATCCGCTAGTGTTGAGACATGTATCAACCAGCAAAAGATAAAAGGCAACATGAAACTATCCATTCTGAAGTCTACTAATATTGCCGTCATCCAGGAGCCTGGAAAAAGAAATTATGTGCCACCATTAAAAGGTTGTTGCATCCAGTAAGCATCTGTTCCTGCTGGTCCACCGGTAGCAAATGAGACCAAAGTTGGATCCAGTGCACAGCGAGTCGGATAACCTGCAAAAAATTTGTACCCATTTGTTTGTTAAAAATAATGCTATTGCGGCTTGTCCAAATAGACCAACATAAAGCTGAAACCCTGACACGGATCCTAGCTTTAAAATTTTTGTTCATCCCATTCAACCAATTACCAAACATATTAGTAATATTTGTTGGAGGGGTTATGTTGTATGTAAAGTATATCATGCGCCAAATAATTTTTGCAAAGGGACATGAGAGAAAAAGATGTTCTATAATATCCACCGAGTCACAGAAACAACACTTTTGACACCCCCATCCAGTTTCTTTTTTTAGGTTGTCTTTCGTTAGCGCAGGACTTTTTGATTAACAAACCACATGAAATTTTTTATTTTTAATGGAATCTTCAACTTCCATAAGTATTTGCTTAAGAATCTAGCATGACAATTCATTAAGTCGAGATACATAGATTTGACTGTAAAAATCCCGTCGGAAGTAAGTTTCCACAAGAACATGTCCCTACCTTGGGTAAGATGCACCATCATTAGTCTCTGGCATAAGTGCAACCAGCTATTCCACTTACCACCAGTTAAAACCCTCCTAAAGGCAATATTCAAAGGGGTTTTTGACAAAACAGTTGCCACGAGATCATTCTTCCGTTGAGCAATGTTATATAATGACGGGTATTGATCCGATAATGGTGTGTCGCCTAACCAAGTGTCTTCCCAAAAACGCACAGTCGTCGCATCTCCAACTTTAAAATAGCCTTGCTTGAAGAAACCATTTTTCACTCTCATAAGGCCTTTCCAGAAAGGAGAATCCGTGGGCTTGGCCTCTACCTGCGGTAAAGTCCCATTTTTTAAGTATTTGTTATGTAAAATCTCTTGCCACATCCCTTCCTTTGATATTAGTTTAAAAAGCCATTTGCTTAACAAACACTTATTCTTTAACTCTAACACTTCGATCCCCAGCCCCCCTTGATCCTTGGGACG
Organism: Avena longiglumis; assembly: GCA_030063025.1. Lineage (NCBI taxonomy): Eukaryota > Viridiplantae > Streptophyta > Magnoliopsida > Poales > Poaceae > Avena > Avena longiglumis. The sequence goes on from CP125974.1 coordinate 144,430,813, forward strand.
GCAAATAATGTTCCATCTCGTTAACCTATATTTCCTTGATGTACCATCGCTTTGCCAAAAAGATCTTGATCGGTAGAAGTCTAGTCTTTTCCGAACCCCCACAGGTATTTCTAGAAAAGAAAGCATAAACATTGGTAGACTAGTGAGGACAGAATTAATAAGAACTAGACGGTCTCCATACGAGAGAAGCTTGCCCTGCCAACAGCTGAGCTTAGACATAAGGCGACTCTCCACCGGATTCCATTCTGAATTCTTAAGTTTTCTATGGTGGATCGGTATACCCAGATACCGAAAGGGTAAGGAACCAGACTCACAACCAAAGATGTCCCTATACTGTTGTTCCGTATCCTTAGCTTTTCCGAAACAAACCACTTCACTTTTGTGAAAATTAATTTTTAATCCTGACAAGTGCTTAAACATACAAAGAATGAGTTTCATATTAACCGCTTTTCCAAGATCATTTTCCATAAATAGAATCGTATCATCCGCATACTGTAAAATTGAAACCCCTCCTTCAACCAAATGAGGGATGAGTCCACCAACCTAGCCCGCCTCTTTTGCTCTTGCAATAATGATAGCGAGCATGTCCGCAACAATATTAAAAAGTACCGGGGATAGGGGATCGCCTTGCCGCAGACCCTTTCTAGTTTGAAAATAATGGCCAATGTCATCATTAACCTTTATTCCAACACTCCCTCCCTGTATGAAATCCTTAATCCATTCACACCAGACTGGATCAAAGCCTTTCATACGAAGAGCCTGCTGCAAAAAAGGTCATTTAACTTTGTCGTATGCTTTTTCAAAGTCAATTTTGAAAAGAACACCGTCAAGTGTTTTCCGATGAAGTTCATGGATAGTTTCATGCAAGACGACCACACCTTCCAATATATGGCGTCCTGGCATGAAAGCGGTTTGAGTTGGGCGAATTACTTTTTGCGCAATACTAGTAATCCGATTAGTGGCAACCTTTGTGAAGATTTTAAAGCTAATATTCAACAAACAAATAGGACGGTATTGTTGTATTTGTACCGCATTTTCTTTTTTCGGTAAAAGCGTAATGACTCCAAAGTTTAGTTTAAACAAAGTAAGTTGTCCCATGTGAAGTTGCTGAAATAAGGCCATTAAATCCTTTTTGATGATGCACCAAAATTTTTGGTAGAACTCAGCCGAAAAACCATTTGGGCCGGGCGCTTTATTATGCTCCATTTGAGAAATAGCTTAAAAAACTTCTTCCTCGGTGAAATTTGCTATAAGAAGAGCATTCTCTTCATTAGATAGTTGCGGTATATAATTGGTCCTTTCCTCCATCATGGAGAAACTATTTTGATCTAGTTCACCAAAAAGCTTTTTGTAATATTCAGTAATATATATTTTAAGATTATCTTTGCCTACAATAGTTCCTTCTTCCTGTTCTAGTTGAAATATTATTTTTTCCTATGCTTACCATTAGCAATAAGATGAAAATATTTTGTGTTGTTTCCTCCTTCCTGTACATGCTTTACCTTGGCTCTCTGAGCCCATTTAGTCTCCTTTTCTCGTCTAAGATTAGCAATTTTTTCATTAGCATCCCTCAGCGATTGCTTTTAAGTCACCGTTAGAGGTACTAACTCTGCCTTGATGTCAAGCACATAAATAATTGCCAAAAGCCTTTTTTTTTCTTTTTTATATTTCCCACTCAAATTTTTAGCCCAACCCCTCAGAAACCTTCTCAAATGTCTCAAATTTTTTTCCATATTTGAATGGGTGACCGACCATGAGAAACCGAGTTCCATTCTTTGGCTACCATCTCGTGAAAACCCTCCCGTCTCAACCAGGATAGTTCAAAAGAAAAATTAGCCTTGTTTCCCAAATGAGCTTGAGAGCTAGAGTCGATTAATAACGGTGTGTGATCCGACCCACACCGGGTCAGAGCTTGTACCGTAACCATGGGGAACTTTTGTTCCCATTCAACACTCGCGAGAACACGATCTAACTTTTCATAAGTTGGCACTTCTTGACGATTGGTCCAAGTAAATTGTCTTCCTGAGAGTACAATTTCTCTCAGATCCAAACTTTTCAATAATCGCATTGAACACAAACGGCCAATAAGGATTAAAATTATCATTATTTTTTTCTTCTCTTTTTCTTAAAATATTAAAGTCACCCGCTAACAACATAGGCAAAGATTCAGTTTCACACATTCTTACTAATTCTGATAAAAATTCAGCTTTGTGTGCATCTTGTGCCGCCCCATTGATCGGAAGTAGAACCCACTCGAAGCCATCATTTTTATTTCGAATATGTAACTTAACACAGAAATCCCCTGTATCAACTTTTGTGACTTGCAAAGTTTCAGTATTAATCCCAACAAGTATACCTCCCGACCGTCCATGTGGCGGTAGGCAAAACCAGGCAAAGATCTTGTTAGGAGCCAGGTGTTCTAAGAAAGAAACTGAAAAATTGGACCTCCCCGTTTCCAACAAAGCTATAAAATCTAAACGATAATCTCTTATATGTTCTTGCATAGCTCGATGTTTCCCGGATCTCTGAAACTCTCACTACTCCATGACATCCCAGGCAGTCCTTCCATTTATCTTTTTATCTTAATCACACCCTATTACTTCTCCTGATATTTGTCGTATCATACGATTTGCGTCTCCGCGAACGACCTATCCTCACTTCTGGTTCTACAAATTGTACATTCTCGTCAGCGGAGAAAACATGATATATTTTTTATTAAATATAGTTTATATTTTGTTGACAAAATTTACGGTCAAACTATTTTCTCGAAGTACGTATTTGCGTTATAAACCGGAATGGAGATAGTATGTTAATGCTCCATGTGTAGACGTAACTTAACATATTTACCTCTCCAAATTGAAAGTTTCATGTTTTATTTTTTCAAACAGCCTTGCATGAGCATCCGGGTGCACACAGTCCATGCTCGCTAGGATCATAAAAAGGCTCAGTGACATTAACTTGGAAATGTTAGTTGGTTCTTTTTGTTAAGCATAATGTATATTCAACGAAAATTACAATAAGACAAAACAGTATCGTTGTGTATTCAGTGCTACTCAAGAGAAAATGGAGTATTTGGTGTTGTCAGGAAAACAATGGTGCTTAATAATAGCCCCAATTCTAGCCATGATCACTAGTGCAGAGCCCCCCCTTTAACTCCGGTTGGGAGGGCCCTCTAACAGCGGTTCCCCAACCGCTGTTGAGGGTTCGGTGTTAGAGGGGGGGGCCTTTAACACCGGTTCCTATACGAACCGGTGTTAAAGGGTGGCGCACGTGGGGCTGCCGCAGGCCTCAGGCCCCCCCCCTTTAACACCGGTTCGTATCTGGAACCGGTGTTAAAGGTTCTTCTGCCGCGGCAGAGATTTAGGCCGTTTTCCTGCCGCGGCAGAGTTCTGCCGCAGAAAACTTTAACTGCCAGCGGCCTAAACTTTCTGCGCGGCAGAACCGCCTCTGCCCGTTCGGGCGTATTTCTGCGGGAGGAGGGAAATCGATCGGGAGCGGTATACTTATAAATCGTCATTGGTACATACGAGTTCATGAATAATTAAGCAACTATTATTATACACAAACATCGTCATCGGCACATACATCGCCATCGGCACATACATCATCGTTCATTTTGGTGGATATCTATAGAGTTCTCCGCCAGGCGACCTCATCAAGTATGAACCCGCCAATTCCTCTTGAATGGCTCGTATGCGTTCAAATGGTAGGAGTTGGTCCGCATCCGCTCGATCTGAATATATATGAAGAATGGGCGTCAATATATATATAAGAATAAAACTCAACACAATTGATGGTAATAAAATAATGTTGTGGACTTTGTTTACTTACTCTAAGTTGTTCTAGTGCGGCTTGGCCATCGCACATATCGTGTTTGAATGAATTCGCAAACATAGTACCCACATAAGTTATTGCCGTGTCCTTGATGCGCACTTACGAGAATAGAGAGTTCAATCAAAATAATAATCAATAAAGCATGATATAATGGAATTGGAAGCTAGATAGTATTACTTACATTTTGGTCTACAAATTTTAGTTCTTCTGACCATTCACCCACGGCCCTGCCCGTGAACATTTTCCAAACCCTGTCCGACAAAGAAAATGGATAAAGGAGTAATTAATTACTTATTGTCATGAAAGTTGCCGATCTAGTGCGATAATATGATTGAAATTACCTCTGGAGCATCTCTCTAAAGTCTGCCCATAGCTCTTTTTCTTTTCGTAACGAGTCCATGACAAGGACTTTTCCTGAGTCGGGTTGAATGACTAGCAGAATAAAGTGGAACCTACGCACGCATAACTCATCATCAGTTACACTTAACATCGAGTAAGCCAAATGTAATGTGTACAAGAGAGAGGGTAACAAGACTCACGAGAAGTTGTAAGGCAATAGTATTTCCCTTTGGTTTGTTGTCTCAAGAAGACTTTAGCAAGTAATCTTCTGTTTGCCCGGTTTGTCTCTTACCACTTCTTCATGAACTCTATTTGGGTCAACGAACCCAATGTCAAAAGGGCCTCCTTTCCTGCATTCCATAACCTTTTTCCTGCATAATAGTATATACATATATGGTGAGCATATATATATACATGCAATTAATGAAGTGAATGAGTTGAGATAAAATTACAGAAATAGTACTTACACACAATAAAGGCTGATGGCAGATTTGTCGAGTTCCTTCCGATTGAATAGAAAATGCAAGTCTTGAATGTTGAAGTCGATCGCGTCGTCCTCGCACAAGAAAATCTCATCTCTTATATGCGTGATCCATTCTTATTTTCTCGTCTTGCAGAAATGAAGGTACCACTTGTGCAATTTTCGCATCTTTGTTGGTAGATTCTTGAGCTCCTCTTTCTTGACGAGATTCTTCCCATACTTCCATGGCTGTATGGGGTTGACATCGCATTTGGGCAAGTTGTCTCCCATGACGCTCAAGTATGCAACGTAAGTCATCCCCATCTCATTGGCCTTGCTTTGTAGCTCGTCCTCGTAATCATCTACGGGAGGAGCGTCCCGTTTGTCAAACATTTGGAGCGGGGCGCATGATTGGTTTTCCTGCTCTCCGAGCATGGGAACTGTTTTCTGGGGTGCCTCACGATCGCTACTTTCAGTCCCCACGGCGCCTTGCATCCGCCTTCAAAATCTGGCCGTAGTCCGGCACAAGTGGGGTTTCGGTTTCAAAATATTTTGTAAAACTTCTCCACCACCGCCGGATCTATTTTCTCCTTTGGCTCGGCCCGTCTAGGTGCAAAGAATTTCTTGACCTGTTCTCCGAGATCCTATTGGTCTCGCTGCGATTCCACGGTAAAACCGGCAATGGCTTGGCGGAAGGCTGCGGGACGTAGTTTTTTGAACTCTTTGGCATACGGTTTCCTGCGGATTTCTTTGTGGTAGTGCTATTGATGCTCCTCGTGGCAGTGCTCTTCCTCTTACGCTGAGGAGATGGCTGAAGCACCGGAGATGGCTGACGGGCCGGAGATGGCTGCCAGCAGAGATGGTGACGGGCGGAGATGGCTGCCACAGAGATGGTCAGACGGAGATGGCTGCCAGCAGAGATGGCTGAAGCGGCTGATCACGACATGCGGAGACGGAGGGGTGCAGTGACTTCCAATTTGGAAGCACAATGTGTTCCTTCTTCCAAAGAATGGTTGTTTTCACCGCAAATTTGAGTTGAGTTTCCCTTCACCGTAGCATGGTCAAGCTGTGCTTCCTCATATTCCTTCACAACCTCATCCACCCGACAATAGCATAGCCATCCGAATCGGTCGGCGTGGTAAGTTCCACCAGCTACAGGAGGTAAGGCATAGCCGACACCACCTTAATGGATAAGCCCATTAATCTCACATGCAGCTCAGCGTGTTCGCTCTCCGTGATCTCATCAACGGGTATCGAGACCCGTCATTTCAAGCGTTGGCTGCACGTTCTCCGTGGAAGCCACCGCTTTTCCGCAGAACCGGGCTGGCAGCTTCCAATGCAGGCTCTTCATGCCGCTGAGATGGGCCGGTAGCTTGATGGCTCATTGTGCATTCACTTGCGCTCGCAGCCCGCAAGTGCATGTTCTATCTGTGTCATCCGATCAGACGCTTTTTTCTTTTCTGCCGCGCCATTCGTAAGAGTCGCCCATCGGCAAACCCATCCTTCCACGCCATACCCCCGTGCCTCGTGCATGTCCAGGTGTTCTTTTTACCGATGGCGCGTGTGAGCTGGTCATTCTCTCTGTCGGGATGGAAGATCCGGCGGATGTTTCATATGCCGTGATGAGTTCTGACGGGTTTGGCAAGGATGGTTGGGAAGATACACAATCTGCTTCGGGTCCAACCTTGCCCCGATTCCGTAGAACCAAGTCTTTGCACGTAGGTCCCACCCATCGTCTGGGTGTGATCCTCTCTCGCAGGCCCTCAGCTTCCTCCCACTTAGGCCTCGAGATATGTAGCCACCGACCCGTCCTCCGTGATATTCCTTCTTGGGGCATTAAGCGTATTGGTTTCGACCTCTTTTTAGCTATAACACTTTTTTATATGTCTCAAATTCGGGCCGTGAGGTCTTATCTTCGCATAATATGCGTCTTGAAATTTGGAGTCTCATGAGCTTTGACAAATTTGTTCAATTTTGTCTTCCAGCTTGCGAAAGCCTCAGCCATCTTCTTTAGAGTCCACTCTTTGACCTTTTCTTTATAACCGGTTGTTTTCATCCTCCTCTGGCGGAAGGGTAAAATTTACCAACAACGAATTCCAAAGCGCTTTCTTTGGATCTGTCATCGACAAAGGTACCGCCGCCTTCTTTGGCTTATTCCAATATTCAATTATGATTGGGATTTGGTCCCTAACAAGAACTCCACTGACGATAAATTTGTTCTGGGCCTTCTTGGGCTCCATCGGCCTGCCATCAACACGGACCGCTCGATCGTGAACTTTGCACGATCTTTCAACCGGCTCGCGCCTCGCTTGCTCTTTTCGTAGAAGAAGATGGTCTGGCTGGTCGATCCAGAGGGCTAAAAGAAGAAAGAAGCGTTAATTAATACATGTAGAAGAAGATTGTTGGTGGAAGTCACCGAGGCTTAATCAATGCATATACCTCGCCGGACTTTGTAACCATTAAATTGCTCACCGGAGTCTTCATCTTCTCCATGACTAGTACTTGAGCCGTCGTCATGTCCCTCCAAGTTCAGATAGTGTGAGGTGTCCTCATCAATAATGTTCTCCATTATTTCTTCTTCTTCAAGGTTTCTACTAAGTGGATCCATAGTTTCTAAAACAATAATATTATCTAGAGTAAGAGTGTAAACATTCAAGTGGACTTGGATTCATACACAAATATACATATTATTCATACCAAAATACACAAATAAATACACAAATGAGTCGAGGTCCAATTTGTATACAAGTTTTAATCTATGCATGTAGTACAATTTATCGAGCAAACAAGTTTTAATCAGATGAGTCAAGAATCACACACGTGGCGTACACGCGTGGCGCTCACCGGGGGTGACGTTGGTCTCGTCGGCGCGGTGCTCGTCGGACGGATGCGGCGGTCTCGTCGGGCGGTGCTAGCGGCGGGCTTGTCGGGCGGCGGCGGCGTTGAGGCGTGGCTCACGAGCTCAAGCGGCGGCGAGACGCTCCCGCAGGGAAGAGAGCGAGATGGTCGTGGCTCCTCGAAATAGGCTTGCGCCCGCTATATTAATATAGCAATCACAAGATACAACGACAATGTTCCTGGGTTTGTCCCTCGCTCAACAAGCCCGCCAGATCTCCTCTTCGCTTCGGTTCCCACCTCCGGCGTCACCCGCACCTCCCCATCGAACTCCCTGCATCCACCCTCCGCCAGTGGCCGACCCACCCCGCCAGCCTCCTGGTTGCCCCGTGCGAGCCTGCGGCCTCCGCTGGCCGTCCGCCTCGCCTGCTTCGCATCTACCTCTCCGCCACTCGATGAGCTCGCTGGCCGAGCGCCGCGCTTGCCTCGCCCGCCGCTGCCCTCGCCGCCCAACCTCCGCCGGGGCTCCCCACACCTCTCGCGACGCCGCCACTGGGCCGGCGCTGCCTCACCTCGACGCCAAGCCCGAGCCCGACCACGGCCTCCACGCCAACCTTGCGCCCGCCAATCATGAGTCCACGGCCTCCGGCGCCACCGCCGGCTCCACCACCGCCACCGCCCGCTCGGCGCCACCTCCACCACCGCCACCGCCACTCCAGCGCCACCGCCACTCAGCGCCACCGCCCTCAGCGCCACCACTGCGCCGCGTCGCCGGCCTCCTCCTGCCACCGCCGATCGTGTGGAGACATAGAGTGAGGGAAGAGAGGGTCGAGGCGGACCTCGAGCCCGAGGCGGCGGCGGGCGGGGAGCTCAAGCGGCGGCGGCGGCGAGACGGCGGCGGGCGACGGAGATCGATCTGGCTCAGGAAGAAAGGAAGGAAGGAAGGTGAATAATACCCCTCTTTAACACCGGTTCGTGGTGGAACCGTGTTAAAGGGGTTTCACAGATTTATTATTTCTTAACACCGGTTCCAGCCACGGACCGTGTTAAAAAGGGTGTTTCACAGATTTATTTCCTTTAACACCGGTTCGTGGCTGGAACCGGTGTTAAAGGGGGGGGTGCGCGCGGGAAACGAAATAAATGCCCCCCCCTTTAACACCGGTTCCTGTCTGGAACCGGTGTTAAAGGGGGGGCATTTATTTCAGGGGCTTTTTTAATTCAAAAAATATGATATGAAATTTAGAAAATTCATATCTTTTTCATTTCAACTCAGAAAAATATGAATAATATATCATAATTTTCAGAAAAATAATATCTATCCATTCATGTAAATCATTTTATATTTACTTTACATGAAATTTTTTAAAATAAATAAACACTTATTTCATGCATTAAAGGGGCTTTTTTAATTCAAAAAATATGATATGAATTTAGAAAATTCATATCTATTTCATTTCAACTCAGAAAAATATGAATAATATATCATAATTTTCAGAAAAATAATATCTATCCATTCATGTAAATGATTTTTATATTTACTTTACATGAAATTTTTTAAAATAAATAAACACTTATTTCATGCATTAAAGGGGCTTTTTTAAGATATATAAAAGAACTGAAAATTAAGATACATGGCCAGATTAATTAACAATCTACGAACTGAACCGAAAATTAAGATACATAAAAGAACTGAAAATTAAGATACATGGCCGATTAAGTAACAATCGGCGAACTTGTTTCGAATGTTGGAGTGATTTAGTCATGCTCCCGCCTACACCTGTAATACTCGCCATCGTAGTCGTCAGACGCCACGCCGCCGTCATCGCCGCCGGGTCACCGTAATTGAACCTCTGGAGAGTACGCGTGGGCTGGACTTGAGGGTAGCGCAGACGGGTGTTAGAGTCGGCGGCAGTGTCATAGGCCATGACGCTCTGGAGAGTCCGACCGCGCCACCATAGCCGACGGCCGGCCTCTGAAGTTAGGAGGAGGTGGCCGTCCTCCTCGTGCTGGCGAGCGCCTCTCATGCCGATCCACGAAGAAGGCTTCCAAGTAGAGAAATAGTCGGGATGCCATCCGGGATTCCTCCGCGTTAGCTCGAAGTAGTAGTGGTTCGTGATGGCCATCCAAGCGCCACACCTAGAGGGACAGGAGGAACCAGCACACCTCCGACGCCAAGATCCAGCCGACGGGACAAGAGTCTCGGGCAGGGTAGTTCGAGGCGCAAAGCGCCCGCCTCCCAGGGGTTAGTGCTACGGTGGAAGCCATGGGAAAGAGTGATGAGGTTGCGATATGAGTCTAGAGATGTGCAATGACAATGGAGGCCAACCCCTACATATATATATAGTGAACTAGCGGGAAGAACTGAGGGAAGAATCAAGGGAAGAAAAATGGCGGAAGAAAAATGGTGGGAAGAATCAAGGGAAGAAAAATGGCGGGAAGAAAAATGGCGGGAAAAAATGGCGGGATGAACCTTAGTCCGGTTGGAGACACCAACCGGGACTAAAGATGAATTTAGTCCGGTTGGAGACACCAACCGACTAAACACGAGTCAAGACTAATAATAGAGGTGAGTGCATGTCGACATTATGTCGCGGGCGTACCTTGTCTCGGATGGTGTCACCAACCGACTAAAGATGAACCTTTAGTCCCGGTTGGAGACACCAACCGACAAAACACGAGTCACACTAATAATAGAGGTGAGTGCATGTCGACATTATGTCGTATGGCGTGTACCTTGTCCCGGATGGTGTCACCAACCGACTAAAGATGAACCTTTAGTCGGTTGGAAACACCAACCGACAAAACACGATCAAGCACTAATAATAGAGGTGAGTGCATGTCGACATTATGTCGTATGGCGTGTACCTTGTCCGATGGTGTCACCAACCGGGACTAAAGATGATTTAGTCGGTTGGAGACACCAACCGACTAATAATAGGGGTGAGTGTCGACATTATTTTGTAAGTGTCAACACTATGTCGAGCTGCTTGTACTATAAATAGGCATCCTTGTGAGTCCAGTCCTCCAGCCAGTTTGAGGCAGGACACCACTACGGCCAGCCTGTGGAGATGCCGACGAGCCCAGCCTCCCGCATCTCCGAAAATGGTCATAGAGGCACTCTAATATGTGAAATTAGTTAGCTCCCTGGTGTATTGATCTAGTTAGACAAGTTACAAAGCTGCAAGATGGTTTTCGAGAGCAGAGACCACTACGGCTGTTGAGGAGATGCCGACGAGCCTAGTCCTCCGGCATCTCCAAGAAACCGTCATAGAGGCACTCCTAATATGTGACCGCTGCTTGGAGATCAGATCTTAATGGTAAGTACGATTAATCGGGACAACTTCTTCTCATACTCCCGGTCCATCCACAAAACATGACTAACACTCAAGACATGTATTAATATTAAAACATGAACTAGAGTTACATAATATGAGCATGAACTTCTTGGCATATGCCCTTCCTTATGATCGCTTCAACGTAACCATGGAGCATCTTCTTTACTTAACGGAATGCTTGGGTTTTCACTATGAAGGCGGAATTTCATCAAACTTATTATAATCTTCCCGACATGTCATCTTGTCCTCGATTCCCACGATGTTTCTTTTCCCTGAAAGAACTATGTGACGCTTTGGCTCATCATATGATGTATTCGTTTGCATATTTTTTCTTTTTTTGGTCTGGAGGACATGTCCTTCACATAGAAAACCTGAGCCACATCATTGGCTAGGACGAATGGTTCGTCTAAGTTCTTCATAAGATTGTTGAGATCCACCGTTGTCATTTCGTACTTCTTGTCTACCTCAACCCCTCCTCCTGTTAGCTTGACCCATTTGCATCGAAACAAGGGGACCTTAAAATTAGGTCCATAGTCAAGTTCCCATATCTCCTCTATGAACCCATAATACGTGGTCTTTTGCCCATTGTCTTCTGCTGCATCGAAGCGGACACCACTGCTTTTGGTTGGTGCTCTTTTTATCTTGGTCTATCGTGTAAAATGTATTCCCATTTATCTCGCACTTTGGAAAGTACATACAATAAGACGGTGTCCGCCAACAAGTACAAATTGATCCCCAAAGTGGTGTTATTCGTGAGAAGTCTTTGCAGCCAAATACCAAAACTCACCATGGGTTCACTTATAATCCATTCATCGACCGTCTCCGGTGTTTGAGGCGTATTAAATTCTTGTGTTCATTGATATACGGGCAACCAAGATAGATCTTTGTAAAACCGTGTAGTGTGCTTGATTGAGAGAATGCCCGTCCCTATATATCATTGCTTTACATCCTAGGGTCCCTTTTCCACGCAGTCTCCCCGCATGTCGTGATTCTGGAACACCAATCTCCTTAAGGTCAGGAATAAAAGCAACACGTAACTCAATGACCTCCTCATTACATAGCCCTTGGAGATGCTTCCTTCCGCCTAGCACGGTTATGAACATATTTCTTTAAGACTCCATGTACCTCTCAAAGGGGAACATATTGTGTAGAAATACAGACCGAGAATGGCAATCTCTTCTACTAGGTGAACCAGAGATGCGTCATAATATTGAAGAAGGATGGTGGGAACACCAACTCAAAGTCGACAAGACATTGGGCCACATCTGCTTGTAACCTGGTAGGCTTTCCGGATCGATTACCTTCGAGATATTGCATTGAGGAATGCACATAGCTTCACAATGGGTACTCGAACATTTTCGTAGAAGCCCCTCAATGCAATCGGAAGCAATTGTGTCATAATCACGTGGCGTCATGAGACTTCGTGTTTTGGAATTTTTCTCGCCATATTTATTATTCCCTTTATATTCGACGAGAAGCCGACGGGACCTTGATATCGCCGACATTCAAAAAGATTTCCTTCTCGCTTTGGTAAGAGCGTAGCGGCAGGAGTTAAGTGGCATCGTTTACCCTTCTCGCTCGGGATGCATAGGCTCTTGAGGGCCTTCAGACGCCATCTGTCCTGCTTCGGTGTATCTTTTGTCTTCCCATACACTCCTAGAAAGCCTAGCAGGTTCACGCAAACATTCTTCGTCACGTGCATCACGTCGATTGAAGAGCGGACCTCTAAGACTTTCCAATAGGGTAGGTCCCAAAATATAGATTGCTTCTTCCACATGGGCGCGTGTTCGGCATCGTCATTCGAATGATAGACGCCAGACCTTTTCCAAAGATTACTTCTAGGTCCTTGACCATACCAAATACCTCCTCACCGATGCGGAGGACAGCTTCCTCCGGGTTCTGCCAGACGTTTGAAATGCTTGCCTTTCTTTCTTCATCGGATGCGTTCTAAGAAATCGGCGATACCCTAGGTACACAACCTTCTTACATTTATCCAAATATACACTTTCAAGATCATCTAAACAGGTGTGCATGCATTGTATCCCTTGTTTATGCCCTGAAATGTTACTAAGAGCAGGCCAATCATTGATGGTTACGAAAAGCAATGCTCGTAGGTCAAATGGATCCCCTTTGTGCTCATCGCACATACGTACACCTGGTTTGGCCCACACTGTAAAAGTTCTTCAACTAATGGCCTTAGGTACACATCAATGCCGTTGCCGGGTTTCCTCGGGCCTTGGATGAGCACTGGCATCATAATGAACTTCCTCTTCATGCACAACCAAGGAGGAAGGTTATAGATACATAGAGTCACAGGCCGTGTCTTGGATCGCAGCTCTGCTCACCAAAAGGATTCATGCCGTCAGTACTTAGACCAAACCTTAAGTTCCTTGCGCCACGTGCAAAGTCCGGTACTCTCGCCGACTTTTCTCCACCGTGACCCATCAGGGGTGTCTCAACATCGCGTCTTTCTTACGGTCTTCTATGTGCCATCGCAACAACTTGGCATGCTCTTTATTTCAAGAGACGTTTTAACCGTGGTATTATAGGAGCATACCACATAACCTTGGCGGAACCTTCTTCCTAGGGGCCTCGCCTCAACATCGCCAGATCGTCTCGTCGATCTTATACTGCAGGTGCATACCGGCATGCATCCAAATTCTCGTACTTCTCACCGCGGTAGAGGATGCAGTCATTAATGCAGGCATGTATCTTCTGCACGTCTAATCCTAGAGGGCGACAACCTTCTTTGCTTGCTATGTAATGTCAGCAACTCATTATTTCTTGGAAGAAGATTCTTCATTTTACCAACAACTTTGAAAATGTTTGTCACCACACCATTCTTCCTTCCATTGCAGCAAATCCAGGTGGCACCTAGCTTTTTGTGGCCATCTTCGCAAGTTGGATACAACAATGTTTTGTGATCCTTTAACATCTGCTCCACTTCTCCTTCTCCTTTTCAGTTTCACATTCTTCCTTTGCACCAAGAATGGCCCGACCAAGATCGTCATCGCCGGCACATCTGCTCCCTCTTGATCTTCATTATCTACCTCCGTTGCATTATCATCATATTCAGGATACATATTATGATATTTTTCATCATCCTCTTCTTCTTCGTTGTCTTCCATCACAACCCCTTTTTCTCCGTGCTTGGTCCAACAATTATAGCTGGGCATGAAACCAGATCGAAGCAGGTGGGCGTGAATGGTTCTAGTATTTGAGTAGTCTTTCTTATTCTGACAGTGAACACACGGACAGCACATAAAACCATTGTGACCACGGTTTGCATTAGCCACAACGATGAAATTTTGGAGGCCCGTAATGTACTCGGAAGTGCGGCGGTCACCGTACATCCATTGCCGATTCATCTGCATTAATATGTAGTATATATCAAAAATAATAGGAGATGACCATTTATATATATAGTACATCAATGACACATGAAACTATAGTTGCCGACCTCGACCGAGACGGAAAGAGCAACAAGAAAGCTTATTTTGAGCTCTCGGGCATTTCACCGAACACCTCTAGTGCATATGAAAAAAACACAAACTAGCACTCTTCACACCCTCTTGCTAGGCTCCAAAATGTGAAAGAATGGAAGAGTGGGGTGTGTGTGGGCTGGGGTGGTGTCTTATATAGCCCCCACCCCTTTAACACCGGTTCGTGCGTGCCACGAACCGGTGTTAAAGGGGGGGGTGCGCGGGCCACTGGTGGAGGGACCTTTAACACCGGTTCGTGGCACGAACCGGTGTTAAAGGGGGGGCTCCTTTAATGCCGCAGAGGCCACGCTGGTACGCCCCCCCCTCCCCCCCTTTAACACCGGTCGTAGAAGAACCGGTGTTATTAAAGCCCATTTTCGGGATCAACAAAAGCCCTCGTTTCCACTAGTGGATGGTGCATTAATGCCTCCACGTACATTCGTTTCGATACGCTTCCGCTCATATTTACTCCTATATTATCCACATGCACTGGGCAACTAGGCATTCTCTTTGTGTAGTTCCTTCTTCCATTCTGATATTGCTAGTTAGAACCTCACACCCAACCAAAATCTTCATATCAGGCAATGCCCCTGAGAGAAATTCGCTATATCTAAGTCATGCAAAATCCGTATGGGTATGTGGACATCGAGAATGCACTAGTTATAAAAATGTCGGTATACACATGCACTAGGTTCTTTTTCGGCGATGTGATTGCACAAGCTGTCGAAAAAAATAGAACTCAAATGTAGTACCTTGATCCCCTCAATCTGCTGAGATACTCTAAGTTGCTAAAGTAGTGGTATGTTTTTCTCTCCGAGAACAACTGGATGTATGCTGGCGAGCAAAATTTTGCGATTCGATTATCGTAGTTTCTATAGACTGGACTCCTTTGCTCAAAATCACTACTTTGACGCAAAGAGTGGTTCATGTTTTTCTCTTTGAAGAAGTAAAGGCTGTATTATGTGGTCCTTGTGCTTTGTTTTTCTTGTTAGTCATGAGCGTGAACCTGTAATTAAAGAAGCTTCTGGATTTTGTCCACAAGTACGTAGCTGGAAAGTTGGCCCTTTTTTTTCTTTCGTGTTTATCCTAAACTAGGAATCTCATTCGCTAAAATCGTTTATCTTTTAAATTGACATTGAAACTACTTGGTTAAGTTTGAACGAATTTTAAAGATGAGATTCTAAAAGCTTTGAGCTGGAGAAATGGCCAAAAGTTCTAAAAGAAAGCTAAATGGGTTAGACAGCAACGATGAATAGCTGAACAGCTAAAGACGGATGCTGAAAAGCTGGTCAAGATATGTATAGCTGCAATGATGCTATTTTCTAAAAAATAATATATTTTTAAATCAATTCAGAAAATAATATACGAAATTTGTAATTTCGGAATATAGCGCGGCCGTGGCACACCGTATGCCGATAGGCACTTGTTGTCTCAGCGTCGGCCGAAAGATACAGGTCGTCTGAGCATCGGCTGACAGGCTCACTGAGCGGCCCCACCACGCGTGGCAGTGGGAATCGGCACACCGCGAGCCGACAGGGTCAATCAGGACCCCGCATAACGATAGGCTGGTCTTATCTTGTCGGCCGCGCCCCACTCCTCTTATTATTTTCTCCAATTTCTTCTTCCTTCTCCCTCTTCTCTCCATTTCCATCCCCACGAGAGCTCCACTTCCACTCCCATATTGAGCCCGTTTTTACCTCTTTTTTCCACAAAATCTTCAACAAAAATATAGTAGGGAGGTAGGGGAATCCTGATCTTCTGATAGGGTAGCTTGGGGACGTGATTTGGATTGTTTTTTAGGAGAAAGGTGGTGGTGTTTTTGGAGAGCAATGCCAATGTTCTAGGCTGGTTTTTGAGGTACCTGAGCTACGGGGTGTTGGTCCGGTCACTTGAGGCTGCTACACGGCTGGACTTCACATGCTTTAAAGGTAAACCCTAATCTCTCACTAATTGCAGTTTATTGTATGTGCTTATGGGAACAATTGGATGTTGTTAGTTGTAAGAATATTGTTTCGGAGGTTTAGTATATTTTTAGACTGTATTGTGTCATGTTGGTTAATATCTGACTAGTTGCGGTATTTTTTAGTCAGCAAATATGTCAGTAAGTAAAGATTTTGTTTTATTATGATAATGGTCTTGTCAGAACAAATGATCAGGGAGTTGATCTGGATGGGTTTCAGTCCATTGATAAAGATCAGTCGGACCCTAAAACATGGACCGTTAGTTAGTTGAAGGACCGGTTGTCTGATTCTTTAGGGATTTCCTAGACACATATCGTTGGTGTGCATGCATTGTTCCCAAAGTCTAGAACAAACCATTGGTTTTATTTGAGACCGATAGATGATGACTCTAAATGGTTGTGTTGGTTGAAAGGTTGCACAAGCAGGAGAGTTAATCCCGTGGCCTTAGTGCTTCCCATGGCGAAGGAGATCACTTCGCCTAAAGTCGAGGAGGGTGGGTATGATCATGGCAAGAGTAGTCAAGCCTAAGATGGAGGTGGTGATTATGATTCTGGTCAGAGAAGTTATGCACACTCCGGAGGTGGTGTTTTGAATCAGGGAGAGTAGTCAGGTAACATGAGAAGACATTTTTGGTGGAGAGGCAGATGAGGACGTGATATATGAAGGTGTTTTGCAAAATTAGATGGAAGCAGAAGATTCAAATGGCAATTGTGATAATGCTCATGATTCTGATGAGTCCGATGAAGAAGGGGAGGCACTGATTCGTACTTCATGGACTAATGACTTCTCAACAACAATGAATGTGAACGATGTGCATGATTCTGACTGGCAGTATCACGAGAACAACATCGCCCAGGATGCCATGTATCCTAGCAAGAGATATATACAGGAAGCAATCATTGTGTGGGAAATGTCCATGCAAAGTCACAAAGGAAGGGCAAGAGATGCCCATGGTGGCAGTTAAAACGGTGCATTACTTCCGTGAAGATGTAATATGTATTATGATCGAAGAATTGTTTCAGTTATACAATCAAGATGTTCTCGGAAAATCTCTCGTCGGTTGCTATTGTCTGTAAGTGATTAATTTATTTCTGCAATTAAGTCTCTAGCTCAGCTCGTTCATTGCCTGTAATTATCCTCACTATATTCTTTTGTATGCTATTATGCAAAATGACGGAGAATCTTTCACGTTGGGTTCATTGACCCATATGTCGCTAATTTTGCTATAATATGAGACTTCGCCTAGGACTGAGAGTATAACTTGCTATCTTTTTAAAGAGCCAAAATTACAAAAAGGAAATAATACAAGTGAGTGTTACTGTCTTGTATGTATTTATATTTTACTCAATGTTAAGTATAATTGATAAGTTACTGACGTATATAAACGTGCGTAGTTTTCACTGGATTAATATGCTCTAAAAGTAAGTGAGTGTTTATATCATTGACCAGTGAGTGTTGATATCATTGACCAATTAAACAAAGACCCCGAGGAGTACATCAGCCTGATTAATATGCTCTAAAAGTAATTTCAATCATTATCGCACTATATCGTCCTCTTTTGTCATTTCTTAATATCAAGTAATTAATAACTTATTTATCCATTTCCTTTGTCGGGCAGGTTTTGGAAACGGTTCACCAAGGATATTATCGGTCAATGGATTAAGGAGCTGCATTTCAATTGCAACCCAGTAAGTAGTACTAGCTAGGTCCGCGCATCTCTTTTATTCTAGTTTTAATATCATTATCATGCTTAATTATTATTTGATTGAATTATATTCTCGTGGAACATTGGTTGTGAATCAACCATTGGTTGTGAATCAACCATTGATTCACAATAACTGCTCCCCATTAAATCTCTCCTAATTTTCTTCTAATATCTTCGCATGCTCGGTGGGAGATTTCGGAGGCAGGCGCAGGAGTCGAAGCGAGTTTAATGCAAATCATTATTTTAGGAGAAGAGGGAACGGGAAAGGAGGGGAAAATTGTGTTGGAGATATGCCCAAGAGGAAATAATAAAGTGGTTATTATCATATCTTCACACTTATGATAAATGTTTACATACCATGCTATAATTGTATTAACCGAAAACATTAATACTTGTGTGATTTGTAAACTAAAATAAGAGTCCCTAGTAAAGCCTCTTGTTAAACTAGCTTGTTGGTTAATATATGATCATGGTTTCCTGATCATGAACATAGAGATGTTATTAACAACAGGATCATATCATTAGGAGAATGATGTGATGGACATACTCCTATAGATAAGCGTAGCATAAAGATCAAGTCATTTAAATAGTTCAATTGCTATATGCTTTCTGATACATAGTAACCTAATTCCTTCGACCATGAGATCATGCATATCACCTTTACCGGATGGATGCTTTGATGACATCAAATACCACACCGTAACTGGGTGGCTATAAAGGTGGCATTGAGTGTTGGAAAGTATTGGTTGAAACACATGGATCAAGAGTGGGATTTGTCCATCCATATGACGGATAGATATACTCTGGGCCCTCTCGGTGGAATGTCATCCAATTAGCTTGCAAGCATGTGACTGGGTCACAAGGGATCACATATCACGGGAACGAAAAGAGTACTTATCAAGAACGAGGTTGAACTAGGTATGCGAGATACCGACGATCATAACCTCGGATAAGTAAACTATCGTGAGACAAAGGGAAATTGGTATCGTATGTAAGTGGTTCATTCGATCGCAAAGTAATCGAGAAATATGTGGAGCCATATGAATTTCCAGATTCCTCTATTGGTTATTGTTCTGAGAAGTGTCTCGATCATGTCCGCATAATTCACGAACCGTAGGGAGACACACTTAAGGATTCGACGTTGTTTTGAGTAGTTATGGTATTATGAGAAAGAGACTGAATGTTGTTCGGAGTCTCGGATGGGATCCGGGATATCACGAGGTGATCCGGAATGGTCCGGAGAATAAGATTCATATAAGGAAAGTCCCGTTTCGGAGTTCGGGAATGATTCCGGTGTTTTCATCGGGAATGTTCTAGAAGGTTCCGGATTGTCCGGCACTCCGAGGGGGGGGGAGGGTACATGAATGTGTCATTGAATGATTGCTTCATGTACTAAGTGTTCTTGCTGTTCCAAAACTGAAAAGTCAAACTGCCAGTTTGAAAGTCAAACGGCTAAACAGGCTGTGGAAAAGCGAGCTGTGGGAAGCAGAAGCTGTGGGAAACAAGCAAGAGGAGGTTAAAACCAACTTGGAGGAGGTCCCTCTCCTCCAAGACGGCGGCCAGCCTAGGCCGAGTTGGGGAGGACTCCCCTCCTCTGGCCAGCCCCTCCACCTATAAAAGGAGGGGCAGGGCCTCCTCCTCTAGACACAAGTTCCTATCCTCTAATCTCCGGTTTAGAGCCGTTTTGGTTTAGAGCTTCTAATTGCTTTAGCCTGCGGTTTAGAGCCTTCTAATTGGTGTGTCTAATCTCTAGACCACTAATAGCCCTCTCTCTCATACTCCACCATACTCGCTCCGGCTTAAGGCGAAGCCCTGCGGGATTTCCCCTCTACTTCCGGTACCACGCCGTTGTGCTGCTGGAATCACGAGGAGAGTGCTACAACCTCCGCTTCTTTGGAACAAGGAGAGGAAGGTCTTCTTCGAAACGAACGTGTGACCGATTATGGAAGCGCTTAACGCAGCGCCGGAAGGATCGTCTGCGATCTTGAGATCGGAAAGAGTACGACTACATCACCCACGAATCTGCTCGTTAAACACTTTGGAATCTTCGAGGTAAGTTATTCCATCGACTCGTTGCTACAATCTAGTAGATAGATCTTGGCTTGTTTGTTTGTATGCGATAGAAAATTTTTGTTTTCCATGCTACGAACCCCTACAAAGGTATCGAGCCGTGTCTATATGTAGATCTGTTGCAGTAGAACACAATGGTCATTGTGGGCGTTGATGCTTTATTTTCGATTGCTTCTTGTGTACTTTGCATCTTGCGGTATGTTGGGATGAAGCGGCCAGGCTAACCTTACATGACATCGTTCATGAGACTTGCTCCACGCTTGACATGCAACTTGTATTGCATAAGTGGCTTTATGGTGCCTGTTTCTCCTAGCATAGTTAAGATTCAATTTACAACGGGTGATTGACAATACTAGTATCAATGTTGTGGTTCTTGTTCGTAAGTTAGAACGACAATTATTGAAAGCCCCAAACCACGTAAAACATGCAAAGAAAATTAGAGGCCTCTAACTTTGTTTTGCAGGGTATCTTTGTGATGTGATATGGCCATGATTGTGATTATATATGATGTATGCAATGTTCCTTATTGTAAGTTGGCAACCGGCAGGAGCCATATGGTTGTTTTTAAATTCTGTTAAGACCCGCGTGTCTATTCAAAGTAGTTGTAATAGTTGAAGCCGGTGGACGACAACCATGCAGAAGCATCATTGACCTTGATGCAATGTCGGTAATGATGGAGATCATGTTCGTGCTAGAAGATGGAGATCAGAAGCACAAAGAAGAAAGGCCATATCATATCACATATTATGAATTGCATGTGATGTTAATCCTTTTTGCATCTTGTATTGCTTAGTAGACGACGGTAGCATTATAAGATGATCCCTCATGCACATGAATTTCAAGTCATAAAGTGTTCACCCTTAGTTACAACCGTTGCTAAAGCTTGTTGTTTCGAAGCACCACGTGATGATCGGGTGTGTTAGATTCTACAAGTGTATACAACGTGAGCAAGCCAGATTTGCTCATGCGGAAACTAAGGTTTGATCTTGACGAGCCTAGCATGTACATACATGGCCTCAGGAACACGGATTACCGAAAGGTAGAGCATGAGTCATATAGTAGATATGATGAACATGTTGATTGTTCGCCATTGAAGCTATATCAACTCTCGTGATGATCGGTTTTGATGTGGTGGATTTGGTTCGTGTGATCACTAAAACAATGTGAGAGATATTGTTTTGAGTGGGAGTTCACCTAGATTAATTTAATTATTAATTAGAACTCAATTTATCATAAACTAAATCAAAGTGTAATTGCATAGTTGTTGTAGTCATTGGCATCCGTTTACCACCTTGCGCTTAGTTATAATTGAGATAATAGAACTATAGAATTCTGGTTAGTTACTTTACGAACTGGTATCGTATTGTTTTAAAGTGTTAATCTAAAGTTTATAAGTCCTATTGCAAACTTTCAGTAAGTTCCGGTTACTCCATGAAGTTTAATAATTAATATTAAATCAAGAGTAACAATTCCAAGTGTTAGTGTATAAGTATCATGTTTGTTTCCATGATTATTGATATTCAAAGGATTGTCTTAATATCAAGGTTATCTAGGATCTGAAAGAGTTGTTTCAGAAACCATGATGTGTGGAAGATATTGTGATATCTGAAACGAAGTTTTGGTTGCAACATGATAGAGTATAATATGGCTAAAGTCATGTTCTCATATTTGATGAGAATTTGCAAAAGGTTGGAGACACTTGTTGTCCTAATCCTCCAAAAGGTTTTGGATAGCAAAATTATACTCATAATTCATCGTTATAAGCTAAAAGTAGCTTGATCATGGACGATTCCATGATAAGGGTGAATATTTGATGTAGGTAAAATGTTTACTACACCAAGAGATTACTAAAGAAAGGAATTTGAAAGAACACCAAACATTTGATGATAGGTGATCTACTTCAAAGTGCAAGTCCAAAGACATTGGTATTTAACTATACACGCTTTGGGACTGTGTCATATGTATGACTCCACTATTGATGTTGATAGATTTTTTCAAATAGAAAAGGAAATACTGGAAGAGAATCTCATAAATATATGGCAGAAAAGAAAAGACTAGAATTGTTCAGCTTGAGTATATAGATGATATACGTGTTATGGCTATATTCTTTGCTTATTAAACAATGTGGTTCCTAAGTATTTGATACTGAATTTGTTGGTATGAATCGTCATACGAAACAACACAATTCATGAACTACAATGGCCTAAGTAACTAGCAAAAGAATATGTGATGATGTTCATCGAGAACAAATAAAGGGTTATTGTGTTGCTCGTTAAAACATCAAAGCTTGCCTTCAAGATTTATTTTATCAGGTATTATGAGAACAAAAGGGTTGTTCAAATAATTGCCGTAATCCATAAAAGATGGATGATTCACAAATCTCGTTGGAGAAATCACATCCATAAAACTAGTGCTAAAAAAAATGTCGAAAGACAAATTGATTGAAAGATCACTTAGGAAGTGACATCGCTGTTTAAATTATATTGGAAAGAAAACATGAAGAAACTCCATGTGGATGGAATTTTGGAGTCTTTTGATTTTGGTCAAATGACGCTTGTGAAACTTTCCTAGAGATAATTAAAACTTCGTTCATAGGCCAAAAGGGAACGAATGACTAGCTTATTGGAACTTGTGCATATTGTTGTACGAAGTCCATTATGTGTAGTCAAGAGCGATGGATTTCAACTTCATATGCTTTCTCCGAAAATTTGAGTGAATATATGAATATTTACTTAATAAGGATGAAGTGTGAAATATTTGAAAAGTTCAAAGACTTTCAAGATGAAGTGCAAAATCATTGTAACGAGAATATAAATAGTTTATGATAAGATCATAAAGGAAGATATTTGAGTTACAAGTTTAGCATAATACCTAATATTTAAGGAATCGTTCCGTGGATTTGCATATCCCGAAACACCATAAGAGTATGGAGCGTTCGAGATATGTAATTAAACCTTGTTTGACATGGTAAGATCAAAGGTATAATTCATAAAACTGTCATTGTATTTTAAAGATTAAAAGCTTTAGAGATTACCGCTTTTCCCGAAAAGAGCTTCATCATAATCCTGAAATGACACCATATAAAGTTATGGTTTGGGATTAAACCCAAGTAGTCCTTTCTTAAACGCGTTGGTATGTTATGCATAAGAAAGATGTTTTGCAACCAAAGTCGGATGAACTGTCTTTGTATAAGCATTAAGTATTCCTCCATAACACAGGAGACAAAAGTGTTTGTCTCTTAGAACGTCAAGTTTCTTTGAGAAGGAATTTTTTTGAAAAGTTAAGTGGGAGGACAATAGAACTTTGATAAGGTTAAAGAACCTTAGTCTGTATGTGCAGAGTTAGCAAGAAAAGTGTTCCGGAGGCAGCAACAAAGCTCATGGCTCACGTACCTCAAAGGTTGTGGTCACGGAGATCCAAGTTCCTATTGAAACAAGTAGGTCGGATGAACAATCAAATACCAAGATTTGAGGGTTGAATCATTATTTGAGAATAATGAACCGACTACATACAAAGAAGCGATGATGGGCCCTGACTCCGTCAAATGGCTTGAAGCCATAAAATCCGTGATAGTTCCATACACGAGAAATCAAGTTTTGAACTTGATGTAGGGGTTCGTAGCATGGAAAACAAAAATTTTCTATCGCATACAAACAAACAAGCCAAGATCTATCTACTAGATTGTAGCAACGAGTCGTTTGGAATAACTTACCCTCGAAGATTCCAAAGCGGTTAACGAGCGATTCTCGTGGGTGATGTAGTCGACACTTCCGATCTCAAGATCGTGTAGACGATCCTTCCGTATCACGTTAAGCGGCGCTCCATGATCGGTCACACGTTCGGTACTCGACGAAGACCTTCCTCTCCCTTGTTCCAAAGAAGCGGAGGTTGTAGCACTCTCCTCGCGATTCCAAAGACAACTGGCGTGGTACCTAAGTAGAGGGAAATCCAGGCTTAAGCCGGTGCGAGTATGGTGGAGCTTATGAGAGAGGCTATTAGTGGTCTAGTAATTAGACACACCAATTAGAAGGCTCTAAACCAATTAGAAGGCTCTAAAACGCAGGCTAAAGCAATTAGAAGCTCTAAACCAAAACGGCTCTAAACCGGAGGTAGAAGATAGGAACTTGTGTTCTCTAGGAGGGGAGCCCTGCCCCTCCTTATATAGATGGGAGGGGGCTGGGGCGCCAGGGGAGGGAGGGAGTCCCTCCCCAACTCGGCCTAGGGCTGGCCACCGGCTTGGAGGAGAGAAACTCCTCCTCCAAGTCGGTTCCAACTCCTCTTGCTTGTTTCCCACAGTTTCTTGTTTTAGCCGTTTGACTTTCAAACTGTACATTTGACTTTTCTGTTTTAGGATTCAATTTAATCCTTTATTTGGGACAGCAAGAACACTTAGTACATGATGCAATCATTTCAATATGTAATGACACATTCATGTACCCCTCCCCCGAGTCTTGGGACAATCCGAACCTTCTAGAACATTCCGATGAAAACACCTAATCATTCCGAACTCCAAACGGGACTTTCCTTATATGAATCTTATTCTCCGGACCATTCGGATCACCTCGTGATATCCGGATCCCATCCGAGACTCCAACAACATTCGGTCTCTTTCTCATAATACCATAACTACTCAAACAACGTCGAATCCTTAAGTGTGTCTCCCTACGGTTCGTGAATTATGCGGACATGATCGAGACACTTCTCGAACAATAACCAATAGAGGAATCTGGAAATTCATATGGCTCCACATATTTCTACGATTACTTTGCGATCGAATGAACCACTTACATACGATACCAATTTCCCTTTGTCTCACGATATGTTACTTATCCGAGGTTATGATCGCGGTATCTCTGCATACCTAGTTCAACCTCGTTTCGATAAGTACTCTTTCTCGTTCCCGTGATATGTGATCCCTTGTGACCAAGTCACATGCTTGCAAGCTAATTGGATGACATTCCACCGAGAGGGCCCAGAGTATATCTATCCGTCATATGGATGGACAAATCCCACTCTTGATCCATGTGTTTCAACCAATACTTTCTAAACACTCAATGCCACCTTTATAGCCACCCAGTTACGGTGTGGTATTTGATGTCATCAAAGCATCCATCCGGTAAAGGTGATATGCATGATCTCATGGTCGAAGGAATTAGGTAACTATGTATCAGAAAGCATATAGCAATTGAACTATTGAAATGACTTGATCTTTATGCTACGCTTATCTATAGGAGTATGTCCATCACATCATTCTCCTGATGATATGATCCTGTTGTTAATAACATATCTATGTTCATGATCAGGAAACCATGATCATATATTAACCAACAAGCTAGTTTAACAAGAGGCTTTACTAGGGACTCTTATTTTAGTTTACAAATCACACAAGTATTAATGTTTCCGGTTAATACAATTTTAGCATGGTATGTAAACATTTATCATAAGTGTGAAGATATGATAATAACCACTTTATTATTGCCTCTTGGGCATATCTCCAACAGTCTCCCACTTGCACTAGAGTCAATAATCTAGTTTCAAACCTTTGTGTATATAACACCTATGGCTTTCTGGTGTTGTATGTACACGATTGCTAGTGGTCAACTGATCTCCGGATCTGACACTTCTAGGTCCGTGTGTAATTGCATGTCTTTGCGTCTCTACGCATCACTCATTCTCTAATGAGATGGCTTTGTATAAATTTGGTCTTTCGGTGTGACCTTTAGCTCTTTGGGGTTAAAACATGTTGATAATATTGTCGCACAATATATCTTCATAGTATTATCCCACTGTGAACTACACCTAGTTTGATAACAAACTACTTGACACAAATGCCCTCTTTTGCTGCTAAAATAGCAGTTATATACTTGGCCTTTTGTTGTAGTATCACAATGTCTTAACTTTGGAACTCATCCAAATCCATTATGGAACTCACCTTCCATTATATTGTGCCACCCTTAGTTTAGATTGAGATAAACTTAATTTGTACTTTGTGACAAAGCTAGTATCAATGTAGTACTTTTACAATGAACTAACCATCTTTTTGTCACTTCTACAAATATTATACTCTTAGTTCTTCCAAAAGATCATAAGAATATCCTTACTATTGTCCAATGATCATCTTACGAATCATTACGGTATATGCTCACAATATTTAGAGCATAGGACATATCTGGATTTGTACATATCACAAGATGATATAAATACTCTTTGTGATTTTATACATCAAGTATCAATCTATACTTGATTATTTGTTTCACTTTACCAAATGTCAATACACTTGAATATATCATCAACATTGAATTTATTCAATCCTTTACGTCTTGACAAGAACCTCTCTTGTAGTTTCTATATTGAACTCATTCAATATCTTGTCTATGTACTTACGGCACAACCATATTAGCGTCTATTGATGCCAAATATTTAGGTTTTGCCTAAGTCTTTTATCGGGATGAAATTCTTAATATGTGTTAATAAAAGATACATTATTTCCAATCAACATTATGTCTTCCACATAATGTATTAGAAACATGTCTTAGCGCTCACTTAATTTCTTGCAAATGCAAGCATCTTCATTGTCTCTAATGAACTTTTAAACTCCTTTAACAGTTTCATCATAGTGAAGATTCCAACTCATGATGCTCACTTTAACCATTGAAGTTTGCATATGCTTTTAGCATCCTTTGAATTAACAAAACCCTATGGACCGTGTTATGCACATGTCCTAGGTAACGATTCTATTAGAAGAACTTGTTTTGTTTATTCAACTACCATATAACAAATTATATGTAGTGGTTGCTACATTAATCCGTCTAGACTAAATATCACTATGAGATCAAATCTTGTCATAGTCAACCTTTGAACATTGTTGTGAACTCTTTCCCAACATGTCGACTATTTCATAGATGTGAAACATCCATGTCTATTTCTTTATAGATCCGACACAACTATAAGGTCTTACACCTTTCTCGAGGGTCCTTCAAGTTCAAAACTTGATTTTCTCGTGTATGGAACTATCACGGATTTTATGGCTTCAAGCCATTTTACGAGTCGGGCCCATCATCGCTTCTTTGCATGTAGTCGGTTCATTATTCTCAAATAATGATTCAACCCTCAAATCTTGGTATTTGATTGTTTATCCGACCTACTTGTTTCAATAGGAACTTGGATCTCCGTGACCACAACCTTTGAGGTACGTGAGCCATGAGCTTTGTTGCTGCCTCTAACACTTTTCGGTCTTTGCAACTGCACATATAGCTAAGGTTCTTTAACCTTATCAAAATTCTATTGTCCTCCTACTTAACTTTTCACGAAAAATTCCTTCTCAAAGAAACTTGACGCTTTAAGTGACAAACACTTTTGTCTCCGATATTATGGAGGATTACTTATGATTATTCAAAATAACATACAAAGACAGTTCATCCGACTTTGGTTGCACACATCTTTCTTATGCATAGCATACCAATGTTTAAGAAAGGACAACTTGGGTTTTATCCCAAACCATAACCTTATATGGTGTCATTTCAACGGATTATGATGGAGCTCTTTTCAGTGGAAAAACGGTAATCTCTAAAGCTTTTAATCTTTAAAATATAATGGCAGTTTTATAAATTATACCTTTGATCTTACCATGTCAAACAAGGTTTAATTACATATCTCGAACGCCCATACTCTTATGGTGTTTCGGGAAAATGCAAATCCATGGAACGATTCCTTAAATCTTAGGTATTATGCTAAACTCTGTAACTCAAATATCTTCCTTTATGATCTTTATCATAAACTGTTTATATTCTTGTTACAATGATTTTGCACTTCATCTTGAAAGTCTTTTGAACTCTTCAAATATTTCACACTTCATCCTTGTTAAGTAAATATTCATATATTCACTCAAATTTTCGGAGAAAGCATATGAAGTTGAAATCCATCGCTCTTGACTACACATAATGGATTTCATACAACAATATGTACTAGTTCCAATAAGCTAGTCATTCGTTCCCTTTTGGCCTATGAACGAAGCTTTAATTATCTCTAGGAAAGTTTCACAAGCGTCATTTGATCAAAATCAAATAGACTCCAAAATTCCATCCATATGGAGTTTCTTCATGTTTTCTTTCCAATATAATTTAAACGGCGATGTCACTTCCTAAGTGATCTTTCAATCAATTTGTCTTTCGACATTTTTAGCACTAGTTTTATGGATGTGATTCCTCCAACGAGATTTGCGAATCATCCATCTTTTATGGATTACGGCAATTATTTGAACAACCCTTTTGTTCTCATAATACGATAAAACAAATCTTTGAAGGCAAGCTTTGATGTTTAACGAGCAACACAATAACCCTTTATTTTGTTCTCGATGAACATCATCACATATTCTTTGCTAGTTACTTAGGCCATTGTAGTTCATGAATTGTGTTGTTTCGTATGACGATTCACACCAACAAATTCAGTATCAAATACTTAAGAACCACATTGTTTAACAAGCAAAGAATACAGCCATAACACGTATATCATCTATATACTTAAACCGAACAATTCTAGTCTTTTCTTTTTACGCCATATACTTATGAGATTCTCTTTCAGATTTCCTTTTACATTTGAAAGAATCTATCAACATCAATTAGTGGAGTCATTCATATGACACATAGCCCAAAACATGTATAGTTAAATACCAATGTCTTTGGACTTGCACTTTGAAGTAGATCACCATCATCAAATGTTTGGTGTTCTTTCAAATTCCTTTATTTAGTAATCTTCTTGGTGTAGTAAACATTTTACCTACATCAAATATTCACCCTTATTATGCATTTATCCATGATCAAGCTACTTTTAGCTTGTAACGGTGAATCGCAAGTATAATGTTGCTCTCCAAAACCTTTTGGGGGATTAGGACAACTAGTGTCTCCAACCTTTTTGCAAATTCTCATCAAATATGAGAACAAGACTTTTGTCATATTATACTCTATCATGTTGCAACCAAAACTTTGTTTCAGATATCACAATATCTTCCACACATCATGGTTTCTGAAACAACTCTTTCAGATCCTAGATAACCTTGATATTAAGAGAATCCTTTGAATATCAAGAATCGTGGAGACAAACATGATACTTATATACTAACATTGGAATTGTTACTCTTGTTTTAATACCAATTATTAAACTTCATGGAGTAACTGAACTTCTTGAAAGTTTGCAATAGGACTTTTAAACTTTAGATTAACACTTCAAAACAATACGATACCAGTTCGTAAAGTAACTAACCAGAATTCTATAGCTCTATCATCTCAATTATAACTAAGCGCAAGGTGGTAAACGGATGCCAATGACTACAACAACTTTGCAAATTCACTTTTATTTAGTTTATGATAAATTGAGTTCTAATTAATAATTAAATTAATCTAGGTGAACTCCCACTCAAAACAATATCCCTCACATTGTTTTAGTGATCACACGAACCAAATCCACCACATCAAAACCGATCATCACGAGAGTTGATGTAGCTTCAATGGCGAACAATCAACATGTTCATCATATCTACTATATGACTCATGCTCTACCTTTCGGTAATCCGTGTTCCTGAGGCCATGTCTGTACATGCTAGGCTCGTCAAGATCAAACCTTAGTTTCCGCATGAGCAAATCTGGCTTGCTCACGTTGTATACACTTGCATAATCTAACACACCCGATCATCACGTGGTGCTTCGAAACAACAAGCTTTAGCAACGGTGCTAACTAAGGGTGAACACTTTAAGACTTGAAATTCATGTGCATGAGGGATCATCTTATAATGCTACCGTCGTCTACTAAGCAATACAAGATGCATAAAGGATTAACATCACATGCAATTCATAATATGTGATATGATATGGCCTTTCTTCTTTGTGCTTCCGATCTCCATCTTCCAAAGACGAACATGATCTCCATCATCACCGACATTGCATCAAGGTCAATGACGCCTCCATGGTTGTCGCCCACCGCTTCAACTATTACAACTACTTTGAATAGACACGCGGGTCTTAACATAAATTAAAACAACCATATGGCTCCCGGGTTGCCAACTTACAATAAGGAACATTGCATACATCATATATAATCACAATCATGGCCATATCACATCACAAGACACCTGCAAAACAAAGTTAGACGCCTCTACTTTCTTTGCATATTTTACGTGGTTTGGGGCTTTCAATAAGTATCGTTCTAACTTACGAACAAGAACCACAACATTGATACTAGTATTGTCAATCACCCGTTGTAAATTGGATCTTTACTATGCTAGGAGAAACAGCACTGCAAAGCCACTTATGCAATACAAGTTGCATGTCAAGCGTGGAGCAAGTCTCATGAACGATGTCATGTAAGGTTAGCCCGGCCGCTTCATCCCAACATACCGCAAGATACAAAGTACACAAGAAGCAATCGACAATAAAGCATCAACGCCACAATGACCATTGTGTTCTACTCTGCAACAGATCTACATATAGACACGGCTCGATACCAGAGGGGTTCGTAGCATGGAAAACAAAATTTTCTATCGCATACAAACAAACAAGCCAAGATCTATCTACTAGATTGTAGCAACGAGTCGTTTGGAATAACTTACCCTCGAAGATTCCAAAGCGGTTAACGAGAGCGATTCTCGTGGGTGATGTAGTCAGACACTTCCGATCTCAAGATCGCGTGACGATCCTTCCGCGCCATCGTTCCCAAGGCCCTTGCAATCGGTCACATCGCTAACTTGACGAAGACCTTCCTCTCCTTTTTCCAGCAGGCGGAGGTTGTAGCACTCTCTCGCGATTCCTAGACGGCGTGGTACTGGAAGTAGAGGGAAATCCCAGAGGCTTCGCCTTAAGCCAAGTGCAGTATGGTGGAGCTTATGAGAGAGGCTATTAGTGGTCTAGTAATTAGACACACCAATTAGAAGGCTCTAAACCAATTAGAAGGCTCTAAACCGCAGCTAAAGCAATTAGAAGCTCTAAACCAAAACGGCTCTAAACCGGAGGTAGAAGATAGGAACTTGTGTTCTCTAGGAGGAGCCCTGCCTCCTTATATAGATGGGAGGGGCTGGTGCCAGGAGGGAGGAGTCCCTCCCAACTCGGCCTAGGGCCGCCGGCTTGGAGAGAAACTCCTCCTCCAAGTCGGTTCCAACTCCTCTTGCTTGTTTCCCAAAGTTTCTTGTTTTAGCAGTTTGAATTTCAAAATGGACATTTGACTTTTCTGTTTTAGGATTCAATTTAATCCTTTATTTGGTACAGCAAGAACACTTAGTACATGATGCAATCATTTCAATATGTAATGACACATTCATGTACCTCCCCCCAGTGCCGGACAATCCGAACCTTCTAGAACATTCCATGAAAACAGGAATCATTCCCGAACTCAAACGGACTTTCCTTATATGAATCTTATTCTCCGGACCATTCCGGATCACCTCGTGATATCCGGATCCCATCCAAGACTCGAACAACATTCGGTCTCTTTCTCATAATACCATAACTACTCAAACAACGTCAATCCTTAAGTGTGTCTCCCTACGGTTCGTGAATTATGCGGACATGATCGAGACACTTCTCCGAACAATAACCAATAGAGGAATCTGAAATTCATATGGCTCCCACATATTTCTCGATTACTTTGCGATCGAATGAACCACTTACATACGATACCAATTTCCCTTTGTCTCACGATA
Source organism: Avena longiglumis (assembly GCA_030063025.1). Taxonomy (NCBI): domain Eukaryota; kingdom Viridiplantae; phylum Streptophyta; class Magnoliopsida; order Poales; family Poaceae; genus Avena; species Avena longiglumis. The sequence continues at coordinate 144,462,520 of CP125974.1, forward strand.
TGTTACTTATCCGAGGTTATGATCGCTTGTATCTCGCATACCTAGTTCAACCTCGTTTCGATAAGTACTCTTTTCTCGTCCGTGATATGTGATCCCTTGAGACAAAGTCAAATGCTAGCTAGCTAATTGGATTACATCCCACCGAGAGGGCCCAGAGTATATCTATCCGTCATATGGATGGACAAATCCCACTCTTGATCCATGTGTTTCAACCAATAATTTCTAAACACTCAATGCCACCTTTATAGCCACCCAGTTATGGTGTGGTGTTTGATGTCATCAAAGCATCCATCCGGTAAAGGTGATATGCATGATCTCATGGTCGAAGGAATTAGGTAACTATGTATCAGAAAGCATATAGCAATTGAACTATTGAAATGACTTGATCTTTATGCTACGCTTATCTATAGGAGTATGTCCATCACATCATTCTCCTGATGATATGATCCTGTTGTTAATAACATCTCTATGTTCATGATCAGGAAACCATGATCATATATTAACCAACAAGCTAGTTTAACAAGAGGCTTTACTAGGGACTCTTATTTTAGTTTACAAATCACACAAGTATTAATGTTTCCGGTTAATACAATTTTAGCATGGTATGTAAACATTTATCATAAGTGTGAAGATATGATAATAACCACTTTATTATTGCCTCTTGGGCATATCTCCAACACTTGAAGGACCCTCGAGAAAGGTGTAAGACCTTACAGTTGTATCTGGATCTATAAAGAAATAGACATGGATGTTTTACATCTATGAAATAGTCGACATGTTGGGAAAGAGTTCACAAAATGTTCAAAGGTTGACTATGACAAGATTTGATCTTTCATAAGTGATATTTAGTCTAGACGGATTAATGTAGCAACCACTACATATAATTTGTTATATGTTAGTTGAATAAACAAAACAAGTTCTTCTAATAGAATCGTTACATAGGACATGTGCATAACACGGCCATAGGGTTTTGTTAATTCAAAAGGATGCTAAAAGCATATGCAAACTTCAATGGTTAAAGTGAGCATCGCGGAGTTGGAATCTTCACTATAATGAAACTGTTAAAGGAGTTTAAAAGTTCATTAGAGACAATGAAGATGCTTGCATTTGCAAGAAATTAAGTGGGAGCGCTAAGACATGTTTCTAATACATTATGTGGAAGACATATTGTTGATTGGAAATAATGTATCTTTTATTAACACATATTAAGAATTTCATCCCGATGAAAGACTTAGGCAAAACCCAAATATTTGGCATCAATAGACGCTAATATGGTTGTGCCAGAAGTACATAGACGAGATATTGAATGAGTTCAATATAGAAACTACAAGAAAGGTTCTTGTCGCATGTAAAGGATTGAAAGAGTTCAAATGTTGATGATATATTCAAGTGTATTGACATTTGGTAAAGTGAAACAAATAATCAAGTATAGATTGATACTTGATGTATGAAATCACAAAGAGTATTTATATCAATCATACTGTGATATGTACAAATCCAGATATGTCCTATGCTCTAAATGTTGTGAGCATATACCAGAATGATTCGTAATTTGATCATTGGACAATAGTAAGGATATTCTTATGATCTTTTGGAAGAACTAAGAGTATAATATTTGTAGAAGTGACAAATAGATGGTTAGTTCATTGTAAAAGTACTGCATTGATACTAGTTTTGTCACAAAGTACAAATTAAGTTTATCTCAATCTAAACTAAGGGTGGCACAATATAATGGAAAGTGAGTTCCATAATGGATTTGGATGATTTCCAAAGTTAAGACATTGTGACAGATACTACAACAAAAGGCTAAGTATATGAATGCTATTATAGCAGCAAAAGAGGGCATTTGTGTCAAGTAGTTTGTTATCAAACTAGGTGTAGTTCACAGAGGGATAATACTATGAAGATATATTGTGCGACAATATTATCAACATGTTTTAACCCCAAAGAACTAAAGGTCACACCGAAAGACCAAATTTATACAAAGCCATCTCATTAGAGAATGAGTGATGCGAGAGGCAAAGACATGCAATTACACGGACTGGAAGTGTCGATCCGAGATCGATTGACCACTAGCAATAGTGTACATACAACACCGGAAAGCCATAGGTGTTATATACACAAAGGTTTGAAACTAGATTATTGACTCTAGTGCAAGTGGGAGACTGTTGGAGATATGCCCAAGAGGCAATAATAAAGTGGTTATTATCATATCTTCACACTTATGATAAATGTTTACATAACATGCTATAATTGTATTAACCGGAAACATTAATACTTGTGTGATTTGTAAACTAAAATAAGAGTCCCTAGTAAAGCCTCTTGTTAAACTAGCTTGTTGGTTAATATATGATCATGGTTTCCTGATTATGAACATAGAGATGTTATTAACAACAGGATCATATCATTAGGAGAATGATGTGATGGACATACTCCTATAGATAAGCGTAGCATAAAGATCAAGTCATTTAAATAGTTCAATTGCTATATGCTTTCTGATACATAGTAACCTAATTCCTTCGACCATGAGATCATGCATATCACCTTTACCGTATGGATGCTTTGATGACATCAAACACCACACCGTAACTGGGTGGCTATAAAGGTGGCATTGAGTGTTCGTAAAGTATTGGTTGAAACACATGGATCAAGAGTGGGATTTGTCCATCCATATGACGGATAGATATACTCTGGGCCCTCTCGGTGGAATGTCATCCAATTAGCTTGCAAGCATGTGACTAGGTCACAAGGGATCACATATCACGGGAACGAGAAAAGAGTACTTATCGATGTGAGGTTGAACTAGGTATGCGGAGATACCGACGATCATAACCTCGGATAAGTAAACTATCGTGAGACAAAGGGAAATTGGTATCGTATGTAAGTGGTTCATTCGATCGCAAAGTAATCGTAGAAATATGTAGAGCCATATGAATTTCCAGATTCCTCTCTTGGTTATTGTTCGGAGAAGTGTCTCGATCATGTCCGCATAATTCACGAACCGTAGGGAGACACACTTAAGGATTCGACGTTGTTTTGAGTAGTTATGGTATTATGAGAAAGAGACCGAATGTTGTTCGGAGTCTCGGATGGGATCCGGGATATCACGAGGTGATCCGGAATGGTCCGGAGAATAAGATTCATATAAGGAAAGTCCAGTTTCGGAGTTCGGGAATGATTCCGGTGTTTTCATCGGGAATGTTCTAGAAGGTTCCGGATTGTCCCGCACTCCGGGGGGGGGGAGGGTACATGAATGTGTCATTGAATGATTGCTTCATGTACTAAGTGTTCTTGCTGTTCCAAAACTGAAAAGTCAAACTGCCAGTTTGAAAGTCAAACGGCTAAAACAGGAAACTGTGGGAAACAGGAAACTGTGGGAAACAAGCAAGAGGAGGTTGAAACCAACTTGGAGGAGTCCCTCTCCTCCAAGCCGGCGGCCAGCCTAGGCCGAGTTGGGGAGGGACTCCCCTCCCCTCCCCTGGCGCGCCAGCCCCTCCACCTATAAAAGGAGGGCCTCCTCCTCTACACACAAGTTCCTATCCTCTAATCTCCGGTTTAGAGCCGTTTTGGTTTAGAGCTTCTAATTGCTTTAGCCTGCGGTTTAGAGCCTTCTAATTGGTGTGTCTAATCTCTAGACCACTAATAGCCCTCTCTCATACTCCACCATACGCCTCCGCTTAAGGCGAAGCCTCATGATCTCCCCTCTACTTCCGGTACCACGCCGTTGTGCTGCCGGAATCACGAGGAGAGTGCTACAACCTCCGCTGCCTGCTGGAACAAGGGAGAGGAAGGTCTTCGTCGAGTACCGAACGTGTGACCGACTGCAGAAGCGCTGCCGGAACGCAGCGCCGGAAGGATCGTCTACGCGATCTTGAGATCGGAAAGAGTACGACTACATCACCCACGAGAATCTGCTCTCGTTAAACATTTTGGAATCTTCGAGGGTAAGTTATTCCATCGACTCGTTGCTACAATCTAGTAGATAGATCTTGGCTTGTTTGTTTGTATGCGATAGAAAATTTTTGTTTTCCATGCTACGAACCCCTACAAATTGGAAGGTTACCGATCTACATCCACCCATGCCTTATTCCTTGAGTAAAAATCAGAATTTTATTTACGCCCTATTCCCTGGGATGGAGGGAGTATATCTAAAGTTTGACCAAGTTTTTAGAGAAAAGATATTAATATTTACAATACGTAATCTATACACTTTGATACATCATGAAACATATTTTCACATGGTATCTATATAATATAATAATTCTTGATATATTTTTATAAAAGTTTGGTCAAATTTTACATGACTTTACTTTTCAAAAAAAGTTATAGTCCTCAAGCCTTGGGACGGAGGGAGTACTATTCCACACTGTGCGGATTTTTACCCTAGGTAATAGATGTGGAAGTAACTTAATTGTCTCTATTGGTCTTGCCTAAAGAGACTAAAATATTTTCAATTGAACAAAGAAAACTTGATTGACTAGACTAAAAATATTAATGGTGGCTAGCTTCTCTGGTAGTTTCTCTAATGAAAGTGGTGTGCTTTGGTCCCCCCTCTCCCGTAAACTTAAGCTGCATGGGCCGTTTTATTTTTTTGACCCGTTGAAACCCATATCAAAGCTATGTATATCTTCATATATGTGTACTCGGTCGAACTGGGTATAATTCATGTTCCAGTCGGCTGATCCCACCTCTCATTATCACGATCTACGTCTTTGTATGCCATATTTTAATTTTTTTATTGCTATTATATAACTTTCGATTTTCGTCTTTCGAAAGTATATGTCTAAGAGAACCATACGGACTTCGGGTGGTTTCGTACGGTCCTCTAAACAATCGGTATCGAGTTTTTGTTTATCAAAGTTTGAAAGAGGGGGTGGGGGGGGGGGACCGAAGCAAAGAGGTTGCCTAGAATAAGATTTGGGATCCTTTGGCTAAGAATAAATGTTCAAGGAGGTACTTGCGATAAATTTTTATTCTCACGCTGAAAATCCTCCAAAGAAATATATGTTTAATAAGTTTTCATATGAATTGAAGATGTTGGCTCTTTCCAAGATTTTTTTTTTTGATAATAAACTGAATTCAGTTGTTTGGATCCAAGTCAAGAATCAAATTCTTCATGTAACAGCGGGTGTATTTGGGCCCTATGTAATTACCACATATCAACCACATGCACTTGGCGTTCTGTGCATGCTGTTATTTTCTTCCTTCTACATTTTTTGGGGGGCAACCGGAAGGAGAACTACATTTTCATAGAAAGGAAAAAAGGCAAACAGTGTACATGAAGGGCATGTTTATATTAAGATGGAACATGTCAAAACCACCAAAACAAAACAAAAACACTAATCTCACTCACGTAGCCGGCAAAAGCTCATTCTCTCCGAAGAATGTCCTCTTTGCAATAGATGCCACCTCAATGTAGGTTAACCATCATAAAGTGAAGATCCGGCGGTTCCCTTCCTTCCAAGCGTCCAAAGAACATAAAGCAGACGTCCACTGATGCATCATTGCTCATTTTATGGCTTCCTCACAATGAGGTCTCCCAACCATTCCGAGATTAAGGGAAGCTTATTTCTTCTATATTATCTCCCATGTGAGGAAATCCCTCCAGAAAAACTCGCATTATGCATAATCTCTAGAAACTTGGGATGTGTATGCGAGTCATCGAGAATGCAAAAACAAGGTAGGTGGTTGTCCCACGCTGTGGTAATGTGCTTGCCTGTGATATTTCGAAAGTTTTCATGAAAAAATTCTAAAACCGAGGCTTTGTGATTTGACGTCCCATCTATGTTTTACAAACACTTACCACACACCGGACACCATACATTAGTAATAACACTGTTAATGTTTGTGGGTGAAACCGTACCCTCGTCCGGTACAGGTTGCGTGTTTATATAGGCCAGGTAGAGCCCCTGGTGTGGCATGTACAGATTGTGTATATATATAGTTGGTGTACTACATCATACCGTATATGTACTGGTATTATATCTCTAACAACCTCCCTTAATCTCAGCCTGCAGAAAGTTTGAGATTACGCCTAAACTCATTTAGTAGCTTGACAGGCAGACTTTTCCTGAATCCATCTCCAACGTGATCCTTACTTGAAACAAAACAAATAGCTAAACTATTACTAGCAACTCGTTCTCTAACAAAATGAAAATCTGTCTCAATATGTTTGGTGCGAGGATGAAACACAGGATTTACAGACAGATAGGTAGCACCTAAATTGTCACACCAAAGACTTTGTTTTTCTTTCAGTTTAACTCCAAGTTCTAAGAGAAGAGACTCAACCCATATGAGTTCAGCCGTAGCATTGGCCAACGCCTTATATTTGGCCTCAGTACTGGACCGAGACACCGTAGCCTGCTTTTTGGCACTCCAGGAAACCAGATTTGGTCCAACAAAGATAGCAAAACCACCTGTGGACCGTCTATCATCAAGAGATCCTGCCCAATCTACATCTGAAAAGGCACTGAGAAAAGTGGATGAAGATTTGGTGAATGTGATGCCAAGGTTGAGTGTATCCTTCACATATCTGAGTATGCGTTTGGCAGCTATCCAGTGTTCTGTAGTTGGAGCATAAAGATAATGACAAATCTTGTTAACAGAAAATGCTAAGTCGGGTCGTGTGAGAGTCAAGGACTGTAAGGCTCCAACAATACTCCTATACTGAGTATATCATCAGGACCAAGAGGAGTACCATCTGTAAGAGACAACTGCTCTGAAGAGGACAAAGGGGTGGGCGCAGACTTACAGTTGCGCATACCAATTTTGTCAAGAATATCTGTTTTCTAGGTCAAGAGTAAGTCATTGTACACATTTTTTACTTCCATGCCAAGAAAATAATGGAGATCACCTAAATCTTTGATTGCAAATTTCTTATTGAGATCTCGAAGGAGGGCAGAAATAGCATGATTAGAGGAGCTTGTAACTATGATGTCATCAACATAAATCAGAACAAACATAGTGATACCTGACTTATCAAAAAGAAATAGTGAAGTATCAGCCTTTGATGGTGAGAAGCCAAGATCACACAATTTGGAACTCAACCGGGAATACCATGCACGGGAGCCTGTTTCAAACCATAAAGAGCTTTGTCAAGTCTGCAAATATAGCGCGGAATGTTCTGCCTCGCTTTCAGTGTTTGTTTCGTCTTCTTCTGGAGGATTTTCTGCATGCAATTTGTGACATGTTTTCTGCATTGTTTTGGACCAGATTTTCTTCTGCAAGTGCTGCAACTTGAACCACATCATTAATAGGAACAATATTAGACATATGATCATCAATAATACGGGCACCATCATTGGAATTTTCCGATGGAAGAAGTAGGATTTGTTGTTTAAGAAGGGCACTGGCATTACGATGAAGAGATGCAAAAGGGAAAACGTTCTCATAAAAAACAACATCACGAGATATGTAGACACGCCCTGTAGAGATATCAAGACATTTAACACCCTTATGAAGAGGACTATATCCAGGAAAAACACACCGTGTAGAGCGAAAAGCTAGTTTTCTTTTGTTATAGGGACGAATATTCGGCCAATAAGCACAACCAAATGTTCCAAGAGCATCATAATTGGGCGTGATATTAAGGAGGAGTTATGTGGGAGTGGAAAAATCAAGGACCTTGCTAGGAAGCAAATTTATAAGAAAAGTTGTTGTAAAAAAAGCTTTATCCCAGAATTTTAGAGGCATAGAGGCATTGACAAGTAATGCAAGACCAACTTCAACTATATGGCGATGTTTTCTTTCAGCTGAACCATTTTGTTGATGGGCATGAGGAAATGAGAAATGATGTGTGATGCCAACTTTTTGAAAAAATCTATTAAGCTTCTCATACTCTCCCCCAATCAGTTTGCATAGTAATAATTTTCCTATCAAACTTGCGTTCAACATACTGCTGTCCAACATACTGCTGATAATTAAAAAAGCCTTGATAAACATCAGAACACATTTTGAGCAAATATATCCATGTGAACTTGCTCAAATCATCAATAAAGCTTACATAGTATGCATGTTTTCCAACAGATAGAAGAGCAGGACCCCATACATCAGAGAATACTTGCTCCAGAGGAAAAGTAGAGACACTGGTGGAAACAGGATATGGCAACTGGTGGCTCTTGGCCAACTGTCAAGAGTCACAAATATAAGGAGTACTATCTGAAGTGTAAGCTATTTTATTTCTTCTCAGAACTTGTTGAACGATGAACAAAGACGGATTGCCTAAACGACGGTGCCATGTAGAAGATGACGGCTTTATAGTGATGAAGGCATGCTTGGCGGTATCATGAAACATGGGCACCAAGGGATAGAGACCACCATAGCATGGACCTCTAAATATAACTCTTAGGGTCTTTAGGTCCTTGATTAAAAAAAGAAAGGGTGAAATTCAATAAAGACATGATTATCAAGTGTTAATTGATGAACGGAAAGAAGATTTTAGATGCACTACGGACATGTAGAATATTTTTAAGATCAAAAGAACTATGAGTGTGCAATATTGAATGACCAATATGACTAATATCCATATCAGTGCCCTCAGCGGTGCGTACACGATCGTTCCCAGTATACTTGTCATACGTAGAGAGCTTGTTTAGCTCGCTGGTGAGGTGGTCCACTGCACCCGTATCAGGGTACCAGTTAGTGTCGACGCCGTAAGAAGCAACAATGTGGCGCACTTTTCAGCACGATCACCATCATCCATCATCACCATAACGCCACCAACATTCACTCCCCGGGTGGCCATGGATCTTGCATATCTGGCAGTTAGGTGTTGATATAGAGTGTAGGCGCACGGTCGTGGCGGCGGCCACCACCATCACGGCGGTCATCATGCCTCCTGTCATCACGAGGTCGTCGCGGCGGTAGTTACCGCGGTCATCATGGCGGTAAGTGCCACGATCATCATCGCGGCGGTCATCACGGCGCCAGCTGCCGCGGTCATCATCACGGCGGTCACGGTAACCGCCATCGCGTGGAGGAGAGCGGGCACGCGGTGGAGGGGTACGGCCGCGCGGGCGAGCGTCATGCCTGGCGACGTTGGCCGATGACGAGAAGGAGGCAGAAGGCTCCGACACGCCTTTGTGCATGTCATAGGCGTACAACTGATCATAAAGATCATCGAGGGAGATGCCGGAGTTGCCGTTGACGGAGGTGATGAGCGAGTTGTAGTGGTTCTTGTCGAGGCCATGCAGCATGTAGCTGACGATCTCGTCATCCTCAATAGGTTTTCCAAGAGTGGACAGCTCGGAGACCAAGCCCTTCATCTTGGTGAAGTAAACATCTGCAGACATAGAGAGTTTCTGGGTGTCGTGTAGTTGCCCCCGAAGGTGTTATACCTTGGACATGGACGTGAACATGGCTTTGATGCTTGCCCATGCACCGGCAGTGGAGTCCATGCCAAGGACATGAGAGAGGATGTCCGGTGACAACGAGTTCAGCAGGAACCGAAGGACCTGCTGATCCCGTGCCATCCATGCAGCGTAGGCGGGGTTGGGGTTCGATACCTTCGTCCCCTCCTTGTCTTCAGACTCCACGGTCCTGGGCGGCGCCTTATCGGTGCCGTCGAGGAGTCCCATCACATCAGCGCCACGGAAGGCGGGAAGAACGAGGGCCTTCCATAGGAGGAAGTTCGACCTCATCAGGTGTTGCGCCGGCAGCGTACCAAGGGCAGCAGCGAGGGCAGCAGTAGTCATCGAGGAACTCATATTGGGGAGGGTTCTTAGGGCTAGTTTTTTTTGTTGGTAGGGCGGCGACAGCGGCTTGAGGTAGCAGCGGTGGCGGCTATCTTGGGCTTTGGGTGTCGGGTTTCGTAGGCGGTGGCTTAAAGAGCAGCGGCGGCGGCTAGTGTTGTTTTGGGTTGTAGGTTGTAGGGTCGTGAGCGGCGGCGGCAGCAGAGGGCTATGGCGGCGGCGGCGATCGTGGGTCGTGGGTCGTGGCGGCGGCGGCGGCTGGTGTTTTAGGTCGTAGGTTGTAGAGGGTCGTGGGTAGCTAGGTCACGGAAAAGGCTACTCTGATACCATGTTAATGTTTGTGGGTGGAACCGTACCCTCGTCCAGTACGGGCTGCATGTGTTTATATAGGCCAGGAAAAGCCCCTGACGTGGCATGTATGGTTTAGGGTTTATGTATACGGTTGGTGTACTACACCATACCGTATTATTATATCTCTAACACACTCATCTACATTGATATGGGTAGCAATTCAGCAATAGACTTTGTTCTACCTGGAACTTCTAGATGTGGTGGCAAACCCAAGTAGCGTGGAAGAATATGATCTTTTGATCTAAATTTCTTACCAATGCAACCATTAACACAATAAACTTGTAGCTAATATTAGGATCGATAACTATATTTTGTAACACCGTGTACAGTATATGTAGAAGGACATACTGGTGCTCGTTCACATAGGGCACTCCTTGGCAACTTAAATGCGATTGCAAAGGCACCCAAAAGTGGAAATATTTTGGAACTATTGAATCAAACCTAATGAGGAAAACTAATAGCCTTACAGCTACCTACAAGGTCCTTTTTCAAAACAAATCTATCTACAAGGCGATTTGTACTAACTATTGCAAACTGACTAGGGTTTTGTATGCAATTGGTGAATCTGTGTCTCACTCTCCATTAACTGTGTGCCAGCATCAAAACGGTAAAAAGGTTCATCAAACAGGCAGCACCCTCGTTCGCAATATTGTTATTGTCCTGGTTGGGCATTTGGTGATTACTATACGAGGAGACGTCGGCCAGGGGTGTGCAAAAACATACACCGTGCAAACCCTTCAAACCACCTGGTGAGAGCTAGTTCAGTTTCTTTCACAAATCCAACCCTCAAAACCAATCTAGTACTCCCATACCCATAGAGGTCGTTGTTCCTCCCCTTGGTAGTTGTACAAACACTATTATGTCAAAGGCATGAGTCGTTGATGGGGTGTTTATGTTCGAGTTATTTTTTCAGGATGGTTTTTTAGCAGATTTATAGTATGGAACATGTCCAACTATGTTGCTATGTGGGGCTACCCCTGCTTTTCGTGCGCTTCCTTGTGGACTGCACTTGTATTGGATTTGTATTGGCTAGTTGACATACTACTATAATTTTTACTTCCTAGTACTGGTTTGGGCCATGTGCCGCTGCGCAATGCGTTGCAGATGCCTAGGATTGGATGTGTCCTCTACCGCCATGCATGCATCCTGAAGATTGAAGAAGATTGACTGCTTTGGCAGTAGGTTCTCTTTCAGAACGAGATGTTTCCTAGTTTGCCAATGGCAGCCATTCGGTTGCCAACTCGGCAATGTCCTAGGATCTTGTGTTTGTTTGGATCTTGTGTTTGTGGTGGTCGTGAATATACCGGAGAAAATATGCACGGCCATGGCTCCTTGTCGAGATCCAATATAGTGCAACTGATACATTGTTATTCTTACCTTCAACCATCTTAACCGATGGGAGCCGGGAGGGAAAGATGGCTCTTTATGTTAGGATCTGTTGTTGTAGTGGATAGTTGTTCGAGATCTTTTGCACAACCTCTAGAGTTTGCTATGAGTGAAAACAACATGATCAATAAGGAGCTACAACCTACAAGAGAGTTAGGGAGAACATTGTATCAAGACGTTTGCCTAATTAATGTTGGCTATTGTGACGTACGTGTGTCTTTTTTTAAAAAGAGTATATATTAATATCACAGGGATACCAATTACACACAGCCTCTGCAACAACGCATGCCCTAGCGGCCCTACGGATGTACACAGCCCAAAAAAAATTACAAAAAAGAAAAGTCCCGCTACAGAGAACTAATTCTCAAAGCAACAACACTGACACCATCAGAACAACACCAGTAGTCCTCCACACCAATAACAATGCCTTCAAAAAGGAAACAATGCCCAAGCACCGTCGTTGCCCGATCAAAGTTCATAGGTTTTCATCCTAGAGAAAGTCCTTGCTCACAAAACAATGTCTTCAACAAGGTCATTGCCAGACACAACCAGTTAAGGCCAGACCTTAGATTTTTACCCTGCAAGATAAGACTGGGAATTCCCCCTGTGTTGTCTTCCCGCACCAACAGTCGCTGCAACGAGTCCCAGATCAGGCAGCAAGATCTTCGTCGTCACAAGAACAAAAATCACCATCGCTACCCTCATATTTCCGCTTTCCTAACATTCTCCGCATCATACTTCACCATGACTCTAAGAATGGCACTTGGTGGAAAAAAACAACAGAGTTTCGCAACACTCCCGCTGAAACCAAACGGCCAGAAAAACAAGGTGCGCACGACCGAATACCTTCCGATCCAACAATCTCCATGCATGATACGCCCATGGGAGTTCGCTGGCGGAGCCTTCCGAAACCCGCCTCTCTAGACCAGATCAACGAGGGCAGACATCAAGCAGATCTTCGTCTTTGTGCGAAAGAAACCAAAGGACCACCACCTTTATTAGATCCTACACAGCGATTCCCACACCGCCGGCCGGTTTATGGAGAACGGATTAATGATGACCCACAAGTATAGGGGATCGCAACAGTCTTCGAGGGTAGTATTACCCAATTTATTAATTCGACACAAGGGGAGCCAAAGAATACTTGCAAGCCTTAACAACAGAGTTGTCAATTTAGCTGCACCTGGAAATAGTTCTTGCTCACAAAAGTTTATCAGTAACAACAGTTTGTAGTAGCAACAGCAAAGTAACAACATCAGTAAAACAGGAGCAATAGTAACAGTAGCAGCAAACAGTAGGATATGAGTGCGGTAGGCATATGGATGGATGGACGGGCGTTGCATGGACGAGACTAAACATGTAACTTTAAAAACTAGGGAAATTGCAGATAAATAAGAATAAGCATCCAAGTACTAAACAATCATAGGCATGTGCTCCATACATAGTCTTGCGTGCTCGCAATGAGAACTTTCATAACATCTTTTGTCCTGCCAGCCCGTGGTAGTGGACCTCAAGGGAACTACTGGAAATTAAGGTGCTCCTTTTAATAGAGCACCGGAGCAAAGCATTAACACTCCGTGAATAAATGTGATCCTCACATCACAGTCATCCCCTCCGGTTGTCCCAATTTCTATCACTTCGGTGGATCCGGACAATGATATGTGTACACAACTTGCAGATAAGATCACAAACAATAATATCATAATGATTCAATAATAAGTTCATATCTGAGATCATGGCACTCGTGCCCTAGTGACGAGCATTAAGCACAACAAGTTGCAACAAAGTCAAATAGCACTAATAGAGATACTAGGCACCATGCCCTAACAATCTTATTCGATTACATGATAGAACTCATCCAATCCCTACCATCCCCATAGCCTACAACGGGGGATTACTCACTCATGGATGAGGTAAACATGGATGGTTGATGGAGAGGCGTTGGTGATGACGATGGCGATGATCCTCTCCAAATTCCCCTTCTCGGCAGGGTGCCAGAACGGAGTTTCTAGATCCAAATCGCGGTTTCTGGTGGTGGCGGCACAATGGAACTCTTTCTGGAAAAACGTCAAACCCCTCTGAGTTTTTAGGTTAGAATGCATCTTATAGGCGAAGAGAGAGGCCGAGGGGGTGCCTGGGCTGGCCACACCCCTCCCAGGCGCGGGGTGGGCCCACCCGCGTGGCAGGGGGTGTGGGCCACCCAGGGCTCCCCTCCATCTCGTACTCTGGCTCCGTGGATCTTCTGGTGAAATAGGATTTTTGGCATATTTTCCGGGATTTTTCTTGATAGTTGATTTTCTGCAAAAAAAACTAGACACCAAGGTAATTTTGCTGAAAACAGCGTCAGTCTGTGTTAGTTGTATCCAAATCACACAAGTTTAGAGGAGAAATAATAGAAAAAGTGTTTGGAAAAGTAGATACGTTTTGGACATATCAACTCCCCCCAAGCTTAGCTTATTGCTTGTCCTCAAGCAATTCAGTTGAAAACTGAGTGCGATAAAAGAACTTTCACGAACACATTTGCTTCATATGATGTATATATTCTCAGCACAGGAGTAGATACTTAAACCATTCATAATAAGAAGTATGCAACTAAGTCTACTCAATAGTCATTGCAAGCTATGAAGAGAAAGCAACTCAATAATAATAAGTAGCATGAGACATAAACATAAGCAACATTGCAATGCTCATAATAAGATATGATAGAGTGGTAACTCGCTTGCCTTTGTTTGTAGAGCACAATATAAATGCCTAGACACCTCTGAAGTTCAAGTGAAGACTAGAAGTAAAGATACCAGAGATACAAGCATTAAAGTCATGACATAATTAACCAAGTTTTGAGAGAAACACAAGAATGACAACTATGCTCTCAAGAAGGTGCTCATAGAATAAGTGGTGACTCAACAAGGAAGTGAAAAGGTTTTGAAAAGTTTGAAAGGCTTCCAAATGCTAACAGTATGGTGCTCATTAGCTTTGATCTCTCATTGCCCCTATCATAAGCATATTTATAAGGTTAATGGTGAAAGTGAGGTCCAATATGAGTTATATGCTTGACAGACCATAAAGTGGAAATCCCAAGTCCCTTGAGTACGAGGGCCGCTCCTCGTGCTACTCAACTTTAGTTACCTATAAGTTCTTATCATTGTAAATACATGCATATCATAGAGAACCACCAACAGGGTACCCCTTTCATATGATACATGAGCTATCCCATAATCAAAATGACAAGGCAAGCAGACATTGAGCATCTCAGCAATCTTTTTATTTGCTATTTGCATAGGTTTTTATTAAGGATGCTTCACCGATGCTCATTATGGTGATGCTGCAAGTTTCCACCATGATTAGGCATGGCTTAGGCTAGTGGCCTAGGCGTTTCTCTAACACATATATATAACACCATGAACTCACAAGCTCCCCTTTTATTTCACACCGACGACATCCACAAACAAAAGAGCATGGTATCAACTGGATATGTATCCAGAAGTGTTGAAAGTGTTCCCGGTGATAACACGGTTCTGCTAACTCCCAGCCTACAATTTGCAAGCATATAACTTTCATGGACAGTCACAATGGTTCAGGTTTATTAAGTGCAAGGAATAAAGTGTGCCATCAAGTTTGTGAGAGCTTTACTAACTAACTTTCTCAAAACAGTCAAATATTTTATTTGAAAGAAAACCAGGCATAATGAATATGCACTGAAATAGCAAATGATGCTAATAGGTAGGTATGGTGGACACTGTTGGCAATAATGGTTTTTGGGAGTTGGATGCACAAGTAGAGCTCATACTCAGTGCAAGTGAAGGCTAGCAATAGAGAGGGAGCGACAAACGAGAGAGCAATAACTATTATAATCATGTTTGCAAAAAAACATAATTAATTATGGCATGAAAGTGATACAAGAACTCTGAGGCAAAATAAATCATCGAGGCTTACTGACTATTGTTTAGTCATATGCATGTGTGAGCATGTGCCAAGTCGATTCACATGAAACAATCAGAGGAGGATACCACAATATCATACCAAGTTATGAATAAAATAATGCAAGCAAACATTCAGATGACATGCTACAAACTATTAGCAAGTTGTAGCTAATCACAAGAAAGCAAGAACTACTAAGTATCCATCAATAACATACACCTTACATGAACAGGCTAAGCATGATTACAATGATGAGTATATGTACAAAAATGAAAAACAAATAGAGTTTGTTACCAGCCTCTTACCACACCTTAAGTTGTCTTAATCTTCATTATTCCCCTTCACTTGTGTGACTTGAATAATAACATGAAACCAAACTCCACTAAGGATGGTTGAACCCTACAAAGAACTCACAAAACCATAGAAGAAGAAGAAGAACAAATATTTTTGGTGTTTTCGATTTTTTAAAGCAAGCAAACAAATCAAAAACAAACAAAGCAAAATCTTTTTGGATTTTTATTTAAGGCAAACCAAAGCTAAAAAGCAAAGAAACAAACCAAGAGAAACAACGAAAATATTTTTGGTATTTTTTTGTTTTAAGAAAGCATAAAAAAAATCAAAAAGAAAGCGAAACAATGGATATACAAAGGACCGACGAACATCATATATAGATGAGTGTGATGTCGGCATACCTCCCCCCAAGCTTAGGCTTTTGGCCTAAGTGGGGCTCAATAGCGTGGGTAGTAACCCCAAGTTGGTGGGTCATCATAGGAATGATCATAGTCAGGCGCTTGCGATGAAGAAGACGCGCCCCAATCATAGGAGGGCTGCTGGTATGAAGACTCTCCCAAGTTGGAGGGCTCAACCGAATCATCTTCGGTATCCTCTGCAACATTCTCTTGCTGGAAGAGCTCCGCCACGTACGTGTCAAACTCCTCCTCCGTGAGCGATCATCCTTGCATGTTATCAAAATTAAACAAAGAAGGTGCAGGCAAATAAACTACTTTCTTAGTCCTACCCCCTCTCCAACCACGCTTGACAAAGGATAATTCGTACGGTAAACTTTTCACAGTATCCCCTAGAGAAACAAAGTTATGCTGAACCATGGAATCAAGATCAAGCATCTCTATGGGAAACCGATAATCTGAATGGTGAGGCTCTAAACCATGGAAAGCTAGCAACCTAGAGGCGATAAGACCTCCACAAATTCCACCCTTCTCGCGGTTACTGGTAAGACGGTAAGCTATCAAAGCACCCAGGTTATAAGATCTATCCCTATTCAAAGGAGCTGAGATAAAAGCTAGATCAAAAGAAGATAACTTTCTAGCAAGAACACGCTTGGTAATGAAATAGGCAAAATATCTAATGGATGGGAATTGAATGTTCCGAATTTTACCACTTTCCTTCGAGAAGTCGAAACCTTGGAAAATTTCAGCATATAAATCCATAAGTGACTTAGGCCTCTCCTTGATCTTCTCACAAGATCTTCAATGAGATACTCTAATTGCTGCACAGAAGTTAGCAAAAGGCAGATCGACAACTAGATTGTATATTTTATAATGGACCATGGGATTAGATGAAGACCAAGTAAACCGGAAGTCCTGCGCCATAGCCATGGTTAGCTTAACATATTGAAAAGGTTCACCTTCAACAAAGTGTTCCAACCCTGCATTGGTAATCATAGTTTGGACATCTTGGAAGATCCCCACGGCTCTCATAAATTCAGGGCATGGATAAATGGAAGGGAAGACTCCTTCCTCACGATGAACTTTCATTGCTTAGTTACCACCAAATCATATTGATTCATTGGATATGAACTCATCTTTCTTTCTGAAATTTTTAGACAAACATCAAACCAAGTGATTTCTAAGTTAATAAATGATAAGAAACTACTATAGGAACTTGCTAGAGGGCTACACATGCATCAAAATGAAATCTCTAAGCATAGAACAAGCATGAAAGCTCACACAACCTGACACCTATAGCAGAAAAATACTCAAGATACAATCAACCAATCACAAATCTAATTGGACAAGCGGAGGAGGCACATACCAAGGAGCAATCCCTCCAAAAATCAGCAGCAAAGATGGGCTGAGCAAGGAGATCAAAAATCGGGAGCAAGAACAGTAGGAACTCGAGCTTGAGAAAGTTTTTCGGTGTTTTTCGGGAGAGAGAAAGAAGATAGCTGGGAGGAGGCACTTTGGAGGGCCATAGGTGGGCCACACCCCTGCCAGGCGCCACCTAGGGGCTGGCCGCGCCACCCAGGGGTGTGCTGGCCCCCTGGGCCACTCCAGGTGTCCCTCTTCCCCTTTTTTAGAGGACAAATTTATTTTGAATTTAGTGGAATTTTTTGGGAAAATTTATTTTTGGCCAATTTTTAGGGTATGAAAAATTGATTTTCTCGCAGAAAAGATTTTTTTAGAAGAAGCAAAAGCAAACAAAAACCAAAGCTACAGAAGTTCTAAAACACTCTAACAAGCAAACAACTAGCAAAACCAAAGCTAACAAGAAACTAGGAAGGAGAAAAGTAAAAGAAAGCAAGAATAACCATATTGAAAGCATTATTTTGTTCATTAAAATCCTTTTGTTAACAAGGTTGATCAAGTATTGTTACCAAAACAATCTTGTATGAAACAAAACTTTGCATTCCACAAGTTGATTATGTTACCTCATAATTGATAGCAATGGTCCCAATCATAATAGTTTCAAAATTTTCTTGTGGAATGGGACAATACATTTCTCCAACCTTGATGCTCTCAATATTTTCAATGGAATTCAGGCAATAGCTTCTAACAATCTTCTTGGGGAAATAAACAGTATGCTCTTTGTCATCAATATTGAATGTTACTTTTCCTTGATTCCAATTAATGACATCACCTGCAGTATTAAGAAAAGGTCTCCCAAGAATAATAGACATATTATCATCTTTAGGCATTTCAAGCACAAAAAAATCAGTCAAAACCAAGAAATTATGAGCCACTTGAACAGGAACATCCTCACATATACCAACAGGAATAGTAGTTGACTTATCAGCCATTTGCAAAGATATATCAGTTGGTATCAACTTTTCTAGATGGAGTCTCTTGTAGAGAGAAAAAGGCATAACACTAACTCCAGCTCCCAAATCACATAAAGCAGTTATAACATAATTATTCTTAATAGAGCAAGGAATAGTTGGTATAACTGGATCACCAAGTTTCTTTGGAACCTTACCATGGAAGGAGTAATTAGCAAGAACAATAGAAATCTCCTCATTAGGAATCTTCCTTTTATTAGAGACAATATCCTTCATATACTTTGAATAAGGAGGCAACTTAATGACATCAGTCAAAGGAATTTGCAAAAATAAAGGTTTCATCCACTCACAAAACTTGTTGTAGTGTTCTTTGTAACACCCTCAGAATCGGACCTATGCAAGTTTTAGCGAAACCCGCCAAACCCGCATAGAAACGGTTCAAAGGTGCCCACCAGGCACTTTCGTGCGGGTGGAAAACGAAGTAATAACATTACACAACAGTCCTCGATGGGACCCACAGAACAGATACATATAGAACAGCGACTCAAAGAGTCAAGAATACAGATATAATATACAAAGATCCAAATCACCTTGAGAACGATATAGCGTCCAGCTACGGACAAGATGCAAATGGGGCTAAGAGCCCTGAAGAATAAACAATGGCGTCCATAACCCCGCCTGTGCCGGAAGGGTAACCTCGCTAACGACGCCGATCTCGTAACCCTTAAACAAAAGGTGCCGACAAAGGGCAAAGGAAAAAGAGGAGCGTCGATCGAGGCCAAGACACGGCGAGGCTAGAATTTGGCGGTCCTCGCCTACATAGGTATGGTGGACTGAAGCAGCAGCGGCAGCATGCACTAAACAACCTATAGAGACTCGATACAACTGGCGGCTATCAGAGAGGGGTAAGAAAGACCTACTCGGAACCAACAGGATACTACCATCAAACAAACCCATCCTGGTGTTTCCCCCTCGAGACCAAACGAGGAAGTCAACCGAGGAACTCACACAGTTGGCAGTTTTACTTATTCAGTTATAGTTGTGGCACTTTACTAGTCAGGTTTAGATAATCGTCCTGATAAAGTAAGCAGTGGGCACTTTTAGTTAACCATTCCGTGATAGTTGCCACACTTACTAGTCAGATACATTTAGCATGAGATAACCCCAAAACTCAGCAGTTGTTGGTACTTTTATTCAGCCATTCCGTTGTAGTTGCAATACTTACTAGTCAGGTACAATGGTCGCAAGCGACACTCCAAACAAGCAGTTGTGGGCAGTATTAATTAGCCATTCCATTATAGTGAAGCTGATTACTAGTCATTATAAAGTCAAATTTATAGCAATAAACTTTAGTTATGCTTGTCTATGGTCGAGATACTGTGCTCCAAGTCGTCCATATCCGCGGACACGGCTTCGAAAAGTTTTACCCGCCGGGTGCACCAATAGCAACACACGCCGATCAACCTCGGAAAACCAAATCAAAACCCAACGAGGCTTTCACGATGAACAATCACAGGATTCAGAAATATTTGGGGCCACCCATTGAGTAGACCAAGAACGGCAAGCAAGCTTCGAGACGGACTCAAGGTTTGCGTCAATGGTCAGAAGCGATCGGGAACCGAAAGTGTGGCTGGGCTTGTCGATACCGCGAAAACACTCCGCTTACCTAAACAGTACAGTGTGCTCCTCGCACAATTGTAAATACAGAAGTAGCATGGCATAAGTACGGGATAGTAAATAAAACCTCAAACTAGTTTGTGGCCCCAAGAAATAAGACTGAATCAAGCTCTGGCTCGGGGGGGGGTCCCATATACCTCCCGGATGTGGATAGCGCGATAAATCAAGGAACATGTATCAAGTACTCGGGGTCCTACGGGACACAAGTGGGCGTTCGGAAACCAAATTTTATCTATCACCCACCGATGCCTCTGCTTACTTCAATTTTAGTTGTTAAACAGGAATTAAAGTGTACGATAAGTAAAACTATGATCATCTCCAACATCAACATGCGACAATACATCGTCAACCGTGGCATATGACGACACACAACAGCACTTGAGCAAGCGACTACGACACGCAAGTCCAACTATCTACCAAACAACAGGTAATAGGAGGTGTCCAAGGCAATATACGGCTGCAAAGGATATCACGGGTACGAAAACTAGAGCATCGCAACACAGATAGCAATAGATCAACAGGAGGGAATAAATACTATAAAAGTAAGATAGGTAGAAAGGGGGAGATGCTCGCCTGAAAACATTGTCGAAGGTTCAACCGAAGATCGGGTCGACACTCGCATCAACTCAACGGCTTTATCCGCGAAGAAGCAAAACACTAGAATAAACACCGGATGCAATATTTAATACTACGGCAAAAGATCGGCATGATGCATGCATGATGTATGGCATGGCAAAGGTGCGATGCAATTAGGTCAATATTAAGTGGAACCGGGGTCCCGACAATTAGGTAGATGGTTCAAGTTTTTTATCTACCCCGCAATTTAAATGTTGCATTATCAAGACAAAAGATAGCACCGGTTCGCTACACAAGTTTAAATGAGGCCGATATGAGACTAGATTTGCCCGCATATGGGCCCCATATTTAATTATTAGGTGAATCGGCATAAGGCCCCCAAACCACAGACAAATATGCATGCGAGATGAACAATTCAATATGCAATAAGTTGTTATTATATTATAAAATAGGGTTCTCGGATAAGGGTCACACATTAGGGGTCTCGACGAGCTTGGGGTTCCGGGGTTCGGGGTCGGGGCCCAGGGTGCGACGGGATCGTTCTCGGACTACTGGGGTGGATCTTGGCGTTCCGGAAAGCCGAACTTGGGTCGGTGTCGGGGGCGCATCGGATTCTCTCTGGTCGACGTCGTTCTTGTCGTCGCGTAGGTCTTGTCGGGCCCGCGCTTCGGATTCCGTGAGGCGATCTTGCCGCTCCGTGCTGAAGTCCTTGAGGTTTCATCCTTGTTCACCGGTGACGAACTTGGAAACGGCGCCAGGGTTCGGGGTGTCGAGGCTTGGGCCCGGCGGGAAGCGCCATGCCCGAGATGGCGTTGTTCGATCATCGGATCCGAGGAGGGGAACTTTTAGTTCGGGCTCCAAGGGTCCGTGGTGAGCTTGTTCGGCGCCGGCGGCCTCCCGACTACCTTGGCAGCGAACTCGTCACGGCTTTCGCAGATGAGGACGACGCCACTGGAGGCTGCAAGGAAGAGGCCGACGAGGTGCGGGCGCTAGGCAGTCGATGTACGTGTCCAAACTCCTGAAAACACCACACCCACGGGAACACTGAGGTTCTGCTCCTAGTACCTCATCACCATGTCACATACCAGCACCAAGACGCATATACTCGAACTGCCAGGCCACGCGGTGTCGATATCGAGAGCGAACAGGAGGCTCGCGGCGGCGAGCGGAGGAAGCGACGGCGAGGCCGGCAGGCGACGAGGGGCGCGGCTCGGGCACGCGAGGCGACCGGCAGGCGACGCCGGGCGACGGGGAGTGGCCGCGGGAACCGAGGATGGCGGAAGCGGTTGAGGCGGACGGCGGTCCCCTGGCGGCGGCAGTGGCCAGAGCTCGCCGATGGGGACGACGGGGCGGAGCCGGAGCGGAGAGGGAACACGACGCCGGCGGGCGAGCCGAGGGTGGCCGGAGAGGGGTCCGCGGGCGAAGCTCGGGATCGGAGGCGTGACGGGTCACGCGGCGCCGGGCGGAAGGTCGACGGAGACGGGCCTGGCGGGCCTGGAAGCGCCAGCGGCCGGAGCTAGGGGACGGCAGCACGCAGAAGGCGGGGCGAGCGGGCGTGAGGCGAGGTGAGGGCGGCGAGGAGAGGGAGCGGCATGAGGTGGAGGAGAAACGGGCGGCTAGGCTCGGAGGGGCGCGGGGAGCTCGTCGGCCGGAGGGGAGGGCGGTTGCAGGCGGAGGGCTCCGGCGGGCGAGCGAGGGTGCGGGAGGAGCCTGGGAGAGGAGGGGGCGGCAGGCGTCAGGGAGGGAAGGCAGAGCGAGCTCAAGGCGAGGAGGTTGAGGAAGAAGAGGGGAAACGGGGGAGGAGAGAGGGCAGGCAGGGGCTGGGACGCGTGGGGGAACGCGTGGGTGGGGCCTAGGGGAAGTGGGGGTCGGTTGGGGACAGGCAGGTCGGGTGGGACCCGTGTGGCAGTGTGGGGTGAGAGAGTGTGGGGGCAGGGGTGTGTGTGGGTTTGTTCAGGGGGTGACGTGGCAGCTTTTGACTGGAGGGGGGAAGGCCAAGGGTGATGTGGCGGCAGATTATTGGTTGGGGTGAGGTGGAGGCTGGGTTGGGGTAGATAGGTTGGTAGGTTTAGGAATAAGGGGTGGACCGTTTTGAAAATGGGGGTGGTCGTTCGGGTCGGGTCGGCCCGTTCGACTGCCCCCTACTAAAATAATAAATATTTTTATTTATTTCAAACAAGACTTTCGCAAACCGATATCAGACAAAACAAAATATTCCGGCGACCCGGGTTTGCGTGTTTGAATGAAGATGGGGCGTTTTAGAAAACAAAACTAGGTTTATCTGCGAATAGTTTTATGCAAGCAACGGCAAGATGATGACGATGCTCAAATGCAACGTGGCATGATGACATGAGCATGCGGTCATGATGATGCAATGCACAAAAACAACGCGATTTTCTAGTAGTGGTTTTGCGGGATGCCACATTCTTCCTCTTTGACTTGTGTTTCTTACCTAGAAAAGGCATATGTTTCTGCACCCAAGGTTCTCTCTCCTTACCATGTTTATTAGCAATAAAATCTTCCTTTGTGTACCCAGTGTTCTTAGTGTGCTTCTCAGATTCTTCCTCACCTTCCTCCTTATCAGGAGCATCATTATTACCATTACCACTCTCAGTTTCAGCATCAGAGACATATATACTATTAGGATCTACAGTAGGTTCAAGTGGTTTCTCAACTATTTTATGTTTCTTTTTCTTTCTCTTACGAGGACTACCACTACTTTCACCTTGTTGAGAATCCTGCTCAATTCTTTTAGGGTGTCCTTTAGGATATAAAGGATCTTGAGTAGCTATACCACTCCTAGTTCTAATTCCATAAGCATGTTTATCTCCTGAAGCATTAACTAGCATATCTTTTTCTACCTTAGCAAGTTGATCAAGTTGGGTTTGAACCATTTGAAAGTGTTTATAAAGCATTTTAATATCATTAGTAGTTCTTTCCACAATATCTTTCAACTCAATAATAGCTCTAAAGTTTTCCATTAAATGATTCTGAATTTGTTTATTAAAATTACCTTGTTGAACAATAAATGTGTCAAGTTCCTCTAAGCATTGATGAGGAGCCTTACCATAGGGAATATCACCTTCATCAAAGTGGAGAGAGTGTAACTCAATAGTAGATGAGTGGGGAATTGGCTTACATAATTCTTCTATAGGAGGTAGATTCTTCACATCTTCAGCTCTAATACCTTTCTCCTTTAGACATTTCTTAGCTTCCTTCATCACTTTATCACTTAATGCAATAACTCCCCTCTTCTTTGGTGTTGGTATTGGAACTGGTTCAGGCACAACTGGTTCAGGAGTAATAGGCTCAGGTGTATTTAGCTCTGTTGAAGTCCAATCATCATAATTCTTGCTTATTTTATCCATTAATTCTTCAGCATCTGTAGGAGTTCTTTTCCTGAAAATACAATCAGCAAAGCCATCTAGGTATGTCCTAGAATCATCAGTTAATCCATTATAATAAATATCAAGTAGCTCATTTTTAGGTAATGGACATCCAGGATGTGCATGAATCAAGGAACAGAACCTTGTACATGACTCAGGTAATTTCTCTTCTTCTCCTTGTTTAAAATCAAAAAGTCTCTGCAAAGCAGCATGTCTAGCACTGGGAGGAAAATATTTCTGGAAGAAAGAAGCAATCAAGCAATCAGGGCTATCAATGGAACCAGGAGGTAATCTATTAAACCAAGCCTTAGCTTCTCCTTTTAGTGAAAAGGGGAAGATCTTAGTAACAAAGTATTTGCGCATATTAAAATCATCAGAGAATAAAGCACTCATAGTGGAAAGCTCATTCATATGAGCCACAACACTCTCATTTTCAGTCCCACAAAAAGGTTCTTTCTCAACAATGTCCAAATAGGATAAATCAAGAGAGAAATCATAATCTTTATCTTTAATATCTATGTGAGAGGTGGAAAACTTAGGATCAGAGGACAGTTTAGGAATAATGGTACGTCTCTCAAGGAGACTTTTAATAGCACTAGCACCATGTGTGTTTCAGCACTCTTCAATAAATTCATCAGTAAACGCAATGTAACCATCATTAATATCATATCTCTCTCTAGACTTAGGTGAGCTAACAGGAGTAACAGTGTCTTCACTAGGAGTTTCAGTATTTCCTAGACTAGCCATAGTAGCATCTAGGAAAGGACTTAATGAACCACTCGCATCAAGCATAGTAGAAGTAACATCATGAGTATCAAAAGCAGTTTCAGATTCAGTAGTAGTAGCAGTGTGTGTAGCATGAGCATGTGGTGGTGGTGTAACAAGCTTACTTATAACAGACGGTGAATCAAGAACAACAGAGGTGTTTAGGACTGTACCTCTTCTTGTAGTGGATGGTAAAATAGGAAACTTTCCATCACGAGACTTCCCCATAATTAAAGGAGTAGCAGTAAACAATAGTAGATCCAAGTGAACTTACAAATAAAGCTATGCTCCCCGGCAACGGCGCCAGAAAATAGTCTTGATGACCCACAAGTATAGGAGATCGCAACAGCCTTCGAGGGTAGTATTACCCAATTTATTGATTCGACACAAGGGGAGCCAAAAAAATACTTGCAAGCCTTAACAACTGAGTTGTCAATTCAGCTGCACCTGGAAATAGTTCTTCCTCACAGAAGTTTATGAGTAGCAACATTTTATAGTAGCAACATCAAAGTAACAACAACAGTAAAACAGGAGCAATAGTAACAGTAGTAGCAAACAATTGGATATGAGTGCGGTAGGCATAGGGATGGATGGACGGGCGTTGCATGGACGAGACTAAACATGTAACTTCAAGAACTAGGGCAATTGCAGATAAATAATAATAAGCATCCAAGTACTAAACAATCATAGGCATGTGCTCCATACATAGTCATGCGTGCTCGCAATGAGAACTTTCATAACATCTTTTGTCCTGCCAGCCCGTGCCAGCGGGGCCTCAAGGGAACTACTGGAAATTAAGGTTCTCCTTTTAATAGAGCACCGGAGCAAAGCATTAACACTCAGTGAACACATGTTATCCTCACAACACAACCATCCCCTCCGGTTGTCCCAATTTCTGTCACTTCAGGGCCTTTGGATCCGGACAATGATATGTGTACACAACTTGCAGATAAGATCACAAACAAAAATATCATAATGATTCAATAATAAGTTCAGATCTGAGATCATGGCACTCGGGCCCTAGTGATAAGCATTAAGCACAACAAGTTGCAACAAAGTCAAATATCACTAATAGAGATACTAGGCACCATGCCCTAACAATATTATTCGATTACTTGATAGAACTCATCCAATCCCTACCATCCCCATAGCCCATAGCAGGGGATTACTCACTGATGGATGAGGGAAACATGGATGGTTGATGGAGAGGCGTTGGTGATGACGATGGAGATGATCCTCTCCAAATTCCCCGTCCCTTCAGGGTTCTAGAACGGAGTTTCTGGATCCGAATCACGGTTTCTGGTGGTGGCGGCGCAGCGGAACTCTTTTTGGAAAAACGTCAAACCCCCTGAGTTTTTAGGTCAGAAGGCATCTTATAGGCGAAGAGAGAGGCCGAGGGGGTGCCTTGGCTGGCCAGACCCCTCCCAGGCGCGAGGTGGGCCCACCCGTGTGGCAGGGGGTGTGGGCCACCCAGGGATCCCCTCCATCTCGTACTCTGGCTCCGTGGATCTTCTGGTGAAATAGGATTTTTGGCATATTTTCCGGGATTTTTCTTGATAGTTGATTTTCTGCACAAAAACTAGATACCAAGGTAATTACCTGAAAAATTCCGTCAATGTTAGTTGTATCCAAATCACACAAGTTTAGAGGAGAAACAATAGCAAAAGTGTTCGGGAAAGTATATACGTTTTGGACGTATCAATCGAGCAGACAATTAGGGTAAGAGAGCCGATATAGGTCTTCCAACGGAATCCCATCGCCGGCACCTCCTCCACCAGATCGCCCACTCCGTCGCCCCACTCCGGTAGAGGCCGCTGCCTCCAGATCCGAGCTCCCACGGGGACACCGTAGGGCGGAGCCACGGAGACGTAATGGCGAGTGGGCCCCGTCCAGCGCCGGCGTTCTCCTCCCTACCGCCGCGCTAGGGCCGGGAGGCCATATCCCCGCCTCCCCCATCACCTGCGCCACGCACTTAGGGAGGCGGCCCTCCGGGGGCAACGAGGAGGGAGAAGGATGGAGGGGGAGGAGGTGGCGGTGGTGTTAGGATTTGGCCCCCTCGGTCGCCAGGAGGGGGCGACGCGAGGGGGGGAGAAACGCGAGCCTGTGCTGCCTATTGTCAAAGCGGGTTCGGAATTGTCTTTCCTTCCAAGGATAACTTGTATCCATGCGCTACAGATTATTAGCCTAGAGTTCGCCCCCAACAGTATAGCCAACCTTACTCTATCACGTCAATCCCACAAGCCTCTTAACCATTCCCACTCGCTCGTGGTGGGAGAGTAAGTCAAAACAGAAAAAACTTACATTGGGTTTAGGTATAATCAGGCTCGAACTGATGACTTCCACCACGTCAAGGTGACACTCTACCGCTGAGTTATACCACTTCCCCGTCTCATCGAGAAAGAGAATTAACGAATCCTAAGACAAAGGGGCAAGAAACTCAAGGCCACTCTTCCTTCGGGCTTTCTTTCCGCACTATTATGGATAGTCAAATGATGGGAAAAATTGGATTCAATTGTCAACCGGTCCTATCGAAAGTAGGGTTGACTATGGATTCGAGCCATCGCACATGGTTTCATAAAATCTGTTCGATTTTCCCGATCTAAATCGAGTAGGTTTCGATGAAGAAGATCTTGTTCAGCATGTTCTATTCAATACTGGCAAGAGAAGAACTCTACTCGGTATTCTTAAAAAATAGGGGAAGTAGAACCAAGTCAAGATGATAGGGGTCGCCCCTTCTTATTGCGCCAAAGATCTTACCATTTTCGAAGGAACTGGGACTACATTTCTTTTCAATTTCCATTCAAGAGTTTCTATCTATTTCCACGCACTTTTTTGAGACCTCGAAACATCAGGACAAATTACTTCTCTTAGGAACACATACAAGAAAAAGGATAGTGGTAGCTCTCCCATTAACTACTTCATTTTCATTTATGAATTTCATAGTAATACAAATCTATATCCTACCGAGACAGAATTTAGAACTTTCTATGCTCTTGCCTATTAGGCAAAGATTTACCTCTGTATAAAGACTGATTCATTCGGATCGGATCTATATGAGGACCCAACTCTGTTGCATTTCCAGAATCCATGTTCCATATTTGAAGTGGGTTGATCCCGCGCTTCTCTCATGGTACAATCCTCTTCCTGCCAAGTCCACAGAGAACAAAAATGTAGGACTGGTGCCGACAGTGCATCACGGAAGAAAGAACTCACAGAGCCAGGATCGGTAACTAATAGAATAGTACTACTAACTAATACTAATATATAGAAATAGATATCTAGAAATAGAAACGAACTAATATATAGATAATCGAAATTGAAAAGAACTATCTTTTATGTATACTTTCCCCGTTCTATTGCTACCGCGGGTCTTATGCAATATAGATATCCCTTCAACACAACATAGGTCATCGAAAAGATCTCGGGCGACACACCAAAGCACGGAAGCCAGTTAGAAAATGGATTCTTATTTGAAGAGTGCCTAACCGCATGGATAAGCTCACATTAACCCGTCAATTTTGGATCTAATTCGGGATTTTTCTTGGGAAGTTTCGGGAAGAAATTGGAATGGAATAATATAGATTCATACAGAGGAAAAGGTTCTCTATTGATGCAAACGCTCTACCTAGAGGATCGGGATAGAGGAAGAGGGAAAAGCTAAGTCGAAGATAGAAGAGCCCAGATTCCAAATGAAGAAATTGAAACTCGAAAAGGATTCTTCTGATTCTCAAAGAATGAGGGGCAAGGGGATTGATACCAAGAAAGATTTCTTCTTATTATAAGGCTTCGAGATGAACCGCATGCATTTAGCATCATTTGTATGCAACCCCTTCTTTCTCTTTCGTAGGTTCTCCATCAAGAAATGCCTCAGACAGAAACTCACACAGTAATATCATGGTAATTCATAATGGGTATATGAGGCTTTGGGACTCAGGAATGCACTAGTTGTCATAAGCAATTTCTATTGTGGTATTGCCTTATCAAGAATGATGCAGTCGGTGTTCCAGAAACAATGGGGCATTGAATAGAAAATTAGAGCAATGTCCGTTCTTTATGCCAACTCTGTTCATACTATACACCAAATTTATGTGTCTATGATCAATCGTGTTGTCCCTACTCCTTCTGCAACTAAAACTAGCAACTGATTTCAAATTGGCAATCCAAATATCGATATTTCATCAGTAGAAATAACGCTCTTGTGATTTATTTATGTGTAAGTTTTTTCTTGCTTTTTTGGAAAAGAGTATATATTAATATCACAAGGATACCAATTACACCCAGCCTATGCAACAACGCATGCCCTAGTGGCTCTACGGATGCACACAGCTCAGAAAAAAGAAAGAGAAATTATAAAAAAGAAAAGTCCCGCTACAGAGAACTAATCCTCAAAGAAACGACAGTGCCACCATCAGAACAACACCAGTAGTCCTCCACTCCAATAACAACGCCTTCAAGAAGGAAACAGTGCCCAAGCGCCGCCGTTGCCCGACCAAAGGTCATAGGTTTTCACCCTGGAGAAAGTCCTTGCTCACAAAACAATGCCTTCAACAAGGCCATTGCCAGGCACAACCAGCTAAGGCCAGACCTTGGATTTTCACCATGCAAGATAAGACTGGAAACTCCCATGTGTTGTCTTCCCGCACCAACAACCGCTGCAACGAGTCCCAGATCACGCAGCCGGATCTCTGTCGCCACAGGAACAAAAATCACCATTGCTACCCTCAAATTTCCGCTTTACTGACATTCTCTGTATCTGACTTCACCATGGCTCTAAGAATGGCACTTGGTGGGAACAAACAACAGAGCTTCGCAACGCTCGCGCTGAAACCAAACGGCCAGAAAAACAAGGTGCGCACGACCGAATACCTTCCGCTCCAGCAATCTCCAGGCATGATACGCCCATGGGAGTTCGCCGGCGGAGCCTTCCGGAACCCGTCTCTCCAGATCGGATCAACGAGGGCAGACATCAAGCAGATCTTCGTCCTCGTGCAACAGAAACCAAAGGACCACCACCATTATTAGATCCGACAGAGCGATCCCCACACCGTCTGTCGGTTTCCGGAGAACGGATCGAGCAAGCAATTAGGGTTAGAGATCCGATCTAGGTCTTCCAATGGAATCCAATCGTCGACATCTCTTCCACCAGATCGCCGCTCGGAGGAAAGAACGAGCCACATGGGGGACGGGCGGCCGCAGCGCGCCAGCACTCCGGACGGACCTCGCCGCCCTCCATGCTTCCTCGCGCTGCCGAGCCCTTCCCCGCATCGCCGCTGCCATCCCTTCCAGGGCTCGCCGCCTCCCAATCACCACCCTCACTCCCCCTGTGACGACCCGCCTCCGCGCGAAGGGGCCCCGCCGGGAGAGCGCCTCCCTCGCCCGCCGCCTTCGACGGCCAGGCGCGGCCGCCACCGTCGGCGGCGGCGGCGGCAGCGGCCGGGGGAGAGGAGGTGGCGGCGCCGCTTTTTCTTGCTACATACTCCGCAATGATCGAACTCTGAACTGAGGAATTTAATGGCTCCTTTAGTTCATATGCTTTTATTATCGTTGACAGAAGAAATTTGAGCAAGATAATAATGTTTTATATATATGCAACTTGCCGCAGATTTGTCAAATTGTCTAGAGCTCATTTGTTTATATATGGTACAAATGCTAACAAATACTTACCCGCTAGTTACCATTACTATTCGATGATGTGCGTCAAAGATGTCCATATTGGCCGCTTGGAGCTCAGTTTGTTGTAGATATCAATTATTCGCACATGATTACACACTAATTCAAAACTTGACGGGTTGAGTGATTTGAATGAAAATTTCACTTATGTCTTTAAGTTTTCAGTTCACATCTATGTGTCATTATAGCCCAGAAAAATACCATCAGGATGAATCGGCTAGAAGACCGGTCATACACATATAATATAATCCAGCACAAAAAACATGTAGATTATTTATTAAAAAAAGCTTTGTAGATACATAACATGTACAAAATACATAGCCCCTATGATAATAGGTTATGTCATACATTTCATTATCTTTCCGCCACCCACCCCTCCTAGCATCATCCCGATATCCTCATTATAAATATACGACGAAGATATCATTGGCGCCAACTTATGTACCTCGTGTCATTTCCCTTCATGTTTTAAATTAGTGTTTTCTTCAAAACTTTCTCATTCCCATTATTTAAGCAGCACACAGAGAACCTAAGGACATATATTCTGGAAAGTCGAACAGGAGAGATCATTCATTCCTCCACAACGAGTTGCTCTCCAAGGATAAAACACATGGCACCCACTCATTCAGTAGATGGTTTTGAGAGGCATCGGAAAAACACGTGGCAGCTGTCGCCGAACTAGGTACAGAGTAAAACTGTACTACCGGTGATGGGTTTGTCTTGAATATGTGGTTGGCTATTGTGGTTGCCTATCGACATTGTGCGAACATACAGCTCTCGCGAGTATTCTTCCCTATGACTCTTGAATCTACGATCCATGGTCAGTGCTCTACACTGTGTCTGCGATGCATACATGCATGTTAATTCGTCTAGTGTGCTCTAATTCATGACCTGGTAAACCTGTGACTTGTACCTTATTCCCCACTAATTATTCTCATATATGATACTCCCTCTGTTTTAAAATAGATGTTTCAGATTTATCAAAATTTAGATGAATCTATATACTAAATAGTGTCTAGTAAATTT
The DNA here is from genome assembly GCA_030063025.1 of Avena longiglumis. Lineage (NCBI taxonomy): Eukaryota > Viridiplantae > Streptophyta > Magnoliopsida > Poales > Poaceae > Avena > Avena longiglumis. The sequence continues at coordinate 144,493,980 of CP125974.1, forward strand.
TGAAAAATCTGAAACATCTATTTTGGGACGGAGGGAGTGTATATTTACCCCTTCCAATCATACGAAGCCACATTCTGTCCGTGAAAGGATTCCGTACATTGATTAGGTGTAGCATTACTGCTCTATCTTACAGCTAGTAAAATCACAAGGTAGGCATGCACGGGGAAAATTTAGGAATCATTTTACAACACAGAGATAATAGTAAAACAGCAAACAAAAGTGACTATACTTGCCCACTATGCTGAGTCTTATCCGAAATGATATGCACAAATGATATTAAGGTGCGGAAGTAACTTTATTATCTCATCTGTTAGTCTTTCCTAAAGAGAGAGAAATCCAATAGATTAGATAAAGGAAGAAAACCTGATCGACTAGCCCCAAAATAATAGTAACAATGGACAGCGCTTCTTGTAATGTCTCTATTGAAAGAAGACAGCCAACAAAAAATGATATGTTCTCCATGATGTGACATCGCAAACAACAAGTTCTATAAATTTTCTAAAATAGTTTGAGTGTACCGTGTGGTCAGGTGTGCACACATAGAAATTGTATACATTCATGGTGTATGTTATATTGTTCACGTCTTTTCTGTGCACAGAGTGCAACGGGGCATTTTTTTCTTCCACTGAAAGAGATCGCAGGTGTTGTTCTTGTGGGTAATTGTCGCTGCTACTAAGGATCTTATTGGCTGCAGCGGAACTTTTCTTTTTTTGTAATTCTTCTTCTTTTTGGCTATGTGCATCCGTAATGTGAATAGAGTAATGCGTTATTGCAGAGGCTAGGTATAATTGATGTCATCGTGATATTAATATATACTCCTTTCCAAAAAAAAATACATATATAGAGATAGTCATACTGTAAAATAATTACGCATGAACACAAGTGTGTGTGCCACTTTGAGCAGAGCGAAGGTACATTGATCCATCTCCCTAAACTTTGCTTCGTATGAGTCTTTTGAAGGGTGCTGATTTTGGCCTTTTGGTAGGATAGATAGGCGTTTGAGGAGTCTCAGTTCATTTCATGTCCTTCCTCGAAATGCAAGTTTACGATTGTTAAAGCTGAATTTGTTGCCTGGATGTGAGACTTGAATCAACTCCTTGAAGGCTAGCCTGCTATGTGAAATAAATTTGGAGATATATGGCGCATTACGATGTTTCAGGTATTATCAGGTGTATGTGGGCCCTGATCCTCGTTGCCACGATACATCAATGCTGCTCGTGAGCTCCTCCCATTTGCTTTGATCTATAAATATGCCTCTCTGCTCGTATTTAGTCAGGTGTCAACCATATGCACTTGGCTTTCTATGCTTGGTGTTCTCTTCTTTTTCTACATTGCCTAGCTGGTTACAGCCTTTTGCTCCCTCGCTCTTCTCGAATAAGAAAGCATTTTGCTCTCCACTCTAGGTGTTCATCAGGCAATGCCCTCCAAGAAAATTGGCGGTATGAATAAGCTGTAGAAACTCAGGGCGGATATGTGAGGCGTCAAGAAGGGAATAACTAGTGATGCAATGGTATATACCCTCTAGTGGTTTTGTGTATGCCGATGTTGTCCCATAAGTCGTCGAGAAAACACACTCTAAAGAAGATCTTTGCGAATCTAAAGTTGTACTAGTTATTTTTACATAATATCCATGCATGTTGGAAGGGCGCCTTATGGCTGCGTTTGGTTGCGTGATAGCTTATCTCGTTGCATATTTGTGAAGGTGGCCATGGATAAGTAGATGTGGGTTGACCATCGACCACATCCACTGAAAGTCGGATTGAATCCGGGCTGCGTAATCGCAAAGCCTCGGCCCTCCTCATATATTTATAGACAATTACAAATACACAATAAAAGTATAGAAGACGTATTTAGCTAGGTGCCTTGGAGTAGACTCCAAACTAATCGACCTCCGTCTCCTTCTCTAACACGCCCTTGCAGTCTGAACCTGGGAGAGCATCGACGTGAAGACTGGACCGGAATTCCCTAAACAGAATGGTGGGCAGACCTTTGGTGAAGATGTCAGCATACTGTGATGTAGAAGGCACATGTAACACACGAATAGCGCCGAGAGCCACCTTTTCCCGAACAAGATGAATATCCAGTTCAATGTGTTTGGTACGGCGATGATTAACTGGATTTGCCGATAGGTAGACGGCGCTGACATTGTCACAATACACAATGGTGGTTGTCTCAATAGGTTGGTGAAGCTCCTGCAAGAGTTGCCGAATCCAGCAGGATTCTGCGACTGCCGTGGCAACTGCGCGGTATTCAGCATCAGCGCTAGAACGAGAGATTGTCGTCTGGCGGCGAGACGACCAACTTATCAAATTATCTCCAAGATAGATGCAGAACCCCGACGTAGAGCGTCTAGTATCCGGACACCCGGCCCAATCAACATCCGAGTAGGCAATGAGGGAGTGGGAGGTGGAACGGTGCAAGGTGAGACCATGGTGGAGGGTGCCCTTAAGGTAGCGAAGAATTCGTTTGATGAGAGAGAGGTGAGGCTCACGAGGATCATGCATGTGTAGACAGACTTGATGGACTGCATAGGAGATGTCAGGACGGGTTAGAGTGGCATACCGAAGAGCTCCAGCAAGGCTACGGTAGATAGATGGATCCGAAATAGAGGGGCCGGCTATGGCGGAGAGTTTGGCTTTGGTATCGATAGGTGTGGTAACAGGGTGGCAATTGCTCATGCCGGCACGAGAGAGAATATCCAGAATGTACTGGTGTTGAGAAAGATGGATGCTGGTGGGGGAACGAGTGACGGAGATACCGAGGAAATGATGAAGCGGTCCTTCATAGCGAATTCACGACTGAGAGAAGAGGTAACATGGGTGAGAAGGGATGGAGTGGATGCTGTGAGGATTATATCATCGACGTATAAAAGTAGGTATGCGGTGTCAGGACCTCGACGAAGGATAAATAGAGAGGCATCAGATTTGGATTCAACAAAACCGACAGTGCGAGCAAACGAAGAGAAGCGTTGAAACCAAGAACGAGGGGCTTGTTTGAGGCCATAAAGAGATTTGAGAAGTCGGTAGACATAGTTAGGATGTTGAGGATCGATGAATCCGGAGGGTTGTTGACTATATACCACCTCATCGAGATGACCATGAAGAAAAGCATTCTTTACGTCCAGTTGATGAATAGGCCAAGCGTGGCAGAGGGCAAGAGAGAGAACGATGTGAATGGTAGCGGGTTTAACTACAGGGCTAAAGGTTTGATCAAAGTCGATGCCGGGTTGTTGCGAGAAACCGCGAACCACCCAACGGGCTTTGTGACGAGCAAGAGAACCATCAGAGTTATATTTGTGGCAAAAAATCCATTTTCCGCTCACGATGTTGGCACCGGGGGGAGTGTAGGGTTCGCAGCATAGAGAACAAAAAAATTCCTACGATGTGAACTATATACCAAGATCTATCTACTAGATACAAACAACGGGCGGATGTATATCCGTAGAGAACATACCCTTGAAGATCGACAAAGCTTAACGAGTTCAACTCGTGGTTGATGTAGACGATCTCTTGCCGATCTCAAGATCGAGAGGAAGTCCTAGCGCCGCAAATCAGCAGCGCATCCGTGCTCGCACACACGTTCGAGGCACCGAGCAACCTCCGCCTCCTCGCTCCAGCGATGCAGCGGAAGCACAACTCTTTCTTGCCGAATAGCCACCAGGAACATGTATCTCGCTAGTCCGAGACCATGGGGGATAAATTCTAGAGGGGGAGAGAGATCCTTCACGAGGAGGTGTGAGAGACAAGTGAGGAGGGGGGATCCTTTTATAGGAGGAGGGGCGGCACCCAAGGGGGGCTGCCCCCTCCCCTCCTTCATTCATGTGGGTGGACACACCACTCACAAAATGCCCTTTAAATTCCCTCCACTCAAAAGTCCACTCAAATTCCCATTAAATTTCCACCAAATTTAATGCAAACTCTCATTAAATAAAACTCTTTTATTTTATTCAGAATTTTGTCAATTACTTTAATGACAAACATTCACAAATAACCCCTTGCTAGAATTCTATTTCACATGCATAACCACTTTATGCAATTTCACCCGAAAACCTGTTTCGGTATCTAGTGAAATAAATTCCTGCGCTTGTTCATTCTTTCGGCATGAAACATTTGCTCCAATTGGATGTCGGTGTCTCTTAAGTGTGTCACCCTACGGTTCGTGAATAATGCGGACATGATCGAGACCCCTCTCGGATCAATAATCAGAAGCGGGATATGGAGACCCATACTGACTCCCACACATTCAACGATGACTTTCTTGTGATTGTCGGAACCTTTTACGCTAGTATCTTAATCCCTTTGTTTCACGATATATTACATGTCCGAGATTCGATCATCGGTATCTCCATACCTAGTTTGATCTCGTTACCGACATGCACTCTTTTCTCGTTCCTATGATATAACATTCTAGTGATCAAATCACTTGCTTGCAAGCTAATCAATGTGATATCACCGAGAGGGCCCAGTATATCTATACATCGGGATGAACAAATTCCACTCTCGATCCATGAGCCTCAACATAACACTTTATTAGTTCTGAATCCATCTTTATAATCACCCCGTTACGGTGTAACGTTTGATGTTATCAAGAAACTCTTCCTGTTAGTGATTGACATGATCTCATGGTCTAAGGATTAGGATCACTTCGTAAGTTGTTATAGCAATATAAACTCAATGACTTTGATCGTAATGCTATACTTCGGATGAATGTTCATCACACCATTACACTAATGTTGTGATCCCGTTATTAACAACATCCAATGTCCATGATCAGGAAACCTTGATCATCTTGTTAATCAACGAGCTAGTTTATGAGAGAGGCATAACTAGGAACTTTCTGTTTGTTTATTAAACACACATGTATTAACGTTTCCATATTAATACAATTATAGCATGCAAAATAAACATCTATCATATACTTGGAATACACATAATAAACACTTTATTATTGCCTCTCAGGGCATATTCCCTTTAGGGAGGGGGGACAAGAGTCCAAGTTTGGTTAAGAGCGAGCGCGTCGTCTTCTTCCTGCATGACCTGCCGCCAATTAGGATCTCAAAGAGCTAAGAGATAGGTAGAGGGAAGTGGGGAGGAAACAATGGCGGAGAGATTGAGCCTCTCTTTGGGACCGGGAAGACGACCTATCGTGGATCGAGTGCGATGGACAGGAGGTGGTGCGGGTGGAGGTTGATGGGGTGGGGAGGTGGGTGGTGTGATAGGTGTCGGCTCAGAGGTGTGGCTGCCTGGCAGGGAAGGGCTCATGACAGTGAGGATCTTGTCATGGCGATCTGCGGGTGCTTGTGGGAAAATGCTGCTGACAAGCGGAATCTCTGCCATGGCAGGGATGCCTTGGGAGAGGAGAGGGTACTGGGATTAGAGGGGGTCGAAGAGGTCAGGTGTTGGTGGTGACGGGTGAGCTGGTGTGTCGGGAGAATAGGGAAAGGTGTGTTCATCGAAGATGACATGACGGGAGATGAGAATGCGACGGGTAGCAAGGTCGAGACACCGATATCCTTTGTGTCGTGAGGGGTAGCCTAAGAAGACACATCTAGTCGAGCGAGGAGATAGTTTGTTGGGTGTGGTGGAGGTGATGTTTGGGTAGCAAAGACAACCAAATACACGAAGAGTGTTATAGGGAGGGGTGAGGCCGAAGAGTAGTTCATAGGGGGTGGTGAGTGTTTTGGCATTGGTGGGACGAATGTTTATGAGGAAGGTGGAAGTGTGGAGAGCTTCGGCCCATAGAGAGGGAGTCATGGATTCTTGGAAGAGTAGGGTACGAATGACATTATTAGTGGTGCGAATGGCTCGTTCGGCTTTATCGTTTTGTTGAGATGTGTGTGGACAGGAGAAACGAAAGAGGGTGCCATGTTGAGTAAAGAAAGAATGGACTTGTTTGTTGTCGAATTCGCGGCCATTATCACATTGGATAGCGAGAATAGGTAGGTTTAATTGGGTGCGAGCATAGGCATGAATGGCAGTGAAGGTAACAAAAACATCGGATTTCTTGTGAAGGGGAAACGTCCAAAAGTAATGTGTATAGTCATCCACAATAATAAGATAATAACCAAAACCAGAGGTGCTAGGGATAGGTGATGTCCACAAATCGGAGTGTAACAATTGAAAGGGTTTAACACTAATTGACTCCGAGGGATAAAAGGGCAGCCTGATGTGGCGACCCAACTGACACGCATGACATAATGACGATGACACTCTATTTGTTGGAATTTGCTGATGTTGGTGGAGACGCTTCATGGTGTGGTGGACGGGATGTCCAAGGCGACGGTGCCAAAGCTCGAAGGATGAGGTGGTGAGGAGAGATTGAGCTTCTGGTGGGCAGAGGGAGTAGAGTGGTCCAGAACTATTGCATCGAAGAATCACGGTCTTGGTGAGAAGATCCTTGACAGAGAAACCGAAGGGGTCAAATTCAATAGAGCAAAGATTATCGATAGTGAATTGACAAACAGAAATAAGGTTGTCGACGCTTTTTCCCATCTCGGCGGCACGGCGATCGAGTTCTTCTAGGCGAGTCTGGAGGAGGGACTCACGTTCCTTAAGCTCCTGTTCGAGCTTCTTGAGTTCGTCGACAGATGTCATGGTGGTGGTGGCGGCTGAGGATAGGGAGGAGGGCTAGGGTTTTGGAGGTTTTAGGGAGGAGAGAGGATCGGCTGGTGCTCTGATACCATGAAAGTCGGATTGAATTCGGGCTGCGTAATCGCAAAGCATCGGCCCTCCTCATATATTTATAGACAATTACAAATACACAATACAAGTATATAAGACCTATTTAGTTAGGTGCCTTGGAGTAGACTCCAAGTTGATCGACCTCTGTCTCCTTCTCTAACATCCACCAATACATGCCGCTATGGAGTGAAATAAATGGGAAACAACTTGGTGAAGATGTAGACGACACAATTATTTGAAACCTCACGGAAAATGGATAATATTCTTCTTCTTCGGCATATAAGACGCAATTCTTTGGCTCCACCCTCACTCTCTTCAACAAAATGGTATGGAATTCATGGGAACCACCCAAGATCAAATTCATTGTGTGGTTGGCCATGAAAAATAGGGTTTGGACTGCGGACCGCCTTGAAAAAATAGGATGGACAAATTGTGGGCTTTGTCCGCTTTGTAAGCAAACCCAAGAGACGGTGTCCCATCTTTTCTCCCAATGCCGGTTCACCAAGAGGAGTTGGGGTTTAGTTAAAGATTGGATCGGGATCTCAAACATTCAAACTCACTTGTGGACCACGGAGCTATCCATTCAAGATTGGTGGATGATGATGTCTTGCAAAGCCACTTCCAACCGTAAAGCCATGACTTCCATTACAATTCTTGTTACTTGGACGATTTGGAAAAAGAGAAATGCGAGAGTCTTCTAAAAGAAGTATGTGCCACCTACAATCCTACTTCAAACCACCAAAGAAGACGCAAAGATTTGGGTCACCGTGGGTGCCAAATTTTTGAGTGTTGTATTTTTTGGAGAGTAATCCCTTTTGTATTTTGGATACTCCCTTTCCTTTTTTTTCATCTCATGACTCTCTCCTTATTTAATATATGAGGCGAATATTTTTCCTCTGTTAAAAAAAAAGTGACAGCTAGTTGCCTGAACTGTAGATATGAGGATGAATATACCTTGTGCACACACAGAATGAACCTTTTGGTATAAATTTACTGACAATGTGGCTATTAACACAATGAAGTTGTAAATTGACTAGTCTCGATAAGTGTTCTTTTAGAAACTTCAAGTGCAACATACACAAACACAGTGTCCACCACAAAAAAGCAGTTACACAACGTCTACTTAAGACACGGTGTTAGCTGCAAGATCGACTCCCGACTGGGTCGCCTTCCACTGAAACGATAATCCTCTTTTAATTAGACGTACATAGCACATCAAGCGTGGGGTTTGATTCATGGTGAGTTAGATGTACCACCACCTTCAAAACGTTTGTTCTTAATTAGTCTTTATAAAATAGTGGTGTGTGCAATTGGAATTACTTCTAGGGTTATGTACGCATCATCATTTGGGTCAACGAGAGAAGTGCCATCTATGCCTGTTGTTCTTTTCTTCCTTCCATATTATCTGGCCACTGAAAACGTAAGTGTTGATGTCTTGTTTACTTTTCTTGTATTTTTATCTCTAAAAGATGTGGAGATATGCGGAAATTTGGTGTTCACCCAATACTCTCAAATCCTCGCAAATACCCCCCACAAATACTCTACTATGATGGAAAGTTTTTAATCCAATTAAAAATAGACTAGTGTGGATAGGATTTATGGGGATATTCCGAAGTTATCCCCTTCAAATCTGGCCTAGTAAACAACTTAAAATTCCGGGATACGAAATAATTTCTTTCCCTCACCTCAAATACAATAGAAGTAAACAAGACCTGAAGGTGCCCTCCTGAAAAACTCGCAGTATGCATAAGCCGTAGAAACTCAGGTTGGATATGTGAGGTGTCGAGAATACAGTCAATAGTTAAGGGACGGTATATACCCTGCAGTGGTTTTGTGTGTGCCCGTGTAGCAAGCTGGCCAGTATAACAACTCTAAAGCAGAGCATTCTAGATTTGGATCCGCAGTTCTTTCACAGAATCGTGATTCATGTCGGACGCATTATGTTGGTAATTCCATCCCTGCTGCCGACATGGATAGCAATAGACTCTGTTCTACTTGACTCCCAATGGTAGTAATATAAGAACACTTTTGCTTCGGTCCTTTCCCTCTTTTTTTCAAACTTTGACAAATAAAAAATCGATACCGATTGTTTAGAGGACCATACGAACCCACACGAAGTCCGTATGATCCTCTTAGACGTACACTCACCGTACACATATACTCACGTGCCTGTGGAAGACGAAAATCGGAAGTTATATAACAACAACAATTTTTTTAAAAAATATGACATTTAAAGACGTAGATCGCGATAATGGAAGATGGGATCAGCCGATCGAAACATGGATTATACTAGTTCGACCGAATACACATATACGAAGATATACGTGGCCTCGATATGGGGTTTCGAAGTTTAGGGGGGAGAGGGGCATGAAGTCACAGACACACGTCCATGCATGGAAGAGATATAACCTTTCACAGGAAGTCTAGAACGGTAATGCTCTTTTAACTAGACATATAGAGCATCCAACTTGGGGTTTGATCCATGGAGAGTGAGGGTACCACCATCCTCCAATTTTTTCCAACTGCGGGTTGTTCTGTTGGTCTCGATAACAATGGTGGTGTGTGTACAATTGAAAAAATTTTAGGGGTTGGCCATGTGGATGTGCCCGTCGTCCGGTCGGCGAGAGAAGTATAGGGCCGACGAAAAAGAGATGCTTTAGAGCCGACAATGGTGGTTGGAGGAGCACTACTTTTAGGATAGAGAGGGTGCTGCGGGGCGAGGAGGAGAAAAGGGTAAATAAATGAGAGTCTGGCTGAAGACTCAACCACTTGGAACAAAGATAGACTTGAAGGGTACATTCGGAGGCTGTTCCAAATGAGACCCTGTGATGTGCCAGTTAATACAGGCAACCACGTTAGAATCGGTCAGCAAACCTATCAGTCAGGTCAATTATGGAGCCGTGAGCAAAGTTTACGCATATGACGGAACAAATACCATTTCTAATTAACATTTTCGCAATCGAATTTGAGTTATACGTGTGCTGCTCAAACTGGACTATGGGTTTCATGGAATTTTTTTTCATTACCTATAAATGATTCTTAAAATAGTGGAAAGAGACGTTTCTCACATTAAGCACCTAGGTGCTCCAGGCAAGTAGAATGCCTGCCGTCGATTCCACCGCTGGTAGGTACACACCCATCAAAGGAAGGACACAATCAGTGTAGCACCGTGTACTGATCAATCAGCTCCATTTTTTTTCCTGGAGACACGCCAAGTTGACATGCAACAACTCCAAAAATTCCCTCATCGCGTCTTTTTTTACAGGGTCATTCGGTGGGCATAGGAAATTTTCTGGCGTACTACCTATGAAACAAAACGTTTGGCCCGGGGCACAGCCCAAGTCTAGCCCAGCTTGCTCCTGGCCTCACCTGCACCTGGATGGACCATGACCGCATGACTATCTGACCAAGCGAAAACTGACCCCTCCCTGCTCGCGTTCTCGCACGGTAGGAGCTGACCGGCGGCGGTTGTCCGCTTGCCCCAGCCATCTCCCGGCCTTCCCCACTCCCTGGACCCTTTCGCCATCGCCTCTCCTCCACCCGGCGCAGCCCGCCATGCCTGGACGCCGCCTAAGATTCCCGCGCCTTATGGCCGCCCTCATCCAGTCGTCCGCCACACGACTGTCGGCCGGCATCGCCTGATTGCTGCGGCCCTTTGGCTTTGATTCCCCTCATCGGCTGCTCTTCACAACTCACAAAATCGCAAGGACTCAATTGAACGGCTGCGGATCCTCTCTGCTAGGTAATTTCATCAAGTTCAGTTGGATATACAGATTGGTTAGTCGTGCGTTGATTTGATGTATTAGTAACACATGATGAAGAGTTATTATTCGTCGGTCTTAAAACTGAATCAATTAACGAATGCATGTCCTCAAATTGCTGATTTGGTACTATCTTTTTAATCCACATGCTACTATTTCGGGTTTTTAGTCATTTCTCATGTATGTTTTTGGACAGTTAAGAATGAATTTTAAAACATATCATCTTTGCAGTTGTATTATATCAATTCTTTGTGCCATTATAAGAGTATTTTAGTACATTAGTTTTTTTAGCTTAGTTTTGGCCCGGGGTTTGCTCCAATCCTAGATCCGCCACTGCCGCTTAGGACATTGTTAAAGCTGAATTCATTTGCTTGGATGCGAGTCTTGAATCAACTCCTTAAAGCCAAGACTAGCCAGATAGGTGAAATAATTTGGAGATTATAAATGGCGCATTAAGATGTTTCTGGTATTAGCAGGTGTAGGTGGGCCCTACTAGTCCTAGTTACGATGATACGTGACGATAGATCAGTGCTGCTCGTGACCTCCTTGCATTTTGTTTTGATCTATAAATATGCATCTCTACTCGTATTTAGTTAGGTGTCAACCATGTGCGCTTGGCGTTCTATGCATGTTGTTCTCTTCTTTCTCCTACATTGCCCTAGTTGGTGACAACCTTTCGCTCCCTCGCTCTTCTCGCGTGACTCATTACAGGGTCTCTTCTAGAACAAGAAGATATTTTTCTCTCCAATCAAGGGGTTCATCAGGCGATGGTCTCGAGGAAAACCGGTAGCATGGATAAGCCGTAGGAACTCAGGGTGGGTATGAGAGGCATCAAGAAGGAAATAACTAGTTACACAACAGTGCATACCCTGCAGTGGTTTTGTGTATGTCGATCCAGTTTCATTAGCTGTCGACAAAAGGAACGCTAAAGCAGATCTTTCCAAATCTGATGATGTAATTATATTAGGGGAATTGCTAAGTCATAGCTAGCTGAGACGAAACTTACCTCGTAGTCAGCCTTTTGATCGTTGATCTTGTCGTCGTGTCGGTATTGGTGAGATTGGTGCCGACATGTGTTGTTTTTTGTCATGCGTTTTTTTATGTTGGCCCTGTTTTGCTCGTCTGAGTTGATTGATGGGCCATGTAGTTGTTATGGGCTCGGTAATTGCTCGCTAGTTTTATGGGTTCACTAGTTGGCACGTTAGTTGCCGGCAGGTGTGTCATGGTGTACATATAGCGAATTTTAACTCAGGGTGAAACTAATTTCTTTCTCACATACAGCAGGTGTGCCATGGGTGTGTGGATCCTCTGGAACCAAAACCGGCAGTACTAGTTTTTTTCTCACGTACAGAAGGTGTGTCATGGGGTTACTTGTGTATAGATCTCTTTCCTGAATATTTTGTCACTACTAATTTGCTTAGTCGCGTACAACATAAGCCATAGTAAAATGCATATAATATAAGCTTTGTTAGATTTTGTAGCATCCCAATTTTTTAACAATTGCAATGCTATTTTCCTAGTCTATATATTGCTACTTCCTACATATCATTTATGCATTGCATCATCATTATAACATGATCATGTCACCATGCCACCTTGCATTTAAGCATCATATAAAAACCCCTTCATTTGATTCTTATCCCATATGCATTATATATTATATCACTTGTATTTGTCTCTTGATATATCGTATTTTCTTCTTGATAAATTGCTTTATGCCGAAGTTGAGTTGTGGGCATATCATGGCGATGGCCTCGAGGAAAACCGGTAGCATGGATAAGCCGTAGGAACTCGGGGTGGGTATGTGAGGGATCAAGAAGGAAATAACTAGTTACACAACGATGTATATCATGCAGCGGTTTTGAGTATGCCGATGCAGTTTTATAAGTTGTAAACAAAACGAACACTAAAGCAAATCTTTCAAAATCTGATGTTGTAGTTATTTTTATATAATCTGAATATCCATGCATGCCCGAAGAGCGCCTTATGGCTGTGTTTGGTTGGGTCGTAGATTATGTCATCGCAGCTTTGTGAGAGTGGCCATAGATAAGTAGATGTGCATTGTTAGTGCCAGGAGAAAGCAATGAAACCATTTGACAACTACAGTAGTTTTATGAACCGTAGATGTGAGGATGAATATACTTGAGTAAACACAGAATTTTATTCCATGGCGGTGTATCTACCAAACAACAGTGAGCCTTTTGGTCTAAATTTACTGTAAATATTGCTACTAACACACTGAAGTGGTAAATAGATTATTCTCGATAAATGGTCTTTTAGAAACGCCAAGTGCAACATAAACAACACAAGCACTCACACAATGTCTACTTAAGACACGGAGTTAGCTTCAAGATTGACTACAGACTGGGTCGCCTTCCACTGAAACAATAATCCTCTTTTAATTAGGCATACAGAACACATCAAGCGTGGGGTTTGATTCATGGTGAGTTAGATATACCACCACCTTCCAAAACATCCAACCAATAGTTTGTTCTTAATTAGTCTTGATAAAATGGTGGTGTGTGCAATTGGAATTACTTTTAGGGTTAGGGGAGGGTGGTGTGCGCATCATCTGGGTCAACGAGAGAAGTGCCATCGGGCCAATGAGAGTAGTGAATATGGCTAAAAGACACCAAGAGTGCTTCGACAAAGACACCAGTGGTTGGAGTGACACGTCATGGGTTGACTAGAGAAATCTAAAGGATAGTGCTAGAGCAACTCTAGCATATCCCACGCGACCTAGAAAATAACAGTTCGTTTTTGGTTTTGGACGAAAAACGGTCCTAGGAAGATCGTGTAAAAGTGCGTGACCCAGAAAAATTTTAGGGGGAGTGGCGATTCTCTGCGCCGACCTCTATGAAATTTATCCACGCTGAAATAGTGGCGCGCTGGAATTTACTCTACGCCACCTGCGCTTCCGTCTACCGCTTTCTCCGCCTCATGTCGCATCCTTTTCGGCTGCCGAATGCCCCGTACCTTGTTGTGTCACTGAGTAGTAGAATCCCGTGTGTTGACCTCATATTCTTCCTCGGCAGAAGGCACGAAGGTGGCGGCTACCATGGATGCGTCATGGAGGTGCTATTCCACCGCGCCCTTGACCTTAGCGACCAGATTTGGTCTCATCCTAGCTGCGGCTTGAGCCTCTAATACAACGAGTTAAAGTAGGACCTCAGGGGCACAACTAGATTAAAACAGCATGCTAATTCTAGCGATAGGATCTAAAACATCGAGCATCCATAGGATCTAAAACATCAAGCATCCGGTTGCCTCGTTTTTTATGTCGTCGTGATCATTTTGACCTAAATTCATCTATATATACCCTCAGGGCCTAATTCTAGCGATGAATGGAGGCGGAGATCGAAAACCACTAAACAAAAGAGTCCATAGTCCGCTATCGACGGAAGATTGGAGGGGGGACCGCTGCTGGAATCGCCTCTGTCCGCCTCTTCTTCTTCAACTAGGCTTCCTCATCGCTCTCCATCATGCTATGGTAGTAGTCCATACCCTGGACTTGGGGTTTATGGTCGCAACTTGATCTAATCTCTCCATGTATGATCATCATTCTAACCCGTATGATCTTTCCTACATGATTTAGATGCTATCTATGTAATCCATATGGTGGATATTGTGCTATGAGATGATAGGTGTTGTGCATTTACCATTCTATTGAGACTTTATATCTTGTCATACTTCCGTAGTATGGTAATGATATCTATGCATTGGTTTATTATTATACGTCACCTAAGCATCGGGATAATGATATTGGTAATGCCTTGTCTACCCATGTTAGAAAGTGTTTGACAACACTGGGTGTAGGTAGATGAGAGAATTGTTGGATGCATACAACAAACAAAATATTTGCCATAGTGTTGTAGTGTATTTTTACATAAATTATCATGATGTATTTAGTGGGGTATTGGGGGTGTAGATGAGTGATAGAAATGTGGCACTAAAGTGACACATATCATCGCATCCTTAGTATACGTGTATCTAGGTGTAAAAGGGAAGAAGTATGACGTGTAGAAGTGAAAATAATCTCACGATGCGTGACACAACACACATATGGGTATTTTATTTTCAACTATGTGTTTTGGAACATGTAGTCACTATAAATATTATCCTTTCAAAGCATCACAATTGTGTGTAACTTTTATCATCTTTTTACATGATCACCGCCATTGTTGGAGAAAGCCAAATGTGAGACCATGAACCCATGTCCATTGTTCAAATAAGAGTTGGAAATTTTTCTTATTCTCTTGCATATTAGAGAATTGGGATACTTTTATATTGACTATTTTGTTGCATTTTACTTCCAAGCATTAAATCGATCTCATTATTTCTTAATCTTGTTTAGTGCATAGACAACTAGAATTTTGAGAATCTAGTTGGAGAGAGTAAATAGCTTTTCCTTCTTTCTCATATAGATATAAACCCATACTTCCACATTGAGAGGTGCTACAGTGATCCCTTACTATTGTGGGTTATCATCATCCGGTTAATAAGAAACACGCTGTAGATCCACATCATCCCATAAACAAAGAGGGGCTGATGCTTGAGCTAGGACAACAAGTGTTGTTTCAACGAGATGGCAATGTTTTCGCTCTATGGCACCATTTTTTATGCATGTGAGGGAAGGAAATATGATGAGTAATGCCCATATCACTAAAAAACTTGTGCATCTTTTGATACTCCCCCACCTCCTCGCAATCGGATTGTATCAAACAAATTTTGGTGTCTAGAGACAATTCAAATTGTTCTTGGAACTGATAGAAAACATGTTCAACATCACATTTGTGTTTCAAGAGATACACCCAGGTAAATTTGATAAAATCATCAAAAAAAACTCACATAATTGATAAAACCACTAGAAGATCTCATATCTGGTCCCCATACATCTGTTTGGATTAATTCAAGAGGAAATTTAGACTCTTCTAGATAACTCATAAGGGAGTTGATGAACTTGGGGTTGTTCACAAGCATTAACACATCAGAGACATACCCTTTACTGACCCAAGTCACTAATTTATTGGTATGGATAATTTCTTGAATGATATGTAATGTTGGACGTCCAAATCGCATGTGCCATGATTCCTTGGATGGTGCGGTGATATGAGCCTCGGGATGACTTGGTAGTTGGAAAGGGCGATGAGGAGGAAATGAGTATAGGCCATCTTGTGATCTACCATGTAGTAGGTTGCTCTCGTGGGGCGGTCCTTAATGAAAAAGGAGTCAGTGTGTAGTTCAACAAAGCACTTGTATCAAAAGAGAGTTTATTGGCGGATTTTTTTTTGCAAATTTTGGGTGCATGAAGAACATTTTTTAGATGCAAAGGTCATTTTGAGATGGGTAAAACAAATTCACCAAAATGTAAAATAGGGATATGCGTACCATTGGCTACCTGTATTTTGTCATTTCTCTCGTAGTTTTCATGGAAAATGATACGCTCCATGTCATTCATTATGCGACCGGTGGCTCGAATCCATGTACTAGTTTGGGTCACTGGTTTAGTTGTCGTTGGAGCAGGCGGCGATGCGGTTGGATGTTTCTGGAACCTCCAAAGCCTAAGTCGATGTCTTGAGGGAGAGGACACATGGCCAACCATCGATGGGGTGAGGCAGGACAACAAGCCACTCAATACCTGCTGATCATGATGGAACCAGGAGGCATACTATGGGTTATCTACTTGGAATGAGCTGCCTTCGGCAGAGGCAACTTTCTTGGGCGGAGCCGCCTTAGATCCATCGACGGCGAGATCGGAAACCTTGAGACTGAAGAGGGCCGACATGGCATTGGATTTCCAGAGAAGATAAGTGTCACGATTAAGCTTAATGGTGATTTTGGCATTAAGAGAAGAGGTGATGTTGCTCGTGGCAGGAGGAGATGGAATGGGAGTAGTTGGGGCCACGGTTTCAAAGGAGGAACGACTCTGATACCATATAAAACAAGAGATTGGTTTGTGCCATACCATAACAAGGTATGCAGGCAGCTTATTATATTCATCGCAAGGCGCTAGGGTATACACGGTTTTAGGATTACAACAACCAGATCATTAGCCTAACTATCCTAAGAGCTATCTTGAACATACTTTGTTAGATAAATGTGTCGTGATCGTGTCATAGATCCTGTTACAACCAATATCGTTTAACATTTCTTTCTCTAGTATCCTGTATAGGTGATAGATGTTTCTATACTTTGTACCATGATGCTCTAATAAGAACCAAAGCTTTTAAGTCTATATGCTGCATACTTTCCTACCATGTCTGTGGAAGAAAATGTTTCAGTATGTATTATTTCAGGCTACCATAAGTGTAGTAACGCCTCTGCTCACATTATGTATTATTTCAGGCTACCACAGCTTTATGTTTGGCTACTAGTATATCAATCACCTGCACTAGCCGCTCATTTCCAATACAAGTTGAAACCACAATATCTAGGAGCACCCTGTGGAAGTCATAGTAACTCAGGATGGGTATGCGAGACATCAAGAATGAACTGGTTGTCAGACGGTGCTATAGTCTTGGTGCCCTTTTGCTTCTTTCAAATTTGTTCTCCAAGACGTCCACAAAAGTAGAGGCGGCGTGCAGAACCTTCCTCTGCACTTCAGGCTACCATTCCCTTCACAGTAGTTTGGTGCAGGTATAGCTTGGTCCGTCGGTAATACCATCGATCGAGCCGGCATGCCAGAGTTACTAAATTATCAAACAGCGGCAGGGTATCCGCTGTCGACACGAACAAACAGCTGTCGCCACCATTCCCGATGATTTAGAGTAGAGGGAAAAGGGGAAACGAAGTCACCAACAAATGAGTGATGCTATAGCTTTTTTCCTTAGCACGGCCACGCAGGATGGTGCCGATCATAGAGGAAAGAGAAATGCCATCTTATCATCGATGAATTCTAATGACAAATAAATATTGTACTCGTTGTTGTCCAGTCCTTTCTAGAACTAATAAGAATACAAGTAAATAACCTAAAAACAAACAGTAACGGTAAGATCCTCAGCGGATTGCCAAGATTTTGTAAGCAATAACAGGAATGGTGAGAAACGGTCCGACTGTGGAAGAATGGTCCCATTTAAAGGAAATTTGGGTCAAAAAATATTGTACACGGTTAATCCAAGTAAACTAGTCCTCAACCTGTGCAATTGTATTTGTCTGAGACAATAAAAACACATTTGGCAACAATGTGCCAAAACTTCTACGATGATTCAAACTAGAGAACATGAGATCACCACCCACATACTCCACGTTCTCATCGGTTAATCCCATCTCCCGTTATCGTGATATACGTCTTTGCATGCCATATTTTGAAATTTTGTTGTTTCTGCTATATATCTCCTGATTTTTGCCTCCCGTAAGCACGTGAGTATACTTGTATGGTGAGTATACTTCTAAAAGGACAATACGGGTTTCGGGTAGGTTCATATGGTCTTTAAAATGAATCAGTATCGAATTTTTGTTGTCAAAGTTTGAAAAGAAAGGGGAACACCAAAGCAAAAGTGTTTTTGTTAAGAGATGGCCATTACAGATATTAAAAAAATATTTATCAAGGTATAGAACAATATATGATAATATCTGCAATTTGTACAATTGACATTCAAGAAAAACCAGTGCGGAGCTGTGTGTAGGCGACTGGGTCAACTGACCCCACATATTTTCGGTAAAACACCTTTCACTTCTCGGATATTTAGGTGTTGATCATTGGTTTATAGGAAGTTTGGCCCCACATTCTTTTATCCTTGGCTTCGTCACTAAGAAAAACCCTATCAATAATTCATTGAAAATTATAATGAAATTTATTTATCTTACACAATATATGGGGCTCCTTTTTTAGAGCCCGTCGTTTTGGGGATTTCTAGATGATACATCCTGTGAGTTGGATCTAGAATAATATCCAAAGAGATTGTACTGGCTGACGCTAATACAGAGCGGGCCTTTGCACACGGTGGAAATGGCACTTCACACACGTTGAATCGAATCGTCGCTACCCGAGGGTGCTCAATGAGCCTCTATTGGACAAACGGTTTCACGAACCGTGTGCGAATGAGCACACGCTACTAAGATACCAACGATCTGGGAACTCTTGGGTCTTCACATACGTTATTATTGCGTCTATCATTCCCGATTCTGGATAATCGCAAATGAAATCTTTTGTTTTGTAATATGTGTTCGGCTCTTTTTGAAAATGTTTTGTTTTAAATAAACCATTTGTATGCTTATAGGTACTATTTTACATGTTCTCACAATGCATATCTATACCCAGATTATGTAGTAACATATAATAGTATGATATCATTGATATTTGTTTGCATAATCCATACACCTCATATACATGCATTTTTACATGGATTCATTGATGGCTATACAAAAGATATAGATACACATAGATAATCTAGTTTTCTTTGTTGTGTGTTTGTCTTTGTCTTCTTCACGTGACTTGAGACTCCTAAGGTATAACTAGACCGTTAAGGCACACGTTCGTCCATCATAGGGGAAGTATTGATTTACTTTTTTGAAATAATGCAGCAGTACAACCATGTGATAAAATATGAACCTTTCAAATTACAATACTTTTATATAGGTGGTGGGGCATATTAGTTTACAATATTTGAACATTGTTAGTAGAAAAAAAGTTGAATAAAACAACTGAATACCAGAAATATAGTGCAATGCATCATATTACTGTGAGCGCATATGGAGATTTATCTGCTCATAATAATTTATTACTCAAGAAGATCAACATTGTGAAAATGGAGTAATTATTCCATTTGTCAACTTGTGTTTCAAAGTGGAAGAGTTTCTTCACTTTATCAACATGTGTTTCCCCTTCAACATGAACCCATATAGCGATATGTGCATTTGCTAGATATCATAATAAACATTGTTGAGTCTTTATCAAGCATAATTATGATATTTTCCTATTTTTTTAACTTATGTACCTTTTTTTAGGAAATACACCTCGCACAGGTTTTATTGGATTTTTCTATATTTATAATGGAAATATTTTACATAAACAACTTGCAAAGCATGCATCCAATTCAAATGGACTTCTCTGCAAAAAAACTTACCTGGAATCACCAAACATTGTACATGTCATTCAATACAACATAATAAAGACTTAATCCATCATCGCTCTCCAACAAGCATGATGTACCTCTCACTGGAAAATGGCAATACTTCGTTGGTTCCTTTGTCTCTCTGTCCTTGAGCTCAGAACGAAACTCCCATACAAGAATGTGCCTAGTTTCAAGTGATGATTTCTTACTATTCATGCATATTCTTGAAACCTTTAATCATGTTGCAAGTGCATTAGAGACAAAGAATTCTAGTAAGCATGGCAAATGAATGAGCCACGAAGTTCTATGAAAGCTCATGTGGTTGCAGGTTTACTATTATTTGAAATTCGCAAAATACCTTGGGCTGCTTGAAAACAAAACTTATATGTGAAGACGGGAGAAGTGTGCAACTGGATCATAAATAATTTACAATTCTCTTAATCATCTAATACATGAAACATGATGAATAGCCATCTCTAAAGAATAGCCATCACTTAAGCCTATAGTGATCGCACCCTTTGAGGAGATTTTTTATACAGCTCTACAACTAGACCCTCGGGCAGAAGAAAATAGGAACCGTCTCTTATAACTATCTGAGACAACTAGTATTTCCTAGCCATCTCAAATAGTTTGACCACCCGATACAGCTTTTTTTTAAGACGTCTCAAATAGTTTGACCACCTAAGGCAGCTTTTTTTTTGGACCGACTCCACTAGTATGACGGAAATAGCCATCTCTAAACAATATTGTTTCGAAGACAGCTTTTTAAAATGTACGTCTTTAGTAAAACTTGTTTTGGAGACAGATTTTTAGTAAAAAAATTGGAGATGGCTTTTTAAAACGTACTTCTCCAGTAAAAATTGTCTACATGGAAAATCATTCCTTTCGAATAATTGAACTTTACAAGAGAAAGACTGATGAAGAGTTGAAGAAGACCAAAGAAAAGCTAAGGCTAGCTCATGAGATAATCTGAAGGTGGAGCAAGCAATGAAAACCATCAAGAAAAAATACATAGAGTTGTGGAAGAGAAGAGAAAAATATAGTTAGACTTGGCCGATTTCATCGATGAACACAACATCAATAAGAAAAAATTAGGCAAACAACTAGGTTGGAAATGAATAAGATCAAGAAATATGCTCTTCGGAAGAAAATGTGTCTACAATACGCATTCAATGCCATTGTTATCCTAGTCGCGGTTATAATCGGTGTGTCGGATATTTTAGATGTGTGAAGTAGTAGTAGTTATCGTTGTAGACAAAAAAAACAAATTAATAAGGAAGGAAATTGTGAGCACTATATGTGGGAATCACAATTCGTATGTTACATTTGAACATGGATACTAGTGGACATGATTTTGTGAAATATTAAAACGCACCTTCAAATAGTCCAACTAAAGCTAGACCCTCTGGTTTTCTGGCAATCCTCGACAATAATTAGTAAATCTCCATGGCATCATTGACACGATGACTAGTATAGTGTCTACATTATAAATCCGCGTGAAGGAGAGCTAAGCCGGTTTATAGTACAAACAGGCTCCATTAGTACGTACTTTGGAGTCGGGAAAAATTGTGAATCACCTCTAATCGTCATGATGCGTCATCGAATAATGCCTGTCTCTAATACTTGAGATGGTCACTATTCACGATGGTCTAAGGACTCTTTTAGAAAGGGTTGTGTTTTCTACCCGCCTGCACTTGATATTTTTCTAGAGATGGCGCATATTCTGAACCGGCTCAAAGAGTATTAGAGACACACTACAGGACGCGCGCGCTACGCCGAGGGCAAAAAGCCGTCGGCGTAGGCTAAAATGCCCTCGGCGTATGCTACGCCGACGGCTGCCCTCGGCGTAGCCTCCTCGGCAAAAGGCTCCCTCGGCGGAGCACATAGCGGCCGTCGGCATAGCTTGTTGACAGGATGCAAAAATATATTTTTTTAAAAAAATAAATTTTTTATTTTATTTTTTTCTCAATTTTTGAATCTTTGAATTGTTTGACTCGTTGATCTCTCACTTTGAACATTTTTAACACTAATTACACTTAATATTTAATTAAATTGCAGTCTTGGTCAAACTTTCCGGAAGGTCACACATCCTAATACTACTCCAGCTCCAGCACGCTTAACTTCCTCGTTCCTTCAGAATCTGTTTCCGCAAAGTAATTCATACATTGTTCCCTTATATCAACATGTCACATGTTTGTATTTTTTAAAATTACAAACAATTATTTACATAAACATTAATGAATAAGTAAAAATATTATTGAATTCAAATAAAAATATAATAATTTTACTTTTTTGTATTTTTCTATTTAATATGGAATAATTAATATCTTTAAATTTATAAATCGGAATTTAACAAATAATATGTCTAAATTGATCAGAAAAATGAGAGGAATCCAAATATGATATTCATATCAACTAATCACAAACCCTCCGTTTTTGAATTATCTATTTGGTGGTTGCTTTAGAAAATTCCCTTTTTGCGCTCGGATAATGAAAAATGGCTTTTTGGTGCGATGAAAAGGAAAACTTGCATTGAATCTTTGATAAAATAGCATATTGTGAACCTAAAAATGATTTTTGTAAAAAAACATGAGCATCGTATCATGTACATATAGTTCATATCTGACCCACTTCCTACCGATTCGGCAGGAATTTGTCTTTTTCACCAAAGGTGGATGGAAAGGTTTCGGAACCCCCTGTTGGGACATTGTCCATGTAAGGTGGTATAGTATTTTAGTAAAATGTGGTGATAGCATTTTGGATTAGCCATTTGGTGGTTGCTTCACAAAATCGTCCTTTTTTATGCTCGGAAAATGAGAAATGGCTTTTTGGTACGACGAAAAGGAAAACTTCCTCCTGTAACATTGTTCGCCATCCCATGATGCATGTGTATGCACAATATGAGCACATTATCACAAACTATGCCTTGATTCTAGCCATAACATTGGTCATTTGACCCGAAAGCCAAGAAACCTCGAATGAGATAGGTCATTTTGTGAAGGTTTTTTTGACACATAATCAATATATCAAGTTTAATATTTTTACTTATAACTATGTCACATAATATGACAGCACGCGAATGTTTTGCATTGTTTCGATCGTTTTTGAATGTTTTATGCCCGTTTTAAACTATCGTCAAACTTTGTCGAACGGCGGGCATGAAGATTCTTAGCTCGGGGCCGAGCCTCGCTAAACTTGCATTGGATCTTTGATAAAATAGCATATTGTGAACCTAAAAATGATTTTTGTAAAAAAACATGAGCATCGGATCATGTACCTGTAGTTCATATCTGACCCACTTCCTACCGATTCGGCAGGAATTTGTCATTTTTACCAGAGGTGGACGGAAAGGTTTCGGATTCCCCTGTTGGGATATTGTCTATATAAGTTGGTATAGTATTTTTGTAAAATATGGTGGTACCATTTTGAATTAGCCATTTGGTGGTTGCTTCACAAAATCGTCCGTTTTTTGTGCTCGAAAAATGGGAAATGGCTTTTTGGTGCGACGAAAATGAAAACTTCCTCCGGCAACATTGTTCGCCATCCCATGATGCATGTATATGCATAATATGGGCACATTATCACAAACTATGCCTTGATTCTGGCCATAACATTGGTCATTTGACCCGAAAGCCAAGAAACCTCGAATGAGATAGGTCATTTTGTGAAGGTTTTTTTGAGACATAATCAATATATCAAGTTTAATATTTTTACTTATAAGTATGTCACATAATATAACACCACGCGAAGGTTTCGCATTGTTTCGATCGTTTTTGAATTTTTTATGCCCGTTTTATACTATCGTCAAACTTTGTCGAACGACGGGCATGAAGATTCTTAGCTCGGGGCCGAGTCTCGCTAAACTTGCATTGGATCTTTGATAAAATAGCATATTGTGAACCTAAAAATGATTTTTGTAAAAAAACATGAGCATCGGATCATGTACCTGTAGTTCATATCTGACCCACTTCCTGCCGATTCGGCAGGAATTTGTCTTTTTCACCAGAGGTGGACGGAAAGGTTTCGGATTCCCCTATTGGGACATTGTATATATAAGGTGGTATAGTATTTTTGTAAAATGTGGTGGTACCATTTTGAATTAGCCATTTGGTGGTTGCTTCACAAAATAAATGCATTTTTTGTGCTCGGAAAATGGGAAATGGCTTTTTGGTGCGACGAAAAGGAAAACTTCCTCCTGCAACATTGTTCTCCATCCCATGATGCATGTGTATGCATAATATGGGCATATTATCACAAACTATGCCTTGATTCTAGCCATAACATTGGTCATTTGACCCGAAAGCCAAGAAACCTCGAATGAGATAGGTCATTTTGTGAAGGTTTCTTTGAGACATAATTAATATACCAAGTTTGATATTTTTCCTTCTAACTATGTCACATAATATAACACCACGCGAAGGTTTCGCATTGTTTCGATCATTTTTGAATTTTTTATGCCCGTTTTAAACTATATATAATGTTTTATGTTTTACTTAATTTTTATTTACAAATGTGTAATATTTGAGTGTAGATAGATAGGTCTTAATTTTCTGCAAATTTTGATATATTATTTGTATTTTTCCGAATTAGAATGATTTAGTTATGATTTTTCAAAGTTTAATGAGATAAAATAAAAAATAGCTACGTCGAGGGCAGCCGTCGGCGTATGCTACACCGAGGGCAGCCGTCGGCGTAGAATAGGATATGCCGAGGGCAATTCTACGCCGACGGCTGCTTGGCGGAGCTGGCCTAGACGATGGCTACGCCGACGGCCCCGATATTTGGCCGTCGGCGTAGCTACCGGCCGTCGGCGTAGCTTCTCATTCCTGTAGTGACATGTCCTGAATCATGGCTGTGTTTTTTTTCTAATTTGGGTAAACCCAGCTCTAGATGACGACTCTAATGCTCAAGTTTGTACTGGTGAGCTTTGGACAGCTTTGCCAATACCACCGTCCTCATGTGATGGACACACGTCACCGATTCTAATGTTTCGTGGCGACCCACGTGCTAAACAAAGCAACACACCCAACCAAAGGCCACATAACACAGGCATATCACAGAAGCAATGAGGAAGCCTCCGCTGATGAAAAAATTGTGTGATTTTCTTTAGTTTTAATGTACTTTTGCAATATCATTCGACCCTCCAGGCGTGAATTAACGGCCTGAGTTAACGCCACTATCTAGAATGATCATCCAGACACTCCATTCGATACCGTGAGGACATACGTGCTCTCACATAGTATTTTTGCCTATAACTCTCTAGGGCGCATTCCATGTTCAGTACTCTACGAAGTTTGCATTGTTGTCTAATTATTTGAATGTTTTTGGCTCTCCTTATGATGATGAGATTGTTTTGTAATCTCTCTCATATTAACATATCACATGCAGTTCACCCGTATGATTTGAAAAATTATCTCAATTTGCATAAAGAAAACAAAAACTAAGTTGGATGTCATCCAATATCTCTCGAAAAAATCACATAGTAGGCAAGTATAGAGGAGGAAATTCGGACTTGTTACAACAGCATGCTACATTGTAAAATCATTTGATTATATGAAGTGTTCATAGTGCCCCGAACCGCCGTAGTTGCAGTCTAAAATGAAAAAAGAAACAGATTGACTATATAGTCTTCCTCACTGTGTGGATTTTCTGATAGATGCACACATGAATAATATGTGTGGAAGATGATATAAAGTGTTCAAGTTGGCCCAGGCCTACCATGGTTACGGTAAAAATTCCAACTAAATGAGTATATGCTCTTCCTCGATTTTTTTCTCTGACAGATGCACACATGAATAATAGGTGTGGAAGTAACTTAATTGTGTTTTTTTGTGTTGGCTAAAGAGAAGAGATCGTTCAATTCAATAAATAAGGAAAACTTGATCTACTAGCCTTGTAAACTTAATAGTTTCCGTATGGTAGTATCTCTACTGAAAAAAGTAGGTGAGTAGATGATTTGTGCTCTCCCGAGTGTGATATCGTCCAACTAGAAGTTTGGATTTTTGTTTAAAGTTGTTTGGATGTGTTGTTGATGTGTACACACTGCACAAACGAAAATTTTATATATTCATGGTGTATTTTGCGTTGTTCATAGTTTTTTTAGCAAAGGGCACCCAAAATGATTTTCTTTCTAGTTTGGAATTTCCAATCACGTCTCCCATGCGATCTCTTGATCCAAATTGGTAGCTTCATACATGTTATAAACACGAAAAATAATAAAACAAAGAACAGACAAACCACACGCAATGGGAAACAAGATTTAACATAGAAAACTTCTCCAACAAAGAGAGAAAAAAATCACGGGCCTTAGCCAGCAAAACTTCACTATATAGGAAATGTTCACAAAACACCGGGATTTTCTCAGGTGCATCTTATCCCAACCGGGACTTACGAGAGGTATATATAATGGTGAAAACATAGGTCATCAACGAACCACATCGTGGGGTGGGGGAGGGGGATTCGCACCCCCGCACCCTCTAGGTGTCCTTGTTGGGCACGCTATGAGCTAATGCCTCCGTTTTGAATCAGAGGAGACGGGCCTCGCTTCGCTCCGTCTTTAGTCTTCTTATTAAATGTAGATCACAATTCACAATATAACAATACAAACTTGCAGCAATGCATATCCGGAGAGAGTCATAGTGCAATAATTATGCACGCACATGTGTGCTTTTTCACCTTGCCAATTCGAGCAAAGGCGCTTTGATATATCCCTGAATTTTGCTCTAAGAATCTTCAGAAGAGTCCTGCTTACACGGCGACAAGAAGCAGTTTCTTTTGGGCATGAAACTTTTCGTTGAGGTGGCTTGAGCCTGTTCAGCTAGAGAATTGACACCCCCCCCCCACCCCCCCACCCCCCTTGGACTTTGATAGGATAAACAGAAATCCTATATATGATTTCACAATAAAATGCACCCAATTTTGATTTTCTTCTTTTGTTCAATTACTTTTTATTTGTCGCTTGAAACTGAAAATCTCTCTCAGTTCAGTATGTTTACATGTGAATTGAAAGATTCAGCTCTCATGGAATTATATGGTTCTAAAAACTGTCTTCACCTCTTGGGATCCAAGTCAAGAATCAACTTCGTAAAGGCTAGCCATCTCCATGCAATTATTTCGAGATAAGTGGCGCAATTAGATACTTAAGATGTTAGAAGGTGTATGCGGGCCCTAACTCTAGCTACCATGATACAACAATGCTGCTTCTGAATAGCTGAGCTCGTCTTTTTTTTATCTGTAATACATGCATGCCTCTACTCGTATTTAATCGTGTATCAACCACATGCACTTGGTGTTCTATATATGCTCCGTGTTAGCTCTCTTCTTCCTTCCATATTATCTGGCTAGTTAAAACCCCGTTCGGCCCTATGTCTATAACTCTGGTACACATCTCTAGGTGTATCCTAGAAAAAGAAACCAATTTCACTCTCCATTCGAGGTGTTCATGCATATTGTATAAGCCAGAAAAAACTCGGCATGGGTATGTGAGGCGTTGGGAATGCAATGGCTAGTTAGGCTTTCATCTCCTGCACTGGTTATGTGTCTGATTGTGCTACTGCGCTTTATAAGCCGTCAAGAAAGAGAACTATAAAACAGAGTCTTTCTGATTGGATGATGCACTCATGTCATGTTAGACGTTCTATGTCGGAAATACCACCATATGTCATTTTGGTGGTGTTGATTCGATTATGCATAAGTACTTGGCATTACAGTAGTAGTACCACTAGTATGTGTTCACGTTGTGGCTGGGTGAACAACGATATGTCGGTTTGGTGTTGTTTCTTCAACTAGCATGGTGGCCCTCGCAAATGCGAGGGCACCACCGTTATCTTTTTATAGAAGAGCATCATCTTTGGTGTCTCAAAATTTATGAGAAAATATCTTCTTAAATTGATGAACATTGATTGAAAGTAATGCATTATACAACCACCATTTCTATATATAAACAAAATAGTTATCACAAGAGATCTTTAGTCGTATTTAGCCATTTTGAGGGAACATAAAATATACTTTTGTTAATAAGGCTAAATCTTTTATGTCAAAAGAGATTTTTATCATTAAACATCAAGAGTTTTAATTCTACTTTTATGTGATATTTTTACCTCGTGTCCCCTCATTTGCCATAAAAATACATGATACTCTCATGTTGATTTAAAATGCATGATGTCTTACAAATGGTTAGTTTAAAGTATACAACTGGACCATTAGTTTGTTATTACAGAGAGAAGGAAATACATTTTATCTCATATTAATCGATCTGACTTTATTTGAAAAGTTTCAATAAATGTTTTTCCTACAAATAAAAATAGCTTATCGTTTATTTTGCAACAGATGCAGTATTATGTTTAACCATTTTTAACCAACTATTTAGTCAATTCATTATATGCTATCTCTCACTTGTATTTGTCTCTTCATATATCATGACTATATTATCATGGATGACATAGTTCTGGCATCTTAATCAACTACCTTTTTTTTACATGATTGCAAATTCTTACGAGTATCCTAATAAATTTATAGATAAGGAACCACATAAACTTCCTCGTATTTTTTAATTTACGTAATAGTTTATTTAATCAATTAAATTATAGGAAAAGCATAAAAACTAATTATATATAAATAATTTTTAAAAGGTTATACTGAGAACAAATTTACTTCCACTTGACTATGATTTATACGAATATTTTTTCTTTTTGGGAGAATTAATAGTGTCTTTAGAATCACCCTCCCTCCGATAACTTAGGTCATACTCTTTGAAGTAACTCGCATTTTGAAAACATGTGAAGTTAGTTAAACTCGTCTAATTTACTTTTAAAATTTTATATGTATTTAATGATACATAGGATGTATTTACATATAAATCAGTCTAATCTTAGAGCCTCATTTTTTTTAATCAATAGAACTACTATGTTGTAGGGAATATCAATCATATCAATCTGTCATGTAGTTTCCTTTTTCATCTTCGATCAATTTTGAAGTGAGCATCACACATACGGCCTATTTTCTTAAGTATAGTAGCTTTGGTAGGCTAAAATAGTCTAGGAAAATATACTATATCCTGAGACACGTACCAAACAGGTTTGTTGTTTTTTTTCCTCGTTGACAGATTTGATTTTGAGTTACCTTCTTATACATCACAACGGATCCGGTACTAAGTTAGCCGAACGATCTTGAGGTGGTGGATCTTGTTTTGCTCGTAGGTGATATACCAAGCTAGCTAGATAATCTGCGTACTAACACTACACTACAGCAAAACGGTTATACGCTAAAGGCCCAAACCCTTGGCGTAGATAGAAAAACCTTCGGCATAACATTGCGCATGATTCTGGCTCCCAAGACGGTGCTCCCTTGAACTCGCCGAAATCAACGCATACATCGCTGGTGTGGAATGTGATCGATGTTTTCTTATAATATTGCACACGGTAGCAAGGTTGTTGGCCTCTCCGTCCATATAATCCAGATTCACAGCCGTGCGTCGATGCTGCTCTATGAACACATGTATGGCTGTTATTGACAGTTCTTTTATCTTTGTACTTTAAGAGTTCCTAGTCCAATACGTTACCTACCCAACACGTATTGGGTGTTTTTTTTGTGTATAGGAGCACGTATTGGGTGTTGCCCACAAATCAGACCCTAGCAAAACAATACCGATCGGCTTTACTTTTTTTTGGGTACACTACGCGAGGGACAATACTACCATCACGTCCGTTCAAGAATTATGTTACGTGACAGGTGCTCGTGATAGATTCCAATAGTTACATAAATCTAACGACTGAGATTTATAAATTTGATAAGGGTCCATCAGATCTACTGGTTAATATAATTTAGATGACGTGGATCAACCACGTGCCTCGAAAAACACCCTTATATTACTTTTAGTATATAATAGATTATTCAATGAACTTGTCTTAGCATCATGCATGTAGTGGAACTCGATGATGAATGAGAAATCTACTTAGATCAGCTCCCTAGGCATTGTTATTTTTTTATCATGTACAATTGTTTAGTTTTTGTCGTCTTAACTTGTCTAGCTTCGCTACTCTCTCTAGTTAGGTGTATAGGATGGAGTATCACTAGGTCTGGAATTATAACTCGAAACTCATGAGCTAAATGAGTAGCTCGTGACTCGCCTCGACTCGGCTCAAAATCGATGTCTAACGAGTTGATCCGAGTTTTAGATTTGACCTCATTTGTTTAACCAAGATCAACGAGCTAAATGTTTAGCTTGTTAAACTAAAAAAATACAAAGTTTGAGAATTTTTATAGATGAATGCCAAACTGATAATGTTTCTTACACATGTACTGGTGTAGAACTATATTTTTCATTTATCTTTCCTTTGTGGAATTATTGAAGTACTATCATTATGCTAGTTTTGGATTAGTACGAATTACTAGATTTTGTTATATATGCTCTTGTTCGCAACTTATGACAAGCTAAACGAGCTACACATAGCTCGCCAATTTACCAAGTCAAGCGGAGTTTTAAATCTGAGCTCGTTGAGCTAACAAGACGAGCTGAGCTAGCTTGTTAACTGAACAAGGTTTAGCTAGTCGAGCTGAGCTGGCTTGGCTCGGTTCAAATTACATCCCTAGTTATATCACCAAGGTGCAAATGGAGAGAGGTGGAGTAATAAATTTTTAGCCAAAATGTTAGCCAATCAACATGATTAATTCGCCATCCTAATCTCTACTATAAATCCAGTTTGATGTGACAAATTTAGACATGGGGTGGGTCCAAATCTTATGAGAGCAACTTTAGATGTAAAGCCCTCCGTTTGTCTATAAGCCACCTCCATATCATATATATAGCCAACATAATAGCCATCATATATACAATATTAGCTATAAATAACTACTACTTTAGTAGTCCATGACTCATCTTACACAAAATTCGTAGGAGCACGTGTTGCAGCTAGCTCTTGCATGAGAGTCCTCTTATCTTTTTTCTTCTCTTCTCTCTTATTGACCTTATCTAAAATATATTATTTAAAGTCTTATAGTCTGCTTATGTAAGCTTATTGTACTTGCCTGATAAAGACTAGTCCTTTGATCTTCCTAGAACACACGTGATTCCACTAGAAAGTGGCATATCACTACTACAAAGTTTGATCTAGAGTACTTTATTACATCACACTAGAGATACTACAAGATACACGAAAGTTATTCCATATTCATGGAGTATAGCACTGGAACCCTAAGTCGTCTATTCATTATTGCTCCAAGTCTGCACATCAATACCTAGCACATGGGTACATTGAATATACTCGCAAGTTATACCTAAAAACAACATAATGCAATACACGCATAAGGGGTATGACCTATCTTCAAATTTGGGGTTTCTTTTGCATAAAGCTAGTCTAGAGTTCAGAATGCCAACAAGAGCCACTAGTACAGATCGGACCTTTGCACACGGTGGAAATCGTCCTTCACACGCGATAAATCGAACCGACGCTATCCGAGGGTGGGTGTGATGAGCCTCTACTACACACATGGTTTATTGAACCGTGTGCAAAGGGATGATCTTTCCCAGATGATTTTGTTATGTTGATGGTTTGCGATAGTTAGGGAATTTTCACATGTTTTTGTCTGCTCAACCATCGGAAAATTTGAGGATCGCAAATGGAAAATTTGGTTGTAGCTTATGTGTTCGACTAAGGTGCCACATGGTTGTTTAGTCCAGTTGTATGCTTATTTTAAGGACCACACAAGGTTTAGCTATTCCATAACAAGTGGTACTAGCAAAAACATGTAGCAAATGTATGTTGTACCCAACAACACATAACTCAGTATTGCATGCAAATACATTAGCAGAACTGAATTCTATTTGATTATATATTTCATACACCATATGTATACATGTATTTCCACATAGATTTAGTTGATAGCTATACAAACAAGAGAGCTGCATTAATAATTCTTAGTTACGTTGTTGTCGCCATGACAGGTTCTGCTAGCGTGATATTCCACACCACACCTGGTAATAGCCCATTTGTTTAGAACCTTCAGTGCAATCTCCTCGTCACCTTTGTGATATTTTGTTAACACTGCATAGGACACTCTTAATAAAAAATGCTCTCACAATAGAGACGGTTGGAGGCATAGCACATGGATTGGAATTCTTCTCAAATGTTTGTACATAGAAAATAGAGAAGTAAATCAGTGACATGCTTCAAGAAAAAATGATTTTTTTTCTTGTCTAAGCATAGATACTTACTAGTATCCTTAGAGTTGTTGCATCATAAAAAAGATTCTTCAATCTATTGGCCCTAATCTAGATATAGTGGTTAACTTCCTTAAGTGCACGACACAACACGAGATAAATGTAGAAATATATATTTGGCATTAGAATATAAACATACAAAAACTAATAATAGATAAATGCAAGTTCAAATGATTGGTATTCTTACTTAGAAGTTTTTTTACAGGGCTAAGGAAGTCAAAATCCTATGCAAGGTCACTAAAATATCATCGCTATAATAAGAATAAGATGATGATTGCACACATAAGCAACCACATGAAGTAGTGGCAAAAATAGATTTTTCCACACATAGAAAACGTATAAAGTTAGTAAAATAGAATGTTGAGTGTAGTTGCAGATTCAATAAATTGAACAATTAAATTCAGTCATACAAAATATAACATATAGATCTAACAATAAAATCCAGCCATACAATAGAAGATATACATCAAGCTAGCATACACAACGATCCTGACACAATATTTTAATGAATCAGCCTTGCTAAATGTGCTAATGTGTATAAAAACCGAACAAGCAGTCCTAAGATAATATTCAAATGATCCAGTATTACTAACTACACGATAGATTTGTACTATATATAAGTTAAAAATGTAGGGTAACAACATATACCTCTAGGAAAGCGAGGGCAAGTAGGCAGTAGTACATGGTGAAGAAGGCACCGGCGAGGTTATCAGCATTTCAGTGTGGCAAGGTTCCAGAAGCTTGGAGCTTCCGCCTCGCAAACCAGGGGAGCAAGGCATGTACTACATGGTCCTAAAGAGGGGTGGCGGCTGTCGAATGGAGTGAGACCGGACACGGTCCCGAGTGATCATTATCCATGTATATATAGGCTAAAGATGGTAGGGTTTGCGTATGTCAGGCCCTAATGGGCCCAACAACACACACGATTCCTTATGGACAAGCTGTTTGCGGAAGTTCTTTATCGCACACTCCTTTAAACTTTGTGTCTTATTAAAATGTGGTGCATACCGTATAGCACCCAGAGGAAGGAGAAGAGACTACACATGCTCTTACAGCATTCTAGAAAACATATCATGATTTATGACTCACCATCTGAGAATGGGCACAGAAAAAGAAACAGTGAAAACTTCATGAATCCTCACAAATAGGAGGCATTTGCAGAAAATGAATCATGGGGGATGTTTTGCCATTAAGAGGACGGTTTTGTCAGGGGGAGCCATGTGTGTTGTATTTGTTACGGTCCAAGAAAATGTTATGTGTGCGGCATACGCGTGAAGGAGCCTACCTGAGCCATGAGCAGACGGTCCAAATTTTGTGGCATCAGCGATTTTCTGCACCACACGAAAATGACGCCATGTGTGCGATTGGGTGTCTGTACTAGTGAGATTCATTTCATAAAACATCTACTTCTATCACTTTCAAAGCCTTTTAAAACTATATGCCTATGTTTTTTTGTTGAGGGGGCGGGGGTGCCATAGGGCGAAATGGACATAGTCCACTCAACATAGTATATGAATCATCTGCCATTACCACCATGAAGGACATGACCTAACGGTCCACATACTTCAACATAGATTCTCATACATGGTGATCTGCTGCCAGCACCTGTATGGATCTACGCGACAGTCCATGGATTCCTAAATATCAATGAGATACGATGTTCCCCACCCGTATGGATTTACCTAATGGTCAATGAAATAAAAAAAATGTTCTGAAAACAGAGATGATACAAGGTTAGCACGTAGTTAGTGGAGTAATGGGTCGAGGTTAGTGGCGTGAGTTGCATGGCAGTAGTTCCCCCATACTTCACACTGAGTTAATGAGAAAACAATCTAGCCCCCCCCCCCCTCCTCGTGTCGCCTCTTCCGGGCGACCGAGGAGAAAACCCTAGCGACCGCCGCCCCTGGCCCCCCGCCTCCGCTCTTTCACTCTCGTCGACTCCTGAGGCGGACACCGGGGAAGTCGGGTGACGCCAATGAAGGGGGCGGCGGGGACCTAGCGTCCCTCGCATCCCTACGCGCTGGTATGGAGGCCGGGCGACCTAGCGGCTGGATTTCGGGGGCTCGCGGCGTTGCGGACTGGAGGTGAGGCGGCGAGGCGAGCGGTTCTGGTGGTGTGGCGCCTGCGGGCATGGTGGAGGTCCTATGTTGCGGTGTCGCGGGCTGCTGGTGCCTTGCTCCAGTGCGGGGGCGGTGGCGCTAGTCTTCTCCGGCTGCGTGGTGGAGGTGTTGGTGCTGACGGCGCTCCGAGCTCTCGGCAATGGAGGGGCCCACTGGGCCTAGATGGGCTTGAGAGGGTCGTGGATTTGATGCTCGTCCGCCGTGATAGGGCTCTCTGCCTGCTCATGGTGGCGGGTAGGCGCGACGGCGGCTCGTCTGCGCGTGTGGTCGAAGGGATGGGATGCTTGGCGGGCGTCATGTCGTCGGAGGGCTCGTTGTGGCGGCACGGTCTCGTGCGGGGCTCAATCTGGGCCACCAGGGAGGTGTTTTGGTGGCGGTGACCTTCAGTCCTTTTTCGTGGTAGCGGCTGCTCGGGTTCGCTCTGGTTGTTTTCGCAATTATCTCGCGGGCAGCGGTGATGATCCGGACGGTGGCTTTCATCGCGACGACGGCGATCCTAGGCGTGGAGGCGAAGAGATGCTTGATGGTCGTCGGGTGCTTGTTGGGGAGGAGAGGTATGGTGGTTTTGTCGTTCCTTGTTGGGCGGGCGTGAGGTTTAGGACTCTGCGCTGGGCGAAAGCCTTGTCCTGGCAACTAGTCGGGACTGACGACGGCGACGCCCGTGGGCGCCGCATCCTTCTTGAAGTCGTCGTCTAAGCGGGTGTTTCTCGCTCCTAAGCCCGGGCTCTCCGGGGGAAACCCTAGATCCCTCGCAGGATCGGGCGTGGGTGGCGCTATCGTGTCGCTTTGCCTCTTGGGGCCTCGCTTTGGACGTCCACCGGACTGAGAGACCTGTGGTGTGTGTTGGTGGTTTTGGCGGAGGCGGGTTCGCCTTTGGCCAGGCTAGGCGCGACCCTGGGGCCGGCATGGTAGCTTGGAGCAGTGGCTCCGGTCTTTTGCCTCCGCCTGTTGTGTTGATGTGTGGTGCCGACTGATACCTTCGATCCGGATTACGGATGTAGTATAGATTCTTTTTCCCTAGTAGACCTATGTTTATCGAATCCTCGGGAAGCAGAAAGCAAAGTTAAGTTAGTTTAACCGGACCTTTGGGAGTTTTGGAATTCTTTTTGTGTTTTACCAGACCAAGAGTTTGTGATCTTTTGTTGTTGATGATGATGGAGAGAGAGGGCCTAGGGCTTTCAGTTTCACCTGTAGTTGTGCAAAACATCTCATGGAAATAAAATATAATAGTAAAGTATGCATGTAATTGTTAGAGCAAGATTATTATATATGGACAGTGTATCCATAATTGCTATTGTCTCAGCAACCGCTTATAGCAATAACCTACTAGTCTCATCCATAGAAGAAAGATAACTAATGATATACATAGTGACATCACCGTTAATTCCAAGTAAATCCCTCACATACAGCCGTACTATCCTTTCTGTCACGGGGGGTCCCATCCTGCAAATTATTCATTAATCACACTCCCTATACCTGGATCAATCCTCGGGGTCTTGGGTACCTAAAAATTTCTTAGATTGAGACAAGAGAGGGTGCAATAATCATCATGTCATACAACTAATACATGATCCCATCTATGATAAATAACATGCACATGCTACATGGCTAGGCCGAAGCCTTTAGCTCAAGGAGAATTACTCACACATAGAGATGAAATCAATAATCATAAATATTGTAATAGAGATCATAAGATTGATAGCAAATAGTCTTACAATGTCGCCAATTAGAGAAGTGGTCTACTACTACAAGTGGTGGATATGGATATGATGGTGGAGAAGGGTTTGGAGATTAGATTTAGATCTACTACTACAAGTGATCTACAACTACAAGTGATCTACTACTACAGGTACTTACCTGTGGCGCACGTCATGGTCGGTGCGCCACTAACCTGAACTTATCCGTGGTGCACTGCAAGGTCGGTGCGCCACAGAGAAGTGTTCCCCAGAGATAGTGGTCGACCGTGTCCCATTGCATGTATATCTGTGGCGCACGGAATACGCGTGCTCCACTAAGTTTGGGCACTTAGCCGAAATAACGCACGCCCCCGGACCCCTTCTCCCCTTTATTTCTCTTCTTGTTCCCCTTTCCTTCCTCGCTTCCCCTCCTCCTCCCTCCCCTAGATCCATCCCCTCGCAGCCGAAGGAGCGGCCACCGTGGTGCCTCCCTCCATGACAAAGGAGCGACTCCCGCGCCTCTTGGGGTGCAACTACGACTGCGACTGCGATGTCGTGCGAGTCAACGGCGGCATCGAGGACCGGCGTGGCGTGGCAGCCGCAAACATGATAGATCATTTTGTGAAGGTTTTTTCGAGACATAATCAATATACCAAGTTTCGTATTTTTCCTTGCAACTATGTTAGATAATATGACACCACACGAAGGATTTACATTATTCGGATAGTTTTTGAATTTCTTATGTCCGTTTTGAATTTTTTCCGTTTGGAACTAAGGTCAAAACGGCGTGCATGAAGATACGGGACGAGCCTCGTTAAAACTTTCATTGGATATCTGAAGAAACAACATATTGTGAGTCTAAAAATGATTTTTTTTCAAAAAATTATGGGCGTTAGATCATGTACCTGTAGTTTAAACTGGACCCACTTCCTACCGATTCGGCGGACATTTTTCTTTTTCAACCGGGAAGGATGGAAAGGTTTGAGATCTCCCGATTGTGAGATCGTTCATAGAAGGAGGTCTAGTATTTTAGAAAAATGGAACAGTAGCATTCTGAAACAGCATTTTGGTGATTGCTTCACAAAACGACCAGCTTTGCGCTCGGAAAATGGAAAATGGGTTTTCCGTGCGACGAAAAGGAAAAAATTCTCCTGCAACATTGTTCTCCATCCCAAGATTCACATGCATGCAAAATATAGGCACAGTATCACAAACTATGTCGCGATTCTGCACATAACATCGGTCATTTGGACCGAAAGTCATGAAACCTCGAACATGATAGGTCATTTTGTGAAGGTTTTTTCGAGACATAATCAATATACCAAGTTTGGTATTTTTCCTTGCAACTATGTCAGATAATATGACACCACGCGAAGGATTTACATTGTTTGGACAGTTTTTGAATTTCTTATGCCCATTTTGAATTTTTCCCATTTGGAACTAAGGTCAAAACGGCGTGCATGAAGATACGGAACGAGCCTCGTTAGAACTTGCATTGCATCTCTGAAGAAACAACATACTGTGAGTCTAAAAATGATTTTTTTCAAAAAATCACGGGCGTTAGATTATGTACATGTAGTTCAAACCGGACCTACTTCCTACCGATTTGGCAAATATTTGTCTTTTTCACCCGGGAAGGACGGAAAGGTTTCAGATCTTCCGGTTGGGATATCTTCCATGTAAGGAGCTCTAGTATTTTAGAAAAATGGGACGGTAGCATTCTGAAAAAACATTTTGGTGGTTTCTTCAAAAAACGACCCTTTTTTGCGCTCGGAAAATGGTTTTTCTGTGCGAGGAAAAGGAAAACTTCCTCCTGTAACATTGTTATCCATCCCAAGATCCATATGCATGCATAATATGGGCACCATATCACAAACTATGACGTGATTCTGCATATAACATCGGTCATTTGGACCGAAAGCCATGAAACCTCGAACATGATAGGTCATTTTGTGAAGGTTTTTTCTAGACATAATCAATATACCAATTTTGGTATTTACTTGCAACTATGTCATATAATATGACACCAAGAGAAGGATTTACATTTTTCGAACAATTTTTGTATTTCTTATGCCCGTTTTGAATTTTGTTCGTTTGGAACTAAGGTCAAAACAGTGTGCATGAAGATACGGGACGAGCCACGTTAGAACTTGCATTGGATCTCTGAAGAAACAACATATTATGAGTCTAAAAATTATTCTTTCCAAAAAATCACGGGGGTTGGATCATGTACCTGTAGTTCAAACTGGACCCACTTCCTACCGATTCGTCAGATATTTGTATTTTTCACCCTGAAAGGAAGGAAATGTTTAAGATCTCCAGGTTGGGAGATCGTCCATGTAAGGAGGTCTAGTATTTTAGAAAAATGGGACGGTAGCATTCTGAAACAGTATTTTGGTGATTGCTTCATAAAACGACCCGTTTTTTGCGCTCGGAAAATGGAAAATGGCTTTTTCGTGCGACGAAATCATGGCGGGAAAGGTTCATCTTTAGTTCCAGTTGGACAAACCAACCGGGACTGAAGGGATTGCGGCAGGAAGCACTAATGATAGAGGTGAGTGTCAACATTATTTAGTGCTTCTTGTACCTTGTCCCGGATGGTGTCGCCAACCGGGACTAAAGATGAACCTTTAGTCCCGGTTGGAGACACCAACCGGTACAAAACATGAGTCAGCACTAATGATAGGGGTAAGTGTCGACATTATGTCGTGAGTGTCGACACTATGTCGTGATGCTTATACTATAAATAGGCATCCTTGTGAATCCCTAGGCATCTCCAAGATGGTTTGTGAGAGCAGGAACACCACTACGGCCAGCTTGAGAGAGATGCCGCCAGAGCTCAGTCCTCTGGCATCTCCAACAAGCTGATCATAGAGGCACTCCCTAATATGTGAGATTAGTTAGCTCCCATGCGTATTGACCTAGTTAGAGAAGTTACAAGATGCAAGATGGTGTGCGAGAGCAGGGACACCACTACGGACAGTTTGAGGGAGATGTCGCCGGAGCCCAGTCCTCCGGCATCTCCAACAAATTGGTCACAGAGGCACTCCCTAATATGTGACCACGCGCGTTTGGAGATCAGATCTTCATGGTAAGTATGAATCGGGACAACATCTTCATAGTTCGGGAAAGTCGTAGTACGAATCAGAACTAAAGCCCCCCTTTTACTCCCGGTCTAGCCATAAAACAGGACTAACACTCAAGATGGTTTGCGGACAACACTATGCAGTCCCGGTTTCCTAACTGGGACTACGGAATCGGGACTAAAGGCCGCCTTAAGTCTCGGTCCAGCCACAAATTGGGACTAACACTCAAGACATTTATTAATATTAAAAAAACGATACTACGGAATCAGGACTAAAGGCCCCCTTTTAGTCATGCTCATATCTAGCCCTATAGTAAACAACTTCAGCGTCGTCTTCGTCTTTGTCATCGTCATCATGGTCGTTGCTAGGCGCACACGACTGGATCCTTAGCCTAGCCATGGCATATTGTGGGGGCACCTCCCACTCCGGCCTCGGATTCAAGACGCGTGGGGGAGGAGGCTCCCAGATGATGTTGCTACACCTGTAACCTTCACCACCGCCACCCTTCTTATGGCTCTGTGGTGGGTACGGGTACCGCAAGCGAGGATGATCTTCCTGCGCGATGTAGCGCATCACAGCGATGATAGTCCGGTTCGCCCACCATAGGCGGTGGTCGGCTTCGTTTTGGTTCACTGGAGGAGGGTCGTCACCCTCATACCTGATGAGCTCCCTTTTCTGTCGGTTAGATAAGAAGGCATTCCAGGTGTCATAGTTGTCGGGATCCCAATGAGTATTCATCCGCTGCTCCGTCATGAGCTTGAGGTAGAAGTGGTTCATGATGGCTGAATGGCATGTGGAACCTTGAGGGACAGGAACCCCTCCAGTGCTCAGCATCCAGTCGGCGGGAAGCCAGTAGCCCGACGGGCATGGGTAGCTGGAGGCACAAAGAGCCTCAGTCTCCTCGAGGGTCATAATTGCCCATTATGCGATGTCCATTGTTGTGAGATACGAAGGTGTTGATTTGTGGATATCCACGGCACGGTCGTCCTAGATATAGAGGGAAAAGGCGGGAAAACATGGCAGGAAGCGGTGGGAAATGATGGGAAATATCTTTAGTCCCGGTTAGTGGCTACAACCGGGTTTAAAAGCTTCGGTCAGAGGGAAAGGGCGGGAAAACTTGGCAGGAAGCGGTGGAAAATGGCGGAAACTTGTATGCGATGTCCATCATATACAACTCTTCATCAATGTTGCCATTGAGGAACGCAGTTTTAACATCCATCTGCCATATTTCATAATCATGAAATACAGCAATTGCTAATAAAATCCGAATGGACTTAAACATCGCTACGGGAGAGAAAGTCTCATCGTAGTCAACACCTTGAACTTGTCGAAAACCTTTTGCGACAAGCCGAGCTTTATAGACAGTAACATTACCATCCGTGTCCGTTTTCTTCTTGAAAATCCATTTGCACTCAACGGCCTTACGGTCGCTAGGAGGGTCCACCAAAGTCCATACTTGGTTTTCACTCATGGATCCCAATTCGGATTTCATGGCCTCTAGCCATTTCTCAGAGTCTGGGCTCATCATTGCTTCCTCATAGTTCGCAGGTTCACTGTTGTCTAACAACAAGACGGATAAGACAGGGTTGCCGTACCATTCAGGAGTGATAGGTGACCTTGTCGACCTGCGAAGTTCAGTAGTAGCATCGTTCGAAGTTTCATGATCCTCGTCATTAGCTTCCTCTCTTGTTGGTGAAGACGGCACTGGAACAATTTCAGGTGTTGCGCTACTCTCCAACTCAAGAGAAGGTTCAATAACCTCGTCTAGTTCTACCTTCCTCCCACTCACTTCTTTCGAGAGAAACTCCTTCTCCAGAAAGGATCCGTTCTTTGCAACAAACACTTTGCCTTTGGATCTGTGGTAGAAGGTATACCCA
Source organism: Avena longiglumis (assembly GCA_030063025.1). Lineage (NCBI taxonomy): Eukaryota > Viridiplantae > Streptophyta > Magnoliopsida > Poales > Poaceae > Avena > Avena longiglumis. Next base: position 144,534,450 of record CP125974.1, read on the forward strand.
ATCGTTTCCTTAGGGTATCCTATGAAGAAGCATTTCTTCGCTTTGGGTTCCAGCTTGTCCGGCATCAACGTCTTGACGTAAGCTTCGCATCCCCAAAATTTAAGAAACGACAACTTAGGTTTAGCACCAAACCATAGTTCATACGGTGTCGTCTCAACAGATTTAGATGGTGCCCTATTTAAAGTGAATGCAGCGGTTTCTAATGCATAACCCCAAAATGATAACGGCAAATCTGTAAGAGACATCATTGATCACACCATATCTAATAGAGTTCGATTTCGGCGTTCAGACACACCATTGCGTTGTGGTGTTCCGGGTGGCGTGAGTTGTGAAACGATTCCGCTTGCTTTAAGATGCGTGAGAAAATCATAACTCAAATATTCACCTCCACGATCGGATCGTAGAAATTTAATTTTCCTGTTACGATGGTTTTCCACTTCGTTCTGAAATTCTTTGAATTTTTCAAACGTTTTAGATTTATGCTTTGTTAAATAGATATACCCATATCTACTTAAGTCATCAGTAAAAGTGAGAAAATAGCGATATCCACCGCGCATCGAAACACTCATTGGTTCGCATACATCGGTATGTATGATTTTCAATAAGTCCGTTGCTCGCTCCATTATTCCAGAGAACGGGGTTTTTATCATCTTGCCCATGAGGCATGGCTCGCACTTGTCGAATGATTCAAAATCAAGAGACTCCAAAAGTCCATCAGAATGGAGTTTCTTCATGCGTTTTACAACAATATGACCTAGACGGCAGTGCCACAAATAAGTTGGATTATCACTATCTACTTTGCATCTCTTAGCCTCAATGTTATGGATGTTTGTTTCATTGCTTTCGAGATTCAGAAGAAATAAACCATTCACAACAGGTGCATGACCATAAAAGATTGAAGGGTTTCGCGGCATAGTAAATCAAAATTTTCTACGGATGCGAACAGAGGGAAAGCCAAGATCTAATCTAGGAGATGCAATCAACGAGAGAGATTGGATTAGATCTTCATACCCTTGAAGATTCGCCAGTGAACGTTAAATCGGGCGTGGGTGATGTAGTCGTACTCGCTTCTCCTCCTCGCGATCCGATCCGATCTAGCACCACAAGTGGCGGTGCCTCCGTGAGATGCACACGTGCAGCACCTCGACGTCTCCTCCTTCCTCGGACCAGCGAGTATGGTGGAGAGATAGATTGGATCTACAACACGACGGCGTGGTGTATATGGTGGAGAATTTCTGCTGCAGGGCTTCGCCTACAAACAGTCGGGAGGGAGAGAGGAAGGTAGCAAGACTGCTAGGGCTTGGAAGAAGGTGTGTGGGGGGGGAGGGGGCGGCCAGCCCTTGCCCCTCCTCCAAGCCTATCTCTAGTTTAAACAATTTAAACTCTCCCTTATCTAGAAATTCTATCTCTAGTTTAAACGATTTAAACTCTCCCTTATCTAGAAATCCTATCTCTAGTTTAAACGAGTTTAAACTTATCTAGGATCGGCTGGGCCCTATGGGGCCTTGTGCCCCTGGCCCAATGCGGCCAGGACACTCCCTCATAGGCCCATGCCCCCTCCCGGAAGGTGGGGCCACGTTGGTCCCCTTCCGGAAGGTTCTAGAAGCTTCCGTACAATACCGATTAACGGAACAATTCGAACTCCAAAACTGCCTTATATGAATCTTATTCTCCGGACCATTCCGAACCTCTCGTGATATCCGGATCCCATCCAAGACTCGAACAAAATTCATAAACCAATTATCCAATCTATCCTAGCGTCGAGATCGTTAAGTGTGTGACCTGCGGGTTCGAGAATATCGAGACATGATCTTCTATCAATAATCAACAGCGGTGCAGGCACCCATATTGACTCCCACACATTCATCGATGATCATATCGGATGAACCACGATGACAGGATTCAATCAATCCCATATATATATTCCCTTCGTCTCGCGATATTTTACTTGCGAGATTCGATCGTCGATGCCGTCATACCTAGTTCAATCTCGTTCACGGCAAAAAGTACTTTACTGTTCGTAATCCGATATCACTTTGTGATTAACTCCTTAACCACATGCTTGCAAGCTGTGTTGATATCGATTACCGAGTGGGCCCAAGTATATCTCTCCGACTTGGGAGGACAAATTCCATCTCGATACATACAACCCAGATACTTTTCGATCACTGAGAGACACCTTTATGATCACCCTCTCATAGGATGACGTTTGATGACCTCAAAGCTTTCTTCCGGTACCGAGGAGTTGCATTATCTCATGGTCTAAGGAATACAATATTTGACATAGGAAAAGCTTACAAAGATGAACACGATGAACGATCTAATTGCTTCGCTTAGTTTGGGTCTATCCACCATATCATTCTCCCAATGATATGATCTCATTATCAATTGACAACTCATGTCTATGGTTAGGAAACCTTAACCATCATTGATCAATGAGCTAGTCCATAGAGGCGTACTAGGGACACGGTGTTGTTCACAAACCACACAAGTATTAATGTTTCCGCTTAATACAATTCTAGCATGGAATATAAACTTTATCATGAACAAGAATTATAATAATAACATCTTTATTATTGCCTCTAGGGCATAATTCCAACAATCTCCCACTTGCACTAGAGTCAATAATCTAGTTTACATCGCAACAATCTCACACCCATGGCAATCGAGGTGTTGATCATGTTTTACACGTGGAAGAGGTTTAGTCAATGGATCTGCGACATTCGTGATCCGTATGTACTTTGCTAATCTTGGATCTCCATCGCTATATAATCTCGGATTATATGAAACTTGCGGTTGATATGCTTGGTCTTTGGATGATATCTTGGTTCCTTAGCGAGTGCTATGGCGCCGGTGTTGTCACACAATATCTCCGATGGGTCCAATGCACTTGGAACCACCAAGCTCGATGATGAAGTTTTGATCCAAACTCCTTCACTTGACGCTTACAGCCATGTATTCGCTTCTCTGCAGATCCGCGATCACGCTTTGCTTGCGACTTCTCCGACTCACTCCTCCATTCAAAATATAAACGTATCACATGCGAGATTTAGAATCATCCTTGTCGATTGTCAAAACTAGCGTCGACGTAACCTTTTCGACAAGCTGTTCATCACCCCATAGACTAAGAACATTTCTTTAGTCCTATTTAGGTACTTTAGGATGTTCTTCACGCGGCATCGATGTTCCTCTGGATCACTTTGATATCTGCTCGTCAAACTAAGAGCATTGGACACATCCGGTCTAGTACACAAGATGGCATACATGATGGAACCTATGGCGAGGCATAAGGCACTTTGCTCATAGCTTCCTATCATTTACCGTAGTGGACAGAGCCTTGCTCAATATCTTACTGACAACATAGGCCTTTGAACCTTTCTTTGCCTTATCCATTCTGAACCTTTTCAGAACTTTGTCTAGGTATGTACTCTGGCTTAAAGCTATCAGGAGTCTTTGTCTATCTCTATAGATCTTGATGCCCAATATATAAGCTTCACCTAGGTCTTTCATTGAAAAACACTTGTTCAAATAACTCTTCACATCGTTAAGCATGTTGATGTCATTTCCGATAATCAATATGTCATCCACATACTGATGCGAAGCGTCACCAGCTCCCACTCACTTTCTTGTAGATACAAGCTCAGAGCAATTTGGAACAAATCCAAAGCTCTTGATCACTTGATCAAAACGAAGGTTCCAACTCCGAGATGCTTGCTTCACCATAAATGGAACGCTGAAGTTTGCATACTTTACTAGCATCCTTAGGATCGACAAAACCTTCGGTTGCATCATATACAACTCTTCATCAATGTTGCCATTGAGGAAAGCGATCAATTGACATCCATCGCCATATTTCATAATCATGAAACGCAGCAATTGCTAATAAAATCCGAATGGACTTAAACATCGCTACGGAGAGAAAGTCTCATCGTAGTCAACACCTTGAACTTGTCGAAACCTTTTGCGACAAGCCGCTTTTATAGACGGTAACATTACCATCCGCGTCCGTTTTCTTCTTGAAGATCCATTTGCACTCAACGGCCTTTGGTCGCTAGGAGGGTCCACCAAAGTCCATACTTGGTTTTCGCTCATGGATCCCAATTGGATTTCATGGCTTCTAGCCATTTCTCGGTCCGGCTCATCATCGCTTCCTCATAGTTCGTGGGTTCACCGCCTTCTACTAACAAGACAGTCAAGGCGATTGCCATTACCACTCAGAGGGGCACGCGACCTTGTCGACTGCGACGTTCAAGATGGCAAGATCGTCCAAGCTTCATGATCCTTGTCATTAGCTTCCTCTATCGTTGTGCAGTGACCTTTGGAACAATTTCGTGTGCGCTACTCTCCAATTCAAGAGAAGGTTCAATAACCTCGTCTAGCTCTACTTTCCTCCCACTCACTTCTTTCGAGAGAAACTCCTTCTCAAGAAAGGAACCGTTCTTTACACAAACACTTTGCCTTCGGTTCGTGATAGAAGGTATACCCAATAGTTTCCTTAGGGTATCCTATGAAGACGCATTTCGCTTTGGGTTCGAGCTTGTCCGCATCAACTTCTTGGCGTAAGCTTCGCATCCCCAAACTTTAAGAAACGACAACTTAGGTTTAGCACCAAACCACAGTTCATACGGTGTCGTCTCAACGGATTTAGATGGAGCCCTATTTAAAGTGAATGCAGCGGTTTCTAATGCATAACCCCAAAATAATAACGGCAAATCAGTAAGAGACATCATTGATCGGACCATATCTCATATAGTTCGATTCCGCTCGTACACACCATTGCGCTGTGGTGTTCGGTGGCGTGAGTTGTGAAACGATTCCACTTGCTTTAAGATGCGTGAGAAAATCATAACTCAAATATTCACCTCCACGATCGGATCGTAGAAACTTAATCTTTACATACGATGGTTCTCCACTTCATTCTGAAATTCTTTGAACTTTTCAAACGTTTGATTTATGTTTCATTAAATAGATATACCCATATCTACTTAAGTCATCGGAAAAAGTGAGAAAATAGCGATATCCACCGTCGAAATACTCATCGGTCCGCACACATCGGTATGTATGATTTCCAACAAGTCCGTTGCTCGCTCCATCATACCAGAGAACGGGGTTTTTGATCATCTTGCCCATGAGGCATGGTTCGCATGTGTCAAATGATTCAAAATCAAGAGACTCCAAAAGTCCATCAGAATGGAGTTTCTTCATGCGCTTTACACCAATATGACCTAGACGACAAGTACAAATAAGTAGTATTATCACTATCTACTTTGCATCTCTTAGCCTCAATGTTATGGATGTGTGTTTCATCCCTTTCGAGATTTAGAAGAAATAAACCATTCACAAGAGGTGCATGACCATAAAAGATGTTACTCATATAAATAGAACAACCATTATTCTCCGATTTAAATGAATAACCGTCTTGCAATAAACATGATCCGAAATAATGTTCATGCTCAACGCAGCACATAATAACATTTATTAAGGTTTAAAAATAATCCCGAAGGTAAAACTAAGGAGAGCGTGCTTACGGCCATCACATCAACTCTTGATCCGTTGCCAACGCATCGTCACCTCATCCTCGCAGTCGCCGCTCATTCCGTAGCTCTGTTTGAGTTACAAATATTCGCAATCGAACCGTATCAAATACCCGAGCACTACAACGAGGGCTAGTAAGGAAAACATCAATAACATGTATATCAAATATACCTTTGATGGTGCCACCTTCTTGTCCGCTAAGTACTTGACACGATTCGCTTCCGATGACCCTTGTCCTTGCAATAGAAGCACTCAGTGGCCGGCTTGGGACCAGACCTGAGCTTCTTCTCAGCAGGGGCATTGCTCTTGCCGCCGCCCTTCTTGAAGGGCTTCTTTTCTCCCTTACCTTTCTTAAAGGAGGGCTTGTTGACCATCAACACATGATTATCCTTCTTGATGTCCACTTCGCAGCCTTGACTTTGCGAAGAGCTCGGTGATCGTATCGGAACCAATCGATTATGAGTCACTACAAAACTTTTGTAGCTGGGAGGAGTGATTGTAGAACCTGTCAATCTTGAGCTCATCGGAATCGTGCATTCCAGGTTGCTCAAGGCGTTGAGTGTAGCCGACATCTTTATGGCATGCTCACTAACGGAACTCCTTCCTCCATCTTGCGGTTAAAGAACTTCTCGGAGATCTCATATCTCGAGCGGGCTTGAGTCTGAAACATGGTTTTCGGCTCCTCGAGAATCTCAAAGGGCCCGGATAGGTTTCAAAACGATTTTGAAGCTCGGTTCCATAGCAAACAACATGGTGCTCTTAATCACACCATAATCATCTTTCTTGCCGATAGACAGCTTTCTCATCACCGCAGCGATAAGCAGGGGGTCACCTAACGCTTTACAAGGACATAGTCCTTTTGTCCGCCGTAGAATGATTCTTAGATTGCGGAACCAATTGGTGAAGTTAGACCCATTGTTTCTAAGCTTTTCCTTCTCAGGAAAAACGTTGAAGTTGAAGTTGGATTTGGCCATGTGATCTACAGTATTTGCAAGTACAATTTAGACTATGTTCATGATAAATAGTTCAACTTAATCAAATTACTAGATGAACTCCCACTAAATTCAACATCCCTCAAGTTGTTTAGTGAACACGATCCAAATTCACCACACATAATCCGATCATCACGAGAAGAGATGTGGTTTCAATGGTGGACAACAAAGTGTCGATCATATCATTCATATGACTCATGCTTAACCTTTCGGTTCTTGTGTTCCGAGGCCATGTCTGTACATGCTAGGCTCGTCAAGCTAGACCCAAGTATTTCCGCGTGTGCAAAAACTGGCTTGCACCCGTTGTATGTGAGCATAGAGTCTATAGCACCCGATCATCACGTGATGCTTGGACACGATGAACTTTCGCAACGGTGCATACTTGGGGAGAACACAGTTTTTATCTTGATCTTTAAGTGAGGAATCATCTTATAATGCTACCGTCGCGATCAAGCATAATAAGATACATAAAAGGGATAAACATCACATGCATATAACTTTATGTGACATGGTATAGCCAATCTTCGCGCAATGATCTCCATCTTGTGCGTTCCGGCATGATCTCCATCACTCCACCATGATTGCCTCCACCACGAATAGCAACTACAACTATTGCCAACTACTTAGTGATAAAGTAAAGCTATTACATGGCGTATAAGAAGTTGACTCGCAGGTCATACACAATTATAAAGACAACCATATGGCTCCTGCCGGTTGTGTACTCATCGACATGCAAGTCGTGAAACATTACAAAACATGATCATCGCATACAATATACACATCACATCTTGGGCCATACCATATCACAGAAAACACTCCCTGCAAAAACAAGTTAGACGCCTCTATTTTGTTGTTGCATGTTTTACGTGGCTTATGGGAGTAGATGCTAAGAACGATTCTTACCTACGGAAAGCCACAACGGTGATATTATGGTTGCCAAACTCCGGTGTTAATCCCATGACAACTATAGTGAGAGAATCGACATCCACCACCGCATGTGTGGAACAAGCCACACGTCAAGTGGAGCTGGTCTCATGACGACGTCGCGTAAGGTTGGCTGGACCGCTTCAATCTCACTATCCGGCGTCATAAGAAGAACACAAACAAGAGGCTTGCAACAGAAAACATCAACGCTGCAACAACCATGTTGCGTTCTACTCGTGAAACACATCTACGCATAGATCTAGCTCGATACCATGAAGGGTTTCGGCATAATAAATCAAAATTTTCTCTGAATGCGAGCAGAGGGAAAGCCAAGATCTAATCTAGGAGATGCAATCAACGAGAGATTGGATTAGATCTTCATACCCTTGAAGATTACGCAGCGGAACGTTAAATCGGCGTGGGTGATGTAGTCGTACTCACTTCTCCTCCTCGCGATCCGATCCGATCTAGCACCACAAGTGGCGGTGCCTCCGTGAGATGCACACGCAAAGCACCTCGGCGTCTCCTCCTTCCTCGGACCAGCGAGTATGGTGGAGAGATAGATTGGATCTACAACACGACGCGTGGTGTATATGGTGGAGAATTTCTGCTGGGCTTCGCCACAAGCGATCGGGAGGAGAGGAAGGTAGCAAGGCTGCTAGGGCTTGAAGAAGGTGTGTGGGCGGAGGGCGCACCACCCTCTATATATAGAGGGGGCCAGCCTTCCCTCCTCCAAGCCTATCTCTAGTTTAAACAATTTAAACTCTCCTTATCTAGAAATCCTATCTCTATTTTAAACGATTTAAACTCTCCTTATCTAGAAATCCTATCTCTAGTTTAAACGAGTTTAAACTTATCTAGATCGGCTGGGCCCTATGGGGCCTTTTCCCCGGCCCAATGCGGCCAGGACACTCCCTCATAGGCCCATGCCCTCCCGGAAGGTGGGGCCACGTTGGTCCCTTCCGAAGGTTCTAGAAGCTTCCGTACAATACCGATTAACCGGAACAATTCAACTCCAAAACCACCGCCTTATATGAATCTTATTCTCCGGACCATTCGAACCTCTCGTGATATCCCGGATCCCATCCGAGACTCGAACAAAATTCATAAACCAATTATCCAATCTATCCTAGCGTCGAGATACGTTAAGTGTGTGACCTGCGGGTTCGAGAATATGCGGACATGATCTTCTATCAATAATCAACATGGGTCAGGCACCCATATTGACTCCCACACATTCATCGATGATCATATCGGATGAACCAAGATGCCAGGATTCAATCAATCCCATATATATATTCCCTTCGTCTCGCGATATTTTACTTGCCCGAGATTCTATCGTCGGTATCGTCATACCTAGTTCAATCTCGTTCACAGCAAGTACTTTACTCGTTCCGTAATCCGATATCACTTTGTGATTAACTCCTTCACCACATGCTTGCAAGCTGTGTTGATATCGACACGAGTGGGCCAAGTATATCTCTCGACTTGGGAGGGACAAATTCCATCTCGATACATACAACCCAATGATACTTTCCGATCACCGAGAGACACCTTTATGATCACCCTCTCATAGGATGACGTTTGATGACCTCAAAGCTTTCTTCCGGTACCAGGGAGTTGCATTATCTCATGGTCTAAGGAATACAATATTTGACATAGGAAAAGCTTCGCAAAGATGAACACGATGAAACGATCTAATTGCTTCGCTTAGTTTGGGTCTATCCACCATATCATTCTCCCAATGATATGATCTCATTATCAATTGACAACTCATGTCTATGGTTAGGAAACCTTAACCATCATTGATCAATGAGCTAGTCCATAGAGGCGTACTAGGGACACGGTGTTGTTCACAAACCACACAAGTATTAATGTTTTCGCTTAATACAATTCTAGCATGGAATATAAACTTTATCATGAACAAGAATTATAATAATAACATCTTTATTATTGCCTCTAGGGCATAATTCCAACAAAGATGTTATTCATATAAATAGAACAACCATTATTCTCCGATTTAAATAAATAACCGTCTTGCAATAAACACAATCCAGATATGATGTTCATGCTCAACGCAGGCACATAATAACAATTATTAAGGTTTAAAACTAATCCCGGAGGTAAAACTAAGGAGAGCGTGCCGACGGCCATTACATCAACTTTTGATCCATTGCCAACGCGCATCGTCACCTCATCCCTTACTAGCCGCCGTCTATTCCGTAGCTCCTGTTTCGAGTTACAAATATTAGCAACTGAACCAGTATCAAATACCCAGGCACTACAACGAGCGCTAGTAATGTAAACATCAATAACATGTATATAAAATATACCTTTAATGGTGTCAGCCTTCTTGTCCGCTAAGTACTTCGGACAGTTGCACTTCTAGTGACTCTTGTCCTTGCAATAGAAGCACTCAGTGTCCGGCTTAGGGCCAGACTTGAGCTTCTTCTCAGCAGGGGAAACGCGCTTACCGCTGCCTTTCTTGCAGGATTTCTTTGCACCCTTACCTTTCTTGAAGCCAGGGGTCTTGTTGACCATCAACACATGATTATCTTTCTTGATATCCACCTCCGCAGCTTTCAGCTTAGCGAAGAGCTCAGTGATCGTATCAGTGGAACCAATCTGATTGTCAGTAACTACAAAACCTTTGTAGCTAGGAGGGAGTGATTGCAGAACTCTGTAAATCTTGAGCTCTTCTGGAATCTTGCAGTCCAGTTGCTCAAGACGTTGAGTGTAGCCCGACATCTTAATGGCGTGCTCACTAACGGAACTCCCTTCCTCCATCTTGCAGTTAAAGAACTTTTCAGAGATCTCATATCTCTCAGAACGGGCCTGAGTCTGAAACATGGTTTTCAGTTCCTCAAGAATCTCAAAGGGCCCGGAGAACTCCTCAAAACTATTTTGAAGGTCCGGTTCCATAGAAAACAACATGGTACTCTTAATCACTCCATAATCATCTTTGCACGACTGATAAACAGCTTTTCATCAGCCGGCGCATCAATATCAGGGGCGTCACCTAGCGCTTTCTCTAGTACATAGTCCTTTTGTCTGCCAGCGAGAATGATTCTCAGATTGTGGAACCAGTTGGTGAAGTTAGACTCATTATTTTTAAGCTTTTCTTTCTCAGTAAAAACGTTGAAGTTGAAGTTGGACTTAGCCATTTGATCTACAAAATTTGAAAATACAATTTAGACTATGTTCATGATAACTAGTTCAACTTAATCAAATTACTAGATGAACTCCCACTAAATTCAACATCCCTCAAGTTGTTTAGTGAACACGATCCAAATTCACCACACCTAATCCGATCTTCACGAGAAGAGATGTGGTTTCAATGGTGGACAACAAAGTGTCGATCATATCATTCATATGACTCATGCTTAACCTTTCGGTTCGTGTGTTCCTAGGCCATGTCTGTGCATGCTAGGCTCGTCAAGTCAAACCCAAATATTTCCGGCAGTGCAAAATGGCTTGCACGTTGTATCTGACGTAGAGTTTATAGCACCCGATCATCACGAGGTGCTTGAACACGACGAACTTTCGCAACGATGCATACATGGGGAGAACACAATTTTATCTTGATCTTTAGGTGAGGAATCATCTTATAATGCTACCGTCGCGATCTAAGCATAATAAGATACATAAAAGGATAAACATCACATGCATATAATTTTATGTGACATGGTATAGCCAATCTCCGCGCAATGATCTCCATCTTGTGCGCGCCAGCATGATCTCCATCACTCCACCATGATTGCCTCCACCACGAATAGCAACTACAACTATTGCTAACTACTTAGCGATAAAGTAAAGCTAATACATGGTGTATAAGGAGTTGACACACAGGTCATACATAATTATAAAGACAACCATATGGCTCCTGCCGGTTGTGAACTCATCGACATGCAAGTCATGAAATATTACAAAACATGATCATTGCATACATCATACACATCACTTCTTGGGCCATATCATATCACAAAACACTCCCTGCAAAAACAAATTAGACGCCTCTACTTTGTTGCTGCATGTTTTACGTGGCTTATGGGAGTAACAAGCTAAGAACGATTCTTACCTACGGAAAGCCACAACGGTGATATTATGGTTGCTAACATCCGTTGTAAATCCCATGACTACTATAGTGAGAGAAACTGGCATCCAACAGCCGCATGTGTGGAACAAGCCACACGTCAAGTGCGGAGCCGATCTCGCGAACGAGGTCGCGTAAAGTTGGCCTGGACCGCTTCAATCTCACTATGCCGCGCCATAAGAAATACACAACAAGAGGCTTGCAACAGAAAACATCAACGCCCGCAACAAGCATGTTGCGTTCTACTCGTGAAACACATCTACGCATAGATCTAGCTCTGATACCACTAAAGGGTTTCGCAGCATAGTAAATCAAAAAAATTCTACGGATGCGAACAAGAAATCCAAGATCTAATCTAGGAGATGCAATAAACGAGAGAGAGATATGATATCTTCATACCCTTGAAGAAATCTCACAGCGGAAACGTTCAACAGAACGTGGGTTATGTAGTCGAACTAGCCTTCTCCTCCTCGCGATCCGATCCGATTCAACGCCGCAAGTGACGGCACCTCCGAGAGATGCACATGTACGGTGCCGCTACGTCTCCTCCTTCCTTGGTCCAGCAAGTGGGGTTGAGAGATGGATTGGCTCTACAGCACGACGGCGTGGTGCTATGGTGGAGAGTTTCTGCGGCAGGGCTTCGCCTATGCGCAGTCGGGAGAGAGAGAGAGAGAGAGAGGTGGAAGGGCAGCAGGACGGCGGCTAGGGTTGGAGGAGTGGGGGGTGCGCCCCTGCCCACCTTATATAGGGGCTGGCCGGCCCCCTTGGCCCCTCCTACAAGCCCTAGGGCGGCGGCCCCAAGGGTGGAATAGGAGGCAAGTTTCCCTTCTTCCTTCTAGAAGGGTTCCCTAGGGTTTCCCTTAGGGTTTGGCCGGCTGGGCCTATGGGGCCTTGTGACCCTGGCCCAAAGCGGCCAGGGCACTCCCTCTTAGGCCCACGCAGCCCTCCGGCAAGTGAGGCCACGTTGGTCCCACTCCAGAAGCTTCTAGAACCTTCCGGTACAATACCGAATACTCCGAAACGATTCCGAAATCCAAAAACTGCTTTCCTTTATATGAATCTTATTGTCCGGACCATTCCGGAACCTCTCGTGATGTCCTGGATCTCATCCGAGACTCCGAACAAAAACTCATAAACCAATTATCCATTCTATCCTAGCGTCGAGGCTGTGACCCTACGGGTTCGAGAATATGCAGACATGATCTTCTATCAATAATCAACAGCGGGATCTGGAAACCCATATTGACTCCCACATATTCATCAATGATCATATCGTATGAACCACGATGCCAGGATTCAATTAATCCCATATATGTATTCCCTTCGTCACGCGATATTTTACTTGCCCGAGATTCGATCGTTGGTATCGACATACCTAGTTCAATCTCGTTCACAGCAAGTACTTTACTCGTTCCGTAATCCGATATCACTTTGTGATTAACACCTTAACCACGTGTTTGCAAGTGGTGTTGATATCGATTACCGAGTGGGCCCGAAGTATATCTCTCCGACTCGGGAGGGACAAATTCTATCTCGATACATACAACCCAACAAGTACTTTCCGATCACCTAAGAGACACCTTTATGATCACCCTCACATAGGATGATGTTTGATGACCTCAAATCTTTCTTCCGATACCAGGGAGTTGTATTATCTCATGATCTAAGGAATACAATACTTGACATAAGAAAAAGCTTCGCAAAGATGAACACGATGACACGATCTAATTGCTCTGCTTAATTTGGGTTTGTCCATCATATCATTCTCCTAATGACATGATCTCATTATTAACCGACGACTCATGTCTATGGTTAGGAAACCTTAACCATAATTAATCAATGAGCTAGTCCATAGAGGCGTACTAGGGACACGGTGTTGTTCATAAACCACACAAGTATCAAAGTTTCCGCTTAATACAATTCTAGCATGGAATATAAACCTTATCATGAACAAGAATTATAATAATAACATCTTTATTATTATTGCCTCTAGGGCATAATTCCAACACCCCCCTCAATGCAACCGGAAGCAATTGCGTCATCCGCGCGTGGCAGTCATGGGACTTTAGGTTCTGGGATTTTTTCTCTGCCATATTTATTATTCCCTTTATATTCGACGATAAGCCAGACGGGACCTTCATACTGCTTAGGACTTAAAAAAATATTCCGTTCTCTTCTTTGGTAAGAGCATAGCTGGCAACACTTAGACGTCATTTATCTGTCTTTATTGGATGCGGGCCATCTCGGTCTTTCATACCTTGTTGCTCCTACCGTGCTTCCGGCTATCTTTTGTCTTTCCATACATGCTCATAAAGCCTTACAGGTTCACCCAAAGATTCTTCATCACATGCATCACGTCTATTGCAGAGCGGATCTCTAGAACTTTCCAATAGGGTAGCTCCCAAAATATAGATTTCTTCTTCCACATGGGCGCATGTCCGTCAGCGTCATTTAGAACAGATTGACCGCCATGGCCCTTTCCAAAGATTACTTCTAGATCCTTGACCATACCAAATATATCATCACCAGTACGGCGGATAGGCTTCTTCGGTGATCTGCTTCACCAATGAAATGCTTGACTTTCTTTCTTGCGGGATGCCTGGCCGAAATAAATCGATGATTCCCCTGGTACACATTCTTCCTACCTTTATCCAAATATATACTTTCCGTATCATCTAAACAATGCATGCATGCATTATATCCCTTGTCACTGGTGGAAACAGCCATATAGGTCCCGGTTGGTACGGGGCTTTAGTCCCGGTTGCCCAACCGGGACGGGGCAATCGGGACTAAAGCTCTAACCTTTAGTCCCGGTTGCCCACCAACCGGGACTAAAGGGTGCACACGTGGCAGCGGCAGAGGGCGAGGGGGGGTGGAACATTAGTCCCGGTTCGTAACAGGAACCGGGACTAATAACTTCTCGTGCAGAGATTTGGCCCATTCTCTGCCAAGAGAATTCATTTCACATTTTGTTGCCATGACATTTTCGCCACTTTTTGTGCCACGGCAGAGAATTCATTTAGGTTGTTTTATTGTTTACTAGCAGAGTGACCGTGCGTTGCTACGGTAATCTTTTTCTCGCATACACAAAATATAATGCACGTGACAAATCACATGTATTAAAATATAGTGATATAGTATTTATAAGACATTTAGGCTTCACTTCACTTGAGATGCATTTCAATTATAGTCATAATTCAACGTTTTATGCATAGACCATATGTTAGGACTTAGGACCCACCTCTCGCTTTCTTTTTTCTTTTAATTCAACCGCTAGGCTAAGTGTACTTAGCCTTAGCTTGTGGTTTCTCCTGTCAGCCTGGTAGGTCGGTCCCTCTCATGAGGCCGTGGTGCTTCGGTTTGGCCGGCACCGATGCGGTGATACTTGCGGGTGAGTGCTGCATATTCATATGATAGTTGTTTTTTTTCTAGACATTTTGGCATATTGCTACAACATCATATAAATAAAAATATGTTGTCCCAGTTTATCCTAGATGTATTTCTTTATCTTTTTATTAATAAACCTTATAATTTTTATATTGCTGGTAGTTCTAAATACCCGTGCGTTGCCAGTTAGCAGTATGAAAATTTTGTCTATTTCACTTGAACATTTCAAAGCTGGAAGTTATTACCAATCTAAATACTTCTTCCAAACAATTCGAAATGCAATACTGATCAAGAACTAAGTCCGGGTGAAAGGATATAAAAAATATTAACATTGTGTGTTTAACAAAAGATCCATCATAAGTATGTTGTCCCAGTTTACGATGCATGTTGTTGTTCTTTTTAACCTGAGCTATGTGTATGTTGATGTCCAAGGAACTAATTTAAAAAATATATATGTCCAAGAAACCCGCAAACATGTGAAAATGCTTTGCGTACGGCACTTCGCACGAATTTCGTCCCACCGCTAACGTCTGCTGGGACCCTCCCTCAATAAAAGAAGAACATCCGCTGGGATCAGCTCTCCTCTCTCTAGATATTTTGTATTCTCCATCCCTACGACCCTATCTTCCGCAGTTCCTCTTCTACTTTTTTTACACAGAACACCGAGCTCCTCTTTTCCCCAAATAATTTCTTCCGGTATCAGTTTTCACAATCGGCAACACATCCAGCAGTCTTCAAATCGGAGCTAAACTCACCAATTCATCCCTTCTTGTGGCTGTTTTTGTTTGTATCACTTTGGAGTTTCAGATCCCATGAAGCCCAAGAGAAAGGAGCAGATAGTTCGCCTTCTTCCTGTCTGAACTTCACCAGCCACCGGCCTCGCATCACTTGTTCGTGTCCGCTCACGCCCTGGCCTCCTCAACCTCAAGCAGGGGCAAGCATTGCGGCTGTGCCGGCTTGCACCCGGTTGAGCGGTACTGCAACGTTCGACCTCGCCGGTAGCAGTTGGTGGGGGCGTCCCGACAGCGTGGAGGAAATCGAGAAGGCGCGAGGCAAGCAAGGGAATACACGACGGTCAATGGAAAATTGCCTCAAATTTGAGCTGAGGTTGGACATGGCGGTCGACGGCCAGAACCAGCGCGTGCTTGAGATCCAAACGGCCGCAAGCCAGCGCAGGAGAGCAAGAGGGGGCGGCGCGGGGAGGGAGGGAAGGGTACGCCAAGCAGATATGGCGGTGTTGGCCACGGAGCCGACTGCTCCATCCATGGCCGCAAGCGAGCGCAGGAGAACAAGGGGCGGCGGCGGAGCCTTGCGGGTTGTAGGGAGGTAGGAAGGGGATTTCCCGTCCGCCGGGCTGTTTCTCTGGACTATGACTTTGCGGTGGCAAACTATGTAAATTATCCAAACACACAGGGGTAAAACGGTCCAACAAAAAGCGGAAGGAAAACTGCACAGACCAACCTACCTCAGCTTAAATTAGTAGATAGATAGATTTAGTGATTTGCACTTATCAATGAAGGAACCTTATATTACATCATGATGACAATATTATATTCAATACACGGATCGAGTTCATGCACTACATACAAAAGTTGCTATTCGATGCTACCGGCCAATTTCTTCAAAGTTGCTATTTTTACAATTCCTATTGTCTATACACAGCCGAGTAGTATTCCCCTTTTGGGTCTAGGACTTCTGCATCCAAGAATCCCGCCAATTTCTCCTGAATTGCTCGTACACGATCCTTTGGCAGAAGACCGTCCCGTAGACGTTCGATCTGATTTAAAAAAGGAGTCAGCCTATATGAATGAAACTAAACACAATTTGATTGTAATTAAAAACTATATAAATTGTTTACGTACGTGGAGTTGCTCTAAATTTCTGCCCTTCTCATCGCACGTCTGCCGGATGAACTCGCATACATAGTATCCACATAGATTGTTACCTGGTCCCTGCGTCAGGCACTTTACGAAAACAGAGTTCAATCAAAATAATAATCAAGCATGATAATAACTGTATCAAAACTAGAATCAAAGAGATGCGCGGATATAGCTAGTGGTGCTTACATCTAGTGGTTGAAATGTAAGCTCCTCTTTCCAAACACCACTAGCCTTGTTGGTGAACCGTTTCCAAGCGCTGCCCGGCGTAGAAAACGAATAAAATAAGTTATTAAGTACTTGATATCATAAAATTTATGAACGTTGCTGATATAGTGTCGTAATGATTAGAATTACCGCTGGAGAAGTATCTGCATGTCCTTCCACGTCTCAAGGGGTTTATGTTTCGAGTCCATGACTAGTACACGCCCTTTGTCAAGTTGAATGATTAACAGAATATAGTGAAAGCTGCAAATGCATAAATAATCAATTATATACTTAACATCGAGTAAGAGAAATAGAAAGTGTATACAATACAATAACACTCACTCGAAGTTGTAAGAAAATAGTATTTCCCTTTTGGTTTCTTGAAACCTTAACGCGTGTACTATATTATCCTCCGTATCCTGGGGGATTATTTTGAGATTAGCTTCATGAACCCAATATGGGTCAATGAAGCCAATGTCATAGATTTGTCCTCTGCTGCATTCGAGAATCTTTATTCTGCATATTACAGTATGATTATATACATGCAATAAACAAAATAATATAGCTGCAAACTAAATTAATTATAGAATTAGTACTTATAGACAATAGGCATTGATGATCGATTTGTCCAAGGCGTCTTGATTGAATAATTGAAATAGTTTATCAAATTCAATGGATATCATGTCATCCTTTTCTTTCCCATGATGCTTTTTTGTAACCCTCAGCACTATCCAGTTAGCCCCGGCCCTTGTGGCATGCATGTACCAGTTATGCAATCTTCTCATTTTTGTTGGAAGATTGTTTACCTCCTCAGGTTTGACGAGAGGTTTTTGCGTCTTGGTATCTGTATGCTACTTCACTCACGGGAAGAACTCTAATCGATAAATCTTGGACAATACTCATACCTTGAGCAGCGGCGGCTTCTCCGTGTGTAACTACCTACGGATCATCGCTCTTGACCCCATATTTGCTCGACCCCACATTGGTTTGAGAAATCACCTTGAGAGGCGCAAGTCTGTTTTGCTTGTTCTCCGAAATGGGCAACAGATTTCTCGCTTGCATCGATCTTGCTCTTGAGGCTTTTTGTGCGCATGTGACTTAAGAATAGAACGCTCATAATCGATGGACTTTGGCTCGGGTTGTGAAGATTCTTTAGCATTTTCAACACTTTGGCTTTTTCTTCTTTGGTCTTTGGGAACTCTGGCTCTTTCGGCGCCTCGGCTTAGCTTAAAACGTTGTTGTTTCCGGGATCAACGATCATGATCTCCTCTTTAGTCAGTCATAAGCTCTCTTGGGAGGAACCTTTGGTACTTTTGGAAGAGGCTCTTGTTTACGTTTGGCGATCGCTACCACGAGGCTCGATGGCGGTACACTTACGCTTTTGACCCTTAGGCGCGGTGATGGCTCCTGGCGATGGCTGCCGGAGATTGGTGAGCGGCGGCCGGGTGGGGCGACAAAAGGCAGTGCGGCAAGGCGGCGACCTCGCTAGAGACGGGTGAGGCGGCGAAGATGGCCTTGGCGTGTGATTTGAAGCACGATACATTCCTTGCCATAGAATGGTGACGTTTTTTGCCTCCCGCGATCACATCCCTTCACTGCAGGTAGTGAAGATCCAAAACTTCAAAGGTGGGCATGATTTCATCCACGCCGACAACAGCGTAGCCCTCTGGAACCGGACGACAATGGTAAGTTGGTGTGGGTCCAATTGGTAAGGCATATCCGACCGCCACCTTCATTGATATGTTCACAACTTTGACATGTAGCTCGCAGTGTGTCATCTCTGTGATATCATCCACTGGGTAGCCAACAGGAGCCATCGTCGGTGCATCATCGTCATCGCCATTGTCATCACGCGGGACCTCGGTGGAAGCCACACTACTTTTTCGATTATTCGATAGGCCGGTAGAATCGAATGCAGTGTGCTGCTGAGATGGGCCGGTAGTACTTTGCTCTTTAAGTGCGTTAATTTCATCTTGTTGATGCTTTAATCGTTCTTCAATTAAACGCATTCGCTCTTTCTGACTATTTGCTTCAACTTCCACCCTGTCCTTTTCTCCTCGGCTTCTATCGGATATTTCTTCCTCTCTTGAAACCCATCCTCCATGGTTGGGAGCCTCTTGTGCCTCGTGTTCGTCCATCATGTTCCTTATTTCCAAGGCGTGTGAGCTCATCATTCTCTCTATCGGGAATGAAGTCCCCATCTTTAACAGCCTTCGCTTTTCGATCCTCTCGATTGGCAAGGGGTCTTATTTATGTCGTATGTTATATATACACCTCCTTCCGAGTCCAACGTGCCCCATGCCCATAAAACCAATTCCTTGCACGTTCTACCCAATCGCATCTGCAGGGTGATCTTTTTGCACGCAGTTCATTCTCAAGTTTCTCCCACTTAGGAATGCCACCAGAGCCACCTTGACCCATAGTATGGTGATACTTCTTGTTAGCGACATTCCTTATTCGTTTCAGACATTTTCTTAGCTTTTTCTGATTTCTTGTATTCCACAAACTCAGCCTAGAATGGTTTTATCTTCTCAAACTGAATATTCTTGAAATCGGGAGTCTTATTTTTCACGACATAGTCAAGGTGCAATCTTTTCTTCCAGTTGGTGAAACACTGGGCCATCTTTTTCAAAGCCCACTCCCTGACCTTAGCCTCCATGGCTCTCCCATGTTGTAAGGCGTCCTCAACTGGATCCTCCGCATTTGGATCCAGCTCTATCTTCGGTAGTTTGAAATTAACCATGAGCCTCTTCCACAGTAAATATTTGGCGTGGTTAGGGAGAAATAAACATGTTCCCTCTTCATCCGCATTAGCAGGCCTATTCCAATTTCTAATGGTGATCGGGATTAAGTCCCTAACGATTACTCCGCATTGTGCCACAAATTTGGTTGCGACAACTTCGAGTCAGTTTTGCCATCTTCAATGACATCTTCGATCCTGAACCTCTCATGGTCTTGCAACTTTTTGGTTGGGCCTCGTCTGCTCTTTTCAGTAGATTCCTTCGATCCGGAGGGCTAAAAGAAGAAAGATCGTCGTTACTATTTCTATATAGATAGCATATGATTAATTAATGAATTGATTTATATTACATGCACCTCGCCGGAGCGGTCGTCTTATCGATTACACAAGGCATCGCCTTCTCCCTCGCGGAAGGCAACACCTTCAACCTCAAACAAGTTGTCTATTCCGGTAAAAAGAAGATCACCCTCACCGGAGTTGTTCAGAAACGTTGATACGTCTAAATTATCTTCCCCACGGATCACACCTTGGATCAACTCTTACTTTTCTTCGTCTCTGACGTGTGGGTCCATATTTTATGCATAGGTGGAAAAACAAATAAGTCAAAGCGGCTAAAGGAGAAAGTTAAGGAGAAACCCTAATATATACATACACAATAATAAAAATGAAGAGAAACCCTAAACCCTAAACCTAGCTACAAAAAGGAAAGCGTGTAGTAGATAGGTAACTCTAGCTAAAATCAATATTCCGGAGTTCCGAGGGGTGTAAAACCTAGTTCGGAGAAACCTCGGATGCATCTGAGAGGGGAACATGAGTATAAGTCTACAAAAGGAAAACTATCCAGCAGATAGGTAACACTAGATACTAACAAAATAGCATATTGGAATCGATTTAAGAGGGTTCGGAATGCCCTGGCGAAGGCACATCGTCGAACCCACATGCACCTAAGGGGCATGCAATTTCATGGGAAGATTTACTGGATTTACGCCAGACCGAGCTTTCCTACGTCGAACACAATGGTTTTGACCGCGCGACCCCTTCGCCCATGTCTCGCCCACGCGTGAGAGAACAGGGGAACTCCCATCGGCGCCGCCTCCTCCCCCCTCTCCTCACCTTTCCCGAGCAAACAGAGCTTCTGCATCTCTCTTGCCACAATACACCCGCCCCACGCGTCCCTGCACGCCTCCCATGTCATGCAGAACCGGCCACCGACATCCCTTTTTCTCGAGCCTTACAAACCCGACATGAGGGAGTATAAATCTATCATTGAGTAAATGTGATACTCCTATAGCAAACGAGGATAGTCCGATGATAAAGATGCGATTAGGGATGGCAATGGGGCCCCGAAACCCACAAACCCGATGGATACCCGCCTTAAATGGGGAGGGTTTGGTAAAAAGTTAGACCCTCCAAGTTTAATGGGGCGGGTATGGGGGTGGCAAACCCATACCCGCAGACCCGCTCTAAGCCTTAATCCTATCCCTAAGAGCATGTTTAACGCAGACGTTTAAATAAAGCAGACGCTAGCTAGGCTGATTTTACTTGCGTTTAGGCCTCCATCCCGTCCGATCCGGGGATTTTCTCTAGCGTCGACGTACGAGGAAGCGTCGGTCGCTAGGACTACTTTTTTCAGCGCACGGGAGTTTGATTAGCGCTCCTGGCTGTTGCTAGCTACCCAAATTAGCGTTCCGTGCTGTGAGACGAGGCGTTTAGTCCATAATCCAATTTTCTGACATTATTTTTTTAAACATAAGTGTCTGTACAAGAGCTTGTCGTAGTACATGCCCTAATAATCATATGACTAACCACACGTACGTCCACGCGGTCCATGCACGCAGACAACACACGTCGATCACCCGAAGCCGCCGCCCACCACCCGATCGAAGCCCACCAGCAGCCGCCGCCCACACCCGAAGCCCACCATGCAGCCGCAGCCGCCCACCACACCCCGACCAAGCTCCATGCAGCCGCCCAGCTGCCGCCTCCCACCACCAGAAGCAGCAGAGGGAGGGGAGGACAGCAGCCGCCGCCGCCCACCACCAGCAGTAGCCGCCCACCATGCAACACACCGCCCACCACCAAAGCAGAGGGAGGAGAGAGAGGCAGCGGGCGACTGACGCAGCAAGGGAAGGCGGCACAGACGTCGGCGGGAAGAGAGGGCGGTCGTCGGCGGAAGGAGACGCGTGGGAGGAGGAGGAGCCGCTATGGAGCCTTGGCGGTGGCGGCCGGAGGAGGAGCCGCCACGGGAGCGGTGGCGGCCGGGCGAGGCGTTACGACGACGGAGCAGGCAACTGGCGTCGTCGAGAAGCAGAGAAGAGAAGCAGAGAAGAAGAAGAGAAGTATTATAAAGGGGAGGGAGTATACGTCCCGGTTGGTGGCACCAACACGGACTAAAAGGGCATACGTCCCGGTTGGAGCCACAAACCGGGACGTATACTCCAATTTTCAGCAGCCGAAGGGGCGCGCGCGCAAGAGGGTCTTTAGTCCTGGTTGGTGGCTCCAACCTGGACGTATTCCCCTGTTTTCAAAGTTTTTTCAGTTATTTTCTTTCTGTTCCCGCCTTATTTTTTATTTTGGGGTTTAAATTTGTAATGTTTTTTAAATAATAATTACTTTGGAATTTAGAAAAACTTTAAACATAAAAAGTGTTTGAATTTGAATAACTAATTCGAAACCATGTTATTTTTTGAAAAATAATTAATGTAACCATTTAAACTATGAACCGTCTAAAATTAATAATGAAATAACTTATATTTTTTAAATATTAATTTGGAATTTAGAAAAACTTTAAACATAAAAATTGTATGGATTTGAATAAATAATCCAAAACCAATTTCTATTTTTAAAAAATAATTAATGTAACCATTTAAAATTAATAATGAAATAACTTATATTTTTTAAATATTTATTTGGAATTTAGAAAAACTTTAAACATAAAAAGTGTATGGATTTGAATAAATAATTCAAAACCATTTTCTATTTTTAAAAAATAATTAATGTAACCATTTAAAATTAAAAATGAATTAACTTATATTTTTAAATATTAATTTGGAATTTAGAAAAACTTTAAACATAAAAAGTGTATGGATTTGAATAAATAATCCAAAACCATTTTCAATTTTTTAAACAATAATTAATGTAACCATTTAAAATTAAAAATGAATTAACTTACATTTTTTAAATATTAATTTGGAATTTAGAAAAACTTTAAACATAAAAAGTGTTTGGATTTGAATAAATAATTTAAAACCATTTTCTATTTTTAAAAAATAATTAATGTAACCATTTAAAATATGAACCATTTACAATTAAAAATGAATTAAGTTATAAGTAATTCAAATCCATTTTCTGTTTTTGTGAAGGATTTTCATTGTTCGGATTTTTTTGAATTTATTATGCCCGTTTTGAATTATCTGAATTTCTAACTATGGTCGAACCGGTGTGCATGAAGATAGGGGGCGAGCATCGTTAGAACTTGCATTGGATCTCTGAAGAAACCACATATTGCGAGTCTAAAATGATTTTTTCAAAAAATCACGGGCGATAGATCATGTACCTGTAGTATAAACCGAACCCACTTCCTACCGATTCGGCAGACATTTGTCCTTTTTACCGGGGATGGACGAAAAGGTTTGAGATGTACCGGTTGAGAGATAGTCGATGTAAGGTGGTCTAGTATTTTAGGAAAATGGGACGGTAGCATTCTGAAACGGCATTTTGGTGGTTACTTCACAAAACGATCCGTTTTTGCGCTCGAAAAATGGAAAAGGGCTTTTCCGTGCGACAAAAAGGAAAACTTCCTCCTGCAACATTGTTCTCCATACCAATGTCCACACACATGCATAATATGGGCACAACATCACAAACTATGCCGTGATTCAGCACATAACATCGGTCATTTGGACCGAAAGCCATGAAACCTCGAACATGATAGGTCATTTTGTGAAGGTTTTTTCGAAACATGATCAATATACCAAGTCCGTATTTTTCCTTTCAACTATGTAACAAAATATGACACCACGCCAAGGATTTTCATTGTTCGGATTTTTTTGAATTTATTATGCCCGTTTTGAATTATCTCAATTTCTAACTATGGTCGAACCGGTGTGCATGAAGATAGGGCGAGCATCGTTAGAACTTGCATTGGATCTCAAGAAACCACATATTGCGAGTCTAAACATGATTTTTCAAAAATCACGGGCAATAGATCATGTACTGTAGTACAAACCGGACCCACTTCCTACCGATTCTACAGACATTTGTCCTTTTTACCCGGATGGACGAAAAGGTTTGAGATGTACCGGTTGGGAGATAGTCCATGTAAGGTGGTCTAGTATTTTAGGAAAATAGGACGGTAGCATTCGAAACGGCATTTTGGTGGTTCCTTCAAACGACCCGCTTTTTTGCGCCGGAAAATGGAAAAGGGCTTTTCCGCGACAAAAAAGGAAACTTCCTCCTGCAACATTGTTCTCCATACCAATGTCCACACACATGCATAATATGGGCACAACATCACAAACTATACCGTGATTCAAAGATATAACATCGGTCATTTGGACCGAAGCCATGAAACCTCGAACATGATAGGTCATTTTGTGAAGGTTTTTTCAAACATGATCAATATACCAAGTCCGTATTTTTCCTTTCAACTATGTAACAAAATATGACACCACACGAAGGATTTTCATTGTTCGGATTTTTTTGAATTTATTATGCCCGTTTTGAATTATCTGAATTTCTAACTATGGTCGAACCGTGTGCATGAAGATAGGGGAACATCGTTAGAAATTGCATTGGATCTCTGAAGAAACCACATATTGCGAGTCTAAAATGATTTTTTTCAAAAATCACGCGATAGATCATGTACCGTAGTACAAACCGGACCCACTTCCTACCGATTCTACAGACATTTGTCCTTTTACCCGGGATGGACGAAAAGGTTTGAGATGTACCGGTTGGGAGATAGTCCATGTAAGGTGGTCTAGTATTTTAGGAAAATGGGACGAGCATTCTAAACGGCATTTTGGTGGTTCCTTCACAAAGCGACCCGTTTTGCGCCGGAAAATGGAAAAGGGCTTTTCCGTATGCGACAAAAGGAAAACTTCCTCCGCAACATTGTTCTCCATACCAATGTCCACACACATGCATAATATGGGCACAACATCACAAACTATGCCGTGATTCAGCACATAACATCGGTCATTTGGACCGAAAGCCATGAAACCTCGAACATGATAGGTCATTTTGTGAAGGTTTTTTCGAAACATGATCAATATACCAAGTCTGGTATTTTTCCTTTCAACTATGTAACAAAATATGACACCACGCGAAGGATTTTCATTGTTCGGATTTTTTTTTGAATTTATTATGCCCGTTTTGAATTATCTGAATTTCTAACTATGGTCGAACCGGTGTGCATGAAGATAGGGGCGAGCATCGTTAGAACTTGCAATGGATATCTGAAGAAACCCCATATTGCGAGTCTAAAAATGATTTTTTCAAAAAATCACGGGCGATAGATCATGTACCTGTAGTACAAACCGGACCCACTTCCTACCGATTCGGCAGACATTTGTCCTTTTTACCCGGGATGGACGAAAAGGTTTGAGATGTACCGGTTGAGAGATAGTCGATGTAAGGTGGTCTAGTATTTTAGGAAAATGGGACGGTAGCATTCTGAAACGGCATTTTGGTGGTTACTTCACAAAACGATCCGTTTTTTGCGCTCGAAAAATGGAAAAGGGCTTTTCCGTGCGACAAAAAGGAAAACTTCCTCCTGCAACATTGTTCTCCATACCAATGTCCACACACATGCATAATATGGGCACAACATCACAAACTATGCCGTGATTCAGCACATAACATCGGTCATTTGGACCGAAAGCCATGAAACCTCGAACATGATAGGTCATTTTGTGAAGGTTTTTTCGAAACATGATCAATATACCAAGTCTGATATTTTTCCTTTCAACTATGTAACAAAATATGACACCACGCGAAGGATTTTCATTGTTCGGATTTTTTTGAATATATTATGCCCGTTTTGAATTATCTGAATTTCTAACTATGGACTACCACGCGAAGGATTTTCATTGTTCGGCAGACATTTAGTGTCGGATGTATTCACAAACCGGGACTAAAAATATTTTCCGCCATTTCCCACCTCTTCCCGCCAAGTTTTCCCGCCCTTTCCTTTTTACTAGAGCTTTTAGTCCCGGATGTAGTCACTAACCGGGACTAAAGATATTTCCCGCCATTTCCCAAAGCTTCACGCCAAGTTTTCCCGCCCTTTTCCTCTATATTTAGGGTGATCGTGTCATGGCTATCCACACATCCACACCTTCCTCTCATAGAACAATGGACAACGCCTACTGGGCCATTCTGACCCTCGAGGAGACCGAGGCGTTATGCGCCTCCAACTACCCTTGTCCGTCTACCGCCACTTGCTGGCCGATGCCGAGGGTTCTGCCCTCCGTCCCTCAAGGTTCCGCACGCAGCATCCATCACAAACCACTTCTACCACGAGTTCACGCCGAGCGGATGGATCCCAGTGGGATCCCCACACCACGACACTGAATGCCTTCTTCGCTAATAGGCGGAAAGGGAGCTCGCCAGTACGAGGGTGATGGCGCCACCGTGAACCACAGCCGGGCCGCCGTCTGTGGTGGGCGAACCGCATTATCATCGGAGTGATGCGCTACATCGCCGGGAGACCATCCTCGCCACGGTGCCCACGAGTCCACCCGCCATGCACCCCACACTGCCCTTGATGGCGGCATCGCCTTCCAGAGACCCTCTCCCGCCCGTGAATCCGAGGCTGGAATGGCCTGGTATATGCCATGGATGGGCCGAGGATCCCGAGTGGCGGTGACGATGACGCGATGATGATGACGACGATGAAGACCACAAGTCTGCGTACTATAGGACTAGGCATGATTATGACTAAAGGGGCGCTTTAGTCTTGAGTGTTGGCTAGTCCCGTTTGTCCGGTTTTTAATATTAATAAATGTCTTGAGTGTTACCTAATAAATAGAGGGAAATGCCTATATAAAGAGAGGGTTCATCTTTAGTCGGTTGGAGAAACCAACCCAATCAAGGGATTGCGCAGAGTGGGCCAGCAACACTAATAATAGGGGTGAGTGTCGACATTATGTCGCATGCGGCTTACCTTGTCCCGGATGGTGTCACCAACCGGGACTAAAGATCCTTTAGTCCCGATTGGAGACACCAACCGACTAAAGATGAGTCAAGACTAATAATAGGGGTGAGTGTCGACATTATGTCGTGAGTGTCGACATTATGTCGTGAGTGTCGACATTATGCCGAAATGCTTGTACTATAAATAGGCATCCTTGTGAGTCCAGTCCTCCCAGCTTTGAGGCATCTCCAAGATGGTTTTAGAGAGCAGGACACCACTACGGCCCGTGTGGAGATGCCGACGGATCCTAGTCCTCCCATCTCCGAGAAACTGGTCAGAGGCACTCCTAATATGTGGAATTAGTTAGCTCGAGGCGTATTGATCTAGTTAGTGAAGTTACAAGCTGCAAGATGGTTTTCGAGAGCAGGGACACCATCGCGGCCATTTCAGGAGATGCCGACGGATCCAGCCTCCCAAGATCTCCGAGAATCTCATAGAGGCACTCCTAATATGTGAAATTAGTTAGCTCTAGGCGATTGATGTAGTTAGAGAAGTTACAAGCTGCAAGATGGTTTTCGAGGACACCACTACTCAGCCAGTTCGAGGAGATGCCGCCGGATCCCAGTCCTCCGGCATCTCCAAGAAACTGGTCATAGAGGCACTCCCGCTCCAGCCACAAAACGGGACTAACACTCAAGACATGTATTAATATTAAAAACCGAGACTACAAAATCGGGACTAAAGGCCACAAACCGCGAAAGATATTACATAATATGAGCATGAACTTCTTGGCATATGTCATTCCTTATGACCGCTTCAAACGTAACCATGGAGCATCTTCTTTACTTAACGGAATGCTTGGGTCAGTTTTCACTGTGAAGGGCGGAATTTCATCAAACTTATTATAATCTTCTGACATGTCTGTCATGTCCTCGATTCCCACGATGTTTCTTTTCCCTGAAAGAATTATGTGACGCTTTGGCTCATCATATGATGTATTCGTTTGCATATTTTTTTTTTTTTTCTCCGAGGACATGTCCTTCACATAGAAAACCCGAGACACATCATTGGCTAGGACGGATGGTTCATCTCTATAACCAAGATTGTTGAGATCCACTGTTGTCATTCCGCATAACCGGTCTATCTTTACCCTTCCCCATTCAGGTTGACCCATTTGCAATGAAACAAAGGGACCTTAAAAGAGACTCCATAGTCTAGTTCTCATATCTCCTCTATGTAACCATAATATGTGTCCTTTTGTCCATTCTCGCCTATTGCATCAAAGCGACACCACTATTTTGGTTGGTGCTTTTTATCTTGGGCGATCGTAGAATGTATTCCCATTTATTTCGCACTTTGAAATTCAATACAAGAGAAGATGGTGACGCTGCCAACAAGTATAGATGATCTCCAACAAGTGGTGTCATTCAAGAGATGTGTCCGCATCCAACCACCGAAAGACTTCATGTGTTCATCTCAGAATCCATGATTCAAGCTTCCCGGTTTTTGAGCGCATAATATTCTTGTGTTCCTCGATATACTGAGTCGCCAAGGTGGAATTATGTAGAACTGTAGTGTGCTTTAGTGAAAGAATCCCCATCCCTACATATCATTGCTTTCTTTCCCAGCGTTTTTCCACTTAGTCTTCCCTCATGCCGCGAGTCGAAACACCAATCGGCTTAAGGTCGTGAATAAAGTCAACACAAAACTCAATGACCTCCTCTGCTCCATATCCCTTGGAGATGCTTCCTTCGTCTAGCACGGTTATGAACATATTTCTTTAAGACTCCATGAACCTCTCAAAGGGGAACATATTGTGCAGAAATACCGACCGAGAATGGCAATCTCTTCCACTAGATGAACCAGAGATGCATCATAATATTGAAGAAGGATGGTGGGAACACCAATTCAAAACTAACAAGACATTGTACCACATCCTTCTCAGAACCTTGGTAATATCTGGATTGATTACCTTCGAGATATTGCATTGAGGAATGAACACGCTTCACAATGGGTACTCGAACATTTTCCTAGAAGCCCCTCAATGCAATCGGAAGCAATCCATCATAATCACGTGATCCATGAGACTTCAGGTTTTGGAACTTTTTCTCTGCCATATTTATTATCCCCTTTATATTAGATGAGAGCACGACGGCACCTTGATACTGTAAAGGACTTCAAAAAAGATTTCCTTCTCTGCTTTGGTAAGAGCATAGCTGGCACGACTTAAGTGACGCCCTTTATCCGTCTTGTTATGTGTATGCATGTTCTTTGGGTCTTTCATAATTTGTTGGTCCTCCCATACTTCAGGTGTATCTTTTGTCTTCCCATACACGCCTAGGAATCCTAGCAGGTTCACGCAGAGATTCTTCGTCACGTGCATCACGTCGATTGAAGAGCGGACACGCAGGACTTTCCAATATGGCAGCTCCCAAAATATAGATTTCTTCTTCCACATGAGTGCGTGTCCTGTAGCGACGTCGTTCGGAACTGATTGACCGCCGGGACCCTTTCCAAAGATTACTTCTATGTCGATTCGCCAGGTACACAACCTTCTTGCATTTATGCAAATATGTACCTTCGGTCTTATCTAAACAGTGGGTGCATGCCTTATATCCCGTGTTTGTCTGTCCTGAAAGGTTACTAAGAGCAGGCCAATCATTGATGGTTACGAATAACAACCCTCGTAGATCAAATGGCTCCTGTTTGTTCTCATCCCACGCACATATACCTGGTTCGCCCCACAATTGTAAGAGTTCTTTAACTAATGGCCTAAGGTACACATCAATGTCGTTGCCCGGTTGCTTCGGGCCTTGGATGAGCACTGGCATCATAATGAACTTACGCTTCATGCACAACCAAGGAGGCAGGTTGTAGATACATAGAGTCACGGGCCAGTCTTGGATCGCTTTGCAGCTCCCCAAAAGGATTCATGCCATCCGTACTTAGACCAAACCATAAGTTCCTTGCGTCACCTGCAAAGTCTAGGAAGTCTCTCTCGATTTTTCTCCACTGTGACCCATCAGCAGGGTGTCTCAACTTCCTGTCTTTCTTACGGTCTTCTTTGTGCCATCGCAACAACCTGGCATGCTCTTTGTTTCTGAACATGCGTTTCAACCTTGGTATTATAGGAGCATACCACATAACCTTAGCAGGAACCCTCTTCCGGAGGGGCTCTCCCTCAACATCACCAGGGTCATCTCGTCTGATCTTATACCGCAACGCATTGCATACCGGGCATTTATCTAAATTCTCATACTCCTTATCATGTAGAGGATGCGATCATTAATGCATGCATGTATCTTTTGCACATCTAATCCGAGAGGACAGAGAGTCTTCTTTGCTTCAGAGGTACTCTCGGGAAGTTCGTTATGTTTTGGAAACTTTGGCTTCATTATTTTTAGCATCTTTTCAAATGAGGAGTCATTAGACCACACTGCCTTCCATCGCAACAATTCCAGGTGGTACCGATCTTTGTGCCGCCATCTTCACAATTTGGGTACAACAATTTCTTGTGATCTTCTAACATGCCCTATAACTTCAACTTCTCATTTTCTGCTTCACGCTTTGCATCGAAATGACCCTACCAAGTTCATCACCGGCTCATATGATGCCCGTTCTTCACCTCTTTCCTCTCCATTGTCTTCCATTGCAAGATCATCAGATTCAGAAACATATGATGATAGTTGTTATCATCATCTTCTTCTTCACCATCTTCCATCATAACCCCTCTTTCCCCGTGCTTGGTCCAGCAATTATAGTTGGGCATGAAACCTTTCATAATCAGGTGGCCGCAAATGATTTTCGAGGAAGAGTACTCCTTGTTGTTCCGACATTGAACACATGGACAACGTATAAATCCATTCTCTTTGTTTGCCGTAGCCACATCGATAAATTTATCCACGCCTTTGATATACCCGGCTACGCGCCGGTCACCGTACATCCATTCCCCACCGTTCATATGCATCATATAAGTAAGTTTTTCAAAAAACAGGACATCATAAATAGTGAAATAACCAATTCACACCGACACATGAATTGTATCAATGACCTAGAAAACATAAGATTGCTAACCTTGATCGAGGGAAATAAAGAGGAGAAAGCTCAAGTGCGTCTCGGACACCTTCTATATTTTTGTTCTATGAGAAATTCAACGGGATTATTCACTCAAACATTTCAACAAACACCTTCAATGCATGCATGAGAAAAAACTAGCACACCCCCTCACCCTTCCACCATTCGAAAAAACAGAGTGGAGGCAGAGGGGGTCAGCAGCATTTATAGAGGGCGGTCTTTAGTCCGGTTGGAGCCAAGAACCGACTAAAGGTGTGTGCCACGCCACGTGGCTGTGCCCAAACTTAGTCCCGTTGGTGGCTCCAACCGGACGATTCCCTTACCAACCGGGACGCATGCCCCTAGCCCGTGTCTGCTCCAACCGACGCGTTAAGATTAGTCCCGGTTGGTGGCGCAACCGGGACAAATGCTCTGAGGGGTCGCGAACGGATAGCCCTTTTTCCACTAGTGTGTTTGACTATCATGAAAGGTTACTAAGAGCAGGCCAATCATTGATGGTTACGAACAACAACGCTCGTATGTCAAATGGCTCATGTTTGTGCTTATCCCATATACGTACATCTTCGTCTCACCACAAATGTAGTAGTTCTTCAACTAATGGCCTTAAGTACACATAAATATCATTGCTGGGTTGCTTCGGGCCTTGGATGAGCACTGCCATCATAATGAACTTCCGCTCCATGCACAACCAAGGAGGAAAGTTATATATACATAGAGTTACAGGCCAGGTGCTATGACTGCAGCTCTGCTCCCCAAAAGGATTCATGTCATCTGTACTTAGACCAAACCTTAAGTTCCTTGCGTCATCTCCACAGCTCGGGTACTCTCTATCGATTTTTCTCCACTACGACCCATCATCGGGGTGCCTCATCATCGAGTCTTTCCTGCGGTCTTCTTTGTGCCATCGCAACATCTTGACATGCTCTTTGTTTCTAAACAAACATTTCAACCGTGGTATTATAGGAGCATACCACATCAACTTTGCAGGATCCCTCTTTCTGGGGAGCTGCTTGCCCTCAACATTACCAGGGTCATCTCGTCTGATCTTATAAAGCAATGCACCGCATACCGGACATGCATCCAAATTCCCGTACTCCTCACCGCGATAGAGTATGCAGTCATTAATGCATGCATGTATATTCTGGACCTCTAGTCCTAAAGGGCAGACAACCTTCTTTGCCTTGTATATACTGAAAGGAAATTCATTATCCTTTGGAAGATTTTTATTCCTAATTTTCAGTAGCTTCTCAAATCCCTTGTCAGATAAACCATTCTCTGCCTTCCATTGCAGTAATTCTAGTGTGGTATCGAGCTTTCTGTTGCCATCTTTGCAATTTGGGTATAACAATTTTTTGTGATCCTCTAACGTGCGCTCCAACTTCTTCTTCTCGTTTTCATATTCACATTCGCTCCATGCATCAAGAATGGCCTGACGAAGATCATCAGGGGTCACATCTAATGCCCGTTCTTCACCTTATTCTTGTTCATTGTCTTCTAGTGCAGTACCACCGTATTCACGAAACGTTGGATAGTTTTTATCTTCTTCTTCGTTGTCTTCCATCATAACCCTGCTTTCTTCGTGCTATGTCTAACAAATATGGCTGGACATGAAACCTGACTGAATTAGATGGATGTGAATGGTTTTTGAGGAAGATTAATCCTTCTCATTCCGGCTGCATACAAAGACGGACAACACATAAAACCATTCCGCTCGTTTGCCTTAGCCAAATCGAGGAAAGAATGCACACCTTTAATGAACGCGTCAGACATTCGGGGAGCGTCGTACATCCATTCCTAGATCATCTACAGTATAATTAAAATTTTCTATCATATAAGAAGTTTGAATCATTTTTACTATATTTAATTTTACAAATCTAAAAATTTAGTGTGTACGACATATATATATATAATTTTACATGCATCAAATTTTCAATTGGACAAAATTGTTAACATAAAAAATGTTGACTTTTTAATTATTGCTCTAGCGGTGAAAACCTTATTCAATTATGAGCTCTGAAACTCTAAAACTACACATCTCAACTTTCAGTAACTTTTTGTATAATAAAATTTTGCTTAAAATTACACTAAAATTCCCTCTACTTCTAAGCATGAAATCCCACTCTACTTCTAGAGCATTGAGCTAAACTAACA
Source organism: Avena longiglumis (assembly GCA_030063025.1). Lineage (NCBI taxonomy): Eukaryota > Viridiplantae > Streptophyta > Magnoliopsida > Poales > Poaceae > Avena > Avena longiglumis. The sequence continues at coordinate 144,567,568 of CP125974.1, forward strand.
ATAAGAGATGAAAGATTGTAGTTGCTAACCTTTTTAAAAGCTTGGATTGATAGATGCCACCAAATCTTGACAAACCTTGGAAAAAAAATGAGGATGAACTTGAGCTAACTTGGAGGAAATGGCCATTTATTTGTGCAGGGTCGAAGGAGGGAATATATAGGGGAAATATATAGTTCCGGGTGGTGCCAAGAACCCGGACTAGATAATGATCTCTAGTCCCGGTTTGTATAAACACTCGGGACTATATGTTCCCCCGGGTCCCTCCAAAGCTCTAGTCCCGGCTGGTAACGAATCAGGACTAGTATGTTGCTGCCTCCTAGCCGTTGCAAAGGTGACGGACCGGAACTAGTGCTAACATTAGTCCCAGTTCCAAACTAGGCCGGGACTAGAGGCCAGAGCAGCTCCAAACGAAAGGTCGCTTTTCTACTAGTGCGTGCTCTCACATAGTATTTTTGCCTATAACTCTCTGGGTGCATTCCATGTTCAGTACTCTACGAAGTTTGCATTGCTGTCTAATTATTTGAATGTTCGTGATTCCAGCAGCAGGACGGCATGGTGTCGGAAATAGAGGGAAGATCTTGCAGGGCTTCGCCTAAGCCAGTGTGGGTTATGGTGGATCTAGGGTTTCCGGCGATCTAGGTTTAGAGGGCCAGAGAGGAGGAGGAGGAGATGTCAGCGGCGGCTAAGGCGACGGCGACGGGCCGCCGGAGGCGTGCGGGGGGCGGCGGGGGCGGGGCTTGGTGGGGAGGGCTTGTTGTGGTTCTTTGGGGCAGCCCCTCCCCTCTATTTATGAGAGGGAGGGCAGCTTGGGAGAGGGGAGTTCGAATCCTTCCCTAAACCCAAGTTGGAGAGAAGGAAAGACTCTTTCATTATTCCACTAGGAAACTATTGTTCCAGTTTGACTTTTCAAACCTCCCTTTTGACTTTCAATTTAGAGCTTTATTTCTCTCTCGCAAATGCCCAACCAAGTGACCTAGGACATGATCTAATCATTCCACTTAACGATGACACATTCTTCGTTGTCTTCCATCATAACCCTGCTTTCTTCGTGCTATGTCTAACAAATATGGCTGGACATGAAACCTGACTGAATTAGATGGATGTGAATGGTTTTTGAGGAAGATTAATCCTTCTCATTCCGACAGACACAGCACGGACAACACATAAAACCATTCCGCTCGTTTGCCTTAGCCAAATCGAGGAAAGAATGCACACCTTTAATGAACGCGTCAGACATTCGGGGAGCGTCGTACATCCATTCCTAGCTCATCTACAGTATAATTAAAATTTTCTATCATATAAAAAGTTTGAATCATTTTTACTATATTTAATTTTACAAATCTAAAAATTTAGTGTGTACAACATATATATATATATATAATTTTACATGCATCAAATTTTCAATTGGACAAAATTGTTAACATAAAAAATGTTGACTTTTTAATTATTGCTCTAGCGGTGAAAACCTTATTCAATTATGAGCTCTGAAACTCTAATACTACACATCTCAACTTTCAGTAACTTTTTGTATAATAAAATTTTGCTTAAAATTACACTAAAATTCCCTCTACTTCTAAGCATGAAATCCCACTCTACTTCTAGAGCATTGAGCTAAACTAACAATAAGAGATGAAAGATTGTAGTTGCTAACCTTTTTAAAAGCTTGGATTGATAGATGCCACCAAATCTTGACAAACCTTGGAAAAAAAATGAGGATGAACTTGAGCTAACTTGGAGGAAATGGCCATTTATTTGTGCATGGTCGAAGGAGGGAATATATAGGGGAAATATATAGTTCCGGGTGGTGCCAAGAACCCGGACTAGATAATGATCTCTAGTCCCGGTTTGTATAAACACTCGGGACTATATGTTCCCCCGGGTCCCTCCAAAGCTCTAGTCCCGGCTGGTAACGAATCAGGACTAGTATGTTGCTGCCTCCTAGCCGTTGCAAAGGTGACGGACCGGAACTAGTGCTAACATTAGTCCCAGTTCCAAACTAGGCCGGGACTAGAGGCCAGAGCAGCTCCAAACGAAAGGTCGCTTTTCTACTAGTGCGTGCTCTCACATAGTATTTTTGCCTATAACTCTCTGGGTGCATTCCATGTTCAGTACTCTACGAAGTTTGCATTGCTGTCTAATTATTTGAATGTTCGTGATTCCAGCAGCAGGACGGCATGGTGTTGGAAGTAGAGGGAAGATCTCGCAGGGCTTCGCCTAAGCCAGTGTGGGTTATGGTGGATCTAGGGTTTACGGCGATCTAGGTTTAGAGGGCCAGAGAGGAGGAGGAGGAGATGTCGCTAAGGCTAAAGGCGACAGCCGGAGGCGTCTTGAGGCGGGGGCGGGGCTTGGTGGGGAGGGCTTGTTGTGGTTCTTTGGGGCAGCCCCTCCCCTCTATTTATGAGAGGGAGGGCAGCTTGGGAGAGGGGAGTTCGAATCCTTCCCTAAACCCAAGTTGGAGAGAAGGAAAGACTCTTTCATTATTCCACTAGGAAACTATTGTTCCAGTTTTACTTTTCAAACCTCCCTTTTGACTTTCAATTTAGAGCTTTATTTCTCTCTCGCAAATGCCCAACCAAGTGACCTAGGACATGATCTAATCATTCCACTTAACCATGACACATTCATGAACCATTCCCCTTCTGGTCCGGTGAACCTTCTAGACCCTTCTAGAACCTCTCCGATGAAAACATCGAAATCATTCCCGAACTCCGGAATCAGACTTTCCTTATATGAATCTTATTCTCCGGATCATTCCGTATCTCCCCGTGATATCCCTGATCCCATCCGAGACTCCGAACAACATTCGGTCTCCCTACTTACATTCCATATCTAATAAACAACATTGAATCCTTAAGTGTGTCTCCCTACGGTTCGTGAATTATGCGGACATGACTGAGACACTTCTCCGATCAATAACCAATAGAGGAATCTGGAAATTCATATGGCTCCCACATATTTCTATGATTACTTTGCGATCGAATGAACCACTTACATATGATACCAATTTCCCTTTGTCTCGCGATAGTTTACTTATCCGAGGTTTGACCGTCGGTATCTCTGCATACCTAGTTCAACCTCATTACCGATAAGTACTCTTTTCTCGTTCCCATGATATGTGAGCCAGTCACATGCTTGCAAGCCAATTGGATGACATTCCACCAAGAGGGACCAGAGTATATCTATCTGTCATATGGATGGACAAATCCCACTCTTGATCCATGTGCCTCAACACATACTTTCCGAACACTCAATGCCACCTTTATAGCCACCCAGTTACGGTGTGGTGTTTGATGTCATCAAAGTATCCTTCTGGTGATGGTGATTAGCATGATCTCATGGTCGAAGGAATTAGGTTACTATGTATCAGAAAGCTTATAGCAAACGAACTATTGAAATGACTTGATCTTTATGCTACGCTTATCTATAGGAGTATGTCCATCATACCATTCTCCTAATGTTATGATCTTGTTGTTAATAACATCTTAATGTTCATGATCGGGAAACCACGATCATTGTATTAACCAACAAGCTAGTATTATAAAGAGGCTTTACCAGGGACTCTAATTTAGTTTACAAATCACACAAGTATTAATGTTTCCGGTCAATACTATTATAGCATGAATGTAAACATTTATCATAAACACAAAGATATAATAATAACCACTTTTATTATTGCCTCTTGGGCATATCTCCAATAGTCTCCCACTTGCACTAGAGTCAACTAATCTAGATTACATGGTAATATACCGAACACCCATGGCAGTTTGGTGCTGGTCATGTTTTGCCCTCGGGAGAGGTTTAGTCAACGGATCAGCCACATTCAGATTTGTGTGTACTTTGCAAATCTTTATGTCACTATCTTGGACATGCTCTCGAATAGCGTGAAAACGTAGCTTGATATGCTTCAGCTTCTTGTGTGACCTTGGTTCTTGCGCATTGGCTATGGCGCCCATGTTATCCCAGTAGATAGACATTAGGTCCAGTGCACTTGGAACCACACCGAGCTCTATAATGAACTCCTTCATCCATATCGCCTCTTGTGAAGCCTCCGAAGCAGCTATGTATTCAGATTCGGTTGAAGATCTCGCCACAACTTTTTGCTTTGCACTCCTCCAGCTAACTACTGCACCATTTAAAGTAAATATGTATCCAGATTGAGATTTAGAATCATCCGGATTGGTGTTCCAACTAGCATCAGTGTAACCATTAACAACGAGATGTTCATCACCTCCATAAGAAAGAACCATATACTTAGTCCTTCTCAAGTACTTAAGGATGTTTTTTACCGTTGTCCAATGATTCACTCCTGGATCACTTTGATATCTGCTAGTCAAACTAACAGCATATGCAATGTCGGGTCTAGTACATAGCATGGCATACATGCGAGATCCTATGGCTGAGGCATAGGGAGTCTTACTCATCCTTTCTCTATCTTCTGTCGTTGCTGGACTTTGAGTTTTACTCAAGGTCGTATTGGGAAACATGGGCAAGAACCATTTCTTGCTATCTTCCATTCCAAACCTCTTTAGAACTTTGTCCAAATATGTACTCTGTGAAAATGATATTAGGCGTCTTGATCTATCTCTATAAATCTTTATGCCTAATATGTAAGCTGCTTCGCCAAGATATTTCATTGAAAAACTATTATTCAAATAATCCTTGACACTATTAAGAAGGTCTACATCATTGCCAATCAACAATATGTCATCTACATATAGTATTAGGAATTCTACAGAGCTCCCACTCACTTTCTTGTAAATACAAGCTTCTCCATAAGTTTGTATAAAACCAAAGCTTTTGATTACCTTATCAAAACGTTGATTCCAACTTCGGGATGCTTGCTTCAATCCATAAATGGACCGTTGAAGCTTGCATACCTTGTTAGCATTTTTCGGATCGACAAACCTTTGGGTTGTACCATATACAACTCGTCATCAATGTCTCCATTGAGGAACGCCGTTTTGACATCCATCTGCCATATCTCATAATCATAATATGCAGCGATTGCTAACAAAATCCTCACAGATTTTAGCTTCGCTACCGGTGAGAAAGTCTCATCGTTGTCAACTCCTTGAATTTGTTGAAACCCTTTTGCGACAAGTCGAGATTTATAGACAGTAACATTACCATCAGCATCTGTTTTCTTCTTGAAAATCCATTTGTTCTCGACAGCCTTCCGGCCATCCCGTAAGTCCACCAAAGTCCATACTTGGTTTCGTACATGGATCCAATCTCGGATTTCATGGCTTCTTGCCATTTATTGGAATCTGGGATCATCATTGCTTCCTCATATGTCGCAGGATCATCGGTGTTGTCCACCAACATGACACTCATAACGGGATCATACCAATCAGGAGTGGTATGAGTTCTCGTTGACCTGCGAGGTTTCGTAGTAACTTCAACCAAAGTTTCATGATCAACATCATTAGCTTCCTCTCTTATTGGTGTAGGCGCCACAGGAACCACTTCCGGTGCTGCGCTACTCTCAAGTCCGAGAGAAGGTTCGACAACCTCGTCGAGTTCTACTTTTCTTCCAAACACTTCTTTCGAGAGAAACTCCTTCTCTAGAAAGGATCCATTCTTGGCAACGAAGATTTTGCCCTCGGATCTATGATAGAAGGTATACCCAATAGTTTTCTTCGGGTATCCTAGAAGACGAATTTTCCACTTTGGGTTCAAGCTTGTCGGGCTGTAACTTCTTTACATAAGCTTCGCAACCCCAAACTTTAAGGAACAAAATGTAGGGTTCTTCCCAAACCATGATTCATACAGTGTCATTTCAACAGATTTAGGTGCCATATTTAAAGTGAATGCGGCTGTTTCTAATGCATAACCCCAAAACGATAGCGGTAAATCTGTAAGTGACATCATAGAACGAACCATATCTAAGAGAGTTCGATTACGATGTTCGGACACACCATTACGTTGTGGTGTTCCCGGCGGAGTCAATTGTGAAAGTATTCTGCATTTCTTCAAATGCTCTCCAAACTCGTAACTTAGATATTCACCTCCACGATTAGATCGTATAAACTTAATCTTATTGTTACGTTGATTCTCTACTTCACTTTGAAATTCCTTAAACTTCTCGAAAGTTTCGTACTTATGTTTCATGAAATAGATATACCCATATCTACTCAAGTCATCTGTGAAGGTAAGAACATAACGATAACCACTGCGCTATGCTACACTCATTGGACCACAAACATCGGTATGTATGATTTCCAATAAGTCCGTAGCTCGCTCCATCATACCAGAAAATGGAGTCTTAGTCATTTTACCCATCAGACATGCTTCGCATCTTTCAAGTGATTCAAGAAGTCCATCGGAATGGAGTTTCTTCATACGCTTCACTCCAATGTGACCAAGACGACAGTGCCACATATAGGTCGAGTTATCGCTCAATTTCAAACGTTTAGCTTCAATGTTACTAATATGTGTATTACTACAATCGAGATTTAACAAGAATAGACCATATATCCAAGGTGCATGTGCATAAATCATATTACTCATATAAATCGAACAACCATTATTCTTGGACTTAAACAAGTAACCGTCTCGCAATAAACATGATACGGATATAATGTTCATGCTCAACGCAGGCACCAAATAACAATTATTTAAGTATAAAACTAATCCCGATGGTAGATGAAGAGGTAGCATGCCGACCGCGATCACATCAACCTTTGATCCATTTCCAACGCGCATCGTCACCTCGTTCTTTGCTAGTTTCCGTCTATTCTGCAGTACCTGTTTTGAGTTACAAATATGAGCGACCAAACCAGTATCAAATACCCAGGCACTACTACGACTAATAGTGAGATACACATCAGTAACATGTATATCGGATATACCTTTCTTCTTGATGTTGTCGTTCTTCAAATCCGCCAAGTACTTAGGGCAATTCCGCTTCCAGTGACCTTCTCCCTTGCAGTAAAAGCACTCAGTATCAGGCTTAGGCCCAGCCTTGGTCTTCTTCGCCGGTGCGGTAACTTTCTTACCGCCCTTCTTGAAGTTTCCCTTTTTCTTAGACTTGCCTTGCTTCTTGAATTTGGTGGTCTTATTGACCATCAACACTTGGTGCTCTTTCTTGATCTCCACTTTTGCAGACTTTAACATGGAGAAGAGTTCGGGCAACGACTTGTCCATGTTTTGCATATTGTAGTTCATCACAAAGTTTTTGTAACTTGGTGGTAGTGATTGGAGGACACGGTGAATCCCCAAAGCGTTAGGAATCACTATACCTAAGCTTTGAAGCTTGCTTGCGTAACCAGACATCTTAAGCACGTGCTCACTGACGAAAATGCCCTCTTCCATCTTGTAGTTAAAGAACTTTTCAGAATCCTCATAACTCTCAACTACCATGTGAGCCTCAAATATCATTTTGAGTTCACGGACAATATCATGTGGGTCATGGTTATCAAACTTTTTCTGAAGCTCTGATTCCAAACCGTACAAGATAGCACATTGAACTGTGGAGTATTGATTCTTTCGAGTGAGGAAAACATTCTTCACCTCATCGGTAGCATCAGCTGCAGGTGGGTCACCTAGCGGTGCATCCAGCACATAGGTCAAATTACCAGCATTGAGGACAATCCTCAAGTCGCGGAGCCAATCCACGAAGTTGCTTCCATTGTTTTTCAACTTTTCTTTCTATAGGAACACATTAAAATTGATGGTAGGGGCCGCCATTGATCTACAACATATTTGCAATAGTTTAGACTAAGTTTATGACAAATTGAGTTCTAATTAATAGTTAAATTAATCTAGGTGAACTCCCACTAAAAAAAATATCCCTCACATTGTTTTAGTGATCACACGAACCAAATCCACCATATCAAAACCGATCATCACGAGAGATGATGTAGCTTCAATGGCGAACAATCAACATGTTCATCATATCTACTATATGACTCATGCTTTACCTTTCGGTGATCCGTGTTCCGAGACCAGGTCTATACATGCTAGGCTCATCAATATCAGACCTTAGCTTCCGCATGAGCAAATCTGGCTTGCTCCCGTTGTATGCACTCGCAGAATCTAACACACATGATCATCACGTGGTGCTTCAAAACAACGAGCTTTAGCAACGTTTCTTACTAAGGATGAACACTTTATAACTTGATATTTTGTGAGAGGGGTCATATTATAATTCTACCGTCGCGAACTAAGCAATACAATATGCATAAAAGGATTAACATCACATGCAATTCATAATATGTGATATGATATGGCCTTTCTTCTTGTGCTTCCGATCTCCATCTTCAAGCACGAACATGATCTCCATCATCACCGGCATTGCGTCAAGGTCAATGGAGCTACTCCATGGTTGTCATCCACCAGCATCAACTATTATAACTACTTTGAATAATAGACAAGCAAGTCTTGACGGAATTAAAAGACAACCATATGGCTCCTGCCGGTTGCTGACTTACAATAAGGAACATTGCATACATCAAATATAATAACAATCATGGCCATATCACATAACAACACACCCCTGCAAAACAAAGTTAGACGCCTCTAATTTTCTTTGCATATTTTACGTGGTTTGAGGCTTTCAATAAGTGTCGTTCTAACTTACGAATAAGAACCACAACGTTGATGTTTGAACTATCAAGTGCCTGTTGTAAATTGAATCTATACTATGATGGGAGAGACAGACACCCGCAAAGCCACTTATGCAATACAAGTTGCATGTTAAGCGTGGAGCAAGTCTCATGAACGATGTCATGTAAGGTTAGACCGGACCGCTTCATACCATCATACCGCAAGATGCAAAGTACACAAAAAGAAATTAATAATAAAAGCACCACCGCCCATAATGACCATTGTGTTCTACTCGTGCAACAGATCAACATATAGACACGGATCTGATACCACTATAGGGGTTCGTAGCAAGGAAAACAAAAAAAATCTACCGCATGCACATAAACAAGCCAAGATCTATCTACTAGATTGTAGCAACGAGTCGATTAGAGTACTCACCCTCGAAGATTCCAAAGCGGTTAACGAGAGCAGATTCTCGTGGGTGATGTAGTCGTACACTTGCCGATCTCAAGATCGCGTAGACGATCCTTTCTAGACCTTGCCTTCCGAAGCGCTTCCGATCGGTCACATCGTTGGTACTCGATGAAGACCTTCCTCTCCCTTGTTCCAAAGAAAATAGAGGTTGTAGTTCTCCTCGCGATTACGCGGACGACGGCGTGGTGTCGGAGAGGAAGATCCCAGGCTTCGCCTAAGCGGTGCGGGTTATGGTGGATCTAGGGTTTCCGCGATCTAGGTTTAAAGGGTCGGAGAGGAGGAGATGTTGGCGGACGGCCAGCGGCGGTGGCGGCGACACGCCATGGCCGCGCAGCGGGCGATGGCGTGGCGGGGGCTTGGTGGGAAGGGCTTCTTGTGGTTCGTTGGGGCAGCCCCTCCCCTCTATTTATGAGATGGAGGGTAGCTTGGGAGAGGGGAGTTTGAAGCCTTCCCTAAACCCAAGTTGGAGAGAAGGAAGGACTCTTTCCTTATTGCACTAGGAAACTATTGTTCCAGTTTGACTTTTCAAACCTCCCTTTTGACTTTCAATTTAGAGCTTTATTTCTCTCTCGCAAATGCCCAAACAAGTGACCTAGGACATGATCTAATCATTCCACTTAACCATGACACATTCATGAATCATTCCCCTTCCGGTCCGGTGAACATTCTAGACCCTTCTAGAACCTCTCTAATGAAAACATTAAAATCATTCCCGAACTCCGGAATCAGACTTTCCTTATATGAATCTTATTCTCCGGACCATTCTGGATCTCCGTGTGATATCCCGGATCCCATCCGAGACTCCGAACAACATTCGTTATCCCTACTTACATTCCATATCTACTAAACAACATTGAATCCTTAAGTGTGTATCCCAACGGTTCGTGAATTATGCGGACATGACCGAGACACTTCTCGATCAATAACCAATATAGGAATATGGAAATTCATATGGCACACACATATTTATACGATTACTTTGCGATCGAATGAACCACTTACATACGATACCAATTTCCCTTTGTCTCGCGATAGTTTACTTATCCGAGGTTTGATCGTCGGTATCTCTGCATACCTAGTTCAACCTCGCTACCGATAAGTACTCTTTTCTCGTTCTTGTGATATGTGATCCCTTGTGAGCCAGTCACATGATTGCAAGCCAATTGGATGACATTCCACCGAGAGGGCCTAGAGTATATCTATCTGTCATATGGATGGACAAATGCCACTCTTTATCCATGTGCCTCAACACATACTTTCCGAACACTCAATGCCACCTTTATATCCACCCGGTTATGGTGTGGTGTTTGATGTCATCAAAGTATACTTCCGGTGATGGTGATTAGCATGATCTCATGGTCGAAGGAATTAGGTTACTATGTATTAGAAAGCTTATAGCAAACGCACTATTGAAATGACTTGATCTTTATGCTACGCTTATCTATAGGAGTATATCCATCATACCATTCTCCTAATGATATGATCTTGTTGTTAATAACATCTTAATATTCATGATCGGGAAACCACGATCATCTTATAAACCAACAAGCTAGTATTATAAAGAAGCTTTACCAAGGACTCTAATTTAGTTTACAAATCACACAAGTATTAATGTTTCTGGTCAATACTATTATAGCATGAATGTAAACATTTATCATAAACACAAAGATATAATAATAACCACTTTTATTATTGCCTCTAGGGCATATCTCCAACAAAAGCTACAAAAGCTTATGGGGGAATAATAGAGAAATCATAATGAAGAAAATTCACAAAAGACTCCAAGATCTAGATCCCAAGATGTTCCCCTCACTTAGAGGAGAGACTGATTGGTGGGGTTGTAGATCTAGATCTTCTCTACCAAATCACTCAATAATATGCAAGAATCTTAGGAGGGATTGAGGAATAGCAATCTCAATAAGGTCAACAATGGAGGGGAAAACTTGCCAACGTCAGGTGATGACCATTGGGGAATAAGGGCCCCTTATATAGGCCCACTCATTTCAAATTGTTTTCTGCCCGTTGGGGAAAAACCACACCGGAGACTCCGGTCAGGGGACCAGAGATTCCGGTCTATAGGTAACTCACACCGGAGATACCAGTCCATCTTCGGACAATCTCCGGACCGCTATACTGACTGGCACGGACTTGGTTTGATGACCACTTAGGAGATTTGAGCCGAAACTCAGGTTCCGGGAACACCAAAAACTTTGGTCTTTGCACGCCGGAGATTCCGGCCTGCAACTTTACACCAGAGATTTCGGACAAAATCCGGCGAGAGAACCATCATAGTACAGCAAGGGAGGATAGAACCAAATAAGTGGCAAACTTAAAATAGTGATATCTAGAGTTTGGAAACTCCGATTGACCCGAAACCAATTTTGTTGAAAAATATTGGATACCACCAACTGAGAATATTTCATGTATTATAATGTGAGATACCTCCCTTGGTGAGAAACTGGAAAACCTCCAAGATAAAAAACGCAATAAGATATAAAAGGGAAATCCGTTTTTGATGAACTAGATCTTGTTATGAATATTACCACAAGCTCTAGAATCTCACACGGATAAGATCCAAATAACAACCAAGAAATATGATGCTAAGTATGCAAAGGTTTGAGCTCTCTCTGAAAGATATGATCACGTTATTCACTCGAGAGACCCTCTTGATAGTACGGTTATCTATCCTATAAATCAATCTCCCCAACTAACACCACGAGACCGGTAAGAAAGAAACCCTATCAAGATCATACTTTTGTCTTGCGCATATTCCACTTGATCTTGATGATGACAATCTTGTACACCTTGATATGGAGCACCTTTCTTGATTGCGCTAGCTTGGTGAAGACTTAGAATTTGCTCCCCCATACTCTACTATGGAAGAGCCTCTCTTTTAGGAATATCCTCACATATCCATGATCACCATAAGGATGGCAAGCTTCAATCATATGACTCTTCGAGATGGGCACATCTTGAACTTTCACTTCCTTTATTCTTTGTTTATTATGTTGGTGTCTTAAATGTACACATGAGATATCAAACCATCTTGTTATTCAAGACACACTTGACATAGGCTCAACTTCTACTTGACCAATCTCCGAATCATTCATTGAATCTTCGATCAACACTTGATGTTCTTCATTTTTTCTACCTTGAATCTAACACATGCTCCAAGCGATGCCAAAGGACAACTCCTACAAGTGCAACTTGATACAAGCATTAGTCCATAGAGATTATCATTAATTACCGAAACCACACATATGGGGGCCCACATGCTCTTTCAATCACAAACTTCTCAGATCTTGTTTAATAACGTTCGGTTGTACAAGATCTTCATATTGAGTTTGCTCTTTGATATGTTCATAATGTATCTATAATTTTTGATGGTTTCATGATATTATTATGCTTTTGATACTTCTTTTTATATAAAGTTCATGAGTTATTTGGACTAACCTAATAATAGTTGTAAAAGTGCACAATGTTCTTGTTTTGCACTTTGATGTGTAGGAATTATCAAGAATACAAGTGGAAACCTTGTTGGAGTCAAATTGGGATTTCCAAAAATCTGTCTCAGAACTCTTTTGAATATGGTCACGTTTCGGGTCGAATACGACGCCAAATGGAAAACTCTTCAACTATAAAGTTGTAGGAAATTTTGCGACAATCGTTCTGTACATAAAATTTAGCTTATTCCGAGTCCGGACGGGCCCACTAGGCCCGATTTACTGCAGCCCAAGATGGGGTGACGGGAATCCGAGAAGCTATATAAAGGGAGGAAACCTAATTCATGGAAGACACCTCCACCCATGAATTTGCAGCCACCAAAGCCACGTTTTTTCCTCCCCCATGGATCCCATCTCCATGGGAGAGGGCTCCCAAGAAGCCATGAAGGAAGGGGGCTAAGGGGCGGTGCTCCTCCATGATACCGGCGGCGAGGAAGGAGTCCGCCGCTGCCGCCGCCCTCTTCACCATATTCATCACCTAATCCTTCTAGTATGCAGTGGTTCATCCTCTCACACACCTCTGTACCGTCCTATGTAAACATGGTGTTTGATGCTATAAGTTATAATCCTATGATCTATGTCATGTTTGTGTGGTTTCTTTGTTCTTAGATTGAATGGTTGAACGTCTTTGGTTCATTAGAGTTGTATGTTGATATGGTATAGTCCTTTGGTGTCCATTATATTTGTGCGCGCATGGATTAAACATCATAAGGTTTGTAGTATGTGTAAGAGGAAGGGGAAGTTCTACCGGAGTGACAGAAACCTAAGGGCGCGAACCGGAACGTTGCACGTATGGGAGTAAGAGGAACATTAACTTAAGACTATGGTTGCTTCAACCTTAATGCATTGTTAGTAGTTGCGGATGTTTGCTAACAATCCAATCATATACTACATGTAATCAGGGCTGGCCCTGACAGTTATGGGCCCCGGTGCATGACAAAAAATTGGGCCCCACTTATAGAAATAGCTATAGCCTATAGAGGTTTTTTCTCTATCTTTTGTGCTGCCACTACCGGCCTGAAATTCTATTGCCGCTGGGCGCGGGCCTGTCCTTGAACAACCGTGCAAAGGGAAACGTTCACGTCCGCGCTCAGTAGAATCGGTATCTTTTGAGAAAAAAATTAGCTACGCTGCGTTTCATCTAAACTGCTTGTACGTATCTGAATGGGCCCCTAACAATCGGGGCGGGGCCGGGCCTGCATGTAATTTCAAGTAGCGAAGCGCATGTATATTTAGCTTTTCCCACATAGAAAACAGCATCGAAGACAATGAACCTGATTTGTTCGCTAATTAAACTTGGAAAATGCCACCACAATTACCACCACTATTCCACACTCATGATTATGTTAGTTTAGTGTATTTTATTGCTGCAACAACTAGCTTTACTTTCTTGTTATTTATTATCTTGTAAAGATTTCTCTAGTACTCGTTTTATTGCTCTAGTTTTATTTCCTAGATAATACAAACGTTTAGTTTGCGTAGAGTTGTATCAGTAGTTGATAGAACTTGAAAGAATATTTATCCTACCTTTAGCTCCTCGTTGAGTTCGACACTCTTACTTATCGAAAAGGCTACACACGATCCCCTATATTTGTGGAATATCACTCTTATGAAGCTATCAAGATCTCATCAAGAATCTCTTGGCCAATATCGATCCCATCGGATTGTATTGGACCGATAGCCACAGGTGCGAGCCAACAGTGTGTATTTATGTTTGTGTCTTGCGTTTGTTTGTCGTGTTCTTCGTGTGTCGAGTTCATCGAGTTCATATGCTTCCTCTCCCCCTTCGAATTCACCGTGAATCACCGTGAAATCGAGAAAGATCAGGCAACCCAAGGGTCATCCCATAACACCTCATGGATGTCAGAGAGGGGGCGGTCGCGCGTGCCTACCGGAGTAGCATGCGGTGAGAAGAGAGACCTAGAAAGGGGTTGGGGTACTTCTCTCGATGTAGATCCCATGGGGTCACACATTCTTTAGAAAATAAAATTCTTAGATATCTTAGAGTTATGAGTAGGCGTTTTGGCTCCCGAGAGCATATGATGCCCGCTGAACAATAGAAAAAATAATATAACCAAAATCTAGAGTGCTTTTACAAATGTGCAAGTTTATACGTGCAAGTAAAGTTCATGAAGAAAATACATCTTTAAGCAAAAGTTGGCATCTTAAACAAACAATTTTTGGAGGACCTCCTTTTTTGGTTCTTTTACACAAGATACATAATGTATGTTTCGTCCATGAAACTCTTCTTGAAGAATTAATACGCACATTTTTATATATACATGTGTAACCTTTTTCAGAATTTTTAAATAATATTTATTAAACTGGGAGCATATGCTCATGGGAGCCGATTTGAATATCCATCTTATAGTAAGCCATTTTTCTATGACGTGTATATGACAATATGTATCATCGAGCAGATAATCTTGACAACAAGTAGTAAAGAAAATTTCATGATAAAAAATCATAACTGAAAGGGGAAGAAATGAGAATGATTGGGTGCATTAATTAGTCGATTCATACCTCGAGCGGTCGGACATGCTTTTGAAAGGAAAAAAATTGGCATGTAGATAGACTACCCTTCTCGTTTGGGAAAAAAACATTATGAAAAAACGCTAGAAGGAGGGCTCGAACCTCCGACCTTGTGGTTAACAGCCACACGCTCTGGCCAACTGAGCTATTCCAGCTTTGTGTCTACTTTTTGATCTAGAGCTATATAAATTAACATTTGTCGCGCAATTTTGCCAAGATTGGTAACCTTGTTCTGATCACGAGGCCGACGCTGCAATTCGTTGTCGCTGGCCAGGACCTCCGGGCTGTAGCTAGCAAGTAAATCAGGTTTCATGATGATTGTTGTGATACACATGTAATCCCGATAGTCTGGTCACTTGTCAAGTTGGAGCTGGTTCTAAGCGATGATTCCTACATTTCGTAATCAATGTTAGGATGAGGTATATGCCAAAGCCAATTCCCATTCTGAATATGTATCATCCGGAGTACTATACTATCTGAGGATAAAATCAATAGTAAGATCTTTGATGGGATTGACAGTTCTACTGGTTGCATCCGTTTTCGATAAACGATGTTGATAAATTAGCATAGATCATCAACAATCTTTAGTGCGTCCAGCTGCCTGCTCGATGCGCAAGTTCTTATCATCCTACATTACCATGAATTCATACTATCAAATAAATGTTACAGTACCATAGTGATAAAAAGCGAGAACTCACATCATTCTTATCGTCCTACATCATCAAACATCAAACACGTATGGCAAGATAGTCTTGTCACAAAAATTCAGTAACACCGGCAATACCACAAAACCAAATTATCAATTTACAGATCACACGAACAACATGCAAAATTTGAATGTCAAGACAAAAGTCAACAGAGAGATTCTCGGCAACACGTTGTCACTTAGCTAGTTGAACCCCATCCATATCAGATAGAATGATACTGGCATCATGTTTCATCTGAACTCACGGGTATGTGACTCGCATGAAAAAGTTATACAGTGCCAACGGAATGAAACAATCGACGAATTCACATATTCCCCGTATTCCTACATCATCAAACATATACGCTTGAATGGTCTCATCGCGAAAACTCGGTCACACAGACATATCAAAAATCATATTCCTTGATCCCGCATCTAGTCCCGACGACGAGTGGGGAGGTGCGGCTACCGGTGAAAACCGTGCGCTGACTTTGATCATGGAGGGTGATCGTGGCGTCTTCGTGTCATTATCTTGTTCAAGACATCGTCGCGGCCGCTACCGTGTACTTACTCACTGCTCCGGGGAAACCCCATACCTAGGTATTTTCCGAATGAGAAGATGGTGGCGCTTTAGGCGTCGTTGTCCCTCATGAGGGCATCTTTTTGGAGCTGATGCTGGAAGGAGGAGGCAAGAATTGGAGTGGTGTACATCTACCTCGCCGACAAAGGAAAGTAGTGGCAACATAGAGTAGCAGGGTATCAGAAGTTGGGCGTGACGCGATGGACTCACACAGGACAAAGGCGTTGTGGGGGCGGTGATGCAGGTCTGGCGAGGGCTACAAATCTTTGTCCTAAAGTTGGCTTAGCGGTCTGATGGTAGGGTGTGTCTAAGGTGAATGCTAAGGGTCTTTTAGGAAGAGCACTCCTATATCGCCTAAAAAGTGTCTCAGGATATGCGATGTCCTGGTTCCTAGTTGACGGGGTTTTTTCACATTTTCATAACATAAGGTGACCCTACCGACATGATCTTCACCCATTATCGGGTTTGCAAGATGTCGTATGATGGCTTCTGGTATTTTCAATATACTCTTTGATAGTACTTTGATGAATAAAATAATAAAAATAGTTGTATACATCTTTTTAATACAGATACCGGCTATTGTCCTCCATTTCGAAGAAAAGACATATCACATACGCACCACATTCTCAATCTGCACACCACATAAATGATGCGCAAAATTCCAATGTTTTCTCATGACACAATGTCTGAACAACATGTGTTGTGAAGTGCGGTGTTTTAGCTACGTCCATGGTAGGCAGGCCGTTTACTTGCATCTCCAAGTCAACCTGCCGTGGTGCTATTCCTGCAATGCGGTCTCCTTATCGACGTGGAGCCACCCCATTGGCCGGAGACCCGCACTCCAGGCCTCCCATTGGCCCACGTCACCCTCCGCCACGTCTCCCCGAAAAGGAGCTCCGGATCCCTTTCCTTCTAGAATCTCTTAACCCGCGAGGCACGAGCAACCTTCCACTGAGGAAGACGACGACGAAGAAGAAGACGAGGGGGCCAGGCAGCACCGCGTGGGCGTAGGCGCGGATCCTCGAGCAGCGGGTACCCTGACCCTGACTCCTGGACGGCGGGTGAGGAGGAGAGGCACAGGCCGCGCGGAACACGGCGAGGGGGTATGGCGGCGCCGCGGAGGAGAGGGGCGCGGCTCGTGGCCGTCCTCGCGCTGCTACTGCATCTCGCCGCCGTGATCGAGGGGTAATGCTCGGAACAGCTGTCGATTCCCGCGTGGTTCCTTTAAGATCTTGTTATTTGCCCCCTCTCGATTCGGCTCTGACGCTCTCGATCCCGCTCATACGGGATTGAAGATCTGTGTGTCCGTGTTCTGTCTGGTCAGATACTGGGTTGGCATTTTGACTCAGCTGATAATCTGTGCTTTTTTTCATTTGGTATGGATCAGTAAGAGCTTCTACGACGTGCTGCAAGTGCCCAAGGGCGCGTCGGAGGATCAGATCAAGCGGTCCTATCGCAAGCTCGCGCTCAAGTACCACCCCGACAAGAACCCCGACAACGAGGAGGCCACCAAGCGGTTCGCGGAGATCAATAATGGTACTAGCCTGTTTGGGAGTAGAAGGAGTTGGATTTCACCTGCTGAGCTGGATAATTCGAGTTCTTGTAAGACAATTGGTGTGTGAATGTGTTTCTATGATGCATTGCAGCATACGAGGTCTTGACGGACGGGGAGAAGAGGAAGATCTATGACCGGTACGGCGAGGAGGGGCTGAAGCAGTTCCAAGGTCAGGGCGGGCGAGGAGGTGGCGGCGGGATGAACATGCAAGACATCTTCAGCAGGTGAGGTTAAATGTCGCATGGCGTTACCTAGTATCGATCTATCAAACTTAGAGTGATTTCGAAATGCTGGGGAAAACATTTATACTTTCAATTAGAACAACAAACTCTCAGCAGTCTATAATGCGTAATGCACCGTGCTTGCTAGTGAAATATCATGAAACCTGTTTCGGACGCCCTTAGGTTGCT
The DNA here is from genome assembly GCA_030063025.1 of Avena longiglumis. Classification (NCBI taxonomy): domain Eukaryota; kingdom Viridiplantae; phylum Streptophyta; class Magnoliopsida; order Poales; family Poaceae; genus Avena; species Avena longiglumis. Next base: position 144,585,854 of record CP125974.1, read on the forward strand.
GTACATATCGAGATAGATATTCCATCACATGGATCTTATGTTTACAGATGATATAGGAAACTGTCAGGATTTTAGTTGCTCATCGTTTGGTAGTGACTAAGGCAATTCATATGAACCTGTTGAATACATGAAGATGGAACTTAAGTGGCCTGCACTTACCTAGTGAAGTTCAGATATTCCCTGAGTTGCCAGTTCAAGTTTTCTTACACCGCTAAGCGTATGGTTCCACTCTGTAGGATCTTGCATCGTCAACTATCGACATATCAAACATTTATAATGCTTGTATTCAGCATTGTCAAATGCATTAATTTTGTGTTTGTCATTACTCCAAAAGATCATGAGTAATGATTTTGAAATATTAAGGGATATACTAGACGAATTATTGTCTTTTATGCCTATAAGCATGTGCAATTAAAAGCTATTTTCCTAAGGATCAACAACACCGTGTCTGCCAACTAAACTTCGTATGAGCATGCATCATTCGTGAAGTCTTGGCATACACAGATGTGGTGTGCTTCTTGTGCTGAAGCACATATTTTTTAAAAGAATTATGGATGCATTTCTCTTATGCTACCGTTTTTTTTTGTTAATGATTCAGTACTAACTTGGATGGTGGCAACTGAATCTTAATGATTTAATTGTGTTTATTGTATTTATACCACATGCATGCTACAGTTTTAGTGATCACTTTGTTGTTGTTTTCACAATCTTCTTCAGTTTTTTCGGAGGTGGTGGTGGTGGTGGTATGGAAGAGGAGGAAGAAAGGATCATGAAAGGTGATGATGTGATTGTCGAACTGGATGCCTCGCTAGAGGACCTGTACATGGGTGGTTCACTAAAGGTAACAAAGTTTGCCTAGCTGATAAACCAGTAAGATATAGCTAAGTTAGGTATCCCAAATTATCACATAAGACACTAGATAAATGCTGCACCTAGCTATTACACTAGCCAGTCACTATATTTTGTAGCATGATGTTAGTTTTCAGGCTACAAACGCTTAATTGAAAAGTATAGTATAAAATTTAATATATATTTTTCATGTGCATGATAGGTTTGGAGAGAGAAAAACATCATAAAACCAGCACCAGGAAAGAGGCAATGTAACTGCAGGAATGAAGTTTACCACCGTCAAATTGGTCCTGGAATGTATCAACAAATGACTGAGCAGGTACTTTCCTAAATTCCTCATGCTATGTTGTTCTGCAGTTAATGTATAACATACTGAACATTAGGCAATTTCATATATTTTTTGTGTGATCAAAATAATTTTTCATTTTAATACTATCATTTCTCTCTCTAATATACAATGCTTGTGTATCTTTTTTGTCGTCTTACAGGTCTGCGACCAGTGTGCAAATGTGAAGTATGTACGGGATGGTGATTTTTTGACTGTTGATATTGAGAAGGGTATGCAAGATGGACAGGTATGAAGCAGCTGTCATATTTTCTGTCCAGTAGAACCTTGGTTAACTCAAAATAAATCAGTTTAAATGATTGCTTAGTTGCCTACAGTTAGTCAAGGCTTTTAAGAATGAGAATTCCTCAGTTTAAATGATCGAGTATCGGTACATTTGTCACATTTGTCACTTTTGATCTTAACTGTGAATATATCTGATTGCCTATAAACTGTGATGCCAAGTTGCAACAAGTTACCTCATGATCAAGAGACAATTCTATTATGTTGACTTGACAGGTTTATCATGATGCAATGTGTATCTTCCATTGTGATATTTCTACTTTACTGCTTAGACGTTTGATTTGGCAATTTCATCTTATACTTCAGGAGGTTTCATTCTTTGAGGAAGGAGAGCCTAAGATTGATGGAGAACCTGGAGATTTGAAGGTTTGTTTTTTGCCTTGTTGGTTCAAATTACCTTGGGAATTAATTGATTTGACTAATTTCATCCTGGAAAAAATGACTCCATGAGCAGTTTCGGATTCGGACAGCACCACATGACCGCTTCAGAAGAGAAGGCAATGACCTGCATGCAACAGTTACAATCCCTCTGGTACTGCCCCCTCTCTTGTACCTATTACGGTTTACATTACTAAACACTTGTTATGCGGAGAAAATTAGTGCAATTTGTAACTTGGTAGGTAACTTAATTTGTCACTCACTACTCCAGCTATAGCCTCCTTGCTACACCCTACATCAAACAGCCAACTCTCCAACAAAGTATTGTGCATTTCTACCAAAAATGATCATTTTAACATTTAGGTCTAGTTTGGGACATAGGGTTCCTTCGGAAGAGTCATAGTAAAAACTCTATCCACTGGGTGAATGTTCTCTTTCCTCCAGTATTCCAAACGGGGTTCTATGAGTTGTGTATTTGTCATCCTCTGAAACTAATCCATGTAATCCACCAAACTCCATGTAATCTACATATCTGATGATCTGATCACCTTTTGCTGTTACAGCTGCAAGCTCTGGTTGGTTTTGAGAAGACCATCAAGCATCTTGATGACCACCTGGTCCAAATCGGCTCCAAGGTAAATCACCAAATCCTGATCACGGCAGCAAAATATTTGCATCCTGTTGACTCATCTGCATCTAATCAACTTTGTTCCATCACAAATCATCAGGGTGTCACTAAACCCAAGGAGGTAAGGAAGTTCAAAGGAGAGGGCATGCCATTGTTCCAAAGCAACAAGAAAGGCGATCTGTACGTGACATTTGAGGTGTTGTTCCCGAAAACCCTGACAGACGATCAGAAGGCCAAGCTGAAGGATGTTCTTGCGTAAAACTGGTGGCTTTTCACTCTTTGGCTGCAGCTACTTGTTTGAGGTGGTTCCTCAAGGAAATTTTCCAAGTAGCTTGCATAGGAAGAAGCACCAATGATGTTGCCAATCTGGTGCGTGTATGTGATTTTTCATTGGTAATATTAGCAACTTATTTTTTTTCTCTAGATCCTTTCTCGATTTGATGCTCTTAACAGCTTTGTAGTATTAGGAAGTATAAAAATGAACTGTACTTCAATACTTGTACTGCTGGAATACAATGTCCATAGAATTGTAGCTTATATTCGCAAAGTTTTTACTGATTATAGGACGGCATCTCAGTTGGTGACTTGTTTCTCATGCACCGTTGTTTATCTACTGATTACTGTTGTAATATGAGGCATCGTTCACTTAAACATGAAATCTAGACCACCTGATTGTTGCAACATGGAAATCCTGCATGCAAGATTGTTGCAACAATTTCTACGTCTGTTAAGAACATTGCTATAGCTAAAACAGGTCCACAAAACCCATTCATTGCAACAGAGCTTGAACGAATGTGCACTGACATAAACCAGGTAGCCTGCACAGCAACGCAAAAACACATTTACAGCATGGAAATTCAGCATAAAAAAGGAATTCGCTAGCCTCTCACCTACATTGGAGGCACCAACTTTGGGTTAGGCAACCACCGGACTCACTCCCCTTGGCTCACCATCTTTTGAGCTCCAACTAGAAGCCATGGCAGCAAGGTGTATGAGCTCCATCTGGGTGATGGAAGAAGAGTGTGGATAGAGGAGACCGCGAAATAGTACAAGGATCTCCACCATGAGGTCATGACTGTTCCGAGCTCCAAAATCCATGACTGTTCCAAGCTCCAAAATCTCCATCATGGCAGCGAGGTGTCCATCTAGGAGATGGAACAAGAGTTGATAAAGGAAAGACCACGAAAGAGTATGATCTCCACCATGAGGTCATGACTTGTGAGTTCCAAGATAGTTGTCAAGATTAATAGGGGTGAACTGCAGAAGAGATGCTGCGGAGAACATCAGCAGAGAGGAAAGGCACAGGAGAGAACACCAGATTAATCGGGGTTATGTACCATTGCCATACTTTTAAAGCTCCATTGTCAAGCAAACATTTGCTAGTACCTCCGTTCCAAAATATTTGATGTAGGTCTACATTAAATATTTTGGAAGAGGGATTACAAACTAATACATCAACCAGCAAAAAAGCCCTACAGACAATATTATCACAACAAAGCGCAAACAAACCACAGTCCAGATGCTGAGGTATATTCTCAGAGAATGTTGTAAGAGCTTGTATGGCTCTATAGTGGGGTATGAAAGAAAGAGTCACACGAAAAAAGAGTCGACAAAAGATATATGCCTCAAACAGATAGGGAAATCTCCGGGACAAATGAAGCTGCAAACAGCATAGGTTTCAAAATACAACATGTGCTGTTTACAAACTAGATTACGTTCTGGCAAGTGTTATGTCACCAGTAAAGGAGGCCGGCATAATAACTTAGCAGAAAACTTGTAAGCAGCACCAAAAAGCATCATCGCTACAGATTGTACACACGAAAGCAGAACAGCACAAACACCTGATTGCAGTGGATTCCGAAATATACATGGCACACAGGACAAAAGTTAATAAACTAGAGAACTGCAGCAACCAAATCCATTCAACACTAGCACAACGCTGGGATGGGGTTGAGCTTCAGCAGCTGCCATCGGACACCTACAGTTGCACCTTTCTATATCCAGCAGGACCTGCGTGTAGAAAGCTCTTTCAGTAAGTAATTTGCTGCAATAATGTCAAACTACATTAACTGCTACAAAGTATAAACCCTTGATTCCCTCATCGTGGAGCACCTCACAAGTTACTGAACTTGTCACCTAACTGCTTTTGGTAATTGCAAAATTTCTGTTGTTACTTAATACTGAAAGTTAACCTTGGAATTCTTCAGAGAAGGGGATTTTAGAAGCCATGACTTAAGAGGTGTGTATTTTGTTATTACGGATATATAACAGCAGAATATGGTTAATGATTATCATGGTCAAAGGACTTAGTAATGTCACTGTCCGTGGTTGGAATTTTCAGACCACAATGTTTTACAAACAAAAGTTGATCGCCAATAATGCAAGGATTGTTTAACAAGGTCATGTAAGAACAATCATCCAACCGTTCAACAAGGTTTCAAGTAGCTATTTGATTTAAAATGCCCATATAACAAACTATATTAGGACAGAGACATTACCTTGGTATTTACACAACTAACTTTGAATCAAGTGCAGCCGCAACATTTGCCTCTCCCAGGTCCTGTTTCGTTACAGAAAGCTCAGCATTTCGTACTATAGAACACACATCATAAAGTGGAGCCTGAGAGTACCTCCATTCCCCATTTGATGTAGTCAGGTGATTCACAAGCCTTGTATTCATCAACCAGACCCTCGATAATTTCTCGAGATTCATCAAACTCAGAAAGATCATTGTCCTACATGACATGGCCAGGTGATCAGCAATTCAGTATATTGCACAAAAGGATAGGTTTGCCACAATAATATGTAGTACTCGAGGGTATGTCCTAAGAACATCACGTGGGTGATTATGTTACTTAAAGAAAGTAATATAGCTCCGATTTCCAGTCAGCATTATGTAAACTGCTAGCGGAGTGTCTCGGTTGTGTGGTATCAAATAGGATCTTAAATCTTGACATTACCATTGAGTTTGAGGTGCAAAATATGCATTAACTCCTTAAGACTTATAATATTCATAACGACTTAAAAGCAGGCAAATCAAAACCAAGAGAATAACAAAGAAATATAGTGTTCTTACCGCAAACATTGGGAACTTTCTGTAGTTGTCAAGGAAGGCTTGCTTTTTCCTCAGTTTTTCATACTGCCCCAGACATTTGCTGAATAAGTGACGTATACTGGTATGATTTGCTAACATCAGACCACTAACCTGTGGCACAACAGTGGCTATTAGAATGCTAGGCTATCCTCGTTTCAAAAAAAAATGCTAGGCTAAAAAAATTACATCACAAGAAAGAAGTATCACTTTACCCTGTGAGTGGTTTGAACATATGGTGATTTTCTTGACAATGCAACCTGTAGAAGTTGAGATGCTCATAAATTAATACGTCAAAAAGTTAAAATGAAAACTGTTCTAGTTGGGTCAATTACTTGAATGCTTGCAGGTCCCCACTCTACGAAGTTAACAAGCTTCCTTTCGCGTATCCTTTGTAGGCTCTCATGAACCTACATCCATGAGATGACCAAAGATAAGCACAGACAAATAGATAAATCCACGATGATACACATGCATGAAAAGTCATGCTAAAAAGCATCGCTTTGCTACAGTTAATAGCTACTGACCAACAAATATCATGTAGTATGTACATCAATATATTTACAAATGGAATGCATGTCCATGTTATTTTCACCTCTTGCAGGCTAAAAAGAGCTTATGAGGGGAAATAGATACAATTATTCTTATTGCTCAACATCATGATGAAAATCTACAGTACTGACACATCACACACCTATATGTATTGTAGGAACTTCTGATACTTAAGTGGACAGACATGGTATGCTTCGTACAAATAAAGCAAAGTGCAGTACAAAGTCAAAACATAGAAATAGAGCATCCGGCCATGTTTTATCTGAATGCATGGCACCACAATTGGCAATATCATTTAATAATCAATCAAGTTGGCATAACAAGCATTGCACCAGTAAATCTATTCAAGAGAACTGTACCTGTGTTGGGTCCACCTCTCCTTGAATGATGTTAAGAATGGAGATGTATTTAGCCTGGCTAGCTTCTTTGGTACGGGCGTAAGATGATACCATTATATTCTTTGTCTGCAAGATAGCATAGATAAAGGTTGAAAGACATGAAGATGATAAAGTTAAGAAATTGTCCTAGATGAGTAAGTAATACCTGCAGAAGTCGTCTCATAACATCTAACACCGTCGTCTTGCGTATCATGTTAACCTGCGGTGGCACAGATACTTAAATCAGATCAAGCTTTGTCACTCAAAAAGCTGGAAAGCATAATGTATTAAGTCTGAAAAAAATCCACGGGTCCCAAAATTACAGTCAACCATAGGTAACTACAAAGTCAGCAAGTACAGAAGACCTAAATTTCAACATGATGCACGACCAACATAACAACTGGGGAAGCAAAGTTACCTGGCGTTCAACGGTCAATGGAGTATAACCTGTCATAAGGAAATGGCACCTTGGAGTAGGGATCAAGGAGGCAAGAAGGCCAGCCAGATCATTATTCATATATCCAGGATACCTCAAGGTGGTTGTGCTTGCAGACATCACAGTGGAGACCAAAGAGTTTGTTTGCGCAAAAGTAGGATTTGCTAAATGAAGACGTTCAACGGCAATTCTATTAAGAGCCGTATTGTCCAGAACAACCACACAGTCAGCATTCAGTGTCAGCCGCTTCAGAGTTAAAAGGGAGTTGTATGGTTGGACAACAACATCACTCGTTTCCATCTGATTTGGAAAGACACTATATGTCTGGACAAGCTTCTTACTGTATCGATCATTTAGGGTCTCCAGCACATAAGAACCCATACCTGACCAAGGTCAACAACATGGACGGCATTAGGCAATTAAGCAGCATCTGCATGTCAGTGATTGCAAGACAACACAAGTATACGGTAAATTACATGATAGATAATCTTGCAATACAGATTTTCACAAAGAACCGGGAGAAGAAATAGTAAAGTGAAAAGACAGGAAATCAAACTAAGATTGCCGGTTACCTGAACCAGTTCCACCAGCAATAGAGTGGCACAAAACAAAGCCCTCGAGGCTATCACTTCCATCTGCTTCTCGATCTACCATGTCCATGATATCATCAACGACTTGTTCACCCTAGAATGTGAGAACAGAAAGGAGCATTAATCTAAAAGGTGTACTGGTAGCTGAAATACAAAACATGCATAATTAGCTTACGGACATGACATACAAGAAAGCCTGTAATGTCTGTTATCCATTGACAAACTTACAGTAACAATTGCCAGTCTATTAGCTGAAAACAGGGACAGAGAGATGCAGCTGTACCTGATGATATCCACTAGCCCAATTGTTCCCAGCACCACCACCATGCTCAGACAAGTATATATTCTCATGGTTGAATAGGTTCTTGTACTCGCTGTTCTGTATCCCATTGATCACCCTCGGCTCTAGATCCATAAGAAGAGCCCTGGGTATGTAGTGCTGATCATCCGCCTGGTAGAAGAAAACGTCCTTCCTGTCTCCTCCCTGCAGAGAAACTTGGGCTTTTAGAAGTCTCTTGTCTTAACCCAGCTACCAGAATAGGCATGATACATACAAACAATAGATGCTGTTCATTTTAGACAAAAACACAAGCACTGAAAAAGATGGGAACCAGGTTCACTTGCCGGTATAATAACGCATAAGCAAGTCGCATTATGGCCGCAAGTATTTCTCCAGGTTATCAAGTGATGTTCTCATTCGGTTTAGTGTATTTAACTTGCATGTGCACACATAAGCAAGTCCAAATTGCTTTCATCTAACTGAAGACACCCTGCACTTAATTACCCTATAAATATCCATTTAGGCACTGTGCTTGTTCATGAATAACAAAACGTCCAGAAGAAATATCACTGGCATGCTCCAAACCAAAACTCACAGCGGTTAATGTCAGAAAGATAACACTAACAGCAGCGACTGTGTCGACTGAAATCTGCTAAGGTTCACCTTTGGGGTGAAATTGTTGAATTATACTACTAGCGTTGAAGTTACAGCCCTACCATGCCGATGCCGAGAAAAGTAACCTAGAGGCGCCATTTCACTAAACCCTGAACCCAGAGAACATAAGAAAAACCGTGCCACATCCAGGAGGAACCGCACGAACTGAATGACAGATCGAACACGCCGCGGCGCTCGCCGATCTACGGCAATCCGCAGCGGAAAATGGGCCGGTACCGGACGAGCGACAGGAGCGGGTCAACGAATCGGGCGGAGAGGGAGGGGAAGGGGGGCGGACCTGGGTGGCGAAGTCCTCGAGGAGGCCGTCCTTGCCGATGCCGTGCTCGAGGCAGAGCTGCTTCCAGAACTCCATCCCGATCTGGTTCCCGCATTGCCCCACCTGTATCGTGATGATCTCGCGCGGCATCTCGCCGTCGTCCTCCTCCTGCTTCCTCGGCGGCGGCGGGTCCCACGTCTAGGGTTACAGCCTCGGGGACGACGGAGGAAGGCGGGCGAGGAGGAGGGGCTCTGCCGGCGGAGGTGGTGGTCTAGGGTTTTGGAGGCTTGCTTCGGTTGGGCGCAAAGGGTTGAGGCGCCCACCAACTGCGAGTAGGGTGGAGTGTGAGTCGCTGGACGGCTGAAGGGGAATGGCGCGGTGTGGGGGAAGCGGGAGGTGACGAGACGGAGGAAAGATGCGACTTCGGGGAGCTCAAAATGCGACAAATGCGCGCAAATTTCGAATTTTCAGGCGCACCGGGTTGCTGGCTTTTCCGTCCCGTAGACCATCTTTTTGAAACATAATCTCTATCTCTATCTCTATCTTTGAGTTAAATCCATGGTTAGCCATTGTAGTTGCTTAGCAAAGTCAATACGGTAACTGTACAATGGGAATACGAGTTTACGGTCGTCATTAAAGACGTATCGAAGCTTTACTCGTGGTCACTGAACGAGTTGTAGAGATGTATTTGATGACGTGGCGAGTTGAGAACCCACTGTCAGGCTACTTAACACATAGGTAAAAAATACCCACATATATGAGGACTTTTTTGCAAAAGCATCATCTTCTTCCTATTTTTTAATTCCTCTATTCCTATTTGTTCATCGCGTTGACAAATTTTGGCCAGGACGCTGTGCTGGGCTCGACACTCGCTGTCCTGTGCTTGCGCTGCAGCTCGTCTCCACCGCTTGCCGCCCTGCGCCAGCAGCTCGCTAGCTGCCGCTCACCTCTCCATGCCCGGAGCTTGCTGTCCCGCGCTCGCCGTCCTCCGTGATGCGCATTCGCCGCGCCACCGATGTCCTTCGCCTCCTTGTGCTCGGACTCTCCTCACCGCGCTTCGCGATCCTCTGACGCCTTGACTTGTCGCCACCGCTTGCCACGCCATTCGCTACTCGCCGCCGCCTCGCTTCCGCCACTGCCGTAGCTCGTATGGCGCTCGCCACGGCCGCCATCGACCGCAGCTCATCGCCACCGATTTATCGCCGTCACGGCCGCCTCGCTTCCAACTCCCTACTCTTCTATGTCCAACCTCCCGACCTCGACATGTGCCTCTACGACCTCCAGCCACAGCTCGCCGCGCGCGACAATACCACCCCGTGCCATCGCTTGCCCGTGCGCTCGTCGGTTCCACGCCATCGCTAGCCCGCGGCAGTCTCGTCGCAAGGTAAGAAGGATCTGCAGATAGTGGAGGCTTGCCGCCATCCAAGACGTTCGCCAGACGTCCTCGCCACCCGGAAGCGGCCGGATGCAACGGCAGGAGTAGCTACTACCGGAGACGGGATCGTGAGGAGGAAGCGGTGGCCGGCAGGAACCCGGCCTACCTATACCTGGATCCTCTGCTCTGCCGTCACGGGAAGCTCCACAGTCTGCGGCGTCGTTGGCGACAACGGCACCGTCTACTGCATCGAATTCGTCGGCGCGCCCAACGCCTGATACATGGACGCGAAGAGAGAAGAGGCATAGAGAACTGTGTGGACGAGACTGACAAGTGGGTCCTACTACTCGGTGACCACAAGTACAGACGTTTAGTTTTTTGCCTGGGATAGAAAAGTTTTTAGGGACGTTTTTGCAAATAAAACCAACTAGAGGCTGACAAAGGTCCTATTGCCACGCCGTCGAATACATCTCTACGATGCTCGGTGACCGTGAGTGTTCGACGTCTTTAATGTCGTAATCAGAACTCAGATTTCCGATACAACGATCAGTATTAACTTTGCTAAGCAAGTTTAGTGACTAACCATAGATTTAACTCCTCTATCTTTACTATCTCTACTATCTAAAAAAGAATCTCGCGTTTCGTTTTCTGACTCGTACCGTTTCGCTCGATTTCGTCCAACCTTCGTCGCTCCCTCCGAACTCCGAAGATTCCTTCACACTCCTGCAAACCACGCCTCACCAAAAACTGCATCGTCAAAACTCAGTCAACCCACCAAAGCCACCCACGCCCAGCATCAAGCTCCGCCTCAACCCCACGCATCGCCGCGATTTCTATACACATCGCCGCCTGCATTCAACCCTGAACCCACCACTGCTACCCCACGAATGAAGAAGGAGGTCACCGCCGGAGATGGCGCTTCCCGCGGCGGAAGGCCATGGCCACCGCCGGTCCGTGGCGGAAGGCCATGGATACCGCCGATCCGCCGGAGACGGCACTTCCGCGGCGGACGGCTCCGGATATGAAGACAAGGAAGAGGACCAGTGATGCATCTGGCGCCTCCCGGCCGGGCGGGCCGCCCCCCTCCCTCCTCTGCGGCTGCTGTGGCTGCATCTACTTCTCCCTGGACAAATGCCGAATCACCTCCAAAATCCCGAAGGTCAGACCCATTAATCCTTCGCGAAATCTATCAAATCAGTCAAGGATGTGGCCAATCGTCTTGTAAATAGCCAGTACCCAGTCCTTCTCCTGGGCGCTGCTAGATCTTTTTTGCTCCTGATCCACCCATGCTTATTGATGAACTGATTCTTAGATATGGGCACGTACTGGATAATAATTTACAAAGGTAGCACATTTTAAGTTTCTTAAGTAGGTGGCGTGTGAGAGATGGAATTATCAGGTGGTAATTCGTTAGCTGACTTATTTGCAATGTGCTATGGTTTTATTGCTTTGCAGCCAAAGCCACCAACGATTAATGATACTATTTGTCATTTGATTTCAGATGATAGTATGAGAAAATTATTCCTTTTTGTTTCGGAAGCATACATGTTCCTTGCATTTATATGGATTTCCCTTTCCCGGACTACAGGTGCAGCTTAGTACACTACGTTCCTTTTTATTTATGTGTGGATTTTTGTTCCCAAGTTATAGTTGCAGCTAAGAATATTTTGATTGAAATTACAAAATCGAAAAATTCTACAGATCAGTAAGAAGAGGTAGAGAAGCATCTTTTCCCACAATATTACATTGTAAATGTCAGTTATCTCTCACACACATTTCTTAGATCTTTGTTTGTTAATATTGGTGCAAACTCTCAGCAACCGTGTGCGATTTTGAAATAGTTGCTAGGTTGAATATGCATTTACTTCATTATTGTAGGAATTTTTATTTGAAGCTAACTACTGTAGGGGACCCCCGCAGCCCATTATTGCAGTAATTAGCTGGGATGTTTGTTTTTCTGGTATTCCTTTGATCCTCTCATGGGCATTAACAATATTCTCATAGTGGGATTCTACTATATACTGGGAAGCCTGTGAGTTTTTGTTGGAATGATGTAAATGAACTGTCATATAAGATGTGTTGATTTTGATATGTTCAACAAGAGTACTTGGCAGATAAGCATGTTAAGCGGAGAGAAGGCGTCGAAATGAGGTTTACTGGAGTTCATGCGCCACCCATCTCCCATATATTCCTTGGTCTGCTTAAGCATTACAACATGCATCTTTAGTGAGGCTACAACCTGCAGTATCATCAGGCTGATTCTAAGTTTACAAAAGTATATGTGAACCTTTAGAGTTTTCTTCACCATCATATTTTCTTTAGGGTCAAATACTTCATCATTTTGGCATTTTTTGAGCAAGAAGCCGGGCTTCTTAACATATCCACAGCACCATTTTCTTTAAAAAAACCTTGCATTAATCTTAATGATTTGTCATGCCCCTGAAATTGGAAAGGCAATCAAAATAAGGAAATTGTAATGATTAAGTGATGTCGACTATTGTAAGCTCAAGACAACTACAGATGAAATTCAGATTCAGGGTCTCCCGGAACACTTAGCTTTTCCTATGTTTATTTTATAGTACTTCAGGTGTTACAGACCAGTTTGGGGGTGGATCTTGGTGGTCGTGCATATGAATTTTCAACTTATAAATTTTCTGCTTGCTAGCTATGTGAATAAAATGGAAAACTTGTTTTGAGTGTGTGGTGACATCTGGCGGAGACGTAGTATTAGGACAGTTGGTCAAAACTCGATACAAATTCTCTGAAGTCATCACTCATCCTAATTATTATTTTTCGACCAAGCACCAATGTTATCTATAAAATACTAATTATCAATACTTGAGATGCTCAAATTTGAACTATGTGAGGATTAAAATAAGCAAAAAGGGGAAAACAATGCTTCATAAATTAACTCAACTTGCAATTTCTAAGATAATCCTTTGCTGCTTCGTTGATAAGATATGTGGCATCCTTCATAAGTGGGTTCTTGAATTGGCAGCGAACAATAATTACTATGATGTACATAACTTAAGTATTGTCTTGCAGAAACAGGTAGAGTGAATAGACAACATGGCTTTGCTTGATTTCATATTGTTCTTGGAACGCCACTGCAATCTGTGCCATTGGGATAAATAGAAGTGTCATCGGCACTGAAGAACATCGGTTTACCTGTAAGATAAGACATCTCTTAGATTTTGGAGGGGTATGGCATGTTTTGGTACACGGGGAATAGTTAGAGAAGATCTGCAAATTAATGTGTGTCGAGCATCTTTTATTCAATTCCTATGCTTTTGTTCGATAAAAAAGGATTATGTTTAAAGGCACATGTTTTCATTGCTCATTGTATTGCTGTCGTTGCTTGGTTTAAGAGGACTAATCGGAGGAGATGCTTCTAATGCTTGTGTGTACTGTTGTTGTGCTTAGATCCGTCTCGTTGCTGATGTGTGCTCCACTACACGATAAATCTTAATTTATGTTAGCATGCTTTACTTGCTGATGTTGATGTGTGCTTTAGGTGTGCCGTGTGCTAGCTATTGTAATTGTTAGCCCTGAGAGATTACTAGCTGTTATTGCACTGCTAATTGATGTACTATTCTTTTGCAAGTTCTTCGCCACAATTAATTAGTAGTTTCTAACGCCTCCAAGTCCCTGCCACCAGGAGCAGGAGGCTAGGTGGATGGGCGGAGGAGAGAACCTGGTTAACTATTGGCATATCAGCCTATCCTAAACACGAACAATTGGGCTAGGTGGATGGGCAGAGGAGAGAACCTGGTGAACTATTGGCCTATCATCCTATCCTAAACACGAACGATTGATACCATACCAGGCTCATCTCTATAAAAGCAGGATTTCAAGAATACATTCCATTTTTTTATCATTGTGGTTAGCTCACTGTATTTGGTTCCCGGATTCACGACCCTTTATATGGCATGGCTCAACCCCGGAGCCCATGGATGGACCAAGAGACAAGATCAAATTTGGGATGATGTACCGTGTGTTTTGCAAATTGGTGGATTCAATTAGTTCAGGTACGTGATGATATCCGAGCAGTGGAACTGTTATGCAGCTATGAAGTTTAACCCAAAAGTGTGAATCTGGCCACCGTAGTGTTGAAAGAAATAGTATGATACTTTAAGAAATTGCTTTGTTTACCTACAGATCCAATAGTGTGGCATGATTCATTTCTGAGCGCTGGTGTGATGCAAAAATTTCTGTAATTCATGCCATCAGTTATTAAATGAGATGTTGACATTCTTATGTTGTGTATTGACTTGTCCAGATCGTGCACCGTACCCAGGCAGGATTGGAGCATTGCAAAAATCAATTCGTGTTTTTTCCGGTGCAGTTCACGAGCGCTATCGTTCTATTTTCAGTGTCTCTGGTATTAGCCGGAGTCGCGGGCAGAGAAACTAATTCACGAGGTAGAGGTGTAGAACGAGCACCGGGTCTGCCATGGAGAGCGATGACCGAGTAAGCTATTACTGTAAAATTGTATTCTTGAAAGCAGTAGCATGTAATTTTAGTATGCAAATCTGAAATGAATTATGGAAACTGTAGAGTTCTTTTAATAAGCCACTGTGTTCTCACAACCAGATTGAAGTCGTGAAGACAAATTTTCTCGTAATCCATTCCACTATTGAAGAACATGTTACTGTGGCAGATGGAGTATTTGACGAGCATGATACAGATAGAGATTCCTGAATCTTCTCCTGAATTGCTTCCTGAAGTTTTTGGGGGAGATGCAGTTACGTGAGTTACCTGAAGTACTACTGCCGCGAGCAGTTGCCATGGAATGTAAGTAAGCCAAGGTGTTGTATCAAATGGAGTCCATTTTACAGTTGCTAGCTGAAAGAGAGCGCCGTCTCTTGTTTAGATGACAAAGCCATTTAAGGTCAGAAAAAATTCAGTTTATTTACTCAATTGTTTCCTCTTTTGTTTCAAATATAACCACTATTTTATTTTCTCAGAAATACTTTTTTAATTAATACAAAAAACTGTGTGCCAAGTACTCTGATAAGCCATGGCACTTGTTGATAATATACTTTGCGAGGCCGTCCAGATGTAGCATGAAAATGTGTTATTTCTACTCCTGCGTGTGTATTCACAACTGAAGGTATACATAAAAGATCACATATTAAATTTACCTTTTTTCTGCTGCAAAGTAGATTTTTGAAAAAAGGCTTTATATAATACTCCATTGCATTTCTGAATAATTTTTTACACCCTTTTGAATGTTCAAATTGTAAACACTCAAATTACAATTTTTACTTGTTAGTCAATCACACTATATTTATAGAAGTCTTAAAAGGTGATATATTAAATCATTTTGTTACATATCCTTGGTAGCAGAGTCCCACATGCCGTCACGCTTAGTACCCCGTTCGGTTGGCATAGATCCTGTTGTCGGCTTTCCCATGAGAGATGTGCACTGTTAGCTTTACGACGCGACGCAGTCTTTTTGAATCTCTGATGGGCAGGTTGCTCTACACATTCCCAGTTCTATGCTCCTCCCCTGCATCCTCGCATGGAGCCTGTGGTAGCCTGAGGGCATAACATCCCATCAAATCCGTTGGTTCACGATCTTAGAGAGTCGTGGATCGTGGGATATTCGTTTATCTTATTTGGTAACTACTTTATCTTCTCTCAAAACTGAACCATGGTGAATAGAACTAGCGTTTAAGGAAGAGTAGGATCTATTAACAAGTCATATTCAATCACGTGGCCAGTCTTATCCTTTCTAGCTTTTAGATAGCCCTGATTCTACTTAGTTATTCCCATGGTTGATTGGTAAGTCTTACATGTATGCTTTACTTTATTGTCTCTACTGATTTCTTTCATATTGTTATTTTAGGTCACAACCATATACATCATATTTGAAGAGGAAGCACAGAAACTGGCAGGGATTTTTATCCATTCGCATGATTAAAAATTTTGCAGAGCAAGAGAAGGGGTCAGAAATATGTTTTCCATATTCATTGTTTCTCTTCCACGGGAAAAGTACGTAGTGTAAGAAACAGATTTTCAAGACTCTGAACGTCGGAAATGTACAACTTTACTTGTTAGTTATCATGTTTTGAAATCTTAAATCTCTGAGATATAGTCTGTCTTATAATATCTGTAGCACTTTGTGATTTTTTTAATAAATTTTCTACTCATGTTTAGAAGACTTTTGTGCAGCCGTGAGCGTGCGATGATATAGAATTTACATTTTGTGTCGCATGGAGAGTTTTTGTTGCACTGGCAAAGCTTGATAGCTTTTTACTATTTACACATTTACTAAGAACATTGTATAAGTATAAAATAATTTTTTGAATCGCGTGTCTATTTTTTGATCCCGTGGCAACGCACAGGCATTTAACTAGTAAAAATCCAAAAAAAACGTACTTCCTCCATCCCAAAATAGATCTCTAAAATTTATCAAAATTTGAATGAATGTAGACACTTAATATATAAATTCATCTAAAATTTAAAAAACCTAAGACATTTATTCTAGGACAGAGAGTAGTAAAAATATAAGAGCAACTCTAGCAGTGTAATATAAGGGCTAGATTGAGGGTACTGCTTGGCCGCAGTCCAACCTAGCCCTTAATCAAACCCATAAAACATTATCAAATCTAATAGTAGACAAACAACATCCAACAATATAGTATATAGTTTTTAAACATAAAAAATCAAATATGTGCTTGTTTGGACGTCATAGTTCTTGCCAAAAGGATAACCAACATGTCTAGAAAGCACTATCAAGCCGTACGGTCACGTCCATCACCACTAGCCACAGCTCCAATGTCACCTCCACCGCCACTAGCCACGACTCCGCCATCACCCCCACCGGATCTAGCTGTAGCACCACCAAAAGGAGCTTTCCAACTTTGCTAAATGCCACCACTCCTTGTGATAGAGTTGATAGTAGTTGGATCCACAGTCATGGTCTTTTTCTCCTCGGCAATGAGCTATGCCATTGCCTTTTTCTCCTCGGCACGGGCTCATATCTCGTCTAAGGCCGCTCTCCTTAGTTGATCTTTACGGAGTAGTTTCCACCTTGCTTGCTTCTCTTGATTCTTTTTCTCCGCGATGAGAATCTATGTTTCCAATGCCTTGGTCGTCAAAATCTCCTTTGATTTCATCATGTCATTGATCTTGTCCCTCAAGCTTGATACCTCGGCTTCTTCCTAATTCTCTCATTTGCCTTCTTATTTCCTTCTGCCTTGTTCTTGTTTCTCCCTCCTTCGTCATTCTCATCATCATCCAACTAGATCATTGTTTCTTTCTCGGTACAACTTCGTGCTCCCTCAATTTCCATTTCTCGCTACGAACCATATCTAAGTTTAGCTCAGACATAGCTACCTTCTTTTTGGGCGTGAAGAAGTATCAAACCAAAATACCCAATAAGCATAAGCATTAGATCTCCCCGAAAAGAAGGTGATCTAGCTGCACCTTCTAGTACGGCTACCTACAAGTAGCATCCAACAATGTTTGAGCCTTCATATCCTTGTGTCTTTCTTGAGCAAGACAACCCTACAATCATAAGGCATTGCATTTTATCACATACGTTGCACAAAAAGAAACCATGCATTTCTCACTTACAATATCGTCAATGTCTGCACCACCTGGAGGGCAATTCCTCACTTGCTCCATAGCTCCACTCCAACGGCTACAAGCTGTTTTGATCACATCCAACGACCTTGGAGTGATCTATAGCTGCCTTGCATGGACGTAGCAAGGCGAGGCATGAATTGGTAAAATTTGTCTTCCACCTGGAGGTATCAATGGAATTGGCATTCAATAAATCCATGTATGAATCAGAATCATACCTTGAGGGCGTAGCGTCAAACACCTAGCGGTTTTCCATGGTGTTGGGAGTGTAGCGAGGATCGATGTTGTGGCAGCAATAGCAGCATTGACTGCCCTTGGCGTCGTCCCCCTTTGGCACCACCGTCATCTTCTCCCGGGGCTTCACAACTAACACATTCTTCTTAGCTTTGGCACGGGTGGTGGTGTCATGGTCACCGCGGGCGCGGCCGCAGCTGCAGGGGAAGCGGTGCTGATACGTCGGAAACATATCTATAATTTTTGATGCTCCATGCTTGTTTAGTATCTACTTTGCTTTACTTGTCTACACTTTGAGGTGATTTTTACATGTTTTCTAGTACTAACCTATTAACAAGTTGCAACAGTGCCAGCTGCCTGTTTTCTGCTATTTTTGGTTTCAGAAAAGTTAGTAAAGAAATATTCTCGGAATTGGACGGGACAAAAGTCAAAGTCAATTACTTTCCGTGGGGAACAAGAAGTCCAGATGGGAGCCGGAGAGGCCGGCCAGACCCACCCTAGGCGTGGGTGGGCCCTGCCCCGCACCTGGGAGGGGTGTGGGGCCCCTGGACACCGCCTCGGTGTAACATCCCAAAAATATAAAACAAGGATCATCAAACTCTAATCACTAAAATTAGGGTTAACAAAAACTTTGATTAATTAAAATCATATGAATGCATGTGTGAATGAAATGATTTGACAAATGCATGAATGATCTCGTGTGATTAACCTAAATAGCAAGAAATGGTTTAAATACAAATATGAAATCATCTAAAATATTTCCAAACAGAAACAAATAAAGAGAAAATCAAAAACAAACCAAATAAAGCAAATGGTCATTTTTGCCAATCTTGTTCACTGGGTCACTTTGAGTGTTTCTAGTCCAAGATTTCAAACAGAAACTTTCCCAATTCTTTTCACCCCTTGATAGAACTAGTAAATGTGAATCAAGGACCACCTTTCAAACTTGCAGAAACATTTGGCAACCCCATTCAAATCACAATTCAAAATTGAATCTTTATCATATGTGAAGATCACACATTTTCAAAACCCAACCAAACCAGTGCCCCTTGACTAATCCAACTAACCAGACACTCCCTAGTATGTGCCTAGAAAACCCACAAAGTTTGAATTCAAAATTCAAATTTAAAGTTCTTGCGGCCATTTCATCAAACACCTTGCAGATTCAAATCAAACAAACAACAAACACTATAGTGTGCAGTAAAATTGGCCTAACTTGTTCCCTCTCTGGTTGCAACCAGCCCTTAGTAGATCATCTATCCCCTTTAACTCTCTTTAGCACCACTGTAAGCAAGCCTAGCCATCAATGGTGAGCATGCCGAGGACAAACTTGCCACCCCATTGTCGCCAGCGAGCTAGAGGTCGCACTAGCCTCGCCAACCTTGTCTGGGACATGCAGCACCGTCCACCGCCACTCTCTGTCCCAGCCCCCAGCAATGCCAGCCCCTAGACCACACGCCGCACCCATGCCAAACCTCTCTGCGACCATGCCGAGAGCGCGCCTGACGAGGTTTGATCTCATCAATGCCCATTGTTATGGACTTGGGTTTTGGAGAAGATGGGGATGCTGGAGATCGTGGAACGGTTAGCAAACAAGCAACACAGGGACACAAAGTTTACCCAGGTTCAGGCCCCCGGAGGGAAAACCCTACTCCTGCTTGTCTGCTCTTGATTACGGCGGAACCGAAGGTTACAGGGGTGCGCAGATGCAATCTGGCGTGGAGGTGTGTATGCGAAAGTATGAGTCGAGAGATCTAGGTTGTGCCCTCCTGGCCTTTATATAGACTTAGGCAGGTCCCGGGCATAGACCTAGTCGGTTACAGATTCTAGGGTTTTACCCCTTTGAATTTCCTATCTACTCTAGTCTTGCTCTCCAAGGATCCGAAGGCATCATGGGCTTGGGCCACCCGAAAGTCTTCATGGGCCGGCGTACATTTGTCGTGGGCCTTCCTTGGGCTGGACTAGGTATGCTGAGATCATGCACCCGCGGGGTATAACCATGTCAGTATCCCCCGAGTGATCAGTCGAATCGTAGGTTCGGCTGAGGACTCTTCAATCTTTCGGGTCCAACTATGTATTTCAATAGTTCATGTGTAGGGATTGTTGATGCGTGTGCCTGACTCACCCGACGGATCAGGGTCAGTTAACTGTCTTAGGACGAAACAAAACGGTCTTCCTCAGGTTCGAGTCCCTCAACTTGAAACTGGAACATATGCTGGCGTAATTCGACTCAGGCCGCGGAGGACTTACAGGAGTGGAATTCCAGTGAATTTAATTGATGTACCCAACGCGTCCGTCGGGATTTTTCATCGCGCCCGTTGGCACGGGTTCATACTTAGCAGAGCGCAGTCGTGTGCGTTGCCAGGCCATCAGATGATATCTATAGGTCTTATCTTTGTGTCGCAGACACATCATCCGAATGTTTGTCACCGCGGAGGTGTTTCGGGTGGCCAAGGAGATCGTTGCTCACTCAGCGTTTTGTTGGGGCAGAGTTGCCGAAAAGTTTTTTGCATGCTGATCCGAAGGATCGCAGTCGAAGAATTCATAGGGTGCGTGACCAGCGCTCCCTATGGGAGTAGCCCCCGAGTGTCTGTTCGAGTTGTAGACTCGAGCGGAGACTTTAGTTCAAACATCGTTCAGTTGTTAAGTCCGTAGGACACAAAAAATTTCGGATGCTTAAATCCATCCTCCCTATGGGAGTAGCCCCCGAGTCCGTAGTGGAGTCGCAGAATCGACGTAGGAATCGAAGAAATAGTTCGTATTCATCCTTCGGGTGCGCGGCCAGCGCTCCTAATAGGAGTATCCCCCGAGTATTTAGTCAAATCGTAGATTCGAGTGAGTACTCTTAGCTTTGAAGCCGAAGAACTTGTAGTTGTTGCTAGTATAGCTTTTGATGACATCAGTGCTGACGATCAATGACCTCAAGCGTCTGTTGCGCCCGAGATGACTTGACTGGACGAACGTGGGTCCTACTTGCTGACCTTGAATTGACCGGTCACACGCGGCGTGGAGATAATTACGGCGTCTCCTCGATTTCCGTGCATAGTGGACGGCGTGGTAACGATGGTTCGTTGTGATGCTGACACGTGTATGGACAGATCTGCCGTTGGCGTTAGCTCTTCTGGATGGACGACTGCCGTGCATCGTCCTCGTCGTTATAATCATTGGGGAAAGTTGCAGTTTGTTTTCACCGCATCAGTTCTTGTTTTCACTGCCTCCTTGTGCTCCA
Organism: Avena longiglumis; assembly: GCA_030063025.1. Taxonomy (NCBI): domain Eukaryota; kingdom Viridiplantae; phylum Streptophyta; class Magnoliopsida; order Poales; family Poaceae; genus Avena; species Avena longiglumis. The sequence continues at coordinate 144,607,025 of CP125974.1, forward strand.
GCGATTCTTGCTGCGCACTGGAATTTCCTTCCACATTTCCATCTTCCCTTCTGCGCTCCCACCGCCGGCGTCGCCGTAGAGCGATGGGGAAATCAAAGAAGTCATCATCTGCGGTTGGTACCAGCGCCGCCGGAGGAAAGAAAAGTGTCACCGCTACCCGTGTCATCGATGGTGGTTGGAGTATGCGACTCCAGACTCCACGTGCTTGAGGCGATAGGCGCCACCTGGGATGACTTCAGTGATGACGTAGGGTCCTTCCCATGGTGACTCGAATTTCTTCGGTCGCTCTTGCTTGAGTCGCAAGACGAGGTCTCCTTCGACGAAGGACCTTGGGCGTAGCCGTCGGCTGTGGTAGTTGCGGAGACTCTGCTGGTACACCGCTGATCGAGCTGTTGCTACGTCTCTTGCTTTGTCGAGTGTGTCCACAGCATCTTCGAGTGCAGCCGTGGATTCGGCTTCGCTGTAAGCGACGACCCGGGGGGGCTGGTGGCGTACTTCGGCTGGTAGCACGGCTTCGGCTCCGTGCACCATGAAGAATGGTGTGTAGCCGGTGGAGCTGTTTGGCGTAGTACGCAAACTCCATAGGACGGATGGCAGCTCTTTCGTCCAGGCTCCGGCCTTTCGCTCGAGTGGGCTCATGAGGCGCTTCTTGATGCCAGCGCCGATTAGGCCGTTGGCCTTTTCCACTTGCCCGTTCGTTTGCGGGTGTGCCACTGAGGTGTACGTGATGTTGATCCCGAGGCCCTCACAGAAGTCTTGGAATTACTTGGAGATAAAGTTCGATCCATTGTCGGTGATGATGCTGTGCGGTACGCCGAACCTGTAGACAATGGATTCGAAGAACTTGACGGCCGTCTTGCCCTTTTGGTTGGTGACCGGCATGGCCTCGACCCACTTGGTGAATTTGTCGACTGCGACCAGGAGGTAAACGTGCCCCCTTTCGAGGACTTTGGCAGTTTGTCGATCATGTCAAGGCCCCATTGAGCAAAGGGCCAAGCTATAGGTATGGGTGTGAGCTCTGACCCGGGTGCGTGCGGTTTGTCAGCGAACCGTTGGCACCCGTTGCATCTTCGGACGATGTCCTTTGCATCGCTCATGGCCGTTGGCCAGTAGAATCCGGCTCGTAGAGCTTTGGCAACAAGGGATCGGCTGCCTGCGTGATGGCTGCAGATGCCCTCGTGGATGTCTTGGAGGATGTTTTTCCCGTCACTGATGGTGACACACCTTTGTAGTACTGCGCTTGTACAGCTCGCCATTGATGATGGTGAAGGCTTTTGACCGACGAGATATGCGCCGGGCATCTGTCGGGCTGTCAGGCAGCTCTCCGTTTATCAAGAACTGGAGGTACGGTCGCGTCCAAGATTCTTCGACTGCCATGACCTGCATCAGGTTGACCATGGCGACCTCTGTGTCCAGCTTCTCGGGTCGCCGTGTCGCCGGCAGCGTAGCCCCCGAGTGTTCTGCTTCTTCGGGTGATCCCTTGGGGAATTTCCGCTTGATGGATGGCACGCAGATCTGTTCGAGGAACACACCCGGTGGCACTTTTGCGCAGGTGGAGCCGATGTTGGTGAGTCTGTCGGCTTCCTCGTTGATTTCTCTTCCGACGTGCCGGAGCTCGCAGCCGTCGAATTCTCCTTCGAGTGCATTGTAGAGCGCGCAGTACGCGATCATGTTTTCGGTGTGTGCGTCGCACTCATTCATCGTATGCTGGACGACGAGGTTGGAGTCACCGTAGATGACCAGGCGCGTTGCGCCGCAGATCTTTGCCATCCTCATGCCGTGGATGAGGGCTTTGTATTCGGCCTCGTTGTTGGAGGCTCAGAATTTCATCCGAAGGACGTACTTCATCCCGGTCGCCTGGGAGGTCAAGAGGACTGACTCGCCTGCTCGACTTCACGCTTGGAGCCGTCGAAGTGCATTGTCCATGATTGTGACATGTCTGGGGTGTCTGGCAGCTGCAGCTCCATCCAATGTACGAGGAAGTCCGGGAGGACTTGAGATTTGATTGCGAGTCGCTTCTCGTAGATGATGTCCAGAGGTGATAGCTGAATGCCCCACAGGGCCACGCGACCTGTGGCCTCGGGGTTATTCAGGATGTTGTTCAGGGGTGCCTCGTTGACAACCATAACCTGGTGATCCTGGAAGTAATGGCTCAACCGTCGAGCCGTCATGAACACGCCATAGGCGAGTTTCTGGTAGTGAGGGTACCTCTGTTTTGTTGGCGTCAGTACCTCACTGAGGTAGTAGATTGGGCGTTGGACCCCGTGGGTCTTGCCTTCTTCGGGTCGTTTGACCACTAGCACGGTGCTGACCACCTGGTTTGTGGCTGCTATGTACAGCAGTAGAGGCTCGCGCTCCTTTGGCGTGACCAGGACGGGTGAGGTGGGGAGTAGCCGTTTGAGGCTTTCGAACGCGTCATCGGCTTCGGGCGTCCACTCGGATTTATCTGCCTTGCGTAGCAGTTGGTAAAATGGCAGGGTCTTCTCACCCATGCGGCTGATGAATCTGCTCAATGCCGCTATTCGTCCTGCAAGCTGCTGGACGCCCTTGAGGTTTTTTGGCTTCTCCATTGCCATGATGGCTCTGATTTTCTTCGGGTTCGCCTCGATCCCTCGCTGAGAGATGAAGTACCCAAGAAGCTGACCCGATGGGACTCCGAAGGCGCACTTTTCGGGGTTGAGTTTGATCCTGTAGCGATCGAGGTTGTCGAACGTCTCACGGAGATCGTCGATAAGTGTCCTCGCCTCCCTGGTTTTTATGACTATGTCGTCGACATAGACTTGAACGTTGCGACCGATCTGGTCCTTGAGGCATGCCTGCATGCATCGCTGGTATGTGGCACCTGTGTTATTTAGCCTGAAGGGCATCGTGTTGTAGAAGAACACTCCGAACGGTGTGATAAACGCCGTTTTCTCCAGATCTTCGACCTTGAGTCGAATCTGGTTGTAGCCTGAGTAGGCGTCGAGGAAGGAGAGTTTCTCACAACCTGCAGTCGAATCGATGATCTGGTCGATCCGAGGAAGAGGGAAGTGGTCCTTTGGGTAGTGCTTGTTTAGCGACGTGAAATCCACGCACATCCGCAGGATGTCCGTGTCCTTCTTTGGGACCATCACTGTATTTGCAAGCCACTCGCTTTCTTTGATTTCCCTGATGAAGTCTGCAGCGAGTAGTCTGTTGATTTCTTTGCAGATAGCTTCGGCTCATGGCTCGGACAGTCTCCGGATGGACTGCTTGACGGGCTTGGTGTCTGGAAAGACGTTGAGTGCGTGCTCGGCGAATTCCCTGGGAACTCCTGGCATGTCCGCGGGACACCAGGCGAAGATTTCCCAGCGCTCACGAAGGAATTCGACGAGCGCCTTCTATCTTGCTGAGGTCGTTGGCGATCAGCGTCTTGGAGGCACCGTCGGATGGACTTGCACCTTCTTTGTGTTGACGGTGGAGTCGAAAGACATGTCGGGCGCGTTTTGTCGTCGCGATCGGGGTGCCCCATTGTCTCGCCAGCGGAGCCTTAGGAGCTCCTCCGCATGCCGAATGACCGAGATTCTGGAAATCCTCACGCATTGGTCCGATCAGGTGAAGCCCCTGTGGATTGTGATGACGCCCTTCGGCCCTGGCATCTTGAGTAGCAGGTATGCATAGTGTGGGACAGCCAGGAACCTTGCGAATGCTACACGCCCGAGGATGGCGTGGTACTGTGATGGCCGGTCCACCACTTCGAATTCGAGTCGTTCCAGCCGGAAGTTGTCCGGCTTGTCGAAGATGACGTCGAGCCATATTTTGCCCAGGGGGAATATGCCCTTCCCTGGAACGATGACGTGGAACATTATGTCTGACTGTTCCAGGCTGCACCGCGGGATCCGCATTGCTGCTAGAGTGCTTGTGAACATCAGGTTGATGCCGCTGCCGCCGTCCATGAAGACGCGACTCATCTCAAAACCTCCGATCTGCGCCTCTAGCACCAGGGCAGCATGACCTGGGCGAGGGTTCTGGCAAGGGTGATCCGAACGACTGAACGTGATGCAGGACTCCGATCCACTGAGGTACTCAGGGATGGCGGGTGGAGTTGCCACGGCCAGGTTGATTTGTCGGGTGATTTTCTTCTGCACCCTATTCGTGGGGCGCCCCTTCTGGATCATCAGTGCTCCTTTCGGCGGGGGATACCCGTTCCCAGCATTGTTCTGTGCTGGTGCGACTGGTTGGTTCGGGCCTCCAACGGGTGGCAGTGGAGGAGCTCCATGCGCTATTTCACCTGGCGCGGGTGTGTTTCCGAACGCAGGGATTGGGGCTTGATGCCTCATCTGCACCATGCTTTCGCTGAGTTTCTGGAACTCGCGGCAGTCCTTGAGCATGTGGCTGGCCTTCTATTTGCCATCCTGCTTGTCGATGTAGAAGTGGATGGTGCATGGACCCGAAAGCTTTTCAGATCTTTGAGGGTTCATATCGCATCAGGCGTTGCCACGATCAAGCCCGTCGCGGAAGTTTCCTCCACGGTATCCTCCGCTGTTGCGGTTTGTGTCATTGCGGCGATCGGCGTAGCCAGCCGCGACCATGTCGGGTCCATCGCGATCGTCATAGATGCGCGATCTTATTTTGCTACGGCGCTCTCGCCGTCGACCGTAGTCGTCTTCTTCTTCCGATTGTGCTCGGTGAATGGAGTCTTCGCCATCAGCCCACCTGTTGGCGATGAGGTGGTCGAGTGTTTTGGGCTTGACGCGCCCAAGTTCCTCCTTGAAGTCTTGGCGTTTGACGCCATACCTGAAGGCTTCGATGGCCCTCTCTTCGGAGAAGTGTGCTGCGGAGTTCTTTGTGTTGGACTGGCGTAGTATGTACGAGCGAATGGATTCGCCCGTTCGTTGAGTGCAGGCTCGCAAATCTTCGATTGCGGCAGGCCTCTTGCTGGTGCCTTTGAAGTTTTGGATGAAGATGTAAGCTAGCTCGTCCCAGCTTCGGATGGACCCTGAAGATAGGTCACGAGCGGATCCGGCCTTTGTCATTGCGGTGAAGGCATTGCATGGCAGTCTCCTTATTTCCACCGTGTAGTTTGACAGATGATAAGTGGTCGCTCAGCCAAGCTTTTGGGTCCTGAGTGCCGTCGAACTTTGGAGTATCCGAAGGAAGCTTGAAGTTGCGCGGCATCCGTGTCCGCCGGACGGATCTGCTGAAGCATCGGGCTTCGCAGAGTTCTCCTTCGTCTTCGTCCATCTCGGATTCAGACGAGCATGCACGCTTGGCGCGCGCTTTGTCGATTTTGCGTTGTGTGAGCGCATCTCTGGCGTCGTAGTCGCGGTCGCGGAGGCGCGAACTCTTCTTCCTTCGAGGAAGGTCATGTTCCTCTTCTTCGGATGAAGGGGTGGGGCTGCGGTCGAACCTGACCGGAGCCTTCTTCTTTGGCTCCGCGGGAGCTTCCTGGTGGAGCGCAGCTCCAACGAGTCCGAGTCCGGTGAGTGCGGACTTGTGCATGGCTCTCTTCGGGTCCCCCTCCGGAGGTGGGTGGGCCGCGAGGTACGCAGTGGATGCCATGATCGCAGCCTGCGGTGTTTTCGGGATGATGTTGCCGTCGGCATCCATCTCCATGAAGGATGTGTGGAGGGTTCGGGTCACCTCACGGCGCTCCTTGGGGTCCATGTTCTCCACCCGCGAGCGGTGCTTGTTGCCTTGGCTAGCGTTCGAGCTGGAGCCGATGCCCATGGCGGAGAGCGCAGCTCGTCGCGCGCTGGACTCTGAGGCTGCTTGCTTGCGCTTGTCGAGCACCTCCTGCATCTTGACCTACTTCTTGTGCTCCTCAATCAGGAGCAAGTGGTAGGCCATCAGCATATCCCGGGAGGCGTCTGCAGGCAGTACTATGTTGCCTGCCACGGCGTTGCAGACCTGGGCCCATCCTTCCTTGCTAAGGCGGATGACGTGGCCGCCGTTGTTTTCCCCTTCGGGTGGGGGGGACTGGCTTCTTTTGTTCCCGCCGTTTCATTCTGGCGGGTTGGGCGTTTGCTGATCCGCGTCGCTCTGGATGACTACGGCGCATTGGTAGCGCTCGTAGATTGGTCGGCTACTGCCGCAGCTTTCGGATCCAGAACCATTGGTCCCTGCGTCCGATGGCGGATCGCACAGATCGGAGTTGCAGTTGCTGCTGTCGTAGGAATCATCTGTTGATGATATTGTGCGTAGCACGGGGTGTGGGGTCCATGAAGCGGGCCTGATTGATGGCAGGGGCACCCGCTCAGGGAGGCGGAGGGTGCCAGTTTTCCCCACCTGGAAGCAGAAACTCCCGAACAGGATTTCGAGTCCGTCGCCTACGGGCTCGAAGTCCTTCATGGTGGCCGGTGAGTGGGCGGTGAAGTCGAAAGCGCCGAAGAGGAGGTGACTCTCCGTCGCCGCAGAGTTGTAGATCGATCGTGTCGGGACCGTCACGACCGCACAATCAGCGTCCCCAGTTCCCACAGACGGTGCCAATTGACGAGGTTTGATCTCATCAATGCCCATTGTTATGGACTTGGGTTTTGGAGAAGATGGGGATGCTGGAGTGAAGGGTTTCGCGACATAGTAAATCAAAATTTTCTACGGATGCGAACAGAGGGAAGCCAAGATATAATCTAGGAGATGCAAACAACGAGAGAGATTGGATTAGATCTTCATACCCTTGAAGATTACGCAATGAGCGTTAACGTCGGAACGTGGGTGATGTAGTCGTACTCGCCTGCCCTCCTCGCGATCCGATCCGATCTAGCACCACAAGTGGCGGTGCCTCCGTGAGATGCACACGTGCAGCACCTCGACGTATCCTCCTTCCTCGGTCCAGCAAGTATAGTGGAGAGACGGATTGGATCTACAACCACGGCGTGGTGTATATGGTGGAGAGTTTCAAGGCAGAGCTTACGCCTGCAATCGGGAGGGAGAGAGAGAGGAGGGCAGCAGGGCGGCTAAATTTGGAGGGTAAGGTGTGTGGGGGTGGTGCGCCCCCAGCCCTCTTTATATAGAGGGGTGGGCGGCTGCCCTAGCCCCTCCCCCAAGCCCAAACCGGCGGCCACAAGGAGGAGGAGTGGGGGGCAAGGAAACCCCCCCTTCTAGAAGCTCCAATTAGGGTTTTACCCTAGTTGGCCGGTTGGGCCCTATGGGGCCTTGTGCCCCTGGCCCAATGCGGCCAGGGCACTCCCTCATAGGCCCATGCCCCCTCCCGGAAGGTGGGGCCACGTTGTTCCCCTTCCGGAAGGTTCTAGAAGCTTCCGGTACAATATCGATTAACCCAGAACAATTCCGAACTCCAAAAAGTGCACTGCCTTATATGAATCTTATTCTCCGGACCACTCCGGAACCTCTCGTGATGTCCCGGATCCCATACGAGACTCCGAACAAAAACTCATAAACCAATTATCCAATCTATCCTAGCGTCGAGACACGTTAAGTGTGTGACCCTGCGGGTTCGAGAATATGCAGACATGATCTTCTATCAATAATCAACAGCGGGGTCTGGAAACCCATATTGACTCCCACACATTCATCGATGATCATATCGGATGAACCACGATGCCAGGATTCAATCAATCCCATATATATATTCCCTTCGTCTCGCGATATTTTACTTGCCCGAGATTTGATCGTCGGTACAATCATACCTAGTTCAATCTCGTTCACAGCAAGTACTTTACTCGTTCCGTAATCCGATATCACTTTGTGATTAACTCCTTAACCACATGCTTGCAAGCAGTGTTGATATCGATTACCGAGTGGGCCCGAAGTATATCTCTCTGACTTGGGAGGGACAAATCCCATCTCGATACATACAACCCAACAGGTACTTTCCGATCACCTGAGAGACACCTTTATGATCACCCTCTCATAGGATGACGTTTGATGACCTCAAAGCTTTCTTCCGATACGAGGGAGTTGTATTATCTCATGGTCTAAGGAATACAATATTTGACATAAGAAAAGCTTCGCAAAGACGAACACGATGACACGATCTAATTGCTTCGCTTAGTTTGGGTATGTCCATCATATCATTCTCCCAATGATATGATCTCATTATCAATCGACAACTCATGTCCATGGTTAGGAAACCTTAATCATCATTAATCAATGAGCTAGTCCATAGAGGCGTACTAGGGACACGGTGTTGTTCACAAACCACACAAGTATTAAAGTTTCCGCTTAATACAATTCTAGCATGGAATATAAACATTATCATGAACAAGAATTATAATAATAACATCTTTATTATTGCCTCTAGGGCATAATTCCAACAGTCTCCCACTTGCACTAGAGTCAATAATCTAGTTTACATTTGGCAACAATCTCACACCCATGGCACTGAGGTGATGATCATGTTTTACACGTGGAAGAGGTTTAGTCAATGGATCTGCGAGATTTAGATCTGTATGTACTTTGCTAATCTTCAGATCTCCATCTGCTATATAATCTCGGATTATATGAAACTTGCGGTTGATATGCTTGGTCTTTGGATGATATCTTGGTTCCTTAGCGAGTGCTATGGCGCCAGTGTTGTCACAATATCTCCAATGGGTCCAATGCACTTGGAACCACTCAAGCTCGATGATGAAGTTTCTCATCCAAACTCCTTCACTTGACGCTTCTACTGACCATGTATTCCTCTTCTCAGAGATCCCGCGATCACGCTTTGCTTCTCCGACTCCAGCTCCTTCATTCAAAATATACACGTATCACATCGAGATTTAGAATCATCCTTGTCGGTGTCGAAACTAGCATCGACGTAACCTTTTACGACGAGATGTTCATCACCCCCATAGACTAAGAACATTTCTTTAGTCCTATTTAGGTACTTTAGGATGTTCTTCACGGCTGTCCAGTGTTCCACTCCTGGATCACTTTGATATCTGCTCGTCAAACTAAGAGCATTGGACACATCCGGTCTAGTACACAACATGGCATACATGATAGAACCTATGGCCGAGGCATAAGGCACTTTGCTCATAGCTTCCCTATCATTTACCGTAGCTGGACACTGAGCCTTGCTCAATATCTTACCTGACAACATAGGCACTGAACCTTTCTTTTCCTTATCCATTCTGAACCTTTTCAGAACTTTGTCTAGGTATGTACTCTGGCTTAAAGCTATCAGGCGTCTTTGTCTATCTCTATAGATTTTGATGCCCAATATATAAGCAGCTTCACCTAGGTCTTTCATTGAAAAACACTTGTTCAAATAACTCTTCACATCGTTAAGCATGTTGATGTCATTTCCAATAATCAATATGTCATCCACATATAGTACCAGAAACGTCACCGAGCTCCCACTCACTTTCTTGTAGATGCAAGCTTCATAGCAATTTGGAACAAATCCAAAGCTCTTGATCACTTGATCAAAACGAAGGTTCCAACTCCGAGATGCTTGCTTCAGTCCATAAATGGAACGCTGAAGTTTGCATACTTTATCAACATCCTTAGGATCGACAAAACCTTCGGGTTGCATCATATACAACTCTTCATCAATGTTGCCATTGAGGAACGCAGTCTTGACATCCATCTGCCATGAAACACAGCAATTGCTAATAAAATCCGAATGGACTTAAACATCGCTACGGGAGAGAAAGTCTCATCGTAGTCAACACCTTGAACTTGTCGAAAACCTTTCGCAACAAGCCGTGCTTTATAGACGGTAACATTACCATCCGCGTCCGTTTTCTTCTTGAAGATCCACTTGCACTCAACGGCCTTTCGGTCGCTAGGAGGGTCCACCAAAGTCCATACTTGGTTTTCGCTCATGGATCCCAATTCGGATTTCATGGCTTCTAGCCATTTCTCAGAGTCTGGGCTCATCATCGCTTCCTCATAGTTCGTAGGTTCACTGTATTCTACTAACAAGACACCAAGACAGGTAGCCGTACCACCAGAGGGCCACGCGACCTTGTCGACCATGACGTTCGATGGCATCGTCCGAAGCTTCATGATCCTTGTCATTAGCTTCCTCTATTGTTGGTGCAGGCGGCACTGGAACAATTTCAGGTGCTGCGCTACTCTCCAATTCAAGAGAAGGTTCAATAACCTCGTCTAGCTCTACTTTCCTCCCACTCACTTCTTTCGAGAGAAACTCCTTCTCAATAAAGGAACCGTTATTTGCGACAAACACTTTGCCTTCGGTTATGTGATAGAAGGTATACCCAGTAGTTTCCTTAGGGTATCCTATGAAGACGCATTTCTCCGCTTTGGGTTCGAGCTTGTCCGGCATCAACTTCTTGACGTAAGCTTCGCATCCCCAAACTTTAAGAAATGACAACTTAGGTTTAGCACCAAACCACAGTTCATACGGTGTCGTCTCAACGGATTTAGATGGTGCCCTATTTAAAGTGAATGCAGCGGTTTCTAATGCATAACCCCAAAATGATAACGGCAAATCAGTAAGAGACATCATCGATCGGACCATATCTAATAGGGTTCGATTCCGGCGTTCAGACACACCATTGCGTTGTGGTGTTCCGGGTGGCGTGAGTTGTGAAACGATTCCACTTGCTTTAAGATGCGTGAGAAAATCATAACTCAAATATTCACCTCCACGATCGGATCGTAGAAACTTAATCTTTCTGTTACGATGGTTCTCCACTTCATTCTGAAATTCTTTGAACTTTTCAAAGCGTTTTGATTTATGTTTCATTAAATAGATATACCCATATCTACTTAAGTCATCGGTAAAAGTGAGAAAATAGCGATATCCACCGCGCGTCGAAACACTCATCGGTCCACATACATCGGTATGTATGATTTCCAACAAGTCCGTTGCTCGCTCCATTATACCGGAAAACGGGGTTTTGATCATCTTGCCCATGAGGCATGGTTCGCATGTGTCAAATGATTCAAAATCAAGAGACTCCAAAAGTCCATCAGAATGGAGTTTCTTCATGCGTTTTACACCAATATTACCTAGACGAAAGTGCCACAAATAAGTAGTATTATCACTATCTACTTTGCATCTCTTAGCCTCAATGTTATGTATGTGTGTTTCATCCCTTTCGAGATTTAGAAGAAATAAACCATTCACAATAGGTGCATGACCATAAAAGATGTTACTCATATAAATAGAACAACCATTATTCTCCGATTTAAATGAATAACCGTCTTGCAATAAACAAGATCCAGAAATAATGTTCATGCTCAACGCAGGCACATAATAACACTTATTAAGGTTTAAAACTAATCCCGAAGGTAAAACTAAGGAGGCGTGCGACGGCCATCACATCAACTCTTGATCCGTTGCCAACACGCATCGTCACCCCATCCCTCGCAAGTCCGTCTATTTCGTAGCTCTGTTTGAGTTACAAATATTAGCGAACCCAAGATCAAATACCCAGGCACTACAATGAGGGCTAGTAAGGAAAACATCAATAACATGTATATCAAATATACCTTTGATGGTGCCATCCTTCTTGTCCTCTAAGTACTTCGGACAGTTGCGCTTCCAGTGACCCTTGTCCTTGCAATAGAAGCACTCAGTGTCCGGCTTAGGACCAAACCTGAGCTTCTTCTCAGCAGGGGCAATACGCTTGCCGCCGCCTTTCTTGAAGGGTTTCTTTGCACCCTTACCTTTCTTGAAGGTGGGGGGCTTGTTGACCATCAACACATGATTATCCTTTTTGATGTCCACTTCCGCGGCCTTCAGCTTTGCGAAGAGCTCGGTGACCGTATCAGTGGAACCAATCTGATTGTGAGTCACTACAAAACTTTTGTAGCTGGGAGGGAGTGATTGCAGAACCCTGTCAATCTTGAGCTCCTCTGGAATCATGCATTCCAGTTGCTCAAGGCGTTGAGTGTAGCCCGTCATCTTAATGGCGTGCTCACTAACGGAACTCCCTTCCTCCATCTTGCAGTTAAAGAACTTCTCAGAGATCTCATATCTCTCGAGCGGGCCCGAGTCCGAAACATGGTTTCGGATCTTGATAATCTCAAAGGGCGGGATAGTCTTCAAAACGATTTTGAAGTTCTGGTTCCATACCAAACAACATGGTGCTCTTAATCACACCATAATCATCTTTCTTGATGATAGACAGCTTTCTCATCGGTAGCGATTGTAGCAGGGGTCACCTAACGCTTTCCCAAGGACATAGTCCTTTTGACCGCCAGAGAGAATGATTCTTAGATTGCGGAACCAATTGGTGAAGTTAGACCCATTGTTTCTAAGCTTTTCCTTCTCAGCAAAAACGTTGAAGTTGAAGTTGGACTTGGCCATGTGATCTACAGTATTTGCAAGTACAATTTAGACTATGTTCATGATAAATAGTTCAACTTAATCAAATTACTAGATGAACTCCCACTAAATTCAACATCCCTCAAGTTGTTTAGTGAACCTGATCCAAATTCACCACACCTAATCCAATCATCACGAGAAGATATGTGGCTTCAATGGTGGACAACGAAGTGTCGATCATATCATTCATATGACTCATGCTTAACCTTTCGTTTCATGTGTTCCGAGGCCATGTATGTACATGCTAGGCTCGTCAAGTTAGACCCAAGTATTTCCGCGTGTGCAAAACTGGCTTGCACCCGTTGTATGTGAGCGTAGAGTCTATAGCACCCGATCATCACGTGATGCTTGGACACGACGAACTTTCGCAACGGTGCATACTTGGGGAGAACATAGTTTTTATCTTGATCTTTAAGTGAGGAATCATCTTATAATGCTACCGTCGCGATCTAAGCATGATAAGATACATAAAGGGATAAGCATCACATGCATATAACTTTAATGTGACATGGTATAGCCAATCTTCGCGCAATGATCTCCATCTTGTGCGTTCCGGCATGATCTCCATCACTCCACCATGATTGTCTCCACCACGAATAGCAACTACAACTATTGCTAACTACTTAGCGATGAAGTGAAACTATTACATGGCGTATAAGAAGTTGACACACAGGTCATACACAATTATAAAGACAACCATATGGCTCCTGCCGGTTGTGTACTCATCGACATGCAAGTCGTGAAACATTAGAAAACATGATCATCGCATACATTATACACATCACATCTTGGGCCATACCATATCACAGAAAACACTCCCTGCAAAAACAAGTTAGATGCCTCTACTTTGTTGTTGCATGTTTTACGTGGCTTATGGGAGTAGATGCTAAGAACGATTCTTACCTACGGAAAGCCACAACGGTGATATTATGGTTGCCAAACTCCGGTGTTAATCCCATGACAACTATAGTGAGAGAAACTGGCATCCACCAGCCGCATGTGTGGAACAAGCCACACGTCAAGTGCGGAGCCGGTCTCTCGAATGACGTCGTGTAAGGTTGGCCTGGACCGCTTCAATCTCACTATCCCGCGTCATAAGAAGAACACAAACAAGAGGCTTGCAACAGAAAACATCAACGCCCGCAACAACCATGTTGCGTTCTACTCGTGAAACACATCTACGTATAGATCTAGCTCTGATACCACTGAAGGGTTTCGCGGCATAGTAAATCAAAATTTTCTACGGATGCGAACAGAGGGAAGCCAAGATCTAATCTAGGAGATGCAAACAACGAGAGAGATTGGATTAGATCTTCATACCCTTGAACATTCGCACAGCGGAATGTTCGTCGGAACGTGGGTGATGTAGTCGTACTCGCTTCTCCTCCTCGCGATCCGATCCGATCTAGCACCACAAGTGGCGGTGCCTCCGTGAGATGCACACGTGCAGCACCTCGACGTCTCCTCCTTCCTCGGTCCAACAAGTATGGTGGAGAGACGGATTGGATCTACAACACGACGGCGTGGTGTATATGGTGGAGAGTTTCTGCAGCAGGGCTTCGCCTACACGCAGTCGGGAGGGAGAGAGAGAGGAGGGCAGCAGGGCGGTTAGCTTTGGAGGGGAAGGTGTGTGGGGGTGGTGCGCCCCCAGCCCTCTTTATATAGAGGGGTGGGCGGCTGCCCTAGCCCCTCCCCCAAGCCCAAACCGGCGGCCACAAGGAGGAGGAGTGGGGGGCAAGGAAACCCCCCCTTCTAGAAGCTCCAATTAGGGTTTTACCCTAGTTGGCCGGTTGGGCCCTATGGGGCCTTGTGCCCCTGGCCCAATGCGGCCAGGGCACTCCCTCATAGGCCCATGACCCCTCCCGGAAGGTGGGGACACGTTGGTCCCCTTCCGGAAGGTTCTAGAAGCTTAGGTTGCATTGATTAACGGAACAATTCCGAACTCCAAAACTGCAGCCTTATATGAATCTTATTCTCCTGACCACTCCGGAACCTCTCGTGATGTCCGGATCCCATCCGAGACTCGAACAAAAACTCATAAACCAATTATCCAATCTATCCTAACATCGAGACACGTTAAGTGTGTGACCTGGGTTCGAGAATATGCGACATGATCTTCTATCAATAATCAACAACGGGTGCAGAAACCCATATTGACTCCCACACATTCATCGATGATCATATCGGATGAACCACGATGCCAGGATTCAATCAATCCCATATATATATTCCTTCGTCTTGCGATATTTTACTTGCCCGAGATTTGATCGTCGGTGCACGTCATACCTAGTTCAATCTCGTTCATAGCAAGTACTTTACTCGTTCGTAATCCGATATCACTTTGTGATTAACTCCTTAACCACATGCTTGCAAGCGGTGTTGATATCGATTACCGAGTGGGCCCAAGTATATCTCTCCGACTTGGGAGGACAAATCCCATCTCGATACATACAACCCAACAGTACTTTCGATCACACGAGACACCTTTATGATCACCCTCTCATAGGATGACGTATGATGACCTCAAAGATTTCTTCCGATACGAGGGAGTTGTATTATCTCATGGTCTAAGGAATACAATATTTGACATAAGAAAAGCTTCGCAAAGACGAACACGATGACACGATCTAATTGCTTCGCTTAGTTTGGGTTTGTCCATCATATCATTCTCCTAATGATATGATCTCAATATCAATCGACAACTCATGTCCATGGTTAGGAAACCTTAATCATCATTAATCAATGAGCTAGTCCATAGAGGCGTACTAGGGACACGGTGTTGTTCACAAACCACACAAGTATTAAAGTTTCCGCTTAATACAATTCTAGCATGGAATATAAACATTATCATGAACAAGAATTATAATAATAACATCTTTATTATTGCCTCTAGGGCATAATTCCAACATGGAGATCGTGGAACGGTTAGCAAACAAGCAAGACGGGGACACAAAGTTTACCCAGGTTCAGGCCCCCGGAGGGAAAACCCTACTCTTGCTTGTCTGCTCTTGATTACGGCGGAACCGAAGGTTACAGGGGTGCGCAGATGCAATCTGGCGTGGAGGTGTGTATGCGAAAGTATGAGTCAAGAGATCTAGGTCGTGCCCTCCTGGCCTTTATATAGACTTAGGCAGGTCCCGGGCATAGACCTAGTCGGTTACAGGTTCTAGGGTTTTACCCCTTTGAATTTCCTATCTACTCTAGTCTTGCTCTCCAAGGATCCGAAGGCACCATGGGCCTGGGCCACCCGAAAGTCTTCATGGGCCGGCGTACATTTGCCGTGGGCCTTCCTTGGGCTGGACTAGGTATGCTGAGATCATGCACCCGCGGGGTATAACCATGTCAGCGCCCGTGCGCCACGCTCGACCATCACCCACAGACCGCGCGCCGCCCTCGCCGCTTGCAGAGATGATCACCAGCACCCTGCCAGACATGCCCGTTCGCCGCCGTGCGGACCACGTGCGCTGTGCGCCATCAAAACCTCCGTCGGACCCACCCAGAGCATCGAAGCATTCCGACCGATCAGCACCGCCCCACGCCTCGCCACCACGCCATTGAGCTTCACCAGGGAACATAGCACCGCCCCCTACCGTCGCCCATGCCAATAGCTACCTGTGCCGTCGACCACGACGAGCTCAGCCCGCGCCCGTCGGTCCCCTCTCGCCACTATAAATAGAGGCCTCCACCGCTTGTTTTTGCCACACCAGTTCACTTCCCTCTCACCCAGAACCACCCCACCTCACTACCGGAGCAAGGTGATCAGCGCATTGCTGGAATTTGGCCGGAGCCCACCGCTGCTGGAGAAGAAGGAGCCGTCGATTGGAGCCGCCCCAGGAGGAGCTGCCGGTACCAGCAGAACCGCCGTCATCGACTTCGTCGTTCGCCCCCGTCGCCGACCCTCGTCTGAGCCCCGATGAGCCTTCCACGACCCCCACATGCCGCGTTAGGGTTTTGTCTCACCGTCGCTGCCTGACGTGGACGATGAACCGTAGCCGTTCAATTAGGTTTAGATCGTGCGGCCTAGATCACCCCGTACCGCTTCACCCCTCCCTGTCTCATTGAAGCGTGGGGACAGTCACTTAACCAGCCCGCGTACGCGCTGTGTGTAATGGGCCGGCCCAATAAAACATCCTGCGTGACCCAACAATTCAAATTAAGCTTTATTCTTTTAATTTCAAACACAGTTCTGTACCTATATTCAAAAATCAACCCAGCTCGATTCACTGAACCAAAATGCATGAAACCAATTTTGCTAGAAAGGTACTGAAATTCTTAATCCAAGCCCATTGGATTCAAATCATTTGGAGTTACAGATCAGCCATGGTAAAAATAACAAGGAAAAAGCTTTTCTGCATTCAAACATTTTTCCAAATTCAACTATAAAATCTTTTGAGTTGATTCCAACTCTCAAAAATCACATTTTATCATACCTTTCAGAATATATAAAAACATATGGGTTTACTTGCAGAAATAATGTTCAAGTAATAAAAGAATGCAACATAGGCATTTCTAGTCACTTTATTTAATTAAAATAAAAGGTTAAACCTTATTAAATTGTGACACCACTTTAAATCACATTCCCATATACTGAAATATGTGGTGATGACATGTGTCAACATAATACCATGTTTGAGTTGGAGAATATTAAATCTTAAGTAGTTTTTCAATGAGTAGAAATTACTTTTCTCAAATTAAAATAAATAAGACAAATGCTTTAATCCATGTGATGCTAGTGATGATGTTAGATCATCTATAGTGCACCTTTGTGTGATGGTTGAAAATAGTTAAGTATTGTTTGGTGATTATGTACCTCGTATTTATTTATAGACGCTAGTACCGACCAAGGATACGAGGAGGAAGGAGGATACTACGAGGAGGAAGCCGATGAGAACTTCAACCACTGCTCTGCACAAGGCAAGCCTAATACTACCAGTTGAATTAGCAAGCTATTAACTGAGCAAGTTAACACTTGCAAGATACTTTACCTACACAAGCCAATACTTGAAACCTTGCAAGCTAATACTTGCTTGTTACCATGACAAATACAAGCCTTAAACATATGGGATCATACCCACTTGATAACCCAATCCTAGTTTTACTTGCAAGCTTTATACTTTATTTCTTTATCAAAGCTTTCTCTTAAAG
Organism: Avena longiglumis; assembly: GCA_030063025.1. Taxonomy (NCBI): domain Eukaryota; kingdom Viridiplantae; phylum Streptophyta; class Magnoliopsida; order Poales; family Poaceae; genus Avena; species Avena longiglumis. The sequence continues at coordinate 144,624,378 of CP125974.1, forward strand.
TTTACATAGTGAATTGTAGATTCTAGAAATATCACTAAAGGTAGCATAAAGAGCATAAAATTTGGCCTAAGTTAGATAATCTTGATGTCATCCTAAAGCATGAGATTGAACTTAGCAAATCTCCACTTGTTTACCACCCCTCATTAGGATTTACCACCACTTGTAGATACTAGTGCTAAGTATAAAACTTGATCAACTTTAAATGGGAATACTTGGTGAAAATGGTTATGAAAACCTTAGAATGATGAGTCATTCTACTGAAATGTTTTGACATGGTTCTTGAACACCAGATGATTTTGATGATGAAAATGTTGAGGCATGAGCCTTAGCCCTTTATAAAACTGATGGTTGTCTGGATGCGATACCATTCCAATTTTACCGTACAACCACAATACCCGAAAATTGGGTAGGGCTTGACTGGAAATTTATATACCTTAGTATGGGTTCCCTCATGGACAAGGTCTGAGCTGAGGCTACCTTGTGAAGATTGTCCACCTGTGCAGTACCCAAGATGATAGTTGGTCATGGTTGGGGGGCCAAACTCACAGGAGAGGTGCCTATACTAGGGCGTGTAATTGAAAGGTTAGGATTGATTATCTGCATATTGAGTATGGTGAATTCATGATTTGTTCCTGACAGATGTATCGAATGTTGTGGTGAAAGTGTACAACCTCTGCAGAGTGTTAAACTATTCAAATAGTCGCGTCCGCAGTTATGGACAGTTGGAGTGGCCATACTGTTCTCCCGTCAGATGTTTTCAAAATGACTTATGAAATGGATTGTGACTTTGACTTGACCACAACAGAGTTGAAAGGGCATTTATTGTCATAATCACTTTTGGTGTTCGTTAATAGATCTTTTTACAGTTTTTCACTGTCCATAGGTTGGTATTATGATAAGTGAAAAGCACCCTCACACTTGGGAAAAGTCCATACTCAAGTGACACATTTCTGGAAACTCTAGACCGGAGTCTCCGGTCTGCCAAGACCGGAGTCTCCGGTGTGGTCCGGAGTTTCCGGATCTGTCTCCGGTGGTGACTTCAGGATATGGGCTGGGACATTCTGATGGGCGGTCCGGAGGCTGGTCCAGAGATTGGCCAGAGTCTCCGGTGCTGGCTCAGTCCGGAGTCTCCAGTGTTGGAAGACCGGAACCTCCGGTCATGTTGGGTCGTAGATGGCCTGGGTCATTCAGATGGACGGTCTGGAGGCTGGTCCGGAGATTGGCCGGAATCTCCGGTGTAGACCGGAGTCTCCGGTCTACAGACCGAATTCTCCGGTCTGACTTTTCTACAACGGTCAGAAAATGGTTCGTGGAGGGAGCTGCCTATAAAAAGGGACCCTTATCTTCTTCCTCCAGTTGCTCGAGTTGCTCAAAAACACCAACTCCATTAGAGCCACCAAATCTACAATATATCTTCATCCAACCATCCAAAGTCATTGATCTTTGGAGAATCGAAGGAGGAGGCCTTGATCTACATGTTCACCAAGAGAGATCTTCATTTCCCCCTCATTCACTTGAGGGCCCCCAAGATCTAGTGTTTCATTGGAAACCCTAACTTTGATTTGGTTCTTACAAGCTTGTCTTTGATTTGTCTTGATATCTTGCTTGTATTTGGGAGCCTCCAATTAAGTTGTGGATGTGTGCCCCGAACTTGTTGTAAAGGTGCCGGCTTCCACCTTGAAGGTTGCCGATATAGTGGAAGGTGGATCGAGCCCGTTGGGGTGAGATTCATCGGAGAACAAGGGAGGCCTCTCGTGGCGTTGGTGGTTTGAAACCACCCCCTCTCCAAACGTAGACGTACTTCCCCTCAAAAGGAAGGAACTACGGGAAACAAATCCTTGTGTCTCCGCGTCCACTCCTTTGGTTACTTCTATCCTTTACCGCACTTTACTTACTTGTTCTTGCTTAGTGTTGTGATAGTTATTGCATGGTTGACATATAGGTAAATTCACCATAGTTGCATAATCTAGAGAACTTACCTTTCTTGTCAAACCCTAATTTGAAAAAGAAGAAAATTTGAAGTAACACCTATTCACCCCCCTCTAGGTGCCCATACGATCCTTTCAATTGGTATCAGAGCCTTGGCTCTTTATTTGGGCTTTACCGCCTAAGAGAATATGGGTAGCCATGATGGGGATGGTGATGGTGAGCCTACCACGGTGACCATGGAAGATCTCAAAAACTTGGAAACAAGATTGAGCTCTTCCCTGGTCAACGAAGTCAAGAAGATGCTTGAGCAACTTCTTAAAGACAAATATGGCTCAACATCCCCCTCTCCTCAAGAGGATCCTCCATCTGTTTTACCTAAAGGGAATACTCTGGTATCCCCCGAGGATATAATGGTTAGGGGTAAACAAGACAACACTAATTCCTCCACACAAAATGATGGTGGGAAGGGTGAGCACCGTGAGTCATGGTACTCTCCCGACCCTCCAATCCCTCACCCTCATGTATACAATAGAGGTGACCCACCTAAGCTTGAAGAATCTGCTACTTTTTCTCAATGGAAATCACTAATGAAAACTCATATGCGCAGCTCTTGCATTGAACTATGGAACATCATCGAGCATGGACTCTTTATTGGGGATCCAAACAACTTGATAAGAAGAGAGGTTGTCAATAGTCAACTCAATGCCACTGCTTTGCATATGATTCAACAAGGATTGGGTTCAAAGGATTATCCACACATTGAGCCCTTTAGCATTGCCAAGGAAGATTGGGATGCCCTCACTGTATTGTTTGTTGGAAATGAGAGTATGAGGAGGAATCGGTATGATGCTCTAAGCAATGGAGCCGAAGGCTTCTACATGATGGAAGGTGAAGATCACGAGGACATGTACCGAAGGCTCAAGACCACCGCCACCGCTTTTAGAAACGCGGGTGCCTCACATGTGGATGATGCGTGGATAAAAAGTAAATATGTGAGTGCACTCATGCCCTTTGAGCCCACCGACTTGAAGAGCCTTCAAGGAAGACACAACTACCATCTCATGACCTCCAATGAAGTTATGCAAGAGATGGCCGCTTTCAAAGTTGCCGCCAAGAATGCCAAAGATGCCCGTGCCCTTGGTATGAGCAACGTTGTCAATGTTGCTTTGAAGGCAAAAGTTGTGGACCATGGGGATGAAGATGATAGTGATGAAGGCCTCTCCATGGACCACCCCGATGAAGTCAAGATTGCTCATAGTCAATATATGGCCTTCTATGCAAATAACTTTTGGAAGAATCCCACCAAGGCCAAGATGGAAATGCAACGAAGAAGCAACCCAAATGGGAAAAGAGAAAACACTACTAGATTGAGAACTTGCTTCAATTGTGGCTACCGCTATCACTTTGTGGCAAGTTGTCCCTATGAGAAGAGGGAAGATCATGGGGGTAAGCTTGTGTTGAAGAAGACTCTCAAAGCCTTACAAGAAACCCTTCATCAAGAAGAATCCCATCAACAAGAAGTCGGGATAAATCGTCTTGATCACTCATGAAGAATACTCCTCCGACAATGAAGATGATGAAGATGAGGAGGAGGAAACTCCCAATGGTGTGGCGGCTCTAGCCACTACCTCTACTCCGACATTCTCACTCTTCGATTCTCTAAATGAGAATTCTCCCGTCAAGAACGTCACTTGCCTTATGGCAAGAGGAACAGAGGTATCCTCATCATCTCACTCCACTCCTTTAGCTAATGATGAAATTGATGATGAGATGTCTCTTGGTGTTAAAAGGGAATTAATTGCTTTTGATGAGTTTATGACTAACCTACAAGGGGATGCTAAGATACATTTTGGTAACATCTTAGATCAACTTTCTCACACACAAGAGCTCCTAGATGTTAGATGTAAACTTGGGCATGAACACATGATTGAGCTAGAGTCTTTAAACAATGCTCTAGAAGAAGAACAAGAAACTAGGATGTCACTTGAATTAAAACTTGAAGGGCTTGATGAGGCCAATGACATCATTGTGAATAAACTCATCAAAGAGCGTGATCATGCTATTGCTAAATACAAAAGGGCTAAAAAGGACAAGGTTGAGTTTGATGTGGTTCATGAAAAACTTGCTGAGGACTTTAGTTTGCTTAACAAGGCTCACAAGGCTTTGGAAAGTGAACTCTTGTCACTCACAAAGTCCCATGAAACGCTTCAAACTCAATTGGCCAACATTCCTTCACCTAGTAACTTCATTCCATCTAGTAGTATGTGGCATCCCGCAAAACCATTACTAGAAAATCGCGTTGTTTTTGTGCATTGCATCGCCATCATCATGCATTGTTTATCTGAAACTATTTTCAACAAGCCTATTTTTGTTTTCTAAAAAAAATACCTCTTCTCTTATTTCAAAACAAGTCTTATAATTATCTATTAAATTAATTGCCTAAAAATTATTTTGCTAAAAGGAATTAAAACAAGACAACACCATAAATAATTTACAACCTAATAAAACCCAAACTCTAAATCCTATTCCTACCCAAACCTAGACTACCCACCAATCCCCTCCCTCCACCTCACCTTCCCTCCACCTCATCACACCCACCGCCACCTCACCAATCCACAGCCCCACCTACACCCCTCTCTCTCTCACCTAGCCCCCACCCACCCCCCTCCCCTTACTGGACCCACCCTCTCAGGCCCCTCACCCCCCTTTGGACACCACACGGTCCCACCCCAGCCCCTCCCTCCACCCAGCCCCACTCCCTCTCCTGGCCCCACCCACCCACCCACGGGACCCGCTCCCCACCCCCGATGCTCCTCTTCCTCCCTGGCCTCTCTCTCTCGCGGCCGACCGCCGCGCCTCCCCAACCCCCGACCCGCTCCTCTGCTCCCCTCCCTCACCACGTCTCCCTCCTCCTCGGAGCTCCGCCCATGCCCCCGACCGGCCGCCTCGCCCGCCTCCCGGCGCCTCGCACCATCCTCGCCCGTGCCCTCCTTCCCTTGGCCGCCCCCTCTCGCCTCTGCTCGGCCCCTCCGTGCGTCGCCAGTCGCCCCGCGCCCGGCCCTTCCACCTCCTCCTCCGCCTGCGGACCCCTCCTCCGCGGGCATCCTCCACCGCCTCCTCCCCCGTGTCCCCGCGCCGCCAGGCCCTCCTCCCCGGCGTCGGCCTCCGCCACCTCTACCTGCCCCTCCGCGAGCGCCCCTCCCCGCTGGAGCCCTGCCCTTCGCCGCCGCCTTCCACCGTCCTCCTCGCCTCCGGCCTCCCTCGCCGGAGCTCCTCCAGCCGCCCCCGCCACCTCTCCGTCTCGCCCGCTCCGCAGCTCCATGCCGTCTCCCGCCACGCAGGCCGCGCCAAGAGCTGCTGTCTCCTCCTCGCTTGCCGCCCTGCCCCTCCGCTTGTCGCCGCCTCCCGGGGCTCCTTCGCGCCAGAGCTCCGCCACGCTGCCATCGTCTGCAGCCTGCCGCCGCCTCGCCGTGGGTCCCGGCCCTGCGTATCCGTCTTCAGCCGTCGAACGTCGCCTGGGGCCCTTTTCCTTCCTGGTTATCTCGTCGTATGCAAGCAGGACACAGACGGGAACGGTGCAAACCACAAGATGCTCTATGTAAGATTGTCCCGGAGCCACCATGTCGACAAGATCTTCCCTTCGACAACCCGCGGTACCCGAAGATAGACACCATACTCGGAGGCCGATCCATCGGGACGCCAAGACCTCCACCCCGGGACCACGAGACCGTGGATCCGAAGATCATCGTCATGGAATGCAAAGATCTTCTGAGAAGCATGTACCATGTGCCGAAGCCGAATCAAGATCTCCCCAGAACGCCAAGTACTCCTTCCCGGATGCGATGCTCGAGAACCCGGACGGTAAGGACACCGACGCAGAACGCCAAGTTCTTCCTCTCGGACGCCAAGACCCGAACCTGAAGAACGCCAAGATCGCTTACACGGCACGCAAAGTTCGCCACCTTGAACGCCATGACCGTCTACACGGAACCTAAGACCACGGATGCGACAAGATCGACACCGACCAGGGCGGATCCGATGTGCCCCCGACGCCAACCAAATTCTGCTTCTCGGATGCGGCAAGATCAACCGCTTGGAAACCATGTTCTCCTCTTGTATCCGAACCTCGCCGATCCCGTCGAACCATGAGCCCCTGTCGAACCCTGAACCCCGGAACCCCAAGATCTTCGCAACCCTAATGTGTGACCTTATCCGAGCCTCTATTTTATAAATGCCATCTATATCAAACTGTTGCATACTAATTGCCATGCTTGCATACATATTCTGTGGGTTGGGGGCACTATGCCGATTCACCTTATAATTAAATATGGGGCCCATATGCGGGCAAATCTAGTCTTATATTTGCCCCATTTAAATTGGTGTAGCGAACCGGTGCTATCTTTTGCCTTGTTAAGACAACATTTAATTGCGGGGGTTCTAAATAACTTGAACCGTTTAATTAATTGTCGGGACCCCGGTTCCACTTAATATTGCCTAATTGCGTTGCACCTTTGCCATGTCATACATCATACATGCATCATGCCCGATCTTTTGCCGTAGTATTAAATATTGCATCCGGTGTTTATTCTAGTGTTTTGCTTCTTCGCGGATAAGGCCGTTGAGTTGATGCGAGTGTCGACCCGATCTTCGGATGAACCTTCGGCAATGTTTTCAGGCGAGCATCTCTCCCCTTTCTACCTATCTTACTTTTATAGGATTTATTCCCTCCAGTTGATCTAATGCTATCTGTGTTGCGATGCTCTAGTTTTCGTACCCGTGATATCCCTTGCAGCCTTATATTGCCTTGGACACATCCTATTACCTGTTGTTTGGTAGATAGTTGGACTTGCGCGTCGTAGTCGCTTGATCAAGTCTTGTGCGTCGCCAAGTACCACGATTGTTGGAGTGTTGTCGTGTGTTTATGGTTGGAGATGATCATAACTTTACTTCTTGTTTAACAACTAAAATTGAAGTAGGTAGCGAGAGGCAGTGGGCAATAGATGTTATTTGGTTGTTAACCGTCCACTTGTGTCCGTGGGACCCCGAGTACTTGATACTGTTCCTTGAATATTCGCTATCCACATCCGGAGGATTATGGGACCCCACCGCGAGCTTGATTCATTCTTATTTCTTGGGGCCACAAACTAGTTTGAGGTTTTATTTACTATCCTGTACTTATGCCATGCTTCTTGCTTTATTTACGATTGTGCGAGGAGCACATGTATCTGTTTAGGAAGCGGAGTGTTTTGCGGTATCGACAAGCCCGCTTTTGGGTTCCCGATCGTTCTGACCATTGGCAAAACCTTGAGTCCGTCTCGAGTCAGCTAACCGTTATGGTGTACTCAATGGGGTGGCCCCTGAAATATTTCTGAATCTGTGATTGCTTTGTCGTGAAGGCCTCGTTGGGTTATGATTTGGTTTTCCGAGGTTGATCGAGTGTGTAGCTATTTGTGCGCCCTATGGTAAAACTTTATGAAAGCCGTGTCGCGGTTATGGACGACTTGAGCACCGATTCTCGATCATAGACAACTATAACTAAAGTAGTGCTATAAATTTGACTATATAATGACTAGTAATCAGCTTCACTATAATGGAATGGCTAAATAAAACTGCCAACAATTGCTTGTTTGGTTTGTCGCTTGCGACAATTGTATCTGACTATTAAGTAATGCAACTACAACGGAATGGCTAAATAAAAGTACCAACAACTATTGGGTTTTGGGTTATCTCATGCTAATTGTATCTGACTAGTAAGTGTTGCAACTACAATGGAATGGTTAAATAAAAGTGCCCACTGCTTATTTTTATCAGGATGTTTATCTATACTTGACTAGTAATTGCTGCAACGATAACTGAATAAATAAAACTGCCAACGGTGTGAGTTCCTCGGTTGACTTCCTCGTTTGGTCTCGAGGGGGAAACACCAGGATGGGTTTGTCTGATGGTAGTATCAGGTTGGTTCCAAATAGGTCTTTCTTACCCCTCTCTGATAGCCGCTAGTTGTATCGAGTCTCTATAGGTTTTTTAGTGCATGCTGCCGCTGCCGCTTCAGTCCACCATACCTATGTAGGCGAGGACCGCCGAATTCTAGTCTCGCCGTGTACTGGCCTCAGTACTGACCGCTCTCTCTTTTTTCCTTTGCCCTTTGCCGTCACCCCTTTGTTTAAGCAGGTTTTGAGATCGACGTCGTTAGCAGGGTTACCCTTCCGGCTTGGCCTGGGCAGGGTTATGGACGCCATTGGTTATTCTTCAGGGCTCTTAGCCCCATTTGCATCTTGTCCGTAGTCGGACGACCTATCATTTTCAAGGTGATTTGGATCTTTGTACATTATATCTGTATTCTTGACTCATTGAGTCGCTGCTGTGTATATATCTGATCTGTGGGTCCCATCGAGGACTGTTGTGTAATGTTATTACTTCGTTTTCCACCCGCACGAAAGTGCCTGGTGGGCACCTTTGAATCGTTTCTATGCGAGTTTGGCGGGAATCGCTGAAACTTGCATAGGGTCGATTCTGAGGGTGTTACATAGTACAACTATTCTTGAAGAGAATGCTAGGTTAAAGGAGGAGCTAGCTAAGGCCACATTTCCACAAGGTAACAAGTCCATTGATGATCTTTTGAGTAAGCAAAGGCCTAGTGGTGATAAAGGGGGCATTGGTTTTGTCTCCCAAACTAAGAAGAAGAACAGGAAGAAGAAGGCCAAGCCCACACAAGAGACTAACAAGGCCATTGTGGAGAGTAAGACCACAAGTGGTAAACTATGTCTCATGATGACTTTGCGGGAAGTGCTAACCCTCACTATGTTCTAATGCGTGATTATTATGGCGATGTGTATGCACATTATGTTGGCCCATATGATGGTTATTGTAACATCCCAAAAATATTAAACATGGATCATCAAATGCTAATCATCAAAATTAGGGTTAACAAAAACTTTCCTATCTAAAAGTATGAAAGCATTCATAAGAATGTGTATTTAAATTAGGATTCTTTTGAATTGCCATGGTTCTGTGTTTCTTTGATTGTAAAATGATTCTTAGGCGAAACAAACATCATCTAAATCATTCCCAAACTTTTCCCAAAGACAAACAACTCAAAATGAACAAATGATGTGAATGGTCATTTTTGCCAAATTAACTCTCATGCCTACTTTTGCTATTCCAAGCACTCAAAACCTAACAGAAACATTTGTGGATCTTTGCACCCCTTGTTAGTACACATAATGAGGTACCAAGGCCCACTTTATCATCTTCTAAAAGCATTCAAATGCTAAGTTTAAATGACAGTTTAAAATTGAATCTATCTCATATGGGAAGATCCCACTATTTCAAAAACCACTCAAACAAGCCCAATTTTCAAAATCCAAGCACCCACAGAATCTCCAGCACATGCCTAGCACACCCACCAAAAATCTTTTCAAAATTCAAAAAGAAGTTTCTTGCGGCCATTTCATCAAACACTTGGCAGGCAAATCTAAACCAAATCAAATTCACTGTTTTTAATAGTGTTTTGGCCTAACTTGTTACCTCTCTAGCTCACAGCAACCATCTAGTAGATCATCTAGCTTAGTTGGAAACCTTTAGCCTCACTATAAACTGGCCATTGTCATCAATGTTGAACAAGCCGAGCCACCTCGCCGGCCAACTTGGTCGCCGCCGCAGCAGACCGCCTCCCCCTCTCTCGCCATGTCTGGGAGATAGCCAGCACTTCACCGCCACCCACTGTCCCCTCCCCGAGCCAAGGCAAGCTGTGGACCACCGAGCACGCCCCGCGCCCAGTTCCACTGCGACATGCCGAGCACGCCCCAGAGCGTCGCACCCCGCATGCGTGCACACGCCGCCCCTCGACCACAGCCCATGCCCACCGCTTCGCCATGACCCAAGGAACACGCCAGACATCCCCGTTTGCCGCCTAATGCCTCACAGCCACCGCTTGCCGTTGAAGACGCCGCCTCTGCTGCGCAGAGCACTGCACGTTCCCGACCGATTGCCACCGCCCCTAAGCGCGCATTCAAGTCCTAGAGAATCGCCAGAAGACCGCGCGTCGATCGCCATCCTCAGCCATGCCTCTAGCAGCCCGTAGCCATGTCGCCACCATTGCCTGCCCATCCCTCTCGGTCTCGCCGTCGAGCCTATAAAAGGAGGCCACCCCCAGCCGTTTCACTACTAGGAAAATGGCTATAGGTAATCAGCACGTCCGTGGCTCACATGGTTGAAGTGCCTCACGGCTAAAACAGGCGTGGCTCACCTATGGGTTGTGCCCTACTAGTAACTAGAACAACTGTGGCACACATGACCATAGTGCGCCACAGATATGTGTGGGCCAAGGCCCTGTTGGCCGCACGCCAGACATCCGTAGAGCACATAGGGTAGGTGCGCTACGGTTTTTAGCGTCAACCGTGGCGCACATGGAGGGGGTGCACTACGCCTAAGCGCATGCCCCTCTCTGTTGTGAAACGGCCAGACAGATCCATGGCGCACTACGACATGTGCGCCACAGATGTTACTAATCCATGCGGCGCACTGGGGCCGAGTGCGCCACGGATGTGGCGATTTTTTTGGCAGCTCCACTTTATGTGCACATGTGTGATCATCCACCACCCCACACTTCACTTTCCCCTTCTTCTTCCTCCTTAGATCTAGTCGGGATCTCCTCCTTCCCACCTCAATTTCTCCACCCATTCACCATTTTTAGCATGTAGAACTTGCCTTGGATGTTACATAAGTAATAGAGGAAGGTCTCCGGTCTCTCATCTCCTTCTCCGGTCTCGCGCGCACCTCTCCTTTCCATCTTTCTCGCGATTGGTCTCTCATCTCGGTAAGTTATCCATGTAAGGATGTGTTTATGTGTATATGGATGATATGCTCATATGTATGTAGATGATCGATGCCCATGATGTGTGTATGAGAGGATCGATGGTCATATGTGTGTGTATATGGAGAGTATCGATGATGCTCATGCATGTGTGTATGGAGAGGATAATGATATGTTCATGTGTGTATGGATCGGTCTCTCTCTCTCTCTTGTGTTTGTATGTGAAAAAGTTGCCATTTGTTTTGCCAAAATGTTGATTCATTTCCATTTTGGCAAGACTTTGGCATTTCGCAAAGGTCCTAATTTTAGGATACGTCATGCCGAAATTTTCTATCGACCATTGCATGCATGCATTGATTATGTGGTTCTAATAGACTTCTAATTGTACCGTGTACACCGTGTAGGTAAAATGGTGCTCACAATGAGCGAAGACATTGTGGCTAGATTTTTGAAATGTGCGACGACCGACATGATACGAAATAACAAGACGGGTATAAGATGTCCGTGCAGAAGATGCAAACTCAACTGGGTGATCGACTCAGATTCCGGGAATCTGCAGGCGCACGTGCTCCGCCATGGTTTCATGGATGGATACACTCGTTGGATAAGCGATGACGAAGACGATGGAGACGGTGAAGGTGGGCAACATGACGATGATCATCATCACGGCGAGAACGGGCGAGATGATGAAGAGTCTCCTGGAGATGGTGAAGGTGCGGAAGCAGACCGGGATGATGATGGTCTAGATGCCGGAGGAGGAGACGACGATGGAACAACGTCGGGCTGGGTGAGGGACCCTTATGTGGAAGAGCTGATTCTCAAGCAGACGAGTAACGCCAGGGCTGCCGCTAGAGAGAAAGCCAAGCTTGTGCAACTTGAGAAATACGCGGTTACTCCATTGTATGAAGGATGCATGCCCGATGATACCCGGTTGAATGTAATGCTCAAGGCTATGGAGATGAAGGCAAAACACAAATTGAGCGACGCAAGCTTCGACGATATGATGGCATTCTGGCACGATCGTCTCCCGGAGGGGAACACATGTCCAACTAGTATCGAGGATGCCAAGAAAATCGTCTGTCCTCTTGATCTACCGCACGTTAGATATCACGCATGCATCAACGATTGCATCATTTAACGGGGCGAGGACGCGGTGAAAACCACATGTCCGGTGTGCGGCGTGAGTCGATACAAGAAAGGGAAGAAAGCACCTCGAAAAGTGGTATGGTACTTTCCTATCACTCCTCGTCTGCAGCGCTATTTCGTGGACCCTAAGGAAGCTAAGCTCATGCGATGGCATGCGGAAAGGAAGAAGCCAGGAGATGATGATGATCCCGAAAAGGATGAGCTACTGACGCACCCTTCAGATGCTAGCCAGTGGAAAGCATTGGACCTCGAATTCCTAGAATTCGGTGGAGATTCGAGGAACATCAGGCTTGGTGCGAGCACCGATGGACTCAATCCATTCGGTAGCCAGAGCAGCACACACAGCACTTGGCCCGTGTTTGTATGGATGTACAACCTCCCTCCATGGTTGTGCATGAATAAGAAGTACATACAAATGAGTATGCTAATTCAAGGGCCGAAACAACCTAGTACCGACATCAATCTGTATCTCGGGCTGTTGAAAGAGGAGCTAGCCACGTTATGGGAATCTGGAGCCAATACTTACGACGCCGTCGCACAAGATTATTTCACTATGAGAGCTGCGTTGGTGACCACAGTGCAAGACTATCCAGGTTGCGGGTATATCTCGGGGCAGGTTATCCAAGGATTCTGCGCATGCGTTAGGTGCATGGATCACACAAGCTATCTCCAACTAGAGAAAGATCCGGGGCTAAATTATTCAAGTGCCGGGGCTAAATTATTCAACCGCGACAAAGAAGGGAAAAAAGATTATAAAACGCTAGCTCAAAAAATGTTATAAAACGCGTGGTCGAAAAAGATTGTAATATCCATGGACAAATTATTATGAAATTTAGTTATACTTTGAATCATATTTGTAACACTTTTATGACATATATTATCACTTTTGGGCATTTTTGAAATATTTAAAAGTATTTTAAAAACAAAACAAAACTTGTATGGCATAAATCACCACTTTTGGGCATTTTTTGGAACATTTAAAAGTATTTTTAAAATAAAAAATAAAAAGTGGGGCACCAGGATTTGAACCTGGGTGCTCACAAGTTTAGAATAGAGTAGTGGGCAGAACCAGTGGAATAGACAAGAGTTCTTGCTAGAAGGAGCGCTGGACTCTTGTTATAGAGTGGTTAGATCCCAGATAGGCATAGAGCACTAGCCCGAGTGCGCTACAGACATCCGTAGCGCACTCTGGCATAGTGCGCTACGCATATCTGGGTTTTATCCACGTCATCGGTTCCAATCCCCCATCTCTCACACACATCCCCATCACTCTCCTAGCCTGATCGATCCCCTCCGCCGCCGCCTCCAGCCGATCCGTGGAGGAGGACGCCCGCGCCGCTGCCGGTCCATGGAGGAGGAGGAGGCCCGCGCCACTCATGGAGGAGGAAGCCCGCGCTGCTCGAGGAGGAGGAGGCCTGCGTCGCTGCCGATCCGTGGAGGTCACCGCTGCTCGAGGAGGAGGAGGCCGCCATCTCGCCCGCGCGCTCGTCATCATCCTCGTCTTAGAGGTGAGCCTTCTCCCCTCTCTCCCTCTCTCCCCTCTCCACTTCTCTACCTATCTCCACGGGTTAGCTAGGGTTTCTGCAAGGGTAACAAGTACTAAAAATCAAATGTGTATTTCTGATTTTGGTTCAACTGCTGAACAATAAAAAGTATCGGTTGGATACCACTCTTAGTAACCCGTTGTAGTTCAAAACAAGGAATGTCCAAAACCTGAAATCACATTAAAAAATGAGATTCTTCCTCTGGTATGTATGCTGAGGCATAATTTTTAACCACTTTTTTTACTGTTATTTTGCTAGATGACAATCTAACATATACTCCATTTCACTAATATGCTTGGTAATTGGTTGAGTGCCTTAAGCCATTAATCATAAGTTGATGACTTTGATCTTGGTTGTGCCGCTGTTGTTGGGTGAACAATGTAACTTTGTAAAAATGATGTCAGTTTTGATTATAGAAAGTAAATTCTTCTCTATAGTGGCCATAGCTATATTTAATCTGTTGAAATGTACATAGTGCTATGACAATTTGTTGAAATGGTAAAAGAGTATATAGTGTTCCTGGAGAAATGAGTTGAGCATGTTGATTTGGAAGTAATCATCATAGAAAAGCATGCTGGCATGCCCATATACATTTTCATATGCACTAGATAAATGAGTTGAGCATGTTGGCACTTTCATATTAAGAACTCCAATATAATGGATTGCTGTTGTTCCTTGGAGAGCTGTTGTTCTTATTCGAGCCTGATTGTTGTGTATGAGTGACACACTGAACACTTGTTAAGTGTGTAGAATGGCTTGTTAAGTCTCTTGGCCTATCTGGGAACAAATCAGCATTTCTGCAAGCGCATGCCATATTGAATATCAGTCCTGTTTGTTTATTTTTCCTCAGGAATTTTTGTGCCTTCAAATTCTATCCGGTTACTATGTTGAAATGGGACAGTGAACAATTTCTAAGTGTAGATTGGAATAAACATCAGTGACATTAGATTCATATATCGGTTTTTAGAATTTGTTGTGTTGGAATAAACATCAGTGACATTTCAGGAAAGCGTCTACCTGTTGACGTATGTTATTGTTCCCTTCGTGTAACCTAGTTGGCTTATAACATTTATCTATACTGATCATGCTGTAATACAGTACTTCCAAGCCATGTTTTTCTTTATGGTTTCCTGTTGTTTCAAGTTGCGGCTCATTGACAATTGTAGGTGCATGAAACTGATCAGAAATTCAGCGCATGCTGATTGGTGGTATTATGGTGTATTGTAATTGATTTATGTAGGTTTAATGAGGTCATTATTATAATTGATGAGACATGGAAATAAAAATATTCCAGTCCCTTCCCATGATATCTTAGTTGAAGCTTTAGATTTGCAAGAACATATATGAATGAGTCATTGTTTGAGGTCTTAAGAAAAAAACTGTCTTCTTGTATTTTTGTATGATTCCTAGAACACTTGCTAGGAAAATGATTTATTTTAATTGGGTTGTCATTGTTGCTTAAAGAGATAGCTTCTGTCATATGGCTATGCTTAAATTTATAACAAAAGTATATATGGTTGTGGCAATGTGCTGGGACTGGATGGATGTGGTTGTGAAATGGTTTGGAAAGACAAATAGAGTAGTGTTGGTTTTGCTACTATCTGTGCTGGGACAACAGCACCTTGAAATTGTGCTTGTGCTTGTGCTTGTATATGAAGCACTTTATTATGTCGTGTATGCAGGTTCTTGTATGAAATGAGTCCTGATTTTTCCCGGAATGTTGATTAACTTCCGTTTCGGCAGAAATCGGGCACTCCTAGTTTAAGAAAATTAGCAAAGGTCATGCCGGATTTTTCCGTGCATTTAACCAATTATTTGTTTTTTATTAGTGCAAAGATGTGTGACAACGACGAGGCTGGATGTTCTAAGCGCATCAGCGCTGAAGGAGAACTCAGACCTCCGAATAAACAATTGACATTCTGGGAGGCGGCCCAGCGGCTAGAAGACGATGAAGAATACCATCCTTCGAAGAGCGAGGATGATGAGATGGAAGACACGGAGGAAGAAGCCGAAGGAACAGCGGGTGATGAAACCACTGATGGCGGCGAGGGAACAGGGAGTGGTAGCAATCCTCCTAAGAAGAAGAAGAAGAAGAAGAAGCCGAAGGACCGGCGCCCGAACACGGTCGACACCGTCAGGGAGGAAATTACCGAAGTGAGCCCATCAGGGGTTCCTTTGGAGCCCGCCCTTGTCGTCAAAGGGTACGGTGGGCAAGTGGCAGCGATCACCCGGACAACCATCTCGATCAACACCGAGAATCTCCGGCATAAAGATAATGGCCACTTGCGCACACTCCTCTTCGAGAAGCTGCACGGAAGATACAAGTTCCCCGCTAAGTATTAGAACATAAATTATCATGGGAATGAAGTAAACAAATCCGCCCTCACAAAGATGAGCACCGCCCTGGCCAGCTGGAGAACCCGGATAAAGAAGAATATCTATAAAGAAGGCAAAAGTCTCGAGGAGATCCAGAAGATTGACCCGCAGATCACCGAAGATCAGTTGTGGGAGTTCAAGGCGAGGTGTGAATCCGAAAGAGCCCTGGCCAATAGTAATCGGGGAAAGGTGCTGCAGGCGATGAATATAGGTCATCACCATCTTGGATCTGGTGGATACAGAACCACGGAGGCCAAATGGAATAAGGAGGACGAAGAGTATAGATCCAAGGGGATAGAAAACCCCTTTGCGAAATTCGAACCCGGGCAGGTTCGAAACTTCATCAGGGCCCGTTACCATGTGGACCCAAAAACCAAACAACTCACCGCGGATCCTGCGGTGAAGGAATTCTAGGAAATTGTGGTAAGTATAATCTAATTACCACGGATCAACTCGATTGCAATCTAATTGATGTTCTAAACGATTCACTGTTACTTCTTCTGCAGGAGGAGGAAATTGTTGCTAGTCATGGATCCCAGGGTTCCTCATCCCAGGGGTCGACGGAGGCCACCTGGTGGGATAACCCTTTTAACAGGGCGATGAACCGGGCCAAGAAAATAGAGCCGGTTACGAAGAAGCCGTCGTTGGCTGGCCGTCTGGCCGGACTCGGGGGTAAGAATTGGGTGGATCGTTTTGGTCCACCGCCGAGGACGCATGTGGCGCCGTCGGGAAGGAGCGAGGAGGAAAACCGCGAGGTTCAAGAACTTAAGGAACAAGTGGCGCGGATCCAGCAGATCGTCCAAGACAACTTGGCAATCGCCCTCACGTCCTTCCTGCCTACCTTGGTGGAGTCAATAGCGAACTGGAGTGCGGGTGGTCGAGTAGGCCGTGCCCGATTCCAAGCATGGTCAGCAGCCACTCGAACAACGTGGCGCCGACGAATCAGGCGAACTACGTGTTCGTGACTCCGCCCGCTAGCACCACGGTGCCACAAGTGTTGGTGACTCCCCCTGCCATCACCGCGGCGCCGGAGTACATGTTGGTGCCCCCTGCCATCGTCGCGGCAGCACCGGAGCTCCAAGCACCCGTCGGTAGGGAGAATACACCAGTGGCCAGCACCGCGCCATCAAGCATCCCTTCCGTCTCTTGCACGCCTGTCGCCGTATGCGGTGCGTCGACATTAGCCGATCTCGACGCCATCACGGTAAACAAATTGCTTTACCGCCTTTCATGCCATCTATTACTCTTATGGCATCTCTGACGACGTCGTACATGTTTTCCGCAGACGGATGTTCCTTGCACTCTCTTATGCTACGTGAACAACGAGCTGAGGGATGTTGCCAAGGGTATCATCGTTCAACCCTTGCAGCGCACGTTCCACTCAAGTCCGATGCCAGATAGCGTGCACAGGGTTAAAATTAGTCGGGTGCTAAGGGGCTGCGATGACCTGGAACCTCCCATTCAACCCCCAGGAGCGAATGAAGAAGAGTCGTCTATCCTCAGAACTTGCTTCGGCTTATTATTGCCATGGCCAAAGAGCATGATCCGTTTGGGGACGGCGGGGGCCATCACGCCACAGACAACAGCACCGCATGTCGTGCCAGCGGCAAGCGGTGGCAAGGCCCCCTCGGGCCACCTCCACGCGGTGGGTCGGATGATCATGTTGATGATATGCACATGGCGCAGGATCCGGCCGAGGACGACGAAGACTGGAATGATCACTTCTTCAACACTCAGTTTAGCAACGAAGACCTAGCTGGTGGCCCCACAGAGAAAGCTACTATCACCAAGCGTCTGTTTGGTTCTCAGGAGACGCCTCCAGCTTGCGCCTTTACAGAGCCAGCTGATACAACCAACCGGCCCTTTATTCTAAGCCCTGACACACTACATAGGGCGGCCGGTGCTCAGATTGCGGTGCCTGCCCGCTCTCCAAAAGGAAAAAAGGCAGGAAAAGAAAATCTAGCAGCTCGAGCCAGCCGGTGGCATCAACAACTGCGAATCCGATCAGGTTTAGGGATGGGCCACCAAGACCCGAGGGTATTATGTGGAGGATTCATGTGGCGGGTGAGCCCATGCTACCTAAGAATTTGCGGAAGCTCGCCAGTTTGGAACTGCAGAGTGTGCATGACGGCATGCTAACGATAGAGAGGCGCCTTCTATCGGAGAAAGATCCCTCGCACCCGGTATTCGTGGTTAAGGTGCCACCAGGCTTGGGCTTCGTCGACAATGCCTCTGCGGATCTGTTCTTCCTGCGGTTTGACGACATCTTCAATATGTTCCACCTATACCCGCTGCACTATACCATGGCCCATCTGTTTTCTCTCAGCCTGTCCATGCAGATCATTAGAGAGAACACACCGGGCATCGCTATAGTGGACCCCTACTACATGCGTGACGGCTGCTTGGGTTCCCCCGCCGAATGACGTATCGTGGCCTCGTACCTAAAAAGAACCCTCATGGTGAACAAGACAAAGGAATACATTCTCGTGCCTTACTTTCCCGAGTAAGTAATTATTCACTCGCCACCGTCGATTGGCTTTATTAGATCATCATCATTCTTTTTCCAACACATTCCATTTGAATTTTTTGTGCAGAGATGAACACTGCACGCTCATCTCCTTATCGCCGAAGCATTCCCACGCCACGTATTTCGACTCGGGGAGTCTAGAAAAGAAGAAAAACTACGACAAGATCAAGGAAGTTCTGGATGATACTCTCACTGGCTTTGCCTCGACGGAAGGCACCACCTTCGTGCGTACGAAGGTCAAGTTCGGCAGGCACGTCTTCAACCACGTAACGGAGTTCCCCTGCGTGAAGCAGCCGAAAAACAGTAAGAAGGAAGCCTACTACGCACTCCATCACATGAGGGCGTTCCTACTTGACCAGCAGAATTCTACGCTGCTAGATCATCTCAAACAGTGGGCCAAAGCAAAGGCCAAGATCACTAATTCAGATATTAGACAAGAGATGTCTCGCATCCAGCAGCAGTTTGGGGCAATCATCTTTCGTGATGTCATGACTTCGGAGGGGAATCTTCTACGGAGGAAATATCTCGAATAACCATGACATAGAAGATCGCCTAGAGATGCAGGGTGACTATAGGAAGTTCATGACGAGAAAAGGCGTCCTCCTGTTCCCTAAGCCGAGCCAGAAGGCTTGATGTTGGCCTAGTTGTAGTTACAAACTATAGATGACCTTTGTGTGCGTGTGGACAAGTGTACATGCTACTATACTTATCTTATTAGGTTTATGAATCATCGCTTACTTCTTTTGCTTATTATTATTATATATCAATCAATGCTTGGTTTTTTTGCTTACTCTTTGGTCCTTTGCTCACTTTGGTCCTTATTTTTTTCCTTACTCTTTTTTTTAGAATAATGTCGATGATTGAAATGTCATGGCACACTATATATGTGAATGTTCTACGATGGGATTGTGAGGCTTGTGATATGCACAAGTCCAGGTCTTGTGCATCCTACTTGGCTCACGGTTCCATCGTAGCATATTCCTGTGTCCAACGACCTATGTATATATATGAGGCATTCTTTTCGAGTTATTTTTGTCTTTTTTGAGAATAATGCCGATGATTGAAATGTCGTGGCACAATATATATGTGAATGTGCTACGACAGGATAGTTAGCCTTGTGATATGCACAAGTCTAGGAATTGTGCATCCTACTTGGCTAACTGTTCCGCCGTAGCATATTCCTGTGTCCAACGACCTAGCTAGTTATATATGAGGCATTCTTTTCGAGTTATTTTTGTCTTTTTCGAGAATATGCCGATGATTGAAATGTCGTGGCACAATATATATGTGAATGTGCTATGACGGGATAGTTAGCCTTGTGATATGCATAAGTCCAGGAATTGTGCATCCTACTTGGCTAACCGTTCCGTCGTAGCATATTCCTGTGTCCAACGACCTAGCTAGTTATATATGAGGCATTCTTTTTGAGCTACTTTGGTCTTTTTCGAGAATAATGCCGATGATTGAAATTTCTTGGCACAATATATATGTGAATGTGCTACGACGGGACTGTAAGCCTTGTGTTATGCACAAGTCTAGATGTTGTGCATCCTACTTGGCTTATAGTTCCATCGTAGCATATTCCTGTGTCCAACAACCTATGTATATATATGAGGCATTCTTTTCGAGTTACTTTGGTCTTTTTCGAGAATAATGCCAATGATTGAAATGTCGTGGCACACTATATGTGAATGTGTTGCGATGGGATTGTTCGCCTTGTGCTATGCACATGTCCAGGTGTTGTGCATCCTACTTGGCGAACAGTTCCATCGTAGCATATTCCTGTGTCGAATAATCTAGTTATATATGAGGCATGCTTTTTGAGTTTGGTCTTTTTGATTTAGGAGTACTTTCTATAAGTGTATCTTCATATGCAACTTTAATTATATATGTTTTTTTCAATCATCGGTTAATTATTATTGTCAACTTATAGATGACGTGGTACGTCGTGTACAAGGGACGGGTTCCCGGAGTCTACGATGATTGGGAAGACTGCCGGAGATAGGTGCACCGTTTCAGAGGCAATAGCTACAAAGGGTACAACACTATGGCGGAGGCGGAAGCTAGATACACGCGTTATCTAGCGGGAGTTAGGACAAGGAACCGGATGAACACCTACACCTTCATCGCGGCGGTGATCATGCTTATCTTCTTTGGTTGTTTATCCCGCGTTTGTGTCTAGCTAGTTTAGATGTCTAGGCGAGCTTCCGAGCTCTAACTTGTTCGATCGACACATGTATTCGCATGTCACCAACTACTTTGTAACTTGATCGAAACAATGTAACTTATACTATGTATTCATGTATGAGACTTATCTATATGTATTTGTTTCAATCTTGTTTTCAAATTGTGTATTTATATATATAATTGTATATCTTGTATCTGTGTGTGTATATCTGCCTATAATATTGTATATAATCTGGCTCGGAAATTAAAAAACAAACAAAAAAACACATGTGGCGCACATGACCTACCTTTTGTGGCGCACTACGCCTAAAGCGCACCTCAGAAGCTTAGTGGCGCACTGGGAAGTGCGCCACAGAAGATCCTACGCGTAGTGCACCTGCCCACTTAGCCGTGGAGCACTAGCAGGTGCGCTACGCCTATCTCGACACAACCGTGGCGCACTAGGCAGTGCGCCACGGCTAGGAGATAGCCGTAGCGCAAGGCTAGTGGCGCACAGCTAGTGCGCCACGGATGGGCATTCCATGTGCGCCACAGACAGCCATTTTCCTAGTAGTGTTTGAATCACACCATCCCACTCCCCTCACCTCACTGATCGTTCCACCCTCTAGCTAGAGCATGAGGAGCAGCATCTCGCCGGAATTGCACCGGAGCAGGCCGCCTCTGGAGGAGAAGGGCGCCGCTGATTTCGACCACCCCCGGAGCTGCCTCGACCATCCCTAAGCTCGCCGTCGACCACTCGTTCGTTTGCCCGCCTCGTCGTCGTTGCTGGAGCCCTGACATGCCCCCTATGAACCCCCACTGAGCCGCTAGGGTTCGAGCTCGCCGGTGACAGGTTCGTCATCGACGACAATCCCCAGCCGTCGGTCTCCCTTCTAATCCAACGACCCACATAGCCTCGTACCACTTCGCGTGTTATGAGCCGCTGACTGGTAGACCCCCCTGTCAGCTGAGCCCCACGCCGCGGAGTGACACTGGGCCGGCCCATTAACCTCTCTCACGCGACCCAACCGTTTGAATTTAGATTTTTCCATTTATTTCAAACACAGTTCTGTACATAGATTCAAAAATCAACCCAGCTCGATTCATTAAACCAAAATGCATCAAACTAATTTTGTTAGAAAGGTACTGAAATGCTTAATCCAAGCCCGTTGGATTCAAATCATTTGGATCTGTAGATCACCCTTGGTAAAAATAGCAAGTCAAAAGCTTTTCTGCATTCAAACATTTTTCAAAATTCAACCATAAAAGATTTTGAGTTGATTCCAACTCTCAAAAATCACATTTGACCATACCTTTTAGAATATTTAAAAACATTTGGGTTTACTTATATAAATAATGTTCAAGTAACAAAATAATGCCACATAGGCATTTCTAGTCACTTTATTTATTTAAAATAAAAAGGTTAAACCTTATTAAATTGTGACACCACTTTAAATCACATTCCCATGTACTGAAATATGTGGTGATGACATGTGTCAACATGATACCATGTTTGAGTTGGAGAATATTAAATCTTAAGTAGATTTTCGATGAGTAGAAATTACTTTTCTCAAATTAAAACAAATAAGACAAATGCTTTAATCCTTGTGATGCTAGTGATGATGCTAGATCATCTATAGTGCATCTTTGTGTGATGATTGAAAATAGTTAAGTATTGTTTGGTGATTGTGTACCTCGTACTTATTTATAGACGCTAGTACCGACCAAGGATACGAGGAGGAAGGAGGATACTACGAGGAAGAAGCCGAGGAGAACTTCAACCACTGCTCTGCACAAGGCAAGCCTTACTAACCAAGTTTACCTATGCAAGCTAACACTTGCAACCTAGCAAGTTTACACCACTATCTTAGCAAGCCAAACCATGCAAGTTTTACTTGCAAGTTTATACCACTTGATAAACCATCCTAGTTTTACTTACAAGCTTTCTACTTTATTTCTTTATCAAAGTTTTTCTTAGAGTTTACTTAAGTGACTTGTAGATTCTAGAAATATAATTGAAGGTTGCATAAAGAGCATTAAATTTGGCCTAAGGAGATAATCTTGATGTCATCCTAAGGCATGAGATTGAACCTCATTAATCTCCACTTGTTTACCACCCCTCATTAGTACTTACCCTCACTTGTAGATGCTAGTGCTAAGCATAAAACTTGATCAACTTTAGATGGGAATACTTGGTGAAAATGTTTGTGAAAACCTTAGAATGATGAGTCATTCTACTAAAATGTTTTGACATGTGTTCTCGAACACTAGATGATTTTGATGATGAAAATGTTGAGGCATGAGCCTTAGCCCTTTTATAAAACTGATGGTTGTCTGGATGCGATACCATTCCAATTTTACCGTACAACCACAATACCCGAAAATTGGGTAGGGCTTGAATGGAAATTTATATACCTTAGTATGGGTTCCCTCGCGGCCAAGGTCTGAGCTGAGGCTACCTTGTGAAGATTTTCCACCTGTGTAGTACCCAAGATGACAGTTGGTCATGGTTGGGAGGCCAAACTCACATGAGAGGTGCCTATACTAGGGCGTGTAATTGAAATGTTAGGATTGATTATCCGTATACTGAGTATGGTGAATTCAGGATTTGTTCCTGACGGATGTATCGAATGTTGTGGTGAAAGTGTACAATCTCTGCAGAGTGTCAAACTATTCGAATAGCCGCGTCCACGGTTATGGACAGTTGGAGTGGCCATACTGTTCCCCCGTCAGATGTTTTCAAAATGACTTGTGAAATGAATTGAGACTTTGACTTGACCACAATAGGGTTGTTATATGAAATTCAAGTTCCCACTTAGGTGTTATCAAACTTTCAACTAGTTTTCTTTGCTTCTGAATTGAGTAGAGGTAAATATGGATTTTTGCAAAACAACCCTAGAGCTTAGTGTCCTACTACAAACCCCCTTAACTTGTTAGTATTAGTTTGCGAGTACTTAAAGAGTACTCATGGCTTTGTCCCTGGCTATTCCCGTGGCCAGACTATGAAGAGGAGTACCATGATGATGGACCGCAGGAAGGTTACGACAACTAGGATCATCTCCCATCGTCAGCATTGCCTGTGACCCCGAAGATGGAGCTTCGCCTACGCTATCTTTACTAATACGTTATTCCACTGCTTGAGTTGTATTAAGAACTAGATCATGAGATCCTTATTTGTGTAAGACCTTATGTATGGTTTGTAATGGATGATGTACTGTGATATCCAAATCCGTTATGTCTCGCAAAAATGGTAATCCTGGGATTGTGATGTAAGGCATAACAGGCATCTGGGATTAAAAATCCGGGTGTTGAAAGTTATATTGCTTGGTCTATTTGGGTTCCCAAGACCCTTGTTGCTAACAAAAGAGGACCCATTGAAAAATGGGTACCTAAAAATTAGCTTGATCTTTTGTAGACTTATGCTTCCGGAGGGTCAAAGTGGGTGCTTGATAGTGGTTGTACGAGTCATATGACCGGAAGCTCATCTATTGTCAAGGACTTAAAGCCAAATGATGATCAAATCACCGTGACATATGCCGACAAGTCAAAGTCTAAGGTAATGGGTTTCGGCAAGGTAGTGGTTGCTCACGACATTACACTTGTGAATGTCATGCTTGTTGAGACCCTTGGATACAATTTACTTTCAGTCTGTGCTCTTAGTAAGATGGGTTTTGCCGTCTTTGTTGATGATGATATTGTGGTCCTCATGTGGAGCAAGTCTCTCAAGGTCAATTTCATTGGGTACGTCGAACATGACTTGTATGTGGTGGACTTTTCGAGGCAAGCCACTACAAGTGCGATGTGCTTATTCGTAAAGGCCGATGTGGGTTGGTTATGGCATCGCCGACTAGCCCATGTCAATATGAGAACTTTGCAAAGTCTCCACAAGGAGGGCCATATTTTTGGACTAAAAGAAAATGTTTCCTTTGCCAAAGATCTTGTTTGCAGGGCATGTGTTCTAGGGAAGATGCATGATGCTCCTCACAAGCCTAAGAACCGCATCAAGTCTACCAAGATCTTGGAGCTCCTCCATGTGGACCTTTTTGGTCCTCCATCTCATGCAAGTCTTGGTGGGAAGAAATATTGTTTGGTGATTGTCGATGACTTTTCAAGATACTCATGGGTATATTTCTTCAAGTTGAAGAGTGAGACACAAAAGACCTTCATCGACTTCATCAACATGGTCCAACATCAATATAATCTTCCCGTGTTGATCATAAGAAGTAACAACGGCACCGAGTTCAAGAACTACACCTTGAATGATTTTCTTAGTGATGAGGGGATAAAACATCAATATTCCGTTGCATACACCCCTCAACAAAATGGTGTGGCCGAAAGGAAGAACCAGACTCTTATTGAGATGGCTAGGACCATGTTGGCGGAGTTTAAATCTCCATACAACTTTTGGGTCGAGGCCATCTCCACCGCTTGCCATGCTTCAAACCGGCTCTACCTCCGCAAATAAATCAACAAGACTCCATATGAAATACTTACCGGTAACAATCCCAACATATCTTACTTCCAGGTGTTCGGTTGTAAGTGTTTCTAGCTCATAAAGGGTGTTCATTTGTCCAAATTCGAGTCTAAAGCATTAGAGGGTATTTTTGTTGGCTATGGTCTCGAATCCCACACTTATAGAATCTATGATAAGCTCTCTGGAGCCGTCATAGAATCTTGTAGTGTGAACTTCGAAGAATATGATGGTCCCCAAGGGGGGCGTGTTGATGCTTGTGATGCACATGATGAAATGCCTCAGGAAGCCATAGGAAGAATGGGTGTGGGATATATCCGCCCTGTTGAGGAACCCCTTATGGCGGATCGATAAGAACTATGCTCCACTCAAGTGGAGCCCTCATCTTCACAGCATCAACAAACTCCGTCCACCGAGGAGGACAATGAATCAAGCCAAAGACAAGAGGTGGACCCTCAACATGATGATCATAGTGACAACTCTAGTCAAGGGGAGCTTGATTCATTCGCCAGTGTGTCAAGTGGTGCCAAGGCAATTTCTCAAGGAAGATCCATACAAACTGCTTTGAAACAAGCTCAGATTGATGCTAGAAGAGAACTTGATCAAGACCAAGGTCAATCTTTGCCTCTAGATGAAGTGAATGATTCCAATCATGATCAAGGTCAAGTTAATGGTCAAGACGAGGATCAAAATGATGAAGAGGGTCCCCCAAGAAACAACACGGAGATCCACGCTCGTCGCGAAGCTAGAAAGGAAAGAATGTTGGAATTAAGAGACCACTCTCTACAAAATGTAGTTGGTGACCTAAGGAAAGGCATTTCCACAAGAGCACAATTGAAGAGGTTCAGTGAACATCAAGCTCACATCTCCATGATTGAACCTAAGAAAGTGTGGGAAGCTCTTGAAGATTCTGATTGGTTAGAAGCTATGCACAAAGATCTCAACAACTTTTAGAGAAACAAAGTATGGAAGTTAGTAGAGAAGCCAAAGGATTGCCGCAATGTTATTGGAACAAAGTGGATATTTAAGAACAAGCAAGATGAGCATGGAATTATAGTAAGGAACAAGGCTAGATTGGTTGCACAAGGGTTCTCTCAAATTGAAGGCATTGACTATGGAGATACTTATGCACCCGTGGCTCGCCTCGAGTCCATCTGTATCCTTCTTGCTAATGCGGCACATCATAACTTCAAGTTGCAACAAATGGATGTAGAAAGTGTATTTCTTTATGGTCCACTAAATGAGTTGGTATATGTTAAGCAACCCCTGGGATTTGAGGACCCCAACTTCCCAAACCATGTCTACAAACTTGATAAGGCGCTCTATGGTCTCAAGCAAGCCCCACGCACGTGGTATGAGCACCTTAGAGAGTTATTGTTTTACCGTGGATATGAGGTTGGGAAAATCGATCCCACTCTTTTTACTAAGAAAGTCAATGGGGAGCTTTTTGTATGCCAAATATATGTTGATGATATTATCTTTGGCTCATCTAACAAAGCTTTTAATGATGAATTCTCAAAACTTATGACTAGTAGGTTCCGGATGTATTTGATGGGGGAGTTGAGAGTATTTCTTGGTTTTGAGATCAAGCAAGTTAGAGGAGGTACATTCTTCAATCAATCCAAGTATACTCAAGATATGCTCAAGAGATTCAAAATGCAAGATTTAAATGGAGCTCCTACTCCCATGGCTACAAAGACTCATCTAGAACAAAATCCAAATGGTAAAGATGTGGATCAAAAGGTATACCGGTCCATGATTGGTTCTTTGATTTACCTTTGTGCATATAGACCCGATATTGTGTTGAGTGTAGGTGTGTGTGAAAGATATCAAGCGGCTCCTAAAGAAAGCCATTTGATGGCGTTCAAGAGAATCTTTCGATATTTAGTTCATACCCCATTTTATGGTCTTTGGTATCCTTGAGGCTCAACATTTGCTCTTTGTGGATACACGGATTCGGATTGGGCGGGTGATAAGGATGACAGAAAATAAACATCTGGGGCTTGCCAATTCCTTGGTAGGTCCTTGGTATGTTGGTCTTCTAAGAAGCAAAATTGTATATCTCTCTCCACCGTCGAAGCCGAGTATGTGGCAGCTGCTAATGCTTGCACCCAATTGCTATGGATGAGGCAAACTTTAAAGGAATACAGTGTCCATTGTGACAAAGTGCCTCTTCTATGTGACAATGAAAGTGCCATCAAGATTGCCTACAACCTGGTGGATCACACAAGGACAAAGCATATTGAGATTCGCCATCACTTCATTACAGATCATGTTGCTCGAGGTGATATTGATCTATCATATGTGACAACCAAAGATCAACTTGCCGATATCTTCACGAAGCCACATGATGAAGCAAGGTTTTTCTATTTGAGGAATGAACTAAATGTCGTCGATTCAAGGAGCTTGGCTTGATTTTCTTGCATTCTCACCTATGTTTCAACCCATATTTGGTTTAGGTGTAGGCATGGATATAGGGGAAGTGTGGTCCTAATTGATTGGACTATCCCTCCCCCCATTATGCCCAAAGCAATCAAATTCATTCCTCTTAATATCATGATGTGATATGTGAGCTTAATGATGAGTTTCGGTAATGGACCCAAGATATATCTTCGTGGTGACAAGCTGAGTATACTCAAATATGGTGGCCTAGGCCACCGCCCTCTCACATTAGAGAGGTTTGCACTTACTCATGTTTGTCATTCGCCTGATCTTAGTCTCTTGGAGCTTTTCTGAATATTTTTATGAAATTCCTATGGCTCTTGTTGGCTCTTCGCAGTTTGATGTCTCAACCCAAGCCCTTTACCTATACTAAACTTGTCTATCTCTCATATGTGTCCCCAAACACCCATCCTGGAGCTTTTGGTCAAGGAGGACCGGAGTCTCCGGTGTACATACACCGGAGTCTCCGGTGTAGGCCGGAGTCTCTGGTCCAGACGGTTTCTGCCACTTAAAGTAGGGGGTCGGGGTGAACTGGTACAACAGTTCCTCATTCTTCACCCTGACCCCTACCTCCAAACCCGTTGCCTCCTCTTCCAAAACTCCTCCCCGGAGGTCAAGAAGCCCCCGGGATCCGACGTGCCGCCGGCCAACCTTCCCCTCTCCTCCATTGGGTCATTCCCACCGGAGGAATTGATCCCATGGACAGATCTGGTACCTCTCCTCTACTTTTTCTCCTAGGGTTCATCTCTATATGTGTTTTTGAGGATTGATGCTGATTTGTCCATTGGAATCACTTGTTTGCGAGCACTCTAGTACTTTAGCCTTGTTGCATTGCCCGATCTACTAGATTCACCCTCACCAGCATCTCCCCATCTCATGCCCGAGCCTCCCGACCGGAGATTCCGGACTTAGGTCCGGAGACTCCGGTCCTCAGGACCGGAGACTCTGGTATAAGGTGCGGAGACTCCGGTGTTGGGTGAATCAAAAGAGACCAGAATGCATCAAAGCTCTTGTACTACATCATTGGGACATATATACTCATATCCATGCTATCTCCCTCACTGCTGTTCACAGGTGATGGTTCTAGTCGTCCTCGTCGTACCAAGGCCAAGTCCCAAAGGGGCAATCCTCGCTATGATGAAGCTCAAGGTCAATTTATCGTGCCTCCATCCAACCGGAAACAGCAAGCACGTGATGAAGTTTACTTGAAGAGGGATCAGGAGAGGGCTGAACGAGAGGACTGTGCCAAGAAGGCCAAGTATGACAACCTTCAGTCCTTAGCCAAAATGTCAAAATAGGAGTACCGTGAGCTGAGAAAGACAGATTTCTATGCGCTGACTCGTACCAGTGATGACCCTCATTTTTGGAGGAAAGAACAGGTTGTGTTCATGAAGGATGTGTATGGTGTGCTCACCAAATCACCTGTATGCCCTCAGAAGTTCATGAGTGTTGAGCAAATGCGCCTCAGTCCCTACTTCAATGATACTTTGTGGATCTGTGAGAAGCTGGGATTGTATAACTTGATGGAGATGCGTGAAGACTACAATGTCCACCTTGTACAGCAGTTCTATGCCACCGTTGTGTCTGGGTCTGATCTAGACAGGACCATGGTGTGGATGTCTGGTACCACTCGCTGCACAGCTACATTTCATGACTTTGACAACGTCATCTTTGAGACCTTTCATGGAGTATTCACTCCCGTTGGGCTACGTATGCACTCTACAGCTTTGGGTGAGAACAAGTTGAAGCTGGCACCTCTGTATGATGATGGTGTTGTGGGGGGGTCCAAGGGACTCAAGACCCTCTACAACCTTATGTTGAGGATTTTCCGTCATACCATTGAACCAAGTGCTGGGAATGATGATGCAATTAGGGGTGGGCTCGTCAACCTTCTGTACCACACTCACCGGACCTACAATGCTGGACCAGAGGAAGATGTTGCACCTATTGATGTGATGGACTTTATTTCCGAGGAGATGTTCCATGCCATTCTTTACAAGAAATCTCCTCCATATGCACCCTCGGTTATGAGGCTCATCAACTCCCAGGAGCATGATTCTCCATTTGGCATACCACCACACCTCACTGAGCACACTTTGGTCTCACTGCAGCAGAAGGGGTGTATGGGGCCTGCTCTGATGTGTCGCTATGGGGATGATGATGAGGAGATTGAGACTGAGAGGGCTCCCTTGTAGGGGTTCATAGCATGGAAAACAAAAAAATTCTATCGCATACAAACAAACAAGCCAAGATCTATCTACTAGATTGTAGCAACAAGTCGATGGAATAACTTACCCTCGAAGATTCCAAAGCGGTTAACGAGAGCAGATTCTCGTGGATGATGTAGTCGTACACTCCCGATCTCAAGATCGCGCAGACGATCCTTCCGGCGCTGCTCGGCGCTCCTTGATCGGTCACACGTTCGGTACTCGACGAAGACCTTCCTCTCCCTTGTTCCAAAGCAGCGGAGGTTGTAGCACTCTCCTCGCGATTCCGGCAAGACGGCGTGGTCAGGAAGTAGAGGGAGATCTCGCAGGCTTCGCCTCAAGCCGAGCGAGTATGGTGGAGTATCGAGAGTCCTCGGTGTTCTAGGGTTTAGACACACCAAGGAGGGATGCTAGAGCCGGCTAGGGTTTGGTGCACCCAAGTCGGCTAGGGCAAAACCCTAGGGCGGCGGCTATGGTGGTGGCGCCAAGCTAGGGTTTGAGGAGAGGTACTTGTGTGTGTGCTAGGAGGAGCCCTCCTCCTTATATAGGTGGAGGGGCCGGCGGCCAAGGGGAGGGAGTGGAGTCCCTCCCCAACTCGGCTTGGGTGGTGCGCCGGCTTGGGGAGGAGGGACTCCCTCCCCAACTCGGTTTCACCTTCCTCCTCTTTTCCTCTTTCCAAATTTAGCCGTTTGACTTTTCAAACTAGCTATTTGACTTTTCAAACTAGGATTTGAATTAATCCTTTATTTGGAACAGCGATGACACTTAGTACATGATGCAATCATTCCAACTTGCAATGACATATTCATGTACCCCTTCCCCTCCGGAGTGCCGGACATTCCGGAACCTTCTAGAACATTCCCGATGAAAACACCGGAACCATTCTCCAACTCCGAAACGGGACTTTCCTTATATGAATCTTATTCTCCGGACCATTCCGGATCTCCTCGTGATATCTCGGATCCCATCCGAGACTCCGAACAACATTCGGTCTCTTACTCATCATTCCATAACTACTCAAACAACGTCGAATCCTTAAGTGTGTCTCCCTACGGTTCGTGAATTATGCGGACATGATCGAGACACTTCTCCGATCAATAACCAATAAAGGAATCTGGAAATTCATATGGCTCCCACATATTTCTACGATTACTTTGCGATCGAATGAACCACTTACATATGATACCAATTTCCCTTTGTCTCACGATAGTTTACTTATCCGAGGTTATGATCGTCGGTATCTCTGCATACCTAGTTCGACCTCGTTACTGATAAGTACTCTTTTCTCGTTCCCGTGATATGTGATCCCTTGTGAGACAGTCACATGCTTGCAAGCTAATTGGATGACATTTCACCGAGAGGGCCCAGAGTATATCTATCCGTCATATGGATGGACAAATCCCACTCTTGATCCATGTGTCTCAACCGACACTTTCCGAACACTCAATGCCACCTTTATAGCCACCCAGTTTCGGTGTGGTGTTTGATGTCATCAAAGAATCCTTCCGGTGAAGGTGATATGCATGATCTCATGGTCGAAGGAATTAGGTTACTATGTATCAGAAAGCATATAGCAATTGAACTATTAAAATGACTTGATCTTTATGCTACGCTTATCTATAGGAGTATGTCCATCATATCATTCTCCCAATGATACGACCCTGTTGTTAATAACATCCCTATGTTCATGATCAGGAAACCATGATCATATATTAACCAACAAGCTAGTTTAACAAGAGGCTTTACTAGGGACTCTTTTATGTTTACAAATCACACAAGTATTAATGTTTCTGATTAATACAATTATAGCATGGTATGTAAACATTTATCATAAGTATGAAGATATGATAATAACCACTTTATTATTGCCTCTTGGGCATATCTCCAACAGTCTCCCACTTGCACTAGAGTCAATAATCTAGTTTCAAACCTTTGTGTATTCAACACCTATGGCTTTCCGGTGTTGTATGTACACGATTGCTAGTGGTCAACTGATCTCCGGATCTGACACTTCCAGGTCCGTGTGTAATTGCATGTCTTTGCGTCTCTACGCATCACTCATTATCTAATGAGATGGCTTCGTACTAATTTGGTCCTTTGGTGTGACCTTTAGTTCTTTGGGGTTAAAACATGTTGATAATATTGTCGTACAATATATCTTCATAGTACTATCCCACTGTGAACTACACCTATTTTGATAACAAACTACTTGACACAAATGCCCTCTTTTGCTGCTATAATTGCAGTCATATACTTAGCCTTTTGTTGTAGTATCTATCACAATGTCTTAACTTTGGAACTCATCCAAATCCACTATGGAACTTACTTTCCATTATATTGTGCCACCCTTAGTTTAGATTGAGATAAACTTAATTTGTACTTTGTGACAAAACTAGTATCAATGTAGTACTTTTACAATAAACTAACCATCTATTTGTCACTTCTACAAATAATATACTCTTAGTTCTTCCAAAAGATCATAAGAATATCCTAACTATTGTCCAATGATCATCTTATGAATCATTCTGGTATATGCTCATAACATTTAGAGCATAGGACATATCTGGATTTGTACATATCACAGTATGATTGATATAAATATTCTTTGTGATTTCATACATCAAGTATCAATCTATACTTGAATCTTTGTTTCACTTACCAAGTGTCAATACACTTGAATATATCATCAATATTGAACTCATTCAATCCTTTCTGTGCGACAAGAACCTTTCTTGTAGTTTCTATATTGAACTCATTCAATATCTCATCTATGTACTTCTGGCACAACCATATTGGCGTCTATTGATGCCAAATATTTGGGTTTTGCCTAAGTCTTTCATCAGGATGAAATTCTTAATATGTGTTAATAAAATATACATCTTTTCCAATCAACAATATGTCCTCCACATAATGTATTAGAAATATGTCTTAGCGCTCCCACTTAATTTCTTGCAAATGCAAGCATCTTCATTTTCTCTGATGAAATTAAACTCTTTTAACAGTTTCATCATAGTGAAGATTCTAACTCCGCAATGCTTACTTAAACCATTGAAGTTTGCATATGCATTTAGCATCCCTTGAATTAACAAAACCCTTTCGACCGTGTCATGCACACGTCCTAGGTAACCCTTCTATTAGAAGAACTTGTTTTGTTTATCCAACACATAACAAAATTATATGTCGTGGTTGCTACATTAATCCGTCTAGACTAAAATATCGCTATGAAAGATCAAATCTTGTCATAGTCAACCCTTTGAACATTGTTGTGAACTCTTTCCCAACATGTCGATAATTTCATAGATGTGAAACATCCATGTCTATTTATTTATAGATCCAAACACAATTGTAAGGTCTTACGCCTTTCTCGAGGGTCCTTCAAGTTAAAAACTTGATTTCTCGTGTATGGAACTATCACGGATTTTATGGCTTCAGGCCATTTTACGGAGTCAGGGCCCATCATCGCTTCTTTGTATGTAGTCAGATCATTATTGTCAAATAATGATTTAACTCTCAAATCTTGGTATTTGATTGTTTACCCGACTAAATTGTTTCAATAGAAACTTTGACCTTCGTAACCACAACCTTTGAGCCACGTGAGCCATGAGCATTGTTGCTGCCTCCGGAACACTTTTCGGTGCTGCGCAACTTTGCACATATATCTAAGGTTCTTTTAACCTTATCAAAGTTCTATTGTCCTCCCACTTATCTTTTCACGAAAAATTCCTTCTCAAAGAAACTTGACGTTCTAAGTGACAAACACTTTTGTCTCCGATGTTATGGAGGAATAGTTATTCGAAATAACATACAAAGACAGGTTCATCCGACTTTGGTTGCAAACATCTTTCTTATGCATAGCATACCAATGTTTAAGAAAGGACAACTTGGGTTTTATCCCAAACCATAACTTTATATGGTGTCATTTCAACGGATTATGATGGAGCTCTTTTCAGTGGAAAAACGGTAGTTTCTAAAGCTTTTAATCTTTAAAATATAATGGCAGTTTTATGAATTACACCTTCGATCTTACCATGTCAAACAAGGTTTAATTACATATCTCGAACGCTCCATACTCTTATGGTGTTTCGGGACATGTAAATTCACGGAACGATTCCTTAAATCTTAGGTATTATGCTAAACTTGTAACTCAAATATCTTCCTTTATGATCTTATCATAAACTATTTATATTCCTGTTACAATGATTTTGCACTTCATCTTGAAAATCTTTGAACTTTTCAAATGTTTCATACTTTATCCTTATTAAGTAAATATTCATATATTCACTCAAATTTTCGGAGAAAGCATATGAAGTTGAAATCCATCGCTCTTGACTACACATAATGAACTTCATACAACCATATGTACAAGATCCAATAAGCTAGTCATTTGTTCCCTTTTGGCCTATGAACGAAGTTTTAATTATCTCTAGGAAAGTTTAACAAGCGTCATTTGATCAAAAATCAAAAGACTCCAAAATTCCATCCATATGGAGTTTCTCCATGTCTTCTTTCCAATATAATTTAAACTGCGATGTCACTTCCTAAGTGATCTTTCAATCAATTTGTCTTTCGACATTTTTAGCACTAGTTTTATGGATGTGATTTCTCCAACGAGATTTGTGAATCATCCATCTTTTATAGATTACGGCAATTATTTGAACAACCCTTTTGTTCTCATAATACCTGATAAAACAAATCTTGAAGGCAAGCTTTGATGTTTTAACGAGCAACACAATAACCCTTTATTTGTTCTCGATGAACATTATCACATATTCTTTTGCTAGTTACTTAGGCCATTGTAGTTCATAAATTGTGTTGTTTTGTATGACGATTCACACCAACAAATTCAGTATCAAATACTTAAGAACCACATTGTTTAATAAGCAAAGAATATAGCCATAACATGTATATCATCTATATACTTAAACTGAAAAATTCTAGTCTTTTTATTTTCTGCCATATATTTATGAGATTCTCTTTCAATATTTCCTTTTCTGTTTGAAAGAATCTATCAACATCAATAGTGGAGTCATACATATGACACATAGTCCAAAGCGTGTATAGTTAAATACCAATGTCTTTGGACTTGCACTTTGAAGTAGATCACCATTATCAAATGTTTGGTGTTCTTTCAAATTCCTTTCTTTAGTAATCTCTTGGTGTAGTAAACATTTTACCTACATCAAATATTCACCCTCATCATGGATTTATCCATGATCTAGCTACTTTTAGCTTGTAACGGTGAATCGCGAGTATAATGTTGCTTTCCAAAACCTTTTGGAAGATTAGGACAACTAGTGTCTCCAACCTTTTGCAAATTCTCATCAAATATGAGAACATGACTTTTGCCATATTATACTCTATCATGTTGCAACCAAAACTTCGTTTCAGATATCACAATATCTTCCACGCATCATGGTTTCTGAAACAACTCTTTCAGATCCTAGATAACTTTGATATTAAGACAATCCTTTGAATATCAAGAATCATGGAAACAAACATGATACTTATACACTAACTCTTGGAATTGTCACTCTTGTTTTAATACCAATTATTAAACTTCATGGAGTAACCGGAACTTACTGAAAGTTTGCAATAGGCCTTTTCAACTTTCGATTAACACTTCAAAACAATGCGATACCGGTTAAGTAAAGTAACTAACCAGAATTCTATAGTTCTATCATCTCAATTATAACTAAGAGTAAGATGGTAAACGGATGCCAATGACTACAACAACTATGCAAATTCACTTTGATTTAATTTATGATAAATAGTGTTCAACTTTTAATCATATTGCCGTTGAACTCCCACTCAAAACAATATCCCTCACATTGTTTTAGTGATCACACGAACCAAATCCACCACATCAAAACCGATCATCACGAGAGTTGATGTAGCTTCAATGGCGAACAATCAACATGTTCATCATATCTACTATATGACTCATGCTTTACCTTTCGGTGATCAGTGTTCCGAGACCATGTCTGTACATGCTAGGCTCGTCAAGATCAACCTTAGCTTCCGCATGAGCAAATCTGGCTTGCTCACGTTGTATACACTCGCAGAATCTAACACACCCGATCATCACGTGGTGCTTCGAAACAACGAGCTTTAGCAACGGTGCTTACTAAGAATGAACACTCTAAACTTGAAATTGTGTGCTTGAGGGATCATCTTATAATGCTACTGTCGTAAACTAAGCAATACAAGATGCATAAAAGGATTAACATCACATGCGATTCATAATATGTGATATGATATGGCCTTTCTTCTTGTGCTTCCGATCTCCATCTTCAAGCACGAACATGATCTCCATCATCACGGCATTGCATCAAGGTCAATGACACTGCTCCATGGTTGTCGTCCACCAGCTTCAACTATTACAACTACTTTGAATAGACACGCGGGTCTTAACAAAATTTAAAGACAACCATATGGCTCCTGCCGGTTGCCAACTTACAATAAGGAACATTGCATACATCAAATATAATCACAATCATGGCCATATCACATCACAGCACACCCCTGCAAAACAAAGTTAGACGCCTCTAATTTTCTTTGCATATTTTACGTGGTTTGGGGCTTTCACTAAGTGTCGTTCTAACTTACGAACATGAACCACAACATTGATACTAGTATTGTTAATCACCCGTTGTAAATTGGATCTTAACTATGCTAGGAAACAGCACCCATAAAGCCACTTATGCAATACAAGTTGCATATCAAGCGTGGAGCAAGTCTCATGAACGATGTCATGTAAGGTTAGCCCGGGCCGCTTCATCCCAACATACCGCAAGATTCAAAGTACACAAGAAGCAATCGACAATAAAAGCATCAACGCCCACAATGACCATTGTGTTCTACTCATGCAACAGATCTACATATAGACACGGCTCTGATACCACTATAGGGGTTCGTAGCATGGAAAACAAAAATTTTCTATCGCATACAAACAAACAAGCCAAGATCTAACTACTAGATTATAGCAACGAGTCGATGGAATAACTTACCCTCGAAGATTCCAAAGCGGTTAACGAGAGCAGATTCTCGTGGATGATGTAGTCGTACACTCCCGATCTCAAGATCGCGCAGACGATCCTTCCCGCCAGTTAAGCCGGGCGCTCCATGATCGATCGCGTTACATTTCGGCGAAGACCTTCCCTCCCTTGTTCCAGAGGCGGAGAGGTTGTAGCACTCTCCTCGCGATTCCAAAGACCGACGGCGTGGTACCCAAGTAGAGGGAGATCTCGCAGGCTTCGCCTCAAGCGGGCGAGTATGGTGGAGTATCGAGAGTCCTCGGTGTTCTAGGGTTTAGACACACCAAGAAGGGGATGCTAGAGCCATGGCTAGGGTTTGGGGCACCCCAAGTCGGCTAGGGCAAAACCCTAGGGGGCGGCGGCTATGGTGGTGGCGCCAAGCTAGGGTTGAGGAGGTACTTGTGTGTGCTAGGAGGAGCCTGTCCCTCCTTATAGGTGGAGGGCGGCCAGGGGAGTGGAGTCCCTCCCCAACTCGGCTTGGGTGGTGCGCCGGCTTGGGGAGGAGGGACTCCCTCCCCAACTCGGTTTCACCTTCCTCCTCTTTTCCTCTTTCCAAATTTAGCCGTTTGACTTTTCAAAC
The DNA here is from genome assembly GCA_030063025.1 of Avena longiglumis. Classification (NCBI taxonomy): domain Eukaryota; kingdom Viridiplantae; phylum Streptophyta; class Magnoliopsida; order Poales; family Poaceae; genus Avena; species Avena longiglumis. The sequence continues at coordinate 144,661,615 of CP125974.1, forward strand.
TAGCTATTTGACTTTTCAAACTAGGATTTGAATTAATCCTTTATTTGGAACAGCGATGACACTTAGTACATGATGCAATCATTCCAACTTGCAATGACATATTCATGTACCCCTTCCCCTCCGGAGTGCCGGACATTCCAGAACCTTCTAGAACATTCCCGATGAAAACACCGGAACCATTCTCCAACTCCGAAACGGGACTTTCCTTATATGAATATTATTCTCCGGACCATTTCGGATCTCCTCGTGATATCCCGGATCCCATCCGAGACTCCGAACAACATTCGGTCTCTTACTCATCATTCCATAACTACTCAAACAACGTCGAATCCTTAAGTGTGTCTCCCTACGGTTCGTGAATTATGCGGACATGATCGAGACACTTCTCCGATCAATAACCAATAGAGGAATCTGGAAATTCATATGGCTCCCACATATTTCTACGATTACTTTGCGATCGAATGAACCACTTACATATGATACCAATTTCCCTTTGTCTCACGATAGTTTACTTATCCGAGGTTATGATCGTCGGTATCTCTGCATACCTAGTTCAACCTCGTTACTGATAAGTACTCTTTTCTTGTTCCCGTGATATGTGATCCCTTGTGACCCAGTCACATGCTTGCAAGCTAATTGGATGACATTTCACCGAGAGGGCCCAGAGTATATCTATCCGTCATATGGATGGACAAATCCCACTCTTGATCCATGTGTCTCAACCGACACTTTCCGAACACTCAATGCCACCTTTATATCCACCCAGTTACGGTGTGGTGTTTGATTTCATCAAAGCATCCTTCCGGTGAAGGTGATATGCATGATCTCATGGTCGAAGGAATTAGGTTACTATGTATCAGAAAGCATATAGCAATTGAACTATTAAAATGACTTGATCTTTATGCTACGCTTATCTATAGGAGTATGTCCATCATATCATTCTCCCAATAATACGACCCTGTTGTTAATAACATCCCTATGTTCATGATCAGGAAACCATGATCATATATTAACCAACAAGCTAGTTTAACAAGAGGCTTTACTAGGGACTCTTTTATGTTTACAAATCACACAAGTATTAATGTTTCCGATTAATACAATTATAGCATGGTATGTAAACATTTATCATAAGTATGAAGATATGATAATAACCACTTTATTATTGCCTCTTGGGCATATCTCCAACATCCCTCCCCACCTAGAGTTTGGAGAAAGAATGCCTCCAATGCCCCTATGCCTACTATGACTCGAGACTATGTGCATGAGCGGGTCAAGAAGGCCAGCTTTTGGGAGAGGACCCTTTGTTGCATGAACGTCGACATACGTAAGCAGCAGCATGCATCCTACCAAAGCAACCGTCGCATTGAGAAGCTCCTCAAGGAGATCAAGGAACAGGGTGCCGAGGATAATGAGGAAGGTGAGGATGAATACAATGATGATCATGGGGCTTAGCAGTCCACAGAGTATGATCACACACTCTCATTTGGGGCATGGAATGCCCAACAGGATAGTCTGGTGGATTGGAAAACCTTTGCTGATGTCACCTCCGGTTTCGGGTACCTCCTCTTCTCGCCCTCACGGCAAAGGGCCTGCTGTCCCTGAATACGATGATGATGACTATGATGAGGGTGGTGATGACCAGGATGAGGATGAGGATGCCGAGGATGACGATGACTACTGAGCTATTGGGGCGCTAGTTTAGGTCTTTTCCCTTTTTCGGCGTTTCGATGCCAAAGGGGGAGAAGACACTCTCATCGGTTTGCATGGGTTTGGGACTTTGGATTTGCTACTATCCGCTTTTATTTGCATTATTCGAACTTGAACTTCATGTGTGTTATTTGTTGTTCATGTGTGTGACCATGTGCTTACGTGCACTATCTATTGTAACTCATGTGAGATTTATGTGTGTTACCGTTGATACTATCTACCTTGCATGATTTACTTAATTATCTTGTTGCACATAGTCAGGGGATCCCCATATATAATTTTATTCCATGCAAATCACTTGTTGTCATCGAACACCAAAAAGGGGGAGATTGAAAGGGAATTTATTGTCATAATCACTTTTGGTGTTCGTTAACAACAAGTAGATCTTTTTATAGTTTGTCATTGTCCACAGGTTGGTATTATGATAAGTGAAAATCAACCTCACACTTGGGAAAAGTCCATACTCAAGTGACAAATTTCTGGAAACTCCAGACCGGAGTCCCCGGTCTGCCAAGACCGGAGTCTCCGGTGTGGTCCGGAGTTTCCGGATCTGTCTCCGATGGTGACTTCAGGATCTAGGCTGGGACATTCTGATGGGTGGTCCGGAGGCTGGTCCGGAGATTGGCCGGAGTCTCTGGTGCTGGCTCAGTCTGGAGTCTCCGGTGTTGGAAGATCGGAGTCTCCGGTCATGTTGGGTCATAGATGGCCTGGGTCATTCAGATGGACGGTCCAGAGGCTGGTTCGGAGATTGGCCAGAATCTCCGGTGTAGACGGAGTCCGGTCTACAGACCGGAGTCTCTGGTCTGACTTTTCTACAATGGTCAGAAAACGGTTCGTGGAGGGAGCTGCCTATAAAAAGGGACCCTTATCTTCTTCCTCCAGTTGCTCGAGCTGCTCAAAAACACCATCTCCATTAGAGCCACCAAACCTACAAGATCTCTTCATCCAACCATCCAAAGTCATTGATCTTTGGAGAATCGAAGGAGGAGGCCTTGATCTACATCTTCACCAAGAGAAATCTTCATTTCGCCCTCATTCACTTGAGGGCCCCCAAGCTCTAGTGTTTCATTGGAAACCCTAACTTTGATTTGGTTCTTACAAGCTTGTCTTTGATTTGTCTTGACAGCTTGATTGTATTTGGGAGCCTCCAATTAAGTTGTGGATGTGTGCCCCGAACTTGTTGTAAAGGTGCCGGCTTCCACCTCGAAGTTTGCCGATATAGTGGAAGGTGGATCGAGCCCGTTGGGGTGAGATTCATCGGAGAACAAGGGAGGCCTCTCGTGGCGTTGGTGGTTTGGAACCACCCCCTCTCCAAATGTATACCTACTTCCCCTCAAAAGGAAGGAACTATGGGAAACAAATCCTTGTGTCTCCGCGTCCACTCCTTTGGTTACTTCTATACTTTACCGCACTTTACTTACTTGTTCTTGCTTAGTGTTGTGATAGTTATTGCATGGTTGACATATAGGTAAATTCACCATAGTTGCATAATCTAGAGAACTTACCTTTCTTGTCAAACCCTAATTTGAAAAAGAAGAAAATTTGAAGTAGCACCTATTCCCCCCCCCCCCCCCCTCTAGGTGCCCATACGATACTTTCAAGAGTTGTGATATGAAATTCAAATTCCCACTTAGGTGTTATACAAATTTCAACTAAATTTCTTGATTCTGAACTTAGTTGAGGTAAATCTGGCTTTTTGCAAAACAACCCTAGAGCTTAGTATCCTACTACAAAAACCCGCTTAACTTATTAGTATTATTTTGCGAGTACTTAAAGAGTACTCATGGGTTTGTCCCTGGCTATTCCCGTGGCCAGACTATGAAGAGGAGTATCAGGATGACGGACCGCAGGAAGGTTACGACAACTAGGATCATCTCCCATTGTCAGCATTGCCTGTGACCCTGAAGATGGAGTTTCGCCTACGCTAGCGTTACTATTATGTTATTCCGCTGCTTGAATTGTATTAAGAACTGGATCATGAGATCCTTATTTGTGTAAAACCTTATGTATGGTTTGTAATGGATGATGTACTGTGATATCCAAATCTATTATGTCTCGCAAAAATGGTAATCCTGGGATTGCGATGTATGGTATAACAGGCATCTAGGATTAAAAATCCGGGTGTTGACAAGTTGGTATCAGAGCCATCCTGACCATAGGAGACCCTAGTTAGAATGGACGTTTGAATCAAAAACTTAGTTTCAAAACCAAAGGAAGTGAGTATTTACAAAAACTTATTCCCATTCTTATCACTTGGACTCTTTCATCAAAATTTCATGTTCCTCAAAAATTCTTGCAAAATACATAAAATTTGACACACTTGATCACTCTACTAACTTACTCATCCTATATTCTTATAGATGGACGTGAAGTACAACAAGTTTTACCAGTTGGGGAATGGAGGAGACCTCATCTTTGAGCGTGGCTTGGACCAGCTTTCGGAACTTCTGGAGCATCCGCACCCCGAGTTCTTCGGAGCTCAGCTCAATGATCAGGAAGGAGAAGATCTGCAGTGGCTAGTTGTTGCAATTCTCCGAGGAAAGATTAAAACTCCCACTGCCGAGGGAATTCAGTTCACCTTAAGAAAAAACAACTGGCTCGATGGACTGGCCAGGGCAATGTAGGAAGCTCTTGCTTGTCTATGTGGGTAGAGTATCAATAAGATCAAGGGTACCCGCTTTGAGTTCTACCCAAGGCGTGATGTTATGGGACAACCACTGGAGGCCCCATACCACCCCGAGCTGAAGAGTCAATTGGACCACCTCAGCTTCATGATGTATGATCGTCAGAAGGAGTTGGACAATGCCCATGCCTACGCCAACCACAAGTACGCCATCGCCAAGAAGAAGGATCAGACCCTCGCCATGTTAGTGAAGGATCGCAAGTCTCGTCGCCGCCATCTCGACAAGAAGGAGTGCATCATTGCCCGTCTTCGCCACCGGGTCACGGATTTGGAGGAGACCATCCACGAGAGAGACATGCAGTTGGAGGAGAGGGAGAATGCCGGAGAAGACCTTCGTGGAGACCCCTACTCCTATCTCAGCGATGATGATGACTTTCTAGAGGATCAGACCATGGACTTCTTCACTGATGAGGATGATTTCGCCTTCATCAATGGCGATGATGATGAGGAGGATGATGAGTACACTAACTCCGAGGAGTAGTAGCACTTGAGAACTAGCGTTAGTGAATTGTATTCGGTCCCACTGTATCGTAGTTTCCAGAATGGTTCTTAAAACCATCTGTTTTCCTTTGTTGTGGTGTGTGTTTGTATCGTGTTCTATGAATGAATGAATGAAAAACAAGTGGCTAGAAAAATCTGAGTCAAACTTTAAAAAAATTTCAACAACCTCTGAACCTTAGAAACTATGGGTCCATGTAGTAGCTAGATGGTTGTATCTCCTTTGTGCTTTCATGTATAGATCTTGTGAGCTCCGTTCATGATCAAGATCTAATCTATTTGTAAACATGCATGTTGTGTTTGCGGGGATCCGATGGATATTGAGATTATTATGTTGGTTTTATTAATGGTTTTGTCTTTATGAGTCTATCATGTCTGTGTTGTTTGTGATCTTGCATGCTCTCCGTTGTTAGTAGCTATCTTGGCCAAGTAGTTGCTAGTGACTCCAAGAGGGGGTATTTATGCTCGATAGTGGGTTCATGCCTCTAGTTTCCAAGGGAAGTGACAATAATCTCTTCGGTTGTAGATGTGGTGTTTCTACTAGGGAGAAAACAACGGTCTCTTGTTCATGGAACATGTGGACTGTTTACCTTACACACTTTGCTTAAAGCAGTTGTCTATTGCTTGCAACTTAATACTGGAGGGGGTTCGGATGATAACCTGAAGGTGGACTTCTAGTCATAGATGCAGTTGGATGGCGGTCTATGTATCTTGTTGTATTGTCCAATCGAATCTCATAGGATTTTTCTGGCTAGTAATTACATTGTTATGCCTTGCTCAGTCCTGTCAATTTTCATGCTGTAATTTGTTTACCCTTCATGCCATGTTGTTTATCTAATGAGAGCACCTCTAGTGAACTATGGACCCCGGTCCAATCTTTACCATTGATACAACTTCCACTGTTACTTGTTTACTTCTTGCAAACCATTACCTTCCACACCATACGTTTAATCCTTTGTTATAGCAAACCGGTGAGCTTGACAACCTCACTGTTCGTTGGGACAAAGTCTTGAGTTTGTGTTGTGCAGGTTTCCACGTTCCTTGAAACACCTTTGAGACGTTTCCTTCCTCATTTTAGTTCGATAACCTCGGTCTCTACTAAGGGAAGACTTGCTGTTGTGCTCATCACACCTTGCTCTTGGGATTTCCAACGAAGCGCTCCCACATCAACAAGGCTCCATCAACAAGTTTTATGGCGCCGTTGCCGGGGAGGATAAGGACGTCTTCACAAGGGGAGTCCTTCACTTCCTTTATATTTACTTTATTTTTAGTTTTTGCTTGGTTTTGTTTGCCTCTTTTCAAAAAACCCAAAAAAATTAGTCTAGTTTGGTTTGCTTGCATTATTCAAAAACACAAAAAAATTAGTTCCTGCTCTAGTTGATACCATGTCTGGTTTTGGACCAACCTTTATTTCCCCTATGGTAGAAATCTCCACTTTTAAGCAAAAAAGTGAAGAAAGTTTTAAAGAAGCTTGGTCTAGAATCTCTGCTTTCCATAGGAAAACCGAGCCTGAGGTAATTCTTATCTTGGTTATTGATAGTTTCTACCGCGGTATTGCTCTTCGTTATAGATATGCTCTTCGTTATTGGCTGAGAAAGATTTTTTGCTATGTAATGAGGATGAAGCTTTTGATGCCATAAGGAAATTAATCATGATTTATGGTACCTGGCAAGTCTGATTCCTCTTTCACAAATATTTTTGCTAGGTTGAACACTCTTGAGACCGGTATTGCTGCTATGAATAGCTGCTATCACACGCTTAGGGCTTACCATGATTATGTTCGCATAAATTATGAGCCTTCAAAGCGGTTTCCTACAATCAAAGTCTCAATAAACACTATATTTTTTATGCTCGTTGTGATATCATGTCTGAATTTTGTCTCATGCCTAAAGATATTTATTATTCCTTGAGTCTTTGGGGGCTTATTGAAGGAGGAGAGGAAATCTCTCTTACCAAAAATTCCACTATATTACCCATTGGAATAGCTGAAGGTGTGTTTACAAAAATCTCAGGAAAAATGGTGACTACTGATTATCTTGTTATTGAATGTGTAGGCATGGGACATATCACACTTGGAAGATCTCTACTAAAACACCTTGGGGCAGTGATAGATGTGGGAAAAGGCATCATGCATTTTGCTCCTCCGGTAAGCAATCATATCTTCCCTAAGGAAAAGAAGAAAGGTAAGAAAGGAAAGAACAAGAAGGTTGCTTCTTCATTTGAAAATACTTGATTCTTCTTGCTTCTTGTGCCTAACTTAAAGGTGTTAAAGAAAAGTACTTGTTGGGAGATAATACCCAAGAGTTTTCTTGAGTCTTGGAAGTTATTACTTTAGTAATGACCTCTTCTTATCCTTTTTGTTTGCTTTTTGTGCCAAGAATGATCTCTAATGAGAGGGAAGTAAGATTTGGGGAATTGCTGTCCGGAAACAGATTTCTGTCCTCACCAAACAAATTTGTGAGGAGTCTCTGTAACTCTGATTGAGCTAAAATTTACGAATAAATCCCCCAGTATGTTAGCTAACTTTCGTTAGTTCAACACTTTTTTATTTGAGCAACAGAAAATGTTCGAAAAAATCGATTTCTACCTGCTGGTCTGTTTTGACAAATTTCTGCCATTATTTGCATTTGCTTCTTATTGATTCTTTTTTAGTTCTTTTTAGGTGAATTGAGATTTTTGAAGGAGTTGCTACAATAGATTGTGTTTTTAGTAAAAAGTCTTGTTGTTCCAAAGCTTTGCCAAGAGGTCAAATATCTTTTGAATAAACTAATGTTGCTAATGAAGATTGTGTGAAGCTTTGTATGAAGGAAAAAATTTCAGGTGTAAAGAGAGAATGATGCAATGAGATGAAGAATGGACAAAAGCTCAAGCTTGGGGATGCCACCATGGTGTCACCCTAAGAAATATCCAAGAGGTACAAGCGTCAAAGCTTGGGGATGCCTGCATCCCCTTCTTCATCAATAAAAAGCTCAGGTCTGTCTAGACACTTCATTTTTATTGTTTCATGCACAGTTGTGTTGTTCTTGGAGCGTCTTAGTTTTTGTTTGCTTTGCTTAGGTTGTTTAGTTTGCTTGAATAAAGTAGTTTGGACCCCCGTTCTTGCTGTATTGTTTTGCGAATAAGTTGCTTGGTGTTGGAAAGGAGTAGTAAGTTATTGCTTGAAGTGCAAGAGGAGCTTGCATTGACTGTGACTTAGACTTTAGCATGACATGCTAGGTGTTGTTTTGACCTTATGCTTAGTGATTATTGTTGTAGCATGTCTTGTTCCAAACAATTGGGATTGCTTAGTGTGCCTTGAAGAAATTATGTGTTGTTTTAGCATGCAAAAGCATAATATTGTGGTATTCTCCTTTGATGCTTTGCTTGAGTTGACTTGGCACATGCTTACACCATGTTATGACTATGACAAGTCACCACTAGCCTCTATGTTCATTTAGTCCTTGACTTGTAGTACCACTCTTTGCTTTGATTAGTATGCTTTGTTGCTCTGCATGATTATGGTCATTATGCTCTCTTAGTTGGTTGCTCCCAGTATTTTGCTAGCCTCCACTTGTATGAGTAAGTTCTACTCATGCCTCCAACTCCCAAGAAACCAAGTTTTTCCAAAGTGTCCACTATAAACTCCTATGCATGGTGTGTTACATCATTCCAAGTATATTCTTGTTTTCATCTATCTTCCAATTAAAGACTATTTTGTTATGTGAAAACTTAGTGATTAAAGCCCTCGTGAACTTGATGGCACACTTTATATTCTTTGACCTAATAAACTTGAACCATTGTGACAACTTTGTTGTATATGCTTGCACTTATAAGTTATAATTAGCAGAACCGTGCTGTCACGGGGAACGTTTTCAACACTGCACTTGTACTTTGTACTCAGTTGATATCATGCTCTTTTGTCTATGAATGTCACCGGTGTGAAATAAAGAGGGAACTTGTAAGTCCATGGAGTTTGTATTCTATGTTAGAGAAACGCCTAGGCCGCTAGCCTAATTCATGCCTAATCATGGTGGAAACTTGCAACATAACCATAGTGAGATATCTATGAAGCATCCTCAATAAAAAAGCTATGCATATGGTAAATAAAAAGATCGCTGAGATGCTCATTATCTGTTTGGCTTGTCATTTTGGTTATGGGAATGCTCCTGTACCATGTGCAAGGGGTACCCCGTTGGCGGTTCTCAATGATATGCAAATACTTACAATGACAAGAACTTACCTGGGCCCAAAGTTGAGTATGCATGAGGTGTGGCCCTCGTATTCAAGGGACTTGAGATTGCCAACTTATACTTCGTCAAGCATATACTACATCTTTGCCACTTTAACCTTAACCACTTCAAGATGCTTATGATAAGGGCAATAAGGGATGAAAGCTAACAAGTACCATAATTGTTGGAAGCTCTTTTTGAAACTTGTAATCCCTTCTTCCTTTACAAAAAGGCCTTTCTTCCACCATTATTGAGTCTCCACCTTCTACCTTTAGGCACCATTAAGAGAGCATAGTTGTCATTCTATGTTCAGTGTTTTAAAGCTTATTGATTGATGCATATTGTGATATTACTTGTTCTTGTGCTATTTGTTTCTAGTCACCCTTGTGAACTTTGAAAGTTTCCTATGCATCTACTTTCTACTCTATGAGGGACAAGCTGATTGCCACTATGCTATGTTTTCTGTATGTGAAACAAACAAACGTTTTTCAATGCATGTTATTCATGATCTTTGTTTGTAGCCTTTCATGTTGCATGCATAGTTACTATGTCCTATTGTTAGAACTCCATCTTTCATGCACATGTTTAGAGTTCTTTGATCCCAGCTTTCAATGCTTGAAAATGGTTGGATCTTTATTGTGAGGGTGCATGTCACCTAAAAAAATATTCTTTTATCACTTACCTACTCGAGGACGAGCAGGAGTTAAGCTTGGGATGTTGATACGTCGGAAATGTATCTATAATTTTTTATGCTCCATGCTTGTTTAGTATCTATTTTGCTTTACTTGTCTACACTTTGAGGTGCTTTTTATATGCTTTGTGGTACTAACCTATTAACAAGTTGCAACAGTGCGAGATGCCTGTTTTCTGCTGTTTTTGGTTTCAGAAAAGTTAGTAAAGAAATATTCTCGAAATTGGACGGGACAAACGTCAAAGTCAATTACTTTTCGTGGGGAACAAGAAGTCCAGAGGGGAGTCGGAGAGGCCGGCCAGGGCGGCCAGACGCACCCTAGGCGCGGGTGGGCCCTGCCTCGTGCCTGGGAGGGGTGTGGGGCCCCTGGCCACCGCCTCGGCCTCCCCCTTCGCCTATAAGAAGCCTCCGATGCACAAAACTCTAAGCACCCGATCAAATATCCACGAAACCGTCTGTATCCGCTGCCACCATCGTCCCTAGATCAGGGGGATCTGAAGTTCTTCCCGACACCCTGCCGGAGGGGAGATCATCCCGAAGGCCTTCTCTCCGGTATGATGCGTGAGTAGTTCCACCTTGTACTATGGGTCCATGTAGTAGCTAGATGGTTGTATCTACTCCTTTGTGCTTTCATGTATAGATCTAATGAGCTCCGTTCATGATCAAGATGTAATCTATTTGTAACCATGCATGTTGTGTTTGCGGGGATCCTTTGGATATTGAGATTATTATGTTGGTTTGATTAATGGTTTTGTCTTTATGATTCTATCATGTCTGTGTTGTTTGTGATCTTGCATGCTCTCCATTGTTAGTAGCTATCTTGGCCAAGTAGTTGCTAGTGACTCCAAGAGGGGGTATTTATGCTCAATAGTGGGTTCATGCCTCTAGTTTCCAAGGGAAGTGACAATAATCTCTTAGGTTGTAGATGTGTTGTTGCTACTAGGGAGAAAACAACGGTCTCTTGTTCATGGAACATGTGGACTGTTTACCTTACACACTTTGCTTAAATAAATTGTTTGTTGCTTGCAACTTAATACTGGAGGGGGTTCGGATGATAACCTGAAGGTGGACTTCTAGTCATAGATGCAGTTGGATGGCGGTCTATGTATCTTGTTGTATTGTCCAATCGAATCTCATAGGATTTTTCTGGCTAGTAATTACATTGTTATGCCTTGCTCAGTTCCTGTCAATTGTCCTGCAGTAATTTGTTTACCCTTCATGTTGTTTATCTAAGGAGAGCACCTCTATTGAACTATGGACCCCGGTCCAATCTTTACCATTGATACAACTTTCACTGTTACTTGTTTACTTCTTGCAAACCATTACCTTCCACACCATACGTTTAATCCTTTGTTACAGCAAACCGGTGAGCTTGACAACCTCACTGTTTGTTGGGACAAAGTCTTGAGTTTGTGTTGTGTAGGTTTCCACATTGCTTGCAACACCTTTGAGACGTTTCCTTCCTCCTTCTGGTTCGATAACCTCGGTCTCTACTGAGGGAAGACTTGTTGTTGTGCTCATCACACCTTGCTCTTAGGGTTTCCAACGAAGCGCTCCCACATCAACGAGGCGCCATCAGATGCTAACCTTCCCGTGGATGACATGGATGCCCTGGAACTTGCGTTTCACATCAATAAAGGGCGCAGTTGTGGATTGAGTGGACAACGACACGATTGGGTGGGTGCAGGGTACGACCACGCTCGCTGCCGGTGGGGGCAGGGTCGATTCGTCCCCTAGCGATGGTGCTACCAACGGGCGATGTCAGGGAGGTTCCCGTGACGGTGCTAGGGATCCGTGATGAGGCAGGATAGAGTGGAGGCGACATGGATCTGGCCATCGGCGGAAGGGAGGCGAGAAATCACGCTGAAGGTTCATTCCCGCCAACCCAATCTAGAGAATACGGGGCACACTCGGTTCGGCATTGCAACCTCTGATTCTATAGGTCGGGGAGCTCTTTTGTATGTGCCCTTTAAAAGTTTTAAGTGTTATATGTTTTTACGTTCACTGTTCGGGCCATTTTCTAGACCAAACCCGCAAACAAGTGATTATTATAAGGGTTTGCGCGATGTGAGGGTACTGCTAGAGATGCTCTAAAGACAAGGGCCCCGAAACGACCTCACGGTATCGAAGATCGACGGTCGTCCGCAACTAGACATGAGAGGCTCACTCACCTCGTCACGTCCGCTCCCAAGAGGTCATTCCCGAGGACCTCCAAAGTCAGGCAATGACGAGGTTCTTCATATGTGGGATGCCCGATCTTAACGAATTAACTCACTTAGGGAGGAGGAACGCGATGGAGGCCATGGAAGCAAAGGGGAAATCAAGATACGAAAAAGCCTAGAAATATAATGATGAGGGTCTTCCTCTATGAGATGCCCGATCTTCACAGATTGACTCGTGTGGGGATGACGAATCACAGATGGACGTGATGAACACTGAGGGGAAATCGGGATACAAACACACCACATGCATGCTTGTTGCCCTCGTTGGTCTGAATCACCATCTCGATAGAATCTTAAGAAAGAGACCCGTGTGGTAGAGTTCCTCAAAGGAAAGATCGCCAAGCACAGAGATAGAATATCAAGAGCAAAGAGATTGCAAATTGATAGAATTCTAAAGAAAATAGTAATAGCAACAGAGTTTGCTCTTGGCAAAGACCTGAGTGCAATAAGAGGGCTTGTAGCCTTGTACAACTCCAAGATTCAAAACCAGGGGGGGCAGTCCGGGTTGTCTCTTCTCCTTCTTTAGCTCTTATTGATGTTCTTCTTCTCCAACTTCGGTTCTAGATTTTTTTTGCATTGCTCCTTATCGGTCATACATGATCATACATAATATATCGAAACGAAGAAGCACAACATCTAAAGGAGAATCAAAATCACACATAGCTAGGAGCGAGTTGACCTTATCATCTATCGCTTTAGCGCGTGCTCAAGTTCTGGGTCCGTTTAGTGGGCTTTGTGGTGTTGGAGTAGAGTCGTACGGAGGGCAGTATCATATAAAAATATAGGGTTTAAGATATCATCTATCCTGAATTTCACTAGAAACTAAAACCACATGAAAACTTTGAGATCCATATTTAAGATATCAACTAGGAAAAAGAGCTCTAGAGACAAACATATAAAACCATGAGTTAGAACCACATGTTTGTTTTCTTCCAAAAAAAATTATGGAATAGCATATATCCTAGAATTTTTCAAAGATTCAACAGTTCTATTGGAACTTTTTTCAATAGGGCCTCTGGATCGTGGGAATTTAGAAACATAGGAATAGGAAAAAACGTTATATTGAGATGTGATGTATGGTGAATTCCTACGTAGTTTTGAACACACAAGAATTTTGTAACATCGTGTGTTTGGATGGTGCGTAGGGAGAATTTCGCAGGATTTAGAAGAGAGTAGAGAGAGAGATGAAGTGTAAGTGGATTTAGAAGAGAGTAGAGAGAGAGAGGTGAAGTGTAAGTGCATCGGACTTCTCAAATACTCCTGAAAATAAAATAAGGTTTGAGTCATGTTGAGATTCCTATAAAATGGATGGCATAGGAATTTGGTGACCTCAATCCTATGATCCAAAGCGATTCCCTAGGAAAATTTTCTTCTATTAATTAAAATCCTCTAAAATTCTTATGAAATTTCTCGGAGATCCAAAGAGGCCATAATTCTATTCCATGTTTTTTGTTTTGTTCTAGACGGGTCCGTAACCTGAAACTTTGTCACTCCAAACAATTCGCAATTCCCTACCGAGTCATGACAAAAGAGTGTTTGCAACTATCCAAAATCAATCAAAGAAAAGTGTTTGTAACAATTCCCTACCGAGTCATGACAAAAGAGTGTTTGCAACTATCCAAAATCAATCAAAGAAAAGTGTTTGTAACTACATGTCCTTTCTCATAGCACGCGACTAATCATATTTTTCACAAATCTTCGCAGGTGTACCATGTGTACATCCATGAATATTCTCCAAATTTTCCAAAGCCTTCCTGGAATTTTTTTTAGAGCTCATGCGGCAGTTTGCTTTGAACAAAGTCTGCATCCAAACGACTACAAGTATACTTAAATCGCCCAGAGTTTCCAGCTGAAAGTAACAGCTCTTATGATTACTCTAGAAACATGTCCTTCAACAATCAGAACGAAAAAAGGGACACGTTCTTTCAACTTCCAAGCTTCTTTTCAAAGACCTTCAATGTTGAAACTTATCAATGTTTTAGTACAGCGTAGCGACAATGATTATTTGAACAACACCGCCTAGACTTACAACTCGCATGGAAAACAACAAAGAAATGAAGGCCACAAGAACCAAATCACCATCACCATAAGCACATAACCCATATCTAAACACGCTACAAAATTTGTAACTATTTCATACACAAAGTGAAACCGACCAACGCGATGAATCTTGTTTCCTTGGTACCGTGCAGTGGCACCAGTTGGCTGCAAAAGCTCATCGTCAGACTAGGATTGCCGATCTAGTTTCTGGGAAGACAACAGGCTGGTGATGAAACTAAGGACCTTCAGGAGCGGCTGTGGTGGATGGTGCTGCTTGTGCTCCTGCACTTCTTCAGGCTGCAACTGGTTCATTTACAGAAACACCCGAGTTAACCTGTTGGAAGAGAAGCATGGCTTGCAGCTGTTCAGAATTGTGGCCTCAGAATTGTTCAAACGCTCAGTAGAAAATGCATCGATCTGTACCTTGGCTGCTTTGAAGAGTTCATCGAGCACTTCGGATAATGTTGGATGTGCATGAACAGCAAGCTTGAGTTCCTGCATGGTGGAGAAGATGATGCGCTAGTTCAAGCTAAATTGCTAAACATAAGTAAAGAAAAATTATCAGCTATACTCACTTGCAAACTAGTTCCCAGGGCAATGGCATTTGATGCCTCGTGGATGAGGTCAGCAGCGTGCAAACCAAAGATGTGAACCCCAAGAATTTCTCCCGTGTCAGGTCGGTAGATCAACTGCAGAGTGGAATAAACATTGTCAAACTCAAACTATGTCCATACATGCAAAATCTGGAGACAACACAACGAGTAGATAACTTAATGGGGAAAACAGAATCACCTTAGCAATCCCATCACCTTCATTTTCTGCCAAAGCTTTAGTGTTGGCCTTAAAGCTGGTCTTAACAACACTTACCTCGAATCCTTCTTTATCAGCTTTTTCTCTGGCTTGTGGCTGCAACATATTCAACACACCGAGTCAAGTGGTTGTCTTTTCGAGTTACAGCACATATCAAGTGCAGTAAAAGGATGTATCAAATTTATTTCAATAAGGAAAATGTAAGAAATGTGAATTTTTAGTATAGATGGACAATGCATGAACAAGACACCTATAAGAGTTAAAATCCTTGACTTACCTCTGTCAGCCCAACCATACTGATTTCTGGATGAGTGAAACAAGCAGCGGGGATGCTTAAATGATTTAGAATGTGGTCCCTCCCAGAGATTTGCTCGACGACTACATTTTCATATAGAATTACACATTAACACAACTATACACTCATAGGAGCAACAACAGAAAGAGAGCATGTATCAACAAAATTCGAACGAACCTGAGATTCCCTGTGCGCTGGCAGCATGGGCAAGCATGAGTTTACCATTGGCATCTCCGATGCAAAATAAATTCGGTACCTACAAAGTAGCATATGCTAGTTTCCAAATGGGCCCTTGGGAGACAATAGTCCAAGTGTATCAACTGAGTTGTTGCAACATACCACATTGCCATCAGCATCCGTGACTTGCATCCGCTCATCGACAGGAATAAAACCACGTTGTGTGACAACATTAAGCTGAAGAAAAACAAATTATATCCATGACTCATGTAATTAAACTGTAGCATTTTCTTCTGATAGCTAAAACTTCCAACTAACAAGTACTCACATTTTCCAAGCCAAGTCCATTGGTGAATGGTGCCCTTCCTGTGGCTATAAGGGCTGCATCAACCTACACAAAAAAATTCCCTCACATAAAGTCATTGTCAAAAGGCAGCAAAATGTTTATATTTCCAACTTGCATTGATGAGCTAAACAAGAATGAGTCAAATATATAGTCAGTATTGGCAAGAGGTAGGATGGAACATATGCAGCAAGTATTTGTTCAATTAAATCATCCATCACAGGACAATAGAAATAATGAAGTATGCATGTTTTATATCCTATTATAAACATGGCCAGCAGAACAGAAATTGCAATACCTGTGTACAAGTCAAGAACAAAGAAACTATTAAACTGTAATTTACCTCAAGGGTTTCTTTGTGTTCCTTTGTTTTCGCATCAATGAGCTCAATCAGCACAGGTTTTCCATCCTTTGCAGGAGTAATCTTCAGGAAAATGCATCAACCATTCAACATACATATGATGGATAATCTTAACATTATACTATCTGAAGAAAGCTCGAGTTGACATTAACCTTGCTTGCAAAGACACCAGTGTGATAGTCGATTTTCCTAGTATTAATAAGGACTCTCTGAGCCAATTTTGCGATTTCAGGGTCAAAACCAGGCATCAACTGGTCAAGAGCTTCAACGAAGGTAACCTGCTCGATTAAAATTGTGTAAATTGATTCAGGCCATACATGGCAACAAAATTCAGCATACACCTATAATCAGTTTATCTTGTCAAAATTCAGCATGCCAGTAAAGTAATAATATGTGCACAACAGAAGCTCTAACAGATCCACTGGTCCAAGATTTAAAGATGCAAATGTTCTGGGAATCTTTTGTGAGTAATCAGGTAACCATGATTCTGCACGCCCTGAAGTGATTACCTGGGAACACTACTCAATAGAGATACATATTCCTATAACATGATTATTTACAATCTACGCCTTCAAAAATATTGACAGCAAGAACTTCCGTTACCTCGCTTCCTAGAGCTGTGTATACATCGCTGAATTCAAGTCCAATATAACCACTTCCAACAATAGCTATCCAGTCCGGCACTGACTCAAGTTTTAGTGCATGATCGCTGGTAAATACGGTCTTGCCTGCACAGTAACAAACAGTATGAGGGAAATAAAATAAGAAATGATAACCAGTACAATGTGCCAGCAACAAAAGTGTCAAAAATTCCTCAAAAGGGAAAAACAAGTGAGTCAAGATTCGTGCAAATGGAGTTGGCAATCATTGGAAGTGGTTATCATTTTTTTGTAATAACATAGTCCCTTCATGTCACATATGAGAAACAGAATGTTCTTCACTTGAACTAAAATGAAGGGCAGCTGGAAAAAATACTAAAAATTGAAGCTGAAAACCTTCATAAACAGAAGTTAATCACAGTTAAGTACAATGAAGTGTATATGAAAAATGGTCATCGTTTGGCATCAAAACATAGGATAGTACGTTATCAGCATAGCTAGTACATGTCTCTTTACATTTTTACTTGGAGATTGGAGTTCAAAAAAACTTACTTCAATCAGATTGGTAAGGAAAAAAATGAATTTCAAATCAGTACCCTAATTGATTTAGAAGAATGGTCCACCAAGAGAAGTATAAGTACTACCATCAATTTCTATGCCCTTGGGAACAAAAGGAACTGATCCAGTGGCAATGATGATGTTCTTCGCGGTGATCTCTTTATCGGGGGAACCAACTTTTCCATACCGTACCTTTTGCTTTCCCTGATCAAATCATGGACAGAAAAATAGTAGATCAATACATGAATTGTGATGGTTAGACTACATGCAGTTCTCTATGATAACTCCTGCCTAGTAGGCTGTAAACAGAGCCACGTATATACCATGCTTGTAGATGCGATATTATTGCAAGCATACTCTACCAAAATACAATCGTTGTAAAAAATCACCGTAAACAATAAAATCGTGTTATTAAAGAAACACCATAGACAATTGTTGCTTTTATCATATATTTATCTGCCTATTCGGACTTTCAGTGGCTCCATAACTAACTAGAATCAAGAAAGCTTCCATGCCTTCTTTCAGTTGTGGCTTGCACTCACTTTTTCAGCAATCAGTGCAACGTTTAGCAAAATCAACAAACATGATGCATGCAAATAAAAATGCATTCCCAGATACAACCATCAAACGTTTAAGTCAGGCCTGTTTGTAGGATATGCTAGCATAAATAATTCAAAAATGGTTTGCCTGCAAAGCTTATCATGGTTTTGACAGAATGTGTATATGATTATACAAAATTCTGATGGTACTCAACATTTTAATGATTGGTAAGAGGGCATACCACAATTGTGCCAAATCCTGTCAATATATCCACTCCGATAGCTTTCATTGAGTTAGTCAAGTTGCTTCTGATTTTGGAGGCAAGATTATTAGCATGATCAGCAACAGCTTGTCTGTCATATCCAGCAGCAGAAACCTATTACAAGACAAAAAAAAAGTTCAATGATTATGCAGAACTGATGTAAATGTAAGAATGAAAAGGCTGTAACAGGTATGATTGAAAATGACGCATGCTCGTAACATGTGAGAACAGAGCAGACTCCTAGTTAAATATATTCCCTCCATCCCAAATTAATTGACTCAACTTTGTCTAGATACGCATGTATCTAGACGCATTTTAGTGTGTAGATACATGAGTATCTAGGCAAAGCTGAGTCATTAATTTGGGACGGAGGGAGTAGTAAATTTAGGAAAATCTCCCATGATAAAGGACAACATGAACACATAGAGAACTCAGCATTGTGAAAAAAGAAACAGGAGATGATGAACAGAGATGACATAGGTAACTTAAAAAAAAAGATACTTATCAAGGTTATATACACTTCATGAGGAAAATGCAAAACAGGCAAGCTGAAACTCGCGCTGTTTGTCTTTCCTATGCTTAATGCTGAATTATTGACTTTGCGAACCTACTAGAATAGACTCCTGGTGCCTAGAAAATATCTGCGCAATCGTCACACATTCTCTTAACTGTTTTTAACCAGTATCAATCCATCCAGTTGTTATACCTGTAGACCCAGGGACTTCATGTGATGTTCATTCTGAAGCTCTCTCATCCGACCACTGACAGCAAGAAGTGCTTTTGATGGAACGCAGCCTCTGTTCACACAAGTCCCACCCACAACATCGCCCTCAATAATGGCGGTTTTCAACCCCTGCACAAATTGGGCAAGATAAAAATTAGAAGAAATAAGTAGTAATGACGACATGCTTATAATTCTGCAAGCTTCTTTGCTTGCATGCTAATGAGTTTAGCTTCAAAAAAAGGTGGACATAATTTCTATTGCTTGGTTGTATCACCAAATGTGTATTAGGTCAACTAACACCAACAATCCAACTACACTAACACCAGGTGCGTCAACATCCAACCCATATATGGACAAAACACTAAAACAACAGATCAGCGACTAGTCCTGGTGCAGTAAATAAGTTTACATTTATTTCAAAGGGCATAAGTTGCAAATTATATATTACACCCATTTGTGGACACTGAAATGAAATTAACAAACAGTTCAGCTAAGTACTTGGTGGGAAAGGGTGCTCTAATTTCAAAGTAACGACAGGATGATTTCACCACCGCCAGGCCTGAATTTAACAGACCACGAGTGGCACTGGAGCTAGTGCGTGAAATCCTAGGGTAAGAAACAAGCATCGCCTCACTAGATTCACGCAAATTTCCAGCTCCAGCACCAGTTGCTTACCAGCGCTCACAATTCGAATGTAAATTTGAGCAGAGTACTATGAAAAAACTCTGACGCTGACGAGTTCGCGGAAGAGCATGAGCACAAGCCGCACTGACCTCCTCGACGGCGTGGAGCGCGGCACCGTGCCCGCCTACGCCGGCTCCGATGATGACGAGGTCGTAATCGAACCCGCCGCCCACCGCGCCGTTTGCCACCGCAGCCGCCCTCGGCACGGCGCGCCTCGTGGCGGCGGACGCCGCGGCCTGGGAGAGCCGCAGTGCGCCGCAAGCGGGAGCATCGCCCCGGAGCCCGCGGAGCCGGATCCCGGGCCGCCGCCCCGCCGCCGCCTCGGATCTGGCGCGTCCGCTGGCGATCGCCGAGGCGGAGGCGGAGAGGGAGACGGAGAGCATGGCGAGGGCGAGAGGATGGCTAGGAGGCTGGCGCGCGCGAGGCTTGTCACGTGTGATGTGGAAGGGAAGAGGGGAAGCGCGGGCGGAGAAGGCGAGGTGGGGAGTGTGCCTGTCCGGGGGTTTAAGCGAGAGGGGCGGAGTACTCCAGGCGGGGAGGGGTGGAGAAGACGATGCGAAGCGAGGCCCACCCAGCAGTGTACGTAGTGCCGTCCTGCACTGCACGTGCGTCTGCCTCTAGCCGTCCTGCACGCCCCTAGCTCGTGATTTGTATAGCCTGGATCGGCAGAATGGACAAAAATAATCCAAATTTAAAAGGATTTTACAAAATAACCCATCTGGAAAACTATTTCACTGGCACTAACCCTTTTTGTAGCGCCTAACAGCAGTGTAGCGCCTTTCAGCTAGGCGCTATGTCCCCTGCCAGCGTGGCACCGCCTGGCCCCTCCCTGGCCCCACCCTGCCGTGTGACGCCCAGGCGCTATGCCTGGGGAGAGTAACGCCCAGGCGCTATGCCTCAGGTGTAGCGCCTATCTGATAGACGCTATGCTTTAAAGTGTAGCGCCTAGCAGATAGGCGCTACACTTTGAGACATACTCAGCTTTCCTCCCACCCCCGACCCATTCACTCTCTCAGGCGCAGAAAGAACACACAGAGGGCACCCGACGGTTCCTCCTCCTCTCTCTCTCAAATCCACTCCTCAAATCCATCAGATCTGAGAGATTTCACCGTGGATTTGCTCCCCCATCCCTCCCTCAAGGTAATCCCCTTTTTTTCCCTCTCTTTCATCAATGAATCTTGCATATTATCCTCAAACCCTAGGTCTAGTTGGATTCATAATATGACCTATTTGTGTATGTTTTTGGTTATTTGGAAGTTATGTATTAGTTGTATTTGATGGGGAATGGAAGTGTGTTGTTGATTTGCATTGTGTATGATGGTTTTATATGGATTTGTATGGATGTGTGAATAATATGCTCACATATTCTTTGTAGTTTATTGTATAAATTGAAACAATGGTCACATACCACACATATTTTATTGATGTTTGGAATATATATGTAGGATGGTGTGGCTACTTGAGGATTACTATGATCATCAACACCGGGCATACTTGATGGCGGAGAAGCATATGGTAATAAAACCATGGTTGAACTTCTTTGCTTTTATTTTTGTATTGATTCAATTGTGTTGGAAAAAGCATAATGTTCGATCTTGTATGTATGCAGAGGCTTCGTCCCCTCAAGATTCGGTCTCATGGCGCGTCTTCGAATGACATGTCGTACGACGAGCGGTACACCGAGTACATCAAGCGGCTAGGCCTCCTCCCTTTCATCACGCTTGTGAGCCGGTCGACGCCGAACCTCAACGCTGGCGCTATCACCGCACTTGTCGACCGGTGGGCCGAGACGACACTTTCCACCTCCGGACCGGCGAGATCACTCCTACTCTTCAGGATGTTTCCATGATCTTTGGACTTCCTATCGCGGGGGAGCCTCTCTGTATGAGCACAGATTCCGATGGGTGGCGCCATGCGATGCATCTACTTATTGGCATGGCTCCTGAAGAACTTGAAGATAAGAGCAAAGATAGAGTCCCAGCAAGCGCGACATATGCGTGGATTGTGGAGAACTTTAGGGAATGCCCGAACCCCGCCGAGGTTGAGGTGATCGAGACACATGCTCGTGTGTACGTGTGCTATGTCCTTTCTAGGACTCTGTTTGCTGACAGCGGAGGTAGGACCGCTTAGTGGATGTGGCTCAAGGCACTAGCAAACTGGGATAGCAATATCAGCTGGGGTTCGGCGGCTCTTGCCTACTTGTACCGGCAGGTAATCACCTGTGCACTCTACATTCATTTGTATATGTCGAGTCCACACATATGCTATACTGACCTCGTTTTTGTTCACTTGCAGTTGGACGATGACCGTAGGGGCGAAAATGCCGAATAGGTGGTGCTATGGTTCTTCTCTCGATATGGAGCTGAACGCTTACGCTTGGTCATCCCAAAGAGGTGGGCCACCATCCTTGGCCAGCGTATAATAGAAACCCTCTACGCCAGCCGACTTGGGCTTACAAGTGGGACGTGGTATCGGAGATGACAAGCGATGTTGATGCCATGTACCTCAAGTACCGAACGAGTTTGATGCGATTACGCCGGCGGTAGATGTTTATCTATACATCACTATCCATAATATTTACTTCACGAGTCAAAATCGATACCAAACATGTTCTTGTGATATGTTGCGGTGGAGTGGGAGCCTTATGGTTGTGGGGACGAGTTTGGTATTGCTCCGGGTTTGATATTAACCTCAAGTGCTTGGAGGAACAATCTCGTGGCTCATGTGCTGCCCATTGATTTGCAATTGGGTTGAGTTTCATATGCCACAACGGGTGATGAGGCGATTCGGGTTGTTTCAAAGGCAACCTCCCGTGTGGAAGGACACCGATAAGGAGCTTCATCGGTTAGTTAGCATGAGAACTTGTGCTCAATTGCTTTGGATGGTACTAACATGGTTCTTTGTTGTTGTTCAGGTTAGACAGAAAGAGGCAGAGGAAGATCAAGAATTGGGATCACCATCATAGGAGGCACGTCATGGATTTCCTCATTTGTGTGGAGAATGCTCGACGAACGGAATGGAATAGTGGAAGAGCACATTGCCCAGTTGCATTTAACAACTACATCCATTGGTTTCTTGGTAGTACCCGTGTCTCCATTTGCCCGCCGTCCTACGAGGAAGAAATATTGGAGGAGCCAGTCCAGTTCGATGAAATTGCCTACACTCAGTACAACCGGCAGGTTAGGAAGGGGACCGACATCCCGCTTTATTCCTCACTCAACTTTGCGGTAAAGTTATCGTTGCCTTCGCATTACTTTCCTTGCACTCTCATCTCTTTCTTGCCTAACATGTTCTTGTTCTTGACTCTGTAGAGAACGGAGGTAAAGAAATATGCCGACGATGCCGAGGCGATTCTTTTTGCTGCCCCTAAGGGGAAAAAGGGAGAAGGCATGATACGAGACTTCCTTAAGGTATGGATGCGAGACTTCCTCAAGATAGGCATGTTCTTGTTTTGACTTATGTTGTTATTTGTTACAGCGCTCGGCCCAAAAGATGCGTCGCTTATCTAACGTGCTAGGTTGCCGCGATCCCGAGTGCACAACCCGTCCGATTCTAGGTCCAAGTCGACTCGATCGCCGGCCCATCTTCAGGATGATGTTGAGGATGACACCACTTCGGCGATTCGTTCGGAAGATGAGGTATGGGACAACCTTACATGCATTTAGTGCTTTCTGTTTCCCATGCATTTCTCATAGCCATACAATTTTACATGTAGCTTCCTCATAGGGAGAATGAGACTGAGGAGGAGTACCGGATGCGTTCGCATACCGGTGAAGCCAAGGAAGCAGTTCAATCGGCTGACGGACGACTTAAGTAACAAGGAAAGGCCAATGTTGTCGAGGACGAGCCGCCACGGAGGTCAAGAGAGACTAGGAGGACGAGAGGCCTACAGTATGATGATGAAGATGAGTCGCAAGAAGAGGAGGTGACAAAGAAGATACCTCCAAGGAGGGGCCGAGGCCCAAGGACGCGTGGACGGAAGTAGGTCATGTATGGCACAATGTTGATGATGATGCACTAGGTTGGAGACTATGTATGGGTTGATGTATGGCACTATGTTGATGTTGTTTAAGACTATGTTCATGTATGGCACTACGTTGATGTTGTTTGAGACTATGTTGATGTATGACAATTTGTTGATGTTGTTTGAGATTATGTTGATGTTATTTGAGTATATGTGCAGTTTGAGTATATGTTGTTTGAAACTAGTATAACAAGTGTTGTTTGAGTACATGTTGTTTGAAACTAGTGTAGTTCAGGAGTGTAGCGCCTGTCTGATAGGCGCTATGCTCTGAGGTGTAGCGCCTATCAGACATGCGCTACACTCTGACTTAGAGTTTCCCCCGCCAGCCAACTCTCGGTTTGCTCTCGTTATGCTTCTGTTAGTTTTGGAGCAGACGAAATCTGCTAGCATAGCGCCTAGCAGACAGGCGCTATACAAGCATAGCGCCATTCTGCTAGGCGCTATGCTAGCAGATTTCGTCTGTCCCGAAACTAACAGAGAGCAAATTGAGAGTTGGCTGGCGGGGAAAACTCTAAGTCAGAGTGTAGCGCCTGTCTGATAGGCGCTACACCTCAGACACACTTTCTTGCATTGTGCCCTTCACCATTGCATGTTCCACGCCAGGCTCTCTCACGAGGCTCTTGGAATTGGTCATTGCCCGTTTCTCGAGCACCACCACGGCCCCATCCATCCATGTCGCTCCTAAAGCGTTTTGTCTTGCGTCTTCCACGTTTAATCACTTTCCATTTCGGATCGGGCCATAGTTGAATCCCATGGTACTCCGGCCATTTTGATTGGTCCAAATATGGATGAAATCTAGGAGCCCATGTCTTCTTAGTAGTCTCAATGGAGAACTCAGCCTCTCTCACCGTGAGCGGATTATTGTAATCCAAATGTCACCGGCGAGACGCGACGAGCAAGTGCGAAAGAGCAAGATGAAGCAATGATGGCTTTCGCATGTGCACTCACAAGTCTTGAGTGAGACCTTGAAAGCTCGGCCTCCGTGTTGGACACCATCACCGTTGTACCTCCGTGCTTCGTAACTTGGTAAATTAGCGTCATTGTCATACTCGTGACAACTTGGGCATCCTTTCTTTGTCGAAATTGCATCCAATCATCAACCTTAGGTGGGTACTTGTATTTGTGCTTGTTCTTGTAGTCCCCCGCAATCTGCCGGTCCGTTTCCTCTGAGTATTTAAGAAAATACCCATTCATCATGTCGAATGTATAACGGACTATTGCCGTGACGGGCAATGCACGGACACCTTTGAGCAACTTGTTGAAGGCCTCTGCCATGTTGCTTGTCATTTGGCCGTACCTCCGGCCACCG
Source organism: Avena longiglumis (assembly GCA_030063025.1). Classification (NCBI taxonomy): domain Eukaryota; kingdom Viridiplantae; phylum Streptophyta; class Magnoliopsida; order Poales; family Poaceae; genus Avena; species Avena longiglumis. Next base: position 144,686,350 of record CP125974.1, read on the forward strand.
TCATCGAATGCTCGTGCCCACTTTGTTCTTTCTCCAATGCTCCTATCGAGAAACTCTCGACCACCCGCATCGAGCTCTTTGTTGAAGAGCAATTTGTTGTACAAGTTTGAGAAACGACGTTCCATGAAAGCGAGGAAAAAATCTTGTAGATCATCGGCCAAATCCTTGCTCTTGCATGCCCTATAGAAGTTTGCACAAAAGTGTCTCATGCACCAACGATGGTGCAACGGAGCATGCCCGGGAATATGTTGGTCCACCGCTTTAAGAATTCCTTGATGACGGTCCGAGATGACACATATTTCCCTATGAGGGGTTAATATCTTGGTTCTTAAAAGATGGAAGAACCACTCCCAATTATCATTGTTTTCCACCTCTACCAAAGCAAAGGCCAAAGGAATCAACCGGTTGTTGGCATCACTGGCTATTGCAATCAAGATAGTGCCCTTGAATTGACCGGTCAAAAAGGTGCCATCAACAGAGATGACCGGCCTACAATGTTCAAATGCCTGAACACATTGCTCGAAAGCCCAAAATGCACGGCCAAAAACTCGAACGGTTCTTCCATTTACAATCCTTGTCTTGTTCCCCAAAGGTTCAACCACATGAACCATGCCCGGGTTAGCATCGGCCATCGCTCCCAACAACCTTGGGATTCGGTTATAAGATTCCTCCCAATCATCGTACAACATCTTGAATGCGGCTTGCTTAGCCTTCCATGCCTTCCCGTACTTCACCTCATAGTTAAAGAGGGCTTTCACAAACTCCATGACCTGCTTGATGCTCATTATTGGAAACGACGCGATGTCATTGGAAAGCCTATAAGCGAGGAACTCGGAGGTGAGTTGTCGGTGCTCATGCTTTGCATCCTTGCCATCCACCATCGGGCCTCGGCACATGTGAGTTGATACGCAACTAGATATGTGCCAATCGGGACCTCCCTTGAATGGTCTAGCACGCACAATCCAAGGACATCCTTCCGCCTCGCACTTCACCGTAACGCTTCTTGATATCCGAGTGCACCGTGTAAGGACGATGATGCTTCACCGAGAAGTCCTTTATCCATTGCTTAAATTCCAACAAGGTATTAAACCTTGATCCTTTGCAAAATCCATTATTCACTTCATTGCCATCCCGGTAAGAACTTGTCCTTGGTCCAAGCACTATGCCTTTGCCACCATCAACCGTGGCTTCATCCGTGAGACTAAGATCACGAAACAAAGGCACCCGATGGTCCCGCCCCAATACGGTATGGTGGATTTCGGCCTCTCTAGCCGTGAACCCCTACTCGTCAACTTATTCTTCGGGACCATCATCATCCGAGTCCGAAGCATAGCCTCGAGAATATGGGAGTTCACGGTCCATGTCATGTTGAGTGATATATTTCTCCAAATCACCAACATTGTTGTCATGGAGTTCAACATCATCATCATCTTCACCCTCACAATCATCATTGTCCTCTTCCAACACTTCGTCTTGGTGCCTTGAAATCGGGCTCAATATTTGGCTCAAAGGAGGTTCAATCCATAGCTCTTGCTCCACGGGTGGAGGACTCCTACTATCCAATGGGGAAGCACGGCGGTTCAAGTCCAAAGGCAATGAACTATCAACCTTCTTGGTGGAAAATAGCTCAAGAGCCTTGTCTAGTGATTCGACCACCACCTCCTTGTATGCAAGCCAACGAGCCTCGGAGAACATACACATGGTCTTCCAACGGATATGCACTCCAAAACCCACATTATGTCTTCCTTCCAACTCAACAACATCACATGGGTCCATCCATTTCAATTCAATCCTCACTTGCTCCAAGACCTCGGCATAGGTGGGACTACGCTCAAACACAATATCTAGCTCATCCGGGTCCGGTTCTATGTTGCCTTTCAAAAAGGCATCCTTGTCCACATGATGAACATGAACAATTCTTGCCATCCCTAACACATAGGAGAATATGTTCATTAACTAACCATGACAAGATAAATAAAACTATACTAGACACATTACCAAACCATAAAGCTAACAAGAACACCCTCTCTTACATAAGCAAACCCTAACCCTAACCCTAACCCTAGCCATAACATTCCAATATACCAAACAATGTTATTTCAACAACCCTAAACCTAACTAAATGCTTCATACACATCTTTATAACCAACATTGGCCAATGAATCTAACAAATTTCCAAACATTTCTCTCCAAATCAAATTTCTAGGGTTTCAAGCCAAGTCCAACCAAAATGAAAGATTTCCAAAGGTCAAACGGAGGGAATGAGGAGGTACCTCTAGCAGTGGGAGAGGCACAAATCCACCAAATAAAGCTTCCAATGTGAGAGATTTGAGGGAGAAGGCGCCTCCTTGTTGTTCTCCTTGCTTGGGTCGGGAGTGAATGGGGAGGGTGGGGGAGGGCTGCCGACTTAAGTCCCAGGGTGTAGCGCCTTTCTGCTAGGCGCTACACATTAAAGTGTAGCGCCTTTCAAATAGGCGCTACACCCTGGGCATAGCGCCTGGGCGTCACACGGCGGGGTGGGGCCAGGGAGGGCCAGGCGGTGCCACATTGGCAGGGGGCATAGCGCCTAGCTGAAAGGCGCTACACTGTAGAGTGTAGCGCCTTGTTGTTAGGCGCTACAAAAAGGGTTAGTCCAGTGAAATAGTTTTCCAGATGGGTCATTTTGTGAAATCCTTTCAAATTTGGGTTATTTTTGTCCATTCTGCCGCCTGGATCGCCCTGGGCTGGCTCGTTAGGCGTGATCTTTATATTGTTTGGTAGCCATATGCAGGTGATAGCCACACACGATGTTTTTCTTTTGAACGAAAAACGCCCTAAAGGGTATAGAAGTTGCCTTAATTAAACCGGTGGGTAGAAATTATATCCAGACCAGTGTAGCCATCCACTGCACATATAAGATCTGGTGGAAAAAGGGGCGAGAACTTTGCGAAAAGAACCCTGGAACAAAGAAAAACAAAATGCAATCTAGTCCTAGGAGTCCCTCTCCACCGTGCTCGCCGGTGACCTCAAGGCAAAGCCGAGGTCGGAGACTACGCTCGAGGGGGGCCTCCTGCCTGGCGAGGGACACGATCCGCCGGTCGCCGAGACACTCCCGACGACGAAACCACTTGGGGTGAAGCAGCGTCGAGCTCCGACAGGAAGATCTGATGTTGAGGGCCTCCGAAGGAGGTTGAAACCCAAGGTCGCCTTTCGACCAGAAGAGGCAGCAGCCTAGCGGCACTACCGCCGCCATCGAACCACTACGAGAGACACCAAGAGAAGCACCACCCATCTTCCGGTGGAGTTCGAGGAGGAAGAAAAACCAGCTCACCATCCTCTGCAGACTGCAGCGTCACCACCACGACGACCTGGAAGAGGAGGAAGACGGTCTTTACAATCCAAGAGCATCACCAAATCCGCCCCTCTGCAGAGGCCAGAACCACCAACTCCACATCGAAGAAGTAGGCATAGCCAGTCTTCTCCGCTCCCCCCCGCCGCCATGGTCGGTCAGGAGAAGATCCGCCTCACCACACACCATGCCGATGCGCCCTACCCCCTCGCCTCCACGGCCGACCGGGACAGAACACCTCGCGCAACCACCTCTCGATTGGACACCAGCGACACAAGATTTATTAGCCGGAGCGGTTGCTCTTCCTTCCTTCCTCAACTCCGACCATCAGAGCAAAAGGGAGCCAAGGAAGAACCCTAGGAGCTCATGGATCCAATCGCCAAGATCCTAAGCACTGCATCCCCTACCGGGCAAGACGCCTACAACTGGCATAAGGCCAAACTTCCTAAGACCTACTGCTACTCTGGCTACCTTCCGCAACCACCTCTCATCGGCTATTCTGGCGAGAAGGGCGCGGGCGAGCCCCGACTGCTCACACTCAACTCTCAGAGCTATAGGGAGGGGAGGAGGGGGACGCGTTTTCGGGGCTACTTTGGGTTCACACGCGAAGTTTTGTGCTCTTCTCTACTACGGTCCTCTTCGGTTTTAAGGAAAAGTGGACGATGGAATAGATTTTTTCTATGGTGATAACTTTTAAAAAAAGGGGGATGATCACACAAGCTTTTTACTAGATTATTATTCACAACACCTTATAAAAGAAATTACAAAGATCATACTAAAACCACAAAACTAGTGATAACTTGCTACTCTCACAACCATGATGAAGAGGGTGTCCATAAACAAGACCAACACCCTGACATCACACAAACACACATCATCTAAGAAACGAAGGCCTCGACAAGTCACCCAATGGCGAGCAGGTGCCACAACCGGTTCGGCAGACACTAAGCGTGTACCAGCATACACACTACAGAAGTCCTCACCGCCTCCGTCTTCTTCTGCATACCCATCTCCATGAGAAATCAATGAATGACCTTGCGAGACTTGCCGTCGATGCCAAACAACTCCATCGCACTATGAGCGTCCAACACGGAAGCGCGGTCGACATCGAGACCCCTCGACACCATGCCGCTGAGTCCCGCCATCCGACATTGATTGAAATCACTGGGAGATCTGTCATTGCGTAGCACCTACCCAACCAAAGCATGACACGTCTGGTGGTTAGGAATGAATTAACATATCCATCGGAGCCTCCGTGCAAGACAAATCCGCTCCACCTCTTGCCACCTCCATCTAGTGCCTACTCCAAAAAAATAATGCCCTCAAGATGGATCATGACATCGAAAGCGCCGTCATTATCCAAATTGGGAGACCCATACCTGGAGTTTCCCCTGGAGCGGTCCAAGCGAGAAGGCTATGGTTCTAGAATCGGAGCTCGTTTTCACCGGCAACCATGCCTCCCAAGCTCGACTGCATCTGTGACTAGACATGGGATCCATAGATCCACCACAGCTAGCCACCAATCGATTGACAAACCTCCGATGAGAAGGAATTCGCTGCCGCCATGTCCAAGACCGCTACCCCAGAATCCTTGTACTGCGAGAATAGTCACACGTCGAGGAGTGCGTGCGCGAAACACCGCCGGAGGCTAGCATCAGGAGCTATGAGAAGAAACTTTGTCGCCCACTGCTTCCACCATGGCTAGGTCTCTGCCGCCCTGCAACAACGCCGCTGGAGTTGCTAGATCATGCGCTACCACCGCTCCCCAAATTGGCACCCGAGGAAAGTCCACCGCCGCCATGCCGCACGGCTATGGTGATAACTGTTCATCGGATTTGGTTCAGATGAATGGAGTGGACGATAAATACACAAAAATTTCCTTTGATTATTATAATACATGAATTTAACAATCTACCTAGAGGTATACCTCAATGGACGCCCCTACACATGGTCGAACACTTGGTTCACCTCAACAGTGTCTTGTGCATTGTGGACTGGGAGGAGCATCACTATCATTGCCACCTGCGCTTCACCGCGTCGGTGCTCTCCGATCATAGTCCCCTGCTCCCGGGGCGTGCCCCCTTGCCATATACTCATAGGAGGTTTCACTTTGAGGACTTCTAGACACACATGGATGACTTCCAAGATGTCGTGGCCATGACATGGCACTCTGTCGCCGAAGATGACCCTTCCTCTATGTCGTGGTGTGCATGCAAGCCACGACACGCGGACTTATGAGTGTAGGGATTTGTAGCATGGAAAACAAAAAAAAATCTACCGCATGAAGACAAACAAGCCAAGATCTATCTACTAGATTGTAGCAACAAGTTGATTAGAGTACCCACCCTCGAAGATTCCAAAGCGGTTGAGAGCAGATTCTTGTGGGTGTTGTAGTCGTACACTTGCCGATATCAAGATCGCGTAGACGATCCTTCCGGCGCTGCGTTCCAGCAGCGCTTCCGCAGTTGGTCACACGTTCGGTACTCAATGAAGACCTTCCTCTCCCTTGTTCCAGCAGGCAGCGGAGGTTGTAGTTCTCCCCTCGCGATTCCCGTAGCACGACGACGTGGTGTCGAAAGTAGAGGGAAGATCCTACAGGGCTTCGCCTAAGCCGGAGCAGGTTATGGTGGATCTAGGGTTTCCGGCGATCTAGGTTTTAGAGGGCCGAAGAGGAGGCATGGCCGACGGCGGCGGCTGGCGACGGCGGCAGGCAGCGGCGGCAGTGTGGCGGCTAGGTGGGGAGGGGCTGGTTGTGTGTGTCCTTGGGGCACCCCTACCCTCTATTTATAAGAGGGAAGGCGGCTTGGGAGAAAGGAGTTTGAATCCTTCCCCAACTCCCTCTCCTAGTTGGCTTATGGTGGAGGGAAAGAAGGATTCTTTCCTTCCTCCACGAGGATACATTGTCCCAGTTTGACTTTTCAAACTTGTCTTTTGACTTTTAATTTGGAGCTTAATTTCTTTCTTGCAAATTCCCAACCAAGTGACCAAGGACATGATTCAATCATTCCACTCATCCATGACACATTTATGTACCCTTCCCATTCCAGTCCGGTGAATCTTCTAGACCCTTCTAGAACCTCTCCGATGAAATCATCAGAATCATTTCCGAACTCCGGAATTGGACTTTCCTTATATGAATCTTATTCTCCGGACCATTCCGGATCTCCTCGTGATATGCCGGATCCCATTCAAGACTCCGAACAACATTCGGTCTTCCTACTTACATTCCATATCTACCAAACAACATTGAATCCTTAAGTGTGTCTCCCTACGGTTCGTGAATTATGCAGACATGACCGAGACTCTTCTCCGATTAATAACCAGTAGAGGAATCTGGAAATTCATATGGCTCACACATATTTCTACGGTTACTTTGCGATCAAATGAACCACTTACATACGATACCAATTTCCCTTTGTCTCACGATAGTTTACTTATCTGAGGTCTGATCTTCGGTATCTCTGCATACCTAGTTCAACCTCATTACTGATAAGTACTCTTTTATCGTTCCCGTGATATGTAATTCCTTGTGATCCATCACATGTTTGCAAGCTAATTGGATGACATTCCACTAAGAGGGCCCAGAGTATATCTATCCGTCATATGGATAGACAAATCCCACTCTTGATACATGTGCCTCAACACATACTTTCTGAACACTCAATGTCAACTTTATAGCCACCCAGTTACGGTGTGGTGTTTGATGTCATCAAAGCATCCATCCGGTGATGGTGATTAGCATGATCTCATGGTCGAAGGAATTAGGTTACTATGTATCAGAAAGCTTATAGCAACTGAACTATATTATATGACTTGATCTTTATGCTATGCTTAACTATAGAAGTATGTCCATCACATCATTCTTCTAATGATACGACCTTGTTATTAATAACATCTCAATGTTCATGATCAGGAAACCATGATCATATATTAACCAACAAGCTAGTTTTAACAAGAGGCTTTACTAGGGACTCTTACATGTTTACAAATCACACAAGTATTAATGTTTCTGGTTAATACAATTATACAATGGTATGTAAACATTTATCATAAGCATGAAGATATGATAATAAACTCTTTATTATTGCCTCTTGTGCATATCTCCAACTAGGAATGAGCCGAGGTGAAAGTGCAATGGACGTCGCCTAGAGGGGGGGTGAATAGGCTTTAAAAATACATTACGGTTTAGGCTCAAGTAATGCGGAATAAAACTAACGTTTAATTTATTGAGCACAAAACCTAACCACTAGGTTCACCTAAGTGCACCAACAACCTATGCTAAGCAATACAAGCAACAATGTGATAGCAAGATATAAATACTTCAATCACGATGGCTATCACAAAGTAAAGGCATAAGTAAAGGGCTTGGTTGAGAGATAACCGATGGACGCGGAGACGAAGATTTGTTTCCCGAAGTTCACTTCCAAAGAAGCTACGTCTCCGTTGGAGAGGTGCGATGGCGCAATGCTCTCCGAATGCCACAAATGGCTCACCTTGAGGTGTGGTGGCTTGATGCTCACCCAACGCCACACAAGGCCTCACCCCGGATGCGGAAGCATGCAACTCACCGACGCCACAAAAGGCTCACCCTATTCTCTCGAGTGCGCACCACAAAAGGCGGGCACTCGCTCCACTATGGGACTCTTGAGGGCGATCACCGAACCCGTACAAGATTGGGGCTATCACCACAACTCAATTGGAGGGTCCCAACAACAAAGCTACAAAAGGCTACAATGCCACAAAAGGCCAACAAAGCCACAAAAGGCTATAAGACCACAAAAGGTCAACAACCCAACCACACAACCGTCTAGGGTTCCAAGAACCCAAGAGAAACAAGCCCACAAGCTTGAACTCACCGAATCTCCGAGGAGAACTCAAACCTATGCACCAAATGCAAGGGCAAGTCCTTCTTCCCAAATTCCAACAAAGCTACAAAAGCTATTCGGGAATAAGGGAGGAAGAACACAAGAGGAGAACTCAAAACTCTCCAAGATCTAGATCCCAATGATTCCTTCACAAAGAAGGGATTTGACTTGGGGGGATTGTAGATCTAGATCTCCTCTCATTTTTCCCTCAAAAATATGTAAGAATCATGGGAGGGAGAGGGAGTAAGAAAGCTCAAATAGGTCAACAATGGTGGGCAAAAACGAGCTCAAAAGATGGGGAACCATTGGGGAAGAAGCCCCCCTTAAATAGGACAAGGAAAAACTAACCGTTTGGGCCAGATTCGCGCCCCACCGGAACTTCCGGCCTCCCACCGGAACTTCCGGCAAATAGAAACACAAGTTACTGAACCTGACCAGAACTTGGGTCGGAACTTGGGCCGGAACTTCCGCTCAAGCAAAAACGCTGGACAGCATTGCACGGAAACTTCAATAACTTTGATTCCGGACTCCGTTTTTGATGATCTTGGGCTCGTTTTGAAGAGAACGAAAAGTTTTACAAGATTATGCAAAGAAGCATCATATTCCAGCATATAAGGATAAAAACAAATTGAGAAAGGTATGACCTCTCTAGAAGCGATGAACCGGTAAAACGTCCAAAACCCAAAACACAAGAAGTTGAGCTTGGAAACTCCGATTGGGATGAAACCAATTTTGTTGGAAAAATAAAACCAAGTATAACCCAATTTTTTTTGAAATATTGGATACCACCATGGGAGAAAATATCAAGTATATATATGTGATGTATCTCCCAAGGTGTGGGGCCGGAAAACTCGTAAGATCAAAAACCGCAATAAGATATCCAAGTGAAATCCTTATTTGATGAACTAGAGCTTGTTATGATGATGATCACAAGCTCTAGATCCTCTCATGGACAAGAACCAAATAACAACCAAGAAATATGATGCTATGAATGCAAAGGTTTGAGCTCTCTCCGAACGATGCGATCGAGACACCCGCTTGAGAGCCCCTCTTGATAGAACGACTATCTATCCTAAACCCGGTCTCCCAACTAACAACATGAGACCGGAAAAAGATAAGCCCTATCAAGATCATACCTTTGCCTTGAGCATTCCACTTGAACTTGATTTAGACCATCTTGTTCTTCTCAAGTGGGAACACCTTTCTTGTTTGCTCTTTCTCGCTCTTGCTTGATGAAGACTTGCAAATTTCTCCCCCATACTCCATGGGGAAACCTCTTCTTGAACTTGTCTTCATCACTCGATGATCACGAGTATGGCAAGCTTCAAGCATGAGATCTACTAGAGATGGCACATCTTGAGCTTGCCCTTCTTCATCCCTTCTTGAGGTTGATCCATCTTTATGCAACTCTTTGCACTTGTCTTGATCAACCTTCAAGCTCCTTCTTTCTTCATGAATCCAATGGCAGAAAGACCTTGGATATTACTTCATCTTTCAACCTTGAGACCAACACATGGACCAAGAGATGCCAGTGGACAAACCTACAAGTGAAACTCAATTTACACATTAGTCCATAGAGATTGTCATTAATTACCAAAACCACACATGGGGCATACATGCCCTTTCAATCTCCCCCATTTTGGTAATTGACGACAATCCCTTAGCAAGGGTTTAAATATGACAATTAACGAGCAAAGCGGTTGCCCCAACATCAAATACTACATAAGTATGTGATGTTGGTACAACCACAATATATAGAGGAAACTCCCCCACAATCTATGCATGTGTGATGAACTTGAATTTCATTGCATAGATTGCCAACCGTTACCGTTGGTTGAGTTTCCTCTATATATTCAACATGCAAAGCAACCATAAAGATGCAAGAGCATGAGAGGAAAATGCTCAAGAACACACTCAAAGCAAAGGTCAACTTCCCTTAAACCCTCCAAAACTTCTCCCCCATTGGCATCGATTGCCAAAATGGGTGAAAAGTTCTAGACGGCCAATATAGTGAGATTTCCTCAAATACTTGGGAGGAAGTAAAACTATATTGAGACCTAAGTTTGAAAAAAGAAAAGAAAGAGAATAAGCTTCAACAAGTGAATTAAGCAATCAAAAAGGTCCAAAAGAACCAAATGAAAAAACAACAAATGATACCAAAAAATGTTTGAATGAAAATAGGGATGCTCCCCAAGATTTGTGCACGACTTAGAATAATTGCATTTGAATACAAGATGCACAAATGTGGAATCCTCGCTCCCCCATAAACATTTGAACAACAAGAATATGAGAAAGAAGGAAAATGTGCACTATTAAATGAATTAGAGAAGCTCCCCAAAGATTGTGCACCAATTATAGTAATTGTATTTGGAAACAACGTGCACAACCATGGACTCCTCACTCCTCCAAAATCATCTAACAATGCACTCAAAGTTCAATAAATTTGGAAGCCACAAAAGAATCGCAAAGGAAAAAGAGGTGGTTCCAAGAAATGCAAAAACAACCAAAGAATGATCCTTTCTTATGTGTGTAAATTTCTAGGTGGAAAATATCACAAATACAAATGTCCACAAAGAAATATGCACAAACAAAATAGATACACAAGAAAGCATATGAAAGGCAAAACGGAAGTCATAGAATATACCAATAAGATGTTTTGCTTGAAAGCATGCCCAATGGCTCAATTATATCTTATTGTACATCGATGAGCTTCAAACACCAACAAACTCCATACATTACTACTATAACCAAGGGAATAATGGATAGAAGGAATATATGAAGAAAGGCAACAAGTATAAAAAAAATCAACTTTGTAAAAATACTCACTATTGCACATGAGAGATATTGAGGAAACGATATGCAATAAAATTTCTAGATTGACATATTTGGGATTGGTGAATCATGAGCATGATTTAGTATAGTCCCCATTATATGCAATCATCTCAACATACACACATTTGCAATAGAGAGAACTTCTTAAAAGCCAAAGCAAGAAATCCAACATATGCAAGTACACAAATTCATGCAAATAAGCAACCTACACAAGGTTGGGAACAAGATATGTATGCATGAGAGAGAGATACTTGTTACCGAGATATAATTGGTAGGATGAAGAAGATATAAATTCGTTGATCATCCTAGCTTGCATCCAATTGACATGTAGATGCCACTTATTTCTTGCTCAAGATACAAGCACCCAATATATATCCCCAATGTACCTAAAACACAAATAAGTACACTATGGTTCCCAAACAAATTGGGTCCAAAGTAGTTAGTGCAACTACAATACATAGGAGAGCCTCCACACAAATATGTGCATATTGATATGAAATTGAATTTCATGCACATCTTAGCCCATTAGGATTTGGTGGAGTTTCCCCTATATATTGGATCAAAGAAATCAAGCATGCCACAATATATACAAGAAGTAACTATGCATGCATAAGACTTTCAAGAACCAAAAGGAGATACAATTTGAACAAAAACACCAAGTAAACCAATAAGACACACAACAAGGTGTGACTCGACAAAAGGTGTCCAAATTGTATCAAAGAACCAAATCAACACATGAAAGAACACAAGTTCAACAAATGAACTCTAAAGAGCAAAAGAGATAAAAGATAGACAAAAATACCAATGCTCAAGGATTTATCTCATCCTAAAAGATCAAAACAAGTGACAGAGAATGAGATAAAACCAACTCCTAAAGAGAGCAAGGTTCCAACAACCAAAACAAACTCTTCACACTTTTCATGATGACACGCAAAGTACCAACACAAAAAGGATCGAGCTTCCAAGCAAAAAAAAGGATCAAAACAAGAAGCGTAAAACAAAGTCCTAGATAATATAGGAGATCTCCCCCATAAGTAGAGCATTATATAATTTTGACTTTGAATGCAAGATGCCCACAAATGAGATCATCACTACTACCTACACTAAATAAAATACAAGGGGATACCAAAAAAAAGAAGATCCACAAGATGCAAGGAAAGCTTGGGAGCAAAAAGAAAAACATTTTCTTGGCCAAAGATAAGGCAATAAGAAAAGGGGCCAAAGTGAATATGATCAATAAAATCTACCATATATGGAGTAGCAATTTTCAAAAGACAATAAATATAAGGGAAAATTTCCCTATGTAGTTTGCAAGGATATCCAAGATCATATTCACAAAAAGAAGCATATAACACGATCTAAGAATTAAGCTTGATGCTTCGAAAGAGATTCCTGATTGCTACAAATAGTCACACAATCACTAGTGATTAGATTTAAATAGAAGCAAGTGGTTCCCATGAGGATATATAGATCCAAATATTAGGAAACACATACCAAGAATCACTTTCACACACAAGATCCAATAATGAGCAATAAAACGTCCATGCAAATTGGAACTTGTAGTAGCAAATGTGCCACATAGGAACTAGATAATTCTCAATATCAAATCTAAGTGGCACTACCTAAAATTTCCACATTTTCTAGGTTTGTAATATGCACAAAGCATATGACTCCCTCATAATGTGATAAACCAATAAATCTCAACAAGAGGCAAAAGATCATACTAGAGAGGATTAATGGACATTATAGAACTTAAGTTTATCATGAGAAAAACATACCACATAGAGACTAGATAAACAATAAGACTACTAAGTGGTCTTCCTCATGTACACACATTTTAGGATTGTGGAATGCCCAAGCATGACACTCCCCCAAAATGAAATAGCCCATAAATCCCTCACAAGAGCCAAATAAGATACCTACTAGAAACAATAAAGGCTCGAAACCAAGAAACACAAATACATGGTGTGCCAACCAACATACACAAATATACATCAAGGGTCAATATAAGTAAGTGGGAAGCACAACATGTATAAACACATGCAAGGTACAAAACCAACACATGCACGAGGGAGCAAGTAACTATAATGTAAAGGAGTTTAGCACAAGTTACCGGAAGGAGGAACATTGAATAAGGGATAGAAGCATGATTACCAATGACTTTACTTTGATAACAAGAAAATGATGAAGGTCCCTCAATTCTTCATAATGTAGCCAAGTCACCAATGCCCTCCAAAAACACCTATTGATCAAGTTTTAGCTTGTTGGTCCCCAACCAAGTTGGGTCCTAAGAAGTTAGTCACAATAGGCTTGGCTACCCAAATGGTTATTTTCTTGACACCACTTTGGGCACCAACAAATTTGGCAAACACACTGCCCATCTCATCCTTACGAAGAAAATAAGCATCATAAATCAAGATAGGATGAGATGAGGAGATACCCATGGTGCATGAGGAAGAAAGGTGCCCCTTCTCATGACATATGTAGCAAGTTCTTCTCTTGCCATCTTTCTTCTTGGGAGGAGTTGCACCATGAAGAAGAGCTTGAGGCTTCTTGGGAAGTGGCCCATCTTGAACTTGTGGAGGATCTTGAGGCCGCTTCCCTCGTTGCTTCTCACTAAGAGGCTTCTTCTTCAATGGGCAATCCCTCACATGATGCCCTTCTTCCTTGCACTTGAAGCACACAATGTTGGCCGGATTCTTCACTTGTACTTGGCCCTTCTTCTTGTTGCCCTTGTGCTTTAACGAGTTAGTGGGCTTGCTCTTGGTGTTAGAGTTGAATCTAATCCCACTCTTGCCACTTGGGGGTCGTCGCACACTCAACATCTTCTTGAGTGTGGTATTCCCTTCATGACACCTTTTCAAGTCATTCTTCAAAGAAGTGACTTGAGCCTTGAGCTCTTTGACTTCCTCTACATGGTTAGTATCAACAACAATACTAGAGGAAGTATAAGCTTCATTACTAGAGCAACAATGCAAGGAATGCAATTCATCACAAGATATAACATGGTTATGAGTGGATGAATTACAAGGACTAGCACATGGCAATATAACATTAGGAGTAGATGTAGTGCTAATGTCCACATGAAGCCCACTAGATGTTACCTTTGACACAATGGCCTCATGAGCTAATCTTAGCCTACCATGGGAGACTAGAAGATCCTCATGCGAGCTTGAGAGCTTGGAATGACTTTCTTCTAATTTCCCATAGTTGATAGTTAGCAAAGCAATTTGAGCCTTTAGCTCCACATTCTCATTCAAGATAGATGCTTCACAAGAAATAGAGTTAGTAGCACAAGCATCATCATTTAAGGCAAGAGGTGAGGGAAACTTGGAAAGATCTTTAGAATATGAAGCTTTAAGTTGCTCATGTGACTCGGAGAGTTTGATGATCTCACCCTTGATGACCCTAGAGCCATTGTTGAGATGCTCAAAATCCTCAAGTAGTTTGACATAAGCAACTTCAAGTTCATCATTTTTAATTTGAAGGGCACTTCCCACCACAAAATCTCTATCATGAGATTTCTTCACTCTAGATAGCTCTAGAGCAAAAGTATCCTCAAGAGATTCCTTAGTGGTTTGTTCCTGTTCAAGAGCTTCATTTAGGTTGGCAATGTCATTAGCATACTCACGCTCAAGACTACCCATTTTGTCAATAGTATCCTCATGCTCATCAATAAGTTGCCTACTTTCTATAGCATAGGTTAATATCTCAATAAAAGTAGTGCAAGAATTTTTATTTGGATGAAGAGCACGAAGGAATAGACCCCCCTTTGAAGGGAATATGCCCGAGAGGCAATAATAAAGTGGTTATTATCGTATTCCTTGTTTATGATAAATTTTTATTTTGCATGCTATAATTGTATTAATATGGAAACGTTAATACATGTGTGTTTAATAAACAAAAAGGAAGTTCCTAGTTATGCCTCTCTTATAAACTAGCTCGTTGATTAACAAGATGATCAAAGTTTCCTGATCATGGACATTGGATGTTGTTAATAACGAGGTCACAACATTATTGTAATGATGTGATGAACATTCATCCAAAGTATAGCATTACGATTAAAGTCATTGAGTTTATATTGCTATAACAACTTACAAAGTGATCCTAATCCTTAGACCATGAGATCATGTCAATCACTAACACCGGAAGAGTTTCTCGATGACATCAAACGTCACACCGTAACTGGGTGGTTATAAATATGGCTTCAGAACTAGTAAAGTGTTATGTTGAGGTTCATGGATCGAGAGTGGAATTTGTTCATCCCGATGACGGATAGATATGCTCTGGGCCCTCTCGGTGATATCACATTGATTAGCTTGCAAGCAAGTGATTTGATCACTAGACTGTTATATCACGGAACGAGAAAAGAGTGCATGTCGGTAACGAGATCAAAATAGGTATGGAGATACCGATGATCGAATCTCGGACATGTAATATATCGTGAAACAAAGGGATTAAGATACTAGCGTAAAAGGTTCACACGATCACAGAAGTCATCGTTGAATGTGTGGCAGTCAGTATGGATCTCCAGGTCCCGCTACTGATTATTGATCGGAGAAGGGTCTCAATCATGTCCGCATTATTCGTGAACCGTAGGGTGACACACTTAAGGGATACCGACACCATTCGGAGCAAATGATATGCCAGAAAAAGAAAAGGAAAGCGCAGGAATTTATTTCACTAGACACCGAAACTGTTTCGGTTGAAGTTGCTGAAACTGGTTCTGCATGTGAAATGGAATACTAGCAAGGGGTTTTATGTGAATGTTTGTTAATTAAGGTAATTAACAAAATTCTGAATAAATAAATAAAAGAGTTTTATTTAATGAGAGATTACATTAAATTTGGTGGAAATTTAATGGAGGTGAGTGGGGTGGCTATTTATGTGAGTGGGAGCTCCACCCACATGAATGTGGAAGAGGTGGGGGCACCTCCATGGCTGCCACGCCATGGGAGGGGGCTGCCCCCTCTACCTATAAAAGGCACCCACTTCCTCCTCTCATCTCACACCTCCTCGCGAAGGATCTCTCTCCCCCCTTTAGAATTTCCCCATGGTCTCGGATCAGCGAGATACATGTTCCCGGTGGCTTTTTCTGGAAGGATTTTTTGCTTCCGCTGCTTCGCTGGAGCTAGGGCGCGGAGGTTGTCGGGGTACCCGTAAGTGTGTGCGATCATGGATGCACCACTGCTTTGAGGTGCTAGCTTTGATCGTGCTGGACAGGCTGGACCAGACGGACTTCATCACGATCTTGAGATCGGCAAGCGTTCGTATACATCATCCACGAGTAAAACCTCGTTAACGCTATTCAGTCTTCGAGGGTATGTATTCTATGGATGTATATCCACCTGTTGCTTGTATATAGTAGATAGATCTTGGTACTTAGATGTTCCCATCGTAGGATTTTTTTGTTTTCTATGTTGCGAACCCTACACCCTTCTCTTTTAAAGAAGCAACATCATCATTTACTTCATGATCAACATTCACATCATCATGAGATATATTGGGATCCAAAGGATAGGTTACCTTTGAACCCTTAGCCATGAGGCACAAGTGAAAATTGGGAGAAGATGATGATGGGGGAACACATGAAGCTCCAATGGCAGCCTTGCCTTGGCCCACACATTCTTAAATTTCCTCTACATGGTTAGCAACACAAGTACTAGAGGAAATAGAAGCACATTTATCATGACAACAAGGCAAAGCAAGCATATCATCATGAGAAATATTCAAGGCATTTCTACATGATATGCAAGGGAAATCAACACTAGGATGTAAATAACATGTGGTCCTACAAGTGTTCATGCCCAAATATACAACATTGCAATGAGATAGAGACAAAGGATCATGAATGGAAATCTCACTATCTACATTGCAAGTTCTATCACCACTCACCATATCATTACCTTGAGATAACTCATATGTTGGTGAAGTGTAAGAAGATGAGAACTCATCGCGGCCGGAGGTGGAGGGAACACAATCATCCTCATTAAGATTGGACACATCATATTTGTTGGAGATATGCCCAAGAGGCAATAATAAAGTGGTTATTATCATATCTTCACACTTATGATAAATGTTTACATACCATGCTATAATTGTATTAACTGGAAATATTAATACTTGTGTGATTTGTAAACTAAAATAAGAGTCCCTAGTAAAGCCTCTTGTTAAACTAGCTTGTTGGTTAATATATGATCATGGTTTCCTGATCATGAACATAGAGATGTTATTAACAACAGGATCATATCATTAGGAGAATGATGTGATGAACATACTCCTATAGATAAGCGTAGCATAAAGATCAAGTCATTTCAATAAGTTCAATTGCTATATGCTTTCTGATACATAGTAACCTAATTCCTTCGACCATGAGATCATGCATATCACCTTTGCCGGATGGATGCTTTGATGACATCAAACACCACACCGTAACTGGGTGGCTATAAAGGTGTCATTGAGTGTTCGGAAAGTATTGGTTGAAACACATGGATCAAGAGTGGGATTTGTCCATCCATATGACGGATAGATATACTCTGGGCCCTCTCGGTGGAATGTCCTCCAATTAGCTTGCAAGCATGTGACTGGCTCACAAGGGATCACATATCACGGGAACGAAAAGAGTACTTATCGAACGAGGTTGAACTAGGTATGCGAGATACCGATGATCATAACCTCGGATAAGTAAACTATCGTGAGACAAAGGGAAATTGGTATCGTATGTAAGTGGTTCATTCGATCGCAAAGTAATCGAGAAATATGTGGGAGCAATATGAATTTCCAGATTCCTCTATTGGTTATTGTTCGAGAAGTGTCTCGATCATGTCCGCATAGTTCACGAACCGTAGGGAGACACACTTAAGGATTCGACGTTGTTTTGAGTAGTTATGGTATTATGAGAAAGAGACCAATGTTTTTTTCGAGTCTCGGATGGGATCCGGGATATCACGAGGTGATCCGGAATGGTCCGGAGAATAAGATTCATATAAGGAAAGTCCTGCTTTGAGTTCGGAATGATTCCTGTTTTCATCGAATATTCTAGAAGGTTCGGATTGTCCAAGACTCGGGGGAGGGTACATGAATGTGTCATTGAATGATTGCATCATGTACTAAGTGTTCTTGCTGTTCCAAAACTTGAAAGTCAAACTGCCAGTTTGAAAGTCAAACGGCTAAAAAAGGAAACTGTGGAAAACAGGAAACTGTGGGAAACAAGAAACTATGGGAAACAAGAAGAGGAGGTTGAAACCAACTTGGAGGAGGAGTTCATCTCCTCCAAGCCGGCGCCCAGCCCTAGGCCGAGTTGGGGAGGGACTCCCTCCCTCCCTGGCGCGCCTAGCCCCTCCACCTATAAAAGGAGGGGCAGGGCTCCTCCTTGAGACACACAAGTTTCTACCTCTAATCTCAGGTTTAGAGCCGTTTGGTTTAGAGCTTCTAATTGCTTTAGCCTGCGGTTTAGAGCCTTCTAATTGGTGTGTATAATCTCTAGACCACTAATAGACCTCTCTCATAATCCACCATACTCGCTCCGGCTTAAGGCTCATGGATCTCCCTCTACTTAGACCACGCTGCCAGTCACGAATCGCGAGGAAAGTGCTACAACCTCCATTTGCCGGAACAAGGGAGAGGAAGGTCTTCGTCGAGTATCGAACGTGACCGATCATGGGAGCGCCGAACGCATCGGAAGGATCGCTCACGCGATCTTGTGATCGGAAAGAGTACGACTACATCACCCACGAGAATCGCTCTCGTTAACCGCTTTGGAATCTTCGAGAGTAAGTTATTCCATCGACTGTTGCTACAATCTAGTAGATAGATCTTGGCTTGTTTGTTTGTATGCGATAAATTTTTTTGTTTTCCATGCTCTGAACCCCAACAAAGGGTATCGAGCCGTGTCTATATGTAGATCTGCAGACGAGTAGAACACAATGGTCATTGTGGGCGTTGATGCTTTTATTGTCGATTGCTTTTGTGTACTTTGCCTCTTGCGGTATGTTGGGATGAAGCGCCCGGCTAACCTTACATGACATCGCTCATGAGACTTGCTCCACGCTTGACATGCAACTTGTATTGCATAAGTGGCTTTATGGTGCCTGCTTTCTCCTAGCATAGTTAAGATTCAATTTACAACGGGTGATTGACAATACTAGTATCAATGTTGTGGTTCTTGTTCGTAAGTTAGAACGACACTTATTGAAAGCCCCAAACCACGTAAAACATGCAAAGAAAATTAGAGGAGTCTAACTTTGTTTTGCGGTGTCTTGTGATGTGATATGGCCATGATTGTGATTATATATGATGTATGCAATGTTCCTTATTGTAAGTTGGCAACCGGGAGCCATATGGTTGTCTTTAAATTGTTAAGACCAGGTGTCTATTCAAAGTAGTTGTAATAGTTAAAGCCGGTGGACGACAACCATGGAGAAGCATCATTGACCTTGATGCAATGTCGGTGATGATGGAGATCATGTTCGTGCTAGAAGATGGAGATCGGAAGCACAAAGCAGAAAGGCCATATCATATCACATATTATGAAGTGCATGTGATGTTAATCCTTTATGCATCTTGTATTGCTTAGTAGACGACGGTAGCATTATAAGATGATCCCTCATGCACATGAATTTCAAGTCATAAAGTGTTCACCCTTAGTTAACACCGCTAAAAGCTTGTTGTTTCAAGCACCACGTGATGATCGGGTGTGTTAGATTCGCAAGTGTATACAACGTGAGCAAGCCAGATTTGCTCATGCGGAAACTAAGGTTTGATCTTGACGAGCCTAGCATGTACAGACATGGCCTCAGGAACACGGATTACCGAAAGGTAGAGCATGAGTCATATAGTAGATATGATGAATATGTTGATTGTTCGCCATTGAAGCTATATCAACTCTCGTGATGATCGGTTTTGATGTGGTGGATTTGGTTCGTGTGATCACTAAAACAATGTGAGGGATATTGTTTTGAGTGGGAGTTCACCTAGATTAATTTAATTATTAATTAGAACTCAATTTATCATAAACTAAATCAAAGTGAATTTGCATAGTTGTAGTAGTCATTGGCATCCGTTTACCACCTTGCGCTTAGTTGTAATTGAGATGATAGAACTATAGAATTCTGGTTAGTTACTTTATGAACTGGTATCATATTGTGTTGAAGTGTTAATCTAAAAGTTTAAAAGTCCTATTGCAAACTTTCAGTAAGTTCTGGTTACTCCATGAAGTTTAATAATTAGTATTAAATCAAGAGTAACAATTCCAAGTGTTAGTATATAAGTATCATGTTTGTCTCCATGATTCTTGATATTCAAAGGATTCTCCTAATATCAAGGTTATCTAAGGATCTGAAAGAGTTGTGTTCAGAAACCATGATTTGTGGAAGATATTGTGATATCTGAAATGAAGTTTTGGTTGCAACATGATAGAGTATAATATGGCTAAAGTCATGTTCTCATATTTGATGAGAATTTGCAAAAGGTTGGAGACACTAGTTGTCCTAAACCTCCAAAAAGTTTTTGGGAGAGCAACATTATACTCACGATTCACCGTTACAAGCTAATAGTAGCTGGATCATGGATAATTCCATGACAAGGGTGAATATTTGATGTAGGTAAAATATTTACTACACCAAGAGATTACTAAATAAAGGAATTTGAAAGAACACCAAACATTTGATGGTGGTGATCTACTTCAAAGTGCAAGTCCAAAGACATTGGTATTTAACTATACAAGCTTTGGACTATGTGTCATATGAATGACTCCACTAATTGATGTTGATAGATTCTTTCAAACAGAAAAGGAAATACTGAAAGAGAATCTCATAAGTATATGGCAGAAAAGGAAAGACTAGAATTGTTCAGTTTAAGTATATAGATGATATACATGTTATGGCTATATTCTTTGCTTATTAAACAATGTGGTTCTTAAGTATTTGATACTGAATTTGTTGGTGTGAATCGTCATACGAAACAACACAATTCATGAACTACAATGGCCTAAGTAACTAGCAAAAGAATATGTGATGATGTTCATCGAGAACAAAATAAAGGGTTATTGTGTTGCTCGTTAAACATCAAAGCTTGCCTTCAAGATTTGTTTTATCAGGTATTATGAGAACAAAAGGGTTGTTCAAATAATTATCGTGATCTATAAAAGATGGATGATTTGCAAATCTCGTTGGAGATATCACATCCATAAAACTAGTGCTAAAGATGTCGAAAGACAAATTGATTGAAAGATCACTTAGGAAGTGACATCGCCGTTTAAATTATATTGGAAAGAAAACATGAAGAAAATCCATATGGATGGAATTTTGGAGTCTATTTGATTTTGATCAAAAGACGCTTGTGAAACTTTCCTAGAGATAATTGAAACTTCGTTCATAGGCCAAAAGGGAACGATAGACTAGCTTATTGGAACTTGTACATATTGTTGTATGAAGTCCATTATGTATAGTCAAGAGCGATGGATTTCAACTTCATGTGCTTTGTCCGAAAATTTGAGTGAATATATGAATATTTACTTAATAAGGATGAAGTGTGAAACATTTGAAAAGTTCAAGGACTTTCAAGATGAAGTGCAAAATCATTGTAACAAAAATATAAATAGTTTATGATAAGATCATAAAGGAAGATATTTGAGTTACAAGTTTAGCATAATATCTAAGATTTAAGGAATCGTTAGTGGATTTGCATTTCCGAAACACCATAAGAGTATGGAGCGTCGAGATATGTAATTAGACCTTGTTTGACATGGTAAGATCAAAGGTATAATTCATAAACTGCCATTATATTTTAAAGATTAAAAGCTTTAGAGATTACCGTTTTCCACGAAAAGAGCTTCATCATAATCCGTTGAAATGACACCATATGTTATGGTTTGGGATAAAACCCAAGTTGTCCTTTCTTAAACATTGGTTTGCTATGCATAAGAAAGATGTGTGCAACCAAAGTCGGATGAACCTGTCTTTGTATAAACTGTTAAGTATTCCTCCATAAACACCGGAGACAAAAGTGTTTGTTGCTTAGAACGTCAAGTTTCTTTGAGAAGGAATTTTTCGTGAAAAGTTAAGTGGGAGGACAATAGAACTTTGATAAGGTTAAAAGAACCTTAGCTATATGTGCAGAGTTGCGCAGCGCCGAAAAGTGTTTCGGAGGCAGCAACAAAGCTCATGGCTCACGTACCTCAAAGGTTGTGGTCACGGAGATCCAAGTTCCTATTGAAACAAGTAGGTCGGATGAACAATCAAATACCAAGATTTGAGGGTTGAATCATTATTTGAGAATAATGAACCGACTACATGCAAAGAAGCGATGATGGGCCCTGAATCCGTCAAATGGCTTGAAGCCATAAAATCCGTGATAGTTCCATACACGAGAAATCAAGTTTTGAACTTGAAGGACCCTCGAGAAAGGTGTAAGACCTTACAGTTGTGTTTGGATCTATAAATAAATAGACATGGATGTTGCACATCTATGAAATAGTCGACATGTTGGGAAAGAGTTCACAACAATGTTCAAAGGTTGACTATGACAAGATCTGATCTTTCATAGCGATATTTAGTCTAGACGGATTAATGTAGCAACCACTACATATAATTTGTTATATGGTAGTTGAATAAACAAAACAAGTTCTTCTAATAGAATCGTTACCTAGGACGTGTGCATGACACGGTCCATAGGGTTTTGTTAATTCAAAGGATGCTAAAAGCATATGCAAACTTCAATGGTTAAAGTGAGCATAGCGGAGTTGGAATCTTCACTATGATGAAACTGTTAAAAGAGTTTAATTTCATCAGAGACAATGAAGATGCTTGCGTTTGCAAGAAATTAAGTGGAAGCGCTAAGACATGTTTCTAATACATTATGTGGAATACATATTGTTGATTGGAAATGATGTATCTTTTATTAACACATATTAAGAATTTCATCTCGATGAAAGACTTAGGCAAAACCTAAATATTTGGCATCAATAGATGCTAATATGGTTGTGCCAGAAGTACATAGACGAGATATTGAATGAGTTCAATATAGAAACTACAAGAAAGGTTCTTGTCGCACAGAAAGGATTGAATGAGTTCAATATTGATGATATATTCAAGTGTATTGACATTTGGTAAAGTGAAACAAATAATCAAGTATAGATTGATACTTGATGTATGAAATCACAAAGAATATTTATATCAATCATACTGTGATATGTACAAATCCAGATATGTCCTATGCTCTAAATATTGTGAGCATATACCAGAATGATTCATAAGATGATCATTGGACAATAGTAAGGATATTCTTATGATCTTTTGGAAGAACTAAGAGTGTATTATTTGTAGAAGTGACAAATAGATGGTTAGTTCATTGTAAAAGTACTACATTGATACTAGTTTTGTCGCAAAGTACAAATTAAATTTATCTCAATCTAAACTAGAGGTGGCACGATATAATGGAAAGTGAGTTCCATAATGGATTTGGATGAATTCCAAAGTTAAGACATTATGACAGATACTACAACAAAAGGCTAAGTATATAACTGCTATTATAGCAGCAAAAGAGGGCATTTGTGTCAAGTAGTTTGTTATCAAACTAGGTGTAGTTCACAGAGGGATAATACTATGAAGATATATTGTGCGACAATATTATCAACATGTTTTAACCCCAAAGAACTAAAGGTCACACCGAAATACCAAATTTATACAAAGCCATCTCATTAGAGAATGAGTGATGCGTAGAGACGCAAAGACATGCAATTACACACGGACCTGGAAGTGTCAGATCCGGAGATCAGTTGACCACTAGCAATCGTGTACATACAACACCGGAAAGCCATAGGTGTTATATACACAAAGGTTTGAAACTAGATTATTGACTCTAGTGCAAGTGGGAGACTGTTGGAGATATGCCCAAGAGGCAATAATAAAGTGGTTATTATCATATCTTCACACTTATTATAAATGTTTACATACCATGCTATAATTGTATTAACTGGAAACATTAATACTTGTGTGATTTGTAAACTAAAATAAGAGTCCCTAGTAAAGCCTCTTGTTAAACTAGCTTGTTGGTTAATATATGATCATGGTTTCCTGATCATGAACATAGAGATGTTATTAACAACAGGATCATATCATTAGGAGAATGATGTGATGGACATACTCCTATAGATAAGCGTAGCATAAAGATCAAGTCATTTCAATAAGTTCAATTGCTATATGCTTTCTGATACATAGTAACCTAATTCCTTCCATGAGATCATGCATATCACCTTTGCCGATGGATGCTTTGATGACATCAAACACCACACCGTAATCGGGTGGCTATAAAGGTGGCATTGAGTGTTCGGAAAGTATTGGTTGAAACACATGGATCAAGAGGGATTTGTCCATCCATATGACGGATAGATATACTCTGGGCCCTCTCGGTGGAATGTCATCCAATTAGCTTGCAAGCATGTGACTGGCTCACAAGGGATCACATATCACGGAACGAGAAAAGAGTACTTATCAAGAACGAGGTTGAACTAGGTATGCGTAGATACCGATGATCATAACCTCGGATAAGTAAACTATCGTGAGACAAAGGGAAATTGGTATCGTATGTAAGTGGTTCATTCGATCGCAAAGTAATCGAGAAATATGTGGAGCCATATGAATTTCCGATTCCTCTATTGTTTATTGTTCGAGAAGTGTCTCGATCATGTCCGCATAGTTCACGAACCGTAGGGAGACACACTTAAGGATTCGACGTTGTTTTGAGTAGTTATGGTATTATGAGAAAGAGACCGAATGTTGTTCGAGACTCGGATGGGATCCGGATATCACGAGGTGATCCGAATGGTCCGAGAATAAGATTCATATAAGGAAAGTCCTGCTTTGAGTTCGGGAATGATTCCTGTTTTCATCGGGAATATTCTAGAAGGTTCCGTATTGTCCCAAGACTCGGGGAGGGTACATGAATGTGTCATTGAATGATTGCATCATGTACTAAGTGTTCTTGCTGTTCCAAAACTTGAAAGTCAAACTGCCAGTTTGAAAGTCAAACGGCTAAAACAGGAAACTGTGGAAAACAGGAAACTGTGGGAAACAAGCAAGAGGAGGTTGAAACCAACTTGGAGGAGGAGTTCATCTCCTCCAAGCCGGCGCCCAGCCCTAGGCCGAGTTGGGGAGGGACTCCCTCCCTCCCTGGCGTGCCTAGCCCCTCCACCTATAAAAGGAGGGGCAGGGCTCCTCCTTGAGACACACAAGTTTCTACCTCTAATCTCAGGTTTAGAGCCGTTTGGTTTAGAGCTTATAATTGCTTTAGCCTGCGGTTTAGAGCCTTCTAATTGGTGTGTCTAATCTCTAGACCACTAATAGCCCTCTCATAATCCACCATACTCGCTCCGGCTTAAGGCGAGCCTCATGGATCTCCCTCTACTCCTGCACGCCAGCCAGGGAATCGCGAGGAGAGTGCTACAACCTCCGCTGCCTGCTGGAACAAGGGAGAGGAAGGTCTTCATCGAGTACCGAACGTGTGACCGACTGCGGGAGCGCTGCCGGAACGCAGCGCTGGAAGGATCGTCTACGCGATCTTGAGATCGGAAAGAGTACGACTACATCACCCACGAGAATCTGCTCTCGTTAACCGCTTTGGAATCTTCGAGGGTAAGTTATTCCATCGACTCGTTGCTACAATCTAGTAGATAGATCTTGGCTTGTTTGTTTGTATGCGATAGAAAATTTTTGTTTTCCATGCTACGAACCCCAACAATATTTTGCTTGAAGCTTGGTCCATATATCATGAGCGTTCCAGAAAGGCATGATTTAGGAAAGAACTACAAAGCTCACAACATTAACAAGCAACTTAGATTCTTGAGCTTAGAGATAAGAGTTTGTCTCCTCCTCCAAAGATAGATTTCGGGGATCCTTAGGAGGAGACAAGCCCATATCTAGAAACCGCTCAATATTTGGGTCAATGACCCGGAAATGACTAAGCATGCGAATACGCCAAACATCATAATTTATGCCATCAAATGTAAATGTGTGAGAGTGCACTAAACCCCTAGGAGACATCTTTACTCTCGAGGCGGTGAAGCCTAAAAGTGAGAGACCTCGCTCTGATACCAATTGAAAGTGCAATGGACGTCACCTAGAGGGGAGGTGAATAGGCTTTAAAAATATATTACGGTTTAGGCTCAAGTAAATACGGAATAAAACTAACGTTTAATTTATTGAGCACAAAACCTAACCACTAGGTTCACCTAAGTGCACAAACAACCTATGCTAAGCAATACAAGAAACAATGTGATAGCAAGATATAAATACTTTAAGCATGATGGCTATCACAAAGTAAAGGCATAAGTAAAGGGCTCGGTTGAGAGATAATCGATGGACGCGGAGACGAAGATTTGTTTCCCGAAGTTCACTTCCAAAGAAGCTACGTCTCCGTTGGAGAGGTGCGATGGCGCAATGCTCTCTGAATGCCACAAATGGCTCACCTCGAGGTGTGGTGGCTCGATGCTCACCCAACGCCACACAAGTCCTCACCCCGGATGCGGAAGCACGCAACTCACCGACGCCACAAAAGGCTCACCCTATTCTCCCGAGTGCGCACCACAAAAGGCGGGCACTCGCTCCACTATGGGACTCTTGAGGGCGGTCACCGAACCCGTACAAGATTGGGGCTATCTCTACAACTCAATTGGAGGCTCCCAACAACAAAGCCACAAAAGGCTACAATGCCACAAAAGGCCAACAAAGCCACAAAAGGCTATAAGACCACAAAAGGTCAACAACCCAACCACACAGCCGTCTAGGGTTCCAAGAACCCAAGAGAAACAAGCCCACAAGCTTGAACTCACCTAATCTCCGAGGAGAACTCAAACCTATGCATCAAATGCAAGGGCAAGTTCTTCTCTCCCAAATTCCAACAAAGCTACAAAAGCTATTGGGGGAATAAGAGAGGAAGAACACAAGAGGAGAACTCAAAACTATGCACCAAATGCAAGGGCAAGTCCTTCTCTCCCAAATTCCAACAAATCTACAAAAGCTATTGGGGAATAAGGGAGGAAGAACACAAGAGGAGAACTCGAAACTCTCCAAGATCTAGATCCCAATGATTCCTTCACAACGAAGGGATTTGACTTGGGGGGATTGTAGATCTAGATATCCTCTCACTTTTACCTCAAAAATATGTAAGAATCATGGGAGGGAGAGGGAGTAAGAAAGATCAAATAGGTCAACAATGGTGGGCAAAAACGAGCTCAAAATATGGGGAACCATTGGGGAAGAAGCCCCCCTTAAATAGGACAAGGAAAAACTGACCGTTTGGGCCAGATTCGCGCCCCACCGGAACTTCCGGCCTCCCACCGGAACTTCCGGCAAATAGAAACACAAGTTACTGAACCTGACCAGAACTTGGGTCGGAACTTGGTCCGGAACTTCCGCTCAAGCAAAAACGCTGGACAACATTGCACGGAAACTTCAATAACTTTTGATTCCGGATTCCGTTTTTGATGATCTTGGGCTCGTTTTGAAGAAAACGAAAAGTTCTACAAGATTATGCAAAGAAACATCATATTCCAACATATAAGGATAAAACCAAATTGAGAAAGGTATGACCTCTCTAGAAGCGATGAACCGGTAAAACGTCTAAAACCCAAAACACAAGAAGTTGAGCTTGGAAACTCCGATTGGGATGAAACCAATTTTGTTGGAAAAATAAAACCAAGTATAACCCAACAAAATTTGAAATATTGGATACCACCAATGGAGAAAATATCAAGTATATATATGTGATGTATCTCCCAAGGTGTGGGGCCGGAAAACTCGCAAGATCAAAAACCGCAATAAGATATGCAAGTGAAATCCTTATTTGATGAACTAGAGCTTGTTATGATGATGATCACAAGCTCTAGATCCTATCATGGACAAGAACCAAATAACAACCAAGAAATATGATGCTATGAATGCAAAGGTTTGAGCTCTCTCTGAACGATGCGATCGAGACACCCGCTTGAGAGCCCCTCTTGATAGAACGACTCTCTATCCTAAACCCGGTCTCCCAACTAACAACATGAGACCGGAAAAAGAGAAGCCCTATCAAAATCATACCTTTGCCTTGAGCATTCCACTTGAACTTGATGTAGACCGTCTTGTTCTTCTCAAGTGGGAACACCTTTCTTGTTTGCTCTTTATCGCTCTTGCTTGATGAAGACTTGCAAATTGCTCCCCCATACTCCATGGAGAAACCTCTTATTGAACTTGTCTTCATCACTCGATGATCACGAGTATGGCAAGCTTCAAGCATGAGATCTACTAGAGATGGCACATCTTGAGCTTGCCCTTCTTCATCCCTTCTTGAGGTTGATCCATCTTGATGCAACTCTTTGCACTTGTCTTGATCAACCTTCAAGCTCCTTCTTTCTTCACGAATCCAATGGTAGAAAGACCTTGGACATTACTTCATCTTTCAACCTTGAGACCAACACATGGACCAAGAGATGCCAATGGACAAACCTACAAGTGAAACTCAATTTACACATTAGTCCATAGAGATTGTTATTAATTACCAAAACCACACATGGGGCATACATGCCCTTTCACGAGGCATGCACATTCGGTAACATGTGGCATAAGCTCACCTCTCCCATGAGATACTATTGCATTTTGACAAAGCCCAGGAGGACAGAGCCCTCATGCCACACGAAGACTAACTACACAGAGAAATCAAACCATCATATCTAGGCATCACATCACCCGAACACACCCATGGCATGACAGAGATCCCGAATCGCGTCCCTCAAGGAAGGTGATACCAACACCTCGTTCTTCCTTACACAATGCTCGTACTGCCAAAACAAGAACATGGTTGATGCCCTAACAGTTGGGGTTCGCCGATCTCGTTGACAACGACGAGGACCTGTTGGACCTGGACGTGCCATTTTCTTTGCATGTTTTATGTAGTTTGGGGCTTTCAATAAGTGTCATTCTAACTTACGAACAAGAACCATAATGTTGATACTAGTATTGTCAATCACCCATTGTAAATTGAATCTTCACTATGTTAGGAGAAACAGGCACCCGCAAAGCCACCTATGCAATACAAGTTACATGTCAAGCGTGGAGCAAGTCTCATGAACGATGTCATGTAAGGTTAGCCCGAGTAGCTTCATCCCACCATCCGGCAAGATGCAAAGTACACAAGAAGAAATCGACAACAAAAGCATCAACGCCCACAATGACCATTGTGTTCTACTCGTGCAACAAATCTACATATAGACACGACTCTGATACCACTGTAGGGGTTCGTAGCATGGAAAACAAAAAAATTCTACCGCATGAACACAAACAAGCCAAGATCTATCTACTAGATTGTAGCAACGAGTCGATTAGAGTGCTCACCCTCGAAGATTCCAAAAGCGGTTAACGAGAGCAGATTCTCGTGGGTGATGTAGTCATACACTTGCCGATCTCAAGATCGCGTAGACTATCCTTCCGGCCAAGGTTCCTTCATGCTCGATCCACACGTTCGACTTTCGATGAAGACCTTACTCTCCCTTGTTCTAGCAGGCAGTGGAGGTTGTAGTTCTCCCCTCGCGATTCTGGCAGCACGACCGCGTGGTGTCAAAAGTAGAGGGAAGATCCTGCAGGGCTTTGCCTAAGCCAGAGCAGGTTATGGTGGATCTAGGGTTTCCAGCGATCTAGGGTTTAGAGGGACGAAGAGGAGGAGGCGTGGCCGGCGGCGGCTAGGGAGACGACGGTGAGCCGGCGACGGCGACGCTAGGTGGCGGCAGGTAGGGGCGGCGGCGCGACGGCTAGGTGGGGAGGGGCTGGTTGTGTGTGTCCTTGGGGAACCCCCTCCCCTCTATTTATGAGAGGGAGGACAACTTGGGAGAGGGGAGTTTGCATACTTCCCCAACTCCCTCTCCGAGTTGGCTTGTGGTCAGGGACGGAGCCAGAAAATGGATATAGGGGGGGGGGGCTGAGAGTAAAATCAGTGATATCATAGATTTTTTTGTTGCATAACACAATAAATTTTATAAGGTCCGGGTAATCAAAATATGCTGATTTTTCTACAAAACGAATGAGGTTACATATCTATCAGTTTGAACTCGGATTTACGAGCGCGAAGATCAAAGGTCTCAATAATTTCATCAACACTAAACTTTTCTGTTATTTCCCTCTCTATGTAGACTATCACATAATCCGGAAGAAAGTCATCTCCTAATTTAGTGCGAAGACGTGTCTTGACCAGTTTCATAGCAGAAAAGGCTCGCTCTGCTGTTGCACTTGACACCGGAAGAGTTATCACTAACCGTAGCAACCTCTCAACCATTGGATAATCAGATGATTTGCCCATCTTAACTATTCCTTTTGTCAAATCTGCAAGTGATTTGCAGTTTTTGATCTCTGGATGGTTGGTTGTATCAAGTTGAAAATGTGGTAGCTCGCACTCCAACCTATCTCTCTCTTGTCTAGTAAATCAGCAGGATAGAATTTTTGCACTAGACTGGATATCCTTGACTTGTCAAAATTATCATGTCTCGGATCCAAGGATGTACAAAGATCTAGAAGATCTATTACTTGTGAATTGAATCGATCATTTAACTCTGTCACTTGTTGATCTATTGCAACATTATACACATCTACCTTGTAGTGATGGAGTATTGTAGTGTTGTCATGCTTATTTCGAGATTTCTTCACATCGACATACCTAAATTTAAACATATATAAAATAAGCATAAATAATTTATTTAGACACTACTGAGTACGTTTCATAGTGGGTAAGTGACTAGATATATAAAGTTTAATTTAAAGAAATATAGGTACATAGGAGAAGATATGTACTTTTTATTCATATCCGGGATGTCAATCTCGTGCTTCAAACAAAATGCTTCGACCTCTTCTATAAGACTTTCCCATCCACCTTCTCTCAATTCAGCAAGTAGTACCTTTGTGTTAGAAATAATATCCAATGCATTTGCAATATCCAAACTTTTATTTTGGAGTTTGACACACAAGATATCGGTGATCTGCATAATTTTTTCCAAGAGATGGAGAATGAAGACGAACTCATATGTAACTAGGAAATTAAGGGCACCCTCTGCATCTCCTCTTGATTTCCATGGAACTGAACGATCATTTGCTACACTTCTTAGCACTGAAACTGGTGCGCCAAACAAACTTAACAAGCTTTTTACTAACTTGTAGTAGGAACTCCATCTTGTGTCTCCGGCCCTTTGTAAAGATCCTATTTGATTTAACCCTCTTCCAATGTCAAGCTCTTCGAGTTCAATCTCTTTTGTAATTGTAGTGGCTTGATTTTATAGTATCTCATAATTGCGTTTGGGAGATGCACTAACAATATTTACGATAAAATTTGCGTTTTGGAAGAAGTTGTGTATCTTATGTACCTCCCTTGGAGCGGAAACAAGAGCCAATTGAAGTTGATGAGCAAGGTAGTGAATATAATATGCATAAGGACACTCTTGGAGAATTAGAGCCTTAAGCCCATTGTACTCTCCTCTTATGTTACTTTCTTCATCATATCCTTGTCCTCTAATATCTTGCACATTCAACTCATTATCAGCTAGCACGACAATGATTGAGTTCTTGAGAGTCAAAGCACAAGTGTCACTAACATGAACTAGATTAAGGAAACGCTCACTTATCTCCCCATCTATGTTGACAAATCGAAGAACTACTGCCATCTGCTCTTTTTAAGACTCATCTCGAGATTCATCAACCATGATAGCAAACTTGCCATTACCAATCTCTTGTTTAATTGAATTTTGCACTTTCCGAGCAAATATGCTTGCAATTTCCTTCTGAATAGTTGGTGAAGTGTACTTAGCATTTATTGGAGCATTTTGCATAACTTCCTTCACCTCTTTATTATATGAACCCACAAGCTTGAGTATTTTCTTGAAATTACCTTGGTTTTGGGAATTTTCGGACTCATCATTTCCTCTAAATGTACATGCTAGGCGCATTAACAACCTGTTGCATTCAATAGTGAAAAATTGTTAGATAAAAGAGTAAGAAAATATAGTTGTTTGAAATTAAATATTTCTTGCTTACTTAATAACATCGATGGAAGATGTAAGTCGTAGTCTTGCATCAGCAACCCGTTTCTTGCATTGCTTTACAATAACCTTGTCAATATGAGTTGTACTGTTTTTAAGTCTTTCATAACATTTAACTGCAAAATTATGGGCTGAACTAGGACTAGTTCCCATATGTGTGAGAAAAGCACATTCTTTTCCATTATTGACCTTTTTCCACTTATCAAACCCTTTGACTGAAAATGTGTCCGAACCACACTTTCCAATTGGCTTTTTTGAAAAAAGAAAGCAAGGCAAGCAATATGCACGATTTGTGTGAGGTGAATATTCCAACCAGAAAAAATTTGTGTACCAAGCACTCTAGAATCGACGACGGCTAGGACCTGTCTAGTAAAAACATACTCATCCAAAATCAGTTGATACGGGCCCTCAGATATATAAAAACGCCTAGCATCATCTTGCTTATCAGGAGAGAGTTCCCAAATCTGTACACGTCTACCTGGGTCTTGATCATATGCAGTGGTTATAATCGTTGCTTGTTCTATAACTTCTGGCATAGGCGTACCATTATCAGTTTGATCATCAACATTAGCAGAATTTGGATCATTCTCTTCGCATTGTTGCACTTGCACGTCTGGTTGTAAACTCGAGCCAATTGGCTTGAAAAAATTCTTAATATCAGGTTTCTTCCTCTTCATGGCTACAGAAGCATAAGAGAATCCAAAATTTCCTAATTAGTTTATAAGGCACAAATAGACAAACTAATCTACTAATCTAGTGTTGGCAGTTGTCTGTTCAGAGATGAGCTAAAAGCTAATGAAATTTAGACGCAGGACTGTCTAGACGTGATCAAATCAATAGTTCAATAATAAAGACGCTAATCGGAAGTCGGAATAACCTGGATTGCAGCCGTCGGTGGCGGTTGTCGGCGCCCCGTGGAAAATAGGTGACACGACAACTGCGATGGTGGCTGTGGCGTACAGAGGCACACGAGCGAGACGCAGCCGTGCAACAGAACAGAAAAGAAAACGATCTGACCCAATCGTGCGGCCGGGCGGCTGATGAGGAACTGATTTTCTACATACGGTGCTATACTTTCTTGGGCCTGCATGCCGCCTCGTACATGGCCTATAAAAATAATATTAATTAACTTGGGCTTAGGCAATTGATTGGAATTTGGGCCCCTGAGATATGCTTTACATGTTTACACATGGGATGGGGGTGGCAAATTAGTCTCCTAGGCCAAAAAATTAGCGATATGGAGTACAGTTTTCCAGGATCGAGCGGATCGATGGGGGGGGGGGGGGGGGGGGGGGGCTCGCCCCTGCTCGTCCCCTCTTCCCTCCGTCCCTGCTTGTGGTGGAGGGAAAGAAGGATTCTTTCCTTCCTCCACCAGGATACATCGTTCCAGTTTGACTTTTCAAACTTGCTTTTTGACTTTCAATTTGGAGCTTAATTTCTTTCTTGCAAATGCCCAACCAAGTGACTTAGGACATGATTCAATCATTCCACTCATCCATGACACATTCATGTCCCCTTCCCATTCCAGTCCGGTGAATCTTTTAGACCCTTCTACAACCTCTCCGATAAAATCATCGGAATCATTCCTGAACTCCGGAATTGGACTTTTCTTATATGAATCTTATTCTCCGGACCATTCCGGATCTCCTCGTGATATCCCGAATCCCATCCGAGACTCCGAATAACATTCGGTCTCCCTACTTACATTCCATATCTACTAAACAACATCGAGTCCTTAAGCGTGTCTCCCTACGGTTCGTGAATTATGCAGACATGACCGTGACTCTTCTCCGATCAATAACCAATAGAGGAATCTGGAAATTCATATGGCTGCCACATATTTCTACGATTACTTTGCGATCAAATGAACCACTTACATACGATACCAATTTGCCTTTGTCTCACGATAGTTTATTTATCCGAGGTATGATCGTCGGTATCTCTGCATACCTAGTTCAACCTCGTTACTGATAAGTACTCTTTTCTCGTTCCCGTGATATGTAATTCCTTGTGATCCAGTCACATGTTTGCAAGCTAATTGGATGACATTCCACCGAGAGGGCCTAGAATATATCTATCCGTCATATGGATGGGCAAATCCCACTCTTGATCCATGTGCCTCAACACATACTTTCCGAACACTCAATGTCACCTTTATAGCCACCCAGTTACGGTGTGGTGTTTGATGTCATCAAAGCATCCATCCGGTGATGGTGATTAGCATGATCTCATGGTCGAAGGAATTAGGTTACTATGTATCAGAAAGCTTATAGCAACTGAACTATATTATATGACTTGATCTTTATGCTACGCTTAACTATAGAAGTATGTCCATCATATCATTCTTCTAATGATACGACCTTGTTATTAATAACATCTCAATGTTCATGATCAGAAAACCATGATCATATATTAACCACCAAGTTAGTTTTAACAAGAGGCTTTATTAGGGACTCTTACATGTTTACAAATCACACAAGTATTAATGTTTCTTGTTAATACAATTATAGCATGGTATGTAAACATTTATCATAAGCATGAAGATATGATAATAAACTCTTTATTATTGCATCTTGGACATGTCTCCAACAATGAGCCGAGCCACGCACATTCGGTAACATGTGGCATAAGCTCACCTCTCCCATGAGCTACTATTGCATTTTGACAAAGCCCAGGAGAACAAAGCCCTCATGCCACACGAAGACTAACTACACAGAGAAATCAAGCCATCATATCTAGGCATCACATCACCCGAACACACCCATGGCATGACAGAGAGCCCGAATCGCGTCCCTCAAGGAAGGTGATACCAACACCTCGTTCTTCCTTAGACAATGCTCGTACTGCCAAAACAAGAACATGGTTGATGCCCTAACAGTTGGGGTTCGCCGATCTCGTTGACAATGACGAGGACCTATTGGACCTTGACGTACCATTCGGGGAGGATGAAATCTGGAAGGAAACCAAGAGGCTTCCCTCATGCAAAGCTCCGGAACCTGACAGTTTCACGGTTGGGGTCCCTACACGTGTGCCGAGGCACGATCAAACAAGACATCGTCGACATGTTCCAACGCCTGTACGAGCTTTCGCTAAGCTGAACCTAGCACTCTTACTCATCACTCTTATGATACTCCCCAAGTAGATTGACTTCACCCTACCATGTTTATTAGGATTCATGTGTGTTTCCACTCCTATAAACCAAGCATCAGATTAAAAAAAACCGTATTTTCAATTCTCTATGTTACATGTGCATAGCACATTCCTATGTGGTTTTCTATTTTTGCGTGCTTATTAGAATGTTGCGAAAAAACAAGCCCTACAAGTGAATGATTTCTGTTAGCTATTTTTAATCTTTTTCATAGACGTGTCTCTAACCATGTAAGTTACACACAAAATTACTGTGAAGCGAGCAGGTTAACCATAACCAATGTTATGGATTAAAAAAAACCTCCACACGCTTTCCGTAGGCATATACAATGTGGAACACAAGATTAACAAGATTACAATGATCAGATAAAAAATATGAGATATAGGTAGAATTATGGTATTAGCAGGGACGGAGCTAGCAAGGTAGGGCCATAGCCCCCCAATGTTTATTTTTTTAAAAGACCTCCTCTAAAGTACGTAGGTTTATTCCTAAGTTACAAAAATTTGCCTATTTGTCCTCTTTAAGTAATCAAATGTATAATTGGTCCCCTCTAAACAGTTTTCTAGCCCTGTTTGTGCAACCAGTGGTCGGTGGAGATCACAGTAAAATTTACAAATAGATACCTCTAAGGCCCCATCCCTGGCCAATAATACACATGTTTTCGTTTTGTGGTATAAAATAGTTGCAATTTTTTATTGCATATATATTGTCGACCTAATCAAAGACACATTTTGGTTACTTGGTCAATAAAGTCAGATTTATTTTTTGAAAAAAAATTCAAGGACGCATTTAGAAACACATAGTGCTAGTGCGTCTTATATGTTGTACTCCCTCCGTCCAAGAATAGATGTCTCAGTTTTTTCAAATTTTAAATGAATCTATATACTAAATAGTGTCTAGATTCATCTAAATTTTAATAAATTTGAGACATTTATTTTGGGACGGAGGGAGTACTAACATTTATTTGCTAAGATCCGTAAATGTTCTTTCCTTGAAGAAAAAAAAATCCGTAAATTGTCTACTTTACAGAAGAAGTTCGCCCATAAATATCCCGGATTCCCATTTCATCTTCCCACCCCTCGCAGTTTCCCACTCCGCGAGTACAGGACACTAGAAGAAGAAAGGGAAAAAGTGAGGGGCAAAAAGAGAAAGGCGGAGAGAACCCCGCGAAGCGAGAGAGAAGAGGGGGAGGGGGAGGGGGAGGGAGAGGAAGAGGGAGAGGGACTGGTGAGGGAGCTCGCCAATGTCGGTTAGGGTTTCGCCTCTAGCCTCCTCCGCTTCTAGCCGCGGCACGATTCCAGAAGCTGCTGCTCCTCCCACCCGTGGGACGCGCGCGGGGTCTCCAGCGATGGGGGAGAAGCCGGGCCGGGGCTGGGGCGGGAACGACGCGTGGCACGGCAAGGCGCTGCACACGAGCATGAAGGTGAGCTCCTCCCGATCACCGTCTCTCCTCTATGTTTCTAGAAGCTTCTGTTGGCGAGCTGGAGCGGTAGATCCGCTCGCGGCAGTGAGGTTTGTAGGCGCGCGCCCGTGCTTTCGTTTCGCGGCCTGTCGTCGAAGCCTCCGCGTGATTCCATTTCTAGGTACCCTGGTGTTTTCAGAAGTCGCGCGGGCCCTGGGATTGACGAGGCTCGTGTTCTGGAACCGAGAGGTGGCAATTTGTTGTTCCGTTCGTGTTCAGGACAGTGAAATGCGGGCGTAGTTTTCGGGACGGTTGGAGAAATTTGGGATAATCTTGTTATGTTAAGTCCTATAGGAGACGATCTCTTGCCAATTGGCACATACATTCGGTTACCACTTACTGATTATAGTTCACAACTATGAGAGAGGAGTACCAGAGGTATTTCACTTGTCCAGTTCATGAATGTAAATGCAGTTCGCCCTCTCGTGTAAATCTAGAAGAGCCGTGTAGCACAGTTTTGCTGAATAAGTTTTCTACGCAAGACATTACAGTTCCATTTCAAACTTGCTGCAAAGTAAGGGTCTACACAAACCCCATTGCTGCTGTGGAGTTGTATTGACAAAGGAAATTTCGTGCTTAACATTTTACGCAACTGGCTAATAGTAAGTATGCAATGTATTTCGTTTAATTATTTTGAGCTCCTTACTTCGAGGCTATATCATGTTCAACTGCTTGATGTTGCATGAGCTATCAGATTTTATCTAATATCAGTTAGTAACCTGGTGTCAGCGTTGGGAACTTCAATGTAAAAG
Source organism: Avena longiglumis (assembly GCA_030063025.1). Classification (NCBI taxonomy): domain Eukaryota; kingdom Viridiplantae; phylum Streptophyta; class Magnoliopsida; order Poales; family Poaceae; genus Avena; species Avena longiglumis. The sequence goes on from CP125974.1 coordinate 144,723,789, forward strand.
AAGGCTAAACTTCATGCCTTGAAGGGGATCAGAGCATTGTAAGGGTAGATGGACTCTAGACAGTTGTGTGGTCGCTACAATATGTTATACTGTATATGGGTGATACTGTACTGGTGCACAGCACAACCGTGGATTAGTAAATAGGTTAGGATAAGGGATTCGGGCTTGTTGAAATGTTGTGATCTGTTTATTTGAATATTTAGGTTTCTTCTTATCAAGTTCTGTTTGGTAAGGAGGGGAATCATTGGTAAAAGAGTATTACAGTATTGTATTACTGCGATAGATATTTTATTTTTTGGGCTGTAGCTTAATCATTTTCTATCCCCAGATATGGATTCCTGGGAAACTTCACAGCATGAAGTTTCAGTGCTATATTACAGTAATTTGCAGACTACGTTTATTTTGGGCAGAGGAGTAACTGAGCGTTGCCCTGCTGGCGAAAGGTGCGGGTGCGTGCTCACTGCCCAGCTCCCCATGTTTGGGCCTTAGTCTTTGTTGGGTATGCCCATGATCATTTTTGTCTTCTTAATGGAAATGACACGGGTGCTAGTGCCTTTTTTTCTACCGGGAAACTGTAGGGGAGGCCACAACAGTGAACGTTCTAGTTCCTCTTGGTTGAGTATCTTTAGATATTACTGATATTTTTTTTTCCAGACAGTAGTTAGTGGGTTGTTCAAAATTCCCAAGCATGAATTTTTTCAGTGTCATATTACAGTAATTTATAGATCAATATGGGGAAATTATGATACTGCACAACTTTATTATTATCTGAATTGTGTTTCAACTGCAAATTACAAATTGGTGTGGTAATAATTTTACAAGTACCTTAGCATGACTATACATCGTATTCTTCACCTCTTATTAACCAGACCCAGGAACTCGTGTGCAATATTCTCTGCTTGCAACTGTTAATCTACTTATTATCTTAACCATAATTCTTATTTAAGCATTTTTGACATTTAAAAATTGCTCCAGCGTGTCAAAGTGTACCGGTTAGAAGATAATGGGAAATGGGATGATCAGGGAACGGGTCACGTGACCATTGACTATATAGAGGTACTTTGACTATTCTTCCATGATTTTATTGATTAAAAAACCTCATGCTCTCATGATGGGTTATCCTTCACTAAAATGAAAGCTGCATTGGTATAGTCAAGTATGGTGTCTTTGCTGATACCCCAAATAATTTGAATTTTCTACAATCATGTGGTGATGTACATGTTGTTCACATGATTACTCGATCTCATTTCTCTCTCAATAGTCTGATTTAAAATTTTAATTTTCCTATTTTGTTGATGACATTATCATATTTCTTTTTCTTGTTTAGTACACAAGTATGTTGGATTTAATAATATTTATAGTTGTCTACAGGACATCATACTTGCTGTATGGGAACTTATAGTACCACACATACACATAGTGCCTCTCATGACACTAGGGATGCAAGTGACCCGAGCCAACCCATTGACCCATTGTATGTTTGCTTAATAACTTTTTTTTAAGTATGTATGCAAAGTGGACCACTGATTGAGTGAGAACTGAGTTATTAACATAGCATGGAAGTGGTCCGGTGGGTCAGTTGCATCTTTACATGACATTACCCTGTGATGGAGCCTGGAGTTCACTTTGTGTATTACTTGACAAAAAGTAAGGCATGAAGCAGTGATTGGCAACAAAATCTTTATAAGTGTTGTTGTTTGTCATTCAACATTTACTTTCTCAACCCTTTTCTGACTTAGGGGTCAAAAGAACTTGTTCTGGCTGTTGTGGATGAAGAGGATAATGACACCCTACTGCTTCACAACATTACTCCTGATGATATCTACAGGAAACAAGAAGGTGAACTGGCATTCTATCCTTTTTTGAGAGCCATTTCTTTCCCTAACACAACTGTTTTGCCTATTTATTTGGCAGAAACAATCATCTTATGGAGGGATCCTGAAAAGGCCCTAGAATTAGCTCTGAGCTTTCAAGAAGCTGAAGGATGCTCGTACATATGGTGATTCATCGATTATTGGTGTTATTGTTCTGTTTCTTTAGCGTCTTAATCATCTGCTTTACATTCTGATGACTTTATGTAGGGAGAACATGTGTAATATACGGAAAGACCTACAATCTAAGATCATTCTCCGTGAGTTCGTTAAATCAGTTTTTTTTTCTGGTTGGTCTCATGCTTCCTTGTAATTACTTAGCCATGTTCTGCAGCTCGTGAAGTTGGTCGAAAGCCGGCACTGAAATCTCTAGTAGCCTCAAAAGGTTCTCTTTTGCATGCTAAGTACTTATTCCTTTCACGTGCAACATATGCTCTATATATACTTGATAAACTTTGGATCAAAATAATCTTTATAATTCAATGTTGGTTGTTATGGTACAGTATGTGTGTGTAATGTCTATCACACTGCTAAGATTCAGTGCTGAGTTATCCTTACTATTTTCCATTTTGGTTCAACAATCTCAAGAACTTCGCTTGATCCTTAAATAGTTATTTGGTGGCCTGATTGCATTAGATTTGATATCACAGACTTAAGTTTAATAAATAATATGTTCTTATACTTATTTGTTCAACTGAGAAAATATTTGTGACCTGATCACTTGGAACTTGGAAGGCTCAGAATATTAATCAACTATTGCTTTACCGGCAGGTAAGCCCTTAAGTTCTGTTAATGGTGAACTGAAGAAACTTCCTCCTCTTGAGTTGTCCAGTCTTTCTGTTATTTTAAAGGTGCGATTTACCTTCAGTGATCTTTCATGTAAACCTTTTAACATTTTTTGTTTTCATAATACTGAATTTGATGATGTCTTCTTGGTTGCCAAAGTAGAACATCATATATTTTGCAAGCAGATATTAGGAGCTCCAATGTATTGGGAAGAGATTTAGCAAATTAGGGAGTCTTCATGTATTTGTAGGATTCAATTCAACTTGGTCAAAATGCCTGGAGAAAACTTTTAGAATGAATTATACAATGTTTTATTCTTTAAAATTGTACAGGTAGACCACCATGGTTCAACCCTCACTGGCCCAAACTTTGGATCTTATTCTTATATATCAGTTGTACCAAGGGGTTCTCCCCCTTTAGTCCTACATTTTCTCAAACAATGTTGTACATATTGAATATTGAAATATTGTTCACCAGAATGTACAGACTACATTGCAAGGCACGGCGGAGCAGATCATGGGTGTTGCAGATTCAATATCAAAAGATGTAAGTCATCTACTTGTTTAAATGTGTTATGATGCTCCATGTAGCATATATCTCTCAGCGCAATTATGTGCATACATGTAGATTTAACGCAACTGTCAAGTCAAATGCAGCGCAGGGAGGGTGTGCCGACACATGATTAGTACAATATTCATTTTTAATTTTAAACACACAAATGTATAACATATAATTTGTTCAAATCACATATTGTTCATGTACACTGAGTTCAGAATAATCTAAGGGGAAAATGAAGTACCAATCATACATTTGCCTGATGAGATTAAGACTCGACAGTTAGTCTGGTACTCATCTTCCAATATTTTGTCAGCTTCCACAAAATTCTTTGCAGAGCCAGAAAGTTCCTCTTACATATTTTACTTCAAACCTGTTTTTCAGAAGCGCACATGCCTTAATATGTGCAGTGTTCCTCTTACATACTTTATCTTCAAACCGGATTTTCAAAAGGGAACACACCTTAATATGTGCAGCTTTAAGTCTTGGATTAATTTTTTTCTCGAACACGCGTGTCATTTTGTAATGGAGAGAGAAAACGTCAAGTTGATGCTAAATACATGCGAAGGCCAAAGGACCAGAAACAGGCAAAGGAAGCTAGTAAAAGGGGGCCTATAGCCGTATATCTTAACTAAGAAAAAACTGAGAGAAAGCAAAGAACCGCCTACAACGGATCAAGCAGCGGCTACATCTGGAGGCCACACGTGCAAAGGTAAGTGGCGCAGCACCTTGGGGCCCGAGCATCCTTCCGTAGGCTCTCCTCGTGGAGGATGTAGTTGACAATCTGCTGGCAGTTGGGCGTCCCATCTTCGAATACACATTCACTGCAGAGGCGCCAGATCTTCCACATTGCCAGGCTAATCAGTGAGCGAGTGCCTTACTAGTCTTGGACTTCACAAAATCAAGTTTTATCAGTATTCACTGCAATTCCTCTCATACTTGCACAAAGTAGGTGCAACCAGCACCCATCATCCATGTTTCTAGTAATCCCTCCGTTTCATAATTCTTTTCGCGAAAACTCAAAAGACTTGCTTTTCGATGCATTGATAGAAAAAGAAGATTCATGTACAAGACCGTAGAAACGGACGAACACCCACGCCAAATCTGAACTAGAACCATGACAAGAATTAATCCTGGGCATTCCCGGTTTACAAAGGTTTTAGCTGGTTCCTCAAACCAGACCGCTGCTGCCAGTTTAAACTGGGTTGGTCTGGTTTGAACTATTAAGATAGGATTTGGTTTGACGGTTTGGTGCGGGTTGGTTTAACGGTTTCACCGGTTTGACACCGACTGAAAGACAACATGCACAAAAGACAACATGCACGCATTGCACAAAAGAGAACGCACACATGCACAAAAGACACATGCTCAAGTGGCTGCTACAGCAGAATTACATGCCCATAATGAAACTGTTCATGGACTCTAAGCAACATCACTCAAACTGATTAATTACATACCCAGAATGAAGATTTACATGCACAAAACAAAAATATAAATTCTCATCAGTATTGTGCCGCTCGAGACGAGTGAGATTGACGACAGTTCACAGACTTGAAGAACAGTATGGTGATCCCACGTTGACATTTTTCTTTTGGCCAGCATCGAAGGTGCTGCAAAGCATCCAAACCTAAAAATATCAACAATTTAGTTTCTTGCGAACATTCCACACTAAAGCTTACTAGCCTATAACTTCAACAAAATTAAGTTGCAAACACAATGCAGATAGTTAAGTTGCAAGAAGAAACACAACTGAGCTAACTCACTAGATGATATCACATATAATATTCTTTTGGATGGGCGGTGGTAATTTCAGTAGCAACAAAATACAATGTAAATCTCCAAATACTGAAGAAAAAAACCCACTTTTTTCAGACTCCTAAAAAACTTCAGATTTCATAGTACCGGAGAAAGTCAAATATGCAAGGAAAGTCACAGAAAAAAATTGGTAACAAGGAAAGTCACAGAGAATAAGATCCACAACATATTCTACTACATACTTCACTGCTTTGTAAAGGGAAAGGACATATCTATAGATTAAGCATTATCTACAAGAAGCTCATTAAAGAGATCAAGTATGACAATCTTCACCTAAGCACAACAAGATCAATAAACAGTTTTAACATGAAGATCAAAGATGTTTTTTGCTAGGGAACATAAGAGCAAATCAGTGTCATGGAAAGGACATGATAACAATGGCTGACTAATGTCCATAGGTCCTCATGCATACATCCTAACAAATAAAAATCATAAAGAATATAGACAGCAGTAAGAGGGAAACCACATACCTGATTTTCTTGCCCGACATCATGCTTCTCCAAACTCCAAACCTCCAAGCTCTAATGAATTTAAATAACAGGAAATTCAGTATAACTTAGACTTCAAGAATAGAAAAGAACTAGGATCTAGGATCTATTATGATCTTGTTTTTACCTTGTGCAAGCTCTTCATACTTGTGTAAATCTGCAATTGTTTGTCGTATATCAATTTTATTGGGTGTTGACCTTAACCAACTCAGTTCCGGTGCTTATTGTTGTTTTAGTTATATCACAGCAAACAACATCACACACATAGCCAGCCCAGGTGTCCAAATATTGTGAGTACATAGCACACAGACTAAATGAGCATACAAAGGCTAGTGCTGCATAACCAGGTGCTTATTTATTTACTCAAAGATAGTAGTACAGAGAACTGTCACCTCTTCACATGCAGCTAATCTAGCAAACATAAGTACATACCTCGAATTCATGGGCAGCATGTGCGTATCTGCCTTTCTCTTTTTTTTTTGACCTGGAACCTGGGATTCCATTAAATTATATAGGCAGAGCAACATTAAGCAATAGTTGAGTAGACTGAACCGGTAGCCTGAATATTAAGCAATAGTTGAGTAGACTGAATATCAAACCAATTGTCCAGTGAATATTAAGCAATAGTTGAGTACACAGCAATAGTTGAGTACACTGAATATTAGACCAATTGTCCACTGGATGAAATTCCTACATACACAAAATAGAAGTAAAAGAAGCTAGTGTTTCTTCTGCTACTGCTATGTTGCATATAAAGACAAAGACAACATGCGGCCGGCCCTGCTCGAGGCGTCCCTGTTCCTGCAAAGACAACATAGTGGCGGATGCCCGTCCGCAAGCTGCGCAACCAGGTGAGCGGCGAGTGCGAGCTCGGCCCGTACGGCGGCAACTGCCGCAAGATCGGCAACGCGCGCGGCCAAAATCGGCAAGATCGTCGAGTTCTCGCACGCCTCGCCGGCTCTGCTCCTGAACCCAACAGCGGCAGACTCTCTAGGTATCAAATAAATTTATCTAGTTTGGTCAAGAAACAGGGGAACAAACCTGTGGCGTGCGAAATTCTTTCCGAAGATTGCGTCGAGGCACAGTTGAATTCTTCCTCGGCGTCGCCGCCTCACCCTCGCCGTCACGGATGCTGCGCCATGGGGCACTTATCCCTTCTCCCTGACTGCTGCCGGCGGCTCCTTCCACTTCCGTCCCGCCCCCAGCCACCAACAATCCCTCCGCGCTAGGTTCTTCCTTGGCCGCCGCCGCCGCGGTGCCCTAGTGGCCTTGCCCGATGTGGGGATTCCTTTTGGTTAGCGATGCGGGAGACGGGGAGAGACGAGCTGCTTATGTGGTTTGTTGGTTTAGCTGGGTCGGGATGGTCTCAAACCGGTAGAGTTTTTTCAGTCACGGTTTAGACTCAAAAACCAGAAAAAACCGCTGTTCCGGTGTGGTGTGGACTGGTTTGACGGTTTGATCGGTTTAAAACCAAACTCTGCCCAGATTTAACAAGAATTATGGAACGAAGGGAGAACAGAATAAGACAGGGGATTCTTATTCCTGTAATAGAAATGGTAGTAACTAACTAGACAGTCAATAGATTGCATTTGCACTCATGCTTTGCTGAACTTGATATATTTATGTATGTATACTGAGATGTTTTTAACTAGTCTATTAACACTTCTCCAACATGTTGCAGTGTGATTTTTTCCCCAAGATAGTGAACCTTTTCAGAAAGTGCAAGGATTTAGGAGACATGGATGGTCTCCATATGATCTTCAGATTAGTCAAGGCAATCAGTAAGTACATAATTAGTAAGCATCGCCATAGATTATTTCAGCATGCCACTGATGTTGTTTCTGATTGTGCAGTATTGTTGAACAGCTCTGCGATATTTGACAAGATTCTCTCTGATGCTTTTATTCTTGACATAATTGATGTCCTTGAATGTAAACACAATACCTTATACCTCCCATTCATGCTCTACATCAGTAAACTATAAACTCCTGCCATGTTCTACAAAATGACATACCTTTAGAACTGCATGCACCATTCTTCAACGAATTCTGATCTATGCAGACGATCCAGAGGTTCATATTGTGCAAAGTCATCGTGCATTCTTGGAGGACCATGCAGTTCTAAAGCAGGTAACTGGAGTATCATATTTTATGTACCTTAATCTGGTTGAGTTGAAATGATTATTTAGTGAGGCTTCCTTCTCATAGGCCAAGCCCATTAGAAATGCTTCTGTGGTTTCAAGGATTCATCAAACATACAGAATACGCTATATAAAGGTCAGTGCTCCCCCGCACCGCTCTGCACTTCTGCTAGCTGGAGTTTTTATTTATTTGGTTTCTGTTGCCAACTTTTATGCTTAACTATAACTGAGGTGTTTGGAATCTACAGGATGTTATATTATTGAAAGTACTGAATGATGCTACTAAGGCAAGCCTTGACAGAATTATTCAGGCGAACAACGCTTTTGTTAGTGTTATAACTTGCAAAGTTTTTCACATGATTTAAATCAAAATTTCTTTCTGTAATGTTGAATTGTATGATTCTCCTGTAGGTTGTTTCTTTCCTGAAGGATGATGCTTATTTTATCCATGAACTGTTTGAAACGATGAGATCTTCAAATGTTTCTGCTGGATCAAAGAGCGAACTGGTGAAACTAGCATTTTTCATTCTATTGCTTGTTTCTTTTAGACATGCCCTTCTGTGGCAGAACCTGGAACACTATATTACTAGTTATAATTGATATATTAATGTTATGATCTTTTTTGTTAATCTGTTGAGAGAACTATCGAGTTGCCACTGTTGAACTGCCAGAAAAGAAGAAATGTTAGTGATTGTTTGTTCCTTTTATGGATCGCACATGATGTGTCATGGGAAGTTGGCACTTGTAGGAAATAAAATAAACGATGAAACTAAGGATGTGTCTGAATGAACTGGGTGTGGGCCTTTGCTGATGCTAGTGTCTAGATGAAGCAATTTATTTGTTCACCTTGTACTTTTACGGGATAATTTTGAATTAGATTAGAAAATATTTCATCTCTGCTTGGGCATTGGCCTTCATCAGTTGAGAGATGATATGATTGTGGGTTATGAATCTTTGTAGTTTGTACCAAGCACCTTACCACGTTTCTAGGTTGTTCTGCCAGTTCTGTATATTGATATTATATAGCATTGTGTGTGTTCGGTTTGGGGAGGGTGGTGGTGTGTATGCACTCAGTTCAACAAGGGATCTTGTTTTGAATGCCATTTATATGTTGGTTCTTCGCAGGTCTTTCTTTTGCGTGAATTTTGCACTGTCAGCATGCAGTCTGATCAACAAATACAACTATCTAGGTTGGTATCTGGATGATCTATTTTCTCTTCTTCTCATTATAATCAAAATTTTCTTTTGTGAAAGTTATCTGTCTATCGAATATATTATAACCTGGGAGCGTGCAACCCTGTATCTATGATAATGTAGATCAGGTTTTGCTCATGATTGTGGCAAAATTTATTTCTTAGTTGGTGGGTATATGTTGCATCATTTTATGGATGGAATAAACCACTAGTTTGCAGTGTTTCTTTTTTCCTTTCTCTCCCTCTAGGCTGGTTCACACTTGTTATTATTACTCTTCTGTCAAAAGCCCACGAGGCTTGAAACTTAAAAGTTCCTATAGTTTGTGTTTTGATCAATATGTACCTTATTTGATGCAATGAAGACTTGTTCAATATAAGTCAATCTGAACTAAACACCATTTAAGTACAATTTCTTATAAGTGTATAATCAGAGACTATCGTAGCAGTTTAGTAATCATGTTTCTCTATTCAGGGATCTGGCAAATCAAGGTGTCCTTGATATAATTTCTGATGTGTTGCGGAGTCAGGATAAAGTGCTTGTCTCAGCTGGGTAACCTCTGGAGCAATGCATGGATACTTCTTTGGTTGTTTCTGTGTTCGTTCTAATTGCACTATATTTTGGGTAAATGCAGGACAGACATTCTTTTACATTTTCTTAATCAAGATCCTAACTTACTGAGATCATACATTGCAAATCATGAAGAAAATTCTGGAGAAGACATTTCTCTTCTTGGGATTCTGGTAAGTAGCACCCCTTTATTTGTTCTCCCTAAAGGATGTGTGCCCAGTACTTTTGCTCCAAACCTTGAAATTACATCCCTGTAAAGGCATCATATGTTATCTGGATCTGTCAAGCTGACCATCGGAGGAGAGCCAATTCTGCTCTCCTTGGCAAGGTTTTCTGTGGCCCAACTACTCTCTTGCCTGGCAAAGCTAATATTTCTAAGTTCTATATGCTGCTATCAAACACCAAGTCTGGCCAGTAAAGGTTAGGAATAATATAGCTTTGGATCCAAATGCACCCTAAATTTTGGACCTTCTGGTATTGTGGGTATGTCCTGTCCGTTTGTGAACTGTGCGATTATCTTATATTTTGGTGGAGCATTTGGGCATTGAGTTGTGTATTTGCATGTCCACTCTGTTTTTCTCCTTTTAAATCCATGCAAATCGCTTGCCCTTTTTCTGTTCATTTTGACACTGCAAACGATAGCATGGCTGTGACAGGTGAGGATGTGATTTACATCTGATTCACCAATTTGCAATATCTTGTACCCAGTGCCGAAAGCTCCCACACATTGTGGGGCCTGGGGAGGGGAATTTCTAAGCAGCTTTTCCTTGCTTTTATGCAAAGAGGCTGACTGGAAACCAAGACCTCCAGGACGCAAGTGGTGATACTCTACCACTGCGCCAAGCCCACCTTTCTAATTTGCAATATCTTGTGCTAAGTTAGTTTTGTTTGCTTAGTGAGTGCTGAGCCATGAAATGGAAGCATTGGGCTTAACCAGTGATCCGAAAGTTTTATCATGTGTCTTGGTAGTTGAGCCATTAAGTTGTACCAATCATTGTTTTAGTTTTATCAGGCGACTGCATTTTCCTCTGTGCTTCTCAGAATATTTTTACGCAAACTTGTGTTACACTTGTTACTCATTTTGGAGTAATATTTGTGGATACTTCTAACAGTTGTCAAATTTCAGGTTAAAGGCATGGTAACTGACTTCAGTGGCGAAACGCTCTGGCAGTTTCAGGAAATTCTGAGGATGCTGCTGAATGAATCATCTCTGGATATGGTTACACAATGTGTAAGATGCTGACTGTAGCATGAACTTTTGGCATTTTGTATTGAGAACATTAAACAATACACATCCGCGGTATCGTGAATCTTTTCTGGAAATAGATGAATATTGATTTTTCCATGTTTCTGCTCCTCTGCTGTCCGATGTATAGCTATGAGCTTTGTGGTCATTACAAAATAGTGTAAGTTTCAAATGCTGGTGTTTAACTAGATTGTGGTATGAAATTCTGTTGCAGAGAGCCGTCATCGAGTTATTTTACAAGAAGTACTTTGATTGGTTGCCTGATATAATAGAATCATCTTGTCTTCCAAAGAGCATTGTGCGGTCAACATGTGGTTCAGGTGGTGTTGAAGAATATTCTGCTACACCTGAAATATTGCTTAACATTTGCGAGTTCTTATGCTTTTGTGTAGTTCATCACCCCTACAAGACCAAGTAATGCTCGATACAAATCCCCCTCCCCCTCCTTTAGTTATTCATCATTCATTTGGACATGTTACTTACTTTTTGTGTGTTTGCTAACACGTGGCTCTCAATCTTGCAGTATCAACTTTTTAGAAAGTAATTCAATGGAGAAAATCCTTACTCTAACCCGTCGAAGAGAGAGGGTTTTGGTCGTGGCAGCTGTCCGTTTTATGCGTACTGTTATTGGCACAAATGTAAGTTTACTTTGTCCCATAAATAAATTAAGCACTGCATAGTTCAGGGTTCTTTTATGTCCGGGAGTACTATATAATTGAATATTTCTGTTCTTCTATGCACCATTAAGCTTATTGATCCTTCTTGACTACGTCTATGACTGCCAACTTAAAACTAGATCTAGACAATTGAATGACGGATGACCCACTTACATGTTGCTAACATACTATACGACACAACTTTTTAGTTAACCCACTTACATGTTGCTAACATAATTATGATGGTTCCCACGTTCTCAAGAGTGGAGTATCAAAACACCCAAATCTAACTCATCCTTAATGCAATGATCCACATGTGAGCTTGCAGGATTGCACCTAGGCTTGTGTGCGCTGTGTTACATACGCCCCGTATGTTGTAACAAAGTAAAGAATAATTTATAGCAAATATCTCTTGATTTCTATAGTCAAATTCGCCTTTTATGTACAAGTGTACTAGAAGTGGTACCAGCTGGCGCAGCACGATATAAAACCAAATAATCAACTGATGATTCCAAGGTGCGGAATTAGCTCTCTTGCGCGGAGGCAATAGTAAACATGTTTGTCAATCATGCATGCTTGCTTTTTTGTAGCCAAACTGTGTGGTACATGTTATACCTCTAATTGCTAGAAAACAGTCATACCAGCTAGCAAGTAGCAAGCATATCCTAACTTTAATTTCCTTGTTAAAAAAATTCTGTGTTCTGTAGGATGAGCTTCTAATTAGCCATGTTATCATGCTCAACACATTGAAACCAATTATTGAAGCATTTGTCGAACATGGGAATAGGTACAACTTGCTACAGTCCACGGCCCTTGGGCTGTTGGAATACATAAGAAAGGTACATCCTGTCCATTGGTGTGTACCGCAAAATATCTACTATTTTTCTCGAAAACAAAGTGAAATCCCTATCCAGTGGGCTTTGCCATCTGATGCATGTCTGTGTTCAGGAAAATAAAAAATCCCTTGTTGTACATGTTGTGGAGTCCTTTTGGAACCAACTTGTGAAGTTTGGACAACTGGAGAGCATTCAGGCCTTCAAACTCAAGTATCAAGAGGTTGAGACTTGGGACTTCTGTTTCTTGCATTCTGTCATCACTGTCAACTTTCTGTCACTAGCAAGTTTAGGCCTTAGAATACTATGTAGTATTGGCATAAACAACGATGATATTTTTTGTTATCTTGCTAGTTCATGGATAGCGCTGAAACAGAGGAAACTACTAGTGTGGGTCACATGAGAAAGAAGGCAGATGAAAGAGGTCTTGATAAGGAAGAGGAAGATTATTTCAATACAGACAGGTCTGTTAAGTTTATTTTCCTCGTTTGCTTCTTATTCTATGTTGGTGGGTCGAATGGATTGCAGATATTGCTTCTTAAAACTCTGATTGTTTCATTTTTTACTTAACCAACGTAAAATTTCCATTTTACAATTTACAGTAGCAATGAAGAAGATTCTGCTACACAGACGACACGATCACAACAGCAATGCATGGTTAAGCCAGATGATGGAAGTCAAATCCATCACATCCCTGCAAGGTATCCCATCTTCCACAACTGGAGATATTACCAGCTGTATTGTGTTTAATATTTAGTCGTTGTATTTTACTGGTTTACATCGTTAAGAACTCGGTTATTTTTGTGAAATATATTAGATTTAGCCAAAGGATTCGCCACATCAAAATAGCAAGAACACACGCAAAACACAATATGATTCATCTTGCCAGTGGCACGTATCCTGCCTCCTTTTTCCTCTATTTTTTTTTCTCAATATCACGGTACAAAGCACCTTTACATGCGTATATGTACACAGCAATTCAGACCAGCAGCTAGCTAGGAAGACTAACACAAACTCATAGTATGACACGACACATACTGCCGCCACCATGTGTTCTCAATCAACTATGACTCTTAATTGGACCCAAACCTGGTCACTTTCCAAACTGTGTAGAGCAGCCATCCAAAGGGTCCAAACACCTAATCAAGATTATTCTAACAAAATGTCCCTACTTCTGTGCTAATCATGTAATTTCTGTACTCATAAATACTTGTGCTTCATTGGTCTTTGGTATTTTCAGGCCTAAATCTGGTGGTCTTGTGGATCATGATGACGACAAAGATCATAACCCACCTCCCAAAAGACCTGCAGAAGCTAGAATTACCAGCTCACCGGACGGCAAAGATACAGATGGGAATATTCGGAAGAAGCCCAAGCTAGAAGCTAGAATTAGCTTCTCTAAGAATACTGCAATGGCGAACGTGGCTGGCAGACACTCAGATCTGGAAGATACGCAGTCTCCGCTCTCACCTGCCTCTAGCACAATAAACTCTGACGGCAATGTTGATGCAAGGAAGGCAAGCCCGGGCTCTCCAAATGAACAACCCCCAGAAAGCTTTGATTACACTGCTGGGGACTCGTCTTCAGAGATGGTTGTAGATACAGCTGAAGCAGCCGACTCTGATCCTTAGAGCAAGATGACAGTCATTTTCTCTGTCAATAGGTTCAACCCGGCCGTCTTCCCTTGCAGCTAGAAGGAAAGGAATCACATTTGGCCCCGAAGAAGGCTAGATCCAGAATATGCTCAACTTCAAGCCCACGAGCTTGACAGAAGCTGAGCGTGTAAAATTGACCTTGTAGGAAAGACTCTGAATCTGAGAGCGAACCCAGCTTTTGTCAGGGCAATATAGGAAATTTTGGCTGCATTAGCCTAGTATGGACTATATGAGATTTGGCAGGGACACAGAATGCGCCCTTTGCTCAAACCTTCCCTCCCGTGTAATGATCGGCAGAGCTGTTCTCTTGTAAAACTGCCAGTAGTGATTAGTTTGGCTCACAACAGCTTGCTCTATTTTGTTACGTAGTACAAATATAGTACTTACTACTACTAGCAATCTTAGTTTCTGGCGCCACCGCTCGTTTTCTCATTGTGCACTCTGCTGCTTGTTTTCTCGCTGTGCACACTGCTGCAATCCCACGATTTAACGTTCTTATTACCAAGGGAGTGTTTGTATTAACATGCAAGGAAAGTTTATTTGAGAAAACACCGTGGCCCATGCCCATACTGTAATTTGCATCAGTTACAGTATTGAGGATGATACGAAAAGGAGAAATCTCGTGTTTTCTGGGACCCCATCTTGATATGTAGGAAATGAGAATTTTTTCTATGATACTAGGATACATGGTTGTGTCTTTTTCTGGGCCTCTGGATTCATATTGTACACTGACGTGCTAGGATGATATGGATGAACACTGTAGGAACTTATTTTGTAATAATTGCCATATGCATTAGCCGATGCGAACGACGGTGTGATATCCCCATTTCGAAAAATATTTAAGAAGCCTATCTGTAGTGTGAGACTTCCATGTGGTGGTGGTGGGGAATCTTGGTAATTAGATTGATTTATTCTGCTAACAACAAGCTTAGCCCTTGTGACTTCGACCTGTCATGTTTAGTGTATACCTAACAAGATCCACTAGCTAAATAATATACTTAGATCACATAACACATCTGAAGCATGAAATGGGCAAATGGATCAAAACTTTGGTTTATCTCTCTATCTTTTCATGTACATTTGTATCCGTATACACAATTTCTTCTTGGAAAAAATTGTACAAAGATCAGCTAGTCCTCAAAAAGGCGGATGCCAATCACAGTGTGCCAAGAGTGGTGTGGAGTATCTATGAGCTAAGAATGTTTAGGAGAGAAACCCTGATCTAGACTAATTTCCTGAACATATGTCCTGATCCATTCTCGAGATCTCCAATACTGCACTCTAACGCCTGCAATTGCTCCTCCTCACAAACAACCGCCTTCTTCTTGTGAAATGCTTTGGAGACAAGTGATTGCTTAGGGATATCGATTTCCTTTGACAAGAGATGGACCGAGGACTCCAACAGAGACACCGATAACTCTCTAGCCTTGGTCAATAGCATGACCATCCTGCAACCTGTAGAAGTAGCCTTCCTCGCGGTCTTCTTGAAATGTTTCTTGGCCTTCTTCACTAAACGTGAATATGACTGGATCTTGGCTTGAGCAGCCGCATCATCTCCTTTTCTTAGAGCCATTTGCAGCTCTTGGATGATGGCCTTCATCTCCACAAATATCTCTTGCATGGTGCTGCAGAGATCCAACAACTCAAGCGAGCATTCTGTCTCTCCATCCAACAACTTCCCGACTTGGTTGCTTGGCAGGCCAACAATCTCTTCAACACCATTGTAGATGTCTCCGAGCCTCCTTAGACCATCACACATCATGCTGATGGTGGTGGAGGAAGAGATGCTTGCCTCTAGGCTTAGAAGCTCTTTCTCGACTTCCACCTCGTTGGCCTGAGGCCTTGAAGGGAAACTAATTGACCTTTGGTGGAAAGCCATTTTTGATCTTGAAGCTTTTTCTTTGTATTGTGGTTGAGGAGAGGAGGAGTACAAACGAGCACTTCTGGTTTGATGTGTCTACCTTTTCTCTGAGGCCTATTTATACACAAGAAGCATCCAAGCAAGAGTATTTGACTTGTAGACATGAAGAATCATGCCATTTAATTTTGCAGATGTTGTCTGCCACTGATGGGAACCTGGTAGAAGGCTAGCAATTACAGCAACAAAGTCGTCTCATGTTTCCTGTATAGTACATATTTTAGTGTGTCCGCTATCCTTGGGATGAGCCAACATATCATCTTGATAAATTGCCAGCAAGAACGAGCGGTATGGTATTCTATGGTGGTGCATTTTGGTCAAATTGCACTGATGCCATTATTTCATGGATTGCTAACTTGGCGCTTTGCTGTGAGGTGTCATACTAGCTAGTACTCAGTTCTTAGTTATATAAGATATGATCTTTAATCCTTGTGCTTTGGAGTTGGCATGTTTAGGAGATGGATGACATACAAGATCAACTACCAACAATCATGGGCTTGTTATTTGTTCAAAATTAAATCCCCACTTTTTAGCATGAGCCACCCACCTTTTGAAAAGCATCACCATTTTATGGCAAACCATTACAAAAATGAGTTTTGATGTGTGTGTGTGTGTCCCTGGTCACTATATTCTTACATTATATCTGTTTATGAAATCTTGTCACTTTTTAGTCATGCTAGTTGGTTCTCAAACATGGCGATCTTTCTTTATTGGAAAATTTTAGATAAGAAAAACTTAATCCTTCTAGTTGGTTCAAAATTTTCTTTGTTGGTGTTGGCAAAAGATAATTTGGCTGCTTGACAAGCATATGATCTCCTCGATGTTGTTGTAGACATCTACACACCTCCTGAAACCATCAAGCATTGTTTCAATGGTAATATAAGAAGGTGAAGAGATGTTCGCCTTTTGTATCTAGCACGCTCGCAGATCTGAGAGGACTACCATGGAGGGAATGGGAGATGGAAGAGAAGAGATCCAGAGAAAAGAAACTGTGCTACGATGGTGCTTGTCTCACGGTTTACGTCTCTATATAAGGAGGATCCATGCAATGGCTGACTTTGTAGACAACAAGAATATCGTTGTTGATTGGTTGTTGTGCTGCTGCAATAAAGCCACCTGTTTCCATGACATTTTGATGCTTTTTTATGCTTGATATCAGTGCAACTAGCATCTCTAACTATTAATCTGTGCTATGATCAGCCCTGTCATGTTTCTACTATGAAGGGCAAAGTCATCTGCACGAACATGTAGTCAGATCCAGATCGAGATCGTGAGATTGGTCAGCGTGTAGGGAAATTGTGAGAGAAGGAGCTGGTGCTGATTGGTGATGGTGGAACAGTTGACCTCCGGACTCCGAAGCAACACAGTGTGGTCTCGTCCATTAGGTGCTGAAACGGAGGGAGTACATGTGATCTTTTGCAATGTCAAGATGCATTAGGTGCTGCTAGCTATGCCTGCCACATTGCCATGTCCAAGTCATTGACGACAAGAAATGGCACAACAACTTTCTCTATTGCTAGGTCTCGTCATACGTGCATGCTCAATCAGTTGTTTAACGAGCCTTGCTTCGGTATCTCCCCTTGGAAAAGAATCCAGCGTTTTTAAGTAGTGCTAGCTTGGCACGAAGCTTTTTAGGAGAGAATTACAAGCACCGTCTGCCCTTATGGTGAGGTCGATCTTGATGAGCATTTGTTATTGTTTTGCATTGACATTCTATTCGGTGCTATTGGAGATACTGCTATGGTGCTATGTTGTCATTTAGCTTTTATCGCACTAAAGCCATTTGAACTGGCTACACGTACACCACGCTGTTAGAGTATATTACGGCTAACATTTTTTTTTGGAAATGAGCGTATATTACTATCACACAGATATCAATTACATCCGGCCTTTGTAGCAAAAAAAAAAAGAATTACAAAAAAGAAAAATTCTGCTACAGCGATTAGATCCTTAGTAGCAGCGACACTAACCCCACCAGAACAACACCAGAAGTCCAACATCTCCAATAACGACACCTTCAAGAAGGAAACAGAGCACACACCGTCATTGTCCGATCAAAGATCATATGTTTTCACCCTGAAGAACGTCCTCGCTCACAAAACAATGCCCTCAACATGGTCATTGCAAGGCACAACCAATTAAGACCAGACCTTGGATTTTCACCATGCAAGGTAAAACTGTGAACTCCTCATGTGCTGTCGCCCCCACTTTCCGATGTCACTTCTACAATTCATGAATCATCAAGCCAATTTCTCATTGTCACCAGGACTCGATCCACCATAGCTAGTCCACAAATCTTGGCTTCCATGACATTCTCCGCAAACTGATTTCACTATGGAACTAAAGACATGTTCCACGATGGCAACATACTGTAGAGTTTCGCCTCGTTCCCTTTGAAACCAAACGGTCAGAAAACAACGGTTGCGCGCGACCGAATTCCATTCGTTCCAGAAATCTCCAGGCATGAATCGCCCATGGGAGTTCGCCGGTGGAGCCTTCCGGAAGACGACACTGCCACCAGATCTATGGAAACAGGGTGAAGGCAGATCTTTGTCTTGGCATGATAGAAACCCTAGGACCGCGCCCCTGCCAACAGATGCGACCCGCACCACCATCCGTCGAGGGAGAACCGCCCTCAAATCCCGAGTCCGCCGCCCCGGCTTCCAAACCCCACCGCCATCAGATCGCCGTTGGGGTGAAAAAAATCGAGCGCCCAAGGGGCTACCGGCGGGGGAGAGGCCACCACACGAGGAGGCAGCCCCCCGCCACCATCGGCCGACTGGGCTTAGCCCGCCGGCGTCCTCCAGTGGCAGCGAGGGAGGAGCGAAGGGGGATTCGGGGGGCGGCAGCGGCTTGGGGATCTACCCGTGCCACCCCCCGAGAGCGGCGTGTGCGGGAGGTTATTTTTCCACGGCTAACATATTTGGTAGTTCAATATTATAATCTAAGTCTATCTCTTAGGCTTCTTTTCCTCCAAGTCTTTTAGTACTATATAAACAGCCTAAGGGCTCACGATGTAATCACCCCAATCAATATCAATACAATCTATACTTTCGCAATCTTTCATGCTATCAGGGCGGTTTGCTCCGTCTAGGGGTTAGCCACTCCTTCCGCCGTGCTGTCCCCGGCGAGATCGAGCTCCATGATCTCCGCCGGGGGCACAAAATCTCGTAGATAGTATTCTTCCAATCTATAGATCTATTTTTTCTAGCTTTAGCAATTTATCATTTTCCAAATTAGATCTATGTCTTCTTGCCACCATGTCATGGCCAAGTCGCCGTGCGCCTCTACACCAGCCTTGGCGTCGACGCATCTCCGGCTATTCCTTGTCATCAACCGCGCCGGATCGTCGCCAATATCTACCGGGATGCACGTCCCAAGTACGCGTCTCGCCGTCATTACAAGGATGCACCTGGTCATTATCGCCGACAACCATCTACACCAACAACATCACCACATCATCGCCGCCATCACCGATCGTGGTCATGTCAACGCCAACAAGTTCTTCTTCACAAGCGACGCCACGCTCATACAAGTGGAAATACGGGTCTAATCCCCAAAATCGACTACCACTAAAATTTAATCGCCACGGACAACTACCACCGTCGTCTTCGTCGACCACGACATTGCCGCCAGAGTCATAGTCTAATTTTTATTTGCACAAGTCTGTTCTCAATTTTCTTTCTTGCAGCCACTTCATCTACTCCGACACGACGGACAACTTCTACACCGACCGTTTATGGAAAATTTTCTTTGCTCCTCAATTCGGCTTTGACACGCATGGCTTATGATGGTCCCTGTATTCGCACACCCTCTATTGGCAACACGCTCCCAAGTATGGCAAGCTCGGTGTTGGGGATATGCTATATGGGTATCCTCATAGCATGTCACTTATCCGGATAACCCGGGTGGCCCATAGTTGGTAGCATGGCCTATGGCCTGCTGGGCGGCCCAGTTAGATGGATCCAGAAGGGAGGCCCATCCCGGATAAAGGAAGGCTACAGTGAAGTCACCAGCGTACCCGGAGCCTTGGAGTGCAAAATACACAAGACTAGTAATAGACGGTGTAGGACTCTGTAACCTGTCCGGCTAGGACTTTTTCCTATAACCCTAGGACCTGGCGACTATATAAGTCGGGCCTATGGGAGCCTTTAGGGCACAACTTCATACAACCTCGCACAGCGAACCTATCTCTGTAACTCGGCGTATTGCCCTTATAGTGATTTATAGCAGGAGTAGGATTCCGCCACCATCGTGGGATCTGAACCTGGGTAAGCTGTGTTACCTCGTACCCGTCAACCGTCCGCCTTACCCCACGTCTCTAAACACGCACTGTGAGGACCCCTCCATGGCGTACTCGTCGGCAATACCACGACAGTTGGCGCCCACCATGGGGCAAGAGGCGCTTCAGGCTCTTCAGCGGGCGAGGACCAAGATCTTCGCGGGAATCGGTGAAACCGTAGCCATCGGTCGCGTTCTCTTCTCCGGCAATGTTCCGATCGTCCCTCCTGACGAGTTCTGGATCCTGGCGAAGACGAACCCTACGTGGTGTTCGATCGTTCCTATCAGAGACATCCACATCTTCATCGGTGAAAACGACTCGGGCACTAGTTCCCTGGGAGTCGGAGGAGCATCAAGGACCGCACGGACCGCCTACGGGCTGGATACGTTCGCGGAAGGATCGATGTCGGATCTCTCTTCGGAGTTTGCCGACAAAGATCGGAAAGCATCAAGACCCGCACGGACCGCCTATGGGCTGGATACGTTCGTGGAAGGATCGATGTCGGATCTCTCTTCGGAGTTTGCCAACAAAGATTGGAAAGCATCAAGGCCCACACGGACCGCCTACGGCAGGATACGTTCGCGGAAGGATCAATGTCGGATCTCTCCTCGGAGTTTGCTGGCAAAGATCGGAAAAATCCAAGGCCCACCCAAACCGCCCCTGTGCAGGATATAAAGGTGGAAGATCACTGCAGATCCGCCGGCTTCATCTGTGCGTCTGGACAACAGATATCCAAGTTCGTCGGCGTGGTTACCATCTTCGATCTGGCGCGCTGTGTTCAGAGAGAAGGCGAAAACCCCCGCGATTACCTGGCCAGGTGGCTCCGTATATGAGCCGATCTGGCCCACTACCCTGACGATAACGCTTTTTATCACTTCGTGGAAGGACTGGACCGTGGCACGCTTCTCCGACATTCTTTAAGACGGCAGCAGGCAACAGGGCGTCTTACCCTCGAAGAGATGGTGAGCACCGTCAACAACTACGTGGAAGCTGACGCAGCAGCCTAGATGGCGCTTGTGCTCAGGGACGGAGAACCTCCGATTCAGCAACCGCCAGCACCGCCTCCCGCCGCCATTGTCTCAGCAGCACCACCACCTCCAGTCATCATCGAGGCCGTTGAACCTCCACCGCCCGTCATCGAGGAAGTCCTGGCACCTTCCGACTCTGTCATTGACGCGCTTTATGCTGATTTCAGTGCAGATTCAGAGGAGATAGATCTCAGTCCAGAAGATCTAGACTCTGCTATGCAGGAGATGGAGGAGGAGTACTTGCACGACGAGCAAGCCAACAATGCCGTCACATCTCGAGGGGTGTTTGTCACCATTGGGACGGCGATGGATGAAGATCAACCTGGACGAACTCCGCCTACAACGCTGGAAAAGGGGAAGGGGCCACTCATTGCTGCTGACGATGATCGCGCAAAAGTCATGCCTCCTCCGCATAATCCAGTGCAGCAGCCGCAGGAACTCGGCACCGGCCCGAGAAACAACAACACCGCAAACTTGCCGCCTCCAGCATCTACGTCTGCAGCTGCCCAAGTTACTCCAACTGATAGAGTGATGTACGACAATCTCCTCGTCGAGCCACTGACCGTTTCTCATATCCGGAACGTGACCCAGCTTGACGAGAAGCGCCAATAGCTGCTGGAGGAAGCGCAGGACATCGCGGAGCAAGGCGCTAAGCTAGATCGAGATCTGATCAACACGCAGAAGTCCATAGAGAAAGCTAGAGCAATGGAGGCCGAGTACAAGACTTTACTGCAGCAGTAGAAGGCTAAGAAAGCTCCGGCTCGCGTCATCAACGATCTTGGTGTGCGGCGTAACCTAGGATGGGCCCCCTCGAAGCCGTCACAAGCCAAGCCATACATTGACAGTGAAGGCAAGCAGGTGATGCCCACCCCACTCCTTAACCTCGCCGTCGCCAAGACCCTTCTGGAGCAGGATAGATTGCCTGAGGCAGTGGAACAGGTCTATGACCTAGTGGCCAAGGCGGTGAAGCAGCAGGAAAAGGCCACCTCCAAGAGGCTTGAGTCTGACCCAGCGCTCTCTAATCTAGCCAGTACAAGCCGCCAAGGGACAGATATCCTCTTGATGTAGGGTCCCAGACGGGTTCATCAGAATAAAGACAGAGGGATGCGTGCAACAGGAAGGATGCTATCCCCATATCCTCCGACCATGGAGAAAAGGCCCGACCTCGTCGTCCATCGCCACCACCCCGATCCCCCCTGACATCGCGAAGATTACAAGGCTCACCATCGTACGGATATGCCCCCACCAAAGCAGTGCGGCATCGTCATCCGTGACAACATGGAGCAGACCCGTCATGACGGAGAGCGCAACAAGGACACAATAGCAGGTCACGCCATGACCCCCGCGTCCGACAAGCAACCGTGACAGGCGTGAGGCGTCGCAGGAGGGTAACAGCAAGAAGGCTAACCCACCGCCACCTCCGCCTCCGTCACCACCAAGCAGTCACCATGGCGGAGGAGGCCCGCGTCGTTCACGCAGCCCATCCCCTGTTGACAAGAAGAAGAAGAACCCGGAGCCGTACGACGCATGTTCGCGGATCGATAAGATCCACGAGGCTCGGGAAGGACCATACCTAGGAACACGTTGCTTTGGACCTGCAATACGGTCCACAACTTACCCCAAAGGTTTTCGGATTGACAAGACCATCAAGCCCTATGACGGCACTGCCAAGCCAGCCACATGGTTGCAGGACTACGGCAACGCGGTAGAGATTGCCGGAGGCAACCCCAACGTCGCCGTTAAGTACCTCCCATTAATGTTGGTGGGCACGACTCGTCAATGGATCGACGACTTGCCAGAGAAATCCATCTACAACTAGCTGTACATGCAAGAAGCGTTCACCAAGAACTTTGAGGGTACATACAAGCGTCCCTGCACTGTGGGCGATCTACATCGGTGCGTGCAAGAGAAAGACGAGACATCTCGCGCCTACCTCTCCCGCTGGCTGGATATGACGAATTCCTGCGCAGGAGTGCATGCTCAGACCGCCATGGCTGCCTTCATCAATGGGTTGGAAAGGGGCACGTTGCTCCGACATAATATGAAGCGCTTGCAGGACAATCACCAGCTTGACTTGAACCAGATGATTCAGTTGGCTAGTGAGTTCGCAGCTGCCGACAACGATGCTCGCGGCTCCTTGCCGGCAACAACCGTTCCAACTCAAGCTCGGAGGAACAACAGTACAAAGCAGAAAACCGCTCCATAAGAAAAGCAATCTACCGACATGGTCGCTATGACTTTTGCAGGACGAGGTGATGGTGGACAACGTGGCCGAGGAAGGGGAGCTGGCCGTGGGCAGCAACGAGGCAGCGAAACAACCTCGGCGCCGCTCCATGTTCCCCAAACCTACGAGGAGTACCACGACATGTAGTGCCTCGTACACCTCGACGCCAACGGCAAGGCCACCCATACCAATCGACATTGCAAGTTCATCAACGACCTCAAGGAAGACCCGGAGTCCGACTACAAGCGAAGTCGGAAGAACAGACCGCGAGGCAAGGGCAAGGGGAATAAAAAGGAGGAAGAGTCCAAGGATTCGAGTGACATGGATGAATACGTTGACCCCAAGCACGCCACCAAGAGTGATGACAAGGGCAATAACCCCTTCACAAAGAAGGCTCCAGTCTACCACACTTTCCTTGGCACCCCCACCGTCCGACAACAGAAGACCTCTCTGAGGATCCTAATGGCTACTCTCCTCCCAGTTCCCCAGTACGTGCGCTGGTCGGAAGTTCCAATCACTTGGGACATGACGGACCACCCAGACCTTATACCTACGGAGAACCAGTATGCCATGGTCATCAACGCCTTGATTGACGGCGTAGAGTTCACCAAGTGTATGGTGGATAGTGGAAGCAGCATCAACATCATGTACCTGTATACACTGCAGAAGATGAACTTGATGGAGGCAAACCTAAGGCGGACCAACACCATCTTCCATGGCGTAGTTTCTGGTCGGGAGGCCCGATCCCTTGGGTGCATTACACTTCAGGTTGCCTTTGGCGATGTTAATAATTACCGCCAAGAGCGCATGACCTTCAAGGTGGTCCCCTTCAAGAGCGTGTACCACGTCATATTCGGCCGCGCCATATTCCACACGTTCATGGCCAAGCCATGCTTCGTCTACAACAAACTCAAGATACCCGGACCAAACGGTGTCATCACCATATCCGGAAGCTTTACCAAGGCAAGGGACTGTGAGATCAATGAAGCAGCCGTTGCATAAGCTGTCCTCTACAGCGAAGAATTCAAAGAGATCCAGAGCAAGGTCAATGACTTAGAGATGACCGCATCGAAGAAGCAGATCTCCGACTCCGCTCCTGTATTCAAGGCCGCCATCGAGACCAAGCCGGTGGAACTTCTGGTAGGCGATGCCTCCAAGGTCACCGCCATTGGGACGAACCTGGATCCCAAATAGGAAAGCGCGCTCGTCGAGTTCCTCCGTGAGAATAAGGACATCTTTTCCTGGCAACCTGCCGACATGAAAGGTGTACCTAGGGAACTTGTGTAGCACCCCGGGTAAATCCACTACTAGAAATCGCCTGTCTGTATCTCTGTGCATAATCATGACATCATCATGCATATTATTTTTCTAAAACTATTTCGCAAAAGACTATGTTGTTTTCCAAATTAGCCCTCCTTTATTTTCAAATCAAACCTCTTGGTCCGTTCGAATCTTGTATTTGTCTTAAACAATTTACAAAATCTTTTAAAACAAACTAATTAAAACTAAACTATTTTTTCCTGGAGAGGCCGACACCGGCCAGGCCCAAAAGGCCCAGCCGGGAGTCCACCTACAACCCCAAACATCCACCAAACCCTAACCTACCTAACCCTAATCCTACCTCTCCCCATTTCCGCCGCCATCCCCTGGACCCGACCCACCCGACCTCCATACGACGCACGCACATGCCCAGCCCGACACCAACCAGGAACCGCCCCGTAATCCCTTGGCCCCACCCTGATCGACCGCTTCCCCGTCCTCGATACCCCAGCCTCGATGCTCCCTCTCTCTCTCTCCCATCCCCAAGTCCGCCGCCACCTCCCCTTCTCGCCCCTTCCTCTTCCCGGCAAGCTCTGCAACCGTCTGACCCCGCAGGCCACCTGAGCCGCCTCCCTGCAGCGCCAGCTCGCCACCGTCGTCCCCGAATCTGGCCCCCTCGCCGCCATCGAGCCTCGTGTGGCCTCGTCGTCGTCTGCTATCTCGTCGGCCGCCTTCTCCATCTCGGCCCGCTGCCCGCCGGCTGGCCTCCCTCGTTCTAGGAGCTCGCCCTCCTCCCCATGCTGTCTCGTCGAGCCAAGGTCGTCTCGTACCTACAGCGCCGCCCAAGTACCTCGCATACCCGGCAGACAACCACCGTCAGCTCTGCCATGGCTTCCTCTCCGGCACCGCCCGTGCTCGTCCCCGCCGCCATGGCCTTTCCCTACCCTCGCGGGTCACTGCCTGCGCCCCTTTGTTCCACCCAGCGCATCCTCAGGCATCGAGCGCTGCCGCATGCTGTTGCCAAGGCCCGCTCCTTGCGGCTCGGTTCCTGAACGTCAAGTTCTACAGCGACCCATAGGCACTATGATACTCGGATGGAGTTCTATGTGCTATTTAGGTGTTGAATTGGTTGGTTTTGAAGTGAGGTGTTGTCTCGATCACAACCAAAGGAATCGGTGTGGTGGTGAAGTATGGCGATGACGCCACCCGAGGAATAGCGAAGCCCCACAAGATCTCTGTTCGCCAAGATCTTCCGGACTTGTACCGACGCAAAGCCAAGAACATCGCGCCCATCAATATCGTAACCAACAACGAAACTACAAGTTCTACCTCATGGATCGTCGTCCCAGATTCCGAAGCTTGTTTCCGGCGCCCGAAGACCGAACCCTGTCGAACCCTAACCAAGATCTCCGACCCCCGATGTGTGACCCCTTTTTCTGAGACCCTATTTTTATGAATATGATATACTTGTTGCATATTAAATTGTCATACTTGCATACATGTTGTGGGTTTGGGGGCATTATGCCGATTCACCTCATAATTAAATATGGAGACTATATGCGGGCGAATCTAGTCTAATATTGGTTCCATTTAAATTTGCGTAGCAAACCGGTGATATATTTTGCCTTTTTAATACAACATTTAAATTGCGGGGTATCTAAACAATAAGAACCTATTAATTAATTGTCGGGACCTCGGTTCCACTTAATATTGCCTAATCGCATCGCATCTTTGCCATGTCATGCATCATACATGCATGCCCGATCTTCTGTCGTGGTATTAAATAGTGCATCCGTTGTTTCTTCTAGTGTTTTGCTTCTTCACGGGTTAGGCCGATGAGTTGATGCGAGTGTCGAACCGATCTTCGGATGAACCTTCGGCAATGTTTTCAGGCGACCATTCTCCCCCTTTCTACCTATTTTATATTTCTAGTCTTTATTTCCTCCTGTTGATCTTTTGCTATCTGTGTTGCGATGCTCTAGTTTTCGCACCCGTGGTATCCCTTGCAGCCTTATATTGCCTTGGACACATCCTATTACCTGTTGTTTGGTAGATAGTTGGACTTGCGTGTCGTAGTCGTTGGCTCAAGTGCTGTTGCGTGTCATCGAGTACCACAGTTGTTGGAGAAATGCCTTATGCTTTATGTTGGAGATGATCATGGCTTTAATTATCGTTTAATAACTAAAATTGAAGTAGGTAAATAATGCAGATGCATAGGTGGGCAATAGATGTTATTTGGTTTTTAACCGTCCACTTGTGTCCCGTAGGACCCCGAGTACTTGATACCTGTTCTTTGAATATTCGCACTATCCGCATGTGGGACCATGAATCCCCCTAGCCAGAGCTTGAGTCATATTTATTTCTTGGGGCCACAAAGTAGTTTGGGGCTTTATTACTATCCTGTACTTATGCCATGATTTACTGCTTTATTTACGATTGCGCGTGGAGCGCCTGTACTGTTTAGATAAGCGGAGTGTTTTCGCGGTATCGACAAGCCCAGTCACACTTTCGGGTTCCCAGTCATTTACAGCCATTGACGCAAACCTCTGGGTCCGTTCCGGAGCCGGCCAACTTCGTAGCGGGTAGCTTGGTGGGGTGGCCCCCCTGAAATTTATATGAATCTTGCAATTGATCTGTCGTGATGCCTCGTTGGGTTTCATTTGGTTTTTCTCGAGGTTGATCGTGCGTGTGTTGCTATTTGTGCCCTCCTGCAGGGTAAAACTTTCTGAAAGCCGTGTCCGCGGTTATGGACGACTTGGAGCACAGTATCTCGATCATAGACAACTATAACTAAAGTAGTGCTATAAATTTGACTTTATAATGACTAGTAATCAGCTTCACTATAATGGAATGGCTAAATAAAAGTGCCAACAACTGCTGGTTTGGGTTGTCACCTGTACCATTGTATCTGACTAGTAAGTATTGCAACTACAACGGAATGGCTAAATAAAAGTACCAACAACTGCTGGGTTTTGGGATGTCTCATGCTATATGTATCTGACTAGTAAGTACTACAACTACAACGGTATGGTTAACTAAAACTGCCCACTGCTTATTATATCAGGATGACTCATGCTATCTATATCTGACTAGTAATTGCTGCAACTATAACGGAATGAATAAAACTGCTAACTGTGTGAGTTCCTCGGTTAACTTCCTCGTTTGGTCTCGACGGGGAAATACCAGGATGGGTATGCTTGGTGATAGTTTCAGGTTGGATCCTAATAGGTCTTTCTTATCCCTATCTGATAGCCGCCAGTTGTATGGAGTCTCTATAGGTTGTTTAGTGCATGCTGCGCTGCCGCTTCAGTCCACCATACCTATGTAGGCGAGGACCGCCGAATTCTAGTCTGCCGTGTACTGGCCTCAGTACTGACCGCTCTCTTTTTCCTTTGCCCTTTGTCGGCACCCCTTTTTGTTTAAGCAGGTTTTGAGATCGACGTCGTTAGAAGGGTTACCCTTCCGGCTTGGCCTGGGCAGGGTTATGGACGCCATTGGTTATTCTTCAAGGCTCTCAGCCCAATTTGCATCTTGTCCGTACTCGGACGCTGTATCGTTTTCAAGGTGATTTGGATCTTTGTACTATATATTGTATCCTTGACTCGATGAGTCGCTGTCGTATATATTTGTTTTGTGGGTTCCATCATGGACTAATGTGTAATGATATTACTTTGTTTTCCACCCGCACGCAAGTGCCTGGTGGGCACCTTTGAATCGTTTCTATGCGGGTTTGGCGGGAATCGCTGAGACTTGCATAGGGTCGATTCCGAGGGTGTTACAACTTGCCGAGCACAGCTTAAACATTGATCCAAAATGTAAACCAGTGAAACAACCTCTACGACGCTTTGGATATGAGAAGAGACGCGCCATTGGCAAAGAGATAGCTAGGTTACTTAAGGCTAGATTTATCCGAGAAGTCCTTCACACCCAATGGGTCGCCAATCCTATACTTGTCCCCAAAAAGGGAACCAATGAATTAAGAATGTGCGTTGATTACACCGGCTTGAACAAAGCATGTCCCAAAGATCCGTTCGCTTTGCCTCGCATTGACCAAGTCATTGACTCGACGGCTGGCTCAGAACTTTTGTGTTTTATCGATGCATACTCAAGATACCACCAGATCAAGATGAGGAAGTCGGACCAATTGGCCATTTCGTTCACTACCCCATACGACACGTTTTGCTATGTCACGATGCCCTTTGGGCTGAAAAACGCAGGTGCCATGTACCAGTGGACAATGCAACGTTGCCTCCACGACAAAATTGGTCGGAACGTTCACGCCTATGTGGACGATATTGCGGTGATGTCTAAAAAGTCAAATGACTCAATCTCCGACTTAAAAGAAACCTTTGATAATCTCCAGAAATACAACATGATGCTTAACCCTAAGAAGTGCGTCTTCGGGGTTCCAGCCAGCAAATTGTTGGGATTCATCGTTTCCCAACGCGGAATCGAGGTCAACCCGGAGAAAATCAAGGCCATCTTAAACATAAAGCGTCTGACATGCCTAAAGGACATTCAACGACTAACAGGTTGTGTTGCAGCAGTTAGTCGGTTCGTCAGCCGACTTGGAGAGAAGGCTCTGCCGCTGTACAAGTTGTTGAAGAAGGTGGACAAATTCACGTGGACGGACGAAGAAGATGCAGCATTGAAGCATCTCAAGGAGATTCTTTCCTCATCGCCCATCCTTGCAACACCCGAACCTGGAGATCCCCTGTTAATCTACATGGCGGAAACCAACCAGGTAATCGGCATCGTCGTCATGGTAGAGCGGAAGGAACTAGGCTATGAGCACGGAGTTCAACGACCAGTTTACTATGTGAGCGAGGTCTTGACGGAGTCCAAGCAGCGTTACCCGCACTACCAGAAGATAACTTATGGAGTATTCCTTGCTTCTCGGAAGCTGAGGCATTACTTTCAGGAGCACCCAATCACAGTGATGAGCAAGACTCCACTGTCCGACATTATCAACAACAGCGACGCTACAGGAAGGGTCGCGAAGTGGGGCATTGAACTTGCCACCTTCGAGATCACCTACAAGAGACGCGACGCTATCAAGTCACAAGCCTTGGCGGATTTTGTTGCAGATTGGACGGAGATGCCAGATGCTACTCCGTTGCCGGAACCAGAGTATTGGGTGATGCACTTTGACGGATCAAAGCTTCTCAATGGCTCGGGGGCGGGTGTATTGCTACAGTCACCAACAGGAGACAAGCTACACTACATTCTGCAAATACACTTCGAGGCTACAAACAACATGGCGGAGTATGAAGCACTCATTCACGGACTACGTGTTGCCAAGGATATTGGCATCAAGCGCATAGTTTGCTGTGGAGATTCCGACTTGGTTGCTCAGCAGGTGGCTGGCACCTGGAATGCGCGGAACCCTATGATGGCGGCATATCGAGACGAAGTGGACGAGATATCCAAGAGCTTATTGGGCTACGAAGTCAAGTATGTACCTAGGGAGCATATGATCTACTGTCTAAGCTTGGATCAGGGTGCAAGAAAATTCCGCCAGGAGTTTTCCTAGAGCACCCGTGCACACCATCTGTGAAGGGAGCCAACATTGACAACCCGGATAGAGCTGACTCTTTCGTCAACATGGTGAGTAAGGTCCCTCCGGCTTGGACAAAACCGTTCATGGAATATCTCGAACACGGAACTTTGCCCGGCGATGAAGTCGAAATACGACAAATAGTAGGACGAGCAAAGGGTTATACCATAATCAATGGGCAACTCTACAAAAGGAGCACTACTGGTGTATACCTAAAGTGTGTTTCCCAGCTAGAAGGTATGGAAATCCTATGTGAAATCCATCTCGGAGATTGCGGGCATCACGCCGCTCCTCGATCGTTGGTCGCGAAAGCCTTCCGGCAAGGATTCTACTGGATGACCGCGAAGGCGGATGACGACAAGCTGGTTGAAACATGCATGGGATGCCGATATATGTCGACAACCACATGTTCTGGCGAAGAATCGCGAACAATACCAATAACTTGGCCGTTTGCAGTCTGGGGGCTGGACATGGTGGGACCGTTACAGACGACACCTTGTGGGTTTACACATCTTCTTGTAGCAGTTGACAAATTCACTAAATGGATAGAAGCTAAACCCATTAGAAAGCTTGATGGGGCAACTGCCCTCAGGTTTGCCCGGGATCTAGTGGTGAGATTTGGTCTCCCACACAACATTATCACTGACAATGGCAGCAATTTGTCACTCAAAGAAGTGGAGGCTTATTGCTGGGAGAAAGGCATACGACTTGACCTTGCATCTGTGGCACACCCACAATCCAATAGTCAGGTTGAGCGAGCCAATGGATTAATTCTGCAGGGAATCTAGCCACGCCTTGAGGCACCGCTACATAGAGCAGCTGGAGCCTGGGCGGAAGAATTGCCTTCTATGCTGTGGAGTTTACGAACTACACCCAACAGATCCACCGGCTACACCCCTTATTTCATGGTATATGGGGCAGAAGCCATCCTGCCTTCCGACATCCTTCACAATGCACCAAAAGTTGCCGCCTACGACGAAGATGACGCTGAAGAATCCAGACGCCTAGATGTGGACCTCCTCAAGGAGGAGCGCGTTTTGGCATGCCAAAGATCCGCCATCTACCAGCATAAGCTACGCAGCTACCATAGTCGCCGCGTTCGACATCGCTCATTTAAACAGGGGGATTTGGTGCTCCGACTTAAGCAGAAGAAGTCACACAAATTATCCCCTCCATGGGAAGGACCGTTCATCATAAGCAAGGTGCTAATCAATGGGTCTTACTACCTTGTTGATAATCGTGAACTGAAAGATAGACCCAACAAGGATCATAAGCGTAAGCGACGTGACCCGGATGATGACTACCCGAAGCTTGATCGGCCATGGAACATAGCACAACTACGTCCTTTTTACACTTAGCATTTTTTATCTAATTATGTATCTTTTATATGATCAATGAAATAAAGCTCTCTGGTTCACTCATATTTCTGACTCTTTTACGTCCTTTAGTGTTCATTTTTGGATCATGTAAAACCTTTATGCACAAGCCTTGCGTTTGCACTTGTGAAAATTCCGCTACGGGCGTTAGCTTAAGTTTTCTGGTCTACACGTTCTTTATCGTTTTTATGTGGATTCTGGAGTAGTGACTTTTGGCACTTATTGTCGGCGATTTTGTGCTTAGGTTATTGACGGTGCTATTGGGCATCAATACCTGAGCGCATGGTTCCGACAACGAGTCTTCCGACTCACGAAAGGTCAAGCATAAAACCAAAGTAATGGATAAGCCAGCACTTGCTTAAAAAATATATACATACTGGAAACTAGTTCTTAAGTAGCAAAAAATAACAACCATTCTTTTTCGCCTTAAGTTACATCAATAAGTTTTTTCCGCACATGCACCAAAGGTGAAAACAATAATACAAAGTTGTTCTTCATTCTTTGGCGCAGGAGACTTAGAAGCAGCGTCGTCACCAGCCGAAGAGCCACCCTCGAAGTCGACGCTGTGGTGGGACTCAGAAGAATCTTGGTTGCCGCTGTCGATGGTGTTCATGGGCACGAAGATGTCGATGTCCACTGACATGGTTATACCCTACGGGTACGTGACTTCAGCATACCTGGTCCAGCCCAAGGAAGGCCCACAGCAGACAAACGCTGGCCCATGAAGATTTTCGGGTGGCCGAGGCCCATGACGCCTTCGGATCCTTGGAGAGCAAGACTAGCATAGATAGGAAATTCAAAGGGGTAAAACCCTAGAACTTGTAACCGACTAGGACTATGCCCGGGACCTGCCTAAGTCTATATAAAGGCCAGGAGGGCACGTCCTAGATCTCAGACTCATACTTCCGCACACGCACCTTCACGCCAGATCGAATCTACGCACCCTGTAACCTTCGGTTCCGCCGTAATCAAGAGCAGACAAGCAGGAGTAGGGTTTTCCCTCCGGGGGCCTGAACCTGGGTAAATCTCGTGTCCCCTGGTTGCTTGTCTGTTAACCGTTCCGCGATCTCCAGCATCCCCATCTTCTCCAAAACCCAAGTCCATAACAATGGGCATTGATGAGATTAAACCTCGTCAATTGGCGCCATCTGTGGGAATCGGGGCTGCTGATTGTGCGATCGTGACGGTCCCGACCCGATCGATCTACAACTCCGCGGCGACGGAGAATCACATCCTCTTCGGCGCTTTCGACTTCACCGCCCACTCGCCGGCCACCATGAAGGATTTCGAGCCCGTAGGCGACGGACTCGAAATTTTGTTCGGGAGCTTCTGTTTCCAGGTGGGACAAACTGGCACCCTCCGCCTTCCTGAGCAGGTGCCCGTGCCATCAATCAGGCCCGCCTCATGGGCTCCACACCCCGTGCTGCGCACATCACCATCGACAGATGAGTTCTACGACAGCAACAGCTGCAACTCCGATCCGTGCGACCCACCTTCGGATGAAGGGACCTACGGTTCCGGATCCGAAAGCTGCGGCAGCAGCGGACCGATCTACGAGCGCTACCAATGCGCCGCAGTCATCCAGAGCGAAACGCCTAACCCGCCGCCCAACACGACCCCAACCCGCAGGACAGAAATGGCGAAAACGGCGGGAACAGAAGAAGCCAGTCCCCCACCCAACGGGGAAAACAACGGCCACCTCATCCAACTAAGCAAAGAAGGATGGGTCCAGGCACGCCGCCGCAGGCGACATAGTCCTGCCTGTGGACTCCCCACGTGACCTACTAATGGCATACCACTACCTCCTCATCGAGGAGCACAAGAAGCAAGTCAAGATGCAGGAGACGCTCGACAAACGCAAGCAAGCAGCCTCTGAGTCCAGCGCGCGACGAGCTGCGCTCTCCGCCATGGCACACGGCTCTAGCACAAACGAAAACCAGGGAAACAAACACCGCTCTCGGGTGGAGAACATGGATCCCAGGGAACGCCGTGATGTGACCCGAACTCTCCACACATCGTTCATGGATATGGATGCCGATGACAACATCATCCCGAAGACACCGCAAGATGCGATCATGGCAGCCACTGCGTATCTCGCGGCCCACCCACCTCCGGAAGGGGACCCAAAAAGAGACATGCATAAGTACGCACTCACCGGACTCGGACTCGTCGGAGCTGCGCTCCACGAAGACGCTCCTGCGGAGCCAAAGAAGAAAGCTCCGGCCAGGCGCGACCGGAGCCCCACCCCTTCATCCGAAGAGGAAGAGGAACACGACCTTCCTCGAAGGAAGAAGAGATCGCATCGCCATAAACACGACTACGACGCCAGAGACGCGCTTACACATCGCAAAATCGACAAAGCACCCGCCAAACGCGCATGCTCGTCCGAGTCCGAGATGGATGAAGATGAAGGAGAACTCTGCGGAGCTCGATGCTTCAGCAGATCTGTTCGGCGAACACAGATTCCACACAATTTCAAGCTTCCTTCGGATACTCCGAAGTTCAACGGCACGTAAGATCCAAAATCTTGGCTCAGCGACCATCTGTCATCCGTCAAGCTGCACGGCGGTAACAAAGAAACCGCCATGCAATGCCTTCAGCTGCGGTGACAAGGTACGCAGGTTTGGCTCAGCGACTTATCATCGTGGTCCATCCGGTTGGGAGAGGAGCTAGCTTCATCCGAAATTTCAAGGGCACCAGCAAGAGGCCCGCCTCAATCGAAGAGTTGCGAGCCTGCACTCAGAGAACAGGTGAATCTATTCGCTCGTACATACTACGCTGGTCTACCACCAAGAACTCCGCAGCACACATCTCCGAAGAGAGGGCCATCGACGCCTTCAGAGACGGCGTCAAACGCCAAGATTTCAAGGAGGAACTTGGGCGAGTCAAGCCCAAAACACTCGACAGCCTCATGGACATCGCCAATAGGTGGGCTGACGGCGAAGATTGCATTCACCGAGCACAATCGGATGAAGAGGACGACTACGGCCGAAGGCGAGAACGCCGCAGCAAGAGGAGATCGCGCGTCTACGAGGACCGCAACGGACCCGACATGGTCGCGGCCGGCTACACCGGCCGGCTCAACGACAACAGCCGCAATAGCGGAGGATACCGCGGCGGAAACTTCCGCGACAACGGACGCCCAGCACAGTCGTGGCAACGCCGCGACCGCGACAACGGACCCTCAGCATTCGACAAACTTTTGGGTCCATGCACCATCCACTTCTACATCGACAAACATGATGGCAAAAAGAAAGCCAGCCACATGCTCAAGGACTGCCGCGAGTTCCAGAAACTCAGGGAAAGCATGGTGCAGATGAGGCAACAAGCCCCAATCCCTGCGTTCGGAAACGCACCTGCGTCAGGTGAAATTGCACACGGAGCTCCTGCACCCCCGCCTATTGGAGGCCCAAACCAAACAGTCGCACCAGCGCAAAACAACGCCGGGATCGGGTACCCCCCACCAAAAGGAGCACTAAATATGATCCAGAAGGGACGCCCCACAACTAGGGTGCAGAAGAAAATCACCCGACAAATCAACTTGGCCGTGGCAACTCCGCCTGCAATCCCTGAGTACCTCAGCGAATCGGAGTCCTGCATCACATTCACTTGCGCGGATCACCCTTGCGGATCCTCGCCCAGTCATGCTGCCACTGTGCCGGAGGCGCAGATCGGAGGCTTCGAGATGAGTCGCGTCTTCATGGACGGCGGCAGCGGCATCAACCTAATGTTCGCAACCACTCTAGCAGCAATGCGAATCCCGCAATGCAGCCTGGAACAATCAGACACAACGTTCCACGGCATTGTCCCAGGGAAGGGCATATTCCCCCTGGGCAAAATAGGGCTCGATGTCATCTTCGGGAAGACGGACAACTTTCGGCGGGGCGACTTCAATTGAAGTGGTGGACTGGCCGTCGCAATACCACGCCATCCTGGGGCGTGTAGCATTCGCAAGGTTCCTGGCCGTCCCACACTATGCATACCTACTACTCAAGATGCCAGGACCAAGGGGCGTCATCAAAGTCCACGGGAGCTTCACCCGATCGGACCAATGCGACAGGGATTTCAACAAAATCTCCCAGTCTTTCGTCATGCAAGACGAGCTTGTAAGGCTCCGTGAGGTGACGGACAATGGGGCACCCCAAGTCACAAGGCAGAACGCACCTGACATGTCCTTCGACTCCACCGTCAACACCAAGAAAGTACAGGTCCATCCGATGGATGCCTCCAAGACGGCCTTGATCGCCAACGACCTCAGCTCCGCATAGGAAGGCTCGCTCATCAAATTCCTCTGTGAGCGCTGGGAAATCTTCGCCTGGTGTCCTGCGGACATGCCAGGAGTTCCTAGGGAATTCGCCGAGCACGCACTCAATGTCTTTCCAGACACCAAGCCAGTCAAGCAGTCCATCCGGAGACTGTCGGAGCCACGAGCCGAAGCTATCGGCAAGGAAATCAATAGACTGCTCGCTGCAGACTTCATCAGGGAAATCAAGGAAAGTGATTGGTTGGCAAACACAGTGATGGTCCCAAAAAAGGACACGGACATCCTGCGGATGTGCGTGGATTTCACGTCACTAAACAAGCACTGCCCAAAGGACCACTTCCCTCTTCCTCGGATCGACCAGAAAATCGATTCGACTGCAGGTTGCGAGAAACTCTCCTTCCTCGACGCCTACTCAGGCTATAACCAGATTCGACTCAAGGTAGAAGATCAGGAGAAAACAACGTTTATCACACCGTTCGGAGTATTCTATTACAACACAATGCCCTTCGGGCTAAAGAACGCGGGTGCCACGTACCAGCGATGCATGTAGGCCTGCCTCAAGGACCTGATCGGTCGCAACATCCAAGTCTATGTCGACGACATAGTAATAAAAACCAAGGAGGCAAGGACACTTATCGACGATCTCCGCGAGAAGTTCGACAACCTTGATCGCTACAGGATCAAGCTCAATCCCGAAAAGTGCGCCTTCGGCGTCTCATCGGGTCAGCTGCTCGGGTACTTCATCTCTCAACGAGGGATCGAGGCGAACCCGAAGAAAATCAGAGCCATCATGACGATGGAGAAGCCTAAGAACCTCAAAGGCGTCCAACAGCTCGCAGGACGAGTAGCGGCGCTAAGCAGGTTCATCAGCCGCATGGGCGAGAAGGCCCTACCATTCTACCAGCTGCTACGCAAAGCAGACAAATTCGAGTGGACGCCGGAAGCCAACGACGCATTCGAAAGCCTCAAGCGGCTCCTCTCCACCTCGCCCGTCTTGGTCACGCCAAAGGAGCGCGAGCCTCTTATGCTGTACATAGCAGCCACACACCAAGTGGTCAGCACCGTGCTCATGGTCGAACGACCTGAAGAAGGCAAGACCCACGGGGTCCAGTGCCCAATCTACTACCTCAGCGAGGTACTGACACCAACAAAGCAGAGGTACCCTCACTACCAGAAGCTCGCCTACGGCGTGTTCATGATGGCTCGACGGCTGAGCCACTATTTCCAGGAGCACCAGGTGATGGTCGTCAAGGAGGCACCCCTGAACAGCATCCTGAATAATCCAGAAGCCATAGGACGCGTGGCCCTGTGGGGCATCGAGCTATCACCCTTGGACATCGTCTACGAGAAACGACTCGCAATCAAATCTCAAGTCCTTTCGGACTTCCTGGTACATTGGATGGAACTGCAGCTGCCAGAAACCCCAGATATGTCGCAGTCATGAACAATGCACTTCGACGG
Organism: Avena longiglumis; assembly: GCA_030063025.1. Taxonomy (NCBI): domain Eukaryota; kingdom Viridiplantae; phylum Streptophyta; class Magnoliopsida; order Poales; family Poaceae; genus Avena; species Avena longiglumis. The sequence continues at coordinate 144,760,965 of CP125974.1, forward strand.
CTCCAAGCGCGAAGCCGGAGCAGGAGCGGGGGTCATATTGACCTCCCCGCAAGGCGACACGATGAAGTACGTCCTTCAGATGAAATTCCGAGCTTCCAATAATGAGGCCGAATACGAAGCCCTCATCCACGGCATGAGGATGGCAAAGATATGCGGCGCAACGCGCCTGGTCATCTACGGTGACTCCAACCTCGTCGTCCAGCAGACGATGAATGAGTGCGACGCACATGCCAAAAACATGATCGCGTATCGCACGCTCTACAATGCACTCGAAGGAGAATTCGACGGCTGCGAGCTTCGACACGTTGGAAGAGAAATCAACGAGGAAGCCGACAGACTCGCCAACATCGGCTCCACTTGCGCAAAGGTGCTACCAGGTGTGTTCGTCGAACAGATCTGCGTGCCATCCATCAAGCGGAAATTCCCCAAGGGATCACCCGAAGAAGCAGAACACTCGGGAGCTACGCTGCCAGAAGGACACGAAGGACCCGAAAAGCTAGACACAGAGGTAGCCATGGTCAACCTAATGCAGGTCATGGCAGTCGAAGAAACCTAGACGCGCCCATACCTCCAGTTCTTGTTAAACGAAGAACTGCCTGACAGCCCGACAGATGCCCGACGCATATCTCGTCGGTCAAAAGCCTTCACCATCATCAACGGCGAGCTGTACAAGCGCAGTATTACCGGTGTACTACAAAGGTGCGTCACCATCGGCGACGGGAAAGCAATCCTCCAAGACATCCACGAGGGCATCTGCGGCCATCACGCAGGCAACCGCTCCCTTGTCGCCAAAGCTCTACGAGCAGGATTCTACTGGCCAACGGCCATGAGCGACGCAAAGGACATCGTACGAAGATGCAACGGATGCCAACGGTTCGCTGACAAACCGCACACACCTGGGTCCGAGCTCAGACCCATACCCATAGCCTGGCCTTTTGCTCAATGGGGCCTCGACATGATCGGCAAACTGCCAAAATCCTCGAAAGGGGAACACGTCTTCCTCCTGGTTGCAGTCGACAAATTCACCAAGTGGATTGAGGCCATGCCGGTCAACAACCAGAAAGGCAAAACTGCCGCCAAGTTCTTCGAGTCCATTGTCTACAGGTTCGGCGTACCGCACAGCATCATCACCGACAATGGATCGAACTTCATCTCCGAGGAATTCCAGGACTTCTGCGAAGGCCTTGGGATCAACATCACGTACGCCTCAGTGGCACACCCGCAAACGAACGGGCAAGTGGAAAAGGCCAACGGCCTAATCGGCGCCGGCATCAAGAAGCGCCTCATGAGTTCACTCGAACAAAAAGCTGGAGCCTGGACGAAAGAGCTACCATCCGTCCTGTGGAGCTTACGGACTACGCCAAACAGCTCCACCGGCTACACACCGTTCTTCATGGTACACGGAGCCGAGGCCGTGCTACCAGCCGAAGTACGCCACCAGGCCCCACGGGTCGTCGCTTACAGCGAAGCCGAATCCACGATTGCACTCGAAGACGCTGTCGACACACTCGACGAAGCACGGGATATAGCAGCAGCTCGATCAGCGGTGTACCAGCAGAGTCTCCGCAACTACCACAGCCGCCGGCTGCGCCCAAGGTCCTTCGTCGAAGGAGACCTCGTCTTGCGACTCAAGCAAAAGCGACCGAATAAATTTGAGTCACCATGGGAAGGACCCTACGTCATCACCGAAGTCATCCCAGGTGGCGCCTATCGCCTCAAGCACGTGGAGTCTGGAGTCGCATACTCCAACCCATGGAACATCTCGCACCTGCAACGATTCTATCCGTAGCAACCTACCCCCTTTACTTTCAATAAGGCTTTCAGCCAAGGCTATTTAGCCGAACAATGTACCTCCTCCATTACGATATAAATAAAGCTAAGTGTCTCGCCCCAAAACTTCAGTTCGCTATTTTGCAACTTTACTACATGCTACATACGCACTCGGTGGCTCCCCCACCTCACGATTTCATCGACTGAGGATCAAACGTGTACACCTGAGTAGCTGACAACGTCAGGCAAACGAAAAGGACACGATCAATCAAAAAATCTGCGTGCTCACAACAAACAAACCTTTACAACAAAGGGCACAACACGCCCAGCCGAAATATACAAATTTTACATCTATCTCTTTTTACAGGTACTACCTATTTTGAAGAATAACCTGGGCACGCTGCTCAAACAAATCTACGACCTGTTCGGCATACTGCCTTACAGCCGCGTAATGTGGCCGCATGTCCCACTCATCACCATCCGGCCGAAGAGGCGGCCCGGCTGCCACAACAGCCAAATCTACATCAGGCCGGTGCAGCCTCACAAGAGACAACGCAACCTTGACTCCAGCGACGAGCTGTTGCCGCACCAACTCCTTGACATTGCTCACGCATCAAAACTTCGACAGAAGACCCGCAAGGCTCGTCGGCACGGCATCCAAAGGAAACATGACGTGCAGCATCGAGGAAAGCGACGTCTACACTTGGCGGAGCACCCGCGAAACTTGATGAACATGATCCTGCACCATCGCCAGAGCCATGGCGCGATCACGATCCATCCAGAAGAAGCCGCCAGCCTCCATGTCCTGTTGAGTCAAGCAATTGACCCGAACAACGACACACTCCTTTTCTTCCCTCGGAGCAAGGTTCGCACCTGCGATAATCGCACAAAATAAGAGTAAGGCCAGCAGGCCCATCCGAAGAACTGAGCTACAGCTCGAACCAAAGAACCACTTACATTGCAGCTGCTCGGACAGCCGAACCAGTTCCGCCATCAAGTACTCCTCTCTAGCTGCACCACGATCCGCCTTGGACTTCAAAACGTCGGCATGACCGCGTAACCCGAGCAACTCCCTCTCCAGACTACGCACACGATCCCGAAGAAAAGTGAGTTGCGAGGAATCATCCAAAGATGGTCGCAGCGGCATTGCGGACGGGGTGTCAACAGGGTCAGCACCCGAAGGAACCTATAGCAGCAGAGAAAGAAAGGAACACAGACATTCAGACAATGATAGAGCACAACTCAGAAGAATTCATTAAACATATAAGGCCACTACGTGGCACAAAGATGGTGTTCTTCAAGATATTTACAACAAAAGCAAACTACAAACTATCCTATGTCAACAACGCCTAAGACGCGGCACCCTGAGTCGCCTCGGAGCCAGACTGCCTAGCTTTGGCCCCGCCCTGCTGCCGCAGTGCATACTCAGACATCAAATCAATGAGCTTGGGCCCATATCGCTTGCAGCGAGCAGAGTAGGCAGCAAAGGCTACCTCGGATCCATCTGCAGTCGTCGACATCCGGGAGGTGATCTGGGGTAGATCCAGCTCCGCTCCAGCCGCCAAGGCCATCGCCAGCCCGACGGACGCGCCGATGCCCTTCTGCTTGTGCTTGTACGCCGCAGGCGCTTCGACTGACAGAGCCTCCGCCAGAGCATCCACATCATCGAGGGCCGCGCCCTTAGGAACAAGCTCCTTGTAGAAGCGGCCAAGGACCTCCTTCGCCTTGGCAAGGGAGCTGACAACGGTGCTGCAGCGGTCTTCGACCGCCACAGTAGCATCATCTAGAGCACTCCCGTGCTCTAGAGCATCAGGCTTCGATACTGCGGCATCTGAGACAGAAAATAAGAAGGAAGACATGAAGAAAAGAAGCACAAAAGAAGACACGCGGCATGAAGAAACAAGCACAAATCTAGCACTCACCCGAAATAGCCTTGGCAGCAACCATGAGCTTCGCTGATACCTCTCTTTCACGAGCAGCCGCAACAGTGGCCAGCTGCTCCTCACGATCCGCGGCCTCCTGCTGCAGACGCTCCTTCGCTTCGCCTGCTTTAGTCAGCTCTAGATCGAGGCGTTCCTTCGCGCCAACGGCGGCCTCGGCCTTCTGCTCCGATTGACCAAGGCTCTTCTTGAGAGCGTCGACCTCACGGAGAGAAGTATTATGCTCATCTGCATTCAAACAAGAAACGTCAGAAAGCAGGACCGGAATAAACGAAAAAAGCACCAAAAGGCGAATAGGTACCTTGAAGCTGCCGAAGGTTAGCCTCGACCAGACGCCTCACACCGCTTGGCCTCCTGCACAAAAGGCTGCAGAACAAGGAAATAACAGTAAGAAAAGGACTTGGGGGCTACGCCCAACACAAAGGAGTAAAAACAAAATCAGCACACGAAGACACTCGGGGGCTCCCCCCGTGACATGAAGCAGAAAAACTTACATGCTCTGATGGCGACTCCGAAGGCCCGCCTGCGAAATTCTGAGGCGCATCCACCTACACCTCCTGCAACGGAGGATCCGGAGCCGCGCCACCCGAAGTCGCCACCGTCTGAGGAGGCGGAGACGCAATTTTCGACTCCCCCATCATCTCCCGCGCACCATCACTGGAGGAATCGTGGGAGGAATGCCTGCATACGAACCAATCAGCACAAGTGCAAAAATCATGAAGGCAAAAGGACAATAGTACAACAAGAAACTTACGAGCCCAGTGAGCTCAGGTCGAAGACAGGAGGAGTCCTTCGGGCTCTCTTCTCCTCTTTCTTCTCTTCCTTCTTCTCCTCCTTATTTTCTTCCTTCTTACGCTTCGCTGGCGGGTGCGGCGCTACAGCCCGCACATGAATGGCAGGAAGGGGAGAGGAAGAACCTCCATGACCGTCACTATGACGCTCAAGGCCCAGAGTGTTTCTGGGAGTCGGAGGAGTCGAGGCATCCGAAGAATCGCTGGAGCTCCGTGATCGTTTGCGCGTATGGTCCTCACTCGACTCGTCGGCATCCTCCGCCGGAGATCGCGCCGACGGCAGCTCGGACACGGACTCAACCACTTCATTATCCGGGGCATTCGGATACTTTTCGGGCAATGGCGGTACCATGCCCGGCACTTTGAAGCTCTGCAAAATCAGAAGGAACTTTGTTAGCAAACAAAGGAAATAAATACACAGCCGACAAAAAGCACTACGTGCACAAATCTACACCTGCGGTACGACCAACGTCGAAGAAAATGGAGGAGTTAGCGATTTCCCCGGGATTTCTTCTCCGGCCTTGAACTTCAGCAGCGCGCGAAGAGCCCTGTCAAGATCCCCCTCGGAGATTTTCTCAGCCGAAACCCTTGTCGGATCACGGCTCCCAGAATAAAGAAACATCGGGTGCGCCCTCGCTTGGAGAGGCTGCACCCGACGCTCAAGAAAAGTCCGGATGATATCCACGCCGTTTACCTCCTTCTCCGGAATCAGCTGGAGATCCTCCACCCGACGGTAAAGGGCCTCTATCTCCGCCACCTCACCGTCCAAGATTTGGTTTTTCCAAGACCTTTTCCGCTCAATCATTTGGGAGGGGTCAAAGGGAACAAGACCAAAATCTTGCCCGGGTACTACGGAGTCGCGGATATAGAACCATGGCCACCGCCAGTACTGGACAGATTCGGACATGGAAAAAGAAAAGAAGAGAAGATTGGGACTAAGGGAGATGATGCAACCCCCAATGGGATACACACCATCCGAACCAGATTTCCTCTTCACGGAATAGAGCTTCCGGAAGAGGCCAAAGTGCGGCTCAATGCCAAGCCAGCACTCGCAAAAAGTGATAAAACAAGCAATGTGGAGAAGAGAATTGGGAGACAGATGATGAAGCTGAATCCCATAGAAGAAGAGAAGTCCACGGAGGAAGTTGTGGACTGGAAAAGAAAACCCACGCATAACGAAGGCGAGAAACATAACCCGATACCCAGATGGGGGACGAGGGATTACCTCATTGCCGGGGAGTTTGACGGCCTCCCTATCTTGCGGGATCAGGCCCCGCTCGTGAAGCTTGCGGATATCGCTCTCCCGCGTCTCTGATCGCCGCCAGCCACCGTCGGTGACACGAGTAGCGGTGGTGCCCTTCTTTCCTCCGGCGGCGCTGGTCCCAACCGCAGATGACGATTTATTTGGTTTCCCCATGGCGCTACGGCGGCGCCGGCAGTGAAAGCGCAGAAACAACGACGAAAATGTGGAAGGAAATCCTAGCGCGTAGCAAGAATCGCTAGAGCACAAGGAGGCAGTGAAAACAAGAAATGATGCGGTGAAAATAAACCGCGGCTTTCCCCAATGATTATAACGGCGAAGACGACGCACGGCAGCCGTCCATCCAGAAGACCTAACGCCAACGACAGATCTGACCGTACACGTGTCAACATCACAATGAACCGTCGTTACCACGCCGTCCACTACACGCGGAAATCGAGGATACGCCGTAATTATCTCCACGCCCCGCATGACCGGTCAATTCAAAGTCAGCAAGTGGGACCCACGTTCGTCCAGTCAAGTCATCTCTGGCGTAGCAGACGCTTGAGGTCATTGATCGTCAGCACTGATGTCATCAAAAGCTATACTAGCACCAACTACATTTCCCCGGCTCCACAGCGAAGAGTACTCACTCGAATCTTCGATTCGATTAAATACTCGGGGGCTACTCCTATCAGGAGCGCTGGCCACGCACCCGGAAGATGAATAAAGACAAAGTATTTCTTCGAGTCCTATGTCGAGTCTACGACTCCACTACAGACTCAGGGGCTACTCCCATAGGGAGGATGAATTTAAGCATCCGAAAATTTTCGTGTCCTACGGACTTAACAACTGAGCAATGCTTGGACTAAAGTCTCTGCTCGAGTCTACGACTCGAACAGACACTCGGGGGCTACTCCCATAGGGAGCGCTGGTCGCGCACCCTATGAAATCTTCGACTGCAATCTTTCGGACCAGCACGCAAAAACTTTTTGGCAACTCTGCCCCAACAAAACGCTGAGTGAGCGACAATCTCCTTGGCCACCTGAAGCACCTCCGTGGTGACAAATGTTCGGATGCTGCGTCTGCGACGCAAAGATAAGACCTGCAGATATCATCTGATGGCCTGGCAACGTACATGACTGCGCTCTGCTAGTATAAATCCATGCCAACAGGCGTGATGAAAAATCCCGACGGACGCGTTGGGTACATCAATTACAATCACTGGAAATCCACTCCTGTAAGTCCTCCGCGGCATGAGTCGAATTACGCCAGCATATGTTCTAGGTCCTAGTTGAGGGACTCGAACCTGAAGAAGATCGTGTTGTTTCGTCCTAAGACAGTTAACCGACCCTGATCCGTCGGGTGAGTCAGGCACACGCATCAACAATCCCTACACACATATACTATTAATACATAGTTGCACCCGAAGGATGGAAGAGTCCTCAGCCGAATCTACGATTCGACTGATCACTCGGGGGCTACTAACATGGTTATACCCTATGGGTACGTGACTTCAGCATACCTGGTCCAGCCCAAGGAAGGCCCACAGCTGACAAACGCTGGCCCATGAAGATTTTCGGGTGGCCAAGGCCCATGACGCCTTCGGATCCTTGGAGAGCAAGACTAGCATAGATAGGAAATACAAAGGGGTAAAACCCTAGAACTCGTAACCGACTAGGACTATGCCCGGGACCTGCCTAAGTCTATATAAAGGCCAGGAGGGCATGTCCTAGATCTCAGACTCATACTTCCGCACACGCACCTTCACGCCAGATCGAATATGCGCACCCTGTAACCTTCGGTTCCGCTGTAATCAAGAGCAGACAAGCATGAGTAGGGTTTTCCCTCCGGGGGCCTGAACCTGGGTAAATCTCGTGTCCCCTGGTTACTTGTCTGTTAACCGTTCCGCGATCTCCAGCATCCCCATCTTCTCCAAAACCCAAGTCCATAACAATGGGCATTGATGAGATTAAACCTCGTCATCCACCAACTCGGCAACTCTGCTGTTATAGCCCGCGAGTGACGACAAGATGGCTTCGTGATTAATCTCTTTACCATCATCGTTGACGTCGGGGATGCCAGAGGTCACCGTGTCGATGTCGGCACCTTCATAGTGTGCCTTCACCATTGACAACGCCATCCTCGCGCCAGCCCGTGCACACGAAGCTTTCCAGCTTGTGATATGCTCGGGGGCTCTGCGTAGAATCTCCAAGTACTTCGCCACGGAGTCCGATGCCTTGATGTGTATCTGGAGGGGCTTGACAATCTCCTTGGATTGGGTGATGGCGGTGTTGATGAAGTTGCCGGCAAGAACCATGCATTCCTTGTCCGGAGGAGGTGATCGGGTTAAACCTATTGGAGCTAAAAATTCCGACAAGGAGCGCATGATTTCAATAAATCAAAGTATCTAGACTGCAGAAATCCAAGACGGAGAAAACTTACTGAAGATGCTGGCCTCAGCTTGCCAGAGGGTGTCCGCCAAGGATTGTTTCTCTTGTTGGAGGAGCTTATACGCCTCGCTATGGCGGTGATTCTGCTCATCGGCAGCTCGCTTCTGATCTTTTAAGATCGCGATCTCCTCCTTCAAGCGGTTGATTTCCTCGGTGGAGGAGTCCTGCAAGGCCTTCATCGAATCCTCATGCATTTTCAGCATCTCCTTCCTCTCCTGCTTAAGAATAATTTAGGCAATGGCGGCACCATGCCCGACACCTTGAAGCTCTGCAAAAAAGAAGGAACTTTGTTAGCAAACAAAGGAAAATAAATATGTAGTCGACGAAAAGCGCTACGCGCATGAATCTACACCTGTGGAATGGCTAGCGTCGAAGAAAACGGAGGAGTCAGCGACTTCCCCGGGATTTTTTCTCCGGCCTTGAACTTCAGCAGCAAGCGAAGGGCCCTGTCAAGATCTACCTCAGAGATTTTCTCAGTCGAAACTCTCGTCGGATCACGGCGCCCAGAATAAAGAAACATCGGGTGCACCCTAGCCTTGAGAGGCTGCACCCGACGCTCCAGAAACATGAAGATAATATCCACGACGTTCACTTCCTTCTCTGGAATCAACTAGAGATCCTCCACCTGACGGTAAAGGGTATCTATTTCCTATGATTCGCCATCCAAGATCTGGTTTTTCCAGGACCTTTTCGGCTCGATTATCTGGGAGGAGTCGAAAGGAGCAAGACCAAAATGCTGCCCAGCCACTGTGGAATCGCGAATGTAAAACCACCGCCTCCGCCAGTACTGGACAGACTTAGACATAGAGAAAGAAAAGAATATTGGCCTTGAGGGATATGATGCAACCCCCAATGGGATACACACCATCCGAACCGGATTGCCTCTTCACGGAATAGATTTTCCGGAAGAGGCCAAAATGTGGCTCGATGCCGAGCCAGCACTCGCAGAAAGTGATGAAACAAGCAATGTGAAGAAGAGAATTGGGCGAAAGATGATGCAGCTGGATGCCATAGAGGAAGAGAAGCCCACGAAGAAAGTCATGGACTGGGAAGGAAAACCCACGCATAACGAAGGCAAGAAACATAACCCGATACCCTGCGGGGGACGGGGGATTACCTCGTTGCCGGGGAGTCTGACGGCTTCCCTATCCTGCGGGATCAAGCCCCGCTCGCGAAGTTTGCGGAGGTCACTCTCCCGCGTCTTTGTTCGCCGCCAACCACCGTCGGTGGCACGGGTAGCGGTGGCGCTTTTCTTTCCTCCGGCGGCGCTGGTACCAACCGCAGATGATGACTTCTTCGGTTTGCCCATCGCGCTACGGCGGCGCCGGCGGTGAGAGCGCAGAAGGGAAGATGGAAATGTGGAAGGATATTCCAGCGCGCAGCAAGAACTGCTAGAGCACAAGGAGGCAGTGAAAACAAGAGTAGATGCGGTGAAAACAAATTGCAGCTTTTCCCAATGATTATAACGGCGAAGACGATGCACGGCAACCGTCCATCAAGAAGACCTAACGCCAACGGCAGATCTGGCCATACACGTGTCAGCATTACAACGAACCGTCGTTACCACGCCGTCCACTACGCGTGGAAATCGAGGAGACGCCATAATTATCTCCACGCCGCGCGTGACCGGTCAATTCACGGTCAGCAAGTGGGACCCACGTTCGTCCAGTCAAGTCATCTCTGGCGCAGCAGACGCTTGAGGTTATTGATCGTTAGCACTGATGTCATCAAAAGCTATACTAGCAACAACTACAATTTCTTCGGCTTTAAAGCTAAAGAGTACTGACTCGAATCTATGATTCGACTAAATACCCGGGGGCTACTCCTATTAGGAGCGCTGGCCGCGCACCCGAAAGATGAATAAAAACGAACTATTTCTTCGAGTCCTACGTCGAGGCTACAACTCCACTACGGACTCGGGGGCTACTCCCATAGGGAGGATGGATTTAATCATCCGATTTTTTTTGAGTCCTATGGACTTAACAACTGAACAATGTTTGAACTAAAGTCTCCGCGAGTTCACGACTCGAGCACACATCTGGGCTACTCCATAGGAGCTGGTCGCACACCCTATGAAATCTTCGACTGCGATCTTTCGGATCAGCATGCAAAAACTTTTCAGCAACTCTGCCCCAACAAAAAGCTGAGTGAGCAACAATCTCCTTGGCCACCCAAAACACCTCCACGGTGACAAACATTCGGATGCTGTGTCTGCGACACAAAGATAAGACCTACAGATATCATCTGATGGCCTGGAAACGCACACGACTGCGCTCTGCTAGTAAAAACCCGTGCTAACAGGTGCGATGAAAAATCCCGACGGACGCGTTGGGTACATCAATTAAATTCACTGGAATTCCACTCCTATAAGTCCTCAGCGGCCTGAGTCGAATTACGCCAGCATATGTTCCAGTTTCGAGTTAGGGGACTCGAACCTGAGGAAGATCGTGTTGTTTCGTCCTAAGACAGTTAACTGACCCTGATCCGTCGGATGAGTCAGGAACACGCATCAACAATCCCTACGCACATACTTTAATACATAGTTGCACCCAAAGGATTGAAGAGTCCTCAGCCGAATCTACGATTCGACTGATCACTCGGGGGCTACTGACATGGTTATACCCTACGGGTACGTGATCTCAGCATACCTGGTCCAGCCCAAGGAAGGCCCACGGCGGATGTACGCCGGCCCATAAAGACTTTCGGATGGCCCAGGCCCATGACGCCTTCGGATCCTTGGAGAGCAAGACTAGAGTAGATAGGAAATTCAAAGGGGTAAAACCCTAGAACCTGTAACCGACTAGGTCTATGCCCGGGACCTGCCTAAGTCTATATAAAGGCCAGGAGGGCACAACCTAGATATCTCGACTCATACTTTCGCATACACACCTCCACGCCAGATTGCATCTGCGCACCCCTGTAACTTTCGGTTCCGCCGTAATCAAGAGCAGATAAGCAGGAGTAGAGTTTTCGCTCCGGGGGCCTGAACCTGGGTAAACTTTGTGTCCCCGTGTTGCTTGTTTGCTAACCGTTCTACGATCTCCAGCATCCCCATCTTCTCCAAAACCCAAGTCCATAACAATGGGCATTGCTGAGATCAAACCTCGTCATCTTGTTTTCGCTATCCAGGTCTTGAATGTACTTGGATTGCTCGACAATATTCTTGTCCTTGGCGATGGTTTCTGCATGTCGGAGAAAGAAAAGTACACAGTGTGTACTCGGAGAATATAGGCACAAAACCAAGTCGGAATGCGCATTAGAAAAAAGACGCTTGCTCTTGGTGATCTGTTCCTTCAAGAAGGCAGTTTTACCCTTTTCGGCTTCAAGATCAGCGCGCATCTTCTGGTACTGGTCATTTTCCATGCCCCTTCGAGCATTCTCGTTCTATGGAAAAAAGGACAAGGTTAACCGTTGTTTAGTCAGCTCGGGTCATCTAGTCGGAAATTTTCCACCTAGACGCTCGGGGGCTACAACGAGAGTTTCTAACTTAGCAATATGCTTAGCTTTTCTTTAAGCATCTAGTCGGAACTAATTCAGTTCTCGATTAGAAGTTTGGGGGCTACAGTATAAAGTTTTTAACTCGGATATCTTCTTAGCTTTTCTTTAAGCATCTAGTCGGAACTAATTCAGTTACAAATAGAGGCTTGGGGGCTACAGTATTAAAATTTATAAACACTACGTATGCTACTCTTAAAGCATCTAGTTGGGATAGTTCATTCCATCTAAATGCTTGGGGGCTACAGTGAGAGGTTTTCTAACTTAGTGTAACATCCCAAAAATACTAAGCTTGGATCATCAAATTCTAATCATCAAAATTAGGGTTAACAAAAACTTTTCTAAATGAAATCATGAATGCATGCATAGGTGTATGCATGGATTTTGAATTCTTTTAAAACCACCTTGTTTGTTTGTTCCATTTCTTGTAAAATGTTTCTTAGGTGAAATAAACATCATCTAAAACATTTTCCACACTTTTCCTAAAGACAAGTAAATCAAAACACATATATGAAATGAATGGTCATTTTGGCCAATTTAACTCACATGCCTACTTTGGCTGTCTCAAACTTTCAGAACCTAACAGAAATTTTTCTGGATAATTGCACCCCTTGAACCTCATAACAAGGTATCAAGGCCCACTTTGTGATCATCCAGAAACTTTCAAATGCATAGTTTAAATGACAATTCAAATTTGAATCTTTATCATATGGGAAGATCCCACTTCTTCAAAAACTACTCAAACAAGCTCAATTTTCAAAACCCAAGCATCTGCAGACTCACCAGCACCAATCTAGCAAACCCACCAAAAATCATTTCAAAATTCAAAACTTGATTTCATGCGGCCATTTCATCAAACAGGTTGCAGACACAAATCAAACAAACATTAAACACTATTGTGAGTAGTGATTCTTGCCTAATTGCTTCCCCATTTAGCTCACACACAACTCAGTAGATCATCTAGGAAGATTAGCCAGGCACTAGCACCACTGTGAGCTTGCCATTGTCATCAATGGTGAATAGCCGAGCACCCTCTTGCCACCCCATAGTCGACAGCAAGCTAGGAGCAGCAGCAAGCCTAGCTAGCATGTCTGGGAGGCAGCCACCGCCCACCGCCACTCACCGGCCCCAGCGGCGTTGACAAGCCTCGACCACGCGCACAAGCGCGCCAGACCATGCCGAGCGCGCCAGAGGGCCACCTCGACCATCACCCACAGACCGCGCCGCCCGCCGCGTGCATACACAATCCCCACCGACCCGAGACCGCCAGACATCCCGTTTGCCCGCCGCATGCCCACCGCCGCCGTCGAAGACGCCGCCAAGGCAGAAAGCACCGCCTGCCTGCACCAAACCACACCGCCCATGCCTCAAGACCATGTCGTTGAGCATCGCCAGATACACCGCACCGCCCTACCCTTGCCCATGCCATTAGCCATCTGTAACATCGCTTCGACGAGGTCACCGTGGCGCCCAACGGTCCCTCGCCGACTATAAATAGAGGCCACCCCGCATTTCTTCACACCATCTCACCCTCTCACCGATCGTGCCACACCATTCTCGTGAGCAAGGTGAGCACCACCTGCCGAATTTCACCGGAGCCACGCCGGAGAAGAAGGGAGCCAGAATTGAGCCGCCAGAGCTGCCGCGACCACCCCCCCTGAGTTCGCCGTCGTCGACTTCATCGCTTGCCCGCCGACCTCGCCAGACTCGGTGAGCCCCAGCGACCCTCACGGCCGCTAGGTTTCGTTCTCGCCGGAGTTGTCTCGCGTCGACGATGACTCCCAGCCGTTAGATTAGAACTAGATCGAACGATCTATATCGCCCCATACCGCTTCGCCCAGCCCCGTGTCACTGACGAGTGGGGACACCCACTTAAGCAGCCCGCGGGAGCACTACGCTTAGCAGGCCGGCCCAGTAATTTTCCCCGCGCAGCCCAGTTATTCAAATTAAACTTTTTCTATTTCAATTCAAACACACTTCTGTACCCAACTTCAAAAATCAACCCAGATCGATTCAGTGCACCAAATTGAATGAAACCAATTTTGTTGGAAAGGTCTGTGAATGCTGAATCCAAGCCCATTGGATTCAAGTCATTTGGATCTATAGATCACCCATGGTAAAAATAACAAGGCAGAAGCTTTTCTGCATTCAAACATTTTTCAAATTTAAACCATAATAGCTTTTGAGTTGATTCCAACTCTCAAAAATCACATTTAACCATACCTTTCAGAATATATAAAAATATATAGGTTTACTTGCGGAAATAATGTTCAAGTAATAAAATAATGCTACATAAGCATTTCTAGCCACTTTAATTAATTAAAATAAAAGGGTAAAACCTTATTAAATTGTGACACCACTTTAAATCACATTCCCATGGACTACAATATGTGGTGATGACATGTGTCAACATGATCCCATGTTGGGTTTGGAGAATATTAAATCTTCAGTAGTTTTTCAATGAGTAGAAATTACTTTTCTAAAAATAAAAAGATTTAAACCAAGCCTTAACCTTGTAATGTTAGGGATGATGCTAGATCATCCATAGGACCCTTGTGTGTGATGATTGCAAGTAGTTAAGTATTGTTTGGTGATTGTGTACCTCGTATTTATTCATAGACGCTAGTACCGACCAAGGATACGAGGAGGAAGGAGGATACTACGAAGAAGAAGCCGAGGAGAACTTCAACCACTGCTCTGCACAAGGCAAGCTAGTAACCTTGCAAGCTAACACTTGCAATTTAGAAAGCTTATATTGACATTGATGCAAGATAACACTTGCAGGATACCCTACTGATGCAACAAACCCCTACTTCTTACTATGCCTTAAGCATATGTGATCATACCCATTTGATAAACCAATCCTAGTTTTATGTGCAAGCTTCTTACTTTATTTCTTTATCAAAGCTTACTTAGAGTTTACTTAAGTGACTGGTAGATATTGGAAAGATGCTAAAGGTTGCATAAAGAGCATAAAATTTGGCCTAAGTTAGAAACCTTGACATCAGCCTGAGACATAAGGTTGTACTTAGTTGAAACTCCACTAGTTACCACCCCTCATCATTACTACCCCCACCTGTAGATGCTAGTGCTAAGCATAAAACTTGATCAACTTTAGATGGGAATACTTGGTGAAAAAATGGTTATGAAAACCTTGGAATGATGGATCATTCTATTGAAATGTTTTGGACATGTGTTTCCAAACACTTGAGAATTTTGGTGATGAAAATGTTGAGGCATGCGCCTTAGCCCTTTATAAAACTGATGGTTGTCTGGATGCGATACCATTCCAATTTTATCGTACAACCACAATACCCGAATATTGGGTAGGGCTTGACTGGAACTTATATTCCTTAGTATTAGTTCCCTCATGGCCAAGGTTTGAGCTGAGGCTACCTTGTGAAGATTGTCCACAGCGGTACCAAGATGACAGTTGGTCATGGTTGGGAGGCCAAACTCACAGGAGAGGTGCTTATACTAGGGCGTGTAATCGAAAGGTTAGGATTGATTATCCGCATACTGAGTATGGTGAATTCAGGATTTGTTCCTGACGGATGTATCGAATGTTATGGTGAAAGTGTACAATCTCTACAGAGTGTCAAACTATTCGAATAGCCGCGTCCGCGGTTATGGACAGTTGGAGTGGCCATACTGTTCCCCCGTCAGACTTTTCAAAATGACCTATGAGATGAATTGAGACTTTGACTTGAACACAACAGAGTTGTGATATGAAACACCAGTTCCCGCTTAGGATTTATAAAATTGTGACTAGCTTTGTAGAGATAAATCTGGCTTTTGCAAAACAACCCTAGAGCCTAGTGTCCTATTATCCAAAAACCCTCTTTACCTATTAGTATTAGTTTGCGAGTACTTAAAGAGTACTCATGGCTTTGTCCCTGGCTATTCCCATGGCCAGACTATGAAGAGGAGTACCTGAAAGATGGACCCCAGGAAGGTTACGAAAACTAGGATCATCTCCCATCGTCAAGATTGCTGTGACCCGAAGATGGTGCTTCGCCTACGCTACCGTTATTGTTACGTATTCCGCTGCTTGATGTTGTATTAAGAACTGGATCATGAGATCCCTATTTGTGTAAGAACTTATGTATCGTTTGTAATGGATGATGTACTATTGTATCCAATTATGTTATGTCTCGCAAAAATGGTAATCCTAGGATTGCGATGTATGGCATAACAGGCATCTAGGATTGAAAAATCCGGGTGTTGACACTTATTCACTCTTAGAGCATATAGATGCAAAACCTATGGTTTTCCGTCTATATCCACGGGGGCTACAGTGGGATACTCATATGAAATGCAAAAGGCAAAGAGAACTTATAAGTGCGATGATCTTGAGGTTCGTAGCACTCTCGTCCAGCAGCTTGGCAAAGGATTTGCTATTTCCTTGCAAGATTTATGCTTGCCGGCGGAGCTCCTCTAGACCGCACGTCGGAGATGTCGGCGCCGCACCAGGAACCAAAGTAGTGCTACCCGGTGTAAGTACCGGATAGACTATCTTCAGATAGACTATGGTTTTCTTGGGTGCGAGGGCGCCGCCAACGGCAGAAGTACCAGCTTCGACCACCGCCTTGCCGCCACCGATGGAATCCTTAGCCGGAGCTTCAGCCATTTGTTGAGCGGTGCTCTCCTGCGTTGCCTGCTCGCCGACAATAGCGAGTTCGGTAGAGGCGCCAGAATCCACTTTCATGGCGGAAGGGCCTGATGCCTCCTTAGCTTGTGAGCTTGTCGGGGCAGACGTGGGCTTGACGGCAGGAGTAGCAGGGGCGATGGCGGGGGAGGCGTCGCGATGCAGCATGTCCTTGATATTTCGAGAAGCCCCCGATGTTTTGGAGGTCTTCTTGAGGCTGGTCGTGGCTTTCTTCCTGAAACGTGCGAAATGCATAAGTACAGGAGCAAGACAGATAAATAGACAATGTCGGAAAATGAGAAGCTTACACAAGTGGGGGTGCTTTGGCAAAGGGGATCCCGGTAACTTTTTCTTTTACGCCTCCGTATGGCGAGAGTCTTCTTGGAGGCTCCACCCTCCGTCTTCTTCTTCTTGCCTCCGTCGGCAGCGTCAGAGGTGGAGTTCTTCCGCTTGCGCGCCAACGGAACCTCATCGTCGGACACGACCGTGACTTCCTTCATCTTTGGATCATAGATTTGGGCAGCCAGGTTGCCCTCCTCTAGATCGCTAAGCTGTTAAGTGAGAAATCACCGTATTAGATAAGATGGTATTTGCAAGACGGAAGAACTAGAGTATATGTCGTACACGGAAAATAAATACCTACATTTGGGCACTTGCCGTCTATGAACATGTCATAGGTGATGGTGAATCCACGTTTCTTATCCCTCACCTTGACGATGTCCTTAAGGCAGAGCTTGACGGAGTCGCTCGAGAAGTTATCCACGGAGATGCGGAGACTATCCCTTCTGTCGCTGGTATACTCATGCATGAGCTTCGCGCGGTGCTGCAGAGGTTGGATTCGCCTGATGAACCAGCACATGGCTAGGTCCAAGCCGGTCAGACCCATCTCTACGAACCACTCGATCCGCCTTATGGCCCGAGAAGCGTCGAGGTCGGAGGGAAGAGAGGCTTGGGATCTCCATGACGAGGCTTCAGCGGCGGCTCCGTCAACGAAGTCCGGGTACGTAACTTGTCGGCCAGCCAGAGGGATGTCTAGGCCGTAAAAGTACGTCCGTTTCCAATTCTTGCAGGACTCGTGGCCGACGATGTCGGGGAACCGCCGGCCAGGTCGAATCTTGAAGCTTATGGTGCCATAGTTCCTAAGCTCTTCCTTACTATGTTCGGCTTCACGTTTGACGGTGAAGAAGTACACAAAAAGGTCTAACCTAGGCCTTATCCCTAGATATCCCTCGCAAAGTGCTGCGTAGTTGCTAAGCACTAAGATACTATTGGGGGAAAGGTTCTAGGGCTGGACCCTATAATGGTTCAAGACAGAGAGGAAGAAGTTGGAGATGGGCAGGGAGACGCCGCGTACCAGTTGAGCTTTTAGGTACACCTTTTCTCCGGCTTGGGGAGAAGGTGTCACCTCGCCGGCCGGCGCCGCCCGCCAGGCAAGCCCCTCCGTCGCGGGGAGGTAGCCCTCGGCGATCATCTCTTGGATGTCACGGTCGGTGATATCCGAGCCGCGCCAGTCGCCCTTGTGCGAGTCTGGTTCCTCCTCCAATGGCTCCAGCGCCGCCAAATTTAGGTCGCCGCCGGTGGACTCGATCACCGCTGATGCGGGAATGACTAGGCCCTCTGGAGGCACGACGATGGAGATCGCCGGCTTCGCCGCGGCTTTGCTCGACGCCGGCATTGATGGAGAAGTGCTGCTGCTAGCCATGGAGTGAGGATTGGGTGCGACTGGTGCAGGTTGGAGCTAGGGTTTTTTCGAGAGTTCTCGCGGAGAGCTCGAGGAGACACGCGGCTGGAGGAAGAAGATGATGCGAGGAGAATGAGGTAAAAAGTGTAAATTTCCCCATGGTTACTATTTATCATCCTCGGCGTCAAGATTCGTGCAGCTTGATCGGACGGTTGCCGCGTAGACGACGTGTTCGCAAACATGCGCGGAAATTTCGCCATGTCTCCAACCGTCGCCGCCAACGGTTCGTATCACTCGCGCGGAAAAAACGGACATGATTGCGTTCTCTGCATGTGTGAGTTACGAGGCGTCGCTGACCTAAGCCTACGCCGTCCTAGATGACATGGGTAGATGAGCCGTCACATCGAAGATTCCGACATAGACGGATCTAATCCGACTACGGAAGTGTAAGATGGAAGATTCATCATTTCTCCGGCTTACAAGTTGAAGACGGAGAAAGTTTTGCAGGGTTCTTTGGGAGGACTACAAGATATTGCTTGACGATTTGCCGACATCCAACTAGACGGAGCATTCACCTGAAAAGGCAAGACGGCGCAAGATCTCGGAGTTCTCCGGGGGCTACTGTTGGGGATATGCTATATGGGTATCCTCATAGCATGTCACTTATCCGGATAACCCGGGTGCCCATAGTTGGTAGCATGGCCTATGGCCTGCTGGCGGCCCAGTTAGATGGATCCAGAAGGGAGGCCCATGCCGGATAAAGGAAGGCTACGGTGGAGTCACCAGCGTACCCGGAGCCTTGGAGTGCAAGATACACAAGACTAGTAATAGACGGTGTAGGACTCTGTAACCTGTCCGGCTAGGACTTTTCCCTGTAACCCTAGGACCTGGCGACTATATAAGTCGGGCCTATGGGAGCCTTTAGGGCACAACTTCAGACAACCTAGTATCGATTCATACAACCTCGCACAGCGAACCTATCTCTGTAACTCGGCGTATTGCCCTTATAGTGATTTATAGCAGGAGTAGGATTCCGCCACCGTCGTGGGATCTGAACCTGGGTAAGCTGTGTTACCTCGTACCCGTCAACCGTCCACCTTACCCCACGTCTCTAAACACGCACTGTGAGGACCCCTCCATGGCGTACTCGTCGGCAATACCACGACACTCGGCATTACGGGTCGAGCTACTTCGACTCCAGCTACGTCTACCAACTACTACTACAACTGCAAACACTACGACGAATTTTCTCCGGCTCAACAACGACATTGACAACAACACAACAACATCATCGACATCATCAACTTTATCAACGGCACCATCGACCACCACTACAACACCTCACTTTCGGCTACATCGACATCGGCATCCACCGACATCCTGTCCAGTCCACGACTTCGGATTATACTCTAGTCAGACCGTCCGCGACACTCTTGCTGTTCGCGTCACTACTGATCTGTCTGCATGGGGTATTAGAGTATATTATGGCTAGACATATTTGGTAGTTCATTATTATAATCTAAGTCTATCTCTATTAGGCTTCTTGCCCCTAAGTCTTCTAGTACTATATAAACAGCCTAAGGGCTCACAATGTAATCACCCCAATCAATATCAATACAATATATACTTCCGCAATCTTTCACACGCTCATCCGCTTCCATACACAACGTTCCTCCTTTTGCTTCTGTTGAGGTCCTTATGAACATCTCATGCGACTGATATGGTCATTTCATTATCTCACAACAAGGCTTGCAAATATATATGAAGTTGAAGAACGTATGACAACGTAATTGTCAATAACTAAAATATTTCTAGTATCCTTTTTCCTGAAAAATTAACTTAAAATTAATTCCTATTTGAGTTGTTTAGCCATCAGTTTTTGTTTCGTGGTGACATCCTATTCAGTTATCCCATTTAGTTGCCCTTGTTGTGGTGACATCCCATTCTCATAATAAGGTCCTCTTGCCATATCCTTACTCCGGTGATCCGTCTAGTGTCGGTAGAGGGCGCGTGGAGTTGTGCATTCGACGGATCTTTAGGGATCCGGTCGATTTTCATGTACTTTAGTGTGGTTGTTGGTCAATCTCTTTCGATTTTCGGTCCTTATCTTTGGCGATGTTTGATACTCTGGTGCTCTGGTCCTTTTGGGGCATAGCATAACGATAATGCTGATGAAGGGAGGTAAGCCCGGGCTCTCCAAATCAACAACCCACAAAAAGCTTCAATTACACTACAGGGGCCGTCTTGTGGCGGTTACTCCAGATTTTTTCAGTCTGGCTTCGTGGCGGCATACTAGTAGATTGTTGTTGCCTAGCTGTTTTATCCACTCTAAACCCTCCTGTGGAATGACCGGCGGAGCTGCTCTCTTGTACAACTGCTAGTAGTGATTAGATTGGCTTACAATAGCTTGCTCTATTTTGCAAGTACAGATCAATGATTTAGTGTAACTCTACTAAATTAACGATAAACGCGGGGGGGGGGGGGGGGGGGTAAATAATTATCATGCATGGAAATTTTATTTGACAAAACATAGTGGCCGTACCGTAATTGGCAAAAGTACTCCACAAGTAGTACTTACTATACTGCTCTTAGCACGCACGCAAGTATATGTGCACAATTACAAGTGCCTGGGGCGCAAAAAAAAGTGCACTTAATCTTTTTCTTTGAGGGAAAGTACCTAGTCTGCTAGTGAATCTTAGCATAATTTCATGCTCTAGACATCGTTTGTCATACGTGCTGCTCACCTCTCATCAATCAGGTTTCATTACTATATCGAGAATGATGTGAAAATGAGAAATTTTGTGTCTTGGCAAATTTTGTGCGACCCAACATATGTAAGAAGGGATAAAAAATTTCTTGGTATAGGATACATGACTCATGACTTGCCTTTTTTGGGTCTCTGGATTCATAATATTGTATAGTGACATGGTTGGGGATATGGATAAAGATTGTAGGCACTCATTTTATTTTAGAAAATTGCATATGCATTCTGAAAACTAAATACATTCAATTTTAGTGTCAGACTTCCATGTGGTGGAGGTGGTGGAGAATCTTGGTAACTAAATTGATTTATTCAGCTAACAACAGGCTTAGCCCTTGTGACTTTGACATGTCATGTTTAGTGTACGCCCAACAAGATCCATAAACGAAGGATATTGCAACTAAGTATATACTTAGATCACATAACACATCTGAAGTATGAAAGGAGCAAATGGATCAAAACTTTTGTTTCTCTCTCTCTATAACTTCATATACATCTGTATTGTATACATAATTACATCTTGAGAAAATTGTACCAAGATCAGCAAATACTCAAAAAGGCGGATGCCAATCACAATGCGCCAAGAGTTGTGTGGAGTATCTACGAGCTAAGAATGTTCAGGAGAGAAACCCTGATCTGGACTAATTTCCTGAACATATGTCCTGCTCCATTCTCAAGATCTCCAATATTGCACTCTAACGCTTGCAATTGCTTCTCCTCACAAATGACTGCCTTCTTCTTGTGAAATGCCTTGGAGACAAGTGACTGCTTAGGCATATCGATTTCCTTCGACAAGAGATGGATCGACGACTCCAACAGAGAAATAGATATCTCTCTAGCCTTAGTCAATATCATGACCATCCTACAACCTATAAAAGTAGCCTTCTTTGCGGTCTTCTTGAAATGCTTCTTGGCCTTCTTCACTAAACGCGAATATGCCTGGATCTTGGCTTGAGAAGTTGCATCATCTCCTTTTCTTTGAGCCATTTGCAGCTCTTGGATGATGGCATTCATCTCCACGAAGATCTCTTGCATGGTGCTGTAGAGATCCAACAACTCAAGAGAGCATTCCATCTCTCCATCCAAAAACTTCCCGACTTTGTTGCTTGGCAGGCCAACAATCTCTTCAACACCATTGTAGATGTCTCCAAGCCTCCTCAGACCATCACACATCATGATGGTGGTGGTGGTGGAAGATATGCTTGCCTCTAGGCTCAATAGCTCTTGCTCAACTTCCACCTCGTTGGCCTGAGGCTTTGAAGGCAAACTTATGGATCTTTGGTGGAAAGCCATTTCTGATCTTGAAGTTTTTTATCTATATTGTGGTTGAGGAGAGGAGGAGTAGTACAAAAGAGAACTTCTTTGATGTGTCTACTTTTTCTATGAGGCCTATTTATACAGAAGAAGCATACAAGTAGGAGCATTTGACTTGTAGACACAAAGAATCATGCCAATTAATTTTGCAGATGTTGTCTACTATGGACGGGGATATGGCAGAAGGCTAGCGATTACAACATCAAAGTCGTATCATGTTTCCTGCTTAGTACATATTTTAGTTTGTCTCGTAACTTTGGATGAGCCAACATATTATCTTAAAAAATTGCCAGCAAGAACTAGCAGTATGGTATTTTCTAATGGTGCATTTTGGTCAAATTACATGCTCATGCCATTATTCATGGATTTCTAATTTCGTTTTTTGCTGTGAGGTGTCATACTAGCTAGCACCATGTTCTCAGTTCTTTAAGGTATGATCTTTAATCCTTGCTCTTTGGAGTTCACATGTTTAGGAGATGGAAGACAAGATCAATTGCCAACAATCATGTGCTTCTTATTTGTTCAAAGTTGTATCCCCATTTTTCAATATCAGACACCAACCATGTGATAAGTATCACCATTTTATAGCAATCCATTACATAAATGAGTTTTTGATGTGTGTGTCCCTTGTCACCATATTTTTCCATTATATTTTGTTTATATAATCTTGTCACTTGTTAGTCATGCTAATGATTCTCAAACATGCTGATCTTTCTTTGTCTCAAAGTTTTAAATAAGCAAAACTTAATCCTTATAAATTGTTACTTTCTTCATTGCACTACTTCTATAGCAAACCAAATTAACTATATGATAAAAAGTGGCGCATGGAATAATATATTTCCTGATCGAGAAAACACCAAGTGCAATATTCTGACAAATATGATGGCCCATTCATCTATAGACAATGGAACTATCATAATAAAAGTAGGAAAACAACTACAATATCTTTTCACCGATGGGCATTTTAACATTTTTGTACATTGAGATTTTTTTAATGGTCTACTAGCAATTTGTCCGAAAGGTGAGATCTAATCACATAGATTCATAGAACTGTATATAGAAGTTGAGAGTATCCTTGGCAAAAAAATGAAGCAGTTAAGCCCATTTTAGAACAGAAACTCATGTTTTGGATCTTCATGTACAATCTATGTTGCTCTCTATATGATTAATATCCAACTCCATTCTAGTGCAATTGGCATCTCTTACTATTATGTACTCCTTTTAAGTAGACGTTAGAAGTATTTTCCTTCTTAACTTATTTCATACATTATTGTGCCTTCTTCATCGAGTGGTGTATATGTTCAATCTAGTTATTTTATAATTGGTTATTTATGTAGGTATTTATCATGCACAATTCATGTTACGTGTGTTGTTAACCTGCACTGTTGCAGCTCCTATTTTAGCTATGTATAGCTACAAAGCGACACAAGGATCCTTTCCTTGTTGGTGTGAGAATTACCATTTGAATAGTATGTCAATTTTGTAGCAAAGCATTTAAAAATATATTCTAAATAGTGTGATAATTTGAATGATGGCAAATGATGATGAGCACTTCTGAATTTTTTCAGTTGAGATATGGTCTAAGTTAATACTCCAAATTTAGGTAGTCACAAGCATAAAAATAAGTTGACAACAGGAAATGGACCCCTTTTTTGTATTTCTTAGCCAAGTATATTTTTGTACAATTTCTCCCATTTATGCATTGAAATTTGTTATCATGATCAACACATCGTCTAAAAGGTGGATGCTAGTCACAAGGAGTTAGAGGTGGTGTATCATCCATCTACAAGATTAGCTTTCAAAGGAGAAAATCTGCTATGGACCAATATGCTAAAAAATGTCGACACTCCTCTCAAGATCAACAATGTGCAACTCTCGTTTCACTATTTACTCCTCATTATCTTGGAGACAAGATACCACTTGTATAACTCCGCTAGCATTTTGCTTCAATAGGAGCTTCCTAGATGATTTAAGCACCAAGGCAACAACCTCTATTATAAATAGCTGGACCATTGTGCGGTCATTTTCTTGGACTGTTTATGTGCCTTCTATGTCACACGGACGAAGGATTGTATCTTGACCTGGCCAGGTGGGTAATATCCTTTCTTATGTACCAATTGATTTTCCTAAGCACTTGTGTTGAGCTTAGAAACGATAGTGCACAATCTCCATGACTTTCCTTTGTTGGTGCTGGTAAAGGATAATTTGGCTGCATGGCAAGCATATGATCCCCTCGATATCGTTGTACACATATACACACCTCCTGAATCCATTGGGCATTGTTTTGTATGGTACTAGTAGAAGGTGAAGAGATGCTCTCCTTTTGTTTGTGGCACGCTTGCATATCTGAGAGGACTACCATGGCGGGAACAGGAGATGGAAGAGAAGATATCGAGCGAATAGAAAGTGTGTCCCGATGGTGCTTGATTGGTACAATTTACATCTCTATATAAGCAGAAGCCATGCAATGGCTGACTATGTAGACAACAAGAATCTTGTCGCTAATTGGTTGTTGTGCTGCTGCAATAAAGCCACCCATTTCCACGACAATTTGATGCTTTTTTATGTTCGATGATCAGTGCAAGTAGCATCTCTTACTATTAATCTGTATTATGATCACCCCTGTCATGTCTCTACTATGGACAACAAAGTCATCTACACGAGCGTATACTCAGATCCAGATCGTGAGATTGGTGAGCTGGTGCTCATTGGTGGTGGAGGAACAACTGACCTCTGGGCTCTGATACAACACAATCTGTTCATGTGGTGAGCATCGTTGTCATGTTTCCACTAGTGATATTAACTAACACATGTGATATTTTGCAATCTCAGGGTGCAATAGGTGCTGCTAGCTAGGCCTGTCACATGGCCATGTCCTAGTTATCAATGACAATAAAAGGCACGGCGTTTTTCTCTATTGCTAGGTCTCGTTATACGTGCATGCTCAAACAGTTGTCTAATGGGGAATGCTAATCAAAAGTAGGTTTGCATACATTTCATTTCTGTTTGATAAGAAAATAGTAATTCTTAAGTAGTACCGACTTGACATGGAACTTTTTAGGGGAGCATTACAAACATTTTCCGCCTTTTATCGAGGACTTGATTAGCATCACATGCAACTCTGCATGATCATCTCATAGTTTCCAATTTCTAGAAAGCAGCCATACAAGTTAGAAAACAGTCATACCAGCCATCAAGCATATCCTAAGTGAAATTTCATATTTGAACTTGAGTTGAAAAAAAATCAGTGTTATGTAGATGAGATTCTAATTAGCCATTTTATCAGGATCAACATGTTGAAACCAATTATTGAAGCATTTGTCAAAAATGGGAATAGATACAACTTGCTATGGTCCATGGCCCTCGGGCTATTGGAATACATAATAAAGGTACATCCTATCCATTGGTGTGTACATGTTCCCGTGTACTGAAAAATATCTCCTTGAAAACAAAGAAAAATCATTATACAATGGGCTTTGCCATATGATGCATGTTTGCATTCAAGAAAATAAAATACCCCATGTTTAATATGTTGTGAAGTCCTTTTGGAACCAACTTGTGAAGTTTGGAAAACTGGAGAGCATTCAGGCCTTCAGACTCAAGTATGAAGAGTTTGAGATTTGGAACCTCGTTTCTTGCATTCTATCATCACTATCAACTTTCTGTTAGTAGGAAGTTTAGGACTTCATCTACCATGCAATATTGGCATAAATAATGATGATATTTTTATTCTCTTGCTATTTCGTGAATGGTGCCAAAACAGAGGAAACTACAAGTGTGGGTCACATGAGAATGAAGGTAGATCAAAGAGCGGAAATCCAATTCAGCACACGGGTGCAAATGAACCCGTTTGTTTGAAAACATTTTTCTAAATGTTAAAAGTTTAGAAAAATGTTTGCATGTACATACGAACATTTTATGTTCGCCCACAAATTTTTAGAAAAAAGAATATTTTTTGTGTCCTGTGTAAAAGGACAAATTTCGATGCTCCAATGTGCTATTCACTGGACATATTGTTTGTCCTTTTACACATGTCATGTAAAATGTTCATTTTTCTCGAAAACTTGTGTACAAACATAGAATATGGATATACATGTGAATATTTTTTCGAACTTTTTAGCCTTTTAATTTTTTATGCATTTTATCTAACGGGTTCATTTACACCTGTGAGCCAAAACACCATCCCAAATGAAATTCTTGATAAGGAAGAGGAAGATTATTCCAATGCATACACGTCTGTTAAGTTTGTTTCCCCCTAATCGAACCCAACCCTGGTCACTTTCCAAACTGCGTAGAATAGCCATGAAAAGCACCGGAACACAATCAAGATTATTCTAACAAAATGTCCTACTTCTGTACTAATCAAGATTATCCAGAATATGCTCAGCCCGCGAGATTGACTGAACTGAGATAGCTTTCAGCATTTGTCGTGTATCTTGGATGCGATTTTGACTGACCGAATAAAATTGACCTGCTAGCTATAAAAGACTCTGAAGCTGAAGCTGAAGCTGAGAATATTCGTCACGGCAATATCGGAAATTTTGGTTGTGTTAGCTAGCCTACTAGGTTACTATGGACTATATGTGATTTAGCGGGACCAACAGAGCTGTTCTCATGTACAACTGTCTATTTTGCAAGTCTAAGTCAATGATTAGTATAACTAGCAGTCTAGTTTCTGGCGCCACCGCTGCATACATCGTTTTCTCCTTGTGCACACTCGGCTGCACTGGTCGCACGATTTAACGATGTTAATTTTGTGCGACTTCATCTTGATATGTAAGAAACAACAATTTTATTTGTGGTATTAGGATACATGGTTGTGCCTTTTCTTGTTCCTCCGGATTCATAATATTGTACACGAACATGGTTGGATGATATGGATGAAGATCGTAGGAACTCTTTTTGTTTAAAAAATTGCATATGCATTATGAAGCTAGATATATTCAACTGCAGTGTCAGACTACACATCCATGTGGTGGAGCTGTTGGTGGTGGTGGGGAATCTTGGTAATTAAATCGATTTATTCTTCTAACAACAGGCTTAGCCCTTGAGACTTCGACCTGTCATGTTTAGTATACGCTCAACAAGATCCACGAACCAAGGATATTGTAACTGAGTATATACTTACCGTGCAGAAAATAAATAAAGTATGTACTTAGATCACATAACACATCTGAAGCATAAAATGGGCAAATGGATCAAAACTTTGGTTTCTCTCTATAACTTTATGTACATTTGTACTATATACATAACTACATCTTGGGAAAATTGTACCAAGATCAGCTAGTCCTTAAAAAGGCGGATGCCAATCACAATGTACCAAGAGTGATGTGGAGTATCTATGAGCTAAGAATGTTCAGGATGGAAACCCTGATCTGGACTAATTTCCTGAACATATGACCCGCTCCGTTCTCAAGATCTCCAATACTGCACTCTAGCGCCTGCAATTGATCCTCCTCGCAAACAACTGTCTTCTTCTTGTGAAATGCTTTGGAGACAAGTGACTGCTTAGGGATACCGATTTCCTTCGACAAGAGATGGACCGATGACTCCAATAGATATACAGATAAGTCTCTAGCCTTGGTCAATAGCATGACCATCCTGCAACCTGCAGAAGTAGCCTTCTTCGCGGTCTTCTTGAAATGTTTCTTTGCTTTCTTCACCAAACGCGAATAGGACTGGATCTTGGCCTGAGCAGCTGCATAATATCCTTTTCTTAGAGCCATTTGCAGCTCTTGGATGATGGCCTTCATCTCCATGAAGATCTCTTGCATGGTGCTGCAGAGATCCAACAACTCAAGAGAACATTCCATCTCTCCTTCCAACAACTTCTCGACTTGGTTGCTTGGCAGGCCAACAATCTCTTCAACACCATTGTAGATGTCTCCAAGCCTCCTCAGACCATCACACATCATGCTGATGGTGGTGGACGAAGAGATGCTTGCCTCTAGGCTTAGAAGCTCTTGCTCGATTTCCACCTCGCTGGCCTGAGGCCTTGAAGGCAAACTTATGGATCTTTGGTGGAAAGCCATTTCTTATCTTGAAGCTTTTTCTCTGTATTGTGGTTGAGGAGAGGAGGAGTAATAAAGAGAACTTCTGCTTTGATGTGTCTACTTTTCCTCTAGGGCCTATTTATTCATAAGAATCATAAAAGTAGGATTATTTGACTTGTAGACACGAAGAATCATGCCATTTAATTTTGTAGATGCTGTCTTCCATGGATGGGAATCTGGTAGAAGGCTAGCAATTCCAGCAACAAAGTCGCCTCATGTTTCCTGTTTAGTACATATGTTAGTGTGTCTGTTGTCATTGGGGTGTGCCAACATATCATCTTGAGAAATTTCTAGCAAGAACTAGCAGTATGGTATTGTATGGTGGTGTATTCTGATCAAATTAGACCCATGCCATTCTTTCAAGGATTGCTAACTTGGCGCTTTGTAATCCTTGTGCTTTGGAGTTGGCATGTTTAGGACATGGAAGACAAGATCAACTACCAACAATCATGGGCTTGTTATTTTTTCAAAATTATATTGCTACCTTTTCAGCATGAGCCACCCCTTTATAAAAGCATCACCATTTTATGGGAAACCATTAAAAAAATGAGTTTTGATGTGTGTGTGTCCCTGGTCACCACATTCCTACATTATATTTGTTTTTGAAATCTTGTCACTTATTAGTCATGCAAATTGTTTCTCAAACATGACGATCTTTATTTGTTGCAAAGTTTTAAATAAGCAAAACTTAATCCTTCTAAATCACTAATTTTTTTCATTCCAATGTTTCTGTAGGGAACCAAATTAACTAAATTCTAAAAAAAGTGGCGCATGGAAGAACATATCTCCAGATCGATAAAACACCAAGTGCAATATTCTAGACATATACTATGGCCGACATCATAAAAGTTGGAAACCATAGTGTAATTTCTTTTCATTGACGGGCATTTTAACTTTTTTGCACATTGAGATTTGTTTGAATGGCCAACTAGCAATTCATTTGAGATGTGAGATCCAATCACATAGATTCATAGAAATGTAGTTGAAAGTATACTTGGAAAAAAAATAAGTAGTTGCAACTATTTAGAACAAAAACTCATGTTTTCGATCTTCCTGTACCGCTGATCTCCTGATGATTAATATCTGACTCTAGTTGGATGTTTATCATCAATTTTTTTTTGCCGGATGCTGCAATATTTGCTCAAGTAGCATGACACTTGTTTCTTTCTCTTTTGTAAGTAATCTGGCCATACTGTTATGTACTCCTAAGTAGACATGAGAATTATTTACCTTCTTAACTTCCCTTAGATATTCTTGTGCCTTCTTCATTGGGTGGTGTATATGTGCTATCTAGTTACTGGAAAATTGGTAATTTATGTGGGCATATATTTATCTTGCCCAATTCATACTACATGTGTCGTCAACCTTAAGTGTTGCAGCTGGCTTGTTTTAGCTATGTATAGCTAGCCCACGATACAAGGATCCTTTGCTTGTTGGTGTGACAACTACCATTTGAATAGTATGTCCATCTTGTAGTGAAGCATTTCAAAGTTTATTTTGAACAGCGTGCTAACTTGAATGACGGGCCAGTGATGATTAGCATTTTTTTAGTTTTTTTTATAGAAATACGATCTAAGTTAATGCTCCAAATTTTGATAGCGCAAACATTAACATCAGGTAATGGATCCATTTTTGTGTGTTTCTCAGCCAATTATATTTCTATATAATTTCTCCCATTCATGCATTGCAAGTATCTACCATGATTAGCACATCGTCTAAAAAGTGGATTCTAATCACACAATGAATAATAGTTAATGTATCATCCATCTACAAGCTTAGCATTCAAAAGATAAACTCTTCTCTAGACCAATATCCTAAACAAAATATCAACACTCCTCTCAAGATCAACAATGTCCAACTCCGTTGTTAGCATTTGCTCCTCATTTTCTTGGAGACAAGATACCATTGTATAAATTGGCTTGCAATTTTCTTAAATATGAGCTTCTTGGATGATTCAAGCATCGATGCATCGACCTCTGTTGAAAACAGTTTGACCACCGTACATTCATTTCTTTGGACTGTTTATGTTCCTTCCGTGTCAGGCTGATGAAGGTTTTGTATCTTGGCTTGACCAGGTGTGTAATCTCCTTTGTTATGAACCAATTGAATTTCCCAAGCACTTTTCTTGAGCTCAGAAAAGATAGTGCACAATCACTACAGGAATGGCCAGATGCGCCGACAGCCGTCCGCTACGCCGACGGCCAAACGTCGGGGCCGTCGGCGTAGCACCGCACCAGGCCAGCCCAACTGGCCAGCCCTCGGCGTAGCCAAGCCGTCGGCGTAGTATACACTACACCGACGGTCACCCTCGGCGTAGTGGCGGCCCTCGGCGTAGCAAGCGGACGCGTGGCACATGCCGGCCAGCACGGACGGCGCGCTAACGGTGCCGTCGGTTAGGCCGACGGCGACCCTCGGCATAGCATACGCCGACGGCCACCCTCGGCGTACCAGCAACAACCGTCGGCGTAGCCTTCTCTATTTTTCATATATTTTGTATTTGCATCAATTATTTATATATTTTTTTATTAATTGGATAATTTCGTACCCTCTGAATAGCAGTCTACACGTCCACATGAAATGTCGTTGCGAATCTTCTCACACCCCGATCGAGAAATTTCTATATGTTTGTAAGTGTTATTATCGCATGTGGTTCTCAATAGCACTCACCACGACCACATGAAGTGCTTGCATGTGTACCCCCTCGCGTGCATGCGCTCTAACCTAGAGGCGGAGGTTCCGTACCCGTATGCGGGTGGAATCTCCCCGTCGAGGTGAAACCGGGTAGGATAGTGCCCCAACTTGTGAACCAACATGGTTTGACATCACCCTATAACCTAAACAAACACAAAACAAGAGAGAGCTACGCCGGGCTACCCCTGTCAGAGGAACGTCTAGGGGGGTAGACGATCCGAGTGTGCATGAGAGATCGTGGTTTCACGAGGAAGACCACGAGAACATTGGAATGAGATGAAAACTTGCATGTGCCCCTAGCATATGTGTGTGTGGGTGTGGTGAGAGGTTGGTATATAGGTGCTTGCATGTGTCCTCCCTCGTGCATGCGCTCTAACCTAGAGGCGGAGGTTCGGACCCGTATGAGGTGGAATCTCCCGTCGAGGTGAAACTGTAGGATAGTGCCCCAACTTGTGAACCAACATGGTTTGACATCACCCTATGACCTAAACAAACACAAAACAAGAGAGAGCTACGGGCTACCCCTGTCAGAAGAACGTCTAGGGGGGTAGACGATCCGAGTGTGCACAGAGATCAGGGTTTCGCCGGAGGAAGACCACGAGAACATTGGAATGAGATGAAAACTTGCATGTGCCCCTAGCATATGTGTGTGTGGGTGTGGTGAGAGGTTGGTATATATAGGTGCTTGCATGTGTCCCCCCTCGCGTGCATGCGCTCTAACCTAGAGGCGGAGGTTCCGGACCCGTATGAGGGTGGAATCTCCCCGTCGAGGTGAAACCGGGTAGGATAGTGCCCCAACTTGTGAACCAACATGGTTTGACATCACCCTATGACCTAAACAAACTCAAAACAAGAGAGAGCTACGCCGGGCTACCCCTGCCACAGGAACGTCTAGGGGGGTAGACGATCCGAGTGTGCACATAGATCAGGGTTTCGCTGGAGGAAGACCACGAGAACATTGGAATGAGATGAAAACTTGCATGTGCCCCTAGCATATGTGTGTGTGGGTGTGGTGAGAGGTTGGTATATATAGGTGCTTGCATGTGTCCCCCCTCGCATGCATGCGCTCTAACCTAGAGGCGAAGGTTCCGGACCCGTATGAGGGTGGAATCTCCCCGTCGAGGTGAAACCGGGTAGGATAGTGCTCCAACATGTGAACCAACATGGTTTGACATCACCCTATGACCTAAACAAACACAAAACAAGAGAGAGCTACGCCGGGCTACCTGTCGAGGAACGCGTCTAGGGGGTAGGCGATCCGAGTGTGCAGAGATCGTGGTTTCACGAGGAAGACCACGAGAACATTGGAATGAGATGAAAACTTGCATGTGCCCCTAGCATATGTGTGTGTGGGTGTGGTGAGAGGTTGGTATATATAGGTGCTTGCATGTGTCCCCCCTTGCGTGCATGCGCTCTAACCTAGAGGCGGAGGTTCCGTACCCGTATGAGGGTGGAATCTCCCTGTCGAGGTGAAACTGGGTAGGATAGTGCCCCAACTTGTGAACCAACATGGTTTGACATCACCCTATGACCTAAACAAAAACAAAACAAGAGAGAGCTACGCCGGGCTACCCCTGTCAGAGGAACGTCTAGGGGGGTAGACGATCCGAGTGTGCACAGAGATCAGGGTTTCGCCGGAGGAAGACCACGAGAACATTGGAATGAGATGAAAACTTGCATGTGCCCCTAGCATATGTGTGTGTGGGTGTGGTTAGAGGTTGGTATATATAGGTGCTTGCATGTGTCCCCCCTCGCGTGCATGCGCTCTAACCTAGAGGCGAAGGTTCCGGACCCGTATGAGGGTGGAATCTCCCCGTCGAGGTGAAACCGGGTAGGATAGCGCCCCAACTTGTGAACCAACATGGTTTGACATCACCCTATGTCCTAAACAAACACAAAACAAGAGATAGCTACACCGGGCTACCCCTGTCAGAGGAACGTCTAGGGGGGGTAGACGATCCGAGTGTGCACAGAGATCAGGGTTTCGCCGGAGGAAGACCACGAGAACATTGGAATGAGATGAAAACTTGCATGTGCACCTAGCATATGTGTGTGTGGGTGTGGTGAGAGGTTGGTATATATAGGTGCTTGCATGTGTCCCCCCTCGCGTGCATGCGCTCTAACCTAGAGGCGAAGGTTCCGGACCCGTATGAGGGTGGAATCTCCCCGTCGAGGTGAAACCGGGTAGGATAGTGCCTCAACTTGTAAACCAACATGGTTTGACATCACCCTATGACCTAAACAAACACAAAACAAGAGAGAGCTACGCCGGGCTACCCGTGTCAGAGGAACATCTAGGGGGGTAGACGATCCGAGTGTGCACAGAGATCAGGGTTTCGCCGGAGGAAGACCACGAGAACATTGGAATGAGATGAAAACTTGCATGTGCCCCTAGCATATGTGTGTGAGTGTGGTGAGAGGTTGGTATAGGTGCTTGCATGTGTCCCCCCTCGCATGCATGCGCTCTAACCTAGAGGCGAAGGTTCCGTACCCGTATAAGGGGGTAATCTCCCCGTCGAGGTGAAACCGGGTAGGATAGTGCCCCAACTTGTGAGCCAACATGGTTTTACATCACCCTATGACCTAAACAAACACAAAACAAGAGAGAGCTACGCCGGGCTACCCCTGTCAGAGGAACGTCTAGGGGGGTAGACGATCCGAGTGTGCACAGATCAGGGTTTCGCCGGAGAAAGATATAGGGGTAGCCCACGTCTAGGGTTTGCTGTCAAAACAAGCACAAGACGAAATAAAAAAGTATATAGTAATAATATATTATAATTTTTTATATTAGTAGACACCTTGTATAATTTTTTATATTTGTGCTTGTATAATTTGTTACTAAAAAAAACCTTGCTACGCCGACGGCTGCCCTCGGCGTACGCCTGGCCGTCGGCGTAGCCCTATCCCTTTAGCTACTCCGCGGCCCACCCCGGGCCACTCACACCCACCCTTTCCTCTAGCTACCCCGTGCCCTGACCCCGACCCCGACCCCGCGCCGCCAACAGCTGCCAACCGCCGCTCGCCCCCGACCCCCCCGCACCAGCCGCCACCGCTCGCCGCTCCCCGTGCCCGCCTCCTCCATCTCCCCCATCCCCGATCCTCGTCCCCGCCTCCTCCTCCCCATCCCGAGCCCGAACCCGCCCTCCTCTTCCCTGCCTCCGCCTCCCTCCTCCCCGCCGAGCCTCCCTCCTCCCCGAGCGCCGCCGCCTCCCTCCTCCTCCCGCCGAGCCTCCCTCCTTCCCGAGCGCCGCCGCCTTCCCTTTCCCTTCCCAAGCGCCACCGCCTCCCCTTTCCCCCAGCCGACCCCTGCCCCGCCGCCAGATCCCTCCCCCGCTGCCAGCAGCCCCTCCTAGCGTCGCGCCTCCCCCAGCCGACCCCTCCCCCGCCGCTAGATCCCTCCCCCGCCGCCTCGGATCCTCCCTGCTCGGCTCACATGCCCGAGCTCGCCGCCCAGTGTACCTCGTCCCCCTCTTCGGTTTAGGTTTAGGTTTAGAAATATATTGGTACAAATAAAATTGTAATAGTATTGGTACAAATAAAAATATAATAGGTTTAGGTTTAGGTTTAGAAATAGAAATAAAATATATTGGTAGAATATATTGGTAGAATTGTTTAGAAATATAATAGGTTTAGGTTTAGGTTTAAAATGTATTGGTACAAATAGAAATAAAATTGTTTAGAAATAGAATTGGTAGAAATGGGACTAGAAATGGTATGTGAGAAGTAGAATATTTTTTGAATGAGCCTAATTATACATGTTGTGACTAAGGAGTTCTCTTTATGTCAATGTACAGAGTTTGTAGTGTTTCGGGAGTGACCATCCTTGGCGGACTGACAGGAAGCTATCACATTACCCACGAGGGTGACAGGAAGCTAGCTACCACTTGGGCGGACTACCAGACTACCCGTGTCCCGGGCTTTCCGACAGCTGCTGATGCTGTCATCACCAAGTTTTGGGTAAGGCATATTTCTCGAGTTATGTTCATACTTGATGACCCCACCGTTCTAACTCATGACTCTTATGCATGATTGAAGTGCTTTTACCGTGTGGCCGAGGAGGACCAGGAGAAGGCGCAGAGGACTTTGCTTGGGGATTGTGTGAAGTTGACCCCGTGTGTGGTACAACCCGAAGGTCACGGCGCTAGCCATACTGGGCTGACAGGGGCGTGAGGGTCAGGAAGGAAGACATTGTTGGTAGGAACCCTAATCCTGAGTACTCGATGACGCTAGAAGAGTACATGTCGGTGAGTAAAATGTCAATGAGATTCTACATTGCTTCTAAGTTGCCATTGCATTGTCTGGAGTTGAGTATTGCATTTTCAGGTTATCCCCGATTGAGCCGCATCGACTCGCATGGGAGGAGCTGGTTAGACGAGGTGGCTCGAGAAGACGAGGAGTTTGCAGCCTTGTCGAGGCGAACGCGGATAACCGAGGCGATGGTGGAACGCGCTGGAAACCGCAACTTTGACCGCTTCAAGGGAAGGTGGTACGTATATACATGGAACGACCTGCGTGCATTTCGCTTATGTTTGTACTTCATATGCATAATATTTTCTTTTCGCGATATAGGTGGCGAGGCACAACCCGGGAGGTGATTCATGGCGTCGCCGTCTATGAGATGATGCGGAAAGAAGCCCAATTACTCGGAGCCTCAACCCTCGTTGCTGTGTACTGGCACTGCCGAGCGACTTGGGGAACTACAGACGATGGTGAAGGCTCTTCACCCCATGTGGATGACCCCATTCACGCGGAGATCGACGAGGAGTCGTTGGTCTGTCGGGCACGGATTGCAGCATGGACGCCTCAAGATTCTGAATAAGAAGGTCAAGCCTACCCTCGACGAGCTTCACCGTCTCAAGGCTACCTACCCGCCGGCCCCTATCCCGCCTCGTGGCCAGCCTCGTCGCTCCGCCGAGGATGTAAGTTTTTCTCGTTTTCATCATCTTTATGAATTTTGTTCCTGCATGGCTAACCGCTGACGAGATTCCTTGTATTTGAAATTGTAGCCTGAGTTAGACGCGGCCTACGATGCCGCTTATGAGGAATATCAGGTGGCCTTTCGGCAGCATCAGGAGGCAAATGCGATCTACATACAATACGTAAATGTAAGTCCGAACCTTTATTTTTTGCAAAAGATACAAGTCCCACTTCCCCCCGTTTGTTGTACTACGACCTGACTTCTAAACTATCTTGCAGGCCATGATGGTGAATATTCAAACTGGCCAGAATAGAGATTTAGGGCCCGTACCTCCCATGCCAGGTCCGATGCCATTTTGGCAATCGAAGGAAAGCTTCGCTAGGACCTACTACGCATCGACACCGGTAAGTTCTTTGCTAACCCACTGGTTATCGCTTTACTTTGCCTCGCAAGTTGCTAACATGTAGGCAACATGTAGGGAACGGTAGCTTCTGGGAACTGGCACTTTGGCCACGCCTCGCCGGATGGGCGTCAGATCACACCGCTTCATGACGATGGTCCATCTCCTGGCCACTCTGCAGGTGGTTCTCCCGAGCTTCACACTTCTACTCCCTCGCCAGGTGGCTCTTCTGCTGCTTCTACTGGACGAAACCCTCGGCAGAGGTCGCCACTTTTCCCCAGGGGAGATCTGGGGTACACCCCCTCTCCTCCAGAGTTGTAGGCATGTGTGATGATGTATGAACGATGTATGGATGATGTATAAACAATGTGTGATATGACCATGTGTGATATGAACAATGTTTAATATGAGCATGTGTGATATGAGCAATGTTTGATATGAGCATGTGTGAAATAAAGGTGAGCATTGCTGTGAGCTGTGAGGGTTTGATATGAGCATGTACTGAAATAAAGGTGAGCATTGCATTGCAAAAAAAAAACTGGGGCTGGTCCTACGCCGACGGCCTTGCCCTCGGCGTAGAAGGTATGCGCGACCAAATGGTCACGGCTACGCCGACGGCAGGCCAGCCCGCTGCTGCCAGGCCGCTCCGCTGCCTCCACGTGGCATATGTACGCCGAGGGGGAGGCCGTCGGCGTAGGCGCTGCGCCAGGCCGCTCCGCTGCCTCCACGTGGCGGCGTCGCGAAGGAGGCCGTCGAAGCGGCTGCGCCAGCCGCCCGCCTCCACGTGGCAAGAAATGCGCCGAGGGGAGGCCGTCGGCGTGACGCGCCGTTAATCGCGTGTGTGGCGCTGCCGACGTTCGCCGACGGCCTCTACGTCGACGGGCGCCGTCAGGCCGTCGACGTTGACCTACGCCGACGGTCTTGTCATACGCCGACGGCCGCGCCTGCTCCGCCGAGGGAGAGGTCCGCCGAGGACGGTACGCCGACGGCAGCCGTCGGCGTAGCTTACGCCGAGGGTTTTCCTGGCTACGCCGACGACAATAAGCCCTCGGCATACCAGGCGTTTCCTGTAGTGAATCTCCATGATTTTCCTTTGTTGGTGTTGGCAAAGGATAATTTGGCCGCTTGACAAGCATATGATCTCCTCGATGTTGTTGTAGACATCTACACACCTGCTTAAACCATCAAGTATTGTTTCAATGGTAATAGCAGAAGGTAAAGAGATGTTCGCCCTTTGTATCTGGCACACTCATAGATCCGAGAGGACTACGATGGATGTAATAGGGGGTGGAAGAGAGGAGATTCAGAGAAGAGAAACTATGCCGCGATGGTGCTTGAATGGTATGGTTTATGTCTCTATATAGCAGAATCCTTGCAATGGCTGACTTTGTAGACAACAAGAATGTCGATGTTGATTGGTTGTTGTGCTGCTGCAATAAAGTCACCCATTTCCATGACAGTCTGATACTTTTTTATGATTGATGATTAGTGCAACTAGCATCTCTAACTAGTACTCCCTCCGTTTTAAAATATAAGACGTTTTAGGTTTGTGAAGAAAATGAATCTAGACTTTTTTTAGTGTGTAGATTCATTCAACTCTTCACAAACCTAAAACGTCTTATATTTTGGAACGGAGGGAGTATTAGTCTATGCTACCATTAGTCCTGTCATGTCTCTACTATGAAGGGCAAAATCATCTGCACGAGCATGTAGTCAGATCCAGATCGAGATCTTGAGATTGGTGAGCGTGGAGCGAAATGATAAGACAAAGAGCTGGTTCATATTTGGTGGTGGGGAACAGTTGACCTCCGGGCTCCGAGGCAACACAATATGTTCATGGATGAGCATCGCTGGCATGTTTCTACTAGTGCTATTAACTACCACATGTGATCCTTTGGAATCTCAGGGTGCATTAGGTGCTGCTAGCTATGCCTGCCACATTGCCATGTCCTAGTCATCGGCGACAAGAAATGACATGGCAATTTTCTCTATTGCTGGGTCTCGTCATACGTGCATGCTCAGTCAGTTGTCTAATGGGGAATGCTAATCAAGTAGGTATGCATACATGTCCGTTCTGGTTCATAATAAAATGTTAATTCTTAAGTAGTGTTAGCTTGGCATGAAACTTTTTAGGAGAGAATTACACGCATCTTCTACCCTTCCGTTGAGGTCTTGATGAGCATTTTTTATTGTTTTGGGATGACGTTCTATTCAGTTCTCTTAGTGAATTACAATAATTTTCTACCCATTCTATTTAGGTCGGCATTTAGCTTGTATCACACTAAGGCCATCTTAACCAGATGCACGTACATCACGCTCCTCTGCTCCCGAACACCACACTTCTCCCTTTTGCCTTTTGTTTTTTTTTTGAACAAGGATGTCCCCGAAGGGACAGGAAGCATATATTAAAACCAAGCGGTGGATGTACAACTGATAACAAAGGACCCCATAAAATAAAGAAAAAAACATAGGTCCCTGGTAAAAGTAGAAAAGACCTCGCTAAAAGATGATAAATAGCAATCAAGTCCTTCTCTTTCTCCACCGCCGAGCTGGAAGTCGAACACACCGCCATCAAACTCGGACGCGGGGACAAAACCACTTGCTTCCGAGTAGACGGGAAACGCGATCGTCGACCTCGATAGGGGCCTCTCCGAGGAGGTTTGACAAATGCCGGGACCCTTCGCCGGCTTCTGGATAGGCCGTTTTCTGGCCTTGGATGTCGGACGGCTATCACCTGCCGCCGAGGTGGTGCTCAAGAAGATTGCTTCCCAACTCCATTGCTTTTTTGTTGCTTCTGGGGCCGAGCTCGCCATTACACCCAGGAGAGCAGATAGCACCGGCCCTCTTGCCGGCGAGATGACACTCGCGGGGAATCGCAAGCTGATGACCCCATCCACCACCTGTCTCGCCCAAGAAGAAACAACAGGGCCTCCACCCTCCCCCTCGCCGCCACGGCAGGCCGAGAGGGGGGAGAACCACGCCGTGTCCCCCAGAGCAAGACAGGAAATACGAAAGCGCTTATTCCAGTGGAAGCCCGCAACCGAGACGCACCTTGTCTTCCTCTTCCATGGAGGCTCGACGCAGAGGCTCGGCACCTCCCCGCCGGCGCCGCGCCACAGCACCGCAGGGATGACTTCCAGGCCTCCTTCCCACCGGCTCCTGGCCCTGCTCTCACGCCCTCGTCCCTCGCCGCCACGGCCGGCCAACAGAGGAGGGAGAAGCAGAGGAGGCACCACAAGAAGGAGGACGCCCAGGTCCTTATTTATGGAGCAGCCATGGCCGCCCTCCACCAACAGCTCCGGCCACCGGAGCAGTAGGAGGAGCACCACCAGTAGGCAGGGGAGGAGCTCGGCCTGAAGAACTCCACACCAACTCCCGGCATCGCGCCAAACTACGGCAGCAGGCCACACTCTAAACCTACTAGACCTAGACCTAGCTCCGGCACCTCTCCGTTCCCAACTCCGGCCGGCTATTCCGGCGGAGAGGGCGGCGGATTGGGCCGGCCGGCGGCGGCTGACTCTCAAGGTCGCGAGGGGATAAGGTTCGGGCGAGGGGATAAGGTTCGGCAGTTTCTCTCACACCCCTTTTGCCTTTTGTTGATGTCTCGATGAGCATCGCATGCGACTGACATGGATATCTCATTATGTCACAACAAGGGTTCAAATATATACGAAGGTGAAGAACATATAACAATAACTTCCGTAACTGTTAATAATTTTGGTTCAAGCAAACTGCCTAAGGGATTGGAAGAGGATAACCGAGCAGAGGGACCGTGGCTCTTTCAGGATCATGTCTGCTGGTTTTCTACCCTGAATTGTACAAGCAAGACAGATCGAAAAACAAGAGGTCAAGCTGTACGTACGTGAGAGAGATAGAGGCAAAACGAAATTTTGGTTGTGCACAAGATCGCATATTTTCTTGTTTCTTTCTTCTCTTTATATAGGCCTTTACAATACGACTCCACGCCCAACACGGAACAGCCAAAATGAACCCAACACGACGTGACCCCTGTATACCTAGTCGTACACGGTTTAAACTCTCCTTAAACTTTTCTAAAACTGAAACGAAAACTTTTCTAATCTTAAGACTTAAAACTTGGACGACAAGATTAACATCAAAATCACCTCCTTAAGCTTGTCGTATCCTTCCTTCCTTCATCGCTTGAACGCGATCTTACCTCGCATTTTCTGAAACTTTAGCCGACTCAATGGCTTAGTTAGAATATCAGTGAGCTGCTCGTTTGTGCAAAAATACTGCACGTCAATACTTCCAGCGTTCACGCAGTCCCTGATAAAATGAAACCGAGTTTCAATGTGTTTGCTTCGCTCATGGAGTACCGGATTTTTGCAGAATGAAATAGCTGATTGATTATCAATTCGGAGCACCACTAGTTCCACATTTGTCTTTATCATCAGATCAGCTAATAGTCTCACTAACTATAGGCCTTAGCAATGCCGCCGTACTTGCTGCAATATACTCCGTCGCGCAAGAGGAGAGCGCCACTACCTTCTGTTTTTTAGAGCACCAACTGACCGGGTTACGTCCGAGATAGAATATCATACCCGAAGTGCTTTTCCGATCATCTATATCACCCGCCATATCGCTGTCCGAGTAACCATGAAGCTTTAGACCTTCTTCTCCTTTCTTATACACATAGCCATGATCCAAGGTTCCTTTGACGTACCGCAGCACTTGTTTTACAGCAACAAGATGTTTAGTAGTCGGCTTCTCCATGAAACGACTCACAATCCCAACTGAGTGAGCTATATCTGGCCGTGTATGAATCAAGTACCGTAGGCTGCCCACGATGCTTCGGTATTGAGTACCGTCCACAAGAGGATTTGAGCTCTCCTTGGTCAACTTCGTTCGTGGATCCATGGTCCCAACTCTGATTCATCACCTTCGCTGCATATGCCGATTGACTCAAAGAAATGTTGCCGGAGTTTTGATGCACTTCAATACCAAGATAATAGCTGAGCAAGCCAAGGTAGCTCATGCTAAAAAACTTCTTCATCTATTTTTTGAATGCTTCAATCTCTCTAGTACTTCCTCCAGTGATGATTAAATCATCTGTGTACACTTCAACCATGAGTCTTTCTCCTTGCCGGCTTCTCTTATACACGTCGTGCTCTAGTGGACACTTCTCAAAACCAAGAGCAACAAGTGACTTATCGAGTTTAAAATTCCATGCTCTAGGCGCTTATCGGAGTCTGTACAACGCCTTGTGCAATTTCAGCACCTTGTGCTCTTCTCCTTTCTTTTCAAAGCCAGACGCTTGAGCAAAGTACACCTCCTCAACTAGCTCTCCGTTTAGAAACGCTGACTTCACGTCCATATGATGGACTTGCCATCCTTCTTGTGCTGCAAGAGCTATCAACAATCTCACTGTTTTAAGACGAGCGACAAGCGCAAAAACTTTCTTAAAATCAATGCTCTGCCTTTGTACGTATCCTTTCGCTACTAGCCGCGTCTTATGCTTCACAACTTTTCCTTTGCTGTCCTTCTTCAATTTAAACACCCACTCAAACCAATTTCTTTGTGACCAGCAGGCAACGTGGTCAAAGTCCATGTTTTGTTGTCATGAATTGACGACAATTCTTCTTCCATGGCACACCTCCAACTTGGCACTCCATTTGCCTCGCTGAAGTTGGCTGGTTCCTCGATCCCAAGAAGGCAAAGCCCGAAGTACTCGAGGTCTATAGGAGTGGTGTCCCTGTAGATGGATGAGATATTTCACAACCTTAGTGGTTCACTCTCTGAGGACGCGTTCGTAGTCGCGCTTGCAACCGGCGTCTTTGGGGAGCCCGGCGTGGCCAGTGTAGGTGTTGCCGATGAAGGTGCTGATTTCGGCGAAGCTACCAAAACCCCTTCATCTTGTAGCTCGGGGTCTTGGTTGACGTCGCTTCCATCCTCGTCAATCTGACCACCATCATGGCTTGCGTCCAACACGTCGTGGTCGCCTGCAACATGTGTGTCGTGCAAGCCATCCTTGGGCGCTCCATCACCTGCATCAACGTGACTTGAATACTCAACAATGAACGGCTCACCGGCAGAATTACTCGCTGGTTCGCTGCTCCAAGCCCAAGCTTTATCTTTCTCGAACACCACGTCTCGAGAAATATGCACTTTTTTCGCCACCAGTTCATACATCCGATAAGCCTTCGAGTGAGCACCAGTTTCATAGCCAATTAAAACCATCTTTGTGCTACGATCTTCTAGCTTGGTGAGGTGAGGCATTGGCTTCTTCACATGCCCAACATAACCAAAAGTCCTCATATGAGACACGTTTGGCTTCCTTCCATAGAGCGCTTCGTAGGGAGTTTTGTCAGGCACACTCTTCGTTGGTGCCCGATTTAGGAGATACACTGCAGTAGTGACCGCATCTCCCCAAAACGTGTTAGGCAAGTTCTTGCTTTTTAGCAAACTGTGAGCCATGGCTACGACAATCTGGTTTCTTCTCTCTACAACTCCGTTCTGCTGCGGTGAATAAGGAGCGGTGATAAATCTTTTTATTCCCTTCTTCTCGTAGTAGTCATTGAACTCTCTTGACATAAATTCT
The DNA here is from genome assembly GCA_030063025.1 of Avena longiglumis. NCBI lineage: Eukaryota > Viridiplantae > Streptophyta > Magnoliopsida > Poales > Poaceae > Avena > Avena longiglumis. The sequence goes on from CP125974.1 coordinate 144,803,679, forward strand.
CCTCCCCGGTCAGCACGTAGAGAACGTACTTGCAGCTTCAATTCCATCTCCGTTGATGCCTTGACTTTCAGGAACATCTCGAAAGCTTTATCTTTACTTCTTTTCAAGACGATCCACATGTACCTTGAGAAGTCATATACTAGGAGAAGAAAATATTTCTTTCCTGCATTTGTGGCCGGCGTAATTGGTCCACAAAGATCACCATGCAGCAGTTTCAATGGGGAATCAACACGAAAGCTCGACACACTTGGAAACGAAGCCCTGTGTTGTTTTTCAATACAACATCCATCACACACGCGCTCAATATAATCGATTTGTGGCATCCCATTCACCATCTCCTTGTCAGCTAGCTTCTTGAGGGCACGAAAATTCACATGGTCGTACCTTGCATACTACAACCATGCATTTTTTTTTTTGATTTAGCTAGCCAACTCTCCGCCATGGACTGTTTGATATTGAGAATATACAACCGATTGCTGGAATGCCTCACCCTTGCGAGCACCTTCCTTGTTGTGTCCTAGAGTGTCATATAACCGTCCTTGACAAGCGTTTAGCAACCATACTCATCGAGTTACCCGATACTGATGATGTTGCTCCTCAACCGTGGTATATAGTACACCTTGGTGAGTATCCGATGCTCGCCGTTCTGGCACTCGAACAAGACCTATACTTTTCCAAAGATTTCAACTATGTAGCCAACCCCAAATTTAATTGAGCCCGTCACCTTGGTGTCTAGCTCGACAAACTTCTCTCGGAAACCGGTCATATGGTTACTCGCTCCCGTATCCAGACACCATGCAATATTATGGGTACCTTTCAGCTTGGGGATGACTTTCCTCTCGTTCAAGAACACCTTCTGGTTCATACCTGAAACATCTAGCGTGAGCACACACTTCTCCATCAACATGAGATGTTCTTCTTCATCATCTCCTTTCTTCGCCAGATTTTCCTTCAACCTTCTATCCGGCTTCTTACGGTCCTTTGCAAAGTGACCTTTTTCGTTGCAATTAAAACACTTCACCTCTGATATGTCATAATTGCGTGGCCTTCTTTCATCGACGAAACGATCACCTTTGCCCCGATCAGCCCCTTGCGGACGATCTTGTCCGCGACCCTTGCCGCCACCATGGCCGTCGGTTTTCTTGCTGCTAGAACCTTCATATTTCTTCCGCTCTTTAGCAATACGAGCTTCCAGATCACCATGTGAGTACAACAGCTTCTCGCCATTGTCCTTCGCCTCTTTCTCCCCCTTCCGATTCTCTTCATGTGTCCTCAGTCTTCCGATCGCTTCAGGTATCATCATCTTGGTTATGTCGCTGAACTGCTCGATCGTCCCGATAATATCTGTGAATTTGTCGGTGACCGACGAAAACAACTTCTCAACCACCTCTGTATCCGAGATGGCTCCTCCAAGAGATTTAATCTCGCTCACCAAGTTTATGATTTTCACGGAGTACTCAGCGATCGTTTCTCCTCGGGACATGTCCAACTTGTTAAACTGCCGCTTTAGCACTTGTGCATGTGCACGCTTCACCTTATCTTCGCCCACGTGCATCTCCCGTCTCGCTTCCCATACTTTCTTTGCCGTCGCATAGTTTGCGAGTGTCATCACCATGGAGTCTGGTACAGACTGCGAGAGGGCAGCCATGGCGCCCTCGTCGACCTCGTCGTCGCCTTCTATAGCCTTCCACACACGGAGATTACGGAGGATAAACTTCATCTTTGTGGCCTAAACCATATAGTTTGTGTCGGTAGCATTGGATACTGAATTGGCACGAAGCTCGTCCTCGGCATCATCATGATCGGCTTGCCGCTACCTTCGGACGCTGCCACCAAAGCCTTCTTCTTCTCGTCGTCGCTTGACATCGTCTCTTGTCCGATCGGCCCTTCTAGCTCGCCAAGGCTCTGATACCACTTGTTGGTTTTCTACCCTGAATCTTACGAGCAAAACAAATCGAAAAACAAGAAGTCAAGCTATACGTACGTGCGAGAGATAGAGACAAAACGAAATTTTGGTGATGCACAACGATCGCACCTTTTCTTGTTTCTTTCTTCTCTTTATATAGGCGTTTACAATACGACTCCATGCCTAACACGAAACAGCCAAGCTAAACCCAACACGACGTGACGCCTGTACCTAGTCGTACACGGTTTAAACTCTCCTTAAATTTTTCTAAACTAAAACGAAAACTTTCCTTTTTTTTGGAAATGGGCGCATTTATTAACCAAATATTTGATTCTTACACCCGGCCTCTGCATAACTAAGATGCACACAGCCACACGAATGACAGACTAAGACAAAAATGAAAAAAGCATTACAAAAAGGCACTAAATTAAAGTCTGGAAACTAAGATAGCTCAATCCTCAGATCACGCGGCCATCCATGTCGTGAGAAAATATTCCTCGGCGTGTCCTCCAATCGCGTACATATGTCCAGAAATACGTCCCGAAACTCCATGCGTTGGAGAATATTTCATGATCGAAGGATAGCCGTGGCTCGATAAATAACCTGCAGAGGGGAAGATACAATGTTATTAAAAATCTTGTCATTTCTACAATAGCGACCATATAATGGCAAGCGCTCCCACCCTAAACAAGGTTCTGTACTTATCAACAATTCCATGTAACCAATTACCAAAAACATTGGTTACTGAACGTGGGGGAGATAAGCCAGAAGATATTTGGATGAATGACCATATAGAACGAGCAAATTTGCAGTGAAAGAATAAGTGTTGAATTGTCTCATCTTGATGACAAAAAACACATGTTGTACTTCCATGCCAATTCTTTTTTACAAGATTATCCCTTGTTAGAATTACCTCTTTCCGTAGATACCATACAAATATCTTCGTCTTAAGGGGTATTTTCATTTTCCAAATTTTACTATTATCATCGACTAGGAAATCAGGTTGGACCAAAGCTTTATATAGTGAGCCAACAGAAAATTTACCACTTTCCAGTAATTTCTATTTGAACACATTAACACCGTCCGACAATTGTATCCTGGATAACCGTAATAGGAGATTGTTCCAAGATAATAGTCTAGGACCGATGAGAGTTCTTCTGAAAGACACATTAGGAGGATAGTCCTCCATCACTGTGGAGATTGTATCCCCTTTGTGTCTAACAATTGAATATAGAGCTGGGTACTCTTCGCGAAGAGTAGATTGGCCTAGCCATTTATCTTCCCAAAACCTAATTTGTGATCCATCCTTAATCTCAAAAGCACCAAAAAGAAAGAAATGTTTCTTGGTGGCCATAAGACCTGCCCAAAAATGTGAATCTCCGGGTTTCCATACCACTTGAGACACAGCTTTGGAGCCCACATATTTCCTCCATAACATGGTTTGCCAAACGCCTTCCTCAGTAAGTAGTTTAAAAAACCATTTGCCTAGAAGCGCGGTGTTTTTGACTTGCAAATCGTGTATGCCTAGTCCACCAAACTCCTTCGGCCGGCAAACCACATTCCATCTGGCCAGACGATATTTCTTTTTCTCACTATCCCCTTGCCAAAAGAATCTTGAACGGAAATAATCCACTTTGTTCAAAACCCCTTTTGGCATTTGGAAAAACGAGATCATATACAGTACCATATTAGTAAGAACTGAATTTAAAAGTACTAGTCTTCCCCCAAGAGATAACAATTTTCCTTTCCAACTATTAAGACGTTTTTGTATCCTTTCCTCAACAAGCTTCCATTCAACAATTGTGAGAAGCCGATAATGAATCGGTATTCCCAAATAGTTGATTGGAAACTGACCCAGACCACAGCCGAAAAGTTCAGCATATATGTGGGCCACGTTTTGGGCCTCGCCAAAACAATACAAATCGCTTTTATGGAAATTTATTTTAAGCCCAGATAAGAGCTCGAATGCTGATAATATTAATTTCAGATTCTTAGCTTTCTCCAGATCATGTTCCATAAAAAGAATTGTACAATCAGCGTATTGAAGAATAGAAAGTCCACCATCAACGAGATGTGGAACTACACCTTCAATTTGGCCGTCAGCCTTTGCTCTCTCAATAAGGATAGCCAACATATCAGCCACTATGTTAAATAGTAAAGGCGATAGTGGATCCCCTTGTCTCAGTCCTTTCTTGGTCTGAAAGTATTTTCCAGTATCATCATTTACTTTAATGGCAACACTACCCCCAGACACAAAAGACTGAATCAAAGCACACCACTCCTCAGAAAAACCTTTCATACGGAGTGTTTGCTGGAGGAAAGACCAGTTAACTTTGTCATAAGCCTTCTCAAAGTCAATCTTGAACAGTACACCATTTAATTTTTTTGAGTGTAGTTCATGAATTGTTTCATGCAGAATCACAACCCCATCTAGGATATTTCTTCCTTGCATGAACGCAGTTTGAGACGGGCTAACAACATTGTCAGCAACCGAATTTAGTCTAATTGTAGCAACTTTAGTGAAAATTTTAAAGCTAACGTTAAGCAAGCAGATTGGACGGTACTGTTGTATCCGTTCTGCATTATTAACCTTAGGCAGTAAAATTATGTTACCAAAGTTGAGTCTAAAGAGATCCAATTGTCCAACCTATAAAACCCAAACAAATTCATCAGGTCCTCCTTGATAACGTCCCAGAATTTTTGGTAAAATTTCGCTGGGAATCCATCAGGACCTGGTGCTTTGTTATGTTCCATTTGGAAAACCGCTTTCTTGACCTCTTCCTCGGAATATGAGGCAGATAGAAAACTATTTTCTTCATCCGAAACCTGGGGAATATCGGACGTTTGGGACTCATCCAGAGAGAAAGAATTCTCCACTGAGGCCCCAAACAAGGATTTATAATACGTAGTAATATATGACTTCAGATGTTCTTGTCCCTCAATCATACCTTCGTCCTAAATCAGAGAGTGAATAAGTTTCTTCTTATGCCTGCCATTGGCAACTGCATGGAAGTATCTAGTATTCGCATCTCGTTCCAGAATGAATTTAGCTTTAGAGCGTTGGTACCATTTGAGTTCCTCTTCGCGAAGAAGTCGGGCTATCTCTGCATTCGATTGGCTTTTAAGCTCAATTTCTTGTGCAGTTAATGACCTTACCTCCGCGGAAGCCTCTAAGTCATCTATTATAAGTGTTAGGCGTAATTTTTCTTTTTTTAGGATACCCGCTGTATGCCTGGCCCAACCCCGAAGGAACTTGCGTAAAGTACGCATTTTGTTATTCCATCGTAGGATAGGCGTTTGGCCATGTACCGGTTTCTCCCAATTAGCCTTAACCATCTCATAAAAACCATCACGAATCATCCAACCGAGTTCAAATTTAAACTCATTCGTAGACTTCCGTGGCGGTAGTCCAAACGAAAGAAGTAAAGGGGCATGATCCGATAAAGCCTCAATACGCTCTAGAGCCCGAACAGTTACCATAGGGAATTTTTGTTCCCAATCAGTATCCATAAGCACTCTATCTAGTTTTTCGTATGTTGGCTCCGGAAGACTATTAGCCCATGTGAATTGCCTTCCTAACATTGTAACCTCTCTCAAATCCAGACTGTCAATGACAGCATTGAACAGAAAAGGCCAATGTTCATCGAACCGGCCCCGACTTTTCTCATGAGGAAATCTGAGCAAATTAAAATCCCCTCCTATAAGAATAGGATAAGGATTGTCCTTTGACAAATTCACAAGCTCACGTAAAAAGTCAGCCTTATAAACATCCTGAGCGGCCCCGTATACGGCGACTAAAGACCATGTGAAGTTGTCAGCCTTGTTACGGATATGGATTTTTATAAAAAAATCTCCCACCGAACTAGCTAAAACTTCCATAGTCTCATCTCGCACGCCTAACAGGATCCCCCCGGATCGACCACGCGGCGGACGTGATATCCACGTAAAGTCCACTCCACCAGAAAGGCGATTGAGTAGAGTTTGCGAAAAATCCCGTCTACCAGTCTCAGAAATACCCAGAAAATCCAAATTATAATCCCTCACGCAGTCAGCAAAGAATAAATGTTTAGCCAAGTCCCGAAGACCTCTGCTGTTTGAAAACATTCCATTCATTGAGAAACTATAGGAGATTTGGATACACGGGATCTCTTACGCAGCCGCTGGCTCTTCGATTTTCCTAATCTTAAGACTTAAAACTTGGCCGATAAGATTAACATCAACAATGTCCTGCTCATGGAGAAGTATGATGGGAGTTGTTGGGCGTGTCTGCGATGGAGGCGAACCATATTCACGCGTGGGTGCAGATCCACAACATTTCAGAGTTATACCGCAAGAAACCTCTGATCACTGGCTTATCGATCGGAGAGCATAGGAGAGGTAATTATGGTGGACATGAACAACTTATTGGGTTTGGAAGGGGGTGACTTAATACGTGTGAGGGCCGGGTTTGGATGGATGTCAAAAAAGAATCTCAATACTGTGCCGTTTGTGGCTTCCTTGGTCACAAAACAGGAGGAATGCGACACAAGAGAGTAGTCACCCGGAGCGGTTCTGGTCAGGAGCGCTACATCCGTACATGCTTGCTCACGGATACGCCTTGGAACCATGTGAAATTGTGCGGTGGTGTAGCTGGCCATTCTGGTCAGGAGCGGCAGGCACCCAAGCTGGACGTGGTGCTGGACGTGGAGCTGGTCGGAACCCACTTGAAGACGGACGTAGTCGTGGCGATGGTGCTGTAATAACTGAGAGCCGCAATTGATCTTCTACAGCTTCTCGATTGTCGGAAGTGAGTCCCCAGAAGCTGGGGCTGACCGAGACTCAGTTAATACAGTTCGGACAGCGCTATGGAAGTTAAGAGACCTTGGCATTTTGGCGGAGAAGCATGTTCCGACGACCGTGCTTTGTGTGGTGGAGACCCATCTACTACGCACTACGAGTGTTGAAAATTTGTCTCGTTCTTTAGGTTTCAATAAAAGTTTTTGCTATTAGTAGTTTAGGCCATAATTATTTTCTCTCGATATGGATGGCCGCGTGATTTAAAAATTGATCTGCCTTAGGTTAAAGACAATTATTTCGATAGTGCCTTTTTATAATGCTTGTCTACCTTTTTTCTCTAGTTCAGTCGTTCGTATGGCTGTGTACATCTTGACTATACAAAGACTGGGTGTAAGCAGTAAATTTTTTATGTTAATAAATGCGTCAATTTCCAAAAAAAAGTTTAGGTCACAATGACGGCATTGGAATATTTTCTGGAATGATTCCATAAAGGTTGATATTTTACCCTATTCCTAGTACCATCTTAATATGTCTCTCTATTGTCTATGGTGAGGCCCAGATGAATGAGGGCCATAAAACGTGGGATACGCTCAAGTTTATACGGTCATCCAATGACCTTCCATGGCTTTGCATTAGTGACTTCAGTGACTTTCTGCACTGTGAGGAGCACGAGGGTGTGAACAAGAGGAATGCTAGGCAAATTGCAGGCTTTCGTGATGTTGTCGATGTGTGTGGTCTTTGTGACCTAGAGTATAGAGGTGTGGCGTGGACATTCGATAAGAAAGTCACAGGGGCTCGTACTGTCGAGTATGTTTGGATCGAACGTTGGTTTCGCCGTTTGGGTGTGCCCGGTTCCCCGAGGAGAAGGTGACTCACCTTCCGAGTTACACGATCTCTGGCCATCTTCCAATTCTGTTGGAAGTTTGAGACTAGCCAGCAACAATCTCAGCAGGGTGGGCGACTTTTTAGGTATGAAGTCATGTGGTAAACCCATGGGGATTTCTTGGGGAAACTTATGCACTCGTGGAGTTCGGTTGAAAGGATCCAGAACGTGGCAGAATTAAAGGAGAAGCTAAGATTAGTGGCGAGTAGGCTGACGGTCTAGGTTAAGGAAACGTTTGGCAGTATCCGCATGCAGATTAGGACATTGCACAATGTGCTGAGCACTTTGCGTAGCCAACCAGGGCGGACTGAGCCATCTTATGTGGAGCTCAAGACTGTCGAATGACTGACGGAGGTTCTACACCGAGAGGAGGTTATGTGGAGGCAGAGGTCATGCATCCAATGGCTTTCCGAGGGTGATAATAATACGAGGTTCTTTCATATGCGCGCTAGTCAGAGCAAGATGAAAAACCAAGTTGTGGAGCTGGGAAAATCAGATGGCTCATCTACTAGTGGTGAGAGTATCATGGGGAGTATGGTGAACGAGTTCTACTACCATTTGTACGCGTCTGCCGTAAGGGTGGATTCATGTATGAGGCAAAACCTTGATGCTCCTTTTGATGAACATGAGGCCAAGAAGGCATTGTTTGACATTCTTTCGTCGAAATGGGTATGACCCTGGCCTCTGCATCAGATCTATGCACACAACCCTTCATTGCGTGTCAGACAGGTATCAAATTTTACAACTCATGGATCCGAAAGTGTCGATATGAAGATCAACTAAAGAAAAATAAGCAAAATGCTTAGTAGTCTAAACATGTTGAATCTTATTATTAGACCGCCAAGTAGCCCGGTAGAAGATATCTGAAGCAACCAATAGGAGCCAGTTGCATCCAGAGACTATGCATTCCCGCTGATCCTGGGAGCCTAAAATTCCATAGCTGCACCTAATGGACAACAATACGGATAACCTGCAAAACATTTGTATTATCCTTCCTGTTAAAAACAATACTATTTCTACAATTTCATATCGACCAAACTATAGCGCAAACCCCAATACGAATCCTAGCTTTAATGTCCATGTGGATCCCATTTAACCAATTTCCGTAAATATTTGTTATACTGTTTGGTGGTGATATATTTATATGTAACATTCACAATTCTCTAGATAATCTCAGCAAAAGGACAAGTGAGAAAAAGATGTTGAACTGTTTTCTCCGCGTCATAGAAACAACACTTTTTTCTCCCATTCCGGTTTCGCTTAGCTAGGTTATCCCAATTTAATAATACATTTTTACTTAGAAACTACATAAATATTTTTACGAAATTGCTAAAACACAGCTAGCTGTGACGTAGCTTACGTCGCAGCTAGCTTGTGTACCATTGATTTGGTCGTCGTCGAGATTGGTGCGCCCGTACGTCGCCGATTGTTCAGCTGGTCCGCTTGGTGTCACTGCATGTTACGTATCGATTGAGCTGCCCCGCATGTTGCCTTTTTTTTTTGTCAGATGCCGTAGTTGGCTTTGGTTAGCACAAGTCTGATTCAATTTTTTTTTTCAGATCGTCGGATTCTAGTCTTAGGCCATTAGAGAGAGCTAGCTGTTAGGTTGACTTCACTTTTTTTTCTTTTGCCTGCTGCGCTAGTGTGTGGTTTGAATAACTCTTAAACATTCATTTTTTTCAGGTGTGACCAATTTATTTTTATTTTTGCATGTTTTTAGTGAGTTTTGGTGCTTAGTTTTTTTCTTTTTTCAGATTGGCTTAACTTAGTACTCCTTTGGAATCACAGTTTAGATTTTTTTTTGGCCTGGTCAGAATTTTTAGCGTATCGTTTGTTTTGTCGCACATGGGATTGTAACTAGATTTTTTCTCGATGTCTTTTATACTAAGGTAGTTTCATCTAGACTTGTAACTAGATTTTTATTGCCCTAGTTGCAACCAGACTTGCAACTAAGGTATTTTGTGTCCATAATATGCCTTGCCATTCCTTTTCACCATGAGTTGTGTCTGGATTTGTAAATGATTTTTTCTATAGGACGGGAGGAGTGGAGTTCCATATGGACTTGTAACTGAATTTTTCTCGTCCTAGTTGTAACTAGGCTTGCAACTAAGGTTTTTGTGTGCCCATAATTATCTCCAGCTTCTTTTTACCATGAATTATATCTGGACTTATAACTAATTTTTTCTGTAGGACAGGAGTGGAGAGTTCCATACGGACTTGTAGGCTGGCAACTAAGATATTTTGTGTGTGTCCATAATGTCCTCCATGTTTCTTTTCACCATGAGCTGCATCTAGATATGTAATTGAAATTTTCTCAGCCCAGTTGCAACTACGCTTGCAACTAAGGTATTTTTGTGTCCGTTCCTACGCTCTCCTTCACCATGAGTTGCATCTGACCTTGAAACTGGGCTTTCTATAGGAGGGAGTTTCATTTGGACATGTAACTGGATTTTTTCTCGATCTAGTTCCAACTGGGGTTACAATTGGTTTTTATATGGAGGTAGTTTTATCTGAACTTGTAACTGGATTTTTACTCGACCTAGTTGCAACCGGGGTTGCAACTGGATTTTGTACAGAGGTAGATCCATATGGACTTGTACCCAGTTACAACTAGGCTTGCAACTAAGATATTTTTGTCCTCATAATGTCCTCCGCTTCTTTTCACCATAAGTTGTATGTGAACTTGTAACTGACTATTGAAGGGGAAGTTGTATATGGACTTGTATCTAGATTTTTCACGGCCCCTGGCGCTTATTCATATATGATAATAAAATGTCCACTTTCTAAGAATAATATATAACATATTCAGAATACACGCCCAGAGGTATATATCCATATTTAGGAAAACCCCAAGAATACGTATATGTGTTGCCAAGTTTATATACTACTTCTTCATAACTGACTTGCGTTTGTCTAGATTCAAATGTATCTAGACGTATTTTAATATATAGATGCATTCGAATCTAGACAAACATAAATCAGTTATTCTAAATAAAGAAAGTATATCTTATGGGCTAATAGATGAAAATTAATTAGTTATATATAGTTAACTGGACTGTCGGCGCGTGTTAATGAGCCGTGAGGGATTAGTGGATACATGCATATGTTGTATGGAAAGATAAGCACGAACGCTTTGTCTACGAATCCATCGGCTTAGCTAGACGAAACGAAATGACAGCTTTTGCCCTTAGTTTTCGATGAGATCAGCTGACTGTGACGAAACGTACATTACAGTCGACTGTGACATAGAGAGGCCTATATTTTTAACTTAAGTGGGATTTTCAACTTCCGTAGATGGGGGAAATTCATATGGCTATTAATGAGGTCAACATGCATACTTTTAACTGTATATTGTCAAAGAGTGTTAATTTCCAATGAAAAATGTCTGATTCGTTATTCAAAGACACTCCCATCAACCTTTGGCATAAATGTATCCACATGTTCCACTTAGAGCAACTCCAGTATCCATCTTACCCATATCTGGTATAGGTAAGAGGAGAGAGAGGGTATAGGTAAGCAAAAAAGTTTGAGATTTTCTAGCTTACCCATCTGAAAGTTTGAGATTTTCTAGCTTACCCATGTGAGATTACCTAAAATTTGCTATGCAGTTAGGGCCCATATGTCAGCGGGGCATTCTTTTTTTTCTCCTCTTTCTTCTTCCCCAACCTGTTCAACCCCGCCTCCATCTCCGCCCAGTCCCACCGCCATGACCACCGACCCCGCCGACCGTGCCCAGCCGTGGCTCCGACCACGCCGACCACTCTCGGACATGCCACCGCCCCCAGACGCGCCACTGCGACCAGCCCCGTCGGACCCACACAGGGGCTTGCTGGCGGCGAGGGAAATCATCCATGGTGGATGCGGGGGAGATCGTCCGTGACTCGGTTGGGGTCGGCGATGTGTGTGTGTCGTTAGAGCTCGCAACAGGGGTGGTGTAGGCTTGGATGAATCGAGGCCGCCGCCACGCCGATGCATGAGTCTGTTGTGACACCCCCGAGATCAGGGCTAAACAAATACCAGACCTCCGTCTGACATAAGCTTAACCTTGAGCTCGAGAATATCCAGTGAAGAGTCAGTAACACAACAGTGACCGTACGACACAAAAATTATTACAGCAAGCTCGTAACTGAGCAGAGAACCAAATTATTACAAGCAGAGGTCACTGACCACAAACATCAAACAACAGAAGGCAAAGTATGCTATTAAGTATAGCAAACTTAACAAATGGCCTAAGATTTCAGGCTGCCGGCCGGGAACCCCAAGCTAATGATGATGTCCTAGCCCATAGATGACGTCCCACCCCAAGCTATTAAGCATAATGATGACGTCCCAGCCCATAGATTCCAGGATGCCGGCCGGGAACCCCAAGCTACTTTTCGATGTCGATGCAGTACGGAACTCGTCTTCAAGGGAGCACTTACTCTGCCAAAAGTATCAACAAGGCAAGGGTGAGTACAGGGTGTACTCCGCAAGACTTATGGCTGGTGGAGTTGTTTTGCATAAAGCCATCTTTGTTTATAAAACAAGGGAGAGAAGAGCTCATCTACTCAGAGTATTTTAAAAAGGGATAAGAGAGCGATATCTCCAAAATATTGATCTTCATCTTTTGATATCCACCAATGATCATCATCTACCAACTAGGATCACCCCCTCGTACCCATGAGAAAGCATCCTTAAGCACACGTTGATCTGCCAAGTTTTACGATTAGGTTCATCTTCTCTATGATCTTAGAATTTGGTCACCAAGCGTTCATAACCGTGAACACGGCTTTTCGAAAAGATTTAACCCTGCAGGGGTATACAAATTTACCCACACATACCAACCGACTCTTAATGCCAGTCATTAGCCCTCTTGTTTGGAAGGCCGGCAGAGGGTGTGGTTGGACACGACCTTTACCTTGCTTTCGCCGAGACCATGAGTCACGCAATAAGTATGGTTTCGCCATAAAGGGTCAAATCCCGAAGCCGGTACTTAAAGATGTGAGGCGAGGTTGGTTTACCAGGGGCGCTATCTACCCCAAGCAACCCGGTCCACGCTTCCCTACCTGTTATGAATGCACCTCCTTCACCACCTTCGAGAAGATCCAGAATGCATGTCGAATGGAAGGCCCGAACTATGTGACTCTTGTAATCTACTAGGCAAGTTAATCAGGCGAGGGGTTCCCAAACCCCGTGTGGCTATACGCTCATCTCGGTTCCAAAGGCAAGAACTCAGGTCCTAGTGGTGGCGAGCATGGGACTAGAAAAACAACATCCCACCGTGGCCTCCCATACAAGCCTTATCATGTTTAACTCATATCACTGATCTTATCTCATCACGTTCTCCTATCATACTAGATTCTCTGCATCTGATACATCATATGGATGAACCAGCACTAACAACTATGCATGGCTAAGCATACACAAATATAAGCTCTAGCAGTGCACACAAGTCAAACCTAGTTATGCTAGGAGCAGTGGATCAGGTAATATAATCTTAAAGGGAGTAATGCAACAGATAGGATACTCTATCTATCGATAAAAGACCACAGTAGAATCGTATGCATCATGGGAAGAATTGAAATGCTTTTGAAAATCATAGGATTATATCATGGTGGGGCTATGCCTGCCTTTGCCTGTTGATAACCAATAAGCAGATCTTCGGAAGCCTTGTACTTGACTTGATTATTTTTGGTCAAGTATTGTTCGTCGATCTTCGATGGTCTTGGTCTCTGTCTTCGATCTCGATCTCGTATTCTACCGAGAAGAACCAAACACCGGAAAGAGAGGGAAGCAATCAACACATGGCATCGATGCAATGCTCAAGCAAGTATGATGATATGACAAGTTGATTAGTACTGAAATGTAACCGTAATACATGCTCGGCAGTTTAATCGGGGTTCCGAGAGGTATAAACCCTAACTCGGGAGAACTCCATAATCACCTGTGAGGGTTACTATGTTCTTCTAATTAAACTTGTAATGCAAGTTTCTTAATAATTCATGATTATAGCTCTATTATATGGTTCTCATTTTCCTGAATATTTTGATATATTATACATATTTTTCTGACTTATAAATATTAAGTTATTGATTTTACAAGTTTTATTCATTTTTTGGATTTATTAAACCAATTTAAAAAGGTTTACTGCATTACTATAATGTCAGCGAGAGGTTTAAACCTTTTACACCGCGCATGTGGCTAGCCACTGCGGCTGACAGAGGGGCCCCGGCCACGTATGTAGCCACGTTGGCCAGGCGGGGTCAACGCAAGGGTGGCTAATTTTTACCAGGGCAGATCCTAGCCCCAGAGGCTGATGGGTGGGGTCGGGGCCATGTCGACAAGCCACGCGGGCTCGCCGGAGAGAACGTCGGCCAGCGGCCAGTGACGGCGGAGGATCGCGAGCTAGGGCTTGCGACTAGTCCTACTCGAACCGAGGCTTCACTACGAACCTAAAGAGGGCGGCACCGCTACGGATTGGTCACCGGAGAAGCAACTACGGTGAGAGGCGGCGACAGTGCTTGCATGTGGTTGCGGCGGCGACATTACAGAGCGGGAGAGGGCGAACGGAGGGGCGCCTGGGCACCAGTAGCTCACCTTGGAGCGGTTGGGGTTGATGTCGAGGCGAGACGATGGTCAGAGCGTCGATGAGGTCTTAGACAAAGCTCGTCGGGCTCGGGGAAGAAATGGATGGCGTTGTCGATTTACGCATCCTCGGATCGATTCCGTTAGCGGAGGAGAGGAGGACTGTGAGGAGGAGCTTCCGACATTCTTAGGGAGGCGAGGGAAGGCACGAGACGGCGGGGGCATAGCGGCAACCTCCGTCTAGGGTTTGGAGCAGAGGGGAGGAACACGAGAGGGAGGTCACGGGGAAGAGCGGGAATGGATGAGGTCAAGCATGGCGTAGACGTGGTGATCTTATCCCTCCACGGGACGCGATGGATGGTGGCAGGCGAGCGGCGCGAATCAACGGCGCCAGCGACGACAGCCAGCTGCTTCCTCACTGAGGAAGACGACGAACAGGGGGAACGAAGCGGTACACGGCCAGGGTGGGCTGCTGCTGGGCCATCTGCGGGAGCGCGGGCGGCAGGAAGAGAAGGGAGAGGAACTGGGCTGTGGCCTGTTAGGTTGGCTGACTATTTTTTTAGCAGAAACGTTTTACCATTTCTGTTTTCTATTTTCTGTTTGTATTTTCCTATTCAAAACTGTTTTGAGTAGTTTGAAAATACCATAGGGGTTTATAGAAGTGTAGAAAATATTTAGGGGGCCCTTATATTCAGATTGGGCTCCACACATTTTGATACTTTTCAAATTCAAAACCATTTGAAGGTATTTCAGAGAGAGGGAAAAACTAGGGTTTAGGGTTTTGTCTTATTTTTCTTTGCATACAATTTTAGATATGATGCTCATGAATGCACAATCAAGCCTTAATGTAGCTTTAGCTAAAACTGGGGTGTTACATCTGTTCTGGCTCAATTCCCGCCGGGAGGAGGGCGTCGGGTGTTGGGGAGTTGGGGGAGAGGTTGGGCGGCGTGAGGGATGGTCACTGACGAACGGAGACGGCGGGTACAACGCCGACCGGCTTTGGAATCAAGCGGGGAAAACTTTCACGCGTAGCAGTTGGAGCCTCCCGCGGTGGTCTCGCTGATGTGACGGCTTACCCAAAATCTAGCTAGTCTTACACATATATTGGTAGGAGGGGCTGAAAAATGGGTGATCACCCAATTTTTTTTGGTGGGGGGCCACTTTTGGGTAAACTGTTGGAGCTGTGTTTTTACCTACTCTTATCCAAAAAAACAGTTATTACCCCTCTTACCTATATATGGGTAAGCTCTTGGAGATGCTCTTATTACCGGTCAACAATCGTCTAATACCACTGTTTAGTGGAACTGTTGACATAACATTGGCTACGGTTACATGTTTTCGTTGCACAATGTTATATAAAGAGGCGTATTGTTGGACTAGCGGTGTTGATCCTAATCTTTCGTTGCACCATGTATCTTCCCAAAATCTAGCTATGTTGCCATCACTAATTTTGAAAATTCCCCTGCTAAAGAACTCATCTTTAACTATCATAAGTCCTTTCCAAATTGGCGAATCCGATTGGTTTACTTGTAACGTGGGCTAATTTTGTTTGCGAAAGGTAGTTGTTATGCTACAATTCTTGCCACACACCCTCTTAATTTAGTAATTTGAAGACATTTACTTGAAAGACACTTGTTTTTAATCTCTAGTACCTCAATTCCCAGCCCCCTTATTCTTTTGGTCTACATATCATATCCCATTTAGTCAAATGATATTTACGCTTTTCATCTTCGCTTTGCCAGAAGAAAAGAGATCTGTAAAATTCCAGACGCTTTCGTACCTCAATTGGTATTTTTAAGAAAGACAACATAAACATCGGTAAACTAGTTAGGACATAATTGATTAGCACAAGACAATCTCCATATGATAACATCTTGTCCGCCCAACAGCCGATTTTGCGCTCAAACCGACTTTATACTGGGTACCATTCAATTTTTTTAAGCTTTCTAAGGAAGAGATCCCGATTACAACCATATAATCGTTGTACTGGTCCTCGTCCTCTTTAGCCTTTTTAAAACAGAAGATTTAACTATTATGAAAGATAAATTTTAGACTAGATAATTTCTCAAAAATAGACAATATTAGCTTCATATTGATTGCCTTATCTATGTCATGTTCCATAAATAAAATCGTATCATCCGCATATTGCAGAACTGAAAGTCCTCCTTCAACAAGATGAGGAATAAGTCCTCCAACTTGACCATTTTCTTTTTTCCTAGCGATTAAAATGGCCATTATATCTACAATATATGGAGTAACATTGGTAAAAAAGGGTCCCCTTGTCTTAGCCCTTCCCTAGTTTGGAAATAATAGCCAATGTTGTCATTGATCTTAATTCCCACACTACCTCCTTGAACGAACTATTCAATGAACACTGGTGGAAAAATGTCCTCCAGTCCCGGGCCGCAACTGGCTCTAGTCCCAGTTTTGGGCCCGGGACTACGAAAACAGGACTAGAGGCCCCCTCTAGTCCCGGCTCGCTACAGCCCGCGACTGATAACAACCACGTGACTGTTTCAGCGCCGCGGGGGACGGAAACCCTCTAGTCCCGGGCCGTAACACCACCCGGGACTATAAGGTTTCCTGCCGCGACAGAGAATTGTGTGTTTCTCTACCGCAGCAGAGATTGTGTATTTCCTTTTTTTTTGCCATTTCGTTCCTTTTTTGTTTTGTGTTTCACTATAATTCAAACTTATATTTCAGTATACATATTATATACTACTACATACACACTACACGTCGATGCATTTATATAATTAATCGATCCCTTGCAAGCATGCATATAATCAATCATATCAAAAGGAAGAAATGTTTTGAAATTACATGGTCATTGATGAATATATATATATCATATGAGCTACATGGAGATGACTAAGGCAAATCGAGTTCCACGTCATCCGCATAATGCTCTCCATGTACATCAAGGACTTCCTTCATCATAAATCCCGCCAGCTCCTCTTGAATTGCTCTTATGCGTTGGTCTGGCTCTAGTTTCTCCCGCAAATCATAAATATAATGTGAGTCAACTTTCCGCTCACTGGTCAACTCGCGGATGTACTCGAAGACGTAGTATCCACATAAATGAGTTCCCGGTGGCTGCTATAAACTCTTCGCCATTTTATAAGTTAGCTCCTCTTTGAATGGACCTGGTATTTTCTGTCTGAACCGTGTCCAACACCTGCTCGGCAAAGAAAATGAACAAAGGAGTTATTAGTTACTTGATATCAGGAAATGAATAAAAGAGGACGATATAATGTGATAATGATTGAAATTACTTATGGAGCATTGTTTTCATGTCGCTCCACTGCTCTTGGTCCCAACTTAATGAGTCGTGGACTTCAACTAGGTACTTGTCAACTTGAATGTTTAGCAAGATCAAGTGGAATCTGCGGACATTTACATAAGCATATATGCATAGCTCATCCAGTAAGCAAAATAAAATGTGTACAAGATATAAACACTCACTTGAAGTTGTAAGGAAATAGTATTTCCTTAACAAAATTATTCTCGGTTAAGAACCTGCACAGGTCTTCCTCCACGTCCTTGGGGTGATTCTTTAACGTATATTCATTAATGATATATGGGTCAATCAACCCAATGTCGTATCTTCTTGATCTTTTGCATTCAAGCATCTTCATTATGCAGAATATAATATCATCATACAAAAGGATATATAGTTAGGATAATATATTAAATGCAATGAACGAGCTAAATCTACAAACTTAATTATAGAAATAAATAACTTACAGACAGTAGCAACCAATGATAGATTTGTCGAGGCGCGCTGGTTGTATAACTGAAACAGTTCGGTCATTTGAATCTGTATCGAGTATGTTTGAAGTGATGCTCCATTCTAACGTCCACCGGAAATGAATCTTTCTGATGCTTTTTTCTGCTTGCGACATGTACCATTCGTGCATATTTCGCATATGTGTGGATAGACGCGCGAGCTCCTCATTATTGACTAGAGGCTCCCCTTGGACATACTATCGTACTATCTGACCCACTGGCGTATCTTCATAGCCTAAATATTGACCAAGAGACATATTTTCTTCGTTAGCAAGTGCTTTGGCCTGCGATACAGTGATTCCCATAAGTGCAACATTATTACGGGCTCTAGGGTCCATTATTTGCATGTCCATGTCCATTTCAGCTTTGAAGGCCTTGTCGAGGTCTGAAATGACTTTGAGCAGGGCGACCGATTGATTCTTATGTGCTCCGAGCTGGGCAACTTGCTTCCCGCCTTTTGCACTTGTGATTTTTTTCTTCTGTGCTTGCTTAATAATCTCCTGGTCATAGTCTGATTCCAGATTCATCGATATCTGGGATGGTTGCTCAAGAAAGGACTTAGCCCACTTTTTGGTTTTTTCATTATATACCGGCTTTGGCTCAGGCTTTTTGGGTGCAAAATGCGCCTTAACTTGGGCAGCCACATCCGCGTTAGTTTCCTCATCGGTCTTGTCATAAGGTCTCTTTAGAAGAGCCGACAGGATATCGACTATCTTCGGCGTTTGACCTTTCTTCGATGTGGGGCGCGGGGGACCATCGAACTTCCGTTTCTTCGACGAGGTATTAGTATTGCACGGAGGCGGAGGTGGAGATCGAGTTGATGTACTCCTACTGTGGCGATCGTCAGCGGGGCGGGGTGGACTTGGAGGTTGGCGATAATCGGGTTTGGGTGGACTTGGAGGTTGGCGATAATCGTGTTGGGGTGGACTTGGAGGTTGACGATATTTGATGCGGGGTGGACTTGGATTTCTTGGAGTCGGTGGCCTTGGTGCCGAGCCTGGAAAATTGATGTACTTCTTATTCCATAGAATGATGTTGCGCTTGACATCTTCTAGTTTCGTAAGGCCTTCAGGCGTAGCGATTTAATTCTCTAGGTCCGAAAAATCCTCCACTATGTCATCCACCATGACACGAGCATAGCCTGGTGGAATCGGAAGTTAATGGTGGAGTGCTCCAGGTAGACAAGGTAAAGCAGTGCCGATCTCCACCTTGAAGGACAGGTTGTTCATTGGCTGATGTAGCTCACATTGTGCCATCTCTCTGACATCATCCACGGGGTAGTGAGGAGCCGGTGCATTATCCAGCAGTGCTTGATCATCAGCACGGACCTCCGTGGAATCCACGCTGCTTCTCCGTTGGCTAAGATCCTATGCAGGATCATCAGACCGCGGGTGAGTTGACGATGGCGGCCTTTGGCTAATTTCATGCATGAGGTTCTTCAGATCAGCTAGGTCCTGCTCTACCCTGGAGATCCGGTCTGCCTCCCGGTCCTTCTTTCTCTGACGGCTTCTGTAACTGGCATCGTACTGAGGAAACCCTTTCTTCCACGAGACACCGGCGCCTTTGCCTCGTGTTCGTCCTCCCTTTTCAGGATTCCCTAGGGCGCGTGTCAGCTCGTCGTTCTCTCTCTCGGGACGGAACAATCCCAATTGAGCATCGTTCATTGCTTTAATAAGGTCTTGGGAGGGTTTTAGAATTTTCTCATGAAATAATGTCTTCCCTGTTTCTGGGTCCAAGGATCCCCCGTGCCCGTACCACCAGTGCTTTGACCTCTCGGGCAATCCATCTGTACCAGGAGTGACGCCTCTAGCCCTCATTTCCTTCTCCATAGTTTCCCACTTAGAGACGACACTCTTGTAGCCACCTGTCCCCATTTTATGATGGTATTTCTTGTTGGCAGCATTTAACGCGTTCTTTGCCGACTTTGCCTTTGCTTTATCAGATTGCTTGTACTGTACAAAATCGGGCCACTGTTCTCTCAACTTCTCGTTTACTCCTTTGAAGTCTGGAGTTTTCTTTTTCGCGACATATTTCGCGTATAAAATTTTCTTGTGGTTCCGGTATAGTTCAGCCATCTTGCTCAGTGCCCACTCCTTGAATTTCTCTCTATTTTCAAGCCCACCCGGCCTTGGGGTAATACCATCTACCTCAAATTCCTCATACTCTGGAGGTAGTATGAAATGCGCTATGAGCATCTTCCAAAGGTCATCTTTGGCATCATCGGTGACATAGCTATTGGATTCTTCACCGGGTTTCTTTGACTTATTCCATTCTTGGATGGTGATCGGCAGGTTGTCCCTAACAGGCACCCCAGATTGATTTATAAACATCCTCCGATGCTTCTCTGGAGCAATCGGTTCACCATCATCATCTATTTCTTCGATGGTGAACCTCTGATTACCATCCAACTTTTTGTTCGGCCCTTGTTTCGTTCGAGCTGTCGATTGCTTCGATCCGGTGGGCTAAAAGAAGAAGAGAGAGTGATTAATATATATCTAGATCAGTTAATGAATAGAGGTAACACAAGACTTTATATATATATATATACCTCGCCGGATCCTGTCGAGGGGCCATCATTATTGTTGTTATTTGTTTGCCCTTCGTCCATCTGGTCTTCCCCTTGGTACATTAGGTTTTCCTCTAGTCCATCTGAAATGGATCGTATGGGCACCTAGAGGGGGGGGGAGGTGAATAGGTGCTAACCAATTTTTAATACTTTTCAATTTTAGGCTTGACACAAAGTAAATTCTCTAAATATGCAACTTCGAGAATTTCCCTATATGCAACCCTAACTACTAAGCACGTAAAGAGAGGAGCGAGGAAACCGTAGTGGAGCACGCGGAGACAGAGGGATTTGTTTTACCGTAGTTCCTTCCTTGTTAAGGGAAGTACATCTGTGTTGGAGGGGTGGGCGGTTCTAAGACCACCACGCCACAATAGGCCTCACCTTATTCTCCGATGGATCTCGCCACAAGAGGCCTGATCCACCTTCTCCACTATTGGATCCCTTCGAGGCGGGAACCGGTGCCTTTTACAATACTATTGGGTTACACACCCACAACTGAATTGGGGGCTCCTGAGATGACAACAAGCTACCACAAGAACAAGGTTTATCAATATAAACAAACACAAGGATCTAGGTATTTGCGAGAAATACTAGATCGATGGTTCTCCAAGTGAATGGAGAGGAGATGAAGTGCTTGATTGCTGATGATGAAGATCGAGTTCTCCTCCTTCGATTCCCCAAGGGACGGGGCCTTTGGGTGGATCTAGGTGGAGCTCTCTTGGATGAAGGTTGCAGATTAGATCTCGTCTTTTTCGAATGAATCAAGCAGTCTGGCAGGAGGGGGAAGGCTGGCTTAAATACCCCCTCCCCAGATCTGTCCGTTGAGAAACTTTGGGGGCGGATTATCCGCCCCTTGGGGAAACTCCGCCCCAAGGGCAGATTTTCCGGGGGAAACTCCGCCCCCTCTCTGGGGCTGGCGCCTGCGTGACTTGGTGAAGATCTTGGGGGGCGGATAATCCGGCCCCCTCCTGGGGCGGATTATCCGGCCAGGCCGGAAAGTCCGTCCAACACTCCGCCCCCTCTCTAGGGCTTGCGCCTTGGCGGTGAGAAAGGGGGCGGACTATCTGCCCCCCCGAGGGGCGGATTATTCGGCGGGGCCGGAAAATCCGGCCAAAACTCCGCTCCCTTCTAGGGCTTGCGCCTGCTAGGGAAGAGGGAGGGGCGGATTATCCTCCCCCCAAAGGCAGAATCCTTATCCCTTTTTCTCAGAGAGAGCTGCAACACTTCAACACACATCAAATAATCCTTGATATTGTTATCTAACACACAAAACACTAGGGATTATAAAATGTTCTTTCACCATCATCGGATGGATTCAGATATGAGGATATCTCTTCCTCGAGCAAAATATCTTCGGCACCGATAGTAATATTAAGAGGAATTTCACCTCTTATCATGCCCTGAAGAAAACCTTCACCGATGCAACCAGGATCTTCGGATGGATCCATGACTTAATTATCTATAACAAAAAGAGAGTTAAACAAGTTAAAAAAACAATAATCCTAATAACTAAAACAATATAATCCTAATTATAATAATCATAATATTATTTGTGCTAAAACAATAATCATAATAACTAAAACAAAAAAATAACCCTAATCCTAATCCTAATTCTGATCTTAATAAATAAAACAAAAAAATCACTAAAACAATAATCCTAATCCTAATTCTAATATTTTAATTAAAACAATAATCCTAATACTAAAACAAAAAACCCTAATATAGAAAAAACTATAGAAAAAACTATAACATTTCCTAATATTAATTGTGATAAAACCTAATATTATTTGTGGTAAAACAATAATCCTAATATTAATTGTGGTAAAACAATATAATCCTAGCTAATAACTAAAAGAAAAAAATAACCCTAGCTAATTATAATTAAAACAATAATTAAAAAATAACCCTAGCTAATTATAATTAAAAAATAACCCTAGCTAAATATAATTAAAAAATAACCTAACTATAATTAATATAACCCTAGCTAACAATATAATCCTAATCCTAGCTAATTATAATTAAAACAATAATTAAAAAAATAACACTAGCTAATTATAATTAAAAAAATAACCCTAGCTAATTTTAATTAAAATAACCCTAGCTAACAATATAACCCTAATCTTAGCTAATTACAATTACAATAATTAATAACCCTAGCTAATAACTAATAATTACAAAAAAACCACACCTGCCCGTACTCCCTTCGAGCTCTCACCGATCGAGGCACTGTGTGTGACATGGCCACAGTGGCAAGCGGCGACGAGGCAAGACGAGACAAGGCGGAGATCGAGCACGGCGCCGGGCGGCTAAAGACAAGCGGCATCACGTAGCACGGCGGAGCGGCGGCACGACGGAGCACGTACGCACGGCGGAGCGGCGACGGAATCGGACAACACCTCCCCTGCTTTGTCTTCGTCTGTGTGTGCTTCGTCTTCGTTGAGAAATGCGAAGTGTTGGGGAAGCACCTCCCCTGGCGCCAGAATATATAGGGTCACACCCTTTAGTCCCGGGCTAAGCCACGGGACGGGACTAAAGGGTCTTTAGTCCCGGGCCGTGGCTTAACCCGCGACTAAAGACCCCCCTTTAGTCCCGGGCTAAGCCACGGCCCGGGACTAAAGGGATTTTTCGGCCGCTTCGTTTTCGCGCGCGCAGGCACCCTTTAGTCCCGGGTCCAGCCACGACCTGCGACTAATTGTTTTTTTGTAAATTTTCTTTTTTTAATTCAAAACTAATATAAAAACTTTGGAAAATCATATCTTTTATTGTAATAATCCAAATAAAACAAATAATATGTCTATTATTATCAGAAAAATATAAAGAATCTTAATATAATATCCATTTATCTTTTTGCATCATTTATAAATTATTTCATTTCTAAATTTTCTTTTTTTAATTCAAATCAAATATAAAAACTTTGGAAAATCATATCTTTTATTGTAATAATCCAAATAAAACAAATAATATGTCTATTATTATCAGAAAAATATAAAGAATCTTAATATAATATCCATTTAGTCCTGATTGTAGTCACAAATCGGGACTAAAGATATTTCCCACCGCTTCCCGCCAAGTTTTCCCGCCCTTTCCTTTCTACGAGAGCTTTTAGTCCCGGATGTAGTCACTAACCGGGACTAAAGATATTTCCCGCCATTTCCCAAAGCTTCACGCCAAGTTTTCCCGCCCTTTCCCTCTATATTTAGGGCGATCGCAACATGGCTATCCACACATCCACACCTTCCTCTCTTAGAACAATGGACAACGCCTACTGGGCCATTCTGACCCTCGAGGAGACCGAGGCGCTGTGCGCCTCCAACTACCCTTGTCCGCTGGCTACCGCCGCTTGGCTGGATCTTTGGCCGGAGGGTTCTGTCCTCTGTCCCTCAAGGTTTCGCACGCCATGACCATCACAAACCACTTCTACCACGAGCTCACGCCGGAGCAGCAGATGGATCCCGGTGGGATCCCGGCAACTCGACACCGGAATGCCTTCTTCGCTAATAGGCGGAAAGGGAGATCGCTAAATGAGGGTGATGGCCACCCGGTGAACAACGAATCCGGCCGTAAATGCATGGTGGGCGAACCGTACTATCATCGGAGTGATGCGCTACATCGCCGGGGGAGACCATCCTCGCCTACGGTGCCCACGAGTCCACCCGCCACAGAGCCACAAAAAGGACCCACACCAGCCCGGTGGTAGCGGCATCGTCTTCCAGGAGACCCCTCCCCCGCCCTCCGTGAATCCGAGGCTGGAATGGCCCCTGGTATATGCCATGGATGGGCCGAGGATCCCCGGAGTGGCAGGTGACGATGACGATGACGATGACGAAGAAGACCCTGAAGCTGCGTACTATAGGACTAGGCATGATTATGACTAAAGGGGGCGGCTTTAGTCCTGCGTGTTAGCTAGTCCCGGTTTGTCCCGGTTTTTAATATTAATAAATGTCTTGAGTGTTACCTAATAAATAGAGGGAAATTCCTATAAAGAGAGGGTTCATCTTTAGTCCCGGTTGGAGAAACCAACCGCGACTGAAGGGATTGCGGCAGACTGGGCCAGGCAACACTAATAATAGGGGTGAGTGTCGACATTATGTCGTGCGGCTTGTACCTTGTCCCGGATGGTGTCACAAACCGGGACTAAAGATGAACCTGGAAGACACCAACCGGGACAAAACATGAGTCAGCACTAATAATAGGGGTGAGTGTCGACATTATGTCATGAGTGTCGACATTATGCCGAGCTGCTTGTACTATAAAGAGGCATCCTTGTGAGTCTAGTCCTCCAGTCAGTTTGAGGCATCTCCAAGATGGTTTTCGAGAGCAGGGACACCACTACGGCCAGTTTCAGGGAGATGCCGTCGGAGCCCGGTCCTCCGGCATCTCCGAGAAACTGGTCATAGAGGCACTCCCTAATATGTGAAATTAGTTAGCTCCCAGGCGTATTGATCTAGTTAGAGAAGTTACACAATATGTTGCATCAAAGAGGACACCACTGTTTTGGTTGGTGCTCTTTTTATCTTGGGCTATCGTGTAAAATGTATACCCATTTATCTCGTACCCTTGGAAAGTCGATATAGTCAAAGATGGTGACCTAGACAACAAGTATAGCTGATCTCCAAGAGTGTTGTTTTTGATGAGATGTTGCAACCAACAGCCGAAACTCTTCATGTGTTCATCTCTAATCCAAGAGTCATGCTTTCCAGGGTTGTTGGAGCGTATGATTTTCTTGTGTTCCTCGATATATGGGGCTGCCAAGATAGAATTCTGTAGAACGGTGTAATGTGCTTCGGTGTAAGAATGTCCGTACCTACGTATTATTGATTTCCTTCCTAGAGTACCCTTTCCACTCAGTCTCCCCTCATACCGCGATTGAGGAAGACCAATCGACTTAAGGTCAGGAACAAAGTCAACACAAAATTCAATGATCTCCTCTATTCCATAGCCCTTGGAGATGCTTCCTTCTGGCCTAGCACGGTTACGAACATATTTCTTTAAGATTCCCATGAACCTCTCAAAGGGAAACATATTGTGTAGAAATACATGACCGAGAATGGAAATCTCTTCGACTAGGTGAACCAGCAGGTGCATCATAATATTGAAGAAGGATGGTGGGAACACCAACTCAAAACTGACAAGACATTGGACCACTGTTGGGAATATGCCCTAGAGGCAATCATGTATGATGAGATTTCCCATTGTATTCATAAAGTTATTAAGTAGTCCTTGTATAAACATCTGATGTGTATCATTGAATATGTGATTCAGTTGTGGAACTATGCATTCATGTTGTTTGTACTAAATATCCTTGGTCATTGAGGTTGTGCTGGACACACAACTTAGACCAATGTGAAAGTTGGCTTGATGACTCGGTTCCACTTGTCATGGGCATGGAGATGCTATTCCAACTTAAACAGACTAGGCTAAAGAGTTTAGCGAGTCGGATTGACCCATATTGAGATACAACGAACTAAGCTGTCATTTGTATATCTCAATCAATGTAATCCTTAGACCTGAGGTTGTTGCATAGTCCGAGTTGAGGATCACCGACTTAGGTTCATCAACGCTGATCCGTGAATCGGCGATTATAAAGGCAGGGTTCGGGTCGACTGAGAATCAAGCTGCATGATGTGAATAACCAAGATGGGATTTTCCCCCTCCACTCGGAGAGATATTCTCTGGGCCCTCTCGTGAGATATGATTCGGAAAGCATGTCCATGCACGACTCGGTTAAGTGTTAACCGAGGCGATCGACTAAGAGTTAGTCGGGTGAATCACTTACCTCGGATCGAGAAGAGAGTCGAACTATTTAAGGGATGACACATATTCGCCTATAGTCTGACAAGGTATATCGTGAGGCAAAAGGGACTCGGACGTAAGTCGCATTGGAAAGGCAAGTCGTCATGACACTTTGGTACTTGGGAGTCGGCACGTTCTGCTAGGAGCCCCTACCGACTGATCGATTGAGAGTCGGACTCCAATCGTGTCCAAGTAACCATGAGCCTATGGGGTCACACACTTAAGAGCGGGAGCAAGTTCGGATTGGATCCGAATCTGTAATCTGGTTGGGTTGGACCTAAACCAGATTAGGACTGAGTTAGTGAGTTGGACTCACGGTGACTAGTGTTATATGGGCTTTAGTGAATGGGTCGGCAGCAGAGCACGTTCACTCCTATATATAGTGGAGCATCTTAACCCGAAGGTTAATCGTTGTTCGGTTAGGTCATTCCATGTGTTGGAAACCCTAGCTCCACGATCCGGCCGCCGTAACGAACCTAGCGCCACGGCGCTCCTCCTTATGCGTGTGGATACCAAAGAGGTCTTGTGCGATCGGCACCGGGCATCGGATCGTGAGGACTGCACTGCATCAACTGACGTGCTTCATCAGTAATCCGCAACCGCGCGTCTAGTGGTAAACCTCGTGGCCTTCTACCTCAGCTAGATCTTGGGATCACCACGTTAGAGGAAAATTTTATTTTATCTCCGCGTGGCCCAACAGTGGTATCAGAGCGATAGCTTCTGGTTTTAGGCTCGAGATATCGCATATGTGATATGCGGTAGGCTATATATGAGATCTATGTGCTGTTTTGGTGGTCGATCTATGAGATAGATCGGTTTTGTATGAAGTTGATTGGATCAACTGTACTCGGGGAATGGTAGATCTGATTTCCGTGATCATACTGCTGAGGTCGTGGAGACATACCCTACCGTCGGCTTCCGCCATCGGGTAGATTGTGACACGTAAATCCGAAGCGGTGATCGAAGATCAAAGAGTTTGATCGAATCGGGCGATGGTCGGAATCCATGTCCGGATCGTAGATGAGATCTCGTTTTGAAAAAAATCGTCGGGCGCCGCATGGCGAGGGCGCCTTCGATCCTGCCCGCTATCCGGCTAAGCGGGACCGCCCGGCTGTCGTAGTGCCTTAGATGTCGTTGCGAGTTTCACAACGCCGGTAGATATTGTATCTATGCATAACTTGTTTTTGCAGGAAGTTGTGAATGGTATGGTTCATGTGCATGTGATGTATGTGTGTAATCCATACATGATCTGCGAATCACGGTTTTTGTCAGCCGACTGGAGCCTAGGTGCTATCATTTTATTGTATAACGACTTGCGTGTCGGATTCTCTATGTAATTTACTTTACTAAGCTAGTGTAGCTGTTTGAGAACCCGGAAGGCATGCAAGGCGTTGTACATGTCGGCGACATGGAGTAAGACGGCAAGTGACAAGAGTTGGCACGAGTCGGATTACAGGCTTTGTGGAGATGGAGATCGCCATGAAGAGAGCCATACCATTTCACATTATAATTGCTTTATTTTGTGTTATTATTATGTCTCAGTTTTACCTCTATTGGATAGTCGGTAAAATTTAATCCCTCAAAGAAGGTCTAGTCGGTTTTCCCGCCAGTGTTTGCACCATCACAAGTCGGACATTTTTGGTAGTGGGCTCATAAAATTGAGGTGCTGCCAATTCTTTCCGACTAGGTGGGTTCGAGTCGGACTCTTACTGCAGAAACACTTGGTAAGCTAGACGGGTCTATCACAACGGTTGTGGGACTCGGGGAAAAGTCAGATGGGAGCCGGGGCATGTGATGCCACCCGTCCAACAGGAGTCGCATGAGATGCGATTGACAAGGAGTTGTCTACCTAGATCACTTGGCGGCTAGCGGTGATGCTAAAGCTCACTAGCCGACTTGCTTATTTATGATCCTGAATCACTAAGTAACCATCGGAGGGGTGTTGGTTGTAGTGGGAGCATAAAATATTAAAATGTTTAATATGCTTGCTCTTTTATGAATACATGTCTTAAGTGTTTTGCATATTTTCTGTTGTAGATCATGGCACCAAGTAGCAGTCACTCTCAGATATCCGGTTTTGCGTTGAGAACCATTCTTGAGAAATATAAACTGAACGACACTAATTTTACCAACTGGTATCGAAATCTGAGAATTGTTCTCAAACAAGAAAAGAAGGACCATGTCCTAGACAACCCACTTCGGATGAGCGAATGAGAATGCGATCGTCAGCCACCAATGCCTACCGTCGGGCTAAGGATGAGTCCACGGATATCACTGTCTTATGCTTGCTCACATGGAACCGGACTTGCAAAAGCAGTTCGAGCATGTTGAGGCTACGATATGATCGAAAGCCTCAAAAGTATGTTCCGAGCTCAAAGGCGAGAGGTATCAAGTCTCGGGCTCTGTGAGTTGCAAGCTTAAGGATGGTGATCCACGAGTCCATGTGATCAAAATGGTTGGTTACGTGCAGTCTCTGGAGAGGCTTGGCTACCCCATAAGCGAAGAGTTCGCTACGGATATAATTCTGAACTCTCTTCCTAGTGCATATGGGCAGTTCATTTCGAACTACCACATGCATGGTATGGATAAGAAGCTCACTGAATTGCATGGGATGCTCAAGCAGGCAGAGGCGGATCTCAAGAAGGGCACTAGTCAAGTGTTGATGGTGCAGAATAAGGCTAAGTTCAAGAAGAGTTCTTGGACTAAGAAGAAGGCTAAGTCAGGAGGAAGGCAGGCTCAGGACCCTGTCCTAAGCACTTCCTCAGGGACTAAGCCATCTCCTTCAGCCGGATCCACTTGCTTCTACTGCAAGGCGGATGGCCACTGGAAGAGGAACTGCAGCAAGTACTTGGCCGACAAAGCCAAGAGTGGAGGTATGACTTCCGACTCAGGTACACTTGTATGCAATGTTATAGACATATATCTTGCTGATGCACCTAATAGTTCTTGGGTATATGATACCGGATCAGTTATTCACATCTGCAACTCGTTGCGGGTAGTAAGAACTAGGAGGCGTAGCAAGAGGCTAGGTTGATATTCGAGTCGGCAACAAAGCAAGAGTTGCTGCGTTGGAAGTCGACACGATGCAACTTCATTTACCTTCCATTCATTATGGAACTAAATAATTGTTATTATGTTCCGATGCTCGATCGAAACATTATTTCGCTTCATGTTTGATGAGGCAAGGCTATGAGTCGAATATCAAGAATAATGGTTGTTCTTTGTATTTGAATGATATGTTTCACGGCTTTGCACCCGTCTGAGACGGGTTATTTATTTTGAATCTTGATGGTGAGTCGGTTTATAACATAAATGTTAAAAGGTTGAAACCAAATGATCTGAATATGACTTACTTTTGGCTGTCGGCTTGGTCATATAAGTTGGAAAGCATGAAGAAGCTCCATGATGATGGACTCTAACCCGTTCGACTTGGAGTCGTTCGAGACATGCGAATCTTGCCTACTCGGCAAAATGACCAAGACACCTTTTGCAAAGAGTTGCGAAAGGGCGTCCGACTTGTTGGGACTAGTACATAGTGATGTATGTGGACCAATGAGCACGACATCCAGGGGTGGTTATGAGTACTTCATTACCTTCACTGATGATTTGAGTAGGTATGGATATATCTACTTGATGAAACATAAGTCGGAAGCCTTTGAAAAGTTCAAAGAATTCCAGAATGAAGCACAGAATCAACTCGGCAAAAAAATAAAGTTTCTTCGGTCGGACCGAGGAGGCGAGTACATGAGCCATGAGTTTGATGACCATCTGAAAAGTTGTGGAATAGTTCCTCAACTTACTCCGCCAGGAACGCCACAAAGGAATGGTTTTTCGGAAAGGCGGAATCGGACCTTGTTGGACATGGTACGATCAATGATGAGTCGGACATATCTACCTTTATCATTTTGGGGTTATTGTCTAGAAACAGCGGCGTTCACACTAAACAAAGTACCATCAAAATCGGTAGAGAAGACACCGCATGAGATGTGGACAGGAAAAAAGCCGAGTTTGTCTTTTCTTAAGATTTGGGGTTGTGAAGCTTTTGTCAAGCGACTCCAGTCGGACAAGCTTACAGCCAAGTCGGATAAGTGTATTTTCGTGGGGTATCCGAGGGAAACCTTGGGTTACTACTTCTACAACCGAGAAGAGGGCAAAGTGTTTGTCGCTCGGAACGGTGTCTTCCTTGAGAAAGAGTTTCTCAGTCGGGGAGTAAGTGGGAGCACGGTGCAACTCGAAGAAATTCGAGAGGAACCGGCTAGTAGCGAGTCGGCAAAAACCTTGGAGGTTGAGCCGGTCGTGGCGGTGAGCAGCGGCACACACCTGTACTCGAAGATCGGCGATTCTGAAGTGTTCGTGATGTGTTCTTGTTAGATGGTGATGAGCCGCAAATTATTCGGAGCGATGGTGGGATCGATTCGAGTCATGGCTT
Organism: Avena longiglumis; assembly: GCA_030063025.1. Taxonomy (NCBI): domain Eukaryota; kingdom Viridiplantae; phylum Streptophyta; class Magnoliopsida; order Poales; family Poaceae; genus Avena; species Avena longiglumis. The sequence goes on from CP125974.1 coordinate 144,834,385, forward strand.
GGAGCCATGAGATCCGAGATAAAGTCCATGGATGAAAATCAAGTTTGGAACTTGGTTGATCTGCCAGACGGTGCAAGACCCGTCGAGTGCAAATGGGTCTTTAAGAAGAAAACTGATATGGATGGAAATGTTTCAATATATAAAGCACGCCTTGTCGCGAAGGGGTTCCGACAAGTTCAAGGAGTTGATTACGACGAGACTTTCTCGCCCGTAGCGATGCTTAAATCTGTTCGGATCATGTTAGCTATAGCGGCCTATTTCGACTATGAGATATGGCAGATGGATGTCAAAACGGATTTCCTTAACGGAAATTTAACCGAGGACGTGTATATGATACAGCCCGAGGGTTTTGTCGATCCGTCTAATGCTAACAAGGTATGCAAACTTCAGAAATCCATTTATGGGTTGAAGCAAGCATCTCGGAGTTGGAATATTCGTTTTGATGAGGTAGTCAAATCGTTTGGTTTCATCAAGAGTGATCATGATTCTTGTTTGTACAAGAAGTTTAGTGGGAACAAAGTAAATTTTCTAATCTTATATGTGGATGACATATTACTGATTGGAAATGATGTCCAGATGTTGCAAGAAACCAAGGAATCATTGGAAAGGAGTTTCTCAATGAAAGACTTGGGTGAGGCAGCATACATCCTCGGAATCCGGATCTATAGAGATAGATCAAGGAGGCTCATTGGATTGAGTCAAAGTACTTATTTGGACAAAGTGTTGAAGAAGTTCAACATGGAATCGTCTAAGAAGGGGTTCTTACCGATGTCCCATGGTGTAAAACTTAGCAAGACTCGGTGTCCTTCGACAAGCGATGCCGAAGTCGGATGAGTGCGATTCCATATGCTTGTGCAGTTTGATCCATCATATGTACCATGATTTGTACTAGGCCGGATGTTTCCTATGCTCTAAGTGTTGTGAGCGGATACCGTGCTGATCCGAGAGATCCATCGACAGCGACTAAAAATATCCTAAATTACTTGAGAAGGACTAAGGATATGTTCTTGGTTTATGGTGGTGAAGATGAATTTAGTGTAAAGGGTTACAGATGCGAGTTATCTCACCGACTCGATGATTCTCGCCGCAATCCGGATCGTGTTTATTATAAACGGAGGTCTTTGAGCTGGAAAAGTTCCAAGCAAGAGGCGTATGCTGCGTACACAGAGGTGAGTATATTGCGCCTCGAGGCAACAAAGGAAGCTGTTTGGATGAGGAATTTCCTCATGGATCTTGGTGTGGTTCAGGCTCGTCAATCCGTTGGGCGTGTATTGTGACAACAATGGTGCTATTGCACAAGCCAAGGAACCTAGACAACACCGGAAGAACAAGCACATACTCATGCGGTACCACCTAATTCGCCATTCGTGGATCGAGGTGATATCAAGTTATGCAAGGTACACACGGATGCAAATATTGCGGATCCGTTGACAAAGCCATTACCCCAGCGAAGCATGAGGCGCACTGAAACCATGGGCATTAGATGCTTAGACATGTGATGTCGGAAGATTGACTCTAGTGCAAGTGGGAGGCATGGGAATATGCCCTAGAGGCAATCATGTATGATGAGATTTCCCATTGTATTCATAAAGTTATTAAGTAGTCCTTGTATAAACATCGATGTGTATCATTGAATATGTGATTCAGTTGTGGAACTATGCATTCATGTTGTTTGTCTTGGATATCCTTGGTCATTGAGGTTGTCTTGGACACAACTTAGACCAATGTGAAAGTTGGCTTGATGACTCGGTTCCACTTGTCATGGGCATGGAGATGCTATTCCAACTTACAGACTAGGCTAAAGAGTTTAGCGAGTCGGATTGACCCATATTGAGATACAACGAACTAAGCTGTCATTTGTATATCTCAATCAATGTAATCCTTAGACCGAGGTTGTTGCATAGTCCGAGTTGAGGATCACCGACTTAGGTTACATCAACGCTGATCCGAATCGGGCGCTTATAAAGTCGTGGTTCGGGTCGATCGAGAATCAAGCTGCGTGATGTGAATAACCAAGATGGGATTTTGCCCCTCCACTCGGAGAGATATTCTCTGGGCCCTCTCGTGAGATATGATTCGGAAAGCATGGCCATGCACGACTCGGTTAAGTGTTAACCGAGGCGATCGACTAAGAGTTAGTCGGGTGAATCACTTACCTCGGATCGAGAAGAGAGTCGAACTATTTAAGGGATGACATATATTCGCCTATAGTCTGACAAGGTATATCGTGAGGCAAAAGGGACTCGGACGTAAGTCGCATTGGAAAGGCAAGTCGTCATGACTCTTTGGTACTTGGGAGTCGGCACGTTCTGCTAGGAGCCGCTACCGACTGATCGATTGAGAGTCGGAATCCAATCGTGTCCAAGTAACCATGAGCCTGTGGGGTCACACACTTAAGAGCGGGAGCAAGTTCGGATTGGATCCGAATCTGTAATCTGGTTGGGTTGGACCTAAACCAGATTAGGACTGAGTTAGTGAGTTGGACTCACGGTGACTAGTGTTATATGGGCTTTAGTGAATGGGTCGCATGAGCGAAGCCCACGTTCACTCCTATATATAGTGGAGCACCTTAACCCGTAAAGGTTAATCGTTGTTCGGTTAGGTCATTCCATGTGTTGGAAACCCTAGCTCCTAACAGTCCGGCCAGAATGCGAACCTAGCGTTATTTGCTGCGCTCCTCCTTATGCGTGTGGATACCAGCGGAGGTGTCGATCAACACCGGGACGATCGGATCGTGAGGACACCTTGCATCAACCGGCATGCTTCATCGATGTCCGCAACCTTGGCGTCTAGTGGTAAACCTCGTGGCCTTCTACTTCAGCTAGATCTTGGGATCACCACGTTAGAGGAAAATTTTATTTTATCTCCGCGTGGCCCAACAACCACATCATTCTGTAACCGTGGTAGATCTTCAGGATTGATTATCTTCTGAGAGATTGCATTGAGAAATGCACATAGCTTCACAATGGGCACTCGAACATTATCTGGTAGAAGCCCCCTCAATGCAATCGGAAGCATTTGCGTCATAATCACGTGGCAGTCATGAGACTTTAGGTTTTGGAACTTTTTTCTTCCATATTTATTATTCCCTTTATATTCGACGAGAAGCCAGACGGGACCTTAATACTGCTTAGTCATTCAAAAAATATTTCCTTCTCTTGTTTGGTAAGAGCGTAGCTGACATGACCTTGAAACCATTCTAGATGCAGGCCATCTGGGTCTTTCATACGTTGATGGTCCTTTCATTCTTCCGGTGTATCTTTTGTCTTCCCATACATGCCCAAGAAGCCTAGCAGGTTCATGCAAAGATTCTTCGTCACATGCATCACATCGATTGCAGAGCGGACCTCTAAGAATTTCCAATATGGTAGCTCCCAAAATATAGATTTCTTCTTCCACATGGGTGCGTGTCCTTCAGCGTCCTTCGGAACAGATTTTCCTCCAGGACCCTTTCCAAAGGTTGCCATTTGATCCAAATCTTTGACCATATCAAATATATCAGCACCAGTACGCTCCTTAGGCTTCGTCTGGTGACATGCCAGACCATTGAAATTCTTGCCTTTCTTTCTTAAGGGATGCTTGGCCAAAATAAATCGACGATGCTCATTGTATACATTCTTCTTACAATGTTCCAAATATATACTTTCAGTATCATCTAAACAGTGTGTGCATGCATTGTATCCCTTGTTTGACTGTCCTAAAAGGTTACTAAGAGCAGGCCAATCATTGATTGTTACGAAAAGCAATGCTCGGAGGTTAAATTCTTCCTGCTTGTGCTCATCCCACACGCGTATCCCGGGTTCGTGCCACAACTGTAAAAGTTCTTCCACTAATGGCCTTAGGTACACATCAATGTCATTGCCGGGTTGCTTCGCACCTTGGATCAACACTGACATCATAACGAACTTCCGCTTCATGCACAACCAAGGAGGAAGGTTATAGATGCATAGAGTCACGAGCCAGGTGCTGTGACTGGATCTCTGCTCCCCAAAGGTATTCATGCCATCTGTACTTAGACGAAACCTTAAACTCCTTGCATCATCTACAAAGTCCGGGTACTTTCTATCGATTTTTCTCCATTGTGACCCATCAACGTTGTGTCTCAACATCCCGTCTGACTTACATTCCTATTTATGCCATCGCAACAACTTGGCGTGCTCTTTGTTTCTGAATAAGCGTTTCAACCGTGGTATTATAGGAGCATACCACATCACCTTCGCAGGAACCCTCTCCCGGGGGTGGGGGGGGGGGAGCTCACCCTCAACGTCACCAGGGTCATCTCGTCTAATCTTATACCGAAGTGAAGTGCATACCGGGCATGCATCCAAATTCTCATACTCCTCACCGCGGTAGAGGATGCAGTCATTAGGGCATGCATGTATCTTCTGAACCTCTAAACCTAGAGGGCAGACAACCTTCTTTGCTTCGTACATACTGGCGGGCAATACGTTATCTTTTGGAAGCATATTCTTCATCATTTTCAGCAACTTTTCAAATGAGGAGTCAGGTATAGCACACTCAGCCTTCCATCGCAGCAATTCCAGTGTGCTGCCCAGCTTTTTCAGACCATTTTCGCAATTTGGGTACAACAACTTTTTGTGATGCTCTAACATGTGATTGAACTTCTCCCTATCATTTTCAGTTTCACAATCTCTTCATGCATCGGCAATTGTCCGACCAAGATCATCAGCGGGTTCATCATGTGTCTCTTCTTCATCCTCCCCTTTAGCATCCCCCATGGAAGTATCTCCATACTCAGGGAAACCATGATAGTTGTCATCTTCCTCCTCTTCTTCATTGTTTTCAATTATAACCCCTCTCTCTCCGTGCTTGGTCCAACAATTATAACTGGGCATGAAGCCGGACTTCAACAGGTGGCTGTGAAGGGTTTTTGAGTCAGAGTAATCCTTCTGATTCCTATATCATTACATGGACATAATACAAAACCATTGCGCTTGTTTGCATCAGCAACACAGATGAATTCATGCACGCCATTAATGAACTCGCCAGGGCGTCGGTCAGTACCGTACATCCATTCCCAAACCATCTGCATTATAGTAAAAGTATATCAAAAACCATTACACAACATGATAAAATTATTACAAGTTATATTGAGAGCTTCTAGAGCATTAATTTTGAATTTTGAAAAATTTACATGCACCAATTTGTGAATTGGAGAAAACAATCAACATGATAAATGTGGAGTTTTTTTATTATTGTTCTATCAGTGAAAACCTCATTCCATTCTAAGCTCTGAAACTCTAAAATTACACATTTCAATTTTCAGTAACTATGTGCCTAATAAAAATTTGTTACACATATATATCAAAATCCTTCTAGATACTTCTAGAGCATGCATGCATTTGATCCATATCTCTACACTTTTAGAGCATTATAGAGCTAAAGTAGCAATAAGAGATGAAAGAATGAAGTTCTAACCTTTTAATGCTTTGGATTTAGGTGTTGCAAACTAAATCTTGACAAATCTTGAGAAAAAATGGCATGAACTCTCTTGCTTCTTTGAGAAAAATGGCCACCATATGCTTTAGGGCAGCAGGACAGGAGGCAGAATATATAGTCGTGGACAACTAGTCCTAGGCCGTGATATGACCCGGGACTAATAGTCCACGAAAGGACCAGCTGGCCTGCTCCAGGTTATTAGTCCTGGGCCGTATTATGGACCGGGACTAATGACCTGGTCCGGCCCGGGACTAGTCACTATGGCCGTTTCTAGCCGTTAGAGGCCTCACGGCCCGGGACTAGTGCTCCCACTAGTCGCGGGCTGTGCCAGGCCGGGACTGCTGGCCTTGTTCACATCGAACTGAAGATAGTTTTTCCAGTAGTGCAACTTGCACCATTCGAGTGCAAATCCTTTAATGCGCAAAGTTTGTTGAAGAAAAGGCCATTTTACCTTATCATAAGCCTTTTCAAAGTCGATTTTAAACAACACACCACCCATTTTCTTCCACTGAACATGGATAATTTCATGCAACACCACGACCCCTTCAAGGATGTGTCTTCCGGGCATGAATCCTGTTTGCATAGGCCGAATAACTTTTTCAGCAATGGCTGTGATATGATTTTTTGCCACCACTAGTAGGAAAAGGCTTATAGCTGTCATTTTTCTAGTGGCGTCTAAAAAAATGGGCACCACTACTGCAAGGCAAAATAGTCGTGGAGTTCGTAAAAGTGCGAACTCCACCACTATAAATTAGTACTGGCGTTCGGCAGACAGTAAACTCCAGCACTAAGTAAGGACCATGATGCTATCCGGGACCAATGTAGCCCAGGCGTTTGGCAAATTTGAATGCAGCCACTATGTTGTTGTGGTGGCATTCAAAGAGTAATATATGCCATCACTTTTACATCCAAAAATTCGGTAGAAACTTAACATGCGCCGCGCCCTTTCCTCTCTCTCATTCCAACTTCCACTCGCTCGCCCCGTCCCCAAATCATCGCGCCCGTGCTGCCCCGACCTTGCTGCCCTGCCCCGACCCTCCCTGACCCGAGATCACCGACCCGCGCTGCCCCGCCCCGACCTCGCGCCTCCCCAACCCGTGCCACACCGCGCCGACCTCGCGCTGCCCCGCCCCGACACGGCTCCATCCCCGCCGTGCCTCTCTGATTCGCGCCTCCCCTGACAACGCTCATCATCACGCCTCTCTCCTCCTCTCCGAGCTGCTGGCCGCCATGACCACTGCCGCCATCCCTGACGGTCGCTGCAATTTCCCTGCATCGTACTATTGGAGATATGCCCAAGAGGCAATAATAAAGTGGTTATCATTATATATTTGTGTTTATGATAAATGTTTACATCCCATGGTATAATTGTATTAATAGTAAACATTAATACTTGTGTGTTCTATAAACATAAAAGAGTACCTAGTAAGCCTCTTGTTAAACTATCTTGTTGATTACTAGATGATCATGGTTTCCTGATCATGGACATTGGATGTTATTAATAACAAGATCATTTCATTAGGAGAATGTTGTGATGGACACACACCCATAGTAAGCATAGCATAAAATCAAGTCATTAAGTTTGTTTTGATACAAGCTTTCAGATACATAGTAACCTAATCCCTCGACCATGAGATCATGTTAATCACCATCACTGGATGAGTACTTTGATAACATCAAACACCACTTCCGTAACTGGGTGGTTATAAAGGTCGCATTGGGTATTCTGAAAGTATGTGTTGAAGCACATGGATCAAGAGTGTGATTTGTCTATCCAAATGACAGATAGATACACTCTAGGCCCTCTCGGTGGAATTTCATTCAATTGGCTTGCAAGAATGTGACTAGGTCACAAGGGATGTCATATCATGAAACAAGTAAAGATTACTTATCAGTAACGAGGATGAACTAGGTATGGAGATACCGACGATCAAACCTCGGATAAGTAAAGTATCGCGCGACAAAGGGAATTGGTATCGTATGTTAATGGTTCATTAGATCATGATGTCATCATTGAATATGTGGGAGCCATTATGGATCTCCAGGTCCTGCTATTAGTTATTGATCGGAGAGGTTTCTCGATCATGTCTGCATAGTTTGCGAACCGTAGGGTGACACATTTAAGGTTCGATGTTGTTTAAGTAGATATGGAATCTGAGTTGGAGACCGAATGTTTTTGGAGCCTCCGATTGGATCCAGGACATCAAGAGGATATCCGTAATGGTCCGGAGAATAACATTCATATAATGGAAGTCATTTTCCGGGGTTCGGAAAAAGTTTTGGTATTTTGACCAGACCTTCTAGAATGTTATATAAGGGGCCACCAGTGGGCCCACCACCCCGGGAGGGGCCAGGTGGGTTGGAGGGATGCTGCGGGGGCCATGGTCCTGCTGCAACAAGACCCAAAGGTCCCAGCCGGCCAACCCAAAAGGAAAGGGGCAAAACCCTAAAAAAGGAAAGGGGAAACTTGGGGGGAAAGTTTCCCCCACTCCCTCTTTCTTGGCCGCCACTTGGAGGAGGTGGACCAAGGGGAACCCTAGGACACACCCACCTCTATATAAAGAGGGGAGGGATGGGCGACTCCCCCTCTCCCTTCTTCCTCCAACCCTAGCCACCACCTCCCTCCTCCTTCCTCCTGCTCCAGCTTAGGCGAAGCCCTGCAGAATTCTCTCCTCCACCACCACCACTACGCCATCATGCTGATGGGATTCCGAGGAGGATCTACTACCTCTGCTGCCCACTGGAACATGGAGAGGAAGGTCTTCATCGACTCCTAATGTGTGACCAAGTGCGGAAGCACTGCCGGAACGCGGCGCCGGAAGGATCATCTTTGCGATCCTGAGATCGACAAGTGATGAACTACATCAACCATGACATCCGATCTCGTTAAACGCTTTGGATCTACGAGGGTTAGTTCTCTTATATGTCGTTGCACCGATCTCGTAGATTGGATCTTGGCTTTGCCATAGATTGGATCTTGGTTTTATTCATTGTTGCGATAGAATTTTTTTGTTTTCCATGCAATGAACCCTATAGTGTTATTATAGCCGAATCTATGCGGATCTGTTGCATGGGTAGAACACAATGTTTTTGTGGGTGTTGATGCTCTTGTTGTTGCTTTCTTTTCGTGTACTTTGCATCTTGCGGGATGGTCGAATGAAGTGGCCCGGGCTAACCTTACATGTCATCGCACATGAGACTTGCTCCACGCTCAACATGCAACTTGCCTTGCACAAGTGGATTTGCGGGTGTCTGTCTCTCGCACCATAGTTAAGATTCAATTTACAATCTACACCTGACAACACTTGTATCAGCATTGTGGTTCTTTTTCGTAGGTAGGAACGATTCTTATTCGAAATCCCCAAGCCACGTAAAACATGCAAAGAAAATTAGAGGCATCTAACTTGTTTTTGCAGGGGCATGTGATGTGATATGGCCATGATATGATTGTGATTATATTTTTATGTATGAGATGATCCTTATTGTAATATGGCAACCGACAGGAGCCTAATGGTTGTCTTTAAATTTGTTAAGACCTGCATGTCTATTTATTATGTAATAGCTTTATTCCAAGTAGTTGTATTAGTTGATATTAGTGATGGAAAACCATGAAGCAGCTCAACGGACCTTGACGCCATGCTGGTAATGATGGAGATCATGTCCGTGATTTTAAGATAGAGATCAAAGGCACAAGAATAAAGGTCATATCATATCACATATTATGAATTTCATGTGATGTTAATCCTTTTTATGCATCTTTTATTGCTTAGATCGTGACGGTAACATTATAAGATGACCCCTCTCACTAAATATAAAGTAATAAAGTGTTCGTCCTTAGTAGGCACCATTGCTAAGATTCTACATGTTATAGATTCTACGTGTGTATACAACGGGTGCAAATTTCCACATGTGGATACTAAGGTTAACCTTGACGGGCCTAGCATGTATAGACATGGCCTCGGAACATGGAATACCAAAAGGCAAAGCATGAGTCATATGGATGATATGAGGAACATGTTGATTGTTCGCCTTTGAAGCTACATCTTCTCTCGTGATGATCAGACTTGGTGTAGTGGATTTGGTTCTTGTAATCACCAAAACAACTTGAGGGATGTTGGTTTTGAGTGGGAGTTCAAAAAGTAATATGATTAAAGTTGAACTCAATTTATCATAAATTAAATCAAAGTGAATTTGCATAATTGTTGTAGTCATTGGCATCCGTTCACCACCGTATGCTTAGTTATAATTTAGATAATAGAACTATAGCATTCTGGATAGTTACTTTACGAACTGGTATCATATTATTTTGAGTGCCAATCTAAAGTTTAAAAGTCATACTACAAACTTTCAACAAACTCGGTTTACTCCGTGATGGTATTAAATCAAGAGTAACAATTCCAGTGTTAGTATCTAAAGTATCATGTTTGCCTCCATGATTCTTGATATTCAAAAGATTGCTTTAATATCAAGGTTATCTAGGAGCTAAAACAAATGTTTTAGAAACCGTCCTGTATGGAAGATATTTCGATATATGAAACAATGTCTTTGGTTGCAACATGATAGAGTATAATTTAGAAAAAAATCATGTTCTCATATTTGATGAGAATTTGTGAAGGTTGGAGATGCTAGACGTCCTAATCTCCAAAAGGTTTTGGAAAGTAACATTATACTTGCGATTTGCCTTTACAAGCTATAGTAGCTAGATCATGAAAGTTGTCATGATAGGGATGAATAGAAGATGTAGGTAAAAAGTTTACTACACTAAAAGATTACTAAAGAATGAATTTTTGAAAGAACGCCAAAAATTTGATGATGGTGATCTACTTCAAAGTGCAAGTCCAAAGGTATTAATATTTTACTATACACGCTTTGGATTGTGTGTCATGTGTATGGTGCCACTGTTGACGTTTATAGATTCTTTTAAAAGGCAAAGGAAATGCAGAAAGAGAATCTTAGAAATATTTGGCAGAAAAAGAAAAGACTGGAAATATCTAGCCTAGGTATATAGATGATATACATGTTATGGCTGTATTCTTTGATTGTTAAATGATGTGGTTCTTGGGTATTGGATACCGAATTAGTTGGTGTGATATGTCATATAGGACAAAACAATTCATGAACTGTAATGGCCTAAGTAACTAGCAAGAGAATATGTGATGATGTTCATCGAAAATAAACAAAGTGTTTTTGTGTTTATCATTGACATTAAAGCTTTCCTTCAAGATTTGTTTCAATAATTGTTGGTTTGATAAGGTATTATAAGAATAAAAGGTTGTTCAAATAATTGCCGTAATCCATAAAATATGGATGATTTTCAAATCTAGTTGGAGAAATCACGTCCATAAAACTAATGCTAAAAATATCGAAAGACAAATGATTGAAAGATCACTTAAGACAGGACATCACCGTTTAAATTATATCAGAAAGAAAACATGTAGAAACTCCATGTTGATGGAATTTTGGAGTCTTTTGATTTTTTATCAAATGACGCTTGTGAGACTTTCCTAGAGATTATTGAAACTTCGTTTCAAGGCCAAAAAAGAACGAACTACTAACTTATTGGAATTTATACATATTGATAATGTAGTCCATTATTTGTAGTCGTGAGCGATGGATTTAAACTTCATATGCTTTCTCTAAAAATTTGAGTGAATATATGTGTATATTTACTTAATGAGGAAGATGTGTGAAATATTTGAAAATGTTCAAAGCCTTTTAAGATGAAGTGGAAAATCATTGTAACAAGAAAATAAGGAATTTATGATTGGATCATCAAGGAAGATATTTGAGTTACAAGTTTAGCATAATACCTAAGATTTGAGGAATCGTTCCATGGATTTGCATTTCCCGAAATACCATAAGAGTATGGAGTGTTCGAGATATGTAATGGAACCTTGTTTGACATGGTGAGATCAAAGGTGTCAGTTATAAAACTGCCATTATATTTTAAAGATTAAAGCTTTAGTGACTTCCGCTTTTAAACTAAAAAATAGCTCCATCGTGATCCGTTGAAATGACACCATCTAAGTTATGGTTTGGGATAAAACCCAAGTTGTCCTTTCTTAAATTTTGGTATACTAGGCATAAGTAAAAAATTTACAACCAAAGTCGGATGAGTATGTCTTTGTATTTTATTTCGAATAACCGTTGGTTGTTCCTCCATAACAACGAAGACAAAAGTGTTTGTCGCTTAGAACAAGTTTATTGAGTAGGAATTTTCGTGAAAAGTTAAGTGGGAGGACAATAGAACTTTGATAAGGTTATTGAACCTTAGCTATATGTGCTGAGTTGTGCAGCCCCCGAAAGTGTCCTGGAGGCAGCAACAATGCTCATGGCTCACACACCTCAAAGGTTCTGGTTACGAAGGTCTAAGTTCCTATTAAACCAAGTAGGTCGGGTAAACAATCAAATACTAAGATTTGAGTGTAAATCATTATTGTTTGTCAATGATGAACTGACTACATGCAAAGAAGCGATGATGGGCCCTGACTTCGTCAAATGGCTTCAAGCCATAAAATTCGTGATAGTTCCATACACGAGAAATCAAGTTTTAAACTTGGAAGACCCTCTATAAAGGTGTAAAATATTTCAATCATATTTGGATCTATAAAGTAAATAGACATGGATGTTTCACATCTATGAAATAGTCGACATGTCAGGAAAGAGTTTCTGACAATGTTCAAGGAGTTGACTATGACAAGATTTGATCTTTTATAGCGATATTTAGTTTTGGCGGATTAATGTAGCAACCACTACATATACTTTTGGTATATGGTAGTTGAATGAACAAAACAAAGTTCTTCTAATAGAATGGTTACCTAGGACGTGTACATGACACGGTTCAATGGGTTTTGTTAATTAAAAGGATGCTAAAATCGAATGCAAACTTGAATGGTTGAAGTAAGCATCGCGGAGTTAGAATCTTCACCACGATGAAAATGTTAAAAGAGTTTGATTTCATCAGAGACGATGAGGATGCTTGCATTTGCAAGAAATTAAGTGGGAGTGCTAAGACATATTTCTAATACATTATGTGAAATACATATTGTTTATTGGAAATGATGTATCTTTTATTGACACAGGTTAAGAATTTCATCTTGATGAAAGACTTAGGCAAAACCTGAATATTAGGTATCAATGTCTATATGGAAACAACAAGAAAGGTACTTGTTGCACAGGAAATATTGAATGAGTTCAATATGGAAATAACAAGAAAGGTACTTGTCGCACATGAAGGATTGAATCACGATTCAAGTGTATTGACACTTAGTAAGTGAAACGAGATTCAAGTGTTTTGACACTTGGTGAGTGAAATCACAAGAATATTTTGATCAATCATACTGTGATATGTACACATCCAGATATGTCTTATGCTCTAAATGTTATGAGCATATAATATAATGATTCATAAGATAATCATTGGATGATAGTAAGGATATTCTTATGATCTTTGGAAGAACTAAGAATATGTTATTTATATAGAGGTGACAAATAGATAGATAGTTCATTGTAAAGTGTTACATTGATACTTGTTTTGTAACAAGATACAAATTAAGTTTATCTCAATTTAAACTATGGGTGGCACAATATAATGGAAAGAAGATTCCATAACAGATTTGGATGAGTTCCAAAGTTAAGACATTATGACATATACTACAACAAAAGGCTAAGCATATGACTGCCAAGTAGTTTGTTATCAAACTAGGTGTGGTTCACAGCAGGCTAGTACTATGAAGATATATTGTACGCCAATTGTATCGACATGATTTAACCCCAAGGAACTAAAGGTCTCACCAAAGGAACAAATTTATACAATGCCATCTCATTGAAGAATGAGTGATGCGTAGAAACGCAAAGACATGCAAATGCACACGGACCTGGAAGCAATATTAAGGATATCGTTTATCGGTAATTTATCGACCGACTTAAAATTGGCGATTTTTCAGTGTATCGGCCAATTTATCGGGCGATAAATCGGAAAATCGGACGATTAATCAGAAAATCGGCATATCGGCCACCCTCGAGTAGCGATAAATCGGATAATTAATCGGCATATCGGCCGATTTTTTGAACAGTGCCTGGAAGTGTCAGATCTGAAGATTATGTTTACCACAAGCAATTGTGTATATACAACTCCAGAAAGCCATAGGTGTTGAATGCACAAGTTTTTCCAAACTAGATTATTGACTCTTGTGCAAGTGGGAGACTGTTGGAGATACTCCCAAGAGGCAACAATAAAGTGGTTATTATTATATCTTTGTGTTTATGATAAATGTTTACACCCCATGCTATAATTGTATTAATAGGAAACAATATTCCACTCAAAACAACACCCCTCACATTGTTTTAGTGATAAATTGTGTTTATGAAGTGAAGGCACAACGATATAATAGCATAGGATGTAAACATTTATCATGGTGTTGAATGCACATTGGTTAATTTAATTATAGCATGGGACATAAACATTTATCATAAACATAAAGATATAATAATAACCATTTTATTATTTCCTCTTGGACATATCTCCAACAGGTGGACCAAGGGGAACCCTAAGGCCGCACCCCCTCTATATAAAGAGGGGAGGGGTGGGCGCCTCCCCCTTGCCCTTCTTCCTCCAACCCTATCCGCCACCCCCTCCTCCTTCCACCTGCTCCGGCTTAGGCAAAGCCTTGTAGAAATCTCTCCTCGACCACCACCACCACTCCGTCGTGATGCTGGGATTCCAAGGGGATATACTACCTTCACTGCCCGCTGGAACAAGGAGAGGAAGGTCTTCATCGACTCCGTATGTGTGACCGAGTGCGGAAGCACTGCCGGAACGCGGCGCTGGAAGGATCGTCTTTGCGATCTTGATATCGGCAAGCGATCGACTACATTAACCACGAGATCCGACCGCGTTAAACACTTTCGATCTACGAGGGTTAGTTCTCTTCTATCTCGTTGCACTGATCTCGTAGATTGGATCCTGGCTTTGCCATAGATTGGATCTTGGTTTTATTCGTTGTTGAGATAGATTTTTTTTTGTTTTCCATGAAACAAACCCTACACGTCCTAGAGTCGTTCCCCATAGCTTCCCCGTCCACGACCTCGGTGAGGCACCGGACACCCCTGCAATCCCCGTTTTAATGCGTTTTTGAGATTGTAGATGCATATGTTAATTAGATAGTGATAGTGTTAGATATTAGAAATTCTAGAGAGAAACATGTTAGATAGTTTTTTAGATATTAAGTTTTGGCTCAAATTGTAGATACAGAGATATGAGTTTGTTAATTAGATAGTGATAGATATATGGATTTTAGGCCGATGATTACAATGTGAGGATGCAATGTCGGGGGTGGTGTTAGTGAGTCTTATGATATGCTTTAATAAATAATTTGTGCATCCTACTTGGCTCACTTACCCCATCCCTTTAATTATTTTGCGTCCAATGCAAATACGAGGCCCTACTTTTAGGTTGATTATGGTTTTGTACTTCCATATGGTCGATGATTAATTACAATGTGAGGATGCAATGTCGGGGGTGGTGTGAGTGAGCCTTGTGATATGCACAAATAAATAATTTATGCATCCTACTTGGCTCACTCACTCAGTCCCAAAAATTATTTAGCGTCCATTGCAAATATGAGGCCCTTTTTAATCTTAGTGAGCCTTATGATTAACGAACAAGTGCTTTACATTTTTATTGTAGGGAATGACACTGTGTTAATTTTGTTTCAGAGACTATAGTGATAAAGCAAAGTCAGGCTTGCTATTTAGTCTCCGTCTCATACGGGGTCGATTTGAGCGTTCATTGGTAGGGATAATTTTTCCTATTTAAATTAATTGAATTTTATTTCCATACTATTATAATTTATTTACTGATTTTTTTCATGTTTAGACTACCCCATGCAATTTAAGGAGGGACTTTAATAGAATAACATGAGAAATCATGGAGTTTCAAGCTCTTGGGCGAACATATGTTGTCGACATACGCAAAGAGTGAGCAATGACTCGCCTTGGAGGTTCTTTATGGAGAAGGTTTATTTCTGAAAACGAAACCGCCTCTGATGTGTACCTGTTTTGTCAATGGGACCTCCTAGTCCAAGTATCACTCTTCTATATATGAACGACAAGGAGAATGAGGACGAGGAGGATGAGGGCAAGGAGGATGAGGGTGATGAGGATGAGGGCGGCGATGAGGATGAGGGCGATGAGGAGGACGAGGATGAGGAGAAAGAAGGACATTTGGATTATACAATTGTTGCTCATAGATGCAAGATTATCTAGAGTGAAGAGTGCTATCTCGTCCACAACATTCCTTAAAAAAATTCTTATGTCGGCCTAAAATTTGTCACTCACTTGACCAGGACGCATATTCAGCTACATGATATGATATGTTTTCACTTATCATTCTTTTTAGTTCATATTGTGTTTATGTTGTTGCAAGATTTATAACTTCTACATCTTAATTAGAAACTACCATCGACAATGATTTTTTCTCTTCAAATTTCTAAAGAAGGCGTGGCTGGAATACGACTTAGAGAACTAGGTGTCGTAAGCGTCATTTCGTACAAGACAGTGAGTAATGGTCGCATCATCTTCAACATACCAGAGTGGAAGACCTTTGTTGAAGCTCATCATGATTATCTACAAGTTGGGAAAGCCATTCTTCTCACTAGCAGGACCACTTCACACCATAATATTGAGATGATGTTCGTCATTGACATTATCTTTCGTGATAACTAGCTTGTTTCTTGTGATGGTTTATTAGTGTAGATGCAAGTTGTGTTGAACCGTTTAATGTTATGAACCACTTGTTAATATTTTGTGGTGAACCGCTTGTTATGTGATAATGCATTTTGTGATGTTATATTACGCCATTACTATGAATATATTTTGTTGTGCTACGAATATTCAATTGGATGCACCAGATTTCTTTTTAATTTTTGAAAAATAAATTGTGGTGCTCAAGTTAACGTGAAAATTACTATTATGATATGTAATGGTGGCATTTAGTGGAAACACCACCACTAGATACACTACTGGTGGTGTTCGCCAAAGATGCCACCACTATCTTCTACTAGTGGCGTGTGTCGTCGGATTGTCGACAAGTATGCCATAGGGGGTCCTGAAGGCGTTGAGAAAAGATGGTGTGTGAGACGTATGGTGTTCTGAGAGCGGTGATCACAAGTTTACCTAGGTTCAGACCCGACTATGGTGATCGGATCCTACTCCAGCTAGCAATCCAGTAATATATCGACGAAAGTCAGATGTTACACCGGATTACAAGAGAGGTTCGCCTGTGCGAGTTAGTTTTGGTTGATCTATGATCTGGTGCCCTAAAGGCCCCCTAAGATTCGGTTTATATAGTCACCGGGGCCTAGGGTTATAGGAGAGACCTATCCGGTTACATTACAGAGTCAGTAACTAGATACAACTTGGACTACAAGTAGTACTACAAGCCTAAGTCGGTAACTCTTCTCGGCCTTGTCGTAGCCAGAAGTGACTCCTCCTCTTTCTCTGACTAGGACACCCGTGAAGAAAAGCTCTAACCCGTTGGTGGGACACCCTAGTCAGCGAGTCGTGTGGGTATTCCTAGAAAGTATATCCCCAACAGTAGCCCCCGGAAGTCTCCAAGATCCAAAGTCGGATAAATCGTCTAGCTTGATGGTTTCTTCGTCTTGAGAATCTTGAAGGGTTTTCAAAAACTTCATCCAGTAGTGTAGGATTCCAAGTCTTATCTGAGTCGGATATGTCTTCTTGACTTTAGTCATTTTCCTGCTCGTTTCAAAACATGAGCCAGATTTAAATAGTGTCGTGTTGTCTGAAAACATTTTTAGACCATGTCTTGTCACTAACAAACATCCTGTCAGCAAGACCATTGGTGGGTCTGTCCTTTATGGAACAGAACACTGTTTCAATGATCGCGTGAGAATCGAGGGGGCGGAGACGTCGTGAGGAAGCCTCCTCTCTATCTCCTATACGTGTGGCGTAAATCGCGCGAATCAGCACGAGTCTTGACGTGGAGGTTAATAAAAGAAGAAATCCCTTTGTCCCAGATTCATTCCTCGCTGTTCTTCATTGCATCCTCGTACTCCTAGAGCGCTCTGCATCTAGTCCCATCTGCACACCCCAAAAAACCCTTAGCGTTGCTGGACTTTGATCTTCTTCGACGAGATGGAAACGCCATCCAGCTTCGGAGCGGCAGTGGCGACATGCACAGCAGCAACGGATGAGAGGAAGCTGCGGGGCCTTTAGGTCCATAGCGCCTAGATAACGCCGAGCTATCATGGAGGACGAGGGCTACCTCGTTACCGGAGCGTGGCGGAGCGTCATTGGAGATGCCGTTCCCGCACCGCGCGACAGCAAGCGAGTCCTCTTTGGCACGCACGCCGACCGCGACCTTAGTTTTCCACCATTAAAGTTCTTCACCGAAGTTCTCCAACATTACGGTGTGCAACTTCACAATATCCTCCCAACTCCTTGCTTGAGCTTAGTCCCCACGCAACTCTTAGTGAGGGGTTTCTTGGCATTAAGCCAAGTCTCACCCTTTTCTGGTACTACTATGGTACCTAGAATAACTCCATAAGTGACGGTGTTCCTTACACCACCGTATATGATAGATGTGTATTCCAAGTATATGATAGATGTTTATTTTGCATGCTATAATTGTATTAATACAGAAACGTTAATACATGTGTGTTTAATAATCAAAACAGAAAGTTCCTAGTTTTGCCTCTCTCATAAACTAGCTCGTTGATTAACAAGATGATCAAGGTTTCCTGATCATAGACATTGGATGTTGTTAATAACGAGGTCACAAAATTAGTGTAAAGGTGTGATGAACATTCATCCGAAGTATTGAATTACAATCAAAGTCATTGAGTTTATATTGCTATAACAAATTACAAAGTGATCCTAATCCTTAGACCATGATATCATGTCAATCACTAACACCAGAAGAGTTTCTTGATAACATCAAACGTCACACCGTAACTGGGTGATTATAAAGATGGGTTCGGAACTACTAAAGTGTTAAGTTGAGGCCCATGGATAGAGAGTGGAATTTATTCATCCCAATGACGCATAGATATGCTCTGGGCCCTCTCGGTGATATCACATCGGTTAGCTTGCAAGCAAGTGATTTGATCACTAGAATGTTATATCACGGAACGAGAAACGAGTGCATGTCAGTAACGAGATAAAACTAGGTATGGAGATACCGATGATCGAATCTCGGACATGTAATATATCGTGAAACAAAAGGATTAAGATACTAGCATAAAAGGTTCCGACGATCAAAGAAAGTCATCGTTGAATGTGTGGGAGTCAGTATGGGTCTCCAAATCCCGCTTCTAATTATTGATCAGAGAAGGGTCTCGATCATGTCCGCATTATTCGTGAACCGTAGGGTGGAACACTTAAGAGACACCGACATCCAATTGGAGCAAAAGTTTCATGCCGGAAAGAATAACAAGCGTAGGAATTTATTTCACTAGATACCGAAACAGGTTTTCGGGGTGAAATTGCAGAAAGTGTTTTTGCATGTGAAATGAAATACTAGTAAGGGGTTATATGTGAATGTTTGTCATTAAAGTAATTGACAAAATTCTGAATAAATAAAAGGAGTTTTATTTAATGAGAGTTTGCATTAAATTTGGTGGAAATTTAATGGGAATTTGAGTGGGATTTTGAGTGGAGGGAATTGAAAGGATTTTTTGTGAGTGGAGTGTCCACCCACATGAATGAGGGGAGGGCAAGGGGGAATCCCCCATGCGCCGGCCACCCCCTTGGGGTTCTATCGTGGTATTGTCGACGAGTACGCCATGGAGGGGTCCTCACAGTGCGTGTTTAGAGACGTGGGGTAAGGCGAACGGTTTACAGGTACGAGGTAACACAGCTTACCCAGGTTCAAATCCCACAACGGTGGCGGAATCCTACTCCTGCTATAAATCACTATAAGGGCGATACGCCGAGTTACAGAGATAGGTTCGTTGTGTGAGGTTGTATGAAGTTGTCTGAGATTGTGCCCTAAAGGCTCCCATAGGCCCGACATATATAGTCGCCAGGTCCTAGGGTTATAGGGAAAAGTCCTAGCCGGACAGGTTACAGAGTCCTACACCGTCTATTACTAGTATTGTGTATCTTGCACTCCAAGGCTCCGGGTACGCTGGTGAATCCACCGTAGCCTTCCTTTATCCGGCATGGGCCTCCCTTCTGGATCCACCTAACTGGGCCACCCAGCAGGCCATAGGCCATGCTACCGACTATGGGCCACCCGGGTTAGCCGGATAAGAGACATGCTATAAGGATACCCATATAGCATATCCCCAACAGGTTCCCCTCTCTCCTATAAAAGGCACCCCCTTCCTCACTTCTCACTCACACATCCTCGTGAAGGATCTCTCTCCCCCTCTAATATTTATCTCGCATGGTCTCGGACTAGCGAGATACATGTTCATGGTGGCTATTCGGAAAGAAAGAGTTGTGCTTCCGCTGCATCGCTGGAGCGAGGAGGCGGAGGTTGCTCGGTGCGTCGAACGTGTGTGCGAGCACTGATGCACTTCTAAGTTGCGGTGCTAAGGACTTCCTCTCGATCTTGATATCGGCAAGAGATCGTCTACATCAACCATGAGTTTGACTCGATAAGCTTTGTCGGTCTTCAAGGGTATGTTCTCTATGGATATACATCCGCCCATTGTTTGTATCTAGTAGATAGATCTTGGTACATAGTTGTTCCCATCGTAGGAAATTTTTTGTTTTCTATGCTGCGAACCCTACAGTGGTATCAGAGCCGGATCTCTACGTAGATTATTTACACGGGTAGTACACATATGAGTATGTGGGCGATGATGATCATGTTATTGCTTCTTAATTGTATTTTGGATATTGGTGGCATAGTGGGATGAAGCGGCCCGGACAAACTTTACATGTCCTCGCACATGAGACATGTTTCACGCTTGACATGCAAATAGTTTGCATAAGTGGCTAGCGGGTGTCTGTCTCTCCTACTATAGTCAATATCTAATTTGCAACGAGTTGTCAACAATTTGGTTATCCTCGTTGTGGTTCATGTTCGTAGGTAAGAACGGTTCTATCTTCGAAAGCCCTAATCCACGTAAAACTTGTAATGGATAAATTAGAGGCGTCTAGTTTAGATTGTTGCTGGGCTAGTGTTATGATATGGTGATGTTGTAAGTAGAAGTGTGATATGATACTCTTACAACACACATAACATGTAAGTTCCATAGAGCTTGGCCTTACACATATAGGTATGATAGTGATCATACCACGGTGCACATGATGGAGATCATATGTGGGAACCATATCATTTCACTTATAAACATGTGATGTTTGTTTGCATCTTATATTGCTTGTTTGGCGTTTTATTAGCATAATAACATGATCCCTCATTTAAATATCAAGATAAGAATGTGTTCTTCCTTAAGTATGCACCCATTATGTTTCGTCGCTCCAAGACATCACGTGATGATCGGGTGTTCTTGGAGCCACGACTATATTTCGGGTGTAAGATAGTTACACACGCGAATACTAAGGTTCTTACTTGGCGAGCCTAGCATGTATAGACATGGCCTCGGAACACGGACCGAAAGGTTAAGCATGAGTCATATGGTAGATATGATGCCCATTTGATGCTCGCCTTTGAAGCTACACCGACTGACGTGATGATCGGACTTAGTGTAGTGGATTTGGTTCATGTAATCACCAAAAAGGCATGAGGGATGTCGTTTTTGAGTGGGAGTTCATTCGTAATGTGGATTAGTTGAACTAAATCTATCATAAACTTAGTCTAAACTTTACAAATTCTTTTGTAGATGGCACCACCTGCTTTTAATTTCAATATGTTCATGGAGAAAGAGAAACTTGGAATGAACGGTGGCAACTTTACCGAATGGGGCATGAATTTGAGGATTCTCCTCTCTGCTGCACAAAAGCAATATGTGCTAGAAGCGCCGCTAGTCCCCCCACCGTTCAATGATGCCCCTGACAAGGAGAACAATGTCTATCAGACTCGTCCGGAGGACCACAACTTAGTTCATTGTGGCATATTGTATGGGCTAGAGCCAGAACTTCAAAAGCGTTTCGAAAACTGCAATGCATTTGGTACAATGGGTGAGTTGAAAATGATTTTCGATACACATGCTGCTGTAGAGATCTACAATGCTTCAGAAAAGTTCTTTAGCTGCATGATGGAAGAGCACAGCTCCGTAAGTGAGCATGTACTCAAGATGTCGGGTTACGCCGATAAGCTTGTGTCCTTGGGATTATCAATTCCCATTGACTTAGGCATCCATCATGTTCTGCAGTCTCTGCCACCTAGCTATAAGAGCTTCATGATGAACTATAATATGAAAGGCATGAAGAAGTCAGTCCCCGAGCTTCTGTCAATGCTTAAAACTGCAGAAATGGAGATCAAGAAAGAACATCAAGTGTTGATGATCAATAAGAACACTGGTTTCAAGAAAGACAAGAAGGGAAAACGGAAGGGAAGTAAGGGCGGCAAGCCGGTTGCCGTGCATAAAAAGAAACCCCGAGTTAGACCTAAGTCTGATACCGAGTGATATTATTGTAAGGGCACTGTCCACTGGAAGCATAACTGCCCCAAGTATTTGGCAGACAAGAAGGCCGACAAGGCAAACAAAGGTATATATGATATACATGTTATTGATGTGTACTTTACTAGTACTCGCAGTAGCAACTGGGTATTTGATACCGGTTCAGTTGCTAATATTTGTAACTCGAATCAGGGGCTGTAGAACAAGTGACCGATAGCAAGGGGTGAGGTCAAGATGCGTGTCGTCAATAGATCAAGTGTTGATGTGATCACCGTCGGAACGCTACCTCTCCACTTACCATCAGGATTAGTAATAAACTTGAATAATTGTTATCTGGTGCCTGCACTGAGCATGAACATTGTATCTGGATCGTGTTTGATGCGAAGTGGTTATTCATTTAAATCCGACAACAATGGTTGTTCTATTTATATGAATGAAATCTTTTATGGTCATGCACCAATGATGAATGGTTTATTTTTGTTGGATCTCAATAATAGAGTTACACATATTCATAATGTTGATACTAACAGGATTAAGCTGAATGATGATATATCTGCATATATGTGGCATTGCCGTCTAGGTCATATTGGCGTTAAATGCATGAAAAAGCTCCTTTCATATGGACTTTTGGAATCACTTGATTTTGAATCATTTGATACATGTGAGCCATGCCTTATGGGCAAGATGACGAGAACACCGTTTTCCGGTTCAACGGAACGGGCGACAGATTTATTGGAAATCATACATTCTGATGTATGTGGTCCAATGAGTGTGTCGACGCGAGGTGGATATCGTTATTTTGTTGCTTTCATGGATGATTTGAGTAGATATGGTTATATCTACTTGATGAAACACAAGTCTGAAACCTTTGAAAAGTTCAAGGAATTTCAGAGTGAAGTGGAAAATCATCGTAATAGAAAGATCAAATTTCTACGGTTTGACCATGGAGGAGAGTATCTAAGTTACGAGTTTAGCACTCATATGAAAGAGTGTGGAATCGTTTCACAACTCACACCTTCCAGAACACCACAGCGAAATGGTGTGTCGGAACGTCGTAATCATACTTTATTGGATATGGTTCGATCTAAGATGTCTCTGACGGACTTGCCGTTGTCATTTTGGGATTATGCACTAGAAACTGATGCATTCACTTTAAATCGGGCACCATCTAAATCCGTCGAAAAGACACCGTATGAATTGTGTTTTGGAAACAAACCTAAGCTATCATTTCTTAAAGTTTAGGGATGCGATGTTTATGTGAATAAACTACAACCGGATAAACTCGAACCTAAAGCGGAAAAATGCATCTTCATCGGATACCCTAAGGAAACAATTGGGTATTCCTTCTATCACAGATCTGAGGGCAAGGTTTTTGTTGCCAAGAATGGATCCTTTCTAGAGAAATAGTTTCTCGCAAAAGGTGTGAGTAGTCGGATGGTAGAACTCAAAGTGGTTATTGAACCTTCTCTTCAAAGTATGGCGAGTAGCGCAACACTGGAAGTTGTTCCGGAGTGGGCTTCACCAGTTGAAGAGGGAACTAATGATAATGATCATGAAACTCCAAAAGAGAGTACTATCGAACCTCGCAGGTCCAGCAGGACGCGTGCAGCTCCCGAGCTATACGGAAACCCTGTTATGAATTTCATGGTTGATGAAATTGATGACCCTGCGACGTATGAAGAAGCGATGATGAGCTCGGATTCCAAAAAATGGTTAGAAGCCATGAAATCCGAGATGGAATCCATGTATGAAAATCAAGTTTGGAACTTGGTGGACTTACCTCACGACCGAAAGGCCGTGGAGAATAAATGGATTTTCAAAAGGAAAACTGATGCTGATGGTAATGTGACCGTCTACAAATCTCAACTTGTCGCAAAGGGGTTTCGACAAATTCAAGGAGTTGACTACGATGAGACATTATCTCCCGTAGCGATGCTAAAGTCAGTTAGGATTATGTTAGCAATTGTTGCATATTTTGATTATGAGATATGGCAGATGGATGTCAAAACTGCGTTCCTAAGGATATTGAAGAAGAGTTGTATATGATACAACCAAAGGGTTTTGTCAATCCTAAGGATGCTAACAAGGTGTGTAAGCTTCAGCGATCCATCTATGGATTGAAGCAAGCATCACGAAGTTGGAATCTCCACTTTGATGAGGTGATCAAAGAGTTCGGATTTGTCCAAACTTATGGAGAAGCTTGTATTTACAAGAAAGTTAGTGGGAGCAATTTGGCATTTCTGATATTATATGTGGATGGCATATTATTGATCGAAAATGATATAGATCTTTTAAAAAGTGTTAAAAGTTATCTCAACAGTAAATTTTCAATGAAGGACCTAGGTGAAGCGTCATACATATTAGGCATAAAGATCTATAGAGATAGATCTAGGTGCCTAATAGGGCTATCGCAAAGTACATACCTTGATAAGATTTTAAAGAAGTTTAAAATGGACGAAAGTAAGAAGGGGTTCTTACCTATGTTGCAAGGCAAGACATTAAGTAAGACTCAAAGTACGACTACGGCGGAAGAAAGAGAGATAATGGACAAAGTTCCCTATGCTTCAGCCATAGGCTCTAGAATGTACGCCATGCTATGTACAAGAGCGGATGCAGCACATGCTATTATTTTGACTAGTAGGTACTAATCGGTTCCAGGTTCGGAACACTGGATAGCGGTCAAGAATATCCTTCGGTACTTGCGAAGAACTAAGGATATGTTTCATGTGTACGGAGGTGAAGAAGATCTCGTCGCTAAGTGCTATGTCGACGCTATCTTTGACACAGATCAAGATGACTCTATGTCTCAATCCGGATACGTATTTCTCATGAATTGCGGAGCGGTTAGTTGGAGGAGTTCCAAACAACCCGTGGTGGCGGGATCAACAACGGAGGCCGAATATGTTGCTGCTTTGGAAGCGGCTCAGGAAGCGGTTTGGAAGAAGGAGTTTATATCCGAACTAGGTGTGGTTGCAAGCGCGTTGGACCCAGTGGTGATCTATTGTGACAACAATGGTGCCATTGCCAAAGAACCAAGGTCTCACAAGTATTCCAAGCATATTAAGCGCCAGTTTCACTCCATTTGTGAACATGTCAAGGATGGAGATATAAAGATTTGTAAAGTACATTCAGATCTCAATGTAGCATATGCGTTGACTAAAACTCTCCCTAGAGCAAAACATGATCAACACCAGAACTCCATGGGTGTTAGATTCATCACTATGTAACTAGATTATTGTCTCTAGTGCAAGTGGGAGACTGAAGGGAATATGTCCTGAGAGGCAATAATAAAGTGTTTATTATGTGTATTCCAAGTATATGATAGATGTTTATTTTTCATGCTATAATTGTATTAATACGGAAACGTTCATACATGTTTGTTTAATAAACAAAATAGAAAGTTCCTAGTTATGCCTCTCTCATAAACTAGCTCGTTGATTAACAAGAAGATCAAGGTTTCCTGATCATAGACATTGGATGTTGTTAATAACGAGGTCACAAAATTAGTGTAATGGTGTGATGAACATTCATCCGAAGTATAGCATTATGATCAAAGTCATTGAGTTTATATTTCTATAACAACTTACGAAGTGATCCTAATCCTTAGACCATGAGATCATGTCAATCACTAACACTGGAAGAGTTTCTTGATAACATCAAACGCCACACCGTAACTAGGTGATTATAAAGATGGGTTCAGAACTATTAAATTGTTATGTTGAGTACCATGGATCGAGAGTGGAATTTTTTCATCCCAATGACGGATAGATATGCTCTGGGCCCTCTCGGTGATATCACATTGGTTAGCTTGCAAGAAAGTGATTTGATCACTAGAATGTTATATCACGGGAACGAGAAAAAAGTGCATGTTAGTAACGAGATAAAACTAGGTATGGAGATACCGATGATCGAATCTCAGACATAATATAGCGCAAAACAAAAGGATTAAGATACTAGGGTAAAAGGTTCCGACGATCACAAGAAAGTCATCGTTGAATGTGTGGGAGTCAGTATGGGTCTCCAGATCCCGCTTCTAATTATTGATCAGAGAAGGGTGTCGATCATGTCCGCATTTTTCGTGAACCGTAGGGTGGCACACTTAAGAGACACCGACATCCAATTGGAGCAAAATTTTCATGCCAGAAAGAATAACAAGCGCATGAATTTATTTCACTAGATACCGAAACAATTTTTCGGGTGAAATTCCAGAAAGTGTTTTTGCATATGAAATGAAATACTAGCAAGGGGTTATATGTGAATGTTTGTCATTAAAGTAATTGAAAAAATTCTGAATAAATAAAAGGATTTTTATTTAATGAGAGTTTGCATTAAATTTGGTGAAAATTTAATGGGAATTTGAGTGGGATTTTGAGTGGAGGGAATTGAAAGGATTTTTTGTGAGTGGAGTGTCCACCCACATGAATGAGGGGAGGGCAAGGGGCAGCCCCCATGCACGGGCCACCCCCTTGGGGTTCCCCCTATCCTATAAAAGGCACCCCTCCTCACTTATCGCTCACACCTCCTCGTGAAGGATCTCTCTCCCCTCTAGTATTTATTCCCCATGGTCTCGGACTAGCGAGATACATGTTCCTGATGGGGATATGCCTACCGGGGTATACCCGGCATGACGTTTCCAACTGGCCCAGGAACTGGCGAGTGGGCCTGCAAGACGGAGATTGGATCAAGACCTGGCGTGGATCCAAGCGACTGGAAGTTGAAGGCCCAGGAGAGTAGATAGGCCCAGTCGGATTAGGTTAAATGAGTACCGAAACCTTAACTGATTCGGTTGAGATATGTAAACCCTAGGGGAGGGTGAGTCTATATAAACCTCCTACAGGGCGTGTAAACGTACGTTCCATCATCCACCCAAGCGACTCGCTGCCTAGCCGTCGAGCTCGCCCTATTGTACCTCCATCATAATACAATCTAGCAGGAGTAGGTCTTTACCCTCTGGGGGGCCGAACCTGGGTAAAACCCTGTGTCTCCGGCCTCATCTTGCACCGCAGATGGCTAGCCGCCCTTGCCCTTCGTTCTACTACTCGCTGCCGATCGCAGCATCTGCCGTGGTCATTCCCACGACAGTGGCACCCACCGTGGGGCCTGGCCGGTCTGGCCGGTGTTCTGCTACGAGATCCAATCTTCCCATCAACGAATCGGTCGCCACCAGCCGCATGATAGCGATCGGCGAGATGCTTCAGATCTTGCCGAGCAGCTACGTCCCGGCGGCGTGACCCGTCACGCACATCATGATCTTGCCAGTCGGCACGATCAGCCTCTTCGTCAGCCTCACCGACGTCATCGTCTCGGAGGACTCGGCTCGCATCCGCGAGTCGCCGCCACGCGACTGGCTCTCCGAGAGCCAGGTCCGCACGATCCATCGCCTCGCCTCCGAGTACAACTCGGCCCATAGCGACGTGGCGAAAACATCGCGGCCACAGAAGACGCGGCCCTCAACAACGACGCCGACTCGGCGACCCCGGCGTCACTCGCTGGATCCATCACCGCGGCTTCACCTGCGGGCTCCATCACCCAGGTCTCCAACGTGGGAGACTTCGAGGATCCTTCCATCCTTGGGATCTTCGACTCCGGGTCGGAAAACTCCGCCGATCTCCGCGACGGGACCGATCGCCACGCCGCGACCTACATGGCGACAGGCACCGATCCGCCGGAGGATCCCTTCTCCACCCCGATCCCTCCTAACGCTATGGCAACGGAGGTCGAGGAACTCCGCCTGAAGCTGGCGAAGGCAGTCCGCAAGGAGCAAGCCGAGCGCGAAAAATTTCGCCTCGAGCAAGTGACGGCGCAGGAGCTGTCGCGCTACCACCAACAGCGAATCAGGTCGCGCTTGAACCCCACCGTCCAGGGGCGCGCCCTGAACTTCGACGACGAGAACGACCCGGCCCGCGTGGCCGAGCGCGCGATCTGCGAGAACGCGCCACTAGGAGGAAGCGCCCGGCCCCCACCAGGATCGACGGCGATGGGCGCCCCACCTCCACCCAACCGCGCACCCCCAGGGACCAGCGGCGGATAGTGGTATCCTCACGGGAGCGAGACGCGAATGGCCTACCACTGTTCTCCACCCCGATGGAAAACCTCGTGGCAGGCCGAGCAGCGGCCGACAACATCACGGCCACCGGCGATGGCGCCCTACAGATCCAGTACGTCAAGGCCCTGCTCGCAAAGGCGGTCGAGCAGCAAAATGCAGGCATCGACTCACAGGGGCGGATGTACCCGCGGTCATCGGGCAGCAGAGCGGCCTCAAGCGGCCATCCAGTGGCGGCAAACACCCTCAACTGCCCGCCACCCTAACCACTGCAGCTCCAACACCGACCCGCGAACGCGACACTCTCCACCAACGACCCCAGGCTAGCGACCAACTTCGTCGCCGCGAATGGTCAGCCCGTCAACGCCAACACCCACATCATCAACAACCAGAGCTGGCGCGCACGCCAGCCCGACGACCTGCGACACACCCTAACCAATCGCCGCGACGGCGAGCCGATGGGGTCGCTGAGCCGACTCGGGCCCCGATGCTTCGGACCGATGATCCGAGGCGAAAAATACCCGGCGAACTTCAAAGCGCCGAAGGAAATAGAAAAGTACGACCCTTCGTACGACCCCTCCGTGTGGCTGGACACCTACCTCATGGCGATGGGGATCGCAGGCCACACCGACCTGCTAGCCGCCCGCTACCTCCCCCTGATGATGGAGGGAGCGTGCAGGCAGTGGATCAACACTCTCCCCCGGATAGCATCGACTCCTGGGAAGAGATGCGCGATGCCTTTGTGAGGCACTTCGAGGGTTCCTACACCCGCGCCACCACCATCGAGGACCTGGAGCGATGCGTCCAGGGACCCCGCGAGTCGACCCGAAGCTGGGTCCAACGGTGGCAAGAGCTGTGGTACAACGCGGCCGGCATCCACCCGGACACCGCAATCCACTGATTCAAGACCCCGTGCCGCTACGAGCCCCTGGTGGCCAAGCTCAAACGATCATACCGCACACTCGACAACATACCGGACCTCCTCAAGATTGCCAAAATATACGCGGAGGAAGACCCCAACCAGGAAACCGACGACGAGTCGGGAGGTCAACGCCGCACGAAAGACAACGACAACGGACGATGGTCCGACCTACGATACAACAACACTCGCCTCACGGGCAAGCGCCGCAGTGACGGGCGAGTCGACTTCGTCGCCAACGCTGGGCACTTGCAGCGCGAGCCCAAGAGCTTCCGCTGTGACGGAGGACAACGCCGCGACGACGGCAACTACAAGGCGAAACCAAGGTTTGACCCCGTGGCCCTCCTTAACCAGCCTTGTGCGTTTCACAGAAGGGAAGGGAAGCCTACCATGCACACAACCGCCGACTGCCACTCTCTCAAGGAAATCGAGAAGGCACGGCGAGCACGAGAGAACCCCGACAACAACCCGCCAAACGGCGGAAAATTCGGCAGTGTGGCCGGCTCGCTCCACACCTTCACAGGCTTCAACACGAAGCGTGAGAAGAAGGTCATCGCCCGCGCCGTCGCCGTCAACGCGATGGCCCAGGTGGACGTTCCCCAGTTACTCAACTGGTCGGAGCAGCCCATCACCTGGAGCCGCCAGGACCACTCGCCACGCGCCAGTACCGTGCCAAGTCGCCCGGTGGTCAAGCCCAAGGTGGGATACTCGGCTCCTAAGACATTGATGGACGGCGGCTCCATCAACATCCTGCACTGACACCTTCAGTCGATTGCGGCTCCCGCAGTCGATGGTCGAGACGACCTACACCATGTTCCACGGCATCGTCCCCGGTCGGAAGGCGTACCCGATCGGCAAGGTCACGCTGCCAGTCACCTTCGGCACACCAGCAAACTTCCGCACCGAGCGGATCGTCTTCGAGCTGGTACCCTTCGACAGCCCCTACCACTGCGTCCTGGGGCGCCAGGCGTTCGCCAAGTTCATGGCAGCGCCCCACTACGCGTACAACGCGATGAAGCTCCCCGGGCCGCGCGGCGTCATCACCATCAACGGCGACCCCGACATGGCCGCCGAGTGCGAGGCCAAAGGAGCCGAACTCGCCGACGCCGTCATTGCGGCAGAGGCCAACCACGCCGACGAGCTCACCAAATGCGGCGAAGGGTCAACGACGACCCCACCATACTCAAGAAGCCCAATTCGGAGGGCGCCAACACCTCAGCCTTCGAGGCAACGACGCACACCCGCACCGTCGAGCTGGTCCCAGGCGACTCCAGCCAGACGGTGACGATCGGGACGGGCATGAGCCCAGCCTAGGAAGGCGCGCTCATCGAGTTCCTCCGTGAGAACAGGGACATCTTCGCATGGAAGCCCTCTGACATGCCTGGTGTCCCTAGGGAACTCGCTGAGCACAAACTAAACGCCGACCCCAAAGTGCGACCCGTCAAGCAGTCGCTGCGGCCCTTCAATGAAGAGCGTCGCCGAGCCATCGCCGTGGAGGTGTAGCGCCTACTCGCTGCAGGCTTCATCCGGCCAATCAAATACTCCAAGTGGCTGGAAAACCCAGTCCTGGTCGAGAAGAAAAATGGGACCTAGTGCATGTGTATCAACTACACAAACTTAAACAGCGCCTGCCTAAAGGAGCAATTCGTCCTCCCGCGGATCGACCAAATAATCAATTCCATCGCGGGCTCGGAGTCGCTGTGTTTCCTCGACGCCTACTCTGGGTACAACCAGATCAAAATGGCTATTGAGGACGAGGAAAAGACGGCGTTCATCACGCCATTCAGAGCCTTCTGCTACACTGCAATGACCTTCAGCCTCAAGAACGCTGGGGCAACTTACCAGCGATGCATGCAGGAATGCCTTGCGAGCCAAATTGGCCGCAATATCCACGTCTACATCGACGACGTGGTAGTGAAGTCCGCTTGCCAGGGCGATCTACTCGCCGACCTGGCGGAAACATTCGCCAACCTGCGGAAATACAAGATAAAGCTCAACCCAGGCAAATGCACCTTCGGTGTACCAGCAGGGCAACTACTGGGTACGTCGTCTCCAAGCGCGGGATCGAGGCGAACCCCACCAAGATCGACACGATCGCTCGACTCGGCAAACCCGAGTGCCTGCGTGACGTCCAAAAACTGGCCGGGCGAGTCGCCACTCTCAGCCGCTTCATCCCCCGATTGGGCGAAAAGGCGATGCCCCTATACCGCCTGATGCGAAAGAACCCCACCTTCCAGTGGGACAAGGAGGCGGACGACACACTACGCAACCTCAAGAAGGTGCTACTCGCAGCACCGCTACTCGCCGCCCCCGTCGACAAAGAACCCATGCTGGTCTACGTCGCGGCTTCCGAGCGCGTCGTCAGCGCCGTCATGGTCGTCGAGCGGCCGGAGGAAGGAAAGGAGCGCCCGGTACAACGACCGGTGTACTATATCAGCGAGGTCCTCACTGAGTCGCGCCAGCGGTACCCGCAACACTAGAAACTGGTATACGCAGTCTTCAGAGTACAGCGGCGACTGCCACACTACTTCCAGGAGCACCCGATTACGGTCGTCTCCTCAGCACCGTTGCAGGACATCATCCGCAACCGTGAGGCGACCGGGCGAGTCGCCAAGTGGGCCGTCAAAATCGGCGTCCACAACATCAAGTATGAGCCACGAAAAGCGATCAAGTCGCAGGCTCTCGCGGACTTCATCACCGAATGGGAAGAGGCCCAGCAGCCGGGAAAGCTGCCATACCTCCACTACTGGAGCCTGCACTTCGACGGCTCCAAGAACGCGGACAGCGCAGGAGCAGGGATCGTGTTGACTTCCCCGAAGGGAGACAAGCTCCGCTACGTCCTCTGCCTCGACTTCACCCCCTGCACCAACAACATGGCCGAGTACGAGGCACTACTCCACGACATGCGAGCTGCCAAGGAGATGAATGTCAACCTCCTACATTGCTACGGAGACTCCGACCTCGTTGCTGGGCAAGTCGCTCGCACTTGCGACGCCGTCTCTCCCACCATGGTGGCATACCGCCAAGCAGTAGACAAGCTGGGTGGACACTTCGCAGGCTACTCCGTCGAGTGGATCGATAGGCGGAAGAACAAGGAAGCCGACGCACTCTCTCGCATCGGGTTGGCTCGACTCGCACCACCCACCGGCATCTTCCTCGACACGATCACCAAGCAGTCAGTCTCTCCCCCAAGGGAGATCGACATCGGAGTCCCGCTGCAACCAGAGGCAGCCCTGGTCGGACTCATCACCGAGCTAGACGACTAGACCAAGCCGTACATCGCCTACCTGGAGGCTGGCACCTTGCCGGCAGACGAGACAGACGCCCGGATGGTTGCACGTCGATGCAAATCTTTCACCATCATCGACGGCGAGCTCCACAAGCGCAGCATGACCGGCGTGTTCCAACGCTGCGTCCAACCCGCCGAAGGACGCAAGATCCTCCACGACATCCACTCCGGCGACTGCGGCCACCACGCCGGAGCTCGCTCTCTAGTCGCAAGGGCTATGCGGCACGGCTTCTACTGGCCCACCGCACACGCCGATGCCGTCGACATTGTCTAGCGGTGCGCCGGGTGCCAGAAGTACGCCAACCAGACACACGTGCCGAGCACAGCACTCAAGACAATCACCATCAGCTGGCCATTCGCCGTGTGGGGTATGGACATGGTAGGACCTTTCAAAAAGGCCCCCTCCGGCTTCACCCACCTCCTGGTCACGGTCGACAAATTCACAAAGTGGGTGGAGGCCAAGCCAGTCCGTAAATGCGACGGGAAGACCGCCACCAAATTCCTACGCGAGCTCATATATCGCTACGGGTTCCCAAACAGCATCATCACGGACAACGGCACCAACTTTTCCAAAGGAGCCATGGCCGAGTTCTGCGAGGAACATCACATCCGGCTCGACCTCGCGTCAGTCGCCCACACGAAGTCCAACAGCCAGGCGGAACGGGCCAACCAGAGCATCCTCCACGGCCTGAAGCCGCGGCTCCAAGTACCACTCGAGCCCACCGCCGGGTGCTGGGTCGAGGATCTACCCTCCGTCATCTGGGGTATCCGCACCTTGGTCAACAGGTCGACAGGGTTCACCCCCTTGTTTATGGTGTACGGCGCCAAGGAAGTCATGCCCACCGACCTCGAGCACGACTCGCCAAGGGTCGTCCACTACACGGAGGCTGCGAACGAACTCGCACGTCAGGATGGAATCAATCAACTCGACGAGGCATGCGACCTAGCTCGCTCCCGCACTGCCATCTACCAGCAAGGACTCCGCTGCTACCATAGCCGGCGGGTGAAAACTCGCACCTTCCAGGAAGGCGACCTGGTGCTACGCCTCATCCAGGACAAGAAGGGCATGCACAAGCTCTCCCCCCGTGGGAGGGACCATTCGCCATCGGGCGAGTACTCGGCAACGACGCCTACTACCTCACTGACGTCCGCGGAGACGGAAAACTCGACATCAAGCAACCATGGAATGTAAACCTCCTACGGAAGTTCTACTCCTAGAACTCCACATATGTATCCTCCAGTCGCTATGAAATAAAACATATTGGTTACCACAAATTGTGTCTACTCTCCGTGTCTTGTGCCACTCGCACTCGTAGTAATAGCACCAAGCTAACTGCAGGAGTCAACCTCTGGTACAGCGATCGGCATGGCCAAGTAGTGCATTACGAGGGCATTGGGTTACCCCAGGTCTCGTAACGTCCACGAAAAACGCCTACCCGGAGCCCCATTGGAGTCTCCTAGCTCGACTGGCTTAACGAGCCAAGACAACTGCCTTCGCTCCTCACAGCGACCATGATACCCCGCATCCTCGACACGGCGGCTCGAACGGCCAAGTACCACGCTCGGGGACTAACGACCAGTTCAGCGCGAGCGACTAGGGAAAATGCCAAGTATGAGAGCATGCCCAGGACTCGCCATGCGACCGACCCGACGGGCCAGGCAGGAGTGATGCGCTTACTCTGACGCTCCCAGTCCTCACCCACCCTAGAGTCGCGCCTAGAACAACCAAGTACTACGCTCGGGGACTCGGCTATCCGACCTCGTTCGTGCAAGGGAAAACAGTGAAGTACAGAGCACTCATGGGAGTCGCCCTGCGACTAGCTTTCCAAGCTCGGGCGAGTCGACCTCAATAACAAAACGTTCAAAACCACAAACACATAACAAACGAGGTAAACCCCATAAAAAGGGCGGACGCGCTCGGAGACTCGTTCAACCCTCAATCACAAACACACGACAATTCACAAAATAACACGATATCCCATTATAGCAGATCATAGTTGTTACAAAGTACAAGGTGCGCCCAATGGCCGAACTGCTACTAACACCCCAGGGCACAATGTCTTATTCCGCAGGCTTTGGTGTTGACTCGCCGCCACCCTTGCGGTTGCGAATGAAGGGAGTGTACGGGTTCGACGGGTACGTCGTCAGCTCACCCGCCATCGCCGCACGGAAGGGATGCTCGATCTTGAAGTCCCGGTGCTGCGGCTTGGGGTCGTTGGGTGCGGCGATCATCTCCTGATAAGGAAGGAGGTCGCCCATCGCCCAGACGCGATAGGAGTATACCGCGGTGCGGTCCGTCAGCTTCAGCACCTCGGCGATCTCCACCGAGCAAGTCGACGATGGGTAGCCACTCATCACGTCATCCAGATCGAAATCATCCGGGAAGTGGGCGAGCCCAAGGCTAAGCGCCGTCGCCGCTCCGCGCCGGAACGCCGACCGCGTCATGAACTCGACGACTGATGGCGCCTTCTCCAAGTATTGCCACACTTCGACGAGGTCGCTGGGAATCACTTCCGTGGGCGACATCTCCTGAAGATACGCCTGAATGCAAGCCGCGGACAAAGTGGCCGAGTCGACCAGAGTGGCCACACTGGCCGCTGTCAGACTGCGCCTCCTCCGAGCTGTCGATGATCCTACCTATGGACAGAAGGTGGCAGTGAGTACAACAAAGATCACGCAATGCCAATATTACAGGCAGAGGCAGGCACACTTACCAATCAAAGGATGAGCGAGATCCGTGATGAAGCTTTGAAGAGAGGAGTAGTCGTCTTGTAGCCCAGCAACAAGGGCATCAGGGACCTTACGCTCCTCAGCGGCGGCCGTAACAGCAGCCTTAGCCCGCCCATCCGCTGAACTCGCCTCCTCATTCGCTTCCTTAAGCTCGCGCTCAAGGTCAGCGATCCGCTTCTCAGCCGAGCTCAATGCAGATTGAGCCGCCGTCAATTCACTCGCCGGGACAAGGCCCTGGCGAACCTCCTCTGCCTTCGAAGCAATCGCCTGGAGTCCCTTGTTCACCTCTTGGACAACGACAAGTTCCTTCTCCGCGCGACACTTTGCAGCAAGCCGGTCGGCTGATTCACGCTGGAAACCCTGTGCAAAAGTCAAACAGTCAACACAAACAAAATCCTAAGTGCCCACCCGCTGAAATTCAGCGACTGGACACTCGGGGACTGGAGATCAAAAAATCCTAAGTGCCCACCCGCTGAAATTCAGCGACTGGACACTCGGGGACTGGAGATCAAAAATCCTAAGTGCCCACCCGTTGAAATTCAGCGACTGGACACTCGGGGACTGGAGATCAAAAATCCTAAGTGCCCACCCACTAAAATTCAGCGACTAGACATTCGGGGACTGGGCGCGAGAAATAAAAACAAAAACCAGAAGAATCTGACCACTGCAATTCAGTGGCCCGATCCTCGGGGACTGGACATACCTGGATGGCTGCGCCAAGCATGCCATGAAGCTGTAGCGCGTCCACGGATGCGAGAAGAGCCGGAGTATGCCTGCGACGCTGTTCGACCTCCGTTTCGACGACCCCATGTACGCGGCTAGATGGCGTGGTACCACTCGCCGTAGCCGCTTTGGCCATGAAGCGGGGGAAGGTCGCGATAGATGCGCCATCACCAAAAGAGGTCGGCTCGGTCATCCCAGGCGAGGAACCACCCTCCTTGATTGTCAAGGTCGCCCCCGCCGCAGGATCACTCGGAGCAATCGTCGTGTCGTCAGACACCGTGATGACATCGTCGCTCTTGGCCTTCTTGGAACTATCTGTGGGGGCAGCAACCTTATCAGCCTTCCTCTTCCGAGAAGGGTCCTCCTCGGCGACGACTGGCGGAACCTTGGCCACAGACGGGTGGCCTATCTTTTTAACCCCAGTCCTGCAAATTGATTACATGAGCAAAGTGGTTCAAGTACAACAAAAAATAAAGCAGGTGAATAAAACTCACTTGGCGACTGGTATGAACCGCAGCCCCGTGCGGATGCTAGCCGGCTTCTCCAGTTCGGGGCCCAGTTTCCGACTGAGGACCATCTCCAGGACATCATGCGTCCAAGACACAGACGACCTCTTTGTTGATGATGCCGCGACAGGAGCCTCCACAACATTTTCGGCAGGAGCTCTCCTGGGAGGCGAATCGGCCGCGGCTGGAGCGACTCCCGACCCAGAGACTGGGACGAATGGGGGAGGAATCGAGGCCAGAGGCACCTCACTCAGGACGGCGGTGACATCCGGTGCTACCGTCTTCTGTGGCACTTCATCCCTATCCAGGCTGGTGGCGTTGGAACTACTCGCCGAATGAGGCGGAGATGCCCGTCTCGCTGGCTTCGTCTTCCTCTTCAGAGGGGCCTTCACCTCCTTCTTCTTCTTCTTCTTTTTCGACGGAGTGGCCTTGCGACGCGAGGTGATCTCGGGAAGCTCGTCATCGTCATCATCATGCCGTTCAAGACTTCTACTCGCCTCGAGTTTGCGCTGACGCTGCCCGCGAGTTTTGCGAACCAATGGGGCGGCCTCTTCCTCGGACTCATCATCATCGCTCCTGTCGCTCTCGACGTCACCCTTGGCAGGAGGCGATTCGCCCCCTTCCCGGACGGATGAGCTCGAATTCTCGTCGTCCGCGGGCGGAAGCCACCCTTCCACCACTTGAAATAACTGCAATAGGCATGAGATAGTATCAGTATAACCGCGACAACATCAACTGCGACTGCGAATGATAGAAAATGACTTGCCGTCGGGGCTGGATGCTTCGCGGTGTAGGGGGCGACCCCATCCTTCGCGTCCAGGTACACCGCCTGGGTGATCTTCTTCAACGCCGGGATGTTGCCTCGAGTTTCCACTCAGAGAGGCAGGATTTCGTGGAGTCCTCCCGGCCCGTGTACTCGCACATATAATGGTCACGGCGGGCCAGGGGAACGAGTCGCCGCCTGAGCCAGCAGTTGTACAAATTGATGGTCTGAAGACCCTTCTTCTTCAGGCCGCGGATGGTCTGAAGCATCTCATCCACGACCATCCGCTGGTCTGTTGGGAGTTTGCCGACTTGGAGTTGGCGCGGTTCGGGCCGGTCGACGGAGTATCTTGGGATCGCCACCTCGCCGTCTGGAGTCGCCTCGGTAATGTAAAACCAAGACTTCTTCCATTCGCTCACCGCCTTGGCAGGTAGCATTAGATCGAAAAAGGAGGCCTTCGACTTCAACTGAAACGTCAAGCCACCCGTAGCAAGCATTGGGTCGCCTGCTTCTTCGCGACTGATCCTCCCGTGGAACAGATCTTGTTACAGGGGGAAGTAGGGCCTGCAGCCCAGGTAGCACTCGCAGAATGCCACTAAAATGGCGAGCCGCTCGATGTTGTGCGGGCCCAGGTCCGATGGCTGGATCCCGTAGAAGGCGCAGAAGTAGCGAAAGAAGAGAGATGTGGGGAATCCCATCCCCCGTTCCAGGTGGCTGGTGAAGTAGACGAATTCTCCCTCGCGCGGGTCCGGTGTCACCTCTCCGGCCGTGGGGATGCGCCACCTGCCGGCGCGCAGGATCCCGGCCTCCTCGAAAGACGCCAGTAGCGCTCTCGTACACTTGGACCTGCCCCATGGTTCGGTGGAGGGGGCCATTGGCGGAAAGGTTCGTGGAGGTTGGAGGATTTCGGATCGGCTGGATCGCGATGTGGAGGAAAACGGAGGTGCGTGCAATCGGAGGAAATGACGAGGAGGTGGTTCTCCGATTGCCTACCATTCCCTTTATATAGCGGTTGTTACCCGCCAAATCAGGAAGCCGTTACTACGCGGTGATTACGCCAAAAGTTACCGTTGGATTACCCCAACGGCTAGTTTTGACTGAGTTTGACTGTCCAACTTCAGCCACTCGGCTCGCCGACCCGACCACTACAACAGTGACTAAATATTTCGCCGACCCGTTCGCCAAGCTGCGACCAGAATGACTAGTTTTTTCCTTTATTCAGGAGCCCACCACCAATTCGACTGGATGCCCGCATTGGACCCGTATGCTCCGACTGCCAGCAACCACCTGCACCCAATCGATGACGGCCTCGGGGACTACTGATGGGGATATGCCTACCGGGGTATACCCGCAGACGTTCAATCGCCTGTGAATCGCGATCGGGCCTGCAAGACGGCGAATGGATCAAGACCTGGCGTGGATCCAAGCGACTGGAAGTTGAACGCCCAGGAGAGTAGATAGGCCCAGTCGGATTAGGTTAAATGAGTACCGAAACCTTAACTGATTCGGTTGAGATATGTAAACCCTAGGGGAGGGTGAGTCTATATAAACCTCCCTACATGGCGTGTAAACGTACGTTCCATCATCCACTCAAGCGACTCGCCGCCTAGCCATCGAGCTCGCCCCATTGTACCTCCATCATAATACAATCTAGCAGGAGTAGGTCTTTACCCTCCGGGGGGCCGAACCTGGGTAAAACCCTATGTCTCCGCCCTCATCTCGCACCACAGATGGCTGGCCACCCTTGCCCTTCGTTCTACTACTCGCTGCTGATCGCATCATCTGCCGTGGTCATTCCCACGAAAAACTGATGGGGATATGCCTACCGGGGTATACCCGGCAGGACGTTTCCAACTGGCCCAGGAACTAGCGAGTGGTCCTGCAAGACGGCGACTGGATCAAGACCTGGCGTGGATCCAAGCGACTGGAAGTTGAAGGCCCAGGAGAGTAGATAGGCCCAATCGGATTAGGTTAAATGAATATCGAAATCTTAACTTATTCGGTTGAGATATGTAAACCCTAGGGTACGGTGAGTCTATATAAACCTCCCTACAGGGCGTGTAAACGTACGTTCCATCATCCACCCAAGCGACTCGCCGCCTAGCCGTCGAGCTCGCCCCATTGTACCTCCATCATAATACAATCTAGCAGGAGTAGGTCTTTACCCTCCGGGGTGCCGAACCTGGGTAAAACCCTGTGTCTCCGCCCTCATCTCGCACTGCAGATGGCTGGCCGCCCTTGCCCTTCATTCTACTACTCGCTGCCGATCGTAGCATCTGCCGTGGTCATTCCCACGACAGTGGCGCCCACCGTGGGGCCTGGCCGGTTTTCTGCGGTGAGATCCAATCTGCCCATCAACGAGTCGGTCGCCACCGGCCGCATGATAGCGATCGGCGAGATGCTCAGATCTTGCCGAGCAGCTACGTCCCGGCGGCGCGACCCGTCACGCACATCATGATCTTGCCAGTCGGCACGATCAGCCTCTTCGTCGGCCTCACCAACGTCATCGTCTCGGAGGACTCGGCTCGCATCCACGAGTCGCCGCCACGCGACCGGCTCTCCGAGAGCCAGGTCCGCACGATCGATCGCCTCGCCTCCGATTACAACTCAGCCCACAGCGACGTGGCCGAAAACACCGCGTCTGTGGAAGACGCGGCCCTCAACGACGACGCCGACTCGGCGACCCCGACGTCACTCGCTGTATCCATCACCGCGGCTTCACCCGCGGGCTCCATCACCCAGGTCTCCAACGTGGGAGACTTCGAGGATCCTTCCATCCTTGGGATCTTCGACTTCGACTCCGGGTTAGAAAACTCCGCCGATCTCCGCGACGGGACCGGACGCCACGCCGCGACCTACATGGCGACTGGCACCGATCTGCCGGAGGATCCCTCATCCACCCCAATCCCTCCTAACACCACAGCAACGGAGGTCGAGGAACTCCGCCTGAAGCTGGCGGAGGCAGTCCGAAAGGAGCTAGCCGAGCGCGAAATTTTTTGCCTCGAGCAGGTGATGGCGCAGGAGCTGTCGCGCTACCACCAGCATCGAATCAGGTCGCCCTTGAACCCCACCGTCCAGGGGCATGCCCTGAAATTTGACGACGAGAACGACCCGGCCCGCGTGGCCGAGCGCGCGATCTGCGAGAACGCGCCACCAGGAGGAAGCGCCCGGCCCCCACCAGGGTCGACGGCGATGGGCGCCCCACCTCCACCCAACAGCGCACCCCCCAAGGACCAGCCACGGATAGTGGTCTCCTCACGGGAGCAAGACGCGAACGGCCTACCACTGTTCTCCACGCCGATGGGAAACCTCGTGGCAGGCCGAGCAGCGGCCGACAACATCACGGCCACCGGCGACGGCCCCCTACAGATCCATTACATCAAGTCCCTGCTCGCAAAGGAGGTCGAGCAGCAAAATGCAGGCGTCGAATCACATGGGCGGATGTACTCGCGTTCATCGGGCAGCAGAGCGGCCTCAAGCGGCTGTCCAGTGGCGGCAAACACCCTCAACTGCCAGCCACCCGAACCACTGCAGCTCCAACACCGACCCGCGAACGTGGCACTCTCCACCAACGACCCCAGGCCAACGACCAACTTCGTCGCCGCCAATGGTCAGCCCGTTGACGCCCGCACCCACATCATCAACAACTAGAGCTGGCGCGCACGCCAGTTCGACGACCTGCGACACACCCTAACCAATCGCCGTGACGGCGAGCCGATGGGGTCGCTGAGCCGTCTCGGGCCCCGATGCTTCGGCCGATGATCCGAGGCGAAAAATACCTGGGGAACTTCAAAGCGCCGAAGGAAATAGAAAAGTACGACCCTTCGTACGACCCCTCCGTGTGGCTGGACACCTACCTCATGGCAATGGGATCGGAGGACACACCGACCTGCTAGCCACCCGCTACGGGTTCCCAAACAGCATGATCACAGACAACTGATCATAGATCTAATGGGGATCGCTGGTTATTCAGAAAGAAAGAGTTGTGCTTCCGCTGCATCGCTGGAGCGAGGAGGCGGTGGTTGCTTGGTGCCTCGAACGTGTGTGCGAGCATAGATGCACTACTAAGTTGCGGTGCTAAGGACTTCCTCTCGATCTTGAGATCGGCAAGAGATCGTCTACATCAACCACAAGTTTGACTCGTTAAGCTTTGTCGGTCTTCAAGGGTATGTTCTCTACGGATATACATCTGCCCGTTGTTTGTATCTAGTAGATAGATCTTGGTACATATTTGTTCCCATCGTAGGAAATTTTTTGTTTTCTATGTTGCGAACCCTACATACCCTTAGCCTAGTCCTTAGGAGAAACCGAGTTTATCCTAGGATTAATGCTAGTAAATCAGTAAAAAGATGGGCCGGAACCTTCTTTTATCATAAGGATATTCTAGATCTAGACAAGGCGGAAGGTCTTCCGGCCTTTGTCGAAGGTGCTTCTCCCCACCAAGAATCATGGGATGCAAAAGCGTCGAAACTGTTCGAAGACTTTGTCCTCGCCAAAAGGCGGACCGAGTTTTTGATGAAGAACAAGGGGCCCCGTGGATCCAACTTGATCCACAGCTGGCTGGATCGGCAGATTCAGCCATTGCAGTATCACAGAGACCTCTTGATGCATACAGTCATCGGAGACCGGAAATACAGCCTGAGGGTCAGTCTAACTCGCAACTCTGCGAAGGATTACAAGACTCGGATGCAGTTTTTGATTAAGGAGAGTGTGGAGAAAAAGATCCCTGAAGTCTCCATGAATATGTTCACCGCCGACCGTCCTCTAACTCCATTAAATATTTCTACTTTGTTTTGAGATTTTTCGCTCCTTTCTGCCCTGTCGTGGTATTGCCGACGAGTACGCCATGGAGGGGTACTCATAGTGCATGTTTAGAGATGTGGGGGAAGGCGGACGGTTGACGGGTATGAGGTAACACAGCTTACCCAGGTTTAGATCCCACGACGGTGGCGGAATTCTACTCCTGCTATAAATCACTATAAGGGCAATATGCCGAGTTACAGGGATTGGTTCGCTATGCGAGGTTGTCTATGATCGTTCCCTAAAGGCTCCCATAGGCCCGACTTATATAGTCGCCAGGTCCCAGGGTTACAGGGAAAAGTC
This sequence comes from Avena longiglumis, assembly GCA_030063025.1. Taxonomy (NCBI): domain Eukaryota; kingdom Viridiplantae; phylum Streptophyta; class Magnoliopsida; order Poales; family Poaceae; genus Avena; species Avena longiglumis. The sequence goes on from CP125974.1 coordinate 144,876,477, forward strand.
CTAGCCGGACAGGTTACAGAGTCCTACACCGTCTATTACTAGTCTTGTGTATCTTGCACTCCAAGGCTCCGGGTACGTCGGTGACTCCAACCGTAGCCTTCCTTTATACGACATGGGCCTCCCTTCTGGATCCAGCTAACTGGGCCGCACAGCAGGCCATAGGCCATGCTACCAACTATGGGCCACCCGGGTTAGCCGGATAAGAGACATGTTATAGGGATACCCATATAGCATATCCCCAATAGTAGCCCCCGGAGAACTCCGAGATCTTGCGCCGTCTTGCCTCTTCCTGTGGAATGCTCCGTCTAGATAGATGTCGGAAAAAAGTCAAGCAATATCTTTTAGTCCTCCCAAAGAACCCTGCAAGGCTTTCTCCGTCTTCAACTTGTAAGTCGGAGAAATGCTGAATCTTCCATCGTACTCTTTCGTAGACGGACTTGATGTGTCCATGCTGGAATCTTCGATGTGACGGCTCATCTGACTGTGTCAGCTAGGGCGATGTAGGCTTAGGTTATTGACGCCTCGTAACTCACACATGCAGAGAACGCAATCATGTCCGATTTTCCTGCGTGAGCGATATGAACTGTTGGCGGCTACGGTTGGAGACGTGGCGAAATTTCCGCGCACGTCCGCGAACACGTCGTCTACGCGGCAACCGTCTAATCAAGCTGCACGAATCTTGACGCTGGAGATGATAAATAGTAACAGCGGTGGAATTTTCACCTTTTACCTCATTCTCCTCGCATCAACTTCTTCCTCCAGCGTGCTCCCGCTCGACCTCTCCGCGCCTAACTCGCGAAAAAAACCCTAGCCTCTAATCCGCAGCAGTCACACCCATCCTCGCTCCATGGCTAGCAGCAGCACCTCTCCCTCCATGGCGGCGTCGAACGAAGCCGCGGCAAAGCCGGCAAGCTCCATTGTCGTGCCTCCGGAGGGCTTAGTCATCCCCACATCGGCGGTGATCGAGTCCACCAGAGGCGACCTTAATCTGGCGGCGCGGGAACCATTGGAGGAGGAGCCAGATTCGCACAAGCGAGACTAGCGCGGCTCAGATATCATAGACCGTGATATCCAAGAGATGATCGCCGAGGGCTACCTCCCTGCGACGGAGGGGCCCGCCTGGCGGGCGGCACCGGCCGGCGAGGTTACACCCTGTCCCCAAGCCGGAGAAAAGGTGTACCTCAAAGACCAACTGGTACGCGGCATCTCCCTGCGCATCTCCAACTTCTTCCTCTCCGTCTTGAATCACTATAGAGTCCAGCCCTAGAATCTTTCCCCAAATAGTATCTTAGTGCTTAGCGACTACACGGCGCTCTACGAGGGATACTTAGGGATAAGGCCTAGGTTAGACCTCTTTGTGTACTTCTTCACCGTCAAACGTGAAGCCAGACATAGCAAGGAAGAACTCAGGAACTGCGACACCATAAGCATCAAGATTCGACCTGGCCGGCGGTTCTCCGACATCGTCGGCCACGAGTCCTGCAAAAATTGGCAACAGACGTACTTCTACGGCCCAGACATCCCTCTGGCTGGCCGACAAGTAACGTACCCGGACTTCGTTGACGGAGCCACCGCTGAAGCCTCGTCATGGAGATCATAGGCCTCCCTTCCCTGCGACCTCGATGCTTCGCACGCCATAAGGCGGATAGAATGGTTCATAGAGACGGGTTTGACCGGCTTGGACCTAGCCATGTGCTGGTTCATTAGGCGAATTCAACCTCTGCAGCACTGCGCGAAGCTCATGCACGAGTATACGAGCGATAGAAGGGATAGCCTCCGCATCTCCTTGGACAACTTCTCGAGCGACACCGTCAAGCTCCGCCTTGAGGACATCGTCAAGGTGAAGGATACGAAGAGTGGCTTCACCATCACCTACGACATGTTCGTAAAGGTAGGTATTTATTTTCTGTGTACGATATATACTCCAGTTCTTCTGTCTTGCAAGTGTCATCTTATCTAACACGGTGATTTATCACTTAACAGCTTAGCAATCTAGAGGAGGGCAACCTGGTTGCCCAAATCTATGATCCAAAGATGAAGGAAGTCACGGTCGTGTCCGACGACGAGGCTCCATTGGCGTGAAAGCGAAAGAGCTCCACCTCTGACGCTGCCGACGGAGGCAAGAAGAAGACGGAGGGTGGAGCCTCCAAAAAGACTACCGCCGCCCTGGAGGCGGAAAAGAGAAGAGTTACCGGGATCCCCTTTGCCAAAGCACCCCCACTTGTGTAATCTTCTATTTCTCCGACATTGTATATTTATCTGTCTTGCTCCTGTACTTATGCATTTTGCACATTTCAGGAAGAAAGCCACAACCAGCCTCAAGAAGACCTCCAAAACATCGGGGGCTTCTAGAAATATTAAGTACATGCTGCATCGCAACGCCTGCCCCACCAACGCCCCTGCCACTCCTGCCGTCAACCCTTCGTCTGCCTCGATAAGTTTACAAGCTAAGGAGGCATCGGGCCCTTCCGCCATGCAAGTGGACTCTGGCACCTCTAGCGAGCTTGCTGTTGTCGGCGAGCAGGCGACGCAGGAGGGTACCGCCCAACAAATGGCTAAACCTCCGTCTAAGGATGCCATCGGTGGCGGCAAGGCGGTGGTGGAAGCTGGTACTTCTGCCGAAGGCGGCGCCCTTGCTCCTCAGAAACCTTTTGTGTTCCCGAAGATAGTCTACCCGACACTTACGCCGAGTAGCACAACTCTGGTTCCTGGAGCAGCACCGACATCTCCGACGTGAGGTCTTGAGGAGCTCCTCCGACAAGCATACATCTTGCGGGGAAACATCATCTCCTTTGGCAAGCTGCTGGCCGAGAGCGCTACAAACCTCAAGATCATTGCACTTGTAAGTTTTATTTGCCTTATGCATTTCATATGAGTATCCCACTATATCCCCCGAGGATGTAGATGGAAAACCATAGGTCTTTGCGTCTAGATGCTCTAATAGTGACTAAGCTAGAAAACTTCTCACTATAGCCCCCAAGCATTTAGATGGAATGAAATATTCCAACTAGATGCTTTAAGAGTAGCATACGCAGTGTTTATAAATTTCAGTACTGTAGCCCCCAAGCTTCTAGTTGTAACTGAATTAGTTCCGACTAGATGCTTAAAGAAAGCTAAGCATATATTCGGGTTAAAAACTTTATACTGTAGCCCCGAAGCTTCTATTTGTAACTGAATTAGTTCCAACTAGATGCTTAAAGAAAAGCTAAGCATATTGTTAAGTCAAAAACTCCCGATGCAGCCCCCGAGCGTCTAGGTGGAAAATTTCCGGCTAGGTGCTCCAAGTAGACCAAACAACGTTTTAACTTTGACCTTTTTTCCAAAGAACGATAATGCTCGGAGGGGCATGGCCAATGACAAATACCAGAAGATGCGCTCAGATCTTGAAGCTGAAAAGGGTAAAACTGCCATCTTGAAGGAACAGATCATCAAAAACAAGAGTCTGTTTTCTTTTTGCACATTTCGTCTTGGTTTCGTGCTTATATTATTCGAGTACTCACTGTGTACTTTGGTTTCTCTGACTTTGCAAAACATGTTGCCAAGGCCAAGGGCATTGTCGAGCAATCCAAGCATATTCAGCAGCTGGATAGCAAGAACAAGATCCTTAAGGAGGAGAGGAAAGACATGCTGAAAATGCATGAGGAGTCAATGAAGGCCCTGTAGGACTCCGCCACCGAGGAAATCAATCGCTTGAAGGAGGAGATTGCAATCTTAAAATATCAGAAGCAAGCTGCCGATGAGCAAAATCAACGCCATAGCGAGGCGTATAAGATCCTCCAACAAGAGAAAAAAATCCTTGGCGGACACCCTATGGCAAGCTGAGGCCAGCATCTTCAGTAAGTTTTCTCCGTCTTGGATTTCTGTAGTCTGGGTACTTTGAATTGTTGAACTCATGCGCTCCTTGTCGGAATTTGCAGCTCCTATGGGTTTAACCCGATCACCTCCTCTAGCCAAGGAATGCATGGTTCTTGCCAGCAACTTCATCAACACCGCCATCACACAAGCCAAGGAGATCGCCAAGCCCCTCCAGATAAAAATCAAGGCATCGGACTCCGTGGTGAAGTACTCGGAGATTCAACGCCGAGCCCCCGAGCGTATAACGAGCTGGAAAGCTTCATGTGCATGGGCTGGCACAAGTATGGCTCTGTCAATGGTGAAGGCACACTATGAAGATGCCGACATCGACACAGTGACCTCTGGAATTCCTGACGTAGACGATGATGGCAAAGAGATTAACCATGAAGCCATCTTGTCATCGCTCGCGGGCTATGACACCAGAGTTGCCAAGTTGGTGGATGTCGACGTCTTCGTGCCCATGAACATCATCGACAGAGGCAACCAAGGTTCCTCTGAGTCCCACCACAGCGCCGACTTCGATGATGGTTCTCCGGCTGGTGATGATGCTGCCTCCAAGTCACCTGCGCCAAAGGAGTGAAGAACAACTTTGTAATATTTGTTTCACCTTTGGTGCATATGTGGAAAAAACTTTTTTATGTAACTTAAGGCGGAAAACAATGGTTGTTATTTCCCGTTGCTTAAGAACTAGTTTCCAGCATGTATATATTTTTAAGCAAGTGCTGGCTTATCCATTAGTTTGGTTCTTATGCTTGACTTTTCGTGAGTCGGAAGACTCGTTGTCGGAACCATGCGCTTAGGTGATGATGCCCAATGGCACCATCAATAACCTGAGCACAAAATCGCTGAAAGTCACTACTCCAGAATCCACATAAAAACGACAAAGAACGTGTAGACCAGAAAACTTAAGCTAACGCTCGTAGGCGGAATTTTCACAAGTGCAATCGTAAAGCTTGTGCATAAAGGTTTTACATGATCCAAAAATGAACACTAAAGGAGGTAAAAGACTCAAAAATATGAGTGAACCAGAGAGCTTTATTTCATTAATCATATAATAGGTACACAATTAGATAAAAATGCTAAGTGTAAAAAGTACGTAGCTGTGCTATGTTCCATGGCCGATCATGCTCCGGGTAGTCATCATCCGGGTCACGCCGCTTACGCTTATGGTCCTTGTTGGGTCTATCCTTCAGCTCACGATTGTCAACAAGGTAGTAAGACCCATTGAGAAGTGCCTTGCTTATGATGAACGGTCCTTCCCATGGCGGGGATAATTTGTGTGACTTCTTCTGCTTTAAGTCGGAGTACCAAATCCCCCTCTTTAAACAAGCGATGCCGAACGCGGCGACTATGGTAGCTGTGTAGCTTCTGTTGGTAGATGGCGGATCTTTTTCATGCCAAAACGCGCTCCTCCTCGAGAAGGTCCACATCTAGGCATCTGGATTCTTCAGCGTCATCCTCGTCGTAGGTGGCAACTCTTGGTGCATCGTGAAGTATGTCGGAAGGCAGGATGGCTTCTGCTCCATAAACCATGAAGTAAGGGGTGTAGCCGGTGGATCTGTTGGGTGTAGTTCGTAAACTCCACAATACAGATGGTAATTCCTCCGCCAGGCTCCAGCTGCTCTGCGTAGCGGTGCCTCAAGGCGTGGCTTGATTCCCTGCAGAATTAATCCATTGGCTCGCTCAACCTGACCGTTGGACTGTGGGTGTGCCACAGATGCAAGGTCAAGTCGGATGCTTTTCTCCCAACAATAAGCCTCCACTTTTCTGAGTGACAAATTGCTGCCGTTGTCGGTGATAATGCTATGTGGGAGACCAAATCTCACCACTAGATCCCGGACAAACCTGAGGGCAGTTGCCCCATCAATCTTTCTAATGGGTTTAGCTTCTATCCATTTAGTGAATTAATCAACTGCTACAAGCAGATGTGTAAATCCACAAGGTGCCGTTTGTAACGGTCCCACCATGTCTAGCCCCCAGACTGCAGACAGCCAAGTTATTAGTATTGTTCGCAATTCTTCAGAAGGGACATGTTGTTGCTGGACATAATACTGGCATCCCATGCATGTCTCAACCAGCTTGTCGGCGTCCGCCTTCGCGGTCAGCTAGTATAATCCTTGCCGGAAGGCTTTTGCGACCAACGATCGAGGAGCGGCGTGATGCTCGTAGCCTCTGAGATGGATTTCGCGTAGGATTTCCATACCTTCTAGCTGGGAAACACACATTAGGTATACACCAGTAGTGCTCCTTTTGTAGAGTTGCCCATTGATTATGGTATAACCCTTTGCTCGTCGTACTATTTTCCATCTTTCGACTTTTTCGTCGGTCAAAGTTCCATGTTCGAGATATTCCATGAATGAATTTGTCCAAGCCGGAGGGTCCTTAGTCACCATGTTGACGAAAGAGTCAGCTCTATATGGGTTGTCGATGTCGGCTCCCTTCATAGATGGTGTGCGCAAGTGATCTAGGAAAACTCCTGGCGGAATTTTCTTGCGCCCTGATCCAAGCTTAGATAGCAGATCAGCCACCTCGTTTTGCTCCCTAGGTACATACTTGACTTCGTAGACCAAGAAGCTCTTGGCTATCTCGTCCACTTCGTCTCGATATGCCGACATCACAGGGTTCCGCGCATTCCAGGTGCCAGCCACCTGCTAGGCAACCAAGTCGGAATCTCCACAGCAAACTATGCGCTTGATGCCAATATCCTTGGCTATACGTAGTCCGTGAATGAGTGCTTCATACTCCGCCATGTTATTTGTAGCCTCGAAGTGGATCTGCAGAACGTAGTGTAGCTTGTCTCCTGTTTGTGACTATAGCAATACACCAGCCCCCGAGCCGTTGAGCAGCTTTGATCCGTCAAAGTGCATCACCCAGTACTCTAGTTCCGGCAACGGAGTAGCGTCAGACATCTCCGTCCAATCTGCAATAATATCCGCCAAGGCTTGTGACTTGATAGCGTCGCGACTCTTTTAGGTAATTTCAAAGGCGGCAAGTTCAATTCCCCACTACGCAGCCCTTCCTGTAGCGTCGCTGTTGTTGATTATGTCAGACAGTGGAGTCTTGCTCACCACTGTGATTGGGTGCTCCTGAAAGTAATGCCTCAACTTCCGAGAAGCAAGGAATACTCCACAAGTTATCTTTTGGTAGTGCGGGTAACGCTGCTTAGACTCCATCAAGACCTCGCTCACATAGTAAACTGGTCGTTGAACTCCGTGCTCATAGCCTGGTTCCTTCCGCTCTACCACGGCGACGATGCAGATTACCCGGTTGGTTGCCGCCATGTAGATTAACAAGGGATCTCCAGGCTCGGGTGCTGCAAGGATAGGCGCTAAGGAAAGGGTTTCCTTGAGCTGCTTCAATGCTGCATCTGCTTCGTCTTTCCACGTGAATTTGTCCGCCTTCTTCAACAACTTGTATAGTGGCAGAGCCTTCTCTCCAAGTCAGCTGACGAACCGACTAACTGCTGCAACACAACCTGTTGGTCGTTGAATGTCCTTTAGGCATGTCGAATGGTTTATGTTGAAGATGGCCTTGATTTTCTCCGGGTTGACCTCGATTCCGCGCTGGGAAACAATGAATCCCAACAATTTGCATGCTGGCACCCCGAAGACGAACTTCTTAGGGTTAAGCATCATGTTGTATTTCTGGATATTATCAAAGGTTTCTTTTAAGTCGGAGATTAAGTCGTTTGACTTTTTAGACATCACCGCGGTATCGTCCAAATGGGCGTGAACGTTCCGACCAATTTGGTCGTGGAGGCAACGTTGCATTGTCCGCTGGTACGTAGCACCTGCATTTTTCGGCCCAAAGGGCATCATAACATAGCAAAACATGCCGTATGGGGTAGTGAATGAAGTGGCCAATTGGTCCGACTTCCTCATCTTGATTTGGTGGTATCCTGAGTATGCATCAAGAAAACACAAAAGATCCAATCCAGCCGTCGAGTCAATGACTTGGTCAATGCGAGGCAAATCAAATGGATCTTTGGGACATGCTTTGTTCAAGCCGGTGTAATCAACGCACATTCTTAATTCAGTGGTTCCCTGTTTGGGGACAAGTACATGATTGGCCACCCATTGGGTGTGAAGGACTTCTCTGATAAACCTAGCCTTAAATAATCTAGCTATCTCTTTGCCAATGGCACGTCTCTTCTCATCTCCAAAGCGTCGTAGAGGTTGTTTCACTGGTTTGCATTTTGGATCAATGTTTAAGCTGTGCTCGGCAAGTTCCCTAGGTACACCTTTCATGTCGGCAGGTTGCCAGGCAAAGATGTCCCTATTCTCATGGAGGAACTCGACGAGCGCGCTTTCCTATTTGGGATCCAGGTTCATCCCAATGGCGGTGACCTTGGAGGCATCGCCTACCACAAGTTCCACCTGCTTGGTCTCGATGGCGGCCTTGAACGCAGGAGCGGAGTCGGAGATCTGCTTCTTCGACGCGGGCATCTCTGAGTCATCGACCTTGCTCTGGATCTCTTTGAATTCTTCGCTGTAGAGGACAGCTTCTGCAATGGCTGCTTCATTGATCTCGCAGTCCCTTACCTTGGTAATGCTTTCGGATACGGTGATGACACCGTTTGGTACGGGTATCTTGAGTTTGTTGTAGACGAAGCATGGCTTGGCCATGAACGTGTGGAATATGTCACGGCAACCTGAAGTGTAATGCGCTCTTGGCGGTAATTGTTAACATCGCCAAAGGCAACCTGAAGTGTAATGCACCCAAGGAACCGAGCCTCCCGACCAGGAACTACGCCATGGAAGATGGTGTTGGTCCGCCTTAGGTTTGCCTCCGTCAAGTTCATCTTTTGCAGCGTATCCAGGTACATGATGTTGATGCTACTTCCACTATCCACCAAACACTTGGTGAACTCCACACCGTCAATCAAGGGGTTTTTGACCATGGCGTACTGGTTCTCCATAGTGATAAGGTCTGGGTGGTCCGTCCTATCCCAAGTTATTGGAACCTCCGACCAACGCAGGTACTGGGGAACTGGGGGGAGAGTGGCCATCAGGATCCTCAGAGAGGTCTTCTGTTGTCGGACGGTGGGGGTGCCAAGGAAAGTGTGGTAGACTGGTGCCTTCTTTGTGAAGGGGTTCTTGCCCTTGTCATCGCTCTTGGAGGCGTGCTTGGGGTCAACGTCCTCATCCATGTCACTTGAATCCTTGGACACCTCCTCCTTCTTCTTCCCCTTGCCCTTGCCTCGCGGCCTGTTCTTCCGACTTCGCTTGTAGCCGGACTCCGGGTCTTCCTTGAGGTCGTTGACGAACTTGCAGTGTCGATTGGTATGGGTGGACTTACCATTGGCATCAAGGTGTACGAGGCACGGCATATCACGGTACTCCTCGTAGGTTTGGTTAATGCGGGGCGGCGCCGAGGTAGTTTCACTTCCTCGTTGCTGCCCACGACCAGCTCCCCTTCCTCGTCCACGTTGTCCGCCATCACCTCGTCCTGAAAAGGTCATAGCGACCATGTCGGTAGATTGATTTTCTTCTGGAGCGGGTTTCCGCTTTCTACTACTGTTCGTCTGAGCTTGAGTTGGAACGGCCGTTTCCGGCAAGGAGCCGCGAGCATCGCTGTCGGCAGCTGCGAACTCACTAGACAACTGAATCATCTGGTTCAAGTCAAGCTAGTGATTGTCCTGCAAGCGCTTCAGCTTATGTCGGAGCAACGAGCCCCTTTCCAATCCGTCGATGAAGGCGGCCATGGCGGTCTGAGCATGCACTCATGTGCAAGAATTCTTCATGTCCAGCCAGCGGGAGAGGTAGGCGCGAGATGTCTCGTATTTCTCTTGTACGCACCGCTGTAGATCGCCCATAGTGCAGGGACGCTTGTATGTACCCTCAAAGTTCTTGGTGAATGCTTCTTGCATGTCCAACCAGTTGTAGATAGATTTCTCCGGCAATTCGTCAATCCATTGATGAGACCTGCCCGCCAACATTAATGGGAGGTACTTGACGACGACGTTGGGGTTGCCTCCGGCAATCTCCACCGCGTTGCCGTAGTCCTACAACCATGTGGCTGGCTTGGTGGTGCCGTCATAGGGCTTGATGGTCTTGTAAATCCGGAAACCTTTGGGGTAAGTTGCGGATCGTATTGCAGGTCCAAAGCAACATGGTCCCAGGTATGGTCCTTCCCGGGCCTCGTGGATCTTATCGATCCTTGAACGTGCATCGTACGGCTCCGGGTTCTTTTTCTTCTTGTCTACAGGGGATGGGCTACGTGAACGACGCGGGCCTCCTGTGCCATGGTGACTGCTTGGTGGTTACGGAGGCGGAGGTGGCGGTGGGTTAGCCTTCTTGATGTTACCCTCCCGCGACGCCTCACGCCTGTCCCGGTTGCTTGTCGGACGCGGAGGGTCATGGTGTGACCTGCTCCTGTGTCCTTGGTTGCGTTCTCCGTCATGATGGGTCTGCTCCACGTTGTCGTGGATGATGAAGCCGCACTGCTTTGGTGGGGCATATCCATACAATGGGCGCCAACTGTCGTCGTTGTGATGTCGGGGGGATCGGGGCGGTGGCGATGGGCGACGAGGTCGGGCCTTTTCTCCATTGTTGGAGGATATGTGGATGGCATCCTTCCTGTTGCATGCATCTCTCCGTCTTCATTCTGATGAACCCGTCTGGGACCTGACATCAAGAGGAGATCTGTCCCTTGGCGGTTTATACTGGCTAGACTGGCAAAGCGCTGGGTCGGACTCAAGCCTCTGAGAGGTGGCCTTTTCCTGCTGCCTTACCGCCTTGGCCACTAGGTCATAGACCTGTTCCACTGCCTCGGGCGATCTATCCTGCTCTAGAAGGGTCTTGGCGACGGCGAGGTTAAGGAGTGGGGTGGGCATCACCTGCTTGCCTTCATTGTCAATGTATGGCTTGGCTTGTGCCAGCTTCGAGGGAGCCCATCCTAGGTTGCGCCGTACACCAGGATCGTTGATGATGCGAGCCGGGGCTTTCTTAGCCTTCTGCTACAGCAGCAAAGTCTTGTATTTGGCCTCCATTGCTCTAGCTTTCTCAATGGACTTCTGCGCGTTGACCAGATCTCGATCTAGCTTAGCGCCTTGCTCCACAATGGCTTGCGCTTCCTCCAGCAGTTGCTGGCGCTTCTCGTCAAGCTGGGTCATGTTCCATATATGAGCGACGGTCAGTGGCTCGACGAGGAGATTGTCGTTCATCACTCTATCAGCTGGAGTAACTTGGGCTGCTACAGACGTAGATGCTGGAGGCGGCAAGTTTGCGGTGTTGTTGTTGCTCGGGCCGGTGCCGAGTTCCTACGGATGCTGCACTGGGTTAGGCGGAGGAGGCATGACTTTTGTGCGATCATCGTCAGCAGCGATAAGTGGCCCCTTCCCATTTTCCAGCACTGTAGGCGGAGCTCGTCCGGGTTGATCTTCATCCATCGCCGTCCCAATGGTGACGAACAACCCTCGAGACGTGACGACATTGTTAGCTTGCTCGTCGTGCGTGTACTCCTCCTCCATCTCCTGCATAGTGGAGTCTATCTCTTCTGGACTAAAATCTATCTCCTCTGAATATGCACTGAAATCAGCATAAAGCGCGTCAATAACAGAGTCAGAGGGTGCCAGGACTTCCTCGATGACGGGCGGTGGAGGTGCAACAGCAGCGAAGATGACGGGAGGTGGCGGTGCAGCTGCGACGATGGCGGCCAGAGGCGGTGGTGCCGGTGGCTGAATCGGAGGTTCTCCGTCGATGAGCGCAAGTGCTTTCTGGGCTTCTGCGTCAGTCTCCGCGTAGTTGTTGACGGTGCTCACCATCTGTTCAAGGGTAAGGCGTCCTGTTACCTGCTGCCGTCTTAGAGAATGTCGGAGAAGCGTGCCACGGTCCAGTCCTTCCACGAAGTGATACAAGAGTTATCATCGGGGTAGTGGGCCAGATCGGCTCGTATACGGAGCCACCTGGCCAGGTAATCATGGGGGTTTTCGCCCTCTCTCTAAACTCAACATGCCAGATCGAAGATGGTAACCACTCCGAAAAACTTGGATCGCTGCTGTCCAGACGCGCGGGCGAGGCCGGCGGATTTGCATTGATCTTCCACCTTTATATCCTACACAGGGGTGGTTTGGGTGTGCCTTGAATTTTTCTGATCTTTGCCGGCAAACTCCAAAGAGAGATTCGACATCGATCCTTCCGCGAACGTATCCTGCCCGTAGGCGGTCCGTGCGGGCCTTGGGTTTTTCCGATCTTTGCCGGCAAAATCCAAAGAGAGATCCGACATCGATCCTTCCGCGAACGTATCCTGCCCGTAGGCGGTTCGTGCGGGCCTTGATGCTCCTCCGACTCCCAGGAGACTAGTGCCCGAGTCGGTTTCGCCGATGAAGAGGTGGATGTCTCCGATAGGAACGATCGAACACCGCGTAGGGTTCGTCTTCGCCGGGATCCAGAACTCATTAGGAGGGACGATCAGAATGTTTCCGGAGAAGAGAACGCGACCGATGGCTACGGTTTCGCCGATTCCCGCGAAGATCTTGGTCCTCGCCCGCTGAAGAGCCTGAAGTGCCTCTAGCCCCATGGTGGGCGCCAACTGTCGTGGTATTGCCGACGAGTACGCCATGGAGGGGTCCTCACAGTGCGTGTTTAGAGACGTGGGGGAAGGCGGACGGTTGACGGGTACGAGGTAACACAGCTTACCTAGGTTCAGATCCCACGACGGTGGTGGAATCCTACTCCTGCTATAAATCACTATAAGGGCAATATGCCGAGTTACAGGGATTGGTTCGCTGTGCGAGGTTGTCTATGATCGTGCCCTAAAGTCTCCCATAGGCCCGACTTATATAGTCGCCAGGTCCCAGGGTTACAGGGAAAATTCCTAGCCGGACAGGTTAAAGAGTCCTACACCGTCTATTATTAGTCTTGTGTATCTTGCACTCCAAGGCTCCGGGTACATCGGTGACTCCAACCGTAGCCTTCCTTTATCTGGCATGGGCCTCCCTTCTGGATCCATCTAACTGGGCCGCACAGCAGGCCATAGGCCATGCTAGCAACTGTGGGCCACCCGGGTTAGCCGGATAAGACACATGCTATAGGGATACCCATATAGCATATCCCCAACATGCCCCGTCATCTGATTTTCTCTTACTGATGCTTTCAGTACTTATCATCTCGTGAAACTCCCCGAATCCGAGCTTGTTTCTCTTGAGAGTTATCTCTCTGACGACTCAGAGGCAACAGAGGACGAAGAAGTGAAGGAAGTTCCTGCCTCTGCTTCCAAGAAGCGTGAGGCCAAGGAAACTATTCTTACCGCTGGCACACAAGTGTTGTCAGTGGTTAAAAGGTAACCACCTTGTGGTTTCTAGTACTTTGTACATCGTTTCTTTTCGAAGCATACCTGACATTCATTCCTGTGTGTTTTAGAGCTAAGTATATTTTGAAGAGTAAACCAAATTCGGAAAGCACACTATCCATGCAATTGCGCCAGTAGAAGCTTGCACTATCTCCAACGATGCGTGCTCCAACTCCTAGAAGTACTGAAACCTTAGCACTAGAGGTTTCTGTCTCTCCCAGTGCCAGTTCCACCATCCCTGATGCTGCCACGACCTCGCAAGCCCTGGTTACCATTGGTAGCCAGGAAACTGACAAGGGTGAACCCGACAAGGGTAATGATCCCATGGTAATGTCGCCAGGGAAAATTGATAAGATGGATGGCTCTGCTGCCTCCAACCTGAAGCGGAAGAAGAAAGATGATATTCTCAAGCTGGCGCAATCCAGCCCCGAGAAGCAAGTCCTTACTCCAAAGGCAGCGAGCTAGGACACGGAGGATGTCAAGCTAGTGAACCTCATGGACCAAATTTTGGTCTGGGGTAAAAAATCTAGTCTAGCGAGCTTCGAGCGACAAGCATTTCTCCCCTATCCCATGCCGAAAACTCGGATTTGAAAAGCTGCCCTTGGATCACATTATAAGTTTTCTGATTCTCGTTTGTAGTAGTTTATTATCATATCCTCTAACCCCCAAGCATAAAGTCGGATAAAGATCGTAGCATAAGATCCGATTTGATGCTTATACGATGCAAAAGAATGATATAGTGTATCCCCCAAGGCTCATGCTGGATTTTGACTTTGTTAAAGTTGCAGCCCGATTCTTAGTAACCGTCTGACGGTACTCTACCTTTAACTTACAAAAAGTTGCATCTTACAACCAGGATTTGCTAACATTTGCAATAAGCACAAGGAGATTAGAGCCTTGCATCTTGAGAATTCCAAGCTATAGGTTGAGAAGGATGAGGTGGACGGTAATATTTTCTAGTTTTAACCTTAGTGTTTGTCATAGTCGAACTGTTTAGTTGACTGATAATTTTTCCTTTGCAGAATTGCTGAACCAATCCAGCAAGATGGTGGAGGAGGCCAAAAACTTAAAGGTATTACAAATGGAGAATTCTAAACTTCGGGACGAGCTTGAGAAGCTTAAAAATGAATCGGAGAAATTCATGAATGCCGTCCTTGAGTCAAGCAATATGGCGACCGAGAGGCTCGAGAAGCTATTGGCCCTCCATGATAAACAACTTGATGATCCGAGGAAGGATTTCGACAGCCAGAAGGATCTATCCCAGGCCACAGAAGCAGAACTGAAGAGTCTCCGTGAGGAGCATTCTCAGTGGAACCACTGTGTGCTAGGTAAGAGTTCTGACTTTACTCTTCCTTTGATTTTCGACTTTCTTTGAGTCAGATTTTGATTTTTAGTTCTTTGCCAAATCCTCTGCATCTTTCTGACTCCTCTTCTTCTGAACCTCGCCTCGAGCGTATCAAACTTGTCAGAGATATTATTTTCGACTTCCTCCAGACTATTGAAGACGCTGGCGAGTTGGTTAAACTTTCCGGATTAAACAAATTTCCAGTGTTCGAGGTGAGGGATAGAGTGAAGGAGATTTCGACGCTTATCGAGGATTGGAAGATTTCATACGCCCCGACCTCTGCACAGACTGCCCTCACTATGGTGATGATTCACCATAGTGATATGTAAATATGGCATGTAACCAAGGGCATCGCCGATGAGGATGATGAGGGTAACCCGCAAGACATCAAGGCCATCCAAGAATATTGCGGGTTATGCTTGTCGCGTGGCGGAGATGATGAACTACACGACGCCATTATTCCAATCTGTCGATGTGCCTCCTTGTCCCAAAGAGCCGGAAGATAGCCTCGACGAAGATGAAGAAGCTTCCGAGTCTCCAGAGCAAGATGGTGACGATGTCGACTCCAGCGCTCCAAGGTCTCCACCACCAGCGCCTGAATCTCCAATATAAACATTTGATGCATTATCAAAAAAATTCATTTGGTTTGTAATGATGGGAATACTATTTTGTTTTGAATGTGCCGGTATGTAAGAACTGATGCATTACTACTTAGAACTTGTTGTATATATTTTAATATGTGTGCTCGAAATTTTATTAGGCACTGTGCATTTATACTTTTCGTTTTATTTGGCTCTTTTCCTCGTCCCTTTTATGCGTCGGCCGACCTTTAACACGGAAACTCTGCCGAGTCAATGGAGCGCAATTGGTAAACCAGTTTAAACTCGGAAACAGAGCCGGCTTCTAGTACCAACAATTCATTACTCGAAATTTGCCCGCGTCTGAGCAATCGGATATAAAACCAAAGTATAAACACAAAATTAGATTTACACCCTAAGGTAACATTTTTATAGATATTCAAAAATCATAACCATAATGAACATGAGCATAAATTACTTTCAAGCATACTGGGTTTTTTGAAAAATGACATGCTCTTTTCAGAAATAAGATGGCAAAAAACTTCTCAAAAATAATATATGAGGAAACCAATACTTTATTTCTCTTTAAACATATACATATATGATTATAAGGACATATAAGTAAGAATACAAGGTATGTAGCTGTGCAATGTTCCATAGACGGTCTAATTCATCCAGGTATGTGCTACCGCCAGCTCTCTTTCTCTTTTGAGTATCAGGTCTTTCCTTAATTGGTCTCATATCAGTTAAATAATATGACCCGTTATGCAGAACTCGGCTGATCATAAAAGGTCCTTCCCAAATCGGGAAAAGTTTGTGCTTTTTCTTTTGCAAGAGTCGGAGAACCAAATCACCCTTCCTGAAAGAACGATTTTACACTCTTTTACTATGATACTTGCATAACTTCTGCTGATAGGATGTAGATCTCTGTCAGCAACCATGCGAACTTCTTTGACTATGTCGAGATTATCTTGTCGAGAAACTTCTGCATCTTCTTCGATATACGCTTTGACTCGAGGAGACTTATGAATTAAATCACTCAGAAGAACTTCTTTTGCACCATAGACCAAGAAGAAAGGAGTGTATCCGACTGATCTATTAGGAGTTGTACATAAGCTCCATATCACAGACGAAAATTCTTCCACCCAAGCCCCCGCGACACGAAGAAATGGTGCCTCCAGACGAGGTGGGAGTCCTTGTAAAATGAGACTGTTTGCCCTTTCGACTTGTCCATTAGCTTGTGGATGTGCCACTAATGAAATATCAATTAGGATCCCTTGTTCTTTGCAGAATTCAGTTAATTCTTCCATGGAAAAGTTGCTCCCATTGTCAATAATAATACTATGCGGATATCTGAATCTAATGATTACGTCCTCGACGAACTTCCTAGCTGTGGCGCCATCACAATTTGTTACGGGTTTAGCCTTAATCCATTTGTTAAATTTATCTACCATCACTACTAGGTGAGTAAATCCATAGTTTGCCGTACGAAATGGTCCTATCATATCAAGCCCCCAGACCGCAAATGGCCATATAATAGGGATTGTTCGGAAAATGTGCTTGATGGGCATACTTTTAGCAGCCTTTGCATGTTTTGACCAGTTTCTCGGCATCTGTCTTAGCCGTGAGCCAAAAGAATCCGTATCTAAAAGCTTTTGTCACTAAAGATTTGGCCATAGCATGGTGTCCATACTCGCCTTCATGCATTTCTTGCCAGATTTCCACTCCTTCTTCCGGGCAAACACAACGCTGGAAAACCCCAGAAACACTCCGCTTATAGAACTCACTATTGATTATCATATAGGCTTCTTCTTATCGGACGATCTGCCGGCCCCCAGAACTTCGTCTTCGGATAATTTTCCTTCTATCAGGAAATCCAGATAGGGTTTTATCCAGTTGGGAACTATAGCCAGAACTACTACTAAAGGTGAGTCGAATTTCGTTAGATAGTCCTCGTCAACTCCTGTTATGGAGGGGACGTTTAGGTGCTCTAGAAAAGCGCCATTTGGTACTTTTTTTCGTGCAGAGCCTATCATTGATAAAGCATTTGCTTCCTGATTTTCTGCTCGAGTGATGTGTTGAATGTCAAAACCCTCGAACGATTTAGATAATTCGTCCACAAGATCTTTTTAAGCTGCCATGTGTTTGTTTGCATTGCAGATATCGGATATTTGCTGAGCAACTAAATCCGAGTCTCCGTAACACATAAGTATAGTTACGACAATATGTTTGGCCATGCATATTCCATGTAACAGTGCTTCATACTCAGCAATATTATTGGTTGCCGTGAAGTGTATCTGTAGTACATAGAACAACTTATCTCCTTGGGGTGACTTGAGCACCACGCCAGCCCCCGAGCCTCCTCTTGATTTTGACCCATCAAAATGTAGGGTCCAAAATTCCGAGTTTGGAGGACTTGTATTTTCTGTTGTCTCTGTCCAATCAGCAACAAAATCAACAAGTATCTAGGATTTGATTGCTTTTCGTGGCTTGTACTCGATGTCGAAAGCTGCAAGATCTATTCCCCACTTTGCGACATGTCCTGTTGCATCGCGAGTGTCGATTATATCTCGCGACGGAGCAGTACTCACCACTGTAATATTATGCTCTTGAAAGTAGTGTTCGTAGCTTTCTTGCAGCAAAGAATACTCCATAGGATAGATTTTGGTATTGTGGATACCATTGCTTCAAATCTGTCAGAAGCTCGCTCAGGTAGTATGTTGGACGTTGCACCTTAGGCACATAGCCTTCTTCCTCGCGCTCCACTGATGTTACCACACTTATGACTTTGTTAGTCGCTGCGATGTAAAGAAACATAGGATCCTATGGCACTAGTACTGTGAGGATTGGTGGATTCAAAAGTAGATCTTTCAAACTTTGTACGGAAGTGTAGTGATACGTCATAAACGTATCTTTAATTTTTGATGCTCCATGCTTGTTTTATATCATTTGTCTTATGTTTTGTCTACACTTTGAGGTATTTCTATAAACTTTCTGGAACTAACCTATTAACAAGATGCCACAGTGCCATTTGCCTATTTTCTGCTGTTTTTGGTTTCAGAAAGCTAAAAAATGAATATTCTCGAAATTGGACGGGACAAAAGTAATTCTTCATATTTTCCCCGGAATGATACAGAAAATCGAAGTAGAGACGGAGTAGGGCACCAGGGTGGACACACCCTAGGGTAGCGCAGGTCCACCCTGGGTGCGCCACCAGGGAGTGTTGTCCCCCTGGGACTCCACCGACCTTGCCTCCTTCGCCTATAAGAATCCCCCGACTCAGAAACCTTAAATCATCCAGGAGAAAGCCATGAAAACCTCCATAGCACTACCGCCAACGAAGGGGAGATTCGGGGGACAGAAAGTCTCTGTTCCGGCACCCTGCCGGGATGGGGAAGTCCCCCCAGAGCCATCTCCATCGATCTCCACCACCATCTCCATCGCCGTTGCTGATTCCCATGATGTGGAGGGAGTAGTTCTTCCTCGAGGCTAAGGGCTCTACCGGTAGCTATGTGTTCATATCTCTCTCTATGCATGATCATGTTGTGATCATGAGCTTTGTAATCAAGTAGATCTACTCTGCTACTCAAGTGCTTTAATAGATCTTCGGCTCTCCCCACATATGTGAAAGTGACAGCATGCACTCCGTGGTGGCACTTAGGCTAGAATCTACATAAATACTCAAGTGCTTCAATAGACCTCTGCTCTCCCCACGTGTGTGAAAGTGACAGCGTGCACGTGGTGGTGGCACTTAGGCTAGAGTTCATAAATCCTTATCATGAGTATATTTTGAGTTGGTTGTCTATGAAATTGTGGTGTTTGTTGGAACCATCTAGCGCTCAAGGTGATAGTGTGAGGTTATCTAGATGTGGAAGGCGGACTTTAAGGAGTGCGGTTATAGCCCTATGATGGGGATATGCCTACCGGGGTATACCCAGCAGGGCATTTCCGACCGGCCCAGGAACTGGCGAGTGGGCCTGCAGGATGGCGACTGGATCAAGACCTGGCGTAGATTCAAGCGACTGGAAGCTGAAGGCCCAGGAGAGTAGATAGGCCCAGTCGGATTAGGTTAAACGATTGCCGAAACCTTAACTGATTCGGTTGAGATATGTAAACCCTAGGGGGGTGAGTCTATATAAACCTCCCTAGAGGGCGTGTAGAGGATACGTTCCATCATCCACCCAAGCGACTCGCCGCCTAGCCGTCGAGCTCGCCCCATTGTACTTCCATCATAATACAATCTAGCAGGAGTAGGTCTTTACCCTCCGGGGGGCCGAACCTGGGTAAAACCCTGTGTCTCCGCCCTCATCTCGCACCGCAGATGGCTGGCCGCCCTTGCCCTATGTTCTACTACTCGCTGCCGGTTGCAGCATCTGCCGTGGTCATTCCCACGACAGTGGCGCCGACCGTGGGGCCTGGCCGGTATGGCCGGTGTTCTGCGGCGAGATCCAATCTGCCCATCAACGAGTAGGTCGCCACCAGCCGCATGATAGTGATCGACGAGATGCTCCAGATCTTGCCGAGCAGCTATGTCCCGACGGCGCGACCCGTCATGCATAGCATGATCTTGCCAGTCGGCACGATCAGCCTCTTCGTCGGCGTCACCGACATCATCGTCTCGGAGGACTCGGCTCGCATCCGCGAGTCGCCGCCACGCGACCGGCTCTCCGAGAGCCAGGTCCGCACGATCCACCACCTCGCCTCCGAGTACAACTCGGCCCACAGCGATGTGGCCGAAACCACCGCAGCCGCGGAAGATGCGGCCCTCAACGACGACGCCGACTCGGCGACCCCGGCGTCACTCGCCGGATCCATCATCGCGGCTTCG
Source organism: Avena longiglumis (assembly GCA_030063025.1). Taxonomy (NCBI): domain Eukaryota; kingdom Viridiplantae; phylum Streptophyta; class Magnoliopsida; order Poales; family Poaceae; genus Avena; species Avena longiglumis. The sequence goes on from CP125974.1 coordinate 144,896,374, forward strand.
CCCGCGGGCTCCATCACCCAGGTCTCCAACGTTGGAGACTTCGAGGATCCCTCCATCCTTGGGATCTTCGACTGGCACCGACCCGCCGGAGGATCCCTTCTCCACCGTGATCCCTCCAACCCAACGGCAACGGAGGTCGAGGAACTCCGCCTGAAGCTGGCGGAAGCAGTCCGCAAGGAGCAAGCCGAGCGCGAAAAATTTCGCCTCGAGCAGGTGACGGTGCAGGAGCTGTCACGTTACCACCAGCAGCGAATCAGGTCGCGCTTTAACCCCACCATCCAGGGGCGCGCCCTGAACTTCGACGACGAGAACGACCTGGCCCGTGTGGCTGAGCGCGCGATCTGCGAGAATGCGCCACCCGGAGGAAGCGCCCGGCCCCCACCAGGGTCGACGGCGAATGGAGCCCCACCTCCACCCAACCGCGCACCCCACAGGGACCAGTCGCGGATCATGGTCTCCTCACGGGAGCGAGACACGAACGGCCTACCACTGTTCTCCACCCCGATGGACAACCTCGTGGCGGGACGAGCAGCAGCCGACAACATCACGGCCACCGGTGAAGGTGCCCTACAGATCCAGTACATCAAGGCCCTGCTCGCCAAGGCGGTCGAGCAACAAAACGCAGGCGTCGACTCCGGATGTACTCGCGTTCATCAGTCAGCAGAGCGGCCTCAAGCGGCCGTCCATTGGCGGCAAACACCCTCAACTGCCCGCCACCTGAACCACTGCAACTCCAACATCGACCCGCAAATGCGGCACTCTCCACTAACGACACCAGGCCAGCGACCAACTTTGTCGCCGCCAATGGTCAGCCCGTCGACGCCCGCACCCACATCATCAACAACCAGAGCTGGCGCGCATGCCAGTCCGACGACCTGTGACACACGCTAACCAATCGCCGCGACGGCGAGCCGATGGGGTCGCTAAGCCGACTCGGGCCCCGATGCTTCGGACCGATGATCCGAGGCGAAAAATACCCGGAGAACTTCAAAGCGCCGAAGGAAATAGATAAGTACGACCCTTCGTATGACCCCTCCGTCTGGCTGGACACCTACCTCATGGCGATGGGGATCGCCGGCCACACCGACCTGCTAGCCGCTCGCTACCTCCCCCTGATGATGGAGGGAGCGTGCAGGCAGTGGATCAACACTCTCCCCCCGGATAGCATTGACTCCTGGGAAGAGATGTACGATGCCTTCGTCAGGCACTTCGAGGGTTCATACACCCGCGCCACCACCATCGAGGACCTGGAACGATGCATCCAGGGACCCCGCGAGTCGACCCGCAGCTGGGTCCAATGGTGGCAAGAACTATGGTACAACGCGGTCGGCATCCACCCTGACACCGCGATCCACTGCTTCAAGACCTCGTGACGCTACGAGCCCTTGGTCTCCAAGCTCAAACGAGCATACCGCACACTCGACAACATACCGGACCTCCTTGAGATCGCCAAAAGATACGCGGAGGAAGACCCAAACCACGAAACCGACGACGAGTCGGGAGGTCAACGCCGCACGAACGGCAACGACAACGGACGACGGTCCGACCTACGCTACAGTAACACTCGCCTCACCGGCAAGCGCCGTAGTGACGGGCGAGTCGACTTCGTCACCAACGCCAGGCACGCGCAGCGCGAGCCCAAGAGCTTCTGCCGCGACGGGGGGCAACGCGGCGATGGCGGCAACTACAAGGCGAAACCAAGGTTCGACCCCGCGGCCCTCCTCAACCAACCTTGTGCGTTTCACAGCAGGGAAGGGAAGCCCGCCACGCACACGACCGTAGACTGCCACTCTCTCAAGGAGATCGAGAAGGCACGGCGAGCGCGGGAGGACCCCGACAACAACCCGCCAAACGGCGGAAAATTCAGCAGCATGGCCGGCTCTCTCCACACCTTCATAGGCTTAAACACGAAGCGCGAGAAGAAAGTCATCGCCCGCGCCATCGTCGTAAACGCGGTGGCCCAGGTGGACGTTCCCCAGTTCCTCAACTGGTCGGAGCAACCAATCACTTGGAGCCGCCAGGACCACTCGCCGTGCATTGAGTACCCAGGCCGAGTCGCCCTGGTAGTCAAGCCCAAGGTGGAAGACTACTGGCTCCCCAAGACATTGATGGACGGCGGCAGCTCCATCAACATCCTGTACCTGGACACCTTCAGGCGACTGCGGCTCCCGCAGTCGATGGTCGAGACGACCTACACCACATTCCATGGCATCGTCCCTGGTCGGAAGGCGTACCCGATCGCCAAGGTCACGTTTCCAGTCACCTTCGGCATACCGGCAAACTTCCGCACCGAGCGGATCGTCTTCGAGCTGGTGCCCTTCGACAGCCCCTACCACTGTGTCTTGGGGCGCCAGGCGTTCGCTAAGTTCATGGCAGCGCCCCACTACGCGTACAACGCGATGAAGCTCCCCGGGCCGCGCGGCGTCATCACCATCCACGGCGACCCCGACATGGCCGCCGAGTGCGAGGTCATAGGTGCCGAACTCGCCGACGCCGTCATCTCGGCAGAGGCCAACCACGCCGACGAGCTCGCCAAGTACGCGAGCGGGGTCAACAACGACGACCCCACCATACTCAAGAAGCCCAACTCGGAGGGCGGCAACACCTAAGCCTTCGAAGCAACGACGCACACCCGCACCATCGAGCTGGTCCCAGGCGACTCCAGCCAGACGGTGACGATCGGGACGGGCATGAGCCCAACATAGGAAGGCGCGCTCATCGAGTTCCTCCGTGAGAACATGGACATCTTCGCATGGAAGCCCTCTGACATGCCTGGTGTCCCTAGGGAACTCGCTGAGCACAAACTCAACGCCGACCCCAAAGTGCGACCTGTCAAGCAGTCGCTGCGGCCCTTCAATGAAGAGTGCCGCCGAGCCATCGCCGAGGAGGTGCAGCGTCTACTCGCTGCAGGCTTCATCCGGCCAATAAAATACTCCAAGTGGCTAGCAAACCCAGTCCTGGTCGAGAAGAAAAATGGGACCTGGAGGATGTGTATCGATTACACAAATTTAAACAGCGCCTGCACGAAGGAGCAATTCGTCCTCCCGCGGATCGACAAAATAATCAATTCCACCGCGGGCTCGGAGTCGCTGTGTTTCCTCGACGCCTACTCTGGGTACAACCAGATCAAAATGGTTGTCGCGGACGAGGAAAAGACGGTGTTCATCACGCCATTCGGTGCCTTCTGCTACACCGCCATGACCTTCGGCCTCAAGAACGCCGGGGCAACCTACCAGCGGTGCATGCAGGAGTGCCTTGCGAGCCAAATTGGCCGCAATATCCACGTCTACATCGACGACGTGGTAGTGAAGTCCGCTCGCCAGAGCGACCTGCTCGCCGACCTGGCCGAAACATTTGCCAACCTGCGGAAATACAAGATAAAACTGAACCAAGGCAAATGCACCTTCGGTGTACCAGCAGGGAAACTACTGGGATACGTCGTTTCCAAGTGCGGGATCGAGGCGAACCCCACCAAGATCAACACGATCGCTCGACTCGGCAAACCCGAGTGCCTGCGCGACATCCATAAGCTGGCCAGGCGAGTCGCGGCTCTCAGTCGCTTCATCCCTCGATTGGGCAAAAAGGTGATGCCCCTATACCGCCTGATGCGCAAGAACCCCCAAGTGGGACAAGGAGGCGGACGACGCGCTCCACGACCTCAAGAAGGTTCTACTCGCAGCACCGCTACTCGCCGACCCCGTCGACAAAGAACCCATGCTGGTCTACGTCGCGGCTTCCGAGCGCGTCGTCAGCACCGTCATGGTCGTCGAGCGGCCAGAGGAAGGAAAGGAGCGCCCGGACAATGACGGTGTACTATATCAGCGATCCTCATCGAGTCGCGCCAGATACCGCAATAATGTAAACTGGTATACGGTCTTGAGCACAAAGAATGATCGCCGCACTACTTCCAGGAGCACCCGATCACGGTCGTCTCCTCAGCACCATTGTAGGACATAATCCGCAACCGCGAGGCGACCGGGCGAGTCGCCAAGTGGGTCGTCGAAATCGGCGTCCACAACATGAAGTATGAGCCACACAAAGCGATCAAGTCGCAGGCTCTCGCGGACTTCATCGCCGACTGGGAAGAGGCCCAGCAGCCGGAAAAACTGCCGTACCTCCACTATTGAAACCTGCATCGACGGCTCCAAGAATGTAGACGGCTAGTATTCTATTTCACATGCAGAACCAGTTTCAGCAATTTCAACCGAAACATTCACATAAAACCCCTTGCTAGTATTCTATTTCACATGCAGAACCAGTTTCAGCAATTTCAACCGAAACAGTTTCGGTGTCTAGTGAAATAAATTCATGCGCTTTCCTTTTATTTTTCTAGCATATCATTTGCTCCGAATGGTGTCGGTATCCCTTAAGTGTGTCACCCTACGGTTCGCGAATAATGCGGACATGATCGAGAGCCTTCTCCGATCAATAATCAGTAGCGGGACCTGGAGATCCATACTGACTCCCACACATTCAACGATGACTTCTATGATCGTGTGAACCTTTTACGCTACTATCTTAATCCCTTTGTTTCACGATATATTACATGTCCGAGATTCTATCATCGGTATCTCCATGCCTAGTTTGATCTCGTTATCGACATGCACTCTCTTCTCGTTCCCGTGATATAACATTCTAGTGATCAAATCACTTGCTTGCAAGCTAATCAATGTGATATCACCGAGAGGGCCCAAAGTATATCTATCCGTCATCGGGATGAACAAATTCCACTCTTGATCCATGAGTCTCAACATAACACTTTAGTAGTTTTGAAGCCATCTTTATAATAACCCAATTACGGTGTGACGTTTGATGTCAACAAGAAACTCTTCCGGTGTAAGTGATTGGCATGATCTCATGGTCTAAGGATTAGGACTACTTCGTAAGTTGTTTATAGCAGTATAAACTTAATGACTTTGATCGTAATGCTATACTTCAGATGAATGTTCATCACATCATTACACTAATGTTGTGACCTTGTTATTAACAACATCCATTGTCTATGATCAGGAAACTTTGATCATCATGTTAGTCAACGAGCTAGTTTATAAGAGAGGCATAACTAGGAACTTACTTTTTGTTTATTAAACACACATGTATTAACGTTTCCGTATTAATACAATTATAGCATGCAAAATAAACATTTATCATAAATAAGGAATACGATAATAACCACTTTATTATTGCCTCTTGGGCATATTCCCTTTAGTCTCCCACTTGCACTAGAGACAATAATCTAGTTTGAAAACTTTGCGTATTGAACACATATGGCTTTCTGGTGTTCCATATACGCAACTGCAAGTGGTTAACATAATCTACGGATCTGACGCTTTCCGGTCCGTGTGTATTTGCATGTCTTTGCGTCTTCACGCATCACTCATTCTCCAATGAGATGGCATTATATAAATTTGGTCTTTTGGTGAGACCTTTAGTTCCTTGGGGTTAAAACACGTCGATACTATTGTCATACAATATATCTTTAGTGTTAGCCCATTGCGAACCACACCTTAGTTTGATAACAAACTACTTGACAAAAATGCCCTCCTTTGCTGCTACTATAGTAGTCATATACTTAGCCTTTTATTGTAGTATTCGTCACAATGTCTTAACTTTGGAACTCTTCCAAATCCATCATGGAAACTTTCTTTCCATTTCATTGTGCCACCAATAGTTTAAATTGAGATAAACTTAATTTATATCTTGTGACAAAACTAGTATCAATGTAACGCTTTACAATGAACTATTTGTAATTTTTTGCCACCTCTACACAAATATATTGTTAATTCTTCCAAAAGATCATAAGAATATCCTTACTATCGTCCAATGATCATTTTATGATTCATTCTGGTATATGCTCATAACACTTAGAGCATAGGACAAATCTAGATGTGTACATATCATGGTATGATTGATCAAAACATTCTTGTGATTTCACTCATCAAGTGTCAAAGCACTTGAATCTTTTTTCACTTATCAAGTGTCGATACACTTGAATCTTGCTTCAATTCCTTTTCCATGCGACAAGAACCTTTTTCTTGTCGTTTCTATATTGAACTCCTTCAATATCTCATATATGTACGTTTGGCACAACCATATTAGCATCACTGTCTATCCACTATAGACATTCATGCTAAATATTCGGGTTTTGTCTAAGTATTTCATCGAAATGAAATTCTTAACCTTTGTTAATAAAATATACATTATTTCTAATCAACAAGATGTCCTCCACATAATGTATTAGAAATATGTCTTAGCGCTCCCACTTAATTTCTTGCAAATGCAAGCATCTTCATCGTCTCCTGATGAAAACTCTTTTTCATCACGGTGAAGATTTTAACTCCGCGATGCTTACTTTAACAATTGAATTTTGCATGCCCCTTTTTAGCATCCTTTGATTTAACAAAACCCTTTGGATCGTGTCATGTACACGTCCTAGGTAACCATTCTATTAAAAGAACTTTGTTTTGTTTATTCATCTACCATATACCAAATTATATGTAGTGGTTTCTACTTTAATCCGTCCAGACTAAATATCGCTATGAAAGATCAAATCTTGTCATAGTCAACTCCTTGAACATTGTCATAAAATACTTTACGACATGTCGAATATTTCATAGATGTGAAACATCCATGTCTGTTTCTTTATAGATCCAAATACGACCGATAGGTTTTTACACCTTTCCGGAGGGTCTTCCAAGTTCAAAACTTGATTTATCGTGTATGGACTTATCACGGATTTTATGGATTCAAGCCATTTGACGGAGTTAGGGTCCATCATCGCTTCTTTGTATGTATTCGGTTCATCATTGTCAAACAATAATGATTTACTCTCAAATCTTAGCATTTGATTGTTTAACCGACCTACTTGGTTCAATAGGAACTTAGATCTCCGTGACCACAACCTTTGAGGCACATAAGCTATGAGCATTATGGCAGCCTTCGGAACGATTTCCGGCGCTGCGCAACTCAGCACATATAGCTAAGGTTCGTTAATCTTATCAAAGTTCTATTGTCCTCCCACTTAACTTTTACGAAAAATTCCTTCTTCAAGAAACTTCATATTTCAAGCGACAAACCCCTTTGTCCTAGGTGTTATGGAGGAATAACCAATTGTTATTCGAAATAACCTACAAAGACATGCTCATCCGACTTCGGTTGTAAACATCTTACTTATGTTTAGCATACCAAAATTTAAGAAATGACAACTTGGGTTTTACCCCAAACCATAACTTCCATGGTGTCATTTCAACGGATCAAGATGGAGCTCTTTTCAGTGTAAAAGCGGTAGTCTCTAAAGCTTTAATCTTTTAAAACATAATGGCAGTTTTATGAATAACATCTTTGATCCAACCATGTCAAACAAGGTTTCATTACAAATCTAAAACACTCCATACTCCTATGGTGTTTCGGGAGATGTAAATCTAGGTGTTTTGCTAAACTTGCAACTCAAATAAATTCCTTTATGATAAAATCATAATTCATTTATTTTCTTGTTACACTTGTAACTCAAACAAATCCCTTATGATAAAATCATAAACCATTTATTTTGTTGTTACAATGATTTTCCACTTCATCTTGAAAGTCTTTGAAACGTTTTTCAAATATTTCATACTTCTTTCTCATTAAGTGAATATTCACTCAAATTTCCGGAGAAAGCATATGAAGTTGAAACCCATCGCTTACGACTACACATAATGGATTACATACATCGATATGTATAAATTCCAATAATTTAGTCATTCGTTCTTCTTTGGCATTTGAACGAAGTTTTAATTATCATGTGGAAAGTCTCACAAGCGTCAGTTGATCAAATCAAAGACGCCAAAAATCCATGAATATGGAGATTCTTCATGTTTTCTTTCCAATATAATTTAAACAGCGATGTCACTTTGTAAGTGATCTTTCAATCATTTGTCTTGCGATATTTTAGCATTAGGTTTTATGGATGTGATTTCTCCAACTAGATTTGTAAATCATCCATCTTATATGGAATACAGTAATTATTTGAACAACCTTTGTTCTCATAATACCTGATTCAAATAACAATTATTAAAAAAAATCTTGAAGTCAAGCTTTGATGTCAACGAGAAATACAAACAACGGTTTGTCTGTTTTCGATGAAAATCATCACATATTATCTTGCTAGTTACTTAGGCCATTGTAGTTCATGAATTGCGTTGTTTTGTATGAAATTTCATACCAACCAATTCGGTATCCAATACCCAAGAACCACATTGTTTAACAAGCTAAGAATACAACCATAACATGTATATCATTTATGTACCTAAATTGGATATTTCCAATCTTTTATTTTCTGCCAAATATATTTTATAGATTATCTTTCAGCATTTCCTTTTCCTTTTAAAAGAATCTATCAACATAAAAAATGGCGCCATATACATGACACATAGTCCAAAGCATGTATATTCAAATAATAATACCTTTGGACTTGCACTTTGAAGTAGATCACCATCATCAAATGATCAGCGTTCTTTCAAAATCCATTCTTTAGTAATCTTTTAGTGTAGTAAACACTTTACATACATCTTCTATTCATCCTTATCATGACGACTTTCATGATCAAGCTATTGTAGCTTATAAAGATGAATCGTGAGTATAACGTTACTTTCCAAAACCCTTTTGGATGATTAGGATGTCTAGCATCTCCAACCTTCGTAAATTCTCATCCAATATGAGAACATATATTATACTCTATCATATTGCAACCAAAACATTGTTTCAGATATCATTATATCTGTCACACATGATGGTTTCTGAAACAATTCTTTCAGCTCCAAGATAAACTTGATATTAAAACAATCAAGAATCATGGAGGCAAACATGATACTTAAGATACTAACACTGGAATTGTTACTCTCGATTTAATACCAATTATTAAATTTCACGGAGTAAATAGAATTTTGCTGAAAATTTGCAATAGGACTTTAAACTTTAGATTGACACTCAACACAATATGGTACCTGTTCGTAAAGTATATATCCAGAATTCTATAGTTCTATTATCTCAATTACAACTATGCATAAGGTGGTGAACGAATGCCAATGACTACAACAAATTATGCAAATTCACTTTGATTTAATTTATGATAAATTGAGTTCTACTAATCCAAATTAGAAATGAACTCCCACTCAAAAACGACATCCCTCATGCCTTTTTGGTGATTACATGAACCAAATCCACAACACCAAGTCTGATCATCACGTGAGTCGGTGTAGCTTCAAAGGCGAGCATCCATATGGTCATCATATCAAAACATATGAGTCATGCTTAACCTTTCGGTCCGTGTTCCGAGGCCATGTCTATACATGATAGGCTCGCCAAGTAAGAACCTTAGTATTCGCGTGTGTAACTGTCTTACACCCGAGATATGCCCGTGGATTCAAGTACACCCGATCATCACGTGATGCCTTGAAGCGACGAAACATTGTTGGTGCATACTTAAGGAAGAACACATTTTTATCTTGATATCTAAATGAGGGATCATCTTATTATGCTAATAAAATGCCAAACAAGCAATATAAGATGTTATCAAACATCACATGTTTATTAGTGGAATGATATGGTTCCCGCATATGATCTCTATCATGTGCACCGTGGTATGATCACTATCATACCTATATGTGTAAGGCCAAGGTCTATGGAACTTACACGTCATGTGTGTTTTAAGAGTATCATCTCATACTTCTACTTACAACATCATCATATCATAACACTAGCCCAGCAACAATCTAAACTAGACGCCTCTAATTTATCCATTGCAAGTTTTACGTGGCTTAGGGCTTTCGAAGATAGAACCGTTCTTACCTACGAACATGAACCACAACAGGATAACCAATTTGTTGACAACTCGTTGCAAATTAGATATTGACTATAGTAGGAGAGACAAATACCCGCTAGCCACTTATGCAAAACTAGTTGCATGTCAAGCGTGGAATAGGTCTCATGTGCGAGGACATGTAAAGTTTGTCCGGGCCGCTTCATCCCACTATGCCACCAATATCCAAAGTACAACTAAGAAGCAATAAAATGATCATCATCGCCCACATACTCATATGTGTACTACCCGTGCAAAGTATCTACGCATAGATCCGGCTCTGATACCACTGTAGGGTTCGCAGCATAGAAAACAAAAAATTTCCTACGATGGGAACATCTTTGTACCAAGATCTATCTACTAGTACAAGCAACGGGTGGATATACATCCATAGAATACATACCCTCTAAGACCGAATAGAGTTAACGGGGTTGTACTCATGGATGATGTAGACGAACGCTTGCCGATCTCAAGATCGTGATGAAGTCCATCTGGTCCAGCCGGTCCACCACGATCAAGTCCAGCACCTCAAAGCAGTGGTGCATCCGTGATCGCACACACGTAAGGGTACCCCGACAAACTCCGCGCCCTCGCTCCAGCGAAGAAGCGGAAGCAAGAAATCCTTCCAGAAAAATCCACCGGGAACATGTATCTCGCTGATCCGAGACCATGGGGAAATTCTAAAGGGGGGAGAGAGATCCATCGCGAGGAGGTGTACTTTGTGAGGAGGAGAGGGGGGCACCCAAGGGGCATGGCGCCCAGCCATGGGGGCTGACCCCACCTCTTCCACATTCATGTGGGTGGAGCTCCCACTCAAAATGAAAAGCCTCCACTCCCATTAAAAAGCCTCCACTCAAAAATCCACTCACATGCATTAAATTTCCACCAAATTTAATGAAAGCTCTCATTTAAATAAAACACTTTTATTTATTTATTCAGAATTTTGTTAATTACTTTTATTAACAAACATTTACGTAAAACCCCTTGCTAGTATTCCATTTCACATGCAGAACCAGTTTCAGCAATTTCAACCGAAACAGTTTCGGTGTCTAGTGAAATAAATTCCTGCGCTTTCCTTTTCTTTTTCTGGCATATCATTTGCTCCGAATGGTGTCGGTATCCCTTAAGTGTGTCACCCGATGGTTCGCGAATAATGCGGACATGATCGAGACCCTTCTCCGATCAATAATCAGTAGCGGGACCTGGAGATCCATACTGACTCCCACACATTCAACGATGACTTCTGTGATCGTGTGAACCTTTTACGCTAGTATCTTAATCCCTTTGTTTCACAATATATTACATGTCCGAGATTTGATCATCGGTATCTCCATACCTAGTTTGATCTCGTTACCGACATGCACTCTTTTCTTGTTCCCGTGATATAACATTCTAGTGATCAAATCACTTGCTTGCAAGCTAATCAATGTGATATCAACGAGAGGGCCCAGAGTATATCTATTCGTAATCGGGATGAACAAATTCCACTCTTGATCCATGAGTCTCAACATAACACTTTGATCATTACTCTTGATCCATGAGTCTTAACATTCCACTTTGATCATTACTTCGGATGAATGTTCATCACATCATTACACTAATGTTGTGACCTCGTTATTAACAACATCCATTGTCTAAACTTTGATCATCATGTTAATCAACGAGCTAGTTTATAAGAGAGGCATAACTAGGAACTTACTTTTTGTTTATTAAACACACATGTATTAACGTTTCCGTATTAATACAATTATAGCATGCAAAATAATCATTTATCATAAATAAGGAATACGATAATAACCAGTTTATTATTGCCTCTCGGGCATATTCCCTTCAATGTTTTCTATATGTGAAACAAACAAACGTCTTTCAATGCATTGTTATTCATGAATCTTTGTTTGTATCCTTTCATGTTGCAACATAGTTGCTTTGTCTTATTGTTAGAACTTCATCTTTCATGCTCATGTTTAGAGTACTTTGATCCTAGCTATCAATGCTTGCAAATGGTTTTATTTTGATTGTGATGGTGCATGTCACCTAAAAAAATATTCTTTTTATCACTTACCTACTCGAGGACAAGAAGGAGTTAAGCTTGGGGATGCTTGATACGTCGTAAATGTATCTTTAATTTTTGATGATCCATGCTTGTTTTATATCATTTTTCTTATGTTTTGTCTACACTTTGAGGTATTTCTATACACCTTCTGGAACTAACCTATTAACAAGATGCCATAGTGCCAGTTGCCTATTTTTTGCTGTTTTTGGTTTTAGAAAGCTAAAAAATGAATATTCTCGAAATTGGATGGGACAAAAGCCAATCTTCATAATTTTCCCCGAATGATACGGAAAATCGAAGCAGAGACAGATTAGGGCACCAGGGTGGCCACACCCTAGGGTGGCTTGGGCCCACCCTCGGTGTGCCACCAGGGGTGTGGGCCCCCTGGGACTCCATGGAACTTGCGTCCTTTGCCTATAAGAAGATCCCGACTCAGAAATCCTAAATCATCTGGGAGAAAGCCATGAAAACCTCGGTAGCCCCACCTCCACCGAATGGGAGATTCGGGGGACAGAAAGTCTCTGTTCCGGCACCCTGCCGGGACGGGGAAGTGCCCCTGAAGCCATCTCCATCGATCTCCACCATCTCTATCGCTGTTTATGATTCCCATGATGATGAGGGAGTAGTTCTTCCTCGAGGCTAAGGGCTCTACCGGTAGCTATGTGTTCATATCTCTCTCTATGCATGATCATGTTGTGATCATGAGCTTTGTAATCAAGTAGATATACTCTGCTACTCAAGTTCTTTAATAGATCTTCATCTCTCCCCACGTGTGTGAAAGTGACAGTATGCACGCCGTGGTGGCACTTAGGCTAGAATCTACATAAATACTCAAGTGCTTCAAAAGATCTTTGCTCTCCCCACGTGTGTGAAAGTGACAGCTTGTACGCCGTGCTGGCACTTAGGCTAGAGTTGATAAATCCTTATCTTGAGTATATTTTGAGTTGGTTGTCTCTATGAAATTGTCGTGTTTGTTGGAGCCATCTAGCGCTCAAGGTGACAGTGTGGGGTTATCTAGATGGGGAAGGCAGACTTTAAGGAGTGCTGTTATAGCCTTACCATGGATTAGAGTGTCCAACCGAAGAGTAGTTTAGGTTAGTATCATGAAGAGAATATATTTATTGAGAGTTTTCACTAGTGAAAGTATGATCCCTAGGCCTTGTTTCTAAGCATTGAAACACCATTCACAAGTATATTTGTTGCATGTTTGCTTGCTGCCATCTTTATTTCAGTTTGCCTTTAAGTCTCTTCCACCCGTCAGAAGCTCTTTTCTGGCAACGTTACCACTTGTATTTCACTATCTCTTCGCCAAACTAGTGCACCTATACACCTGACAAGTGTATTGAGTGTGTTGGGGACACAAGAGACTTCTTGTATCTTGATTGCAGGGTTGCTTGAGAGGGATACCTTTGACCACTTCCTCCCTGAGTTCGATAAACCTTGGGTAATGCACTTAAGGCACTAGTGGAGAACGGGGCATTAGTCCCAGTCCTAGTGAGCCTCTAGTCCCGGATTGGCAGCCGGGACTACGCAAACGGGACTAGAGGTCCCAGCCTTTAGTCCTGGGCCTGTTACGGGCCGGGACTAAAGGTTGTGCACGTGGCAGCGTAGCAGTGCGAGGCGGGGTGTTCTTTAGTCCCGGTCCGTATTACGAGCCGGGACTAGTTCCTTTCTGCCGCGGCAGCATTTTACCCCATCGGATGTCGCGGCAGCCGATGGGGGTTTCTGCCGCGGTAGAGTTTTGGGGCCATTTTCTGCAGCGGCAGCCGATGGGGGTTTCCACCACGACAGACTTTTGAGGCCGTGTTCTGTCGTGGCAGCCGATGCCGGTTTTTGCCGTGGCAGAATTTTGGGGCCAATTTCTGCGGCCGTAGCCGAATGCGGGGTTCTGCCATGGCAGGAGGATAGGTAGAGGAGGGTTGCGTTTGGCGTAAAGTGACATGCAACGAAGAAACCGATTACACACAACATCGTCATAATTATATAGATATAATTCTACATTACATAAATATATACATAAATGGAGATCACAACCCGTCTATTCGGTTACAAGTTCATTAAATCACGGGTAGCCGGAGGTATGGTATTTTCCTTCTGGGTTTATGACATGGTCAACAAGAAATCCCGCCAATTCCTCTTGCATTCCCACCAAACGCTTCCTTGGATCGAGACTCTCCCGCAATCTTTCCAACTATATATAAAAGAAGGAGGTCAATATGAATACCAATAGTCATAACAAATATTATGAATGGCACTCAACAAAAATTGTGAATATATTGCTCACGTACTTCTAAAAATGTCCCTCTGTCCCGCTCAGTGACCTCAGAGCAAATGTATTCACACACGAAGTATCCGCATAGATTAGTACCTGGTGACTGCCTCTCGCACTTTACGACAAAAGGTTTCAATCAAATAATAATCAAGTATGACATAATGGTATTGAAAATAGAATTGAAGAGATGCACGGATCTAGCTCGTACTACTTACATCGATCCGATGAAAACTAAGCTCTTCTTTAAATTCACCAACCGTAGCATTGCTGAAAGCTTTCCAAACCTTGCCCGGCAAAAAAAAGAATAAATGAGTGATTAGTTACTTGATATCTCAGGATATATAGATATATATATGCACGAAAGAGACCAATATAGTGCGATAATGACTGAAATTACCTCTAGAGCGCATCTTTAATGAATGCGTAGCAAGTCCTTGATTTCAACTCTTCCAGCGTCAACTTCAATGGTTAGTAGAATCAAGTGAAAGCTGTGGACGTTTATATACGTTAGTAACTCATCAATTACACTTAGCAGAATCAAGTGATCCGTACAAGGAAGTAACACTCTTACCTGTAGTTGTAGGGAAACAATATTCTTCGTTTGTAATATTGCCTCAATAAGACCCTTAGCAAGTTACGCTATGTGTCCTTGGGGTATTCCATTAGCAATCTTTGATTAAACCGGTGTACGTCCATGAACCCAGTGTCTAAGATTTTCTTCCGGTCACATTCATCGCTCTTCATTCTGCATAATAGCATATAGTGAAGATAATTACATGCAATAAAATAGCTGGGTTAGAGACTTTATCATAGAAATAAATGAACCACTTACAGACAATAGGTAGCGAGGAGACTCAAGTCAAGGGCATCTTGTTTGAATGACATATAGAATTCCTCAAAATAAATTAGCAAATGGTCTTCACCATTAAAATGCTCACTTGTAATTTTCACAAGCAGCGCTGACAATTGATCTTCTTCATCGCATGTAGAGACTTTATCGTACCACTCATGCAGTCTTCGCATTTGAGTTGGTATAAACTTGACCTCATCAGGTCTGACCAGAGTCTTCCCGTATTCATATCTCCATGCAAATTCCTCTTGTATGGGAATATGCCCGCCTAGCGCTTGATCAACTGTAATACTAGCACCTTTGGAAAATTCCATTGCTATAATATTCTGATGATCAGTATTGGATAACACCTTGAGCGGGGCAATCGATTTGTTTGCCTGCATTCCGAGTTGCGCAACCTCTCTTTTCCCGCTGCTTGCAGTAGTATTTCCTGGAGTATTACCGCTGCTTGCAGTAGTATTTCCTGGATTCTTCCTACCAATTCTCAGCAGACAACGTTTGTAGTCATCAGCCTTATTTATCTCATATTGCGATGGTTGCTCAAGGAACCCGTTAGCCCACTTTTTGGCTTTCGGATCAAATATTTGTTTTGGATTGGGGGCTTTGGGTGCAAAGAAGGCTTTAACTTGGGCATCACTGATCGCTTTGGTTTCCTCATCAGTCATCTTGTAAGGTAACTTGGGAGGAGGCGGCGGGATTTTCTTCACCTTTTTACCTTTGGCTTTCTTCTGACTAGTATTTATACTAGTTGACTGAGAGACCGCCTTCTTTGTCTAACACGGCGGCGGCGGAGTGGGCTGATGCGACGGGGGAGGAGTGGGCTGATGCGGCGGTGGACTAGCACTATGGTGGTCGTCCCACTCCTCATGTGGACTTGCTGGAGGCGGCAGGCTCGGCTAACGCGGAGGAGACGGTGGTGTCTTCGGAGAGCCTGGAAACACGATGTATTTCTTGCGCCATAGAATGATAGAGCCCCTGACTTCTCCTAGCGTGCTCTCATCTTTAGATCCAGGGATGTCAAGTTGTAGTGATTCATATTGAGGTAGAATCTCATCCACCCGGACAAGAGCATAGCCATCTGGAATATCTTTGCAATGCCAGCGTGTTTCAGGTTCACAAGATAAAGCATAGCCAAGAGCCGCCTTGAAGGATAAGTTCATCACTCCCACATGCAGCTTGCATCTTGTCTTCTCAGTGATATTGTCCATGGGATAGCAATCTATCGGATCGGCCGCCGTGGAAGTGACACTGCTTCTCCGCTGAGATGGGACACCGACACTTTCTTCTAGCCGCTGATGAGTTGGCCCTTGCTGGCGCATTTCGTCCAGCTACTTCTGTTGCTCCTTTAGCATGGCATATATTTCCTCGTTCTTTCTTTCCACAGTACGCAACTGGGATGCCTCCTCTATCTCCTTCTACTTATTTGCCCCCGCTCGACTTCTATAGGATTTAGTGTCCTCAGGAAACCCAGTTTTCCATGGCACAGAAGGTCCAAAGCCTCGTGTTCGTCTTGGTTTTTCAAGATTCCCGAGGGCTTTTGTCAGCTCGTCGTTCTCTCTGTCGGGTTTGAAGTCACCCTTTTTAACCTCCTCAATTGTTTTAACAATTTGTCCATGGGGTGTAGAAACATTGGAATTTTTATCGAATATTAACTCCCCTGTTTCCATGTCATACTTTGCCCCATGGGAAATAACCAATTCTTTACTCTGATGGGCCAGTCCTTTGTAGCTGGAGTGAGCCCTTGGGCATGCAAGGCTTTCTCGGCTTCCTCCCACTTAGGAACGGAAGTCCTGTAGCCACCTGTCCCCATCGTATGGTGATATTTTTTTGCGGTATTTTCTTTATTCTTTGTGGACCTTTTTTTTGCTATTGTTGATTTCTTGTAGTCTAGAAATCTTTCCCAGTGAGGACGCTGCTTCTCTAGTGAGTCCGCAAATTCAGGAACTTTTCCTTCCTCGAGATATTCATTATACAATCTTTTCTTATAGTTATTGAACTGTTGGGCCATCTTCTTAAGAGCGAAACACTTAAGTTTGGACCTCATATCATTTGTGGCCTCCTTAGTCTCTAAGACCGGTAGGGTGAAATGGCGAATGAGCTTATCCCATAGTATGTCTTTGTATCCGTCATCAACATAACTCATAGAATATTCGTCAGCCTTTGCTGGCCTATTCTAGTTGATAATGCTGATCGGAACGTTGTCCCTAACAACAAATCCACATTGATGAATAAATGTGTTTGCGTTCTTTATGGGAAGCAATGGGACGCCCACTCGAGAGACCTCAACAATTATGAGATGCGCATCATCGGGCATCCCTTTGGCTGGTCCTCCTTTACTATTTTTAACTGACTTGGTCGATGTGGATGTCTAAAATAAGAAACAACATTCGTTAATATAATACACACAAAAATCAATTAATGCATCTATCTAATAGTGATCAAGAGGCTTAATAATATACCTCGCCAGACTTTGTCAAGGCTTGTCCATCATTTTCCAAGCCATCATTGAAATTAAAACAAGAATGCGCTTCGACTTGAGGTTCTATCTCTATTCCCTCACCGGACTCATTTAGAAACTGTGAGCCATCTTCTGCTCCATAGTCTTCTTCTCCACCCTCATCGACGAGCGCTCCATCCTGATAGGGGAGCGGTCCTCCACCACCCAGTATCATACCGAATAAAGGCTCTTCACCTTCTCTAATGTTGAAGAGATCCATAGAATAACTGCTATGACATAATGTGCATATATGAGTAATAAAATTATATAACATCTCGAATGACAACAAAAGTATTAATATCATATAACATCTCGAATAACATCTCAGAAAACAACAAAGAAGTCATAATACATCTCGAATAACGACAAAGTAGTAATATCATATAAAAAACAACATCTTGTCTGATAACATCGCTCAAACTCAACGTCGACTACCGGCTCCTGAGCCGCGGGGTGTGACCAACCAAATAGTCGGAACCATCACCAGACTATAACTAGGGTGAGATCCCTGAATAACTTGCCAGTTATGGGGGGCCACCCTGGCGTGCAACATCACCATTTATCGATGGACGTGCTCGTCCTCCTCCCTGACGCGACGTCGTACCACCTCCTAGGGGGCCGGATCCCTCTGCACACTGCCTGGGCCACGTGACCTCCACCAAAGAAGATTCGGGTCGACGACGACACCTAGATTCCTCACCAAGCTACGCGTCCCTGACGGTAGCACCTCCCAGTGCCAACCTGGCAGATCCTAGTCTTATACAACACCGCTAGAGCATAGTACTCCCTCGCTCTGGCCGAGTTGGCTACGAGGATGCCCGGGCATATCCTAAAGTAGGTATGGATTTGACCGAAAAATACACTATTTAGGAAAAAAATACAATATATATACACTAAATACTAACTAATATCCTAAATATTAAACAATATACACTACTTAGGAAAAAAATACACTAATTAGGACAAAATATACTATATATACACTATATACTAACTAATATCCTAATTAAATACTAAACAATATACACTACTTAGGAAAAAAATACACTATTTAGGAAAAGATACACTATGTATACACTAAATACAAACTAATATCCTAAATACTAAACAATATACACTATATATTGAAAAAATACAATATTTAGGAAAAAATATACTATACACTAAATACTACCTAATATCCCAAATACTAACTAATATATCCTAAATACTAAATACACACTATGAAAAAATACACTAAATACTAATTAAATACTAACTACTAATTAAAAAATCCTATATATTGAAAAAATACACTAAATACTAATTAAATACTAACTAAATACTAAAAAAATACACTAAAAACTAAATACTAACTAATATATCCTAAATACTAAATACACACTACGAAAAAACATAAAAGAAAACATACCGGTGGGGCGGCGCGGGGATGGGCCGGTGAGGGGCGCGGAGGCGAGGGCGGCGTGGGGGCGGCGTCAGGGGCGCGGTGGCGACTCCGACGGGAACACGGCAGGCGGGACGTGGGGACGAGCGAGGCGACGGGCGGCAGGTGGCGCGGCACGGGACGGGGCGTGGCGAGCAGCTACGGTGACGGGCAGCGGCCTGGCGGCACGAGCTTGCGACGGGCAGGCGACGTCGATTTGGAGAAAGGAGGCGTCCCGGGCAGTTGCTTGGGCCAGGAGGAGGGCGGTGGGTATTTATACCCACCACCTCTAGTCCCGGCCCCAGCCTCCAGCCGGGACTAGAGGGGGGCCTCTAGTCCAGGCTCCAGCCTCCAACCGGGACTAGAGGTCTTTTCGCGGCGCCGCTTCGTTCTCGCGCGCAAAATACTCTAGTCCCGCTTGGAGGCTGGGGCCGAGACTACAGGTTAATTTTTTTATGATGAAAAATATGTATTGTATATCAAATTTTGCAGAAAAAAAATCTATAATATAAATCTATGAGCATATTATGTTATAAAACTAATATTTTGTTGAATTAAAAAATATCTTTTGTATACTAGAGCTTGGATGTATTAATATTATTATTTCTATATCTTTTGTTGTGTTATGATGAAAAATATGTATTATAAATCAAATTTTGTAGAAAAAAATATCTATAATGTAAATCTATTAGCATATTCTGTTATAAAACTAATATTTTGTTAAATTAAAAAATATCTTTTGTATACTAGAGTTTGAATTTATTAATATTATTATTTCAATAGCTTTTATTCTGTGATGATGAAAAATATGTATTATAAATCAAATTTTGCAGAAAAAAATATCTATTATGTAAATCTATTAGCATATTCTGTTATAAAACTAATATTTTGTTTAATTAAAAAATATCTTTTGTATACTAGAGTTTGAATTTATTAATATTATTATTTCAATATATTTTATTCTGTGATGATGAAAAATATGTATTATAAATCAAATTTTGCAGAAAAAAAATCTATAATGTAAATCTATTAGCATACAAAATATGGACCGGGACTAAAGCTTGCGGCAGGCTAGGGCGGGCAGGACTAGGGCAGGCAACACTAATGATAGGGGTGAGTGTCGATATTATGTCGTGCGAATTTTACCTTGTCCCGGATGGTGTCGCCAACCGGGACTAGCCTCAATCTTTAGTCCCGGTTGGAGACACCAACCGGGACAAAACATGAGTCATCACTAATAATAGGAGTGAGTGTCGACATTATGTCGTGAGTGTCGACACTATGTCGAGCTGCTTGTACTATAAATAGGAATCCTTATGAGTCCAGTCCTCCAGCCAGTTTGAGGCATCTCCAAGATGGTTTGCGAGCGCAGGGACACCACTACGACCAGCTTGAGGGAGATGCCGCCGGAGCCTAGTCCTCCGGCATCTCCAACAAGCTGGCCATAGAGGCACTCCCTAATACCTGGAGAGGGCGGCCGGCTTCGTTGTGGTTCACCGGGAGAGGGCCGTCACCCTCGTACCTGGAGAGCTCTCTTCCTCGCCGGTTAGCAAAAAAGGCATTCCAGGTGTCATAGTTGTCGGGATCCCACTAGGGATCCATCCGCTGCTCTGGTATGAGCTCGTGGTAGAAGTGGTTCGTGATGGCCATCTGGCATGCGGAACCTTGAGGGACAGGTGGGACAGGAACCCCTCCAGTGCTCAGCATCCAGCCGGGCGGGCGGCCGGTAGCCCGGAGGGCAACGGTAGCTGGAGGCGCACAATGCCTCGTTCTCCTCGAGGGTCAGAATGGCCCAGTAGCCGCTGTCCATTGTTGCGAGAAAGGAAGGTGTGGATTTGTGGATAGCGATGGCATGGTCGGCCTAGATATAGAGGAAAAGGGACGGAAAACATTGCGGGAAGCGGTGGGAAATGGCGGGAAATGTCTTTAGTCCCGGTTAGTGGCTACAACCGGGACCAAAAGCTTCGGTCAGAGGAAAAGGGCGGGAAAACATGGCGGGAAGCGGTGGGAAATGACGGACAATATCTTTAGTCCCGGTTAGTGGCTACAACCGGGACTAAAAGCTTCGGTCATAGGGAAAATTAGTATAATTATTCTTATAAAACAAAAAAATAACAAACTTGGTAA
This sequence comes from Avena longiglumis, assembly GCA_030063025.1. NCBI lineage: Eukaryota > Viridiplantae > Streptophyta > Magnoliopsida > Poales > Poaceae > Avena > Avena longiglumis. Next base: position 144,917,431 of record CP125974.1, read on the forward strand.
AAGCTTCACAAAATGATATACATGCATATGTACATATTGATTGCATCTAAAAAACGGCCGCAGGCAAAATTATGAATACATCATATGACTTTCTTATGACCGTGTGGCCTTAACCATGGAGCATCTTCATCAAGTAACATGATGCTTGGGTCATCCTTCACTACAAACGCCAGAATTTCATGAAACTTGTCATAATCTTTGGACATCTCTGTCTTGTCCTCCACTCCTACGATGTTTCTTTTCCCTAAAAGACCTATGTGGTGCTTTGGCTCATCGTTTCATGATGTATTTGTTTGCTTATATTTTCTTTTTCTTGGTTTGGTAGACATGTCCTTCACATAGAAAACCTGAGACACATCATTGGCTAGGACGAATGGTTCGTTCATGTACGCAAGATTGTTGAGATCCACTATTTTCATTCCGTATTTTTTGTCTACCTCAACCCCGCCTCCTATTAGCTTGACCCATTTGCACCGAAACAAAGGGACCTTCACAGCAGGTCCATAGTCAAGTTCCCATATCTCCTCTATGTAACCATAATATGTGTCCTTTGACCCATTATCGTTTGTTGCTTCAAAGCGGACACCACTGTTTTGGTTGGTGCTCTTTTTATCTTGGGAGATCATGTAAAATGTATTCCGATTTATCTCGTACCCTTGGTAAGTCCATATAGTCGAAGATGGTGAGCTGGCCAACAAGTACAACTCATCACAAACAGTGTTGTTATTCATGAGATGTGTTTGCAACCAACCGCCAAAATTCTTCATGTGTTCATCTCTAATCAAGGAGTCATGCTTTCCCGGGTTGTTTGAGCATACAATATTCTTGTGTTCCTTTATATACGGAGCTGCCAAGGTGGAATTATGCAGAACCGTGTAGTGTGCTTGAGTGAAAGCATGTCCTTCCCTACATATTATTGATTTCCTTCCTAGTGTGACTTTTCCACTCAGTATCCCCTCATGCCGTGATTCAGGAACACCAATCGACCTAATGTCAGGAATAAAGTCAACACAAAACTCAATGACCTCCTCTGTTCCATAGCCCTTCGAGATGCTTCCTTCTGGCCTAGCACGGTTATGGACATATTTCTTCAAGACTCCCATGAACCTCTCAAAGGGGAACATATTGTGTAGAAATACAGGACCCAAAATGGTAATCTCGTCAACTAGGTGTACCAGCAGATGCGTCATAATATTGAAGAAGGATGGTGGGAACACCAACTCAAAACTAATGAGACACTAGACCACATCATTTTGTAACCTCGGTAGAATTTCTGGATCGACTACCTTCTGAGAAATAGCATTGAGGAATGCACATAGCTTCACAATGGGCAGTTGAACATTTTCCGGTAGAATCCCCCTCAATGCAACCGGAAGCAATTGTGTCATAAGCACGTGGCAGTCATGAGACTTAAGGTTCTAGAATTTTTCTCTACCATATTTATTATTCCCTTTATATTCGATGAGAAGCCAGAGGGGACCTTCATACTTCTTAGGACTTCAAAAAAAAATTCCTTCTCTTCTTTGGTAAGAGCATAGCCGGCAGGACTTAGACGTCCTTTATCTGTCTTTATTGGATGCACGTCGTCTCGGTCTTTCATACCTTGTTGGTCCTACCATCCTTCTGGCGTATCTTTTGTCTTTCCATACACGCCCATAAAGCCTAGCAGGTTCACGCAAAGATTCTTTGTCACGTGCATCACGTCGATTGTAGAGCGGACCTCTAGAACTTTCCAATAGGGTAGCTCCCAAAATATAGATTTCTTCTTCCACATGGGCACATGTCCGTCATCATCATTTGGAATAGATTGACAGCCAGGGCCCTTTCCAAAGATTACTTCTAGATCCTTGACCATACCAAATATATCATCACCAATACGGCGGATAGGCTTCTTCTGGTGATCTACCTCACCATTGAAATGCTTGCCTTTCTTTCTTGCGGGATGCCTGGCCGAAAGAAATCGATGATTCCCTAGGTACACATTCTTCTTACCTTTATCCAAATATATACTTTTAGTATCATCTAAACAATGCGTTTATGCATTGTATCCCTTGTTTGACTGTCCTGAAAGGTTACTAAGAGCAGGCAATCATTGATGGTTACGAACAGCAACGCCTGTAGGTCAAATGGCTCATGTTTGTGCTCATCCCACATACGAACACCTTCGTCATGCCACAACTGTAGCAGTTCTTCAACTAATGGCCTTAGATAGACATCAATGTCATTTCTGGGTTGTTTCAGGCCTTGGATGAGAACTAGCATCATAATGAACTTCCGCTTCCTGCACAACCAAGGAGGCAAGTTATATATACATAGAGTTACATGCCAGGTGCTATGACTGCAGCTCTGCTCTCCAAAAGGATTCATGCCATCTATACTTAGACCAAACCTTAAGTTCCTTGCATCATCTGCAAAGCTCAGGTACTCTATCGATTTTTCTCCATTGCGACTCATCAGCGGGGTGTCTCAACATCGAGTCTTTCCTGCGCTCTTCTTTGTGCTATCGCACCAACTTGGCATGCTCTTTGTTTCTAAACAAACGTTTCAATAGTGGTATTATAGGAGAATACCACATAATCTTTGCAGGAATCCTCTTCCTGGGGCGCTGCTCACCCTCAACATCACCAGGGTCATCTCGTCTGATCTTATAATGCAATGCGCCACATACCGGGCATGCATCCACATTTTCGTACTCCTCATCGCGATATAGTATGTAGTCATTAATGCGTGCATGTATCTTCTGCACCTCTAGTCGTAGAGGGCAGACGACCTTCTTTGCCTCGTATGTACTGATAGGCAATTCATTATCCTTTGGAAGCTTCTTCTTCCAAATTTTTAGTAGCTTCTCAAATACCTTGTCAGATAAACCATTCCCTGCTTTCCATTGCAGTAATTCCAGTGTGGTACCGAGCTTTGTGTTGCCATCTTCGCAATTTGGGTATAACAATTTTTTGTGATCCTCTAACATGCGCTCCAACTTCTTCTTCTCGTTTTCATTTACGCATTTGCTCCGTGCATCAAGAATGGCCTGACGAAGATCATCATCAGTCTCATCTAATGCCCATTCTTCACCTTCTTCTTATTCATTGTCTTCTAGTGCAGTGCCACCGTATTCAGGAAACATTGGATAATTGTCATTGTTCTATTCTTCTTCTTCGTTGTCTTCCATCATAACTCCGCTTTCTCCATGCTTTGTCCAACAAATATAGCCGGACATGAAACCTGATTGAATCAGGTGGATGTGAATGGTTTTGGATGAAGAGTAATCCTTCTCATTCCGAAAGACACGGCACGGACAACACATAAAACCATTCCGCTTGTTTGCCTTAGCCAACTCGAGGAAAGAATGCACGCCTTTAATGGACGCGTCAGACATTCGGGGAGCGTCGTACATCCATTCTCGGCTCATCTACAGTATAATTAAAATTTTCTATCATATAAAAAGTTTGGATCATTTTTACTACAATTACTTTTATGTGCACTAATTTTTGAATTAAGATTTTCTATCATATTAAAATTTTACATGCACAAATTTTTGAATTGGACAAAACTGTTAACATAAAAATGTTGACTATTTAATTATTGCTCTAGCAGTGAAAACCTTATTCAATTCTGAGATCCAAAACTCTTCAAATACGCATCTCAACTTCCAGTAGCTTTTTGTATAATCAAATTATTCTTAAAATTACACATCTAAAATTCCCTCTACACTTCTAAGCATGAAATTCCTCATTCTAGTTCTAGAGCATTGAGCTAAACTATAACAATAAGAGATGAATGATTGAATTTGCTAACCATTTTAGAACCTTGGATTAATAGATGATGCCACCAAATCTTGGATTGAAAGTTGCCACCAAATTGGACAAAAAATGAGGATGAACTTGACCTGTTACTTGGAGGAAATGGCCATGATTTTGGGCTGGGTCGAAGAGGCATATATAGTGATAATAAATTGTCCCGGGTGGTAGAATGAACCCAGACTAGAGGCTGGTAACAAGAACCCAGACTAAATATAGCCATGGGTCCCACAGGAGCTCTAGTCCTGGCTTGTGTTACCAGCCGGGACTAGAGGTTGCCCACGGAGTGGGAGTAGTGATATGGGGCCATATAGCCATTGCAAAATTCACAGACCGCGACTAGTGTTAGCACTAGTCCCAGTTTTAGAGAAGGCCGGGACTAGAGGCTGGAGCTGCAAAAAATGAAAGGTCGTTTTTCTACTAGTGAGGGAAACTTGCTGCTGTTCTACAAACCTCTGCACTTGGAGGCCCAACAACTGTCTACAAGAATATAAGTGCATAGACATCATGTAGGCTTCCTGGGTCTAGACAAATTGTCGGTTTTCTTGAAGAGTTTGTACAAAGGCGCGGCTCTTTTTCCGAGTCAGCTAATGAACCGACTCACTACTGCAATGCAACCAGTGAGACGTTGCACGTCCTTCAGGCGACCCAGCCTGGTAATGTTGAGTATAGCCTTGATTATGTCCCGGTTAACCTCTATGCCTCTTTCAGACACGATGAAACCTAACAATTTCCCGGCTGGGATTCCAACGAAGCAGTTCTTCGGATTTAGCATTATGTTGAATTTTCGTAGGCTAGCAAATGTTTCCTCCAAGTTGGAAATGAGTGTTTCTTTCTTTTTGGACATCACTGCTATCTCGTCTACGTATACATGGACGTTGCATCGGATTTGATTGTTAAGGCAACGCTACATTGTTCGTTGATATGTAGCTCCTACTTTATTTAAGCCAAAAGGCATAGTTTTGTAGCAAAAGGTTCTGAAAGATGTGACGAAAGACGTATTGAGTTGATACGATTCTTTCATCGATATTTGGTGATATCCGGAATATGCGTCGAGAAAACAGAGTAATTCCGACCCTGCCGTAGAGTCGATAACTTGATCGATTCTAGGAAAAGGGAACTGATCTTTAGGAGAAGCCTTGTTCAAGGCGCTATAATCAATGCATATTCTTAAATAAATAGTGTCCTTTTTAGGGACGAGTACAGGATTTGCCACCCAATTAGCCTGGATGACCTCTACGATAAATCCGGCTAATTGTCGTTGGGCTAATTCCTTATCTATAGCTTTGTGTTTTTCGTCACCAAACCGTCGTAAGGACTTTTTGATGGGTTTAGCGTCAGGGTACACATTATGAGAGTGCTCAGCAAGTTCCCTAGGTACTCTGGTCATGTCAGAAGGCTGCCATGCGAAGATATATTTATTAGCTTTGAGAAACTCAACGAGCGTGCTTTCCTATGCGCGGTCTAAGCCTACCCCTACGTTATTCGTCTTGGAGTTATCGTATTTCTTCAGCGACGTCTTCTTCGTCTCTTCTGATGCCTTGAACTGCAGATTTGGCTTCAACACCTCCGTTCTTCATAGCAGGCATCTCAAACGAATCGATGGTCTTCTTGATCTCCTGGTACTCCTGGGCGTGTAGCACAGCTTCAGCAAAGGCGACAGATACTTCCTGAAAGTTTCGTGCTTTCTTCGGGCTTCCCTGGATAGCGATGACGCCCTTTGGACACGGAAGCTTTATCATGATGTAGATGTAGTAGGGCGAGCCATGAACGCCAAGTAAGACGGATGCCCGAAGATGGCGTGGTAAGCACTCGTGAATGGTACCACCTCGAAGGAGAGTGGCTCGGTCCGGTAGTTTTATCGATTTCTGAATGTCACGTCCAGTGTGATTGGTGACTGCTTGATGGCGCCAGAAAACTTAGTGCTTGATGTGGAGTCTTGTTGGGAACCCCAAGAACAAGGTGTGAAGAGTACAGCATCAAGTATTCCCTCAGTTGAGACCGAGGTTATCGAACCAGTAGGAGGAAGGAAACATCACACAGGTGTTGCAAGCAACGCGGGGACCTGCACAACACAAACTCAAGACTTTTCCCCAACGAATTAGTGAGGTTGTCAAGCTCACAGGTTTGCTATAACAAAGGATTAAACGTATGGTGTGGAAGGTAATGGTTTGCAGCAAGTAAACAAGTAACAGTGGAAGATGTATCAATGGTAAAGATAGGACTGGGGTCCATAGTTCACTAGAGGTGCTCTCCTTAGATAAACAACATTGCATGAAGGGTAAGCAAATTACAGCGAGGCAATTGACAGGAACTGAGTAAGGCATAACAATACAATTACTAGACAGAAAGATCCTATGAGGTTGACTGGGCAATACAACAATATAGATAGACCGTCATCCAACTTCATCTATGACTAGAAGTCCACCTTCAGGTTATCATCTGAACCCCCTCTAGTATTAAGTTGCAAGCAACAGACAACTTCTTTAAGCAAAGTGTGTAAGGTAAACAGTCCACATGTTCCATGAACAAGAGACCGTTGTTTTCTCCCTAGTAGAAACATCACATCTACAACCGAAGAGATTTCTGTCACTTCCCTTGGAAACTAGAGGCATGAACCCACTATCGAGCATAAATACTCCCTCTTGGAGTCACTAGCAACTACTTCGCCACGATAACCACTAGCAACGGAGAGCATGCAACATCACAAACAACACAGACATGATAGAATCATAAAGATAAAACCATTAATCAAACCAACATAGGACTCTCAATATCCATCAGATCCCCGCAAACACAACATGCATGATTACAAATAGATTAGATCTTGATCATGAACGGAGCTCACAAGATCTATACATGAAAGCACAAACGAGGAGATACAACCATCTAGCTACTACATGGACCCATAGTCCAAGGTGGAACTACTCACGAATCATACCGGAGAGAAGGTCTCGGGGTTGATCTCCCCTCCGGCAGGGTGCCGAGAAGAACTTCAGATCCCCCTGATCTAGGGACGATGGTGGCGGCGGCTACAGCTGGTTTTGTTGATTTCTGATCGGGTACTCAGGGTTTTTGCATCAGGGCTTCTTATAGGCGAAGGGGTGAGACCGGGAGGCAGCCAGGGTGCGCAAACCCTAGCCAGGCGTGGGCTAGGGCCCACCCATGCCTAGGGTGGGTCTGGCCCCCCTGGCTGGCCTTTCGGGCTCCCCTCTGGACTTCTTGTTACACACGGAAAGTTATTGACTTTGTCCTTCGTCCCGTCCAGTTCTGAGAATATTTATTTACTAACTTTTTTGAAACCAAAAGCAGCAGAAAACAGGCATCTGTCACTGTTGCAACTTTTTAATACGTTAGTACTAGAAAACATGTAAAAAGCACCTCAAAGTGTGGACAAGTAAAGCAAAGGACATACTAAACAAGCATGGAGCATCAAAAATTATAGATACGTTTCCAACATATTAGCATCCCCAAGCTTAACTCCTGCTCGTCCTCAAGTAGGTAAGTGATAAAAGAATAATTTTTGAGGTGACATGCACCCTCACAATAAAGATCCAACCATTTGCAAACATTGAAAGCTGGGATAAAAAAATCTAAACATGTGCATGAAAGATGGAGTTCTAACAATAGGACATAGTAATTATGCATACAACATGGCAAGCTACAAACAAAGATCATGAATAATATGTATTGAAAAACGTTTGTTTCACAATGCAGAAAACATAGCACATTGGCAATCAGCTTGTCCCTCATAGAGTAGCAATATAATGCATAGGACACCTGCAAAGTTCACAAGGGTGACTAGAAACAGATAGCACATGAACAAGTAATAACACAATATGCATCAATTAATAAGCTTTGGAACACTGCACACAGAATGACAACTATGCTCTCTTAATGGTGCCTAAAGATAGAAGGTGGAGACTCAATAATGGTGGAAGAAAGGCCTTTTTGTAAAGGAAGAAAGGATTACAAGTTTCAAAAAGAGCTTCCAAAAATTATGGTACTTGTTAGCTTTGAGCCCTCATTGCCCCTATCATAAGCATCTTGAAGTGATTAAGGTTAAAGTGGCAAAGCTGGAGTATATGCTTGACGAAGTATAAGTTGGCAATCTCATGCCCCTTGAATACGAGGGCCACACCTCATGCATACTCAACTTTGGGTCCAGGTAAGTTTTTATCACTTTAAGTATTTGCATATCATTGGGAACCGCCAACGGGGTACCGCTTGCACATGGTACATGAGCTTTCCCATAACCAAAATGACAAGGCAAGCAGACAATGAGCATCTCAGCAATTCTTCTTATGTACCATAGGAATATGGTGCTTTTTTCTCTCTTTTCTCAATGTGTTTCTTTTTTTATAAGAAGAATGCTTCATAGATGTCACTATGGTGATGCTGCAAGTTTCCACCATGATTAGGCATGGCTTAGGCTAGCGGCCCAGGCATTTCTCTAACACAGGATACAAACTCCATGGACTTACAAGTTCCCTCTTTATTTCACACCGGTGACATGCATAGACAAAAGAACATGATATCAACTGAGTACAACAAGGTACAAGTGCAATGTTGAAAACGTTCCCCGTGACAGCACGGTTATGCTAATTCCAACTTATAAGTGCAAGCATATACAACAAAGTTGTCACAATGGTTCAAGTTTATTAGGGGCAAAGAATAAAGTGTGCCATCAAGTTCATGAGGGCTTTAATCACTAAGTTTTCACATAACAAAATAGTTTGTAATTGGAAGATAGCTGAAAACAAGAATATACTTGGAATGGTGTAACACACCATGCATAGGAGTTTATAGTGGACATTTTGGAATAACTTGGTTTCTTGGGAGTTGGAAGCATGAGTAGAACTTACTCATACAAGTGGAGGCTAGCAAAAGACTGGGAGCAACCAACTAAGAGAGCAATAATGGCCATAATTATGCAATGCAACAAAGCAAACTAATCAAAGCAAAGAGTGGTACTACAAGTCAAGGACTACATTATCATAGAGGCTAATGGTGACTTGTCATTGTCATAACATGGTGTGAGCATGTGCCAAGTCAACCCAAGCAAAACATCAAAGGAGAATACCACAATACTATGCTTTTGCATGCTAAAACAACGCATAATTTATTCAAGGCACACTAAGCAATCCCAATTGTTTGGAACAAGACATGCTACAACAATAATCACTAAGCATAATGCTAAAACAACACCTAGCATGTCATGCTAAAGTCTAAGTCACAGTCAATGCAAGCTCCTCTTGCACTTCAAGAAAGAACTTACTACTCCTTTCCAAAAACCAAGCAAACTTATTTGCAAAACAACACAGCGAGAGCAGGGATCCAAACTACTAAAGCAAACTAAACAAACTAAGCAAATAAAACAAAAACTAAGACGCTCCAAGAACAATACAACTGTGCATGAAACAATAAAAATGAAGTGTCTAGACATACCTTAGCTTTTTATTGATGAAGAAGGGGATGCCTTGGGCATCCCCAAGCTTTGACGCTTGTACCTCTTGTATATTTCTTGGGGTGGCATCCGCAAGCTTGAGATTTTTTCCAATCTTCATCTCATTACATCATTCTTTCTCTACACGTGAAATTTTTCCTTCATACAAAACTTCACACAATCATCATTAGCAACATTAGTGTATTCAAAAGATATTAGACCCCTGGCAAAGCTTTGGAACAAAAAGGCTTTTCACTAAAAACACAAGCTACTATAGTAACTCCTTAAAAAAGCTCAATTCCCCAAAAGATAACTCAAAAAGGAATCAATAAGAAGCAAATGCAAATAATGGCAGAAATCTGCCAAAATAGACCAGCAGGTAGAAACCGATTTTTTCGAAGACCTTCTGTTGCTCAAATCAAAAAGTGTTGAAATAACGTAAGTTATCTAACATAATAGGGGATTTATTCCTAAATTTTCAGCTCAATCTGACTTACAAAGACTCCTCACTAATTTTTTTGGTGGAGGACAGCAATCTTTTTCGGGACAGCAACTCCCTAAATCTTACTTCCCTCTCATTAGAGGTCATTCTTGGCACAAAAAGCAAAAAAAGGATAAGAAGAGGTCATTACTGAAGTAATAACTTCCAAGACTCAAAAACAAACTCTTAGGTTATCTCCCAACAAGTACTTTTCTTTAATGCCTTTAAGTTAGGCTTGATAGTTTGAGAAGATGCTCACATAAGAAATATGAATTGAAGTAAAAGAGAGCATCAAGAACCAAATTCAAAACACATTTAAGTATAACCCACTTCCTATGTATAGGAATCTTGTAAAGAAACAAGTCATGAAAGCACAAGCAACAAGCATAGGAAAGCAAAACAAGTGCAACTTCAAGACTTTCAACATAAAGAGGGGAAACTTAATATTTTTGAGATGCATAAAACCATGTTTTCCTCTCTCATACTAACTTTCAGTAGCAACATGAACAAAATTAACAATATAACTATCACATGAAACATTCTTATCATGAGCCACATGTATATAATGATTATTACTCTCCACATAAGCATAGTCATTCTTATTAATTGTAGTGGGAGAAAATTCAACAAAATAGCTATCATTACTATTCTCATCACCATAATCATCAAATATAGGAGGCATATTGTAATCATAATTAACTTTCTCCTCAATAGTAGGTGGACTGAAAATATCATACTCATCATTGTAATCATCATATATTGGAGGTTTGGAATCATCGTAAGCAATAGAATAGCTATCTTCTAAAGCTGGGGACTAAAAAGATCATTTTCATCAAAACTAGCTTCCCCAAGCTTAGAATTTTCCATAGCATTAGCAATAATGGTGTCCAAATAATTCATACTAATAACATTGGTATTAGCATGCAAATAAAGCTCCATAGGTTTTTTAATTTTCTCTTCAAACACTTCATGTCCTAACTCAAGATAAATGCTATAGAGCGCTCTAATTTTGTTGTTGTTTTCCATTAAGCCTAACTAGTGAAAACAAGAAACAAAAACACAAATCTACAGAATCTAAAGGAAATAACTTCGAGCACTCACACCGGAGGATGTTAGTACCTTTTACCTTACCTCCCCGGCAACGTTGCCATAAAACTTGTTCGTGACTCCTTGATGGTGCCAGAAAACTTCGTGCTTGATGTGGAGTCTTGTTGGGAACCCTAAGAGAAAGGTGTGAAGAGTACATCATCAAGTCTTCCCTCAGTTGAGATCGAGGTTATCAAACCAGTAGGAGGAAGGAAACGTCACACAGGTGTTGCAAGCAACGCGGAGACCTGCACAACACAAACTCAAGACTTTGCCCCAACGAATCAGTGAGGTTGTCAAGCTCACCGGTTTGCTGTAACAAAGGATTAAACGTATGGTGTGGAAGTTAATGGTTTGCAGCAAGTAAACAAGTAACAGTGGAAGATGTATCAATCGTAAAGATTGGACTGGGGTCCATAGTTCACTAGAGGTGCTCTCCTTAGATAAACAACATGGCATGAAGGGTAAACAAATTACAGCGAGCCAATTGACAGGAACTGAGCAAGGCATAACAATGCAATTACTAGCCAGAAAGATCCTATGAGCTTGATTGGGCAATACAACAATATACATAGACCGTCATCCAACTGCATCTATGAATAGAAGTCCACCTTCAGGTTATCATCCGAACCCCCTCCAGTATTAAGTTGCAAGCAACAGATAACTGCTTTAAATAAAGTGTGTAAGGTAAACAGTCCACATGTTCCATGAACAAGAGACCGTTGTTTTCTCCCTAGTAGAAACATCACATCTACAGCCGAAGAGATTTCTGTCACTTCCCTTGGAAACTAGAGGCATGAACCCACTATCGAGCATAAATACTCCCTCTTGGAGTCACTAGCAACTACTTCGCCACGATAACCACTAGCAACGGAGAGCATGCAAGATCACAAACAACACAGACATGATAGAATCAAAAAGATAAAACCATTAATCAAACCAACATAATAATCTCAATATCTATCGGATCCCCGCAAACACAACATGCATGATTACAAATAGATTAGATCTTGATCATGAACGGATCTCACAAGATCTATACATGAAAGCACAAAGGAGGAGATACAACCATCTAGCTAGTACATGGACCCATATTCCAAGGTGGAACTACTCATGAATCATACCGGAGAGAAGGCCTCCGTGATGATCTCCCCTCTGGCAGGGTCCCGGGAAGAACTTCAGATCCCCCCGATCTAGGGACGATGGTGGCAGTGGCTACAGACGATTTCGTGGATTTCTGATAGGGTACTCAGGGTTTCTACATTGGGGGCTTCTTATAGGCGAAGGGGCGAGACCGGGAGGCAGCCAGGGTGCCCAAACCCTAGCCAGGCGCGGGCTAGGGCCCACCCGCGCCTAGGGTGGGTCTGGCCCCCTGCCAAGCCTTCCGGGCTCCCCTCTGGACTTCTTGTTCCCCATGGAAAGTTATTGACTTTGTCCTTCATCCCGTACAATTCCGAGAAAATTTCTTTACTAACCTTTCTGAAACCAAAAAAGCAGAATATAGGAATCTAGCACTGTTGCAACTTGTTAATAGGTTAGTACTAGAAAACATGTAAAAAGCACCTCAAAGAGTGGACAAGTAAATCAAAGTAGATACTAAACAAACATGGAGCATAAAAAATTATAGATACGTTTCCAACGTATTAGTGATCTCACCTAGAGAATCCTCCTATCTCCCTGGTACAATTCGTTTTCCTCAGGTGATCTTTGCGGTTAAAGGTGATGGTTACATCCGACCAATCCATAAATTGAGGGATGATGCAGCGCTGATTTGATGTAGGACCGCTTCGTTGGGAACCCCAAGAGCAAGGTGTGAAGCAGCATAGCAGCAAGTTTTCCCTCAGTAAGAGACTGAGGTTATCGAACCAGTAGGAGGAAGGAAACATCACATAGGTGTTGCAAGCAACGCGGAGACATGCGCAACACAAACGCAAGACTTTCCCCAACGAATCAGTGAGGTTGTCAAGCTCACTTGTTTGCTGTAACAAAGGATTAAATGTATGGTGTGGAAGGTAATGGTTTGCAGCAAGTAAACAAGTAACCATGGAAGATGTATCAATGATAAAGATTGGACCGGGGTCCATAGTTCACTAGAGGTGCTCTCCTTAGATAAACAACATGGCATGAAGGGTAAAAAAATTACAGCATGGGCAATTGATAGGAACTGAGCAAGGGATAACAATGAAATATTAGACAAAAAGATCCTATGAGATTTGATTGGGCAATACAACAATATACATAGACCGCCATCCAATTTCATCTATGACTAGAAGTCCACCTTCAGGTTATCATCCAAACCCCCTTCAGTATTAAGTTGCATGCAATAGACAACTGCTTTAAGCAAAGTGTGTAAGGTAAACAATCCACTTGTTCCATGAACAAAATACCATTCTTTTCTCCCTAGTAGCAACATCACATCTACAACCGAAGAGATTTCTGTCACTTCCCTTGGAAACTAGAGGCATGAACCCACTATCGAGCATAAATACCCCCTCTTGGAGTTACTAGCAACTACTCGGCCAAGATAGCTACTAACAACGGAGAGCATGCAAGATCACAAACAACACAGACATGACAGAATCATAAATACAAAACCATTAATCAATCTAACATAGTAATCTCAATATCCATCGGATCCCCGCAAACACAACATGCATGATTCGAAATAGATTAGATCTTGATCATGAATGGAGTTCACAAGATCTATAACTGAAAGAACAAGGACGAGATACAACCATCTAGCTACTACATGGACCCATAGTCCAAGGTGTAACTACTCACGCATCATACCGGAGAGAAGGCTTTCGGGATGACCTCCCCTCTGGCAGGGTGTCGGGAAGAACTTCAGATCCCCCCGATCTAGGGATGATGGTGACGGCGGCTATAGAAGGTTTCGTGGAGTTTTGATCAGGAATGTATGGTTTCTGCATCGGGGGCTTTTTATAGGCGAAGAGGCGAGGCCGGGAGGCGACCAGGGGGGCCACACCCTGCCCAGGCACAGGCCCACCCCGGGCCGCGCCTAGGGGGGTTTGGCCGCCCTGGTTCGTGTCTCCGTCTCGTTTTCTAGATTCGTTTCCCTCATGGTAAAATATTGACTTTGGCTTTTGTCCCGTCCTATTGCGAGAATATTGATTTTCTTCCTTTCTAGAACAAAAAAAGAAGAAAACAAGCAACTGGCACTGTGGCAACTTGTTAATAGGTTAGTTCCAGAAAAGATATAAAAACACCTCAAAGTGTAGACAAAGCAAAGCAAAGTAGATACTAAACAAGCATGGAGCATCAAAAATTATAGATATGTTTCCGACATATCAAGCATCCCCAAGCTTAACTCCTGCTCGTCCTCGAGTAGGTAACTGATAACAAGAATAATTTTTGAGGTGACATGCACCATCAAAACCAAGATCAAACCATTTGCAAGCATTGAAAGCTAGGATCAAAGAACTCTAAACATGTGCATGAAAGATGGAGTTCTAACAATAAGACATAGTAACTATGCATGCAACATGAAAGGCTACAAACAAAGTTCATGAATAACGTGCATTGGAAAACGTTTGTTTGTTTCCCATACAGAAAACATAGCATAGTGGCAATCAGCTTGTCCCTCATAGAGTAGCAAATAAATGCATAGGACACCTTCAAAGTTCACAAGGGTGACTATAAACAAGTAGCACAAGAACAAGTAATATCACAATATGCATCAATCAATAAGCTTTGGGACACTGCACAAAAAATGAAAACTATGCTCTCTTAATGGTGCCTAAAGGTAGAAGGTGGAGACTCAAATAATGGTGGAATAAAGGCCCTTCACAAAGGGAAGAATGGATTTCAAGTTTCGAAAAGAGCTTCCAAAAATTATGGTACTTGTTAGCTTTGAGCCCTCATTGCCCCTATCATAAGCATCTTGAAGTGATTAAGGTTAAAGTGAGCAAATATGGAGTATATGCTTGACAAAGTATAAGTTGGCAATCTCAAGTCCCTTGAATACGAGGGCCACACCTCACGCTACTCAACTTCATTCACCTGTAAGTTCTTATCATTGTAAGTACATGCATATCATAGAGAACCGCCAACGAGGTACCCCTTGCACATGGTACATGAGCTATCCCATAACCAAAATGACAAGGAAAGCAGACAATGAGCATCTCAGCGATCTTTTTATTTACTATATGCATAGATTTTTATTGAGGATGCTTCATAGATAGCTCACTATGGTGATGCTGTAAGTTTCCCCCATGATTAGGCATGGCTTAGGCTAGCGGCCCAGGCGTTTCTCTAACACAAAATACATACTCCATGGACTTACAAGTTCTCTCTTTATTTCACATCGGTGACATCCATAGACAAAAGAGCGTGATATCAACTAAGTACAAAGTACAAGTGCAATGTTGAAAAGGTTCAAGTTTATTAGGGGCAAAGAATATAAAGTGTGACATCAAGTTTGTGAGGGCTTTAATCACTAAGTTTTCACATAAAAAATAGTTTTTAATTGGAAGATAGCTAAATACAAGAATATACTTGTAATGGTGTAACACACCATGCATGGGAGTTTATAGTGGACACTTTGGAATAACTTGGTTTCTTGGGAGTTGGAAGCATGAGTAGAGCTTACTCATACAAGTGGAGGCTAGCGAAAGACTAGGAGCAACCAACTAAGAGAGCATAATTTCCATAATCATGTAGAGCAACAAAACATTACTAATCAAAGCATAGAGTGGTACTACAAGTCGAGTACTAGATGATCATATAGTCTATGGTGACTTGTCATAGTCATAACATGGTGTGAGCATGTGCCAAGTCAACCCAAGCAAAGCATCAAAGGAGAATACCACAATACTATGCTTTTGCATGCTAAAACAACGCATAATTGTTTGGAGCAAGACATGCTACAGCAATAATCACTAAGAATAAGGTCAAAACAACACCTATCATGTCATGCTAAAGTCTAAGTCACAGTCAATGCAAGATCCTCTTGCACTTTCAAGCAGGAACTTCCTACTCCTTTCCAACACCAAGCAACTTATTTGCAAAACAACATAGCGAGAACGGGGGTCCAAACTACTTTATTCAAGCAAACTAAACAACCTAAGCAAGGTAAACAAAAACTAATATGCTCCAAGAACAACACAACAGTGCATGAAACAATAAAAAACGAAGTGTCTAGATAGACCTGAGCTTTTTATTGATGAAGAAGGGGATGTCCAAGGCATCCCCAAGCTTTGACGCTTGTACCTCTTGGATATTTCTTGGGGTGAAACCGGGGTGGCATTCCCAAGCTTGATCTTTTGTCCATTCTTCATCTCATTACATCATTTTTTCTCAACACCTGAAATTTTTCCTTCATACAAAACTTAACACAATCTTCATTAGCAACATTAATGTATTCAAAAGATATTAGACCTTAGGCAAAGCTTTGGAACAGAAAAAACATTTCACTAAAAACACAATATACTGTAGTAACTCCTTCAAAAAGCTCAATTCCCCAAAAGAGAACTCAAAAAGGAATCAATAAGAAGCAAATGCAAATAATGGAAGAAATATGTCAAAACAGACCAGCAGGTAGAAACCAATTTTTTCGAACATCTTATGTTGGTCAAATCAAAAAGTGTTGAACTAACAAAATTAGCTAACATACTGGGGGATTTATTAGTAAATTTTGAGCTCAATCCGAGGTAGAGAGACTCCTCACAAAATGTTTTGGTGGAGGACAGAAATCTGTTTCGGGACAGCAAATCCCCAAATCTTACTTCACTAGTAGAAAACAGGCCATCCGTCCACGCCCCCTCAGAGCATTAGTCCCGGTTGCGCCACGAACCGGGACTAATGCTGGCACGCGTCCCGGTTCGAGCGGGCACGGGGCCCGGAGGCATGCATCCCGGTTGGTAAGCGGGCATACGTCCCGGTTTGGGTTGGGCGTCAGCCATGTGGTGTGGCACACACCTTTAGTCCCGGTTTGTGTTACAAACCAGGACGTATGCTCTCGCCCTCTATAAATGCAACGCCCCAGCCCTCTACCTTCACTCTGTTTTTTCTTGGTGGAAGGTGTGAGGGGTGTGCTAGTTTTTTCCCCTATGCATGCATTCAAGGTGTTTGATGAAATGTTTGAGTGAATGATCCCGTTCAATTTCTCATAAAACAAAATATAGAAGGTGTCCGAGACGCACTTGTGCTTTCTCCTCTTTATTTTCCTCGATCGAGGTTAGCAATCTTATCTTTTCTCTGTCATTGATACAATGCATGTGTCGATGTGAATTGGTCCTTTCACTATTTATGATGTCCTGTTTTTTGATAAACTTACTTATATGATGCAGATGAACGGTCGGGAATGGATGTACGGTGACCGACGCGATAGCCAGGTATATGAAAGGCGTGGATAAATTTATCGATGTGGCTACGACAAACAAAGATAATGGTTTTATACGTTGTCCATGTGTTCAACATCGGAACAACAAGGAGTACTCTTCCTCGAAAATCATTCGCGGCCACCTGATTATGAAAGGTTTCATGCCCAACTATAATTGCTATACCAAGCACGGGGAAAGAGGGGTTATGATGGAAGATGGTGAAGAAGAAGATGATGATAACAACTATCATCATATGTTTCTGAATCTGATGATACTGCAATGGAAGACAATGGAGAGGAAGGAGGTGAAGAACGGGCATCAGATGAGCCGGCTGATGAACTTGGTAGGGTCATTTCTGATGCAAAGCGAGACTGTGAAACAGAATATGAGAAGTTGAAGTTAGAGGGCATGTTAGAAGATCACAAGAACTGGTTGTACCCAAATTGTGAAGATGGCAGCACAAAGCTCGGTACCACACTGGAATTATTGCGATGGAAGGCAGAGTGTGGTCTGACTGACTCCTCATTTGAAAAGATGCTGAAAATAATGAAGCCGAAGTTTCCAAAACATAACGAACTTGCCGAGAGTACCTACGAAGCAAAGAAGACTCTTTGTCCTCTAGGATTAGACGTGCAAAAGATACATGCATGCATTAATGACTGCATCCTCTACCGCGGTAAGGAGTATTATAATTTAGATAAATGCCCGGTATGCAATGCATTGTGGTATAAAATCAGACAAGATGAACCTGGTGATGTTGCGGGAGAGCCCCTTCGGAAGAGGGTTCCTGCTAAGGTTATGTGGTATGCTCCTATTATAACAAGGTTGAAACGCATGTTCAGAAACAAAGAGCATGCCAGGTTGTTGCGATGGCACAATGAAGACCGTAAGAAAGACGGGAAGTTGAGACACCCTGCTGATGGGTCACAGTGGAGAAAAATTGAGAGAGACTTCCCAGACTTTGATCTACGAGGGTTTGGTCTAAGTACGGATGGCATGAATCCTTTTGGGGAGCATAGCAGAGCGTAAGTTCATTATGATGCCAGTGCTCATCCAAGGCCCGAAGCAACCGTGCAACGACATTGATGTGTACCTTAGGCCATTAGTTGAAGAACTCATACAGTTGTGGGGCAAACCAGGTGTACGTGCGTGGGATGACTACAAACAGGAGCCATTTGATCTACGAGGGTTGTTATTCGTAACCATCAATGATTGGCCTGCTCTTAGTAACCTTTCAGGACAGACAAACAAGGGATATAAGGCATGCACACACTGTTTAGATAAGACTTAAGGTACATATTTTCATAAATGCAAGAAGGTTGTGTACCTGGCGAATCAACGATTTCTTCCGACCAATCATCCCGTAAGAAAGAAAGGCAAGCATTTCAAAGGTGAGGCAGATCACCGGAAGAAGCCTGAACTCCCTGCTGATGATGATGTATTTGGTATGGTCAAGGACATAGAAGTAATCTTTGGAAAGGGTCCCGGCGGTCAATCAGTTTCGAACGACGTCGCTACATGACACGCACCCATGTGGAAGAAGAAATCTATATTTTGGGAGCTGCCACATTGGAAAGTCCCGCATGTCCGCTCTTCAATCGACGTGATGCACGTGAGGAAGAATCTTTGCGTGAACCTTCTAGGATTCCTAGGCGTTTATGGGAAGACAAAAGATACACCAGAAGTACGGGAGGACCAACAAATTATGAAAGACCCAAAGAACATGCATACACAGAACAAGACGGATAAAAGGCGTCACTTAAGTCGTGCCAGCTATGCTCTTACCAAAGCAGAGAAGGAAATCTTTTTTGAAGTCATTTACAGTATTAAGGTGCCTTCGGGCTTCTCATCTAATATAAAGGGGATAATAAATATGGTAGAGAAAAAGTTCCAAAACCTGAAGTCTCATGACTGTCACGTGATTATGACGCAGTTGCTTCCGATTGCATTGAGGGGGCTTCTACCTGAAAATGTTCGAGTACCCATTGTGAAGCTGTGTGCATTCCTCAATGCAATATCCCAGAAGGTAATCAATCCAGATATTCTGCCAAGGTTATAGAAGGATGTGGTACAATGTCTTGTTAGTTTTGAATTGGTGTTCCCACCATCCTTCTTCAATATTATGACGCATCTCCTGGTTCACCTAGTGGAAGAGATTGCCATTCTCGGTCCGGTATTTATGCACAATATGTTCCCCTTTGAGAGGTTCATGGGAGTCTTAAATAAATATGTTCATAACCGTGCTAGAACAGAAGGAAGCATCTCCAAGGGATATGGAACAGAGGAGGTCATTGAGTTTTGTGTTGACTTTATTCCTGACCTTAAGCCGATTGGTGTTTCTGACACTACTAGGAAAACGGCTATAGGTAATCAGCACATCCGTGGCTCACATGGTTGAAGTGCCCCACGGCTAAAATAGGCGTGGCTCACCTGTGGGCAGTGCCCTACTAGTAACTAGAACAACCGTGGCGCACATGACCCTAGTGCGCCACAGATATGTGTGGGCCAGGGCCTTGTTGGCCACACGCCAAACTTCTGTAGCGCACCATGCACACGTGCGCCACGGTTGTTAGGGTCATCTGGCGCGCGTGTGCATGGTGCGCCACGACCGGCGCATGCCCACCTCTCTGAGACGGCCACTAACCCGTGGCGCACTCCGCAAGGCGCCCACGAGGCAGAGCTGTCATGGCGCACTGCATAGTGCGCCACGAAGTTTGTACTCCGTGGCGCACTCTTGCGTGTGCGCCACGGATGTGTCGATTTTTAAGACAGCACTTTATGTGCACATGTGTGACCACATCCACCACCCCACACTTCACTTTGCCCTTCTTCTTCCTCCTTAGATCTAGTCGGGATCTTCTCCTTCCCACCTCAATTTCTCCACACATTCACCATTTTTAGCATGTAAAACTTGCTTTGGATGTTACATAAGTAATAGAGGAGGTCTTCGGTCTCTCATCTATCCGTCTCCGGTCGACGCGCGCACCTCTCCTTTCCATCTTTCTCGCCATCGGTCTCTCATCTCTAAGTTGTCCATGTAAGGATGTGTTCATGTGTATATGGATGATGCATGTGCTCATATGTATGTAGATGATCGATGCTCATGTCATGATGTGTGTATGTGGAGAGCTAGGATCGATGGTCATATGTGTGTGTATATGGAGAGTATCGCTATGCTCATGCATGTGTGTATGGAGAGGATAATGATATGTTCATGTGTGTATGGATCGGTCTCTCTCTCTCTTGTGTTTGTATGTGAACAAGTTGCCATTGTTTTGCCAAAATGTTGATTCATTTCCATTTTGGCAAGACTTTGGCATTTCACAAAGGTCCTAATTTTAGGATAGGTCATGCCGAAATTTTCTATCGACCATTGCATGCATGCATTCATTATGTGGTTCTAATAGACTTCAAAATTGTACCGTGTACATCGTGCAGGCAAAAATGGTCCGCATAATGAGCGAAGGCATTGTGGCTAGATTTTTGAAATGTGCGACGGCCGACATGATACGAAATAACAAGACAGATATAAGATGTCCGTGCGAAGATGCAAACTCAAGCTGGGTGATCGACCCAGTTCGGAATCTGCAGCGCACTGCCCGCCATGGTTTCATGGATGGATACACTCGTTGGATAAGCGATGGCGTAGATGATGGAGACGGTGATCATCATCAGGCGAGAACGGGCGAGATGATGAAGAGGCTCACGGAGATGGTGAAGGTACGGAAGAAGACCGGATGATGATGATCTAGATGGCGGAGGAGCGCATTTACGATGGAACAACGCGTCAGCTGGGTGCGGGACCCTTATGTGCAAGAGCTGCTTCTCAAGCGGGCAGTAACGCCAGCTGCCGCTAGAGAAAGCCAAGCTTGCAACTTGAGAAAGACGCGGTTACTCCATTGTATGAAGGATGCAGCCCGATGATACCCGGTTGAATGTAACGCTCAAGGCTATGGAGATGAAGGCAAAGCACAAATTGAGCGACGCAAGCTTCGGCGATATGATGGCATTCGCACGATCGTCTCCGGAGGGAACACATGTCCAACTAGTATCGAGGATGCCAAGAAAATCGTCTGTCCTCTCGATCTACCGCACGTTAGATATCACGTATGCATCAACGATTGCATCATTTATCGGGGCGAGGACGCGGAGAAAACCACATGTCCGGTGTGCGGCGTGAGTCGATACAAGAAAGGGAAGAAAGAACCTCGAAAAGTGGTATGGTACTTTCCTATCACCCCTCGTCTGCAGCGCTATTTCGTGGACCCTAAGGAAGCGAAGCTCATGCGATGGCATGCGGAAAGGAAGAAGCCAGGAGATGATGATGACCCCGAAAAGGATGAGCTGCTGACGCACCCTTCAGATGCTAGCCAGTGGAAAGCATTGGACCTCGAATTCCCAGAATTCGGTGGAGATTCGAGGAACCATAATCAACATGCCAGATAGGACGAAAGATGGTCCGAAAGCAAGGCACGACCTGATATGCTTGGGTATCCGGAAGGAGCTTCACGGAGGACGCACTACTCCTGATGATCAGGAAGATGACGATGATCATGAGTCGGAGACGACACAAGGTCGTCGGAAGGGTAAAAAGTTCAAGAAGAACGAATATTACTGCCCTCCTTCTTGCTTCACTCTAAGCCGTGATGAGATCAACAGTTTTTCAAGTGCCTTCTAGGAGTCAAATTTCCTTACTCTGGCGGGCAAGATAAGCAGATACCTAGACGAGGCGAGAGGTTCGGGCATGAAGTCTCACGATCGTGCCGTGCTAATGACGCAGTACTTCCGGTCGCACTAAGAGGGATAATGGACGAGCACGTCCGTGAAACGTTATTTGGCCCATGCAAGTTTTTCGGCGTCATCTCTAGGAAGTCGATTGGCTTGAATCAGCTCGGAAGGCTACGTGAGGAGATCGTGGTGATACTATGTGAGCTTGAGGTCTACTTCCCACCGCATTCTTCGACATTATGGTGCATCTGCAGTCCATGTCGTGGAGGACATCGCATAACTCGGGCCGATGTTCCTCCGCAGCATGATGGCGTTCGAAAGGATGAACGGACACATCAAAGGATACGTTCGCAACAGGTCCCGTCCAGATGGAAGCATAGCCAAGGGCTTTCTGGCCGAAGAGTGCATCTCTTTCTGCACGAATTATCTAGACATCGAGAACCCTGTCGGTCTTCCCGTCAACATACACCTTGGCAAGCTCGACGGATCTGGTCACCGAGAGGGTCGTCGCATACTGCATGCAGACTTCGATTTTCGACGCGCAGACTTTGATCGAGCAAACCTCGTCGCGCTACAGCATTTAGAACTGGTCGATCCTTGGGTACAGAAGCACAAAAGGTTAATCGAGAAGAAGTACAGTGACCGGGCATCTGAGAGGGCAGGGAGAAATAATCAAAGAGCACAACTCAGATTTCACGTGTTGGTTTAGGCAGACGCTCCTTGATAATCCCCCGCGCTCGCATTCTTCTGACACGGAAAAGATCATATTCACCTTGTCGCAGGGACCGATGCAAAACCTGGTGACCTATCAGGCGTATGATATCAACGGCTACACATTCTACACGGAGGAAAAGGACAACAAGTGTGATTATCAGAACTCAGGCGTAACGTCGGAATTCTACACCGATGACAACGTGAAGGAAAGATTCTATGGAAGAATCGAGGAGATCTGGGAGCTCGACTACTGTGGAGAAAAGGTGCCGATGTTCCGTGTCGATGGGCAAAGAACGCCGAAGAGAAGACCGATTTCACAACCATGGTTATACCCGGCAGCCAAATCCAAGGCCGGTGCAAACGTGGCGCGAAAAATGAACCGTGGGTACTGGCTACCAAAGTGGACCAATGTTTTTCATTACCGACCGACAAAGCCTAGCCGTGTTGTCGTGAGGAGAGGAAAAGGAACATCATCGGAATGGATGGAGTCGCCAATGAGCAAGACTTGACCAGACGGCGATCCAAAGATTGAAGATGACGACGACTACGATGCAGAACATACATCACAAGAAGAAAAAGGACAACCCTACCCAAAAAAGGTAGCCCGTTCGAAAGAAGAAACATTAAAGTGCTGGGGCTAAATTATTCAACCGCGACAAAGAAGGGAAAAAGATTGTAAAACGCTAGCTCAAAAAATATTGTAAACGCTAGCTCAAAAATATTGTAAAACGCGTGGTCAAAAAAAGATTGTAATATTTATGGACAAATTATTATGACATATTTGAAGCATATTTAATTTGTACCACTTTTATGACATATATTATCACTTTTGGGCATTTTTGGAATATATAAAAGTATTTTAAAAACAAAACAAAACTTTTGTAGCATATATCACCACTTTTGGGCATTTTTGGAATATTTAAAAGTATTTTTAAAATAAATAAAATAAAAATGTGAGCACCAGGATTCGAACACAGGTGCTACAGGTTTAGAATAGACCGATTAGGCGGAACCCGGTGGGGTAAGCGGTGCTAGTGTTAGCAAAGGGGTGGCAGCCCTCTTATCTAAGTAGTCGTACCCACTTAGGCGTGCGCACCACAGGCAAGTCTTCACGGTTATCCGTAGCGCACTTGCCCAGGGTGTGCTACGCCCAACTGAGTATGACTAGCTAGTCAACAAATCCATCGTCCTTAGCCGCATATCCCATCCCCATCGTCCTCCGACACCGCGCATCGACGCCACCGCCGCATCTCTGACGACGCCACCGCCGCCGCATCCCAGCCACGCCAGGAGGAGGAGGAGGCCACCTTGCCCGTGCGCTCGAGGAGGAGGCCGTGCGCTCGAGGAGGAGGATCCCGCGCGCCCGTCGCTCGAGGAGGAGGAGGACGCTGCGGCTCGAGGAGGAGGAGGCCGTGGAGGAGACCGCCGTCGTCCTCATCTTAGAGGTGAGCCTCGCCCTCCCTCTCTCCTCTCGCCTCTCTGCATCCATTCCATCTTAGAGGTAACGCTTGCTGCTCGAGGTTAGGGTTCAGAGGATTAGGTTAGGGTTCGACGATTAGAGGTTAGGGTTTAGAGGAGTTCTTGTTCGGATGGTGCAGCAGCGGCAGTGGGTTTTGCTTAGTTGTTTCGCCTATTTTTGGATGGCGAATGTGAATGAGCAGGAATTTGATATTCGGTGGTTGTTTTCCTTTGTCGTTGACAAAATTCAGGTGACTTTAGTGCATTCTCGAGTCATGTTCAGTTAAATTACCAAGAGCACATCACTGGCCTTCAAAGTCTATGCAAGCTAGGTGTGCAAATATTCACTCGACCCTCTTCGCCATTTATCTACTTGGTGGTGTTTCTACAAGTGTTTTGAACTGTGGCATATTCCTTGGTTCGATTTCCTCTTACTTGGTCGACTAGTGAAGATCCATATGGCTTGGCATTATTATGCAGGTTATTGTCTGACAACCTTAGTATATACAACTAGCCAAGACCAAGCAGCTAGCTAGTTCATTTTGTGTAGAGCAAAATAAAATGGAGACCAAATGCTCCTGGATATTCTTTAGAGCCAAGTACATAGCATAGATTATACAACAGCAATATTGTACCAGTGTCAAGCATAACTGTTGTGGTTTAAGTCAAAATCCTTGATCACTCTAGTTTCTCTAATTACTCAACAATATTGTTCTTAGTACTGAATATTGTTCTTAGTACTGAATATTGTTCTTATTGTTCTTAGTACTGAATATTGTTCTTATTGTTCTTAGTACTGAATATTGTTCACTCAACAATATTGTTCTTAGTACTGAATATTGTTCTTAGTACTGAATATTGTTCTTATTGTTCTTAGTACTGAATATTGTTCTTAGTACTGAATATTGTTCTTATTGTTCTTATTGTTCTTATTGTTCTTAGTACTGAATATTGTTCTTATTGTTCTTAGTACTGAATATTGTTCTTAGTACTGAATATTGTTCTTATTGTTCTTAGTACTGAATATTGTTCTTAGTACTGAATATTGTTCTTATTGTTCTTAGTACTGAATAATTCAAGGGCTTTCTTATTTGAGGATTTTCTTTACTACTCTGATTAAAATAATTCAATTTTATTGTTCAATTTCCACTCAAATGGAGAAGTATATAAGGAATGCTACTGTCAATATTCATTTAATCGATTCA
Organism: Avena longiglumis; assembly: GCA_030063025.1. NCBI lineage: Eukaryota > Viridiplantae > Streptophyta > Magnoliopsida > Poales > Poaceae > Avena > Avena longiglumis. Next base: position 144,942,687 of record CP125974.1, read on the forward strand.
TCGCAGCTTAGTGCAAGATATTGTGTGATTTTAATCAGGTTAGTTCTAGAGCATAACAAGGAGAAGGCTGACAAGCTGGTCAGAACTCTCGTCATATTATCTTTTGATTGAAATAGTATAGCATGTCTCCCACAGTCAGGAATAGAACGGTGCATGCTCATATTTGTTATATATTTTTAGCTTGCAGATATATACCCACGCAAAAAATACTTGTTGTGGGAGTATTATGCACCTGATGAGTTGATTTTTCAGTCATTAACAACATGCAACCATAGCCTATTCACTCCCAAGAAAATTGAAGGTACTCCACACACACACAGAAAACAGTCAGCAAGTACAGGTTTCAGCAAGTTCTGTTGTTGAAAAGTGAATATGCACTAGAGTAGTGGTGCTACTTCTCTGAAATAAAGGTCAAGTTAACTAATTTTTTTTCTACTGAACAACAGTTCCCTTTTTTTATTGCTATATACTATTGCGGTGAGCCCATGCTACCTAAGAATTTGCGGAAGCTTGCCAGTTCGGAACTGCAGAGTGTGCATGACGGCGTGCTGACGATAGAGAGACGCCTTCTATCGGAGAAAGATCCCTCGCACCCGGTATTCGTGGTTAAGGTGCCACCAGGCTTGGGCTTGGTCGACACTGCCCCCGCGGATCTGTTCTTCCTGCGGTTCGAGGACATCTTCAATATGTTCCACCTATACCCGCTGCACTATACCATGGTCCGTCTCTTTTCTCTCAGCCTGGCCACGCAGATCATTAGAGAGAACACACCGGGCATCGCTATAGTGGACCCCTACTACATGCGTGTGTGCTTGGGTTCCCCATGAACGACGTATCGTGGCCTCGTACCTAAAAAGAATCCTCGTGGCGAACAAGACAAAGGAATACATTCTCGTGCCTTACTTTCCCGAGTAAGTCGTTATTCAATCGCCACCGTCGATTGGCTTTATTAGATCATCATCATTCTTTTTTCAACACATTCCATTTGAATTTTTTGCGCAGAGATGAACACTGCACGCTCATCTCCTTATCGCCGAAGCATTCCCACGCCACGTATTTCGACTCGGGGAGTCTAGAAAAGAAGAAAAACTACGACAAGATCAAGGAAGTTCTGGATGATGCTCTCGGCTTTGCCTCGACGGAAGGCACCAACCGTGCGTAAGAAGGTCAAGTTCGGAGCACGTCTTCAACCACGCATGTGAGTTCCCTGCGTGAAGCAAACGGAAAAGAAGAAGGAAGCCTACTCACTCCATCACATGAGGCGTTCCTATGACCAGCGAATTCTCTGGCCGGATCATCTCAAGCGTGGGCGAAGCAAAGGCCAAGATCAATGATTCGGATATTAGACAAGAGATGTATCGCATCCAAAGCGATTTGGGGCAATCATCTTCGTGATGTCATGACTTGGGGATCTTCTACGGAGGAAATATCCCGAATAACCGTGACATAGAAGATCGCCTAGAGATGCAGGGTGACTATAGGAAGTTCATGACGAGGCAGGGCATCCTCCCGTTCCCTAAGCCGAGCCAGAAGGCTTGATGTTGGCCTAGTTGAAGTTGCAAACTATAGATGACCTTTGTGTGTGTGTACATGGACGACAAGTGTACTTATCTTATTAGGTTTATGTATCACCGCTTACTTATTTTGCTTATTATTATTATATATCAATCAATGCTTGGTTTTTTTGCTTACTCTTTGGTTTTTTTGCTTACTCTTTGGTTTTTTTGCTTACTCTTTGGTTCTCGGACGACAAGTGTGAGTTATTTTTGTCTTTTTCGAGAATATGCCGATGATTGAAATGTCGTGGCACAATATATATGTGAATGTGCTATGACGGGATTGTGAGCCTTGTGATATGCACAAGTCCAGGAATTGTGCATCCTACTTGGCTCACAGTCCCGTCATAAGAAATTCCTGTGTCCAACGACCTAGCTAGTTATATATGAGGCATGCTTTTCGAGTTATTTTTGTCTTTTTCGAGAATATGCCGATGATTGAAATGTCGTGGCACAATATATATGTGAATGTGCTATGACGGGATTGTTGGGCTTGTGATTTGCACAAGTCCGTGAATTGTGCATCCTACTTGGTGACAGTCCGTCATAAGCAATTCCTGTCCAACGACCTAGCTAGCTAGTTATATATGAGGCATGCTTTTGAGTTATTTTTGTCTTTTTCGAGAATATGCCGATGATTGAAATGTCGTGGCACAATATATATGTGAATGTGCTATGGGGATTGTGAGCCTTGTGATATGCACAAGTCCAGAATTGTGCATCCTACTTGGCTCACGGTCCCGTCATAAGCAATCCTTGTCCAACGACCTAGCTAGTTATATATGAGGCATGCTTTTGAGTTATTTTGTCTTTTTCGAGAATATGACGATGATTGAAATGTCGTGGCACAATATATATGTGAATGTGATATGACGGGATTGTGAGCCTTGTGATATGCACAAGTCCAGGAATTGTGCATCCTACTTGGCTCACAGTCCCGTCATAAGCAATTCCTGTGTCCAACGACCTAGCTAGCTAGTTATATATGAGGCATGATTTTTGAGTTATTTTGTCTTTTTCGAGAATATGCCGATGATTGAAATGTCGTGGCACAATATATATGTGAATGTGCTATGACGGGATTGTTAGCCTTGTGATATGCACAAGTCCAGAAATTGTGCATCCTACTTGGCTAACAGTCCCGTCATAAGCAATTCCTGTGTCCAACGACCTAGCTAGCTAGTTATATATGAGGCATGCTTTTGAGTTATTTTGTCTTTTCCGAGACTATGCTGATGAGTGAAATGTCGTGGCACAATATATATGTGAATGTGCTATGACGGGATTGTGAGCCTTGTGATATGCACAAGTTCAGGAACTGTGCATCCTACTTGGCTCACAGTCCGTCATAAGCAATTCCTCAATCCAACGACCTAGCTAGTTATATATGAGGCATGCTTTTCGAGTTTGCTCTTTTGATTTAAGAGTACTTTCTATAAGTGTATCTTCATATGCGACTTTAATTATACATGTTTTTCAATCACGGTTAGTTATTATTGTCAACTTGTAGATGACGTGGTACGTCGTGTACAAGGGACGGGTTCGAGTCTCGATGATTGGGAAGACTGCCGGAGACAGTGCACCGTTTAGCGACAATAGCTACAAAGGGTACAACACTATGGCGGGCGAAAGATAGATACACGCGCTATCTAGCGGGAGTTAGGACAAGGAACGGATGAAGACCTACACCTTCGTCGGCGGTGATCATGCTTATCTTCTTTGGGTATTTATCCCGCGTTTGTGTCTAGCTAGCTAGTTTAGATGTCTAAGCGAGCTTAGAGCTCTAACTTGTTTGATCGACACATGTATTCGCATGTCACCAACTACTACTTTGTAACATGATCAAAACAATGTAACTTGGACTATGTATTCATGTATGAGACTTATCTATATGTATTTGTTTCAATCTTGTTTTTCATATCAGTATTTATATATATAATTGTATATCTTGTATCTGTGTGTATATCTGCTGTAATATTGTATATAATCTGTATTGCATATAATCGGCATGGAAATTAAAAAAACAAAAATACATCTGTGGCGCACATGTTTTTACGTGGCGCACTACACCTAAAGCGCACCATGGATGTTTAGTGGCGCCGGGTAGTGCGCCACGTAAGATAAAGGGGTAGCGCACCATGCCAAACTTCCGTGGCGCACTATCCGGTGCGCCACGCCTATCTCTACTGGCGTGGCGCACTAGGCGCCACGGTGATAGCCGTAGCGCAAGGCCCGTGGCGCACTACTGGTGCGCCACGGATGGGCCTTTCAGGTGCGCCACAAACGACCATTTTCCTAGTAGTGTGACTCGCGATATGAGGGAAGACTAAGTGGAAAAGGCACGATGGGAAAGAAAGCAATGATATGTAGGGACGGGGATTATTTCACTAAAGCACACTACATAGTTCTACATAATTCCACCTTGGCAGCTCCGTATATCGAGGAACACAAGAATATTGTACGCTCCAAAAACCCGGGGAAGCCTGAATCATGGATTACAGATGAACACGTGAAGTCTTTCGGTGGTTGGATGCGGACACATCTCTTGAATGACACCACTATTGGAGATCAGCTATACTTGTTGGCCGCGTCACCATCTTCTACTGTATTGAATTTCCAAGGGTACGAAATAAATGGGAATACATTCTACACGATCGCCCAAGATAAAAAGAGCACCAACCAAAATAGTGGTGTCCGCTTTTATGCAATAGACGAGAATGGACAAAAGGACACATATTATGGTTACATAGAGGAGATATGGGAACTAGACTATGGAGTCACTTTTAAGGTCCCTTTGTTTCACTGCAAATGGGTCAACCTGAATGGGGAAGGGTTAAAGATAGACCAGTTGTACGGAATGACAACAGTGGATCTCAACAATCTTGGTTATAGAGATGAACCATTCGTCCTAGCCAATGATGTGTCTCAGGTTTTCTATGTGAAGGACATGTCCTCCATACCGAAAAAAGAAAAAATATGCAAACGAATACATCATATGTTGAGCCAAAGCGTCACATAGTTCTTTCAGGGAAAAGAAACATCGTGGGAATCGAGGACAAGACAGACATGTCAGAAGATTATAATAAGTTTGATGACATTCCGCCCTTCACAGTGAAAACTGACCCAAGCATTCAGTTAAGTAAAGAAGATGCTCCATGGTTACGTCTAAAGCGATCATAAGTAAGGACATATGCCAAGATGTTCATGCTCATATTATGTAACTCTAGTTCATATCTTTCGCGGTTTGTGGCTTCACCGAAGGATATCTTTCGCGGTTTGTGGCTTGACCGGGACTATATATAGGGGGGCCTTTAGTCCCGGTTTTGTAGTCTCAGTTTTTAATATTAATAAATGTCTTGAGTGTTAGTCCCATTTTGTGGCTGGACCGGGACTATGAAGAAGTTGTCCCGATTCGTACTTACCATTAAGATCTGATCTCCAAACGCGCGCGGTCACATATTAGGGAGTGCATCTATGACCAGTTTCTTGGAGATGCCGGAGGACTGGGATCCGGCATCTCCCTGGAAAGTGGTGTCCCTGCTCTCAAAACCATCTTGCATCTTGTAACTTCTCTAACTAGATCAATACACAGGAGCTAACTAATTTCACATATTAGGAGTGCCTCTATGACCGATTTCTCGGAGATGCCGGAGGATCGATCCGCGGCATCTCCCTGAAACTGGCCGTAGTGGTGTCCCTGCTCTCGAAAACCATCTTGCAGCTTGTAACTTCTCTAACTAGATCAATACGCCTGGGAGCTAACTAATTTCGCATATTAGGGAGTGCCTCTATGACCAGTTTCTCAGAGATGCCGGAGGACTGGGCTCCGTTGGCATCTCCCTGAAACTGGCCGTAGTGGTGTCCCTGCTCTCGAAAACCATCTTGGAGATGCCTCAAACTGGATGGAGGACTGGACTCACAAGGATGCATATTTATAGTACAAGCAGCTCGACATAGTGTCGACACTTACGAAATAATGTTGACACTCACCCCTATTATTAGTGCTGACTCGTGATTTGTCCCGGTTGGTGTCTCCAACCGGGACTAAAGGTTGATCTTTAGTCCCGGTTGGTGACACCATCCGGGACAAGGTACACGCCGCACGACATAATGTCGACACTCACCCCTATCATTAGTGCTGCCTGGCCCAGCCTGCCGAAATCCCTCCAACCGGGACTAAAGATGAACCTTTAGTATATTGAAAATCCGAACAATGAAAATACTTCGCGTGGTGTCATATTATGTGGAATAGTTGAAAGGAAAAATACTAGACTTGGTATATTGATCATGTTTCGAAAAAACCTTCACAAAATGACCTATCATGTTCGAGATTTCATGGCTTTCGGTCCAAATGACCGATGTTATGTGCTGAATCACGGCATAGTTTGTTATGTTGTGCCCATATTATGCATGTGTGTGGAAATTGGTATGGAGAACAATGTTGCAGGAGGAAGTTTTCCTTTTTGTCGCACGGAAAAGCCCTTTTCCATTTTCCGAGCACAAAAAACGGGTCGTTTTGTGAAGTAACCACCAAAATGCCGTTTCAGAATGCTACCGTCCCATTTTCCTAAAATACTAGACCACCTTACATGGACTATCTCCCAACCGGGACATCTCAAACCTTTTCGTCCATCCCGGGTAAAAAGGACAAATGTCTGCCGAATCGGTAGGAAGTGGGTCCGGTTTGTACTACAGGTATATGATCTATCGCCCGTGATTTTTTGAAAAAATCATTTTTAGACTCGCAATATGTGGTTTCTTTAGAGATCCAATGCAAGTTCTAACGATGCTCGTCCCCTATCTTCATGCACACCGGTTCAACCATAGTTAGAAATTCAGATAATTCAAAACGGGCATAATAAATTCAAAAAAAACCGAACAATGAAAATCCTTCACGTGGTGTCATATTATGTGATATAGTTGAAAGGAAAAAATACCAGACTTGGTATATTGATCATGTTTCAAAAAAACCTTCACAAAATGACCTATCATGTTCGAGGTTTCATGGCTTTCGGTCCAAATGACCGATGTTATGTGCGGAATCATGACATAGTTTGTGATGTCGTTCCCATATTATGCATGGCGTGTGGACATTGGTATGGAGAACAATGTTGTAGGAGGAAGTTTTCCTTTTTGTCGGACGGAAAAGCCATTTTCCATTTTCCGAGCGCAACGGGTCGTTTTGTGAAGTAACCACCAAAATGCCGTTTCAGAATGCTACCGTCCCATTTTCCTAAAATACTAGACCACCTTACATGGACTATCTCCCAACCGGGACATCTCAAACCTTTTCTTCCATCCCGGGTAAAAAGGACAAATGTCTGCCGAATCGGTAGGAAGTGGGTCCGGTTTGTACTACAGGTACATGATCTATCGCCCGTGATTTTTTGAAAAAATCATTTTTAGACTCGCAATATGTGGTTTCTTTAGAGATCCAATGCAAGTTCTAACGATGCTCGTCCCCTATCTTCATGCACACCGGTTCAACCATAGTTACAAATTCAGATAATTCAAAACATGCATAATAAATTCAAAAAAAATCCGAACAATGAAAATCCTTCACGTGGTGTCATATTATGTGACATAGTTGAAAGGAAAAATACCAAACTTGGTATATTGATCATATTTTGAAAAAACCTTCACAAAATGACCTATCATGTTTGAGGTTTCATGGCTTTCGGTCCAAATGACCGATGTTATGTGCTGAATCATAACATAGTTTGTGATGTTGTGCCCATATTATGCATGCGTGTGGACATTGGTATGGAGAACAATGTTGCAGGAGGAAGTTTTACTTTTTGTCGGACGGAAAAGCCCTTTTCCATTTTCCGATCGCAACGGGTCGTTTTGTGAAATAACCACCAAAATGCCGTTTCAGAATGTTACCGTCCCATTTTCCTAAAATACTAGACCGTCCATCCCGGGTAAAAAGGACAAATGTCTGCCGAATCGGTAGGAAGTGGGTCCGGTTTGTACTACAGGTACATGATCTATCGCCCGTGATTTTTTTGAAAAAATCATTTTTAGACTCGCAATATGTGGTTTCTTCAGAGATCCAATGCAAGTTCTAACGATGCTCGTCCCCTATCTTCATGCACACGGGTTCGACCATAGTTAGAAATAAAGATAATTCAAAACGGGCATAATAAATTCAAAAAAATCCGAACAATGAAAATCCTTCGCGTGGTGTCATATTATGTGACATAGTTGAAAGGAAAAATACCATACTTGGTATATTGATCATGTTTCGAAAAAACCTTCACAAAATGACCTATCATGTTCGAGGTTTCATGGATTTTGGTCCAAATGACCGATGTTATGTGCTGAATCACGGCATAGTTTGTGATGTTGTGCCCATATTATGCATGCGTGTGGACATTGGTATGGAGAACAATGTTGCAGGAGGAAGTTTTCCTTTTTGTCGCATGGACAAGCCCTTTTCCATTTTCCAAGCGCAAAAAATGGGTGGTTTGGTGAAGTAACCACCAAAATGCCATTCCGTCCCATTTTCCTAAAAGACTAGACCACCTTACATGGACTATCTCCCAACCGGGACATCTCAAACCTTTTCGTCCATCCCGGTTAAAAAGGAGAAATGTCTGCCGAATCGGTAGGAAGTGGGTCCGGTTTGTACTACAGGTACATGATCTATCGCCCGTGATTTTTTGAAAAAATCATTTTTAGACTCGCAATATGTGGTTTCTTCAGAGATCCAATGCAATTTCTAACGATGCTCGTCCCTATCTTCATGCACACCGGTTCGACCATAGTTAGAAATTCAGATAATTCAAAACGGGCATAATAAATTCAAAAAAAATCCGAACAATGAAAATCCTTCGCGTGGTGTCATATTATGTGACATAGTTGAAAGGAAAAATACTAGACTTGGTATATTGATCATGTTTAGAAAAAACCTTCACAAAATGACCTATCATGTTCGAGGTTTCATGGCTTTCAGTCGAAATGACCGATGTTATGTGCTGAATCACGACATAGTTTCTGATGTTGTGCCCATATTATGCATGCGTGTGTACATTGGTATGGAGAACAATGTTGCAGGATGAAGTTTTCCTTTTTGTCGCACGGAAAAGCCCTTTTCCATTTTCCGAGCGCAAATAGGGTCGTTTTGTGAAGTAACCACCAAAATGCCGTTTCAGAATGCTACCATCCCATTTTCCTAAAATACTAGACAACCTTACATGGACTATCTCCCAACCGGGACATCTCAAACCTTTTCGTCCATCCTTGGTAAGAAGGACAAAAGTCTGCCGAATCGGAAGGAAGTGGGTCCGGTTTGTACTACAGGTAGATGATCTATTCCCCGTGATTTTTAGAAAAAATCATTTTTAGACTCTTAATATGTGGTTTCTTCAGAGATCCAATGCAAGTTCTAAATGAGCCATTTTTCTTCCCGCCATTTCTTCCCGCCATTTTTCTTCCCGCCATTTTTTCCCGGCATTTCTCCCGCCATTTTTCTTCCCGCCATTGTTTCCCGGCATTTCTCCCTCCAGTTCTTCCCGCCAGTTATCTTCCTACCATTTCTCACTATATATATGTAGGGTTGGCCTCCATTGTCATTGCACATGTCAAGACTCATATCTGCAACCTCATCACTCTTTCCCATGACTTTCACTGTAGCACTAACTCCCAGGGAGGCGGAGGCGCTTTACGCCTCAAACTACCCCTGCCCGCCAGGCTACTGTGTCCCCGTCGGCTGGATGCTGAGCGCCGGAGGCGTGCCGGTTCCTCCTGTCCCTCTAGGTGTGGCGCGTCGGATGGCCATCATGAACCACTACTACTTCGAGATCACGCCGGAGCAACGGAGGAATCCTAGATGGCATCCCGACTATTTACCGACTTGGGAAGCCTTCTTCGTGTATCAGCGTGAGAGGGCGCTCGCCAGGCACGAGGAGGATGGCTCACCTCCTCCGAACTTCAACGAGGGCGTCCGTCGGTTGTGGTGGCGCGGTCGGACTCTCCAGAGCGTCATGGCCAACGACACGGCCGCCGACTCTAGCCCCCGCCCGCGCTACCCTCAAGTCCAGCCCACTCGTACTCAGCCTTCAAGGTTCAACTACGGCGAACCCGACGACGACAGCGATGACGGCCGCGGCGAGTACGACGACTACAGTGGCGAGTATTATAGGTGTAGGTAGGAGCATGACTGAATCACTCCAACATTGCAAAACAAGTTCGGCCGATTGTGGCTTAATCTGGCCATATATCTTAATTTTCAGTTCTTCTATGTAAATTTGTGTTAGTTGCGTTATGTACTTTAATTCTAGTTCTATCCTAATAAAATTTTCTTCCCGCCCATTATGTCCCGTCCTTTTTTTCCCGCCCATTAATATATAAAAAATATAAGTTAATTCAAATCCAAATTAAAACACAGAAAATGGTTTTGAATTATTTTAAAATAGAAAATGGTTTTGAATTATTTATTCAAATCGAGACACTTTTTATGTTTAAAGTTTTTCTAAATTCCAAATTAATATTCAAAAAATATAAGTTAATTCATTATTAATTCTAAATGGTTCATAGTTTAAATGGTTACATTAATTATTTTTTAAAAATAGAAAATGGTTTTGAATTATTTATTCAAATCCAAAAACTTTTTATGTTTAAAGTTTTTCTAAATTCCAAATTAATATTAAAAAAATATAAGTTAATTCATTATTAATTTTAAATGGTTCATAGTTTAAATTAATTATTTTTTAAAAACAGAAAATGGTTTTGAATTAGGTATTCAAATCTAGACACTTTTTATGTTTAAAGTTTTTCTAAATTCCAAATTAATATTCAAAAAATATAAGTTAATTCATTTTTAATTTTAAATGGTTCATAGTTTAAATGGTTACATTAATTATTTTTTAAAAGAAAATGGTTTTGAATTAGTTATTCAAATTCAAACACTTTTTATGTTTAAAGTTTTTCTAAATTCCAAAGTAATTATCATTTAAAAAAATTACAAATTTAAACCCCAAAATAAAAAATAAGGCAGGAACAGAGAGAAAATTGCTGAAATTTTTTGAAAACAGGGTCATATGTCCCGGTTGGTGCCACCTACCGGGACTAAAGACCCCTGCGCGCGCCCCTTGGGCTGATAAAAAATAGTGGACTATACGTGCTGGTTGGTGGCTCCAACCGGGACGTATGACCCTTTAGTCCCGGTTGGAGCCACCAACCGGGACAAAAGGCCCTTCGTTTATAACTGACGCGCCTCCTCTTCTTCTTCCCCATCTCACTTCACTGCTTCTCACCGACGCGCGCACAGGAACCTCCCCCAACGCCGGCAGACTTCCCGAGCTCGCCGCCACCCCGCGTTCCGTCCGCCACCACCGCTGCCTCCTTCCGCGCGCTCCCCGGCTACTTTTCCCCCTCGCGCGTGACCTCAATCGCCTGGATTGGAAGCTCCGTTCGCCGTCTGTCTCCGTCGATTCCGGCGTCTCCTGAGCTCGCCCGGCCTCGCCACCACCTCTATCGTGTTCTTGGTGAGATGCTGATCCTCACGTTGCTCTTCTTTCTCTCCCTCTCCTCCTGTACTATTCTCCCCGCGTGTGCCCGCCGCCACCACCGCTCGAGCTCGACGGAGGCGACGCTTCGGTGACCAATAAGGAGCGACGCCGCCACTCTCTTGCTCCCTGCATCGCCCTCTCTCTAACACGCCCATCCGCGCGTCCAGGCGTGCCCGCTATCGCCGTCGCTGCCTGGGAGCTCACCGCTAGTGTGACGTCGTGCTGACGTCACTCGTGCGTCACCTTGATCGCGTGGCAGCTGATGTGGCCTAGGGCCCATCAGTCAGCCTCAGTGGGTAGGCTCATCTGTGGTATAAAACTGATCTGATGCGTGTGTTGACATAAGCATGCGTGGAGGCTGAGTTGGCACTATGACATGGTTATACCCCGCGGGTCCATGAACTCAGCATACCTAGTCCATCCCAAGGAAGGCCCACGACAAAAGTACGTCGGCCCATGAAGACTTTCGGATGGACCAGGCCCATGGTGCCTTCGGATCCTTGGAGAGCAAGACTAGAGTAGATAGGAAATTCAAAGGGGTAAAACCCTAGAACCTGTAACCAACTAGGACTATGCCCGGGACCTGCCTAATTCTATATAAAGGCCAGGAGGGCACGACCTAGATCTCTCGACTCATACTTTCGCATGCACACCTCCACGCCAGATTGCATCTGCGCACCCCTGTAACCTTCGGTTCCGCCGTAATCAAGAGCAGACAAGCAGGAGTAGGGTTTTCCCTCGGGGCTGAACACAGGTAAACCTTGTGTCCCCGTGTTGCTTGTTTGCTAACCGTTCCACGATCTCCAGCATCCCCATCTTCTCCAAAACCCAAGTCCATAACAATGGGAATTGATGAGATCAAACCTCGTCAATTGGCTCCATCTGTGGGCACTGGGGGCTCTGATTGTGCGATCGTGACGGTCCCAACCCGATCGATCTACAACTCTGCAACAACGGAGAGTCATCTCCTCTTCGGCGCTTTCGACTTCACCGCCCACTCGCCGGCCACCATGAAGGGCTTCGAGCTCGTAGGCGACGGACTCGAAATCCTATTCGGGAGCTTCTGCTTCCAGGTGGGGCAAACTGGCACCCTCCGCCTCCCTGAGCGGGTGTCCCTACCATCAATCAGGCCCGCTTCATGGGCCCCACATCCCGTGCTACGCACAACATCATCAGCAGATGACTCCTACGACAGTAGTAGCTGCAACTCCGATCTGTGAGATCTACCCTCGGACGCAGGCACCTACGGTTCCGGATCTGAAAGCTGCGGCAGCAGCGGGCCAATCTACAGTGCTACCAATGCGCCGCAGTCATCCAAAGCGACGTGGATCAACAAGCACCCAACCCGCCGCCTAACCCGGCCGAAGCGGTGGGAGCGGGAGAAGCCAATCTCCCCACCCGGGAAAACAACGGCCACATCATCCGCCTTAGCAAAGAAGGATGGACCCAGTCCATGGCCGTGAGCAACATAGTACTGCCCGCAGACGCCTCGCGAGATATGCTGATGGCCTACCACCTGCTCATAATCGAGGAGCACAAGAAGCAGGTCAAGATGCAGGAGGTGCTTGACAAACTCAAGCAAGTAGCCTTAGAGTCCAGCGCGCGACGAGTCGCGCTCTCCGCCATGGGCATCGGCTCCAGCTCGAACGCCAACCCAGGCAACAAGCACCGCTCTCGGATGGAGAACATGGATCCCAAGGAGCGCCGCGAGTTGACGCGAACTCTCCACACATCCTTCATGGAGATGGACGCCGACGGCAACGTCATCCCGAAAATGCCGCAGGCTACGATCATGGCAGCCACTGCATACCTCGCGGCCCACCCACCTCCCGAGGGGGACCCGAAGAGGTCCATGCACAAGTCCGCACTTACCAGACTCGGACTCTTCGGAGCCGCGCTCCACCAGGAAGATCCCAAGGAGCCAAAGAAGAAAGCTCCGGTCAGATTCGACCGCAGCCCCACCCCTTCATCCGAAGAGGAGGAACATGACCTTCCCCGAAGGAAGAAGAGTTCGCAACGTCGCGACCGCGACTACGACGCCAGAGATGCGCTCACACAGCGCAAAATCGACAAAGCGTGAGCTAAGTGCACATGCTCGTCTGAATCTGAGATGGACAAAGACGAAGGAGAACTCTGCGGAGCTCGATGCTTTAGCAGATCCGTCCGGCGGACACGGATGCCACGAAATTTCAAGCTTCCTTCGGATACTCCGAAGTTCGACGGCACTCAAGACCCAAAAGCTTGGCTCGGCGATCACTTATCACCCGTCAAACTGCACGGTCGAAACAAGGAGACCGCCATGCAATGCCTTCACCGTACAGACAGCGCAGCCCGGATCGCTCGGTGACCTATCCTCAGGGTCCATCCGAAGCTGGGATGATCTAGCTTACAGCTTCATCTGAAACTTCAAGGGTACCAGCAAAAGGCCCGCCTCAATTGAAGAATTGCGAGCCTACACTCAGCGAACGGGCAAATCCTTTCGCTCGTACATACTACGTTGGTCCAACACAAAGAACTACGCAGCCCACATCTCCGAAGAGAGGGCCATCGACGCCTTCAGGGACGGCGTCAAGCAGCAAGACTTCAAGGAGGAGCATGGGCGCGTCAAACCCAAAACGCTCGATCACCTCATGGACATCGCCAACAGGTGGGCTGACAGAGAAGACTCCATTCACCGAGCACAATCGGAAGAAGAGGACGACTATGGTCGACGGCGAGAGCGCCGTAGCAAGAGAAGATCGCGCATCTACGACGACCGCGACGGACCCGACATGGTCGCGGCTGGCTACGCCGATCGCCGCAACGACGCCAACCGCAACAGCGGAGGATACCGCGGAGGAAACTTCCGCGATGGAGGACGCCCAGCGCAGTCGTGGCAACGCCGCGACCGCGATAACGGACCCTCAGCATACGAAAAGCTTTCGGGTCCATGCACCATCCACTTCTACATCGACAAGCAGGATGGCAAAAAGAAGGCGAGCCACATGCTCAAGGACTGCCGCGAGTTCCAGAAGCCCAGCGAAAGCATGGTTCAGATGAGGTAGCAAGCTCCAATCCCTGCGTTTGGAAACGCACCCGCACCAGGGGAGATAGCGCATGGAGCTCCTCCACCGCCACCTGTAGGAAGCCCGAACCAATCGGTCACACCAGCAAAGAATAACGCTAGAAATGGGTATCCCCCGCCGAAAGGAGCACTGATGATCCAGAAGGGGTGACCTACGAATAGGGTGCAGAAGAAAATCACCCGACAGATCAACCTGGCTGTGGCAACTCCACCCGCCATCCCTGAGTACCTCAGCGGATCGGAGTCCTGCATCACGTTCACTCGTTTGGATCACCCTTGCCAGATCCCTCGCCCAGGTCATGCTGCCCTGGTGCTGGAGGCGCAGATCGTAGGTTTCGAGATGAGTCGCGTCTTCATGGATGGCGGCAGCGGCATCAACCTGATGTTCGCAAGCACTCTAGCAGCAATGCGGATCCCGCAGTGGATCCTGGAACAATCAGACACAACGTTCCACGGCATAGTTCCAGGGAAGGGCATATTTCCCCTGGACAAGATATGGCTCGACGTTATCTTCGGCAAGCCGGACAACTTCCGACTGGAACGGCTCGAAATCGAAGTGGTGGACTGGCCATCACAGTACCACGCCATCCTCGTGCGTGTAGCATTAGCAAGGTTCCTGGCTGTCCCACATTATGCATACCTGCTACTCAAGATTCCAGGACCGAAGGGCGTCATCACAGTCCACGGGAGCTTCACCCGATCGGACCAATGAGACAGAGATTTCAACAGAACCTCCCAATCATTCGGTATGTAGGAGGAGATCCTTAGGCTCCGCGAAGTGACGGACAATGGGGCACCCCCAGTCGCACGACAAAACACACCTAACATGTCTTTCGACTCCACGGTCAACACAAAGAAGGTGCAGGTCCACCCGACGGATGACTCCAAGATGGAGCTGATCGCCAACGACCTCAGTCCCGCATAGGAAGGCGCGCTCGTCGAATTCTTCCATGAGCGCTTGGAAATCTTCGCCTGGTGTCCTGTGGACATGGCAGGAGTTCCCAGGGAATTCGCCGAGCACGCACTCAACGTCTTTCCAGACACCAAGCCCGTCAAGCAGTCCATCCGGAGACTGTTCGAGCCACGAGCCGAAGCTATCGGCAAGGCAATCAACAGACTACTCGCTGCAGACTTCATCAGGGAAATCAAAGAAAGCGAGTGGCTTGCAAACACAGTTATGGTCCCAAAGAAGGACACGGACATCCTGCGGATGTGCGTGGATTTCACGTCGCTAAACAAGCACTGCCCAAAGGACCACTTCCTCCTTCCTCGGATCGACCAGATCATCGATTCGACGCACAGGTTGCGAGAAACTCTCCTTCCTCGACGCCTACTCAGGCTACAACCAGATTCGACTCAAGGTTGAAGATCAGGAGAAAACGGCGTTTATCACACCGTTCGAAGTATTCTGCTACAACACAATGCCTTTCGGGCTAAAGAACGCAGGTGCCATGTACCAGCGATGCATGCAGGCCTGCCTTAAGGACCAGATCGGTTGCAATGTTCAAGTCTATGTCGACGACATAGTCATAAAAACCAGGGAGGCAAAAACACTTATCGACGATCTCCGCGAGATATTCGAAAAACCTTGATCGCTATAGGATCAAACTCAACCTCGAAAAGTGCGCCTTTGGCGTCCCATCGGGTCAGCTGCTTGGGTACTTCATCTCTCAACGAGGGATCGAGGCGAACCCGAAGAAAATCAGAGCCATCATGGAGATGGAGAAGCCAAAAAACATCAAGGGTGTCCTGCAGCTCGCAGGACGAATAGCGGCATTGAGAAGATTCATCAGCCGCATGGGCGAGAAGGCCTTGGCATTCTACCAGCTTCTACGCAAGGCAGATAAATTCGAGTGGATGCCAGAAGCCAACGATGCATTCGAAAGCCTCAAACGGCTCCTCTCCACCTCGCCCGTCTTGGTCACGCCAAAGGAGCACGAGCCTCTGCTGCTGTACATAGCAGCCACACACCAGGTGGTTAGCACCGTACTAGTAGTCGAACGACCCGAAGAAGGCAAGAACCACGGGGTCCAGCGCCCAATCTACTACCTCAGCGAGGTACTGACACCAACAAAGCAGAGGTACCCTCACTACTAGAAGCTCACCTACGGCGTGTTCATGACAGCTCGACGGCTGAGCCATTACTTCCAGGAGCACCTGGTCATGGTCGTCAACGAGGCACCCCTGAACAGCATCCTGAATAACCCAGAAGCCACAAGACGTGTGGCCCTATGGGGCATCGAGTTGTCACCCCTCGACATCATCTACGAGAAGCGACTCGCAATCAAGTCTCAAGTCCTCCCGGACTTCCTCGTGCATTGGATGGAGCTGCAGCTGCAAGACACCCCAGACATGTCGCAGTCATGGACCATGCACTTCGACGGCTCCAAGCGCGAAGCTGGAGCAGGAGTCGGGGTCATACTGACCTCCCCGCAAGGTGACCAGATGAAGTACGTCCTCCGGATGAAATTCCGAGCCTCCAACAATGAGGACGAATACGAAGCCCTCATCCACGACATGAGAATGGCAAAGATCTGCGGCGCAACGCGCCTGGTCATCTACGGTGACTCCAACCTCGTCGTCCAGCAGACGATGAACGAGTGCGACGCACACGCCGAAAACATGATCGCGTACCGCGCACTCTACAACGCACTCGAAGGAGAATTCGACGGCTGCGAGCTTCGGCACGTTGGAAGAGAAAGCAACGAGGAGGCCGACAGACTCGCCAACATCGGCTCCACCTGCGCAAAGGTGCCACCGGGTGTGTTCCTCGAACAGATCTGCGTGCCATCCATCAAGCGGAAATTCCCCAAGGGATCACCCGAAGAAGCAGAACACTCGGGGGCTACGCTGCCCGGAGGACATGAAGGACCCGATAAAATGGACACAGAGGTCGCCATGGTCAACCTAATGCAGGTCATGGCAGTCGAAGAAACTTGGACGCGACCATACCTCCAGTTCCTGATAAACGGAGAACTGCCTGACAGCCCGATAGATGCCCGGCGCATATCTCGTCGGTCAAAAGCCTTCAACATCATCAATGGAGAGCTGTACAAGCGCAATTTTACGGGTGTACTACAAAGGTGCGTCACCATCGGTGACGGGAAAGCCATCCTCCAAGACATCCACGAGGGCATCTGCGGCCATCACGCAGGCAGCCGCTCCCTTGTCGCCAAAGCTCTACGAGCCGGATTCTACTTGCCAACGGCCATGAGCGACGCAAAGGACATCGTCCGAAGATGCAACGGGTGCCAACGGTTCGCCGACAAACCGCACGCACCCGGGTCAGAGCTCAGACCCATACCTATAGCCTGGTCCTTTGCTCAATGGGGCCTCGACATGATTGGCAAACTGCCAAAGTCCTCGAAAGGGGGACACGTTTACCTCCTGGTCGCAGTCGACAAATTCACCAAGTGGGTCGAGGCCATGCCCGTCACCAACCAAAAAGGAAAAACTGTCGTCAAGTTCTTTGAGTCCATTGTCTACAGGTTCGGCTTACCGCACAACATCATCACCGACAATGGATCGAACTTTATCTCCAAGGAGTTCCAGGACTTCTGCAAAGGCCTCGGGATCAACATCACGTACGCCTTAGTAGCACACCCGCAAACAAACGGGCAAGTGGAAAAGGCCAACGGCCTAATCGGCGCTGGTATCAAGAAGCGCCTCATGAGTCCACTCGAACGGAAAGCTGGAGCCTGGACGAAAGAGCTACCATCCGTACTGTGGAGCTTACGGACTACGCCAAACAGCTCCACCGGCTACACGCCGTTCTTCATGGTACACGGAGCCGAGGCCGTGCTACCAGCCGAAGTACGCCACCAAGCTTCCCGGGTCGTCGCCTACAGCGAAGCCAAATCCACGGCTCCACTCAAAGATGCCGTTGACACACTCGACAAAGCAAGAGACGTAGCAGCAGCTCGATCGGCGGTGTACCAGCAGAGTCTCCGCAACTACCACAGCCGCCGGCTATGCCCAAGGTCCTTCATCGAAGGAGACCTCGCCTTGCGACTCAAGTAAGAGCGACCGAAGAAATTCGAGTCGCCATGGGAAGGACCATCCATCATCACCGAAGTCATCCCAGGTGGCGCCTATCGCCTCAAGCACGTGGAGTCTGGAGTCGCATACTCCAACCCATGGAACATCGCACACTTACGACGATTCTACCCATAGTTACCTACCCCTTTACTTTCAATAAGGCTTTTCAGCCAAGGCTATTCAGCCGAACAATGTACTTCCTCCATTACGATATAAATAAAGCTAAGTGCCTTGCCCCAAAAATTTCGTTTCGTTATTTGCAACTCTACTTTATGCTACAAACGCACTCGGGTGCTCCCCCCACCTCACGATTTCATCGACTGAGAATCACACGTGTACACCCTGAGTAGCTGACAACGTCAGGCAAACGAAAAGGACACATACTCAAACAAAGCACTGCGTGCTCACAATAAACATAAACCTTTATAACACAGGGCACAACACGCCCAGTCGAAATATACAAATTTTACATCTACCTCTTTTACAGGTACTACCTATTCTGAAGAATCACTTGAGCACGCTGCTCAAACAAATCTACTACCTGTTCGGCATACTGAATTATAGCCGTGTAATGCGGACGCATATCCCACTCGCCACCATCCGGCCGAAGAGGTGGCCCAGCTGCTACAACAGACAAATCTACATCAGGACGGTGCAGCCTCACAAGGGACAAAGCAGCCTTCACGCCCGCAACGAGCTGTTGCCGCACCAACTCCTTGACATTACTCACACTTCGAAACTTCGACAGAAGACCCGCAAGGCTTGTTGGTACAGCATCCAATGGAAACATTACATGCAAAACTGAGGCAAGCGACGTCTGCACCTGACGAAGCACCCGCGAAACCTGGTGCACACGATCTTGCACCGTCGCCAGCGCCATGGCGCGGTCACGATCCATCCAGAAGAAGCCGCCAGCCTCCATGTCCTGTTGAGTCAAGCAATTGACCTGAACAGCGACACGCTCCTTATCTTCCCTCGGAGCAAGGTTAGCACCTGCGACAATTGCACAAAAAATAAGAGGCAAGGCCAGCAGGCTCATTCGAAGAACTGAGCTGCAGCTCGAAACAAAGAACAACTTACATTGAAGCTGCTCAGACAACCGAAGTAGTTCCGCCATCAAGTACTCCTCTCTGGGTGCACCACGATCCGCCTTGGACTTCCAAACATCGGCGTGACCTCGCAACCCAAGAAAGTCCCTCTCAAGACTACGAACACGATCCCGAAGAAAAACGAGCTGCGAGGAATCATCCAAAGATGGACGCAGTTGCGCTGCAGGCGAGGTGTCAACGGGGTCAGCACCCGAAGGAACCTAGCACAGCAGAAAAGAAAAGGACATAAACATTCAGACAGAGAAGAGCACAACTCAGAAGAGTTCATTAAGCACATAAAGGCCACTGCGTGGCACAATGATTTCTATTCCCCAAAATAATTACAAGCAAAAGAAGACTACAAACTATCCTACAGCTACAACGCCTAGGATGCGGCACCCTGAGTGGACTCGGAGCCGGACTGCCTCGCCTTGGCCTCCCCCTGCTGCCGCAGTGCATACTCGGACAGAAGATCAATGAGCTTTGGCCCATATCGCTTGCAGTGAGCAGAATAGGCAGCAAAGGCTACCTCGGATCCGTCCGCAGTCGTCGGCATTCGAGAGGTGATCTGGGGAAAATCCAGCTCCGCTCCAGCCGCCAAGGCCATCGCCAGCCCGACAGACGCACCGATGCCCTTCTGCTTGCGCTTGTACGCCGCAGGCGCTTCGGCCGACAAAGCCTCCCCCAGGGCGTTGTGGCATCCCGCAAAACCACTACTAGAAAATCGCGTTGAATTTGTGCATTGCATCGTCTTCATCATGCATTGTTTGCATAAAACTATGTTTGCAAAACCCGTCTTTGTTTTCTAAACGCCCATCTCATTCAAACACCGGAAACCCGGGTCACCGGATTATTTTGTTTTGCCGCTATCGGTTTGCAAACGGTGTTCTTTAAACAAATAAAAGTTATATTATTTTTAGTGGGGCAGTCGAACGGGCCAACCCGACCCGAACGACCACCCCTGTTTTTAAAACGGTCCAGCTGAACCCGCCCTTCTAATCCTATTCCTACCAACTAATCTACCCCAACCCAGCCTCCACCTCACCCCACCCAATGACCTGCTGCCACCTCAGCTCCCCTCTCCCCCTCTACCAATCCAGTGCCGCCACGTCACCCCTGGCCTCTCCTCACTCAACCCCCTGCCACACACCCACACAACACAAGCACACACATGCGCGCACACCTTCCCCAACCGCCCCCGCACCTGCCCCCACTGGACCGCCCGGCCCCCACAGCGCGTCCCACCTTCCTCCTCCTCCCGCTCCTTCTTCCCCCACCGCAGCCACCAACCCGCCGCTGCCGCCGCAGCTCCGGCGCGCCTCCTCCTCTCGCTCCGCCGCCTCCGTCGCCTCGAGTTCCGGGCCCGTCGCTTCCTTACTCGGCTCCCGCAGCCGCATCCTCGTCGCCCGGCCAGCCGAGTCCGCCACCCTTCGCGCTTCGGAGCTCGCCCAGCCACCGCCCGGGCAGCGGCGTCGCCACGCCGTCGTGGCGCTCCCGGCAGGCTCTTCTCCTGCTCGCCGGGCGACCAACCGCCGCCCTGCGGGTCCGTCCCCTCGCCACCAGCGACCGCTCGCCACTCGCGTGGCCTCCCCTCCGGCCAGCGTCGTCACTGCCCTCCCGCCGAGCCGTAGCTCCGCCCGACCCGCATCGCCGAGCCGCTCGCGCCGTTCCTCGCTCGCGTCCGCCGGCGAGCCGCGGCCTCCCTCCGCTCTGCTCGGCCCTCCGCGCGTCGGCGAGCCCGTCCCCGCCGCGAGGTCCCCCGTGCCGGGTCCCTTCTCGTCTGGACGCCGTCGTCGTGCGGAGCCAGGGCAGAGGCGTCCTCAGCCTTCCTGCAGTGCCAGGGCCGCGTGTGCTGTCCCGCGCTAAGCCCCAACCGCACCTTGGCGTCGTCGCAAGCCGCATGTCTTCTGGCATGGTGTGTGCTCATGGGGCGTGTTTGTGCAAGAGCTAGCGATATCCGAGAGGTGCAAGCCAAGGTCGGCCCGAGACCATGTGCTACTACAAGTCCGTTGTTGACCACGGAACCAAACCCCAAGATCTTCACAATCGGTGCCGCATCCATGTACCTAGAAGCTAACAGAATTTGGGGGACGACAAGATCGACGCCGTGTCAAGAACGTCCCCGACATTGGAGTCGAATGCCGAGATCCCCACACGGACCCAGAAAATCCCCGGACGACGAGCTCTCCTGCCGGATCAAGAGACCGAACCCGGGCGCGCCAAATTCTTCGACCCGGACCCCGATGACCGCCAAGCTCGGCACCAAGACAACTAGCCTTCACCGCGGAACACCCAGGACGCCGACATGATAACCCAAGACCGACATGAGGCCCCGACAAGATCTCCGTAACGACAAGCTCGCCTACCCGGAACACCGAGTGCACCGACATGGATCCGGAACCCGAACCGGGAGGACGCAAGATCGCCACGAGACCGACAAGCACCTCACCCCGAAGACAAGACCGACCGAGTTGAGAACCCGACAAGACCGTCGCGACGACAAGAACGACACCGACCCGGAAGATCCGATGCGCCTCGACACCGAACCAAGTCCGGCTTCCCGGAACGCCAACACCTACCCCCAGAAACCCGAGAACGCTCCCGCCGAGGCCATCGAACCCTGAACCCTGGACCCCGACCCCGAACTCCGTCGAACCCTGAGACCGACCCCGAACCCCGGACCCCCAAGATCGTCGAGACCCCTAATGTGTGTACCCTTTCCGAAACCTTATTTTATAACATCATAATAACTTGTTGCATATTTAATCATTCATCTCGCATGCATATCTGTGGTTTGGGGGCCTTATGCCGATTCACCTAATAATTAAGTATGGGGCCCATATGCGGGCAAATCTAGCCTCATATTGGCCTCATTTAAATTGGTGTAGCGAACCCGGTATCTTATCTTGCCTTGTTAAAACAACATTTAATTTGCGGGGAATCTAAATAACATGAACCATCTAATTAACTGTCGGGACCCCGGTTCCGCTTAATATGACCTAATTGCATCGCACCTTTGCCATGTCATCCATCATACATGCATCATGCCGATCTTCTGCCGTTGTATTAAATATTGCATCCGGTGTTTATTCTAGTGTTTTGCTTCTTCGCGGATAAGGCCGTTGAGTTGATGTGAGGCTCGCCCCGATCTTCGGTTGAACCCTTCGGCAATGTTTTCAGGCGAGCATCTCCCCCTTTCTACCTATCTTACTTTTATAGTATTTATTCCTTCCTGTTGATCTATTGCTATCTGTGTTGCGATGCTCTAGTTTTCGTAACCGTGAAATCCCTTGCAGCCCTATATTGCCTTGGACACATCCTATTACCTATTGTTTGGTAGATAGTTGGACTTGCGCGTCCTAGTCGCTTGCTCAAGTGCTGTTGCGTGTCGTCTAATGCCACAGTTGTTGATGTATTGCCGCATGTTGATGATGGAGTTGATCCTAGTTTTACTTATCGTCACTTTAATTTCTGTTTAACAACTAAAATTGAAATAAGCAGAGGCATCGGTGGGTGATAGAAAATATTTGGTTTCCGAACGCCCACTTGTGTCCCGTAAGACCCCGAGTACTTGATACCTGTTCCTTGATTTATCGCGCTATCCACATCCGGGAGGTATATGGGACCCCGAGCGAGCTTGATTCAGTCTTATTTCTTGGGGCCACAAACTAGTTTGAGGTTTTATTTACGATCCTGTACTTATGCCATGCTACTTTATGTATTTAAATTGTGCGAGGAGCACACTGTACTGTTTAGGTAAGCGGAGTGTTTTCGCGGTATCGACAAGCCCAGCCACACTTTTGGGTTCCCAGTCGTTTACAGCCATTGACGCAAACCTTGAGTCCGTCTCGGAGCTTGCTTACTTCGTTGCGGGTGTACTCCAAGGGGTGGCCCCCTGAAATATTTCTGAATCCTGTGATTGTTCAGTCGTGAAAGCCTCGTTGGGTTTTGATTTGGTTTTTCCGAGGATGATCGAGCGTGTGTTGCTATTGGTGCACCCCGGCCGGGTAAAACTTTCTGAAAGCCGTGTCCGCGGATATGGACGACTTGGAGCACAGTATCTCGATCATAGACAAGCATAACTAAAGTTTACTGCTATAAATTTGACTTTATAATGACTAGTAATCAGCTTCACTATAATGGAATGGCTAAATAATACTGCCCACAATTGCTTGTTTGGATTGTCGCTTGCGACCATTGTACCTGACTAGTAAGTATTGCAACTACAACGGAATGGCTAAATAAAAGTACCAACAACTGCTGGGTTTTGGGTTATCTCCTGCTATCTGTATCGATTAGTAACTGTTGCAACTATAACGGAATGGTCAACTAAAAGTGCCCACTGCTTACTTTATCAGGATGATTATCTAAATTTGACTAGTAATCGCTGCAACGATAACTGAATAATTAAAACTGCCAACGGTGTGAGTTCCTCGGTTGACTTCCTCGTTTGGTCTCGAGGGGGAAACACCAGGATGGGTTTGTTTGGTGTTAGCTTCAGGTTGGATCCGGATAGGTCATTCTCACCCCTCTCTGATAACCGCCAGTTGTATCGAGTCTCTATAGGTTGTTTAGTGCATGCTGCCGCTGCCGCTCAGTCCACCATACCTATGTAGGCGAGGACCGCCGAATTCTAGCCTCGCCGTGTCATGGCCTCAAGATCGACGCCTCTTTTCCTTTGCCCTTTGTCGGCACCTCTTTTGTTTAAGCAGGTTTTGAGATCGACGCCGTTAGCAGGGTTACCCTTCCGGTTTGGCCTGGGCAGGGTTATGGACGCCATTGGTTATTCTTCCGGGCTCTTAGCCCCATTTGCATCTTGTCCGTAGCCGGACGCTCGATCATTTTCAAGGTGATTTGGATCTTTGTACATTATATCTGTATTCTTGACTCTTTGAGTCGATGTTATATATATCTGTTCTGTGGGTCCCATCGAGGACTGTTGTGTAATGTTATTACTTCGTTTTCCACCCGCACGAAAGTGCCTGGTGGGCACCTTTGAATCGTTTCTATGCAGGTTTGGCGAATTATGCTCAAACTTGCATAGGTCCGATTCTGAGGGTGTTACAGGCGTCAACATCATCCAGGGTCGCGCCCTTGGGGACAAGCTCCCTGTAGAAGCGTCCAAGGACCTCCTTCGCCTTGGCAAGGGAGCTGATGATGGTGCTGCAGCGATCTTCGACCGCTGCAGTAGCATCATCTAGAGCACTCCCGTGCTCCAGAGAGCCGCGGTCAAACTCGATGCCTGCGGCATCTGAGACAAAAAAGAGAAGGAATGAAGAAATTAACACAGAAGAAAGACAAGAAAACGACAAGAAAGGAGCAAAACAAGATACTCACCTGAAACAGCCTTGGCTGCAGCCATGAGCTTGCCCGCCACCTCACTTTCACGCGCAGTCGCAGCCATGGCAAGCTGCTCCTCGCGGTCCGTAGCCTCATGCTGCAGACGCTCCTTAGCCTTGGCTGCCTTGGCTAGCTCCAGCTCAAGGTGCTCTTTCGCACCAGCAGCGTCCGCAGCCTTCTTCTCCGCTTGACCAAGGATCTCTTTGAGAGCATCAAACTCACGGAGGGAAGTGTTATGCTCCTCTGCACTCAAAACATACAAACGTTAGAAAGCAAGACAACAATGCAAAAATAAAGAGGTACCAAAGCGTACAGGTACCTTGAAGCTGTTGGAGGTTGGCCTCGGCACGTGTGCTCTGCACTACCGCAGCATCCTGCAAAAAAGGCTGCGGGAAGAAGAACTACCAGTAAGGACAAGGACTCGGGGGCTGCGCCCACCACGAAGGAACAAAAAGCAAAATTTGCACACGAAAACGCCCGACGACGACCCCCAAGACTTGAACAAAAAATAAGACAGAAAAATATTTTTCAGACGCTCGGGGGCTCCCCTCGTAGTAGGAAACAGAATACTTACATGCTCCGATGACGACCCCGAAGGCCCGCTGGCAGCCTTCTGAGGCGCAACCACCTGATCACCTTGCGGAGAAGGGACCGGCGCAGCACACTTAGAAGTGACCACCATCTGAGGAGGAGGAGACGCAACCTTCGACTCTCCCATCATCTCCCGAGCGCCATCGCTGGAGGAGTCATGGAGGAGTGCCTACACACAAAATATTTAGCACAAGCACAAAAGTCAATAGGAAATGGACAGCAGTATAAAAGAAAAACTTACGAGTCCAGGGAAATCAGGTCGAAGACAGGAGGAGTCCTTCGGGCTCTCTTCTCCCCCCTCTTATCTTCTTTCTTCTCTTCCTTCTTTTCTTCCTTCTTTCGCTTCGCTGGCGGGTGCGGCGCTACAGCCCGCACAGGAATGGCAGGGAAAGGGGAAGAAGAGCCTCCATGCCCGTCACTATGACGTTCAAGGCACAAAGGGTTCCTAGGAGTCGGAGGAGTCGAGGCATCCGAAGACTCCCTGGAGCTCCGCGATCGTTTGCGCGTATGGTTCTCGCTCGACTCATTGGCATCTTCTGCCGGAGACCGCGCCGACGGCAGCTCGGACACGGAATCCACCACGTCATTATCCGGAGCATTCGAAAATAACTCAAGCAATGGCGGCACCATGCCCGGCACCTTGAAGCTCTAAAAAAAGAAGGTACTTTGTTAGCAAACCAAGGAAAACAAATATGCAGTCGACAAAAAGCGCTACGCGCACGAATCTACACCTGCGGAACGGCCAGCGTCGAAGAAAACGGAGGAGTCAGCGACTTCCCCGAGATTTTTTCTCTGGCCTTGAACTTCAGCAGCAAGCGAAGGGCCCTGTCAAGATCTGCCTGAGAGATTTTCTCAGCTGAAACCCTCGTCGGATCACGGCGCCCAGAATAAAGAAACATCGGGTGCGCCCTCGCTTGGAGAGGCTGCACCCGACGCTCGAGAAACATACGGATAATATCCATGCCGTTCACTTCCTTCTCCGGAATCAACTGGAGATCCTCCACCCGACGGTAAAGGGCCTCTATCTCCTCTGTCTCGCCATCCAAGATCTGGTTTTTCCAGGATCTTTTCGGCTCGATTATCTGGGAGGGTTCGAAAGGAGCAAGACCAAAATGCTGCCCAGCAACTGTAGAGTCGCGAATGTAAAACCACTGCCTCCGCTAGTACTGGACAGATTCGGACATAGAGAAAGAAAAGAAGAGAATATTGGCTCTGAGGGAGATGATGCAACCCCCAATGGGATACACACCGTCTGAACCGGATTGCCTCATCACGGAATAGAGTTTCCGGAAGAGGCCAAAATGCGGCTCGATGCCGAGCCAGCACTCGCAAAAAGTGATGAAACAAGCAATGTGAAAAAGAGAATTGGGTGAAAGATGATGCAGCTGGATGCCATAGAGAAAGAGCATCCCACGAAGGAAGTCGTGGACTGGGAAGGAAAACCCACACATAACGAAGGCAAGAAACATAACCTGATACCCAGCGGGGGGACGGGGGATTACCTCGTTGCCGGGGAGTCTGACGGCCTCCCTATCTTGCGGGATCAAACCCCGCTCGTGAAGCTTGCGGAGATCACTCTCCCGCGTCTCTGATCGCCGCCAACCACCGTCGGTGACACGGATAGCGGTAGCGCCTTTCTTTCCTCCGGCGGCGCTGGTACCAACTGCAGATGATGATTTCTTCGGTTTCCCCATCGCGCTACGGCGCCGCTGGTGGTGAAAGCGCAGAAGGGAAGATGGAAATGTGGAAGGAAATCCCAGCGCGCAGCAAGAATCGCTAGAGTACAAGGAGGCAGTGAAAACAAGAACTGATGCGGTGAAAACAAACTGCAGCTTTCCCCAATGATTATAACGACAAAGACGACGCACGACAGCCGTCCATCCAGAAGACCTAACGCCAACGGCAGATCTGACCATACACGTGTCAGCATCACAACGAACCGTCGTTACCACACCGTCCACTACGCACGGAAATTGAGGCGACGCCGTAATTATCTCCACGCCGCGCGTGACCGGTCAATTCAAGGTCAGCAAGTGGGACCCACGTTCGTCCAGTCAAGTCACCTCTGGCATAGCAGACGCTTGAGGTCATCGATCGTCAGCACTGATGTCATCAAAAGCTATACTAGCAACAACTACAATTTTTCGGCTTCAAAGCTAAGGAGTACTCACTCGAATCTACGATTCGATCAAATACTCGGGGGCTACTCCTATTAGGAGCGCTGGCCGCGCACCCGACAGATGAATAAAACGAACTACTTTCTTCGAGTCCTACGTCGAGTCTAAGACTACACTATGGACTCGGGGGGCTACTCCCATAGGGAGGATAGATTTAAGCATCCGAAATTTTTTGTGTCCTACGGACTTAACAACTGAACAATGTTTGAAGTAAAGTCTCCGCTCGAGTATACGACTCGAACAGACACTCGGGGGCTACTCCCATAGGGAGCGCTGGTCGCGCACCCTATGAATTCTTCGACTGCGATCTTTCGGATCAGTATGCGAAAACTTTTCCGGAGCTCTGCCCTAATAAAACGCTAAGTGAGAAACTTTCTCCTTGGCCACCCGAAACACCTCCGTGGTGATAAACATTCGGATGTTGTGTCTACGACACAAAGATAAGATCTATAGATATCATCTGATGGCCTGGCAACGCACATGACTGCGCTCTGCTAGTATAAAACCCGTGCGAACAGGCGCGATGAAAAATCCCGACGGACGCGTTGGGTACATCAATTAAATTCACTGGAATTCAAATCCTGTAAGTCCTCCGCGGCCTGAGTTGAATTACGCCAGCATATGTTCCAGTTTCGAGTTGAGGGACTCGAACCTGAGGAAGATCGTGTCGTTTTGTCCTAAGACAGTTAACTGACCCTGATCCGTCAGGTGAGTCAGGCACACGCATCAAAAATCCCTACACACGAACTATTGAAATACATAGTTGCACCCGAAGGATTGAAGAGTCCTCAGCCGAATCTACGATTCGACTGATCACTCGGGGGCTACTAACATGGTTATACCTCCCGGGTCCATGAACTCAGCATACCTAGTCCAGCCCAAGGAAGGCCCACGACAAAAGTACGTCGGCCCATGAAGACTTTCGGATGGCCCAGGCCCATGGTGCCTTCGGATCCTTGGAGAGCAAGACTAGAGTAGATAGGAAATTCAAAGGGGTAAAACCCTAGAACCTGTAACCAACTAGGACTATGCCCGGGACCTGCCTAAGTCTATATAAAGGCCAGGAGGGCACGACCTAGATCTCTCGACTCATACTTTTGCGTACACACCTCCACGCCAGATTGCATCTGCGCACCCTTGTAACCTTCGGTTCCGCCGTAATCAAGAGCAGACAAGCAGGAGTAGGGTTTTCCCTCCGGGGGCCTAAACCTGGGTAAACCTTGTGTCCCCGTGTTGCTTGTTTGCTAACCGTTCCACGATCTCCAGCATCCCCATCTTCTCCAAAACCCAAGTCCATAACAATGGGCATTGATGAGATCAAACCTCATCACACTGGGGCCCTTCTGTCAGTCTCACTGGCTAGGGGTCGCCCCGGTGTAAAAACTATTTGCCTTTTTTTTAATTCTATAAAATGATTTAATATTGTAAAATCAATAACTTATTGTTTATAAGTCAGAAAAATACAAATAATATATCAAATTGTTCAGAAAAATGAAACCTATCTATTTAACCTATAATCATGCATTGTTCAACGACTTAAATGACAAGTATAATTAGAAGAACAAATGCACCCCTCTCATATGTTCTAGAGTTTCCCCGAGTTAGGGTTTTCACCCCTCGGAACCCCGATTAAATCGTCGAGCATGTCTTTGGGTTACATTCCAATGCAAATTAACTTGTCATATCATCATGCTTGCTTGAGCATTGCATCGATGCCATGTGTTGAACAAGCTAGGCGTTCGGTTCTTCGCGGTAGAATACGAGATCGAGATCAAAGACCGAGGTCACCACCATCGAAGATCGAAGATTTCTTGATAGCCATCGCATTGTAGATGCTTAGCCATGATACTAGTTGTCATAGACCCCAGTTGAATCGATGTTGCACCTAGGGTTAGCCGGTGTGTCCTCGCAGGGCATCCCGAACCCGAGGGTTGATTGATTACCGCCTTTCTTTTCGATATTGGTTCTTCGTGATAGGATCCGAGCCCGATGGTTTCTCCGAATTAGGGTTTCTGATATTGTAAATTCATTTTTAATATTGTGTATGTATATATTAGGGTTTCTCTGAATTAGGGTTTATATCTCTCAACACCGTACATAACATTCTGCCTTAGCCGCTTTGACTTATCCGTTTGTCCACCTATGCAGAAAATATGGAACCACATGACAGAGACGAAGAAAGGGAAGAGTTGATCCAAGGTGTGATCCGCGGGGAAGAAAATTTAGATGTATCGACGTTTCTGAACAACTCCGGTGAGGGTGATCCTCTTTTTGCTGGAAGAGACGACTTGTTTGAGGTTGAAGGTGGTGCCTTCCGTGAGGAAGAAGGCGATGCCTTGTGTGATCGATAAGACGACCGCTCTGGCGAGGTGCATGTAATATAATTAATTCATTAATTAATAATCTGCTATCTATATAGAAATAGTAACGACGATCTTTCTTCTTTTAGCCCTCCGGATCGAAGAAATCTACTGAAAAGAGCAGACGAGGCCCAACCAAAAAGTTGGAAGACCATGAGAGGTTTAGGATCAAAGATGTCGCTGAAGACGGCAAACCGACGGCTCCCGTAGTTGTCGCAAACAAATTTGTGCACAATGCGGAGTAATCGTTAGGTACTTAATCCCGATCACCATTCGAAATTGGAATAGGCCTGCTGATGCGGAAGAAGAGGGAACATGTTTATTTGTCCCTAACCACGCCAAAGATTTACTGTGGAAGAGGCTCATGGTTAATTTCAAACTACCGAAGATAGAGCTGGATCCAAATGCAGAGGATCCAGTTGAGGACGCCTTAGAACATGGGAGAGCCATGGAGGCTAAGGTCAGGGAGTGGGCTTTGAAGAAGATGGCCTAGTGTTTCACCAACTGGAAGAAAAGATTGCACCTTGACTATGTCGTGAAAGAGAAGACTCCCGATTTCAAGAATATTCAGTTTGAGAAGATAAAACCATTCTGGGTTGAGTTTGTGAAATACAAGCCATCAAAAAAAGCTAATAAAATGTCTGCATCGAATAAGCTGAATGCTGCTAACAAAAAGTATCACCATACTATGGGGCAAGGTGGCTACATGGTTGGCATTCCTAAGTGGGAGAAACTTGAGAATGAACTGCGTGCTAAAAAGATCACCCCAGAGACAGAAGATTGGGTAGAAAACATGCAAGGAATTGGTTTTACGGGCATGGGGGCACGTTGGACTTGGAAGGGAAGTGTATATATAACATACGACATAAAGAAGACCCCTTGCCAATCGAGAAGATGAGAAAAGCAGTAAATGCTGTTAAAGATGGGGACTTCATTCCCGATAGAGAGAATGATGAGCTCACACTCACCCTTGGAAATAAGGAACATGATGGACGAACACGAGGCACAAGCGGCTCCAAACCATGGAGGAATGGGTTTCCCGAAGAGAGGAAGAAATATCCTGATAGAAGCCGTCAGAGGAGAAAGGACAGGGCGGAAGTTGAAGCAGATATTCAGAAAGAGCGAATGCGTATAATTGAAGAACGAATAAAGCAACAACAAGATGAAATTAACGCACTTAAAGAGCAAAGTACTACCGGCCCATCTCAGAAGCACACTGCATTCGATGCTACCGGCCTATCGAATAATCAAAAAAGCGGTGTGGCTTCCACCGAGGTCCCAGGTGATGACAATGGCGATGACGATGGTGCACCGATGATGGCTCCTATTGGCTACCCAGTGGATGATATCACAGAGATGACATACTGCGAGATACATGTCAAAGTTGTGAATATATCAATGAAGGTGGCGGAGGGCTACGATGTTGTCGGGGTGGATGAAATCATACCCACCTTTGAAGTTTTGGATCTTCACTACCCTGCAGGTGAAGGGGATGTGACTGTACTGGGAGACGCAACAAACGTCACCATTCTATGGCCAAACGAATGTATCGTGCTTCGAAATCACACGCCAAGGCCATCTTCGCCGCCGCCTCACCCGTCTCCAGCGAGATCGTCGCCGACACGGCAGCCGTCTTCGTCGCCTCACCCGGCTCCGTCGCCTCACCAATCTCCGGCGCAGCCATCGCCACGGGAGCCATCACCGGCGCCTCGGGATAAAAAGCGTAAGCGTACCGCTACTCTGCGTCGTGGTAAGCGATCGCCGAAACGTAAACAAGAGCCTCTTCCAAAAGTACCAAAGGTTCCTCCCAAGAGAGCTTATGACTGTACTGAAGAGGAGACTGCGGCGATCGTTGATGCGGAAATAACAGCGTTTTTCGCTAAGCTGAGGTGGCCGAAAAAGCCAGAGTTCCCCAGCACCAAAGAAGAAAAGGCCAAAGTGTTGAAAATGCTAAATACTCTTCATCAACACGAGCCAAAGCTGTCATCAGACTATGAGCGTTCTATTCTCAAGTCACATGCGGCACAACAAGCCTCGAAGAGAAGTACTGATGCAAGCAAGAAATCTATTGCCCATCTCGAAGAACAAGCAAAACAGTCTTGCGCCCCTCTCAAGGTGATTTCACAAACCAATGTGGGGTCGAGCAAATATGGGCCGAAGAGCAGTATGATCCAGAGGTAGTTGCACAATAAGGAGAAGCTGCCGCTGCTCAAGGTATGAGTATTGCCCAGTACTTATCCCAGTTAGAGTACTTCCCCGTGAGTGAAGTAGCATACAAATACCAGTACGGCAAACCTCTCTTCAGACTTGAGGAGGTAAATAATCTTCCAACAAAAATGCGAAGATTGCATAACTGGTACATGCATGCCACAAAGGCCGGGGCTAACTGGATAGTGCTGAGGGTTACAAAAAATCATCATGGGAAAGAAAAGGATGACATGATATCCATTGAATTTGATGAACTATTTCAATTATTAAATCAAGACTCCTTGGACAAATCGATCATCAGTGCCTATTGTCTGTAAGTACTAATTCTGTAATTAATTTAGTCTCCAGCTATCTCACCTTGTTTATTGCATGTATATAATCATACTGTAATATGCAGAATGAAGATTCTCGAATGCAGCAGAGGACAAATCTATGACATTGGCTTCATTGACCCATATTGGGTTCATGAAGCTAATCTCAAAACAAGCCCCCATGATACGGAGGATAATATAGTACAGGCGTTAAGGTTTCAAGAAACCAGAAGGGAAATACTTTTTCCTTACAACTTCGAGTGAGTGTTATTGTCTTCTATACACTTTCTATTTCACTTACTCGATGTTAAGTATATAATTTATTAGTTATGCATACGCGGCTTCCACTATATTCTGTTAATCATTCAACTTGACAAAGGGCGTGTACTAGTCAAATTGTGTTTAGTTTCAAATTGTGTTTAGTTTCATTAATATAGGCTGACTCCTTTTTTAAATCAGATCGAACGTCTACGGGACGGTCTTCTGCAAAAGGATCGCGTACGAGCAATTCAAGAGGAATTGGCGGGATTCTTGGATGCAGAAGTCCTAAACCCAAAAGGGGAATACTATTCGGCTGTGTATAGACAATAGGGATTGTAAAAAGAGCAACTTTTGTATGTAGTGCATGAACTCGATCCATGTATCGAATGTAATATTGTCATGATGATCTTGTGTAATATAATGGTTCATTCATTGACGAGTGCAAAACACTAAATAAACAATAAAACAACCTAAATGAATTCTCTGCCGCGACACAAAAAGTGGCGAAAATGCTGTCGCGGCAACAAAAGTT
This sequence comes from Avena longiglumis, assembly GCA_030063025.1. Lineage (NCBI taxonomy): Eukaryota > Viridiplantae > Streptophyta > Magnoliopsida > Poales > Poaceae > Avena > Avena longiglumis. Next base: position 144,975,728 of record CP125974.1, read on the forward strand.
GCCAAAATGAATTCTCTGCCGCGGTAGAGAAATGTGCCAAATCTCTGCCGTGATAGAAGGTTATTTGTCCCGGTTCGTGTTACGAACCGGGACGGTTGCTCCACCCCCTCTCCCTCTGACGCTGCCACGTGCACCCCTATTTGTCCCTATTGGTGGGGCAACCGTCACTAAAGGTTGGGGCTTTAGTCCCGATTGCCCCGTCCCGGTTGGGTAACCGGGACTAATGTCCCTTACCAACCGGGACCAATGGGGCGTTTTCCACTAGTGCTTCCCTCTCATTAGAGGTCATTCTTGGCACAAAAAGCAAACACAAAGGATAAGGTGAGGTCATTACAGAAGTAATAACTTCCAAGACTCAAGGAAAATCTTGGGTTATCTCCCAACAAGTAATTTTCTTTAACGCCTTTAAGTTAGGCACAAGAAGCAAGAAGAATCAAGTATTTTCAAATTAATAAGCACTAACATCAAAACTTGCTTTCAAAGGAGGAGCAAAAAGAAACTTCTCTCTCCTCATAGGGAAGTGTTCAATACCTTTCTTGAATGGAAAATGATATTTAATGGTGCCTTCTTTCATATCAATGATGGCGCCAACTGTTCTAAGAAAAGGTCTTTCCAAAGTAATAGGACAAGAAGCATTGTATTCAACATCCAAAACATAGAAATCCATAGGGACATAAGCATTGTTAACCATAATGAGAACATCATTAATATTCCCCATGAGTTTCTTTTTAGCATTATTATTGAGTGGGACATCCAAATAACAATCTTACAAAGGTGGCAAATCAAGCATTTTATAAATTTTCCTAGGCATAATAGAGACACTAGAACCAAGATCACATGAAGTTCTGAGATCAAAGTCATTCACTTGCACATTAATAATGGGTTCCCAACTATCTTCTACTTTCCTAGGAATATAAGCTTTGTGTTTTAGCTTCTCTTCCTTAATTTTCACAAGAGCATCTGTAATGTGTTTAGTGAAAGCAACATGCATGTTAGTAGCATCAGGACTTCTAGCAAACTTTTAAAAGAACATAATTACTTCAAAAATATTGCAACCATCTATATAAAAATCAAACTTAGCATCACTAGTAGTAGACTCAATAGGCTTAGGCATAGTAGGAGGAGGAACACGGACTACTTGTGGTTTAGTGGTAATAGTGCACACACTATTGTTTCTATCAATTTCAGCTTTCCTTTCCCACTTAGCATGAAGTTGAGATAACAGCCTAACATTTTCATCAATAGTAATTCCTATGGCATGAGCAGTAGCAAAGGTATTTTCCATGGTTTCAGGTTTAGCGGCCATTTTATTAATCAAGGAGGACTGAGCTTCAGACAAAGAGGATATATTCTTCTCAATAGTTAAAAGTTTTTCCTCTACAGTTTTGTTGAAAGTAGTTTGTTTACTAATAAAGTCTTTGAGCATGAATTCAAGTTCAGAGGGGGCACTTCTAGCATTGTTGAAGGACTTTCCATAGGAATTTCCATTATTAGGAGGATAAGGCCTATAATTGTTGTTGCCACCAAAATTATTCCTATAGGCATTGTTGTTAAAATTGTTGTTTCTAATGAAGTTCACATCAACTTGCTCTTCTTGAGCAACCAAAGAGGATAAAGGAACACTATTAGCATCTAGAGGAGATTTACCATTAACAATCATAGCCATAATAACATCAATCTTATCACTCAAAGAGGAGGTTTCCTCAACAGAATTTACCTTCTTACCATGTGGAGCTCTCTTAGTGTGCCATTCAGACTAGTTAACCATCATATTTTCAAGGAGCTTTGTTGCAGCACCCAAAGTGAGGCCCATGAAAGTACCTCCAGCAGCTGAATCCAATAGGTTTCTTGAGGAGAAGTTGAAACCTGCATAAAAAGTATGGATAATCATCCAAGAAGTGAGTCCATGAGTGGGGCAATTCTTAACCAAATATTTCATTCTTTCCCAAGCTTGAGCAACATGTTCATTATCAAGTTGTTTAAATTTCATAATGTCACTTCTCATAGATATAATCTTAGCAGGAGGATAGTATTTTCCAATAAAAGCATCTTTGCACTTAGTCCAAGAATCAATACTATTTCTACGCAAGGATAGCAACCATTATTTATCTTTATCTCTCAAAGAGAAAGGAAACATCTTGAGCTTAATAATATCTCCATCTACATCCTTATACTTTTGCATCTCACAAAGTTCAACGAAGTTATTGAGATGGGCAGCAGCATCATCAGAACTAGCACCAGAAAATTTCTCTCTCTCATCACAAGATTCAACAAAGCAGGCTTAATTTCATAAAAGGTAGCATCAGGAGCAGGTGGACAAATAGGTGTGATAAGGAAATAATTGTTGTTGGTGCTAGTGAAGTCACACAACTTGGCGTTCTCAGCAGAGTTCATTTTGGCAAAGGTGAGCAAGCCAAAAACAGTAGCAACAGCTAGAGCATGAACTAATTTTTGTGTGTTTTTAAATAAAGCAAGCAAACCAAACTAGACTATTTTTTGGGGTTTTTTGAAAAGAGGCAAACAAAACCAAGAAAAAGAAACTAAGAAAACTAAAAACAAAGTAAAGAGAAAGGAAGTGAAGGACTCCCCTAGTGAAGACGTCCTTAGCCTCCCCGGCAATGGCGACAGAAAAGACTTGATGCAGCGCTGAGTTGATGTAGGAGCACTTCGTTGGGAACCCCAAGAGCAAGGTGTGAACCAGCACAGCAGCAAGTTTTACCTTAGTAAGAAACCGAGGTTATCGAACCAGTAGGAGGAAGGAAACGTCACACAGGTGTTGAAAGCAGTGCGGAGACCTGCACAACACAAACTCAAGACTTTGCCCCCAATGAATCAGTGAGGTTGTCAAGCTCACCGGGTTTGCTGTACCAAAGGATTAAACGTATGGTGTGGAAGGTAATGGTTTGCAGCAAGTAAAAAAGTAACAATGGAAGATGTATCAATGGTAAAGATTGGGCCGGGGTCCATAGTTCACTAGAGGTACTCTCCTTAGATAAACAACATGGCATGAAGGGTAAACAAATTACAGCAGGGCAATTGACAGGAACTGAGCAAGGCATAACAATGCAATACCATACAAAAAGATCCTATGAGATTTGATTGGGCAATACAACAATATACATAGACCGTCATCCAACTAGATCTATGACTAGAAGTCCACCTTCAGGTCATCATCCAAACCCCCTCCAGTATTAAGTTGCAAGCAACAGACAAGTGCTTTAAGAAAAGTGTTTAAGGTAAACAATCCACTTGTTCCATGAACAAGAGAACGTTGTTTTCTCCCTAGTAACAACACCACATCTACAACCAAAGAGATTGCTGTCACTTCCCTTGGAAACTAGAGGCATGAACCCACTATCGAGCATAAATACCCCCTCTTGGAGTCACTAGCAACTACTCGACCAAGATAGCTACTAACAACGGAGAGCATGCAAGATCAAAAACAACACAGACATGATAGAATCATAAAGACAAAACCATTAATCAATCTGAAATAATAATCTCAATATCCATCGGATCCCCGCAAACACAACATGCATGATTCCAAATAGATTAGATCTTGATCATGAATGGAGTTCACAAGATCTATACATGAAAGCACAAGGAGGAGATGCAAACATCTAGCTACTTCATGGACCCATAGTCCAAGGTGGAACTACTCACGCATCATACCGGATAGAAGGCCTCTGGGATGATCTCTGATACGTCCAAAACGTATCTACTTTCTCGAACACTTTGCTATTGTTTCTCATCTAAACTAATGTGATTTGGATATAACTAACACGGATTGACGTTGTTTTCAGCAGAATTACCTTGGTGTCTTATTTTTGTGCAGAAAATCAACTATCAGGAAAAATCTCGAAAAATATGCCAAAAACTATTTATCACCAGAAGATCCACGGAGCCAGAAGGGGAGACAGAGAGGGGGCCTGAGGGGCCAGACCCACCCTAGGCGCGAGCCCACCTAACCCCGCGCCTGGAGGGGGTGAGGCCACCCCAGGCAGCTCCTCGGCCTCCCTCCGCGCCTATAAGTTTCCTTTCGACCTAAAACCGAGGGGGGTTCGATAGTTTTCCGGAAAGAGTTCCGCTCCGCCGCCACCACCAGAAACCAAGATTCGGATCCAGAAACTCTGTTCTGGCACTCTGTCGGGACGGGGAATTTCTAGAGGATCATCACCATCATCATCACCAACACATCTCCATCAACCACCGATGTTTCCCTCATCCATGAGTGAGTAATCCCCCGCTGTAGGCTTGGGGATGGTAGGGATTGGATGAGTTCTATCATGTAATCGAATAAGATCTGTTAGGGCATAGTTCCTAGTATCTCTATTAGTGCTATTTGACTTTGTTGCAACTTGTTGTGCTTAATGCTTGTCACTAGGGCCGAGTGCCATGATCTTAGATCTGAACTTATTATTGAATCATTATGATAGCAAGTTGTGTACACATATCATTGTCCGGATCCAAAGGCCCCAAAGTGATAATAATTGGGACAACCGGAGGGGATGACTATGGTGTGAGGATCACATGTGTTCATGGAGTTTTAATGTTTTGCTCCGGTTCTCTATTAAAAGGAGCACCTTAATTGCCAGTAGTTCCCTAGAGGCCCCGTTGCCACGGGCTGGCTCGACAGAAGATGTTGTGCAAGTTCTCATTGCGAGCACGTATGACTATATTTGGAGCACATGCCTAGGATTGTTTAGTACTTGGATGCTTGTTATTATTTATCTATAATTCCCTAGATCTTGAAGTTACATGTTTAGACTCGTCCATGCAATGCCCGTCCATCCATCCCTATGCCTACCGCACTCGAAACCTGCTTTTACCGTTACTATTACTATTGCTCCCGTTTCACTGTTGTTGTTGCCGTTGCTTTGATGTTGCTACTACAAACTGTTGCTACTACAAACTGTTGCTATTGATAAACTTCTGTGAGCAAGAACTATTTCCAGGTGCAGCTGAACTGACAACTCAGTTGTTAAGGCTTGCAAGTATTCTTCGGCTTCCCTTGTGTCAAATCAATTAATTGGGTAATACTACTCGCGAAGACTGTTGGGATCCCCTATACTTGTGGGTGATCAATCTCCCCTCCGGCAAGGTGCCGGGAGAACACCAGATCCCCCCAATCCAGGGACAATGGTGACGGCGGCTACAGAAGGTTTCGTGGAGTTTTGATCGGGCACTTAGGGTTTCTGCATCGGGGGATTCTTATAGGCGAAGAGGCGAGGCAGGGAGGCGACCAGGGGGGCCACACCCTGCCCAGGCACGGGCCCACCCCTGGTCGCACCTAGGGGGGGGGGTTGGCCGCCCTGGTTCACGTCTCCGTCTCTTCTTCTGGATTCGTGTCCCTCACGGTAAAATATTGACTTTGGCTTTTGTCCCGTCCAATTCCGAGAATATTGATTTTATGCCTTTCTGGAACCAAAAACAGAAGAAAACAGGCAACTGACACTGTGGCAACTTGTTAATAGGTTAGTTACAGAAAAGATATAAAAACACCTGAAAGTGTAGACAAAGCAAAGCACAGTAGATACTAAACAAGCATGGAGCATAAAATTTTATATATACGTTTTCGACGTATCAAGGGACAGCTGGAACTATGGCGTTGAGCTCACAGAGAAACACCTTTTTGACCTTAGCCGGCTGAGTCCCAAGGAAGAACACATATGTGTCTTTCTTTGTAGGATAATCCTTCTTTCCATCCGACTTGGGTTGTGTGGCATTCGCTTCTTCCATGTTAGAATCATCCTTGGGCTCCTTGCCTTTCTCGGAATTTTTCTTTCCTTTTCGTCGCTTGGCTCCGTAACCAGCGGATTCGTCTTTCTTGATGTCATCATTGAAACGACACTCAGCATTGGTATGGGTAGAACCTCCACTCACGTCCAGGTGATGTACACAAGGGTTGTTGGCGATGTCGTCCTAGAAATATGATTTTTTGGGCTGTTGATCTCCTCTAACTTGGAACCGAGAAGTTCCGCAACCTCGTCCCCAGCCGCCTCCGCTCCCTCCTCGTCCTCCGGATCTGAATGTTGCATTAATAGCTGCATTGTCCAGAGCCGGTTTATCTTCCAAGGTGTTCTTGCGCTTCTGAGTTTGTTGCTTCTGCTGCTTGGCCGCATTTGTATTGGCCAAAATATTTAGCAGTCCATCTAAATCGTCATCGGCGTCCGCATATTTGCTCGCCGCATAGTCCTGCAATGAATGCTTCAATCATAGTATGCTCATTTACTCCCTCGTAGGAGTTCTTCGTGTCTATCCAGTGTCCAAGGTAATCTCGACAGGTTTCTCCGGGTCTTTGAGTGCAATGCTGCAAGTCTCCGACTGTGCAGGTCCTCCTATAGGTTGCCTCGAAGTTTGAAAAGAACGCACTTTGCATATCATACCAGTTGTGAATTGAATTTTCTGGTAGTTCATTGAGCCATGATCGAGCCATCTTCCGTAGCATAAATGGGAGATACCGGACTACGACCAAGCTATTCCTCCTTTGGCGATGCAACAAGCTTGGAAAAAATCTTGACGCCAAGTATCTAGTCGATCTATGCTGTCGTAGGGTTGAATATGTTTGGCAATGCCGAAGTCAACCGGGAACTTGGTTTGACGGATACATGGTCCAAAGCATTTTGGTCCCACATATACGTCATCTTCCTCATATCGCCGCGCTGCAATGTTTGACTCGATGCGATGGTGAGTGTCGTTTGACGAAAGAGACCTATGCCTTGAAGGCTCGCGGTTTCTGCGTGGCGGAGTCAGATTCTTATTTCTCCTTCCATCGTCGCCGCGTTCGCCCCTGTGATATGTCCAAAACGTATCTACTTTCCCGAACACTTTTTCTATTAATTCTCCTCTAAACTTGTGTGATTTGGATACAACTAACACGGACTGACGCTATTTTCAACAGAATTACCTTGGTGTCTAGTTTTTATGCAGAAAATCAACTATCAGGAAAAATCCTGGAAAATATGCAAAAAATCCTATTTCACCAGAAGATCCACGGAGCCAGAGTACGAGACGGAGTTTAGGCCTAGGGGGCCCACACCCCTGCTAGGCGCGGGCCAGGCCTGACCGCACCTAAGTGGGTGCGGCCAACCCAGGCGCCCCCTCGGCCTCCCTCTTCGCTCATAAGAAGCCTCTTGACCTAAAAACCGGGGGGGGTAGGGTCGACGTTTTTCTAGAAAGAGTTACGCTGGACCGCCACCACCAGAAGCTGTGATTCGGATCTAGAAACTCCATTCTGGCACCCTGCCGGACGGGGAATTTGGAGAGGATCATCGCCATCGTCATCACCAACGCATCTCCATCAACCATCAATGTTTCCCTCATCCATGAGTGAGTAATCCCCCGTTGTAGGCTATGGGGATGGTAGGGATTGGATGAGTTCTACCATGTAATCAAATAAGATTGTTAGGGCATAGTGCCTAGTATCTCTATTAGTGCTATTTGACTTTGTTGCAACTTGTTGTGCTTAATGCTTGTCACTAGGGCCCGAATGCCATGATCTCATATCTGAACTTATTTTTGAATCATTACGATAGTATTGTTTGTGAATATCTGCAAGTTGTGTACACATATCATTGTCCGGATCCAAAGGCTCCGAAGTGACAGAAATTGGGACAACCGGAGGTGATGGCTGTGGTGTGAGGATCACATATGTTCATGGACTGTTAATGCTTTGCGCCGGTGCTTTATTAAAAGGAGCACCTTAATTGCCAGTAGTTCCCTAGAGGACCCGCTGCCACAGGCTGGCAGGACAAAAGATGTTGTGCAAGTTCTCATTGCGAGCACACATGACTATATATGGAGCACATGCCTAGGATTGTTTAGTACTTGGATGCTTATTCTTATTTATATGCAATTGCCCTAGATATTGAAGTTACATGTTTAGACTCATCCATGCAACGCCCGTCTATCCATCCCTATGCCAACCGCACTCGTATCCTATCGTTTGCTACTACTATTACTATTGCTCCTGTTTTACTGCTGTAGTTGCTTTGTTGTTGCTACTACAAACTGTTGCTACTAATAAACTTTTGTGAGCAAGAAATATTTCCAGGTGCAGCTGACTTGACAACTCAGTTGTTAAGGCTTGCAAGTATTCTTTGGCTCCTTTGTGTCGAATCAATAAATTGGGTAATACTACCCGCGAAGACTGTTGCGATCCCCTATACTTGTGGGCCATCAAGACTATTTTCTAGCGCCGTTGCCGGGGAGCATATCTTTATTTGTAAGTTCACTTGGATATATTATTGTTCACTGCTACTCTTTTCATCATGGGGAATTATCGTGATGGAAAGTTTCCTATTTTACCATCCACTACAAGAAGAGGTACAATACTAAACACCACTGCTGCTCTTGATTCACTGTCTGTTATAAGTAAGCTTGTTACACCACCACCATATACTCATTCTACACACATAATACTACTACTGATGAGTCTAAAACTGCTTTTGATACTCATGATGTTACTTCTATTGTGCTTGATGTGAGTGGTTCATTAGGTCCTTTCCTAGATGCTACTATGGCTGGTCTAGGAAATACTAAAACTCCTAGTGAAGACACTGTTACACCTCTTAGCTCACCTGAGTCTAGAGAGAGTTATGATATTAATGATGGCTACATTGAGTTCACTAATGAATTTGTTGAAGAGTGCTGAAACACACAAGGTGCTAGTGCTATTAAGAGTCTCCTTTCTAGACGTACCATTATTCCTAAACTGTCCTTTGATCCTAAGTTTCGTTTGCCACCTCTCCCATAGATATCAAAGATAAAGATTATGATTTGTCTCTTGATTTATCCTATTTAGACATTGTTGAGAAAGAACCTTTTTGTGGGACTGAGAGTGAGAGTGTTGTGGCTCATATGAATGAGCTCTCCACTATGAGTGCTTTATTCTCTGATGATTTTAAGATGCGTAAGTACTTTGTTACAAAGATCTTCCCTTTTTCACTAAAAGGAGAAGTAATAGATTACCTCCTGGTTCCATTGATAGCCCTGATTTCTTGATTGCTTCTTTCTTCCAGAAATATTTTCCTCCTAGTGCTAGACATGCTGCTTTCTAGAGACTTTTTTATTTTAAACAGGGAGAAGAAGAGAAATTGCCTAAGTCATGGACAAGGATCTGTGCCTTGATTCATGCACATCCTGGATGTCCATTGCCTAAGAATGAGCTTCTTGATAATTATCATAATGGACTAACAGATGATTCTAGGACATACCTAGATAGCTTTGATGATTGTGTTTATAGGAAAAAGACTCCTACAGATGCTGAAGAATTAATGGCTAAGATAAGCAAGAATTATGATGATTGGACTTCAACTGAGCTAAATACACCTGAGCCCATTACTCCTGAACCAGTTGTGCCTGAACCAGATCCAATACCTACACCAAACAAGAGGGGAGTAATTGCATTAAATTATGAAGTGATGAAAGAAGTTAAGAAATGTCTAAAGGAGAAAGGTATTAGAGCTAAAGATGTGAAGAATCTACCTCCTATAGAAGAATTATGTAAGCCAATTCCCCACTCATCTACTATTGAGGTACACACTCTCCACTTTGATGAAGGTGATATTCCCTATGGTAAGCCTCCTGATAAATGTCTAGAGGAACTTGACACACTTATTGTTAAACGAGGTAATTTTAATAAACAAGTTCAGAATCATTTATTGGAAAACTCTAGAGCTATTAAAGAGTTGAAAGATATTATGGAAAGAACTTCTAATGATATTAAAATGCTTTGTAAACAATTTCAAATGGTTCAAACCCAACTTGATCAACTTTCAAAGGTACAAAAGGATATGCTAGTTAATGCCTTAGGAGATAAACATGCTTATGGAATTAGAACTAGGAGTGGTATAGCTACTCAAGACCCTTTATATCCTGAAGGACACCCTAAAACAATGGAGCAGGATTCTCAACAAGGTGAAAGTAGTGGTATTCCTCGTAAGAGAAACAAAAAGAAACATAAGATAGTTGAGGAACCACTTGAACCTGCTGCAAATCCTAATAGTGTATCTGTCTCTGATGCTGAAACTATGAGTGGTAATGATAAACTTCTGGCAACTCAATAGGATCTCCAGACTAACCCCACAGACCAACACTAGTCTTTTCTGCGCACTTTGTCCTCACTCGTGCGCACCAGGTACTCACTTCCTGGTCGGTCACCCATCCTAGAATTGCTCTAGGCCAAGCTCGCTTAACCTTAGAGTTCTTTTCGAATGAGCTTCCAGAAAAGAAGTTGCAACTTGTTGGTATGGGTTTACTATCAATCCTATTGAGCCATGCACCAGGGTCTCACATACACCCACCCTTAGAAGATCGACGTCCTCGTCGATCAACCACAAGCCAGGAACATCCCCTCTTAGCACACGTCTGTGCGTCCAGTGCCGGCACATGTGCCATGCCGTGTCCACTCTGGGCCACACGCGCCATGCGTCACATGTCCTCCACTGACCCGCACATGCCCATGTAGCTGCAAGGGTCAGCTCTAATACCACTTTGTAACACCCCCGGTCACTCCGGACCGATGGCTGTCACTTCTGGCAACTCAATAGGATCTCCAGACTAACCCCACAGACCAACACTAGTCTTTTCGGCGCACTTTTTCCGCACTCGTGCGCACCCGGTACCCACTTCCCGGTCGGTCACCCATCCTAGAATTGCTCTAGGCCAAGCATGCTTAACCTTATAGTTCTTTTCAAATGAGCTTCCGGAAAAGAAGTTGCAACTTGTTGGTATGGGTTTACTATCAATCCTATTGAGCCATGCACCAGGGTCTCACAAACACCAGGTAAACTAAGGAAGATTTTATTGCTAAGAAACATGGTAGTGAGAGAGAACCTTGGGTGCAGAAACCTATGCCTTTTCCAGGTAAGAAACACAATTCAAAGGAGGAACAACACTACAACAAGTTTTGTGAGTGGATGAACCTTTATTTTTGCAAATTCCTTTGACTGATGCTATTAAGTTGCCTCCTTATTCAAAGTATATGAAGGATATTGTCTCTAATAAAAGGAAGATTCCTAATGAGGAGATTTCCACTTTGCTTGCTAATTATTGTAAAAAACCGGTATATAAATAAATAAATTTAAAACCTAATTTTAGAAGCTACTCAACTAGCAGGACTAATCAGCAAATGTGATTTTTTCCTTCGATACCTTGCAAGCTAAGTCGTTGGATTTCTTGTCTTCATAGCAGATATTCTCTCATGAACCGCCATTGTTACTAGATAAGGATCACTGCAGCAATTAAAATAAAGGGAAAATATCATCTTTATCCTAGAGGCTTCCACACACACTCAGCTGTATAAATACCAGTGTCCCGTACGCTAGGCTGCACCAAAACACACACATAGTGAGACACACCCGGGAGCAGCAGTACTAGTGGAGGAGATCGGCACTTGAGAAGGAGGTTAGAAATACTACCGTAATATGGTTCTCCTCTTAAATCTATGTAATCTAGCAACCAAGATTCAGACATTTGCCATGGATTAGTACTTCAGAAGTTCTGCTAGTCATGTGTGCATCGCCACATTTAATCCCTAGTTTTCATTGCTTCTCACCTTTGTTTTTCTTCACTGTCCTAGATCAAGCGAATAGTATTGGCTTTTAATCTTATAAAGTTTAGGCTCGAACTTATGCCTTTGTGGTAATTTGCTCGTTCTAGTACATAAATCAACATGACACATTTGGTACTGGGATCAAGATCTAGCTAGTACGTGCATTTACACACCTGCACATCAAGCTTATATTCATGTCCTTAAATCAAGCCAAGAAATGCATCGATGCATTGCCACTATACACGGTTGCTAAACCCAAAAAGAACATATATGAAATATGCTTATTCCAGGCTGTTTTGATTGACTGACTAGCTATTAACAAGTAAAATCTTGAGCACTATATTATGCAGCAGAGTTTTGCACTGCTAGAAATTCATGATTATCTACAAAGACTGAACAGTTTCTTCATGTACTAGGCACAACGGTTCAGACCCGGGGCATCTCCACAACTTGACAAGGCAAGCTGTGCATATCAGATAAAACTTGATGAATGAAACACTAATTTCTCTTAAATGATTTTTGTTGTGTGATGTTCCTTCTAACACTGATCTTGAGAAGTTTTGACTGATCCTTGGATGAAGAACGAGTTATGACACCAAACTCTTACATGAGTCTGCAATGTGCTACCTTGCTGTCTAACACTGACTTTAGAAGAATGAAAGAACACCAACTAACTTAATGTGTTGTAAAACATAACAACGTCCATCATAACATGGGAAAGATGTGGTATACCTAGCCTGAGTCGGACGGTTCCTGAAAGAGCGACGCGCGGCCAGGCCGGTGTCAGGGTGAGATGGGCATCCTCACACAAGTAGGGGACTCGGTGGCGCGGTTCTCAGAGATGGGGTATTACCGATGGTGGCTGTTATGATGGATAACTAACTTTAACAAACCATTTCTGTTGAGAATAAGCTTGGTGGAATTTTTTGCTAACATTCGATCTTGCTGTTTTCTTTTTTGTTCTGTTGGTAAACAGGACCTTTATGTCGGTTGCTTGATATTATCATCACCTCTAACTTAATCTTGCTGAGTATTCCCATACTCATAATTTTCCCTTACTGATATGCACAGATGATAATGAGGAACATGAGATGAACGAAGGGCTTGGGGAGTGACGTCTTGGCGTAGAGGTTTAAATAAGAGTAGTTACCTTCACTTTGATTCAACAAGAGAATAAATGTCCAGCCTCTATTGTGTGGGGAGATGAAGACATCTATGTACTGGTTTTCTACAAGTTTGAATAAAGTTCTTCTTTGCTCGATACTCCAAATTGTTCTACAATTTGCCTTATATGCTTATAAGTCTAACGGTTTATAAGCATATGGCGACTGTCATGTTAGCTAGGCCCTAGTTTGGGGCGTGACAGTTGGAGTGGTATCAGAGCAGTGGTTAATAACATCAGATTTAACATTAATCACTTCGGTAGCAATTGCGGAGAGGAGAGAGTGGGGAGTTACATATGATTATCAGCTGATCAATGTGTGTTTCTTGGAAGTGGATTCTTTACTACTTACAGTCATTTTATACAATTGATGTGTTCTGTTTCAGGCATGGCATTCGTACTGCAGATTCTGAGTAGGCCTGTTTTAGATGAATTGGTCACTATGCTTGGGCTTGCTCCACCCACGTACGCAATTAGTCAATGCCCACAGGGTTGTTATGTGGTGTCTATTAAAGTTGTGTTGGGGGCAATTGGCAGAGTTCCTGAGTTGTACTATGAAGGTAGTGGTGCGACTCCTGCAGCTGCTGAGCAGAATGCTGCTATCATAGCCCTCCATGCACTTGCAGCCGAGTATCAAGTTGAGCTTAAGGGTATCAATTACCCTCAGGTGTTTATGCTAAGCAAGGAAGTTGCAAAGCTGGAGGAGAAGGTTAATGAGTATGAAACACTTTCCTGTGAGCTACTGGAAGCACTACACACTACTGACAGTGAGCTCCTCTTTACTGAGCGTTTGAGTCACAAGCTCTATCGCCGCATACGCCAACTGCGTGAGATGGTGGCTACACTGCAGCAGGGTGGAGGTGGCAGTGGAACCGGTAGCAACTAAGTATCGCAGGCTAGCGGGAAGTTTCCTTTTGCGGCCCTCTAAATAAATTCAGAAGTGGACCTTGTCAACTCTAGGTTGTTTTGTCCCATAGGAAAAAGGGCTCCTTGTGGTTGATAGTTTCAGGGCTGTTTAGTAATATCAGGGGGTTTCGACACCGTCTCCAAGTAGTAGGCTGGGGTAGTTTTAGCTATGAAGTTGCTTTAAGTTTCTGGCTTGTACTGCTAAGTACCGCTCTGTTCTTCACTTTAGCAGTGTACTAGTGTACTATAATAAGACTCTGCTTAGTTGTTGTTTTAAATTACTGGTTTGTGGTTGCTCGTAGACTGTACTAATAAGAAAGATGTTAGTGAGAGTTTGTGTAGGATAAACTAAAATTATATTTTCTGTGAGGTTTAGAAATCTTAGGTTATGAATATGATCTAAAGGTAAAATAACCAGACTGTATGTTGGTGCTCGTGTTGTTGCTGCAAAAGTATCATGTTCAAATCTCTTCAGGCTATACGCAGTAATCTTCTATGCCTCGGATGATAGGTGTGTTTCAACGAAAACAAATGAAAAAAAAGTAAAATAATAATAATAATGCCATTATTTCAAACAGATATTGTACTAAAGGACATGCTGAAAAATAAATAAGCATGTATTTATTAACTGAACTTGGAACTAACGAGCAGAAAGGCTTATGTTCCCTAGAAGCTACAGGTATACATGTCCAATTAATTGAAGGCTACGATGCCTCTATGTAAGGATGGTTAAAAGAAAAGGAGAATAGTTATTGATTACGATTTTATCTTTTAAAGGTCTCTTCTCTGAATTTTAAACTAAACATGCACGTCTGACTATTACAGATGAATATCTAACATACTGTAACTTGTATCTGATAAATACTTGACTGAAAATCTGTCTCTATTTTAGATGGCCGATGGAAATGGTACTAGCTCCAATGGCAGCAGTGGACAAGCACTAGCCGGACATGACCCTTTGGCTAATCTGCTGGCTGACATACTCGGGAAACAACAGCAGACCCAGCAGCGTCAAATGGAAATAATAGAACGTTTGGCAAAAAGTGATGAAAATCGCAATAGACTTGGCGAGTTTCAACATTTAAAACCACCTGTTTTCTCTGGGACCTCCAACCCTTTAGAAGCTGAAGATTGGATCACTGCCATGGAAAAGGCGTTTCAGGCAATGGAGTGCACTGACATAGAGATGGTAAATTTTGCAGTATACATGCTACAATCCAGCGCTTTTGAATGGTGGGATGCTCACAAGAAGTCATATCCAGAGAACTATCAGGTAACATGGTCCATATTCAAGGAAGCTTTTAATAAGAAATACTTCCCTGAGAGTGTTAAGCGGATGAAAGAAAGGGAATTTTTAGAACTGAACCAAGGAAGCAAATCAGTTACTGATTATGAAATTGAATTCTCAAGATTAGCTCGTTTTGCTCCAGAATATGTTCAGTCTGACAGTTCAAAGGCCCGACGCTTCGAAAATGGACTTCGCCAACCCTTAAAACGACGTGTGGAAGCCTTTGAACTAAACACATTAAGAGATGTTGTGAATAAAGCCCAACTTCTTGAAAAGGGATATTTGGAAGAAAGAATTGATGCAGGTCAGCCCCAGAAAAAATCTAAGATGGAGGATCACCAATACAAGGAAAAATTCAGAACGGGGAGCAAATTTGAAAAGTTCAGAGGTGAAGCCTCCAGATACCAAAAGTGTACTATATGCAAGAAAAATCATCATCCTAACACATGTAGGTACCGATGGGGAAGGTGCTATCGGTGCGGGCAGGCAGGACACACGCAATATGAATGCTCAAAGTCGCAGTCAAGCAACACTTCAGTTCAACAAGCAGGGCCGACACATCCAGGACATGTAGCCCTACCTGCGCCTCCGCAACCTTTATACTTGCCAGGACCATCTCAAGGAAGTCGCCAGGCATCAACTTGGGCAGGCCATGTCCCAAATTCAAATGTTCAGAAAAAGAACCAAGAGAAAATGCCTGTCAAGAATCAAGCGAGAGTGTTTAACCTGACCAAGAAAAATGTGGAGGAGTCGGATAATGTGGTTACAGGTAACCTGCTCTCATATGCTCATCCCAGTTTAGTACTATTTGACTCAGGGGCTACACACTCTTTTATAGCTGCTAGTTTTGTGGAAAAGCATGCCATACATAGCAAACCCTTAAAAGAAAAGGTTAATGTAGAAACACCACTGGATAATAGAACTGCTAACGCTATGTGTGAATCCATCCCAATCGAGATTGAGGGACAAGAATTTAAAGTTGATCTCATCGTACTTGATATGCAAGATTTCGATATAATTCTTGGTATGGATTGGCTAGGGAAATATAAGGCTACCATTGACTGTTTTAACAAACATATTACTCTGAGACCTCCTGGCCAACCAGAGCTCGTGTACCATGGTAGTAAAATATGTATGTGTGCATCCGTAACTGCAGAGTGTGGGGATAGGAATGATAAAATCAAGGAAATTCCTGTTGTGAATGAATTTTCGGATGTATTTCCCGATGAACTACCAGGGTTACCTCCAGAGTGGGAAGTTGAATTTGCTATTGAACTAATTCCTGGTACTAAGCCTATTTACAAGTCACCATACAGAATGGCCCCAGCTGAATTAAAGGAACTAAAGAAGCAACTGAAAGATTTAGAGAATAAGGGACTCATCCGTCCTAGTGTTTCTCCCTGGGGTGCTCCAATCTTGTTCACTGAAAAAAAGGATGGAAGCTTGAGACTATGCACTGACTATAGAGAGTTAAACAAGGTGACAATCAAAAATAAATACCCACTACCTAGAATAGATGATTTATTTGATCAGTTGCAAGGATCTAATGTATTCTCAAAAATTGACCTACAATCTGGTTATCACCAAGTTCGTATTAAGACCAGTGATATACCTAAAACAGCTTTTAGTGCTCTCTACGGACACTACGAATATTTGGTTATGCCGTTTGGTTTAACCAATGCACCGGCGGCATTTATGGATTTAATGAACCGAATATTCAAGCCATATCTAGATCAATTTGTGATTGTATTTATTGATGACATACTAATATACTCAAAGACCAAGGAGGAACATGCTAATCATCTTCGGGTGGTACTACAAACGCTGCGAGAACACCAGTTGTATGCTAAACTCAAGAAGTGTGACTTTTGGATGGATACGGTATCATACCTTGGACACATCATATCAGGTCAAGGTATATCAGTAGATCCCAAGAAAGTTCAAGTTGTGGCTGAATGGAACCGACCCATTACAGTAACCGAAATACGAAGTTTCCTTGGGATGGCTGGATATTACCGACGGTTTATAATGGATTTTTCTAAGCTAGCTGCACCGCTTACCCGTTTAACCAGAAAAGGGGAGAAATTTGAATGGACAGGAAAATGTGAAGAAAACTTTCAAGAACTGAAGAATCGTCTGATCACTTCACCGGTACTTGCATTACCAATTGCAGGAGAAGAATTCACCATCTATTGTGATGCTTCAAAAATTGGACTTGGTTGTGTACTTATGCAGGATGGACGGGTGATTGCATATGCATCACGTCAATTAAAGCAACATGAACTGAACTATCCGACACATGACTTGGAACTAGCAGCGGTGATTTTTGCTCTAAAGATATGGAGGCATTATCTTTATGGAGAACATACAGAGATATATACTGACCATAAAAGTCTGAAATACATTTTCATACAAAAAGAATTAAATATGAGGCAACGAAGATGGCTAGAACTACTAAAAGATTATGATATCAATATTAATTATCATCCTGGAAAAGCTAACTTGGTTGCAGATGCACTAAGCCGAAAAGCCGCTTGCAATATGATTTCTCTATTTACTGAACAAGAACAGTTGCGGAAAGAATTTGGAAAACTAGGAATTGAGTTAAAGATCCATGAACCTGGAGTAAGTATCATGGCACTCCAAGTTAAGCCTACACTTCACCAAGAAATTTCAGAGAAACAAACGGGTGACAAGGCTTTGCAAGACCTAAGGGTAGAGATAGAAGAAGGTAAACAACTAGAATTCAGAATTGATCAAGAAGGCATGTTAAGGTTCAGAGATAGACTATGTGTACCTAATGATATAGAATTGAAGAAGAAAGTTTTGGAGGAAGCACATTTTTCTCTTTATACCATGCACCCAGGAAGCACGAAAATGTACCATGATATTAAGAAGACATTTTGGTGGAAAAATATGAAGAGAGAGATAGCAAAATTTGTAGCGGAATGTGACACTTGCCAACGTGTGAAGGCCGAACATCAAAAGCCAGCTGGACTCCTACGACCTTTGTCTATACCAATATGGAAATGGGAAGAAATAGGTATGGATTTCATACTTGGGTTACCACATACACCTTCTGGAAATGATTCAATATGGGTGATCGTGGATAGGTTAACAAAGTCTGCACATTTCATACCCATCAAGAAAACTTTCTCTTTGGAAAAATTGGCAAAGCTATACATTCAAGAAATAGTGTCCTTACATGGAGTTCCACTAAGAATTGTCTCTGATAGAGATGCTAGGTTTGTATCTCGCTTTTGGCAAAGCTTACAGAAGGCATTAGGAACAAAGTTGGATTTCAGCACAGCATACCATCCACAAACCGATGGTCAGACAGAGAGAATAAACCAAATCCTCGAAGATATGCTTCGCTCGTGTGCTATTGAATTTCAGGGAGCATGGGATGATTATTTGCCTTTAGCTGAATTTGCTTATAACAATAGCTACCAATCAAGCATCAAGGTGGCTCCATATGAGGCTTTATATGGAAGAAAATTTAGAACTCCAATTTGTTGGAATGAGGTTGGAGAAAGGAAAATGTTAGGTCCAGAAATAATCCAAGATACAGAGGAAAAAATCAGAGTAATACGAGAGAGACTGCAAATGGCCCAAAACCGACAACGGAGCTACGCAAATGAAAGAAGAAGAAATATTCAGTTTGATATTGGAGAATTGGCATACTTGAAGGTCTCACCAATGAAAGGAGTTAAACGTTTTGGAATGAGCAAAAAACTGAGTCCGAGATTTATAGGTCCATTCCCAGTTATAAAACAAGTTGGGGAGGTTGCATATAAGCTAGAACTACCGGAGTCTCTGAATGGAATACATAATGTGTTTCATGTATCCATGCTTCGAAAATGTCTTCAGAAACCAAGCAAGCATAGAGATATACAAACACCCCAACTGCGGGAAGATTTGACATATGAAGAGTACCCAATCAGCATCTTGGATATCAAGGAAAGGCAGACAAGACGCAAAACCATACGGTTTGTAAAGGTTCTATGGAGTAATCACAATGAAGATGAGGCCACTTGGGAGAATGAAGAGGATATGATGAAAAACTACCCTGATCTTTTCAAACATCAAGGTACAGAAATTTCGAGGACGAAATTTATTTCAAGTTGGGAAGGATGTAATAACCCGGTATATAAATAAATAAATTTAAAACCTAATTTTAGAAGCTACTCAACTAGCAGGACTAATCAGCAAATGTGATTTTTTCCTTTGATACCTTGCAAGCTAAGTCGTTGGATTTCTTGTCTTCATAGAAGATATTTTCTCATGAACCGCCATTGTTACTAGATAAGGATCACTGCAGTAATTAAAATAAAGGGAAAATATCATCTTTATCCTAGAGGCTTCCACACACACTCAGCTGTATAAATACCAGTGTCCCGTACGCTAGGCTGCACCAAAACACACACATAGTGAGACACACCCGGGAGCAGCAGTACTAGTGGAGGAGATCGGCACTTGAGAAGGAGGTTAGAAATACTACCGTAATATGGTTCTCCTCTTAAATCTATGTAATCTAGCAACCAAGGTTCAGACACTTGCCATGGATTAGTACTTCAGAAGTTCTGCTAGTCATGTGTGCATCGCCACATTTAATCCCTAGTTTTCATTGCTTCTCACCTTTGTTTTTCTTCACTGTCCAAGATCAAGCGAATTGTACTGGCTTTTAATCTTATAAAGTTTAGGCTCGAACTTATGCCTTTGTGGTAATCTGCTCGTTCTAGTACATAAATCAACATGACACGTTTGGTACTGGGATCAAGATCTAGCTAGTACATGCATTTACACACCTGCACATCA
This sequence comes from Avena longiglumis, assembly GCA_030063025.1. Classification (NCBI taxonomy): domain Eukaryota; kingdom Viridiplantae; phylum Streptophyta; class Magnoliopsida; order Poales; family Poaceae; genus Avena; species Avena longiglumis. The sequence goes on from CP125974.1 coordinate 144,995,456, forward strand.
AGCTTATATTCATGTCCTTAAATCAAGCCAAGAAATGCATCGATGCATTGCCACTATACACGGTTGCTAAACCCAAAAAGAACATATATGAAATATGCTTATTCCAGGCTGTTTTGATTGACTGACTAGCTATTAACAAGTAAAATCTTGAGCACTATATTATGCAGCAGAGTTTTGCACTGCTAGAAATTCATGATTATCTACAAAGACTGAACAGTTTTTCATGTACTAGGCACAACGGTTCAGACCCGGGGCATCTCCACAACTTGATAAGGCAAGCTGTGCATATCAGATAAAACTTGATGAATCAAACACTAATTTCTCTTAAATGATTTTTGTTGTGTGATGTTCCTTCTAACACTGATCTTGAGAAGTTTTGACTGATCCTTGGATGAAGAACGAGTTATGACACCAAACTCTTACATGAGTCTGCAATGTGCTACCTTGCTGTCTAACACTGACTTTAGAAGAATGAAAGAACACCAACTAACTTAATGTGTTGTAAAACATAACAACGTCCATCATAACATGGGAAAGATGTGGTATACCTAGCCTGAGTCGGCCGGTTCCTGAAAGAGCGACGCGCGGCCAGGCCGGTGTCAGGGTGAGATGGGCATCCTCACACAAGTAGGGGACTCGGTGGCGCGGTTCTAAGAGATGGGGTATTACCAATGGTGGCTGTTATGATGGATAACTAACTTTAACAAACCATTTCTGTTGAGAATAAGCTTGGTGGAAATTTTTGCTAACATTCGATCTTGCTGTTTTCTTTTTTGTTCTGTTGGTAAACAAGACCTTTATGTCGGTTGCTTGATATTATCATCACCTCTAACTTAATCTTGCTGAGTATTCCCATACTCATAATTTTCCCTTACTCATATGCACAGATGATAATGAGGAACATGAGATGAACGAAGGGCTTGGGGAGTGACGTCTTGGCGTAGAGGTTTAAATAAGAGTAGTTACCTTCACTTTGCTTCAACAAGAGAATAAATGTCCAGCCTCTATTGTGTGGGGAGCTGAAGACATCTATGTACTGGTTTTCTACAAGTTTGAATAAAGTTCATCTTTGCTCGATACTCCAAATTGTTCTACAATTTGCCTTATATGCTTATAAGTCTAACGGTTTATAAGCATATGGCGACTGTCATGTTATCTAGGCCCTAGTTTGGGGCGTGACAATTATTCCTTCAATGGTAAGGTTCCAAAGAAACTTGGTGATCCACGTATACCAACTATTCCTTTCTCTATTAAGAATAATTATGTTAGAACTGCTTTATGTGATCTGGGATCTGGAGTTAGTGTTATGCTTTTTTCTCTCTACAAGAGACTAGCTAGAAAAGTTGATACCAACTGATATATCTTTGCAAATGGCTAATAAGTCAACTACTATTCCGATTGGTATATGTGAGGATGTTCAAGTGGCTCATAATTGCTTGGTTTTAACTGATTTTGTTGTGCTTGAAATGCCTGAAGATGATAATATGTCTATTATTCTTGGGAGACCTTTTCTTAATACTGCAGGTGCTGTCATCAATTGTAATCAAGGAAAAGTAACATTAAATATTAATGACAAAGAGCATACTGTCTATTTTCCCAAGAAGGTTGTGATACGTCGGAAACGTATCTATAATTTTTGATGCTCCATGCTTGTTTAGTATCTACTTTTCTTTGCTTTGTCTACACTTTGAGGTGTTTTTATATATTTTCTGGAACTAACCTATTAACAAGTTTCCACAGTGCCAGTTGCCTGTTTTCTTCTGTTTTTGGTTCCAGAAAGGCAGAAAATCAATATTCTCGGAATAGGATGGGACAAAAGCCAAAGTCAATATTTTACCGTGAGGGACACAAATCCAGAAGACGAGACGGAGACACGAACCAGGGCGGCCAGACCCCTCCTAGGCGCGGATGGGCCCTGCCCTGCGCCTGGGTAGGGTGTGGGGCCCCTAGCCGACTCCCGGCCTCGTCTCTTCGCCTATAAGAAGCCCCCGATGTAGAAACCCTAAGGACCCGATCAATATTCCACGAAACCTTCTGTAGCCGCCGCTACCGTCGTCCCTAGATCGGGGGGGGGGGATCTGAAGTTCTCTCCGGCACCCTGTCGGAGGGGAGATCATCCCGAGGCCTTCTCTCCGGTATGATGCGTGAGTAGTTCCACCTTGGACTATGGGTCCATGAAGTAGCTAGATGTTTGTATCTCCTACTTGTGCTTTCATGTATAGATCTTGTGAACTCCATTCATGATCAAGATCTAATCTATTTGGAATCATGCATGTTGTGTTTGCGGGGATCCGATGGATATTGAGATTATTATTTCAGATTGATTAATGGTTTTGTCTTTATGATTCTATCATGTCTGTGTTGTTTGTGATCTTGCATGCTCTCCGTTGTTAGTAGCTATCTTGGCCTAGTAGTTGCTAGTGACTCCAAGAGGGGGTATTTATGCTCGATAGTGGGTTCATGCCTCTAGTTTCCAAGGGAAGTGACAACAATCTCTTCGGTTGTAGATGTGGTGTTGTTACTAGGGAGAAAACAAGGTTCTATTGTTCATGGAACAAATGGATTGTTTACCTTACACACTTTGCTTAAAGCAGTTGTCTGTTGCTTGCAAATTAATACTAGAGGGGGTTTGGATGATAACCTAAAGGTGGACTTCTAGTCATAGATCTAGTTGGATGTCGGTCTATGTATATTGTTGTATTGCCCAATCAAATCTCATAGGATCTTTTTGACTAGTATTGCATTGTTATGCCTTGATCAATTCCTGTCAATTGCCCTGTTGTAATTTGTTTACCCTTCATGCCATGTTGTTTATCTGAGGAGAGCACCTCTAGTGAACTATGGACCCCGGTCCAATCTTTAGCATTGATACATCTTCCACTGTTACTTGTTTACTTGCTGCAAACCATTACCCTCCACACCATACGTTTAATCCTTTGTTACAGCAAACCGGTGAGCTTGACAACCTCACTGATTCGTTGGGGCAAAGTCTGGAGTTTGTGTTGTGCATTTCTCCGTGTTGCTTGCAACACCTGTGTGACGTTTCCTTCCTCCTACTGGTTCGATAACCTCGGTTTCTTACTGAGGGAAAACTTGCTGCTATGCTGCTACACACCTTGCTCTTGGGGTTCCCAACAAGACTCCACAAGCCATCAAGGAGTCACCATCAAGCTTTTCTGGCGCCGTTGCTAGGGAGGCTAAGGACGTCTCCACTAGGGGAGTCCTTCACTTCCTTTCTCTTTACTTTGTGTTTAGTTTGCTTTGTTTATTTTTCTTGGTTTTGTTTGCCTCTTTTCAAAAAACCCAAAAAATTATTCTAGTTTGTTTTGCTTCCTTTATTCAAAAACACAAAAAATAGTTCCTAATCTAGTTGCCGGTCTGTTATTGCCTTGCTTGGTCATGCTTTCTATCGATGGATGGTTTCTTTGAAACTAGTTCTTATTGGAAAGGTGGGTTCACGGAGGAACAAAAGTATTATTATAAGTAACACCGTTTGTCCCAAAAAGGGAAACACCTATGGGAACAAATTGATAGGTTGAATACTATTGCTAGAGACATGTGCTCTATTTATAATGTTACTTATTGCTTTGATAAAGCATGTTGCTGCAGGAGGTATAAACAACTACCCTTTCAACGTGAGTATAATGATAATGTTACCATTAAAGGAAATTATGACTTTTATGATGTGGAACAAATTGAAGAACTTATTACCTTCAAGGGTGCATTTGAACTTGCCAGTTTGCTTGAGAATACTGATGATGCACCTTATAAACATGATGTTTTTTAGATACTTAAATTTTTCTTTGATAATTACAAGGAAGAAAATAGCTATATTCTTGAATATTTTAATAAGCGTTTTCCACGAATGGAAGAGCATGCCTTGCAGGAGACTATGGAAGAAGAAATTGTTGAAACAGGAAGCTCATTAGATGAAAAAGAGGGGGAGAGTGATGAATAAAATGAGGAAGAATGGATTTACTGTGGCACCCCAGATTTACGGTCCGAGAATACCCGTTATGCATGCAATTCACGTTCCCATGATCAGTGATCCGTGAGCACAACCGACTAGTATCATTACATCATCCATATAGTAACGAGTACAAAAACTTACAAAGGGGCCATTATGGAAATTACAACACAAGTAGCGGAAGTCTTGACGGCCTAGCTCGCATAGACGTCAACACCTTCGATCCTTCTTAACATCTGCAATCTGGCCAAGTAAATAGCCAGGGACAATGCCGGTGAGTACTTTGAATGTACTCGCAAACCACCGAGACAAGGTAATCAAAGATATTGCATATTTGGTTGTGGTGAGATAGCTCTATACTATAGTTTCTTTTGAAAGACCTAACATTGGCATCTCTATATCTTTTTTGAAAAAGAGTTTTTGGAAATCATGTCTCCTTTTTAAAAATCTGGACATCTCCACATCCTTGTTGAAAAGAAGATTAAAAAACAATTTTGTTGTAAAACCCTTTTTAAAACGTCTTTGACCATGTCTGGTCAAGACCAAACTTATTCTTATCTTTCCTCGTGACCAAGTCACTTTCTTTAGTTCATATCAACTTATCTGAAGGGTCCTCCTAGCACTTGCCATTCCAACTTTCCTTGACCATGGACACGGCTATTCGAATAGATTAGACTCTGCGGAGTTTGTGCACTTTACCCACAAGAATCAATACATTCGTCGGGATAAAACCACGACCTGCTACACATGGTAGACAGGGGCTCGGATAATCAAACTTACGCTTTTCATTTGTCCATCCCTAGCAATAGCGGCTTTCCTTTTGGGTTTATCTCTCCGGTACGAGTATGGGGTACGACGACCCTGATCCTTCCTCCCGTACTGACCCCTACCTCTAGAAATAGTGACAATCTTCCATCCGTACTACCTAAAAGCATACCATCCGCGACAGACCCAATTTTTGCACCAGTGCCTTACCCTACAGGTAGCCTAGATTTCAGGGGATTTCTCCAGTTTAGCGAGTAAGAGCAGCCCCGGCTAAAGATCACAGACTATGAGCTAAGCCCCAGCGTCTGGGGTAATGTGGTTGCACAGATAAATTGTTCTGGACATTGGCTTAGAACATCCCTTCCTTTCTCTTACTTAACTTTCTCTTGACACTTGTAAAGGATGCCTCTTTCCAAGGGTTTTATTTTGATAACTTTGGTAGGGTATAACCCAAAATAGTTTTATCTTTGAAAATCCGTGGGTTCCAAGAGGGACGATGCTAATCATCTTAGCGTCGTTCTAAGGGGTAAAAGTAGGTGTAAATAGGGTAGGTGTCCAATGGACACTTATTCATAACTTGGAGGAGCCAAGTTACTCACGTCTATTTATTTGAATACAAAACATGCCTTTAATCATGCAATTTATAAACGAGATATAAAACAGTTGATAAACGGGAGTAGGTAAATACAGGAGTTCAGGAATGGTGGCTTGCCTGTGACCAGCGACATGTCCCGTGACTTCATCAGAATACCAATAATAACAATAATAAGATAACCCGACCCTTCCTTCTTCTTGGTGTCATACAATCGCAACTATCGCCGTTATCGAGCCTACATGCAAACAAAAAATACACCAATCATTACAAGGCATACGAGCATCAAACCATACTTCAAGCAAAGGATAAATACATGATAAACATCAGTAGGATGTTGGAGGTTTGATGTGATTGGATTGGAAGAAGATTTGGAGGCATTATGGAAAGATCCCTTTTTATTTATAGTTTAGGAATTACCTAAGAAAGGGGTTTTTGACCAAGGACTGGATCTGTATGATACCATTGTATAAAAATGACACCATTGTATAAAAATGATACCATTAGATAGGTATTGATAATATTAAGCCAACAAAAGTGGTTTCACTATTTTATCAATTTCCCTTGATTTATAACGGATTTTATAGTGGATAAAACTCTAGTTTAAGGAAATAATTCACCAGAACTTCTCTGGAGTTCCAAAAATTATTTCCTTGGGGTGATTAAGTAGTATTTGGTGTACTGATTCAAGAGGAGTTGGAATCAGCTCAAAACAATTACCAGAATGCCCTTGAGAAATACCCAAAGGCAGTACTAGACCAGATTTGTCTTTTTCATCAGTTTTAATCTACAGAGGCTTTTTAGATGATTCCAATGACACATGCTAGGTACTGATAATACCTTTCTTTAGAAATTGAAATCAATTTTTTGGAGTTACAAAACTACTGTAGTGTTTTTATTAGTGATTAAACTATGCACAGAAGAGTTTAATTCGCTAAAAATCAACAGAGACTCATAAAATTATGAGCTTTTGGATTATGAAGTATATGGTTAAGTGGATCATCTAGGAGTTTGAATTAGATCAGAACCTCTTTTTCTTTGACCTAGAGAATTTAGTAAAGTCAAAAGGTAATTTATATTATTATATTTTCTACCAGCAAAATAGGAAGCAAAAGACTAAGGGGCCTATGGGGTTTTCAAGGTATGGGTGGGACCTTTCCAAGCCAAGTGGATTTACTCCATTTGAAGTTGTGAAAATACCTGGGGAAAATATTTAGTGTTCTAGACAGACCCTTGTAGGGGATTTATTATATTTAATCTAAAATTGGTCCAGAACTAGGTCTACATGTTTGAAAAGATATACATGGAACTTAGAAAATTTAGATCTAGTAAGTTGGAATCATTTTCCATTTTCAAAATTAATTAAACCTACAGTCTAGTATGCAGATCTGGTGAAAAGAATAAAAGAAAGAGGGACAGGGGGTTCCTGGGCCAGATCTTGAGGGAAACGAGCCGCACCGGGGCAGGCCAGCCCAAACACGACCAGCGCGCGCGGGCGGCGTACAACGGGCAGCGGCCCAGCGGAGTTTGAGGCTCGGTGGCCTGGGGTGCGAAGGGCTACGCACGACCACCAGCTGTCGGATGTGGGGCCGATCGACGACAGTGGTGAGTCGTCTCCCCAGCATCATGGGTGGCCACGAGGAAACCCTAGCACGAGCAGGAGGCTCGCGGAGGGGATTACCCAGGGCTTGTCGGCGGCTGGGATGTGGTGGCGCAGACGCGGGAGGCGACGCCAACTCCGGAGAGGGGCGACACGGAGGGGTTCGTCATCGGGGGCGGCTTCACGTGACGGTGGACGGAAGGAGCTCATCAAAGGTCGTTGGTTCTTCACGGGGAGTCGGTCCTGAGCAAGGAGAAGAAGTGGGTTAGCTGCAGAATCGAGAGGGGAGTTAAAGGATGTGACATGCAGGGAGATATTGAGCAAGGGGGGGAAGCTACGCTCGGTTTCGTGGAAATGGCCAAGGTGAGTAGATCCTTTTCACAAGGAGCATGCAAGGCCAGGGAGGATCTAGGGAGCTCAGGGATGGTAGAGTATGGTTAGGGGGTGGCCTGGTGGTGACATGTAGGTGGAGAGGAGGAAGGGGAAGGGTACCTCAAGCTTGCTCTAATCAATGGCCGAAATGGCCATTTATTGTTCTCGTGGCCAGTGGAGAGGGAAGGAGGGGGAGGGGAATCTCTAGGGAGGCTTCTAGGGGCAAATGAGGGCAAGGGGTGTGCTGGGAGTGGCCCGTGGCCTTTTATTTTGGGAGGGGAGGGTCCATGGTGGACATAGCTCATGGATGATCTTGGGGAGATGCTAGGGCTCAACCATTGGGAAATAGTGGCGGTGGAGGGGTGAGGGAGAGGGTCCTGGTCGGACTAGGGTACAGAGAGGGGGTCGGGTGATGCCCACTCTTTTATTACCAAGATATTAGCAAGATTGACTCTCTCTCTCTCAAGTTTCTAGGGATAAAGGAAAAGAGGTGCTACAGTGCTGGTCCACCATGGGAGAGTGATGAGGTTAGGGAGAAGTGATGGAGAAGATTGGAGCTGGTTTGGGTTTGATTTGGATAAAGTTTGCTTGATTTGCAAAGTGTTGATCATTTTTAGGCTTGTGAAGGAAGTTCAAAAATTGCATTGAGCAAGGTGTGGAAATGGTACTGATAGGTGGTATAGGTCAAACAATCTCCCCATGATTTAAATGGGATTTTTCTGGTGATTATAATCCCATTTAAATGCCCTTGTTTAAAAAGTGCAGAAATAGATTATGGGAGATAAGATGATATTTTTGTATTGGGCAAGCTTGGTTTATGATGTGATATGGTCCTAAATTCCATAACACATATTGGGTAATTTTATTGGGATTTATTGAGGTTGAAAAGTATTTTGGGGGAATTATTTCTTGTTTCTGCCATTTAGGAAAAATGGCAAAAAGAAATAATAAAGAATCTCAAAAATATTGATTTTTGAGTTGGATAGATGGAATATGAGATATAGGAATCAAATGTTCCTTGAGTTGGCAAGGGTTCTTTGGATAAAAATAAACTTGCCTTTAGAGACAAGGGTTTTGGGGAATTTGCAAGATAATGAAGTAAAATAGTTTAATAATCCAAATAATTGGGAGAATTATATGGAGGTGCTTATATCCAAGGTATATGATGTAAACTTGATGTGTGCATCAAGGTCAACCTTGGTTTTGAATAAAAGTGGTGAAAAGGGTGGAAACTAGATTCTTGGAGGATCTAGGGTTTGGTTATTCTGATGCCATCTAAATAGGGTTGGATTAGGGAGCTCAGATCTCACTTTGCTGCAAGGGGTATATGGATGGTTAAACCATGTCATGTAGATTATCATGGAAGCAAGATTTGGGCTTGGTTGCATTTGAGGTGGTCTAGAAGATATGACAAAATTTGTTGGAAATAAGGCTGTCATAACAGATACATCAGGTAGCCTTCTAAACCATGGGGGTTTAGGAAGCTCAAGGATCCAATGGAAACAAGTGAAGTGGTGACTGATAGGCCATGATTAGTAGATCAAAATCATGCAAAGAGATGTTCAAGGGGAGATGGCATATAGATTGGAGCTTCTGCCAATGTAGGCAAGATGATAAGATTTGCAGAAAAGATTATTATCTTGACTACAAAACAATCATGGAGGAGTGGGACATGGAATGGCTTAGCCAAGGGAAAGAGTGGGCCTTGGTAGTACTAAATATGTACTACAAGATGGTTCAAGTACATTCTAAAGAATGCACATAGGTTGGAAAAGGTAGAGTTCCAAAAATGGTATCTAGACAAGAAATCCAGACTTTTAGCCATTTTGGCAGTTTTGGAGATTTTGACTAGAGTGCAAGGGTAGTTGATTTTGAGAGGATACTAGGTTCCAACTCATGATCAAGGAGATGAGGTTGAGGTACTAACTAAGTAGATTGGATTCATGCATAGATTGGGTCTCCACTGAGTTGGAAACCATCCAGAGGGGTTATCCTTGGGTTGATCTGAGCATGGGAGGAGAAGGTTATTTTAGTGGTTTAGAATAGATCCAGATTTGGATGCTTAGCTTGAGATTGATGATCAGAGGCAAGGATTGGATCCTAAGGTATGAGCGACTAGATTAGATCACTCTAGTTCCTAAGCAAACAAGGAAATCAGCAGATCAAGGCAATTCATCAGACATCAGATCAAGGCAATTCGTTAACCAGCAGTTCAAGGCAATTCATCTTATTACTTATCCAACTAGTACTAGGGTTACCATCAAGCCTAGCTTCACATAAGGATGGGTATGTTGAAAGGGGTTTTGCTTTGAAGTAAGATAAGTACCATCTTGGTATCTCTACCAAGATTGAGAGAAAAAGGTTTTGATAAAGTTTTGGAAAACCTAGGGATAAGAATAGTTGAAGGTTCTGTCTTGAAAACATAAGGAGATTATATATATCTTGATAGTTTTGGAAATAGAAACTAGTAAAGTAGTTGGTTGTGTCAAAGTCACCTTGGCTCAGGTTTTTGAAATGCCAGAACATTTGAGAATATGTAAGATGAGCTAAGACATCTATTTTGTGAAAATAGTTTTTAGTAAACTAGGGTTGAGATGAGGAGTACACAACTAATACTCAAACAGTTGCTTGAGTACAAGCAAACTAGTAAGCACACAATGCAAGAAAAAGTTTTTGTTCCCCCTGATTTTTGCCTTCTGGAAAGTTAATCAGGGTTGCTAAAATTGGGATGTTACAGACCTTTCCCCCTTAAAATAATCTCGTCCCGAGATTAGGGAGGATTAGGGTTGGGGTAATAACATCCGCTCAACAATTCCAGCGGTGGAAAATTTTAGGCGCTAAATAAGTTTTACAAATAGACGACGTGGTTAGTTACAGATCAGAGATGCGGGGCTTCGGACCGGGTGGTTTTAGATGAAACAAGTGGAAAAGATGCAGTCTTTTCCCATTAGGACAATTCTAGAAAGGTTTAGCATCGATGGGGTACTTCCTTCTTGAGGTGAGAGTGACAGTTGAGTCTTCTTTCTTTCATCACCTTGGGGTCGATGTTTCTCTCTTCAAGGTCTTGATACACCGGGATATTGGCTGAGTGGTCGAACTTGGAGTGGAGTACCTTCAGATTCTGGAGAAGTCCCGAACGTTGTTCTTCTTGCAGGGTCGATGATTCATATTTGGAGAGGTGGTCATCGCTTAGTGTTGTTCGTGGTCGAATCCAGGGGTCTGTAGGATTTTTGGGTGGGAAAGACGCAGTATTTCCCCCTTAGAGCGACACTAGGGGTTTAGGGTGAATTTGCCGACTTTCTTGATTGGAGTGGTAGGCTGATGTTAGGGAATGGCGCTACACCTTTCCTTCGAGGTAGTTATCTTTTGTCGACGTCGTCGGAACTGCTTCAAGAGATGGAGGGTCTATCAGAGAGGGTGTCTACCAGCTTCCAGGTAGCTAGTTTTGAGTGGGTACTGGTCCGATGGGTTGGGGGATGCCATTGGAGTGGTGGCAGTCTTGGAGACGAGGTCCTTTGGAATGGGGTCATTCTGGTTTGGTCTGATGCAACGTCGTGGGTAAAACATGCAAAGAAGGATATCATACTTGCACAATATCCATAGATTTAGCAGGGTTCAAACCGGTAGGTGGAGAGGTACTTAAGGGGTTACAAAACAGGTCTGTGCCGCATGGCGATTGGCACTTAGAGTTTTACAAAACAGGTTCCTGGGTGATACCTAGGTACTACTCTAGGCTAGTTGCCGCTTGAGGGTGCTTCAGGAAACTTCTCTTTGGCTTCTTATTCATCTTCGGGAAGGCGGGTGGAGGATCCTTTTATATCTTGGGGTGGCTTGAACTTCTTGAGATACTGCCGAGCGGTAACACGCTTCTTTCTTCCTGTGAGGATGGGGCTTCCAGAGGCTTCTTCTGGGCCCTTGATTATGACTTGATTCCTTTGCTGGACTTCTAGATCTTCTTTGAGATCTAGGGTAGCTTGCACGTGATGAAGTTCCATCTGGATGTGACGGTACTCATCAACAACTACGGTGAGGAGCTCATTTCCAGCATAGCTATAACGGGTTTGAAGCTGTAGGGCGGGGTAGGTCAAGAGAGGATCTTGGGATTGTCCAGATGAGTCCACACTGCCTTTGATGGGTAGATAGAAGGTTGTGGGTTACCTCATCTCGGGGAGGACATCCCGAATGCGGAACAGGTCTTTTCTTGCAGCCATAGCGCCAGTACTGGGGTTGGCATACGGAATCCTGTGGCACGAATGGGTTCTCTGGATACTCCATATTTCGGTTGAATGATCACTTGACCCAGATATAGTCCGGTCTCCAGTCCTTTGTGGAGTTGGTAGGTGGGAGGTTGGGTGTATCCGCAAAGCTGCAGGGAATCCCATAGGAGCACGGGGAATCCTGCGCTTAGCCAAGTCTCATCAAAGGGCTCCATCTACACAGAGGAGGGTTTGGGGTTCTGGGGTGAGATAAAACAGAGGGGTGCAGATTTATCTAGGTACACAGTTATTTTTAAACGGAGTCATGGGTTGGTTTTCTTCGGGCGACTCTCAAAGTAGAGAGTGGTCAGTTCGTTGGAGTTGAGTGGAAAGACTGCGTCCACCTTAGGGTTTTACTTGAGGGTGGTCGAGGATTTTCTTAGGTGGCCATCCTGCTGAGGGGAGGTCTCCGGCTAGGAGGTTGCGAGGGTTAGTGTTGGGATTCTACCAACTAGGTGGTCAAAACTTTTAGGGTCGGATGATCCAGGTCAGACAAGAAACACATTCCAAGCATCAAACACACACAAGACAAGAAAGCAATGCATACCATGAATATTATGAAGGTCACTACACGCCTAAAAGCGGAATCCTATTTTAGGGGTGCTAACCCTAAGTATGGACGTTACTGGGGTCTTATCTTCTGTCTTGCCATCTTTAGTCGTCAGCGGCGTACTTGATTGGGGGCGATGAAGGACTCCGTAGGTAGGGCGATCTTGTAGTGTGTGTCGTCGTTGGTAGCTCCTTTGGTTTTCTTGTCTCAGTGTCTCTTCCTTTCGGGATCTCCGTCTTCATAGTCTCCGAGTCGGACTTTGTTTTTGAAAGTGGAGCATTTGAAGTAGATGAGATATAGAGTAATCCATTTTCAAATTGTTTAATTCAAAGAAGATGAGATAAGCATTCTTTTGGAAAGCTTTAGAGGAAATAGTTTGCGAAAACCGGGGTTTTCCCTAAATAGGGGTTGTCCTGTCTAATGTCCATTCTAACTAAGGTCTCCTACAGTCACGATGGCTCTGATACCATGTCTATGGCACCCTGGATTTACGGTCCGAGAATACCCGTTATGCATGCAAATCACGTTCCCATGATCAGTGAGCCGTGAGCATAACAGACTAGTATCATTACATCATCCATATAGTAACGAGTACAAAAACTTACGAAGGGGCCATTATGTCAATTACAACACAAGTAGCGGAAGTCTTCAAGCACAAAGCTCGCGCCTTAACCTACATGCAACTGACTGGAAAGATGGCCTAGCTCGCATAGACATCAACACCTTCGATCCTTCTTAACATCTGCAATTTGGCCAAGTAAATAGCCAGGGACAATGCCGGTGAGTACTTTGAATGTACTCGCAAACCACCGAGACAAAGTAATCAAAGATAATGCATATTTGGCTGTGGTGAGATAGCTCTATACTATAGTTTCTTTCGAAAGACCTAACATTGGCATCTCTATATCTTTGTTGAAAAAGAGTTTTTGGAAATCATGTCTCCTTTTTGAAAATCCGGACATCTCCACATCCTTGTTAAAAGAAGATTTAAATTTTTTTTTGTTGTAAAACCCTTTTTAAAACATCTTCGACCATCTCTAGTCAAGACCAAACTTATTATTATCTTTCCTCGTGACCAAGTCACTTTCTTTAGTTCATCTCAACTTATCCGAAGGGTCCTCCTAGCACTTTCCATTCCAACCGTCCTTGACCATGGACACGGCTATTCGAATAGATTAGACTCTGCAGAGTTTGTGCACTTTACCCACAAGAATCAATACATCCGCCGGGATAAAACCACGGCCTGCTACACATGATAGACAGGGGCTCATATAATCAAACTTACACTTTTCATTTGTCCATCCCTAGCAACGGTGGCTTTTCATTTTGGGTTTATCTCTCCGGTACGAGTATGGGGTACGATGACCCTAGTCCTTCCTTCTGTACTGACCCCTACCTCTAGACCGAAGCCTGACCGGTAGCAATAGTGACAATCTTCCATCCGTACTACCTAAAAGCATACTGTCCGCGAGAGACCTAATTGTTGCACCAGTGTCGTACCCTATAGGTAGCCCGGATTTCAGGGGATTTCTCACCTTTAACCAGTAAGAGAAGCCCCGGCTAAGGATCACAAACTACGAGCTAAGCCCTAGCGTCTGGGGTAATGTGGTTGCACGGATAAATTGTTCTGGACATTGGCTTAGAACATCCATTCCTTTCTCTTACTTAACTTTCTCTTCATCCACCTCATCTCTTATTTCAGTAAAACTTCCACTTGAAAGGATGCCTCTTTTCAAGGGTTTTATTTTGAAAACTTTGCAGTAGGGTATAACCCAAAATAGTTTTATCTTTGAAAATCCGTGGGTTCCAAGTGGGACGATCCTAATCATCTTAGCCTCGTTCTAAGGGGTAAACGTAGGTGTAAATAGGGTAGGTCTCCAATGGACACTTATTCATAGCTTGGAGGAGCCAAGTTATCACGTCTGTTTATTTGAATACAAAACATGCCTTTAATCATGCAATTTATAAACGAGATATAAAACAGTTAATAAACGAGAGTAGGTAAATACAGGAGTTCAGGAATGGTGGCTTTCTTGTGACCATCGAGATGTCCTACGACTTCGTCAGAATACCAATAATAACAATAATAAGATAACATGATCCTTCCTTCTTCTCTGTGTCATACAATCGCAACTATCGCCGTTATCGAGCCTACATGCAAACAAACGGCACACCAATCATTACAAGGAATACAAGCATCAAACCATACAGCAAGCAAAGGATAAATACATGATAAACATCGTAGGATGTTGGAGGTTTGATGTGATTGGATTGGAAGAAGATTTGGAGGCATTAGGGAAAAGATCCCCTTTTATTTATATTTTAGGAATTACCTAAGAAAGGGGTTTTTTACCAAGGACTGGATCTGTATGATACCATTGTATAAAAATGATACCATCAAATAGGTATTGATAAAATGAAGCCAATAAAAGTGGTTTCACTATTTTATCAATTTCCCTTGATTTATAATGGATTTTATAGTGGATAAAACTCTAGTTTAAGGAAATAATTCACCAGAACTTCTCTGGAGTTCCAAAAATTATTTCCTTGGTTGATTAAGTATTATTTGATCGACTGATTCAAGAGGAGTTGGAATTACCTCAAAACAATTACCATAATGCCCTTGATAAATACACAAAGGCAGTACTGGACCATATTTGTCTTTTTCATCATTTTTAATCTAAAGAGGATTTTTAGGTAATTCCAAGGAAACGTGCTAGCTATTGATAATAACTTTCAGTAGAAATTGGAATCAACCTTTTTGGAGTTACGTAACTACTGTAGTGTTTTTATTAGTGATTAATCTATGCACAAAAGAGTTTAATTCGCTAAAAATCAACAGAGACTCATAATATTATGAGCTGCTGGATTATGAAGGATATGGTTAAGTGGATCCGCTAGGAGTTGGAATTAAGTCATAACCTCCTTTGCTTGACCTATAGAATTTACTAAAGTCAGAAGGTAATTTATTTTGTTATTTTTGCTACTAGCAAACTAGGAAGCAAAATACTAAGGGGCCTGTGGGGTTTGAAAGGTATGGGTGATACCTTTCCAAACCAAGTGGCATTTGGAGTTGTGAAAATACCTGGGGAAAATATTTTGTGTTCTAGACAAACCCTTGTAGGGGATTTATTATATTTAATCTATACCTCAAATTGGTCCAGAACCAGGTCTACATGTTTGAAAAGTTATACAGGGATCTTAGAAAATTTAGATCTAGTAAGTTGGAGTCATTTTCCATTTTCAAAATTAATTAAACCTATAGTCTAGTATGCAGATCTGGTGAAAAGAATAAAAGAAAGAGGGGCAGGGGGTTCCTGGGCCAGATCTTGAGGGAAACGGGCCGCACTGGGGCAGGCCAGCCCAAACGCGACCAGCGCGCGGGGGCGGCATACAACGGGCGGCGGCCTAGCGGAGTTTGAGTCACGGCGTCCTAGGGTGCGAAGGGGTACGCGCGACCACCAGCCATCGGATCTGGGGCGGACTGACGGCGGTGGTGCATCGTCTCCCCAGCGCCATGGGTGGCCACGAGAAAACCCTATCATGGGCAGGGGGCTCGCGGAGGGGCTTACCCAGGGCTTGACGGTGGCTGGGATGTGGTGGCGCGGTCGCGGGAGGCGACGCTGATTCCGAAGAGGGGCGACACGGAGGGGTTCGTCATCGGGGGCGGCTTCACGTGATGGTGCCCAGAAGGAGCTCGTCAGAGGTTGTTGGTGCTGCACGGGGAGCCGGTCCTGAGCAAGGAGAAGAAGTGGGTTAGCTGCAGAATCGAGAGGGGAGTTAGAGGGTGTGACATGAAGGGATATATTGAGAAAGGGGGAGATGCTACGCTTGGTTTCGTGGAAATGGCCGAGGTGAGTAGATCCTTCTCTCAAGGAGCATGCAAGGACAGGGAGGAGCTAGGGAGCTCAGGGATGGCAGAGTATGGTTAGGGGGTGGCCTGGTGGTGACATGCAGGTGGAGAGGAGGAAGGGGAAGGGCACCTCGAGCTTTCTCTAATCAATGGCCGGAATGGCCATTTCTTGTTCTTGTGGCCAGTGGAGAGGGAAGGAGGGTGAGGGGAAGCTCTGGGGAGGCTGCTGGGGGCAAATGAGGATGAGGGGTGTGCTGGGGGTGGCTTGTGGCCTTTTATTTTGGTAGGGGAGGGTCCATGGTAGACATAGCTCATGGATGAGCTTGGGGAGAGTCTAGGGCTCATCCATTGGGCAATAGTGGCGGTTTAGGGGTGAGGGAGAGGGTCCTGGTCGCACTAGGGGACAGATAGGGGGTGGGGTGCTGCCCACTCTTTTATTACCAAGATATTGGCAAGATTGCCTCTCTCTCTCTCAAGTTTCAAGGGATAAAGGACAAGAGGTGCTACAGTGCTGGTCGACCAGGGGAGAGTGATGAGTTTAGGGAGAACTGCTGGAGAATATTCGAGTTGGTTTGGGTTTGATTTGGATCAAGTTTGCTTGATTTGCAAAGTGTTGATCATTTTAAGGCTTGTGAAGGAAGTTGCAAAATTTGCATTGAGAAAGGTGTGGAAATGGTACTGATAGGTGGTATAGGTCAAACAATCTCTCCATGATTTAAATGGGATTTTTCTGGTGATTATTATCCCATTTAAATGCACTTATTTAAAAAGTGCAGAAATAGATTATGGGAGCTAAGATGAAATTTTTTTATTGGGCAATCTTGGTTTTTTATGTGATATGGTCCTAAATTGCATAACACACATTGTGTAATTTTATTGGGATTTAATGAGGTTGAAAAGTATTTTTGGGGAATTATTTCTTGTTTCTACCATTTAGGAAAAAGGGCAAAAAAGAAATAATAAAGAATCTCAAAAATATTTATTTTTGAGTTGGATAGATGGGATATGAGATATAGGCATCAAATGTGCCTTGAGTTGGCAAGGGTGCTTTGGAGAAAAACAAACTTGCCTTTAGAGACAAGGGTTTTGGGGAATTTGCAAGATAATGAAGTAAAATAGTTTAATAATCCAAATAATTGGGAGAATTATTTGGAGGTGCTTATATCCAAGGTATATGATGTAAACTTGATGTGTGCATCAAGGTCAACCTTGGGTTTTAATAAAAGTGGTGAAAAGGGTGGAAACTAGATTCTTGGAGGATCTTGGGTTTAGTTATTCTGATGCCATCTAAATAGGGTTGGATTAGGGAGCTCAGATCTCACCTTGTTGCAAGGGGTATATGGATGGTTAAACTATGTAATGTAGATGATAATGTAAACAATATTTGGGCTTGGTTGCATTTTAAGTGGTCTAGAAGATATGGCAAACTTTGTTGGAAATAAGGCTGTCATAACAGATACATCAGGTAGCCTTCTAAACCATGGGGGTTTAGGAAGCACAAGGATCCAATGGAAACAAATGAAGTGGTGAGTGATAGGCCATGATTAGTAGATCACAAATTCAAAGAGATGGTCAAGGGGATATGGCATATAGATTGGAGCTTCTACCAAAGTAGGCAAGATGATAAGATTTGCAGAAAAGATTATTATCTTGACTACAAAACCATCATGGAGGAGTGGCACATGGAATGGATTAGCAAAGGGAAAGAGTGGGACTTGGTAGTACTAAATATGTACTAAAATATGGTTCAAGTACATTCTAAAGAATGCACATAGGTTGGAAAAGGTAGAGCTCCAAAAATGGTATCTAGACAAGAAATCCAGACTTAGCCATTTTGGCAGTTTTGGAGATTTTGACTAGAGTGCAAGGGTAGATGATTTGAGAGGATACTAGGTTCCAACTCATGATCAAGGAGATGAGGTTGAGATACTAACTAAGTAGATAGGATTCATGCTTAGATTGGGTCTCCACTGAGTTGGAAACCATCCATAGGGGTTATCCTTGGGTTGATCTGAGCATGGGAGGAGATGGTTATTTTAGTGGTTTAGAATAGATCCAGATTTGGATGCTTATCTTGAGATTGATGATCACAAGAAAGGATTGGGTCCTAAGGGATGAGATACTATATTAGCTCACTCTAGTTCCTAAGCAAACAAGGCAATCAGTAGATCAAGGCAATTCATCAGACAGCAGATCAAGGCAATTCATCTTATTACTTATCCAACTAGTACTAGGGTTACCATCAAACCTAGCTTGAGGTAAGGATGGGTATTTTAAAGGGGTTTTGCTTTGATGTAAGATAAGTACCATCTTGGTATGTCTACCAAGATTGAGAGAAGAAGGTTTTGATAAAGTTTTGGAAAACCTAGGGATAAGAATAGTTGAAGGTTCTGTCTTGAAAACATAAGGAGATTATATATCTCCATAGTTTTGTCAATAGAAACTAGTAAAGCAGTTGGTTGTGTCAAAGTCACCTTGGCTCAGGTTTTTGAAATGCCAGAACATTTGAGAATATGTAAGATGAGCCAAGACATCTCTTTTGTGAAAATAGTTTTTGGTAAACTAGGGTTGAGATGAGGAGTACACAAGTAATACTCAAACAGTTGCTTGAGCACAAGAAAACCAGTAAGCACACAATGCAAGAAAAAGTTTTTGTTCCCCCTGATTTTTGTCTTCTGGACAGTTAATCAGGGTTGCTGAAATTGGGATGTTAGATTTACCCATGCCTACCTTCTAATGAGAGTAACTCTTTATCCCTTACATTATTTCATTGTCCCCCTTTCTTACCAAAGGAGGATGAATGTTATGTTCCTATGGATCCTTTTGAAATATCTACTTTGGATAAAACTTGTGGAGATTTTGATCCCACTATTTTTGAGTTTGATAGAAATTATGAGTTTGTAGATCATGAAAAGCATGCTTTATGTGATAGATATATTGTTGAGTTTATTTATGAGGATACTGAAAATTATTATGAGAGAGGAAAATATGGTTGTAGAAGTTTTCATGGTACTGAAACACCTCTCTATGTGCTGAAAGTTTTGAAGTTGCTCCTGTTTCATCTTCCTATGCCTGTCACTTTGTTCTTCATGAATTTATTTGTGTACAAGATTCCTATGCATAGGAAGAGTGTTAGACTTAAATGTGTTTGAATTTGCTTCTTGATGCTCTCTTTTACTTCAATTCATATTTCTTATTTGAGCATCTTCTCAAACTATCAAGCCTAACTTAAAGGCGTTAAAGAAAAGTACTTGTTGGGAGATAACCCAAGAGTTTCCTTGAGTCTTGGAAGTTATTACTTCAGTAATTACCTCTCCTTATCCTTTTTGTTTCCTTTTTGTGCCAAGAATGACCTCTAATGAGATGGAGGTAAGATTTGGATTGTTGTTGTCCCGAAACAGATTTCTATCCTCCACCAAAACAAATTCCTGAGGAGTCTATGTAACTCGTATTGAGATGAAAATTTACGAATAAATCCCCTAGTATGTTAGATAACTTTTGTTAGTTCAACACTTTTTGATTTGAGCAACAGAAGATGTTCGAAAAAATCGGTTTCTACCTGCTGGTCTGTTTTGACAGATTTCTACCATTATTTGTATTTGCTTCTTATTGATTCCTTTTTGAGTTATCTTTAGGTGAATTGAGCTTTTTGAAGGAGTTACTACAGAAGCATGTGTTTTTAATGAAAATTCTTTCTGTTCCAAAGCTTTGACACAGGTCTAATATCTTTTGAATAAACTAATGTTGCTGAGGAAGATTGTGTGATGTTTTGTATGAAGGAAAAAATTTCAGGTGTAGCGAGAGAGTGATGTAATGAGATGAAGAATGGAAAAAATCTCAAGCTTGGGGATGCCACCATGGTGTCACCCCAAGAAATATCCAATAGTTACAAGCGTCAAAGCTTGGGGATGCCCAAGGCATCCCCTTCTTCATCAATAAAAAGCTCAGGTCTGTCTAGACACTTCGTTTTTATTGTTTCATGCACTATTGTGTTATTCTTGGAGCGTCTTAATTTTCGTTTGGTTTGCTTAGTTTGTTTAGTTTGCTTGAATAAAGTAGTTTTTACCCCCGTTCTCGCTGTGTTGTTTTGCAAATAAGTTGCTTGGTGTTGGAAATGAGTAGTAAGTTCTTGCTTGTAAGTGCAAGAGGAGCTTGCATTGACTGTGACTTAGACTTAAGCATGACATGCTAGGTGTTGTTTTGACCTTATGCTTAGTGATTATTGTTGTAGAATGTCTTGTTCCAAACAATTGGGATTATTTAGTGTGCCTTGAAGAAATTATGCGTTGTTTTAGCATGCAAAAGCATAGTATTGTGGTATTCTCCTTTGATGCTTTGTTTGGGTTGACTTGGCACATGCTCACACCATGTTATGACTATGACAAGTCACCATAGCCTCTATGATCATTTAGTCCTTAACTTGTAGTACCACTCTATTCTTTGCTTAGTAATGCTTTGTTGCACTGGATGATTATGGCCATTATTGCTCTCTTAGTTGGTTGCTCCCAGTCTTTTGCTAGCCTCCACTTGTATGAGTAAGTTCTACTTATGCTTCCAACTCCCAAGAAACCCAGTTATTCTATAAATTCATATGCATGGTGTGTTACACCATTCCAAGTATATTCTTGTTTTCAGCTATCTTCCAATTAAAAACTATTTTGTTATGTGGAAACTTAGTGATTAAAGCCCTCACAAACTTGATGGCACACTTTATATTCTTTTCCCCTAATAAACTTGAACCATTGTGTCATCTATGTTGTATATGCTTGCACTTATACGTTGGAATTAGCAGAACCATGCTATCATGGGGAACATTTT
Organism: Avena longiglumis; assembly: GCA_030063025.1. Taxonomy (NCBI): domain Eukaryota; kingdom Viridiplantae; phylum Streptophyta; class Magnoliopsida; order Poales; family Poaceae; genus Avena; species Avena longiglumis. The sequence continues at coordinate 145,016,229 of CP125974.1, forward strand.
CAACATTGCACTTATACTTTGTTCTCAGTTGATATCATGCTCTTTTGTCTATGGATGTCACCGGTGTGAAATAAAGAGGGAACTTGTAAGTCCATGGAGTTTGTATTTTGTGTTAGAGAAATTCCTGGGCCACTAGCCTAAGCCATGCCTAATCATGGTGGAAACTTGCAACATCACCATAATGAGCTATCTATGAGGCATCCTCAATAAAAAGCTATGCATATAGTAAATAAAAAGATCACTGAGATTCTCATTGTCTGCTTGCCTTGTCATTTTGGTTATGGGATAGCTTCTGTACCATGTGCAAGGGGTACCCCGTTGGCGGTTTTCTATGATATGCAAATACCTACAGTGACAAGAACTTACAGGTGACTGAAGTTGAGTAGCATGAGGTGTGGCCCTCGTATTCAAGGGACTTGAGTTTGCCAACTTATACTTTGTCAAGCATATCCTCCATCTTTGTTCACTTTAACCTTAATCACTTCAAGATACTTATGATAGGGGCAATGAGGGCTGAAAGCTAACTAGTACCATAGTTTTTCGAAGCTCTTTTTGAAACTTGAAATCCCTGCTTCCCTTTGTGAAGGGCATTTCCTCCACCATTATTTGAGTCTCCACCTTCTACTTTTAAGCACCATTAAGAGAGCATAGTTGTCATTCTGTGTGCAGTGTTCCAAAACTTATTGATTGATGCATATTGTGATATTACTTGTTCTTGTGCTATTTGTTTCTAGTCACCCTTGTGAACTTTGAAGGTGTCATATGCATTTATTTGCTACTCTATGAGGGATAAGCTGATTGCCACTATGCTATGTTTTCTGTATATGAAACAAACAAACACTTTTCAATGCATGTTATTCATGATCTTTGTTTGTAGCATGTCATGTTGCATGCATAGTTAATTTGTCCTATTGTTAGAACTTCATATTTCATGCACATGTTTAGAGTTCTTTGATCCCAGCTTTCAATGCTTGCAAATGGTTTGATCTTGGTTTTGATGGTGCATGTCACCTCAAAAATTATTCTTTTTATCACTTACCTACTCGAGGATGAGCAGGAGTTAAGCTTGGGGATGCTTGATACGTCAGAACGTATTTATTATTTTAGATGCTCCATGCTTGTTTAGTATCTAATTTTCTTTGCTTTGTCTACAATTTGAGGTGTTTTTATATCTTTTCTAGAACTAACCTATTAACAAGTTTTCATAGTGCCAGTTGCCTGTTTTCTTCTTTTTTTGGTTCCAGAAAGGCAAAAAATCAATATTATCAGAATTGGACGAGACAAAAGCCAAAGTCAATATTTTACCGTGAGGGACACAAATCCAGAAGACGAGACGGAGACGCGAACCAAGGCGGCCAGACCCCCTAGGTGCGGGTGGGCCCTGCCCCATGCCTGGGTAGGGTGTGGGGCCCCTGGCCGCCTCCTGGCCTCGCCTATTCACCTATAAGAAGCCCCCAATGCAGAAACCCTAAGGACCCGATCAATATTCCACGAAACCTTATGTAGCCGCCGCCACCATCGTCCGTATATCGGGGGCAGGGATCTGAAGTTCTCCCCGGCACCCTGTTGGAGGGGAGGTCATCTCGGTGGCCTTCTCACCGGTATGATGCGTGAGTAGTTCCACCTTGGACTATGGGTCCATGAAGTAGCTAGATGGTTGTATCTCCTCCTTGTGCTTTCATGTATAGATCTTGTGAGCTCCGTTCATGATCAAGATCTTATCTATTTGTAATCATGCATGTTGTGTTTGCGAGGATCCGATGGATATTGAGATTATTATGTCAGATTGATTAATGGTTTTGTCTTTATGATTCTACCATGTCTGTGTTGTTTGTGATATTGTATGCTCTCCGTTGTTTATAGCTATCATGGCCGAGTAGTTGCTAGTGACTCCAAGAGGGGGTATTTATGCTCGATAGTGGGTTCATGCCTCTAGTTTCCAAGGGAAGTGACAGAAATCTTTTCGGTTGTAGATGTGCTCTTGCAACTAGGTTGAAAACAACAGTCTCTTGTTCATGGAACAAGTGGATTCTTTACCTTACACACTTTTTGCTTAAAGCAGTTGTCTATTGCTTGCAACTTAATACTGGAGGGGGTTCGGATGATAACCTGAAGGTGGACTTCTAGTCATAGATGCAGTTGGATGGCGGTCTATGTATATTGTTGTATTGCCCAATCGAATCTCATAGGATCTTTTTGACTAGTATTGCATTGTTATGCCTTGCTCAGTTCCTGTCAATTTCCCTGCTATAATTTGTTTACCCTTCATGCCATGTTGTTTATCTAAGGAGAGCACCTCTAGTGAACTATGGACCCCAGTCCAATCTTTAGCATTGATACATCTTCCACTGTTACTTGTTTACTTGCTGCAAACCATTACCTTCCACACCATACGTTTAATCCTTTGTTACAGCAAACCGGTGAGCTTGACAACCTCACTGATTCGTTGGGGCAAAGTCTTGAGTTTGTGTTGTGCAGGTCTCCGCGTTGACTACAACACCTGTGTGACATTTCCTTCCTCCTACTAGTTTGATAACCTCGGTTTCTTACTGAGGAAAAACTTGTTGTTGTGCTGCTTCACACCTTGCTCTTAGGGTTCCCAACAAGACTCCACAAGCCATCAAGGAGTCACCATCAGGTTGCTAAAAGCTATTGCCTGAATTCCATTGAAAATATTCAGAGCATCAAGGTTGGAGAACTATATTGTCCCATTCCGCAAGAAAATTTTGAAACTATTGTGATTGGGATCATTGCTATCAAGTATGAGGTAACATAATCACTTAGTGGATTGCAAAGTTTTGTTTCATATAATATTGTTTTGGTAACAAGACTTGATCAACCTTGTTAACAAAAGGATTTTAATGAACAAAATAATGTTTTCACTGTGGTTATACTTGCTTTCTTTTACTTTTCTCCTTCCTAGGCTTTGCCTTTTCTTTTGCTAACTTTGGTTTTGTTAGTTGTTTTCTTGTTAGAGTGTCTTAGAAATTCTGTAGTTTGTTTTTTGGTTTGCTTTTGCTTCTTCTAAAAAAAACTGTTTCTGCGAGAAAATCAATTTTCATACCCTGAAAATTGGCCAAAAATAAAGTTTCCTAAAAAATCCCAGAAAATTCAAAATAAAAATTTCCTCAAAAAAAGGAGAAGAGGGACACTGAGTGACCTGGGGCCACCCAGGCCAAGCACACCCACTGGTGGCCAGCCAGTGTGGCGCTGGGTGTGGCCCACCTGGGCCCCTCCAAGGTTCCTCCTCCCAGCCATCGTCTTTCTCTCTCCCGAAAAACACCGGAAAACTTTCTCAAGATCATGTTCCTGCTGTTCTTGCTCGTGAATTTCGATATCCTTTCTCAACCCATCTTTGTTGCTGATTTTTGGAGGGATTGCTCCTTGGTATGTGCCTCCTCCGCTTGTCCAATTAGATTTGTGATTGATAGATTGTATCTTGAGTATTTTGCTGCTATAGGTGACAGGTTGTGTGATATTGCATGCTTGTTATATGCTTAGAGATTCCATTTTGATGCATGTGTATCCCTCTATCAAGTTCCTATAGTAGTTTCTCATCATTTATCAACTTGGAAATCACTTGGTTTGATGTTTGTCTAAAAATTTCAGAAAAGAAGATGAGTGTATATCCACTAAATCAATATGATTTGATGGTACCTGAGCCAATGAAAGTTCATCGTGAGTAAGGAGTCTTCCCTTCCATATATCCATGCTAGGAATTTATGAGAGGCGCGGGAATCCTCCAGGATTTACAAACTATGATTACCAATGCAGGGTTGGAACACTTTGTTGAAGGTGAACCTTTTCAGTATGTCAAGCTAACCATGGTTGTGGTGCAGGACTTCCGGTTTACTTGGTCTTCATCTAATCCCATGGTCCATTATAAAATATACAATATAGCTGTCGACCTGCCTTTTGCTGGTTTCTGTGCAGCAATTAGAGTACCTCAATGGGGATCTTGTGAGAAGATCAAGGAGAGGCCCAAGTCACTTATGGATTTATACTGAGATTTTCCAAGGTTTACTTCTCAAAGGAAAGTGGTAAAATTCGGAACATTTAGTTCCCAGCCATTAGATATTTTGCCTATTTCATTACCAAGTGTATCCTTGCTAGAAAGTTATCTTCTTTTGATCAAGCTTTTATCACAGATTCTTTGAATAGGAATAGATCTTATAACCTGGTGTAAGATCCCTACTTTGTAAAGGAAAAGGATCCCTATGATTGCAATGCTAGTCCCTGGATCATTGCTAGCATCCACAGTTTAAGATCAAGTACACAGATACAAAGGTCATTTATTACATCCATTCCAGAGATAAAACATAGTCTTTACAACTCAAGGCCACATGCCTAATACAAGAGTTTGGAATAAGTAAATAAACATAAGTCTTCATCTTCATGTGCCATAGGAAAACATGTTGAGTGTAGACTCATGACACCTAATCCTCATCGGAGTAACCTGCAACATCACAAGTTACAGCCACAGTGGGTCAATACTTTCTAATTGTATTGGCAAGTGATACCTTAGTAAATTTTAAGTGGACTATATTACTATATGCATTTTGGCTAAGTGTAGCTTGGCTTGCTTTGCTCAAAATAGGTTTTTCCTATTAGTTGAAATCACTAAGTTTTCTTTGTCAAAAGTTTTCCCAAGAAACCATCAATAGACATTGAGGTCCTTCACCCTTGTTCACCCAAAAGTTTTTCTTAGAAGTTAGAGTGATGAGATTCTTGATAGCTTCCATGTCTTGATGCTCAAGTTGTCCATTGCCATGGACTTGGCTAAGTACTTAGATTTTTCCATCTGCAGAGGTTGTGCACTTTCCCCACCAGACTTGGTTTCACCAAGACAGGACCTTTCAGAAGCCTTCCCTTAGCCAAATGGACGCGTTCCAACCTATCATCCCTCTACCACCAACTGTCCAAATGACTAAGTTCTAGCAACCTATGTGATCCAGGCAGATCCCATATTGCCAAGTGGTTGCACTATAAGCTTCTCAACACTTGGCCTCTAAAATCCCTTTTTTCCTGGGTGGCATACCACAAGTGAGATACACAAGGTAAACCATGTCCATGGGCCTTGTGTAACCACTCAACCAAAAACCACCAATCAAGTCCCATTCCACCAAGGTGATTCATTGACTTAGTTGTTTTATTAAGAAAAACCATAAGTCCAAAGACTTAGAAATATTTTCATCATAGCATGTATATACCTTACCAACCCTTGTTTTCTACTAGCTAGGCTAAGCATGGCATAGTAACTTAACTTAGGAATTTCCTAGCAACTCTACAACTACTTAGGATTTCCCAACATGGCATTTGGCAAAAAAATAGTAACATGCAAGACTTAGAAAAATATTTCTAATGCTTGAATAAAATATAGGGATGGAAATATTCATGAAGTACCACTTGCCTTGGTAATGGGGAGAGTGGCACTCTTCAAAATCACTAGCACAAAAATCTACACACAAATTATAACCACAATCACATACAAGTCATATACAAACAAAAATATATATGCATGCATGCAAGAATGCTAAGTGATGATTTTTAAAACTCCGCCAAGCAAGTGCATAGTACTGATTCATAACCAAATTAAAAACTTGCTAAACCAAGTTTATTTTACACTAAAACAAATTTCTAAACAATTTCTATACTCATAATAGTCCTAAACAAGTTTCTGCAAAAGAAACCATTTTAACAGAACCTAATCTTTAAACACATTGCATAAACAGAAAGGGCTTGACTCCCTGATTCCAACGGTATAAAATTTGCAAAAATCTAACGTGGGAATCAAAAGTTATAGCCTAATCAAATTTGAATCTAAATCTGTTTTAAACTCAAACCCTAGCCACGTGTCTTATTCTTACTGGCGCGTACCGCTTCGCACCGGATCACGCTCGGCTATCGTTGGATCTAACTAACACGCACGGCTCAGATCAAAACTTAACGGTTCGCTAAGTGAACTAATCCTACGCGCTGGATCTGGATCTGACTGCTATAAATCATCTGACCAAAACTAAGCGGCGCTAGCGGCGATGGCGGCGCGTGGCGGTCAACAGCCGGGCGTTCTAGGTCGCGCGGGAGTGGGGGAAGGGGCTTACCAGAACCGCGGGAAGCTGCTGATGCTCAAGGTGGTGATGGTTCGCCAAGGGGCGCGCGGGGTCGTCGGAGATTCCTCGCCGGAGTTTGCGAATGCGTCGGGTGCGGCTGCTGTCGACGTTGGCGAGGTTCTGCGTCGCTCTAAGTCAAAAGAAAGGCACTGTTAGATGCGCAAGACGATGGGGGTCTTAGGCGTATCAGGCAGAGGGCAAGGGCAGCTGGTACTTACGGGGAGAGGTCGCCGGAGTTCGTGCAGAGAGCGGCGGCGCTCGGTCGAAGTTGTTGCCGAAGCTACAGACCATGCGAGAACAAACGGGGCGTGTCAGTAGATGCGCAAGGAGTTGCTGAGCTTGATAGCATGAGTCAGGGATAGAGGGGGACACGGTGCTCACCGGAATTCGTCGGCGCGGTCGTCGGAACAGCGGCGGCGTCAAGCGAGTTGCGAGCAGCCTGGGGGCGGGAAGGGGGAATTGGTTGAGGGGAAATGGTCGCGAGAGAGAGGGGATTATATAGCCAGAGGCTCAACAAGAAACGCCCAGGGATTCAATGCCATTTACCTCATGAATCAAAGCGACAACGGCGGCGGAGTTCGTCTGAGATTTTGGGGAAGACGACGACGACGTGGACGGGGCCCGCTTGTAAGCAAATAGAAAGTGGGGTCTGGGTGTCAGCGACCGCGTGGGTGCGTCTGCACGTGCGAGCGAGAGAGAGAGTAGCCGGGTGGGCTAGTTGGGACGCGTCTGTTGCTGGGCCAAATTCCTGGCGCCGGCCCTTTTTCAATTCTTTTCTCTTTTCTTTTTATATTTTGATTTTTCAGGAATGGTTTTCAAATGAATTCAAACTTCATTTGAATTCAAATCTATTTGGGATTTTTGCAGTGTTCAACATACTCAAATCTAGGTATAAAACCATGTGGTTACTTTGAAAAGGCTTGGTCATTTTTGGAGAAACAAAATAACAGGGACTTTGCACTTGATTTGCAAATGTTTGAATAATGGTTTTTGAAACCATTTCCATTTTGTAATGTTTGGTTCAAATTTCACACTCAAATCCATTCAACAAGGGAGATAAACAATCTAGGTTTAAAACATTCAAACTCTCAAATGGGGATGGCCATTAGATATAAGTTTGCTCACATAAAATGATAGCACTATGTGCTTCTGTTTTCTGAAATGATTTTGAAATTGATCTCAATTCAATATGCATGCATGAATGATATGCAATCTTTGAAGTCATGATTTTAGGGATGTTACAAATCTAACCCCCTTAAGGTGAATCTCGCCCTCGAGATTCGGATTGGCTAGCAAATAGGTGAGGGTGGTCTTTCCGAAGATCATCTTCCCTTTCCCATGTTGCTTCCTGTTCGGAATTATGATTCCACTGCACTTTGCAAAACTTGATAGTCTTAGTCCTTGTGACTCTTTCTGCAGTCTCAAGAATCTTGATAGGTTTCTCTTCATAAGTGAGATCACTTTCTAGCTGAACTTCCTCCAAAGGTATAGTATCCTTCAAAGAAGTTACTTCCATTTCTGGATGACATTTCTTAAGCTGACTCACATGAAACACATTATGGACAGCTGACAGAGATTCTGGCAATTCAATTTCATAGGTAACTTCTCCTTTGCGACTTAGAATCTTGAATGGCCCAACATATCTTGGTGCCAATTTTCCTTTGACTCCGAATCTTTTCACTCCACGAAGTGGTGATACTCTAAGATAAGCTCTATCACCAACTTCGTAGGTGACTTCTCTACGCTTAGGATCCGCGTAGCTTTTCTGTCGGGACTGTGCTATCTTCAGCCTCTCCTTAACCAACTTGACCTTTTCTTCGGCTTCTTTGATAAGATCTGGCCCGAATAAACTTCTTTCTCCCACACCATTCCATAACAATGGGGTGGTACACTTTCTTCCGTAGAGAAACTCAAACGGTGCCATCTCAATGCTGGCTTGATAGCTGTTGTTATAAGAAAATTATGCGTAAGGAAGACTTTCATCCCAACTGGCTCCATAGTCTAAGGCACATGCTCTCAACATGTCTTCAAGAATCTGATTAGTTCTTTTTGTTTGTCCATCGGTTTGAGGATGAAAAGCAGTACTGAATTCCAACCTTGTTCCCAATGACTCATGTAGCTGTCTCCAAAAATGGGAATTGAATTGAGTTCCCCTATCGGACACAATACTCTTGGGCACCCCATGTAGACATACAATTCTACTCATGTAAATTTTTGCTAACTTGGCACTTGTATAAGTTGTCTTCACGGGTATGAAATGAGCCACTTTAGTTAGGCGATCCACTACTACCCATATTGAGTCATATCCTGACCTGGTCCTTGGTAATCCGGTAATGAAATCCATACCAATTTTGTCCCACTTCCAATCAGGAATGGGTAGTGGTTGAAGCAAACCTGCTGGTTTCTGATGTTCCGCTTTCACTCTACTACACACATCACACAAAGCAATATGTTCGGCGATGTCCCTCTTGAGATTATTCCACCAAAATATTTCTTTCATGTCCATGTACATTTTGGTGTTACCCAGGTGAATAGAATAAGGAGAGTTGTGTGCTTCCTACAAAATCAGTTTCCGCAACTCCGGATCTTGTGGAACACAGATACTTTTCCCATGCCATAAAGTACCTTGTTCGTCTTCATGGAAACTTTTAGCTTTCCCTTGGCCAATCTTTTCCTTAATCTCTTCAATTTCCTTATCAGTCTTCTGGGCTTCTCTAATCTTGTCCAACAAAGTGGGTTGAACATCTAATGACATGAGATGTCCTTCCGGCACAATCTCCAATCTGAGTTTTCTGAATTGGGTACACAGATCATCTGGCAATTCTCCTTTGGTAAGGCCATTCACAAATACCTTACGACTTAGAGCATCAGCTACAACATTTGCTTTACCGGGATGGTATTGCAAACTTAAGTCATAGTCCTTGATAAGCTCTAACCATCTTCTTTGCCTCATATTAATTTCCTTCTGGGTGAAAATATACTTCAAACTCTTGTGATCAGTGAACACTTCACAACGCTTTCCCAAAAGGTAGTGTGTCCATGTTTTGAGTGCATGGACGATACAGGCTAACTCTAAATCATGAGTAGGATAGTTCACTTCATGAGTTTTGAGTTGTCTCGAGGCATAAGCTACAACTTTACCGTCTTGCATAAGTACTGCACCCAAACCTTGATGATATGCATCACAATATACTTGGAAGTCCTTTTCCAAATCTGGCAGACATAAAACTGGTGCTGTCACAAGTCTCTTCTTCAACTCCTGAAAGCTGAGTTCACAACCTTTAGACCAAGAAAACTTCTTGTCTTTCTTTAACAATTCAGTCATGGGCTTAGCTACCTTAGAGAAATTCTCAATAAACCTTTTGTAGTAACCTGCTAAGCCAAGGAAACTACGAACTTCTTTCACGGACTTGGGAGATTCCCATTCAGTCACAGCTGAAACCTTAGCAGGATCAACTGCTACACCATCCTTTTTCATAACATGACCAAGAAAACCAACTTCCTCCAACCAGAACTCACACTTGCTGAATTTGGCATAAAGTTTATGCTCTCTTAACTTCTCAAGTATCAAACGCAAATGTCCTTCATGCTCTTCTTTGATCTTGGAGTAGACTAAGATGTCATCGATGAAAACGACAACAAACTTGTCGAGGAATTCCATGAACACTTTGTTCATCATATTCATAAAGTATGCTGGAGCATTGGTCAAGCCAAAAGGCATTACGGTATACTCATACAATCCATACCTGGTGGTGAATGCTGTTTTAGGTATGTCTTGTTCTCTTATCTTGAGTTGAAAATAGCCTGGCCTTAGATCAATATTTGAGAACACACATGCTCCTTCAAGCTGATCAAACAAGTCATTGATTCTAGGCAAAGGATATTTGTTCTTGATAGTTACCTTGTTGAGCGAACGGTAATCTATGCATAACCTTTGACTTCTATCTTTCTTCTCCACGAACAAAACTAGGGCTCCCCAAGATGAAGAACTTGGTTGAATGAATCCTTTCTGCAACAGTTCTCCAAGTTGCTTCTTGAGCTCTTTCAGTTCATCAACTGACATTTTATACGGTCTCTTTGCTATTGGTCCAGACCCTGGTACCAATTCTATCAGAAACTCCACATCTCTATCTGGTGGCATTCCTGGCAATTCTTCCGGAAACACATCCGGATACTCACTCACAATTGGCACACTGTCCATGCTAACCCCCTTAAGAGAATTAAGCATACTTCTTTTTGCTTCAAAGCTGGTCTTGAATCTGATCCTTTTATTTTCTGGAGTTGTGAGTGAGACAGTATGGTTGGCACAATCTATCACTCCTTTGTACTTAGTCATCCAGTCCATTCCCAGAATGACATCCAATCCTTGGGAGTTTAGAATTATCAAGTTAACGGGAAACTTATACTTCCCAAATTCTATGACTAGATCATGGCATCCTGAATTCACTATCATTTCTCCACCAGGAGAACTTACTTTTATAGGACACCCAATAGTTTCTACCGGTATTTCATTTCTTTCAACAAATGCTCTTGATATGAATGAATGAGATGCACCATTATCAAAGAGTACAAATGCTGGAATAGAATTGAGTCTGAACTTACCAGCAACAGCATCAGGCTCCTCATAGACCTCCTCCACATTGGTGTGGTTTACCTGTCCTTTCTGGAAAGGATTGGGCTTGACAGGTCCTTCAACTTTCTTTTCAGGGCACTCATTTGCATAGTGCCCCATCTTCTTGCATTTGAATCATTCAACCTGACTGATGTCCCTCTTAATAGGCTGACTTCCACTTCCACTTCCATTACCACTGTGGTGGATCTTATGTCCACTCTTGTGGTTCTTGTACTTGTCGTTGTCATGACTGCGATAATGCTTGTTGTCATGACGGTTGTGGTCGTGGTGCTTGTTGAATTTCCCATGCTTGTGGGATCCTGAGCTTCCGCTGTCATCATAGTGAGATCGTTTGTGAGACGATCCTGAGTTGTGCTTGTCGGAGTGCTTTCTCTTTCTACTCTCGACTTGCTTCATTTTGTTCTCCAATATTGCAGCCTTGTCACAGAGCAACTGGTAAGTGGGAACATATGCCACAGCCAATTGCAGATTCAGCTCATCATTCAAGCCTTCCAGGAATTTTTCCTTTCTCTTGGCATCTGTGTCAACCTCATCCGGTGCATAACGCGCCAGATTGTTGAACTCCTAAATGTACTCAGCCACGCTGCGGTGGCGCTGCTTCAGATTGTGGAACTCTTTCTTTTTCAGGCTCATTATTCCTGATGAGATATGATCAGTGCGAAAGCCATCCTCAAAGATAGCCCATGTCACCTCATCAATAGGAGTGGTGATCTGGAAGTTGTCCCACCAAGTGGCGGCTGGCCCTTCCAGCAGATGTGCTGCAAATCTGACCTTTTCAGCATCCGTGCAGCCCACGGTTACTAAGTCCTTGTTTACAGAACGTAGCCAATCATTGGCCACCATGGGATCAGTCGTCCCTGAGAACTTAGCTGGCCTCAATCTCAAGAATCTGGTGAGCATATCAAAGCCCGGAGGGTTGTTGTTGTTATTGTTGTTGTTATTGGGGTTGTTGTTGTTGTTATTGTTTTGGTTTTGAATGAATGTTGTCATCATCTGCATTAGCTGTGTTTGAGCAGTCATCATTTGTTGCATTTCTGGTGTGATTTTGTTGTTGTTGTTGTAGGGGTTGGGGTTTGCACGACGGGGAGGCATCTGTGGTTTGTTCAAATAGAGATAAGAATGAGATACCCATAGATGTTTTCATGCACATTACATCACATAAGCAAACATATAGCATGCAACACAAGATAAAAGTTCAACAACAAGATAACAAGTTCACAAAGTAAAACACACAAGTAGCAAGCCATCCACATGTCGGATGGTCCAATAACAAGTTCTCAAATAACAAGTATGATAATAAAAGATAAACGAGTAGTCAAGTCTACTCATCAGCATCAATCTCCTCCTCGACAAAGGTAAGACCTGCGTTCTCCATCGCAGCCTTGTTCTCCTCAATAGTAGTGGTCAAGGACTCAATCTTGGCCTTGAGAGCCCTCTTCTGGGAACGAAGCCTCTCTATCACCGTCTGCTGCTGTTCTAGCTCGAAGTCCTTGGACTGCAGTTCTTCAGTCATATCCTGGATCTTCTTGTTCCTATCCTGGACACGCTTCTCCTGACTTTTGAACTTCTTGTCCTGGGTCTCGAACTTCGCCTCCATTTCCTTGCCTATCTCGTCCTGCTGCGCGAAGAGCTTGTCCTTCTCACAAACCTGCACCTGGAGCTCGTCATTACTGAGCATGACATTGGTCCTGTCCGTGTCCACGTGCCTAATGAGAGACTCTATGTCCTGGAGATACAGACGTATCGGCTCTGCAGCGTCCCACGAGTCGTCCTCGAAGTCAATGGACTCTCCATCCTCATCTCGTCTTCCGAAGACGTGAAAGTGGGTGCCTCTAACCTATCAGGAGTGTCAACCTAACAGACGTCCTATCAGGTCCTGCATAACTACCTCCATGACTCTCTCCCTGTCATCGTGCATAAGCTTGAAGACGATGGCCTCCGTAGTAGGCTCTGTCTGGCGTCCGAGCTGGTTCACCTTGAAGCCCCAGAGGTCCTTCCTCTCGAACTTGGTGAGTGGATGCACCATGATGGTGGGAAGAGGGAGATTGAGCAAAGTGGTAAGCTCAACGATACGAGGACCAAAGCGGGTAACCTGGAACTCCTCAACAATGCTGATGGTAATAGGAATCTATTTATAAGATAGAAAAGTTAGAACAACACAATTCAAGACAAAACAAAAGTCATAACACACATACATATCCTTGGGAAGCAAAACACACAAGTCATGCATACATGAAACCATTACAATAACAAAGGTTCAATCTTATTTTAAGGCAACATTTTGGGAAAATAAGGTGATTGGTGGTGGTCCAACTAACGTAGTACGTTTTCAAACCTATCTCACTGGATCTGTTGGCTAACACAATGTTTCTAGAAGCAATCAGCCTATCTTGCTCACATGATTCCATCACTAAGTCTATAATGTCTCCTCTTAAGGTTTGGTTGGTAGCTTCCAACTATTGGGTATGTTCCTTCTCTTTCATCAAGTCTTTTTGGAGGTTGAGCATTCTGCACTTGACTCTAGCACTAAGTTCTTTAATAGTCCTCCAAGCTGCTTCTCTTGCTGACTCAAAGAATGTGGTGTGCACCACAGTGTTGGTGTACATGCAGAATCTTGTTTCTTTGTGGTTGTCTTCCTTGTTTTTGTACAAGTGAAGTTGCACCCACCAGTACTCAACTCCTTCATCCATCACTGGAAATCCTTTGTACACAGCTGCACCATGTATTTCCATTGCCACCAAGAGGTCCTTGAGAATTTTGGGAAACTCTGTCTCACACTCCAAGGTCATGGTCATGAGTGGTCCTTTCCTTACGGCTTCGTTGATGGAGTTCATCTACAAATAGGGATGAGAAAGAGAAGATTAGAAAAGTTTACGAGAAGAATAGACAAGTGTAGAAGTAGTTGAAAATTTTCCTTAGTGGTTTCCAATCCTAGGGTCATAATCCTACAGGCAACACAGTGCTCTGATACCATCTGTAAGATCCCTCCTTTGTAAAGGAAAAGGATCCCTGTTATTGCAATGCTAGTCCCTGGATCATTGCTAGCATCTACAGTTTAAGATGAAGTACACAGATACAAAGGTCATTTATTACATCCATTCCAGAGATAAAACATAGTCTTTACAACTCAAGGCCACATGCCTAATACAAGAGTTTGGAATAAGTAAATAAACATAAGTCTTCATCTTCATGTGTCACAGGCAAACATGTTGAGTGTAGACTCATGACACCTAATCCTCATCGGAGTAACCTACAACATCACAAGTTACAGCCACATTGGGTCAATACTTTGGAATAGTATTGGCAAGTGATACCTTAGTAAATTTTAAGCGGACTATATTACTATATGCATTTTGGCTAAGTGTAGCTTGGCTTGCTTTGCTCAAAATAGGTTTTTCCTATTAGTTGAAATCACTAAGTTTTCTTTGTCAAAAGTTTTCCCAAGAAACCATCAATAGACATTGAGGTCCTTCACCCTTGTTCACCCACAAGTTTTACTTAGAATTTAGAGTGATGAGATTCTTGATAGCTTCCATGTCTTGATGCTCAAGTTGTCCATTGCCATGGACTTGGCTAAGTACTTAGATTTTTCCATCTGCAGAGGTTGTGCACTTTCCCCACCAGACTTGGTTTCACCAAGACATGACCTTTCAAAAGCCTTCCCTTAGCCAAATGGACGCGTTCCAACCTATCATCCCTCTACCACCAACTGTCCAAATGACTAAGTTCTAGCAACCTATGTGATCCAGGCAGAGCCCATATTGCCAAGTGGTTGCACTATAAGCTTCTCAACACTTGGCCTCTAAAATCCCTTTGTTCCTGGGTGGCATACCACAGGTGAGATACAAAAGGTAAACCATGTCCATGGGCCTTGTGTAACCACTCAACCAAAAACCACCAATCAAGTCCCATTCCACCCAGGTGATTCATTGACTTAGTTATTTTATTAAGAAAAACCATAAGTCCAAAGACTTAGAAATATTTTCATCATAGCATGTATATACCTTACCAACCCTTGTTTGCTACTAGCTAGGATAAGCATGGCATAGTAACTTAACTTAGGAATTTCCTAGGAACTCTACAACTACTTAGGATTTCCCAACATGGCATTTGGCAAAAAAATAGTAACATGCAAGACTTAGCAAAATATTTCTAATGCTTGAATAAAATATAGGGATGGAAATATTCATGAAGTACCACTTGCCTTGGTAATGGGGAGAGTAGCACTCTTCACAATCACAATCATTAGCACCAAAATCTACACACAAATTATAACCATAATCACATACAAGTCATATACAAACAAAAATATATATGCATGCATGCAAGAATGCTAAGTGATGATTTTTAAAACTCCACCAAGCAAGTGCATAGTACTGATTCATAACCAAGTTAAAAACTTGCTAAACCAAGTTTATTTTACACTAAAACAAATTTCTATACTCATAATAGTCCTAAACAAATTTCTGCAAAATAAACCATTTTAACAGAACCTAATATTTCAACACATTGCATAAACAGAAAGGGCTTGACTCCCTGATTCCAATGGTACAAAATTTGCAAAAATCTAACGTGGGAATCAAAAGTTATAGCCTAATCAAATTTGAATCTAAATCTGTTTTAAATTCTGTTTTAAACTCAAACCCTAGCCACTTGTCTAATTCTTACTGGCGCGTACCGCTTCGCACCGTATCACGCTCGGCTACCGTTGGATCTAACTAACACGCACGGCTCAGATCAAAACTTAACGGTTCGCTAAGTGAACTAATCCTACGCGCTGGATCTGGATCTGATGGCTATAAATCATCTGACCAAAAATAAGCGGCACTAGCGGCGGCGACTGGCGGCGGCGCGTCTGTCAGCGGCGGCGCTGGAGTTCTAGGTTGCGCTGGAGTGGGGGAAGGGGCTTACCAGAACCGCAGGAAGCTGCTGATGCTCAAGGTGGTGATGGTTCGTCAAGGGGCACGCGGGGTTGTCGGAGATTCCTCGCCGGAGTTTGCGAATGCGTCGGGTGCGGCTGCTGTCGACGTTGGCGAGGTTCTGCGTCACGCTAAGTCAAAAGAAAGGCACCGTTAGATGCGCAAGACGATGGGGGTCCTAGGCGTATCTGGCAGAGGGCAAGGGCGGCTGGTACTTACGGGGAGAGGTCGTCGGAGTTCGTGCAGAGAGCAGCGACGCTCGGTCGAAGTTGTTGCCGAAGCTACAGACCATGCGAGAACAAACGGGGCGTGTCAGTAGATGCGCAAAGAGTTGCTGAGCTTGATAGCATGAGTCAGGGACAAAGGGGGACACGGTGCTCACCGGAATTCGTCGCGATGCGTCGGGTGAGACATCGGCGAGTTCGCGGCAGCCTGGGCGTGAAGGGGGAATTGGTTGAGGGGAAATGGTCGCGAGAGAGAGGGGATTATATAGCCAAAGACTCGACAAGAAACGCCCAGGGATTCAATGCCATTTACCTCGCGGAATCAAAGCAGCAACGGGCAGCGGCGGAGTTCGTGCGCGAGATTTTGGGGAAGACGACGACGACGTGGACGGGGCCCGCTTGTCAGCGAAATAAGCAGAGAGAAAGTGGGGTCTGGGTGTCACGGCGTGGTGCGTCTGCTGTCTGACGAGCGAGAGTAGCCGAGTGGGCTAGTTGGGCCGCGTCTGTTGCTGGGCCAAATTCCTGGCGCCGGCCCTTTTTCAATTCTTTTCTCTTTTCTTTTTCTATTTTGATTTTTCATGAATGGTTTTCAAATGAATTCAAACTTCATTTGAATTCAAATCTATTTTGGATTTTTGCAGTGTGCAACATACTCAAATCTAGGTATAAAACCATGTGGTTACTTTGAAAAGGCTTGGTCATTTTTGGAGAAACAAAATAACAGGGACCTTGCACTTGATTTGCAAATGTTTGAAAAATGGTTTTTGAAACCATTTCCATTTTGTAAAGTTTGGTTCAAATTTCACACTCAAATCCATTCAACAAGGGAGATAAACAATCTAGGTTTAAAACATTCAAACTCTCAAATGGGGATGGCCATTTGATATAAGTTTGCTCACATAAAATGATAGCACTATGTGCTTCTGTTTTCTGAAATGATTTTGAAATTGATCTCAATTCAATATGCATGCATGAATGATATGCAATCTTTGAAGCCATGATTTTAGGGATGTTACAAATCTAACCCCCTTAAGGTGAATCTTGCCCTCGAGATTCGGATTGGCTAGCAAATAGGTGAGGGTGGTCTTTCCGAATATCATCTTCCCTTTCCCATGTTGCTTCCTCTTCGGAATGATGATTCCACTGCACTTTGCAAAACTTGATAGTCTTAGTCCTTGTGACTCTTTCTGCAGTCTCAAGAATCTTGATAAGTTTCTCTTCATAAGTGAGATCACTTTCCAGCTGAACTTCCTCCAAAGGTATAGTATCCTTCAAAGAAGTTACTTCCATTTCTGGATGACATTTCTTAAGCTGACTCACATGAAACACATTATGGACAGCTGACAGAGATTCTGGCAATTCAATTTCATAGGCAACTTCTCCTTTGCGACTTAGAATCTTGAATGGCCCAACATATCTTGGTGCCAATTTTCCTTTGACTCCGAATCTTTTCACTCCACGAAGTGGTGATACTCTAAGATAAGCTCTATCACCAACTTCGTAGGTGACTTCTCTACGCTTAGGATCTGCGTAGCTTTTCTGTCGGGACTGTGCTATCTTCAGCCTCTCCTTAACCAACTTGACCTTTTCTTCGGCTTCTTTGATAAGATCTGGCCCGAATAAACTTCTTTCTCCCACACCATTCCATAACAATGGGGTGGTACACTTTCTTCCGTAGAGAAACTCAAACGGTGCCATCTCAATGCTGGCTTGATAGCTGTTGTTATAAGAAAATTCTGCGTAAGGCAGACTTTCATCCCAACTGGCTCCATAGTCTTGGGCACCCCATGTAGACATACAATTCTACTCGTGTAAATTTTTGCTAACTTGGCACTTGTATAAGTTGTCTTCACGGGTATGAAATGAGCCACTTTAGTTAGGCGATCCACTACTACCCATATTGAGTCATATCCTGACCTGGTCCTTGGTAATCCGGTAATGAAATCAATACCAATTTTGTCCCACTTCCAATCAGGAATGGGTAGTGGTTGAAGCAAACCTGCTGGTTTCTGATGTTCCGCTTTCACTCTACTACACACATCACACAAAGCAATATGTTCGGCGATGTCCCTCTTGAGATTATTCCACCAAAATCTTTCTTTCATGTACATGTACATTTTGGTGTTACCCGGGTGAATAGAATACGGAGAGTTGCGTGCTTCCTGCAAAATCAGTTTCCGCAACTCCGGATCTTGTGGAACATAGATACGTTTCCCATGCCATAAAGTACCTTGTTCGTCTTCATGGAAACTTTTAGCTTTCCCTTGGCCAATATTTTCCTTAATCTCTTCAATTTCCTTATCCGTCTTCTGGGCTTCTCTGATCTTGTCCAACAAAGTGGGTTGAACATCTAATGACATGAGATGTCCTTCCGGCACAATCTCCAATCTGAGTTTTCTGAATTGGGTACACAGATCATCTGGCAATTCTCCTTTGGTAAGGCCATTCACAAATACCTTACGACTTAGAGCATCAGCTACAACATTTGCTTTACCGGGGTGGTATTGCAAACTTAAGTCATAGTCCTTGATAAGCTCTAACCATCTTCTTTGCCTCATATTAATTTCCTTCTGGGTGAAAATATACTTCAAACTCTTGTGATCAGTGAACACTTCACAACGCTTTCCCAAAAGGTAGTGTGTCCATGTTTTGAGTGCATGGACGATACAGGCTAACTCTAAATCATGAGTAGGATAGTTCACTTCATGAGTTTTGAGTTGTCTCGAGGCATAAGCTACAACTTTACCGTCTTGCATAAGTACTGCACCCAAACCTTGATGAGATGCATCACAATATACTTGGAAGTCCTTTTCCAAATCTGGCAGACATAAAACTGGTGCTGTCACAAGTCTCAAAGCTGAGTTCACAACCTTCAGACCAAGCAAACTTCTTGTCTTTCTTTAACAATTCAGTCATGGGCTTAGCTACCTTAGAGAAATTCTCAATAAACCTTCTGTAGTAACCTGCTAAGCCAAGGAAACTACGAACTTCTTTCACGGACTTGGGAGATTCCCATTCAGTCACATCTGAAACCTTAGCAGGATCAACTGCTACACCATCCTTTGTCATAACATGACCATGAAAACCAACTTCCTCTAACCAGAACTCACACTTGCTGAATTTGGCATAAAGTTTATGCTCTCTTAACTTCTCAAGTATCAAATGCATATGTCCTTCATGCTCTTCTTTGCTCTTGGAGTAGACTAAGATGTCATCGATGAAAACGACAACGAACTTGTCGAGGAATTCCATGAACACTTTGTTCATCATATTCATAAAGTATGCTGGAGCATTGGTCATGCCAAAAGGCATTGCGGTATACTCATACAATCCATACCTGGTGGTGAATGCTGTTTTAGGTATGTCTTGTTCTCTTATCTTGAGTTGAAAATAGCCTGACCTTAGATAAATCTTTGAGAACACACATGCTCCTTCAAGCTGATCAAACAAGTCATTGATTCTAGGCAAAGGATATTTGTTCTTGATAGTTACCTCGTTGAGCGAACGGTAATCTATGCATAACCTTTGACTTCTATCTTTCTTCTCCACGAACAAAACTGGGGCTCCCCAAGATGAAGAACTTGGTTGAATGAATCCTTTCTGCAACTGTTCTCCAAGTTGCTTCTTGAGCTCTTTCAGTTCATCAAATGACATTTTATACGGTCTCTTTGCTATTGGTCCAGACCCTGGTACCAAATCTATCAGAAACTCCACATCTCTATCTGGTGGCATTCCTGGCAATTCTTCCGGAAACACATCCGGATACTCACTCACAATTGGCACACTGTCCATGCTAACCCCCTTAAGAGAATTAAGCATACTTCTTTTTGCTTCAAAGCTGGTCTTGAATCTGATCCTTTTATTTTCTGGAGTTGTGAGTGAGACAGTATGGTTGGCACAATCTATCACTCCTTTGTACTTAGTCATCCAGTCCATTCCCAGAATGACATCCAATCCTTGGGAGTTTAGAATTATCAAGTTAACGGGAAACTTATACTTCCCAAATTCTATGACTAGATCATGGCATCCTGAATTCACTATCATTTCTCCACCAGGAGAACTTACTTTTATAGGACACCCAATAGTTTCTACCGGTAGTTCATTTCTTTAAACAAATGCTCTTGATATGAATGAATGAGATGCACCAGTATCAAAGAGTACAAATGCTGGAAAAGAATTGAGTCTGAACTTACCAGCAACAGCATCAGGCTCCTCATAGACCTCCTCCACATTGATGTGGTTTACCTGTCCTTTCTAGAAAGGATTGGGCTTGACAGGTCCTTCAACTTTCTTTTCAGGGCACTCATTTGCATAGTGCCCCATCTTCTTGCATTTGAAGCATTCAACCTGACAGATGTCCCTCTTAATAGGCTGACTTCCACTTCCATTACCACTGTGGTGGCTCTTATGTCCACTCTTGTGGTTCTTGTACTTGTCGTTGTCATGACTGCGATGATGCTTGTTGTCATAACGGTTGTGGTCGTGGTGCTTGTTGAATTTCCCATGCTTGTGGATCCTGAGCTTCCGATGTCATCATAGTGAGATCGTTTGTGAGACGATCTCGAGTTGTGCTTGTCGGAGTGCTTTCTCTTTCTACTCTCAACTTGCTTCATTTTGTTCTCCAATATTGCAGCCTTGTCACAGAGCGACTGATAAGTGGGAACATATGCCACAGCCAATTGCAGATTCAGCTCATCATTCAAGCCTTCCAGGAATTTTTCCTTTCTCTTGGCATCTGTGTCAACCTCATCCGGTGCATAACGCGCCAGATTGTTGAACTCCTCAATGTACTCAGCCACGCTACGGTGGCGCTGCTTCAGATTGTGGAACTCTTTCTTTTTCAGGCTCATTATTCCTGATGAGATATGAGCAGTGTGAAAGCCATCCTCAAAGATAGCCCATGTCACCTCATCAATAGTAATGGTGATCTGGAAGTTGTCCCACCAAGTGGCGGTTGGCCCTTCCAGCAGATGTGCAAGCCCGACCTTCTCCAAAGATCCGGCCACGGTTACTAAGTCCTTGTTTACAGAATGTAGCCAATCATTGGCCACCATGGGATCAGTCGTCCCTGAGAACTTAGCTGGCCTCAATCTCAAGAATATGGTGAGCATATCAAAGCCCGGAGGGTTGTTGTTGTTATTGTTGTTGTTATTGGGGTTGTTGTTATTGTTTTGGTTCTGAATGAATGTTGTCATCATCTGCATCAGCTGTGTTTGAGCAGTCATCATTTGTTGCATTTCTGGTGTGATGTTGTTGTTGTTGGGGTTGGGGTTTGCACGACGAGGAGGCATCTGTGGTTTGTTCAAATAGAGATAAGAATGAGATACCCATAGATGTTTTCATGCACATTACATCACATAAGCAAACACATAGCATGCAACGCAAGATAACAGTTCAACAACAAGATAACAAGTTCACAAAGTAAAACACACAAGTAGCAAGTTATCCACATGTCGGATGGTCCAATAACAAGTTCTCAAATAACAAGTACGATAATAAAAGATAAACGAGTAGTCAAGTCTACTCATCAACATCAATCTCCTCCTCGACAAAGGTAAGACCTGCGTTCTCCATCGCGGCCTTGTTCTCCTCAATAGTAGTGGTCAAGGACTCAATCTTGGCCTTGAGAGCCCTCTTCTGGGAACGAAGCTTCTCTATCACCATCTGCTGCTGCTCTAGCTCGAAGTCCTTGGACTGTAGTTCTTCAGTCATATCCCGGATCTTCTTGTTCCTATCCTGGACACGCTTCTCCTAACTTTTGAACTTCCTGTCCTGGGTCTCGAACTTCGCCTCCATTTCCTTGACTATCTCGTCCTGCTGCGCGAAGAGCTTGTCCTTCTCGCGAAGCTGCACCTGGAGCTCGTCATTACTGAGCATGACATTGGTCATGTCCGTGTCCACGTGCCTAATGAGAGACTCTAAGTCCTGGAGATACAGACGTATCGGCTCTGCTGCGTCCCTCGAGTCGTCCTCGAAGTCAATGGACTCTCCATCCTCATCTCGTCTTCCGAAGACGTGAAAGTGGGTGCCTCTAACCTGTCGGGAGTGTCGACCTAACAGACGTCCTATCAGGTCCTGCATAACTACCTCCATGCCTCTCTCCCTGTCATCGTGCATAAGCTTGAAGACGATGGCCTCCGTAGTAGGCTCTGTCTGGCGTCCGGGCTGGTTCACCTTGAAGCCCCAGAGGTCCTTCCTCTCGAACTTGGTGAGTGGATGCACCATGATGGTGGGAAGAGGGAGATTGAGCAAAGTGGTAAGCTCAATGATACGAGGACCAAAGCGGGTAACCTGGAACTCCTCAACAGTGCTGATGGTAATAGGCATCTATTTATAAGATAGAAAAGTTAGAACAACACAATTCAAGACAAAACAAAAGTCATAACACACATACATATCCTTGGGAAGAAAAACACACAAGTCATGCATACATGAAACCATTACAATAACCAAGGTTCAATATTATTTTAAGGCAACATTTTGGTAAAATAAGGTGATAGGTGGTGGTCCAACTAACGAAGTACGTTTACAAACCTATCTCACTGGATCTGTTGGCTAACACAATGTTTCTAGAAGCAATCAGCCTATCTTGCTCACATGATTCCATCACTAAATCTATAATGTCTCCTCTTAAGGTTTGGTTGGTAGCTTCCAACTCTTGGGTATGTTCCTTCTCTTTCATCAAGTCTTTTTGGAGGCTGAGCATTCTGCACTTGACTCTAGCACTAAGTTCTTTGATAGTCCTCCAAGCTGCTTCTCTTGCTAACTCAAAGAATGTGGTGTGCACCACAGTGTTGGTGTACATGCAGAATCCTGTTTCTTTGTGGTTGTCTTCCTTGTTTTTGTACAAGTGAAGTTGCACCCACCAGAACTCAACTCCTTCATCCATCACTGGAAAGCCTTTGTACACAGCTGCACCATGTATTTCCATTCCCACCATGAGGTTCTTGATAATTTTGGGAAACTCTGTCTCACACTCCAAGGTCATGGTCATGAGTGGTCCTTTCCTTACAGCTTCGTTGATGGATTTCATATACAAATAGGGATGAGAAAGAGAAGATTAGAAAAGTTTACGAGAAGAATAGACAAGTGTAGAAGTAGTTGAAAATTTTACTTAGTGGTTTCCAATCCTAGGGTCATAATCCTACAGGCAACACAGTGCTCTGATACCATCTGTAAGATCCCTCCTTTGTAAAGGAAAAGGATCCCTGTGATTGCAATGCTAGTCCCTGGATCATTGCTAGCATCCATAGTTTAAGATGAAGTACACAGATACAAAGGTCATTTATTACATCCATTCCAGAGATAAAACATAGTCTTTACAACTCAAGGCCACAGGCCTAATACAGGAGTTTGGAATAAGTAAATAAACATAAGTCTTCATCTTCATGTTCCACAGGCAAACATGTTGAGTGTAGACTCATGACACCTAATCCTCATCGGAGTAACCTGCAACATCACAAGTTACAGCCACAGTGGGTCAATACTTTGGAATAGTATTGGCAAGTGATACCTTAGTAAATTTTAAGTGGACTATATTACTATATGCATTTTGGCTAAGTGTAGCTTGGCTTGCTTTGCTCAAAATAGGTTTTTCCTATTAGTTGAAATCACTAGGTTTTCTTTGTCAAAACTTTTCCCAAGAAACCATCAATAGACATTGAGGTCCTTCACCCTTGTTCACCCACAAGTTTTACTTAGAAGTTAGAGTGATGAGATTCTTGATAGCTTCCATGTCTTGATGCTCAAGTTGTCCATTGACATGGACTTGGCTAAGTACTTAGATTTTTCCATCTGCAGAGGTTGTGCACTTTCCCCACCAGACTTGGTTTCACCAAGACAGGACCTTTCAGAAGCCTTCCCTTAGCCAAATGGACGCGTTCCAACCTATCATCCCTCTACCACCAACTGTCCACATGACTAAGTTCTAGCAACCTATGTGATCCAGGCAGAGCCCATATTGCCAAGTGGTTGCACTATAAGCTTCTCAACACTTGGCCTCTAAAATCCCTTTGTTCCTGCGTGGCATACCACAAGTGAGATACACAAGGTAAACCATGTCCATGGGCCTTGTGTAACCACTCAACCAAAAACCACCAATCAAGTAACATTCCACCCAGGTGATTCATTGACTTAGTTGTTTTATTAAGAAAAACCATAAGTCCAAAGACTTAGAAATATTTTCATCATAGCATGCATATACCTTACCAACCCTTGTTTGCTACTAGCTAGGCTAAGCATGGCATAGTAACTTAACTTAGGAATTTCCTAGCAACTCTGCAACTACTTAGGATTTCCCAACATGGCATTTGGCAAAAAAATAGTAACATGCAAGACTTAGCAAAATATTTCTAATGCTTGAATAAAATATAGGTATGGAAATATTCATGAAGTACCACTTGCCTTGGTAATGGCGAGAGTAGCACTCTTCACAATCACAATCACTAGCACCAAAATCCACACACAAATTATAACCACAATCACATACAAGTCATATACAAACAAAAATATATATGCATGCATGCAAGAATGCTAAGTGATGATTTTTAAAACTCCACCAAGCAAGTGCATAGTACTGATTCATAACCAAGTTTATTTTACACTAAAACAAATTTCTAAACAATTTGTATACTCATAATAGTACTAAACAAGTTTGTGCAAAAGAAACCATTTTAACAGAACCTAATCTTTAAACACATTGCATAAACAGAAAGGGCTTGACTCCCTGATTCCAACGGTATAAAATTTGCAAAAATCTAACGTGGGAATCAAAAGTTATAGCCTAATCAAATTTGAATCTAAATCTGTTTTAAATTCTGTTTTAAACTCAAACCCTAGCCACGTGTCTTATTCTTACTAGCGCGTACCGCTTCGCACCGGATCACGCTCGGCTACCGTTGGATCTAACTAACACGCACG
The DNA here is from genome assembly GCA_030063025.1 of Avena longiglumis. Lineage (NCBI taxonomy): Eukaryota > Viridiplantae > Streptophyta > Magnoliopsida > Poales > Poaceae > Avena > Avena longiglumis. Next base: position 145,041,034 of record CP125974.1, read on the forward strand.
GCTGAGATCAAAACTTAACGGTTCGCTAAGTGAACTAATCCTACGCGCTGGATCTGGATCTGACGGCTATAAATCATCTGACCAAAACTAAGCGGCGCTAGCGGTGATCATGGCGGCGTCATGCGGCGCTGGCGTTCTAGGTCGCGCGGGAGTGGGGGAAGGGGCTTACCAGAACCGCAGGAAGCTGCTGATGCTCAATGTGGTGATGGTTCGTCAAGGGGCGCGCGGGGTCGTCGGAGATTCCTCGCCGGAGTTTGCGAATGCGTCGGGTGCGGCTGCTGTCGACGTTGGCGAGGTTCTGCGTCGCGCTAGGTCAAAAGAAAGGCACCGTTAGATGCGCAAGACGATGGGGGTCCTAGGCGTATCAGGCAGAGGGCAAGGGCGGCTGGTACTTACGGGGAGAGGTCGCCGGAGTTCATGAAGAGAGCGGCGACGCTCGGTCGAAGTTGTTGCCGAAGCTACAAACCATGCAAGAACAAACGGGGCGTGTCAGTAGATGCGCAAGGAGTTGCTGAGCTTGATAGAATGAGTCAGGGACAGAGGGGGACACGGTGCTCACCGGCATTCGTCGGCGCGGTCGTCGGAACAGCGGCGGCGTCGAGCGAGTTGCGAGCAGCCTCGGGGCGTGAATGGGGAATTGGTTGAGGGGAAATGGTCGCGAGAGAGAGGGGATTATATAGCCAGATGCTCGACAAGAAACGCCCAGGGATTCAATGCCATTTACCTCGCGGAATCAAAGCAGCAACGGGCAGCGGCGGAGTTCGTGCGCGAGATTTTGGGGAAGACGACGACGACGTGGATGGGGCCCGCTTGTCAGCGAAATAAGCAGAGAGAAAGTGGGGTCTGGGTGTCAGCGACCGCGTGGGTGCGTCTGCGCGTGCGAGTGAGCGAGAGAGTAGCCGGGTGGGCTAGTTGGGCCGCGTCTGTTGCTGGGCCAAATTCCTGGCGCCGGCCCTTTTTCAATTCTTTTCTCTTTTCTTTTTCTATTTTGACTTTTCAGGAATGGTTTTCAAATGAATTCAAACTTCATTTGAATTCAAACTTCATTTGAATTCAAATATATTTGGGATTTTTGCAGTGTGCAACATACTCAAATCTAGGTATAAAACCATGTGGTTACTTTGAAAAGGCTTGGTCATTTTTGGAGAAACAAAATAACAGGGACTTTGCACTTGATTTGCAAATGTTTGAAAAATGGTTTTTGAAACCATTTCCATTTTGTAAAGTTTGGTTCAAATTTCACACTCAAATCCATTCAACAAGGGAGATAAACAATCTAGGTTTAAAACATTCAAACTCTCAAATGGGGATGGCCATTTGATATAAGTTTGCTCACATAAAATGATAGCACTATGTGCTTCTGTTTTCTGAAATGAGTTTGAAATTGATCTCAATTCTATATGCATGCATGAATGATATGCAATCTTTGAAGTCATGATTTTAGGGATGTTACACCTGGGTGCTTTGATAGCTCACTGTCTCACCACTAACCGGGAGAAGGTTGGAATTTTTGGAGGTCTCATTGCCTCTAGGTTGCTAGCCTTCCATGGTTTAGAGCCTCATCATTCAGATTATCGGTTCCCCATAGAAAGGCTTGATCTTGATTCCATGGTTCAGCATAGTTTTGTTTCCTTAGGGGCTACTATGAGAAGTTTACCGTATGAACTATCTTTTGCCAAGCGTGGTTGAAGAGGGGTAGGACTGAGAAAATAGTTTCTTTGTCTGCACCTGCTTTGTTTAATTTTGATAACATGCAAGGATGGTCGCTCATGGAGGAGGAGTTTGACACATACATGGCTGAGCTCTCCCAGCAAGAGGAGAATGTTGGAGAGGATGCCGAAGATGATTCGGTTCAGCCCCCAACTTGGGAGAGTCTTCATACCAGCAGCCCTCCTATGATTGGGGCACATCTTCTTCTTCATTGCAAGCGCCTGACTATGATCATTCCTATGATGACCCACCAGCTTTGGGTTATTACCCGCGCTATTGAGCGCCACTTAGGCCAAAATCCTAAGCTTGGGGGAGGTATACCAACATCATACTCATCTATATATATCATGTTTCGTTGGTTCTTTGTATATCCACTGTTTCTCTTTCTTTTTGGTTTTTGTTTCTGCTTTATCAAAACAAAAAAATGCCAAAAATATTTTCGTTGTTTCTCTTGGTTTGTTTTTTCTTTTTAGCTTTGGTTTGCCTTAAATAAAAATCCAAAAAGATTTTTCTTTGTTTGTTTTGCTTTGTTTGCTTGTTTTAAAAATTCAAGAACACCAAAAATATTTGTTGTTCTTCTTTGGTTTTGTGAGTTCTTTGCAGGGTTCATCCGTCCTAAGTGGATTTTGGTTTCATGTTATTATTTAAGTCACACAAGTGAAGGACAATAATGAAGATTAAGACAACTTGAGGTGTGGTAAGAGGATGGTAACAAACTCTATTTTTTTCATTTTTGTACATATACTCATCATCGTGAGCATGCTTAGTCTGTTCATGTAAGGAGTATGTTACCGATGGATGCTTAGTAGTTCTTGCTTGTTTGTGATTAGCTCCAGCTTGATAATAGTTTTTCACGTGAATCGGTTTGGCACATGCTCACGCATGCATATGACTAAACAATAGTCAGTAAGCCTCGATGATTTATTTTTCCTTAGAGTTCTTGTATCACTTTCATGCCATAATTAGTCCCGTTTTGTTGCAAGCATGATTATGACAGTTATTGCTCTCTCGTTTGTCACCCCCTTTCTATTGCTAGCCTTCACTTGCACTGAGTATGATATCTACTTTTGCTTCCAACTCCCCAAAACCATTATTGCCAGCTGTGTCCACCATACCTACCTATTAGCAACATTTTCTATTTTACTGCATATTCTATATGCCTTGTTTTCTTCCAAATAAAATGTTTGTCTATTTTGAGAAAGTTAGTTAGTAAATCTCTCACGAACTTGATGGCATACTTTTTTCTTGCCCTTAGTAATCCTGAAACATTGTGACCTGTCCATGAAAGTTATATGCTTGCAAATTATAGGATGGGAGTTAGCAGAACCGTGCTGTCACGGGGAACGCTTTCAACAGTTATGGATACATATCCAGTTTATAACTTGCTCTTTTGTTTGTGGATGTCGTGTTGTGAAATAAAAGGGGAGCTTGTGAGTTCATGGAGTATATATATGTGTTAGAGAAACGCCTAGGCCGCTAGCCTAAGCCATGCCTAATCATGGTGGAAACTTGCAACATCACCATAATGAGAATTCTATGAAGCATCCTTAATAAAAATCTATGCACATAGTAAATAAAAAGATCGCTGAGATGCTCATTGTCTGCTTGCCTTGTCATTTTGATCACGGGATAGCTCTTGTATCATGTGAAAGGGATACCCCGTTGGCTGTTCTCTATGATATGCATGTATTTACAATGACAAGAACTTACAAGTAACCAAAGTTGAGTAGCATGAGGAGCGGACCTCGTACTCAAGGGACATGGGATTTCTAGTTTATGGTCTGTCAAGCATATAACTCATATTGGATCTCACTTTCACCTTAACCACGTAAAGATGCTTATGATAGGGTCAATGAGAGATCAAAGCTAATGAGTACCTTACTTTCAGCATTTGGAAACCCTTCAAACTTTTCAAAACCTTTTCACTTCCTTTTTTAGTCACCACTTATTCTATGAGCACATTCTTGAGAGCATAGTTGTCATTCTTGTGTTTGTCACAAAATCTGGTTAATTATGTCATTACTTTGGTGCTTGTATCTCTGATATTTTTTACTTCTAGTCTTCACTTGAACTTTAGAGGTGCCTTGGCATTTATATTGTGCTCTACAAACAAAAGCAAGCGACATACCACTCTATCATACCTTTTTATGAGCATTGCAATGTTGCTTATGTTTATGTTCCATGCTACTTATTATTATTGAGTTGGTTTATCTTCATAGCTTGTAATGACTATTGATTAGACTTAGCTGCATATTCTTTATTATGAATGGTCTAAGTATATGAAGCAAATGTGTTCATGAAAGTTCTTTTACCGCACTCAGTTTTCAACTGAATTGCTTGAGGACAAGCAATAAGCTAAGCTTGGGGGGAGCTGATACGTCCAAAACGTATCTACTTTCCCGAACACTTTTGCTATTGTTTCTCCTCTAAACTTGTGTGATTTGGATACAACTAACACGGACTAACGCTGTTTTCAGCAGAATTACCTTGGTGTGTATTTTTTGTGCAGAAAATCAACTATCAAGAACAATCCCAGAAAATATGCCAAAAATCCTATTTCACCAGAAGATCAACGGAGCCAGAGTACGAGACGGAGTGGAGGCCTAGGGGGCCCACACCCCTGCCAGGCACCCCCTCGACCTCCTTCTTCTCCTATAAGAAGCCTCTTGATCTAAAAACCGGGGGGGGGGGGGTCAACGTTTTTCCAGAAAGATTTCCGCTATGCCGCCACCACCAGAAGCCGCAATTTGGATCCAGAAACTCCGTTCTAGCACCCTGTCGGGATGGGGAATTTGGAGAGGATCATCGCCATTGTCATCACCAACGCCTCTCCATCAACCATCAATGTTTCCCTCATCCATGAGTGAGTAATCCCCCGCTGTAGGGATTTGATGAGTTCTATCATGTAATCGAATAATATTGTTAGGGCATAGTGCCTAGTATCTCTATTAGTGCTATTTGACTTTGTTGCAACTTGTTGTGCTTAATGCTTGTCACTAGGGCCCGAGTGCCATGATCTCAGATCTAAAAATTTTATTGAATCATTATGATAGTATTGTTTGTGATCTTATCTACAAGTTGTGTACCCATATCATTGTCCAGATCCAAAGGCCCCGAAGTAACAGAAATTGGGACAACCGGAGGGGATGGCTATGGTGTGAGGATCACATGTATTCATGGAGTGTTAATTCTTTGCTCCGGTGCTTTATTAAAAGGAGCACCTTAATTGCCAGTAGTTCCCTAGAGGCCCCGCTGCCATGGGCTGGCAGGACAAAAGATGTTGTGCAAGTTCTCATTGCGAGCACGTATGACTATATATGGAGCACATGCCTAGATTTATGTAGTACTGTAACATCCCAAAAATCATGATTTGTAAAGCTTGCATAGCATTCATGCATTCTTAAGCATTTGATCTTTTTCAAATGATTTTTCAAACATAAGAAACCATATTTTGCCTATTACTTATTCAAGTGAGGCAAGGTTTATATTCTACTTTCTAAATATGATTAGGATTTGATTAGTATTGATTAGAAATTAAATACAAAGCCCACACAAAAGTTTTCAAAACAATTCAAATTGAAAACCATTTATATGCCTGTTATAAATATTTAATTAAGGGCATGGTTTTATATTTAATTTCAAACTCAAAATGATTTTGAATGTAAATAGATGTTTTACACATCTTTGGACACAAGAAAAACAGAACAAAATTCTGGAAGAAATTCAAATTGAAACAGATTTGAAACACTCATTCAAATTCAAATCATAAAATCAAAACATAAAAGAAAAGGAGAAAAGGTGAAAAAATAAACCTAACTAGCTAACTAGCCCAACCCACCCGCGGCCTAGCAAGCCAGCCCAGCAAGCCCACCCGGGAAAACCCCCACCCCTCTCTGTTTCTCACCGCGCCCGTGCTGCACCCACTCGCTGACCTCCTGGCCCCACTGCCACGTCGTCTTCTTCGTCCTAAATCAACGCGCGGTGACCAGCTCCGCCGCGGCAGTTTCCTCCGATTAAACATCGAATCAATCCGATTGATTGCGGGCATAATTTCCTCCCCGACCCTGCCTACTGAAACCTCTCCCTTCCCCGCATCTTTCCCCTCACTTGCCACTCTCTAAGTGCCACCAGGCTGCCCGCACTTAAGATCACATCGCCGTGGAACCGAGCCCATCCGGCGACCAATCCCGGTGAGCCTTGACCCCCTTGCCCTCTAATTCATACGATTTTGTTCGCCATCTTCATACGCACCTAACGCCACTTGTGGTTTCTTTTCTGGTGGTCTTTGCGTCGCCTTCATCAACACCCGTGCGTGCCCGACAACGAGCTCAGATCCGGTGAGGAATAGCTGCCAAACCTGAGCACCCCGCCCTCGCCCGTGACCTCCACTGCGACCGTCTCAACTCCGTGACCTCGATAACACATTGCACCCCTTCCTTTACCCCCTAGCACCGCTAGTTCGTCGCCGGCAGAGCCGCCGCCGCCACTGCTCGCCATTTGTGCCGCCAGTTCATGGCAGAGTAATTAGATCAGCTGGATCTAGATCCAGCGGTCAAGATTAGAACCAACAGCGAAGGGGTACGCATAGATCTGGGTCTTAGGATTATATCTAGCGGTGTAGATTAGATCTGACGCGAAGGGGTACGTTTTGATCTGGTGCGTTGGATTAAGTTAGATCCAACGGTGCAGACGCGTGATCCAGAGAGAACCGGTACGCGCCAATCAGACGCTGCCGCGTGTCAGGATTTTCGATTTAAAATTCAGATTTGATTTAATTAGATGATTAAACTTGTAAGTTTAATAACTTTTGTTCTGTTTATCCAAAAAATGAAAATAAGATATCATTGGAATCACAAAAATAAACCCTACACATATATAGGCTTGATTTTGTGATTTCCTTCTATTAAAACAGAAATTTATGCAGAGACATTTGTATGCCTATTTTGAGTATAAAAATTATTTGGAAAATGTTTTAAGGGCCAAATTAAGTTTAATTGGTGTATAAATGCTTGGTTTATTGTTCTGTACTGTTTTACTTGTATTGTTCAGTTTAGAAAAATCATCACATGGCATTTGCATGCATTCATATATTTTTGCTTGATTATTTGAAATATGAATTTGGTGCTATCATTTTATGTGTAGATTTTGGTGCTAGTGGTGATTGTGATTGTGAGGATTGCTGCTACTCCCCCAACTACCAAGGCAAGTGGTGCTTCATATTTTTGTCCCAATATTTTGACTATGCATTAGTGATATTCTGAATAGGGCTTGCATGATGATTTTTGCTAAGTATCTATATGCTATGCTTGGGAAATCCTAGTAGTTGTAGAATTGTTAGAATTTTCTCTAAGTTAAGATACTTGCTATTGCCATGCTTAGCCTAGCTAGTAGCAACCAAGGGAGGATTATATACATGCTATGGAAAAATATTGCAAAGTCTTTGACTTGTGTTTTGCTTAATAAAACAACTAAGTGAATGAAACACCTGGGTGGAATGGTAATTGCATGGTTGGATTTTTATTGAGTGGTTACCAGAGCCCATTTTTAAATGGCCTACTCTGTGTATCTCACTTGTGGAATGCCACCCGAGAACAAAGGGATTTGAGATGCCATATGTTAAGAAGCTTCTAGTGCAGCCACATGGCATGATGGGCTCTGTCTGGATCATATAGGTTGCAATAACTTAGCCAAATGGACAGTTGGTGGTAGGGGGTGATAGGTTTGGAGCGCGTCCATTTTGGTCTAAGGGAAGGCTTCTGAAAGATCCTGTCTTGATGCATGTCGAGTCTTGTGGGGAAAGTGCACCACCTCTGCAGAAGGAAGAATCTAAGTACTTAGCCGTGTCCCCGGCAATGGACAATTTGAGCATCAAGACATGGAAGCTATCAAGAATATCCTCATCCCAATTTCTAAGTTAAAAACTTGTGGTTGAACAAGGGTTAAGGTTCACCAATGTCTATTGGTGGTTCCTTGGGAGTTTTTGCCAAACAAAAACTTAGTGTTTTCCAACTGATAGGTAAAACTTATTTTGAGCAAAGCAATCCTAAGCTACACATAGCAAAATTCATGTAGAAGCTAGATACTATTATTCTACTAAGGTATCACTTTCCAATATTATTCCAATGCATTGACCCACTGTAGCTGTAACTTGTGATGTTGCAGGTTACTCTGATGAGGATTAGGGTTATGAGTCTACACTCAACATGCTTGCCTGTGGCACATGAAGATGAAGACTTTTATTTATATTGTTAAGTTAAACTCTTGTACTAGCCTATGGCTATGGAGTTGTAAAAGACTATGTTATCTCTGGAATGACGATGTAATAATGACCTTTGTTTCTGTGTACTTCATCTTAAACTGTGGATGCTAGCATTTGATCCAGGGACTAGCATTGCAATCACAGGGACCTTACCTTTATAAAGGTAGGGTCTTACAAGTACTTGGATGCTTATTATTATTTATCTGCAATTTCCCTAGATCTTGAAGTTACATGTTTAGACTTGTCCATGCAACGCCCGTCCATCCATCCATATGCGTACCGCACTCGTATCCTACTGTTTGCTACTACTGTTACTATTGCTCCTTTTTTGCTGCTGATGTTGCTACTACAAACTGTTGCTACTAATAAACTTCTGTGAGCAAGAACTATTTCCAGGTGCAGCTAAATTGACAACTCAGTTGTTAAGGTTTGCAAGTATTCTTTGGCTTCCCTTGTGTCGAATCAATAAATTAGGTAATACTACCTGCGAAGACTGTTGTGATCCCCTATACTTGTGGGTCATCACCATGCGGCTTCCATGGCTATGATGAGATCCTTCATGGTTGCTGTCGGGCGGTGATGCTGGCTCTGGTGGGTTATTTCCAGATGAGCGGCATGGTCCTGGAGCCTGTTTGTCCCAACTTGATTCAGGACGACCCGGATCATTTCTTCGTCTGGAGTTGCCAGCCGGACGGCCGGGGGGTGGCATCCTTAGCCGATCTTGTTCTTGCTGGAGGTGCACTCAGGGTCTTCCCTGTGGCGATTATTCTGCCAACGATGGCCCTGGTGAGGCACCAATGCCCTGATGGCATCTTCAGACGCAACCAGAATAACTCTCGACCAGTCCCACGAGGCCCTACGAGGATGGCCGCTTGATCCGGTCCTTGAATTTTCTTCTTCCCAAGGACGGTGACGTTGATCCGTGTCTCTGCGGGGTCTTTCATCATCGCTCTGGCCTGCGCCTTTATGGCAAAATTCTGACCTTGACGCCATCTTGCCACTGTATGACGCGACTGTTTTTTCTGTTTTAATCCTTTGTCAAGAAATGCTACGCATTGCTGGGCTTGTTCTAGAGACGGATTATTGGAGAGGATGGCTCGAGCAGCCGCAGCGTTCTCCACTGGCGTGCTGTAGACTCAGATCTTCCAACCGGTTTTACCATCGAATAAATCTCCGTGGACATCCGGGTTCCTATTAGAAAGAACCGGACCTCCCCGCCCTTGTCTTGTTTGGCAGTCGCTTGAATTCTAACTGGTACCTAGCAGGATGGCTGTCTATATGCTGTCTAAGCTCAACGATGCGGGCAGCTTCTTCGAGCAAAAACAAGCGATGCTTTTCTAGGTCCTCAGCCCTTTTCTCCAGCTCCTCCGGAGTAAGATCCAAAGCAGTTGGGATTGGTATCGTGAGAGCGTATCCATAGATTTCACGTGCACCCTTGGTGACAAAGTGTCCATCCACAGGAGGGTCAATCGGTGTGGGATTAATCGGATCTCCCTCCTGATTCTCCATCTCTATATCTTCGTCAACCTCTTCTCCGTTGGCTTCCTCTACCTACTCTGCCGGTGTTAGGTTTTGGTTCTTCTTCTTCTTCTTCTTCTTCTTCTTTGACCGCCCGATAGCCTTAACGTGCATACCGGTGGCAAATATAGCTTTTGGTCCGATACCGGGAGATAGACTTTCATCGGTACTTTCCGTCGTAGTTGGCTTCTGGACCTCGGATGAGTCTCCAGTGTCCATGTCATCTTGCACGGTGTAGTCTTCCTCCATGCTATCATATGGACTCGGAGGATTCTCTGGTTCACCTTGCGCTGGCTTGAAAGCGTAATCTTCTTTGTACGCCTCCATCTCCTTCTCGAAGTCTCGGAGTTCCTGCGATGTCAGTGATTCCTGAGGGGAAGCAGGTGAGTTAGTATTTTCTCTGATGGCATCAAGAACTGAATCATTGCCGGCTCAAGCATCGACAGAGTCAGATCCAGATCCTACATAGCGCATGAAGAAATGCTCCTTTTTCTTCATGGTCTCAAGGTAGTAGAACAATTGGGTTTCCGCCTCTGCCATCTCAAAGCTCTGCTTGATCTGCTTTGTAATCGATGTAGGGACGCTTCATCATCTGCTTTATCCTGTGCCTCAAGAGCGCTTTTTCTGCTCCGGCATCGGTAGAACCAGATCCGAAGTAAATATACTCATCATCCGTGTATTCGATCTCAACGGGGATATCGGATCCGGATTTTTCTTCCACCACTTCTTCCACTATAGGAGCGGGCTGGGTGGGTTCAGGTTTTTTCGGGATATTGAACTCTTCCGCCTCTATGGAAAGAGCAGATCCAAACTTTTCTTCCGACATGGTCATCACCTTAAGGGTGGGATGGGCAGGTTCAGCGAAGCCGAGGTAGATGTCGATCTTGTCGATGGACATGATGGTGTAGGTTGTCACAGGCTCCGTAGCCAAAATCCAGGTCTCGTCGAGAAGAACAAGAGGGACATCACTGGCATAAACCACGCGACCCAAAGAGATTGTTTCGCCGATTCCTGCATGCACAGATTCTGCTCGGAACGAAGGTTCGAAAGTCACTTCCCCCATGGTGGGCGCCAACTGTTGTCAGATTGTCGACAAATACGCCATAGGGGGTCCTGAAGGTGTTGAGAAAATAGGGCGTGAGACGTATGGTGTTTCGGGAGCGATGATCACAAGTTTACCCAGGTTCAGATCCAACTGCGGTGATCGGATCCTACTCCTGCTAGCAACCTAGTAATATATCGGCGAGATCCGGATGTTATAGGGGATTACAAGAGACGTTCGCCTCTACGAGTTAGTTGTGGTTGATCTATGATCTGGTGCCCTAAAGGTCTAGTTTATACAGTCACCAGGGCCTAGGGTTACAGAAGAGACCTATCTGGCTACGTTATAGAGTCGGTAACTAGATACAGCTTGGACTACAAGTAATACGAGATGCCTAAGTCAGTAACTCTTCTAGGCCTTGTCGTAGCCGGAAGCTCCTCTTTCTCTGACTAGGCCGCCCGTGAAGCAAAGCATTAACCCGTTGGTGGGCCACCCTGGCCAGCGAGTCCTGCGGGTATAGCCGGAAAGTATATCCCCAACAGCGTGTGGGTTCAACGTCACGAACCTTATTTTCCGAACGCAGCCACTACACTTTTTACTACTAGTGCACTTCTGTAAATATTTTAAATCTAACATTGAGAAAGCAAATAGGTATATACTGTTGAATTTGTGCCACGTTCTCTTTCTTAGGCAATAGAGTAATGAATCCAAAGTTTAGCTTAAAAAATTGCAAATCAGCCGTTTGTAATTGTGAAAACATTGCCATCAAGTCCCCTTTGATGACCTTCCAGAATTTTTGGTAGAACTCAACAAGGAAACCCATCTGTCCCGGGAGCCTCAACTCCATCTGAAATATAGCATCATGAACCTCTTCCTCTGCGAAGTTAGCCGTGATGATGCTATTTTTGTCGGAAAATAACTGTGGTATATCATGAGTAATATCCTCTCTCATAAATAAGTTAGATGGTTCCGGTGTCTCAAATAACCTCTTATAATATTCCGTAATATAGACCTTTAAATTTTCTTCACCCACTATGGTTCCTTCATCTTGTTCTAATTGAAATATTTTTCTTTATGTGCTCACTAGTGGAAACAGGGCCTCTAGTCCCGGGCCGTAAGGGCCTTTAGTCCCGGTTTTTGAACCGGGACTAATCAAGCGGGACTAGAGGCCCACCACAAGTCCCGGCCCAGTTACCAGCCAAGAATAGTGGTTGTCCACGTGGCTGCCCCTGCGCGCTCAGGGTGCACCCCCACTAGTCGCGGTTGGTGTTAAGGACCGGAACTAGTGGGTCTCTGGCTCTCTATCGCGGCAGCATTTTGCGCATTTTCTCTGCCGCGACAGAGCATTACCTTGGACTAGTGGTTCTCTGTCGCGGCATCATTTTGTGCCCTTTCTCTGCCGCGGCAGAGATTTCATTTTTTATTGTTTTATTTACTTATTTTTCATTTTAACATAGTTTTTGAATATAAAATAACTTGTATTATAATATCGAGCATACAAATATATACAATTTACATAGTTACATGGAGATCACAAAATCTTGGGACTAGAGTATGTCTGTTCGATTACTTGGAGATCAGTAGTGCCTATTCACACTAAATTCTACGGTATCGTCTATGATCTCTTTAACAATAAATCCCGCCAGCTCCTCCACAATTGCTAGTACGCGTTGTGCTGGTAGTAGTTGATCCCGCATTCTCTCGAACTATATATAAGAAAAAGGATATCAATATGAATATGAATCATGATAACAAAAGGTGAAGGCAATAAAATGATGGTGTGAATACATTGCTTACATCGACTCTATAATCATTGTGTTTGGTGGTAAACGTGCGAATGAACTCGCGTACGTAGAATCCACATAGATTCGACCCTTGTGGCTGCCTCGCGCACTTTACAAGAATATAATTCAATCAAAATAATAATCTAGCATCATTATTGTATTGAAACTAGAAGTAAAGATATGCGCGGACATATCACGTGCTACTTACCGAGACTGCCCTAAACGCCAGCTTCTCACTAAATACACCGGTAACCTCGCGCTTGAACCGGATCCAAACCCTGCCCGACGAAGAAAATGAATGAATGAGTTATTCATTACCTAATATCTCAGGAAATCAACAAAAGAGACCGATATAGCGCGAAACTTACTTCTGGAGCATGTCCTGCATGCTGCGGAAATCTTCCATGTTTCTCTTTGATGGGTCCATGACATCAACTCTTCCCTTATCAAGTTCACTGTCTAGCAGAACCCAGTAGAAGCTGCAAACATTTATATATACATCAGTACCTCATCAGTTACACTTATTAGCATCAACTAATCAAAAGTGAATGTGTACAATAGAGTAAGACCCTCACCTGAAATTGTAAGGAAACAGTATGTGGTCAGAGAAATTTTGCTCCATTAGAAACCTTAGAATGTTTTCCTCCGTCTCCTCGAGGTTATCCGTTAGCGTGGTTATATGCACTTTATCTGGGTCAATGAACCTAATATTGTAGATTCTTTTTTCTTTTACATTCCAGAATCTTCATTCCATGTAATAAGGATAATTACATGTTTTGAACTAAACAACTGAAAAACTAAACATGTAGACAATGAATTCAACAACTTACAGACACTAGCAGCTGAGGATGGATTTTTCCAGGGCGTCGAGATGGTATAATTGGAACAGTTATGGAAACTCAATATGGACCTTTTCGTGTCTGAAGTAGTACTCAGGTGGGACATTGGCTACGATCATTATTCTCCCCTGCTTCATGACCGTTGATACGTCCAAAACGTATCTACTTTCTCGAACACTTTGCTATCGTTTCTCCTCTAAACTTGTTTGATTTGGATACAACTAACACGGACTGACGCTGTTTTCAGTAGAATTACCTTGGTGTTTTGTTTTTGTCCAGAAAATGAACTATCAGGAAAAATACTGGAAAATACACCAAAAATTATATTTCACCAGAAGATCCATAGAGCCGGAAGACGAGACGGAGAAGGAGCCTGGGGGGCCCACACCCATGCCAAGCGCGGGCCCACAACTGGACATGCCTGGGGGGGTGCAGCCGCCACTCCCTCGGCCTCCCTCTGCGCCTATAAGTTGCCTTTCGACCTAAAAACCGAGGGGGGTTCGATAGTTTTCCAGAAAGAGTTCTGCTCCCCTGCCGCCACCAGAAACCAAGATTAGGATCCAGAAACTCCGTTCTGGCACCCTGCCGGGATGGGGAATTTGGAGAGGATCATCGCTATCGTCATCACCAACGCATCTCCATAAACCACCGATGTTTCCCTCATCCATGAGTGAGTAATCCCCCGCTGTAGGCCTTGGGATGGTAGGGATTGGATGAGTTCTATCATGTAATCGAATAAGATCTGTTAGGGCATAGGGCCTAGTATCTCTATTAGTGATATTTGACTTTATTGCAACTTGTTGTGCTTAATGCTTGTCACTAGGGCCCGAGTGCCATGATCTCAGATCTGAACTTATTATTGAATCGTTATGATAGTATTGTTTGTGATCTTATCTACAAGTTGTGTACACATATCATTCTCTGGATCCAAAGGCCCCAAAGTGTTAATGCTTTGCTCCGGTGCTCTATTAAAAGGAGCACCTTAATTGCCAGTAGTTCCCTAGAACCCCCGCTGCCACAGGCTGGCTGGACAGAAGATGTTGTGCAAGTTCTCATTGCGAGCATGTATGACTGTATTTGGAGCACATGCCTAGGATTCTTTAGTACTTAGATGCTTGTATTATTTATCTGCAATGCCCTATATCTTGAAGTTACATGTTTAGCTCATCCATGCAACGCCCGTCCATCCATCCCTATGCCTACCGCACTCGAATCCTACTGTTACTGTTACTATTGCTCATGTTCCACTATTTCTTGTGTCGAATCAATAAATTGGGTAATACTACCCGCGTAGACTGTTGTGATCCCCTATACTTGTGGGTCATCAAGACTATTTTCTGGCGCCGTTGCCGGGGAGCATAGCTTTATTTGTAAGTTCACTTGGATCTATTATTTTTCACTGCTACTCCTTTCATCATAGGGAAGTCTCGTGATGGAAAGTTCTCTATTTTACCATCCACTACAAGAAGAGGTACAGTCCTAAACACCTCTACTACTCTTGATTCACCGTCCGTTATAAGTAAGCTTGTCACACCACCACCATATACTCATGCTACACACACTACTACTACTGTTGAATCTGAAACTGCTTTTGATGTTCATGATGTTACTTCTACTGTGCTTGATGCGAGTGGTTCATTAGGTCTTTTCCTAGATGCTACTATGGCTAGTCTAGGAAATACTGAAACTCCTAGTGAAGACACTGTTACACCTATTAGCTCACCTGAGTCTAGTGAGAGTTATGATATTAATGATGGTGACATTGAGTTTACTGATGATTTTGTTGAAGAGTGCCGAAATACCCATGGTACTAGTGCTATTAAGAGTCTCCTTGCTAGACGTACTATTATGCCCAAGTTGTCCTCTATTACTAAGTTTGCCACTTCTCCCATAGATATTAAAGATGAAGACTATGATTTCTCTCTTGATTTATCTTATTTAGATATTGTTGAGAAAGAAACTTTTTGTGGGACTGAAAATGAGAGTGATGTGGTTCATATGAATGAGCTTTCTACTATGAGTGCTTTATTATCTGATGATTTTAAGATGCGCAAGTACTTTGTTACTAAGATCTTCCCTTTTTCACTAAAAGGAGAAGCTAGGGCTTGGTTTAGTAGATTACCTCCTGTTTCTATTGATAGCATTGATTACTTGACTGCTTCTTTCTTCCAGAAATATTTTTCTCCCTATAACATCCCAGGATTAGCACCTAGAAATAAAGAGGACACAGGGTTGTGCATTGTATTCATGCAAAAGAAAATCCGGAGAATTTTCACGCAAAACTAAAGAAGCTGTAGAGGGATCGAGATCTCTCTTGTTCTGATGGAAACACCAGGACAGGTGCGATGGATTTTGACATGACCTCTATGGTATCTTTGTGTTTGAGGGGAAGGAAATTCGAATATGGAGAATTTGAATTCTAAAAGAATTTGAACTGGAATAATAATTGGAAAGTAAATTGTAAAAAATAAATAAAAGGTAAATTCTTATTTATGATTAAGATACAATATTTACAATTATCTAAGTATACAAGATAATTGAAATTCAAACAAAAAAGGAAAAAGATTTACAAATAAGAACTAAGTTCATAATTATAATAAGATATGAATATTACAATAACTTATATTACAAATAGAAAGAAGAATTAAGCTTTATTAAGATTATATAGTATTACATTGTCTTTACAAACGAAATATATAAAATAAATAACTTTATTAAATTAGATACAACCATACAATGTCTTTATACTATCTAAACAGAAAAGAAATTACAATAATAATTAAAAAGAAAGAAAAGAAAGAAAACCTAAACTAAAGCTAATATCTTCTCATCCTCTTTTACATCTTCAAAACAAAACTGGTAGTAAATAAAAAAGGGGGTTAGTTTGGTTAGTATTGCTCTCAGGTACACAGTGTGATGCACTGTGAGGTTCATCACTGAGCAGTAATTGGGGCCAAAGTAGCATCTGTTTCTATCAGTAAATTTGGCCTCAGACTGTGTGCATCACTGGCCTGAGAGAGGGGCAAGTTTCACCAAATAAAATAGGATCTGCTTTTATTAAATTTTAGCTTCAACCTTGAGCATCATTAGCATAGAGTCAAAAATTACACTTGGCAACTCAAAATTAAGATCAGGATCAGATAATACCAAACCATCCAAGCAAAGCCTTGGTAAAGATATTCCACATATACAACCTGGACAGGGGGAGGCTCCCTGAACCAACAGCACACATGTAGGCAGCTCACACATCTGCATGATGTTGTGCTGTCAACACAGCAGCAAACCCAGGAAGTAGACAAGGAGGCAACTCTTGTGCACAAAGGGGAGTGAACCAGCCGTAGCTAGCACATTATTCTCATCTTCCCAGTGACACCACATCACATATAACTCTAGATTTGGATCTCAGCTAAACAAACCAACCACACCACTAGCCAGATTTCATCTCCACACCCCAACTCTGGTTGCTCCCTAAAAGACATCCAAGAGCTAGGACAAGAAGAAAATAAGGACATGATAATAAGCTAGCTCAAGAGGAGGAGGAGCAGGCCAGTAGCTAGGAAGAAGGAAGGATCCACAACATACCAAGGTGGAGAAGTTCAAGCCCAAGATCAAGAATATTTAGCTGATCAAGAGTAGACAAAATCCGAGCACAAATCATTTGTTGACTCTACAGTAGCAGGTAAAAATCATCAGAAATATCCATTCCTATGATCAATCATAGCATCTGTTCTTATATGAAAATATTTTTAAAAGGGGGGAAGCGCTCAGTCTTGCATAGAAATGCTATGCAAGGCTCATCATAGAGCTTTGGAGCACTCAAGCATCTGTTCTTATTTAAATCTTGTGCCTCAGCCTTTGCATCATAGGCTGGAAATGGTTACACACATAAATCATCTAGAACAAATGACCTTTGACCAGTTACATTAGTCAAAGTAGTAGCAAATCATATTCATTATGGTCATGCTATTCTGCACCCATTAATAAGGTTCCACAGTAGCAATCTCATAACTAGTAAGGCTACTATAATTAACTAAATCATCTCATCCTCGAAAGACAGATTTAAGCTTATCTGCCAGCAAGTACAAATATCACATAAATCATCTTCCTAGACAAATAGTTTAGGAATCATTGATAAGGTCACCTTATTTATATAAGATCACATGTGCTTACAGCCTTAGTCTATGCATCTTTGGCCTGGGAAATATTCCAGTCAGCTGTAACACAACAGTAAGCCATGCTACCCAGCTGCTACTATGCACACTCCAGGTAGAGGCACCACAACAACAACCAGTGCATTAGATGTTACTAGAGCCAGACACTATACCCATTTTATTATGCAGCAGAAATCAATTAAATGAAACTAATCATCTTCCTAGCCACCAATCTAGAATTCATTTCATCTCTACAATCATTTTACCTAGCTTATGATCAGCTAAGGATAACCATCTTAGTATGTGTTTGACTCAAGATAAAACCTCAGCCTTTGCACCATTTGCTAGCCAAGTAAGTGAGCAAGATATGTTTTTGATCTATTTATGAGAGTAGGGTTGTTGTAGTAATACACATTTGATAGACAACAATTAAATCCATCCAGAATCTATTTGTAAATCACACCAGTACATCACAGCCAATAGAAAATCCTTAATAACACATATACATCAATCTGGACCATAGCCCATGTATTTAGGTGATCAAGTGATTTTCAAGAAACATCCCATGCCAAGAATAAATAAACCTTCCTCCAACTGAAGCTCATTGCAGCACATAGCCACAGATTCTCTACTGTGTTAACAAGTGATCCCATACCACTGGTTTTGAACAACATTCAATAGGTGATACTAAGCAGAGAGAGATAAACAAAGGGAGAAGTAGATGTGAGAGGAGTGTACAGGCCCGAGAAGCTTTCATTGGCGTGGCGGGGGCGGTGCCAGCGGCAGTGATACTAACCCGAGGAAGTCTTCAAACCCCATCAACACCACCACGGCCACCGTAGTTCCGACGCCGGGGTTGCACCTACTGTCGTCCCACCGGCATCGGACTAGAAGAGAATGCACCCAACTTCACCACCATCATATCACCACCAACACCGCACCAAACCACGCCGAAACACCATCAGAACATCACAAAAATATAGTAAAGTAAGGCACTGGAACCCTAGACGCACACAAGATGGCTGGGGCGAGCTCGACGGGGGATTTAAGAACAAATCCAATTGGAGCTCCAGGTCGGCCTGAGGGAGGAGAAGCCCTGGCGACCATCAGCGGCGACCACAACGGCCTACCTCGGCAGAATCGGGCGGGCGACGGCGTCGGCGTCACCAGCATCCAGAAGGGGAGGTGAGTGCGTGAGGTGTCAAAGGGGGTGGATGCGGGGGAGACAGGCCGGGGTGGGGTTTGACCCTGAGCCAGATGGGCCAGATTGGGTCCAAATGGGCCCATTGGTAAACCTGGCCCAATTCCAAAGAAAAATAAATAAGAAAATAAAATATTTATCAAATCACTAAATGACCAAACTACCCCTGAACATAAATTATACCCAAGAAAAAAATATAGAAAAATCCTAAAAATATATTTAATGTATTAAAATTATCACAAAAATAATATTCACCTAAGAAAAATATAACTTTACTTATTTAAGTTAATAAAATGCAAATAAAGATTAAACACTATTAAATATTAAGTAAAAATTCATAAAATAAGAAAAACTCCTAAAATTTAATAAAAATCATTTTTGTGTATAAAAATAACTTTACTATTTTATAAAAATACTAACTTCGAGTTTTTACAAATAGAATATAAATCAAATAATTAAAGACACTTAATTCTTTGATAAATTTTATAAAAATAATAAAATTCATTTTTAAGATCTTGAATAAATATATTACACTAGAAAAATATTAAATATACTATTAAGTAAGGCTTTATTATTTAAAACCTTGAGTAATTAGTGTCTTGGTACTAATTCTAAATCCATCACTTGAATTCATAATCAAACTTAAGTATAACTTTTAACTTTAAAATATTCTTTTAAAAATCTTATTAAGAATCCTTTTAAATAAACATTGGGTATCACCCATTTATATAATATGGTGAATAATCATTATATCTTAACCACTACTAACATAACTTTAAATTCTAACAAAGTACTAAGACCAAATAATTATGATTCCATTAAATAAATACATATTCCTTTCATAATAGCCAAACAAATTTAATCCAATCATTCACTTAAATAGAAAGTGAATAATTCCACACTTTAATTATAGCTATCATAAATCTAAAACTTGAGAAGAATTAAAATATATTACATTTTAAGTTTACTTAACCTTTTAAAGTTAACTTTAGTCTCAAAAGCTTATAAACATCATGTGTAATAAACTACTTATGTTTTTATAGTTAACTTTGGTCTATTTCAATCAAGACATAATGCATCTCAAGTCCAGACTATTCAAGCAAGAATAAACAACATCAATCACATTCTATCCATCATATTCTAAAAGCTATTAGGGTTGTTCAAACCTTAAGAAGGAAATCTTTTCTTCAAATGTTATTATTTTTGCCACTTCAAAGAATAATCTCATGATAAATTCTTCAACTCTTAACAACTAAAACCAAGGACTCTTACCTTAGTCACCAAATAACAATTAAACATAATCACATTACTTTATACTTTACCTGTGTATTAAGAATTATTATCACTTAGGTTCCTTATAAAGATCATTACTTATAAAGTAAAACTTGAAGATAGACAATTAAGATCTAAGAAACCTTGTGTAGCATTCCATATGTGTGTATTTTATTGTTGTATAAATACATGTTGTTTCACACACACTCACAAGCCTTAATAAGAAGCACATGTATGAAACTTAATCTGAAAGGGCAACACATTCCAAGGAAACCAATTCCAGTATCCAAACCCTAAGACAACGTTATTCTCGGGATTCGTGTTTATTAACTTGCATTACATTACCTATGCATAAAAGCATCTTGCTTCTTTAAACATTAGTCCTTACCGGACCAATGATGCAGATTTCAACTATTGGATCTTATATTGTCTTGAAGACCGTGAGTGCATAATCTTGTAATCACAAAAGGCAAGTTCACACTTGCTCATGTCCTTTGATTATTTTCTGCAAAGTATTTTACAAATCCAGTGTTGTCATCACCTGCATTTGAAAAAGGTCAGAAAACACTATTTTCATAATAATGTGATTATAGGTTATTTACCATGAGGTAATAACCTACTATAAGAGTTCCGATGGTGAAGGAACGTATTATCTAGGACTTAACAACCAATGTCGCCAGTGATTCTTGCGCCGTATATCACGCGTTAACCATGAGATTTGGAATGGGACGAAGAAGTCAGCCGTATCTTTTCCCTCTCGCATGGAGCTAGATGTGCGGGTCGTGGCTGTTATCACTTGTAGCGTGCATATTATATGGTAATTCGTAGAGGATATGCAGCATATGGGTGGGAGCCCTCAACATCCCACGACAGTTCCGGCATCTGAACGGTCTGTACAAACCATTGCCGTAATTCAAAAGGTGGGCATGGTGTAAACCAAGGAGACATGCGGGGTCGCGGAGAAGGCAGTGATTGGCTTGGATCTTAGGTTGGGCCTCAAACCAAGGAAGTTTGAACGGGGACATACTCCCGGCCGTGCAACAAAACCTAAGGTCTCTCATGGGTAAAGTGACGCACCTCTGCAGAGTGTAAGACCTGTAACTTATTACTCCCTGTTCCGGGATGGAGCTGCGAACACGGCGGGAAAGGAACTCCATGAAAGTTCTGGTAAACCCGTGAAGGCTGACGGACATAGCTTTTCAGAATAAAAGCAACCTTTGAAGAAATGTTTACAAAAACCTGCATTGCCTACGACCTATGGTCTGTGGCTATAGATATAGTGCATCAAACACTCCTTTTCTAGTGAACTTGCTGAGTACGCTCGTACTCAACGTATCTTATTAACCCTTGCTAGGTTCTAAAGCCAGTATAGACGATGTCTACATAAAGTTATGCTCCAGGAATCAACATTAAAAGCTAAAGCTCTTCAATGAAGTCAAGGAAGTCAACATATACATCAACTCAAGTGAAGACAAAGTTGCGAATAAGATAAGAATAGAATCTCTAGCCATAGAACCTACTTCTGTAGAGTACTGCAATAGCAGCAGTACAAGCCAAATAGTTAGATGCTAATTTTATTAGCATAATAGTGATGAGTTGTTTATTTCTGATACTTCTTTGTAAAAAGTTTCTTTCTCTCTCTTTAACCTAGAGTGTTCTCTGGATCTTGTGTAAAGAGTTGAGTTGTAACCTATAGTCATATCTTGGACCTGCTGTGTTTCTGTTGTACTACTCTGAGGGATGTAATACTAGTGAACGGTGTTTCATTGGTGTTATGTAAACAACTATAGTGTAATACATCATGCAGTGGTAGGCTGGGTCACCGCACTCCCAGTGCTAGACATGCTGCTTTGCAGAGACTTTTTGTTTTTAAACAGGGAGAAGAAGAAGAGAAATTTCCTGAGTCATGGACAAGGTTCTGTGCCTTGATTCATGCACATCCTAGATGTCCATTACCTAAGAATGTGCTTCTTGATATTTATTATAATGGACTAACTGATGATTCTAGGACCTACCTAGATAGCTTTGTTGATTTTGTTTTCAGGAAAGGGACTCCTACAGATGCTGAAGAATTAATGGCTAAGATAAGCAAGAATTATGATGATTGGACTTCAACTGAGCTGAATGTACCTGAGCCTATTACTCCCGAACCAGTTATGCCTGAACCAGTTCCAACACCAACAACAAAGAAGAGGGCAGTCATTGCATTAAATGACGAAGTGATGAAGGAATCTAAGAAGTGTCTAAAGGAGAAAGGTATTAGAGCTAAAGATGTGAAGAATCTACCTCCTGTAGAAGAATTATGTAAGCCAATTCCCCACTCATCGACGATTGAGGTACACTCTCTCCAATTTAATGAAGGTGATATTCCTTATGGTAAGCCTCCTGATCAATGTTTAGAGGAACTTGACACATTTATTGTTAAACAAGGGGATTTTAATAAACAAGTTCAGACTCATTTATTGGAAAACTCTAGAGCTATCCATGAGTGGAGAGATATTGTGGAAAGAACTTCTAATGATATTAAAATGCTTTGTAAACACTTTAAAATGGTTCAAACTCAACTTGATCAACTTGCTAAAGTACAAAAGGATATGCCAGTTAATGCTTCAGGAGATAAACATGCTTATGGAATTAGAACTAGGAGTGGTATAGCTACTCAAGATCCTTTATATCCTGAAGGACATCCTAAAAGAATTGATCAGGATTCCCATAAAGGCGAAGATAGTGGTATTCCTCATAAGAGAAACAAAAAGAAACACAAATCAGTTGAGGAACCACTTGAAACTGTTGTAGATCCTATTAGTATATCTGTCTCTGATGCTGAAACTGATAGTTGTAATGATAAAAATGAGTCTCCTGATAAGGAAGAAGGTGAGGAAGAACCTGAGAAGCACACTAAGAACACTAGGTACACTAAGGAAGGTTTTATTGCTAATAAACATGGTAAAGAGAGAGAACCTTGGGTGCAGAAACCTATGCCTTTTCCAGGTAAGAAACACAAGTCAAAGGAGGAAGAACACTACAAAAAGTTTTGTGAGTGGATGAAGCCTTTATTTTTGCAAATTCCTTTGACTGATGCTGTTAAGTTGCCTCCTTATTCAAAGTATATGAAGGATATTGTCTCTAATAAAAGGAAGATTACTAATGAGGAGATTTATACTTTGCTTGCTAAGTACTCCTTCAATGGTAAGGTTCCAAAGAAACTTGGTGATCCAGGTATACCAACTATTCCTTGCTCCATTAGGAATAATTATGTTAGAACTGCTTTATGTGATTTGGGTGCTGGAGTTAGTGTTATGCCTTTTTCTCTCTATTAGAGACTCTAGTTAGAAAAGTTGATACCAACTGATATATCTTTGCAAATGGCTGATAAGTCAAGTACTATTCCTATTGGTATATGTGAGGATGTTCTTGTTCAAGTTTCTCATAATTGCATGGTTTTAATTGATTTTGTTGTGCTTGAAATGCCTGAAGATGATAATATGTCTATTATTCTTGGGAGACCCTTTTCTTAATACTGCGGGTGCTATCATCAATTGTAATCAAGGAAAAGTATCTTTTAATATTAATGACAAAGATCATATTGTTTATTTCTGCAAGAAGGTTGCTAAGAGCTATTGCCTGAATTCCATTAAAAATATTGAGAGCATCAAGGTTGGAGAAATATATTGTCCCATCCCACAAGAAAGTTTTGAAACTATTATGATTGGGACCATTGCTATCAAGTATGAGGTAACATAATCACCTTGTGGAATACAAAGTTTTGTTTGATATAAGATTGTTTCGGTAACAAGACTTGATCAACCTTGTTAACAAAAGGATTTTAATGAACAAAATAATGTTTTCATTATGGTTATACTTGCTTTATTTTACTTTTATCCTTCCTAGCCTTTGCCTTTCTTTAGCTATCTTTGGTTTTGTTAGTTGTTTGTTTGTTAGAGTGCCTTAGAGCTCCTGTAGTTTCGCTTTTGGTTTGCTTTTGATTCTTCTGAAAAAACTGTTTCTGCGAGAAAATCAATTTTCACACCCTGAAAATTGGCCAAAAATAAAGTTTCCCGAAAAATCCCAGAAAATTCAAAATAAATTTTTCCTCGAAAAAGAGGGGCAGAGAGACACCTGAAGTGACCCAGGGGGCCACCCCAGGCCACCACACCCATGGTAGGCACGACCTACCTGGGGGTGGCGCCTAGGGGGTGTCTCGCCCACCTGGGCCCCTCTAAGCTACCTCCTCAAAGCCACCTTCTTTCTCTCTCCCAAAAAACACCGGAAAATTTGCTCAAGCTCGAGTTCTTGTTGTTCTTGCTCGCGTTTTTCAAACTCCTTGCTCAGCCCATCTCAACTGCTGAGTTTTGGAGGGATTGCTCCTTGGTATGTGCCTCCTCCACTTGTCCAATTAGATTTGTGATTGGTAGATTGTTTCTTGAGTATTTTTCTACTATAGGTGACAGGTTATTTGATGCATGCTTGTTCTATGCTTAGAAACTTTATTTTGATGCATGTGTAGTCCTCTAGCAAGTTCCTATAGTAGTTGCTCATCATTTATCAACTTAGAAATCACTTGGTTTGATGGTTGTCTAAAAATTTCAGCGAGGAAGATGAGTTCTTATCCACTGAATCAATATGACTTTATGGTTCATGAGGCAATGAAGGTTCATAGTGAGGAAGCAGTTTTTCTTTCCATATATCCATGCCATAAATTTATGAGAACTGAGGGGATCCTCCAAGATTTCCAAACTATGGTTACAAATGCAGGATTGGAACACTTTGTTGAAGGTGAACCGTTACAATATGTTAAGCTAACCATGGCTTTTGTGTAGGACTTCCGGTTCACTTGGTCTACATCTAATCCCATGGTCCATTACAAAATATATAATACACCTGTCGACCTACCTTTTGCTGATTTCTGTGCAGCAATTAGAGTACCTCAGTGGGGATCTTGTGAGAAGATCAAGGAGAGGCCCAAGTCACTTATGGATTTATATGCTGAGATTTACCAAGGTTTCGACTTCTCAAAGGAAAGTGGTAAAATTCGGAACATTCAGCTCCCAGCTATTAGATACTTTGCCTATTTCATTACCAAGTGTGTTCTTGCTAGAAAGTTGTCTTCTTTTGATTTAGCTTTTATTGCAGCTGATCTGAATAGGAATAGATCCTATAGCCTGGGTGCTTTGATAGCTCACCGTCTCACCACCAACCGTGAGAAGGGTGGAATTTGTGGAGGTCTCATTGCTTCTAGGTTGCTAGATTTCCATGGTTTAGAGCCTCACTATTCAGATTTTCAGTTTCCCATAGAGAGGCTTGATATTGAATCCATGATTCAGCATGGTTTTGTTTCCTTGGGGGCTAATATGAGAAATTTTCTGTATGAATTATTGTTTTCCCAGCAAGGTCGGAGAAAGGGTAGGACTAAGAAAATAGTTTATTTTCCTGTACCGCATTTGTTTAATTTTGATAACAGGCAAGGATGGTCGCTTACGGAGGAGGAGGTTGACACATATGTGGCAGAGCTCTCCCAGCAAGAGGAGAATGTTGAAGAGGATGCCGAAGACAACTCGGTTCAGTGCTCCAACTTGGGAGAGTCTTCATACCAGCAGCCCTCATTCGATATATCATGTTCGCGGGGAGGTATACCGACGTCACACTCATTTATATATCATGTTCGGTCGGTTCTTTGTATAACCATTGTTTCGCTTTCTTTTTGGTTCTTGTTGCTTCTTTCTCAAAAACACAGAAATAGGAAAAACATTTTCGTTGTTTCTCTTGGTTTGTTTCTTTGTTCCTTTGCTTTGGGTTGCCTTAAAAGAAAAAATCCAAAAATATTTTGCTTTGTTTGCTTTCTTTTAAAAAAAATCAAAAACACCAAAAATATTTGTTGGTCTCCTTTGGTTTTGTGAGTTCTTTGTAGGGTTCAGCCGTCCATAGTGGATTTTGGTTTCATGTTATTATTCAAGTCACACAAGTGAACGGCAATAATGAAGATTAAGACAACTTGAGGTGTGGTAAGACGCTGGTAACAAACTCTATTTGTTTCATTTTTGTACATACAATCATCATTCTGAGATGCTTAGCCTGTTTGTGTAAGGTGTATGTCATTATCGATGCTTAGTAGTTCTTGCTTGTCTATGATTAGCTCCAGCTTGCTAATAGTTTGTAGCATATCATATGAATGTTTGCTTGCATTGTTTTATTCATATTTTGGTATGATACTGTGGTATCCTCCTCTGACTGTTCATGTGAATCGACTTGGCACATGCTCACGCATGCACATGGCTAATCAATAGTTAGTAAGCCTCGATTATTTATTTTTCCTCAAAGTTCTTGTATCACTTTCATGCCATAGTTAGTCCTGTTTTGTTGAAAGCATGATTATTACATCTATTGCTCTCTCGTTTGTCGCTCCATCTCTATTGCTAGCCTTCACTTTCACTGAGTATGTGCTCTACCTGTGTTCCAACTCCCTAAAACCAATATTGCCAGCTGTGTCCACCATACCTACCTGTTAGCATCATTTGCTATTTCAGTGCATATTCCATATGCCGTGTTTTCTACCAAAATAAAATGTTTGTCTGTTTTGAGAAAGTTAGTTAGTAAAGCTCTCACGAACTTGATGGCACACTTTATTCCTTGCGCTTAATAATCTTGAACCATTGTGACTACTCCATGAAAGTTATATGCTTGCAAATTATATGCTGGGAGTCGGCAGAACCGTGCTGTCACGGGAAACGCTTTCAACACCTTTTGGATATCCTATCTAGTTGATACTTTGCTCTTTTGTTTATGGATGTCGACGATGTGAAATAAAAGGTGAGGTTGTGAGTTCATGGAGTTTATACATTATGTTAGAGAAACACCTGGGCCGCTAGCCTAAGCCATGCCTAATCATGGTGGAAACTTGCAGCATCACCATAATGAGGATCTATGAAGCATCCTCAATAAAAAGATATGCATATGGTAAATAAAAAGATTGCTGAGATGCTCATTGTCTGCTTGCCTTGTCATTTTGGTTATGGGAAAGCTCCTGTACGATGTGCAAGGGGTACCCCGTTGGTGGTTCTTTATGATATTCATGTATTTACAATGACAAGAACTTTTAGGTGACCAAAGTTGAGTAGCATGCGGATCGGCCCTCGTACTCAAGGGACTTGGGATTTCCAGTCTATGGTCTGTCAAGCATATGATTCAGAGTGGATCTCACTTTCACCTTAACCACATGAAGATGCCTATGATAGGGGCAATGAGAGCTCAAAGCTAATGAGTACCTTCCTTCCAGCATTAGGAAGCCTTTCAAACCTTTCAAAACCGTTTTCACAACTTTGTTTAGTCACCACTTATTCTATGAGCACCTTCTTGAGAGCATAGTTGTCATTTTTGTGTTTGTTCCAAAACTTGGTTAATTATGTCATGACTTTGATGCTTGTATCTCTGATATATTATCTCTAGTCTTCACTTGAACTTCAGAGGTGCCTTGGCATTCATATTGTGCTCTACAAACAAAGAAAAGCGAGATACCACTCTATCATACCTTACTATGAGCATTGCAATGTTGCTTATGTTTATGTTTCATGCTACTTATTATTATTGAGTTGGTTTCTCTTCATAGCTTGTAATGACTATTGAGTAGACTTAGTTGTATACTCCTTATTATGAATTGTCTAAGCATCTACTCCTGTGCTGAGAATATTTACATCATATGAAGCAAAGTGTTCGTGAAAGTTCTTTTATCGCACTCAGTTTTCAATTGCATTGCTTGAGGACAAGAAATAAGCTAAGCTTGGGGGAGTTGATACGTCCAAAACGTATCTACTTTCTCGAACACTTTGCTATTTTTTCTCCTCTAAACTTGTGTGGTTTGTATACAACTAACACGGGCTGACGTTGTTTTCAGCAGAATTACCTTAGTGTCTTGTTTTTGTGCAGAAAATGAACTATCAGGAAAAATCCCGGAAAATACAACAAAAATTATATTTCACCAGAAGATCCACGGATCCAGAAGGAGCCTGGGGGGCCCACACCCATGCTAGGCGCGGGCCCACCACTTGCCGTGCTTGGGAGGGTGCAACCACCCCAGGCACCCCCTCGGCCTCCCTCTGTGCGTATAAGTTGCATTTCGACCTAAAAACCGAGGGGGGTTCGATAGTTTTCCAGAAAGAGTTCCGCTCCGCCGCCGCCACCAGAAACCAAGATTCGGATCCAGAAACTCCCTTCTGGCACCCTACCGGGACGGGGAATTTGGAGAGGATCATCGTCATCGTCATCACCAACGCATCTCCATCAACCACCGATGTTTCTTTCATGCATGAGTGAGTAATCCCCCGCTGTAGGCTTGGGGATGGTTTGGGATTGGATGAGTTTTATCATGTAATCGAATAAGATCTGTTAGGGAATAGTGCCTAGTATCTCTATTAGTGCTATTTGACTTTGTTGCAACTTGTTGTGCTTAATGCTTGTCACTAGGGCCCGAGTGCCATGATCTCAGATCTGAACTTATTATTGAATCATTATGATAGTAGTGTTTGTGATATTATCTGCATGTTGTGTACACATATCATCCTCCGGATCCAAAGGCCCCAAAGTGACAATAATTGGGACAACCGGAGGGGATGGCTGTGGTGTGAGGATCACATGTGTCCACGAAGTGTTAATGCTTTGCTCTGGTGCTCTAATAAAAGGAGCACCTTAATTGCCAGTAGTTCCCTAGAAGCCCCGCTGCCACGGGCTGGCTGGACAGAAGATGTTGTGCAAGTTCTCATTGCGAGCACGTATGACTGTATTTGGAGCACATGCCTAGGATTGTTTAGTACTTGGATGCTTGTTATTATTTATCTGCAATGTCCTATATCTTGAAGTTACATGTTTAGACTCGTCCATACAACACCCGTCCATCCATCCCTATGCCTACCGCACTCGAATCCTACTGTTACTGTTACTGTTATTATTGCTCATGTTTCACTATTGTTGTTGTTGTTGTTGTTGCTCTACTGTTGCTACTATGAACTGTTGCTACTGATAAACTTCTATGAGCAAGAACTATTTCCAGGTGGAGCTGAATTGACAACTCAGTTGTTAAGGCTTGCAAGTATTCTTTGGCTCCCCTTGTGTAGAATGAAAAAAAATTGGGTAATACTGCAGGCGAAGACTGTTGCGATCCCCTATACTTTTGGGTCATCAACCTTCGAGTACCATTGATGGTGATTCCGCATTTGTGTTGGCGGTTCTTTCAGCCTCTCTTTGCTGACCAAATCCTCACCTACGACATATTTAGGGGCTATTGGCATCTTGGGTAGAAGGTCGAGTTGGGGGCCTAACAGTTCATCAGGACTAATTTCCATGTTGGCCGCCAACTCCACAGCTATTGACATATATACTAGTTGTTGTGCGATTAGGGGAACATTTTCTGAAACCACCTTGAGGGGTGCGATCGTTTGTTTGGCCTATTGTCCCAGAAGGGGAACGTCTGATTTTTTACTGATTGCAGTTTTGGTCCTGCTTGCACCTGTGCTTGCTGATTTTTTACCGCTTGCACTTGATTTGCTTGATTTGCTCTTCGCCACTTCTTTCTGAAGTGTGCGTAGATAGTCATATAGCTTATGGTACAACTCATATTGCGATTTTGTGTTCAGAAAATCAAGTGCATATGCCTTTTGCTTCTCGGTGTATACCGAAGCGGGATCGGGTTTCTTCTTCTCAAAATGCGCCACCAATTCGGCCTTTGCTATCACTGCAGATTCCGCATCAGTATGATCATAAGGTCTGATGGGAATATTCTTATGAGGCACTGTTGGGAGGGGCGACATTTTCTATTTTGGGTTACCGCGTCCTTTAGTACTCATTGACGGAGCACGCTTCCGCTTATTGTCCTTAGCGGGCGGCGAACACTGCTGAGCCTGCGATGGAGATCGATATGGACTCGGTATGTGGTGGTCGTGGTCATCATGGGGTGGGATTCTTGGAGGTGATGGAGGTGGAGGAGACCTGCGATGACTCAGAGGCGGTAGTGTTATCCTTGGGGACGAGCCTGGAAATCGTATTTTGTTCTTGTCCCATAGAATGATCCCACCAAGTACTTCTCCGAGTGTGATCTCACCTTTAGGTCTAGGGATGTCAAGCTCCATTGACTCCCACTCCTTTACAATTTGATCCACCCCTACTTTAGCATAGCCAGGTGGAATCTCACGGCCATGCCAACGTGCGTCAGGCGGACAAGGCAAAGCCGATCCGACCGCCACCTTCATAGATACGTTCTTCAATTTATTATGGAGCACAAGGTATCTGCTCCTAAATTCCATCCACGGGGTAGCCGGGACCGCCATCTGTATAGGATGCATCGTTAGACGGGATCTCCGATTCAGCCACGCTGCTTCTCCGCTGAGACGTGTTAGCGGTAATATCGAGTGGAGGATAATGCAAGCACGCTATTCCTCTAAGTTCGTCGATCTTCTACTGCTTGTCAAGTATTGCTAGCAACTGGTTGGACTTGTCCGCCTCCTCCTCCTCCCGTCGTTGTTTTGCTCTTGCTCGGATTCTATAGGTACCTTGGTCCTTAGGAAACCCAGTCTCCCACGTGAAACTCCCGTCAAGGCCTCTGACTCATCCTGTATGTTCGCGATTCCCGAGGACCAAGGTCAGCAAGTCTTTCTCACTATCGGGATGAAACTGTTTTATTCCATCTTTAATATCTTTCACCACTTTTAGCCATGTACGCCTGGGTACCTTTATCTCGTCACTGCTAACAAGGTCCCCTGTAAGTTTGTCATATGTACTCCCATGCCCAAGGAACCAATTTCTTGCCCTCAAATCCCATTCTTCGCAAATTGGTTCTGGAATGATCCCTTTATCATGAAGCTCTTTCTCTTTTGCATCCCACTTAGGCATGGCAGCCGCGTAGCCCCTGGCCCCATGTTATGGTGATATTTCTTATTCGCAGCATTTATCTTGTTTTTTTCAGACTTTTCCTCTGCAACTCCTGACACCGTGTACTCCACAAATGCATCCTAGTAAGGCTGCTGCTTCGCTAGATAGCCTTCAAATAATGGAGTTTTCTTGTACTTATGATACTGTTGCCATAATTACTTCTTCTAGTTCTTGAATAGTTCGTCCATCTTCTTCAGTGCAAACTGCTTGATTTTCTTTCTCATTTCAACCATCTCGTCATCAGTTCACATTCTGACAGCTTGAAATGTGCCATTAGGTCAGTAAATAGTTTCTCTTTGAATCTATCGTCGATATACACATCACTCCATACCGCCTCTTTTGGCTTATTCCACTCTCGAATAGTGATCGGGGTGCGATCTCTAGCAACAACTCCGCATTGTTGTACAAATATTTTTTTTGTTTTTTCGGTTCCAATGATTCGCCGTCTCCTGGAACCTCTGTAATTTCATAAACAGTACCCTAGGGTAACTTTTTGGCTGGGCCGCGCTTGGTTTTCTTGCTCGATATAGAGGCCTAAGAGAAGAAACATTCGTCAACAATATATATACAACTAGGTACATCTAGTGACAATCATCGGGCATCATATATATACCTCGTCGGTCTGCGTTACGCGTCCATGGGATTCTTCCTCTTGTCTGTTGGTCTCCTCTCCCTCATCGGATGAGTTCAGGTACCTCGACGGAGATCCCTCATCAGCATCGTGAATCATATCCTTGAGCAAGTGTTCTGAATCTAGGTCTCTACGGATTGGACTAGGTGGATCCATAGTTCCTGCAAAATGCACACAATATTTATTTGAACTTAACAAATAAACCCTAAACCCGGAGGTGCAGTGGCGGTGGCCGGTGATGGTGGCCGTGGGAGAGGCGGGCGACTAAGCGGCTTCCCGCGAGAACCACCACCCTAACCCTAACTCTGGTAACCACCGAGCACCAACACCCTAACCCTAACCCTATCCCCGGTTACAAAGAGGGTCTTACAATAAAAATACTATATTACACTATTATATTACAATAAAAAACCTATTATGAACATAACTTTCAATATTATAATATATCTCATACCCTAAAAATAATAATCCTACACTATATAATCCTAAAATCCTAAACTAAAAAAATCCTAACCTATATAATCCTAAACTTAAAAAAATCCTAATTAATACTAAAATACATACACTAATATAACAAAAAAATACTAAAATCCTAATTAATCCTAAACTATATACACTAAAATATAAATATAAACTATATACACTAAACTATAATCCTAAACTATATACATTAAACTAAAAAATCCTAAAAATCCTAATTAATCCTAAACTATATACACTAAACTATAATCATAAACTATATACACTAAACTATAATCCTAAACTATATACATTAAACTAAAAAATCCTAAATTAAAAATTCTAAGTACTAACCCTAACACTCACCGGCGGTGGCGGCGGCAGGCGCGGGAATTGGCGGCAGGCAGCCTCGCGACCGGCGCTTTGTCGGAGTTGCCGACGGTGGCGTGGTGCAGGCCGAGCTCGAGGCGCAAGGCTAGCAGCTGAGCGGCATGCGGGCTAGGGAGCGGGCGGGCGCCATGGCTAGGAGCGGGCGCGGGCGTGGAGGGTTTCAGTGGCGGCAGGCCGGCGGAGAGAGGGAGGCGTGGCGAGCGTGGAGGTTCGTCAGATTCTCCATGGCTACGACGCAGAATAAAGCAACAACACTAGATAGGGATGTTGGTGTAATATATTGAACCTTTTATGTAATCATATTGTGAATCATATTGCCACCGAGTCGACTACGAGGATGCGGGATGGGCATCCTAAAGTAGGCGGGGAGGAATGTGTGTATGTGTGGGTGGCCATGACGGCCGCACTATAAATAGAGGGAAAGGGCAGGCCAGGCTGGGCCAGTCAGAACTAATAATAGGGGTTAAACCTTTAGTCCCGGTTGGAGAAACCAACCGCGACTGACGGGATTGCGGCAGGCTAGGCCAGGCAGCACTAATAATATGGATTGAACCTTGAGTCCCGGTTGGAGAAACCAACCGCGACTGAGGGGATTGCAACTGGCTGGGCCAGGCAGCACTAATAATAGGTGTTGAACCTTTAGTCCCTGTTGGATGAACCTTTAGTCCCGGTTAGGGTGGTGGTTCTCGCGGGAAGCCATAGTCGCCCGCCTCTCCCGCAGCCAGCATCAACGGCACCGGCCACCGCCATCGCACCTCCGGGTTTAGGGTTTAGGGTTTATTTGTTATGTTCAGTTAAATATTGTGTGCATTTTGCAGGAACTATGGATCCACCTAGTCCAATCCACAGAGACCTAGATTCAGAACACTTTCTCGAGGATATGATTCACGATGACGATGAGGGATCTCCCTCAAGGTATCTGAACTCATCCGGTGAGGGAGAGGATACCAATAGACAAGAGGAAGAAGCCCATGGATGCGTAACGCAGACCGATGAGGTATATATATATGATGTCCGATGATCGTGACTAGATGTACCTAGTTGTATATATATTATGTTGACGAATGTTTCTTCTCTTAGGCCTCTACATCGAGCCAGAAAACCAAGCGTGGCCTAGCCAAAAAGTTGCCCCAGGGTACTGTTTATGAAATTACAGACGTTTCAAGAGAC
This sequence comes from Avena longiglumis, assembly GCA_030063025.1. Lineage (NCBI taxonomy): Eukaryota > Viridiplantae > Streptophyta > Magnoliopsida > Poales > Poaceae > Avena > Avena longiglumis. Next base: position 145,074,374 of record CP125974.1, read on the forward strand.
GACAAACCATTGGACCAAAGAAAACAAAACAAATATTTGTACAACAATGCGGAGTTGTTGCTAGAGATTGCACCCCGATCACTGTTTGAAAGTGGAATCAGCCCAAAGAGGCGGAATGGAGTGATGTGTATATCGACGATAGATTCAAAGAGCAACTATTTACTGACCTAATGGCACATTTCAAGCTGCCAGAATGTGACACTGAGGACGAGACGGCTGAAATGAGAAAGAAAGTCAAGCATCTTGCAGTGAAGAAGATGGCCAAACTATTCAAGAACAGGAAGAAGTCATTATGGCATCAGTATCAGCAGGACAAGAAAACCCCATTATTCGAAGGCTATCTAGTGAAGTAGCAGCCTTACTGGGATGCATTTGTGCAGTATAGGGGGTCAGGAGTTGCAGAGGAAAAGTCTGAAAAACAAGATAAATGCTACGAAGAAGAAATATCACCATAACATGGGGCCAGGGGCTACGCGGCTGCCATGCCTAAGTGGGATGCAAGAGAGAAAGAGATTCATGATAAAGGGATCATTCCAGAACCAATTCATGAATAATGGGATTTGAGGGCAAGAAATTGGTTCCTTGGGCATGGGAGTACATATGACGAACTTACAGGGGACCTTGTTTGCAGTGACGGGATAAAGGTACCCAAGAGTACATGGATAAAAGTGGTGAAAGATATTAAAGATGGAATAAAATAGTTTCATCCCGATAGAGAGAAAGACTTGCTGACCTTGATCCTCGGGAATCGCGAACATACATGACGAGTCTGAGGCCTTGATGGGATTTTCACGTGGGAGACTGGGTTTCCTAAGGACCAAGATTCCTATAGAAGCCGATCAAGAGCAAAGCAGCGACGGGAGGAGGAGGAGGCGGAAAAGTTCAACTAGCTGCTAGCAAGACTTGACAAGCAGCTGCAGCAGATCGACAAACTTAGAGGAATAGAGCGCTTGCAAGATCCTCCACTCGATATTACCGCCAACCCATCTCAGCGGAGAAGCAGCGTGGCTGAATCGGAGGTCCCGTCTAATGATGCATCCTATACAGATGGCGGTCCCGGCTACCCCGTGGACGGAATGAAGGAGCAAATACCTTGTGATATCCATAATAAATTGAAGAACGTATCTGTGAAGGTGGCGGTCGGATCAGCTTTGCCTTGTCCGCCTGACGCACGTTGGCATGCCCGTGAGATTCGACCTGGCTATGCTAAAGTCGGGGTGGATCAAATCGTAAAGGAGTGGGAGTTAATGGAGCTTGGCATCCCTGGACCTGAAGGTGAGATCACAATCGGAGCAGTACTTCATGGGATCATTCTCTGGGACAAGAACAACATAAAGTTTCCAGGCTCGGCCCTAAGGATAACACTACCGCCTCCGAGTCGTCGCAGGTCTCCTTCACCTCCACCTCCACCTCCATCACCTCCAAGAAGCCCACCCCATGATGACTATGACCACCACATCCCGAGTCCTTCTCGATCTCCGTCGTAGGCTCAGCAGTCTTCTCCACCCGCTAAGGACAATAAGCGGAAGCGTCCTCCATCAGTGAGTACTGAAGGACGCGGCAGCCCAAAATGGAAAATGTCGCCCCTCCCAGCAGTGCCTTGTCAGAATCTTACCATCAAACCTTACGATCGTACTGATGCAGAAACTGCAGCGATAGAAAAGGCCGAAGTGGCGCCACATTTTGAGAAGAAGAAACCCGAGCCTGCTCCGGTATACACCGATAAGGAAAAGGCATATGAAATTGATTTTCCTAACACAAAATCACAATATGAGTTGCACCATAAGCCAGTTGACTATCTACGCACACTTCAGAAAGAAGTGGCAAAGAGCAAATCAAGCAAATCAAGTGCAAGCAGTAAAAAATAAGCAAGCACAGGTGCAAGCAGGACCAAAACTGCAATCAGTAAAAAAATCAGACGCTGCCCTTCTCAGACAGCAGGCCAAACAAACGATCGCACCCCTCAAGGTCTTTTCAGATAACGTTCCCCTTCTCGCACAACATCCACTAGATAAGTCAGTAGCTGTGGAGTTGGCGGCCAGCATGGAAATTAGTCTTGATGAACTATTAGGCCCCCAACTCGACCATCTACCCAAGATACCAATAGCCCGTAGATATGTCATAGGCGAGGATTTGGTCAGCAATGAAAAGGTGAATGAACTGCCAACAGAACTGCGGAATCTCCATGAGTGGTACTTCGCAGCTGCAAAGGAAGGGATAATATTTATCACAGCGAAAGTCCCACGTGAGTACTACTTCAGAAAAGGCGAAGAGGACCATGTTGAGTTTCCAGAACTGTTCCAGTTATACAATCTCAACGCCCTCGACAAATCTATCCTCAGCTGCTATTGTCTGTAAGTTGTTGAATTCATTGTATACATGTTCAGTTCATTGCATGTAATTATCCTCGTTATATCCTTTTGTACTCTATTATTATGCAGAATGAAGATCCAGGAATGTAAAATAAGAAGAATATATAGTGTTGGGTTCATTGACCCAGATAAAGTACATATAAAGACGCTAACAACAAACCCAGAGGAGACGGAGGAAAACAATTTGAGGTTTTTAAAGGAGCAAAATTTCTGTGACCACATACTATTTCCTTAAAATTTCGAGTAATCGTCTTACTCTGTTGTACACACATTCACTTTTGATTACTCGACGCTAAGTGTAATTGATGAGTTACTGATGTATATATATAAACGTTTGCAGCTTCCACTAAATTCTGCTAGACATTCAACTTGATAAGGGAAGAGTTGACGTCATGGACCCATCAATGAGAAACCTGGAAGCGTTCCACAACATGCAGGACATGCTCCAGAAGTAATTTTCTCGCTATATCGGTCTCTTTCGTTGATTTCCTGAGATATCAGGTAAAGAATAACTCATTCATTCATTTTCTTCGCCGGGTAGGGTTTGGATCCGGTTCAAGCGCGAGGTTAAGGGTTCCTTTAGTCTACATCTGATGTTTAAGGAGGTCTTGGTAAGTAGCCCGTGATATGTCCGCGTATCTCTTTACTTCTAGTTTCATTACAATAATGATGCTAGATTATTGTTTTGATTGAATTCTATTCTCGTAAAGTGCGCGAGGCAGCCATAGGGGTCGAATTTATGTGGATTCTACGTTTGCGAGTTCATTCGCACGTTACCACCGAGTCAACGTAAGCAATACATTCACACCATCATTTTATTATCATCACTTCGTTATCATGATTGATATTCATATTGATCTCCTTTTCTTATATAGTTCGAGAGAATGCGGGATCAACTCCTACCACATCAACGTATACTAGCAATTATGGAGGAGCTAATGCGTTTTATTTTCAAAGAGATGGTACATGATGGCGGAGAATTTAGTGTGAATAGGCGCTAATGATCTCCATGTAATTGACTAGATGGGCTCTAGTCCCAATAATTGTGATCTCCTTGTAACTATGTAAATTGTATATATTTGTATGCTCGATTTCATAATACAAGTTATCTTATATATATGCACGAATGTGTATGATATGTTGTGGCGTACAAATATTCAAAAACCATTTTGAAATGAAAATTAAATAAATAAAACAATACAAAATGAATTCTCTGCCGCGGCAGAGAAAGGGCACAAAATGCTGCCGCGGCAGAGAAATCACTTGTCCAAGGTAATGCTCTGCCGCGGCAGAGAAAAGGCGCAAAATGCTTCCGCGGCCGAGACCCACTAGTACCGGTCCATAACACCAACCGGGACTAGTAGGGGTGCACCCTGAGCGCGCAGGGGCAGCCACATGGACACCCACTACTCCCGGCTAGTAACGGGGTCAGGACTAGTGTTGGGCCTCTAGTCCAGGTTCAAAAACCGGGACTAAAGGCCCTTATGGCCCGGGACTAGAGGCCCTGTTTCCACTAGTGAAGGCCCCTCCCCCGCCCGGCGTGCATCCGAGGCCGAAGTGGTAGGTGCCCCTGGTATATGCCATAGCTGGGCTGAGGATCCCCGGAGTGGCAGGTGACGATGACGACGATGATGACGATGACGAAGAAGACCCTGAAGCTGCGTACTATGGGACTAGGCATGATTATTACTAAAGGGGGTGGCTTTAGTCCTGAGTGTTAGCTAGTCCCGGTTTGTCTCAGTTTTTAATATTAATAAATGTATTGTGTGTTAGTCCCGGTTTGTGGCTGGACCGGGACTAAAGGGGGTCTTTAGTCCCGATTCCGTAGTCTCAGTTTTGAAATATTAATAAATGCCTTTAGTTCCGATTCGTACTACGACTTTACCAAACTATGAATATGTTGTCCTGATTCGTACTTACCATGAAGATCTGATATCCAAACACGTGCGGTCACATATTAGGGAGTGCCTCTATGACCAATTTCTTGGAGATGCCGGAGGACTGGGCTCCGGCGACATCTCCCTAAAACTGGCTGTACTGGTGTCCCTGATCTCAAAGACCATCTTGCAGTTTGTAACTTCTCTAACTAGATCAATATGCCTGGGAGCTAACCTAATTTCATATATTAGGGAGTGCCTCTATGACCAGTTTCTTGGATATGCCGAAGGACTGGGCTCCGGCGGCATCTCCCTAAAACTGGCCGTAGTGGTGTCCCTGATCTCGAAGACCATCTTGCAGCTTGTAACTTCTCTAACTATTTCAATATGCCTGGGAGCTAACCAATTTCACATATTAGGGAGTGCCTCTATGACCAGTTTCTTGGAGATGCCGGAGGACTGGGATCCGTCGGCATCTCCCTGAAACTAGCCGTAGTGGTGTCCCTGATCTTGAAGACCATCTTGGAGATGCCTCAAACTGGCTGGAGGACTGGACTCACAAGGATGCCTATTTATAGTACAAGAAGCTCGGCATAGTGTCGACACTCACGACATAATGTCGACACTCACCCCTATTATTAGTGCTCACTCATGTTTTGTCCCAGTTGGTGTCTCCAACCGGGACTAAAGGTTCAACACCTATTATTAGTACTGCCTAGCCCAGCCTGCCGCAATCCCTTCAGTCGTAGTTGGTTTCTCTAACCGGGACTAAAGGTTCAACCCCTATTATTAGTGCTACATGGCCCATCCTGCCGCAATCCGTTCATTCGCGGTTGGTTTCTCCAACCGGGACTAAAGGTTCAACCCCTATTAATAGTGCTGCCTGGCCCAGCCTGCCGCAATCCATTCAGTCGCGGTTGGTTTCTCCAACCGGGAATAAAGGTTCAACCCCTATTATTAGTGCTGCATGGCCCAGCCTGCCCTGCCCTTTCCCTCTATTTATAGTGCGAATGGTTCGTCCATGTACACAAGATTTTTGAGATCCACTGTTGTCATGCCATACTTTTCGTCTACATGTATCCCTCCTCCCGTCATCTTGACCCATTTGCACCGAAACAAAGGAACCATAAATGTAGGTCCATACTCAAGTTCCCATATCTCCTCTATGTACCCATAATATGTGTCCTTCTGCCCATTGTCAACTATTGCATCAAAGCAGACACCACTATTTTGGTTGGTGCTCTTCTTATCTTGGGCGATCATGTAAAATGTATTACCATTTATCTCATACCCTTGGAAAATACATATAGTAGAATATGGTAACCATGCCAACAAGTACATATGATATTCAATAGTGTTGTTATTCATGAGATGTTTCTGCAACCAACTGCCGAAAGTGTCCTCGTGTTCCACTTTAATCGAGGAATCAGGCTTCCTCGGGTTTTCCGAGCGTACAATAATATTGTGTTTTGTCGATATAAGGAGCCACCAAGGTGGAATTGTGTAGAATTGTGTAGTGTGCTTTATTGAAAGAATCCCGATCCATACATACCATTTTTTCCTTCCTAGTGTGCCTTTTCCAGTCAGCCTCCCCTCATACCGAGATTTAGGAACACCAATCGACTTAAGGTCAGGAAGAAAGTCAACACAAAACTCAATGACCTCCTCTGTTCCATAGCCCTTGGAGATGCTTCCTTCTGTCCTAGCACAGTTATGAACATATTTCTTTAAGACTCCCATGGACCTTTCAAAGGGGAACATATTGTGTAGAAACACAAGACCGAGAATTCTAATCTATTCGACTAGGTGAACTAGGAGGTGCATCATAATCTTGAAGAAAGATGGAGGGTACAACAACTCGAAGCTAACCAGACATTGGACCACATCAATATGTAACCCTGATAGACTTTCTGGATCGATTACCTTCTAAGAAATTGCATTGAGGAATGCACATACCTTCAAAATGGCCAGCCGAACATTTTCCGGTAGAATCCCTCTCAATGCAACCAGAAGAAATTCCGTAATAAGCACATGGAAGTCACGGGACTTTAGGTTTTGGAATTTTTTCTCTTTCATATTTAATATTCCCTTTATGTTAGATGAGAAGCCAGGCGGGACCTTGATACTGAAAAGGACATCAAAAAAGATTTCCTTCTCTTCCTTGGTAAGAGCGTAGCTGGAAGGCCCTTGAAACTGCCATGGATGCTTGTCGTCTCGTCCTTTATGACGTTGTTGGTCCTCCCATGCTTCCGGTGTATCTTTTGACTTCCCATACAATCCCAAGAAGCCTAGAATATTCACTAAAAGATTCTTCGTCAGGTGCATCACGTTGATTGTAGAGAGGACCTCATGGACTTCCCAATATGGTAGCTTCCAAAATATATATTTCTTATTCCACATGGGTGCGCGTCCGTCGGCGTCTTTCAGAACAGGTTGTCCTCCCGGACCCTTTCCAAATATTACATTTAAATCCTTGACCATACCAAATACATCAGCACCAGTACAGGGGACAGGCTTCTTCCGATGATCTGCCTCGCCATCAAAATGCTTGCCTTTTATCCTTAAGGGATGTCTGGGCGGAAGAAAACGAAAATTGTACGGGTACACATTCTTCCTATATTTATCCAGATATATACTTTCAGTCTCATCTAAACAGTGTGTGCATGCATTATATCCCTTGTTCGTCTGTCCTGAGATGTTACTAAGAGCAGGCTAATCATTGATGGTTACGAACAGCAACGCTCGTAGGTAGAATGGCTCCTATTTGTTCTCATCCCATACACGTAAACCTGTTTCGGCCCACAACTGTAAAATTTCATTAACTAATGGCCTTAGGTACACATCAATGTCGTTGTCGGGTTGCTTCGGGCCTTGGATGAGTACTAGCATCATAATGAACTTCCGCTTCATGCACAACCAAGGAGGAAGGTTGTAGATACATAGAGTGACGGGCCAGGTTCCGTGACTACAGCTCTGCTCCCCAAAAGGATTCATTCCATCTGTACTTAGAACAAACCATAAGTTTCTGGTGTCACCAGCAAAGTCCGGGAAGTCTCTCTCAATTTTTCTCCACTGTCGACCATCAACAGGGTGCCTCAACATCCCGTCTTTTTTACGTTCTTTGATGTCCCATGGCAACAACTTGGCATGCTCTTTGTTTCTGAACAGACGTTTCAATCGTGTTATTATAGGAGCATACCACATCACCTTGTCAGGAACCCTCTTCCTGGATGGATCGCCATCAACATCACCAGGGTCATCTTTTCTGATCTTATACTGCAATGCAGTGCATACCCCATGCATTTATCCAAATTCTCGTACTTCTCACCGCGGTAGAGGATGTAGTCATTAGGGCACGGATGTATCTTCTGCACATCTAATCCTAGAGGGCAGACGAGCTTCTTTGCTTCGTATGTACTGGCGGGCAATTCATTATTTCTTGGAAGCAACCTCTTCATGAGTACCATCAACTTCTCAAATCCCGAGTCAGTCACACCGGTCTCTGCCTTCCACTTCAGCAATTCTAGTGTGCTACCCAGCATCTTCTGGCCATCTTCACAAGTTGGGTACAACAATTTGTTGTGGTCCTATAACATCTGCTCAAACTGCAACCTCTCCTTTTCTGTGTCGGAGTCTCGCTTTGCATCAGAAATGACCCGACCAAGATCATTAGCGGGCCAGTCTGGTTCCTGTTCTTTACCTCCTTCTTCTTCATTGTCTTCCATTGTGGTATCAGCGTATTCAGGAAGCATAGATCGGTAGTTGTCATCATCGTTCTCTTCTTCATCACCGTCTTCCATCACAACCCCTCTTTCTCCGTGTTTGGTCCAAACATTATATCCGGACATAAAACCAGACTGAAGTAGGTGGCTCTAAATGACTCTTGCGGAAGTGTGAGCCTTCTCATTCCTACAGTCAACACATGGACAACACATAAAACCATCTTGCCGCTTGTTCTCCTCGAACACAACTTGAAAAGAACGCACGCCTTCTCTGAAAGAGGCAGAGCGTGAGTCACCGTACATCCATGGATCGCTCATCTGTATCATACAAATATATGTCAAAAGCAATCACTATGCTAAAATTAGTACCGCACGGTCTAAACGATAAACTAGTTGCTAACCTTTTATTACACTTGCAAACAAAGATGAGAACACTTAAGTGTGTTTCAAGAACCTCATATTATGTCTATCTTGTGTGACCTAAACTCGCATCGCTCTAATGGGCATTTCACCGAACACCTCTAGTGCATATATATGAAAAAGAAAAAAATAGCACAACAACACCACCTCTATCCCACTAGGAAAAAAACAGTTGAGAGGGGAAGGGGCTGTGCATATATATAGGGCCAGACCACTAGTCCCGGTTTGAGATACAAACCAGGACTAAAGGGGGTGCCCGCAGCGAGTGGTAGGGCCAGGGCCCTTTAGTCCCGGTTTGTGTCTCAAACCGGGACTAGTGGTGTCTAACGGGCCGGGACGTATGGTTCTGGGTGGCTCGGGCCGTCCGGCACGGGCCATTAGTCCCGGCCCCAGCCACAGCCGGGACTAATGTCCTGGACGAAAGGCCTGTTTTCTACTAGTGTCTTACCATTTGGAATCAAATGAAAGTACTTTGCATTATTTCCGCCTTTTTGGATATGTTTAGCCTTTGCTCTTTTAGCCCATTTTGTTTCGTCATCTCTTAGAAAAGTAATTTTTTCATTACCCGCCCTCAAGGCAACCCTCTCGGATGGATCCAGAGGTAATGTTTCAGACTTCAGATCCAACATATCGATAATTGCTAACAAACGTTCCTTTTCTATCTTATATTTCCTCCTTAAATTGTTAGCCCATCCCTTTAGAAGGCGATCGTATCTGTCTAATTTTGTTTTGCCATCCCCATAAATTGTTAGCCCATCCCTTTAGAAGGCAACCAAGATAGCTCAAATGAAAATAGTGATTTTGTAACATCCCAAAAATATTGATCATGATTATCAAATTCTAATCACTAGAATTAGGGTTAACAAAAACTTTGATTAAATAAAAATCAAATGAATGCATGTGTGTATGTGATGATTGTATGAATGCATGAATGGAATTGTATGATTAACCTAAATAGAAAGGAATGGTTAAAAGATTAAAATAACATCATGTAAAACATTTCCAAGCAGAAACAAATCAAGAGAAAATCAAAAACAAAACAAATAATGCAAATGGTCATTTTTTGCCAATCTTGCTCACTAGGTCACTTTGAGTGTTTCTAGTCCAAGATTTCAAACAGAAAATTTCCCAATTCTTTTCACCCCTTGCTAGACCAAGTAAAAGTAAATCAAAGCCCACCTTTCAAACTTGAAGAAACATTTGGCAACCCCATTCAAATGACAATTCAAAATTGAATAAATAACATATGTGAAGATCACACATTTTCAAAACCTAACCAAATCAGTGCCCCTTGACCAATCCAACTAACCAGATACTCCCTAGTATGTAACCAACACACCCACCAAGTTTGAATCCAAAATTCAAATTTGAATCTCTTTTGGCCATTTCATCAAACACCTTGTAATCAACAAACAAACAAACAATCATCAAACACTATTAAGAGCAGTGATTTTGGCCAACCTTGTTCCCTCTCTGGTTTGCAGCAAGCTCTTAGTAGATCATCTAGCCCCTTTAACAATCTTTATCACCACTGTGAGCATGCAATGGCCATTAATGGTGAGCATGCCGATGAAGGGTTTCGCGGCATAGTAAATCAAAATTTTCTATGGAGCGAACAGAGGGAAAGCCAAGATCTAATCTAGGAGATGCAAACAACGAGAGAGATTGGATTAGATCTTCATACCCTTGAAGATTCGCACAGCGGAACGCTCGCTTTAACGTGGGTGAGGTAGTCGTACTCGCTTCTCCTCCTCGCGATCCGATCCGATCTAGCACCACAAGTGGCGGTGCCTCCGTGAGATGCACACATGCAGCACCTCGACGTCTCCTCCTTCCTCGGACCAGCGAGTATGGTGGAGAGATAGATTGGATCTACAACACGACGGCGTGGTGTATATGGTGGAGAATTTCTGCTGCAGGGCTTCGCCTACAAACAGTCGGGAGGGAGAGAGGAAGGTAGCAAGGCTGCTAGGGCTTGGAGGAAGGTGTGTGTTAGTGGGAGGGAGGGGGCGCACCACCCCTCTATATATAGAGGGGGGGCGGCCAGCCCTTGCCCCTCCTCCAAGCCTATCTCTAGTTTAAACAATTTAAACTCTCCCTTATCTAGAAATCCTATCTCTAGTTTAAACGAGTTTAAACTTATCTAGGATCGGCTGGGCCCTATGGGGCCTTGTGCCCCTGGCCCAATGCGGCCAGGACACTCCCTCATAGGCCCATGCCCCCTCCTGGAAGGTGGGGCCACGTTGGTCCCCTTACGGAAGGTTCTAGAAGCTTCCGGTACAATACCGATTAACCGAACAATTCAACTCCAAAAACTGCACCGCCTTATATGAATCTTATTCTCCGGACCATTCCGGACCTCTTGGATATCCCGGATCCCATCCGAGACTCGAACAACAATTCATAAACCAATTATCCAATCTATCCTAGCCGAGATACGTTAAGTGTGTGACCTCGGGTTCGAGAATATGCGCATGATCTTCTATCAATAATCAGCAATGGGTCAGGCACCCATATTGACTCACACATTCATCGATGATCATATCGGATGAACCACGATGCCAGGATTCAATCAATCCCATATATATATTCCAATCGCCTCGCGATATTTTACTTGCCCGAGATTCAATCGTCTTGCATCACATACCTAGTTCAATCTCGCTCACAGAAGTACTTTACTCGTTCCGTAATCCGATATCACTTTGTGATTAACTCCTTAACCACATGATTGCAAGCGGTGTTGATATCGATTACCGAGTGGGCCCGAAGTATATCTCTCCGACTTGGGAGGGACAAATTCCATCTCGATACATACAACCCAACAGATAATTTCCGATCACCTGAGAGACACCTTTATGATCACCCTCTCATAGGATCACGTTTGATGACCTCAAAGCTTTCTTCCGGTACCAGGGAGTTGCATTATCTCATGGTCTAAGGAATACAATATTTGACATAGGAAAAGCTTCGCAAAGATGAACACGATGAAACGATATAATTGCTTCGCTTAGTTTGGGTCTGTCCACCATATCATTCTCCCAATGATATGATCTCATTATCAATTGAAAACTCATGTCTATGGTTAGGAAACCTTAACCATCATTGATCAATGAGCTAGTCCATAGAGGCGTACTAGGGACACGGTGTTGTTCACAAACCACACAAGTATTTATGTTTCCGCTTAATACAATTCTAGCATGGAATATAAACTTTATCATGAACAAGAATTATAATAATAACATCTTTATTATTGCCTCTAGGGCATAATTCCAACAGTCTCCCACTTGCACTAGAGTCAATAATCTAGTTTACATCCGCAACAATCTCACACCCATGGCATCGAGGTGTTGATCATGTTTTACACGTGGAAGAGGTTTAGTCAATGGATCTGCGACATTCGGATCCGTATGTACTTTGCTAATCTTCGATCTCCATCGCTATATAATCTCGGATTATATGAAACTTATGTTGATATGCTTGGTCTTTGGATGATATCTTGGTTCCTTAGCGAGTGCTATGGCGCCGGTTGTCACACAATATCTCCAAAGGTCCAATGCACTTGAACCACCAAGCTCGATGATGAAGTTTCGATCCAAACTCCTTCACTTGACGCTTGCAGCAGCCATGTATTCCGCTTCCACCGTAGATCCCGCGATCACGCTTTGCTTGCAGCTTCTCACTCATAGCTCCTCCATTCAAAATATACACGTATCCCGTCGAGATTTAGAATCATCCTTGTCGGTGTCGAAACTAGCGTCGACGTAACCTCTTACAAGTCGTTCATCACCCCCATAGACTAAGAACATTTCTTTAGTTCTATTTAGGTACTTTAGGATGTTCTTCATGGCTGTCCAAATGTTCCACTCGGATCACTTTGATATCTGCTCGTCAAACTAAGAGCATTGGACACATCCGGTCTAGTACACAGCGTGGCATACATGATGGAACCTATGGCCGAGGCATAAGGCACTTTGCTCATAGCTTCCCTATCATTTACCGTAGCTGGACACTGAGCCTTTCTCAATATCTTACCTGACAACATAGGCACTGAACCTTTCTTTGCCTTATCCATTCTGAACCTTTTTAGAACTTTGTCTAGCTATGTACTCTGGCTTAAAGCTATCAGGCGGCTTTGTCTATCTCTATAGATTTTGATGCCCAATATATAAGCAGCTTCACCTAGGTCTTTCATTGAAAAACACTTGTTCAAATAACTCTTCACATCGTTAAGCATGTTGATGTCATTTCCGATAATCAATATGTCATCCACATACAGTACCAGAAACGTCACCGAGCTCCCACTCACTTTCTTGTAGATACAAGCTTCATAGCAATTTGGAACAAATCCAAAGCTCTTGATCACTTGATCAAAACGAAGGTTCCAACTCCGAGATGCTTGCTTCAGTCCATAAATGGAACGCTGAAGTTTGCATACTTTACTAGCATCCTTAGGATCAACAAAACCTTCGGGTTGCATCATATACAACTCTTCATCAATGTTCCCATTGAGGAAAGCAGTCTTGACATCCATCTGCCATATTTCATAATCATGAAACGCAACAATTGCTAATAAAATCCAAATGGACTTAAACATCGCTACGGGAGAGAAAGTCTCATCGTAGTCAACACCTTGAACTTGTCAAAAACCTTTTGCGACAAGCCGTGCTTTATAGACGGTAACATTACCATCCGCGTCCGTTTTCTTCTTGAATATCCATTTGCACTCAACGGCCTTTCGGTCGCTAGGAGGATCCACCAAAGTCCATACTTGGTTTTCGCTCATGGATCCCAATTCGGATTTCATGGCTTCCACCATTTCTCGAGTCCGGGCTCATCATCGCTTCCTCATAGTTCGTAGGTTCACCGTCTTCTACCAACAAGACAACAAGACAGGTTGCCGTACCACTCAGAGGGGCACGCGACCTTGTCGACTGCGACGCTCAAGAGCAAGATCGTCAAGCTTCATGATCCTTGTCATTAGCATCCTCTATTGTTGGTGCAGGCGGCACTGGAACAATTTCAGGTGCTGCGCTACTCTCCAATTCAAGAGAAGGTTCAATAACCTCGTCTAGCTCTACTTTCCTCCCACTCACTTCTTTCAAGAGAAACTCCTTCTCAAGAAAGGAACCGTTCTTTGCGACAAACACTTTGCCTTTGGTTCTGTGATAGAAGGTATACCCAATAGTTTCCTTAGGGTATCCTATGAAGACGCATTTCTCCGCTTTGGGTTCGAGCTTGTCCGGCATCAACTTTTTGACGTAAGCTTCGCATCCCCAAACTTTAAGAAACGACAACTTAGGTTTAGCACCAAACCAAAGTTCATACGGTGTCGTCTCAACGGATTTAGATGGAGCCCTATTTAAAGTGAATGCAGCGGTTTCTAATGCATAACCCCAAAATGATAATGGCAAATCAGTAAGAGACATCATTGATCGGACCATATCTAATAGGGTTTGATTCGGCTCGAGACACACCATTGCGCTGTGGTGTTCCGGGTGGCGTGAGTTGTGAAACGATTCCACTTGCCTTAAGATGCGTGAGAAAATCATAACTCAAATATTCACCTCCACGATCGGATCGTAGAAACTTAATCTTTCCGTTACGATGGTTCTCCACTTCATTCTGAAATTCCTTGAACTTTTCAAATATTTCAGATTTATGTTTCATTAAATAGATATACCCATATCTACTTAAGTCATCTGTAAAAGTGAGGAAATAGCGATATCCACCGCGCGTCGAAACACTCATCGGCCCGCATACATCGGTATGTATGATTTCCAACAAGTCCGTTGCTCGCTCCATCATACCGGAGAACGGGGTTTTGATCATCTTGCCCATGAGGCATGGTTCGCATGTGTCAAATGATTCAAAATCAAGAGACTCCAAAAGTCCATCAGAATGGAGTTTCTTCATGCGCTTTACACCAATATGACCTAGACAGCGATTGCCACAAATAAGTAGTATTATCACTATCTACTTTGCATCTCTTAGCCTCAATGTTATGGATGTGTGTTTCATCCCTTTCGAGATTTATAAGAAATAAACCATTCACAAGAGGTGCATGACCATAAAAGATGTTACTCATATAAATAGAACAACCATTATTCTCCGATTTAAATGAATAACCGTCTTGCAATAAACACGATCCGGAAATGATGTTCATGCTCAACGCAGAACATAATAACATTTATTAAGGGTTAAAACTAATCCGAAGGTAAAACTAAGGAGAAGCGTCGACGGCCATCACATCAACTCTTGATCTGCTGCCAACGCGCATCGTCACCTCATCCCTCGCAAGCCGTCTATTCCAGTAGCTCTGTTTGAGTTACAAATATTAGCAATCGAACCGGTATCAAATACCCAGGCACTACAACGAGGGCTAGTAAGGAAAACATCAATAACATGTATATCAAATATACCTTTGATGGTTCCAGCCTTCTTGTCCGCTAAATACTTCGGACAGTTGCGCTTCTAGTGACCCTTGTCCTTGCAATAGAAGCACTCAGTGTCCGGCTTGGGACCAGACCTGAGCTTCTTCTCGGCGGGGCATTAAGCTTCTTGCCGCCCTTCTTGAAGGGCTTCTTTGCTCCCTTACCTTTCTTAAAGGAGGGCTTGTTGACCATCAACACATGATTATCCTTCTTGATGTCCACTTCCGCAGCCTTCAGCTTTGTAAAGAGCTCGGTGATCGTATCAGTGGAACCAATCTGATTGTGAGTCACTACAAAACTTTTGTAGCTGGGAGGAGTGATTGCAGAACCTGTCAATCTTGAGCTCCTCCGAATCGTGCATTCCGGTTGCTCAAGGCGTTGAGTGTAGCCCGACATCTTTATGGCGTGCTCACTACGGAACTCCCTTCCTCCATCTTGCGGTTAAAGAACTTCTCGGAGATCTCATATCTCTCGAGCGGGCTTGAGTCGAAACATGGTTTTCAGCTCCTCGAGAATCTCAAAGGGCCCGGATAGGTTTCAAAACGATTTTGAAGCTCCGGTTCCATAGCAAACAACATGGTGCTCTTAATCACACCATAATCATCTTTTGCGTGGTGATAGACAGCTTTCTCATCGGCCGGTAGCGATTGCAGGGGGGTCACCTAACGCTTTACCAAGGACATAGTCCATTTGTCCGCTTTATGAATGATTCTTAGATTGCAGAACCAATTGGTGAAGTTAGACCCATTGTTTCTAAGCTTTTCTTTCTCAGCAAAAACGTTGAAGTTGAAGTTGGACTTGGCCATGTGATCTACAGTATTTGCAAGTACAATTTAGACTATGTTCATGATAAATAGTTCAACTTAATCAAATTACTAGATGAACTCCCACTAAATTCAACATCCCTCAAGTTGTTTAGTGAACATGATCCAAATTCACCACACCTAATCCGATCATCACGAGAAGAGATGTGGTTTCAATGGTGGACAACGAAGTGTCGATCATATCATTCATATGACTCATGCTTAACCTTTCGGTTCTTGTGTTCCGAGGCCATGTCTGTACATGCTAGGCTTGTCAAGTTAGACCCAAGTATTTCTGCGTGTGCAAAAATGGCTTGCACCCGTTGTATGTGAGCGTAGAGTCTATAGCACCCGATCATCACGTGATGCTTGGACACGACGAACTTTCGCAACGGTGCATACTTGGGTAGAACACAGTTTTTATCTTGATCTTTAAGTGAGGAATCATCTTATAATGCTACCGTCGCGATCTAAGCATAATAAGATACATAAAGGGATAAACATCACATGCATATAACTTTATGTGACATGGTATAGCCAATCTTCGCGCAATGATCTCCATCTTGTGCGTTCTGGCATGATCTCCATCACTCCACCATGATTGCCTCCACCACGAATAGCAACTACAACTATTGCTAACTACTTAGCGATAAAGTGAAGCTATTACATGGCGTATAAGAAGTTGACTCGCAAGTCATACACAATTATAAAGACAACCATATGGATCCTGCCGGTTGTGTACTCATCGACATGCAAGTCGTGAAACATTACAAAACATGATCATCGCATACAATATACACATCACATCTTGGGCCATACCATATCACAGAAAACACTCCCTGCAAAAACAAGTTAGACGCCTCTACTTTGTTGTTGCATGTTTTACGTGGCTTATGGGAGTAGATGCTAAGAACGATTCTTACCTACGGAAATCCACAACGGTGATATTATGGTTGCCAAACTCCGGTGTTAATCCCATGACAACTATAGTGAGAGAAACTGGCATCCACCAGCCGCATGTGTGGAACAAGCCACACGTCAAGTGCGGAGCCGGTCTCATGACGGCGTCGTAAGGTTGGCTGGACCGCTTCAATCTCACTATCCCGTCATAAGAAGAACACAAACAAGAGGCTTGCAACAGAAAACATCAACGCCGCAACAACCATGTTGCGTTCTACTCGTGAAACACATCTACGCATAGATCTAGCTCGATACCATGAAGGGTTTCGCGGCATAGTAAATCAAAATTTTCTACGGAGCGAGCGGAGGAAAGCCAAGATCTAATCTAGGAGATGCAAACAACGAGAGAGATTGGATTAGATCTTCATACCCTTGAAGATTCGCCTGAGCGTTAAATCGGAACGTGGGTGATGTAGTCGTACTCGCTTCTCCTCCTCGCGATCCGATCCGATCTAGCACCACAAGTGGCGGTGCCTCCGTGTGATGCACACGTGCAGCACCTCGACGTCTCCTCCTTCCTCGGACCAGCGATTATGGTGGAGAGATAGATTGGATCTACAACACGACGGCGTGGTGTATATGGTGGAGAATTTCTGCTGCAGGGCTTCTCCTACAAACAGTCGGGAGGGAGAGAGGAAGGTAGCAAGGCTGCTAGGGCTTGGAGGAAGGTGTGTGTTAGTGGGGGGGAGGGGGCGCACCACCCCTCTATATATAGAGGGGGGGGCGGCCAGCCCTTGCCCCTCCTCCAAGCCTATCTCTAGTTTAAACAATTTAAACTCTCCCTTATCTAGAAATCCTATCTCTAGTTTAAACGAGTTTAAACTTATCTAGGATCGGCTGGGCCCTATGGGGCCTTGTGCCCCTGGCCCAATGCAGCCAGGACACTCCCTCATAGGCCCATGCCCCCTCCCGGAAGGTGGGGCCACGTTGGTCCCCTTCCGGAAGGTTCTAGAAGCTTCCGGTACAATACCGATTAACCCGGAACAATTCCGAACTCCAAAAAACTGCACTGCCTTATATGAATCTTATTCTCCGGACCATTCCGGAACCTCTCGTGATATCCCGGATCCCATCCGAGACTCCGAACAAAAATTCATAAACCAATTATCCAATCTATCCTAGCGTCGAGATACGTTAAGTGTGTGACCTGCGGGTTCGAGAATATGCACATGATCTTCTATCAATAATCAACAGCGTGCAGGCACCCATATTGACTCCCACACATTCATCGATGATCATATCGGATGAACCACGATGCCAGGATTCAATCAATCCCATATATATTCCCTTCGTCTCGCGATATTTTACTTGCCCGAGATTCGATCGTCGGTACCGTCATACCTAGTTCAATCTCGTTCACAGCAAGTACTTTACTTGTTCCGTAATCCGATATCACTTTGTGATTAACTCCTTAACCACATGCTTGCAAGCGGTGTTGATATCAATTACCGAGTGGGCCCGAAGTATATCTCTCCGACTTGGGAGGGACAAATTCCATCTCGATACATACAACCCAACAGATACTTTCCGATCACCTGAGAGACACCTTTATGATCACCCTCTCATAGGATGACGTTTGATGACCTCAAAGCTTTCTTCCGGTACCAGGGAGTTGCATTATCTCATGGTCTAAGGAATACAATATTTGACATAGGAAAAGCTTCGCAAAGATGAACACGATGAAACGATCTAATTGCTTCGCTTAGGTTGGGTCTATCCACCATATCATTCTCCCAATGATATGATCTCATTATCAATTTACAACTCATGTCTATGGTTAGGAAACCTTAACCATCATTGATCAATGAGCTAGTCCATAGAGGCGTACTAGGGACACGGTGTTGTTCACAAACCACACAAGTATTAATGTTTCCGCTTAATACAATTCTAGCATGGAATATAAACTTTATCATGAACAAGAATTATAATAATAACATCTTTATTATTGCCTCTAGGGCATAATTCCAACAGCCGAACCTAACCTGCCACCCCCAAGTCAACAGCGAGCTAGGAGAAGCATTAAGCCTAGCAAGCATGTCTGGAGCACTGACCACCGTCCACCGCCACCCCCTGTCCAGTGCCCAAGCCTTCCTAGCAACTGGACCACTCAGAACGAGCGCGCCTAGTCTCTCTGCGTGTGTGCTGAGAGCGCACCAGTGCGACACCCCCGACACCATCCCACTGACCGCACGCCGCCCTGGCCACTTCCATGAGTGATCGCCAGCACCCCAGCAACCCGCCAGACAACCCCGTTTGCCGCCGCACGGACCATGGATGCCGTGCACCATTAAAATCACCATCGGACCCCCAGCGCCACGACATTCCGACCATTCTGCACCGCCCCACGCCGTGTGACCATGCTGTTTAGCTTCGCCAGGGAGCATAGCACCGCCCCTATCGTCGCCCATACCATTAGCAGTTGTGTTGATGACCACGACGAGCTCCACCCGCGCCATTCGGTCCCCTCACTGCACTATAAATAGAGGCCTTCCCAACAAAAATTCTCCACACCATCTCACTCCCCACCTCTTACCAATAACACCCACTCCCTCCCGTAGCAAGGCAAGCACGGAATTGCACCGGAGTTTGCCGCTGTAGAGGAGGAGAGGTGTCGTCGATTGGAGCCGCCCCAGGAGAAGCTGTCGGTACAAGGAGGATCGTCGTCGTCGACTTCATCGTTCACCCCCATCAGTGTGTAGGGTTTGCAACATAGAAAACAAAAAATTTCCTACGATGTGAACTATGTACCAAGATCTATCTATTAGATACAAACAACGGGCGGATGTATATCCGTAGAGAACATACCCTTGAAGACCGACAAAGCTTAATGAGTTCAACTCGTGGTTGATGTAGACGATCTTTGCCGATCTCAAGATCGAGAGGAAGTCCTAGCGCCGCAAATCAGCAGCGCATCCGTGCTCGCACACATGTTCGAGGCACCGAGCAACCTCCACGTCCTCGCTCCAGCGATGCAGCGGAAGCACAACCCTTTCTTGCCGAATAGCCACCGGGAACATGTATCTCGCTAGTCCGAGACCATGGGGGATAAATTCTAGAGGGGGAGAGAGATCCTTCATGAGGAGGTGTGAGTGAGAAGTGAGGAGACGGGTGCCTTTTATAGGAGGAGGGGGGCACCCAAGGGGGTGGCCGCCGGCCATGGGGGCTGCCCCCTCCCCTCCTTCATTCATGTGGGTGGACACTCCACTCACAAAAATCCATTTAAATTCCCTCCACTCAAAATCCCACTCAAACATGCCATTAAATATCCACCAAATTTAATGCAAACTCTCATTAAATACAACTCTTTTATTTTATTCAGAATTTTGTCAATTACTTTAAAGACAAACATTCACAAATAACCCCTTGCTAGAATTCTATTTCACATGCATAACCACTTTATGCAATTTCACCCGAAAACCTGTTTCGGTATCTAGTGAAATAAATTCCTGCGCTTGTTCATTCTTTCGGCATGAAACTTTCTGCGGACATGAGCGAGACCCCTCTCGGATCAATAATCAGAAGCGGAATCTGGAGACCCATACTGACTCCCACACATTCAACGATGACTTTCTTGTGATCGTCGGAACCTTTTACGCTAGTATCTTAATCCCTTTGTTTCATGATATATTACATGTCCGAGATTCGATCATCGGTATCTCCATACTTAGTTTGATCTCGTTACTGACATGCACTCTTTTCTCGTTCCCGTGATATAACATTCTAGTGATCAAATCACTTGCTTGCAAGCTAATCAATGTGATATCACCGAGAGGACCCAGAGTATATCTATCCATCATCGGGATGAACAAATTCCACTCTCGATCCATGAGCCTCAACATAACACTTTATTAGTTCTGAATCCATCTTTATAATCACCCTGTTACGGTGTGATGTTTGATGTTATCAAGAAACTCTTCCGGTGTTAGTGATTGACATGATCTCATGGTCTAAGGATTAGGATCACTTCGTAAGTTGTTATACCAATATAAACTCAATGACTTTGATCGTAATTCTATACTTAGGATGAATGTTCATTTCACACCATTACACTAATGTTGTGATCCCGTTATTAACAACATCCAATGTCCATGATCAAGAAACCTTGATCATCTTGTGAATCAACGAGCTAGTTTATGAGAGAGGCATAACTAGGAACTTTCTGTTTGTTTTTTAAACACACATGTATTAATGTTTCCGTATTAATACAATTATAGCATGCAAAATAAACATCTATCATATACTTGGAATACACATAATAAACACTTTATTATTGCCTCTCAGGGCATATTCCCTTCACACTGATCATCGCCGGAGCCTCGGTGAGCCCCCACTGACCCCCACTGTCCACACTCAGGTTCGACCTTGCCGCGTTCTATTCAGACGTGGACGATGAACCTCAGCCGTAGATCTAGCTTCTAATCTTACGGCCCTAATCGACCCGTACCCCTTCGCACCCCTCTATCTCATTGACGAGAGGGGACAGCCACTTAACCTGCCCGCGTGCGCTATGCGTAGTGAGCCGGCCTAGTTAAACCTCCCGTGTGACCCAGCAATTCAATCTTAGGTTTATTCATTTAGTTTCAAAATGAGTTTTGTACCTAGATTCAAAAATCAACCTAGCTCGATTCACTAAACCAAAATGCATGAAACCAATTTTGTTAGAAAGGTACTAGAGTGCTTAATCCAAGCCCATTGGATTCATACTAATTGGAGTTGTAGATCACCCATGGTAAAAATAACAAGGCAGAAGCTTTTCTGCATTCAAATATTTTTCAAAATTCAACCATGAAAGCTTTTGAGTTGATTCCAACTCTCAAAAATCACATTTAATAATACTTTTCAGAATATATAAAAATATATAGGTTTACTTGCAGAAATAATGATCAAGTAATAAAAGAATGCCTCATAGGCCATTCTAGTCCTTTTATTTAATTAAAATAAAAAGTTTAAACCTTGTTAAATTGTGACACCACTTTAAATCACATTCCCATGTACTGAAATATGTGGTGATGACATGTGTCAACATGATCCCATGTTTGAGTTGGAGAATATTAAATCTTAAGTAGTTTTTCAATGAGTAGAAATTACTTTTTAAAAATAAAATAAATAAGACAAGTGCTTTAATCTTTGTCATAATAGTGATGATGCTAGATCATCTAGTGTGAACTTTTGTGTGGTAAATAGAGTAGTTAAGAATTGTGTGGTGATTGTGTACCTCGTATTTATTTATAGACGCTAGTACCGACCAAGGATACGAGGAGGAAGGAGGATACTATGAGGAAGAAGACGAGGAGAACTTCAACCACTGATCTACACAAGGCAAGCTATTGACTTTGCAATCTAACACTTGCAAATTAGCAAGCTTATACTACTAGCTTACCAAGATAAACCATACAAGTTCTACTTGCAAGCTTATACCCATTTGGTGATACCCCATCCTAGTTTTACTTGCAAGCTTAATATTTTAGTTCTTTATTAAAGCTTTCTCTTAGAGTTTACATAGTGACTTGGAGATTTCAGAAAGATATTTAAAGGTAGCATAAAGAGCATAAAACTTGGCCTAAGTTAGATAATCTGTATGTCATCCTGAGGCATGAGATTGAACTTAGATAAGATCCAATTGCTTATCACCCCTCATTAGTATTTACCCCCACCTGTAGATGCTAGTGCTAAGCATAAAACTTGATCAAACTTTAGATGGGAATACTTGGTAAAAATGGTTATGAAAACCTTAGAATGATGAGTCATTCTACTGAAATATTTTGGCATGTGTTCTTGAACACCAGATGATATTGATGACGAAAATGTTAAGGCATGAGCCTTATCCCTTTACAAAACTGATGGTTGTCTATATGCGATACAATTCCAGTTTACCGTACAACCACGATACCCAAAAATTGGATAGGGCTTGACTGTAAATTTATATACTTTAGTATGGGTTCCCTTGCGGCCAAGGTTTGAGCTGAGGCTACCTTCTGAACATTGTCCACCTGTGCAGTTCCCAAGATGAAAGTTGGTCATGGTTGGGAGGCCAAATTCACAGGAGAGGTGCCTATACTAGGGCGTGTAATTGAAAGGTTAGGATTGCTTATCCACATACTGAGTATGGTGAATTCAGGATTGTTCCTGACGGATGTATTGAATATTGTGGCGAAAGTGTACCACCTTTTGCAGAGTGTCAAACTATTCGAATAGCCGCATCCGCGGTTATGGACAGTTGGAGTGGTCATACTATTCCGTCGTCAGATGTTTTCAAAATGAATTGTGAAATGATTTATGACTTTGACTTGACCACAACAGAGTTGTGACATGAAATTCAAGTTCCCACTTAGGTGTTATAAAACTTTCAACTAGTTTTCTTTGCTTCTGAACTCAGTAGAGGTAAATCTGGCTTTTTGTAAAACAACCCTAGAGCTTAGTATCCTACTCAAAACCCACTTCACTTGTTAGTACTAGTTTGTGATTACTCAAAAAGTACTCATGGCTTTGTGCCTGGCTATTCCCGTGGCCATACTATGAAGAGGAGTATCAGGAAGACGGACAGGAGGAAGGTTCTGACAACTAGGATCATCTCCCATCGTCAGCATTGCCCGTGACCATGAAGATGGAGCTTCGCCCACGCTATCGTTACTATTACGTTATTCCGCTGCTTGAATTGTATTAAGACTGGATCATGAGATCCTTATTTGTGTAAGACCTTATGTATGGTTTGTAATGGATGATGTACTATGATATCCAATCTGTTATGTCTCACAAAAATGGTAATCCTGAAATTGTGATGTATGGCATAACAGGCATCTAGGATTAAAAATCCGGGTGTTGAAAAGTTGGTATCAGAGCCATCCTGACCGTAGGAGACCCTGGTTTAGAATGGACGTTTGAATCAAAAACATAGTTTCAAAACCAAGGAAGTGAGTATTTATGAAAACTTATTCTCATTCTTACCACTTAGACTCTTTCATGAAAAATTCATGTTCCTCCAAAAATTCTAGCAAACTTACTTAAAATTTGACAATTGATCACTTTACTAACTTACTCATCGTACATTCTTATAGATGGACGTGAAGTATAGCAAGTTTTATTAGTTGGGGAATGGAGGAGACCTCATCTTTGAGCGTGACTTGGACCAGCTGGCAGAGATGCTGGAACGTCCGCACCCTGAGTTATTCGGAGCTCAGCTCAATGATCAGGAAAGAGAGGATTTGCAGTGGCTAGTTGTTGCAAGTCTCCGGGGAAAGATTGAAGCCCCCACCGCAGAGGGAATTCAGTTCACCTTGAGAGAGAACAACTAGCTCGATGGACTTGTCAGGGCCATGCAGGAAGCTCTTGTCCGTCTGTGTGGGCAGAGTATCAATCAGATAAAGGGTACCCGCTTTGAGTTCTACCAAAGGTGTGATGTTATGGGACAGCCACTAGAGGCCCCATACCACCACGAGCTGAAGAGTCAATTGGACCACCTCAGCTTCATGATGTATGACCGTCAGAAGGAGTTAAACAATATCCGATCCTATGCCAACCACAAGTAGGGGCTAGACCCCCCTAATGGTTGGTCCCTCTAACAATTTTCAATAGACAGTCTAGTAATAAAATACTTTATATACATGCTAATGTCCAGAAGTAATCACTTGATTAGCTTATTATTGATTAATTAGTCCGTCTCACACTCAAGCAAGAAGCCCAAATACCCCAGCCCATGTACCTATACAGAATTAGGCCATCATGTCTAAACTTTGTTCCCATGATCCGTTGATCGAAGCTGTGTACGTGGTTGTCGTCTGTGTCTCGTCATCAACTGCTAGGGCTCTAGGATGTTTCCTCTTGCCGTCACTCGCCATGAAATTTTTTCGGTTGTCTTTCAATTCTACCTCTCACTGATGCATGTGCGGCGCTATTCCGACTGTATTTTGTTTTTCGGTTAAATTATCTATTGATTTTTGTCTTCGGGTTTCACCGATCTAGAACATGGAAAGACGCATAATCAAAATTGCCCCCGAAGAGCTTGAGATCAATTAATCATGGGAACAAGCTGCAACAAATGCTAGTAAATAGCGATGGATTTCCATGCGTGCTTGCTGCCAATCTCCTTCAACCTCTAATTCTACTCAGTTGCGAAAGGTACAATAATGACCCATATTATTTAATTATCTCAAGGTATGTATTCCTGCAACATTCTTTGCTACTCCTTATGCATTAATAATTAATTAATGATCCTATTTGATTGTGTATGTACACGTTCGTTCGTAGCTATCAAGCCCAATTCGAGTGCTGGTCCAACCAATGATTTAACAACCAAACCTATGTAATTTCTAGCTAAATCGAACAATTTAGTTAAAATGATTAATATCATCTATATATTTTAAAATTTGATATGATATGTTTTTGTGGCAAGGTACTTAGTAGCTTGATTACCAACCTCGTCGACATCATATATAGATTTATTGGCTATGCCATATACCCTCGTAATTGTTTTCCGTGTAAGGGCAAAATTTAACACAAATGATATGTAGATATGAAACTTCTACGTTAGCTTGGGAAAGGAAAAGCTTTAGATCCGTCTCTACCTCGCCCCCTATACCTTAATCCTAGCTCCGCCCCTACATAAAGGTTTGAGATACCCGGTTAGGACATTGTGCATGTAAGGTGGTATAATATTTTTGAAAAATAGGATTATACCATTTCAAAACTTGCTCATGCAACTATCACAAAAAAGAAAATGGAAAATGGCCTTTTCGTACAACAAAAAAGAAAACTTGCTCATGCAACATTGTTTACCATCCCATGATACACATGCGTGCACAATATGGGCACCGTATCACAAACTCTGTCCTGATTCTAGCCATAATATTGGTCATTTGACCCGAAAGCTAGGAAACCTCGAACATGATAGGTATTTTTGTGAAGGTTTTTAAGACATAATAAATTTACCAAGTTTGGTATTTTCTCCTTAAAACTATGTCACATAATATGACACCACGCGAAGGATTTATATTGTTCTGACCCTTTTTAAATTTCTTATGCCCGTTTCAAAATTTTCCTTGTTCAAATTTATGGTCGAAACGTCGGGCATGAAGAGATGTGATGAGCCTCGTTAAAAATTGCATTGTATCTCTGCAAAAACTTCATATTGTGAGTCTAAAAGTGATTTTTTTAAAAAAATCATGAGCATTAGATCATGTACCTATAGTTCAAAACGGACCCATTTCCAACCGATTTGGCAGACATTTGTCTTTTTCATCAGGGGTGGACGGAAAAGTTTGAGATACCCCGGTTGGGACATTGTGCATGTAAGGTAGTCTAATATTTCTTTGAAAAATAGTATGGTACCATTTTGAAACTTTCATTTGGTGGTTGCTTCACAAAACGTCTCGTTTTTGGCGCTCGGAAAATGGAAAATAGCTTTTACGTACGACAAAATAGAAAACTTGCTCCTGCAACATTGTTCAACACCCGATGATGCACATACGTGCACAATATGGGCATACTATCACAAACTATGCCCTGATTCTAGCCATAACATTGGACATTTGAACTGAAAGCCAAAAAATCTCGAACATGATAGGTTATTTTGTGAAGGTTTATTTGAGACATAATAAATTTACCAAGTTTGGAATTTTTTCCTTAAAAATATATCACATAATATGACACCACGTGAAGTATTTACACTATTCATACCGTTTTTGAATTTCTTATGCTTGTTTCAAAAAAATTCCTGATTCAAACTATAATCAAAACGGAGGGCACGAGGATATTTGATGATCCTTGCTAAAACTTGCATTGTATCTCTGCATAAACATCATATTGTGTGTCTAAATATGATATTTTCAAAAAATTATGAGCATTAGATCATGTACTTGTAGTTCAATTCGGACCTTCTTCCTACCGATTCGGTTGACATTTGTCTTTTTCATCAGGGCTGGATGAAAAGTTTTGCGATACCCCGGTTGGGACATTGTGCATGTAAGGTGGTCTAGTATTTTTTTAAATAGCATGGTACCATTTCAAAACTTTCATTTGGTGGTTGCTTCATAAAACACCTTTTTTTTGCGCTCGGAAAATGAAAAATGGCTTTTTCGTACTATGAAAAGGAAAAAATGCTCCTGCACCATTGTTCGTCATCTCATGATGCACATGCGTGCACAATATGGGCACAATATCACAAACTATGCCCTGATTCTAGCCATGACATTGGTCATTTGACTCGAAAGACAAGAAACCTCGAACATAATAGATCATTTTGTGAAGTTTTTTTGAGACATAATCAATTTACCAAGTTTGGTATTTTTTCTTTGAAACTATGTGACATAATATGACACCACGCGAAGGATTTACATTGCTCGGACCGTTTTTGAATTTCTTATGCCCGTTTCAAAATTTTCCCGATTTAAACTATGGTCAAAACAGCGGGCATGAAGATATGTGACGAGCCTCGCTAAAAATTTCTTTGTATATCCTAATAAACATCATATTGTGAGTCTAAAAATTATTTTTTCAAAACATCAGAGCATTAGATCATGTACATGTAGTTTAAACCGGACCCGATTCGGCAGAGATTTATCTTTTTTGCCAAGGGTGGAAGGAAAGGTTTAATATACCCTAGTTGGGACAATGTCTATGTAAGGTGGTCTCTTATAAAAATAGTATAGTACCATTTTGAAACTGTCATTGGGTGGTTACTTTACAAACGCCTCGTTTTTGGCGCTCGGAAAATAGATAATGTGTTATACAAAAGTATATATAATGTTTTTATTTTTTCTTAATAACAATATGGAATATTTGAGTTTATTTAGATAGATCTTATTTTTTTGTAAATTTTGATATATTATATGTATTTTTATGAATTAGATTAATTTAATTATGATTTTTCTACTATTAAATGACAAAAAGGGAAAATAAGCCGGCGTCGTAGCATTGACGCTGTCGCATCGCCGTCACGAACTATCTACTACGCCGACGGCCCGTCTATGTCGACAACTATTTTTGCCTATGCTGACGTTTATTTTATGCCAACGCCCCGTTTGCCAGCCCGCCCGTCTCCTGCCGCTACGCCGATGGCCCCGACATTTGGCCGTCGGCATAGAATATGGCCGTCGGTGCCTTGAACGTTTCCTGTAGTGATTATATTTTTCACACAAAAATCACTACATGGTAAAATCTTTCAACAAATTCGGCAAAATCCAAAAAATACGCACGGTAGAAAAAAGACTTCGTAAAATCCAGGAAACACACAAGGAATATTTTGATAAAATCACAAAAAAAAAATTTACTTGGTAAAGCTCTTGGGATGCACTAGTGCAGAACATCCCAGGTGTCCGGTTGGTAAGGGCATTTGGTCCCGGTTCCCCAACCGGGACAGAGCAATCGGGACTAAAGCCCCAACCTTTAGTCCCGGTTGCCCCACCAACCAGGAAAACAGCGTACACGTGGACGCTGGTCCACGCGAAGGAGGAGGAGCAACCGTCCCGGTTCGTAACACGAACCGGGACAAATAACCCTCTACCGCGGCAGAGATTTGGCACATTTCTCTGCCGCTACAGAGAATTCATTTTGGCAACCTTTTTTGCCGCGACAGCATTTTGGCCACTTTTTGTGACGCGGTAGAGAATTCATTTATGTTGTTTTATTTTTTATTTTGTGTTTTGCACTCATCAATGAAGGAACTATTATAATACACAAGATCATCATGACAATATATATCCAAGTGTCTAACATATTACATTCGATACACGGATTTCATGCACTACATACAAAATAAGCTCTTTATATAATCTCTATTGCCTATATACACCCGCACAGTATTCTCCTTTTGTGTCTAGGACTTCTGCATCCAACAATCCCGCCAATTCCTCCTGAATTGCTTGTACGCAATCCTTTGGTAGAAGACTGTCCCGTAGACGTTAGATCTGATTTAAAAAAGGAGTCAACCTATATGAATGAAACTAAACACAATTTGATGGTAATTAAAAACTATAGAAATTGTTTACTAAGTTGCTCTAAATTTCTTCCCTTCTCATAGCACGTCTGACGGATGAACTCGCAAACATAGTATCCACATAAATTGTTCCCTGGTCCCTGCGTCAGGCACTTTACGAGAACAGAGTTCAATCAAAATAATAATCAAGCATGATAATAACGGTATCAAAACTAGAATCAAAGAGATGCGCGGATATAGCTAGTGGTGCTTACATCTAGTGGTTTAAATGTAGGCTCCTCTTTCCAAACACCCCTAGCATTGTTGGTGAATCGTTTCCAAGCGCTGCCCGGCGAAGAAAACGAATAAAAAAAGTTATTAATTACTTGATATCATAAAATTCACGAACGTTGCCGATATAGTGTCGTAATGATTAGAATTACCGTTGGAGAATCGTCTGCATGTCCGTCCACGTCTCAAGGGGTTTATGTTTCGAGTCATATGACTAGTACCCGCCCTTTGTCAGATTGAATGATTAACATAATATAGTGGAAGCTGCGCATGCATAACTCATCAATTATATACTTAACATCGAGTAAGAGAAATAGGAAGTGTATACAAGACAATAACACTCACTAGATGTTGTAAGGAAATAGTATTTCCCTTCTGGTTTCTTGAAACCTTAACGCGTGTACGATATTATCCTCCATATCCTTGGGTTTTGTTTTGAGATTAGCTTGATGAACCCAATATGGGTCAACGAACCCAATGCCATAAATTTGTCCTCTGCTGCATTCGAGAATCTTCATTCTTCATATTATAGTATGATTATATACATGCAATAAACAAGGTGAGATAGATAGAGACTAAAATAATTACAGAATTAGTACTTACAGACAATAGGTACTGATGATCGATTTGTCCAAGGCGTCTTGATTGAATAATTGAAATAGTTCAACAAATTCAATGGCTATCATGTCATCTACTTCTTTCCCATAATGCTTTTTTGTAACCCTCGGCATTATCCAGTTAGCCCCAGTCTTTGTGGCATGCATGTACCAGTTATGCAATCTTCGTATTTTTGTTGAATATTATTTTCCTCCTCAGGTTTGACGAGAGGTTTGCCGTACTGGTATTTGTATGCTACTTCACCCACAGGGAAGTACTGTAACTGGGATAAGTAGTGGGCAATACTCATACCTTGAGCAGCGGCAGCTTCTCCGTATAGTGCAACTACATCATACTGCTCTTTGGACGCATATTTGCTCGACCCCACATTGGTATGGGAAATCACCTTGGGAGGGGCGCAAGATTGTTTTGTTTGTTCTCCGAGCTGGGCAACAGATTTCCCGCTTGCATCAGTACTGCTCTTTGACAGTTGTTGTGCCGAATGTGACTTGAGAATAGAGCGCTCATAGTATGATGACAGCTTTGGCTCGGGTTGGTGAAGGGCCTTTAGCATTTTGAACACTCGGGATTTTTCTTCTTTGGTGCTGGGGAACTCTGGCTCTTTCGGCCGCCTCAGGTTAGCGAAAACTCTGTCGTTTGCGCCTCAAAAACCACCGTAGTCTCCTCTTCACAGTCATAAGCTATCTTGGCAGGAACCTTTGGTACTTTTGGAAGAGGCTCATGTTTACGTGTCGGAGATCGCTTACCACTCCGCAGAGTAGCAGTGGTACGCTTACGCTTTTTTCCTTCCCGGTAGCACCATATCGCCGCCATGGTCGCTGTCATTGTCATCACCCGGGACCTCGATGGAAGCCACACTGCTTTTTCGATTATTCGATAGGCCGGTAGCATCGAATGCAAGTTCTACCACCATGTGCTGCTGAGATGGCCGGCAGTACCTTGCTGGCTAAGTGCGTTAATTGATCTTGTTGTTTCTTTTTTCGTTCTTCAATTATACGCATTTGCTCTTTCTGAATATCTGCTTCAACTTCTGCCTTGTCCTTTCTCCTCTTACGACTTCTATCAGGATATTTCTTCCTCTCTTCGAGAAACCCAGTGCTCCATGGTTGGGAGCCTATTGTGCCTCATATTCGTCCATCATGTTCCTTATTCCCCAGGGTGAGTGTGAGATCATCATTATCTCTATCGGGAATGAAGTCCCCATCTTTAACATCCTTTACTGCTTTTCTAATCTTCTCGATTGGCAAGGGGTATTCTTTATGTCGTATGTTATGTATACACTTACCTTCCGAGTCCAATGTGCCCCCATGCCCGTAAAACCAATTCTTTGCACGTTCGATCTAATCGTCTGTCTCTGGGATGATATTTTTAGCACACAGTTCATCCTCAAGTTTCTTCAACTTAGGAATGCCAGCCCTGTAGCCACCTTGCCCCATAGTATGGTGATACTTCTTGTTAGCAACATTCAGCTTATTCGTTGCAAAAAAATTCTTAGATTTTTTTTATGTCTTGTAATTCACAAACTCAGCCCAGAATGGTTTTAACTTCTGATACTGAATCTTCTCGAAATCCGGAGTCTTCTCTTTCACGACATAGTCAAGGGGCAATCTTTTCTTCTAGTTGGTGAAACACTGGGCCATCTTCTTCATAGCCCACTCCCTGACCTTCATCTCTATGGCTTTCGCATGTTCTAAGGCATCCTCAACTGGATCCTCCGCATTTGGATCCAGCTCTACCTTCGGTAGTTTGAGATTAAGCATGAGCCTCTTCCAAAGTAAATCTTTGGCCATGTTAGGGACATATAAACATGTTCCCTCTTCTTCTGCATCAGCAGGCCTATTCCAATTTTGAATGGTGATCGGGACGAAGTCCCTAACAATTACTCCGCATTGTGCCACAAATTTGTTTGCAACAAGAATGGGAGCCGTCGGTTTGCCGTCTTCACTGATTTCTTCAATCCTGAACCTCTCATGGTCTTCCAACATTTTGGTTGGGCCTTGTCCGCTCTTTTCAGTAGATTTGTTCGATCCGGAGGGCTAAAAGAAGAAAGATCATCGTTACTATTTCTATATAGATAGGATGATTAATTAATGAATTAATTATATTACATGCACCTCGCCGAAGCGGTCGTCTTCTCGATCACACAAGGCATCGCCTTATCCCTCGCGGAAGGCATCACCTTTAACCTCAAAAAAGTCGTCTCTTCCGGCAAAAAGAGGATCACCCTCAACGGAGTTGTTCAGAAACGTCGATACATCTAAATTTTCTTCCCCGCGGATCGCACCTTGGATCAACTCTTCCTTTTCTTCGTCTCTGTCGTTTGGTTCCATATTTTCTGCATAGGTGGAAAAATGGATAAGTCAAAGCGGCTAAGGGAGAATGTTAGGTAGGGTGTTGAGAGATATAAACCCTAATTCGGAGAAACCCTAATATATACATACACAATAATAAAAATGAATTTACAATATTTACAATAATAAAAATCAACTAAAATCAATATTCCGGAGTTCTAAGGGGTGTAAAACCTAGTTCGGAGAAACCTCGGATGCATATGAGAGGGTCAAGTAGGTATATTATTTATACCAAAATTTTGGTATATAATTTATATTTTTCTCATTTATGAATATTAAAATATGAATTTTCAAAGTATTAATACTTATAAAATATTTATCAAATAGTAATAATTTAAATAGTTTACATAATAATATTATAAGATTTATTTTTTGAAAAATTTCATATATTAAGCATATTTTTTTGAATTATTAAACAATAGTTATTAAATTTATAAGATTTATTCATTTCCTATTGGAAAAATAGTATATACAAAATATGATAATGTACATATACATATACAAAATATGATAATATATAAAAAATATGATAATATGCATATACTACTTAAATCATCTAACATTATTTATAACTAAATCATCTAACAACTAAATCATCTACATACACCTAAAATAATCATCAACTAAATCATCTACATCATCTAAATACACCTAAATCATCTAACAACTAAATCATCTACATACACCTAAAATCTAAATAATATATACATACATGCATACACACCTAAAATCTAAATATATACATCTACATACATATGCATACACACCTAAAAGGGAAGGATTTCTCAAAAAAAAACATAAAAGGGAAGGGCCTCTCGGCTGTGTACGTGTGGGTACCTGTTGGGGAGGTGACCCGGATAGGGTCAAGACAGGGGAAAGACGAAAGGAATCTCCCTTGTCATGAGCTGAGTTATTGTTTGTGTCGGCCGGGTCATATAAGAGTCGGCCGAGATAAGCAAGGCCATGGCAAGTGTAGAATGAGTAACACCTTATCCGGCCGACATATGAGTTGAGTCGGCCGAATAAGTCTGGCTAACTTGAATGCAGGTGAAGGCCGAGCCGAGTTATACGAGACAAGGCGGAGTAACACGAAGCTTGCAGGAGAAGGAAGTGCCTATAGTCAAACCCTAGTCACTGGCTAGGAGGAATCTAGACAGAGCCAAGCACAAAGGACAAGGAGCAGAGCAACAGAAGGGCAGAAGAAGGTCACGGAGGTGATAGTCAGGGAGCCCGAGGCGCGCATGTGAAGCTCTGTGGAACATTGCCGCCGATAGAAGGGGGACACGGAAAGGAAGCCGCCGAGTTACCATATTGGGACAAGCATATTCCAAGGATATGCTTGCCACGTCAGCCCTAGAAGGAACCAAGGAACCTCTTTATAAGGGGGGTCGCTGGCACCTGAGAGGGGGATCGATTCATTCTACGCCGTAAGGCTCGTGTAGTAGCTCTCTTCCTCCTGGAAACAGCTCTAGGAGCACTTTTAATCCTTAAGAGGAGAAATAAAGATCTACTTGTTAGTCATTTGAGTGTAGAAATCACTAAATCTTCCCTCCCCGAATCCCTCTAGCATCCATTGTCCCCATATTTTAGCCTACCCATGGCATCTGCCGTGCCACCACCACGACAGTTGGCGCCCACCGTGGGGCCAGTAGCGATGCTAGCTGGAGTCAAGATCCAGACGGGAAACTTCATCCACAGCGGCGAGCGCGTTGTCTCTGGCTTAGTCCGGAGATTTGATCTCTGGGACTATGTCAGCGATAACGCGGGTAGCTCCGAGAGGAAAGCACCTCCGCGCAATGGCGTCTTCATCAACTTGGGCATGCACAAGGTCTACGTTGGCGTCGACACCCCCTGCGGTTATCCTCACCGAGGTATTGATACAGGAGAGCCTTCCCTCAGTGCCGATAACGGTCCGCGTGGATCACGCCCCGTCGGCAGCGTCGAGGTGATGGTCGCAGCCGTGGTACAGGCGGCAGGAGCAGGCGCCAGATCGAGCAAGGACCCGGCGGTAGGAGGACAGGTGACCACGAAGCAAGCAGCTCCACAGCCGACCGAGGTAGATCCGTCGGCAGCCAAGTCAGCCGAGGCACAGGAGACAACCCCAAAGGCAGCAAGGGTAAGATGGCCACCTATGGAAAGACCAGAGAATATTCTCCAGGCAACTATAGATAATCTAACCACGCCTGTGGCGCCGATACTTGATCCGGCTAGCGCTCAGGCGGAGTTAGAAGAGACTAGGCGTAGTGCCGGTAGAGGCAAAAAGGTGTCGATTATGGAATCCTTGAACAGACCTGCGAGAGCATGCTAAGGCAAACAAACTAGATGTTGCCCCGAGCGGTAGATGAATTAAGATTGAGAGGAAAAACCTCATGAATGATATCAACAAAGAGCACGAGACTCATAAGCCTGATTCAGTTAATCTAGGCTTGCCGAGGTATAGCACCCCGGCAAAGAAACTAAGGGCGGCAAATGCCGCTGCATTGGAGTTAGAAGGATTAACCGGCGAAGCCCGGCAGAAACAGCAAGAAAGAGTGAATGAGCTGGTACGCATTGCTAACCAACAGAATGAAGAAATGCTTAGGGCTGACCCGGCAAGACCGGGAGCCTCGCCTATGGTTCATTCGGCTGGAGCAGCGCCCGCACTATCAGCGGCAGCAGCAGCCTCACCCGGAAACAATGCGTGAAAAGATAGAGCAGTAACTTCAGGAAAAAGAAATGAGCAAATTGTTCCGTATGACCCGGCAGTAGCCGGAAAGATCAATGAAAACAGAGGCAATGGAAGCCGAAGTAACAATGGCGATAGAAAGCCCGGTCTTGCCAACAAAGGCAACGGAAGCTGTGGTAATGGAGACCTCGGAAGAAGAAATCATGAGAACAATAACCCGGCAGAGGGAAGGAGAGACCCACCGCCCGATCCTCAGCCGAGGTATGAGCCTCGGCAAGAGCGAGAAATTAGACCAGCTCATCTTAATCAGGCAAACGAGAGGTACAATGATGGTTATTCAGATATGGAGTATGCAGGACATGGTGGGAATAACCATTATGGAATACAGGAGAGAATCATTTACAGAAACTTGCCATCGAATGATGCAAGGTTAAAACTCGACAGGTTATACGGTCCGAGTTATTGGAGGAACAGGGTTCGCCTGGTCCGGCGTGTTTCGGACCTCGGATCATGGGAGAACCACCGGTGCCAAACTTTCAACTGGCAAGGGGTACGAAAACATACAATGGGAGCACAAAACCACAGGATTGGTTGATTGACTATGCCACTGCAGTGAAAAATAGCTAGTTGAAACTTACGATGGGCGGTGAGATATGTCCCGCAAATGCTGGAAGGACCAGCCAGAGTATGGCCGAACAATCTGCCGGCGGGCAGTATCAACTGCTGGTTAGATTTTGAAGAAATGTTTGTGAGCAATTTCACCAGTACCTATAAAAGGCCAAACAGGCCACAGCAGCTCGCGATGTGCAAGAAGAGACCAAATGAAACAAATAGAGAATTCTTGACTCGGTGGTGTAACCTCAGAAACTCATGTGAAGGAGTCATAGAGTCTCAAGAAATAGCTTGGTTTGCTCAAGGCTGCCGATATGGAAGTGTATTATGGCAAAGGCTGCAAAGAGATATGCCGACTACATTGGCAGAAACCATCAGGATAGCAGATTCGTATGCTTTAGGGGACCGACGCAACCGGAGCTAATGTCGGCAGAGCATCGGGAGCACCAAGATCAATATGCAAGAGATGCAGCCGGGTCATCGAGGTGCAATGAATTCCGAGGTAGAAGAAGGGAGGACAGGACAGACTACATATATGCTTCTAACCAGGTGGCAGCGGTGGTGCAAGATCAGCCGGGTCACGGAAACAGTCAGAGACAGAAAAATGGGCCGTAGCAGTGGACACCAAGGAATGAAGGGAAGAGACAGTGGACAGCAGAACAAAAGAAGCAGTGGCAGGAAAGGCCGAAATACACGTTTGAGTCCATGTTGGATCAACCGTGTAAGTTTCACACTCCAAACCCAGCCAAGCCGGCTAATCATATAACTCGTCAATGTGCTTGGATGAAAAATGCAATGGGGAACCCGGAGGGCACGCAAGCGCCCCCTCATCATCAGCAGCAGCAGCCACAGCTAACTGGAGCAAATGCGTAGCAGTTAATGTTACCACCACCTCCGCCGAGGTATGATAACTCGGACCGGAGAGATGCAGTGCATCAAGTGATAAATCAAGGTCGTGATGGAAGGACAAACCCCAGAAACAACGGACGTAATGATTACAGGGAGCATCATCAATCATATTGTGTGTTCACAACAGAACAGCAAGATAGGCAAAGTGTACAACGCCGGCATATGGAAGTAAATATTGTTATGCCGGCGGTACCAAGATACGTGCCTTGGTCCGATCAGGAAATAACCTGGGGCATAAAGGATCACCCGAAGATAATGTCGAATCCAGGGTCGTATGCACTTGTACTAGATCCGACATTTGTTGGGCCCAGCATCAATGTAAAATTCTCAAAGGTACTCATTGACAATGGCAGTAGTATCAACATCATGTACAAAGATACAATGCACAAACTCGGAATAGACAGAATATGTTGCAATCCACAAGAACCACGTTCCATGGAATAGTCCCAGGACTTCCGTGTGAACCGATTGGGAAAGTTCGAGTAGATGTATTATTCGGCACCAGGGAAAATTGCAGAGCGGAAAATTTGGAATTTGAAGTGGTGGACTTAGAAAGATTCTATCATGATTTACTCGGACGTCCAGCATTGGCAAAATTCATGAGTAGCTGCCACATTACTTATTTGAAAATGAAGTTACCCGGACCACAAGGGGTGATAACAGTAGCCTGAGATTACAGAAAGTCGATGAAATTTGCTTCGACCGGATCAAACCTGGCCGAGTCATTGGTGATTGCAAGATAAAAAGAAGGATTCAGGAGGTAGCGGCTCTCGCTCAGTCAGCACAGCTGAATATGCCAGCATTAGCCAACCCGCATGGAAGTGTTTCTTTCCAGCCGACTAAAGAGACAAAAAATATCCAGATAGATGAGCAGTTCCTGGAGCGCACCATCACGATTGGTGTCAGCCTAGATGCCAAATAGGAAGGCGAGCTCACCAACTTCCTCCGTGAGAATCGGGATATCTTTGCATGGTCAACTCAATACTTGCAAGGTGTG
Source organism: Avena longiglumis (assembly GCA_030063025.1). NCBI lineage: Eukaryota > Viridiplantae > Streptophyta > Magnoliopsida > Poales > Poaceae > Avena > Avena longiglumis. The sequence goes on from CP125974.1 coordinate 145,111,310, forward strand.
CCGAGGGAGTTGGCTGAGCACTCTTTGCATGTAAGGCCAGGAGCAAGGTCGGTGAAGCAACCTCTCCACCGCTTCGCCGAAGACAGGAGAAAAATAATAGGGGATGAAATAGCTCGGCTCCTTGCAGTCGGGTTCATCATGGAAGTACTTCATCCGGATTGGCTATCAAATCCGGTGTTAGTGGAAAAGAAATAGGATGACCCAAATTTAGCCGTCGTATGGCAAATGTGTATCGATTACATGAACCTAAACAAGGCGTGTCCCAAAGATCCTTTTCCTTTACCTAGGATAGACCAAGTCATTGATACGACCGCTGGTTGTGAGCTGTTGTCATTTGTAGACGCGTATTCTGGTTTCCACCAGATACCGTTAAATTCGGCCGATCAAATAAAGACTGCATTTATTACCCCGTACGGGGCTTATTGCTATCGCACCATGCCATTCGGCATGCGTAATGCAAGAGCAACATACCAGAGGTGCATGCAAAAGTGTCTACATGACCAGATAGGAAAAAATGTACAAGTATATGTAGACGATGTGGTTATAGAAACCAAAGAGAGAAAAACACTCCTGGATGATATTCGGCTGACATTCACAAACTTGAGAAGGTTTCGAATGAAGCTTAACGCGGAAAAATGTACCTTCGGGCTGCCGGCTGGAAAATTACTCGGTTTCCTCGTATCCAGCCGAGGTATAGAGGCCAATCCAACTAAAATCCTAGCATTTGAAAAAAAGGAATTGCCGAGGTGTCTAAATGATGTACAAAAATTCACGGGCTGCTTGGCCTCGCTGAGTCGATTTGTATGTCGGCTGGGGGAAAAAGCATTACCTCTATATCAACAGATGAAAAAGTCCGATAAGTTCATTTGGACACCGCAGGTAGATAATGCGTTTCATGAGTTAAAAAAGATGTTCTTCACAGCACCAATCTTGGCCTCTCCACTGTTAAAAGAACCTATGTTACTTTATGTAGCTGCCACTAACAGAGTGGTAAGTGCGATGGTTGTCGTGGAACGAAATGAAGGTGATAAGTCAATTCAAAGGCCGGTATATTACCTAAGCGAGGTACTATTGGCCTCAAAATAGAACTACCCGCACTACCAAAAGATGGCTTATGGAGTATACATGTCGGCGAAAAAACTTAAACATTACTTCGAAGAGCATCCGATAAGAGTGATTTGTGAAGCGCCCATAGCCGAGGTATTGAGCAACAAAGATGCAAGTGGCCGAATAGAAAAATAGGCAATCGATTTATCACCTTATGCTCCGCAATTCGATAGGCGAGATGCAATCAAATCTCAGCCAGTGGCCAACTTCTTTGTGGATTGGGCCGAGGTACAATATGAGCCGCCATTACCAGATCCAAATTATTGGACAATGCATTTTGACGGATCCAAGCTGAGAAATGGCTTGGGGGCAGGGATAGTGTTAACTTCACCGAAAAAAGATCAGCTAAAATATGTGCTGCAAATACATTTCGCCGCATCAAACAATGTAGCCGAGTATGAAGCACTCGTCCATGGGTTAAAGGTGGCAAAGGAGATTGGTATACGTCGGATCCTATGCTACGGCGATTTAGATCTAGTAGTACTGCAAGTGTCAGGCAATTGGGGTGCATTAGATGCCAATATGGCCCTATATAGATTCCATGTGCAAAAAATCAGTGGATACTTTGAGGGATGCGATTTTTATCATATACCTCTGGCAGAAAATGACGCTGCAGACACACTGTCAATACTCGGATCAACTAGGCAGTCAATTCCCCCATGTATCGCCCTAGAGCACCTGAGAAATCCATCGATTACACCATCACCAGAGTCCGAGTCAATTCAGATCTCGACAGAATTGAAAGAAGGAAGTGTGCCAATGGAAATCGACAAAGAATGCAACGCAGACTTTCTAAAAGTGAACCCGGCCATCGCACGAGTGAATACAGAAAAATCCGAAGCAGTTATGTCGGCAGAAAATATGTAAATCGACAGTGAAATTATCCCAGAGAAAATCACGCCGACATGGGCGCAACCCATATTCTCCTTCCTTAAGGACGCAATCTTGCCGAGTAATGAGGTACTGGCTAGACAGACAATAAGAAGAGCAAAAGCTTATACAATCATAAATAATGAGCTGTATAAGAGAAGGGTCACAAGTCGTGCTGCAAAGATGTTTTGACTCGTCAGAAAGCCAGGAAATACTCCTGGATATACATCAGGGAGAATGCGGGCATCATGCCTCGTCTAGAGCTTTAGTGGCCAAAGCATTCAGGCATGGATTTTATTGGCCGACGGCGTTGAAGTAGGAAAAATAATTGGTAGAAAAATGTAACGGTTGCCAGAGATACGCCAGCAAGATACATATTCCCTCGTCTGAATTAAAGACAATACCAATTACTTGGTCATTTTCTGTATGGTGCTTGGATATGGTAGGTCCATTCAAGCCAGCCCGGGGCGGAATGACTCACATTCTAGTGGTGGTGGATAAATTCACAAAGTGGATCAAAGTAAAACCAATAAGAAAATGTGATGGACCAACAGCAGTAAAATTACTCAAAGATATTATCTTGAGATATGGTTATCAACATAGTGTTATTACAGACAATGGCACAAATTTTGCTGAAGGAGCCTTTGCTAGATTCTGCCAAGAGAAACACATAAGACTAGATGTTGCCTCAGTGGCTCACCCAGCATCAAACGGGCAGGTAGAGAGATCAAATGGGCTGGTATTGTCCGGAATAAAACCCCGGCTTGTCGAACCTCTTTAAAGGTCGGCAGGATGCTGGATCGAGGAACTACCAGCAGTACTGTGGAGCCTCAGAACTACCCCAAACAGGTTAACAGGGTATACCCCATTTTTTCTGGTATATGGGAAGAAGCTGTGCTTCCAGCCGACATAACACATGATTCGCCAAGAGTGACCCAGACACAACTGCCGAGGTAAATGAGGTAGCTCGGCAAGACGATTTCGATTTGTTAGAAGACGCTAGGTAATTGGCATTATCAAGATTAGCTATTTATCAGCAGACCTCCGATGATATCACAGCAAGAAAGTCAATCCAAGAGTTTTTAAAGAAGGAGATTTAGTTCTTCGGCTAGTGCAGCGCACAGCCGACATGCACAAACTTTCACCCCCATGGGAAGGACCATTCATCATGAGTAAAGCATTGCACAATGATACATATTACCTAATCGATGCTCAGTCACCAGAAAAGAACAAGGCAAACAAAGCCAGCGACGAATCAAAAAGACCGTGGAACATAGCTTTACTTCGCCCATTCTATACTTAGGATCCATATGTTGTACGTCATGATGTGACGCATCAAGTTGGAGTATCAAGCGTGTATTGAACCTCGGCACCTCGAGCAGTGACTCGGGGACTATACTGTGTTATTTCTTATTTTGAATTATGTGTTAAATTTCAGCACCTCGAGCAGTGACTCGGGGACTACACCGTGTAATTTCTTATTTTGAATTATGTGTTAAATTTCAGCACCCCGAGCAGTAACTCGGGGACTGCACCGTTTTATTTCTTATTTTGAATTATGTGTTAAATTTCAGCACCTCGAGCAGCGACTCGGGGACTGCACCGTATTATCCCTTATTTCGGATTATGCATTAAACTTCAATACCTCAAGAATTGAATCAGGGATTGCCCCATGATTGTTTCTTGTTCTAAAAATTGTATTAAACTTCGGCACCTTGAGCGATGACTCGGGGACTACCCCGTAGTACTCTCTGCATTGAACCATGAATTATATTTCGGCAACCCAGTTTGTAACTCGGGGACTGCTGCATGATCCTAGATATTCTTTGAGCACACGCAAGGACTCTATAACTCGAGTGTTTACTCGGGGACTGACTTGTATCACCCTCTGTTTGTCTCCAGACACATAAAAGCTCCACAGCTCAGGTAAAGACTTGGGGACTCCCCAAAATTGTTGATCATAACTTGCAAGATATGATATAAACTTGTCTCAGTAATCAGAGGAATAGCAAAGCAGAAACAATCAAAAATCTCTAAGGATAATGCAAAAAAGGATAACAACCCCAAAAAATCAAAGTATGATAGGGGATGCAACTGATTGTATCACTTTACCAGATATGGGATTCGGGCATTGTACTTCAGATAGAAGTTGAAAACACAACAGCTACGCAATCAAGTTTATGAAGGGAAAGCAAGATAAATGCTGAACCAAGGTCAGCCACATGGAAAAATACAATCCGAACTTACGAAATCAAAGTTCGCCAAAGCAAAGATATAAAGCAATGAGATTTGTTTAGATAGAGTAATAATAATTACCATCACCCATGCCTCAGCGGCGAAAGGCAAAAAGGTTCACACCACACCAAAAGCCAGACAATTGTTCCACAGACATCATACGCCCGGCATACCGGGGACTGAAAATAACTTAAGAGTTTTTTGAACCTAAATAGCGAAAAGGGCCAGAGCACTCTTAAGGGGCAGCAGCATGATCAGGAGCATCGGGAATGGGTATCTCGGATGATGGCGGGCGACCTCGGTCTCCTGCGCAGGGGTATTTTCAGGAACTGGGCGCACCGAGGTAGCCGACGCCTCAGCCGAAGTTACTTCTCCTTCAACAGAAGCAATAGTAACCTCGGGGGCAAGCCTCGGCTGGTGAGAAACATTAGATTGAGCTCGAGAATTCTCAGTCCCTTTAGAAGACGACCGCGCGTCGCCATCCTCATCTGAGCTTGCATTTGAGTCACGAGAGTTGTCCGAGTCACCCTCTGCTTCATCTTGATCGGCCGAGTGATCATCCGAGGCATCTTCAACTTCGACATCATCCGTCGGATTGGAAAGAAAACTCGGCCCTTCAATCCAATTATGCATGTCAGCATACTCAATAAGCTGGAAGGCACGAGCTTGGCGGAGAGCGACGAACTCTGGATCCTCAACCCAACAAGAGCCAGTCCACAGATTCATCAGAGTATCGAGTGAGATATCCTCGTACCAAGACAAAACAGCTGTAAGTGCCATATCAGCACCAGCCCTCCCAGCAGATTCCCTCCAGAGATTTAACTGGGTCTGAGATGCCATTAATCTCTCCACAAGTATTTTGACTTCGTCAATATCAGGCATTCCTGAGGTATTCGGCCAAAGAACATGGTAGGCCCGAATGGCTGCTTGCACCAGATCTCTTCCCATAATCTTCATTGGTCCAATAGCAGCGTCGAGCGCATCAGGAAGTCTTCCATTGAGTATTCTGGACTCGAGTCTGCGTGGACACCTCGGCGCTGACGAGCAAAAATCACTGCCTTAGAGCTCACTGGTTTAGCTTCCGGAAAATGATCTACACGAAAGGAAAACATATCAGTTAAAAATAAGAAATAGAAGAAAATAACTCGACCACGGTCGGAAAGTTACGATGAATATAACTCAACATTTTCTGGAGATCCTGGGTCCAGTCGGCCTTATTCTTCTCAAAGCGAGTGATTTGCTCGCTCATCGTCCGGTTCTTCAGCTCGGCAGCATCGAGGAGTTCCTAATCTTTCTGCAGTTGCAGGATCAGTCGATTCTTTTCTTCAGAGAACTCCTGATCAACTTTTTCCAATTCGGATTTCTGCGAAACCTTGAGAGACTCAACCTCGACACGTAACCGGGTTATCTCATCATCCTTTTCTTTAAGCTGCGCCGAATGAGTGGTGGCTTGTTCTAAAAAATGCAGCATCATATCAGACATGGATATGCATTCTTGATGCGATACTGAAAGTGTTTGTAACTCGGCTATACCAAAGCCGGAAGGTTATAAGAAACCCAGGATTTGTCTTGAATGAAAGTCAACAAGTCACAAGACGAAAAGGATAACTAACCTTCCAGAGCGTCAACTTTCTTGGTAAGGTGGGTATTAAGATTATTGATACTAGCTGCATACCAGCAAAGAATGGATTAGCACGTCAGGACAAAAATGTTAAGAACTTAAGGAACAATACAAAGATTTATTAAATTACCAGTTTTCTTCACTACGGGGACAACCTTCTCATATTTCTCTTGCAATTTCTTGTGTGCAAAGAGCAACCTCTGAAATTCAGCTGTCCGCCGATCATGGGCAACCTAAGTACCAAAGTGAATTACAGAACTGGATATTCAAAGCTAAAACAGATCCGAATCAAGCAAAACTTAACTCGTATCTAGGTGGCAGGATATTCAAAGCTAAAACAGATCTGAATCAAGCAAAGCTTAACTCGCATCTAGGTGATTGGATATTCAAAGCTAAAACAGATCCGAATCAAGCAAAGCTTAACTCGGATCTAGGTGGCTGGATATTCAAAGCTAAAATAGATCTAAATCAAGTAAAACTTAACTCGGACCTAGGTGGCTGGATATTCAAAGCTAAAACAGATCCGAATCAAGTAAATCTTAACTCAGATCCAGGCAACTGGATATTCAAAGCTAAAATAGATCTGAATGAAGTAAAACTTAACTTGAATCTCGGTGGCTAGATAATCAAAGCCGAAATAGATCCGGATTAAGAAAAACTTAATTCAGAATATGGATGGACCACGGTCAATCCAAGTCATGCAGGAAACCTACTTAGCAAATAATGCATTTGAAGCCTAACAAAGCTTCCAAACAAACAACAAATTATTCGGTTGCAAGCTTCGGGGACTAGTGTATATATACTATCATTTGAATAACAGATAAAGTATCAACAGAAGCGCTTGCCTCGTTCATCTTATCACTGTCAAGAACAATCTTAGCAGCCATATGCAAACGACTGCTGATGTCAGAAAGCTGAAATGGCTGGCTACTCGGATTGCCCTCAAGATGGTTGGCGGCGTTCCAGTTATTGGTGTATTCCACCAAAGATCCGAGGTTGTTCCCACTCTCAGTACGGGTCAGTACTTTACCTCGGACCCGTTGGGTAACTACCGCTGTCGCTGGACTCTTGTGAAGAGTAAGCTGAGTGCCGGCGGCCGGGATGACAACAGACTTAGCAGAGGAAACCCCCTTGCGGAGTGCATCAGTAATGTTGGGTTGAGAAGGGCTAGCCGGCCCCTTCTGAGATGCTGAAGGTTTGGTAACAACAACCTTCCTAGTCTTAGAAGAGGTTTCGGCAGGGGCAGCAACCTCGGCATTAGGAATCACATCCTGAGGAGCAGGGGGAACTATGGTTTCCAAGGGGGACGAGATGGTGATTCCTTCGGCTGGAGCGGGAGTAACAGCTGGGATCGTGGTGATCAAAGGGTCGTTGGAGGAAACCTCGACGGTCTGAAGAGGGGCAACAGGTTCAATAGGATGATCTACTGGCGGAGTTATGTCGGTATTAACGGTGGGAGCTGTGGGTACATCTTGCTGAGGCGATGTATGAGTCGGCGCATGAGGAGAGTCAACACGAGAGGGACTGGGAGCCCGAATATCCTCCGGGGGTGGAGGAGAAGGCTGCCGAGTTGTATGGCTTGTCATACTCGGACCGCTTGGCTTGGCAGAGAGAGGATCTCTACAAAGGAGAGAGAGTCGAATTAAAAGACAGAAAGAGAGAAACAAGAAATACGAATGAAAATAAACTCACCCAGTAACCCCAGGCATGGTCTTACGCCTCGGAATATGCTGGGAAGACTTCTTCATTCGCTTCTTGGGAGTAGCGTCGGAGGGACCTGTCGGAGCGGTGCGCTTCTTCGAGGCAGCAGGACCTCGAGAAGCAAGAGGCTCGGCGTCGTGCACCTGACCGGCCGGATTAGCTGGGAAAGTAGGAGCCGAAAATGCGTAAGAGATAGGCATCACGTCAACTAGCTCAAGAATTTGGACGTCGTCCGAGTCACCTTCATCCCTGTGGGCTGAGGTCTTGCCACTGGCGCGAGCCGGAGCAACATCCGACTTAGGGAAAAACTCTTCCGAGTCAGGTTCCCCGCTGCCCGGGGTATTCCGATCTGCAGTCCACGAAAGAGCCAGAACCTCGGCATCCTCAATCTTTTGCTCCGCAAACCTCTGCAAGAGAAGAAACAAAGTAGAGTTAGCAAAATAAGTCACAAACGAGACTCGGAAACAAACACCAACGCGAAAATTTACCTGAGGAGGGGGATTCCCGCGAGTGAACGGCTTCAATACCCATGCCCAATCCTCCGGCATATCGGTCTTGAAGATAGCTCGGACACGCTTATAAATATGATAGTCGTCGAGCTCAACCATCGAAACTCGGTTGGGATCGAGAGGACCACTCATGAAACAAAGCTTGTGAGAGCGAAGCTAGAAAGGGCAGATTCGGCTGCTGATTAAATGTGGTGATCATATCCTCACCACGGAGCCCGCGCGGATCAACTCTTTGAGCCGAATCTCAAATGCCTCGGCCAAATCATGGCTCTTCCTAGGATTGTAGTTCCAATTATTCTTGGAAGGGGTGCCGATAGAAAAGGCGGGGAGCCGAATCTTATCTTCTTTTCCAGTGTTTTTGACATAGAAAAATGATCTATGCCATTTCTTGCATGACTCGAGGCCGGTGACACGGGGGAACTCGGAGTTTCTCCGAGGTGTAATGGACGCGGCCCCGCACTCGGTAAGAGACTTCTCGGAAGGGTGAAGAGATTTGTCCGGTACGACATTATATCGGATCTGGTAGAATTTGGACCAAACAGGTACGGAGGGCCAGAGGCCGAAGTACCCCTCTGAGGCCGAGATGTAAGCTGACAAGGAGGTGATAGCATTGGCAGGCAGGTGATGCGGCTGGAGGACGAAGTAATCGAGGAACTCCCTGGCGAAATCGCTAAGGGGGAGGCTGAACCTGTGAGCGAAATGGGACATGAAGACTACATATTCTCCCTCGTTGAGCACGGGAGAGGATTCATTGCCGGGCAAGCGACAGCTTACCTCGGCAGGGATTCGGCGCGTCTTGATTAGCCACTCTACCTCACGGCGAGTGACAGTGGAACCCTGCCAAGAGCCTCGTTCTGGACCAGATGCGAAATCATCCTCCTCGACGAGAGCTCCGCTGGCAGAACTAGACATGGGCTCGCTGGAGGAATCAACGGAGGAGAAACTAGCAGTGGAATGAGGCCAGGAAGCGCAGGGCCCCGTCGTGATTCTAACGAGCGCGGCGGCATGACAAAGAAGAACCACCGAAAGGAATCTGGGAAACCGAGGGATAGCCTAGGGCAGAAATCTAGCAGCGGTGTTGTAGAATAAACTCACCCACAGAGGCAGCGAAGAAGGGCACGGCAGTGAGGTCGTCGGGGCAGAAGAACTGCAGCGTCACCGTCGAGGAGATCGACAATGGCACATCCGCCAACACACGAACAGAGGCACGGGCGCGAGAAGGAAGAAGAAGGTCAAACGAAGGGGGAAAGTAAAACCGTCTGGCCCTTCTCCCTTCCTTATAACCGCGTAGTCCTGGCGGTAGTGGGATCGTGGGTGCGCACGATAATCGTGTAAATCACGCGTGCGGTGGAACCATTCGCTACTGGTGGAACCACACCGAAGACCACACGGCGCAGGAGGGGATCGGGCCTCCTGACCAATGCGGTACTCGAGGCGTCACTGCACCGACGTGAAGGGCGCAGTAGTTACTATAGCTTGTCAGTGGGCAGTGTAGAGGAACGAAAAACTAGAAGAATAATGATGAGTGGTACATGTAGGACGAGGCATGATCAGGAAGCTGCACGGAAACCTCGAACAGAAAGAAATAGCTCGGAAGGAAGAAGAGAAGTATGTTGGAAACTGATGTGGCCCGGCCATGCTTTCAGGAAGGACCACACCAGCTTCGGGGACTAATGTTGGGGAGGTGACCCTGGATGGGGTCAAGACAAGGGAAAGACGAAAGGAATCTCTCTTTTCATGAGGCGAGTTATTGTTTGTGTCGGCCGGGTCATATAAGAGTCAGCCGAGATAAGCAAGGCCATGGCAAGTGTAGAATGAGTAACACCTTATCCGACCGACATATGAGTTGAGTCGGCCAAATAAGTCTGGCTAACTTGAATGCAGGTGAAGTCCGAGCCGATTTATACGAGACAAGGCCGAGTAACACGAAGCTTGCAGGAGAAGGAAGTGCCTATAGTCAAACCCTAGTCACTGGCTAGGAGAAATCTAGACAGAGCCAAGCACAAATGACAAGGAGCAGAGCAACAGAAGGGCAGAAGAAGGTCACGGAGGTGATAGTCAGGGAGCCCGAGGCGCGCATGTGAATCTCTCTAGAACATTGCCGCCGATAGAAGGGGACACGGAAAGGAAGCCGCTGATTTACCATATTGGGACAAGCATATTCCAAGGATATGCTTGCCACGTCAGCCCTAGAAGGAACCAAGGCATCTCTTTATAAGGGGGGACGCTAGCTCCTGAGAGGGGGATCGATTCATTCTACGCCGTAAGGCTCGTGTAGTAGCTCTCTTCCTCCTGGAAACAGCTCTAGGAGCACTTGTAATCCTTAAGAGGAGAAATAAAGATCTACTTATTAGTCATTTGACTGTAGAAATCACTATATCTTCCCTCCCCGGATCCCTCTAGCATCCATTGGCCCCATATTTTAGCCTACCGATGGCATCTGTCGTGCCACCACCACGACAGTACCGGCGGCGGCGGTGGGCGCGGGCTACGCTGTGGTGGTCGGAGAGGAGAGGGAGAGGCGGCGGGCGGCGCTGGTACTGACACAGTTGGTGGTGGCGGCGTTGGTAGACACACGCGGCCGGAGACGGGGGACGGAGGCGGCGCACGACGATAGACGGAGACGGAGGGTGGAGGCGTCGGCGCTGACGACGACGGCGGGCACGCAAGGACGGGGCAGCTGTAACACCCTCGGAATCGGACCTATGCAAGTTTGGGCAAAATTCACCAAACCCGCATAGAAACGATTCAAAGGTGCCCACCAGGCACTTTCGTGCGGGTGGAAAACGAAGTAATAACATTACACAACAGTCCTCGATGGGACCCACAGAACAGATATATATACAGAGGCGACTCAATGAGTCAAGAATACAGATATAATATACAAAGATCCAAATCACCTTGAAAACGATAGAGCGTCCAGCTACGGACAAGATGCAAATGGGGCTAAGAGCCCTGAAGAATAACCAATGGCGTCCATAACCCTGCCAGCAAGCCGGAAGGGTAACCCCGCTAACGGCGCCGATCTCTCAAAACCCGCTTAAACAAATGGGGTGCCGACAAAGGGCAAAGGAAAAAGAGGAGCGCCAAGATCGAGGCCAAGACACGGCGAGGCTAGACCAAGGTCCTCGCCACATAGGTATGGTAGATCAAGCGGCAGCGCAGATGCACTAAACAACCTATAGAGACTCGATACAATCATGATATCGAGAGGGATGAGAATGACCTAACCGGATCCAACTCGAAGCCGGTTAACACCAACAAACCCATCCTGGTATTTCCTCGATACCAAACGAGGAAGTCACCGAGGAACTCACAGCTGGCGCTTTATTTATTCGCTATCGCTGCAACAATTACTAGTCGTGTTTAGTTAATCGTCCCGATAAAATAAGCAAGGCACTTTTAGTTAACCATTCTGCTAGAAGTTGCAACAATTACTAATCGACACAGATAGCATGAGATAAACCCAAAACCCAGATTTGTTGGTACTTTTATTTAGCCATTCCGCTAGAAGTTGCAATACTTACTAGTCAGTACAATGGTCGCAAGTTTACACTCCAAACAAGCAATGGTGGGCAGTATTATTAGCCATTCCGTTATAGTGAAGCTGATTACTAGTCATTATAAAGTCAAATTTATAGCAATAAACTTTAGTTATGCTTGTCTATGATCGAGATATCAGCTCCAAGTCGCCCATATCCGCGGACACGGCTTTCATAAAGTTTTACCCGGCCGGGGTGCACCAATAGCAACACACGCTCGATCAACCTCGGAAAAACCAAATCAAAACCCAACGAGGCTTTCACGACTGAACAATCACAGGATTCAGAAATATTTCAGGGGGCCACCCCTTTGAGTAGATCCCGCAACGAAGTAAGCTAGCTTCGAGACGGCCTCAAGGTTAACGCCAATGGTTGTAAGCGACTGGGAACCCGAAAACTCGGGGTGTTGATACCGCGTAATCACTCCGCCTTCCTAAATAGTAAAGTGTGCTATCTGTCGCACAATTTAAATACAGAAAGTAGCATGGCATAAGTACAGGATCGTAAATAAAACCTCAAACTAGTTTGTGGCCCCAAGAAATAAGACTGAATCAAGCTCTGGCTCAGGGGGGTCCCATATACCTCCCGGATGTGGATAGCGCGATAAATCAAGGAACAGGTATCAAGTACTCGGGGTCTTACGGGACACAAGTGGGCTCGAAACCAAATATTTTCTATCACCCACCGATGCCTCTCGCTTATTCCAATTTTAGTTGTTAAACAGAAATTAAAGTGACGATAAGTAAAACTAGAATCATCTCCAACATCAACATGCGGCAATACATCAAGAATCGTGGCATATGACAACACGCAACAAAGACTTGAGCAAGCGATCACGACGCAAGTCCAACTATCTACCAAACAAGGGAATAGGTGTGTCCAAGGCAATATACCGCAAGGGAGATCACGGGTACGAAAACTAGAGCATCGCAACACAGATAGCAATAGATCAACAGGAGGGAATAAAGACTATAAAAGTAAGATAGGTAGAAAGGGGGAGATGCTCGCCTAAAAACATTGTCGAAGGTTCAACCGAAGGTCGGGGCGAAGCTCACATCAACTCAACGGCCTTATCCGCGAAGAAGCAAAACACTAGAATAAACACCGGATGCAATATTCAATACAACAGCAGAAGATCGGCATGATGCATGTATGATGTATGTCATGGCAAAGGTGCGATGCAATTAGGTCAAATTAAGCGGAACCGGGGTCCCGACAATTAATAAGACGGTTCATGTTGTTTAGCTACCCCGCAATTTTAATGTTGCATTATCAAGACAAAAGATAGTACCGGTCCGCTACACAAGTTTAAATGAGGCCAATATGAGACTAAATTTGCCCGCATATGGGCCCCATATTTAATTATTAGGTGAATCGGCATAAGGCCCCCAAACCACATGACAAGTATGCATGCATGATCAATCAATATGCGACAAGTTGATATCATTTATAAAAATAGGGTATCGAGGAAAAGGGTCACACATAGAGGGGTTCGACGATCTTGGGGTTCCGGGGTTCGACAGGGTCCGGGGTCCGGTCTCAGGGTTCAGGGTTCGACGGGTTCGTCTCGGCGGTACGTTCTCGAACAACGGGTAGATCTTGTCGCATCCGTGTTCTCAGCGGTCTCAGCGTCCGGAAAGGAGTACTCGGTTCGGTGCCGGGGGTTGCATCGGATTCTTCCGGGTCGGTGCCGTTCCTGTCGGGGCCTCATGTCGCCCTTGAGTTATCATGTTTAATTATCGGTCTTGTCCACGGATGAACTTGGCTTGACGGTTCGATGTCGCGGTGCTTGGCATCGGTGGGATCGACCTTCTGAGATCCGACACGGTGATGCTTCATCGGTGGTCCTCCGGTCTCCCCGTCACGATCTTGTCGCTTGATCGATGGTGTCTTGAAACCGTGGAGAAGGCCTTGTCGCCCACACCGGCCTTGGGTTTCCGAGGCGGAGATCTTAAGGTGGTTCGCTGAGCGCCACCGGTTGGTACGGTTCGGTCTCAGAAGGTCTTTGTGTGTCCTTCGAATCACCGGGATCGGCTTCGGGGTTCCCGGCTACGGGAAGACGATCTTGTTGTTCCAGCTTCGAGAAGAACTTGGCGTGCCGTGTAAACTTCGGGTCTCGGCCCTCGGTACGGTTGTTCTTGGCATCTGCGAGGAGGGAGGCGCAGGACGACGCTCCGAGACGGCGGAGGACGCTCGGGGCCGCGGCTGCGTGGGCCCGCGAAGAGGCGGAGGAGGCCACGATGGCGGCGCAGGGAGGAGGTTACCAGCGAGGGAGGGGCCCGCGGAGAGGGAGCAGCGGCCCTGGCGGAGGAACACCGCGGCCGTGGGGACGCGAGCGGCAGGGAGGACGGCGAGGGGCCGCGGGAGGGCAACAGGCGCGGAGGCGGCGCGGAGCGGGGCGGCGCTTGAGTCGCTGGGGGCGCGCGAGGGCGGCGAAGACGCGCTGGCGACGGCGGGCAGAGCGGCGGGCAGTGAGGGAGGCGCGAGCTCGAGGGGCCGGGTGGCAGGTGAGCGTGGCGCGCGGGGCCGGGAGCGGCGGTGGGGGAAACCACGCGCTGCAGAGGCGGTGGAGGCAGACGGGCGAAGCGGGGCTCGGAGGTGGCACGCGGGCGGCAGGGTGGGGATGGCCGCTGCCAGGCGAGGAGGCCGGGCGGAGGCGGCCGGGCGCGCCTGGGGAGGCAGGAGGAGGGAGAGGGCGCGGAGGCTTGAGGGCGGCCTTCGGCGGCGCCAAGGGACTGGGAGAGAGGCGGCGGGTCGCACACGCGGGCCAAGGCGCAGGCGGGGCCGGGCGGAGAAGGTTATGCGGCTGGGAGCGCCAGGGAGAGAGAGAGCAAGGCGGGCTTTATGGAGAGGCACAAGGGGCGCCGGGCGGAGGGGAGGGGAGAGGCCCCCATGAGGTCCGTGGGGCGCGGGTAGGAGCGCAGAGAGAGAGAGAGAGGGAGCAAGCGCGGGGTGGGGAGCGGGGACGCGACAGGGGAGAGAGGGCGCGTGGGGGCCGGGTCCAGGGGCTGTCGGTGGGGCCAGGTGGGGACAGGGGAGTGGGGGTCGGTCTGGGGGAAGGTGGGAACCGGCCAGGGGGGGTTGGCGCGCGCGCTTGGTACAGTGTATGCGTGCGTGTGTGGCCTGTGTGAGTCGTGTGGGGGGCAGGGTGAGAGGGTGAGAGATGAGGGGTGAGTTGGCAGAGGTGGTTGGTTAGAGGGAAGGGGCAGGGTGACGTGGCAGCCTGGTATTGGAGGGGGTGATGTGGAGGTTGGGTTGGGGTAGATTAGTTGGTAGGTTTAGGATTTGTTGGGGTGTCCAGGTGGACCGATTTAATTTCTGGGGCGGTCGTTCGGGTCAATCGGCCCGTGCGACTGCCCCGCTAAAATAATTAATGTTTTATTTATTTCAAACGAGACTTTTGCAAACCAATATCGGGAAAAACAAAAAATATCCCGGCGACCCGGATTTGATGTTTGAATCCAGAGGGGGCGTTTTAGAAAACAAAACGGGTGTTGCGAAAAATAGTTTTGGCAACAATGCATGATGATGACGATGCAATGCACAAAATCAACGCGATTTTCTAGTAGTGGTTTTGCGGGATGCCACAATTCGACACCACTAACAAGGGATCTCGCCCTCGCGATCCGCCTCATGGTACCGGAAGGAAGGTCGGCGCCTCAGGTCTTCTCGCCGTGTAGATCCTCGCGACACCACTAACAAGGGGTCGCTGATCCCGCTCGTCAAGAGAACACTCCGATAACAACGGACGGGTTAAAGGTAAGGCCACCTCTAACTTCCATGGAAGGAGTAAAATTGCATCGATCCACTATTCAATATACCGAGCGAATGATAAGAGTAGTGGTATGGTCGCGACTCCATCCCGCACTCAAAGCATTACTCAGATACGAATAGACATTATGCAACCAACCCTCGGATTCAGATCAAGATCTCGACAAGCGGTTCGGATCAAAGGAGTGGTGACTCGCATGGCCGAGCTGGAGATGATGTCGTCGGCCGGAAAACACCGGAAGGCACACACAAGGATCAAAGAATGGTAACACCGTAGACGGATTCATCAGGTAGCTTGAACACCAGATGGTAGAACACCGTTATCAGAGGAGGAAGCGAAACCCTGAAGGTACGACGGAACCCGACCACGAGAAATCCTGGACTCGAAGAAAGAGAAGAGAGCGGATTCAAAACATGTCGGGATAAGAGGATAATAGCAGAGGGGTAAGAAGTAAAATCAGACCTAATCAGAACTATCCAACCGATTTTTTTTTTTGAAAATAGTTTTGACACTCTACTTCGGTCGTTAGCTAGGTTATCCTACAGGCTGGACTTTTGGGGTATCGCAACTGCTGAGCTCTGATACCACTCTGTAACACCCTCGGAATCGGACCTATGCAAGTTTGGGCAAAATTCACCAAACCCGCATAGAAACGATTCAAAGGTGCCCACCAGGCACTTTCGTGCGGGTGGAAAACGGAGTAATAACATTACTCAACAGTCCTCGATGGGACCCACAGAACAGATATATATACAGAGTTGACTCAATGAGTCAAGAATACAGATATAATATACAAAGATCCAAATCACCTTGAAAACGATAGAGCGTCCAGCTACGGACAAGATGCAAATGGGGCTAAGAGCCCCAAGAATAACCAATGGCGCCCATAACCCTGCCTGTGCCAAGCCGGAAGGGTAACCCCGCTAACGGCGCCGATCTCAAAACCTGCTTAAACAAATGGGGTGCCGACAAAGGGCAAAGGAAAAGAGGAGCGCCAAGATCGAGGCCAAGACACGGCGAGGCTAGAATTGGCGGTCCTCGCCACATAGGTATGGTGGATCAAGCGCAGCGGCAGATGCACTAAACAACCTATAGAGACTCGATACAACCGGGCGGATATCGAGAGGGATGAGAATGACCTAACCGGATCCAACTGAAGCTAACACCAACAAACCCATCCTGGTATTTCTCGATACCAAACGAGGAAGTCACCGAGGAACTCACACGCTTGGCGCTTTATTTATTCGCTTATCGCAACAATTACTAGTCGTTTAGTTAATCGTCCCGATAAAATAAGCAAGGGCACTTTTAGTTAACCATTCCGCTAGAAGTTGCAACAATTACTAATCGACATGTATAGCATGAGATAAACCCAAAACCCAGATTTGTTGGTACTTTTATTCAGCCATTCCGCTAGAAGGTAATACTTACTAGTCAGGTACAATGGTCGCAAGCGACACTCCAAACAAGCAATGGTGGGCAGTATTATTAGCCATTCCGTTATAGTGAAGCTGATTACTAGTCATTATAAAGTCAAATTTATAGCAATAAACTTTAGTTATGCTTGTCTATGATCGAGATATCGGCTCCAAGTCGCCCATATCCGCGGACACGCCGTAAAGTTTTACCCGCCGGGTGCACCAATAGCAACACACGCCGATCAACCTCGAAAACCAAATCAAAACCCAACGAGGCTTTCACGATCAACAATCACAGATTCAGAAATATTTCAGGGGCCACCTTTGAGTAGACCCCGCAACGTAAGCTAGCTTCGAGACGGCCTCAAGGTTAGCGCCAATGGTCAGAAGCGATCGGGAACCCGAAACTGGGTGTCGATACCGTAATCACTCCGCCTTCCTAAATAAAGACAAAGGTGCTATCCGTCGCACAATTTAAATACGTAAAGTAGCATGGAATAAGTACAGATCGTAAATAAAACCTCAAACTAGTTTGTGGCCCCAAGAAATAAGACCAATTAAGCTCGCCTGGGGGTCCCATATACCTCCGGATGTGGATAGCGCGATAAATCAAGGAACAGTATCAAGTACTGGGTCTTACGGACACAAGTGGGCGTCGAAACCAAAAATTTTCTATCACCCACCGATGCCTCCGCTTATTCCAATTTTAGTTGTTAAACAGAAATTAAAGTGACGATAAGTAAAACTAGAATCATCTCCAACATCAACATGCGGCAATACATCAAGAATCGTGGCATATGACAACACGCAACACTTGAGCAAGTTTATCACGACGCAAGTCCAACTATCTACCAAACAACAGGAATAGGTGTGTCCAAGGCAATATACGGCTGCAAGGGAGATCACGGGTACGAAAACTAGAGCATCGCAACACAGATAGCAATAGATCAACATGAGGGAATAAAGACTATAAAAGCAAGATAGGTAGAAAGAGGGAGATGCTCGCCTGAAAACATTGTCGAAGGTTCAACCGAAGGTCGGGGCGAAGCTCACATCAACTCAACGGCCTTATCCGCGAAGAAGCAAAACACTAGAATAAACACCGGATGCAATATTCAATACAACGGCAGAAGATCGGCATGATGCATGTATGATGTATGTCATGGCAAAGAAAGGGCGATGCAATTAGGTCAAATTAAGCGGAACCGGGGTCCCGACAATTAATAAGACGGTTCATGTTGTTTAGCTACCCCGCAATTTTAATGTTGCATTATCAAGACAAAAGATAGTACCGGTCCGCTACACAAGTTTAAATGAGGCCAATATGAGACTAAATTTGCCCGCATATGGGCCCCATATTTAATTATTAGGTGAATCGGCATAAGGCCCCCAAACCACATGACAAGTATGCATGCATGATCAATCAATATGCGACAAGTTGATATCATTTATAAAAATAGGGTATCGAGGAAAAGGGTCACACATAGAGGGGTTCGACGATCTTGGGGTTCCGGGGTTCGACAGGGTCCGGGGTCCGGTCTCAGGGTTCAGGGTTCGACGGGTTCGTCTCGGCGGTACGTTCTCGAACAACGGGTAGATCTTGTCGCATCCGTGTTCTCAGCGGTCTCGGCGTCCGGAAAGGAGTACTCGGTTCGGTGCCGGGGGTTGCATCGGATTCTTCCGGGTCGGTGCCGTTCCTGTCGGGGCCTCATGTCGCCCTTGAGTTATCATGTTTAATTATCGGTCTTGTCCGCGGATGAACTTGGCTTGACGGTTCGATGTCGTTGCAGTGCTTGGCGTCGGTGGGATCGACCTTCGGTAGATCCTGACACGGTGACAGTTCTCATCGGTGGTCCTCCGGTCTCCCTGTCGCTGATCTTGTCGTTTCGATGTCGGTGTCTTGGAAACCGTGGAGAAGGCCTTGTCGCCCCACACCGCCGGCCTTGGGTTTCGAGGCGGAGATCTTAAGGTGGTTCGTCGAGCGCCACCGTTGGTACGGTCTTCGGTCTCCGTGAAGGTCTTGGTGTGGCCTTCAATCACCGGATCGCTTCGGGTTCGCCACGGAAGACGATCTTGTTGTTCCAGCTCGAGAAGAACTTGGCGGCGTGTAAACTTCGGTCTCGCCCAGACGGTTGTTCTTGGCATCTGCGAGGGGAGGCGCAGACGACGCCCGAGACGGCGGAGGACGCCTGAGGCCGGCTGCGTGGCCTGAAGAGGCGGAGGAGGCCACGATGGCGCGCGAGGAGGAGGTTACAGCGAGGGAGGGCCCGGAGAGGGAGCAGCGGCCTGGCGAGGAACACCGGCCGGGGACGCGAGCGGTGGAGGACGGCGAGGGCGCGGAGGGCAGCGCGGAGGCGGCGCGGAGCGGGCGGCGCTGGTCGCTGGGCGCTGCGCGCGGAGGGCGGCGAAGACGCGACGGCGGGCAGCGGCGGGCCGCAGGTGAGGGAGGCGCGCGAGCTCGAGGGCCGGGCAGGTGAGCGGGCGCGTCGGGTCGTCGGAGCGCGGAGGGAAAGGAAACGCGCTGGAGGCGGTGGCAGACGGGGCGAGCGAGCGCTGCTCGGAGGTGGCACGCGGGCGGCGCAGTGTGGGCGGTGGCCGCTGCCAGGGCGAGGGCAAGTGAGGCGGCCCGGGCGGCTGGGAGGCAGGAGGAGGGAGAGGCGCGGAGGCTTGAGGGCGGCGGGCGGCGCCAAGGGACTGGGAGAGAGGCGGCGGGGTCACAGCATGTGGCGCCAGGCTGCGGCGAGGCGGGCCGGGCGGAGAAGGTTGCGGGCAAAGAGCGCCAGGAGAGAGAGAGGAGCTGGGCTTATGGGAGAGGCAGCGGGGCGCCAAGCGAGGGGAGGAGGAGGCCCATGAGGTCCTGGGGGTAGAGCGCAGAGAGAGAGAGAGAGGGAGCGAGCGAGGGGTGGGGAGCGGGGACGCGCCAGGGGAGATAGGGCGCGTGGGGGCCGGGTCCAGGGGGCTGTCGGTGGGGCCAGGTGGGGACAGGGGAGTGGGGGTCGGTCTGGGGAAGGTGGGAACCGGCTAGGGGGGGTTGGCGCCAGCAAAGGTATGCGTGCGTGGGTGAGTCGGGTGGGGGGGGGGGTGAGAGGGTGAGAGATGAGGGGTGAGTTGGCAGAGGTGGTTGGTTAGAGGGAAGGGGCAGGGTGACGTGGCAGCCTGGTATTGGAGGGGGTGATGTGGAGGTTGGGTTGGGGTAGATTAGTTGGTAGGTTTAGGATTTGTTGGGGTGTCCAGGTGGACCGATTTAATTTCTGGGGCGGTCGTTCGGGTCAATCGGCCCGTGCGACTGCCCCGCTAAAATAATTAATGTTTTATTTATTTCAAACGAGACTTTTGCAAACCAATATCGGGAAAAACAAAAAATATCCCGGCGACCCGGATTTGATGTTTGAATCCAGAGGGGGCGTTTTAGAAAACAAAACGGGTGTTGCGAAAAATAGTTTTGGCAACAATGCATGATGATGACGATGCAATGCACAAAATCAACGCGATTTTCTAGTAGTGGTTTTGCGGGATGCCACAATTCGACACCACTAACAAGGGATCTCGCCCTCGAGATCCGCCTCATGGTACCGGAAGGAAGGTCGGCGTCCTGTGTCTTCTCGCTTCGTGTAGATCCTCGCGACACCACTAACAAGGGGTCGTTGATCCCGTTCGTCAAGAGAACACTCCGGATAAACAACGGACGAAGTTAAAGGTAAGGCCACCTCTAACTTCCATGGAAGGAGTAAAATTGCATCGATCCACTATTCAATATACCGAGCGAATGATAAGAGTAGTGGTATGGTCGCGACTCCATCCCGCACTCAAAGCATTACTCTGTATACGAATAGACAGATTATGCAACCAACCCTCGGATTCAGACTGAAGATCTCGACAAGCGAGGTTCGGATCAAAGGAGTGGTGCAGACTCTGCGTCGGAGCTGGCGTAGATGATGTCGTCGCGTCGGAAAACACCGGAAGGCACACACAAGGATCAAAGAATGGTAACACCGTAGACGGATTCATCAGGTAGCTTGAACACCAGATGGTAGAACACCGTTATCAGAGGAGGAAGCGAAACCCTGAAGGTACGACGGAACCCGGCCACGAGAAATCCTGGACTCGAAGAAAGAGAAGAGAGCGGATTCAAAACATGTCGGGATAAGAGGAGAATAGCAGAGGGGTAAGAAGTAAAATCATACCTAATCAGAACTATCCAACCGATTTTTTTTTTTTGAAAATAGTTTTGACACTCTACTTCGGCCGTTAGCTAGGTTATCCTACAGGCTGGACTTTTGGGGTATGGCAACTGCTGAACTCTGATACCACTCTGTAACACCCTCGGAATCGGACCTATGCAAGTTTGGGCAAAATTCACCAAACCCGCATAGAAACGATTCAAAGGTGCCCACCAGGCACTTTCGTGCGGGTGGAAAACGGAGTAATAACATTACTCAACAGTCCTCGATGGGACCCACAGAACAGATATATATACAGAGTTGACTCAATGAGTCAAGAATACAGATATAATATACAAAGATCCAAATCACCTTGAAAACGATAGAGCGTCCAGCTACGGACAAGATGCAAATGGGGCTAAGAGCCCTGAAGAATAACCAATGGCGTCCATAACCCTGCCCAGGCCAAGCCGGAAGGGTAACCCTGCTAACGGCGTTGATCTCAAAACCTGCTTAAACAAATGGGGTGCCGACAAAGGGCAAAGGAAAAAGAGGAGCGTCGATCGAGGCCAAGACAGCGAGGCTAGAATTCGGCGGTCCTCGCCTACATAGGTATGGTGGATCAAGCGGCGGCAAGATGCACTAAACAACCTATAGAGACTCGATACAACTGGCGGATATCAGAGAGGGATGAGAATGACCTAACCGGATCCAACCTGAAGCTAACACCAACAAACCCATCCTGGTATTTCCCCCTCGATACCAAACGAGGAAGTCAGCCGAGGAACTCACACAGTTGGCAGTTTTATTTATTCAGTTATCGTTGCAACAATTACTAGTCAGGTTTAGTTAATCGTCCTGATAAAATAAGCAGTGGGCACTTTTAGTTAACCATTCCGTTGTAGTTGCAACAATTACTAATCAGATACAGATAGCATGAGATAAACCCAAAACCCAGCATTTGTTGGTACTTTTATTCAGCCATTCCGTTGTAGTTGCAATACTTACTAGTCAGGTACAATGGTCGCAAGCGACACTCCAAACAAGCAATGGTGGGCAGTATTATTAGCCATTCCGTTATAGTGAAGCTGATTACTAGTCATTATAAAGTCAAATTTATAGCAATAAACTTTAGTTATGCTTGTCTATGATCGAGATACTGTGCTCCAAGTCGTCCATATCCGCGGACACGGCTTTCATAAAGTTTTACCGGCGGGTGCACCAATAGCAACACACGCCGATCAACCTCGGAAAAACCAAATCAAAACCAACGAGGCTTTCACGATGAACAATCACGAGATTCAGATATATTTCAGGGCCACCCTTTGAGTAGACCCATAGCGAAGTAAGCTAGCTTGAGACGGCCTCAAGGTTAGCGCCAATGGTACATGTATTCGGGAACCGAAACTCGGGGTGTCGATACAGCGTAATCACTCCGCCTTCCTAAGCGATGCAGTGTGCTATCTCGCACAATTTAAATACTGAAAGTAGCATGGCATAAGTACAGATCGTAAATAAAACCTCAAACTAGTTTGTGGCCCCAAGAAATAAGACCAATCAAGCTCGCTCGGGGTCCCATATACCTCCCGGATGTGGATAGCGCGATAAATCAAGGAACAGGTATCAAGTACTCGGGGTCTTACGGGACACAAGTGGGCGTTCGGAAACCAAATATTTTCTATCACCCACCGATGCCTCTGCTTATTCCAATTTTAGTTGTTAAACAGAAATTAAAGTGACGATAAGTAAAACTAGAATCATCTCCAACATCAACATGCGGCAATACATCAGCAACTGTGGCATATGACAACACGCAACAGCACTTGAGCAAGCGACTACGACGCGCAAGTCCAACTATCTACCAAACAACAGGGAATAGGGTGTGTCCAAGGCAATATACGGCTGCAAGGGAGATCACGGGTACGAAAACTAGAGCATCGCAACACAGATAGCAATAGATCAACAGGAGGGAATAAAGACTATAAAAGTAAGATAGGTAGAAAGGGGGAGATGCTCGCCTGAAAACATTGTCGAAGGTTCAACCGAAGGTCGGGGCGAAGCTCACATCAACTCAACGGCCTTATCCGCGAAGAAGCAAAACACTAGAATAAACACCGGATGCAATATTCAATACAACGGCAGAAGATCGGCATGATGCATGTATGATGTATGTCATGGCAAAGGTGCGATGCAATTAGGTCAAATTAAGCGGAACCGGGGTCCCGACAATTAATAAGACGGTTCATGTTGTTTAGCTACCCCGCAATTTTAATGTTGCATTATCAAGACAAAAGATAGTACCGGTCCGCTACACAAGTTTAAATGAGGCCAATATGAGACTAAATTTGCCCGCATATGGGCCCCATATTTAATTATTAGGTGAATCGGCATAAGGCCCCCAAACCACATGACAAGTATGCATGCATGATCAATCAATATGCGACAAGTTGATATCATTTATAAAAATAGGGTATCGAGGAAAAGGGTCACACATAGAGGGGTTCGACGATCTTGGGGTTCCGGGTTCGAGGTCCGGGTCCGGTCTCGTGGTTCGTGGTTCGACGGGTTCGTCTCGTGATGCGTTCTCGAACAACGGGTAGATCTTTGTCGCATCCGTGTGTTCTCAGCCGTCTCGGCGTCGGAAAGGATTACTCGGTTCGGTGCCGGGGGTTGCATCGGATTCTTCCGGGTCGGTGCCGTTCCTGTCGGGGCCTCATGTCGCCCTTGAGTTATCATGTTTAATTATCGGTCTTGTCCACGGATGAACTTGGCTTGACGGTTCGATGTCGTTGCAGTGCTTGGCATCGGTGGGATCGACCTTCGGTAGATCCTGACACGGTGACAGTTCTCATCGGTGGTCCTCGGTCTCCTGTCGCTGATCTTGTCGCTTCGATGTCGGTGTCTTGAAACCGTGGAGAAGGCCTTGTCGCCCTACCGTCGGCCTTGGGTTTCGAGGCGGAGATCTTAAGGTGGTTCGTCGGCGCCACCGGTTGGTACGTCTTCGGTCTCCGTGAAGGTCTTGGTGTGGCCTTGAATCACCGATCGGCTTGGGGTTCCGGCCACGGAAGACGATCTTGTTGTTCCAGGAGAAGAACTTGGCGTGCGTGTAAACTTGGTCTCGGCCCTCGTGCAGTTGTTCTTGGCATCTGCGAGGAGGGAGGCGCAGGACGACGCTCCGAGACGGCGGAGGACGCTCGGGGCCGCGGCTGCGTGGGCCCGCGAAGAGGCGGAGGAGGCCACGATGGCGGCGCAGGGAGGAGGTTACCAGCGAGGAGGGCCCGGAGAGGGAGCAGCGGCCTGGCGGAGGAACATCGCTGGGACGTGGGCCGGCAGAGGACAGCGAGGGGCGCTGGAGGGAGAAGCGAGCTGGCGGCGGCTGAAGGCGGCGCTGGTCGCTGGGCGAGCAGCGGGCGGAGGGCGGCGAAGACGCTGGCGGCCAGCAGCGAGGCGGGCGCGATGAGGCCTTGGCGAGGCCGAGGGCAGGTGGCCTTGGTGAGCGGCAGGCGGTGGAGAAGCGGCCTTGGAGGCAGGCAGGCCTTGGAGGCGTGGAGGTGGGCGGTGGCGGCGCTGCCAGCGGGAGGAGGCCCGGAGGCGCTGGCGGCCTTGGAGGCAGGAGGAGGAGGTTGGAGGCTTGAGGGCGCGCGAAGGCTTGAGGCCATGAGGAGAGAGGAGCTACGCGGAGCTTGCTGGGAGAAAGCGTGGGCGCCAAGCGGAGGGAGGAGGCTCAGCGGTCCGTGGCGTGGTAGGAGCGCAGAGAGAGACAGAGGGAGCGAGCTGGTGGGGAGGCGGACGCGACAGGGAGAGGAGAGGCGGGGGGCCAGGGGCTGTCGGTGGGGCCAGGTGGGGACAGGGGAGTGGGGGTCGGTCTGGGGAAGGTGGGAACCGGCCAGGGGGTGGCGTGGTCTGATGTATGCGTGCGTGTGTGAGTCGTGTGGGGGGCAGGGTGAGAGGGTGAGAGATGAGGGGTGAGTTGGCAGAGGGGGGTTGGTTAGAGGGAAGGGGCAGGGTGACGTGGCAGCCTGGTATTGGAGGGGGTGATGTGGAGGTTGGGTTGGGGTAGATTAGTTGGTAGGTTTAGGATTTGTTGGGGTGTCCAGGTGGACCGATTTAATTTCTGGGGCGGTCGTTCGGGTCAATCGGCCCGTGCGACTGCCCCGCTAAAATAATTAATGTTTTATTTATTTCAAACGAGACTTTTGCAAACCAATATCGGGAAAAACAAAAAATATCCCGGCGACCCGGATTTGATGTTTGAATCCAGAGGGGGCGTTTTAGAAAACAAAACGGGTGTTGCGAAAAATAGTTTTGGCAACAATGCATGATGATGACGATGCAATGCACAAAATCAACGCGATTTTCTAGTAGTGGTTTTGCGGGATGCCACAATTCGACACCACTAACAAGGGATCTCGCCCTCGAGATCCGCCTCATGGTACCGGAAGGAAGGTCGGCGTCCTGTGTCTTCTCGCTTCGTGTAGATCCTCGCGACACCACTAACAAGGGGTCGTTGATCCCGTTCGTCAAGAGAACACTCCGGATAAACAACGGACGAAGTTAAAGGTAAGGCCACCTCTAACTTCCATGGAAGGAGTAAAATTGCATCGATCCACTATTCAATATACCGAGCGAATGATAAGAGTAGTGGTATGGTCGCGACTCCATCCCGCACTCAAAGCATTACTCTGTATACGAATAGACAGATTATGCAACCAACCCTCGGATTCAGACTGAAGATCTCGACAAGTGAGGTTCGGATCAAAGGAGTGGTGCAGACTCTGCGTCGGAGCTGGCGTAGATGATGTCGTCGCGTCGAAAAACACCTGAAGGCACACACAAGGATCAAAGAATGGTAACACCGTAGACGGATTCATCAGGTAGCTTGAACACCAGATGGTAGAACACCGTTATTAGAGGAGGAAGCGAAACCCTGAAGGTACGACGGAACCCGACCACGAGAAATCCTGGACTCGAATAAAGAGAAGAGAGCGGATTCAAAACACGTCGGGATAAGAGGAGAATAGCAGAGGGGTAAGAAGTAAAATCAGACCTAATCAGAACTATCCAACCGATTTTTTTTTTTGAAAATAGTTTTGACACTCTACTTCGGCCGTTAGCTAGGTTATCCTACAGGCTGGACTTGTGGGGTATCGCAACTGCTGAGCTCTGATACCACTCTGTAACACCCTCGGAATCGGACCTATGCAAGTTTGGGCAAAATTCACCAAACCCGCATAGAAACGATTCAAAGGTGCCCACCAGGCACTTTCGTGCGGGTGGAAAACGGAGTAATAACATTACACAACAGTCCTCGATGGGACCCACAGAACAGATATATATACAGAGGCGACTCAATGAGTCAAGAATACAGATATAATATACAAAGATCCAAATCACCTTGAAAATGATAGAGCGTCCAGCTACGGACAAGATGAAAATGGGGCTAAGAGCCCTGAAGAATAACCAATGGCGTCCATAACCCTGCCCAGGCCAAGCGGAAGGGTAACCACCTTAACGGCGTCGATCTCAAAACCTGCTTAAACAAAGGGGTGCGACAAAGGGCAAAGGAAAAGAGGAGCGTCGATCTTGAGGCCGATGCAGCGAGGCTAGAATTCGGCGGTCCTCGCCTACATAGGTATGGTGGACTGAAGCGGCAGCGGCAGCATGCACTAAACAACCTATAGAGACTCGATACAACTGGCGGATATCAGAGAGGGATGAGAATGACCTAACCGGATCCAACCTGAAGCTAACACCAACAAACCCATCCTGGTATTTCCCCCTCGATACCAAACGAGGAAGTCAGCCGAGGAACTCACACAGTTGGCAGTTTTATTTATTCAGTTATCGTTGCAACAATTACTAGT
Source organism: Avena longiglumis (assembly GCA_030063025.1). Classification (NCBI taxonomy): domain Eukaryota; kingdom Viridiplantae; phylum Streptophyta; class Magnoliopsida; order Poales; family Poaceae; genus Avena; species Avena longiglumis. The sequence goes on from CP125974.1 coordinate 145,138,109, forward strand.
CAGGTTTAGTTAATCGTCCTGATAAAATAAGCAGTGGGCACTTTTAGTTAACCATTCCGTTGTAGTTGCAACAATTACTAATCAGATACAGATAGCATGAGATAAACCCAAAACCCAGCATTTGTTGGTACTTTTATTCAGCCATTCCGTTGTAGTTGCAATACTTACTAGTCAGGTACAATGGTCGCAAGCGACACTCCAAACAAGCAATGGTGGGCAGTATTATTAGCCATTCCGTTATAGTGAAGCTGATTACTAGTCATTATAAAGTCAAATTTATAGCAATAAACTTTAGTTATGCTTGTCTATGATCGAGATACTGTGCTCCAAGTCGTCCATATCCGCGGACACGGCTTTCAGAAAGTTTTACCCGGCCGGGGTGCACCAATAGCAACACACGCTCGATCAACCTCGGAAAAACCAAATCAAAACCCAACGAGGCTTTCACGACTGAACAATCACAGGATTCAGAAATATTTCAGGGGCCACCCTTTGAGTAGATCCATAGCAAGTAAGCTAGCCGAGACGGCCTCAAGGTTAGCGCCAATGGCAAGCGATCGGGAACCCGAAAACTCGGGGTGTTGATACCGCGTAATCCCTCAGCCTTCCTAAATAGTAAAGTGTGCTATCTGTCGCACAAGTTAAATACAGAGAGTAGCATGGCATAAGTAGAGGATCGGAAATAAAACCTCAAACTAGTTTGTGGCCCCAAGAAATAAGATGAATCAAGCTCGCTCAGGGGTCCCATATACCTCCGGATGTGGATAGCCGATAAATCAAGGAACAGTATCAAGTACTCGGGGTCTTCTGGGACACAAGTGGCGTTCGGAAACCAAATATTTTCTATCACCCGATGCCTCTGCTTATTCCAATTTTAGTTGTTAACAGAAATTAAAGTGACGATAAGTAAAACTAGAATCATCTCCAACATCAACATGCGGCAATACATCAGCAAGCGTGGCATATGACAACACGCAAGCACTTGAGCAAGCGACTACGACGCATAAGTCCAACTATCTACCAAACAACGAGGAATAGGGTGTGTCCAAGGCAATATCTACTGCAAGGGAGATCACAGTACGAAAACTAGAGCATCGCAACACAGATAGCAATAGATCAACAGGAGGGAATAAAGACTATAAAAGTAAGATAGGTAGAAAGGGGGAGATGCTCGCCTGAAAACATTGTCGAAGGTTCAACCGAAGGTCGGGGCGAAGCTCACATCAACTCAACGGCCTTATCCGCGAAGAAGCAAAACACTAGAATAAACACCGGATGCAATATTCAATACAACGGCAGAAGATCGGCATGATGCATGTATGATGTATGTCATGGTAAAGGTGCGATGCAATTAGGTCAAATTAAGCGGAACCGGGGTCCCGACAATTAATAAGACGGTTCATGTTGTTTAGCTACCCCGCAATTTTAATGTTGCATTATCAAGACAAAAGATAGTACCGGTCCGCTACACAAGTTTAAATGAGGCCAATATGAGACTAAATTTGCCCGCATATGGGCCCCATATTTAATTATTAGGTGAATCGGCATAAGGCCCCCAAACCACATGACAAGTATGCATGCATGATCAATCAATATGCGACAAGTTGATATCATTTATAAAAATAGGGTATCGAGGAAAAGGGTCACACATAGAGGGGTTCGACGATCTTGGGGTTCCGGGGTTCGGCGGTCGGGTCCGGTCTCGAGTTCGTGGTTCTGAGTTCGTCTCGTGATGCGTTCTCGAACAACGGGTAGATCTTGTCGCATCCGTGTTCTCAGCGGTCTCGGCGTCCGGAAAGGAGTACTCGGTTCGGTGCCGGGGGTTGCATCGGATTCTTCCGGGTCGGTGCCGTTCCTGTCGGGGCCTCATGTCGCCCTTGAGTTATCATGTTTAATTATCGGTCTTGTCCGCGGATGAACTTGGCTTGACGGTTCGATGTCGTTGCAGTGCTTGGCGTCGGTGGGATCGACCTTCGGTAGATCCTGACACGGTGACAGTTCTCATCGGTGGTCCTCCGGTCTCCCTGTCGCTGATCTTGTCGTTTCGATGTCGGTGTCTTGGAAACCGTGGAGAAGGCCTTGTCATCCTACACCGTCGGCCTTGGGTTTCCGAGGCGGAGATCTTAAGGTGGTTCGTCGAGCGCCACCGGTTGGTACGGTCTTCGGTCTCCAGGAAGGTCTTGGTGTGGCCTTCGAATCACCGGGATCGGCTTCGGGGTTCCCGGCTACGGGAAGACGATCTTGTTGTTCCAGCTTCGAGAAGAACTTGGCGTGCCGTGTAAACTTCGGGTCTCGGCCCTCGGTACGGTTGTTGTTGGCATCTGCGAGGAGGGCGCGGACGACGCCCGAGACGCGGACGCCTTCGGGGCAGCTGCTGCGTGGGCGGAGGAGGCCACGATGGCGGCGCAGGGAGGAGGTTACCAGCGAGGGAGGGGCCCGCGGAGAGGGAGCAGCCTGGCGGAGGAACACCGCGCCGTGGGGACTTGGCGAGGAGCGAGGCAGCGAGGAGGCGGCAATGGCGAAGCGCTGGGCGGCGCTGTGGCCAGGACGGCCAGCGCCAGCGGCCATGACAGGGAGCGCAGTGAGGCGCGAGCTCGAGGCGAGGTGGCGGAGTGGCGGCGGGTCACTGTGGAGCGGCGGTGGAAACGCAGGCGATGGCGGCAGCGGTGGCGGCAACTCGGAGGTAACTGGCGGCGGCAGCCAGTGGCGATGGCGGCTCGGCGGCAAGCGAGGAGGCAGCGGCTCGGCTGTGGCCAGGGAGGCAGGAGGAGGAGGCGTGGAGGCTTGAGGCGGCCTCTGGCGCGCCACAGGACTGGGGAGAGAGGCGGCGGGTCATGCCTTGGCGGCGCCGCGCCGTCTGGCGGGCAGGCGGCGGAAGGTTCTTGAGGGCAGCTGAGGCCTTGAGGAGAGAGGAGCTGTGGGAGAGAAAGGTGGCGGGCGCCAAGCGGAGGGGAGGCGCTCCGAGGTCCGGTGGCGCGGGGAGGCCTTGAGAGAGAGAGAGAGCGAAAGCTGGGGTGGGGCGACAGGGGAGAGAGGCGCGTGGGGGCGGTCAGGTCGCTGTGGGGCGGTGGGGACAGGGAGTGGGGGTCGGTGCAGGAAGGTGGGAACCGGCCGGGGGGTTGGCAGCGTGGCGTGATGTGCGTGCATGTGTGGCCTGTGTGAGTCGTGTGGGGGGCAGGGTGAGAGGGTGAGAGATGAGGGGTAAGTTGGCAGAGGGGGATTGGTTAGAGGGAAGGGGCAGGGTGACGTGGCAGCCTGGTATTGGAGGGGGTGATGTGGAGGTTGGGTTGGGGTAGATTAGTTGGTAGGTTTAGGATTTGTTGGGGTGTCCAGGTGGACCGATTTAATTTCTGGGGCGGTCGTTCGGGTCAATCGGCCCGTGCGACCGCCCCGCTAAAATAATTAATGTTTTATTTATTTCAAACAAGTCTTTTGCAAACCAATATCGGGCAAAACAAAAAATATCCCGGCGACCCGGATTTGATGTTTGAATCCAGAGGGGGCGTTTTAGAAAACAAAACGGGTGTTGCGAAAAATAGTTTTGGCAACAATGCATGATGATGACGATGCAATGCACAAAATCAACGCGATTTTCTAGTAGTGGTTTTGCGGGATGCCACAGCAGCCTACCAGCGTCGTCGGGATCGGGGCGGCGGCGTCTCCCCTGCTGTGTGCGGCGCGTCGGGTTGCAGAGAATGGAGAAGGGGAAGAAGAAGAAGAGGCACGCGCAGTTATAAAGGAAGGACCTTTTGTCCCGGTTGGTGGCTCCAACCGGGACTAAAGGGTCATACGTCCCGGTTGGAGTTACCAACCGGGACGTATGCTCCACTTTTTTTTCATATTTTGGGTTGAACCCAAGAAGCGTGCAGGGGGCCTTTAGTCCCAGTTGGTGGCTCCAACCGGAATATATGACCCTGATTTAAAAAAACACGAATTATCTCTCTCTTCCCGCCTTATTTTTTATTTTGGGTTCTAAATTTGTAATGTTTTTAAATGATAATTAATTTGAAATTTAGAAAAACTTTAAACATAAAAAGTGTTTTACTTTGAATAACTAATTCAAAACCATTTTCTATTTTTAAAAATAATTAATGTAACATTTTAAACTATGAACCATTTAAAAATTAAAAATGAATTAACTTATATTTTTTATATATTAATTTGGAATTTAGAAAAACTTTAAACATCAAAAGTATTTGGATTTGAATAACTAATTCAAAACCATTTTTTGTTTTTAAAAATAATTAATGTAACAATTTAAACTATGAACCATTTAAAATTAAAAATGAATTAACTTATATTTTTTATATATTAATTTGGAATTTAGAAAAACTTTAAACATAATAAGTGTTTGGATTTGAATAACTAATTCAAAACCATTTTTTGTTTTCAAAAATAATTAAAGTAACAATTTAACCTATGAACCATTTAAAATTAAAAATGAATTAACTTATAATTTTTGAATATTAATTTGGAATTTAGAAAACCTTTAAACATAAAAAGTGTTTGGATTTGAATAACTAATTAAAAACCATTTTTTGTTTTTAAAAATAATTAATGTAACCATTTAAACTATGAACCATTTAAAATTAAAAATGAATTAACTTATATTTTTGAATATTAATTTGGAATTTAGAAAAACTTTAAACATAAAAAGTGTTTGAATTTGAATAACTAATTCAAAACCATTTTCTATTTTTAAAACTAATTAATGTAACCACTTAAACTATGAACCATTTAAAATTAAAAATGAATTAACTTATATTTTTTATATATTAATGGGCGGGAAGAAAAGGACGAGAAATAATGGGCGGGAAGAAAATTTTATTACGATAGAACAGGAATTAAAGTACATAACGCAATTGACACTAAGTTACATAAAGCATGACTGAAAATTAAGATACATAGAAGAACTTAATATTAAGATACATGGCCAGATTATGTCACAATCGGCCGAACTTGTTTTGCAATGTTGGAGTGATTTATTACAATAGGGGACGAGCATCGTTAGAACATGCATTAGATCTCTGAAGAAACCACATATTGCGAGTCTAAAAATGATTTTTTCAAAAAATCACGGGCGTTAAATCGTGTACCTGTAGTACAAACCGGACCCACTTCCTACCGATTCGGCAGACATTTGTCCTTTTTACCCGGGATGGACGGAAAGGTTTAAGATGTCCCGGTTGGGAGATAGTCCATGTAAGGTGATCTAGTATTTTATAAAAATGGGACGGTAGCATTCTAAAACAGCATTTTGGTGGTTGCTTCACAAAACGACCCGTTTTTTGCGCTCGGAAAATGGAAAATGGTTTTTCCATGCGACGAAAAGGAAAATTCCTCCTGCAACATTGTTCTCCATCCCAATGTCTACATGCATGCATAATATGGGCACAGCATCATGAAATATGTCGTCATTCAGCACATAACATTAGTCATTTGGACCGAAAGCCATGAAACCTCGAACATGATAGGTCATTTTGCGAAGGTTATTTGAGACATGATCAATATACCAAGTATGGTATTTTTCCTTGCAACTATGTCACATAATATGACACCACGCGAAGGATTTACATTGTTCGGGCTTTTTTTGAATTTCTTATGCTCGTTTTGAATTTTCCCTTTTCGAACTATGGTCAAACCGGCGTGCATGAAGATAGGGGATGAGCATCGTTAGAACTTGCATTGGATCTCTGAATAAACCACATATTGAGAGTCTAAAAATGATTTTTTTAAAAAATCACGGGCGTTAGATCATGTACCTGTAGTACAAACCGGACCCACTTCCTACCGATTCGGTAGACATTTGTCCTTTTTACCCGAGATGGACGGAAAGGTTTGAGATGTCCCGGTTGGGAGATAGTCCGTGTAAGGTAGTCTAGAAAAATGGTACGGTAGCATTCTGAAACAACATTTTGGTGGTTGCTTCACAAAACGACCATTTTTTGCGCTCATAAAATGGAAAATGGCTTTTCCGTGCGACGAAAAAGAAAACTTCCTCCTGCAACATTGTTCTCCATCCCAATGTCCACATGCATGCATAATATGGGCACAGCATCACAAACTATGCCGCGATTCAGCACATAACATCGGTCATTTGGACCGAAAGCCATGAAACCTCGAACATGATAGGTCATTTTGTGAAGGTTTTTTCGAAACATGATCAATATACCAAGTCTGGTATTTTTCCTTGCAACTATGTCACATAATATGACACCATGCGAATGATTTACATTGTTCAGACTTTTTTTGAATTTCTTATGCCCGTTTTGAATTTTTTCCCTTTTCGAACTATGGTCGAACCAGCGTGCATGAAGATAGGGGACGAGCATCGTTAGAACTTGCATTGGATCTTTGAAGAAACCCCATATTGCGAGTCTAAAAATGATTTTTTCAAAAAATCACGGGCGTTGGATCATGTACTTGTAGTACAAACCGGGCCCACTTCCTGCCGATTCGGCAGACATTTGTCCTTTTTACCCGGGATCTTTAAATAGAGGGAAAGACCTATAAATAGAGGGAAAGACCTATAAATAGAGGGAAAGGGTTCATCTTTAGTCCTGGTTGGAGGGATTTTGGCAGGCTGGGCCAGGCAGCACTAATGATAGGGGTGAGTGTCGACATTATGTTGTGCGGCTTGTACCTTGTCCCGGATGGTGTCACCAACCGGGATAAAAGATGAACCTTTAGTCCCGGTTGGAGACACCAACCGGGACAAAACACGAGTCAGCACTAATAATAGGGGTGAGTGTCGACATCATGTTGTGAGTGTCGACACTATACCGAACTTCTTGTACTATAAATAGGCATCCTTGTGAGTCCAGTCCTCCAGCCAGATTGAGGCATCTCCAAGATGGTTTTCGTCCGCCGGATCCCAGTCCTCCGGCATCTCCAAGAAACTGGTCATAGAGGCACTCCCTAATATGTGAAATTAGTTAGCTCCCAGGCGTATTGATCTAGTTAGAGAAGTTACAAGCTTCAAGATGGTGTGAGAGAGCAGGGACACCACTACGGCCAGTTTGAGGGAGATGTCGCCGGATCCCAGTCCTCCGGCATCTCCAACAAACTGGTCATAGAGGCACTCCCTAATATGTGACCACGCGCATTTGGAGATCAGATCTTAATGGTAAGTACGAATCGGGACAACTTATTCATAGTTCGGGAAAGTCGTTCTACAAATCGGGACTAAAGGTCCCCTTTAGTCCCAGTCCAGCCACAAAACGGGACTGACACTCAAGACATTTATTAATATTAAAAACAGAGACTACAAAATTGGGACTAAAGGCCCCCCTATATATAGTCCCGTTCAAGCCACAAACCGGGACTAACACTCAATACATTTATTAAAATTGGAAAATTACAAACATCATAAAATATCCTTCACAATACGAGCTATCATCTCTCATGGCATTTAGGTTCACAATATGCAGCCGACCGGCCAGACATGAACTAGAGGTACACAATATGAGCATGAACTTCTTGGCGTATGTACTTCCTTATGATCGCTTCAGACGTAACCATAGAGCATCTTCTTTACTTAACGGAATGCTTGGGTCAGTTTTCGCTGTGAAGGGCGGAATTTCATCAAACTTATTATAATCTTCTGACATGTCTGTCTTGTCCTCGATTCCCACGATGTTTCTTTTCCCTGAAAGAACTATGTGATGCTTTGGATCATCATATGATGTATTCGTTTGCATATTTTTTCTTTTTTTTCGGTCTGGAGGACATGTACTTCACATAGAAAACCTGAGACACATCATTGGCTAGGACGAATGGTTCATCTCTATAACCAAGATTGTTGAGATCCACTATTGTCATTCCGTACAACTGGTCTATATTTACCCCTTCCCCATTCAGGTTGACCCATTTGCAGCGAAACAAAGGGACCTTAAAAAAGACTCCATAGTCAAGTTCCCATATCTCCTCCATGTAACCATAGTATGTGTCCTTTTGCCCATTCTCTTCCGTTGCATCAAAGCGGACACCACTGTTTTGGTTGGTGCTCTTTTTATCTTTGGCGATCGTGTAGAATGTATTCCCATTTATTTCGTACCCTTGGAAATTCAATATTGTAGAAGATGGTGACGCGGCCAACAAGTATAGCTGATCTCCAACAGTGGTGTCATTAAAGAGATGTGTCTGCATCCAACCGCCGAAAGACTTCATGTGTTCATCTGTAATCCATGAGTCAGGCTTCCCCGGGTTTTTGGAGCGTACAATATTCTTGTGTTCCTCAATATACGGAGCTGCCAAGGTGGAATTATGTAGAACTGTGTAGTGTGCTTTAGTGAAAGAATCCCCGTCCCTACATATCATTGCTTTCTTTACCAGCGTGCCTTTTCCACATAGTCTTCCCTCATACCGTGAGTCGGGAACACCAATCGGCTTAAGTTCAGGAATAAAGTCAACACAAAACGCAATGACCTCCTCTGTTCCATATCCCTTGGAGATGCTTCCTTCTGGTCTAGCACGGTTATGAACATATTTCTTTAAGACTCCCATGAACCTCTCAAAGGGGAACATGTTGTGCAGAAATACATTACCGAGAATAGCAATCTCTTTCACTAGGTGAACCAGGAGATGCGTCATAATATTGAAGAAGGATGGTAGGAACACCAACTCAAAACTAACAAGACATTGTACCACATCCTTCTGTAACCTTGGCAGAATATCTGGATTGATTACCTTCTGAGATATTGCACTGAGGAATGCACACATCTTCACAATGGGTACTCAAACATTTTCCGGTAGAAGCCCCCTCAATGCAATCGGAAGCAACTGCGTCATAATCACGTGAAAGTCATGAGACTTCAGGTTTTGGAACTTTTTCTCTGCCATATTTAGTATCCCCTTTATATTAGATGAGAAGCCAGACGACACCTTGATACTATAAAGGACTTCCAAAAAGATTTCCTTCTCTACTTTGGTAAGAGCATAGCTGGCACGACTTAAGTGACGCCCTTTATCTGTCTTGTTCTATGTATGCATGTTCTTTGGGTCTTTAGTAATTTGCTGGTCCTCCCGTGCTTATGGTGTATCTTTTGTCTTCCCATACACGCCTAGGAATCCTAGCAGGTTCACGCAAAGATTCTTCGTCACGTGCATCACGTCGATTGAAGAGCGGACATGTAGAACTTTCCAATATGGCAGCTCCCAAAATATAGATTTCTTCTTCCACATGGGTGTGTGTGTCACATGTGACGTCGTTCGGGCGATTGACCGCCAGGACACTTTCCAAATATTACTTCTATGTCCTTGACCATACCAAATACATCGTCACCAGCAGGGAGTTCAGGCTTCTTCCGGTGATCTGCCTCACCTTTGAAATGCTTGCCTTTCTTTCTTATGGGATGATTGGTCGGAAGAAATTGTCGATTCGCCAGGTACACAACCTTCTTGCATTTATGCAAATATGTACCTTCAGTCTTATCTAAACAGTGTGTGCATGCCTTATATCCCTTGTTTGTCTGTCCTGAACGGTTACTAAGACCAGCCAATCATTGATGGTTACGAAAAGCAACCCTCGTAGGTCAAATGGTTCCTGTTTGTTCTCATCCCACGCATGTACACCTGTTTTGCCCCACAGATGTAAGAGTTCTTCAACTAATGGCCTTAGGTACACATCAATGGCGTTTCCCGGTTGCTTCGGGCCTTGGATGAGCATTGTCATCATAATAAACTTACGCTTCATGCACAACCAAGGAGGAAGGTTGTAGATACATAGAGTCACGTGCCAGGTGTTGTGACTGCAGCTCTGCTCCCCAAAAGGATTCATGCCATCTCTACTTAGACCAAACCATAAGTTCCTTGTGTCACCTGCAAAGTCCAGGAGTCTGTCTCGATTTTTATCCACTATGACCCATCAGCAGGGTGTCTCAACTTTCCGCCTTTCTTATGGTCTTTTTTGTGCCATCGCAACAACCTGGCATGCTCTTTGTTTCTGAACATGTGTTTCAAACTTGGTATTATAGGAGCATACCACATAACCTTAGCAGGAACCCTCTTCCGGAGGGGCTCTCCCTCAACATCACCAGGGTCATCTCGTCTGATCTTATACCGCAATGCATTACATACCGGGCATTTATCTAAATTCTCATACTCCTTACCGCGGTAGAGGATGCAGTCATTAATGCATGCATGTATCTTCTGCACATCTAATCCTAGAGGGCAGAGAGTCTTCTTTGCTTCGTATGTACTCTTGGGAAGTTCGTTATGTTTTGGAAACTTCGGCTTCATTATTTTCAGCATCTTTTCAAATGAGGAGTCAGTTAGACCACACTCTGCCTTCCATCGCAGCAATTCCAGTGTGGTACCGAGCTTTGTACTACCATCTTCGCAATTTGGGTATAACAATTTCTTGTGATCTTATAACATGCCCTCCAACTTCAACTTGTCCTTTTCTGTTTCACAGTCTCGCTTTGCATCAGAAATGACCCTACCAAGTTATCAGCAGGCTCATCTGATGCCCGTCCTTCATCTCCTTCCTCTTTATTGTCTTCCATTGCAGTATCACTGTATTCAGGAAACATATGATGATAGGTGTTATCAGCATCGTCTTCTTCATTGTCTTTCATCATAACCCCTCTTTCCCCGTGCTTGGTCCAGCAATTATAGTTGAGCATGAAACCTTTCATAACCAGGTGGCCACGATTGATTTTTGAGGAAGAGTACTCCTTGTTGTTCCGACATTGAACACATGGACAACGGATAAAACCATTCTCTTTGTTTGCCGTAGCCACATCGATAAATTTATCCACGCCTTTAATGTACCCGGTACACGCCGGTCACCATACATCCATTCCCGACCGTTCATCTGCATCATATAATTAAGTTTATCAAAAAAGAAACATCATAAATAGTGAAAATAACCAATTCACATCGACACATGCATTTTATCAATGACAAAGAAAAGATAAGATTGCTAACCTCGATCGAGGGAAATAAAGAGGAGAAAGCTCAAGTGCGTCTCGGGCACCTCCTATATTTTGTTTTGTGAGAAATTGAACGGGATCATTCACTCAAACATTTCATCAAACACCTTGAATGCATGCATAGGAAAAAAATAAACTAACACACCTCTCACACCTTTCACCAAGAAAAAACAGAGGATAGGCAGAGGGCTGGGGCGTCGTATTTATAGAGGGCGGGATCATACATCCCGGTTTGTAACACAAACCGGGACTAAAGGTAATGGCGAGACACGTGTCGGCCTGGCTGGGCGCATGTCTCCGGCCATCGTGCCGCCCTTTCGAGCAGGGGCCAGCGTGCGGCATTAGTCTCGGTTCATGGCGCAACCGGGACTAATGCTGTTAGAGGGCATGTATGGATAGCCTATTTTCTACTAGTGATGCGTAGCTTCCTCCGCGCACTTAATGGTGCTATGACTATATCTGTCTATCTTTACATAGTGGGAAAAAAATTCCCGCCTCTGATCTGCCATGTGACACTAGAGGAAAAAGGTCCATCCGTTCGCGACCCCTCGGAGCATTAGTCCCGGTTGCGCCACCAACCGGGACTAATGCTGGCACGCGTCCCGGTTGGAGCGGGCACGGGGCCAGGGGGCATGGGTCCCGATTGGTAAGGGGGCATGCGTCCCGGTTGGAGCCACCAACCGGGACTAAAGTTTAACCCAGCCACGTGGCACAGCACACCTTTAGTCGGTTCTTGGCTTCAACCGACTAAAACCTGCCCTCTAAATCTGCATGACCCCCTCTGCCTCCACTCTGTTTTTTCGAATGGTGTAAGGTGTGAGGGTGTGTGATAGTTTTTTTTCATGCATGCATTGAAGGTGTTTGTTGAAATGTTTGAGTGAAAAATCCCGTTGAATTTCTCATAGAACAAAAATATAGAAGGTGTCCGAGATGCACTTGAGCTTTCTCCTCTTTATTTCCCTCGATCGAGGTTAGCAATCTTATCTTTTCTAGGTCATTGATACAATTCATGTATCGGTGTGAATTGGTTATTTCACTATTTATGATGTCCTGTTTTTTGATAAACTTACTTATATGATGCGATGAGCGGTCGGGAATGGATATACGGTGACGGCGGGTGGGTATATCAAAGCGTGGATAAATTTATCGATGTGGCTGGCAAACAAAGAGAATGGATTTATCGTTGTCCATGTGTTCAATGTCGAACAACAAAAGTACTCTTCCTCGAAAATCATTCGCGCCACCGATTATGAAAGGTTTCATGCCCAACTATAATTGCTGGACCAAGCATGGGGAAAGAGGGGTTATGATGGAAGATGGTGAAGAAGAAGATGATGATAACAACTATCATCATATGTTTCTGAATCTGGTGATCTTGCAATGGAAGATAATGGAGGAAAAGGTGAAGAGCGGGCATCGGATGAGCTGATGAACTTGGTAGGGTCATTTCGATGCAAAGCGAGCTGAAATGAAAATGAGAAGTTGAAGTTAGAGGGCATGTTAGAAGATCACAAGAAATTGTTGTACCCAAATTGTGAAGATGGCGGCAAAGCTCGATGCGACCTTTGGAAAAGATACATGCATGCATTAATGATCCCTCTCTACATGATAAGGAGTATAAGATCGGATGAGACCCTGGTGATGTTGAGGGAGAGCCTAAGAGGGTTCTGCTAAGGTTATGTGGTATGCTCCTATAATACCAAGGTTGAACGCATGTTCGAAACAAAGAGCATGCCAGTTGTTGCGATGGCACAAAGAAGACCGTGAAGAAGGCGGGAGTTGAGACACCTGGCGATGGGTCACGTGGAAAAATCGAGAGAGACTTCCCGGACTTTGTAGGTGGCCAAGGAACTTATGGTTTGGTCTAAATACGGATGGCATGAATCCTTTTGGGAGAGCTGCGATCCTGACACTGCCCGTGACTCTATGTATCTACAACCTGCCTCCTTGGTTGTGCATGAAGCGTAAGTTCATTATGATGCGGTGCTCATCCAAGGCCGAAGCAACCGGGCCGACATTGATGTGTACCTTAGGCCATTAGTTGAAGAACTCTTACGGTTGTGGGGCAAACCGGTGTCGTGCGTGGGATGAGAACAAACAGAGCCATTTAATCTCGAGGTTGTTATTCGTAACCATCAATGATTGGCTGCTCTTAGTAACCTTCGGTGACGGACAAACAAAGGATATAAGGCATGCACCACTGTTTAGATAAGACCGAAGGTACATATTTGCATAAATGCAAGAAGGTTGTGTACCTAGCGAATCGATGATTTCTTCCGACCAATCATCTCGTAAGAAAGAAAGGCAAGCATTTCAAAGGTGAGGCGATCACCGAAGAAGCCTGAACTCCCGGTGGTGATGATGTATTTGGTATGGTCAAGGACATAGAAGTAATCTTTGGAAAGGGTCCGGTGGTCAATCAGTTCGAGCGACGTCGCTACGTGACACGCACCCATGTGGAAGAAGAAATCTATATTTTGGGAGCTGCCATATTGGAAAGTCCTGCGTGTCCGCTCTTCAATCGACGTGATGCACGTGACGAAGAATCTCTGCGTGAACCTGCTAGCATTCCTAGGCGTGTATGGGAAGACAAAAGATACACACAAGCAGGAGGACCAACAAATTATGAAAGACCCAAAGAACATGCATACAGATAACAAGGCGGATAAAGGCGTCACTTAAGTCGTGCGGCTATGCTCTTACCAAAGCAGAGAAGAAATCTTTTTGAAGTCCTTCTGTATCAAGGTGCCGTCGGGCTTCTCATCTAATATAAAGGGATAATAAATATGGCGGAAAAAGTTCCAAAACCTGAAGTCTCATGATTGTCACGTGATTATGACGATTGCTTCCGATTGCATTGAGGGGCTTCTACGAAAATGTTCGAGTACCCATTGTGAAGCTGTGCATTCCTTAATGCAATATCTCGAAGGTAATCAATCCAGATATTACGCCAAGGTTCTGAAGGATGTGGTACAATGTCATGTTAGTTTTGAATTGGTGTTCCCACCATCCTTCTTCAATATTATGACATCTCTGGTTCATCTAGTGGAAGAGATTGCCATTCTCGGTATTTCTGCACAATATGTTCCCCTTTGAGAGGTTCATGGAGTCTTAAAGAAATATGTTCATAACCGTGCTAGACTGAAGGAAGCATCTCCAAGGGATATGGAACAGAGGAGGTCATTGAGTTTTGTGTTGACTTTATTCGACCTTAAGCGATTGGTGTTTCGACTTCGGCATGAGGAAGACTAAGTGGAAAAACGCTGGGAAAGAAAGCAATGATATGTAGGACGGGATTCTTTCACTAAAGCACACTACACAGTTCTACATAATTCCACCTTGGCAGCTCAGTATATGGAGGAACACAAGAATATTATGCGCTCAAAAACCGGAAGCTTTGAATCATGGATTGAGATGAACACATGAAGTCTTCGGTGGTTGGATGCGGACACATCTCTTGAATGACACCACTGTTGGAGATCAGCTATACTTGTTGGCGCGTCACCATCTTCTCTTGTATTGAATTTCCAAAGTGCGAAATAAATGGGAATACATTCTACGATCGCCCAAGATAAAAGAGCACCAACCAAAATAGTGGTGTCCGCTTTGATGCAATAGACGAGAATGGACAAAAGGACACATATTATGGTTACATAGAGGAGATATGGGAACTAGACTATGGAGTCTCTTTTAAGGTCCCTTTGTTTCGCTGCAAATGGGTCAACCTGAATGGGGAAGGGGTAAAGATAGACCAGTTGTACGGAATGACAACAGTGGATCTCAATAATCTTGGTTATAGAGATGAACCATTCGTCCTAGCCAATGATGTGTCTCAGGTTTTCTATGTGAAGGACATGTCCTCCAGACCGAAAAAAATAAAAAATATGCAAACGAATACATCATATGATGAGCCAAAGCGTCACATAGTTCTTTCATGGAAAAGAAACATCGTGGGAATCGAGGACAAGACAGACATGTCAGAAGATTATAATAAGTTTGATGAAATTCCGCCCTTCATAGTGAAAACTGACCCCAAGCATTCCGTTAAGTAAAGAAGATGCTCCATGGTTACGTCTGAAGCGGTCATAAGGAATGACATATGCCAAGAAGTTCATGCTCATATTATGTAACTCTAGTTCATATCTTTCGCGGTTTGTGGCTTGACCGAAGGATATCTTTCGCGGTTTGTGGCCTTTAGTCCCGGTTTTGTAGTCTCAGTTTTTAATATTAATAAATGTCTTGAGTGTTAGTCCCATTTTGTGGCTGGACCGGGAGTGCCTCTATGACCAGTTTCTCGGAGATCTTGGGAGGCCCAGGCTCCATCGGCATCTCCTCGAACTGGCCGCAGATGGTGTCCCTGCTCTCGAAAACCATCTTGCAGCTTGTAACTTCACTAACTAGATCAATCGCCTCGGAGCTAACTAATTTCACATATTAGGAGTGCCTCTATGACTAGTTTCTCGGAGATGCTTGGGAGGACTGGGCTCGTCGGCATCTCCTGAAAGCTGGCATGGTGTCCCTGCTCTAAAACCATCTTGCAGCTTGTAACTTCACTAACTAGATCAATACGCCTCGGAGCTAACTAATTTCACATATTAGGAGTACCTCTATGACCAGTTTCTCGGAGATCTTGGGAGAATGGGCTCGTCGGCATCTCCACAGCTGGCCGCATGGTGTCCCTCTCGAAAACCATCTTGCAGCTTGTAACTTCACTAACTAGATCAATACGCCTCGGAGCTAACTAATTTCACATATTAGAGTGCCTCTATGACCAGTTTCTAGATGCCGGGAGGGCTGGGCTCGTCGGCATCTCCTGAACTGGCCGTAGTGGTGTCCCTTCTCTCTAAAACCATCTTGGAGATGCCTCAAACTGGGAGGAGGCTGGACTCACAAGGATGCATATTTATAGTACAAGCTCGGCATAATGTCGACACTCACGACATAATGTCGACCTCACCCCTATTATTAGTCTTGACTCATCTTTAGTCGGTTGGTGTCTCCAACCGACTAAAATTCATCTTTAGTCCCGGTTGGTGACACCATCGGGACAAGGTACAACCGCCGCGACATAATGTCGACACTCACCCCTATTATTAGTGTTGTTCGGCCCACTGCCTAATCCCTTCAGTCGCGGTTGGTTTCTCCAACCGAGACTAAATATGAACCCTCTCTTTATATAGGCATTTCCCTCTATTTATTAGGTAACACTTAAGACATTTATTAATATTAAAAACCGGGACAAATCGGGACTAGCTAACACTCAGGCCTAAAGCCCCTTTATTCATAATCATGCCTAGTCCTATAATACGCAGCTTGTGGTCTTCATCGTCGTCGTCATCATCGCCGTCATCGTCACACTCCGGGATCCTCGGCCCATCCATGGCATATACCGAGGCCATTCCAGCCTCGGGTTCACGGCGGGTGGGAGAGGTCTCTGAAGACGATGCCGCTTCTGTCGGGACAGTGTGGGGCCTGTGGCGGGTGGACTCGTGGGCACCGTGGCGAGGATGGTCTCCCGGCGATGTAGCGTATCACTGATGATAGTGGTTCTCCCACCACGACGGCCGACTTCGTTGTGGTTCACGGTGGAGGCCATCACCCTCGTACTGGCGAGCTCCCTTTCACGCCTATTAGCGAAGAAGGCATTCCAGTGTCATAGTTGTCGGGATCCCACTGGGATCCATCCGCTACTCGGCGTGAGCTCGTGGTAGAAGTGGTTTTGATGGCACTGACGTCACGAACCTTGAGGGACATGAGGACAGAACCCCTCGGTAGCTCGGCATCCGGCCGGCGGGCGGTACCCAGTGGACAAGGGTAGTTGAGGCGCCTGGCCTCGGTCTCCTCGAGGGTCGAATGGCCCAAGATGGCGTTGTCCATTGTTTTAAGAGAGGAAGGTGTGGATGTGGATAGCCATGACACGATCACCCTAAATATAGAGGAAAGGGCGGGAAAACTTGCGTGAAGCTTTGGGAAATGGCGAAATATCTTTAGTCGGTTAGTGACTACATCCGGGACTAAAAGCTCTAGTAGAAAGGAAAGGCGGAAAACTTGGCGGGAAGAGGTGGGCAATGGCGGAAAATATTTTAGTCCGGTTTGAGAATACATCCGGACTAAATTTGTGCCGAACAATGATCATGTTTCGAAAAAACCCTTTTCCATTTTCCGAGCGCAAAAAAAGGGTCGTTTTGTGAAGTAACCACCAAAATGCCGTTTCACAATGCTACCGTCCCATTTTCCTAAAATACTAGACCACCTTACATGGACTATCTCCCAACCGGTACATCTCAAACCTTTTCGTCCATCCCGGTAAAAAGGACAAATGTCTGCCGAATCGGCAGGAAGTGGTCCAAACCTTTGTTTTTGAATTATTTATTTAAAACCAAACACTTTTTATGTTTAAATTTTTTCTAAATTCCAAATTGATATTAAAAAAATATAAGTTAATTCATTTTTAATTGTAAATGGTTCATATTTTAAATGGTTACATTAATTATTTTTTAAAACAGAAAATGTTTTTGAATTATTTATTTAAATCAAACACTTTTTATGTTTAAAATTTTCTAAATTCCAAATTAATTTTCAAAAATATAAGTTAATTCATTTTAAAAGGTTACATTAATTATTTTTAAAAATAGAATATGTTTTTGAATTATTTATTCAAATCCATACACTTCTTATGTTTAAAGTTTTTCTAAATTCCAAATTGATATTAAAAAAATATAAGTTAATTCATTTTTAATTGTAAATGGTTCATATTTTAAATGGTTACATTAATTATTTTTTAAAACAGAAAATGTTTTTGAATTATTTATTTAAATCCAAACACTTTTTATGTTTAAATTTTTTCTAAATTCCAAATTGAGATTAAAAAAATATAAGTTAATTCATTTTTAATTGTAAATGGTTCATATTTTCAATGGTTACATTAATTATTTTTTAAAACAGAAATTTTTTTTGAATTATTTATTTAAATCCAAAAAAAATTTATGTTTAAATTTTTTCTAAATTCCAAATTAATATTCAAAAATATAAGTTAATTCATTTTAAAAGGTTACATTAATTATTTTTTAAAAATAGAATATGTTTTTGAATTATTTATTCAAATCCAAACACTTCTTATGTTTAAAGTTTTTCTAAATTCCAAATTGATATTAAAAAACTATAAGTTAATTCATTTTTAATTGTAAATGGTTCATATTTTAAATGGTTACATTAATTATTTTTTAAAACAGAAAATGTTTTTGAATTATTTATTCAAATCCAAACACTTCTTATGTTTAAAGTTTTTCTAAATTCCAAATTAATTTTCATTTAAAAAACAATACAAATTTAAACCCCAAAATAAAAAATAAAGTAGAGAGAAAATACGAAAAATTTGAAATCGGGAATATGTCCGGTTGGAGCCACCAACCGACTAAAGACCTCTACCAACCCTTGGTCTGCTGAAAATATTGGACTATACGTCCCGGTTGGTGGCTCCAACCGGGACGTATGCCCCTTTAGTCCCGGTTGGAGCCACCAACCGGGACTAAAGGTCCCCTACTAGTTAACCATGACCCTTCTCCTTCTTCCCCGTTCCTCTTTCTCACTCACCCAAGAGATCGCCCATGAGACAACCGCCGACGCCGTCAGGCTGCCCAACCATCGTCTCGTTGTCGGCCTCCACGCGCTGCCTCGCTGTGCTTATCCTCCTCGCTGAAGGAATCGAAGCCGCGCGACTGGAATCGACCGCGTCTTCCCCATCACCGACGAGCTCCGCCTTGCCATCACCGTTCTGCCGATCTCCTCGTCCCGCCAAGGCTACACACGCCGAGGGTGAGCTTGTAACTCTCTGGGACCCTTCTTTCCTCCCTAGCGCTCATCCTTCTCTCGCCCGTCACGCCATCTGCCGCTTGCATGTCGTCAGCGTGCCCTATTCGGTGACAAATCCAGCGGTGCCCTACTAGTTAGGTTCGCCTCGATGCCCTCTTCGAACAAACCCACGCCCCCTCCGAGCCCTCTAGCAACGTCTTGCCACCGCACGCTGCTCACCGCGATGTGGATGTCTTGGTAGGGCCTGCTAACGTGGAGGCCGAGTTGGCACTAGGGCCCATCTGTCGATCTCACTGCTAGGGGTCGCCTGTAAAAACTATTTGCCTTTTGTTTTAATTCCACAAAATGATTTAATATTGTAAAATCAATAACTTATTGTTTATAAGTCAGAAAAATACAAATAATATATCAAATTGTTCAGAAAAATGAAACCTATCTATTTAACATATAATCATGCATTGTTAAACAACTTAAATGACAAGTATAATTAGAAGAACAAATTCACCCCTCTCATATGTTCCGGAGTTTCTCCGAGTTAGGGTTTTCACCCCTCGGAACCCCGATTAAATCATCGAGCATGTCTTAGGGTTACATTCCAATGCAAATTAACTTGTCATATCATCATACTTGCTTGAGCATTGCATCGATGCCATGTGTTGATTGTTTCCCTTTCTTTTCGGTGTTTCGATTATTAGGTTTATTATTAGTTAGGTATTATTAGGTTTATTAATTACTTTGGTATTATTGGTCTTCGGCCCCACTGGTCAGTCACTGTGGGTAGCCCCAGACCCGATTCACATTGTCAAGCAACTTAGGTGCATGTGGGTTTGACGATGTGCCTATCTACTACACGGTTTCCCTTTCTCTTCATTTTTATTATTGTGTATTTATATATTAGGTTTTCTCTGAATTAGGGTTTATATCTCTCAACACCGTACTTAACTTTCTCCTTTAGCCGCTTTGACTTTTCGTTTTTCCACCTATGCGAAAATATGGACCCACACGCCGAGATGAAGAAAAGGAAGAGTTGATCCAAGGTGTGATCCGTGGGAAGATAATTTAGGCGTATCAACGTTTACGAACAACTCCGGTGAGGGTGATCCTCTTTTACGGAGTAGACAACTTGTTTGAGGTTGAAGGTGTTGCCTTCCTTGAGAGAAGCGATGCCTTGTAATCGAGAAGACGCTCCGCAAGGTGCATGTAATATAAATAAATTCATTAATTAATCATCTGCTATCTATATAGAAATAGTAACGGCGATCTTTCTTCTTTTAGCCCTCCGGATCGAAGGAATCTCTTTGAAAAGAGCGAGGCCCAACCAAAAAGTTGCAAGACCATGAGAGGTTCAGGATCGAAGATGTCATTGTAGGAGGCAGGACATCTCCGGTTATCGCAACCAAATTTGTGGCACAATGCGAGTAATCGTTAGGGACTTAATCCGATCACCATTAGAAATTGGAATAGGCCTGCTAATGCGGATGAAGAGGAACATGTTTATTTGTCCCTAACCACGCCAAAGATTTCTTGTGGAAGAGGCTCATGGTTAATTTCAAACTACGAAGATAGAGCTAGATCCAAATGCGGAGGATCCAGTTGAGGACGCCTTACAACATGGGAGAGCCATGGAGGCTAAGGTCGGGAGTGGGCTTTGAAGAAGATGGCCCGATGTTTCACCAACTGGAAGAAAAGATTGCACCTTGACTATGTCGTGAAAAGAAGACTCGATTTCAAGAATATTCAGTTTGAGAAGATAAAACCATTCGGGATGAGTTTGTGGAATACAAGAAATCGAAAAAGCTAAGAAAATGTAAAACGAATAAGCTGAATCTGCTAACAAGAAGTATCACCATACTATGGGGCAAGGTGGCTCTGAGGCTGGTATTCCTAAGTGGGAGAAACTTGAGCGAACTGCGTGATAAAAATATCACCCCGCAGATGCGATTGGGTAGAACATGCAAGGAATTGGTTTTACGGGCATGGGGGCACGTTGGACTCGGAAGGGAGGTGTATATATACCATACGACATAAAGAAGACCCCTTGCCAATCGAGAGGATGAGAAAAGCAGTAAAGGCTGTTAAAGATGGGGACTTCATTCCCGATAGAGAGAATGATGAGCTCACACTCGCCCTTGAAATAAGGAACATGATGGACGAACACGAGGCACAATAGGCTCCCAATCATGGAGGACTGGGTTTCCCGAAGAGAGGAAGAAATATCCTGATAGAAGTCGTCAGAGGAGTAAGGATGGGAGGCGGTTGAGCGAAAGTCGAGAAAAGCGAATGCGTTTAATTGAAGAACGATTAAAGCAACAACAAGATGAAATTAACTCACTTAAAGAGCAAAAGTACTACGGCGCCCCATCTCAGAAAGACACCTGCATTCGATGCTACCGCCCTATCGAATAATCGAAAAGCATGTGGCTTCCACCGAGGTCCGGGTGATGACAATGGCGATGCCGATGATGCACCGACGATGGCTCCTGTTGGCTACCCAGTGGATGATATCACGAGATGACACTGCTGCGAGCTACATGTCAAAGTTGTGAACATATCAATGAAGGTGGCGTCGGCTATGCCTTACCAATTGGTCCCACACCAACTTACCACGGTCGTCCGGTTCGAGGGCTACTGTTTTTCGGCGTGGATGAAATCATGCCCACCTTTGAGGTTTTGGATCTTCACTACCTGCTGGTGAAGGGATGTGGCGTCTTGGGTGACGCAAAAAACGTCACCATTCTATGGACGAAGGATTGTATCGTGCTTCGAAATCACACGCCAAGGCCATCTTCGCCGCCACCTCACCCGTCTCCAGCCGAATTAAATCGCCGCTGCCGTCTTCGTCGCCTCACCCGGCTCGTCGCCTCACCAATCTCCGGTGCAGCCATCGCCATGAGCCATCGCGGCGCCTCGGGATAAAAAGCGTGGCGTACCGCTCTTGTCGTCGTGGCGATCGCCGAAAGCGTAAACAAGAGCCTCTTCCAAAAGTCCCAACGGTTCCTCCCAAGAGAGCTTATGGTATCTTGAAGAGGAGATCTGGCGATCGTTGATGCGGAAGCAAGCGTTTTAAGCTAAGCTAAAGAGCCAGAGTTCCCCAAGACCAAAGAAGAAAAATCCAAAGTGTTGAAAATGCTAAAGACTCTTCATCAACCCGAGCCAAAGCTGTCATCGGACTATGAGCGTTCTATTCTCAAGTCACATGCACAAAAAGCCTCAAGAGCGATCTTGATGCAAGCGGAAATCTGTTGCCCAGCTGGAGAACAAAACAGACTTGCGCCCCTCTCAAGGTGATTTCTCAAACCAATGTGGGGTCGAGCAAATATGGGGCAAGAGCGTATGATCCAGAGGTAGTTACTGTCTGAGAAGCCGCTGCTCAAGGTATGAGTATTGCCCGAGACTTATCCCGATTAGAGTTCTTCCCGTGAGTGAAGTAGCATACCAATACCGAGATGGAAAACCTCTCGTCAAACTGAGGAGGTAAACAATCTTCCAACAAAAATGCGAAGATTGCATAAGCGGTACATGCATGCCACAAGGGTCGGGGCTAACTGGATAGTCTTTGAGGGTTACAAAAAGCATCATGGGAAAGAAAGCGATGACATGGTATCCATTGAATTTGATGAACTATTTCAATTATTCAATCAAGACGCCTTGGACAAATCGATCATGAGTGCCTATTGTCCGTAAGTACTAATTCTGTAATTAATTTAGTCTCCATCTATAATATTTTGTTTATTGCATGTATATAATCATACTTTAATATGCGAATGAAGATTCTCGAATGCAGAGAGGACAAATCTATGACATTGGCTTCATTGACCCATATTGGGTTCATGAAGCTAATCTCAAAATAAGCCCCGGGATACGGAGGATAATATAGTACACGTTAAGGTTTCAAGAAACCAAAGGAAATACTATTTCCTTACAACTTCGAGTGAGTGTTATTGTCTTGTATACACTTTCTATTTAATTAAACACTCGATGTTAAGTATATAATTGATTAGTTCTGCATTCGCAGTACCACTATATTCATTAATCATTCAACTTGACAAAGGCGTGTACTAGTCATGGACTCAAACATAAACCCCTTGAGGCGTGGAAGGACATGCGATACTTCTCCGGTAATTCTAATCATTACAACACTATATCGGCGTTAAGTGAATTTTAGGATATCAAGTACTTAATAACTTATTTTATTCGTTTTCTCTGGCAGCGCTTGGAAACAGTTCACCAAGAAGGCTAGGGTGTTTGGAAAGAGGAGCTTACATTTCAACCACTAGATGTAAGCACCACTAGCTATATCCGCGCATCTCTTTGATTCTAGTTTTGATACGCTTATTATCATGCTTGATTATTATTTTGATTGAACTCTGTTGTCGTAAAGTGCACGACGAGGACGGTAACAATCTATGTGGATACTATGTATGCGAGTTCATCCGGCAGACGTGCGATGAGAAGGGCAGGAATTTAGAGCAACTCCACGTACGTAAACAATTTCTATAGTTTTTAATTACAATCAAATTGTGTTTAGTTTCATATTCATATAGGCTGACTCCTTTTTTAAATCAGATCGAACGTCCACGGGACGGTCTTCTGCCAAAGGATCGCATACGAGCAATACAGGAGGAATTGGCGGGATTCTTGGATGCAGAAGTCCTAAACACACAAGGGGAATACAACTCGGCTGTGTATAGACAATAGGAATTTTAAAAATAGCAACTTTCAAGAAATTGGCCGGTAGCATCGAATAGCAACTTTTGTATGTAGTGCATGAACTCGATTTGTGTATTGAATGTAATGTTGTCATGATGATCTTGTGTAATATAAGGTTCCTTCATTGATAAGTGCAAAACACTAAATAAACAATAAAACAACCTAAATGAATTCTCTGCCGCGGCACAAAAAGTGGCGAAAATGCTGCCGCGGCAACAAAATGTGACAAAATGAATTCTCTGCGGCGAAGAAAATATATATCTCTGCCAGGCAGGTTATTAGTCCCGGTTCGTGCTCCACCCTCGCGCTCGATGCCATACGTGTGCCCCATTTGTCCCGGTTGGTGGGGCAACCGGGACTAATGGTTGGAGCTTTAGTCCCGATTGCCCCGTCCCGGTTGGGCAACCGGGACTAATGGCCCTTACCAACCGGGACGCATGGGGCGTTTTCTACCAGTGTGAGGGTAAAATTCCCACCTAAACATCACCGTTTATTTCTGGTTTACACTCAGGAAAAGTTTTGGTCACTTTCTACTCATTCTTTCCACATGCCAGCGTTGTGGGCCCGGTATTTTTGCATAATTCTAGCATTGTTTTCCTTCCTCCATCTTTCCCTCCGTTTTAGCGCCATTTTTTCCCGCCATCAGTTTGCAAGGTGACATTTATATAATCAAAAATGAGTTGCTATCTACATGGGTAGCTACACCCCCCCCCCCCACACACACACACACCAATGTCTGAAACGTGGCATGGTGGTCAAAACTCGTTAGGCAAAACCAGCCTCCCTACAAACACCAGTTAGTAGTTAAACTGCCCCTTTGTTCACCTGTGTCACTAGGTTTGAATTTAAAAATCAGGCACCCACTAGCCTTGCAACCTATATATACGGAGGATTCAAAATTTCAAACGGTAGATAGTAGCTTGTAGCACGTTGTAGATAGCTAGCATATAGATAGTCATCATAGGCTGCAAAACATGCACAACATCTTTACTGGATCAACATGACAGTAGTTCTACCTTAGCTCACATGGCATGGAAACCAATCATCCGCAAAGCACCAGAGAGAAGCATTGTAGGTAGTATGTATGATCCTCCACTCTGAACATACCAAGAACAAGACTATGGATACAAGTAAGCTTCCAAGAACTGCTCATGCATCAAGAACATATACACATAGAGATCTGAATGCATGCAAGCTCAAGGAAGGTTTCAAGTACCACATCACCCAAAGTTGTATTTTTCCTTGCTCAAGCAAGCTTATTACTAATGTATGAAGCTCACCCCTCGTCCATACAACTACATTGGAAAAACTCCAATCGCAGCCACCGCCCATTTCTGATGTCATGTCACTAGTAGAAGACACTAGTCCCGGTTTATAAGAGGCTTTAGTCCCGGATTGTAATCTAGGACTAACGTATCGGGACTAAAGGTTAGGCCTTTAGTCCCGGTTCTGTTACAAACCGGGACTAGATTGTCTCCGTGGCCCATTGCACGCTGGAGGATATTTAGTCGGTTCTTACGCATGTAGCGTTTGCATAAGCTGCCGCGGCAGGAGGTGGGGTTTTAGGGTTTTTTTTTTGTGTTTGATTGTTTTTCATTTTGTGTTTTCATATACATATTATTCTACGCTACTACATGTTGTATACATTGATGCATATATAATATAATTTCACTCACGATAACATAAATACATATAAATATATACACAGCCGAGACTAGAGCTCGTCTAATTGATTTACACCAAGATCATTACAACAGATACTGTCCTTTTGTGTCTATCCATGATTACACGAAGTTCTATCCACGTTGTACTCTCTTTTTGTGCTTACGATGTCCCTGAGCAAAAATTCCGACAACTCCTCTTGAATTGCTATTAGGCGTTCATGTGGTAGGAGCTTATCCCGCATCGCATCCAACTAAATATAAAGAAGTAGATCATTATGAATGGAACTCAGCAAAAACTATGGTATAGACACACACTTTTCGACCGAGAATGTAATTGAATCAGATAATAATCAAGCATGATAATTGTACGAATGATAATTGTAATATCCACATAAATTAGTCCCCTGTGGCTGCGTCACACACTTTTCGACCGAGGATTTTTCTCTCCCGCACGCGCAACTCGTGCTTCTAATCTCCACTTTTTTTCTCTCTATTCGGCTCTCTCCCGGCATATCGATATCGAGCTTTGGCCGATCCCCGTCTCCACCAGGCCGCCGCCACCGTCCCTGTCGTCGTCGGCCTGCCGTCGTCATCGCCGCCGGTTGCCGTCGCCGCTCCTTCTCCGTCTTGGGTCGCCGCCGCCCGCCCGGCTTCTGGCCCCAGCCGCCGTCGCCCGCCTCTGCATCGACCACCGCCGGACAGGGCCGCCGCCGTTCACCTCTCCTCCGATTTGCCCCGGCCGATCTCTGGCACCGCCACCGGCCGCCGGTACCATCCCCCCGCCTGCCTCCAGTCGCCGTGCCTCCAGCCGGCATCCTGTGCCTCGATCGGGATCGATTTATCCGTCGGGCTGCTGCTCAGATCGGTTCTGAGATCGAGCGTTGACAAAAAAAGTGAGAGAGAGATGTCTTCTGCATCGGGTTATGTTGTGATTCCTCGCTGTCTGGTGATCTTCGATGGCGCGAATTATCCTGATTTCGCTGCCTTTATGCGCGTTCACATGCGTGGTCTCTGTTTATGGGGTGTGCTCTCCGGCGAGGTCTCCTGTCCGCCATGCCCCACTGCTCCTCTTCCGCCGCCGCCGATTGTTCTCGGCGCTGATGCTTCTCAGAAAGCCAAGGATGCTGCTCAGAGTGCCGATGATAGTGTTGTTGCTGCATATGAGCTGAATCTCAAACAATACTTTGCTGATCTCAAGACCTATCGCCTCGATCTGCGGCCTACACTCATTGGGTAGATGAGGATACTCATGCTGCTGCTGTTCTCACCTAGTGTTCTGCCATAGTTTGCTGCTAAGTTCATGAGTCTTCCTACTGTTGCTGCTCAGTGGGCACATCTCCGTCAGCGCTATCAGCCATCTGGGATGCTCTTTACCTGTCTGTGGATCACTAGGAGCATGCTCTTCAGTAGGGTGATTCCACTATTGATGAGTTCTATACTCAGAGTGCGGCTATCTGGCGTTAGCTTGATTCTCTCTATACTGTTGTTTGTGGAACATGCCCGCGTCGGATTTGGAGTTACACCGCATCTATGAGTTCGGCTCCGCCGTGCTCAGTTGAATGCCCGTGGTCGTGTTCCGCTCTCTGAGGTACTGTCTGCGCTTCGGGCTAAAGAGACTTGTCTTCGTGGTGCTAGTCTTCTTGAGGTTCCGTCTGTGCTTGCTACTCGTGGTTCTCCTCTACCGTTTGCTCCCTCGACTAAGCCGCGGTTCTCTTGCCGCGGCCGATACTACCCACTCCTCCAGGTTAGGATCAGAGTCAGCACCGATGAGTCTCGTGGTCGTGGTCCTTTGTGGTTCTCTTTATCGATTGCACTTCTTCAGAGTGGGATGGCCACACTTGGGCCACATTATCTGTGAGGATTCCGATTCGTCAGCAACACAAGGCTCTTCCTTCCGGATCTTCAGCAGTTGCTCTCTCTGATCAGGACATTATCAGGAGTCTTCGTGGTCTGCTTGCTGCTACTGGATTTTCTTCGACAGCCACTGTTGGTTCTGTGACTGATTCTTCAGGCACTGCGCGACCACCACCTTCTACACAGTCAGGTACGTCCCCGTGGTATCTGGATTCTGGAGCTTATTTTCATATAACCTCTGAGTCTTCTCTTCTATTCGCTATTTGTTCTCTCACTTCTCATGTTCGTGTTCTCACGGCCGATGGTATCTCTCTTCCTGTTTCTAGTCGGGGCACCCTTTCTACTTCTTTTTTTGTTCCTGATATTTCTTATGTTCCTCGTCTTAAGATGAATCTGTTCTCTGCTAGCCAGCTTACTGACTCTGGTTGTCGCGTCATTCTTGATGCTGATTCTTGTGTTGTCCAGGATCGTCGCACACAGGCCCTGGTTGGAGCTGGCCCTCGCAGTCGTGACTCTTTAGGACTTTGGGAGTTAGACAGACTTTGTGTTCCTTTCGATGCCACTTCATCTGCCAGTTTTTCTCTGGTCGTCGCCTCTGCTACCAGCTCTTTTCAGCAGTGGCATCATTGTCTTGGTCACCTTTGTGGCTCTCGCCTATCATCATTAGTTCATCGTGGTCTTCTGGGGTCTATCTCAGGAGATGTGCCTTTACATTGTCAGGATTGTAGGTTGGGCAAACAGATTCAGCTATCCTATCCTACTAGCGCGTCTGTATCTCAACGACCTTTTGATTTAGTTCATTCTAATATTTGGGGTCCGGCTCCTTTCGCTTCAAAAGGGGGCCATCGCCACTATATTTTATTCATATATGATTTTTCTCGGTACACTTGGTTGTATTTTATGCGCTCTCGCAGTGAAGTGCCCTCCATATATCAGCGTTTTGCGGCCATGGTCCGTACTCAATATTCTACACCCATTCGTGTGTTTCGTGCTGACTCTTCTGGAGATTATATCTCCCAGATGTTGCGCGTTGTTCTTGTTGAGTAGGGTACCCTCGCTCAGTTCTTATGTCCTGGCGCACATGCCCAGAATGGCATTGCTGAGCATAAGCATCGACATCTTCTTGAGACCACTTGTGCCACGATGATTTATTCTTCTCTTCCGCCGCATTTCTGGGCTGAGGCTGTTGCTACGTCGGTTTACCTCATTAATATTCAGCCTTCTACCGCTCTGCAGGGTGGTATCCCTCTCGAGCGTCTTTCTGGTCATTTTCCAGACTACTCCATGCTTCGCTTGTTTGGTTGTGTTTTCTATGTTCTCCTTGCCCCTCACGAACGCACCAAACTGACCGCTCAGTCTATTGAGTGTGTCTTCCTTAGATACAGTGATGATCATAAGGGCTATCGCTATTGGGACCTCGTTGGTCGTTGGATGCATATCTCTCGCGACATTACTTTTGATGAGACGCGCCCTTTCTATCCTTGTCCCACCGCTGGTACCTACCCGGTGGAAGATATATCTTTTTTTCTTTTTCCTGACACCTCCTTCTACTCCTATTGTGTCTTCTTCAGGACCCGGTCTCCCTGATGTCTCTTCTTCGACACCATCCTCCTCTGCTCCGTCTTGTTCCCCTAGTTCTCCTCGTTCTCCGGAGCCTTCCTCTGCTATTCCTTCTTCTTCATCGTTGTCTCATGAGTTGTCTTCCTCTGATGAGCTTCCCTCTACTCGTCTTGTTCGTCAGTGACGTGCCCCCAACCGTTACGCTCCTAGTCAGTATGGTCTTTCTGTTGCCTCTGAGCCGACTTCTTATCGGGATGTTGAGCATCATCCCGAATGGCAGCTGGCCATGGCTGAGGAGATTACTGCTCTTGAGCGCACTGGCACCTGAGATCTTGTCTCTCCCCCTCCCGGTGTTCGTCCTATCACATGTAAATGGGTCTATAAAATTAAGACCCGCTCTGATGGATCTCTTGAGCGCTATAAAGCGCATCTTGTGGCTCGTGGTTTTCAGCAGGAGCACGGTCGTGACTATGATGAGACCTTTGCTCCTGTGGCTCATATGACCACTGTGCGCACTCTTCTTGTTTTCGCTTCTATTTGTCACTCGTTTGTGTCCCAGCTTGATATTCCTCAATGGTGAGTTGAGTAGGGAGGTTTATATGCAGCCTCCTCCTGGGTATTCTGTTTCCGCTGGGATGGTTTGTCGTCTTCGGCGTTCTCTTTATGGCCTGAAACAGGCCCCTCGTGCCTGGTTTGAGCGCTTTGTCTCTGTGGTGACTGCTGCTGGTTTCTCTCCTAGTGCTCATTATCCAGCGCTGTTTGTTCACACTTCTCCTTGTGGACACACTCTTCTTCTTCTCTATGTTGATGATATGATCATTACTGCTGATGATCCTGAGTATATCGCCTTTGTTAAGGCTCGTCTTCGTGATCAGTTTCTTATGACTGATCTTGGTCCTCTTCGATACTTTCTTGGGATTGAGGTTTCCTACACTTCTGATGGCTTTTTCATCTCCCAGGAAAAGTATATTCAGGGTCTTTTTGCTCGTGCTTCTCTTGGGATGAGCGCACTTTTGAGACCTCTATGGAGCTTAATGTCAAGCTTCGTCCTACTGATGGTGATCCTCTTCCTGATCCGACACGTTATCGCCATCTTGTTGGGAGTCTTGTTTATCTTGCTGTCACTCGTCCTGACATATCGTATCCTGTTCATATTCTGAGTCAGTTTGTTTCCGCTCCTACCACTGTTACCTATAGTCATCTTCTTCGTGTTCTTCGTGGCACGATCACTTGTCGCTTTTTCTTTCCTCGTTCCAGCTCCCTCCAGCTCCAGTGCTATTCGGATGCTACGTGGGCGAGTGATCCTACGGATCGCCGTTCACTTTCTGTTTACTGTGTGTTTCTTGGTGGTTCGCTTATTGCCTGGAAACGAAGAAACAGACAGTGGTTTCCTGTTCGAGTGCTGAGGCTGAGTTGCGTGCTATGGCCTTGTTGACTGCTGAGGTGACTTGGTTATGGTGGTTGCTTACGGATTTTGGGGTCTCTATTACCACACCCACTCTGGTTTTGTCCGACAGTACATGCGCTATTAGTATTGCACGTGATCCGGTTAAGCATGAGCTTACCAAGCATATTGGTGTTGATGCTTTCTATACACGTGCTCAGGTGCAGATTCAGGTTGTTGCGCTTCAGTATGTGCGTTCAGAGTTACAGTTGGCGGATTTCTTTACGAAGACACAGACCATTGCGCAACATATTTTCTTTCTCTCCAAACTCAGTGTTGTGGAGCTACCATGAGTTTGAGGGGTGTTAGATACGTATTTATATATTGTATGTCTTCACTTGTCAAAGTTACACATCACGCAAAATTTCCACCGCAACGCGCGGGGTTCATCTAGTTAATCAATGGTAGACAACCACTGAGCTTCTTTTCTCTCCCTAGCTCCATATACTTTCCTTTCTGCTAGCTTTGGCCAATGTTATATTCTTCCTTCCTACCTTTGGCCAGTGTTATTTATGTTTGTGAAGAAGAGTTTTGCTGATAGGACACCTTGCAAGTGTAGATCGTGTACAAGATCTGAGTGTCGCATGCGTCCCTCCCATGCTCCGGTGCCGCTTGGACCCGTCCTCACTCTGGCGACCGCACTGGTACTCCGGCCGTTCCCATGCTCCGTTGTTAGGGTCTCGTCTTGCTCTGACAACCGCGCCACCGCTCCGAACATCGCAAGATCCAGCATGTAGAGAGAGAGAGAGAGAGGAAGTGCTGGAGGGCACGCTGAGCAAGCATGGATAGAGGAGATGGGGCGGGGCGATTTATTGGCATGATGACCTAGAAGAGCGATGACGGCCGCTTTGAGGGGAACTCCATATTGATCGGATGTAGGTAGAGTGGGGAGAGGAAATCTGGAATAGTCACCTTGACGATCACGGCACATGTTCTGCTCGGGCGGTATAATCCACCTGCCCTCGCCGTGCTTCAGGTACCACGTCCACAGAATTGTCCGATGTCCACCGCATCGCACTAGTGTTATGGGACGGGACAGGTTGGTTTCCCGATTTAGTCCACCTTCGCCGCAGAGGCACGCGTCGTGGCCACCTGGGAATGCACCACAGCTGAGAAAAGGCCGCGTGCGTGTCAAGCGAGGCAGCACAGACTCGTCCCAACCGAGGTCGTCGATAGACACAACGTACTAGGCGAGGCACGCGGAACCAGGCGGGCAATGCTAGGAACATGAGAGACCTCAGGGTTGGTCACTAGGGGTAGGGGAACTGCACAGGATCGGAGAAGCTCAGTGAATGGTAAATTCTATGATAGAAACAGCTAATTATGTTAAAGATCTAATCTAGTAGATGCTAGTAACAAGTAAGGGGTGATCTAGAAAAACACTCCCTCAAAGACAAAATATGTTTACGAAATCTAATTTCGTTGTTGTTGTAGTCGATAACTTTCTAATCTCAAAATCGAGTTATAGAGCGTCGCAAACCAGCAACGTATCCGTGCTCGGGCACACGTCTGGCTCCCGACAACCTCCATACCCACACTCCAGCGGAGCAGTGGAAGCAACAGATTTTCTCCAAAGAATCCAACAGATGTACTTCGCTAATTTGAAGCCATGGAGAAATGCTAGAAGGGGAAAAGAAACTTCATGAGAAGGTGGTGCTAATGGAGAGGAGGGGGTGGCCTCCTTTTATAGGGGAGGCGGGGCAGCCCAAGGGGTAAAACATGTTGATACTATTGTTGTACATTAGATCTTCATAATATTAGCCCGCTTGGAACTACACCTAGTTTGATAATAAACTTAACACAAATTCCCTCCTTAAAGCATCTCCACTCGGGGTCCCCAAAACCCCCATAAAGGGAAATGGGGGGTGCCGGCGCTCAAAATCGTGCCCAGCCCCCAAATCTTTTTTTCGCGCCTGCGCGGCCCATTTAGTTATCCGTCTCCTCCAGGCTGAAACCTACCCACAGGAGGGCAAGAGGGGGCGCCAGATGGAGCTAAAAATGATGCGGGTCAGCCCTCGTAGTGGGAGAAAGCTCCGTTTCCTGCCCTTTCTATCGCTTCCCTCTCTGTCTTCTAGCCCATTTCCCTGCTATATCTAAGCGTTCCTCCCTCCCTTGCTCCTCCTCCCTCCAACGCCGCCATGGAGAGACCCAACCTCAATTTCTACGAGGTTGTGATTTTCACCCACTATGACATCCGTGCGCCGCCGCGTGCGTGGCTTCCAGCCGGCTTCGAGCTCAGCTATGCCGGTGTGCCAATGGCGCCGCCCTTGTGTGTCGCTGAGTTGGCGATGCAGTTCGAAGAGCGCCGCCGTAAGCAGCCGGAGCGGAAGAGTGCAATGGCTCAGTACGTGCCCACGAGAGCGTACTAGACAAAGCGGTTGAAGAAGGAGCTGGCGAATGAGCTTGCACTGTGCCAAGTTCACCAGCAATAGCTCTACCTGTGCAAACCCGAAGAGTGGCAACGCTTCTAGGCAGTGCACAAGCATACGATATACACCACTATCGAAGAGGCACACCATCAAGATGCCACTGCATGTCGTAAATAATTCATGAGGAGGGCGAAGGCCGCTGGGATCATCGATCTGGATTCCAAAACAGAGGAGGAGGACGGTGACGCGGCGGACAGCGCCGATGGCGAAGACGGCAACATCGCTAGTGAAAGCGGCATAGTTTATTAGGATGGCGCGGAGTTGGCGATGCAGAATCACCCTTTGTTTAATCTTTGTATGTGAAATGAATGAATATGTAATAATTGGTAGGGAGTGTGAATGGGAAAGAAATAGCTGGAAAATCCAAGAAAGGGCGCCTCCCCGCATGGGCTAAATATTGCTGCCACAGGAGGCCATATAGGGGGGGGAGGGGGGTGGGGGGTGGAGATGCTCTCGGCTGCTGCTAGAGCAGTCATATACTTAGTCTTTTTATTGTTGTATCCGCCATAATGTTTTTAACTTTGAAACTCGTCTAAATTTATCATAAAACTTTCTTCCATTATATTATGCCACTTTAACCTATAGCTTAAATTGAGATAAATTTAATTTGTATCTGGTGATAAAACTAGTACCAATGTAATATTTTACAATGAACTATATGTCTTATACACATGTAACACTATAAACTATCTGTTTAGCACCAACATAACACTTTACATTGAACTATCTTACAATGTACCAATGTAACAATTTACAATAAAGTATTTGTCTTGTACAAATGTAACACTTTATAATAAACAATCTATAGCACCAACGGAACACTTTACATTGAACTACCTTCTAGTCACTACCGAAAAATAGTTTATTGCTGAACATTTTCCTTCCAAATTTTTGCCGATTATATTTTGCTAGGAAAGAAATCACTACACGGTAAAATCTTTCAAGAAACTTGGCAAAATCTAAAAAATACACATGGAAAAAATAGGACTTTGTAAAATCCTAGAAATACCACTGGTACAAAACCTGCCTCTAGTCTCGGTTTGTAAGAGGCTATAGTCCCGAATGTGCATCCGGGACTACGGAATCGGTATTAAAGGTTTTACCTATATTCCTGGTTCTGTTACAAACCGATACTAGAGGGTATCCACGTGACCCCGCGTAGTGCGCTCGGATGGAGGACCTTGAGTCCCGGTTCATAACACGAGCCGATACTAAAGGTTTTCTGCTGTGGCAGTGTTTTGGGGCAATCGGCTGTCACGACAGGAGATAGGGTTTGAGGGTTTTTTGCCATGGCAGGTTTTTAGGGCAATCGGCTGTCGTGGCAGGAGATGGGGTTTGAGGGTTTTTTTTTCTTTTTTGTGTTCAATTATTTTTCATTTTGTGTTTTCATTTCAAGAAATTTTTTGTATACATATTCTATGCTACTAGATATTGTAATATTGATGCATATATAATATAATTTCTATCACGAGCATATAGACATATATACAACTTGATATACGAGTGCCAACTAGGAGTAGAACCCGTCTATTTAGTTACATGGAGATCGTTACATTACATGGATGCTTTATTATCTCCGCAAATTGTATTCTCCTTTTGGGTTTATGACCTCTTTGAGCGTGCGTCCTAACAATATCTCTTGAATTGTTAGTAGGCGTTGCTGTGGTAGGAGCTTATCCCGCATTGTATCCAACTATATATAAGCAAGTCGATCCGTATGAATGGAACTCAACAAAAATTATGGTAAAAAATAAATTATGAATATATTATTTACGTACTTCAAGAAAGTCTGTGCCCTGCTCGATACACCCACGAATGAACTCTCATACGTAGTGTCTATATAAATTAGTCACGTATGGCTGCCTCGCATACTTTACGAGAATATAATTCAAGAGGTGTGATTCCATAGACCCCCTACTCTAAAAAGTTGTAAACGTCCCAAAGGGTAGAATTGCTCCTATGCATATTATTGGAGGGCACGCAAGGGTAGCCCGCCGACGAGCCCAAAATAACTCACCCGTACCTGTGCATATTATACGAGGACACGTGCAAGTATTGTATCCGAGTTGGACACTTATATTTCCATGTCGCATGCATAGAATACCCCGTGTACTGACATGCTTCAGCCCCGTATGGGCTTTGGCGGGCAGTACATACATGGTATAAACTTTTTGAATCCCGATCATGCCCCCACGCGCGAATAGGTATCAGTTGATCAGAGCCATTAATTTAATATATCTCCTTCTTTTCGTTCCTTTGGGGTCTATTGAATCAGAAGTCATAATTTAATAGAATAATAATCAAGCATGATAATTGTATGCAGACAAGAATTAAAGAGATACGCGGACCTAGCTCTCGTACTACTTATCGGGATCGGATGATGTGGCATCCCGCAAAACCACTACTAGAAAATCGCGTTGAATTTGTGCATTGCATCGTCATCATCATGCATTGTTTGCCAAAACTGTTCCCGCAAAGCCCGTTTTGTTTTATAAAAACGCCCCAACTTATTTCAAACGCCAAAACCCGGGGCTCCAGAGTATTTTGTTTTGCCGCTATCGGTTTGCAAACGGAGTTATTAAAACAAATAAAAATTATAATTAATTTTGGTGGGGCAGTCGAACGGTCCGAACCGACCGAACAACCGCCCCAGAAAAACTAAAACGGTCCAGCAACCCTCACCCCTTAATCCTATAGCTACCCACTTTTCTACCCCACCCCAGCCTCCACATCACTCCTACCTATCAGGACACGCCACCTCACCTTCTCTCCCCCTCTACCCAATCCTAATCTGACACTTGTCCCAACCCTCACCCCTCATCTCTCACCCTCTCTCCCTGGCCACACAACACACACACACACGCCTAGCACGCTGCAACCACAGCCCCACCTCCGCGTTCACACGCGCGCGCACGCCTCCTCGGGATCCCGCGCTCAACCGCCGAACCTCCCCTGTTCCCCGGTCCCGCCCTGGGCCCCGCTCTCACGCGCCCCACCCCGCACCTGCACGCCCCCGCGCGACCCCACCTCTCCCCGCGCGTGCCCCCTCTCTCTCCCTTTTCTTCTCTCCCATCGCCGGCCTCCCTCGCTTCTCCCTCCCACCTGCCGGCGCTCGCCCGCGTGCCCCGCTCCCGGCTCCTCCCTCGCGCGCCGCCTCGCCTTACCCTCCCTCCGCCGCGCGTCGCTTGGTCCCAGGCCACCACCGGCGCCGGCCGCTTCCTCCGTTCGCCGCCACCGGAGCCCCACCTCTCCACTCACCGCTCGCCCCTTCTCCGACCCCCTCTCCAAGCGCCGCCGCCACTTGCCTGCCGCCCGCATCCCGCCCCCCCACGCAGCTCCACCTCCCAAGCCCCGCTTCGCCGGCTCCCAGACCCGCTCCCCTTCTCCGGCCCACCCCACCGCCTCCGCCCTCGCCTCGTCACCCTCCAGCGGCCACCTCGCCCAAGGCCACCGACCGCCGCCCTGAGCCTCTGCGCCTACCCCTCGCCAACGCGCCCCTCTTCCCCGCGCGCCAGCTCCTTCTTCCGTCCCCACGCGACCGCGCCCAAGCTCATGAGCTTCGTCCGCCCGCCAGCACCCGTCTCCCGGCCCGCCTCTGCGGCTCCCGCCCGCGGATGCGCGCCTTCACCGCCGCCACGCCTGCCTCGCCTCGGCCGCCGTCCGCCCAAGGCCGCGCCACGGCGCCAGCTTCGCCCGACCGCGCCCCAACCGCCTCGGCGTAGCCCACCTCGAGCTCCGCGCCTGTGCCCACCTCCGACCGTCTGCTGCAGGAGCTTGTGACCACGAGGTCGTTGGCGCAGTTCCTGGCGCCTTAGGAGTCATGCCCCTGCGGTGGTCGTCGCGGGATGGAGGTTTCCCTTTCTTGTGTCGGTGTCTTGGGGCACCATAGCACCAAGCGTGGGTGTGGCGACACCTTTTTCCCGAGCATGTCGACACCAAGTTCAAGATCTGCGAGCCGTGTCTGCGCATCCGTGCTGCTGCCTGAAGATCTACGCCAAGATTTTCCACCCCGGACGCCAAGGCCTCCTTCACGGATTCCGACGATCGAGACCCGAAGATCCCGGAACTACAAGCTCTCCTTCACGGAATCCGAAGACCCTGATCCGCGGAGTTCGACGGCGACTCTGAGCCGGAGCCCCGAGCCCTCCTTCACGGATCCGATGGCGAACCCTGAAGAACGTTTCCGTACCCGGACGATAAGAACACCGACGCGGAACACCGAGATCTCCCCTGAACACCTAGATCGTCGACACAAGGACGACATGCACTTCCCTCGGACCCGAAGGCCGCGTTGAGGTTGAACCAAGATCCCCATCGGACAAGATCGTCACCAAGACCGGCCATGTTGAGATCCGAAGACCGATCCCGGAGTCTGAACCTTGATCCGAGAACGTTCCCGCCGAGACCAATCCGTCGAACCCTGGGCCCCGACCCCGAACACCGGAACCCTAACAAGATCGTCGAGACCCCTCAATGTGTGACCTTTTCCTCGATACCCTATTTTATAATATAATAACAACTTGTCGCATAAGAATTGTTCATGCATGCATCTTATCATCAGTTTGGGGGCCTTATGCCGATTCACCTAACAATTAAATATGGGGCCCATATGCGGGCAAATCTAGTCTCATATTGGCCTCATTTAAACATGTGTAGCGAACCCGATGATATCTTCTGCCATGTTAAACAACATTTAAACTGCAGGGTTTCTAAATAACTTGAACCACTTGAATAATTGTCGGGACCCTGGTTCCGCTTAATATGACCTAATTGCATCGCATCTTCGCCATGCCATCCATCATACATGCATCATGCCGATCTTCTGCCGTTGTATTAAATATTGCATCCGGTGTTTCTTCTAGTGTTTTGCTTCTTCGCGGATAAGGCCGTTGAGTTGATGTGAGCTTCGCCCCGATCTTCGGGGAAAACCTTCGACAATGTTTTCAGGCGAGCATCTCCCCCTTTCTACCTATCTTACTTTCATAGTATTTATTCCCTCCTGTTGATCTATTGCTATCTGTGTTGCGATGCTCTAGATTTCGTACCCTTTGATATCCCTACCGTATATTGCCTTGGACACATCCTATTACCTGTTGTTTGGTAGCTAGTTGGACTTGCGTGTCGTAGTCGCTTGCTCAAGTGTTGTCGCGTGTTGCCAATGCCACAGTTGGTGATGTATTGCCGCATGTTGATGTTGGAGATGATTCTAGTTTTACTTATCGTCACTTTACTTTCTGTTTAACAACTAAAATTGAATAAGCAGAGGCATCGGTGGGTGATAGATAATATTTGGTTTCCGAACGCCCACTTGTGTCCCGTAAGACCCCGAGTACTTGATACATGTTCCTTGTTTTTGCGCGCTATCCACATCCGGGAGGTATATGGGACCCCCCTGAGCCAGAGCTTGATTCAGTCTTATTTCTAGGGGCCACAAACTAGTTTGAGGTTTTAATACTATCCTGTACTTATGCCATGCTTTACTGCTTTATTTACGATTGTCGGTAATCGCACTCGCATCGCTTTTGGAAGCGGAATGTTTACGCTGTATCGACAAGCCCAGCCACACTTTCGGGTTCCCGATGCTTACTGACCATTGGCGCAAACCTTGAGGCCCGTCCGTCGAACTTGCTCACTCCGTTCTCTTCTAAAGGGTGGCCCCCCCAAATATTTTATTTGATGTGATTGTTCAGTCGTGAAAGCCTCGTTGGGTTTTGATTTGGTTTTTTTCGAGGTTGATCGAGTGTGTGTTGCTATTGGTGCACCCCGGCCGGGTAAAAACTTTCTGAAAGCCGTGTCCGCGGATATGGACGACTTGGAGCACAGTATCTCGATCATAGACAAGCATAACTAAAGTTTATTGCTATAAATTTGATTCTTATAATGACTAGTAATCAGCTTCACTATAATGGAATGGCTAATTAATACTGCCCACAATTGCTTGTTGTTTGTCGCTTGCGACCATTGTACCTGACTAGTAAGTATTGCAACTACAACGAAATGGCTGAATAAAAGTACCAACAACTGCTGGGTTTTGGGTTTATCTCATGCTATCTGTATCTGATTAGTAATTGATGCAACTATAACGGAATGCTTAAATAAAAGTGCCCACTGCTTATTTTATCAGGATGATTATTTAAACCTGACTAGTAAAAGCTGCAACGATAACTGAATAAGTAAAACTGCCAACCGTGTGAGTTCCTCGGTTGACTTCCTAGTTTGGTCTCGAGGGGGAAACGCCAGGATGGGTTTGTTTGGTGGTAGCTTCAGGTTGGATCCGGATAGGTCATTCTCACCCCCTCTGATAACCGCCAGTTGTATCGAGTCTCTATAGGTTGTTTAGTGCATCTTGCTGCGCTGCCGATCCACCATACCTATGTAGGCGAGGACCGAATTCTAGCCTCGCTGTCTTGGCCTCGTGATCGACGCTCTTTCTTTGTTTTCTGCTTTGCCCTTTGTCGGCACCCTTTTGTTAAGCAGGTTTTGAGATCGACGCCGTTAGCGGGTTACCCTTCCGGCTTGGCACAGGCAGGGTTATGGACGCCATTGGTTATTCTTCGTGGCTCTTAGCCCCATTTGCATCTTGTCCGTAGTCGGACGCTCGATTATTCAAGGTGATTTGGATCTTAGTACCTTATATCTGTATTTTTGACTCATGGAGTCGCTATTGTATATATATATCTGCTCATGGGTCCCATCGAGGACTGTTGTGTAATGTTATTACTTGCTTTCCACCCTTGCGAAAGTGCTGGTGGGCACCTTTGAATCGTTTCTATGCGGGTTTGGTGAATTTTGCCCAAACTTGCATAGGTCCGATTCGGAGGGTGTTACAGAGTGGTATCAGAGCTCAGCAGTTGCGATACCCCACAAGTCCAGCCTGTAGGATAACCTAGCTAACGGCCGAAGTAGAGTGTCAAAACTATTTTTGAAAAATCGGTTGGATAGTTCTGGTTAGGTCTGATTTTACTCCTTACCCTCTGCTGTTCCTCTCTTACCTCTACGTGTTTTGAATCCGCTCTCTTCTCTTTCTTCGAGTCCAGGATTTCTCGTGGCTGGGTTTCCGTCGTACCTTCAGGGTATCTCTTTCTCCCCTTTTGTAACGGAGGTGCTACGAACGTCAATCTGCAACTTGTCTGTTGTACCCTTCCTCCAATCTTTTGTTCTTGAGATCTTTACACATATGCGTTCCTTGCCGGATGTCAGTGTCGTTGAAAAAAACATATGAGAAGGACGAGCTTTGGTGAAGTTGGAGTCGACCTTGAGCACGTGTTGTTCATGCCAATGAAACCATCGCGGAACCTAATCATTGTGTCTTTCATACGATTTCTGCTGGCAACATTCCTTTAATCCGGATACCATCTAAGAAGATCTTCAGTCTAATTCCGAGAGTTGGATGCTTAATCCGCTTATTCGTGTGCAGAGTAATGGTTTGAGTGTGGGATGGAGTAGCTACCCTACCACTGCTCTTATCATTCGCTCTTGTACGTCGAATCAGTGGATCCAGCAGTTTTACTCCGTCCATGGAAGTTATAGGTGGCCTTACCTTCGACTTCGTCCTTTGTGTCCCCGGAGTGTTCTCTCGACGGTCAGGAGCAACGAACCTTTGTTGGTGGTGTCGCCGTTTACAAGAAGAAGAAGGAACCATCGTTAGTGGTGTCGCGAGGATCTATACAAAGCGAGAAGACGCAGATCGCCGACCTTCCTTCCGGTACCATGAGGCGGATCTCGAGGGCGAGATCCCTTGTTAGTGGTGTCGAATTGTGGCATCCCGCAAAACCACTACTAGAAAATCGCGTTGAATTTGTGCATTGCATCGTCATCATCATGCATTGTTTGCCAAAACTGTTCCCGCAAAGCCCGTTTTGTTTTATAAAAACGCCCCAACTTATTTCAAACGCCAAAACCCGGGGCTCCAGAGTATTTTGTTTTGCCGCTATCGGTTTGCAAACGGAGTTATTAAAACAAATAAAAATTATAATTAATTTTGGTGGGGCAGTCGAACGGTCCGAACCGACCGAACAACCGCCCCAGAAAAACTAAAACGGTCCAGCAACCCTCACCCCTTAATCCTATAGCTACCCACTTTTCTACCCCACCCCAGCCTCCACATCACTCCTACCTATCAGGACACGCCACATCACCTTCTCTCCCCCTCTACCCAATCCTAATCTGACACTTGTCCCAACCCTCACCCCTCATCTCTCACCCTCTCTCCCTGGCCACACAACACACACACACGCCTAGCACGCTGCAACCACAGCCCCACCTCCGCGTTCACACGCGCGCGCACGCCTCCTCGGGATCCCGCGCTCAACCGCCGAACCTCCCCTGTTCCCCGGTCCCGCCCTGGGCCCCGCACTCACGCACCCCACCCCGCACCTGCACGCCCCCGCGCGACCCCACCTCTCCCCGCGCGTACCCCTCTCTCTCCCTTTTCTTCTCTCCCATCGCCGGCCTACCTCGCTTCTCCCTCCCACCTGCCGGCCGCGCGTGCCCGCTCCCGGCCTCCTCGCCTTACCCTCCCTCCGCCGCTTGGTCCCAGGCCACCACTGCGGCGCTTCCTCCGTTCGCCACCGAGCCGCCCCTCAACTCACCGCCTTCTCCGACCCCCTCTCCATAGCGGCCGCCCGCCACTGCGCGCCGCGCCAGCGCATCCCCACCACCGCAGCTCCACCTCCCAGCCCGCTTGGCTTCTGACCAGCTCCCTTCTCCGCCCACCCCACCGCCTCGCCTCGTCACCCTCCAGCCACCTCGCCCAGGCCGGGCACCGCCATGAGCCGCCTCCTCTGCGCCTACCTCGCCAACGCCGCCTTTCTTCCGCGCTGGCTCCTTCCGTCCCCACGCGACCCTTGCGAAGCTCCATGAGCTCGTCTGGCCAAGACTTCCTCTGCCGGCTCCGCCCGCCCGCGGATCGCGCCTTCACCTGCCTCGCCTCGGCCGACGCCGTCGCCCATGGCAGCCACAATGAAGCGGCTTCGCCCCAACCGCCTCGGCGTAGCCCACCTCGAGCTCACGGTGCCCACCTCCGACTGCTGCAGGAGCTTGTGACCACGAGGTCGTTGGCGCAGTTCTGGCGCCTTAGAGTCATGCCCCTGCGGTGGTCGTCGCGGGATGGAGGTTTCCCTTTCTTGTGTCGGTGTCTTGGGGCACCATAGCACCAAGCGTGGGTGTGGCGACACCTTTTTCCCGAGCATGTCGACACCAAGTTCAAGATCTGCGAGCCGTGTCTGCGCATCCGTGCTGCTGCCTGAAGATCTACGCCAAGATTTTCCACCCCGGACGCCAAGGCCTCCTTCACGGATTCCGACGATCGAGACCCGAAGATCCCGGAACTACAAGCTCTCCTTCATGGAATCCGAAGACCCTGATCCGCGGAGTTCGACGGCGACTCTGAGCCGGAGCCCCGAGCCCTCCTTCACGGATCCGATGGCGAACCCTGAAGAACGTTTCCGTACCCGGACGATAAGAACACCGACGCGGAACACCGAGATCTCCCCTGAACACCTAGATCGTCGACACAAGGACGACATGCACTTCCCTCGGACCCGAAGGCCGCGTTGAGGTTGAACCAAGATCCCCATCGGACAAGATCGTCACCAAGACCGGCCATGTTGAGATCCGAAGACCGATCCCGGAGTCTGAACCTTGATCCGAGAACGTTCCCGCCGAGACCAATCCGTCGAACCCTGGGCCCCGACCCCGAACACCGGAACCCTAACAAGATCGTCGAGACCCCTCAATGTGTGACCTTTTCCTCGATACCCTATTTTATAATATAATAACAACTTGTCTCATAAGAATTGTTCATGCATGCATCTTATCATCAGTTTGGGGGCCTTATGCCGATTCACCTAACAATTAAATATGGGGCCCATATGCGGGCAAATCTAGTCTCATATTGGCCTCATTTAAACATGTGTAGCGAACCCGATGATATCTTCTGCCATGTTAAACAACATTTAAACTGCAGGGTTTCTAAATAACTTGAACCACTTGAATAATTGTCGGGACCCTGGTTCCGCTTAATATGACCTAATTGCATCGCATCTTCGCCATGCCATCCATCATACATGCATCATGCCGATCTTCTGCCGTTGTATTAAATATTGCATCCGGTGTTTCTTCTAGTGTTTTGCTTCTTCGCGGATAAGGCCGTTGAGTTGATGTGAGCTTCGCCCCGATCTTCGGGGAAAACCTTCGACAATGTTTTCAGGCGAGCATCTCCCCCTTTCTACCTATCTTACTTTCATAGTATTTATTCCCTCCTGTTGATCTATTGCTATCTGTGTTGCGATGCTCTAGATTTCGTACCCTTTGATATCCCCTGCAGCCGTATATTGCCTTGGACACATCCTATTACCTGTTGTTTGGTAGCTAGTTGGACTTGCGTGTCGTAGTCGCTTGCTCAAGTGTTGTCGCGTGTTGCCAATGCCACAGTTGGTGATGTATTGCCGCATGTTGATGTTGGAGATGATTCTAGTTTTACTTA
Source organism: Avena longiglumis (assembly GCA_030063025.1). Classification (NCBI taxonomy): domain Eukaryota; kingdom Viridiplantae; phylum Streptophyta; class Magnoliopsida; order Poales; family Poaceae; genus Avena; species Avena longiglumis. The sequence continues at coordinate 145,181,002 of CP125974.1, forward strand.
TCGTCACTTTACTTTCTGTTTAACAACTAAAATTGAATAAGCAGAGGCATCGGTGGGTGATAGATAATATTTGGTTTCGAGCCCACTTGTGTCCCGTAAGACCCCGAGTACTTGATACTGTTCCTTGTTTTTTGCGCTATCCACATCCGGAGGTATATGGGACCCCCGAGCGAGCTTGATTCATCTTATTTCTAGGGCCACAAACTAGTTTGAGGTTTTAATACTATCCTGCATTTTATGCCATGCTTTATCGCTTTATTTACGATTGTGCGAGTCGCATCGCATCGCTTTTGGAAGCGGAATGTTTACGCGGTATCGACAAGCCCAGCCACACTTTCGGGTTCCCAGTCGTTTACAGCCATTGACGCAAACCTTGAGGCCGTCTCGGAGCTTGCTTACTCCGTTGCGGATTCTACTCTAAGGGGTGGCCCCCTGAAATATTTCTGAATCCTGTGATTGTTCAGTCGTGAAAGCCTCGTTGGGTTTTGATTTGGTTTTTCCGAGGTTGATCGAGTGTGTGTTGCTATTGGTGCACCCCGGCCGGGTAAAAACTTTCTGAAAGCCGTGTCCGCGGATATGGACGACTTGGAGCACAGTATCTCGATCATAGACAAGCATAACTAAAGTTTATTGCTATAAATTTGATTCTTATAATGACTAGTAATCAGCTTCACTATAATGGAATGGCTAATTAATACTGCCCACAATTGCTTGTTGTTTGTCGCTTGCGACCATTGTACCTGACTAGTAAGTATTGCAACTACAACGAAATGGCTGAATAAAAGTACCAACAACTGCTGGGTTTTGGGTTTATCTCATGCTATCTGTATCTGATTAGTAATTGATGCAACTATAACGGAATGCTTAAATAAAAGTGCCCACTGCTTATTTTATCAGGATGATTATTTAAACCTGACTAGTAAAAGCTGCAACGATAACTGAATAAGTAAAACTGCCAACCGTGTGAGTTCCTCGGTTGACTTCCTCGTTTGGTCTCGAGGGGGAAACGCCAGGATGGGTTTGTTTGGTGGTAGCTTCAGGTTGGATCCGGATAGGTCATTCTCACCCCTCCGATAACCGCTTGTATCGAGTCTCTATAGGTTGTTTAGTGCATCTTTGCCGCTGCGCTTATCCACCATACCTATGTAGGCGAGGACCGCCAATTCTAGCCTCGCTGTATCGCCTCGATCGACGCTCTTTCTTTGTTTTTCTGCTTTGCCCTTTGTCGGCACCCCTTTTGTTAAGCAGGTTTTGAGATCGACGCCGTTAGCAGGGTTACCCTTCCGGCTTGGCCTGGGCAGGGTTATGGACGCCATTGGTTATTCTTCAGGGCTCTTAGCCCCATTTGCATCTTGTCCGTAGTCGGACGCTCGATTATTTCAAGGTGATTTGGATCTTAGTACCTTATATCTGTATTTTTGACTCATGGAGTCGCTATTGTATATATATCTGTTCTGTGGGTCCCATCGAGGACTGTTGTGTAATGTTATTACTTCGTTTTCCACCCGCACGAAAGTGCCTGGTGGGCACCTTTGAATCGTTTCTATGCGGGTTTGGTGAATTTTGCCCAAACTTGCATAGGTCCGATTCGGAGGGTGTTAAAGATGAAAAGTTAGCTCCTTACGACATTCACCCTTAACATCCTTCGTGAAACTTTTCCAAACCCTTTCTGGCAAAAAAGAAATAAACGAATTAGTTATTAATTACTTGACATCTCAGAGAATGAACGAAAGGGAGAGATATACTGCGATAATAATTGAAATTACTTTTGGAGCATATTAAGCATGCCGCGGTACTCTTCCATGATTTTCTTTAACGAGTTTGATATTTCAACTCTTGCATGGTCAAATTTAATGTTTAGAAGAATCTAGTGAAAGCTACGCACGTTTATATACTCATCAGTTACACTTAACATCGTGTAAACAAAAAGTGAATGTCTACAAGATAGTAAGACTCTCACCCATAGTTGTAAAGAAATAGTATTTGTGTAGTGTAATGTTCCTCCTTTAAAAATGTTAACAAGTTAAGATCCGTTTCATTAGGCTCAAACCTAGCACGTGTCTATTAACTATGTTTGAGTCAATGAACCCAATGGAATAGATTGTCTTTCTTCTACATTCTTGAATCTTCATTTTGCTTAATAGCATACAAAAAGATATAGTGAGGATAATTACAGGCAATGAATTGAACGATCTGAGCTAGAGACTTAATTACTTACAGACAATAGCAGCTGATGATAGACTTGTTGAGGGCTTCTTGGTTGAATATCTGAAATAATTCACACATTTCAATAGAGATCATGTCTGGACGAAAGTACTCATCTCCAACTTCCGCTAAAAGATATTGTAGCTCTTCCTTTGTGACTTTCAAGTACCAGTCATGCAAAAGTCGCATTTGTGTTGGCAGATGCTAGTATGCATCTTTGCTGACTAGAGGCTCCCCGTAGACATGTTTCCGTGCTATTGGTGCCTTGGCGATTTCTCCACCGCCTAGAATTTCTTCGACAGTCATTTGACACCCCTTGGCTAATTTAATAGACTCTTCATATTTATTGCACCTTGAGTGGGCTGGTGTAACACCTTGAGGGGGGATCGATTGTTTTTCTTGTTTGCCGAGCTGGGGAACTTCTCTTAAGCTTCTCGCGCTTGCACTACTGCTTAATGTCTTCTCTTTCACTATCTTGGTAAGACAGCGTGTATAGTCATGTTTCCTATATAACACATGTTGGGGTGTGGTTGTGCAAGCATTTCCTTGAAGCACTTCTTGACTTTCGGATCAATTTGCACCTTTGGCTCGGGTTGTTTTGGTGCAAAATGGGCCTTCACTTCGGCTTCGGAGATCATCCTGTTTTCCTCATCAGTTCGGTGGTAAGCTAACTTGGGAAGAGGCGGCAGTACTCTTGGGAGGGGCTCTTATCGTTTTCCGTGTCGATTATCCCTCGATGAAGCGGTGATATTCTTCTGTTGTTTGCCCTTTGAGTCGATGGGCGGAGGCGCCGGAGATGGAGATGGATTCGCGCTGCGGTCCCTCTTGGGTAGGGGTGGACTATTGCTTCTCGGAGGTGATGGTGGATTCATAGGTGATGTATTGCTTCTCGAAGGAGCTGGTGGCCTTGGAGATGATGGATTACTTCTCGGAGGAGAAGATGGCCTTGGCGCCCAGCCTGGAAACACGATGAGGTTTTTTTCCAAAGAATGATGCCACTCTCCACATCTCCCAGCGTTTTCTCTCCTTTACCTGCAACGATGTCAACCTCCAGTGATCCAAATGTCAGTAGAACTTCATCTACACCGACACGAGGATAGCCAGCTGGAATCTGGCGGCCATGGTAGGTCGCTTCCGGTAGACAAGGTAAAGCAAAGCTGAGCGCCACCTTCATGGAAATGTTCTTCAGTGCCACATGTAGCTTATAAGCTATCCTTGCCTCTACTGTATCCACGGGGTAGCGAACCATCATTGTACTGGTCGTATCATCTATCACCGGTGCATTATTCTCGATCAGTAGTACATCATTAGTTTGTACCTTCGTGGAAGACATGCTACTTCTCCGCTGAGATGAGCCGACCGTACTGTCGAATGCAGGATCTTGCTGTCGGGCCAGTCCTCTAAGTTCATTAATCTTCTCATGCTATAGATACTACAAAACTGTTGCTACTGATAAACTGCTTTGAGCAAGACTATGTCCAGGTGCAGCTGAATTGACAACTCGGTTGTTAAGTCTTATAAATATTCTTTGGCTCCCTTTGTGTCGAATCAACAAATTGGGCTTTACTACCCTCGAAGACTATTGCGATCCCCTATACTTGTGGGTCATCAAGACTATTTTATAGCACCGTTGTCGGGGAGCATAGCTTTATTTGTAAGTTCACTTGGAATCATTATTTTTCGCTGCTATCCCTTTCATCATGGGTAAAACTCGTGATGGAAAAGTTCCTATTTTACATTCCACTACAAGAAGAGATACAATTCTGAACACCTCTATTGCTCTTGATTCACCGTCTATTATGAGTAAGCTCCTTACACCACCACTACATACACATGCTACATACACTGCTACTACTGCTGAATCTGAAATTGGTTCTGATGCTCATGATGTTACTTCTACTATGGTTGATGAGAGTGGTTAATTAGGTACTTTCCTAGATGCTACAATTGCTAGAACTATAATGGGAAACACTGAAACTCCTAATGAAGACACTATTACACATGCTAGCTCTCCTGAGTCTAGAGAGAGCTATGATATTAATGATGGTTACATTGAAATGATTGATGAATTTATTGAAGAATGTTGAAACACACATGGTGCTAGTGCTATTAAGAGTCTTCTTGAGAGATGTACTATTAGACCAAAACTATTTCCTGATGCTAAGTTTGTACTTCTCCCATAAACATTAAAGATAAATATTATGGTTTCTCTCTTGATTTATCCTATATAACTATTGTTGAGAAAGAACCTTTTTGTGGGACTGAGAATGAAAGTGTTGTGGCTCATATGACTAAGCTTTCTACTATGAGTGGATTATTTTCTGATGATGTTAAGATGCGCAAATACTTTCTTGCTAAAATTTTCTCTTTTTCATTGAAAGGAGAGGCTAAATATTGGTTTAATAATTTACCTCCTAGATCCATTGATAGCCCTGATTGCTTGATTGCTACTTTATTTCAGAAATATTTCCCTCCTAGTGCTCGACATGCTGTTTTGTAGAAACTTTTTGATTTTAAACAGGGGTAAGAGGAGAAATTGCCTGAATCATGGGCAAGGTTCTGTTCTTTGATTCATGCACATCCTAGATGTCCATTACCTAAAAATGAGCTTCTTGATATATATTATAATGGACTAACTAATGAATCTAGGACATACCTAGATAGTTTTGCTGATTGTGTTTTCAGAAAACAAACTCCTAAAGAAGCTGAGGAATTAATGGCTAAAATAAGCAAGAATTATGATGATTGGACTAGACCTGAGCCAACTACACCTAAGCCAACTGTGCCTAAGCCAACACCAACACCCAAGAAGAGGGTAGCAATTTAATTAAATGATGAAGTGATGAAGGAGGCTAAGAAATGTCTTAAGGAGAAAGGTATTAAATCTGAAGATGTGAATAATTTACCTCCTATAGAAGAACTATGTAAGCCAATTTCCCACTCATCCACTATTGAGGTACACTCTCTCCAACATTTTGATGAAGGTGATATTCCTTATTCTAAACCCCCTGATCAATGCTTAGAAGAATTTGATATCTTTATTGTTAAACAAGGTAATTTTAATAAGAAGGTGCATAATCATTTAATGGAAAACTCTAGAGCTATTAATGAGTTGAAATATATTGTGGAAAGAACCTCCAATGATGTTAAAATGCTTATTAAATTTTTTCAAATGGTTCAAACTCAAATTGATCAACTTGCTAAAGTACAAAAAGATATGCTAGTTAATGCTTCTGGAGATAAACATGCTTATGCAATTAGAACTAGGAGTGGTGCTGCCACTCAGGATCATTTATATCCCGAGGGACATCCTAAAAGAATTGAGCAGGATTGTCAACAAGTTGAAAATAGAGGTACATCTTCTAAGAGAAATAAAAAGAAACAGAAAACAGTTGTAGAATCTTTTGAACCTGCTATAGGTCCTAATAGTATATCTGTCTCTGATGCTGAAACTAAAAGTGGTAATGATAAAAATGATGCTCCTGATAAGGAAGAAATTGAAGAGGAACCTGAGAGGCACACTAAGAACACTAAGTACACTAAGGACGATTTTGTTGCTAATAAACATGGTAGTGAAAGAGAGCCTTGGGTCCAAAAACCAATGCCTTTTCCTGATAAGAAACACAAGTCAAAGGAAGAAGAACACTATATCAAGTTTTGTGAGTGGATGAAACCTTTATTTTTGCAAATTCCTTTGAGTGATGCTATTAAGTTGCCTCCTTATTCAAAGTATATGAAGGATATTGTCTCTAATAAACGGAAGATTCCTAATGAGGAAATTTTCACTCTGCTTTCTAATTATTCCTTCAATGGTAAGGTTCCAAAGAAGCTTGGAGATCCAGGTATCCAAACTATTGCACTATCAAGAATAATTATGTTAGAACTGCTTTGTGTGATTTGGGAGCTGGAGTTAGTGTTATGCCTTTTTCTCTCTATAAGATACTTCAACTACAAAAAATTATACCAACTGATATATCTTTGCAAATGGCTGATAAGTCTACTAATATTCATGTTGGTATATGTGAGGATGTTCCTGTTCAAGTGGCTCATAACTGTTTGATATTAACTGATTTTGTTGTGCTTGAAATGCCTGAAGATGATAATATGTCTATTATTCTTGGGAGACCTTTTCTTAATACTACAGTTGCTGTCAATAATTGTAATCAAGAAAAGGTAACTTTTAATATTCATGATAAGGAGCATATTGTTTATTTCCCCAAGAAGATTGATAAGAGTTATGCACTAAATTCAATTGAAAATATTGAAGGCATCAAAGTTGGAGAAATATATTGTCCCATTCCACAAGAAAATTATGAAACTATTATAATTGGGACTATTGCTATCAAGATTGAGGTAACATAATAATTTAGTGAAATGCAAAGTTTTGTTTCATATAAAATTGTTTTGGTAACAAGACTTGATCAACCTTGTTAACAAAGGGATTTTAATGAACAAAACAATGTTTTCACTGTGATTATCCTCTCTCACTCTCATTTTCTCTACTACAATATTTGCTCTTCGTCTTGTTCGTCTTAGTTTTGCTAGTTGCTTGATTGATAGAGTATCTTAAAACTTCTGTAGTTTTAGTTTTGGTTTGCTTTTGAAACTTTCAAAAATCTTTTTCTGCGAGAAAATCAATTTTTATTACCTGAAAATTGCCCAAAAATAAAGTTTCTCGAGAAATTCCAAAAAATTCATATTAAAAATTTTATGCCAAAAAAGGGGCAGAGGGGTACCTGGAGTGACCTAGGCGGACTCACCAGGCAGGCACACCCCCTGGTGGCACGGCCAGACCAAGGGAGCGCCTGGCCCAGGTGTGGGCCACCCCTGATGTAACACCCTCGCCTGATAAGGCTGAGTTCATGTGTATAGTGCCAATCCCTGGATCGATTCACTGGCACACTCAATACAGATGAATACCAAAGAATTTAACAGTGCATCATAAATAACGAATTAATCTAGAATTTGCAATTATTACAATAATGCTTAGCTCAAGGCTAGCTCAATATCAAGTAGCACTCGGAAGTATAAAAAATTGATAGGCTCCATCTTCAATTGTGCTACAGGCGAAAAACTGTTGAGTGGAGTATCGCGACCTATTGGATCACTCATAATTGGAATAATAACATGCAACATAAAACATAGCAGCCCCGAAGGGTCAATACATGGAATGTATGGCAAGTATAGCTAAGTAGGGAGACAATACACCTAGCAACTACATGCTTATTTGGCTAGGTGGAAGCTTGTCTATTTTGCGAGCATAAACACTTTTATCCAATTTCATAATCACTTTTAGTTTTTCTTTGAAAAGATCCCAATTGAGTTAACCCAACAAAATTAAGTACTTTATGAAATTGTAATGAGCGAGAAACATGTCATGAACTCAATATCGAGAAACTCATATGTGCATAACCGGGGACACCGCTAATCGATTAGTTTATACACCCTACAGGGGTTAGTACACTTTACCCATGTGACTTGGCCAGCCCAGCTCGTACCACCACTCTCATATTGGGTGATGATAGGGAGAAGTCCAAGATGAGACCGTTCGGGAAGTAGCTCCCCAAACCCGACACGCACCGTACCAACCTACCAAAATTCTACATCTCTGTCTACGTGGGTTCGAGTTGCCACAACCTACTGAGTCCAACCAATCGCTCTTTTTATTATTGGCACATGGTTGTACACGTAAGCTACCAAATAAATAAGCCAATCATTTATTCTTGATACCTGGGTGCCTTTCTGCAATGATACCACCAAAAAATGCCAATCCCATCACACCCAGGAGATTCATTGATTAACTTGTTTTAGTTTTCTCAAAACAACACTAACAGCAACAACTATCATATGATGTAACCCATCCCTCGTCTATCGCAGCATGGCTAAGCACATCTAGATATATGGTGGTTCAACATAAGGGATTCCTACCAAGGTATATAGGACATAGCATAGCGATAGTACTTTCCTACACATGCATCTACAAAATACACTACACATGCATAGAAAATAGTAGGACAATAATATAAACAATATAGCATCTACTTTCCTTGGTTGCATCTGAAGTCGTTAAAGCACTCGTTTCAATCACACACGTTGCACTCACAATCTATTTATCAAACAATTGCATACAACATAAATAATCATACAATCATAAAAAATGCACAAATGCATGCATGACAATTTAATAAGTCACAATGATTGTATTTAGTTCTCTAAACAATGTTAGAATACATGATGCATGAAGGAAATCAATTAATGTAATGGAGTATTTGTTATTAATAATTACTTGCCAATATAGGGGTTTTAATAGTTCTATTGTAACTCCTGTTCTTATTGCTGAATTAAATTTAGATCTGAAGTGTACTGGATAGAGGGCATTAATATGAACCATTAGGAATTGGATTCACCCTAATCAGAGTTATAGATATTTTCTTATGATTTAAATAGTCTTTAATGAGTTTTAAATCATTCAAATACTTTATCTCGTCTAAAAATCAAATTAAAATCATATCTATAATCTTCACGAGATTGTGATTCCAGGGACATATTACTTGCAATTTTCTGAAAACTATTTATTTTCTAATGAATTTATTACTGAAAAAAGGGTATTAGCTTGTTTAAATATCTACAGCAGGACCTTACATTATTTATCTAAACCAATTGCATATTGATGATCTACTTTAAACTAGCTTTCCATTGGTATATTACTTATATTTTTGTGATCTATAAATAATTTACTATAGATTTAATGATCTAAAATCCATTTAACACTAATTAAATAATCATGGTAAATATGTACTGTAAAGATTAGATTTAATATGACAATATTAAGCTACATTTGAGTAGCTTTCTTTTGACATATTGTTCATATTTTTCAGAGTTACAGATAACTTCCTATGCATTTATTAACCTAAAAGACCATAAAAACTAATTAAATTATTATAGTAAATACGTACTGTAAAAGTTAGATCCAATTAGATATTATTATTCTAATTAATTTTCTGAATCCATTGATATATAATTTTCTATTTTTGGAACTATGAATATTTTTATATGATTTTTGCAAGTTTATATAATTTCCTGCAATTTAAATTCAATTTCAAATCTACAGGGAATATTCCCTAGGAATATTTTATACAGACCGGCACTGACTTGGACGTGGGGTTGACTTGGCAGACAACGTGGCAGGGTGATTTGTCGATGACCACGTGGTGCGATCGGGTTGGGAGGTACCGCTTTGTGGTTAGATGTAATCCTGGCCGTCGGGTTGGGATCCGGTGGATAGGAGAGAAGATCAGCTCGACTTTGGTTCATAATAGATAATAAAAAGATCTGTGTGAGAGATACAAATCCGTAGATTAAATCAAAAAAATTTAAACATGAAAGTTGTAGAGGATCATTAGTGCTGCCTTTTCACCAAAGGAATTTGGATTTGAAGAAACGAGCGCGAGTAGTTCTTGGATTTACATTGTGGTGCGAAATTATCTGGCTGTGGTGAATGAAAATAGGTGAGATTTGTCGGGATTGAAAGATTCTAACAAGATCTACAACTTTCGTGTTTTCGCTAAAGACAAACGACGAAGTCTAGATGGGTGAGTAAATGAAATAACTTTCGGGCATGTGTAGATTTGGGATTTCAAGAAGGAAAACTCATACATCCGTGGTTCCACGGGTTTAGATGGATATTTCGGACGGTGAGGAGATAGGTCTTGGAGTAGGAAACAAGTAGAAACAAACGGAAATCGATTCGGAGTTGTAGATTAAAAGATATAAGCGTTTGAATAGAGATAGGTTTGAAAAAACCGAGTTTTCACGCAAATTAAAGCAACCACGGTAGATGGTGCGTGCCTCCTGGCTGGTCCGTCCTAGCTAGGCCGCCGGCTGGCTTGGCCGGCCGTTTAGTTTTTTTATTGTTTTTCTTTTTCCATTTTTTATTTATTTGTTTATCTCATAACTTTTACATACAAACTCTAAATGAGTTTAAACTTGTTTCTAAAATTTTCTAAATTTGAGTAGATGATTCTAGGGTAATATTTGGCAATAATTGCTGCCTTAGTAATAGTGGGTTTTTATAAAGACAATTTAATTCCCTTTAGGATGGCATATACTACTTAGGGTTTAAGTCCTTTATTTCTATTTAGGGATTTTTCTTGATGAAAATATGCAATGCAATGCTCATGAATGTCATGCAAATGCAAAAAAATTCTAGTCCTAATTTCCAAAATCTTGGGATGTGACATACTAACCTCCTTAAGATGAATCTCGTCCTCGATATTCGGAATGGCTAGCAAGGTGTGGGTGGTATACTCGAGGCTAACCCCCTTAAGGAAAAGAAACTTTGCATATCCAAGGCTAGTTGGTAAACTATATCTTATTCTTCCACCCTCTAGGATTGTGAGTGTAGTATCAAGTTGTGTACCAACTATCCGAGCTTCTTATTTAACCATCCAGTCTATGCCTACTATTACTACTATGTCATGTGAATCCAATATAATCTAGCTAGTGGGAAATCTTTATATGATCCAATCTCTATGGTCTAATGGTGGCATTTGTTTTGGGTATCATAGATGAGTTATAGATAGAAAGACTATAGAAGTAATACTACCCATAACTATATGAATCAAGCAATTAGCACACAAGCAAAAAATCAACACGAACAACACTCAAGCCAAAATATTTTTGTTTACGTTCCAAAAGTTTTGTTTTAGTGGCATACTATCCACAAAATAGTTTTTCATTGACTAATATTCATTTGGGGGTGAACCTACAATCATAAAAATAATGGACAGAATCTGTCCTGAAAATATAGCAGTGTTCACGAATTTTTATGGGCACCTTAAACTCATCAAGAATTTTAGCCAATTTTTTCTGGTAGATTAGGAAGTTTTGGACCAGATAATAAAAATTCAGCTTACACTTGGTTACCTATTAAAAATGAAAAATAATGCAGTAAAATATGTCAGGCAGAAAACTGCAACAGGAATATCACGAATTTCTAATCAAAACCTTCATTTTAATATATTATGAAATCTCTGAAAAATATTCTGAAACTCTAAGGTATCAATTAGCACAACCTAAGCATAATAAAACAACTATTAAACAAGTTCTTGCAATGATCGGTTGCTATATCTAACTGGAGGCATATCAAAACTATATGGTGGACATCACCTAACTATATTTAATCCTGCACAGGTGTTCATCTACAAGTTCGAACAAGATGATATTAGAAAATATAGATGAATGATTACAAGAATCTAATTAGTACAAAATTATGAGTTCATTGCTAGATAGAGCCTTCATTCTATGTTTTAAAGGAGGAGAGCATGAGAATTGAATTGATAAGCAGGTACTAGACAGAAGTGTAAGATAAGGATAGATACAATTAAATAGGGTTTATAATTTCATATGGATTTCCTATTCCAAACCTCGGTCATGATCCTACAGTCAACACACTGCTCTGATAGCATCATGTAACACGCTCGCCTAATAAGGCTGAGTTCATATATATAGTGCCAAACCCTGGATCGGTTCACTGGAACACACAGTACTGATGAATACCAAAGAATTTAATAGTGCATCATAAATAAAGAATTAATCTAGAATTTGCAATAATTACAATAATTCTTAGCTCACGTCTAGTTCAATATCAAGTAGCATACGGAATCATAAACAATTGATAGGCTCCACCTTCAATTGTGCCACAGGCGAAAAACTGTTGAGTGGAGTATCGCGGCCTATTCGATCACTCAGAATAGGAATAATAACCTACAACATAAAACATAGCAGCCCCGAAGGGTCAATACATGTAATGTATGGCAAGTAGGGAGACAATACACCTAGCAACTACATGCTTATTTGGCTAGGTGGAAGCTTGGCTATTTTGCGAGCATAAACACTTTTATCCTACTTTCATAATCACTTTTAGATTTTCTTTGAAAATATCCCAATTGAGTTAACCCAACAAAATTAAGTACTTTATGAAATTGGAATGAGCGAGAAACATGTCATGAACTCAATATCAAGAAACTCAGATGTTCATAACTGGGGACACGGCTAATCGATTAGTTTATACACCCTACAGGGGTTAGTACACTTTACCCATGTGACTTGGCCAGTCTAGCTCGTACCACCACTCTCATATTGGGTAATGATAGGGAGAAGTCCAAGATGAGACCGTTCGGGAAGTAGCTCCCCAAACCCAACACACACCGTACCAACCTTCCAAAATTCTACATCTGTGGCTACGTGGGTTCGAGTTGCCACAACCTACTAAGTCCAACCAACCTCCCATTTCATTATTGGCGCATGGTTGTACACGTAAGCTACCAAATAAAGAAGCCAATCATTTTCTCTTGATACCTAGGTGCCTTTCCTCAATGATACCACCAAAAAATGCCAATCCCATCACACCCAGGAGATTCATTGATTAACTTGTTTTAATTTTCTAAAAACAACACTAACAACAACAGCTATCATATGATGTAACCCATCCCTCGTCTATCACAGCATGGCTAAGCACATTTAGACATACGGTGGTTCAACATAAGGGATTCCTACCAAGGTATATAGGACATATCATAGCGATAGTACTTCCCTACACATGCATCTATAAAATACACTACACATGCATAGAAAATAGTAGGACAATCATATGAACAATATAGCATCTACTTGGCTTGGTTGAATCTGAAGTCGTTCAAGCACTCGTTGCAATCACACACGTTGCACTCCTCGCAATCTATTGATCAAACAATTGCATACAACAGAAATAATCATACAATCATAAAAAATGCACAAATGCATGCATGACAATTTAATAAGTCACAATGATTGTATTTAGTTCTCTAAACAATGTTACAATATATGATGCATGAAGGAAATCAATTAATGCAATGGAGTATTTGTTATTAATAATTAATTGCCAATATAGGGGTTTTAATAGTTTTGTTGTAACTCTTGTTCTTATTACCGAATTAAATTTGGATCTGAAGTGTACTGGGTAGAGGGCATTAATATGAACCAGTAGAAATTGGATTCACCCTAATCGGAGTTATAGATCTTTTATTATAATTTAAATAGTCTTTAATGAGTTTTAAATAATTCAAATACTTTATGTTGTCTAAAAATCAAACTAAAATCAGATGTATAATCTTTACGGGATTTTGATTCCAAGGACATATTAATTGCAATTTTATGAACATTATTTATTTTCTAATGAATTTATTACTCAGAAAAGGGTATTAGCTTGTTTAAATATCAACAGTAGGACCTTTCATTATTTATCTGAACCAATTGCATATTGATGATCTACTTGGAACTAGCTTTCCATCGGTATATTATTTATATTTTTGTGATCTATAAATAACTTACTATAGATTTAATGATCTAAAAATCCATTTAAAACTAATTAAATCATTATGTTAAATATGTACTATAAAGATTAGATCTAATATGACAATATTAATCTACATTACAGTAGCTTTCTCTCGACATATTGTTCATATTTTTCGGAGTTACAGATAATTTCCTATGAATTTATTAACCTAAAAGACCATTAAAACTAATTAAATTATTACAGTAAATACGTACAGTAAAAGTTATATCCAATTAGGTATTATTATTCTATTCAATTTTCTGAATCCATTGATATATAATTTTCTATTTTTGGAACTACAAATATTTTTATATGATTTTTGCAAGTTTATACAATTTCCTGCAATTTAAATTCAATTTCAAATCTACAGGAAATATTCCCTGGGAATATTCTATGCTAACTGGGCGCTGACTTGGACGTGGGGTTGACCTGGCAGACAACGTGGCAGGGTGACGAGGCGACGACCACGTGGCGTGGTCGGTTGGGCGGTACCGCTCCGTGGTTAGATCTAATCCTGGCCGTCGGGTTGGGATCCGATGGCTAGGAGAGAAGATCGACTCGAATTTGGTTCATAATAGATAAGAAAGAGATCTGTGTTAGAGAGACAAATCTGTAGATTAAATCGAAAAACTTTAAACATCAAAGTTGTAGAGAATCATTAGTGCTACCTTTTCACCAAAGGAATTTGGATTTGAAGAAACAAGCGCGAGTAGATCTTGGATTTACACCGTCATATCGAAAATATTGCGGTGCAAAATTCTTTGGCTGTGGTGGATGAAAAGAGGTGAAATTTGTCGGCATTGAAATATTCCTACGGGATCTACAACTTACGTGTTTTCGCCGAAGACAAACGACGAAGTCTAGATGGGTGACTAAACGAAATAAGTTCCGGTCATGTGTAGATTCGGGATTTCAATAAGGAAAACTCATACAACTGTGGATCCACGGGTTTATATGGATATTTAGGACAGTGAGGAGATAGGTCTTGGAGTAGGGAACAAGTAGAAACAACCAGAAATCGATTCAGAGTTGTAGATTAAAAGATATAAGTGTTTGAATAGAGATAGGTTTGAAAAAACCGAGTTTGCATGCAAATTAAAGCAACCACGGTATCGATGGTGCGTGCCTCCTGGCTGGTCCGTCCTAGCTGGGCCACCAGCTGGCTTTGCCGGCCCAGTTAGTTTTTTTTCTTTTCTTTTTCTATTTTCTATTTATTTATTTCCCTCATAACTTTCACATACAAACTCCAAATGAGTTCAAACTTGTTTCTAAAATTTTCTAAATTCGAGTAGATTATTCTAGGATAATATTTGGCATGCCTTGGTAATAGTGGGTTTTATAAAGCCAATTTAATTCAATTTAGGAACAAAATGGCATATACTATTTAGGGTTTTAGTCCTTTGTTTCTATTTAGGGATTTTTCTTGATGCAAATATGCAATGCAATGCTCATGAATGTCATGCAAATGCAATTTTTTTATAGTCCTAATTTCCAAAATCTTTGGATGTGACACCTGGCCCTCCACTTAGTCTCCTTCCATCCATTTCTTTCTCTCTCCTGAAAAATACAAGAATTTTTTTCAAAGCTTGAGTTCCTACTGTTCTTGCTCCCGATTTTCGATCTCCTAGCTCATCCCATCTTAGTTGCTGATTTTTGGAGGGATTGATCTCCGGTATGTGACTAATGTCTACGCATAGCCTGTTGGGAACCCCAAGAGCAAGGTGTGAAGTAGCAAGCAGCAAGTTTTCCCTCAGTTGAGACCGAGGTTATCGAACCAGAAGGAGGAAGGAATCGTCACACAGGTGTTGCAAGCAACATAGAGACCTGCACAACACAAACTCAAGACTTTGCCCCAACGAACAGTGAGGTTGTTAAGCTCACCGGTTTGCTGTAATAAAGGATTAAACGTATGGTTTGGAAGGCAATGGTTTGTAGCAAGTAAACAAGTAACAGTGTAATTGACAGGAACTGAGCAAGGCATAACAATGCAATTACTAGTCAGAAAGATCCTATGAGGTTGATTTGGCAATACAACAAGATACATAGACCGCCATCCAACTGCATCTATGACTAGAAGTCCACCTTTAGGTTATCATCCAAACCCCCTCCAGTATTAAGTTGCAAGCAACAAACAACTGCTTTAAGCAAAGTGTGTAAGGTAAACAGTGCACATGTTCCATGAATAAGAGACCGTTGTTTTCTCCCTAGTAGCGATAACACATCTACAACCAAAGAGATTATTGTCACTTCCCTTGGAAACTAGAGGCATGAACCCACTATGGAGCATAAATACACCCTCTTGGAGTTACTAGCAACTACTTGGCCAAGATAGCTACTAACAACGGAGAGCATGCAAGATAAAAAAAATATAGACATGATCAAATCGTAAAGACAAAACTATTAATCAAACCAACATAATAATCTCAATATCCATCGAATCCCCGCAAACACAACATGCATTATTACAAATAGATTAGATCTTGATCATGAACGGAGCTCACAAGATCTATACATGAAAGCACAAAGGAGGAGATACAACCATCTAGCTACTACATGGACCCATAGTCCAAGGTGGAACTACTCACGCATCATACTGGAGAGAAGGCCTCCGGGATGATCTCCCCTCTGGCAGGGTGCCGGGAAGAACTTCAGATCCCCCCAATCTAGGGATGATGGTGGCAGCGGCTACAGACGGTTTCGTGGATTTCTGATCGGGTACTCAGGGTTTCTGCATCAGGGGCTTCTTACAGGCGAAGGGGGAGACCAAGGCGGCGGCCAGGGGCTACAAACCCTAGCTAGGCGCGGGGTGGGTCTGGCCCCTCTGGCCGGCCCCTCCGGCTCTCCTCCGGACTTCTTGTTCCCCACGAAAAGTAATTGACTTTATCCTTTGTCCTGTCCAATTCCGAGAATATTTTTTTACTAACTTTTCTGAAACCAAAAATAGCAGAAAACATGCATTTGGCACTGTTGCAAATTGTTAATAGGTTAGTACCAGAAAACATGTAAAAAGCACCTCAAAGTTTGGACAAGTAAAGCAAAGTAAATACAAAACAAGCGGGGGGCATAAAAAATTATAGATATGTTTCCAACGTATCAACATCCCCAAACTTAACTCCTGCTCGTCCTCGAGTAGGTAAGTGATAAACAGAATAATTTTTGAGGTGACATGCACCCTCACAATAAAGATCCAACCATTTGTAAGCATTGAAAGCTAGGATCAAAGAACTCTAAACATGTGCATGAAAGATGGAGTTCTAACAATAGGACATAGTGATTATGCATGCAATATGGCAAGCTACAAACAAAGATCATGAATAACATTCATTGAAAAACGTTTGTTTGTTTCATATGCATAAAACATAGCATAGTGGCAATCAGCTTGTCCCTCATAGAGTAGCAAATAGATGCATAGGACACCTGTAAAGTTCACAAGGGTGACTAGAAACAAGTAGCACAAGAACAAGTAATATCACAATATGCATCAATTAATAAGTTTTGGAACACTGCACACAGAATGACAACTATGCTCTCTTAATGGTGCCTAAAGGTAGAAGGTGGAGACTAAATAGTGCTGGAAGAAAGGCCTTTTCGTAAAGGAAGCAGGGATTACAAGTTTCAAAAAGAGCTTCCAAAAATTATGGTACTTGTTAGCTTTCAGCCCTCATTGCCCCTATCATAAGCATCTTGAAGTGGTTAAGGTTAAAGTGGCAAAGCTGGAGTATATGCTTGACGAAGTATACGTTGGCAATCTCAAGTCCCTTGAATACGAGGGCCACACCTCATGCATACTCAACTTTGGGTCCAGGTAAGTTCTTGTCACTGTAAGTATTTGCATATCATTGAGAACTGCCAACCACTACTAGGAAAACGGTCGTCTGTGGCGCACGTAGAAAGCCCATCCGTGGCGCACTAGTGGTGCGCCACGGGCCTTGCGCTACGACTATCTCCTAGCCATGGCGCACTACATGGTGCGCCACGGTTATGTCGAGATAGGCATAGCGCACCTGCTAGTGTGCCACGGATATGTTGGCAGGTGCGCTATGCCTTGGATCTTCTGTGGAGCATCTGTCAATGCGCCACAAGCATGCGCAGGTGCGCTTTAGGCACTGTGCACCATAGAAGCTGTGCCATGTGCGCCACGGGTGTCTTTTTTTTAAAAAAATGGCCAGATGATATACAAATACAGATTATATAGGCAGATATACACACAGATATAAGATATACAGTTATATATATATATAAATACACAATTCGCAAAACAAGATTGAAACAAATACATATAGATAAGTCTCATACATGAATACATAAGTTATACATTGGTTCGATCAAGTTACAAAGTAGTTGGTGACATGCGAATACATGTGTCGATCGAACAAGTTAGAGCTCGGAAGCTCGCCTACACATCTAAACTAGCTAGAAACAAACGCGGGATAAACAACCAAAGAAGATAAGCATGATCACCGCCGCGACGAAGGTGTAGGTCTTCATCCGGTTCCTCGTCCTAACTCCTGCTAGATAGCGCGTGTATCTAGCTTCCGCCTCCGCCATAGTGTTGTACCCTTTGTAGCTATTGTCACCAAACGGTGCACCTGTCTCCGGCAGTCTTCCCAATCATCGTAGACTCCGGGAACCCGTCCCTTGTACACGACGTACCACGTCATCTACAAGTTGACAATAATAATTAACCGGTGATTGAAAAAAAACATGTATAATTAAAGTCGCATATGAAGATACAATTATAGAAAGTACTCCTAAATCAAAAATACCAAACTCAAAAAGCATGCCTCATACATAACTAGGTTGTTCGACACAGGAATATGCTACGATAGAACTGTACGCCAAGTAGGATGCACAACACCTGGACCTGTTCATAACACAAGGCGAACAATCCCATCGCAGCACATTCACATATAGTGTGCCATGACATTTCAATCATCGGCATTATTCTCGAAAAATACCAAAGTAACTCAAAAACCATGCCTCATATATAACTAGCTAGGTCGTTGGACACAGGAATATGCTACGACGGAACTGTTCGCCAAGTAGGATGCACAACACCTGGACATGTGCATAGCACAAGGCGAACAATCCCATCGCAGCACATTCACATATATAGTGTGCCACGACATTTCAATCATCGGCATTATTCTCGGAAAAGACCAATGTAAATCAAAAAGAATGCCTCATATATATACATAGGTCGTTGGACACAGGAATATGCTACGATGGAATCGTAAGCCAAGTAGGATGCACAACATCTATACTTGTGCATAACACAAGGCTTACAATCCCGCCGTAGCACATTCACATATATATTGTGCCATGACATTTCAATCATCGGCATTATTCTCGAAAAGACCAAAGTAAATCAAAAAGAATGCCTCATATATATAGGTCGTTGGACATAGGAATATGCTACAACGGAACCGTGAGCCAAGTAGGATGCACAAGACCTGGACTTGTGCATATCACAAGGCTCACAATCCCGTCGTAGCACATTCACATATATATTGTGCCACGACATTTCAATCATCGGCATTATTCTCGAAAAAAGACTAATAAAGTAAGGAAAAAAAAGAAGGACCAAAGTGAGCAAAGGACCAAAGAGTAAGCAAAAAAACCAAGCATTGATTTATATATAATAATAATAAGCAAAAGAAGTAAGCGATGATTCATAAACCTAATAAGATAAGTATAGTAGCATGTACACTTGTCCACATACACACAAAGGTCATCTATAGTTTGTAACTACAACTAGGCCAACATCAAGCCTTCTGGCTCGGCTTAGGGAATGGGAGGACGCCTTGTCTCATCATGAACTTCCTATAGTCACCCTGCATCTCTAGGCGATCTTGTATGTCACGGTTATTTGGAATATTTCCTCCGTAGAAGATCCCCCCCGAAGTCATGACATCACGAAAGATGATTGCCCCAAACTGCTGCTGGATGTGATACATCTCTTGTCTAATATCTGAATCAGTGATCTTGGCCTTTGCTTCGGCCCACTGTTTGAGATGATCTGGCAGCGTAGAATTCTGCTGGTCAAGTAGGAATGCCCTCATGTGATGGAGTGCGTAGTAGGCTTCCTTCTTACTGTTTTCCGGCTGCTTCACGCAGGGGAACTCCATTACGTGGTTGAAGATGTGCCTGCCGAACTTGACCTTCGTACGCATGAAGGTGGTGCCTTCCGTCGAGGCAAAGCCAGTGAGAGCATCATCCAGAACTTCCTTGATCTTGTCGTAGTTTTTCTTCTTTTCTAGACTCCCTGACTCGAAATACGTGGCGTGGGAATGCTTCAGCGTTAAGGAGATGAGCGTGCAGTGTTCATCTCTGCGCAAAAAATTCAAATGGAATGTGTTGGAAAAAGAATGATGATAATCTACTAAAGCCAATCGACGGTGGCGAGTGAATAACGACTTACTCGGGAAAGTAAGGCACGAGAATGTATTCCTTTGTCTTGTTCGCCACGAGGATACTTTTTAGGTATGAGGCCACGATACGTCGTTCGGCGAGGGAACCCAATCAGCCGTCACGCATGTAGTAGGGGTCCACTATAGCGATGCTCGGTGTGTTCTCTCTAATGATTTGCATGGCCAGGCTGAGAGAAAACAGATGGACCATGGTATAGTGCAGTGGGTATAGATGGAACATATTGAAGATGTCGTCGAACCGTAGGAAGAACAGATCCGCAGGGGCATTGTCGACGAAGCCCAAGCCTGGTGGCACCTTAACCACGAATACTGGGTGCGAGGGATATTTCTCCGATAGAAGGCGTCTCTCTATCGTTAGCACGCCGTCATGCACACTCTGCAGTTCCTAATTGGCGAGCCTCCGCAAATTCTTAGGTAGCATGGGATCACACGCCACATGAATCCTCCACATAATACCCTCGGGTCTTGGTGGCCCGTCCCGAAACCTGATCGGATTCGCAGTTGTTGACGCCACCGGCTGGCTCGAGCTGCTAGATTTTCTTTTCCTGCCCTTTTTTCCTTTTGGAGAGCGGGCAGGCACCACAATCTGAGCACCGGTCGCCCTATGTAGTGTGTCAGGGCTTAGAATAAAGGTCCAGTTGGTTGTATCAGCTGGCTCTGTAAAGTCGCAAGCTGGAGGCGTCTCCTGAGAACCAAACAGACGCTTGGTGATAGTGGCTTTCTCTGTGGGGCCACCAGCTAGGTCTTCGTTGCTAAATTGAGTGTTGAAGAAGTGATCATTCTAGTCTTCGTCGTCCTCGACCGGATCCTGCGCCATGTGCATATCATCAACATGATCATCTAACACGCCGCGTGGAGGTGACAGCGAGGGCGGTAAGGGGGCCTTGCCACCGCTTGTCGCTGGCACGACAGGCGGTGCTATTGTTTGTGGCGTGATGGACCCCGCCGTCCCCAAATGGATCATGCTCTTTGGCCATTGCAAGAATAAGTCAAAGCAAGTTCTGAGGACAGTCGTCTCTTCTTCATCCGCTCCTGGGGGTTGAATGGGAGGTTCCAGGTCATCGCAGCCCCTTAGCACCCGACTAATTTTAACCCTGTGCACGCTATTTGGCATCGGCCTTGAGTGGAACATGCGCTGCAAGGGTTGAACGATGGTACACTTGGCAACATCCCTCATCTCGTTGTTCACGTAGCATAAGAGAGTGCAAGGAACATCCGTCTGCGGAAAACATGTACGGCGTCGTCAGAGATGCCATAAGAGTAATAGATGGCGTGAAAGGTGGTAAAGCAATTTGTTTACCGTGATGGCGTCGAGATCGGCTAATGTCGACGCACCGCATACTGCGACGGGCGTGCAAGAGACGGAAGGGTTGCTTGATAGTGCGGTGCTGGCCGCCGGTGTATTCTCCCTACCGCTGGGTGCTTGGAGCTCCAGCGCCGCCGCGACGATGGCAGGGGTGGCACCAACATGTACTCCGGCGCCGCGGTGATGGAAGGGGGACTCACCAACACTTGCGGCGCCGTGGTGCTAGCGGGCGGAGTCACGAACACGTAGTTCGCCTGATTCGTCGGTGCCGCGTTGTTCGAGTGGCTGCTGACCATGCTTGGAATCGGGCACAGCCCTACTCGACCACCCGCACTCCAGTTCGCTATTGACTCCACCAAGGTAGGCAGGAAGGGCGTGAGGGTGATTGCTAGGTTGTCTTGGACGATCTGCGGGATCTGCACCACTTGTTCCTTAAGTTCTTGAACCTCGCGGTTTTCCTCCTCGCTCCTTCCCGACGGCGCCACATGCGTCCTCGGCGGTGGACCAAAATGATCCACCCAATTCTTACCCCCGAGGCCGGCCAGACAGCCAGCCGACGACGGCTTCTTCGTAACCGGCTCTATTTTCTTGGCCCGGTTCATCACCCTGTTAAAAGGGTTATCCCACCGGGTGGCCGCCGTCGACCCCTGGGATGAGGAACCCTGGGATCCATGACTAGCAACAATTTCCTCCTCCTACAGAAGAAGTAACAGTCAATCGTTTAGATCATCGATTAGAATGCAATCGAGTTGATCCGTGGTAATTAGATTATACTTACAACAATTTCCTCGAATTCCTTCACCGCAGGATCCGCGGTGAGTTGTTTGGTTTTTGGGTCCACATGGTAACGGGCCCTGATGAAGTTTCGAACCTGCCCGGGTTCGAATTTCGCAAAGGGGTTTTCTATCCCCTTGGATCTATACTCTTCGTCCTCCTTATTCCATTTGGCCTCCACGGTTCTGTATCCACCAGATCCGAGATGGTGATGACCTATATTCATCGCATGCAGCACCTTTCCCCGATTACTATTGGCCAGGGCTCTTTCGGATTCACACCTATCCTTGAACTCCCGAACTGATCTTCGCTGATCTACGGGTCAATCTTCTAGATCTCCTCGAGACTTTTGCCTTCTTTATAGATCTTCTTCTTTATCCGGGTTCTCCAGCTGGCCAGGGCGGTGCTCATCTTTGTGAGGGCGGATTTTTTTATTTCGTTCTCATGATAATTTGTGTTCTGATACTTAGCGGGGAACTTGTATCTTGCGTGCAACTTCTCGAAGAGGAGTGTGCGCAAGTGGCCATTATCTTTATGCTGTAGATTCTCGGTGTTGATCGAGATGGTTATCCGGGTGATTGCCGCCACTTGCCCACCGTACCCTCTGACGACAAGGTCGGGCTCCAAAGGAACCCCTGATGGGCTCACTTCGGTAATTTCCTCCCTGACCGTGCCGACCGTGTTCGGGTGCCGTTCCGTCGGCTTCTTCTTCTTCTTAGGAGGATTGCTACCACTCCCTATGCCCTCGCCTCCATCAGTGGTTTCATCGTCCGTTGTTCCTTCGGCTTCTTCCTCTGCGTCTTCCATCTCATCATCCTCGCTCTCCGAAGGATGGTATTCTTCATCGTCTTCTAGCCGCTGGGCCGCCTCCCAGAATGTCAATTGTTTATTCGGAGGTCTGAGTTCTCCTTCAGCGCTGATGCGCTTAGAACATCCAGCCTCGTCGTTGTCACACATCTTTGCACTAATAAAAAAATAGTTAAATGCACGGAAAAATCCGGCATGACCTTTGCTAATTTTCTTAAACTAGGAGTGCCCGATTTCTGCCGAAACGGAAGTTAATCAACATTTCGGAAAAAATCGGGACTCATTTCATACAAGAACCTGCATACACGATACAAGCACAAGCACAATTTCAAGGTGCTGTTGTCCCAGCACAGATAGTAGCAAAACCAACACTACTCTATTTTTCCTTCCAAACCATTTCACAAACACATCCATCCAGTCCCAGCACAGTGCCACAACCATATATACTTTTGTTATCAATTTGACCTCAGACTATTGCATCATTGGAAAGAATTAAACCAAATATTGGTCAAGCAAACATGCATCTAGATCATCTACTAAATCCACAAGTCTTGCATATAGGACAGTACCAACATATCAAAGCATCAACTTTATAAAACACTAGCAGATGCAAAGGCAGTAGAAGCATCAACTTTATAAAACAGTAGCAGATGCAAAGGCAGTAGAAGCCACTAAGTTGTTAACACTAGAAAACAAGTGTTACATCTGTTCTTTTAATTTTTTTTAAGGAAAAGGTTTGGAGGGGAGGGATCTCTCAGTTAGCATAGACGTGTTATACTAGATCATCCTAGAGCTATAGAAAACAATTATAATCTATTCATAACAGGAATTAAGCCTCAGATTTACATATTATTGGTATGTACATCACATCAGGAGGATTGCTTAAGGCACTAATAGAAACTTATTCTTAAAACTGGTATGTAAATCATTTTCCTGGCAAGTGTTCTAGGAATCATACAAAAATACAAGAAGATAGATTCTTTCATAAGACCTCAAACAATGACTCATTCATATATGAAGCACTTGGCCAGGGTGCGATACGCCTAACTCGGTACTACTAGTCACATAAGACGGCGCGGCCACCCCTATTGTATAACTACACTAGCTTATCCCATTGGTTCCACCCACTGCTCTAATCTAAACCTGTGAGCACCTAGATTCGAATCCTGGTGCCCACCTTTTTTATTTTTATTTTAAAAATATTTTTAAATGTTCCAAAAAAATGCCAAAAGTGGTGATATATTCCATAAAAGTTTTGTTTTGTTTTTAAAATACTTTTAAATATTCCAAAAATTCCCGAAAGTGATAATATATGTCATAAAAGTGGTAAAAATTAAATATGATTCAAATATGTCATAATAATTTGTCCATGAATATTACAATCTTTTTCGACCACGCGTTTTACAATATTTTTTGAGCTAGCGTTTTACAATCTTTTTTCCATTCTTTGTCGCGGTTGAATAATCTATCCCCGGTACTTTAATGTTTCTTCTTTCGAACGGGCTACCTTTTTTGGGTAGGGTTGTCCTTTTTCTTCTTGTGATGTATGTTGCTGCATCGTAGTCGTCGTCATCTTCAATCTTTGGATCGCCGTACTGGTCGAAGTCTTGCTCGTTGGCGACTCCATCCATTCCGATGATGTTTCTTTTTCCTCTCCTCACGACAACACAGCTAGGCTTTGTCGGGTCGGTAATGAAAAAACATTGGTCCACTTTGGTAGCCAGTACCCACGGTTCATTTTTCGCGGCCACGTTCGCACCAGCGGCCTTGGATTTCGCTGCTTCGGGTATAACCATGGTTTTGAAATACCGGTCTTCTCTTTTGACGCTCTTTGCCCATCTGACACGGAACATCGGCACCTTTTCTCCATAGTAGTCGAGCTCCCAGATCTCCTCGATTCTTCCGTAGAATCTTTCCTTCACGTTGTCATCGGTGTAGAATTCCGACGTTACGCCTGAGTTCTGATAATCACACTTGTTGTCCTTTTCCTCCGTGTAGAATGTGTAGCCGTTGATATCATACGCCTGATAGGTCACCAGGTTTTGCATCGGTCCCTGCGACAAGGTGAATATGATCTTTTCCGTGTCAGAAGAATGCGATCGCGGGGGATTATCAAGGAGCGTCTGCCTAAACCAACGAGTGAAATCTGAGTTGTGCTTTTTGATTATTTCTGCCTACGTCCTTTGTATGCCCCGGTCACTGTACTTCTTATCGATTAACCTTTTGTGCTTCTGTACCCAAGGATCGACCAGTTCTAATGTTGTAGAGCGACGAGTTTTGCTCGATCAAAGTCTGCGCATCGAAAATCGAAGTCTGCATGTAGTATGCGACGACCCTCTCGGTGACCAGATCCGTCGAGCTTGCCAAGGTGCCTGTTGACGGGAAGACCGACAGGGTTCTCGATGTCTAGATAATTCGTGCAGAAAGAGATGCACTGTTCGGCCAGAAAGCCCTTGGCTATGCTTCCATCTGGACGGGACCTATTGCGAACATATCCTTTGATGTGTCCGTTCATCCTTTCGAACGCCATTATGCTGCGGAGGAACATCGGCCCGAGTTGGACGATGTCCTCCACGACATGGACCAGCAGATGCACCATAATGTCGAAGAATGCGGGTGGGAAGTAGACCTCAAGCTCGCATAGTATCACCACGATCTCCTCCTGTAGCCTCCCGAGATGATTCACGCCAATCGACTTCCTAGAGATGACGTCGAAAAACTTGTAGAGGCCAAATAACGTTTCACGGACATGCTCGTCCATTATCCCTCTTATTGCTACCGGAAGTACCTGCGTCATTAGCACTGCACAGTCGTGAGACTTCATGCCAATGAACCTCTGCTTCGCCTCATCTAGGTATCTGCTTATCTTGCCCACCTAGCCGTAAGGAAATTTGACTCCTAGAAGGCACTTGAAAAACTGTTTGATCTCATCATGGCTTAGAGTGAAGCAAGAAGGAGGGCAGTAATATTCGTTCTTCTTGAACTTTTTACCCTTCCGACGACCTTGTGTCATCTCCGACTCATGATCATCGTCATCTTCCTGATCATCAGGAGTAGTGCGTCCTCTGTGAAGCTCCTTGCGGATACCCAAGCATATCAGGTCGTGCCTTGCTTTCGGACCATCTTTCGTCCTATCTGGCATGTTGATTATGGTGGCGACCAGACTCTCGCACACGTTTTTCGTGATATGCATGATGTTGAGGCTATGAGGCGTGCGGAGAAACTTCCAGTATGGCAACTCCAAGAAAACAGACCTTGTTTTCCATACCTTCATCAGCGGCTTGTCTTGTTGCTGCCTCTTTCGCTTCTTTCCAGGCTTAGGACAATCTTTCCAGTTTTTCAGCAACTCTTCCACTTCTTCGCTGCTCCTATGCTCTGGGATTCCTCGGGTCTCGGATTTGCCATCGAACAGGTCTCCACGTTTTCTCCATGGATCATTCTTGCCGAGCCACCTCCGATGCGCCATGAACACGGTTTTCGATGATCCTGGATCTTTCTCTAGTTGGATATAGCTTGTGTTATCCATGCACCTAACGCATGCGCAGAATCCTTGGATAACCTGCCCCGATATATAACCTCAACCTGGATAGTCTTGCACCGTAGTGACCAACGCGGCTCTCATTGTGAAATAATCTTGTGCGACGGCGTCATAAGTATTGGCTCCAGATTCCCATAATGTGGCTAGCTCCTCTTTCAACAGCCCGAGATACAGATTGATGTCGGTACCAGGTTGTTTTGGCCCTTGAATTAGCATACTCATTTGTATGTACTTCTTCTTCATGCACAACCATGGAGGGAGGTTTCACATCCATACAAACACGGGCCGAGTGCTGTGCGTGCTGCTCTGGCTACCGAACGGATTGAGTCCATCGGTGCTCGCACCAAGCCTGATGTTCCTCGAATCTCCACCGAATTCTGGGAATTCGAGGTCCAATGCTTTCCATTGGCTAGCATCTGAAGGGTGCGTCAGCAGCTCATCCTTTTCGGGGTCATCATCGTCATCTCCTGGCTTCTTCCTTTCCGCATGCCATCGCATGAGCTTCGCTTCCTTAGGGTCCGCGAAATAGCGCTGCAGACGAGGAGTGATAGGAAAGTACCATACCACTTTTCGAGGTGCTTTCTTCCCTTTCTTGTATCGACTCACGCCGCACATCGGACATGTGGTTTTCTCCGTGTCCTCGCCCCGATAAATGATGCAATAGTTGATGCATACGTGATATCTAACGTGCGGTAGATCGAGAGGACACACGATTTTCTTGGCGTCCTCGATACTAGTTGGACATGTGTTCCCCTCCGGGAGACGATCGTGCCAGAATGCCATCATATCGTCGAAGCTTGCGTCGCTCAATTTGTGTTTTGCCTTCATCTCCATAGCCTTGAGCGTTACATTCAACCGGGTATCATCGGGCCTGCATCCTTCATACAATGGAGTAACCGCGTATTTCTCAAGTTGCGCAAGCTTGGCTTTCTCTCTAGCGGCAGCTCTGGCATTACTAAATGCGCTTGAGAAGCGGATCTTGCACATAAGGGTCCCGCACCCCGGCGTTGTTCCATCGTCGTCTCCTCGCCGACATCTAGATCATCATCATCGATGCCTTCCGCACCTTCACCATCTCCAGGAGACTCTTCATCATCTCGCCCGTTCTCGCCGTGATGATGATCATCGTCATGTTGCCCACCTTCACCGTCTCCATCGTCTTCGTCATCCCTTATCCAACGAGTGTATCCATCCATGAAACCATGGCGGAGCAGGTGCGCCTGCAGATTCCCGGAATCTGGGTCGATCACCCAGTTGAGTTTGCATCTTCTGCACGGACATCTTATATCCGTCTTGTTATTTCGTATCATGTCGGTCGTCACACATTTCAAAAATCTAGCCACAATGCCTTCGCTCATTATGCGGACCATTTTTTCCTGCACGGTGTGTACACTGTACAATTAGAAGTCTATTAGAACCACATAATGAATGCATGCATGCAATGGTCGATAGAATATTTCGGCAAGACCTATCCTAAAATTAGGACTTTTGCGAAATGCCAAAGTCTTGCCAAAATGGAAATGAATCAACATTTTGGCAAAACAAATGGCAAGTTGTTCACACACAAACACAAGAGAGAGAGACCGATCCATACACACATGAACATATCATTATCCTCTCCATACACACATGCATATGAGCATCGATACTCTTCCATATATATAGACACACATGACCATCGATCCTCATCTACATACATATGAGCACATCCTTACATGGACAACTTACCGATATGAGAGACCGAGATCGCGAGAAGATGGAAAGGAGAGGTGCGCGAGACCGAAGAAGGAGATGCGAGAGACCGAAGAGCTTCCTCTATTAAGTATGTAACATCCAAGGCAAGTTCCACATGCTAAAAATGGTGAATGAGTGGAGAAATTGAGGTGGGAAGGAGAAGGATCCTGACTAGATCTAAGGAGGAAGAAGAAGGGGAAAGTGAAGTGTGAGGTGGTAGATGATCACACATGTTCACAAAGTGGATCTACCAAAAAAATACTGGTCGACACCACCGTGGCGCACATGTCCCTAGTGCGCCACAAGAACAAAACACAACTGTGGCGCACATGGTCCTAGTGCGCCACGGATGTGTCTGTCCATTTACAGAACGGAGAGGCCTCCACTTAGGCGTAGCGCACCCCCTCCACGTACGCCACAGTTGACCATAACATCCGTAGCGCACCCAAGGCCGGCCCTGACAATTTGGGGCCCCGGTGCATGATAAAAATATAGGCCCTATACACAATTAACTATAGAGTTTTTTTTAATATTTTATGCCGGTGACCACTTTCGGATCCTTGCCGTCGGCCACGGAGCGCCGGCCTGCGCTTGGAAAACGGAATATCAAGTGGAAATTTTGCTTGTGATTTGCCTAAGCTGCTGGCATACTATGGTACTAAGCTTGTACGTAGTTTAATAGGGCCCTAACAATCAGGGGGCCCCGTGCAGCCGCACAGCCTGCACAGGCTCAGGGCCGGGCCTGAGCGCACCTTACCCATGTGCGCTACAGATATGCGTCATGCGGCCAGCAGGGCCCTGGCCCACACACATCTGTGGCGCACCATCATCATGTGCGCCACAGTTGTTGTAGTTACTAGTAGGGCACTGCCCACAGGTGAGCCACGCCTGTTTTACCCGTGGGGCACTTCAACCACGTGAGCCACGGAAGTTTGGATTACCTATAGCCGTTTTCCTAGTAGTGAACGGCGTACCCCTTGCACATGGTACAGGAGCTTTCCCATAACCAAAATGACAAGGCAAGCAGACAATGAGAATCTCAACAATTCTTCTTATGTACCATGGGAATATGGTGCTTTTTTCTCTCTTTCCTCTTTTCTCAATGTGTCTCTTTTTTTATAATAAGAATGCTTCATAGATGTCACTATGGTGATGCTACAAGTTTCCACCATGATTAGGCATGGCTTAGGCTAGCAGCCCAGGCATTTCTCTAACACAGGATACAAACTCCATGGACTTACAAGTCCCCTCTTTATTTCACAACGGTGACATCCATAGACAAAAGAACATGATATCAACTGAGTACAACACGGTACAAGTGCAATGTTGAAAACGTTCCCCGTGACAGCACGGTTCTACTAATTCCAACTTATAAGTGCAAGCATATACAACAAAGTTGTCACAATGGTTCAAGTTTATTAGGGGCAAGAATAAAGTGTGCCATCAAGTTCGTGATGGCCTTAATCACTAAGTTTTCACATAACAAAATAGTTTTTAATTGGAAGATAGATGAAAACAAGAATGTACTTGGAATGGTGTAACACACCATGCATAGGAGTTTATAGTGGACACTTTGGAATAACTTGGTTTCTTGGGAGTTGGAGGCATGAGTAGAACTTACTCATACAAGTGGAGGCTAGCAAAAGACTGGGAGCAACCAACTAAGAGAGTAATAATGGCCATAATCATGCAGTGCAACAAAGCATACTAATCAAAGCAAAGAGTGGTACTACAAGTCAAGGACTAAATGATCATGGAGGCTAATAGTTACTTGTGAGAGTCTTAACATGGTGTGAGCATGTGCCAAGTCAACCCAAGCAAAGCATCAAAGGAGAATACCACAATACTATGCTTTTGCATGCTAAAACAATGCATAATTTCTTAAAGGCACACTAAGCAATCCCAATTTTTTGGAAAAAGACATGCTACAGCAATAATCACTAAGCATAAGGTCAAAACAACACCTAGCATGTCATGCTAAAGTTTAAGTTACAGTCAATGCAAGCTCCTCTTGCACTTCAAGCAAGAACTTACTACTCCTTTCCAACACCAAGCAACTTATATGTAAAACAACACAGCGAGGGGGTCCGAACTACTTAATCAAACTAAACAAACTAAGCAAATAAAACAAAAACTAAGACGCTCCAAGAACAACATAACTGTGCATGAATCAATAAAAACGAAGTGTCTAGATAGACCTGAACTTTTTATTGATGAAGAAGGGGATGCCTTGGGCATCCCCAAGCTTTGACGCTTGTACCTCTTGGATATTTCTTGGGGTGACACCATGGTGGAATCCCCAATCTTGAGCTTTTGTCCATTCTTCATTTCATTTCATCATTCTCTCTCTACACCTGAAATTTTTTTCCTTCATACAAAACTTCACACAATCTTCATTAGCAACATTAGTTTATTCAAAAGATATTAGACCACTGGCAAAGCTTTGGAATAGCAAGGCTTTTCACTAAAAACACAATATACTGTAGTAACTCCTTCAAAAAGCTCAATTTACCTGAAGAGAACTCAAAAAGGAATCAATAAGAAGCAAATGCAAATAATGGCAGAAATCTGTCAAAACAGACTAGCAGGTAGAAACCGATTTTTCCGAACATCTTATGTTGCTCAAATCAAAAAGTGTTTAACTAAAGAAAGTTATCTAACATACTGGGGGATTTATTCGTAAATCGTGAGCTCAATCCGTGTTACAGAGCCTCCTCAAGAATTTGTTTGGTGGAGAATAGAAATCTGTTTCGGGACAGCAACTCCCCAAATCTTACTTCCCTCTCGTTAGAGGTCATTCTTGGCACAAAAATCAAACAAAAAGGATAAGGAGAGGTCATTTAGGAAGTAATAACTTCCAAGACTCAAGGAAACTCTTGGGTTATCTCCCAACAAGTAATTTTCTTTAACGCATTTAAGTTAGGCACAAGAAGCAAGAAGAATCAAGTATTTTCAAATGAAGAAGCATTAACATCAAATCTTGCTTTCAAAGGAGGAGCAAAAAGCAACTTCTCTCTCCTCATAGGGAAGTGTTCAATACCTTTGTTGAATGGAAAATGATGTTTAATGGTGCCTTCTTTCATATCAATGATGGCACCAACTATTCTAAGAAAAGGTCTTCCCAAAGTAATAGGACAAGAAGCATTGTATTCAACATCCAAAACATAGAAATCAACAGGGACATAAGCATTATTAACCATGATGAGAACATCATTAATACTCCCCATGATTTTCTTCTTAGCATTATAATTGAGTGGGACATCCAAATAACAATCTTCCAAAGGTGGCAAATCAAGCATTTCATAAATCTTCCTAGGCATAATAGAGACACTAGAACCAAGATCACATGAAGCTTTGAGGTCAAATTCATTCACTTGCATATTAATAATGGGTTCCCAACTATCTTCTACTTTCCTAGGAATAGAAGCCTTGTGTTTTAGCTTCTCTTCCTTAATTTTGACAAGAGCATTTGTAATGTGTTTGGTGAAAGCAACATGCATATCACTAGCATCAGGACTTCTAGCAAGCTTTTGCAAGAACATAATCACTTCAGAAATATTGCAACCATCAATATCAAAGTCAAACTTGGCATCACTAGTAGTAGGCTCAATAGGATTAGGCATAGTAGGAGTAGGAATAGGGACTAATTGTGGTTTAGTGGTGATAGTGCACAAACTATTGTTTCTATCAATTTCAGCTTCCCTTTCCCACTTAGCATGAAGTTGAGCTAACAGCCTAACATTTTCATCAATAGTAACTTGTATGGCATGAGCAGTAGTAAAGGTGTTTTCCATAGTTTCAGGTTTAGCAGCCATTTTATTAATCAAAGAGGACTGAGCTTCAGACAAAGAGGATATATTTTTCTCAGCACTCAAAATTTTTGACTATAAACTAGGAATTTCTCTATTCAAATTCTCAAGCAGATGACTAATTTTTTCAAGATAATAGATTGCTCCTCCATAGTTTTAGTGAAAATCTTATTTTGCTCATATTGCATTTGCATAAAATTCTTAGTGGATCTCTCTACTTCTAGAATCCTTTCTTCACTAGGCATTCCAGATCTACCATGTTAAGTATTCCCACTAGGAGGATAAGGCCTATAATTACCATAAGCATTGTTCTTGAAATTGTTGTGTCTAATGAAGTTCACATCAACTTTCTCTTCTTGAGCAACCAAAGAGGCTAAGGGAACACTATTAGGATCTAGAGGAGCTTTCCCATTACAAGCATAGCCATAATAACATCAATCTTTTCACTCAAAGAGGAAGTTTCCTCAACAGAATTTACCTTCTTACCATGTGGAGCTCTCTCAACATGCCATTCAGAGTAGTTAACCATCATATTATCAAGGAGCCTTGTTGCAACACCTAAAGTGAGGCCCATAAAGGTACCTCCAGCAGCTGAATCCAACAGATTTCTTGAGAAGAAGTCCAAACCTGCATAAAAAGTCTGAATAATCATCCAAGCAGTGAGTCCATGAGTAGGGAATTTCTTAACCAAAGATTTCATTCTTTCCCAAGATGGAGCAATATGTTCACTATCAAGTTGTTTAAATTTCATAATGTCACTTCTCATATATATAGTCTTAGTAGGAGGATAGTACTTTCCAATAAAATCATCTTTGCACTTAGTCCAAGAATCAATACTATTTTTAGGCAAATAAAACAACCATTATTTAGCTTTTCCCCTCAAGGAGAAGGGAAAAATCTTGAGCTTAATAATATCTCCATCTACATCCTAATACTTTTGCATCTCACAAAGTTCAACAAAGCTATTGAGATGGGTAGCAGGATCATCAGAACCAACACCAGAAAATTGCTCTCTCATCACAAGATTCAACAAAGCAGGCTTAATGTGGAGCTCAAAGAGGAGGTTTCTTCAACAGAATTTACCTTCTTACCATGTGGAGCTCTCTTAGTGTGCATTCAGAGTAATTAACCATCATATTGTCAAGGAGTTTTGTTTCAGCACCCAAAGTGATGCCCATAAAGGTACCTCCAGCAGCTGAATCCAACAGGTTTCTTGACGAGAAGTTCAAACCTGCATAAAAAGTCTGGATAATCATCCAAGCAGTGAGTCCATGAGTGGGACAATTCTTAACCAAAGACTTCATTCTTTCCCAAGTTTGAGCAACATGTTCATTATCTAGTTGTTTAAATTTCATAATGTCACTTATGATAGATATAATATTAGCAGGAGGATAGTACTTTCCAATAAAAGCATCTTTGCACTTAGTCCAAGAATCAATACTATATATAGGCAAGGATAGTAACCATTCTTTAGCTTTCCCTCTCAAGGAGAAAGGAAATAGCTTGAGCTTAATAATATATCCATCTACATTATTATACTTTTGCATCTCACAAAGTTCAACAAAGTTATTGAGATGGGCAGCAGCATCATCAGAACTAGCACCAGAAAATTGCTCTCTCATCACAAGATTCAACAAATCAGGCTTAATTTCATAAAAGGTAGCATCAGGAGCAGGTGGAGCAATAGGAGTGCTTAGGAAATCATTTTTGTTGGTGCTAGTGAAGTCACACAACTTGGTGTTCTCAGCAGAGTTCATTTTGGAAAAGGTCGACAAGCCAAAAACAGCAGCAGCAGCTAGACGAGGAACTAATTTTTTTTTGTTTTTTGAAAAGAGGCAAACAAAACCAAGCAAAAGAAACAAAGCAAACTAAAGAGAAAGTAAGTGAAGGACTCCCCTTGTGAAGATGTCCTTAGCCACAACGCCAGAAAAGCTTGACGATTGTCTACGCATAGCCTGTTGGGAACCCGAAGAGCAAGGTGTGAAGCAGCAAGTTTTCCCTCAGTTGAGACCGAGGTTATCAAACCAGGAGGAAGGAATCGTCACACAGGTGTTGCAAGCAACACGGATACCTGCACAACACAAACTCAAGACTTTTCCCCAACAAACAGTGAGGTTGTCAAGCTCAGCGGTTTGCTGTAATAAAGGATTAAACGTATGGTTTGGAAGGCAATAGTTTGTAGCAAGTAAACAAGTAATAGTGGAAGATGTATCAATGATAAAGATTGGACCGGGGTCCATAGTTCACTAGAGGTTCTCTTCTTAGATAAACAACATGGCATGAAGGGTAAACACATTACAACAGGGCAATTGACAGGAACTGAGCAAGGCATAACAATGCAATTACTAGTCAGAAAGATCCTATGAGGCTGATTGGGCAATATAACAAGATACATAGACTGTCATCCAACTGCATCTATGACTAGAAGTCCACCTTCAGGTTATCATCTGAACCCCCTCAAGTATTAAGTTGCAAGCAACACACAACTGCTTTAAGCAAAGTGTGTAAGGTAAACAGTCAACATGTTCCATGAACAAGAGATCGTTGTTTTCTCCCTAGTAGCAACAACACATCTACAACCAAAGATATTATTGTCACTTCCCTTGGAAACTAGAGGCATGAACCCACATCGAGCATAAATACACCCTCTTGGAGTTACTAGCAACTACTTGGCCAAGATAGCTACTAACAACGGAGAGCATGCAAGATCACAAACAACATAGACATGATAGAATCATAAAGACAAAACCATTAATCAAACCAACATAATAATCTCAATATCCATGGATCCCATAAACACAACATGCATGATTACAAATAGATTAGATCTTGATCATGAACGGAGCTCACAAGATCTATACATGAAAGCACAAAGGAGGAGATACAACCATCTAGCTACTACATGAACCCATAGTCCAAGGTGGAACTACTCACGCATCATACCAGAGAGAAGGCCTCCAGGATGATCTCCCCTCTTGCAGGGTGCTGGGAAGAACTTCAGATCCCCCTGATCTAGGGACGATGGTGGTAGCGGCTACAGACGGTTTCGTGGATTTCTGATCGGGTACTCAAGGTTTCTGTATAGGGGTCTTATTAAAGGCGAATGGGGAGACCGAGGCGGCGGCCACTGCAAACCCTAGCCAAGCGCGGGGTGGGGCCCACCCGCGCCTGGGGTGGGTCTGGCCCCTCCGGCTCTTCTCCGGACTTCTTGTTCCCCACGGAAAGTAATTGACTTTGTCCTTTGTCCCGTCCAATTCCGAGAATATTTCTTTACTAACTTTTTTGAAACCAAAAACAACAGAAAACAGGCATCTGGCACTGTTGCAACTTGTTAATAGGTTAGTACCAGAAAACATGCAAAAATCACCTCAAAGTGTGGACAAGTAAAGCAATATAGATACAAAACAAGCATGGAGCATACAAAATTATAGATACGTTTCCAACGTATCAGTATGTGTCTCCTCCGCTTGTCCAATTAGATTTTTGATTAGTGGATTATATCTCGAGTATTTTGCTACTCTAGGTGACATGTTATGTGAGTTTTCATGCTTGTTCGATGCTTAGAGAATTCATTTTGATGCATGTTTATCCCTTTTGCAAGCCCCTATAGTAGTTCCCCATCACTTATTAGCTTGGAAATCACTTGGTTTGATGTTTATCTAAAAAAATTCAGAAAAGAAGATGAGTGAATACCAGCTCAACCAACATGAATTAAGGGTACTGGAGATTATGAAAGTCCAGCGCGAGGAGGAAGTTTTCTCTTCTATATTTCCATGCCCTAAATTCGTGAGAGCTGCAGAGATTTTTCAAGATTTTCAGACTCTAATTTCTAATGCGGGGTTGGAACATTTTGCTGGAGAAGAAACTTACCAATATGTGAAGCTAACCATGTGTGTGGTGCAAGATTTTCGATTTCGCTGGTCTTCGCCTAACCCCATGGTCCACTATAAAATTTACAATATAGCTGTTAATCTTCCTTTTGATGATTTTTGTGTAGCTATCAAGGTGCCACAGTGGGGTTCATGTGAGAAGATTAGGGAGAGGCCCACACTACTCATGGATTTATATGCGGAGATTTGCCAAGGAAGCAGGTTCTCTAAGGAGAGTGGTGAAATTCGGAATATTCATCTCCCATCTATTTGATATTTTGCCTATTTCATTGCCAAATGTGTTCTTGCTAGGAAGAATGCTAGTAAGTTATCTTCATTTGACCTAGCTTTTATCTTGGATGCTTTGAATAGGGTTAGGACTTATAACTTTGGAGCTTTGATAGATTTCCGTCTTGCTGCTAACCACGAGAAAGGTGGAATTTGTGGAGGCCTCATTGCCTCTCGTTTATTATCTTTGCATGGTTTAGCGCATCATCCTTCAGATTTTCAGTTTCCTATAGAGAGGCTTGATCTTAGTTCCATGATACAGCATAAATTTGTTTCTTCTTGGTCTAGTTTGAGCGAGTTATGTTATGAAATAACCTTTCTCAAGAGAGGTTGGAGAGGGGGTAAGTCCGAGAAAGTAGTCCCTTTGCATGCACCTGCTTTGTTTAACCTTGATACCAGGAAAGGATGGTCACTCACGGAGAAAGAACTCAACACATACATGGCAAAGCTCTCCCAACAAGAGGAGACTGTTGAAGAGGAAGCCGAAGATAATTCAGTTCAGCCCTCCAACATGGGGGAGTCTTCATACCAGCAGGCCTCTTATGATTGGGGGACTTCTTCTTCATCACGAGGGCCTGATTATGATTATTCTTATGATGATCCACCGGCTTGGAGTTATTACCCGTGTTTTGATTGATCTCCACTTAGGACAAAAGCCTAAGCTTGGGGGAGGTATACCGACATCACACTCATCTATATATCATGTTCTGTCAGTACTTTGCATATCCGTGTGTCGCTTTTTTTTTAGTTTTTGTTCTTGCTTTGTTTCTGCTTTCCAAAACACAAAAAAAACAAAAATATATTTGTTGTTTCTCTTTGTTTCTTTCTTTGCCTTTTAGATTTGGTTTGCTATAAGAAAAATCCAAAAAGATTTTGTTTTGTTTTCTTTTGCCTTCAGTTCTTGTGCATTAAAAAAATCGAAAACCCAAAAATATTTGTTGTTCTTCTCTGGTTTTGTAAAGTTCGTTGCAGGGTTCAGCGGTCCTCGGTGACTCCTTGGAGCTTGGTTTTCATATTATTATTCAAGCCACACAAGTGAAAGGCAATGATGATTTATGACAACTCGAGGTGTGGTAAGAGGCTGGTAATGAACTCTATTTGTTTTCATTTTTGTACATATACTCATCATTGTGGGCATGCTTAGTCTATTCATGTAGGGTGTATGTTATTAATGGATGCTTAGTAGTTCTTGCTTTCTTATGATTAGTTCCAACTTGCTAATGGTTTGTAGCATGTCATATTAATGTTTTGCTTGCATTGTTCTATTCATAACTTGGTATGACATTGTGGTATCCTCCTCCGAATGCTTCATTTGAATCGACTTAGCACATGCTCATGCATGCACATGACTAAACAAAATTCAGTTAAGCCTCGATGATTTATTTTTTCTCAGAGTTCTTGTGTCACCGTTATGCCATAATTAATTTTATTTTGTTGCAAGCATGATAATGATAGTTAATGCTCTCTCGTTTGTCGCTCCCTTTCTGTTGCTAGCCTTCACTTGCACTGAGTATGAGCTCTACCTGTGCATCCAACTCCCCAAAACCAAAATTGTCAAAAAGTGTCCACCATATCTACCTACTAACATCATTGCTATTCCGTGCGTATTTATTATGCCTTGTTTTCTTCCAAATAAAAATGTTTGCTTGTTATGAGAAAGTTAGGTAGTAAAGCTCTCACAAACTTGAATGACACACTTTATTTTCTTGCACTTAAATGAACTTGAACCATTGTGTCTGTCCATGAAAGTTATATGCTTGCAAATTATAGGCTGGGAGATAGCAGAACCATGATGTCACAGGAAACTCTTTCAACACATGTAAATATCTACCCAGTTGATATCATGCTCTTTTATTTACGGATGAAGGCAGTGTGAAATAAAAGGGGAGCTTGTAAGTCCATGGAGTTATGTATATGTGTTAGAGAAACGCCTGGGCGGCTAGCCTAAGCCATTCCTAAGCATGGTGGAAACTTGTAGAATAACCATAGTGAGAAATATGTGAAGCATCCTCAATAAAAACCTATGCAAATAGAAAATAAAAAGATCGCTGAGATGCTCATTGTTTGTTGCCTTGTCATTTTGATATGGGATAGCTCTTGTATCATGGGGCAAGGGTACCCCGTTGACGGTTCTCTATGATAAACATGCAATGACAAGAACATATCGATGACTAAAGTTGAGTAGCATGAGGAACGACCCTCATACTCAAGAGACATGAGAT
This sequence comes from Avena longiglumis, assembly GCA_030063025.1. NCBI lineage: Eukaryota > Viridiplantae > Streptophyta > Magnoliopsida > Poales > Poaceae > Avena > Avena longiglumis. Next base: position 145,219,359 of record CP125974.1, read on the forward strand.
CTCCAGTTTATGGTATGTCAAGAATATAACTCGTAGTGGACATCACTATAACCTTAACCATTTAAAGATGCTGATGATAGGGGCAATGAGAGCTCAAATCTAATGAGTACCATACTTTCAGTATTTGGAAGCCTTTCAAACTTTTCAAAACATTTTCACTTCTTGAGTCACCATCTATTTTATGAGCACCTTCTTGAGAGCACAGTTGCCATTCATAGTGTAATGTGCTTGTATCTTTGATATTTCTATTTCTAGTCTTCACTTGAACTTCAGAGGTGCCTTGACATTTATGTTTTGCTTCACAATCAAAGGCACGCGACATACCACTTTATCATACCTTCTTATGAGCATTACAATGTTGCTTATGCTTATGTTTCATGTGCTTATTATTATTGTGTTGGAATCTCTTCATAGCTTGCATAACTATAGAGTAGAATTAGTTGCATACTCCTTATTATGATTTTCCTAAGTATTTCATCATATGCTGAGAATATATACATCTTATGAAGCAAATGTGTTCGTGAAAGTTTCTTTTATCGCAGTCAGTTTTCAACTGAATTACTTGAGGACAAGCAATAAGCTAAGCTTGGGGGCAGTTGATACGTCCAAAATGTATCTACTCTCCCAAATACTTTTTCTATTGTTTCTCTTCTAATTTGTTTGATTTGAGTACAACTAACATGGGCTGACGCTATTTTCAGCAAAATAGCTTTAGTGTCTCGTTTTTGTGCAGAAAATCAACTTTCAGGAAAAATCCCGGAAAATATCGCAAAACTCCTATTTTACCAGAAGACTCACGGAGCCAGAAGACGAGACGGAGAAGGGCCACGAGGGGCCCAGACCACCTGGTGGCGCGGGCTAGGCCTGGCCACTCCAGGGGGTGGTGTGGCCACCTCGGGCACCCCCTCGACCTCTCCCTTTGCCTACATAAGCCCTCTGACATAAAAACAGAGGGGGGGTTTGAAGTTTTTCCAGATAGAGTTCCGCTGCGCCGCCACCACCAGAAACCTCTATTTGGACCAGAAACTTCGTTCTGGCACCCTGCCGGGACGGGGAATTGGAGGAGATCATCGCCATCATCATCACTGATGCCTCTCCATCAACTATCTATGTTTCCCCCATCCATGAGTAAGTAATCCCCCACTGTAGGCTATGGGGATGGTAGGGATTGGATAGATCTATCATGTAATCGAATAAGATTATTAGGGCATGGTGCCTAGTATCTATTGTTAGTGCCTTTTGACATTGTTGCAACTTGTTATGCTTAATGCTTGTCACTACGGCCCGAGTGCTATGATCTCAGATCTGAACATGTTATTGATTCATGATGATATTATTGTTTCCGATCTTATCTGCAAGTTGTTTACACATATCGTTGTCCGGAACCAAAGGCCCCGAAATGACAGAATTCGGGATAACCGGAAGGGATGGTTATGATGTGAGGATCACGTGTGTTTACGGAGTGTTAATTCTTTGCTTCGGTACTCTATTAAAAGGAGTACCTTAATTGCAAGTAGATTCCCTTGAGGCCCCGCTGCAACGGGCTGGCAGGACAAAATATGTTGTGAAAGTTCTCATTGCGAGCACATATGACTATATATGGAACACATGCATATGATTATTTAGTACTTGGATGCTTTATCTTATTTATCTACAAATGCCCTAGATCTTAATATTACATGAATAGTCTTGTCCATGCAACGCCCGTCCATCCATCCCTATGCCTACCGCACTCAAATCCTACTGTTTGCTACTATTGTTACTACTTCCTTTACTTTACCACTCTTGTTGCTTTGCTATTGCTACTACAAAACTGTTGCTACTGATAAACTGCCGTGAGCAAGACAATTTCCAGGTGCAGCTGAATTGACAACTCAGTTGTTAGGCTTATAAATATTCTTTGGCTCCTCTTGTGTCGAATCAATAAATTGGGCTTTACTACCCTCGAAGGCTGTTGCAATCCCCTATACTTGTGGGTCATCACACAACAGCAGAAGTGGACAACACACAATTTAGAAGTGTAGTGGGAAGCCTCAGATACTGTGGCATCCCGCAAAACCACTACTAGAAAATCGCGTGTTGTTTTACTTTGTGCATCATCATGTCATCATGCATGTTTTTATGTCTAAAAGTATTTTCATTCAAACCCTATCCCTGTTTCTACATTACTTCCCTCAGTTCTTTCATATTAAAACTTTGTGGTCTTGTTCAAATTATTTGTTCAGAAAGTATTTCTCAAAATGTTTTTAAATAAAACAAAACAAAAAAAAAACACATTTTTTTTATCTTGTGGGGGCAGCCAAACCAGGCCAAATTCGGCCCAGCTGGCAACCCCCAGGCATCCTAACCCTAATTCCCCACACCCTCCTCAACCCTCCACTCCCAGCTGCCGCCGCCAGGCACACAGCTCACGCACGCACGCTCCCGGTGGCCACCAACCCCCTCTCTGGGCATTTTTGCAAAGAGACCCTCCACCGCCTTGGTCAAACGCCATCGGGTCCTCGTCTTCCTCCCGAGCAACCAACGCGAGCCGCGTCTCTCTCCCTCGGCCTCGCTCGCTCAGTCGCCGCCGCCATCTCCTCTCCCCACCCTTCGCTCGCACATGCACCGTCCCGTGAGGCGGCGGCCCCCTCCGGCGGTCTCCCCTGCTAGCCGCACCTCCCTCTCTTTCTCTGTTTCCCCTACCCCTCGCGACCGCGCATGCCGCGAGCCCTCGCCTCCTGTCGCCGCCGCTGGACTGCGCCTCCTCTTCTCGCCATCTCTGCTGCTGTGAGTGCCGCCTCACGCCCCTGCTCGGCTATTCCCTTGCCTCCGGCCTCGCATCCCCCCACGACATCCGCCCTGCCCTCCTCCTGCCCTTGTCGGCCCATGCGCGCGCCCTCCCCTCACCTCTCTGCGTGGTGTCGCCTCCCTCCTCCCCGGGCTCTCGCCCCGGCCCCCTCTTCCCGCCGAGCACGCCCAGCTCTCCGCTCCGTTTCCGCCCCGTCTCTGCCCGTCGAGGTTTCCCCATGTTCTGCAGGTCACCTGCCCTTTCCCCATGGCTCTTGTCGCCTGTCGTCTTCTGACCTCCTACTCCACGTACTGACCATCTCTGCTTCTCCTAGTCTTGGCCCAATCCTTGCGTTTTGTATGTTTGATGGCCAGGTCCTCCGATGGTGGAGTGAACTTGTTGTTGATCGGATGGACGCGTGGTGTTGATGTATGTGTTGAAGATGTGCTTTGTGCTGACATTGTTGCGGCACGGGTACGACAGCGTCGCCAAGATCTTCGATGCGGAGACCCCCGTTTACCGGTACCAACGTAAGAGGTGGAACCCGAAGGTCGCCATCATGGATCCACAAGACCTCCTTCATGGACATCCGAAGACCCCGACCCATGGAAACCGACGCCGAGACCCCCGAACCCGAAGGCCGATCCCGCCGTACGCCAAGGTCTTCAATCGGCCCGAGGACACCGACACCCGACGCGACAAGTACTCCTTCCCGGACCTGAACCCCGGTACCGGACAAGTTCGCCATCGTCCTCGCGTTCTCCTACACGGATGCACCGAGTTCTCCAACGAGGACACCTAGGCCGTCGACATGACCCGAAGACCACGGAACGCCAAGATCTACCCCGTCATCTGAGAACAATCCCGGAGTCCGAGGACGATTCCGTCGAATCCGTCGAACCCTGAACCCCGAGACCCGACCCCGAACCCCGGAACCCTAACAAGATCGTCGAGGCCCTCAATGTGTGCCCCTTTTCCGAAAACCTATTTTATGACATAATAACAACTGTTGCATATTAATCATTCACCTTGCATGCATGCTTTCATGTGGTTTGGGGCCTTATGCCGATTCACCTAATAATTAAATATGGGGCCCATATGCGGGCAAATCTAGCCTTATATTGGCCTCATTTAAACATGTGTGTGAACCGGTTCCATCTGTTGCATTGTTAAACAACATTTAATTTGAAGGGCTTCTAAATAACTCGAACCATCTAATTAATAGTCGGGACCCGGGTCCACTTAATTTGACCTAAGCGCATCGCACCTTGCCATGCCATGCATCATACATGCATCATGCCGATCTTCTGCCGTGTATTGAATAGTGCATCCGTGTTCTCCTAGTGTTTTTGCTTCTTCGGATAAGGCCGTTGAGATGATGTGAGCTTCGCCCGATCTTGGTTGAACCCTTGGCAATGTTTTCAGCGAGCATCTCCCCTTTCTACCTATCTTACTTTTATAGTATTTACTTCCCTCCTGTTGATCTATTGCTATACGTGTTGCGATGCTTTAGTTTCCGTGCATGATATTCCTAGCCCTATATTGCCTTGGACACACCCTATTGCTGTTGTTTGGTAGCTAGTTGGTCTTGTCGCGTCGCTTGCTATATTCTTGTTGTGTGTCGTCATATGCCACGATTCTTGATGTATTGCCGCATGTTGATGTTGGAGATGGTTCTAGTTTTACTTATCGCCACTTTAATTTCTGTTTAACAACTAAAATTGAATAAGCGAGGCATCGGTGGGTGATAGATAATATTTGGTTTCGAAGCCCACTTGTGTCCCGTAAGACCCAGTACTTGATACTGTTCCTTGATTTTGGCGCTATCCACATCCGGAGGTATATGGGACCCCCGAGCTGAGCTTGATTCATTCTTATTTCTTGGGGCCACAAACTAGTTTGAGGTTTTATTACGATCTGTACTTATGCCATGTTTCTTTGCTTTATTTACGATTGTGCGAGGAGCACCTTTGTCTTTATTTAGGTATGCGAGTGTTTACGCGGTATCGACAAGCCCAGCCACACTTCGGGTTCCCGATCGCTTCGACCATTGGCGCAACCTTGAGGCCGTCTCGGAGCTTGTCTACTCCGCTTGGGTTCTACTCAAAGGGTGGCCCCTGAAATATTTCTGAATCTGTGATTGTTCACCGTGAAAGCCTCGTTGGGTTTTGATTTGGTTTTCGAGGTTGATCGGCGTGTGTTGCTATTGGTGCACCCCGCCGGTAAAAACTTTCTGGCCGTGTCCGCGGATATGGACGACTTGGAGCACAGTATCTCGATCATAGACAAGCATAACTAAAGTTTACTGCTATAAATTTGACTTATAATGACTAGTAATCAGCTTCACTATAATGGAATGGCTAATTAATACTGCCCACAATTGCTTGTTTGGTTGTCGCTTGCGACAAATGAATCTGACTAGTAAGTATGGCAACTACAACGGAATTGGCTGAATAAAAGTACCAACAACTGCTGGGTTTTGGGTTTATATCATGCTATCTGTATCTGATTAGTAATTGCTGCAACTATAACGGAATGGTTAACTAAAAGTGCCCACTGCATACTTTATCAGGACGATTATCTAAACCTGACTAGTAAAGTGCCGCAACTATAACTGAATAAATAAAACTGCCAACTGTGTGAGTTCCTCGGTTGACTTCCTCGTTTGGTCTCGAGAAACACCGGGATGGGTTTGTTTGGTGATAGCTTGAGTTGGATCCGGTTAGGTCATTCTTACCTCTCGATAACCGCCGGTTGAATCGAGTCTCTATAGGTTGTTTAGTGCATCTTTGCCGCTTGATCCACCATACCTATGTAGGCGAGGACCGCCATTCTAGCCTCGCCGTGTCTTGGCCTCGATCGACGCTCCTTCTTTTCCTTTGCCCTTTCGGCACACCTTTTGTTAAGCAGGTTTTGAGATCGGCCCGTTAGCGAGGTTACCCTTCCGGCTTTGGCAGGGGTTATGGGCGCCATTGGTTATTCTTCAGGCTCTTAGCCCCATTTGCCTCTTGTCCGTAGCTGGACGCTCTATCGTTTTCAAGGTGATTTGGATCTTTGTATATTATATCTGTATTCTTGACTCATGGAGTCCCTTTTATATATATATATACGCTACGTGGGTCCCATCGAGGACTGTTGTGTAATGTTATTACTTGTTTTCCACCCATACGAAAGTGCTTGGTGAGCACCTTTGAATCGTTTCTATGCGGGTTTGGTGAATTTTGCCCAAACTTGCATAGGTCGATCGAGGGTGTTACGAGTGGTATCGAGCTCGGCGGTTGCGATACCCCACAAGTCCAACTGTAGGATAACCTAGCTAACGGCGAAGTAGAGTGTCAAAACTATTTTGCAAAATCGGTTGGATAGTTCTGATTAGGTCTGATTTTACTCCTTACCCCTCTGCTGTTCTCCTCTTACCTCTACGTGTTTTGAATCCGCTCTCTTCTCTCTCTTGAGTCCGATTTCTCATGTTGGGTTTCCGTCGTACCTTCAGGGTTTCGCTTTCTTCCTTTTGTAACGGAGGTGCTACGATCATCAATCAGCAACTTGTCTGTTGTGCCCTTCATCCGATATCTTGTTCTGGAGTTCTTTATCCATATGTGTTCCTTCTTTGGATGTCGGTGTCGTTGAAAACATATGAGAAGGGCGAGCTTTGGTGAAGTTGGGTATACCTTGAGCATGTGTTGTTCATGCCGATGGAACCATCGCGAAACCTAATCAGTGTGTCTTTCATACGATTTCGGCTGGCAGCATCCCTTTGTTCCGGATACCACCTATGAAGATCTTCAGTCCAAATCTCGAGAGTTGAGTTGCCTGATTCTCCTACCCATGTATAGAGTTGATAGTGTGGGTACGGGATGGACTGATCACCCTACCCGACTCTTACTGTTCGCTCTGTACATCGAACTGGTGGATCAATGTAATTTTTCCCTCTTCTAACGGAAGTTAGGGGTGGCTTTATTTGTTGATACCCCTACCTTCGACCTTTTTGTCCCCGGAGTGTTCTCTCGACGATCACGGACAACAACCCTTGTTAGTGGTGTCGCGAGGATCTACACGAAGCGAGAATATGCCGATCACCGACCTTCTTTCCGGTACCATGAGGCGGATCTCGAGGGCGAGATCCATTGTTAGTGGTGTCGAATTGTGGCATCCCGCAAAACCACTACTAGAAAATCGCGTGTTGTTTTACTTTGTGCATCATCATGTCATCATGCATGTTTTTATGTCTAAAAGTATTTTCATTCAAACCCTATCCCTGTTTCTACATTACTTCCCTCAGTTCTTTCATATTAAAACTTTGTGGTCTTGTTCAAATTATTTGTTCAGAAAGTATTTCTCAAAATGTTTTTAAATAAAACAAAACAAAAAAAAAACACATTTTTTTTATCTTGTGGGGGCAGCCAAACCAGGCCAAATTCGGCCCAGCTGGCAACCCCCAGGCATCCTAACCCTAATTCCCCACACCCTCCTCAACCCTCCACTCCCAGCTGCCGCCGCCAGGCACACAGCTCACGCACGCTCCCGGTGGCCACCAACCCCCTCTCTGGGCATTTTTGCAAAGAGACCCTCCACCGCCTTGGTCAAACGCCATCGGGTCCTCGTCTTCCTCCCGAGCAACCAACGCGAGCCGCGTCTCTCTCCCTCGGCCTCGCTCGCTCAGTCGCCGCCGCCATCTCCTCTCCCCACCCTTCGCTCGCACATGCACCGTCCCGTGAGGCGGCGGCCCCCTCCGGCGGTCTCCCCTGCTAGCCGCACCTCCCTCTCTTTCTCTGTTTCCCCTACCCCTCGCGACCGCGCATGCCGCGAGCCCTCGCCTCCTGTCGCCGCCGCTGGACTGCGCCTCCTCTTCTCGCCATCTCTGCTGCTGTGAGTGCCGCCTCACGCCCCTGCTCGGCTATTCCCTTGCCTCCGGCCTCGCATCCCCCCCCACGACATCGGTTGCCCCGCCCTCCTAACTGTAGGCCGCAACCGCGAGCCGCCGCTGCGCGCGCCCCTCACCTCTCTGCGTGGTGTCGCCCGTCCTCCCTCCCCAGCAGCGGGCTCTCGCCGCCCCGGCGTCCCTCTTCCCGGCCGAGCACGCCCCAGCGAGCTCTCCGTTTCCCCGCGGCACCTCGCCCCCCCGTCTCGGTACGTCGAGGTTTCCCCATGTTCTGCAGGTCACCCTGCCCTTTCCCCATGGCTCTTGTCGCCTGTCGTCTTCCTGACCCATCTGCGTACCTTCCGTCCTCCTACTCCACGGGTACAGCCATCTCTGCTTCTCCTAGTGCTGGCCCAATCCCTTGCGTTTTGTATGTTTGATGGCCAGGTCCTCCCGATGGTGGAGTGAACTTGTTGTTGATCGGATGGACGCGTGGTGTTGATGTATGTGTTGAAGATGTGCTTTGTGCTGACATTGTTGCGGCACGGGTACGACAGCGTCGCCAAGATCTTCGATGCGGAGACCCCCGTTTACCGGTACCAACGTAAGAGGTGGAACCCGAAGGTCGCCATCATGGATCCACAAGACCTCCTTCATGGACATCCGAAGACCCCGACCCATGGAAACCGACGCCGAGACCCCCGAACCCGAAGGCCGATCCCGCCGTACGCCAAGGTCTTCAATCGGCCCGAGGACACCGACACCCGACGCGACAAGTACTCCTTCCCGGACCTGAACCCCGGTACCGGACAAGTTCGCCATCGTCCTCGCGTTCTCCTACACGGATGCACCGAGTTCTCCAACGAGGACACCTAGGCCGTCGACATGACCCGAAGACCACAGAACGCCAAGATCTACCCCGTCATCTGAGAACAATCCCGGAGTCCGAGGACGATTCCGTCGAATCCGTCGAACCCTGAACCCCGAGACCCGACCCCGAACCCCGGAACCCTAACAAGATCGTCGAGGCCCTCAATGTGTGCCCCTTTTCCGAAAACCTATTTTATGACATAATAACAACTGTTGCATATTAATCATTCACCTTGCATGCATGCTTTCATGTGGTTTGGGGGCCTTATGCCGATTCACCTAATAATTAAATATGGGGCCCATATGCGGGCAAATCTAGCCTTATATTGGCCTCATTTAAACATGTGTAGCGAACCGGTTCCATCTGTTGCATTGTTAAACAACATTTAATTTGAAGGGCTTCTAAATAACTCGAACCATCTAATTAATAGTCGGGACCCCGGGTCCACTTAATTTGACCTAACTGCATCGCACCTTGCCATGCCATGCATCATACATGCATCATGCCGATCTTCTGCCGTGTATTGAATAGTGCATCTGGTGTTCTCCTAGTGTTTTTGCTTCTTCGCGGATAAGGCCGTTGAGATGATGTGAGCTTCGCCCCGATCTTCGGTTGAACCCTTCGGCAATGTTTTCAGGCGAGCATCTCCCCCTTTCTACCTATCTTACTTTTATAGTATTTACTTCCCTCCTGTTGATCTATTGCTATCTGTGTTGCGATGCTTTAGTTTCCGTACCTGTGATATTCCCTGCAGCCCTATATTGCCTTGGACACACCCTATTGCCTGTTGTTTGGTAGCTAGTTGGTCTTGCGCCGTCATTGCTATATTATATTGTGTGTCGTCATATGCCACGATTCTTGATGTATTGCCGCATGTTGATGTTGGAGATGGTTCTAGTTTTACTTATCGCCACTTTAATTTCTTTAACAACTAAAATTGAATAAGCAGAGGCATCGGTGGGTGATAGATAATATTTGGTTTCGACGCCCACTTGTGTCCCGTAAGACCCCGAGTACTTGATACTGTTCCTTGATTTTGCGCGCTATCCACATCCGGGAGGTATATGGGACCCCGAGCGAGCTTGATTCATTCTTATTTCTTGGGGCCACAAACTAGTTTGAGGTTTTATTACGATCCTGTACTTATGCCATGTTTTACTGCTTTATTTACGATTGTGCGAGGTACTGCACACTGTACTGTTTAGGTATGCGGAGTGTTTACGCGGTATCGACAAGCCCAGCCACACTTTCGGGTTCCCGCTTCATGTACCATTGGCGCAACCTTGAGGCCGTCTCGGAGCTTGTCTACTCCGTTGCGGGTTCTACTCAAAGGGGTGGCCCCCTGAAATATTTCTGAATCCTGTGATTGTTCAGTCGTGAAAGCCTCGTTGGGTTTTGATTTGGTTTTTCCGAGGTTGATCGAGCGTGTGTTGCTATTGGTGCACCCGGCGGGTAAAACTTTTCGAAAGCCGTGTCGCGGATATGGACGACTTGGAGCACGATCTCGATCATAGACAAGCATAACTAAAGTTTCTTGCTATAAATTTGACTTATAATGACTAGTAATCAGCTTCACTATAATGGAATGGCTAATTAATACTGCCCACAATTGCTTGATTGGTTGTCGCTTTACAAATGAATCGACTAGTAAGTATGGCAACTTCTAGCGAATTGGCTGAATAAAAGTACCAACAACTTTGGGTTTTGGGTTTATATCATGCTATCTGTATCGATTAGTAATTGCTGCAACTATAACGGAATGGTTAACTAAAAGTGCCCTTGCATACTTTATCGGGACGATTATCTAAACCGACTAGTAAAGTGCCGCAACTATAACTGAATAAATAAAGCGCCAACCGTGTGAGTTCCTCGGTTGACTTCCTCGTTTGGTCTCGAGGAAACACCGGGATGGGTTTGTTTGGTGATAGCTTCGAGTTGGATCCGTTAGGTCATTCTTACCCTCTCGATAACCGCCGGTTGAATCGAGTCTCTATAGGTTGTTTAGTGCATCTTTGCCGCCGCTTGATCCACCATACCTATGTAGGCGAGGACCGGCCATTCTAGCCTCGCCGTGCATCGGCCTCGATCTTGGCTCCTTCTTTTTCCTTTGCCCTTTGTCGGCACACCTTTTGTTAAGCAGGTTTTGAGATCGACGCCGTTAGCAGGGTTACCCTTCCGGCTTGGCCTGGGCAGGGTTATGGACGCCATTGGTTATTCTTCAGGGCTCTTAGCCCCATTTGCCTCTTGTCCGTAGCTGGACGCTCTATCGTTTTCAAGGTGATTTGGATCTTTGTATATTATATCTGTATTCTTGACTCATGGAGTCGCTTATATATATATATATCTGTTCTGTGGGTCCCATCGAGGACTGTTGTGTAATGTTATTACTTCGTTTTCCACCCGCACGAAAGTGCTTGGTGGGCACCTTTGAATCGTTTCTATGCGGGTTTGGTGAATTTTGCCCAAACTTGCATAGGTCCGATTCTGAGGGTGTTACAGATACTTGTTGCATACAATACCAGATGTGTGATACTCTGTGTGTATTGTAAGAAGATACATGGAGAGACCTATCACTGAGCACATGTCTGCTGTCAAGCATATTCTGAGATATATACAACACTCAAGTTTGGGTGTTTTTACAAGAATGGAGGAGATCTGTAGCTAACAGGTTTCTCTGACAGGGATCATGTACGAGATGTGGACGATAGAAGAAGCACCACAGGAGTGCTCTTCTACCTCGGTACTAGTCCGATATCATGGTCATCTCAGAAACAAAGAGTAGTTGCCATCTCATCTTGTGAAGCTGAGTACATGGCAGCAACTTCAACTGCGTGTTAGGGAATTTGGTTGGCAAGACTGCTTGCAGAGATACAGATGTAACACCGCGGTTCTGAAAAGACCGTGGCTTCTATGTGACATGCCAATCCCTGGGTCGGTTCATTGGCCCACAATAGAATAAGATGAATAACATAGCAAAATATCTGTGTATCATAAGTAACGAAGATCCAGAGTACCATTATTACAATAAAAGCTTAGCCCAAGGCTAGCTCAAATTATTCAGGTAGCAACATAAATAAAGTAAATCCTCCATTCTTCAAATTGCCCACAAGTGAACAAGTGCCGAGTGGAGTACCGTGGCCTATATCGATTACTCAGAATCGGAATATCCTGCAACATGAAACGTAGCAGCCCCGAAGGGTCAATACATGGAATGTATGGCAAGTAGAGCTAGTAAAGGAGACAATAATGCTAACATCTACATGCATATTTAGCAATTGGAGCTGTGTCTGGCTTGCATTTGCAAATACCTTTGTCCTACTTTCATAAATAGTTTTTGATTTTCTTTTAAAAGATCCCAATTAAGTTAACCCGACAACATTAAAGCAATTATGAAATTGGAATGAGCGAGAAACATGTCATGGAATCAATATCAAGCAACTCAGATGTCCATAACCGGGGACATGGCTAATCGATTAGATTATACACCCTGCAGGGGTTAGTACACTTTACCCATGTGACTTGGCCAGCCCAGCTCGTACCATCACTCTCATTTTGGGTGATGATAGGGAGAAGTCCAAGAAGAGACTGTTCGGGAAGTAGCTCCCCAATCCCGATGCGCACCGGTCCAACCTACCAAAATTCTACATCTCGGGATACGCGGGTTCGAGTTACCACAACCTACTAAGTCCAACCAACCGCCCATTTCATTATTGGCACATGGTTGTACACGTAAGCTACAAAAAAAGAAGCCAATCATTTTCTCTTGATACCTGGGTGCCTTTCCGCAATGATACCACCAAAAATTATCAATCCCATCACACCCAGGAGATTCATTGATTAAGTTGTTATAGTTTTTGCAAACCAACACATTTAGAAACAACTCTCAGTGATGTAACCCAGCCCTCGTTCATCATAGCATGGCTAAGCACATCTACCAACGGTGGTTCATCTACAAAGAGAGCCCTACCACATAATAGGACATAGCATAGCGATAGTATCATCCTACACATGCATCTACAAAATACACGACAATGCATTGAAAATAGTAGGACAATATCATGAACAAGGTAGCATCTACTTTCCTTGGTTGTAGCGGTCGGAAGAACAATCCACACACGAGCAAGCATTGCACTCGTCACAATCTACACGATACAATTGCAATCATAAACAAACCATCCACAAGCATATGCAACAAAGATGATGCATGAATGCATGCATGACAAGTGGATTGATGCTACAGCAGCACCACATAATCCTATTCAGTAAAGCTACTGAATGCATGCATGGAAAATATTTTTAGCGCAAGTAAAACTATTATGCAATTTATAATGCTCAAAACTAGAGCTAGGAACCAAATAATTCACTACTGAAAACATACTGTTTGTAAAATCTTGGGAAAATTCTACTGTATATACATTGCTATTTAGGAACAGTACCAATTGGAATTACTCAAAAAAGAATTATAAAACTCCCTGAGTAATTAAAATACTGCAGAAGGCCACTAAATAGTTTCTGCAATAGTTTTTACTGTAAGCCTATATTTTTAATTCACTTTGAGATTCCCCTTGTTCTACTGAATCTAGGGACATATTATTTGCAATTTTTGGAGTTACATATCTTTTTCTACGAATTAATTACTCCAATAAGGCCATTAACTCATTTAATTAAACTGGACAAAATCTTGCTGCAAAAGTGTAAAACAATGATACAGCAAGATTCCACACGACTTACTGAATCTACACATATTTTATTTGCAATTTTTGGCCCAGTAGATTAATTTCTACGAATTTTGCAAGTTTCAGCTATTTTCTGAAATTTCTAAATCCATTTAAATCCTTCTTTGCGGTCGACGTTGTCAAGTGGCGTCCCACGCGGGCTCCACGCGGCTGCCACGCGGCGCGCTGGCACTGGCCGGTACCGGTTCGGCCGGCCCGTCTAATCTGGCGCGTAGGAAACGAATCAGACGGCTCACCTCTTCCCTGGCGAGATCGACGGCGGCGATGACGCGGTGGCGGCGGCGGAGCTCCGGTGGCGCGTGTGGACGTCGCTCTGGCGGTCCTTGGCGACATGGCGGTTACGCAGGAGGGCGAGGCGGTCACGGCGGTGGTCGGGGCGATGCGCGGAGCACCTCGTGCGGCCGCGGTGGACGGCGGGGAGCGGCGGCGTCGGCTTGCTCCGGCGAGCAATCGGCGGCGCTACGCTGCGGGGGGACAAGGGTAAAAAGACACGCGGCGAACCGGTGAGCCACGGCGAACGTCAAGAAGCAGAGAGGGCAAGGAGGGGCAGCTCGACGCGCCGGCGGCGAGTCTTACCGAGGTGGCGGCGGCGGAAAACTCGAGCTCGAGTTCGAGCTTGAACTAGGGTTTCCAGGTGGTTTAAGGGGGGGAAAGTGGAGGCGGGGGTGCAGCTTAAGAGGGCCCGAAGTTTGGGGGAGGGGGCGAGGAAGTTAGAGGCCAAATCGGCCGAGAAACGCGGCAATGCGTGAGTCCGTTCGGGCACGGTGGCGGGATGACAGAGGGCCCTTTGTCGGCTGAGCGCAGCTTGCTGGCCCGGCTGCCAAGCTAGCGCTTCTGGGTGTCACGATGGGCGGTGGCTAGGCAGGGTGGGATGGGCCGGGGTGGCTCAGCCGGGGGGGTAGGTTAGTTTTTTTTGTTCTTTCTTTTATTCTTTTTGCTTTTCTTGTTTCTTTCATAACTTTTTATTAGTTAATCCAAATGAATTGATTTTTGTTGTCAAATTTTTCTAAAATACCAAGGATCATCCTAGGATCATTTTTAGCAACAAAATGACTATTTCAAACTAGTGACTTCAAGGGTCCAACTAATCCTTTGTAGGAACACTTCAGTCACTTCGTCTAGGGTTTGAATGCAGGGTTTTGAATTTGAAAAAAAAAATTCATGAATGCAAAATGACCCGAGTGATATGCAGAACCAAAACTAAAACTTGGGATGTGACAAGACTAACCCCCTTGAGATGAATCTCGTCCCCGGGATTCGGCGCGGCTAGCAAATAGGTGTGGGTAGTCCTCCCGGATGTCATCTTCACGCTCCCAAGTGGCTTCCTCTTCGGTGTGGTGGCTCCATTGCACCTTGCAAAACTTGATTGTCTTGGTACGGGTAATCCTCTCCGCTGTCTCCAAAATCTTTACCGGTTTCTCCTCATAGGTCAAGTCATTCTCAAGTTGAACCTCCTCTAGTGGCACAGTGTCTCTTAATGGTGTATCTACCATCTCCGGATGGCACTTTTTCAGCTGGGATACGTGGAACACATTATGAACAGCGGACAGAGCTTCTGGCAACTCCAACTGATAAGCAACTTCTCCTTTGAGTGCTAAGACCCGATACGGTCCAATAAACCGAGGTGCCAGCTTACCCTTAATTCCAAATCTCTTGATTCCACGAAGTGGCTACACTCTGAGGTATGCTCTATCACCTATCTCATACACCACTTCCTTGCGCCTGGCGTCAGCGTAGCTCTTCTGCCTTGATTACGCTACCTTCAGCCTGTCCCTAATCAAGGCGACCTTCTCCTCAGCGTCCTTGATCAAATCAGGTCCAAACAACTGACGTTCTCCTACTCCATCCCATGGCAATGGTGTCCGGCACCGTTTCCCATACAGTACGTCAAACGGTGACGTCTTGATGCTGGTTTGATAGTTGTTGTTGTAGGAAAACTCGGCATACGGAAAATTCTCATCCCAACTAGAGCCATGAGCCAAAGCGCAAGCTCTTAGCATGTCCTCCAAAATCTGATTCACCCTTTCGGTCTATCCATCAGTCTATGGGTGAAACGCTATGCTAAACTCCAATCTAGTGCCAAGTGACTCGTGCAGCTGGTGCCAGAAGTGTGAGGTAAATTGGGTGCCTCTATCAGATATAATGCTCTTGGGAACTCCATGTAGGCACACAATTTTGTCCATATAAATCTTGGCCAACTTTGCACTCGTATAGGTCGTCTTCACCGGTATAAAGTGGGCTACCTTGGTCAAATGGTCGACCACTACCCAAATGGAGTCATATCCTGACCTGGTCCTGGGCAATCCTGTGATAAAATCCATTCCCACTCTATTCCACTTCCAATCCGGCACGGGCAACAGCTGTAGCAGTCCTGCTGGCTTCTGGTGTTCCGCCTTCACTCGGCTACATACATCGCATAGGGCAATATGCTCCGCGATGTCTCCCTTCATGTTGTTCCACCAGAATCTGTCCTTTAGGTCCATATACATCTGCGTATTGCCCGGATGTATGGAATACGGCGAGTCATGAGCTTCCTGCAGAATCAACTTCCTTATCTCCGGATCGTTGGGAACGCACAAACGATCTCCATACCACAAGGTTCCTTGATCATCCTCGCAGAATTCCCTTGCTCGATCCTCCTTCATCTTCTCCTTTACTTCATCTATCTCTTTGTCTCCCACTTGAGCCTTCCTGATTCTGTCCTGTAGCATTGGTTGGACTTCCATTGCTGCCAGGTATCCTTCAGATACTACCTCCAGTCTAAGGTCCTTGAATTGCTTGCACAAATCCTCGGGCAATTCCCCAATTGTTAATCCATTGGCATAAACCTTCCGGCTCAAAGCATCTGCTACTACATTGGCCTTTCCTGGGTGGTATTGCAGATTCATATATAGTCCTTGATAAGTTCCGACCATCTCCTTTGCCTCATATTCAGTTCCTTCTGGGTAAATATGTACTTCAGGCTCTTGTGGTCGGTGTACACATCACAGTGTTTTCCCATTAAGTAATGCCTCCATACCTTCAGCGCATGAACAACTGTTGCTAGTTCCAAGTCGTGTGTGGGATAATTCCTCTCATGGTGTTTAAGTTGTCACGAGGCATATGACACCACTCTCCCATCTTGCATCAGCACACTCCCAAGTCCCTGTCGAGAAGCATCACACTACACTTGGAAATCCTTCTGAAGATCTGGTAAACCTGAGCAGTGCGATCACTAGTCGGCCTTCGGTTCTGAAGCTGGCTTCACACACATCCATCCATTCAAACTTCCTCTCCTTCTTCAGAAGTTCAGTCATTGGCTTAGCAATCTTGGAGAAGTTTTCAATGAACCTCCGGTAATATCCAGCAAGTCCCAAAAAGCTTCGAATCTCTCCTGCATTCTTGGGCGCTTCCCACTCAGTTACTGCAGTCACTTTGCTTGGATCAACAGCGACTCCTTCTCCTGACACCACGTGTCCAAGAAAACCAACAGTGTTAAGCCAGAATTCACACTTGCTGAATTTGGCATACAGCTTCTGTTCCCTCAGCTTCTCCATGATCAGTCGCAGATGTTTCTCATGCTCAGCATCATCCTTGGAATATATCAGTATGTCATCAATAAACACCACCACGAACTTGTCCAAGTACTCCATAAATACCTTTTTCATCATGGTCATGAAGTATGCCGGGGCATTCGTTAGTCCAAAAGACATAATTGTATACTCATATAAGCCATACCTAGTGGTGAAAGCGGTTTTTGGTATGTCCTCCTCCCGGATCTTCAATTGGAAGTAGCCTGATCGCAGATCAATCTTGCTGAACACCTTCGCTCCTTCCAGTTGATCAAACAAATCATTTATGTTCGGCAGGGGGTATTTGTTCTTGATGGTCACCTCATTCAGCGAGCGATAGTCCACCACTAATCTCTTGCTGTTGTCTTTCTCCACAAACAGAACAGGTGCACCCCATGACAACGAACTAGGCTGAATGAATCCCTTGTCCAATTGCTCTTTCAGTTGCTTCTTCATTTCCTTCAGCTCATCCACATCCATCTTATATGGTCTCTTTGCTATAGGTCCTGTTCCCGGCATCAGGTCGATGAGAAACTCCACTTCCCTGTCAGGTGGCATTCCTGGCAGCTCTTCCGGAAACACGTCGGGGTAATCCCTAATCACAAGCACAGTATCCATGCTAACCCCCTTAAGAGAATTCAGCTTATACCTTCCCGGTCGCACTGCCGACTTGAACCTAATTCTCTTACCATCTGGGGTTTTGAGTGAAATAGCTCGCTGTGCACAATCTATGTGTCCCCCATGCATAGACATCCAATCCATACCCAGAATAACATCTAACCCTTGTGATTCCAACACTACCAGATGTGCAATGAAGTTGTGTGTTCCAATCCTCACAGTTAAGCCGTGGCATCCCGCGCTAGCTATCATATCTCCTCCAGGTGAGCTTACTCTAATAGACTCTTTCATAGACTCAGTAGGTAGCTTATACTTATCCACAAATGCCCTTGATATGAATGAATGCGATGCACCAGTATCGAAAAGTATAAGTGCAGGGTGAGTGTTGATTGGGAACTTACCAATCACAAGGTCAGGCTCATCTGGTATCTCCTCCACATTCATGTGGTTCACTGTGGCCTTCTGGTTGTTGGTTGGCTTCAGCCCCTTGTTCTCCGGACAGTTGTCAGCATAATGTCCCTTATGACCACACTTGAAGCATGTCACCTCACTCAGATCCTTCTTCACAAAGCTGCGATCACGGTTGCGGTCATGTCCACCGTGTCCCCCAGAGTGGTGAGAGTGTCCTCCCTTGTGGCTGTGGTGGCTGCCCTTGTGGTTGTCATGGCGATGTCCATCGCCTCCATGGTGATGGCGATCATGGCTCCCATGGTCACTCCCTCCATGCTTGGAGTACCCATCATATGAAGTGCGAGACTTGTGGTGAGAACCAGAGTGGTGATTGTTGCTCTTCCTCTTGCGGTTCTCCACCTGCTTGTGCTTCCCTTCCAAGATCCTGGCCTTGTCCATAAGCTCCTGGAAAGTGGGGCAATAAACCACCAGTAGCTGCACTGAAAGCTCATCACTGAGGCCATCCAGGAATCTCTCCCTCCTTTTTTCATCAGTGTCAACATCCTCAGGTGCATAAAGGGACAGGTTGTTGAACTCCTCAATGTACTCAGCCACGGTGCGATTGGTTTGGCGCAAGTTGCGGGACTCCTTCCTCTTCAGGCTCAGAACTCCTGAAGACACGTGGTTGGTCCTGAAACCTTCCTCAAACATTGCCCAAGTCACAGTGTCCAGCGGGTGGGTGATCTGAAAAGTGTCCCACCAAGAAGAAGCTGGTCCCTCCAGTAGGTGAGCGGCAAACCTCACCTTCTCAGCATCAGTGCATCCAACATTTACCAGATCCTTGTTGACTGAACGCAACCAGTCAAGAGCAACCATTGGTTCTGTTGCAGTAGAGAACTTAGCTGGCCTTAGCCTCAGAAATCTGGTGAGAGCATCTCCCTGAGGCTGGTTGTTTCCATTGTTGTTGTTGTTCTGAGCTTCCATGAACTGAGTCATAACTTGGGTCAGCTGTGCCTGAGCTGCCATGAGCTGCTCCAGCTTAGTGGGTTGACGGCGGGGAGGCATCTGCGGTTCAGCACAGGTAAGCTTAGAAAGAATCAACTACGATAATAGGATTCTACCCATGCATTATGATCAAACAACAACAAACAATAGCAGACAATCTCAAGCAAGCATCACATCAACAAACAAGTGATCCAGCAACATCCCAGGGGTTATCCTAGCAGTATATACCTACTGAAATAGTTTTACAAGAGTTGGCAATGGTTAACTAAACAGTTGATCAACAAGCAGCAAAAACAGCAATCTGCCAGAACAGTCCAGCAGTGTTCACGATTTTTTCTACCTGACTTAGACTCGTCAGGAATTTTAGCTGATTTTTGCACATACAGTACAGAGAGTTTCGCACCAGCCCTATTGTTTTCAGATTTTTCCCAGATACCAAAAAAAATGAAAAATCATACAGTACTGCTGTATCAGCAGAAAACTGCAGCGAAAATAACACAGATATTAACCAAACTTGCCATATCTCTTTCATAAAATTCGCACAAATAATTCCTGGGATATTGGAGTACACAAATAAGCAACTAAACACTCCTAAACTAACAGTAATTAAGTCTTACATCGATCGAGACTAATCCTAACGAATTTACCTAACGAGGACTAATTGGTGGACTTCTATCTACTTCTTGAAGAGGTTGCGGTAGGTCCTTGCACTCATGCGTTGTCGCTTCGGTCCACGGTTCAGTCATGGAGGCGGAGTGTACACCTCTCCTGAATCATCACTTGATATCACAAACTCCACCTCTTCTGGATCCTCCTCTTCTTCTTCACTCTCTGCTTCAACTGCAACGGCTTCATCTCCTCCACCATCATCGTCTCCATCATCATGATCCTCGTCCTCATCATCATCGTTCCCACTGTCATCATCATCACCATTGTTGCCACCATCTCCATTGATATCAACAGAGGGTGGATTCAGCTGTGCTTGGAGAGTGGCAATCTGGGCTGACATAGCTTCAATAGTTTGATCTCTTTCCTGGACGGTCCCTTGAAGCTGTTGTATATTCTGGGTGTTCTCCTACACAGTACCATGAAGATGAGCTATGGTTGCATCTCTGGCTATCAGGGCATTCTCCAGAACTCCCACAGCTTCATGCAAGGTGTCAATCTCCTATCCTTGGACCACCATACCATTGCTGGCAAAATCTGCAATCTCCTTTATCATCATCACTTTATCAGCTAGAGCTCCATTCTCCCTTTCCATGTCCTCTATGTGCCTCCGATGGGGCGGCATGTTGTTCCTGTCGCCCGGGGTAACCACAATGTGCCCATCTTCATCACGCCTCCCATAGTCACGGTAGGGTGAATCTGCTGGCAGTAGGTGTCTGACAAGATGGCACTGGCGAGACAGGGCTTCATGTATGGACAAGTTAATTCCAAGTCCCCAGTTGCAGTATGTCTTGGTGTAGATCAGATGCACAGGGTTTGGCAAGGCGACATCCCTGAAGATGAAGGTGGTGATCTCCCATGCATCCTCACCATATCCATAAGTGTACAACCTTCTTCCCTTGAACATGGGCAGTGGCAATCCCAATGACTGCGAGAGCTGTGCTAACTGTCTTGCAAAGGGCCTTGGTGACTCCATGGTTGCATACTCAGTCCTGACTTCTCCCATCTATCAATTAAAAGAGGAAAGTGTGAGAATAGCATATGGTAAGAATTTTACGAGAGTGAAAGGCATAAGATGAAAGACAGAGTTAACATAATCTTTAATAATTCTATGGCTTCCTAATCCAATCCTAGGTCACGATCCTACAGTCGACACACGGGCTCTGATACCATCTTGTAATACCGCGGTTCTGAAAAGACCGTGGCTTCTATGTGACATGCCAATCCCTGGGTCGGTTCATTGGCCCACAATAGAATAAGATGAATAACATAGCAAAATATCCGTGTATCATAAGTAACGAAGATCTAGAGTACCATTATTACAATAAAAGCTTAGCCCAAGGCTAGCTCAAATTATTCAGGTAGCAACATAAATAAAGTAAATCCTCCATTCTTCAAATTGCCCACAAGTGAACAAGTGCCGAGTGGAGTACCGTGGCCTATATCGATTACTCAGAATCGGAATATCCTGCAACATGAAACGTAGCAGCCCCAAAGGGTCAATACATGGAATGTATGGCAAGTAGAGCTAGTAAAGGAGACAATAATGCTAACATCTACATGCATATTTAGCAATTGGAGCTGTGTCTGGCTTGCATTTGCAAATACCTTTGTCCTACTTTCATAAATAGTTTTTGATTTTCTTTGAAAAGATCCCAATTAAGTTAACCCGACAACATTAAAGCAATTATGAAATTGGAATGAGCGAGAAACATGTCATGGAATCAATATCAAGCAACTCAGATGTCCATAACCGGGGACACGACTAATCGATTAGATTATACACCCTGCAGGGGTTAGTACATGTAACTACCTCGGTGAATTACGCTCCTAGTTACAAGCCTGGATGAGCGGAAATGGTTGAAATAGTACGGTGGGGCCCAAATGCCACTCACAGGTAGACCTTTCGGCCGTCCCAACCATTTCCAATCATCGGGACAAGAACGGGCGTATCGCAAGCGAAGGGATCAACTACATACAAATGAGTATGTATGCAAGCCACCATACAACAGACATCGAGCCATTCCATCTAAAAGAAAGGAAAATATAGCATACATCGGCAAGATTCAAATGTCCTAGATAGATATAATATTTTAGGATATCTCCTCATACATCAAACACGAGTATCGAGCCAGGCGGCAACCAAGATCCGAGTACGGATAAGAAGCAAATCGGCATAAGATGCCCCATAAATAAGCACATCCCGCCCACAGATCTCACGGATCCCCGTTCCCGGAATCTCTACACCGAACGATCGTTGCCCACATCATCCGCCTCTTCCACCCAGTATCCATCGTGGGAGTGTACCTGTTCATCTGAATCAAACAATTTATCGTGTGAGACCCTAGGGGTACTCAGCAAGTCTTTATGCCTCTAAAGGGGACACAACCTGGGGTGACGCAATTGCAGCGAAAGATAAACCCTAACAGTTCTATAGATACTCGCTAACCATCCGCCTAACCAAAGATAGACGGATGTCCGTGAAATAATGACAACAGTTATAACAGTAATACCATCAGATCCATCCTCCTCCTCGCTTACCAACGAGGAAGCGGACGAACAACCCCCCATCCGTTGGCAATTTTATTAACCATTCCATGAGTGTTGCACTATTTACTAGTCAGATACTTAGTCAAATTAAAGCGGTACTTTAGTTATGCTTGTCTATGATCGAGAAACTATGCTCCAAGTCGTCCATAACATGACACGGCTTTGAAAGTTTTACCTGCAGGTGCATAAATAAACACACACTCGATCAACCTCGGAAAACCAAATCAAAACACAACGAGGCTTTCACGACAAAGCAATCACAAGATTCAGAAATATTTGGGGCCACCCATTAAGTATACCATAGAACGGTTAGCTGACTTGAGACGGACTCAAGGTTTTAATGGGCGGTACACGATCGGGAACCGAAAATGTGACTGGCTTGTCGATACCGCGAAACGGGTCACAATCCTAAACAGTACAGTGCTCTCGCAATCGTAAATAAAGCAAAGCGAAAGCATGGCATAAGTACAGATAGTAAATAAAACCTCAAACTAGTTTGTGGCCCCAAGAAATAAGAATGAATCAAGCTCGGCTCGGGGGTCCCATAAGCCTCCCGGATGTGGATAGCGCGAATAATCAAGGAACAGGAATCAAGTACTCGGGGTCCTACGGGACACAAGTGAGCAGGAAAAACCAAATAGCAGATATTGCTCAGCGGTGCCACTTTCATTAGTTATCCCATTACTACTCAGGTTAAGTTGTTTAGGTACCTCGTTTTCCATCAGACACTCACATACCCTACACATGCTGTTCTACGACTCGCATGGCTCAAGCAACTCCTGTAGTAATGGCTCATGGGATGGAGGTACAAGCTTCGGTGGGGTTTAAAAGTAAGGCTATGCATTACTTGGGATTCAGTTTAATGCAATCGCGACTCAATGATGCAAGAATAAGATAGAGGCAATAGGTACTATATGTATGCAAGCATGTGGTAGTGCTTTCCTGGCAGCTCAGTTGAAGCGAGAGAAGGATCTGGGTAGTGCTCCTGGGTCTCTTGATATATCCACCGCGTCTATTCGAAGAAGAACCAAACAAACAAGGGCCAACATAAATACAGTGCACAAGCATATGAATAAAATGCGACAAGCAAACAATCATGCCATGATGAATGATGCACAAGTTGCATGGCAATAATGTAGCATGGCATGGGTGAGGTGTAGAATACAAGAAATAAACATTTTATTGAGTTTTGGCCACATTTTATCCTCATATTAGTTGCTGTTTACATTATATTTATATGATGCATGCTTCAATTCAGAAAATGGAATGCATAAACATAAAGGTCTCGTCGAGCTGATCATTTTAGACATATCATTTGTCAAATTTGAAGTTATAAAACCAAAGTTATTAATTAATTAAGGCCAAGGGCATTTTATTGTAATTTGGAACAACTTTAAATTTAAACTGTGAAAAATATATTTTGGATGGCATATTTGAAATACTCACATTTTTCCGATTCAAAAACATATATTGTTTGTATTGTTTGAATTCATATATTAAAAGTTATTTAAACTCTGATTTGAATTTGAATTTAAATCAATTTGAAAAGATTTGAATTAAAACGGACTAACAGAAAACCTTTTGTCACATAGGCAGTCCTAGCCACAGACGCTGACGGGTGGGGCCGATGCTGGCTGGACGATCTGGCGCGGTAAAAGTTTTCTTCCTCGCCTCATGACGGTGATCGACGGTGACCAGTGGCCAGAAGATGAGCCGTTAGTGGTTGGCCGCGTCTGTGACCTTGGCAGAACCGAGGACGAGTTAATTAGGATGTCTGGGGGTTGGGTAGCTCACCGAGAGTGCGTCGATGTAGGTGGATCGGCTCGAGGCGCAGCAGGGCGACGATGATGCAGAGGCCGAACGGACTAGGGTTTCGGGTTCAGAGCGCGTCGGTGTTCAGTGGCCTGGGGCTCCTCCTCCTCGCTGCTGTGTACCGAGGTGACGACGGGGATCTCCTGTCCTTCCTCGACGTCCACAACACCATGCCCGCCCTCCTCGCATGCAGTGGGCTTGGGCCGGCGGTGGCCGCGATGGTTAATGGCGGCGATGGAGAAGAGAGGGGAGCGGGCAGGGCGCCTCGGCCAGATCTGGAGATGCAGGAGGGCCGTGAGGTGGTGGTAAAGCAGAGGGGGAGAGGGGGTGCCGTGGGGAGATGGGGTAGCTGGGAAAAGGTGGCCTCGGTGCCACCTTTCTCTCCTCCCCTCCTCACGTGCTTGGGTCGGCCAGGACAGGTGCATGGGGGCTTCAGGTGGACTGAGGCGAGGCCAAGGAGGCGGGGCTCGGGCTAGGGGCCACAAGGCGGGAGAGAAGAGGAGAGAGGGTAGGCTCGGGTTTAGGGTTTGGGGGAGCATCGGTTTAGATTGGTACCAGGGTTGGGGTAGCTAGGTGGGGTGGAGCTAGGGTTTGGTTGGGGTGGCCAGATGGTGAGAGAGGAGAGAGGCCGAGAGTGGGGAAGGTGTGGTATGCTAGAGTGGTTAGGTTAGATGAGGAGGGGTATGGTTTAGGGTTAGATGGGGGAGAGAGAGATGGTTTCCTTTTGGCAAGCTCAAGCAAGAACAAGATCAAACCAAAGCTAGACCCAAAAAGAGGGAGAGGTGGTGATATGGTTTTAAGCAAGATCAACTAAGACCAGGCCAAAAAGGAGTGGTAGAGAGAGAGATGATCCACGCAAAAATCAAATAAAATCCAAATGACAAGCAAAAGGTGGTACTTGCATGGGCCATGCATAAATAATTAATACCATGCTTATTTTGTGAAAACAAGATTATTTACATGGCATTGTTCTTATGCATTCCAAAATGTGGAGTAAGGCCCAAGCAAAAGAATTTGAGTTGGATCCACCCAACCCACATGAGCTAGAATAAAAACCAAAGAAAAGAATTACAAGCTCATGGGTTATTGGAATGGTGGAAGAATAAGGTGGTGACAAGAAAGGTGGTGGAGTGGAACAAAAGATATGCCCCCAACTCAACTTGGGCATTTAAACAATATATCAAGAACCAAATACAATATCAAGAGGCAAATACAAATAATAATGCATATGAGATAAGAACCAAAACAAAAAGGGTTTTTGTATGATGCTCAAATGCAAGGTCGCATGATGACATGAGCATTATATGATGATGATGCAACAATTATGTGTAGGAAGTAGCCATTATATTACTAGACCAAGTAGCATTACAATTTGTTAGACAAATGGGATGCTACAACTCTCCCCCACTAAACAGGAATCTCGCCCCGAGATTCTAGGAAGAAGAAGAAGACTCAAAGAGGGTAGGATAGTTGGCACGGAGCTCATCTTCACGCTCCCAAGTGGCTTCATCAACGGAATGGTGCGACCACTGCACCTTGCAGAACTTGATGGACTTGTTGCGAGTCCTTCTTTCTGCGGTCTCAAGGATTTTTGTGGGGTGTTCTTGATAAGACAGGTCTTCTTGGAGATTGATTAGCTCATGATCCACGGTCCTGCCGGGATCCTTGAAGCACTTCTTGAGTTGAGAGATGTGGAAAACATCATGAACCTTGAATTTTTCCGGGATCTCAAGAGCATAAGCAACTTCTCCTCTTCTTCCACGAATTTTGAAATGACCGATGTATCTAGGAGCCAGCTTCCCTTTGATACCAAAACGGTGTGTGCCTTTCATGGGAGTGACACGAAGGTAAACGAGATCACCAGGGACATACACCATGTCCGTGTGCTTCCTGTCATAATTGCTCTTCTGGCGACTTTGAGCAATCTTCAGATTTTCAATAATGATATGCACCTTCTCCTCCGCTTGAGTTACAATGTCAGGGCCAAACCAAATTCTTTCTCCTGCACCTGACCAACCAATCAGAGTTCTGCATTTGCGGCCATAGAGAGCCTCAAATGGTGCCATCTTCGAACTTTTCCGAAGGCTGTTGTTGTAAGAGAATTCAGCATAAGGAAGACATTCCTCCCACTTCATGCCAAAGAGATGGCCAAAGCGAAGCATATCCTCCGAATCTGGTTGATCCTTTCAACTTGTCCTTGCGATCGAGGGTGGTAGTCTGTCTTTGAAGTTCAACTTTGTTCCCAAAGCATTTTGAAACTTTCCCAGAACTTGGAAGTGAAGATGC
The DNA here is from genome assembly GCA_030063025.1 of Avena longiglumis. Taxonomy (NCBI): domain Eukaryota; kingdom Viridiplantae; phylum Streptophyta; class Magnoliopsida; order Poales; family Poaceae; genus Avena; species Avena longiglumis. The sequence goes on from CP125974.1 coordinate 145,245,475, forward strand.
TTCCACGGTCTGAACTGATCTCAAGCGGAACCCCATACAGAGAGACAATTCTGTTGATATAGAGCTCAGCCAACTGAATTCCATAAATTGTTTCCTTGACGGGGAAGAAGTGAGCCACTTTAGAAAGCCTGTCGATGAAAACAAAGATTGCATTGTTGCCCTTCTGCGACCTTGGAAAACCAGTGATGAAGTCCATCTCTACTTTCTCCCATTTCCATTCCGGGGGTTTCAATGGCTGTAGAAGACCGAAAGGTTTCTGATGGACAGCTTTCACTCTGCGGCAGACATCACACTCCGAGACATACTTGGCACAATATCGTTTCAAACACGGCCACCAATATTGTGTTTTCAAGTCCATGTACATCTTTGTCTTTGCCGGGGTGGATAGAAAGAATGTAATCATGCGCCTCCTTGAGAACTTGCTCTCTCAAACCCGGGTAGTTCGGAACAAACATCCGGTGTTCAAAGAAAAGCGTGCCTTGATCATCGACGTGGAAGGACTCATACTTCGGAAGCTGAAGTTTGGAGATGATCTTTTTGGTGTGCGGATCACCAAGCTGACGAGAGCGAACCTTTTCTTCCAAGAGAGGAGTAGCCAGAAGGTTCATGAGATACCCTTGTTCCACAATTTCAAGGTTGAGCTGACGGAATTCCTCGCACAAGAGAGGCTGTTGTTCTTCCATCATGAGGTTGTTGACATAAGCTTTGCGGCTAAGAGCATCGGCCATGACATTAGCTTTGTCCGGATTGTAGTTGATGGTCAAATCAAAATCATTGATTGCTTCAATCCATCTCCTCTGCCGAAGGTTGAGATCAGGCTGAGTGAAGATATACTTCAGACTCTTGTGATCAGAAAAGATTTCACAACGGTTGCCAAGCAAGTAGTGCCTCCATAGTTTCAAAGCAAAGACAACTGCTGCGAGCTCGAGGTCATGTGTAGGATAGTTGATCTCATGCATCTTCAACTGTCGAGAGGCATAAGCAACAACTTGTTTTTCTTGCATAAGGACCGCACCCAATCCTTGCAAAGAGGCGTCACAGAATATCTGGAAAGGCTTAGATGTATCCGGAGGAACCAAGACTGGTGTGGAAGTGAGCTTCTTTTTGAGTGTCTCAAAGCTTGCTTGACATGCAGGAGTCCAAAGGTATTTCTTGCCTTTCTTGAGGAGATCGGTAAGAGGCTTCGCTATCTTGAAAAGTTACGAGCGAAGCGGCAATAACTAGCCAAACCAAGGAAACTCCGCACTTCTTTGACATTTACAGGAGGAAGCCATTCAACAATTGTCTTCACAGTTTCCGGGTTGACTGCAATGCCCTTGGCAGAGATGACATGACGAAGATAGTTTACTTGAGGCAGCCAAAACTCACACTTTGAGAACTTTGCATACAAGCGGTTCTCACGAAGCTTGTTTAGGACACACCGAAGGTGTTCTTCATGCTCTTCCTTTGACTTAGAATATACTAGGATGTCATCCAGATAGACCACAACGAACTTATCAAGATATTCCATGAAAACCGAGTTCATAAGCCTCGAGAAGGTAGCAGGTGCGTTGGTGAGACCGAAAGACATGACCGTGTACTCATATAGGCCATAACGGGTGGTGAAAGCTGTTTTAGGAACATCTTCCTTGCGAATCTTGATTTGGTGATAACCACTTCTCAAGTCAAGCTTAGAGAACACCACAGCTCCAGCTAGCTGATCGAAGAGATCATTAATCCGCGGAAGGGGATATTTATTCTTGATGGTTTTAGCATTGAGAGCCCGATAGTCAACACAAAGTCTATCACCTCTGTTCGCTTCTTCACAAAGATTGTTGGGCTACCCCAAGAAGAAGTATTGTGTTGAATGAAACCCAACTTCTCTTGTTCATCAAGCGACGTTTGAGTTCAGCCAACTCAATGAGGACCCATTTTATAAGGCCGCTTAGAGATAGGAGCCGTTCGAGTTCAAGCTCAATTACAAACTCAACCTCACGATCCGGAGGCATACGCAACTCTTCGTGAAAGACATCGGGAACTCACCGGAACACTCTGAATAGCTTCCATAGCATCATCATTCAGAGCCGCCAAAGAGAAAAGCTGGATATCAGGAGTCATACTTGGAGAATAGACTATATGGACTTCAGGAATCTTCAGAGAAACCGAGCGTTCAGCACAATCAATCACAGCTGCATTTGCTGTCAACCAATCCATGCCCAAGATGACATCAATGTCAGAATTGCCCAGAAGAATTAAGGACGCCGAGAACGAAGAGCCACCAATCTCAATTTGATTGACATGGCTGATATGAGCAGCCCTCATGTTTGAACCAGGAGATAGTACCACCAGACGACGTGATAAAGGAACCCTAGCTAGGTCATGTTCTTGTGCAAACTTATGCGAAACAAAAGAATGCAAAGCACCAGAATCAAACAAAACTCGTGCAGGGACTGAGTTAACGGGAAGCATACCCATCACAACTCCAGGTGTATGCTCAGCTTGAGCGGCGTTGACACAGTTGGCATGAGCAGATGAACCGGGCTTGGTGTTGATGTTGAGAGCCCGGTGGTGGTGCACGAACCAAAGGAGAGCTTGCGCAGATCTTGGAGGGTGGAGGAAGAGCTTTGTTTTCAGCAGACAGTTCAGTTTGATGCCCGAGTCTCCACGTGAAACAAGCACCGGTGGACGTGGAGCAACGTAGCGAGGGACTCCCAGCGCTCGGTAGTGGTGGTTGTAGCCCTTGGGAGCAGCAGTGAGGAAGTTTGTTGGCCTTGCCGCCTAGCTTGCAGGTCTTGGTGGAGCCGGGAGCGACGGTGGGGTGTTAGGAACCCAAACACGACGCTTAGAAGGAGCTGTCATAGCTGAAGAGCTTGGTGCATCACGGTTGTGTTTCTTTGACTCCTCAAACACTTGCCTACTTGCTTCCTCCTGCAGAGCTGTATGCTTAAGTTCCAGAAAAGATGCCGGCCTTGCATGTGTGATTGCATATTTAATCGATGCATTGAGCCCTTGCCGGAACCTCTTTTGCTTCTTCTTGTCATCGGAGATCTCATCGCCACCATAACGAGAAAGATTCATGAAGTTCCTGATGTAGGTATTGACATTGTCATTTCCACCTTGAGGTTGAGAAACACTTCCTTCATCCTTTCCATGACAATTTCGGCAGAATCGCTCTTTGAATGCTCCAAATGAACCGTTCCCAAGTAGGCTGAAAACCGGTCGGTTGCCTTGGTAATTCTCCCACCAGAGAGTCATCTCCCTTGAAGGTGAGTAGCACATTTACCCATTCTTGCTCGGGAACATCAGCAGTCTCCAAGAGCCTTGACATCTCACGCAACCAATCATCAACATCAAGTGGTTGATCGAAACATCAAATTGGCGTGGGTTGAACTTGAAGCTTTTGATGTCTCCTCTCTTGGGAGGTGGAGGTAGCGAGCAAACTCATTCCTCGACACTTTCCTCAAAGCTGCTGGTTCTGCTGCATTCTTTGCCAAGGCATTGGCGATGTTTGACAACGCGGATCCATTCGGTGGTATGTCCTCATCGAGCAGGTGGTGGAGCCATCCTGTGATTGATATAAAACACAAGTCAGTACTATAATGGAGAATAATAATAATCCAAAATAGTACCAAGATGGAATTAACCAAGATTAAAGGATACAATTTACTAAGATGATATTAAAATATCAACAAAGTTCAAAGCACCTAGAAGATATTAAGCATATCGCACACGACTGAAAAGGAGTGTGGTACACAAATATATAAAAGAAAAATTTTCCACAAATTTCGGCATTAAAATACCAATAGATGCGAAAAATCACTTAACGAATCAAGATTAGTGATTCTACCAATTCAATATACAAAAGCGAATGATAAGAGTAGTGGTATGGTCGCGACTCCATCCCGCACTCAAATCATTACTCCGCACATGAGTAAGTAGAACACATATCCTAACCCCTTCTTCTCACGATGAACCTAAGATTAGTAACTAAGAAAACGAACACCCCAAACAAGATAACGTCGGATAACAAGGGTAAGACAGATCGCGGCGGTATACAACGAATCAGATAGATCGCGTCGGTTTGTAAAAACCTGTCGGTATGGAATGTACCAACAGTTGATAACCAAAAGGCTGATTATGATAACAACTTGGATGCAACAGATAGACAAGGAATTACACACACACACACACACACACACTCAACCTATGGTACTACGGAAACCCAGAACACGTGAATCCTAGTTTGAAATTTTAAGGAGAGGATTGAAAACGTTACACTTCCTTACCAGAAAAGGGTGGGTGGGTGGGTAAGAAGAAAAGTGGAAGCAGTCCTACTCTCGCGTTTTGTTTTTCCTAGTATACATAACTACCAAAAATATTTTCTAGACTGACAACGACCATTTGGCTGAGACCCTGAAGGGCGGGATGGCTCTGATACCAATTGTAACTACCTCGGTGAATTACGCTCCTAGTTACAAGCCTGGATGAGCGGAAATGGTTGAAATAGTACGGTGGGGCCCAAATGCCACTCACAGGTAGACCTTTCGGCCGTCCCAACCATTTCCAATCATCGGGACAAGAACGGGCAGCGTAATCGGCAGGCGAAGGGATCAACTACATACACAAATGAGTATGTATGCAAGCCACCATACAACAGTACATCAGAGCCATTCCATCTAAAAAGAAAGGAAAATATAGCAACGCCATACGGCAAGATTCAAATGTCCTAGATAGATATAATATTTTAGGATATCTCCTCATACATCAAACACCAGAGTATCAGACGGAAGCGGCAACCAATATCCGAGTACGGATAAGAAGCAAATCGGCATAAGATGCCCCATAAATAAGCACATCCCGCCCACAGATCTCACGGATCCCCGTTCCCGGAATCTCTACACCGAACGATCGTTGCCCACATCATCCGCCTCTTCCACCCAGTATCCATCTTGGGAGTGTACCTGTTCATCTGAATCAAACAATTTATCGTGTGAGACCCTAGGGGTACTCAGCAAGTCTTTATGCCTCTAAAGGGGACACAACCTGGGGTGACGCAATTGCAGCGAAAGATAAACCCTAACAGTTCTATAGATACTCGCTAACCATCCGCCTAACCAAAGGTAGACGGGTGTCCGTGAAAGAATGACAACATTTATAACATGAATACCATCGGATCCATCCTCCTCCTAAACACCAGCGAGGAAGCGGACGAACAACCCCATCCGTTGGCAATTTTATTAACCATTCCATGAGTGTTGCACTATTTACTAGTCGATACTTAGTCAAATTAAATCGATACTTTAGTTATGCTTGTCTATGATCGAAAGCGTGCTCCAAGTCGTCCATAACCGCGGACACGGCTTTGAAAGTTTTACCTGCAGGGTGCACAAATAGCAACACACACTCGATCAACCTCGGAAAAACCAAATCAAAACCCAACGAGGCTTTCACGACAAAGCAATCACAAGATTCAGAAATATTTGGGGCCACCCATTAAGTATACCATAGCGAAGTTAGTGACTTGAGACGGACTCAAGGTTTAGGCGGTACGTAAGCATCGGGAACCCGAAAATGTGGTGGGCTTGTCGATACCGCAACGGGTCACAATCCTAAAGACAGGTGCTCCTCGCACAATCGTAAATAAAGCGATAAAGCATGGCATAAGTACAGGATAGTAAATAAAACCTCAAACTAGTTTGTGGCCCCAAGAAATAAGAATGAATCAAGCTCGCTCGGGGTCCCATAAGCCTCCGGATGTGGATAGCGAATAATCAAGGAACAGGAATCAATTACTCGGGGTCCACGGACACAAGTGAGCAGGAAAAAACAAATAGCAGATATTGCTCACGGTGCCACTTTCATTAGTTATCCCATTACTACTCGGTTAAGTTGTTTAGGTACCTCGTTATCCATCGACACTCACATACCCTACACATCTTTCTCGACTCGCATGGCTCAAACAACTCTGTAGTAATGGCTCATGGGATGGAGGTACAAGCTTGTGGGGTTTAAAAGTAAGGCTATGCATTACTTGGGATTGATTTAATGCAATCGCGACTCAATGATACAAGAATAAGATAGAGGCAATAGGTACTATATGTATGCAAGCATGTGGTAGTGCTTGCTGGCATTCGATTGAGCGAGAGAAGGATCAGGTAGTGCTCACTGGTCTCTTGATATATCCACCTTTCGTCTATTCAAGAAGAACCAAACAAACAAGGGCCAACATAAATACAGTGCACAAGCATATGAATAAAATGCGACAAGCAAACAATCATGCCATGATGAATGATGCACAAGTTGCATGGCAATAATGTAGCATGGCATGGGTGAGGTGTAGAATACAAGAAATAAACATTTTATTGAGTTTTGGCCACATTTTATCCTCATATTAGTTGTTGTTTACATTATATTTATATGATGCATGCTGCAATTCAGAACATGGAATGCATAAACAGAAAAGTCTCGTCGAGCTGATCATTTTAGACATATCATTGGTCAAATTTGAAGTTATAAAACCAAAGTTATTAATTAATTAAGGCCAAGGGCATTTTATTGTAATTTGGAACAACTTGAAATTTAAACTGTGAAAAATATATTTTGGATGGCATATTTGAAATCCTCACATTTTTCTGATTCAAAAACATATATTGTTTGTATTGTTTGAATTCATATTTTAAAAGTTATTTAAACTCTGATTTGAATTTGAATTTAAATCAATTTGAAAAGATTTGAATTAAAACAGACTAACAGAAAACCTTTTGTCACACAGGCAGTCCTAGCCACAGACGCTCACGGGTGAGGCCGGTGCTGGCTGGACGATCTGGCGCGGTAAAAGTTTTCCTCACCGCGAGCTGATCCAGCAGTGACCGATGAGGCCCAGTAGCGAGCGGACCTGCATCGATGGTTGGCCTCGTCATGACACGCGGACCCAGGGACTGCGGGTTAATTACCGCAAAGTCGCGGAGCCTTTTTATAAAACGCACAGAGGCAGACAGGTGGGGTCGGAGGGGAGCGCGGGTTGATGGGACAAAAGGTTGGGGGGGCTAAGCGCAAAAGGCCAGTGCTTTTTCTTCCTCTCGCCTCGACGGCCCGGCGCCACGATGATGCCTGGTAAGGCGCTGGCGGAATCGATCTCGCGACCGGGGCGCTGTGACGCGTGACCCGTGGCTAAGCGGGGTAGTTTTAGGAGGCGGGGCCAGGGCCTAGGTAGGTTTTGCGCGGCTATGGCGAGGAGAAACGTACGCGACGCCGGCGCACGGAGGCCGTTCGTCGGATTGTCCGGCGCGACCAGGGCAAGGCTGCGACGGCGAGGATGTCTGGGGGGTTGGGTAGCTCACCGAGAGTGCGTCGATGTAGGTGGATCGGCTCGAGGCGCAGCAGGGCGACGATGATGCAGAGGCCGAACGGACTAGGGTTTCGGGTTCAGAGCGCGTCGGTGTTCAGTGGCCTGGGGCTCCTCCTCCTCGCTGCTGTGTACCGAGGTGACGACGGGGATCTCCTGTCCTTCCTCGACGTCCACAACACCATGCCCGCCTCCTCGTACTGCAGGTGGACGCCGAAGCCGACGGTGGCCGGCGATGGTTAGCTGGCGGCGATGGAGAAGAGAGGGGAGCGGGCAGGGCGCCTCGGCCAGATCTGGAGATGCAGGAGGACCGTGAGGTGGTGGTAAAGCAGAGGGGGAGAGGGGGTGCCGTGGGGAGATGGGGTAGCTGGGAAAAGGTGGCCTCGGTGCCACCTTTCTCTCCTCCCCTCCTCACGTGCTTGGGTCGGCCAGGACAGGTGCATGGGGGCTTCCAGGTGGACCTGAGGGCGAGGCCAAGGAGGCAGGGCAGGCCTGGGCTAGGGGCCACAAGGCAGGGAGAGAAGAGAGGGAGAGAGGGTAGGCTCGGGTTTAGGGTTTGGGGGAGCCTCGGTTTAGGTTGGTACCAGGGTTGGGGTAGCTAGGTGGGGTGGAGCTAGGGTTTGGTTGGGGTGGCCAGATGGTGAGAGAGGAGAGAGGCCGAGAGTGGGGAAGGTGTGGTATGCTAGAGTGGTTAGGTTAGATGAGGAGAGGGGGTATGGTTTAGGGTTAGATGGGGGAGAGAGAGATGGTTTCCTTTTGGCAAGCTCAAGCAAGAACAAGATCAAACCAAAGCTAGACCCAAAAAGAGGGAGAGGTGGTGATATGGTTTTAAGCAAGATCAACTAAGACCAGGCCAAAAAGGAGTGGTAGAGAGAGAGAGATGATCCACGCAAAAATCAAATAAAATCCAAATGACAAGCAAAAGGTGGTACTTGCATGGGCCATGCATAAATAATTAATACCATGCTTATTTTGTGAAAACAAGATTATTTACATGGCATTGTTCTTATGCATTCCAAAATGTGGAGTAAGGCCCAAGCAAAAGAATTTGAGTTGGATCCACCCAACCCACATGAGCTAGAATAAAAACCAAAGAAAAGAATTACAAGCTCATGGGTTATTGGAATGGTGGAAGAATAAGGTGGTGACAAGAAAGGTGGTGGAGTGGAACAAAAGATATGCCCCCAACTCAACTTGGGCATTTAAACAATATATCAAGAACCAAATACAATATCAAGAGGCAAATACAAATAATAATGCATATGAGATAAGAACCAAAACAAAAAGGGTTTTTGTATGATGCTCAAATGCAAGGTGGCATGATGACATGAGCATGATATGATGATGATGCAACAATTATGTGTAGGAAGTAGCCATTATATTACTAGACCAAGTAGCATTACAATTTGTTAGACAAATGGGATGCTACAGTACACTTTACCCATGTGACTTGGCCAGCCCAACTCGTACCATCACTCTCATTTTGGGTGATGATAGGGAGAAGTCCAAGAAGAGACTGTTCGGAAAGTAGCTCCCCAATCCCAACGCGCACCGGTCCAACCTACCAAAATTCTACATCTCTGGATACGCGGGATCGAGTTACCACAACCTACTAAGTCCAACCAACCGCCCATTTCATTATTGGCACATGGTTGTACACGTAAGCTACAAAATAAAGAAGCCAATCATTTTCTCTTGATACCTAGGTGCCTTTCCGCAATGATACCACCAAAAATTATCAATCCCATCACACCCAGGAGATTCATTGATTAAGTTGTTTTAGTTTTCACAAACCAACACATTTAGAAACAACTCTCAGTGATTTAACCCAGCCCTCGTTCATCATAGCATGGCTAAGCACATCTACCAACGGTGGTTCATCTACAAGGAGAGCCCTACCACATAATAGGACATAGCATAGCGATAGTATCATCCTACACATGCATCTACAAAATACACGACAATGCATTGAAAATAGTAGGACAATATCATGAACAAGGTAGCATCTACTTTCCTTGGTTGTAGCGGTCGGAAGAACAATCCACACACGAGCAAGCGTTGCACTCGTCACAATCTACACGATACAATTGCAATCATAAACAAACCATCCACAAGCATATGCAACAAAGATGATGCATGAATGCATGCATGACAAGTGGATTGATGCTACAGCAGCACCACATAATCCTATTCAGTAAAGCTACTGAATGCATGCATGGAAAATATTTTTAGCGCAAGTAAAACTATTATGCAATTTATAATGCTCAAAACTAGAGCTAGGAACCAAATAATTCACTACTGAAAACATACTGTTTGTAAAATCTTGGGAAAATTCTACTGTATAGACATTGCTATTTAGGAACAGTACCAATTGGAATTACTCAAAAAGGAATTATAAAACTCCCTGAGTAATTAAAATACTGCAGAAGGCCACAAAATAGTTTCTGCAATAGTTTTTACTGTAAGCCTATCTTTTTAATTCGCTTTGAGATTCCCCTTGTTCTACTGAATCCAGGGACATATTATTTGCAATTTTTGGAGTTACAGATCTTTTTCTACGAATTAATTACTCCAAAAAGGCCATTAACTCATTTAATTAAAATGGACAAAATCTTGCTGCAAAAGTGTAAAAAAATGATACAGCAAGATTCTACACGACTTACTGAATCTACACATATTTTATTTGCAATTTTTGGCCTAGTAGATTAATTTCTATGAATTTTGCAAGTTTCAGCTATTTTCTGAAATTTATAAATCCATTTAAATCCTTTACTGCGCGGTCAACGCGACTGACGCGTCAGCGCTGACGCGGCGTCCACGTGGCGCGCTGGCACTGGCCGGTACCGGTTTGGCCGGCCCGTCTAATCTGGCGCGTAGGAAACGAATCGGACGGCTCACCTCTTCCCTGGCGAGCTCGACGGCTGCGATGACGCGGCGGCGGCGGCGGAGCTCCGGTGGCGCGTGCGGACGTCGCTCCGGCGGTCCTTGGCGACGTGGCGGTGACGCGGGAGGGCGAGGCGGTCACGACGGTGGTCGGGGTGATGCGCGGAGCACCTCGTCCGGCCGCGGTGCACGGCAGGGAGCGGCGGCGTCGGCTTGCTCCGACGAGCAATCAGGCGCTTCTGGCCGGGGACAAGGGGAAAAGACACGGGCGAACGGTGAGCCACGGCGAACGTCAAGCGAGAGAGGGCAGGAGGGCAGCTGACGGCGCCGGCGGCGAGTCTTACCGAGGCGGCGCGGTGGCGGAAAACTCGAGCTCGAGTTCGAGCTCGAACTAGGGTTTCCAGGTGGTTTGAGGGGGGGAAGTGGCGGCGGGGGTGCAGCTTAAGAGGGCCCGAAGTTTGGGTGAGGGGCGAGGTAGTTAGAGGCCGAATCGGCCGAGGAACGCGGCGGCGGCGGCGGCGGAGTCCCGTTCGGGCACGGTGGCGGGGATGACAAAGGGCCTACATCGTGCTGCAGTGTGCGCTAGCTGCCCAGCCTGCGCTGAGTGTCTGATGGGCGGTGGCTAAGCGGTGGGCTGGGCAGGGTGGCTCACCGGAATGTGTGGTAGGTTAGTTTTTTTTTTGTTCTTTCTTTTATTCTTTTTGCTTTTATTGTTTCTTTCATAACTTTTTATTAGTTAATCCAAATGAATTGATTTTTGTTTTCAAGTTTTTCTAAAATACCAAGGATCATCCTAGGATCATTTTTAGCAACAAAATGACTATTTCAAACTAGTGACTTCAAGGGTCCAACTAATCCTTTGTAGGAACACTTGAGTCACTTCGTCTAGGGTTTGAATGCAGGGTTTTGAATTTGAAAAAAAAATCATGAATGCAAAATGACCAGAGTGATATGCAGAACCAAAACTAAAACTTGGGATGTGACAACAGAGTTCAGAGCCAATCAAAGTGAAGCTGAAGGTGGACAATCAATCAGTCTTTCATGATCGTAGCAATCACATAGATGTCAGGTATCACTTTGTGCGATAGTGTGTGTAAGATGGGAAGAAAGACATTGATCATGTCAGATCTCAAGAACAGCTTGCTTATATTCTCACTAAGTCACTAGGGAGAGCAATGTTTCAGGAGATGAGAAGTTCAATTGGCATGAAGGATATGAACCGAGGACAATAAGCTCGAGGGAGAGAATGTTAGTTGTTGATCTAGTTGTCTCATTGTATCCTTTTGTTTCCTGTATTAGCCTGACACAAATTATTTGTGTCTTAGCTTAGGAATAAGCCTGACACGTGCCTATTCACGTGGAGGCCCTAGTGTTGGTGTCAGCTGTAACCTGGACGCGATCTATTCCATGGGATGGCGTGGACAATACAGATCGTGGGCAGCTTAGGAATCGGTCACGATCGCTACGATGTTGTGAACCTGGAATAAAAGAAACGAGCAGAAAAGACGCTAGTTTTAACGCGTCGCAAAATACTCCTGTCTCCTATGTGTTCTAGTGTTCGTTCAGGGGAGAGTTTCAGAGTGAGCAACAAATTCAGAGTTTCCACTTTCAATCCACTGGATAACGTGCATTTTAGGGCTAGGATCTATCACAGCATAAACCACCTGCCATCGCCGTGCTTCAGGTACCGCGCCCACAGAATTTTCTGATGTCCACCGCATTGCACCGGCGCATCAGGGCAGGGGATAGGTTGCTTTCCCAATTTAGTCGGCGCCTTTACTACGGAGGAACGCACCACAACAGGGCAGCGGTCGTGCGTCTCAGGCGAGGCAATGCAGACTCATCCTAATCGAGGTCGTCGACGGAGACAATATACCAGCCAAGACACGCGGTACCAGTCCGGCGGTGGTAGGAACACGGAATACCTTAGGGTAGGTCACTAGGGGTAGGGGAATTGGGAAGGCGGGGCTCAATTGGAGTGAGGCTGGTGAAACGATGGAGATAGATGGAAATCGATAAAAAACGGGAGATGGAGCTCTCGAGACCGGGCAAGAAGCTGTGTTGGGAGCCATCGACACGCGTGCTCTTTGCTTGGTTCGTTTTACGCTAGTGCTTTGCTGTGGTGTACCTAGCATTTTGGATAGCAAGCAATTTATTTGCTGCCTATGTGTATCTTTTCTTGTTTCTTTTCTTATGCTTCAACAGTTAGCTATCTAGGCGCTTCGCTGGTGTGGCCATAGACAAACACCATTGGGACCGTGGTGGGCCATCAGGCCTTGGCAATGCTTGCACATTATCGACTGCTCACCTTTTTAACCAATCGTCTTCCTAATATTTTTTTGTGCCTCATGTGATTTGCCTTGCTACGATGTGAACTACGCCTATTCTGCAGGCCTCCTAAATCCCCCAAGCTCCTCAAAAATCCCAAAAAGGAGATGCTTGCTGGTTTAGTATACATATATATGTAGACTTCACAAATTGTGTTCAAACCCTAATCTAAAGGTATGTTGGTAATAGTATACACATAATTGACCAGATATGGGAGGCATACACCACTATCAAGCCTTGAAGGAATGATACCTGATCAACAATAACTTGCCATTCACGCCTGTTAGATGTAAAAAATTCAGCAATTTTCATCTATATTTTGCATGTAAACTTTTATAGTAAATTATCTACATATGAGAAATTGATAAGGATAACTAAGAATATATATTTGTGATCTTTATTAAAGGGTGAACAAGATGGTTATTGAAGAAAACAACTCTCCAGTATCTTTCCCTAGCGAGACATTTTTGCTCTCTTGGAGTCTAGTCTAGTAGTCCCCCTTTACCTAAATCCTAGCTCTGCCCCTACATCCGGCTCATCAGTCGATAATGTAGTGTCGAGCATGGGGGCACTACCCTTGCATGGTAGCGTCGGGATCTGGGGCACTAAGATCTATAGGGGTTTGTAGCATGGAAAACAAAAAAAATCTACCGCATGAACACACACAAGCCAAGATCTATCTACTAGATTGTAGCAACAAGTCGATAGAGTATTCACCCTCAAAGATTCCAAAGCAGTTAATGAGAGTGGATTCTCGTGGTTGATGTAGTCGTTCACTTGACGATCTCAAGATCGCGTAGACGATCCTTCCGGCACCCCATTCTGGCAGCGCTCCTGTAGTAGGTCACACATTCGGTACTTGATTAAGATCTTCCTCTCCCTTGTTCCAGCAGGCAGCGGAGGTTGTAGATCTCTCCTCGCGATTCTGGCAACACACGGTTTGGTGTCGGAGTTTAGAGGGGAAATCCCGCAGGACTTCGCCTAAGCGGCTACTGGATATGGTTTGCCCTAGTCGGCGACTTGGAGGAGCCCTTAGCGGTAGCGGCTACTTGAGGTGGTGGCGCCTTGGCTAGGGTTTGTTTTGAGGGGTAGGGGGCGCCCTACCCCTCCTGATATAGGTGGGGAGGCGGCAAGGGGAGAGGAGTCCTCCCCCAACTCCCCTTGCTTGGCCGGCGGCAAGGAGGAGGGAGGAATCCTCCCTTAGGTAGGATTCCTCCACTCCCTCCACTAGGCAACCATGTTGGTGTTTGACTTTTCAAACTGATGTTTGACTTTCAAACTGGAGTTTGATTTCTCTCTTCCTTTTGCCCAGCCAATTGACCTAGTACATGATGCAACCATTCCACTTTTTCATGACACATCCATGTAACCTTCCCACTCCGGATCGGTGGACATTCTAAACCCTTCTAGAACATTCCGGTGAAAACACTGAAACCATTCCCGAACTCCAGAATTGGACTTTCCTTATGTGAATCTTATTCTCCGGACCATTCTGGATCTCCTCGTGATATCCCGGGTCCAATCCGAGACTTCTCACAACATTCGTACTCTTCCCCTGAGGGGCGGATTATCCGGCCTGGCCGGAAAGTCCGGCCAATGTCCCCCCCCCTTCTGGGGCTTGCGCTTGCTTGGGCAAAGGGAGGGGCGGATTATCCGCCCCTGGTGGGGCCGGATTATCCGCCCCCAAAGGCAAATTTCTGAGCTGCAACACTTCAACACACATTAAATGATCCTTGGTATTGTTATCTAACACACAAAACACTAGGGATTAAGAAATGTTCTTTCAATCTCCCCCTTTTTGGTGTTAGATGACAATACTAGGATTTGCAATGAGACCGGCAAGTGCCACCTTAGATAATGAAAGACGCTCCCCCTAGATGTGTGCATATTTAAGATTTGCATTTGAATACAAATACACACACTAGGTAGAACACTACTTTTAAGGTTTGGAGAGAAAAATCATACCACCGGAATCTATAGCCAAGGCATACATAGAAAATTCCATGAATCCATAAGTCATCAAATATGCTCCATAATTCCAAATCCATGGGGTCCATGATAGATAAATCCAGTCCATGAATACCAAACATAGTACCAAAGCGTGAGTACGACATAGTCTTACACAAACAACCACAAATAGCAAACAAGTTCACGCTAGAAAAAGGCACAAGCAAGCAAATGAAAACGACTAAAATCGAAAAGCTTGTGCCCGACCCTTGCAAATCCACGAGACCTAATAGAACTACTTCTCCCCCTTTGGCATCGAAACGCCAAAAAGGAAGAAGAGCGATGCTAGCGTCCCTGGAGATCACTCCTCCTCATCCTCGTCGTAGTCATTCTCGTCCCCTTCCTCTTCCTCATACTCATCATCATCGTCATCACGGAGGAGGGTGCCCTCGGTGGAGGAGGAAAGAGAAAACTCTCGAGCTCGCCATAGTTGATCCCTGAAGTGTTCCACTGAGCGTACGGATCCGGAGCAGTGGGTGGCGGTGGATTGCCATTGGCACCTGAGACATGGTGGAGGATAAGCTGCTGCGTGTGATCCTCTCATGATCCTGCAGATGCCTCATATTGGCCCTTGTGAATGTCAATACCCATGCAAAGAATGTGCCGCTGGAACCAATTAAGCTGCTTGACCTCACGTGCCATTGGGGACACCGTGGAACGACGACCACTAGCCCGAGCATCACGCATGAAGGACTCCGGGGCAGTGGAGGGGTGATGAGTCTTTTGAGCCTTGTTGTATATTTTCTTGGGCTTATGAACACCATCCAAAGAAGTGCCAAACTCTTCATGGGGTAGCATATGCTTGACAAGCATCATAATAGTCTGTCTGGCGAATGGGGTAGCATATGCTTGGGGAGGGAAAGGCTTGGGTTGAGAGAATCAAACTGAGATGGTACTACGCACCCAAATTTGCAAGAATCAAATCAATCAAAAGCCAAATTTGAGTGTGTTTTCCATAAGAACAAAAGGTATGCAAGAAAATCCAACGAGACCCATGAAAAACCAACTCTTCTCGAG
The DNA here is from genome assembly GCA_030063025.1 of Avena longiglumis. NCBI lineage: Eukaryota > Viridiplantae > Streptophyta > Magnoliopsida > Poales > Poaceae > Avena > Avena longiglumis. Next base: position 145,261,034 of record CP125974.1, read on the forward strand.
GAAGAGGGCGGTGGCCGAAGCCACCATGTTGGAGCGCATGGCATGACACCGCGAAGATGTATCTTGAGTTCAAAACCAATGCTCATCGATGACCCACATATCACAAAATGATATTAAGGGAAATGATTTGACTTGCTTTCGGCATGATGGGGGGAGGGTTGGCCCAATCAATTAGGACCACACTCCCCCTATGTCTATGCCCGCATCTAAACCAAATACATGAATAAGAGCAAGTGAGTGTGCAAGAATAGTCAAGCCAAGCTCCTTGAATCTACGATATTTAGCTCATTCCGCAAAAAACAAAATCTTGCTTCATCGAGGGGCTTCGTGAAAATATCAGCAAGTTGGTTCTTCGTGCTCACAAAGGACAGAGCAATATCTCCACGAGCAACATGATCCCGAATAAAGTGGTTGCGAATCTCTATATGTTTTGTTCTTGTATCTTTGCAGTTGTAAGCAATTTTGATAGCACTTTCATTGTCGCATAAAGAGGCACTTTGTCACAATTGACACCATATTCCTTTAACGTTTGCCTCATCCATAACAATTGAGTACAAGCACTTGCAGACAACATATTCAACTTCGGTTGAGAGTGAAATACAATTACATTTCTTTGAGGACCAACACACTAGAGACCTGCCCAAGAATTGGCATGCACGGAGGTTGATTTCCTATCATCTTTGTCACCCAATCTGAATCGGTGTAACCACACGAGAGAAACTTGAACCCTTGGGATACCATAACCCAAAATTTGGGGAATGAACCAAATATCGGAAGATTGACCGCCACTAAGTGGCTTTCTTTAGGAGCGGCTTGGTACCTTGCACACACTCCTACACTTAACACGATATCGGGCCTAGATGCGCAGAGGTAAAGGAGAGAGCCGATCATGGATCGGTATACCTTTTGATCCACATCTTTACCCTTGGGATTGAGCTCAAGATGACACTTTGTTTGCATTGGGGTAGCAACGCCATTGAGATCCGTCATCTTGAACCTTTTGAGCATGTCTTGGATGTATTTAGCTTGATTAATAAAGGTTCCCTCTCTAAGTTGTTTGATTTCAAATCCAAGAAAGAACCTGAGCTCACCCATCATGGACATCTCAAACCTGTCAGTCATAAGCTTTGAAAATTCATCGTTAAAAGCTTGGTTAGTAGAGCCAAAAATAATGTCATCTACATAGAGTTGGCATACAAAAATCTCCCCATTGACCTTCTTAGTAAAAAGAGTGGGATCGATTTGCCCAACTTCGAATCCACGGTCTAGCAAAGGCTCTTTAAGGTGCTCATACCACACGTGGGGCTTGTTTAAGGCCATAGAGGCCTTATCGAGTTTGTAGACATGGTTCGAAATTTGGGGTCCTCAAACCCCCGGGCTGCTTGACGTATACTAACTCATGTAGAGGACCATTAAGGAAAGCTCTTAACATCCATTTGTTGTAATTTAAAATTATGATGAGTGCATATGCAAGAAGGATACGGATGGACTCAAGGAGCCACGAGAGCGTAGGTCTCGCCAAAATCAATCCCTTCTACTTGAGAGAATCCTTGAGCCACGAGTCGTGCTTTATTCCTCACAACAATGCCATTTTCATCTGTTTGTTCTTGAAGATCCACTTGGTGCCGATAACATTGCGGCAATCCTTTGGCTTTTCTACGAGCTTCCACACTTTGTTGCGTTCGAAGTTGTTTAATTCTTCATGCATTGCAACAACCCAATCGGGGTCTTCAAGAGCATCAAAAATCTTCTTTGGTTCAACCATGGAAATGTGAGCTTGATGATCACAGAAGCTAGCAAGCTCTCTTTGAGTGGATACCCTTCGTCGTAGATCACCAACTACCTTGTCAAGAGTGTGACCTCTTAGTTCAAGGTTGCGATCGACGAGCCTTGACGAGCCTCAATATCCTTATTGTTTCTTGAAGGAGTGGATTCAATTGTTGTATCCTTGTCTTGATTCGCCTTGCCCTTGATCTTGGTCACCGTCGTCGGAAGATTGTTCTTGAACATTTCTTCAGGCGGATAATCCGCCTTGGAGGGCGGACTATCCGACTGGGCGGTAATGCAGAACCATCTTCCGAGAAAGCCCTGACTAGATTTGGAGACCAGGGGATAATCCGCCCTCGAGGGCGGAGAATCCGGCTGGGAGCTTGAGTTGTTGACTTCTCCTTCGGATCCTCGAACAAGTTGGAGTGCCGGGGAAGATTGTCCGCCTTGGAGGCGGATAGTCAACTAGGACTACCAACTTGTCCAGACGATGATGGTCTTCAAGATTGTGGTGTTGGTGCAGGATTTTCTCCAACGGTAGGAGCTTGTTGATCTTGTGAAGATGAGGGCTCCACTTGAGTGCGACATTGTCCTTCCCGATCCATACAAGGGGTTCCTCAATGGGCGGAAAAATCCCACGCCCATTCTTCTTATGTCATCTTGGGGTATTTCAACATCGCATCACAAACATCAACTTGCCCTACAAAGGAGCCGTTATTTTCATCGAACTCCACACTACAAGATTCTACAACAATCCCAGTGAGCTTGTTGTAGACTCTATAAGTGTGGGATTCGGCACCGTAACCAACAAATATACCCTCTAAAGCCTTGGATTCAAATTTTGACAAACGGACACCTTTAATAAGAAAGAAACACTTACACCCGAATACCCTGAAGTATGAAATGTTGGGTTTGTTGCCGGTAAATATTTCATATGGGGTCTTGTCCAAGATCTTCCGAAGGTAAAGCCGGTTTGATGAGTGACAAGCAGTGGATATGTCTTCAGACCAAAAATTATAAGGAGACTTAAATTCAGCTAGCATAGATCTTGCCATATCCATCAAAGTCCGGTTCTTCCTCTCGGCTACACCATTTTGTTGAGGGGTGTACGCAGCGGAATATTGGTGTCTAATCCCCTCTTCGCTAAGAAACTCGTTTAAAGTGTAGTTCTTGAATTCGTGCGTTGTCACTTCTAATTGCCAAGATGGGAACATTGTGTTGACGTTGAACTTCATTGGCAAAGTCGATGACAGTTTGTTGAGTCTCACTTTTTTGACTTGAAGAAATATACCCATGTATATCTTGAGTAATCATCGGCGATGACCAAGCAATATTTCTTCCCACCAAGACTTGCATGAGAAGGAGGTCCAAATAAATCCACATGGAGTAATTCCAAGATCCTCTTCGATGACACAATAGTCTTCCTCTTGTGGGGAGAATCATGCATTTTCCTTCAACACAGCCCCAAACACGATCTTTGGCAAAGAGACATTGTCTTTTAGTCCAAGAATGTGGCCACCCTTTTGGAGACTTTGCAAAGTTCTCATGTTGACATGGGATAAGCGGCGATGCCATAGCCATTACGTCGGCCTTTCCGAATAGACACATCGGACCAAGTGGTTTTCCCGAGAAGTCCACCACATACGTGTCATTTTCGATGTATCCAAGCAGCGAACTTTAGAGACTTGCTCCATAAGAGTACCACCAAATCATCATCGATAAAAACAGAAACCCATCTTGCCAAGGGCACGAGCAGAAAGAAGATTATAGCCAAGGGTCTCAACAAGCATGACGTCCACGAGAGATATATGTGGCAACCACAACCTTGCCAAGACCCAATACGAGATTTAGACTTATCACCATAGGAGACCGTAATATTATCAAGATTTGGACGCATCTCCGTGATGATCTCCTTGCTTCCGGTCATATGACTAGTGCAACCACTATCCGACCCATTTCACCCACCTAAGCATAGCCCCTGAAATTTACTTCTTGGTTTTAGGTACCCATTTTCAATGGGTCCTTTCATGTTAGTAACAAGGGTCTTTGGGACCCAAATAGACCAAGCAATAAATTCATCAAAAGGACCAACATAATAAGCATAAACATCGCCATAATCATCACAAAAGAGTTCATAATTGGATTGTGAGACCCTGCAAAACCAATATTATTAGTCTTGTCTTTGTGACAACCTTCTCGGTGCTTGTCTTTAATTGCACATTCTTGGTCTTGTTCTTCTTGGTTTCTTCTTCTTGGACTTGGTGACATACCCAAGTCCCTCTCTACCATGATTTGACCTTTGCTTGTCAAGGACTTCATCAAGCACACCTTTGTCCTTTGTAGTGATGTCCTTAATCACTCCTTTTCCACATTAGCATTTTTCTTGTTACTATATGTTGAGTTGGACGAGCTAGGAGTATCATATACGGCCAATCGACTTTGAAGTCGATCATGTGACTCATTGAGGATAGAGAACTCGTTTTCAACGCCTTGTGATCATTGTCAAGTTTCTCCAATTCCTCGGAGAGTCTATCATGAGCAGCCCCAAAGTCAATCCTTTCCTTCTTTAACTTCTTTGCCTTGGTGACCGCATTGTCACGTTCCTTAACGAGTTTAGTCACAATTTCTTCATGTGACTCTTCCATAGACTCAAGCCTCTCTTCAAGAGAGACCCGAGCTTCTTCTTCTTCTTCAAGAGCAATTTTTAGGGATGCAATTTCCATTGCATCCTCCCTTTCAATTCTGCCCTTTTCTTCGAGGAGTGCTTCGTTTTGGGCCAACTGATCCATAAGAGCCTCAAAACAAACTTTGTGCTCACCTTGCAAGTTAGTATAGAAATAATCCAAGGCAATAATCTCTTCTTTAACCTTAAGACTAGCAGGATCATCCATGTCTATCATAGCCTTGGGAAAGGAAGAGTTAGAAGAAGTTACCTCGAGCTTCTTGCCATGAGACAAGTAGGATTCTTGTTGATGATGTTTTCGTTTGGAGAGTCGAAGAGTGATGTTGATGTAGATGTGGTGGCTATAGCCACCTCTTGAGAGCTATCGTCCTCGTCCTCATCTCCACTCCCCGATGAATATTCTTCTTGAGCTACTAGAACAATCTTTGGTTGCTTCTTGGAATGAGCATTTTTATTTACAAACTGTTTCTTACGTGGAGCTTTTGATTTGTCCTTGAAAATGAGTCTTCCTCCATTATCCTCTCTACTTTGATATGGACACTCATTTAAGTGCAACCGGTCACCACAATTAAAGCAAGTTCTCGACTTGGGACCATTTTCTTTTCTTCCATAGGCTCCACTTTTGCGATCTAGTTCAGCTTTAGCCTTTGGATCTTTCCAAAAGTTTCTTGCATAAAGAGCCAAGTATTGTCCGTGGATCCTTTTTATATCTTCGGGAACGGTCCAGCCTTCTAGCATATTCATCATGATCAATCACACTAGTCTTCAAAGCCATGTTTACCCCTTTTGCATCCCCATAGCTCGAGCACGAGCATCTTGACATTCTTGGCGACCACTTTGAATCGGCCATTTCTTGCATTACCTCATTGGATGACATGAGGTGATAATTATGCCTACCTTGGAGACTTTTCAAATCAGGCTCAAATGGCATAAGAACCGACATACTTGCGCTTGATCCAAGCATCATCAACATAAGCCGTAGTGGTTTACGAAGGTAGTAGCTATTGCCTTGAGCCTCCTATACATGTCCTCGTGGTCTTCTCCATCCAGCATATAAAATCCTTCAGCTTCATTGCTCAAGGCATCATATCTATTCCTTCTCATACTTTCATTTCCGATGAAGAGCTCGGTGAGAGCATCCCAAGCTTCTTTAGCTATGCTAAGATGTTGAATGTGTGGCATGTCTTTATCTCCCACACCAAGTTGTATCATGTGTAGAGCCGTAGCATTGAGTTGGCTATCGACCACTTCTCTCCTTGTGAGATTGTTAGGATTTCCAACGTGAAGACCATTTTCGATGATCTTCCACAACTCTATGGAGGAACGCACATGAGATTTCATCAAAATTGCCATTGAGAGAAAGTAGAAGTTTGGGTGGATCACCCTATTATGTATATGTGGGTGAGGAATAGGCGGATCGGGGAATACACATGAGAAACCTCATTGTATCCATCCTTACCGCTATCCTTTTTAGGAGGAGCTCTTACTTGTATCATCACCTACCACTGTTATCTTTGGAAGCAGTTTTACCCGTTTCCTTGGATTGAGTGGTATCCTCGAAGTTAGATGGAGGTGATCTTTGCGGATGTGGAGAGACGCATTATCAATTGACGCATCTCTTCCATCTTAGCCTCCATAGAACTCACCAAGGTTGTTTCCAACGTCTTGAGATCGTTCATGGTGACTACCTCTGGAGCATCACTCCCATATCCCTTGGAACCCATACTTTTCTTAGGTCATTAAGCTCAAATAAGAGCCGAGGCTCGATACCAATTGAAATGGATCGTATGGGCACCTAGAGGGGGTGAATAGGTGCTAACCAATTTTAATATACTTTTTCAATTTTAGGCTTGACACAAAGTAAATTCTCTAGATATGCAACTCGAGAATTTCCCTATATGTAACCCTAACTACTAAGCACGTAAAAGAGGAGCGAGGAAACCGTGGAGCACGCGGAGACACAAGGATTTGTTTACAGTTCCTTCCTTGTTAAGGGAAGTACATCTGCGTTGGAGGGTGGGCGGTTCTAAGACCACCACGCCACAATAAACCTCACCCTATTCTCCGATGGATCTCGCCACGAGAGGCTGATCCACCTTCTCCACTATTGGATCCCTTGGTGAGGCGGGTGCCTTTACAACACTATCGGGCACACCCACAACCGAATTGGGGCTCGGGATGACAACAAGTCATCACAAAAATAAGGTTTATCAATATAAACAAAAACAAGGATCTAGATCTTTGCAAGAAATACTAGATCGGAGGTTCTCCAAATGAATGGAGAGGAGATGAAGCGCTTGATTGCGATGATGAAGGTCGAGTTCTCCTCCTTGATTCCCAAAGGGATGGGGCCTTTGGATGGATCTAGGTGGAGCACTCTTGTATGAACTTTTGAGATCGATCTGTTCTTTTCGAGATGAATCAAGAGTTACAGCGGGGAGGATTCTGGCTTAAATACCCCCCGGATCGCCGTTGCACAACTTTGGGGCGGATTATCCGCCCCACTTGGCGGATTATCGCCCCCAAAACTCCGCCTAAGGCGGATTCTCCCCTGGGGCTTGCGCCAGTGAAGCTTGGTGAAGATCTTGAGGCGGATTAACCCCCTCTGAGGCGGATTATCCCAAGCCGGAAAGTCGGCCAAAACTCCGCCCTCTGGGCTTGCGCCTTGGCGGGAGGCGGATTATCATTTTGGCGGAAAGTCCGACAATGTTTCGCCCCTTCAGGGCTTATTGCTTGGCAAGGGAGGCGGATTATCCGCCCTGGTGAGCCGGATTATCCGCCCCAAAGGCGATTTACGTGCAACACTTCAACACACATTAAATGATCCTTGGTATTGTTATCTAATACACAAAACACTAGGGATTAAGAAATGTTCTTTCAACTCACATTCCATATCTACTAAACAACATCGAATCCTTAAGTGTGTGTCCCTACGGTTCATGAATTATGCGGACATGATCGAGAATCTTCTCCGATCAATAACCAATAGAGGAATATGGAAATTCATATGGCTCCCACATATTTCTAGGATTACTTTGTGATCAAATGAACCATTTACATATGATACCAATTTCCCTTTGTCTCGCGATACTTTACTTATCCGAGGTTTGATCGTCGGTATCTCTGCATACCTAGTTCAACCTCGTTACCAATAAGTACTCTTTACTCGTTCCTATGATATGTGATCCCTTGTGAGCCAGTCACATGCTTGCAAGCTAATTGGATGACATTCCACCGAGAGGGCCCAGAGTATATCTATCCGTCATATGGATGGACAAATCCCACTCTTGATCCATGTGCCTCAGCACATACTTTTCGAACACTCAATGCCACCTTTATAGACACCCAGTTACGAAGTGGTGTTTGATGTCATCAAAGTATCCATCCGGTGATGGCGACTAACATGATCTCATGGTCGAAGGAATTTGGTTACTATGTGTAACACCCTCAGAATCGGCCCTATGCAAGTTTTAGCGAAACTCGCCAAACCCGCATAGAAACGATTCAAAGGTGCCCACCAGGCACTTTCGTGCGGGTGGAAAATGAAGTAATAACATTACACAACAGTCCTCGATGGGACCCATGGAACAGATATATATAACAGCGACTCAATGAGTCAAGAATACAGATATCATATACAAAGATCCAAATCACCTTGAAAATGATAGAGCGTCCGACTACGGACAAGATGCAAATGGGGCTAAGAGCCCTGAAGAATAACCAATGGCGTCCATAACCCCTTGGCCAAAGCGGAAGGGTAACCACGCTAACGACGTCGATCTCAAAACCTTAAACAAAGGGGTGCCAAGGGCAAAGGAAAAGAGGCGTCGATCTTGAGGCGAAGACAGCGAGGCTAGAATTGGCGATCCTCGCCTACATAGGTATGGTGGATGAGCGGCGTGACAAAGATGCACTAAACAACCTATAGAGACTCGATACAACTGGCGACTATTAGAGAGGGGTAGGAAAGGCCTATTCGGAACCAACCTGATACTATCATCAAACAAACCCTTCCTGGCGTTTCCCCCTCGAGACCAAACGAGGAGGTCAACCGAGGAACTCACACGGTTGGCAGTTTTACTTATTCAGTTATCATTGCAGCAATTACTAGTCAGGTTTAGATAGTCATCCTGATAAAATAAGCAGTGGGCACTTTTAGTTAACCATTCCGTTGTGGTTGTGGCACTTACTAGTCAGGTACAATTAGCAGGAGATAACCCAAAAACCCAGCAGTTGTTGGTACTTTTAATTAGCCATTCCGTTGTAGTTGCAATACTTACTAGTCAGGTACAATGGTCGCAAACGACAACCCAAGCAAGCAATTGTTGGCAGTTTTATTTATTCATTCCATTATAGTGTAGCTGAATACTAGTCATTATAAAGTCAAATTTATAGCACTACTTTAGTTATAGTTGTCTATGATCGAGATACTGTTCTCCAAGTCGTCCATAACCGCGGACACGGCTTTCAGAAAGTTTTACCCGTAAGGTGCACAAATAGCAACACACACTCGATCAACCTCGGAAAAACCAACTCAAAACCCAACGAGGCCTTCACGAAAGCAATCACGAGATTCGAATTATTTGAGGGCCACTTGGAGTACACCATAGCAAGTTAGTGACTCGAGACGGACTGAGGTTTGGGTGACGATCGTGAGCATTGGGAACCCAAAAGCGGGCTTGTCGACACCGCGAATCGTGTCGATCCTAAACGATCTGATGTTCTCCTCGCACAATCGTAAATAAAGCGAGAGCATGGCATAAGTACAGATAGTAAATAAAACCTCAAACTAGTTTGTGGCCCCAAGAAATAAGAATGAATCAAGCTCGGCTCGGGGTCCCATAATCCTCCGGATGTGGATAGCCGATAAATCAAGGAAAGTATCAAGTACTCGGGGTCCCACGGACACAAGTGGTGATCGAAACCAAATATTATCTATCACCCCGATGCCTCTGCACTTACTTCAATTTTAGTTGTTAAAGGAATTAAAGTGAGCGATAAGTAAAGCCATGATCATCTCCAACATCAAACATGCGGCAATACACCAACAAGCGTGGCACTTGGCGACACGCATAGCGACGAGCAAGCGACTTGACGCGCAAGTCCAACTATCTACCAAACAACAGTGCAGGATGTGTCCGAGGGCAATATAAGGTCAAGGGATATTACAGTGCGAAAACTAGAAACAACATAACAGATAGCAATAGTTCAACAGGAGGGAAATAAATACTATAAAAGTAAGATAGGTAGAGAGGGGGAGATGCTCGCCTGGAAACATTGCCGAAATTTCATAATCGAAGAACTTGTTGAAGCTCACAACATCTCATCGTCCTATCCGAGAAGAAGCAAACACTAAAAGGAACAATCGATGCAACAATTACAACTAATGCAAAAGAATCGGCATGATCATGATATGATGCATGATATGGCAAGTTAATGATGCAAACTATGTTGAAAAGGTATTAGGAGCATCGCTCATTGATGATATAGCATTTGTGAGGCATTATTAATAAGAAACAATTAGTTCCCAATTTTATTTATTATGTTTTCCTTGCATAAACAATATTGATTATAAAACTGCTCTTAATTCATGATGCAAATGATAACATAGATATCATGGTTGGAGAGGTCTCGTCGCGCTGATCGATTTAGACATATCATTTGTTGAATTCGGAGTTATGGAATTTAAGTTATGCAATATTTAAGAAATGGGTATTTATTAACATTTAAATTATTCGAAATTTTAAAATTCTCAAATGACATTATAAATAGCATAAACAGATTCCTCACATTTTTCTGATTCAAAAACATATATTGTTTATATTATTTGAATTTGTGAATTTAAAACAATATTTAATTGCAAAGTAATTTAAATATGGTCAAATGTCAAAGGTTTGATTAGATAGAGTCAACCCTGGTCAAATTTGAAAAAACATTTGATTACATTTACAAAAATGATTCGCTTTTCCTTTTATAAGTTTCTTCAAATTCAAATTATTTCAAAAGTTATGTTTGAATTTGTGTTTAAATAATTTCTGGCATTTCTATTGGTTTTGAAAATGTTCTGTGAGCTTTTGTCACGCAGACGGGATCTACCCACGCTCCTTGACGGGTGGGCAACGTGGTTGAATGGTGCTGACGAGGCAGGCTAGCTGGGGGCTGCCACGTGCAATGCAAAGTGGACCGCGGGTTGAGAAACTAAGAAAAGGAGGGGCCTTTTTACCAAACCTTCTGGAACGTTTTCTGACGAACTGAATTAAGACAGGTTTTTGAAAAGAAAAGACCCGATTTCGGAGGACGATGCCGACGAATCCGTAGCGAGTTTGCGCATTCCACAAAAACGAGAGATTTATATAATCCAAAGATCTACAAGTTTGCTCAAGGGAGTAACTCCAACTGAGAAACTATTGCTCCGGAAAAAGATGATGAACAGAGGCAAATAAAACACAGATACGTGCGGATTGAATTTGACAGGAAAAATGCGTGAGCTGCAGCGATCTTGCGAAAATGTTTCCGAGAGAAATACTCTGTTGTTTTGGGCGCCGCGAGAAGTGTTGGAAATCTGGGAGGTTTCTCTATGAGTCGGGTCCAAGATATCTCCGGAAGAAGGACTTTGCAGGCCGGCAAAACTGCTCGAACAGAGGCACCAAAAACACAATGACCTGAACCTGTACGTAGACAGAATGACAGAGAGAAAGACCCAACTTTCCGAGACGATTGCGGCGACTACCGAGCTTGGTTTCGCGCACCGTTAGTTGCATTGATCAAGTGGATGTACCTAGATCGCTGAAGCGTGAAGACGGCCATCAAAGGAGAACCGAGGCGGCCGGAAACGAGCGGATTTCAGAGAGGCATTCGCTGGCCTGCAGACTGGTCTTTTGACAGGGGTTAGCAGCGCAGTGGTGCTGACTTTGGGCGAAGATGGCGAGCGATGGAGGCCGAATCCGACGACACCGGTATGAGAACAATTGTAGATCGATCTACAGGCTACAAGTTGACTGAAGGATGCTCGACGAGATATGGCCGGAATCTCGGAGTTTTGTGCCGAAGTTCAAAGGGAAAACGAAGTTGCGCATGAAGGCAGGTACGCACGTGCTATTCTGAGTGCGAGCAACCGCGAGCGTCGGCGAGCGAGGCGAGGTAGGCGACGATGCAGGAAGAGAGGGTGGGGGCTAACATGTCTGGGAAGAGTCTCTACTCACCAGGTGTTGTGGTTGAGGGTGGAACGGTGCGAGGCAGTGGTCATGGCGGCGTCTCCGGCGAGGCCCCCGGCGCTGCTCCGTTCCAGGACGATGATAAGGACGGCGACAAAGACCTCACAAACACCCACGCCTCTGACTTCCACGACTACTCCGGCTAGCAGGTGAGGCCGGGTATAGGCTTCGGGTTGCCATGGCCATGGCAGGGAGAGGGAGGAGGAAGGAGGGGTGCTGGGGAATTTCGATCTCGATCTGGAGCTGGACTAACATGGAGGTGGTGGGCGCTGCTGAAAAGAGAGGAGGGAGAGCATCATGGGTGTTGCTTTGCAAAAAGTGGAGAGGGAGGTAGGGCTCGTGGAGGGTTCTTTCTTCTCTCTTTTTGCTTTAGCTAGGGAGGAGGGAAGAGGGGACCAGGGGAGGGCAGAGGGCAGGTGAGGCATGGGTGTGTTGCGGGTTGGGTGGATGAGGTGGCAGGTGGTGGTTGGGTGGATGGAGGGAGGAGAGGTGAGGTGGCGAGCGGCTATAGGACGGGGTGAGGTGGAGGGGGCTAGGTAGGATTAGGGTAGGGTAGGAAAAGGGTTTGGGTAGTGGTTTTGTACTGGGGGTGGCCGACTGGGTCGGATCGGCCCGGTACGGCTGCCCCTAAAAAATAAACTAAATATATATTTAAAATGGGGCTTTTGAAAACCGTTGGTAGACAAAGCAAAATATTCCGGAGACCCGGGTTTTGTGTTTGAATCAAGACAGGGCGTTCAGAAGACAAAAATAGATTTTTCGAAGATAGTTTTATGCAAACAAATGCAAGACGACATGACGATGCTCAAATGCAATGTGGCATGATGACATGAGCATGCGGTCATGATGATGCAATGCACAGAAACAACGCGATTTTCTGGTAGTGGTTTTTGCGGGGCGCCACACTATGTATCTGAAAGCTTATAGAAAATGAACTATTGAAATGACTTGATCTTTATGCTACGCTTAACTATAGGAGTATGTCCATCACATCATTCTCCTAATGATATGATCTTGTTGTAAATAACATCTCAATGTTCATGATCAGGAAACCATGATCATCTATTAACCAACAAGCTAGTATTGCAAAGAGGCTTTACTAGGGACTCTAACAAGTTTACAAATCAAACAAGTATTAATTTTTCTGGTTAATACAATTATAGCATGAATGTAAACATTTATCATAAACACAAAGATATAATAATAAATACTTTTATTATTGCCTCTTGGGCATATCTCCAATAGTCTCCTACTTGCACTAGAGCCAATAATCTATATTACATGGTAATATACCGAACACCCATGGTGGTTTGGTGCTGGTCATGTTTTGCCCTCGGGAGAGGTTTAGTCAACGGATCCGCCACATTCAGATTTGTGTGTACTTTGAAAATCTCTATGTCACCATCTTGGACATGCTCTCGAATAGCATGAAAATGCAGCTTGATATGCTTCAGCTTCTTGTGTGACCTTGGATCCTGTGCATTGGCTATGGAACCCATGTTATCACAATAGATAGCCATTGGGTCTAGCGCACTGGGAAACACACCAAGCTCCGTAATTGACTCCTTCATCCATATCGCCTCTTGTGAATCCTCCGAAGCAGCTATGTATTCCAATTCAGTTGAAGATCTCGCCACAACGCTTTGCTTTGCACTCCTCCAGCTCACTACTGCACCATTCAATGTAAATGCGTATCCAGATTGAGATTTAGAATCATCCGAATCGGTGTTCCAACTAGCATCGGTGTAACCATTAACACATAGTTGTTCATCACCTCCATAAGAAAGAACCATATCCTTAGTTCTTCTCAAGTACTTAAGGATGATTTTGACCGATGTCCAATGATCCACTCCTGGATCACTTTGATATCTGCTAGTCAAAATAGCATCATATGCAACGTAGGGTCTATTACATAGCATGGAATACATGATAGATCCTATGGCTAAGGCATAAGGAGTCTTACTCATCCTCTCTCTACCATCTGCCGTTGCAGGAGTTTGAGTTTTACTCAAGGTCGTATTGGGCAACATGGGCAAGAACCCTTTCTTGCTATCTTCCATTCCAAACCTCTTTAGAACTTTGTCTAAATATGTACTCTGTGAAAGAGATATTAGGCATCTCGATCTATCTCTATAAATCTTTATTCTTAATATATAAGCAGCTTCGCTAAGATCCTTCATTGAAAAACTATTATTCAAATAATCTTTGACACTTTTAAGAAGGTCTACATCATTCCCAATCAACAATATGTCATCCACATATAGTACTAGGAATTCTATAGAGCTCCCACTCACTTTCTTGTAAATACAAGCTTCTCCATAAGTTTGTATAAAACCAAAAAATTTGATCACCTTATCAAAATGTTGATTCCAACTTCGAGATGCTTGCTTTAATCCATAGATGGATCGTTGAAGTTTGCATACCTTGTTAGCATCTTTAGGACCGACAAATCCTTTGGGTTATACCATATACAACTCTTCATCAATGTATGCATTGAGGAACGCCGTTTTGACATCCATCTGCCATATCTCATAATAATAATATGCAGCGATTGCTAACAAAATCCTCATAGACTTTAGCTTTGCTACCGGTGAGAAAGTCTCATCGTTGTCAACTCGGATTTTGTGGCTTCTTGCCATTTATTGGAATCTGGGCCCATCATCGCTTCCTCATATGTTGCATGGTAGTCAGTGTTGTCCACCAACATGAAACTCATAATGGTATCATACCAATCAGGAGTGGTACGAGTCCTCTTCGACCTGCGAGGTTCGGTAGTAACTTCGTTTAATGATCACCATACTCATCCTCTCTCTACCATCCACATTCAGATTTGTGTGTACTTTGAAAATCTTTATGTCACCATCTTGGACATGCTCTCGAATAGCATGAAAATGCAGCTTGATATGCTTCAGCTTCTTGTGTGACCTTGGATCCTGTGCATTGGCTATGGAACCCATGTTATCACAATAGATAGCCATTGGGTCTAGCGCACTGGGAAACACACCAAGCTCTGTAATTGACTCCTTCATCCATATCGCCTCTTGTGAATCCTCCGAAGCAGCTATGTATTCCAATTCAGTTGAAGATCTCGCCACAACGCTTTGCTTTGCACTCCTCCAGCTCACTACTGCACCATTCAATGTAAATGCGTATCCAGATTGAGATTTAGAATCATCTGAATCGGTGTTCCAACTAGCATCGGTGTAACCATTAACAAATAGTTGTTCATCACCTCCATAAGAAAGAACCATATCCTTAGTTCTTCTCAAGTACTTAAGGATGATTTTGACCGATGTCCAATGATCCACTCCTGGATCACTTTGATATCTGCTAGTCAAAATAGCATCATATGCAACGTAGGGTCTATTACATAGCATGGAATACATGATAGATCCTACGGCTAAGGCATAAGGAGTCTTACTCATCCTCTCTCTACCATCTGCCGTTGCAGGAGTTTGAGTTTTACTCAAGGTCGTATTGGGCAACATGGGCAACAACCCTTTCTTGCTATCTTCCATTCCAAACCTCTTTAGAACTTTGTCTAAATATGTACTCTGTGAAAGAGATATTAGGCATCTCGATCTATCTCTATAAATCTTTATTCTTAATATATAAGCAGCTTCGCTAAGATCCTTCATTGAAAAACTATTATTCAAATAATCTTTGACACTTTTAAGAAGGTCTACATCATTCCCAATCAACAATATGTCATCCACATATAGTACTAGGAATTCTATAGAGCTCCCACTCACTTTCTTGTAAATACAAGCTTTTCCATAAGTTTGTATAAAACCAAAAAATTTGATCACCTTATCAAAATGTTGATTCCAACTTCGAGATGCTTGCTTTAATCCATAGATGGATCGTTGAAGTTTGCATACCTTGTTAGCATCTTTAGGATCGACAAATCCTTTGGGTTATACCATATACAACTCTTCATCAATGTATGCGTTGAGGAACGCCGTTTTGACATCCATCTGCCATATCTCATAATAATAATATGCAGCGATTGCTAACAAAATCCTCATAGACTTTAGCTTTGCTACCGGTGAGAAAGTCTCATCGTTGTCAACTCGGATTTTGTGGCTTCTTGCCATTTATTGGAATCTGGGCCCATCATCGCTTCCTCATATGTTGCATGGTAGTCAGTGTTGTCCACCAACATGAAACTCATAACGGTATCATACCAATCAGGAGTGGTACGAGTCCTCTTCGACCTGCGAGGTTCGGTAGTAACTTCGACCGAAGTTTAATGATCACCATCATTAGCTTCCTCTCCTATTGATGTAGGCTCCATAGGAACTACTTCCGGTGCTGTGCTACTTTCAAATCCGAGAGAAGGTTCGATAACCTCGTCGAGTTCTACTTTCCTTCTAGTCACTACTTTCAAGAGAAACTCCTTCTATAGAAAGGATCCATTCTTGGCAACAAAGATTTTTCCTTAGGATATAAGATAGAAGGTATATCCAATAGTTTCCTTCGGGTATCCTATGAAGACGCATTTTCCTGCTTTGGGTTCAAGCTTGTCAGGTTGTAACTTCTTTACATAAGCTTCGCAACCCCAAACTTTAAGGAATGACAATTTAGATTTCTTCCCAAACCACAATTCATACGGTGTCGTTTCAAAGGATTTAGATGGTGCCCTATTTAAAGTAAACGTGGTTGTTTCTAATGTATAACGCCAAAACGATAACGGTACATCTATAAGTGACATCATAGAATGAAGCATATCTAAGAGAGTTCGATTACGATGTTCGGACAGACCATTACGCTGTGGTGTTCCCAGAGGTGTCAATTATGAAAGTATTCCGCATTTCTTCAAATGCTCGCCAAACTCGTAACTTAGATATTCACCTCCACAATCAGATCGTAGAAATTTAATCTCTTATTATGTTGATTCTCTACTTTACTTTGAAATTCCTTAAACTTCTCGAAAGTTTTGGACTTATGTTTCATGAAATAGATATACCCATATCTACTCAAGTCATCTGTGGAAGTAAGAACATAATGATAACCACCGCACGATGCCACACTCATCGGGCCACACACATCGGTATGTATGATTTCCAATAAGTCTATAGCTCGCTCCATCATACCAGAAAATGGAGTCTTAGTCATTTTACCCATCAGACATGCTTCGCATCTTTCAAGTGATTCGAAATCAAGTGATTCAAGAAGTCCATCGGAATGGATTTTCTTCATACGCTTCACTCCAATATGACCAAGACGATAGTGCCAAATGTATGTAGAATTATCATTCAATTTTAAACGTTTAGCTTCTATATTGTGAACATGTGTATAACTACTATCGAGATTTATTAAGAATAGACCATCTATCAACGATGCATGACCATAAAAGATATTAATCGTATAAATCGAACAACCATTATTCTCGGACTTAAAAAAGTTACCATCTCGCAATAAACAAGGTCCTCATATAATGTTCATGCTCAACGCATGCACCAAATAGCAATTACATAAGTATAAAACTAATCCCGATGGTAGATGAAGAGGTAGCGTGCCAACTGCGATCACATCAAACGTTGATCCATTTCCAACGCGTATCATCACCTCGTTCTTCGCTAGTCTCCGTTTATTATGCAGCACCTGTTTCGAGTTATAAATATGAGCAACCGAACCAGTATCAGATACCTAGGCACTACTATGACTACAAGTAAGATACACATCAATAACATGTATATCAGATATACCTTTCTTCTTGATGTTGTCGTTCTTCAGATCCGCCAAGTACTCGGGGAAATTTAGCTTCCAGTGACCTTATCCCTTGCAGTAAAAGCACTCGGTATCAGGATTAGGCCTAGTCTTGGTCTTCTTCGCCGGTGCGGTAGCTTTCTTACTTCCCTTCTTGATGTTACCCTTTTTCTTAGTCTTTCCGTGCTTCTTGATATTGGTGGTATAATTGACCATCAACACTTGGTGCTATTTCTTGATATCCACTTTCGGAGACTTCAACATAGAGAAGAGTTCTGGTAACGACTTATCCATGAGCTGCATGTTGTAATTCATCACAAAGTTCTTGTAACTTGGTGGTAGAGATTGGAGGACACGGTGAATCCCCAAAGCATTCGGAATCACTATACCCAAGCTTTGGAGCTTATTGGCGTGCCCAGACATCTTAAGCACATGCTTACTGACGGAGCTGCCCTCTTCCATCTTGCAGTTAAAGAACTTTTCAGAAGCTTCATAACTCTCAATTTCCGCGAGAGCGTCAAATATCATTTTGAGTTCACAGAATATAACATGTGGTTCAAAGCTCACAAACCTCTTTTGAATCTCTGATTCCAAACCATACAAGATAGCACACTCAACTATGGAGTACTGATTCTTCCGAGCAAGGAAAACATCCTTCACCACATCGGTAGCATCATCTGCAGATGGGTCTGTCAACGACCCAGCCCCACCTAGCAGTGATCCTGGAGGAAGGGAAGAGGAAGGCTAGCGGGCCGGCCTAGGAGGAATAGGACAGCCCCTGCCTGGCTCGCCAAGGGCCCTTGGGTCACATGATTGTAATCGAGCGTTACGAACCGAGAGAGCTCTTTAGGAAAGATTCGGTAGATCAGTAAACCTAGCTTATAACGAATGAACCAAATGGCAGTGCCGTCTGTACTTGGCTCGGGGGTGGTTTGGTGGATCTAGCCAACATAATTCCAATTCCTGTTCTAGAATTTCCAAGATATAGTCTACACCTTACAAGTGGTATTAGAGCCTTTTCCGATCCCCATCCTAGCGATCTGGAGATTCCCCACCATTCCTACCCCACACGATTTTCTTCTCGCTGCCGTTCGAAGTTGATGGAGGACCTGTCGGCGGATTCGCGTGCTCTCTATGAGCGGAGGAGACAACGGAGGAGTCTGATCGGCGATTCGCGGACTACAAGCAGGAGGTCACGAACGTCATTAAGACCTTCATCTCCGACACCAGCAAGCAAGTCAAGGCCGTCACTGCCGCCGTGGGTGACATCCGCTCCACCGTGAGTGTGGATCTGGTCGAGACCAAGGCACAGATCGGGGACGACCTCGACTCACTCAAGGCGGAGCTGGCGCTCCTGACGTCTGTGATCAGACGGTTCACGCGGTCGGATCAGGAACCCCTAGCGAGCACGCCTTCGTCCTCCCACACCCGCGACCGAGGCGGCGGATCCGCCGGCCCCGATGGGCACCGCTGTGAACAAGGAAACCGGGGGCTGATGTGTGTTGATCACGCATCTCCTCCGATCGGAGGTATGTACCCCGTCCGGAATTTTGCTTCCAATTCTACTTCTCAAACTAGGAATTCGTAGAGTACTGATGTTGGCTATACCCCACGCTCTGATCTTCCACACTTTGATGGTTCCAACCCCAAACTGTGGAAACGGCTCTGTGAGGAGCATTTTCAGCGTTGGCTGGAACCGGAATCTTTGTGGGCATCGTATGCATCAGACCAGTTTGTGGGGGCAGCAGCAACATGGCTTGAGGCATATCTGCAGCAGCACCAGCGGCCGCAGTGGACGGAATGCGTGACAGCAGTATTGGCCAGGTTTGGCAGGAACCAACATCAGATTTTGGTGCGGAGGCTGATTCACATCACACAAATTTCATCAGTAGAAGATGATGTGTGTCGTTTCTCAGCTTTGATGGATCAGATAGCTGCTTATGAACCCTATTTGTACCAGGTGCACTACACGACCAAGTTCTTGGATGGGTTGAAGCCTGGCGTGAAACTCCTCGTCGTGATTCAGTAGCCCGTGATCTGGATACAGCTTACTCTCTGGCATTGCTATATGAGGAATTGGGGGATGACTGCGCTGCGACTAGTTTAGTGTACCAACCGAGCCCATCTTCTTGCAGACACTCGTCACCTGCAAGAAGATGACGAGTCCCCTGGATTTAGGTAGTTCAGCTTGCTTTATTGATTCTGCTAAAGCATAGTTACTGCAGGGCAGCAGTCCCCTGGCGGTGCTAGTTTCAATTAGAGTGGCAGGGGGAGCAGTGTTACAGAGTAACTGCTGTTTTCCTCAGTTGAAGTGGGAGGCGAGTAATACTGAATTTTGTGATTCCTTCAGGATACTTGCGTTGGGAGGGTACGATGGTATCATTGGGCTGGACTGGATTGTTAAGTACAGTCCCATGCTCACACATTGGGAGCAAGGGTGGCTTGCCATCTCCCATGGTGGAAAACAAGTGGTGCTTTATGGAGAGGGATCAGCGCATTGCACCCATGCCCTGGTCGAGTTGCAATTAGTTCGTGACGCAGAACCAACACCAGTGGAATTTCTACCACCAGAAGTAAGTGCCATTTTGGACCAATTTGCATTAGTGTTTGCTGCTCCAGCTGGGTTGCCACCGCATCGACGCTATGATCATCACATTCCTCTCATCCCGGGGGCTCGTCCCATTTCTGTTCGACCTTATTGCGTGGCTCCAGAATTGAAAACATGGATCGAGAGGCAAGTCAAAGAGATGCTTGAGCAAGGTGTGATTACCCACATCAATAGTGCCATCGGTTCGCCGGTCCTACTGGTCAAGAAAGAGGATCTGGCGTGGCGTCTCGTGGTGGACTACCGGCATCTTAATGCTCTTATAGTTAAAGGCAAGTATCCCTTGCCTATTATTGACGAACTTCTTGATGAGCTAGCAGGAGAAAGATGGTTTTCAAAACTCGATCTCAAATCAGGGTACCATTAGATTAGGTTGGCGCCCGGAGAGGAGCACAAAACAACTTTCCAAACTCACAATGGTCATTATGAATTCAAGGTGATGGCATTTGGGTTGACCGGCGCTCCTGCCACCTTCCAGCATGCCATGAATGTATCTCTCGCACCTGTGCTCCGCAAGTTTGCGTTGGTGTTCTTTGACGATATTCTCATTTACAGCTCTTCGTATGAGGAACACCTACATCACATTGGGGAGGTTCTCGCTATCTTACAGCGTGACCAGTGGCAGGCTAAGATGTCCAAGTGTGCTTTTGCGCAGGAAAAGATAGCATATCTGGGTCATGTGATTTTGGGCGGAGGGTGTGGCGACTGATGATTCCAAGTTCGGTAACATACGTGACTGACTGACACCGACTAACCCCAAGGAATTGTGAGGATTCCTTGGTCTCACCGGTTATTACAGGAAGTTTATCAAACATTATGCAGTTTTGAGTCAGCCCCTCTCGGCCTTGCTGAATAAAGGTGTTCTGTTTGTGTGGACCAGAGCAACCGAAACAGCATTCCAGGTTCTGAAGAATGCCTTGATCACTGCCCCGGTTCTGTCCCTTCCTGATTTCACCAAGCAGTTCGTGATTAACACGAATGCCTGGGATGTAGGCATCAGTGCTATTCTATCGCAGCGGGGGCACCTAGTGGCTTTCGTCACCCGTGCATTGGGACCAAAGAACCGTACCCTTTCAGTCTATGAGAAATAGTACCTTGATATTCTCCTTGCCGTCCAACAGTGGCATAGCTATCTTCAGATTGGGGAGTTCATTATCCGCACCGATCACAAAAGCTTGACCCGCCTCACTAATCAACACCTTCACCCGGAATGGTAGCATAAAGCTCTCACGAAAATGATGGGGTTGCAATTTCAGGTTCAGTACAAGAAAGGGATCCACAATCGAGACGATGATGCCTTATCTCGCCGGCCACCTCAGTCCTCTGATCTATTCTTGGTCTCCATAGTTCAACCTAGTTGGTTACTGTCGGTTCAGGATAGTTACATTGGGGATCCTCATGCGCACGCACTCTAGCAGCGGTTAGCTCTTGATCCATTGGCTGATTCTAAGTTCAAGCTGGATCATGGAATTTTGCACCAGAATGGTTGGATTTGGGTAGGGGATAAGCCAAAGTTACAATGTCAGATTGTGGCTGCATTCCATGACAGCCCGCTTGGGGGACACTCAGGATTTCCAGTCATGTACCGCAAATTGGTGGCTTTGTTCAGCTGGTCAGCTATGAAGACGATGATCAAGGATTATGTTCGTTGCTGTCAAGTGTGTCAACAAGCAAAACCTAAACGACTCCCGCCTGCCGGTCGGTTGCATCCATTACCAATACCATCTGAGCCTTGGAAGGTAGCTACGATGGACTTTATCACAGGGATGCGTCGGTCTTGTCACTATGACTGCATATCGGTTATTGTCGATAAGTTATCCAAGTATGCTCACTTTATTCCACTCAGTCATCCCTACACGACTGAGAAAGTTGTGGAACTCTTCGTGGATAATGTGTTTCGCCTTCACAGTTTGCCTCAAGCCTTGGTATTGGATAGGGACACAGTGTTCACGAGCACCTTTTGGCAGTCAGTGTTTTGAGCCACTGGTACTCAACTGAAGATGAGCATAGCCAATTGTCCGAAGATTGATGGACAAATGGAGAGGGTTAACCAATCCATTGAGTGCTACCTGCGTTGCTTCATCAGTGCGCACATGCAGCAGTGGGCGAGATGGTTGTCCTTGTGTGAATTTTGGTACAACACTAATTGGCACTCTTACTTGGGCAAGTCTCCTTTTCAGCACCTGCTCCGAATGCAACAGAGGATGAAGATCCAGGCAGACAAACACCGCATTGAGCGGGAATTTAATGTCGGTACTGAGGTATTCTAGAGGTTACAACCCTACATACAGTCCTCGGTGGCTCGACGTGCGAACCACAAATTGGCCTTTTAATTCTTTGGGCCTTTTAAGATTTTGGCACGGGTCGGCAAGGTGGCCTATTGCTTGGAACTGCCTCCAGATAGCAGGGTGCACCCGGTGTTTCATGTCACCCAGTTGAAGCAGTGCATCGGCCCTACAACTAAGGTATCGCATGAGCTTCCCCCTTCGGATGCTGTTCAATAGATTCCTATCCATGTTTCGCAGAGCCGTGTGCGCCAGTTGGGACATTGAGCGATCACTCAAGTTCAGGTGCAATGGAGTGGAGCTTCGGAAGAACATGCCACTTGGGAAGATTTGGACTCGCTTCGGCAATAGTTTCCCTTTGCACCTGCTTGGGGACAAGCAGTTTTCCAAGAAAGGGGGATTGTTGTCACATCCCAAAATTTTCCAAATTTTGTAATGTGAAAAATGAATAAACAAAAAAAATACTTGTTGAAATTTAGGGTGAAAAGAAACTTTTTGATTCCAATGGAAACATCAAAACCCATCTTGAACAAACTTTAAAAAGATGGAATCCAACAAATTTCAATTAAGTGAAATACATTCATCAATGAAAGTATCTTGAAATTTAAACACTTGGAAAATAAAACAAAACTCTAAAACCCTAAATGGGATAAATCATTTCCAAGATTACTCTAAGACCATGGATTTTATCCATATAAAAATTCAGCAACAATCATTTTAAAATGATCAAGAATGATAAATAAAAATATTATAAAACCATAGTAATTGATTTCATTCAATTTGGAGCCATAGATAAAATCTTAGGAATTTAATAAGATAAGGAAATTGAATTTCCAAAGCTAATAAAGCCCTTGTCTAAAATCCATACCAAATGGTGAGCAAATAATCCTAAAGAGAATTAAAAGGATAAACAAAATTAAATCAGATTTTGCAAATTGGATCTATAAATAAAAAGATATGGATTTTATGAAATAAAGAAAGAAATAATTAATAGGGAATATTTAAAAGCCAAATTAAATCTTGGCCAAAGCCATAAGCAAATGGAATGAATATAACCCAAATCCAAATAAAATAATGGATAAAGAATATTTAAATAAAATAATGTGGCATTAACCAAATTCTATCTCTATTTGAGTAAAGACAATTGGCCAAATTAAATGATTAATAATCCTATTAAATACTGTATATAATTCAAAGTGAGTTATTTAAACACCCTAATAAATAAATAAAACCTACTGAAAAGGTTTGGTGAAATTTTGATTTCAAATAAGGGTTTTGACAATTTAACTAAATATTATTTTATAAAGGAAAATGCCCTTTTTAAATAAAATATAAACCCTAAATAAATAAAGAATTTATTCCTAAAAAGGACTTTAAATACATGTTTTAAACATATTAAAAACTTACTGAAAAGTTTGGAGGGTTTTGAATTAAAATGGTTGTTTGAAATGTTTAATCAAATTCAAAACTAAAATGAAAATAGAAAAAGAAAAATGAATGAGAACAAAAAAAGGAGAAACAACCAACCCAGCCCAACTAGTCCAACTGGCCCAGCAAAAGCCCATCTCCCCCTCTTTTTCGAACCGTTATCCTTCACACGCGAAACAACCATAATGCCACCGATCAGGACCCCTCTTCTCTCTCTCTTACATCGACACCGGTTGCCCACATCGGTCTTACACCCGCCACCGATCGCTTCCTTCTCCCCGCTGCTTTTCTATCATTCAAACCTCGATTAAATTCGTGTCAATGCAGCGTTGATTCCTCCCAGTGATTATGCCCTCTTAATCGCTCCTCTCTTCCCTCCTTTTCCCCTCAGACACCACGACAAGAGAGCCCCCAGGCCGTTCCCATTTTCGTTTGCACCGCCGCGGCCTCCGACGAGCTCTCCGAACAATTCTGGCCAGGCACCGTCGCCCCTCGACCACACGAGACTGATCCCCAAGCTCCTGCGCACCTCCCAGCACAAGCCACTCGCCCGCGCTTGATCCACAACGTCGGCAATGACCAAGACACGACGTCGCCGCCCACTGCCTCGACTCCGGCGAGTTTCCCCGGTGAGCACAGACCCCCCTTGCCCTCCTTTTGATGCTCACTTGATTGCAACTCGCGTATGAAGCTAACAGTACCCTCCGCTTGACTTTCCGAGCCTTGTAGCCTCGTCTTCGTCGATGACAGAGCGTGCCCGACGCCAGGGATATTTCCGGCGAGCAATCCACGACGTCCCCGAGCGCCCCTTCGCCAGCTGCGGCCACGTTGAGCTTCGTCACGCTCCTGCGAACCCGGTGAGCCCCTCCGTTACCTTCCTTGCTTCGCCGTTGCCAGCACCGCCCATCGTTGGTCACACGCACTGCAGCCGTTCGATTTAGATCCATCGTCTATGATGATTGACTTAATGAAAGGGTATCGAGTATTCTATTCCGCACGATTTCAGTTAGATCTAACGCACCACAGCAGCTGATCCGTACGAACCGTTTTTGCCCAATCAGAACACACCACGTGGCCAGCCTTTTGTTTTAAAAACAGAAACTATTCTATTAGATATACAAACTTGCAAAATTCATAACTTTTAATAAATTTTGCAAATTTTATATCAATGGAAGCAGAAAAACAAATTCTATCCAACCATGTACTTTGTTTAGTAAATTGCATCTGTTAAATTGGTTGTTTTTGCAAAAACTTGTGTAGGCATAATTTAAACATAAAATTTATTCTAGAAATGTTTTTAGGGTAAAATCTTTGGTAAATGGATTGTTTTGAACCTACTGACCATATAAACCAACTTATGGATTTTAAAACATATTTTGTGAAGCTAAAGAATAAATCTTTGAAATAAAGCATTTCTAACTAAATAAAATTATTGATTATGGGTTAAAAATGATTTTTGAGAAAAACCTTTGAAAAATGATTTGATTTAAACTCTCAGACCCTAAACACCAAGTTTTAGGATTTAAAAATATATTTGGTGAACTCTATAAAATTATTCCCTTATTTTAAAGGCATTTCCAACAAAATAAAATATGGCTTTGATTTAAAAATGGTTTATAAGTAAAACCTTTTGCAAATGGTTTTAATAATAAACACTTGACCATAAAACACTAACATTTGTGTTAAAAATATATTTATCAAACACTAGAAAATATTACCTTGATTTGAACCATTTCTAGCAAAACAAAAAGACTTAAAATGGCCATTTTTACTAACTTGATATCCAATGGTTTTGCCACCTTTATAAATGACCAATAAGTGTTTTAAAATGTTTATAACCTATTAGAAACCACTTCTCCAAATAAAACAATCTTTGGCATGCTTATATGCATTGCTTTGTTTTTATCATTCTATGTGATGATTGCTTGAATGGTAGATTGAAATTGTGTCTTGCTTGATTGAATTGTAGTGACATTTGAAGAGTGTGACTATTGCAAGATCAAGGAGTGAACTTATATTCTCTACCAAAAATACAAGTGGTGCTTCATATTTTTCTGTCCTAATATTTGGACTATGCATTAGAAATATTTTGTATAGGGCTTGCATGAATATTTTTGCTAAGTATCTATATGCTATGCTTGGGAAATCCTACTAGTTGTAGAATTGTTAGAATTTTCTCTAAGTTAAGATACTTGCTCTTTCCATGCTTAGCCTAGCTAGTAGCAACCAAGGGTGAAATATATACATGCTATAGAAAATATTTGCTAAGTCTTTGACTTATGTTTTGGCTTAATAAAATAACTAAGTGAGTGAAACACCTGGGTGGATTGGTAATTGCTTGGTGATATTTGGTTAAGTGGTTACACAAGGCCCATTTCTATGATTTACCTTATGTATCTCACTTGTGAATTGCCACCCAGGAACAAAGGGATTTAAGATGCCAAATGTTAAGAGCTTTTAGTGCAATCACATGGCATTATGGGCTCTGCCCGGATCATATAGGTTGCAATAAGTTAGCAAAATGGACAGTTGGTGGTAGGGGATTGATAGGTTTGGAGCGCGTCCATTTTTGTCTAAGGGAAGGTTCTGAAAGGTCCTGTCTTGGTGAAAATCAAGTCTTGTGGGGAAAGTGCACAACCTCTGCAGATGGAAGAAACTAAGAACTTAGCCATGTCCCTGGTATTGGACAATTTGAGCATCAAGACATGGAAGCTATCAAGAATCTCCTCATCCCAATTTCTAAGTTAAAAACTTGTGGTTGAACAAGGGTTAAAGGATCTTCAGTCAAGGATTGGTAGATGCCTTGGGTGATTTTGACAAACAAAAACTTAGTGTTTTCAAATGATAAGGAAAATCTATTTGAGCAAAGCAAGCCTAAGCTCCACTTAGCCAATTGCATATAGATGATAGTTACCACTATATTACCATAATATCACTTGCCAATACAATTCAAATGTATTGACCCTTGTGGCTATAACTTATTATGTTGCAGGTTTGTTTGATGTTAGTAAAGTGTGTTGATTAGGATTACAAGTCTACAACCAACATGATTGCCTATGGCACTATGAAGATGAAGGACTCCATGCTATAGTTATTTTCTACTGCATTGTAATGACATAGCCAAATGAGCTATGTAAGATGTAATGAATTATTTTTATTCCTGGTTAAAGTTGTATTATGACCTTTGTTTCTTGATATTACATCTTAACTGTGGATGCTAGCTATTGATCTAGGGACTAGCATTGTAAACACATGAATCTCTACCTTCTTAAAGGATGGGACCTCTACAATTGTCAACGACCCAGCCCCACCTGGTAGTGACCCTGGAGGAAGGGAAGAGGAAGGCTCGCCAACAGGCTAGCCCCGGAGGAATAGGATGGCCCCTGCCTGGCTCGCCAAGGGCCCTTGGGTCACATGATTGTAATGGAGCATTATGAACCGAGAGAGTTATTTAGGGGGGATTCGGTAGATCGGCAAACCTGGCTTGGAATGAATGAACCGAACGGCAGTGTGGTCTACTTGGCTCGGGGGTGGTTGGGTGGATCCAGCCAAGATAATTCCAATTCCTGTTCTAGAATTTCCTAGATATAGTCTGCACCTTACAGGGTCAGCCATCGGTGCATCCAGTACATAGGTCAACTGACCAGCATTGAGGACAATCCTCAAATTGTGGAACCAATCTGCGAAGTTACTAACATTGTTTTTCAACTTTTCTTTCTCTAGGAACGTAATGAAATTGATGGTAGGGGCCGCCATGATCTACAAAATATTTGCAATAGTTTAGACTAAGTTTATGACAAATTGAGTTCTATTTACTTAAATTAATCTTGGTGAACTCCCACTCAAAAAAATATCTCTCACATTGTTTGAGTGAGCACACGAACCAAATCCACTACATCAAGTCCGATCATCACGAGAGAGGATGTACTTTCAAAGGCGAACAATCAACATGTTCATCATATCTACTATATGACTCATGCTTTACATTTCGATGATCCGTGTTCCGAGACCATGTATGTACATGCTAGTCTGGTCGATATTAACATTACTTTCTGCATGAGCAAATTTTTCTTGCTCCCATTGTATGCACATGCAGAATATAATACACCCTATTATCACATGGTGCTTCGAAACAACGAGTCTTGGTAACGATGCTAACTAAGGACGAACAATTTATTACTTGATATTTTGTGAGAGGGATCATCTTATAATGCTATCGTGGCGATCTAAGCAATACAAGATGCATAAAAGGAGTAACATCACATGCAATTCATAATATGTGATATGATATGGCCTTTCTTCTTGTTCTTCCGATCTCCATCTTGAAGCACGAACATGATCTCCATCATCATTGGCGTGGCGAAAAGGTCAATGGCACCGCTCCATGGTTGTCATCCACCAGCATCAACTATTACAACTACTTTGAATAATAGACACGCAGGTCTTAACGAAATTAAAATACAACCATAAGGATCCTACCGGTTGCCGACTTACAATAAGGATCATTGCATACATCATATATAATCACAATCATGGCCATATCACATAACCAATATACCCCTGTAAAACAAATTTAGATGCCTCTAATTTTCTTTGAATGTTTTACGTGGTTTTGGGGCTTTCCAATATGTACAGTTCAAACTTATGAGCAAGAATCACAACGTTGATGCAAGAACTATCAAGTGCCCGTTGTAAATTGAATCTTTACTATGATGTGAGAGACATACACCCGCAAAGCCACTTATGCAATACAAGTTACATGTAGAGCATGGAGCAAGTATCATGAACGATGTCATGTAAGGTTAGCCCAGACCGCTTCATCCCACCATCCCGCAAGATGCTAAATATAAAAGAAGCAATTGATAATAAAAGCACCACCGCACACAATGACCATTGTGTTCTACTTATGCAATAGATCTACATATAGACACATCTCTAATACCACTGTAGGGGTTCGTAGAATGAAAAACAAAAAAAACTACCGCATCAACACACACAATCCAAGATATCTAGTAGATTGTAGCAACGAGTCGATAGAGTACTCACCCTCGAAAATTCCAAAGCGGTTAACGGGAGCGGATTCTCGTGGGTGATGTAGTCGTTCAATTGCCAATCTCAAGATCGCGTAGACGATCCTTCCGGTGCCGCGTTCCGGCAGTGCTCCCGCAACCGGTCACACGTTCGGTATTCGACGGAGACCTTCCTCTCCATTTGTTCCAGTAGGCAGCAGAGGTTGTAGATCTCTCCTCGCAATTCTGGCAGCACGACAGTGTGGTGTCGGAGTTTAGAGGGGAAATCCAGCAGGGCTTTGCCTAAGCCGGAGCGGGTATGGTGGAGCAGAAGTGAGGCCTTGTCAATCTAGGGTTTAGAGGGCAAGGGGGTGGTGGCCGGTGGCTAGGGGCTAGGGTTTTCCCTAGTCGGTGACTTGGAGGAGCCCTTGGTGGTGGCAGCGACTTGAGGTGGTGGCGCCTTGGCTAGAGTTTGTTGTGAGGGGTAGGGGCGCCCTACCCCTTCTTATATAGGTGGGGAGGCGGCAAGGGGAGGGGAGTACTCCCCCAACTCCCCTTGCTTGGCCAGCGGTAAGGAGGAACGAGGAATCCTCCCTTAGGTAGGATTCCTTCCCTCCCTCCACTAGGCAACCATGTTGGCGTTTGACTTTTCAAATTGACGTTTGACTTTCAAACTAGAGTTTGATTTCTTTCTTCCTTTTGCCTAGCTAAGTGACCTAGTACATGATGCAACCATTCCACTTTGTCATGACACATCCATGTACCCTTCCCACTCCGGATCGGTGGACCTTCTAGACCCTTCTACACTACTAGGAAAAGGGCTATAGGTAATCCGCACATCCGTGGCTCACATGGTTGAAGCGCCCCATGGGTAAAATAGGCGTGGCTCACTTGTGGGCAGTGCCCTACTAGTAACTAGAACAACCGTGGCGCACATGGGGTATGTGCGTGATGTAGCGCTGGGTTGATGTAGGAGCACCTCGTTGGGGAACCCCAAGAGTAAGGTGTGAAGCATCACAACAGCAAGTTTTCCCTCAGTAAGAAACCGAGGTTATCGAACCAGTAGGAGGAAGGAAATGTCACACAAGTGTTGCTAGCAACGCGGAGACCTGCACAACACAAACTCAAGACTTTTCCCCAACGAATCAGTGAGGTTGTCAAGCTCACCAGTTTGCTGTAACAAAGGATTAAACGTATGGTTTGCAGCAAGTAAACAAGTAACAGTGGAAGATGTATCAATGGTAAATATTGGACCGGGGTCCATAGTTCACTAGAGGTTCTCTCCTTGGATAAAAAACATGGCATGCAGGGTAAACAAATTACAGCAGGGCAATTGACAGGAACTGAGCAAGGCATAACAATGCAATTACTAGTCAGAAAGATCCTATGAGATTCGATTGGGCAATACAACAATATACATAGACCGCCATCCAACTGCATCTATGACTAGAAGTCCACCTTCTGGTTATCATCCGAACCCCCTCCAGTATTAAGTTGCAAGCAATAGACAACTGCTTTAAGCAAAGTGTGTAAGGTAAAATAGTCCACATGTTCCATGAACAAGAGACCGTTGTTTTCTCCGTAGTAGCAACATCACATATACAACCTAAGAGATTATTGTCACTTTCCTTGGAAACTAAAGGCATGAACCCACTATCGAGCATAAATACTCCCTCTTGGAGTCACTAGCAACTACTTGGCCAAGATAACTACTAACAACGGAGAGCATGCAAGATCACAAACAACACAGACATGATAGAATCATAAAGACAAAACCATTAATCAAACCGGCATAATAATCTCAATATCCATCGGATCCCCATAAACACAACATGCATGATTACAAATAGATTAGATCTTGATCATGAACGGAGCTCACAAGATCTATACATGAAATCACAAAGGAGAAGATACAACCATCTACCTACTACATGGACCCATAGTCCAAGGTGGAACTACTCACGCATCATACCGGAGAGAAGGCCTCCGGGATGATCTCCCCTCCGGCAGGGTGCCAGGAAGAACTTCAGATCCCCTCGATCTAGCGACGATGGTGGCGACGGCTACAGACGGTTTCGAGGAGATTTGTTCGGGTGATTAGGGTTTCTGTATCGAGGGCTTCTTATAGGCGAAGGGGGAGGCCGAGGCAGCATCCAGGGGCCCCTCACCCCTCCCAGGCGTGGGGCAGGGCCCACCCACGCCTAGGGGAGGTCTGGGCGCCCTAACCCGCCTCTCCGGCTCCCCTCTGGACTTCTTGTTCCCCATGGAAAGTAATTGACTTTGACGTTTATCCTGTCCAATTCCGAGAATATTTCTTTACTAACTTTTCTGAAACCAAAAACAGCAGAAAACAGGAAACTGGCACCGTGGCAACTTGTTAATAGGTTAGTACCAGAAAACATGTAAAAAGCACCTCAAAGTGTAGACAAGCAAAGCAAAGTAGATACTAAACAAGCATGGAGCATCAAAAATTATAGATACGTTTCTGACGGATCAACATCCCCAAGCTTAACCCCTGCTCGTCCTCGAGTAGGTAAGTGATAAAAAGAATAATTTTTGAGGTGACATGCACCCTCACAATAAAGATCCAACCATTTGCAAGCATTGAAAGCTGGGATCAAAGAACTCTAAACATGTGCATGAAAGATGGAGTTCGAACAATAGGACATAGTAACTATGCATGCAACATGACAAGCTACAAACAAACATCATGAATAACATGCATTGAAAAACGTTTGTTTGTTTCACATCCAGAAAACATAGCATAGTGACAATCAGCTTGTCTCTCATGGAGTAGCAAATAGATGCATAGGACACCTTCAAAGTTCACAAGGGTGACTAGAAACAAATAGCACAAGAACAAGTAATATCACAATATGCATCAATTAATAAGCTTTGGAACACTGCACATAGAAGGACAACTATGCTCTTTTAATGGTGCCTAAAGGTAGAAGGTGGAGACTCAAATAATGGTGGAAGAAAGTCCTTTTATAAAGGAAGCAGGGATTTCAAGTTTCAAAAAGATCTTCCAAAAATTATGGTACTTGTTAGCTTTCATCCCTCATTGCCCCTATCATAAGCATCTTGAAGTGATTAAGGTTAAAGTGACAAAGATGGAGTATATGCTTGACGAAGTATAAGATGGCAATCTCAAGTCCATTGAATACGATGGCCACACCTCATGCTACTCAACTTTAGTCACCTCTAAGTTCTTATCACTATAAGTATTTGCATATCATTGAGAACCGCCAACGGGGTACCCCTTGCACATGGTATAGGAGCTATCCCATAACCAGAATGACAAGGCAAGCAGACAATGAGCATCTCAGCAATTCTTCTTATTTACCATGGGAATATGGTGCTTTTTTCTCTCTTTCCTCTTTTCTCAATGTGTCTCTTTTTTTATAAGAAGAATGCTTCATTGATGTCACTAGGGTGATGCTGTAAGTTTCCACCATGATTAGGCATGGCTTAGGCTAGCGGCCCAGGCGTTTCTCTAGCATAGGATACAAACTCCATGGACTTACAAGTTCCCTCTTTATTTCACACTGGTGACATCCATAGAAAAAAGAGCATGATATCAACTGAGTACAAAGTACAAGTGCAATGTTGAAAACGTTCCCCATGGCAACACGGTTCTGCTAATTCCAACGTATAAGTGCAATCATATACAACATAGATGACACAATGGTTCAAGTTTAATAGGGGCAAAGAATATAAAGTGTGCCATCAAGTTCATGAGGGCTTTAATCACTAAGTTTTCACATCACAAAATAGTTTTTAATTGGAAGATAGCTGAAAACAAGAATATACTTGGAATGGTGTAACACACCATGCATAGGAGTTTATAGTGGACACTTTGTAATAACTTGGTTTCTTGGGAGTTGGAAGCATGAGTAGAACTTACTCATACAAGTGGAGGCTAGCAAAAGACTAGAAGCAACCAACTAAGAGAGCAATAATGGCCATAATCATGCAGTGCAACAAAGCATATTAATCAAAGCATAGAATGGTTCTACAAGTCAAGGACTAAATGATCATAGAGGCTATGGTGATTTGTTCATAGTCATAACATGGTGTGAGCATGTGCCAATCAACCCAAGCAAAACATCAAAGGAGAATACCACAATACTATGCTTTTGCATGCTAAAACAACGCATAATTTCTTCAAGGCACACTAAGCAATCCCAATTGTTTGGAAAAAAACATGCTACAGCAATAATCACTAAGCATAAGGTCAAAACAACACCTAGCATGTCATGATAAAGTCTAAGTCACAATCATGCATGCTCCTCTTGCACTTCAAGCAAGAACTTACTACTCCTTTCCAAACACCAAGAAAACTTATTTGCAAAACAAAACAGCGAGAACGGGGGTCCAAACTACTCAAGAAAACTAAACAAACTAAGCAAAGCAAACAAAAAATAAGACGCTCCAAGAACAACACAACTGTGCATGAAACAATAAAAACGAAGTGTCTAGACAGACCTAAGCTTTTTATTGATGAAGAAGGGGATGCCTTGGGCATCCCCAAGCTTTGATGCTTGTACCTCTTGGATATTTCTTGGGGTAACACCATGGAGGCATCCCCAAGCTTGAGCTTTTGTCCATTCTTCATCTTATTGCATCATTCTCTCTTTACACCTAAATTTTT
Organism: Avena longiglumis; assembly: GCA_030063025.1. Classification (NCBI taxonomy): domain Eukaryota; kingdom Viridiplantae; phylum Streptophyta; class Magnoliopsida; order Poales; family Poaceae; genus Avena; species Avena longiglumis. Next base: position 145,294,391 of record CP125974.1, read on the forward strand.
TCTTCACACAAAACTTCACACAATCTTCATTAGCAACATTAGCTTATCAAAAGATATTAGACCTCTGGAAAAGCTTTGAAACAGCAAGGCTTTTCACTAAAAACACAAGCTACTGTAGTGACTCCTTCAAAAATCTCAATTCACCTAAAGAGAACTCAAAAAGGAACCACTAAGAAGGAAATGCAAATAATGGCAGAAATCTGTCAAACAGACTAGCAGGTAGAAACCGATTTTTTTGAACATCTTCTGTTGCTCAAATCAAAAAGTGTCGAACTAACGAAAGTTAGCTAACATAATGGTGAAGTTATTCGTAATTTTGAGCTCAATCCGAGTTACAGATCAGACTCCTCACGAATTTATTTGGTGGAGGACAGAAATCTGTTTCGGGACAGCATCTCCCCAGATCTTACTTCCCTCTCATTAGATGTCATTCTTGGCACAAAAAGCAAACAAAAAGGATAAGGAGAGATCATTACTGAAGTAATAACTACCGAGACTCAAGGAAACTCTTGGGTTATCTCCCAACAAGTACTTTTCTTTAACGCCTTTAAGTTAGGCACAAGAAGCAAGAAGAATCAAGTATTTTCAAATGAAGAAGAATTAACATCAAACCTTGCTTTCAATGGAGGATAAAAAAGCAACTTCTCTCTCCTCATAGGGAAGTGTTCAATATCTTTCTTGAATGGAAAATGATATTTAATGGTGCCTTCTTTCATATCAATGATGACACCAACTGTTCTAAGAAAAGGTCTTCCGAAAGTAATAGGACACGAACCATTGTATTCAACATCCAAACATAGAAATCCACAGGGACATAAGCATTGTTAACCATAATTAGAACATCATTAATACCCCCCCATGAGTTACTTCTTAGCATTATCATTGAGTGGGACATCCAAATAACAATCTTCCAATGGTGGAAAATCTAGCATTTCATAAATCTTCCTAGTCATAATAGAGACACTAGAACCAAGATCACATGAAGCTTTGAGATCAAAGTCATTCACTTGTATATTAATAATGGGTTCCCAACTATCTTCTACTTTCCTAGGAATAGAAGCTTTGTGTTTTAGCTTCTCTTCCTTAATCTTAACAAGAGAATTTGTAATGTGTTTGGTGAAAGCAACATGCATACCACTAGCATCGGGATTTCTAGCAAGCTTTTGTAGGAACATAATCACTTCAAAAATATTGCAACCATCAATATCAAAATCAAACCTAGCATCACTAGTAATAGGCTCAATAGACTTAGGCATAGTAGAAGGAGGAACATGGAATACTTGTGGTTTAGTGGTCATGGTGCACACTGTAGGGTTCACAGCATAGAAAACAAAAAATTTCCTACGATGGGAACTATGTACCAAGATCTATATACTAGATACAAACAACGGGCGGATGTATATCCGTAGAGAACATACCCTTGAATACCAACAAAGCTTAACGAGTCCAGACTCGTGGTTGATGTAGACGATCTCTTGCCGATCTCAAGATCGAGAGGAAGTCCTAGCGCTGCAAAACAGCAGCGCATCCGTGCTCGCACACACGTTCGAGGCACCGAGCAACCTCCGCCTCCTCTCTCCAGCGATGCAGCGGAAGCACAACTCTTTCTTGCCGAATAGCCACCGGGAACATGTATCTCGCTAGTCCGAGACCATGGGGAATAAATTCTAGAGGGGGAGAGAGATCCTTCACGAGGAGGTGTGAGTTAGAGAGAGGGAGGGGGCTCCTTTTATAGGGAGAGGGAGGCACCCAATGGGCCATGCGCCCAACCATGGGGCTGCCCCCACCTCTTCCACATTCATGTGGGTGGACACTCCACTCACTCAAATGCCTTTCAATTCCCTCCACTCAAAACCCACTCAAATTCCCATTAAATTTCCACCAAATTTAATGCAAACTCTCATTAAATAAAACTCCTTTTATTTATTCCGAATTTTGTCAATTACTTTAATGACAAACATTCTCATATAACCCCTTGCTAGTATTTCATTTCACATGCAGAAACACTTTCTGCAATTTCACCCGAAAACCCGTTTCGGTATCTAGTGAAATAAATTCATGCGCTTGTTATTCTTTTTGGCATGAAATTTTTGCTCCAAATGGATGTCGGTGTCTCTTAAGTGTGTCACCCTACGGTACGTGAATAATGCGGACATGATCGAGACCCCTCTCAGATCAATAATCAGAAGCGGGATCTGGAGACCCATACTGACTCCCACACATTCAACGATGACTTTCTTGTGATCGTCGGAACCTTTTATGCTAGTATCTTAATCCTTTTGTTTCGCGATATATTACATGTCCGAGATTCGATCATTGGTATCTCCATACCTAGTTTGATCTCGTTACTGACATGTACTCTTTTCTCGTTCCCATGATATAACATTCTAGTGATCAAATCACTTGCTTGCAAGCTAATCAATGTGATATCACCGAGAGGGCCCAGAGCATATCTATCCGTCATCAGGATGAACAAATTCCACTCTCGATCCATGGGCCTCAACATAACACTTTAGTAGTTCTGAACCCATCTTTATAATCACCCTGTTACGGTGTGACGTTTGATGTTATCAAGAAACTCTTTCGGTGTTAGTGATTGACATGATCTCATGGTCTAAGGATTAGGATCACTTCGTAAGTTGTTATAACAATATAAACTGTAAGGTTCCCAACCTTTAATAAGATAGAGATCCCTGTGATTGCAATGCTAGTCCCTGGATCAATAGCAAGCATCCACAGTTAAGATGTAATATCAAGTAACAAAGGTCATAATACAACTTTATAACCAGGAATAACATAGTTTTATTACATCTTACATAGCTCATTTGGATATTACATTACATTGCAGCAGAATATCTATAAGCATGGGGTCCTTCATCTTCAAAGTGCCACAGGCATATGTTGTTGTAGACTTTGTAATCCTAATCAACACACTTCACTAAATCAATCAAACCTGCAACATAACAAGTTACAGCCACAAGGGTCAATACATTTGAATTGTATTGGCAAGTGATACTATGGTAGTATAGTGGAGTCTATCATCTATATGCTTTTGGCTAAGTGGAGTTGAGGCTTGCATTGCTCAAAATAGATTTTCCTTATCATTTGAAAACACTAAGTTTTTACTTGACAAAATAATCTTTCCCAAGGCATCTCCCAACCAAAGATTGAAGATCCTTTAACCCTTGTTCAACCATAAGTTTTTAACTTAGAAATTTGGATGATGAGATTCTTGATAGCTTCCATGTCTTGATGCTCAAATTGTCCTTTGCTAGGGACATGGCTAAGTACTTAGATTTTTCCATCTGCAGAGGTTTTGCACTTTCCCCACCAGACTTGGTTTCACCAAGACAGGACCTTTCAGAAGCCTTTCCTTAGACCAAAGGTTTTCCTTCAAAACCATTTTTACTAAATAAACTATATTTTTATTTGACTAGAATTGGTTTTAAATCAAAGAATCATTCTTTTCCTTCACCAAATATATTTTTGAAACCACAAAGTGTTTCCTAGGGTCAGTAGGTTCAAAACACACCATTTGCAATAGATTTTATCCCCAAATTCATTTTTGAATAATTTTTATAACCTAAACTTGCATACATAAGTTTCTGTAAAAACAAACATTTTACTAGAGTCTTTTTACTAAACAAATGCAAAGGTTGGCTAGGTCTTGTTCCACTGATTCCATTGATATAAAATTTGTAAATTTTGGACGTGTGGAACTAAAGTTATGGATTTTACAAGTTTGAATATCTAATAGATACATTTCTGTTTTTAAAACAAAGCACTCACCACGTGGCGCCTTCTTACTGGCTGAAAATGGTTCGCGCAGATCGCTCTCTGTGGGTCGTTGGATTTTAATTAGATCGTGCGGCACAGAACTATTCGTACCCCTTCGATCTTGTTCTATCGTCGCTTGGATTTACATCCTACGGTGCACAAGACGCCCGACCGAAGATGGGCGGGCGCTGGTGGCTACCGGCGGGCGGCGGGCGATGGCGGTGCCAGAGATACAGGAAGCTAGAGTGGCTGGGGAGATGCTCATAGTGTTCGCGGCGTCGTGGGGAAGCTCAAGGAGGTTTTCGTTGTTGAAGGGGCGCACGGAGCTGCTGTCAATCGCTCACCGGAGTTTGCACAGCGTCGGGCACGCTCTGGTCAACGTTCGGGGCGGGGATACAAGGCACAGGAGAGCGAGATAAGGGGTCCATTAGACGCGCGAGGGAATGTAGAATCTGCGTGTGTCAACGAGAGGGAAAGGGGCGGACGGAAGCTACCTAGGGCACTCGCCGGAGTTGAAACAGACGGCGGCGTCGTTCAATCGAAGACGAAGTCGACGCTGCAGAGTACGCGCGAGCGAGGGGAAGACACTGGCAGGTGCAGGAGATGATGGCGAGCAAGCTCGTGTGCTCTGGAAGCAGTGGGGCTGGCGGTGGTGGCCGGAATTTGAACGTGAGCTCGCCGGAGAAGTGGGGTTCGGGCTTGCGATTCGAGCAGCCTGGTGGCGATGAGGAGTTGGCGTTTGAGGGGAATAATAGAGGGAGGAGAGGCGCTTATGAGGGCGAGGTCGCGGCGAGATTAAAGCGAGGCATTTAGGAGAATTGATAGCGAGAATTTATCGGCAGTAAACGGCCAGGGCGACGGGGTCGTGCTTGAAGACGATGAACAGGTGGGTGGGGCATGCTTGTCAGTGAGGAAGAGAGATAAGGAGAGGGGGTCCACGAGTCAGTGACTTAGTGGGTTTCTTTCGCAGTGCGAAGCGTTTTTCTGCGGGGTGAGAGGAACTGGACTGTTGGGCTTAGTGGGCTGGGCTGGTTGGGTCGAGTCCAAAACATATTTTTTTCTTTCTGATTGCTTTTTCCTTTTTCTGTTTGAATTTCCTGTTTTGAATTTCAAACATCCAAAACAATTCAAACCTCCTCCAAACTTGTATTGAGTTTTGGTTCTGTTTAACAACATAAACCAAAGTCCAAAACAAGAACAACTCTTTTATTCTTTTTGGAAACCATTTATTAATTAATTAAAATGGTCCTTAGTTATTTCATCGAATAGAATTTGTTTTATTTAAAATCTCCATTTGAAATCTAAATAATCCCAAAATCATTTCAGTAAGTTTTATTTGAAAACATAAAACACTTGGAAAACTCATTTAAAATAAAATAACAAGTTTTTAGTGTTTAATTAAAATGGGAAAAGTCTTTACTTTAATAAATTTGGTTTATTAATAAATCCTCATTATTTTATTTAAATAAACCTTTACTCCTTTAATCAAAACAAAAGATTTTATTTCAAAGACTTGGCCAGGGTTTAATTTGGCTCTATAAAATAATCTTTATTTATTTTTTATTTTTTTCCCTCTTCATTTGAAAACCAAATCTTTTTATTAAAGGATCCAAAAATAGTAATTCCAAATATTTTTAACTTTATTGTTTATTTAACTTTTTAAATCCCTTTAGGATTTTATTTGATCCAAATAGGTTTTGAAAGTTTCCAAATGGATTCAAAAAGTTTCTTCTCACCCTGAAAATCAACAAAGTTTTATTTTATTCATTTATTTTTCACATTACAAGATTTGGAAAATCTTGGGATGTGACAGGCTACCACCCTTAAAATAAATCTCGTCCCGAGATTTGGGGAGGCTAGGGTTACAAGTAGGCTCAAAACAACTAGGGTACTACCACCCTTAAAAATTTTCCAACTAGTTTACATCTTGGCTTGCTTGGGATATTGATGTAACTTTCCTGGACAGAAGTTTGCATAGTGGCCTAGCTCTTTGCATTTGAAACATGTGATAAGGTTGAGGTCTTGAGGTGGCTTCTCTGGACAATATGATGCATAATGTCCTAACTCTTTGCAGTGGTTGCACATCACTTGGCTAATATCCTTCCTCATCTTGGGTTTCACTAGCTTTTGTTTGTCTTCTTGGCTCTTCTTCTTTTCTGGGCATTCTTTGGCATAGTGTCCCATCTCTTTGCAATTGTAACATTGTACCTGGCTTATGTCCTTCTTATTTTTGGGTCTCTCCAAAGCTAGGAGTTCTTTTAGTTCATGCTCCTCAAAGGTGGGAAATCTTTCTCTCTTCTTGGGGCAGTTACTAGAGATATGACTTTCTTCTTCACAATTAGGGCATTGATCTTCATGCTCCTTGCATGTATGATCCTTGTTTCTACAAATATTGCATGCTTTGGTTCCTTCTAAAATAACATCTTTGTCATCCTTGTTGCCATTAGCTCTTTGGGAAAAGTTTTCTCCCATGTTGATCATTTGAGTAACCAATCCTTGCAACAATTGGGATTGAAGTTTCAAAATCCTTTGTATGGCTGGGTCTAGTCCATTGTTGTTGGCTAAAAGCCGAGTTGTCTCTTGGCTCAACTGGTTTTGAGTTGCTATAAGTTCTCTCATGTTGTCCTCTTGGTTGTGGTTGTCATCATTAACCTTGATGTTGGAGTCTCTTGGAGTAGTCATCTGTTTGGGTTGAATTGAGGTTAGAATCGGCAAAATATCTCTAAGGATTCTAATCACACACATCACAATTCACACAAGCAATGTGCAAGCAATCACAAACAAACACTCAAACAACAAAGTTCAAGCACATTTTTAGGCAACAAAATATTTTTGTTACACCACGTAAGTTGGTGTGTTTGACTTAACTAAATATGGTGGTCCATCTATATGGTTCACTTGAGATCTTTCCATCTTTCTTGGTTGATTATTCTTGCATGAGATCATGGTTTCCTTGGGAAAAACTTTTGGTCACAAAACTTCAAAGGCGATGAGGGTTCTTTCTAAGTTGTATTTCCTTAGTCTTCAAGTCTTGGGCAATATTTCTTGTCTCACTTGTCCTTAGTGACATCCAAGATTGAAGTCCTTGGTGAATATGCTGAAGAAGTTGAAGTCATTAGAGTTGATGGAGTCCTTTGCACATGGTGAAATCTTTGGTCATGGGGTAGGCTTTATCCATCAAGTTGAAATAGAAGAGATGTAGAATCAAAAACAAAAATGGTTGAGGAAAGTGTTTACAAGATTGTTTGTAAATAAGTTTTGGAACAAATATAACTCCTATTTTTCTAAGGGTTTTGTCCAATCCTAGGTTTACAAATTCTACAGGCAAACAATGCCACTACAAGGAATGTGTTATTCTATGACCTTCTAATAGTGACCGTGGACAAAATCGTCATAGAATTATGACAATTTTGCACTAAATGGTCGTAAGCTATTCAGGAGGTTCAAAACCTTAGAAAATTACGACGATCTTGCTTAAAATCGTCATGGTTTTATTAGCTCAAATCGTCATAACCTAGTAAATGCATCTCGGGAGGTATTGGTAGCTCACTATGACGATTTTAAATCGTCATATCGTCTAAATTAGAAAATAAGAGATTGTCCACGTCAACAATTGTGCCTACATTTCATGTCTGCGTGTCACCAGAAGGTATGAATGTTCATAGCTAGGTCATTTTCAACCAATCAAATCGCAGTAAACAATCTCCCATGGATCCTCCATCTTGGCATGATCTGGTCCGTTCAACGCCATCCAACGCGTAGTGGATCACCAGAAGAAGCACACCCACGGCCTGAGAACACCCCACGCACGCACGCGACCGACCATACCCTGCCTCCAAAGTCCAAACCCTAGCGCCCTCCTTTCCTCTCCTCTCACCCACCCGCCGCCTCCACCCCATCTAGATCGAGGCGCCGCGCTTGTCGTCCTCGCCGTGCTTCGATCTGCCCCGACCTGCTCTGCCGACTCAAGCCTTCCGCCATCGTTATGCGGTAGCCATGTCCTCCGCTACGCCGCCACCCCTCCATCGCGCCCCGATCGGGCACTTCATGCTCATCAAGATCCGCCCAGGCGCGTCCTCGGGCGCCGACGCCGCCATGGTCTCCTTGCTCCATGCGCTCTCCACGCTCGTCCCGGTAGTATCCTACATAAACGCGGGCCCCGTGCTCCGCCTCCGCTCACGGCCGAGGCACCGGCCCCATGCTCGCCTCCGTCCCCGTCGCCCGAGCTCGCCATGCGCCTCACCACAGAGATGGAAGGGTGGAAGTCGCGACTCATGGAGAAGGTGGCCGCGGATGACATGTCACTCAGCATCGTCGACCTCGAGGTCCTCTCCAAGGCCGGAACCCCATAGGACCGAATCAACGCTGGTACGCTGCAGCTCCCTTTTCCTCTCTCTCCCCTGTTCCTCGCTCACCTAGGAGTATTAGCTAGCTCGCTTAGCTACTGACGCCTTTGTTGTGTGCTGATTGCTCGCAGCCGTGATCATGCCCGTCGTCAAGAACAAGCACTCCGCTCTGCACGCCTCATCGGAAACTCCTCGCCATGGAGGTATGCTTGTGTACACAACTTTGTCCAATCATCTATTTCCCCTGATTCATGGAGGTTGTTGTTGGCTCGACTGCTATAATCTATCACCCCAGCTAGCTACCTGATTTGGTGCCTGTAATCTGTCGCAGATCATGTCGCAGGCCATTTTCTTGTATTTTAGTTAGTATGCAAGCTTGTGCTGTTATAGTGGACTAATGAACTATCTGACTGCTGATGTTATAGTAGACTAAGATTTTCCCTTGAACCGTTATGGTTTCTAGCCTGTAAGGTCCATGCTAGCTTGTAAGGTCCATGTATTGCTTGTATTTGGTTGCTTTGGTAGCCAAAAAATTGTTTATTTTCTAGCAGTTTAGTTAGTATGCAAGATAAACCTGGGTGCTTTTCTTATACTTTATCTACCATTATTTTATATAGCATCGCCAAGAATCATGAACCTGTTGTAAGTGTCCTAAAATGAGGATAGCTATTTACTTGTACTCAACAAACATGATCTATTGCGGCCCACATCTAGGGACAATGACCTCGCTGAGTACGACCATTGGATTACAACGAACATGGAGTAGTAATATAATAATTTGAGTAGCTAGTAATTGGACTATAAGGAACCTACTGTTTACAGTTTACTTGCACTGATTTACTTGTCAGAACATCTTGGTATTACTCCTAGATGAGTATTGTAACTGTATCGTCACATTTGATCATGCAACATATCTTGCATGGTTTTTAGATCCTATTATCTTTGTCTTACTTAGTGGAACTGAAATGATTTTGGAACTTGTCTTTGTTCAGATATGTGCAATCGTGGTTATATCCGTGATAAGGGAAATGGTTCTTGAATCGGTATTTCACTAGCAAGCGAGTTTCATGTTATTAAAGAACACTTTGAGCAGGTAAAGCTTCCATGTTTGATTCTTTAAACATGCATGTACCTTCGCTTTACGCCCTTTATTTGTGCTCACAAATGCTCGATATGTTAATAAAATAATGTGTTGTTTAGACATCCTGTTTAGATAGTATTTAATGTATGCATAGTGCCATTGAGATCTTCAATCGTTCGTTACCATACCGGTTGGTTACCTTGATATATGTATTTGTTTACTAGCAAGCCATTGAGATCTTCAATGTTGTTGTTTATGCTTGCTTTTAGCGTGTACCATGTGAGATGTAGTTGTATAGGCCGATCTAGTACACAGTACCAAGTGCGGTAGACTTTATGTCACACTCAAGAGCAACTCCTTTCTTGATTTGCTTACTCTAGTTGCACCTTGTTTACCTTTGTCTAACGCTTAACTAGTAATGGATATTTAGCAAATGAATACAGAGGATTTGGATAGTTGAGTTCAAAGCGATTGATAGGTAGATCAAAGCCAAATTAGCGATTCTATGTATATTGTCCTAATGCATCATAGCGACCACATGAACTCATTTTCATGCAAGTAAATATGGTCAAGTTGAGAGGTGTCATGTAGCCAATTTATCAATGGTTTATGTTCGGATGTACTAATAGAGAAACTTCAAAGAACTATTTGTAGACAATTTATCAATGGTTTATCGAGCTTGGTTTCGAATTTCATAAGTCGTGCTACATTTTATAGTTCTATGGCAATTAAATCTTGTGCAATTACGTGGTCAGTTAGTTTACTAAATCTCGATGTTCTAAATTCATTGTGTATTACTTGTGCAACTAGTTTTATTGCAGATAGTTGTTTATCCTTGCTATTTTGTTCTTCTCCACAGCCATAGCTCTTGGCGGTAGATGGATATAGGATGGATTTTCAAGGGATAATTATCTTTGTTAGGTAAGTCTGCGTTTTATTTATTCCATATTTCAGACTCCATCAAAGACTAGAGTAGCAAATGGTTTTCGGAATAAACGATGACATGGAGAACCAAACCGATCTGCAATTTGTTGGTTCCATATTTGCCTCAATATGAATCATAGCTTGTCTTGATCGAACTGGCCAAGAGGTTCACCAAATAAAGTACTATAGCTTATGCCTTATGACACAAAAATGTGTTTTAAATAGAAATTATTGCTATCTAATAGAAAGTACTCTCCTAGACAAAAATGTACATAGCTTAAATAGAAACTCGCTATCAAATAGAAACATTCTTCTGCCTTTATTTCTGAGATCAATTTGGTATCCCGGGTCCTTCATATCTAAGATCAAATTCGGTTTCTCAGGTTCTGCTGCATACAGTCCAAGGCCGCGGAGCTGTACCGGTGGTTGGTCGGCATGGACTGGGAAGACATGTGAATTTGTCTTCTCTTAATTTAGGGGTTTGAGGTCTCTACAGGTTAGTATGCTCCTGGTCATATATACAGAAATCTGTTAACTGTGTTGTGAAAGGATCTGAAATGTATGCTTATTGTTATTGTTAATGACTCGATTTGTGCAAGGATCTGAAATGTATGCTTTTGCTGTCAAGAAAATTTGAAAGTATGAGTGCATTAGTTATTCATATCTAATGGTAAATTGCTTTGCTTGTACCCATGATGACCATCTCTGTTAATTTTGAGCTTGTGTTGCTGTGAGAATGTACCTTACCGATATCGTCTGAGAATTTATTGTACACTTTTTGCATGAATAGGGAAATTGGTAGTTCCATTGCATCATTCTATTATGCACAATGAAATCAGATATTGAGCAGTGCTTGTTCTTTTGCAAATAAATACTTGTAAAGTAACTAGTATCTATTTTGATGCTTATTAAGAATCTGTTTTACCAATATAAGGAGCAAGGGCCGGCAGCGGCGGCTGGTAGCATGGAGGAGCAGTGGAGGCCAGCAGTGGCAGTTCACAGCAGCAACGCCCCTGGGATGGATTGGGGGGCTCACAACATGGCAGTTCTCTTGCTGGCCAGTGCCCCAGCTGATCAACTTGCGTTCTCTTGCTGAGCTTGTCTATTTTGATTTCTATGTGTGATTGGTCTTTGAAATCCTTTTTAACCGTGTTGATTATCAACAGATGAGATGTATGTTTGGTTAAATGTTCAGATGCACCAGCAAAATGCTTTGATGCTTTACTGCTGTAATATTTGTTCATTATTCCACTTGCTTGGCTGCTATACTGCTGTACCATTGAAATGTATTGCACATGGGCTCTTAAACGGGCCAGAATAGGCCCAAAACACATTTGATCAGTGTTCATTTCAGCTAAAAAGGCTGAAGCACATAAACTTAATGGATCGAAAGAAAAAGAAACAGACAATGGAAGGTTGAAGCCCAAAAATTAAATAAATTGAAAAAGGCCAAAGCCTCTGTCTAGGCATAAAAGAAAAAAGGCCCAAAAAGGCCAAGGCCGATTTAATAAAGGCTCATTTGTTGGGCTCAGTCCATATAGAACATTGAAATGGACTAGGCCGAATTCACATTACGACGATCTCGTTTCGTCACAATTTTGCCACGTCGGATTAGCCACGTAGGATATGACCTGGCTTGGCTAGATGGCTCATGACGATATTGGATCGTCATAATGGTTATGACGATCCAATATCGTCATAGACGGTTATGACGATTTTGTAAAAATCGTCGTTATAGTTCATTTGCGACGCCCAGCTTTCGACGATCTCAAAATCGTCATAAAATCGTCATAAACGAACTATTGTGACGATTTTGTGACGAAAATAGAGGGTCATATATAGCCAAATTCCTTGTAGTGTGCTCTGATACCATTTGTAAGGTTCCCAACCTTTAATAAGGTAGAGATCCCTGTGATTGCAATGCTAGTCCCTGGATCAATAGCTAGGATCCATAGTTAAGATGTAATATCAAGTAACAAAGGTCATAATACAACTTTATAACCAGGAATAACATAGTTTTATTACATCTTACATAACTCATTTGGCTATTACATTACATTGCAACAGAATATCTATAAGCATGGGGTCCTTCATCTTCAAAGTGCCACAGGCAGACATGTTGGTTGTAGACTTTGTAATCCTAATCAACACACTTCACTAAATAAATCAAACCTGCAACATAACAAGTTACAGCCACAAGGGTCAATACATTTGAATTGTATTGGCAAGTGATACTATGGTAGTATAGTGGAGTCTATCATCTATATGCTTTTGGCTAAGTGGAGTTGAGGCTTGCATTGCTCAAAATAGATTTTCCTTATCATTTGAAAACACTAAGTTTTTGCTTGACAAAATAATCTTTCCCAAGGCATCTCCCAACCAAAGATTGAAGATCCTTTAACCCTTGTTCAACCACTAGTTTTTAACTTAGAAAATTGGATGATGAGATTCTTGATAGCTTCCATGTCTTGATGCTCAAATTATCCTTTGCCAGGGACATGGCTAAGTACTTAGATTTTTCCATCTGAAGAGGTTGTGCACTTTCCCCACCAGACTTGGTTTCACCAAGACATGACCTTTCAGAAGCCTTTCCTTAGACCAAATGGACGCGTTCCAACCTATCATTCCCACTACCACCAATTGTCCAAATGGCTAAGTTCTAGCAACCTATGTGATCCAGGCAGAGCCCATATTGCCAAGTGGCTGCACTATAAGCTTCTCAACACTTGGCCTCTAAAATCCCTTTGTTCCTGGGTGGCAATCCACAAGTGTGATACACAAGGTAAACCATATCCATGGGCCTTGTGTAACCACTCAACCAAAAACCACCAAGCAAGTCCCTTTCCACCCAGGTGATTCATTAACTTAGTTGTTTTATTAAACAAAAACACAAGTCCTCAGACTTAGAAATTTTTCCATAGTATGAATGTATATATTCCACCCTTGTTTTCTATTATCTAAGATAAGCATGATAGTAGTAGGAATCTTAACTTAGGAAATTCCACTAAGGTTTTCATCTACTAGTTTTTCCCATAGCATGGTTTATACTTAGCAAAATTCCATGCAAGTCCTATACTTAGAAATATCACTAATGCATAGTGAAAATAATGGTACAAAGTATGAAGCATCACTTGCCTTTTGGTAGAGGGTATAAGTTCACTCCTTGATCTTTTGCAATGTTCACACACTTCAAGTCACTACATTTCAATCAAGCAAACAATATTTCAATCTACCATTCAAGCATTTCATCACATAAAATAATAAACAAAACAGTACATGCAAGCATGCAAAAGGGTTGTTTTATTTGTAAAAGTGGTTTCTAATGGGTCATAAACATTTGGGTACACCTAATGGTCATTTTATAAAGTGGCAAAGTCATTTGCAAAATATATCACCTTAATAAACCATTTTCAAAACAAGGTATCATTTTATGTGGTGTAGAAATGTTTTTACTAAGGCATTAATCTATAGGATTCACAAAATATGTTTTCAAACCATACAAACTTTGTGTTTAGGGTCAGAGAGTAAAAAAAAACATTTCCCAAAGGTTTTCCTTCAAAACCATATTTACTAAATAAACTATATTTTTATTTGACTAGAATTGGTTTTAAATCAAAGAATCATTCTTTTCCTTCACCAAATATATTTTTGAAACCAAAAAGTGTTTCCTAGGATCAGTAGGTTCAAAACACACCATTTGCAAAAGATTTTATCCCCAAATTCATTTTTGAATAATTTTTATAACCTAAGCAAGCATACATAAATTTCTGTAAAAACAAACATTTTACCAGAGGCTTTTTACTAAACAAATGGCATGGTTGGCTAGGGATTGTTCCACTGATTCCATTGATATAAAATTTGCAAATTTTGGACGTGTGGAACTAAAGTTATGGATTTTACAAGTTTGAATATCTAATAGATACATTTCTGTTTTTAAAACAAAGCACTCACCACGTGGCCCCTTCTTACTGGCTGAAAATGGTTCACGCGGATCGCTCTCTGTGGGTCATTGGATTTTAATTAGATCGTGCGGCACAGAACTATTCGTACCCCTTCGATCATGTTCTATCGTGGCGCTTGGATTTACATCCTACGGTGCACAGCACGCCAGCCAGAGATGGGGGCGCTACGGTGGCTACTGGCGGCGGAGCGGCCAGACGATGGCGGTGCCGGCGATACAGGAAGCTAGAGTGGCTGGGGAGATGCTCACAGTGTTCGCGGAGTCGTGGGGAAGCTCAAGGAGGTTGTCGTTCTTTGAAGGCGCCGCAGGCTGCCGATCGCTCACGGAGTTTGCCTGCAGGCGCAGCACGCTCTGGTCGATGTTGGGGGAGGGGATACAAGGCACAGGAGAGCGAGATAAGGGGTCCGTTAGACGCGCGAGGGAGAGTAGAATCTGCGTGTGTCAACGAGAGGGAAAGGGGCGGGCGGAAGCTAACTGGGGCACTCGCCAGAGTTGAAACAGACGGCGGCGTCGTTCAGTCGAAGACGAAGTCGACGCTGCAGAGTATGCGCGAGCGAGGGGAAGACACTAGCAGGTGCAGGAGATGATGGCGAGCAAGCTCGTGTGCTCTGGAAGCAGTGGGGTTGGCGGTGGTGGCCGGAATTTGAACGTGAGCTCGCCGGAGACAGTGGGGTTCGGGCTTGCGATTCGAGCAGCCTGGTGGCGATGAGGAGTTGGCGTTTGAGGGGAATAATAGAGAGAGGAGAGGCGCTTATGAGGGAGAGGTCGCGGAGAGATTAAAGCGAGGCATTTAGGAGAATTTATAGCGAGAATTTATCGGCAGTAAACGGCCAGGGCGACGGGGTCGTGCTTGAAGACGATGAACAGGTGGGTGGGGCATGCTTGTCAGTGAGGAAGAGAGATAAGGAGAGGGGGTCCACGAGTCAGTGACTTAGTGGGTTTCTTTCGCGGTGCGAAGCGTTTTTCTGCGGGGTGAGAGGAACTTGATTATTGGGCTTAGTGGGCTGGGCTGGTTGGGTCGAGTCCAAAACATATTTTTTTCTTTCTGATTGCTTTTTTCCTTTTTCTGTTTGAAATTCCTGTTTTGAATTTCAAACAACAAATCAAACATCCAAAACAATTCAAACCTCCTCCAAACTTGTATTGAGTTTTGGTTCTGTTTAACAACATAAACCAAAGTCCAAAACAAGAACAACTCCTTTATTCTTTTTGGAAACGATTTATTAATTAATTAAAATGGTCCTTAGTTATTTCATCAAATAGAATTTGTTTTATTTAAAATCTCCATTTGAAATCTAAATAATCCCAAAATCATTTCATTAAGTTTTATTTGAAAACATAAAACACTTGGAAAACTCATTTAAAATAAAATAACAAGTTTTTAGTGTTTAATTAAAATGGGAAAAGTCTTTACTTTAATAAATTTGGTTTATTAATAAATCCTCATTATTTTATTTAAATAAACCTTTACTCCTTTAATCAAAACAAAAGATTTTATTTCAAAGACTTGGCCAGGGTTTAATTTGGCTATATAAAATAATCTTTATTTATTTTTTATTTTTTCCCTTTTCATTTGAAAACCAAATCTTTTTATTAAAGGATCCAAAAATAGTAATTCCAAATATTTTTAACTTTATTGTTTATTTAACTTTTTAAATCCCTTTAGGATTTTATTTGATCCAAATAGGTTTTGAAAGTTTCCAAATGGATTCAAAAAGTTTCTTCTCACCCTGAATATCAACAAAGTTTTATTTTATTCATTTATTTTTCACATTACAAGATTTGGAAAATCTTGGGATGTGACATAAACTCAATGAATTTGATCATAATGCTATACTTCGGATGATTGTTCATCACACCATTACACTAATGTTGTGACCTCGTTATTAACACATCCAATGTCCATGATCAGGAAACCTTTAATCATCTTGTTAATCAAAGAGCTAGTTTATAAGAGAGGCATAACTAGGAACTTCCTTTTGTTTATTAAACACACATGTATTAATGTTTCCGTATTAATACAATTGTAGCATGTAAAATAAACATTTATCATAAACAAGGAATACGATAATGAACACTTTATTATTGCCTCTCGGGCATAGTCCCTTCAGTCTCCCACTTGCACTAGAGACAATAATCTAGTTTGAAAACTTTGCGTATTGAACACCTTTGGCTTTCTGGTGTTCCATATACGCAATTGCAAGTGGTTAACATAATCTACGGATCAGGTCCATGTGTATTTGCATGTCTTTGCGTCTTCATGCATCACTCATTCTCCAATGAGATGGCATTGTATAAATTTGGTCTTTCAGTGAGACCATTAGTTCCTTGGGGTTAAATCATGTCGATACTATTGTTATACAATATATCTTTAGTGTTATCCCGTTGCGAACCACACCTTAGTTTGATAACAAACTACTTGACACAAATGCCCTCCTTTGCTGCTACTGTAGCAGTCATATACTTAGCCTTTTGTTGTAGTATTCGTCATAATGTCTTAACTTTGAAATACATCCAAATCCATCATGAAAACTCCTTTCCATTTCATTGTCCCACTCATAGTTTAAATTGAGATAAACTTAATTTGTATCTTGTGACAAAACTAGTATCAATATAACGCTTTACAATGAACTATTTGTAATTGTTTGTCACCTCTACACAAATATATTCTTAGTTCTTCCAAAAGATCATAAGAATTTCCTTACTATTGTCCAATGATCATTTTATGATTCATTCTGGTATATGCTCATCACACTTAGAGCATAGGACATATCTGGATGTGTACATATCATGGTATGATTGATCAAATCATTCTTGTGATTTTACTCATCAAGTGTCAAAGCACTTTAATCTTGTTTCACTTATCAAGTGTCGATACACTTGAATCTTGATTCAATTCCTTTCCATGCGACAAGAACCATTTCTTGTCGTTTCTATATTGAACTCCTTCAATATCTCATATATGTACGTTTAGCATAACCATATTAGCGTCACAGTCTATCCACTATAGAAATTCATGCTAAATATTCGGGTTTTGCCTAAGTCTTTCATTGAAATGAAATTCTTAACCTTTGTCAATAAAAGATACATCATTTCCAATCAACAAGATGTCCTCCACATAATGTATTAGAAATATGTCTTAGCGCTCGCACTTAATTTCTTGCAAATGCAAGCATCTTCATCGTCTCCTGATGAAAACTCTTTTTCATCACGGTGAAGATTCCAACTCCGTGATGCTTACTTCAACCATTGAAGTTTGCATGCCCTTTTTAGCATCCTTTGAATTAACAAAACCCTTTGGACCGTGTCATGTACACGTCCTAGGTAACCATTCTATTAGAAGAACTTTGTTTTGTTTATTCATCTACCATATACCAAATTATATGTAGTGATTGCTACTTTAATCCGTCCAGACTAAATATCGCTATGAAAGATCAAATCTTGTCATAGTTAACTCTTTGAACATTGTCATAAAATACTTTACGACATGTCGACTATTTCATAGATGTGAAACATCCATTTCTGTTTCTTTATAGATCCAAATACGACCGATAGGTTTTTACACCTTTTCGGAGGGTCTTCCAAGTTCAAAACTTGATTTCTCATGTATGGAACTATCACGAATTTTATGGATTCAAGCCATTTGATGGAGTCAGGGCCCATCATCGCTTCTTTGTATGTAGTCGATTCATCATTGTCAAACAATAATGATTTACTCTCAAATCTCTGCATTTGATTTGTTTATCGGACCTACTTGGTTCAATAGGAACTTAGATCTTCGTGACCACAACCTTTGAGGCACATAAGCTATGAGCCTTATGGCAGCCTCCGGAACGTTTTCCGGCGCTGTGCAACTCAGCACATTTAGCTAAGGTTCGTTAACCTTGTCAAAGTTCTATTGTCCTCCCAATTAACTTTTGCGAAAAATTCCTTTTCCAAGAAACTTCACATTTCGAGCGACAAACCCTTTTGTCCTCGGTGTTATGGAGGAATAACCAATTGTTATTCAAAATAACCTACAAAGACATGCTCATTCGACTTTGGTTGTCAACATCTCACTTATGTTTAGCATACCAAAATTTAAGAAATGACAATTTAGGTTTTACCCCAAACCATAACTTCCATGGTGTCATTTCAACGGATCTAGATGGAGCTCTTTTCAGTGATAAAGCGGTAGTCTCTAAAGCTTTTAATCTTTTAAAACATAATGGCAGTTTTATAACGTGGTGATCCCAAGATCTAGCTGAGGTAGAAGGCCACGAGGTTTACCACTAGATGCGCAGTTGCGGATTACTGATGAAGCGCGTCAGTTGATGCAGTGCAGTCCTCACGATCCGATCGTCCTGGTGCTGATCGCGGCACCTCTGGGTATCCACATTACAAGGAGGAGGCGCCGTGGCTGCTAGGTTCGTTACGGCTGGACTGTGTGGAGCTAGGGTTTCCAACACATGGAATGACCTAACCGAACAACGATTAACCTTTTACGGTTTTGTGCTCCACTATATATAGGGAGTGAACGTGGGCTCTTTCGACCCATTCACTAAAGCCCATATAACACTAGTCACCGTGAGTCCAACTCACTAACTCAGTCCTAATCCGGTTTAGGTCCAACCCGACCAGATTATATGTTCAGATCCAATCCGAACTTGCTCCCGCTCTTAAGTGTGTGACCCCGCAGGCTCATGGTTACGGACACGATTAGAGTCCGACTCACAATCGATCAGTCGGCAGCGGCTCCTAGCAGAACGTGCCGACTCCCAAGTACCAAAGAGTCATGACGACTTGCCTTTCCAATGCGACTTACGTCCGAGTCCCTTTTGCCTCACGATATATCTTGTCAGACTATAGGCGAATATATGTCATCCCTTAAATAGTCCGACTCTCTTCTCGATCCGAGATAAGTGATTCACCCGACTAACTCTTAGTCGATCGCCTCGGTTAACACTTAACCGAGTCGTGCATGGCCATGCTTTCCGAATCATATCTCACGAGAGGGCCCAGAGAATATCTCTCCGAGTGGAGGGCAAAATCCCATCTTGGTTATTCACATCACGCAGCTTGATTCTCGGTGACGAACCACCTTTATAACTGCCCATTTACGGGATCAGCGTTTGACAGAACCTAAGTCGGTGATCCTCAACTCGGACTATGCAACAACCTCAGGTCTAAGGATTACATTGATTGAGATATACAAATGACAGCTTAGTTCGTTGTACCTCAATATGGGTCAATCCGACTCGCTAAACTCTTTAGCCTAGTCTGTGTAAGTTGGAATAGCATCTCCATGCCCATGACAAGTGGAACCGAGTCATCAAGCCAACTTTCACATTGGTCTAAGTTGTGTGTCCATCACAACCTCAATGACCAAGGATATTTAGTACAAACAACATGAATGCATAGTTCCACAACTGAATCACATATTCAATGATACACATCAGATGTTTATACAAGGACTACTTAATAACTTTATGAATACAATGGGAAATATCATCATACATGATTGCCTCTAGGGCATATTCCCAACAACCATTCTATTAGAAGAACTTTGTTTTGTTTATTCATCTACCATATACCAAATTATATGTAGTGATTGCTACTTTAATCCGTCCAGACTAAATATCGCTATGAAAGATCAAATCTTGTCATAGTTAACTCTTTGAACATTGTCATAAAATACTTTACGACATGTCGACTATTTCATAGATGTGAAACATCCATTTCTGTTTCTTTATAGATCCAAATACGACCGATAGGTTTTTACACCTTTTCGGAGGGTCTTCCAAGTTCAAAACTTGATTTCTCATGTATGGAACTATCACGGATTTTATGGATTCAAGCCATTTGATGGAGTCAGGGCCCATCATCGCTTCTTTGTATGTAGTCGGTTCATCATTGTCAAACAATAATGATTTACTCTCAAATCTCTGCATTTGATTTGTTTATCGGACCTACTTGGTTCAATAGGAACTTAGATCTTCGTGACCACAACCTTTGAGGCACATAAGCTATGAGCCTTATGGCAGCCCCCGGAGCGTTTTCCGGCGCTGTGCAACTCAGCACATTTAGCTAAGGTTCGTTAACCTTGTCAAAGTTCTATTGTCCTCCCAATTAACTTTTGCGAAAAATTCCTTTTCCAAGAAACTTCACATTTCGAGCGACAAACCCTTTTGTCCTCGGTGTTATGGAGGAATAACCAATTGTTATTCAAAATAACCTACAAAGACATGCTCATTCCACTTTGGTTGTCAACATCTCACTTATGTTTAGCATACCAAAATTTAAGAAATGACAATTTAGGTTTTACCCCAAACCATAACTTCCATGGTGTCATTTCAACGGATCTAGATGGAGCTCTTTTCAGTGAAAAAGCGGTAGTCTCTAAAGCTTTTAATCTTTTAAAACATAATGGCAGTTTTATAAATAACACCTTTGATCCAACCATGTGAAACAAGGTTTCATTACAAATCTCAAACACTCCATACTCCTATGGTGTTTCGGGAGATGTAAATCTAGGTGTTTTGCTAAACTTGCAACTCAAATAAATCCCTTTATGATAAAATCATAATTCATTTATTTTCTTGTTACACTTGTAACTCAAATAAAGCTCTTATGATAAAATCATAAACCATTTATTTTCTTGTCACAATGATTTTTCACTTCATCTTGAAAGTCTTTGAACGTTTTCAAATATTTCATACTTCTTTCTCATTAAGTGAACATTCACTCAAATTTCCGGAGAAAGCATTTGAAGTTGAAATCCATCGCTTACGACTATACATAATGGACTACATACATCGATATGTATAAATTCCAATAATTTAGTCGTTCGTTCTTCTTTGGCCTTTGAACGAAGTTTTAATTATCACGTGGAAAGTCCCACAAGCGTCACTTGATCAAATCAAAGACTCCAAAAATCCATGAATATGGAAATTCTTCATGTTTTCTTTCCAATATAATTTAAACGGCGATGTCACTTCGTAAGTGATCTTCCAATCATTTGTCTTGCGACATTTTAGCATTAGGCTTTATGGATGTGATTTCTCCAACTAGATTTGTAAATCATCAATCTTATATGGAATACAATAATTATTTGAACAACCTTTGTTCTCATAATACCTGATTTAAATAACAATTATTAAAACAAATCTTGAAGTCAAGCTTTGATCTCAACGAGAAATACAAACAACGGTTTGTTTGTTTTCCATGAACATCATCACATATTCTCTTGCTAGTTACCTAGGCCATTGTGGTTCATGAATTGCGTCGTTCTGTATGAAATTTCATACCAACCAATTCGGTATTCAATACTGTGGCAGCCCGCAAAACCATTATGGTGTGTAATGGGGTGGCCCCAGGCTTGCTTTGGGTCCAGGAACGCCGTGACTTAGGCCCGACATACCGATGGGTGTATGTTAACCGATCCGCAAAAGGGTCAAGTGCTGTGGATACTTTGGTGCACCCTAGGTTAAATCTTTTAGAAGCCGTGTCGCGGTTATGGACGACTTGGAGCACAATTGTCTGATCATAGACAACTATAACTAAAGTTTACTGTTTTGAATTAACTTGTTTCCGATATGATTAGTAATCAGCTTCACTACAACGGAATGGCTAAGTAAAAGTACCAACAACTGCTGGGTTTTGGGGATATCCCATGATAATTGTATCTGACTAGTAATTGATTCCACTATAACGGAATGTTTAACTAAAAGTGCCCACTGCTTACTTTATCAGACGATTATTTAAACCTGACTAGTAAGGTGCCACAACTATAACTGAATAATTAAAACTGCCAACTGTGTGAGTTCCTCGGTTGACTTCCTCGTTTGGTCTCGAGGGGGAAACGCCAGGATGAGTTTGTTTGATGATAGAATCAGGTTGGGTCCGAATAGGTCCTTCTTACCCCTCTCTGATATCCGCCATTTGTATCGAGTCTCTATAGGTTGTTTAGTGCATGCTGCCGCTCAGTCCACCATACCTATGTAGGCGAGGACCGCCGAATTCTAGCCTCGCTGCATCGCCTCGATCTTGACGCTCCTCTTTTTCCTTTGCCCTTTGTCGGCACCCCTTTTGTTTGAGCAGGTTTTGAGATCGACGCCGTTAGCAGGGTTACCCTTCCGGCTTGGCCTGGGTAGGGTTATGGACGCCATTGGTTATTCTTCAGGGCTCTTAGCCCCATTTGCATCTTGTCCGTAGCTGGACGCTATATCGTTTCAAGGTGATTTGGATCTTTGTACCGTAGTTCTGTATTCTTGACTCTTTGAGTCGCTGTTGTATATATCTGTCTGTGGGTCCCATCGAGGACTGTTGTGTAATGTTATTACTTTGTTTTTCCACCCGCACGAAAGTGCCTGGTGGGCACCTTCGAATCGTTTCTATGCGGGTTTGGCGAGTTTTGCTAAAACTTGCATAGGGCCGATTCTGAGGGTGTTACAGAGTGGTATCAGAGCCCAGCAGTTGCGATACCCCACGAGTCCAGCCTGTAGGATAACCTAGCTAACGGCCGAAGTAGAGTGTCAAAACTATTTTCGAAAAATCGGTTGGATAGTTCTGATTAGGTCTGATTTTACTCCTTACCCCTTTGCTATTCCCCTCTTATCTCGACGTGTTTTGAGTCTGCTCTCTCCTTCCTCTTCGAGTCCAGGATTTCTCGTGGTTGGGTTCCGTCGTACCTTTAGGGTTCCGCTTCCTTCTTTGATAACGGTGCTCTACCATCCGGTGTTCAAGCTGCCTGATGAATCCGTCTACGGTGTTACCGTCCTTTGATCCTTGTTTGTGCTTTCCGATGTTTCTGACGCGACGACATCCTCTACGCCGGATCCGATGCAGAGTTTGCATCACTCCTTTGATCCGAACCTCGCTTGTCGAGATCTTCAGTCTGAATCTGAGGGTTGGTTGCATAGTCTGTCTATTCGTGTACAGGGTAATGCTTTGAGTGCGGGATGGAGTCGCGACCATACCACTACTCTTATCATTCACTTGTGTACATTGAATGGTGGATCGATGCAATTTTACTCCTTCCACGGAAGCTAGAGGTGGCTTAATTTGCTGATGCCTCTACCTTCGACCTTTTTGTTTCCGGAGTGCTCTCTCTCTCGACGATCAGGGACAACGACCTCTTGTTAGTGGTGTCGCGAGGATCTACACGAAGCGAGAAGACGCAGATCGCCGACCTTCCTTCCGGTACCATGAGGCGGATCTCGAGGGCGAGATCCCTTGTTAGTGGTGTCGAATTGTGGCAGCCCGCAAAACCATTGCGGGTGTACTTAGTGGGGTGGCCCCCCAGTGCTTGCTTTGGGTCTGGGAACGTCGTGACTTAGGCCCCGCCGACATACCGATGGGTGTATGTTAACTGATCTGGCAAAAAGGGTCGAAGTGCCTGTGGATACTTTGGTGCACCCCTGCAGGGTTAAATCTTTTCGAGAAGCCGTGTCCGCGGTTATGGACGACTTGGAGCACAGTGTCTGATCATAGACAACTATAACTAAAGTTTACTGTTTTGAATTAACTTGTTTCCGATATGATTAGTAATCAGCTTCACTACAACGGAATGGCTAAGTAAAAGTACCAACAACTGCTGGGTTTTGGGGATATCCCATGATAATTGTATCTGACTAGTAATTGATTCCACTATAACGGAATGTTTAACTAAAAGTGCCCACTGCTTATTTTATCAGACGATTATTTAAACCTGACTAGTAAGGTGCCACAACTATAACTGAATAATTAAAACTGCCAACTGTGTGAGTTCCTCGGTTGACTTCCTCGTTTGGTCTCGAGGGGGAAACGCCAGGATGAGTTTGTTTGATGATAGAATCAGGTTGGGTCCGAATAGGTCCTTCTTACCCCTCTCTGATATCCGCCATTTGTATCGAGTCTCTATAGGTTGTTTAGTGCATGCTGCCGCTGCCGCTCAGTCCACCATACCTATGTAGGCGAGGACCGCCGAATTCTAGCCTCGCCGTGTACTGGCCTCAAGATCGACTCCTCTTTTTCCTTTGCCCTTTGTCGGCACCCCTTTTGTTTGAGCAGGTTTTGAGATCGACGCCGTTAGCAGGGTTACCCTTCCGGCTTGGCCTGGGTAGGGTTATGGACGCCATTGGTTATTCTTCAGGGCTCTTAGCCCCATTTGCATCTTGTCCGTAGCTGGACGCTATATCGTTTCAAGGTGATTTGGATCTTTGTACCGTAGTTCTGTATTCTTGACTCTTTGAGTCGCTGTTGTATATATCTGTCTGTGGGTCCCATCGAGGACTGTTGTGTAATGTTATTACTTTGTTTTTCCACCCGCACGAAAGTGCCTGGTGGGCACCTTCGAATCGTTTCTATGCGGGTTTGGCGAGTTTTGCTAAAACTTGCATAGGGCCGATTCTGAGGGTGTTACAAATACCCAAGAACCACATTGTTTAACAAGAAAAGAATACAACCATAACATGTATATCATATATATACCTAAATTGGATATTTCCAATCTTTTCTTTTCTACCAAATATATTTTATAGATTCTCTTCCAGCATTTCCTTTTCCTTTTTAAAAGAATCTATCAACATCAAAAGTGGCGCCATATACATGACACATAGTCCAAAGCGTGTATATTCAAATAATAATACCTTTGGACTTGCACTTTGAAGTAGATCACCATCATCAAAATGATCGGTAATCTTTTAAAATCCATTCTTTAGTAATCTTTTAGTGTAGTAAACACTTTACATATATATTCTATTCATCCTTATCATGACGACTTTCATGATCAAGCTACTGTAGCTTATAAAGGCGAATCATGAGTACAACATTACTTTCCAAAACCCTTTTGGATGATTAGGATGTCTAGCATCTCCAATCTTCGTAAATTCTCATCCAATATGAGAACATATATTATACTCTATCATATTGCAACCAAAACATTGTTTTAGATATCGTTATATCTGCCACACATGATGGTTTCTGAAACAATTCTTTCAGCTCCTAGATAAACTTGATATTAAAACAATCAAGAATCATGGAGGCAAACATGATACTTAAGATACTAACACTGGAATTGTTACTCTCGATTTAATACCAACTATTAAATTTCACGGAGTAAATAGAGTTTCCTGAAAGTTTGCAATAGGACTTTAAACTTTAGATTGACACTCAACACAATACGATACCAGTTCGTAAAGTATATATCCAGAATTCTATAGTTCTATTATCTCAATTACAACTATGCATAAGGTGGTGAACGAATGCCAATGACTACAACAAATTATACAAATTCACTTTGATTTAATTTATGATAAATTGAGTTCTACTAATCCAAATTAGAAATGAACTCCCACTCAAAAACGACATCCCTCATGTCTTTTTGGTGATTACATGAACCAAATCCACTACACCAAGTCCAATCATCACGTGAGTCGGTGTAGCTTCAAAGGTGAGCATCCATATGGTCATCATATCAAAAACATATGACTCGTGCTTAACCTTTCAGTCCGTGTTCTGAGGCCATGTCTGTACATGCTAGGCTCGCCAAGTAAGAACCTTAGTATTCGCGTGTGTAACTGTCTTACACCCGAGATATGCTCATGGATTCAAGTACACCCGATCATCACGTGATGTCTTGAAGCGACGAAACATTGTCGGTGCATACTTAAGGAAGAACACATTTTTATCTTGATATCTAAATGAGGGATCATCTTATTATGCTAATAAAACGCCAAACAAGCAATATAAGATGCAATCTCAACATCACATGTTTATAAGTGGAATGATATGGTTCCCGCATATGATCTCTATCATGTGCATCGTGGTATGATCACTATCATACCTATATGTGTAAGTCCAAGGTCTATGGAGATTACACGTTATGTGTGTTGTACGAGTATCATCTCATACTTCTACTTACAACATCACCATATCATATCACTAGCCCAGCAATAATCTAAACTAGACGCCTCTAATTTATCAATTGCAAATTTTACGTGGCTTAGGGCTTTCGAAGATAGAACCGTTCTTACCTACGAACATGAACCACAACAAGGAAAAACAAATTGTTGACAACTCATTGCAAATTATATATTGACTATAGTAGGATAGACAGACACCCGCTAGCCACTTATGCAAAACTAGTTGCATGTCAAGCGTGGAACAGGTCTCATGTGCGAGGACATGTAAATTTTGTCCGGGCCGCTTCATCCCACTATGCCACCAATATCCAAAGTATAACTAAGAAGCAATAAAATGATCATCATCGCCCACATACTCATATGTGTACTACCCGTGCAAAGCATCTACGCATAGATCCGGCTCTGGTACCACTATAGGGTTTGCAGCATAGAAAACAAAAATTTTCCTACGATGGGAACTATGTACCAAGATCTATCTACTAGATCCAAACAACGGGCAGATGTATATCCGTAGAGAACATACCCTTGAAGACCGACAAAGCTTAACGAGTCCAAACTCGCGGTTGATGTAGACGATCTCTTGCCGATCTCAAGATCGAGAGGAAGTCCTAGCGCCGCAAAACAGCAGTGCATCCGTGCTCGCACACACGTTCGAGGAACCGAGCAACCTCCGCCTCCTCGCTCTAGCGATGCAGCGGAAGCACAACTCTTTCTTGCCTAATAGCCACTGGGAACATGTATCTCGCTAGTCCGAGACCATGGGGAATAAATTCTAGAGGGGGAGAGAGATCCTTCACGAGGAGGTGTGAGTGAGAGAGAGGGAGAGGGCTCCTTTTATAGGGAGAGGGGGGAACCCAAGGGGCCATGCGCCCAGCCATGGGGCTTCCCCCACCTCTTCCACATTCATGTGGGTGGACACTCCACTCACTCAAATGCCTTTCAATTCCCTCCACTCAAAAACCCACTCAAATTCCCATTAAATTTCCACCAAATTTAATGCAAACTCTCATTAAATAAAACTCCTTTTATTTATTCAGAATTTTGTTAATTACTTTAATGACAAACATTCTGATATAACCCCTTGCTAGTATTTCATTTCACATGCAGAAACACTTTCTGCAATTTCACCTGAAAACCCGTTTCGGTATCTAGTGAAATAAATTCCTGTGCTTGTTATTCTTTTCGGCATGAAAATTTTGCTCCAAATGGATGTCGGTGTCTCTTAAGTGCATCACCCTTCGGTTCGCGAATAATGCGGACATGATCGAGACCCCTCTCGGATCAATAATCAGAAGCGGGATCTGGAGACCCATACTGACTCCCACACATTCAACGATGACTTTCTTGTGATCGTCGGAACCTTTTACGCTAGTATCTTAATCCTTTTGTTTCGTGATATATTACATGTCCGAGATTCGATCATTGGTATCTCCATACCTAGTTTGATCTCGTTACTGACATGTACTCTTTTCTCGTTCCCATGATATAACATTCTAGTGATCAAATCACTTGCTTGCAAGCTAATCAATGTGATATCACCGAGAGGGCCCAGAGCATATCTATCCGTCATCAGGATGAACAAATTCCATTCTCGATCCATGGGCCTCAACATAACACTTTAGTAGTTCTGAACCCATCTTTATAATCACCCTGTTACGGTGTGACGTTTGATGTTATCAAGAAACTCTTCCGGTGTTAGTGATTGACATGATCTCATGGTCTAAGGATTAGGATCACTTCGTAAGTTGTTATAGCAATATAAACTCAATGACTTTGATCGTAATGCTATACTTCGGATGATTTTTCATCACACCATTACACTAATGTTGTGACCTCGTTATTAACAACATCCAATGTCCATGATCAGGAAACCTTTGATCATCTTGTTAATCAACGAGCTAGTTTATAAGAGAGGCATAACTAGGAACTTCCTTTTGTTTATTAAACACACATGTTTTAACGTTTCCGTATTAATACAATTGTAGCATGTAAAATAAACATTTATCATAAACAAGGAATACGATAATGAACACTTTATTATTGCCTCTCGGGCATATTCCCTTCACACACACTATTGTTTTTATCAATTTCAGCTTCCCTTTCCCACCTAGCATGAAGTTGAGCTAACAGCCTAACATTTTCATCAATAGTAACTTGTATAGCATGAGCAGTAGCAAAGGTAGTTTCCATAGTTTCAGGTTTAGCGGCCATTTTATTAACTAAGGAAGTTTGAGCTTCAGACAAAGAGGATATATTTTTCTCAACATTTAAAATATTTTCCTCTATAGCCTTATTGAAGGTCGTTTGTTTACTAATAAAGTCTTCGAGCATGACTTCAAGTTCAGAGGGGGCACTTCTAGCATTGTTGTAGGAGTTTCCATAGGAATTGCCATTATTAGGAGGATAAGGCCTATAATTGTTGTTGCTACCAAAATTATTCCTATAGGAATTATTGTTGAAATTGTTGTTTCTAATGAAGTTCACATCAACTTGCTCTTCTTCAGGAACCAAGGAGGCTAAGGGAACACTATTAGGATCTAGAGGAGCTTTCCCATTAACAAGGATAGCCATAATAACATCAATCTTTTCACTAAAAGAGGAAGTTTCCTCAACAGAATTTACCTTCTTACCATGTGGAGCTCTCTCAGCATGCCATTCAGAGTAGTTTACCATCATATTATCAAGGAGCCTTGTTGCAGCACCCAAAGTGAGGCCCATGACGGTACCTCCAGCAGCTGAATCCAACAGATTTCTTGAGGAGAAGTTCAAACCTGCATAAAAAGTCTGGATAATCATCCAAGCAGTGAGTCCATGAGTGGGAAAATTCTTAACCAAAGATTTCATTCTTTCCCAAGCTGGAGCAACATGTTCACTATCAAGTTGTTTAAATTTAATAATGTCACTTCTCATAGATATAATCTTAGTAGGAGGATAGTACTTTCCAATAAAAGCATCTTTGCACTTTGTCCAAGAATCAATACTATTTTTAGGCAAAGATAGCAACCATTCTTTAGCTTTTCCTCTCAAGAAGAAAGGAAAAAGCTTGAGCTTAATAATATCTCCATCTACATACTTATACTTCTGCATCTCACAAAGTTCAATAAAGCTATTGAGATGGGCAGCAGGATCATCAAAACCAGCATCAGAAAATTGCTCTCTCATCACAAGATTCAACAAAGCAGGCTTAATATCATAAAAGGTAGCATCAGGAGCAGGTGGAGCAATAGGTGTGCTAAGGAAATCATTGTTGTTGATGCTAGTGAAGTCACACAACTTTGTGTTCTTAGCAGAGTTCATTTTGGCAAAGGTGGGCAAGCCAAAAACAGCAGCTGCAGCCAGAGCAGGAACTAATTTTTTTGTGTTTTTGAATAAAGAAAGCAAACCAAACTAGACTATTTTTTGGGTTTTTTGGAAAGAGGCAAAAAAAAACCAAGCAAAAGAAACAAAGCAAACTAAAAACAAAGTAAAGATAAAGGAAGTGAAGGAATCCCCTAGTGAAGACATCATTAGCCTCCCCGGCAACGGCGCCGGAAAAAGCTTGATGCAGCGCTGCGTTGATGTAGGAGCGCCTCGTTGGGGAACCCCAAGAGCAAGATGTGAAGAAGCATAGCAACAAGTTTTTCGTCAGTAAGAAACCGAGGTTATCGAACCAGTAGGAGGAAGTAAATGTCACACAGGTGTTGCTAGCAACGTGGAGACCTGCACATCACAAACTCAAGACTTTGCCCCAACGAATCAGTGAGGTCGTCAAGCTCACCGGTTTGGTGTAACAAAGAATTAAACGTATGGTGTGGAAGGTAATGGTTTGCAGCAAGTAAAAAAATAACAGTGGAAGATGTATCAATGGTAAAGATTGGACCGGGGTCCATAGTTCAATAAAGGTGCTCTCCTTGGATAAACAACATGGCATGAAGGGTAAACAAATTATAGCGAGGCAATTGACAGGAACTGAGCAAGGCATAACAATGCAATTACTAGTCAGAAAGATCCTATGAGATTCGATTGGGCAATACAACAATATACATAGACCGCCATCCAACTGCATATATGAGTACAAGTCCACCTTCAGGTTATCATCTGAACCCCCTCCAGTATTAAGTTGCAAGCAACAGAAAACTGCTTTAAGCAAAGTGTGTAAGGTAAACAGTCCACATATTCCATGAACAAGAGACCGTTTTCCCCCCTAGTAGAAACAACACATCTACAACCGAAGAGATTATTGTCACTTCCCTTGGAAACTAGATGCATGAACCCACTATCGAGCATAAATACTCCCTCTTGGAGTCACTAGCAACTACTTGGCCAAGATAGATACTAACAACGGAGATCATGCAAGATCACAAACAACACATACATGATAGAATCATAAATACAAAACCATTAATCAAACCAACATAATAATCCCAATATCTATCAGATCCCCACAAACTCAAGATGGCAGTTTTACCCATGGAGGCGGGTACCCGCGGGGATATACCCGCTAAGATCCGGGGATGGGGGACAAATTGCCTCCATGGGGCTAGCGGGACGGGTACCCGATAGGGTCGTGGGGTGGGGATGGGGGGCAGATTCCCTCCATGGGGACTCCATGGATATCCGGGGCTCCACCAGTCAGTCGGAGAAACATTCTATATTAGGTGAAAAAAACCATAAGGCTGTAACTCTCACTCCACCCCTCGTTCCCCTCGCCCTAGCGTTCCAGCCGCCGTGACTCTCCCTTTCCCAAAGCCGCCAGCGCACCTCCAATCCTCCATCCAGCCGCCAGCCCACCTCCATCCGGCAGTCCCTCCTCACCGGCGCCACCGCGCATCAGGTCATCACCGCCACGCATCAGGTCATCGCCGTCGCGCCTCCATCCGGCCGCCAGCGCACCTCCATCCGATAGTCTCTCCTCACTAGCGCCGTCGTGCATTGGATCATCATTGGCGACGCCCCGCATCAGGTCATCGTCGACATCGCCCCGCATCCACATCTGCTAGCTTGGGCACCAGTGGGAGGTCCCCGTGGAGACCCCGACGGGGGCCGGGTACCCGATGTTCGCGGGGACGGTGGGCATTTCTCCCGTGATAAGCTAACGGGGAATTGCGGGGACGGGTACTCGCGGGGATCGGGGCGGCCACGGTGGAGTCATCCCCGGTAATCCCCGCCCCCGTTGCCATCTTGACCGCAAACACAACATGCATGATTACAAATAGATTAGATCTTGATCATGAAAGGAGCTCACAAGATCTATACATGAACGCACAAAGGAGGAGATACAACCATCTATCTACTACATGGACCCATAGTCCAAGGTGGAACTACTCACACATCATACCGGAGAGAAGGCCTCGTGGATGATCTCCCCTCCGGCGGGGTGCCGGGAAGAACTTCAGATCCCTCGCGATCTAGGGACGATGGTGGCGGCGGCTACAGACGGTTTCGTGGAGATTTGATTGGGTGCTTAGGTTTCTGCATCGGGGGCTTTTTATAGACGAAGGGGGAGGCCGAGGAGGCGGCCAGAGGGGCCACACCCCCCTAGGAGCGGGCCCGCCCCTTGCCGCGCCTAGGGGAGGTCTGGGCGCCCTAGCCCGCCTCTCCGGCTCCCCTCTGGACTTCTTGTTCCCCACAGAAAGTAATTGACTTTGACGTTTGTACCGTCCAATTCCGGGAATATTTCTTTACTAACTTTTCTGAAACCAAAATCAGCAGAAAATGGGCAACTGGCACTGTGGCAACTTGTTAATAGGTTAATACCAGAAAACATGTAAAAAGCACCTCAAAATGTAGACAAGCAAAGAAAAGTAGATACTAAACAAGCATGGTGCATAAAA
Source organism: Avena longiglumis (assembly GCA_030063025.1). NCBI lineage: Eukaryota > Viridiplantae > Streptophyta > Magnoliopsida > Poales > Poaceae > Avena > Avena longiglumis. Next base: position 145,326,175 of record CP125974.1, read on the forward strand.
AATTATAGATACGTTTACGACGTATCAGTGCACCACAGATGTGAGTGGACCAGGGGCCTCCCAGCCGCATGCCACATACCCGTAGCGCACATGGGGTAACTGCGCTACTTTTTTTAGGGATAGCCATAGAGCACATGGGGCAAGTGTGGCATCCCGCAAAACCACTACTAGAAAATCGCGTTGAATTTGTGCATTGCATCGTCATCATCATGCATTGTTTGCCAAAACTATTTTCGCAAAGCCCGTTTTGTTTTCTAAAACGCCCCATCTTTATTTAAACGCCAAACCCGGGGCTCCGGAGTATTTTGTTTTGTTGCTATCGGTTTGCAAATGGTCCAATTAAAGTAAATAAAATATTAAATTATTTTAGTGGGGCAGTCGAACGGGCCGAGTAGACCCGAATGACCACCCCTGTTTTAAAAATCGGTCCACCCTGACAGCCCCATCTAAATCCTAATCCCACCTAAAACTCTACCCAGTCAAACCCTCCACCTCACCCCTCCTATCACGAGATGCCACGTCGTCCCTCCCCAAAATTTCCACCAACCACCTGTGGCCACATCAGCCGGCCCCCCACCAAATCCCACACACGCGCGCGCGCGTCCTGCCACCTAACCGCCCCCACACTCTCTCACACCCAGCCCCCCACCGACCCACTCCCGCTGCCGCACGGGCCCCACCACCAACCTCCCCGCGTGCGTCCTCCCCCAGCCTCTCCTTCCCCGCGTGGACCCCGCTCCCCTGGGCCCCACCTGCCGCGTCCATACCGCGTCCCTGCCGCGTTACCGCCTCCCCCAGGCCAAACTCCCCTGCCTCCCTGGCCCGCGACCGGCCCCACCACCTTCTTCCTCCTTCCACCATCTCTCTCCCGCACGCCCGCTGCCCTTCCTCCCCGCCTAGCTCGCTTGCCTTCCCGCCGCCCCTCTCTGCTCGCGCGCCTGACGAGCCCGAGCCGCCAGCCCCCCTCAGCTCCGCGCCTCCATGACCCTCTGCGCTCCGGCCGCCAGAAGCCGCTCGCCCGGCCGCGCTGCCGCCCGCCCCTCCGCCCAGCGCTCATGAGCACCGCCCCAGCTGCTCGCCTCCGCTTAGCCCAGCCCGCATCCACCGCCTCACCTCCGGCCCCTCCTTCCTCCTCCGGCCGCGCCCGCCCCAGCTCGCCCGGCGCGTGGCCTCGTCGCCCGCCCTCGCCATGCTCTTCGCGGCCCTCTCTGTGCCCGCCGGCCCCTGGAGCATCGCCGGCCCGCCGCTCTACTCGAGCTCTCCGGCGAGCTCCCCCGCGTCCTCACCGCCAAGCTTGGTCCCGCCTCCGTCCGTGGCCGTGGCGTCCTCGTGCGGTTCCGCCCGTTCGGTGTACAGCTGCTAGCGGGCGTTTTCGGGACCCTCAAGATCTTCTTCCAAGACCTGTAGATCGGACCGAAGGCCCCGATCCCGGAGTCCTGCCGTGATGACCAAAGACCCCGCGCAAGTCACCATCGATCCCGAAGCCAGACCCGAAAGCGATGGTATCGGAAACCCAAGATCTGCGCGGACCGCAGGCCCGTTCCCGGAGGCGAAGTCCGAACGTGAAGACCACCAAGCTATCCTTCCCGGATTCGGCGTCCCGAGACCAACACGAGAAGGCGAAACGCCAAGGCCTTCGACACGGAACCCTGAACCCCGACGAACCCTCGGACGCCAAGTTCGACTCGATGGCGCGGACCCGACAAGATCCTCGCAACGATAAGAACGGCACCAACCCAGGGTGAATCCGCTGTCCCGATGCCGAACCAAGTCCGGCTTTCTGGATGCCGAGGTCACCAACACAGGACAACAAGATCTACCCCCGCTATCCGAGACCGCTTCCGTCGAACCCCGAACCCCAGATCCTTCGAACCCTGAGACCGACCCCGAACCCCGGAACCCCAAGTTCGTCGAGACCCCTCAATGTGTGAACCCCTCCCCGAAACCCTATTTTATCATATATAACAACTTGTTGCATATTAACTGCCATACTTGCATGCATAATCATGTGGTTTGGGGCCTTATGCCGATTCACCTAATAATAAAATATGGGGCCCATATGCGGGCAAATCTAGCCTTATCTTGGCCTCATTTAAATTGTGTAGCGAACCCGGTGCTATCTTATACCATGTTAAACAACATTTAAATTGCGGGGATCTAAATAACTTGCACCATCTAATTAATTGTCGGGACCCCGGTTCCACTTAATATGACCTAATTGCATCGCACCTTTGCCATGTCATCCATCATACATGCATCATGCCGATCTTCTGCCGTTTTATTAAATAGTACATCCGGTGTTTCTTATAGTGTTTTGCTTCTTCGCGGATAAGGCCGTTGAGTTGATGTGAGCTCGCCCCGATCTTCGGTTGAACCCTTCGACAATGTTTTCAGGCGAGCATCCCCCCTTTCTACCCATCTTACTTTTATAGACTTTATTCCCTCCTGTTGATCTATTGCTATCTGTGTTGCGATGCTTTAGTTTCCGTACCTGTGATATACCGTGCAGCCCTATATTGCCTTGGACACACCCTATCACCTGTTGTTTGGTAGTTAGTTGGACTTGCGCGGCATAGTGCTTGCTCAAGTGCTGATGTTGACGTCATATGCCACAGTTGCTGATGTATTGCCGCATGTTGCTGTTGGAGATGATTCTAGTTTTACTTATCGTCACTTTAATTTCTGTTTAACAACTAAAATTGAAATAAGCAGAGGCATCGGTGGGTGATAGAAAATATTTGGTTTCGAGCCCACTTGTGTCCCGTAAGACCCGAGTACTTGATACTGTTCCTTGATTTATCGCTATCCACATCCGGGAGGTATATGGGACCCCCGAGCGAGCTTGATTCGATCTTATTTCTTGGGGCCACAAACTAGTTTGAGGTTTTATTTACGATCCTGTACTTATGCCATGCTACTTTACGTATTTAATTTGTGCGAGGAGCACACTTTGTCTGTTAGGAAGGCGGAGTGATTACGCGGTATCGACAAGCCCAGCCACACTTTCGGGTTCCCGATACATGTACCATTGGCGCTAACCTTGAGTCCGTCTCGGAGCTTGCTTACTCCGTTGCGGGATCTACTCAAAGGGGTGGCCCCCTGAAATATTTCTGAATCTTGTGATTGTTCAGTCGTGAAAGCCTCGTTGGGTTTTGATTTGGTTTTTCCGAGGTTGATCGAGCGTGTGTTGCTATTGGTGCACCGGGTAAAACTTTCTGAAAGCCGTGTCCGCGGATATGGACGACTTGGAGCACAGTATCTCGATCATAGACAAGCATAACTAAAGTTTATTGCTATAAATTTGACTTATAATGACTAGTAATCAGCTTCACTATAATGAAATGGCGAAATAATACTGCCCACAATTGCTTGTTTGGAGTGTCTCTTGCGACCATTGTACCTGACTAGTAAGTTTTGCAACTACAACGGAATGGCTGAATAAAAGTACCAACAACTGCTGGGTTTTGGGATTAAATCATGCTATCTGTATCTGATTAGTAATTGCTGCAACTATAACAGAATGGTTAACTAAAAGTGCCCACTGCTCATTTTATCAGAACGATTAACTAAATCTGACTAGTAATTGCTGCAACGATAACTGAATAAGTAAAACTGCCAACTGTGTGAGTTCCTCGGTTGACTTCCTCGTTTGGTGTCGAGGGGGAAACGCCAGGATGGGTTTGTTTGGTGATAGCTTCAGGTTGGATCCGATTAGGTCATTCTTATCCCTCTCTGATATCCGCCAGTTGTATCGAGTCTCTGTAGGTTGTTTAGTGCATGCCGCCGCTGCCGCTCAGTCCACCATACCTATGTAGGCGAGGACCGCCGAATTCTAGCCTCGCCGTGTACTGGCCTCAGTACTGACGCTCCTTCTTTTTCCTTTGCCCTTTGCCGGCATCCCTTTTTGTTTAAGCAGGTTTGAGATCGACGTCGTTAGCAGGGTTACCCTTCCGGCTTGGCCTGGGCAGGGTTATGGACGCCATTGGTTATTCTTCAGGGCTCTTAGCCCCATTTGCATCTTGTCCGTAGCTGGACGCTTCATCGTTTTCGAGGTGATTTGGATCTTTGTACCGTATATCTGTATTCTTGACTCTTTGAGTCGCTGTTATATACATATCTGTTCCGTGGGTCCCATCGAGGACTGTTGTGTAATGTTATTACTTCGTTTTCCACCCGCACGAAAGTGCCTGGTGGGCACCTTTGAATCGTTTCTATGCGGGTTTGGCGGGAATCGCTGAAACTTGTATAGGTCCGATTCTGAGGGTGTTACAGAGTGGTATCAGAGCCCAGCAGTTGCGATACCCCACAAGTCCAGCCTGTAGGATAACCTAGCTAACGGCCGAAGTAGAGTGTCAAAACTATTTTGAAAAATCGGTTGGATAGATCTGATTAGGTCTGATTTTACTCCTTACCCCTTTGCTATTCCTCTCTTACCTCTACGTGTTGTGAATCCGCTCTCTTCTCTCTCTTCGAGTCCAGGATTTCTCGTGGTTGGGTTTCCGTCGTACCTTCAGGGTTTCGCTTCTCCCTTTTGTAACGGAGGTGTCACGATCATCAATCTACAACTTGTCTGTTGTATCCTTCCTCCAATCTTTTGTTCTTGAGCTCTTTATCCATATGTGTTCCTTGCCGGATGTCTGTGTCGTTGGAAAACATATGAGAAGGACGAGCATTGGTGAAGTTGGAGTATACCTTGAGCATGTGTTGTTCATGCCAATGGAACCATCGCGGAACCTAATCATTGTGTCTTTCATACGATTCCTGCTGGCATCATCCCTTTGTTCCGGATACCGTCTATGAAGATCTTCAGTCTAAAACTCGAGAGTTGAGTTGCCTGATTCTCCTACCCATGTATAGAGTTGATAGTTGGGTCCGGGATGGACTGATCACCCGACTCTTCTTTGTTACTCGTACATCGAACTGGTGGATCAATGTAACTTTCCCTCTTCTAATGGAAGTTAGAGGTGGCCTTATCGTTTGATACCTCTATCTTCGTCCTTTGTTTCTCCGGGGTGATCTCTCGACGATCAGGGACAACGACCCTTTGTTGGTGGTGTCGCCGATTTCAAGGTGAAGAAGGAACCACCGTTAGTGGTGTCGCGAAGATCTACACGAAGCGAGAAGACGCAGATCGCCGACCTCCTTCCGGTACCATGAGGCGGATCTCGAGGGCGAGATCCATTGTTAGTGGTGTCGAATTGTGGCATCCCGAAAAACCACTACTAGAAAATCGCGTTGAATTTGTGCATTGCATCGTCATCATCATGCATTGTTTGCCAAAACTATTTTCGCAAAGCCCGTTTTGTTTTCTAAAACGCCCCATCTTTATTTAAACGCCAAACCCGGGGCTCCGGAGTATTTTGTTTTGTTGCTATCGGTTTGCAAATGGTCCAATTAAAGTAAATAAAATATTAAATTATTTTAGTGGGGCAGTCGAACGGGCCGAGTAGACCCGAACGACCACCCCTGTTTTAAAACTCGGTCCACCCTGACAGCCCCATCTAAATCCTAATCCCACCTAAAACTCTACCCAGTCCAACCCTCCACCTCACCCCTCCTATCACGAGATGCCACGTCGTCCCTCCCCAAAATTTCCACCAACCACCTGTGGCCACATCAGCCGTCCCCCCACCCAATCCCACACACGCGCGCGTGCGTCCTGCCACCTAACCGCCCCCACACTCTCTCACACCCAGCCCCCCACCGACCCACTCCCGCTGTCGCACGGGCCCCACCACCAACCTCCCCGCGTGCGTCCTCCCCCAGCCTCTCCTTCCCCGCGTGGACCCCGCTCCCCTGGGCCCCACTGCCCATACTGCGTCCACGGCGTTACCGCCTCCCCCAGGCCAACCTCCCCTGCCTCCCTGGCCCGCGACCGGCCCCACCACCTTCTTCCTCCTTCCACCATCTCTCTCCCGCACGCCTGCTGTCCTTCCTCCCCGCCTAGCTCGCTCGCCCCGCGCCGCCCCTCTGCTCCTCGCCGCCGCCCATGCTGCGCCCCAGGCGCGCCGCGCCCCACCTCCCGCCGCCTGCGGCCCCTGCCTCGGCGCCCAAGCGCGCCCCTCGCCCGGCCGCCCGCCGCCGCCCGCTCCGCCAGCGCTCACATGAGCACCGCCCAGCCGGCTCGCCTCCCGCGCTAGCCCCAGGCCCGCATCCACCGCCTCACCTCGGCCCTCCTTCCTCCTCCGGCTGCGCCGACGCCTGCCCGAAGCTTCGCCCGCGTGGCCTCCGTCGACGCCGCCCTCGCCATGCTCTTCGCGGCCCTCTCTGTGCCCGCCGGCCCCTGGAGCATCGCCGGACCGCCGCTCTACTCGAGCTCTCCGGCGAGCTCCCCCGCGTCCTCACCGCCAAGCTTGGTCTCGCCTCCGTCCGTGGCCGTGGCGTCCTCATGCGGTTCCGCCCGTTCGGTGTACAGCTGCTAGCGGGCGTTTTCGGGACCCTCAAGATCTTCTTCCAAGACCTGTAGATCGGACCGAAGGCCCCGATCCCGGAGTCCTGCCGTGATGACCAAAGACCCCGCGCAAGTCACCATCGATCCCGAAGCCAGAACCCGAAAGCGATGGTATCGGAAACCCAAGATCTGCGCGGACCGCAGGCCCGTTCCCGGAGGCGAAGTCCGAATGTGAAGACCACCAAGCTCTCCTTCCCGGATTCGGCGTCCCGAGACCAACACGAGAAGGCGAAACGCCAAGGCCTTCGACACGGAACCCTGAACCCCGACGAACCCTCGGACGCCAAGTTCGACTCGATGGCGCGGACCCGACAAGATCCTCGCAACGATAAGAACGGCACCAACCCAGGGTGAATCCGCTGTCCCGACGCCGAACCAAGTCCGGCTTTCCGGATGCCGAGGTCACCAACACAGGACAACAAGATCTACCCCCGCTATCCGAGACCGCTTTCGTCGAACCCCGAACCCCAGATCCTTCGAACCCTGAGACCGACCCCGAACCCCGGAACCCCAAGTTCGTCGAGACCCCTCAATGTGTGAACCCCTCCCCGAAACCCTATTTTATCATATATAACAACTTGTTGCATATTAACTGCCATACTTGCATGCATAATCATGTGGTTTGGGGCCTTATGCCGATTCACCTAATAATAAAATATGGGGCCCATATGCGGGCAAATCTAGCCTTATCTTGGCCTCATTTAAATTGTGTAGCGAACCCGGTGCTATCTTATACCATGTTAAACAACATTTAAATTGCGGGGATCTAAATAACTTGCACCATCTAATTAATTGTCGGGACCCCGGTTCCACTTAATATGACCTAATTGCATCGCACCTTTGCCATGTCATCCATCATACATGCATCATGCCGATCTTCTGCCGTTTTATTAAATAGTACATCCGGTGTTTCTTCTAGTGTTTTGCTTCTTCGCGGATAAGGCCGTTGAGTTGATGTGAGCTCGCCCCGATCTTCGGTTGAACCCTTCGACAATGTTTTCAGGCGAGCATCCCCCCTTTCTACCTATCTTACTTTTATAGACTTTATTCCCTCCTGTTGATCTATTGCTATATGTGTTGCAATGCTTTAGTTTCCGTACCTGTGATATACCGTGCAGCCCTATATTGCCTTGGACACACCCTATCACCTGTTGTTTGGTAGTTAGTTGGACTTGCGCGGCGTAGTGCTTGCTCAAGTGTTGATGTGTGACGTCATATGCCACAGTTGCTGATGTATTGCCGCATGTTGCTGTTGGAGATGATTCTAGTTTTACTTATCGTCACTTTAATTTCTGTTTAACAACTAAAATTGAAATAAGCAGAGGCATCGGTGGGTGACAGAAAATATTTGGTTTCCGAACGCCCACTTGTGTCCCGTAAGACCCCGAGTACTTGATACCTGTTCCTTGATTTATCGCGCTATCCACATCCGGGAGGTATATGGGACCCCGAGCGAGCTTGATTCATCTTATTTCTTGGGGCCACAAACTAGTTTGAGGTTTTATTTACGATCCTGTACTTATGCCATGCTACTTTACGTATTTAATTTGTGCGAGGAGCACCTGCACTGTTAGGAAGGCGGATGATTACGCGGTATCGACAAGCCCAGCCACACTTCGGGTTCGCTTCCGACCATTGGCGCTAACCTTGAGTCCGTCTCGGAGCTTGCTTACTCCGTTGGATCTACTCAAAGGTGGCCCCAAATATTTCTGAATCTTGTGATTGTTCAGTCGTGAAAGCCTCGTTGGGTTTTGATTTGGTTTTTCCGAGGTTGATCGAGCGTGTGTTGCTATTGGTGCACCCCGGCCGGGTAAAACTTTCTGAAAGCCGTGTCCGCGGATATGGACGACTTGGAGCACAGTATCTCGATCATAGACAAGCATAACTAAAGTTTATTGCTATAAATTTGACTTATAATGACTAGTAATCAGCTTCACTATAATGAAATGGCGAAATAATACTGCCCACAATTGCTTGTTTGGAGTGTCGCTTGCGACCATTGTACCTGACTAGTAAGTTTTGCAACTACAACGGAATGGCTGAATAAAAGTACCAACAACTGCTGGGTTTTGGGATTAAATCATGCTATCTGTATCTGATTAGTAATTGCTGCAACTATAACAGAATGGTTAACTAAAAGTGCCCACTGCTCATTTTATCAGAACGATTAACTAAATCTGACTAGTAATTGCTGCAACGATAACTGAATAAGTAAAACTGCCAACTGTGTGAGTTCCTCGGTTGACTTCCTCGTTTGGTGTCGAGGGGGAAACGCCAGGATGGGTTTGTTTGGTGATAGCTTCAGGTTGGATCCGGTTAGGTCATTCTTATCCATCTCTGATATCCGCCAGTTGTATCGAGTCTCTGTAGGTTGTTTAGTGCATGCTGCCGCTGCCGCTCAGTCCACCATACCTATGTAGGCGAGGACCGCCGAATTCTAGCCTCGCCGTGTACTGGCCTCAGTACTGACGCTCCTTCTTTTTCCTTTGCCCTTTGCCGGCACCCCTTTTTGTTTAAGCAGGTTTGAGATCGACGTCGTTAGCAGGGTTACCCTTCCGGCTTGGCACAGGCAGGTTATGGACGCCATTGGTTATTCTTCAGGGCTCTTAGCCCCATTTGCATCTTGTCCGTAGCTGGACGCTTCATCTTTTCAAGGTGGATTGGATCTTTGTACCGTATATCTGTATTCTTGACTCTTTGAGTCGCTGTTATATATATATCTGTTCTGTGGGTCCCATCGAGGACTGTTGTGTAATGTTATTACTTCGTTTTCCACCCGCACGAAAGTGCCTGGTGGGCACCTTTGAATCGTTTCTATGCGGGTTTGGCGGGAATCGCGGAAACTTGCATAGGTCCGATTCTGAGGGTGTTACAGCAAGTGCGCTACTCCTAGGTTAAGCCCCCTCTGCTCCGTAAATGGGCAAACACATCGGTGGCGCACTCCTGGCATGTGCACCACGGTTGCTTTTAATGCTTGTGGCGCACTAGGGCCATGTGCGCCACGGATGTGTCGACCATTTTTTTGGCAGCTCCACTTTATGCACATGTGATCATCCACCACCCACACTTCACTTTTCCCTCCTTCTTCCTCCTTAGATCTAGACGGGATCCTTCTCCTTCCCACCTCAATTTCTCCACTCATTCACCATTTTTACCATGTAGTACTTTCCTTGGATGTTACATACATAATAGAGGAAGCTATCCTTCGATCTCGTGCGCACCTCTCCTTTCCATCTTCTCGCGATCGATCTATCATCTCGGTAAGTTGTCCATGTAAGGATGTGTTCATGTGTATATGGATGATATGCTCATATGTATATAGATGATCGATGCTCATGTGTGTATGGAGAGGATCAATGCTCATGTGTGTGTGTATATGGAGAGGATCGATGCTCATGCATATGTGTATATGGAGAGGATCTATGCTCATGCATGGAGAGGATGATATGTTCATGTGTATGGATCGGTCTCTCTCTTGTGTATGTGTGTGAATGGGTTGTCATTTGTTTTGCCAAAATGTTTATTCATTTCCATTTTGGCAAGACGTTGGCATTTCTCAAAGGTCCTTATTTTAGGATAGGTCATGCCGAAATTTTCTATCGACCATTGCATGCATGCATTGATTATGTGGTTCTAATAAACTTCTAATTGTACCTTGTACACCACGCAGGATAAAATGGTCCTCATAATGAGCAAAGGCATTGTGGCTATTTTTTGAAATGTGCGACGACCGACATGATACGAAATAACAAGACAGAGATAAGATGTCCGTGCAGAAGATGCAAACTCAACTAGTTGATTGACCCAGATTCCGAGAATCTGCAGGCGCACCTTCTCTGCCATGGTTCCATGGATGATTACACTCATTGGATAAGAAATGACGAAGACAATGGAGATGGTGATGGTTGGCAACATGAAGATGATCATCATGACAAGGACGAGCGAGATGATGAAGAGTCTCCTGGAGATGGTGAAAGTGTGGAAGAAGACCGAGATGATGATGATCTAGATGCCGGAGGAGCAGACGACGATGGACCAACGTTAGGCTGGGTGCAGGACCCTTATGTGGAAGAGCTGCTTCTCAAACACATGAGTAATGTCAGGATACTGCTAGAGAGAAAGCTAAGCTTGCGCAACTTGAGAAAGACACGGTTACTCCATTGTATGAAGGATGCAGGCCCAATGATACCCGGTTGAATGTAACACTCAAGGCTATGGAGATGAAGTAAAAACACAAATTGAGCCATACAAGCTTCGATGATATGATGGCATTCTGGCACGATCGTCTCCCAGAGGGGAACACGTGTCCAACTAGTATCGAGGACGCCAAGAAAATCGTTTGTCTTCTCGATCTACTGCACGTTAGATACCACGTATGCATCAATGATTGCATCATTTATCGGGACGAGGACGCGGAGAAAACCACATGTCCGGTGTGCGATGTGAGTCGGTACAAGAAAGGGAAGAAATCACCTCAAAAAGTGGTATGGTACTTCCCTATCACTCCTCGTCTGCAGCGCTATTTTGTGGACCCTAAGGAAGCGAAGCTAATGCGATGGCATGCGGAAAGGAAGAAGCCAGGAGATGACGATGACCCCAAAAAGGACGAGCTGCTGACGTACCCTTCAGATACTAGCCAATGGAAAGCATTGGACCTCGAATTCCTAGAATTTGGTGGAGATTCGAGGAACATCAGGATTGGTGCGAGAACCGATGGACTCAATTCGTTCGGTAGCCAGAGCAGCATGCACAACACTTGGCCCGTGTTTGTATGGATGTACAACCTCCCTCCATGGATGTGCATGAAGAAGAAGTACATAAAAATGAGTATGCTAATTCAAGGGCCGAAACAACCTAGTACCGACATCAATCTGTATCTCGGGCTGTTGAAAGAGGAGCTAGCCACGTTATGGGAATCTGGAGCCAATACTTATGTCGCCGTCGCACAAGATTATTTCACTATGAGAGCCGTTTTGGTCACTACGGTGCAAGACTATCCAGGTTGCGGGTATATCTCGGGGCAGGTTATCCAAGGATTCTCCGCATGCGTTAGGTGCATGGATAACACAAGCTATCTCCAACTACAGAAATATCCAGGGTCTTCAAAAACCGTGTTCATGGCGCACCAAAGGAGGACCAGCAAGAATGATCCATGGAGAAAATGTGGAGATCTATTCGATGGCAAATTCGAGACCCGAGGAATCCCAGAGCGGAGGAGGAGCAAAGAAGTGGAAGAATTGCTGAAAAACTGGAAAGATTGTCCTAAGACTGGAAAGAAGCGAAAGAGGCAGCAAGACAAGCCGCTGCTGAAGGTATGGAAAACAAGGTCTATTTTTTGGGAGTTGCCATACTGGAAGTTTCTCCGCATGCCTCATAGACTTGACATCATGCATATCACAAAAAATGTGTGTGAGAGTCTAGTCGCCACCATAATCAACATGCCAGATAGGACGAAAGATGGTCCAAAAGCAAGGCACAACCTGATATTCATGGGTATCCGGAAGGAGCTTCACGGAGGACGCACTACTACTGATGATCGGGAAGATGACGATGATCATGAGTCGGAGGCAACACAAGGTCGTCCGAAGGGTAAAAAGTTCAAGAAGAACGAATATTACTGCCCTCCTTCTTGCTTCACTCTAAGCCAGGATGAGATCAAAAAGTTTTTCAAGTGCCTTCTAGGCGTCAAATTTCCTTACGGCTACGCGGGCAAGATAAGCTGATACCTAGAAGAGGCGAAGCAGAGGTTCAGTGGCATGAAGTCTCACGACTGTGTCGTGCTAATGACACATGTACTTCCAGTTGCACTAAGAGGTATAATGGACGAGCACGTCCGTGAAACATTGTTTGGCCTCTGCAAGTTTTTTGACATCATCTCTAGGAAGTCGATTGGCGTGAATCAGCTCAGGAGGCTACAGGAGGAGATCGTGGTGATACTATGCGAGCTTGAGGTATACTTCCCGCCCGCATTTTTCGACATTATGTTGCATCTGCTGGTCCATGTCGTGGAGGACATCGTCCAAGTCGGGCCGATGTTCCTCCGCAACATGATGGCGTTCGAAAGGATGAACGGACACATCAAAGGATACGTTCGCAACAGGTCCCGTCCAGATGGAAGCATAGCCAAGGGATTTCTGGCCGAAGAGTGCATCTCTTTCTGCACGAATTATCTAGACATCGAGAAACCTATCGGTCTTCCCGTCAACAGGAACCTTGGCAATCTCGACGGAACTGGTCACCGAGAGGGTCGTCACGTACTGCATGCAGACTTCAATTGTCGATGCGCAGACTTTGATCGAGAAAACCTCGTCGCGCTATAGAATTTAGAACTGGTCGATCCTTGGGTACATAAGCACAAAAGGTTAATCGAGAAGAAGTACAGTGACCAGGGCATACAGAGGACGCATGGAGAAATAATCAAAGAGCACAACTCAGATTTCACGCGTTGGTTTAGGCAGATGCTCCTTGATAATCCCCCGCGATCGCATTCTTCTGACACGGAAAAGATCATATTCACCTTGTCACAGGGACCCATGCAAAACCTGGTGACCTATCAGGTGTATGATATCAACGGCTACACATTATACACCGAGGAAATGGACAACAAGTGTGATTATCATAAATTAGGCGTAACGTCAGAATTCTACACCGATGACAACATGAAGGAAAGATTCTATGGAAGGATCGAAGATATATGGGAGATCGACTACTGTGGAGAAAAGGTGCCGATGTTCCGTGTCATATGGGCAAAGATCGTCGAAAGAGAAGACCGGTATTTCACAACCATGGTTATACCTGAAGCAGCCAAATCCAAGGCCGCCGGTGAGAACGTGGCCGCGAAAACTGAATGGTGGGTACTGGCTACCAAATTGGACCAATGTTTTTCATTACCGACCCGACAAAGCCTAGCCGTGTTGTCGTGAGGAGAGGAAAAAGAAACATCATCGGAATGGATGGAGTCGCCAACGAGCAAGACTTCGACCAGTACGACGATCTAAAGATTGAAGATGACGACGACTACGATGCAGCAACATACATCACAAGAATAAAAAGGACAACCCTACCCAAAAAAAGGTAGCCCGTTCGAAAGAAGAAACATTAAAGTGCCGGGGCTAAATTATTCAACCGCGACAAAGAAGGGAAAAAAGATTGTAAAACGCTAACTCAAAAAATATTGTAAAACACGTGGTCGAAAAATATTGTAATATTCATGGAAAAATTATTATGACATATTTTTATCATGGACAAATTATTATGAAATATTTGAATCATATTTGTACCACTTTTATGACATATATTATCAATTTTGGGAATTTTTGGAATATTTAAAAGTATTTTAAAAACAAAAAAAAACTTTTATGGCATATATCACCACTTTTAGGCATTTTTTGAAACATTTAAAAGTATTTTTAAAATAAGAACAAAAAAGGTTGGCACCAGGATTCAAACCTGGGTGCTCATAGAGGTTCAGAATAGAGCAATGGGCGGAACCAGTGGGATAGGCAAGTGTAGTTGTTAGAAGTAGTGCTGCAGTACTTTTATAGAGTAGCTAGAACCCGATAGGCATAGTGCACTAGCTCGGAGTGAGCTATAGATATCCGTAGAGCACTATGCCAAAGTGCGCTACGCCTATCTAGGCTTTATCCACGTCAGCCCCATCTCTCATCCCATCTTCTCTCTCACAGCCGCACTCGATCCCCCGCTGCTGCGCTTGATCCGCCAGCTACCGCCGCCACTCGATCCCCCCATCGCCGCGCTCGATCCACCCCAGCAGCCGCCGCTCGAGGAGGAGGCCGTGGAGGAGGATCCCCGCCCACGTTCGAGGAGGAAGCCCGCACGCGTGTCCGAGGAGAAGGAGTAGGCCGTCATCCGCCCACCGTCGTTCACTCGTCGTCGTCCCCCCGCCGTCGTTCTCTCGTCCTTGTCTGAGAGATTAGCCCCTCTCCCTCTCTCCCTCTCATTCGCGTGTGTCAGAGGAGGAACCCGAGCAGGAGATATATGATCTGTGGCTAGGTTTTAGTGCTGTTTGTTAGGGTTTTGGCGAGCAGGAGATATATGATCCTAAGATGCATAGGATCCACACATATATAAGTGTATTTTGTTAGGGTTCAGAGTAGGAAATTGTAAGTGTTTAATGGTTTATCAGCTTGCTAACCTTTGCTGGATGGAAGCAACAATCACCGACTGGTCTCAAGATAGGAATGTCAATGCAAAAACTAATTCTGCACTGGTGACGAACATGTATCATCATCTGTATTAATTTTGCTGAGAGTGATCCATACATGTATAGGTATCATATAAGAATTTAGTTGTAATACGCGGCTTTTATTGTCACCTATTTAACCAGTTAAGACCATGATTGGAGTTTACATGTGTAACATCCCAAAAATGTTGAACAATGATCAACGATGACCTGAAGTATCCTAAAGTACCCATCCGGATTTTGGAATAATCTTTCAGAACCACCAGAACCCGAAGCATCAAGTTTCTCAAGATTCAGTGGAGCAACCACATTGAAGAAGAAGCTACCTGGGAGCGAGAAGATCACATCAGGACAGAGTTTCCCGATCTCTTTAAATCCTAGATAATATTTTTCTTCCTTTTCAAATCTCGGGACGAGATTTTGTTTAAGGAGGGAAGGTTTGTAACATCCCAAAAATGTTGAACAATGATTATCAAATTCCAATTACCAAAATTAGGGTTAACAAAAACTTTTGTTAATTAAAATCATTATGAATGCATATGTGTATGTGATGATTTGATAAATGCATGAATGGACTTGTGTGATTCAACTAAATAGTAAGGAATGGTTCAAAGATGAATACAACATCATCTAAAACATTTCCAAACAGAAACAAATCAATAGAAAATCAAAAACAACTCAAATAAGGAAAATGGTCATTTTTGCCAATCTTGCTCACTAGGTCACTTTGATTGTTTCTAGTCCAAAACTTTTCCAATTCTATTCACCCATTGCTAGACCAAGTAAAATTGAATCAAAACCCACCTTTCAATCTTACAGAAACCTTTGGCAACCCCATTCAAATGCCAACTGAAAATTGAATCTATAACATATGTGAAGATCACACATTTTCAAAACCCAACCAAACCAGTGCCCCTTGACCAATCCAACTAACCAGAGACTAACTAGTATGCACCTAGCAAACCCACCAAGTTTGAATCCAAAATTCAAATTTGAATTTCTTTCGGCCATTTCATCAAACACCTTGTATTCAGCAAACAAAAAAACATCAAACACTATTAGGAGCAGTGATTTTGGCTAACCTTGTTCCCTCTCTAGCTCACTCTACACTCTCAGTAGATGATCAAAGTAATCTAACTAGCTTTAGTACCACTGTGAGCAAGCCTAGCCATTAATGGTGAGCATGCCGAGAGCACCATTATCACCCACATGTCGCCAGCGAGCTAGAGGAAGAACTATCCTCGCTAACCTTGTCTAGGACACACATCACCATCCACCGCCACTACCTGTCCAAGCCCCAAGCGCAGCCAGCCACTGGGCCACCCACCAAGCACACGCCCAGTCCATGTGCGTGCGAGTCAAGAGCGCGCCAGTGCGCCGTCAGCGACACCAACCCACAGATGACGCGCCGTCCTTGCCGCTTGCAGACGTGATATATAGCACCCCAACACCCCGCCAGAAAACCTCGTTCGCCTCAGCACGGACCACACACACTGTGCGCCATTAAAATTACCGTTGGACCCGCCCAGAGTGCCGCGACGTTCCGACCATCTCGCACCGCCCCATGCCTCTCCACCAAGCCATTGAGCATCGCCAGGGAGCACAGCACCGCCCCCTAACTTTGCCCATGCCAATAGCACGCTGTGCTGACGACCACGACGAGCTCCACCCGCACCATTCGGTCCCCTTCAGCCACTATAAAAGGAGGCCTCTCCCGCTCGTTTTCTTCACACCAGTTCACTCCCCACCTCTCACTGATCACACCCACTCACTCCCGGAGCAAGGCTAGCACCAGGTGGCCGGAATTTCACCGGAGTTCGCCGCTGCAGAGGAGGAGAGGTGTCGTCGATTGGAGCCGCCCCAGGAGAAGCTGACGGTACCAGGAGAATCGTCGTCCTCGACTTCGTCGTTCACCCTCGTCGCCGACCATCGCCTGAGCCCCGCTGAGCCTCCCACGACCCCCACCATCCGCGCTAGGGTTCGGTCTCGCCGGCGCTGCCCGACGTGGACGATGAACTAGAGCCGTTCGATTAGAGTAGATCCTACGATCCTAATCGCCCCATACTGCTTCTCCCCTCGTTGTCTCACTAACGAGTGGGGTCGCTCACTTAACAAGCCCGCGTGCGCACTGTGCGTAGTGGGCCGGCCTAGTTAAACATCGCGCGCAACCCACTAATTCAAATTTAGATTTATTCATTTAATTTCAAACCCAGTTCTATACCTAGATTCAAAAATTAACCCAGCTCGATTCACTAAACCAAAATGCATGAAACCAATTTTGTTAGAAAGGTACTGGAATGCTTAATCCAAGCCCGTTGGATTCAAACTATTTAGATTTGTAGATCACCCATGGTAAAAGTAACAAGGCAGAAGCTTTTCTGCATTCAAACATTTTTCAAAATTCAACCATAAGAGCTTTTGAGTTGATTTCAACTCTCAAAAATCACATTTAACCATACCTTTCAGAATATATAAAAATATATAGGTTTACTTACAGAAATAATGATCAAGTAATAAAAGAATGCAACATAGGCCATTCTAGTCATTTTATCTAATTAAAATAAAAAGGTTAAACCTTATTAAATTGTGACACCACTTTAAATCACATTCCCATGTACTGAAATGTGTGGTGATGACGTGTGTCAACATGATCCCATATTTTAGTTGGAGAATATTAAATCTTAAGTAGTTTTTCAATGAGTAGATATTATTTTTCTCAAATAAAATAAATGAGACAAGTGCTTTAATCCTTGTAATGTTAGTGATAATGCTAGATCATCTAGTGTGAACCTTTGTATAATGATTAGAAATAGTTAAGTATTGTTTGGTGATTGTGTATCTTGTATTTATTTATAGACGCTAGTACCGACCAAGGATACGAAGAGGAAGGAGGATACTACGAGGAAGAAGCCGAGGAGAACTTCAACCACTGCTCTGCACAAGGCAAACTGTAACACCCCAGTTTTACTCAATTAATATTAGGGTTTGTTTTGTGCATCATGAGCATCATCATTTAAATTGTGCATTGGAGAAAGCAAATCAAACCCTAAACCCTAGTTTTCTCCCCTCTCTTTGAAATACATTCAAATGGTTTTGAATTTTGAAAGTTACCAAAATTGTGGAGCCCAATCTGAATAAATGGGCCCCTCAATATTTTCGAACCTTTTATTAGGACTCTAGTATTTTGAAATAACTCAAAACAGATTTGTGTATGGAAATACCAAAAATATAAGTGAAATCAGGAAAAGGAAAAAATTTCTGCAAATAAAAGCAGGCAGTAGCAGAATGACCGCAGCCGGCCCACTTCTATTCTATTTTTCTTCCTGTCACAGCCATGACCTCGGCCCAAAGATCGGCCCAAGCCAGCCCATCCCGGCCCGTACCCCTTCAGCGTGTTTCTTCTTTCTTCTTCCTCCGGCGCGAGGAGAAGCTGCTTGCTGTCCTCGCCGATGTCGCCCATCGCCTCGACGCGCCAAGATGAACACCGCCGCTCTGGAGAGGAGATAAGACCGCCGTGCCGTGCTCTGCCCTCTCTCCTCATCCCCATATCCCCCTCTCCTTGGCTCTGTGTTGCTCGCGCACAGAAGCCGAACCCTAGCTCCAGCCAGGACCTCACCGTTCTGCCGTTCTCGGCCTCCTCTCTCCGTTCTGAGGACACCGTCGAGCTCGCCAAGTTGCACTGATTCGCCTCAGCTGGGTCACGAAGCCCCGCGCGCTCGTAGTCAAGCGAATCGAGGTCTCCGACCCTACTCTGGCCACCGCCGTCACCGTCGATTCCGGCCGCGTCTGACCTTCTCCGACCTCGCTGACCCCTCCACTCCCTCCATGGTGAGCCCCTCCACCTCCCAGTCCTCTCCGTGCCTCCCCTCCCTCTCTGGTTTGCCCTTTCACCCATCGTCGCCGTGCTCCGCCGCCAGTAGCTGTCGCTTCATTGCTCCGGCAACCAAAACGGAGCGGCGCCGCCCGATTCTGGCTCAGCGTGATGCACTAGTTCAAACCCGCCCAACCGCGCTTCCCATATCGCTCCCTAGCACCGTTTGCCTCCGCCGCCTGGCCGTTCTCCGGCGAGGCCCGCGTGGCTCCCGTGTGGCGTCCACATGGTGCCTGCGTGGCCCTGGTCCCACCAGTCAGCCTCTAGGGCTAGGCTCTACCCCCGCAATAAATGTCCCTGAGCCCACTTTGCGTGTGTGGCTGCGGAGGTGGCCACGGGCCCATCGGCCAGTCACTGTGGCTAGCCCATCCTGCGGTGTAAAAATGTTTTCCAGTTTTATTTAAATTAAGATAAGGTGTAATAATTTCAGAAATTGTTTTGAATATTGTAAATTCAATAAGTAATTCATATTAATTCAGAAAAATACAAATAATATATCAAAATGTTTAGAAAAATGAGCTCTATCTAGCTAACCTATAATCATGCATTGTTCAAAAACTTAAATGACAAGTTTAATTAGAAGAACTTAGCAAACCCTCTCATATACATCCGTAGTTTCCCGAATTAGGGTTTTCACCCCACGAAACTCCAATTAAATTGTCGAGCATGTCTTAGGGTTTCATTTAAGTACTAATCAACTTGTCATATCATCATACTTTCTTGAGCATTGCATCGATTACATGTGTTGATTGTTTCCCCTCTCTTTTCGGTGTTTGGTTCTTCCCGATAGAATACGAGATCAAGATCGAGATCAAAGCCCGAGGAAAACACCATCAAAGATCGAAGATCGATGAACAATACTTGACCAACTATTACCAATTCAAGTACAAGGCTCCCGAAGATCTGCTTATCTGCTATCAACTGGAAAAGGCAAGCATAGCCCCACCATGATATAATCCTATGATTTCGAAAGCATTTCAATTCCTGCCATGATGCATACGATTCTACTGTGGTCTTTTATCGGTAAATAGAGTATACTATCTATTGCATTACTCCCTTTGAGCTTATATTACCTGATCTGCATCTCCTAGCATAACTAGGTTTGGCTTGTGTGCACTGCTAGAGCTTATATCTGAGTCTTGCTTAGCCATGCACAACTGTCAGTTCTGGTCCATACAGATGATGTATCAGATGCAAGAGAATCTAGTATGACAGGAGAATGTGTTGAGATGAGATCAGCGATATGAGATTAAACATGCTAATGCTTGTATGGGAGGTCACAGTGCGATGTGGTTTTTCTAGTCCCATGCTCGCCACCACTAGGACCTAAGTTCTTGCCTTTGGAACCGAGATGAGCGTACAGCCACACGGGGCTTGGGAACCCCTCGCCTGATTAACTTGCCTAGTAGATTCCATGAGTCACATAGTTCGGGCGTTCCATTCGACATATGCATAGAAAACCTTCTGAAAGATTTGTCGGGTGAAGAGGTGCATTCATAACAGGTCGGGAAGCGTGGGCCAGGTTGCTTGGGGTCGATGGAGCCCCTGGTAAACCATCCTCACCTCACATCTTTAAGTACCGGCTTCGGGATTTGACCCGTTACGGCGGAACCATACTTATTGCGTGACTCATGGTCTCGGCGAAAGCAACGTAAAGGTCGTGGCCAACCATCCTTTGCCGGCCTTCCAAGGAAGAGGGCTAAAACGTTGGCATTAAGAGTCGGTTGGTACATGTGGGTAAAGTTGTACACCCCTGCAGGGTTAAATCATTTTGAAAATCCGTGTTCACGGTTATGAACACTTGGTGACCAGATTCTAAGATCATAGAGAACTATAACTTAATCATAAAACATGGCAGATCAACGTGTGCTTAAGGATGCTTCCTCATGGGTACGAGGGGGTGATCCTAGATAGGGTTCAGATGATGATGACTTGGTGGATATCAAAAGATGATCAATATTTCGGAGACGTCGCTCTCTTATGCCCTTTTAAAATATTCTGATTAGACGAGCTTCTTCCCTCTCTTGTTTTATATACAAAGATGTATTTATGCAAAACAACTCCACTAGCCATAAGTCTTGCGGAGTACACCCTGTACTCACCCTTGCTTTGTTGATACTTTTGGCAGAGTAAGAGTTCCCCTGTAGACAAGTTTCGTACTACATCGACATCGACGAGTAGCTTGGGGTTCTCGGCCGACAGCCTGGAATCTATGGGCTGGGACGTCATTGTTATGCTTCAGGCCTCTTAGGCCATTTGTTAAGTTTGTTATACTTAATAGCATAATTTCCCTTCCGTTGTTTGATGTTTGTGGCCAGTGACCTCTGCTTGTAATAATTTGGTTCTCTTCTCAGTTATGAGCTTGCTGTAATAAATTTTGTGTCGTAGGGTCACTGCCGTGTTATCGATTCTTCACTGGATATCCTCGAGGTCAAGGTTAAGCTTATGTCAGACGGAGTTCTGGGATTTGTTTAGCCCTAATCCCGGGGGTGTCACACAAACCTAATACTACTGGTTGAATTAGCAAGCCAATACTTGCGAGCTACTCATTAAGCAAGCTAACACTTGCATCTTAGCAAGCTACTACTTGCTTGTTACTATGCCAACTATATGCCTTAAGCATATGTGATTATACCCACTTGAAACACCATCCTAGTTTTACATGCAAGCTTAGTATTTTATTTTCTTTTCTTTATTAAAAGCTTTCTATCAAAAGTTTACTTAGTGACTTGTAGATTCTAGAAAGATAATTGAAGATAGCATAAAGAGTATAAAATTTGTCCTAAGTTAGATAATCTTGATGTTATCCTGAGGCATGATATTTTACTTAGATAAGATACACTTGTTTATCACCCCTCATTAGTATCTACCCCACTTATAGATGCTAGTGCTAAGCATAAAACTTGATCAATTTAGATGGGAATACTTGGTGAAAATGGTTATGAAAACCTTAGAATGATGAGTCATTCTACTGAAATGTTTTGACATGTGTTTCCGAACACCAGATGATTTTGATGATGAAAATGTTAAGGCATGAGCCTTAGCCCTTTACAAAACTGATCGTTGTCTGGATGCGATACCATTCCAATTTTATGGTACAACCACAATACCCGAAAATTGGGTAGGGCTTGACTGGAAATTTATATACCTTAGTCTGGGTTCCCTTGTGGCCAAGGTCTGAGCTGAGGCTACCTTGTGAATATTGTCCACCTGTGCAGTACCCAAGATGACGGTTGGTCATGGTTGGGAGTCCAAACTCACAAGAGAGGTGCCTATACTAGGGCGTGTAATTGAAAGGTTGGGATTGATTATCCGCATACTAAGTATGGTGAATTCAGGATTGTTCCTGACGGATGTATCGAATGTTGTGGTGAAAGTGTACAAGATCTGCAGAGTGTCAAACTATTCGAATAGCCGCGTCCGCGATTATGGACAGTTGGAGTGGCCATACTGTTCCATCGTCAGATGTTTTCAAAAGGACTTGTGAAATGATTTGTGACTGCTTTGACTTGACCACAACAGTGTGGTGACATGAAATGCAAGTTCCCACTTAGATGATATAAAACATTCAACTAGTTTTCTTTGCTTCTGAACTTAGTAGAGGTAAATCTGGCTTTTTGCAAAACAACCCTAGAGCTTAGTATATCCTATTCAAAACCACTTCACTTGTTAGTATTAGTTTGCGAGTACTTAAAGAGTACTCATGGCTCTGTCCCTGGCTATTCCCGTGGCTAGACTATGAAGAGGAGTATCAGGAGGACGGACAGCAGGAAGGTTACGACAACTAGGATCATCTCCCATCGTCAGCATTGCCTTTGACCCTGAAGATGGAGCTTCGCCTACGCTATCTACTATTACGTTGTTCCGCTGCTTGAATTGTATTAACAAGTGGATCATGACATTCTTATTTTTGTAAGACCTTATATATGGTTTGTAATGGATGATGTACTGTGATATCCAATCTGTTATGTCTCCCAAAAATGGTAATCATGGGATTGCGATGTATGGCATAACAGGCATCTGTGATTAAAAATCCGGGTGTTGACAACATGCACAGCCACAAATGTATCTGTTCAACACTCACCCCACTCAAACTAAGAAACTTTTCAAACTGTAAAGTGAATTGTGTTATGTACCTAAGCCCGCCGAGGGCCATGTTCCTCACTGGTGACACTACTATACTGTTGCTCCTCTCCCATTTTGGGAAGGACTGGGAATTGGTTTACTAATGATGACATCACCACTGGTGTTGGGTACCATACCCGGGCCGTGCAACATTGTTTGAAATACCCTGGTCCTGTGATAGTTCGCTGTCTTCAGTGGATGCAGATGAAACTTCTGGGAAGAGCTGAAGCTCTCGTGGTGGGTCAAGTTGATTGGGGTGGCAGTGGGTCAAGGCAGTGGGTGGCAGTGGGTCAAGTTAGTTTGAGTTCCCTGATTGCCCTGATTGACCTATCTGTAGTTTTTTCACCTAAGCCATTCTTTTAACTACTTGTGTGCTGTCAAGTTAGTTGTTGTAGGTAAGTTGCTGTCAAGTTAGATGTTGTAGGTAAGTAGTAGGTTAGCAGTTAGTAGTTAGAAGTAGGCCAAATACTTATGTGCTATCAAGTTAGTTGTGTGCTGCTATGTATTTGCTTATTGTGTGTTGTCAAGTTAGTTGTGTGCTGTCAAGTTAGTTACTAAAAATGTATTCTACTGTACACAAACTTGTGTGCTGCTATGTATTTCCTTGTTGTATTTGCTTGCTGTCATATAATCTGCATATTGTATTTGCTTGCTTGCTATAATGACAGGTGCTATAGTCTGCATATATTTGCTTGCTGTCATCAATGACATGTGCTATTGTTGTAGCACTTGAAATTGTGCTTCTGCTTGTATGAAGCACTTTATTATGTCGTGTATGCAGGTTCTTGTATGAAATGAGTCCCGATTTTTGATGAAATGTTGATTAACTTCCGTCTCGGTAGAAATCGGGCACTCCTAGTTTAAGAAAATTAGAAAAGGTAATGCCGGATTTTTCCGTGCACTTTATTACTAACCAATTATTTACTTTTATTAGTGCAAAGATGTGTGACAACGACGAGGCTGGCTGTTCTAAGAGCGCCATCGCTGAAGGAGAAGTCAGACCTCCGAATAAACAATTGACATTCTGGGAGGCGGCCGAGCGGCTAGAAGACGATGAAGAATACCATCCTTCAGAGAGCGAGGACGATGATATGGAAGACACGGAGGAAGAAGCCGAATGAATGGTGGATGATAAAACCACTGATGACGGCGAGGGCACAGGGAGTGGTAGCAATCCTCCTAAGAAGAAGAAGTAGAAGGAACGGCGCCCGAACACGGTCGGCACCGTCAGAGAGGAAATTACCGAAGTAAGCCCAACAGGGGTTCCTTTGGCGCCCGACCTTGTCGTCAGAGGGTACAGTGGGCAAGTGGCCGCGTTCACCCGGACAACCATCTCGATGAACACCGAGAATATCCGGCATAGAGATAATGGCCACTTGCGCACACTCCTCTTCGAGAAGCTGCACGCAAGATACAAGTTCCCCACTGAGTATCGGAACACAAATTATCATGGGAATGAAGTAAACAAATCCGCCCTCACAAAGATGAGCACCGCCCTTGTTGTGGATATACCAAATGGGTATACCTATGGCATAGTCTCATACCGGAAAGCCCGGGTGACCCACAGTTGGTGGTTAGTCCTATGGCATAACCGGGCGGCCCAGTTGCTGGTAGACAAGACGGAGGTCCAGCAGGGATAAAGGAAGGCGACGTGCCACCGCCTTAGATGGAAGCCTATAACACCCTCAGAATCGGCCCTATGCAAGTTTTAGCGAAACTCGCCAAACCCGCATAGAAACGATTCGAAGGTGCCCACCAGGCACTTTCGTGCGGGTGGAAAGCAAAGTAATAACATTACACAACAGTCCTCGATGGGACCCACAGAACAGATATATACAACAGCGACTCGAAGAGTCAAGAATACAAATATACGGTACAAAGATCCAAATCACCTTGAAAACGATGGGGCGTCCGACTACGGACAAGATGCAAATGGGGCTAAGAGCCCTGAAGAATAACCAATGGCGTCCATAACCCTGCCCAGGCCAAGCCGGAAGGGTAACCCTGCTAACGGCGTCGATCTCAAAACCTGCTTAAACAAAAGGGGTGCCGACAAAGGGCAAAGGAAAAAGAAGGCGTCGATCGAGGCCGATGCAGCGAGGCTAGAATTCGGCGGTCCTCGCCTACATAGGTATGGTGGACTGAGCGGCAGCGGCAGCATGCACTAAACAACCTATAGAGACTCGATACAACTGGCGGCTATCAGAAAGGGGTGAGAAAGACCTATTCGGACCCAACCTGATACTATCATCAAACAAACCCATCCTGGCGTTTCCCCCTCGAGACCAAACGAGGAAGGCAACCGAGGAACGCACACAGTTGGCAGTTTTAATTATTCAGTTATGGTTGCGGCACTTTACTAGTCAGGTTTAGATAATCGTCCTGATAAAGTAAGCAGTGGGCACTTTTAGTTAATCATTCCGTTATAGTGGCATCACTTACTAGTCAGATACAATTATCATGAGATAACCCCATAACCCAGCAGTTGTTGGTACTTTTACTTAGCCATTCCGTTGTAGTGAAGCTGATTACTAATCATATCAGAAAACAAGTCAAGTTAAAACAATAAACTTTTGTTATAGTTGTCTATGATCAAGCACTGTGCTCCAAGTCGTCCATAACCGCGGACACGGCTTCTCGAAAAGATTTAACCCTGCAGGGGTGCACCAAAGTATCCACAGGCACTTCGACCCTTTTTGCCAGATCAGTTAACATACACCCATCGGTATGTCGGCGGGGCCTAAGTCACGACGTTCCCAGACCCAAAGCAAGCACGGGGCCACCCACTAAGTACACCCGCCACGAAGTCGGCCGGTCTCCGAGACGGACTTAGGGTTTGCGACAATGGCTGTAAACGACAGCAGGTCCCCAATCGGGGACTGTCGATACCGCGAAAACATTCCGCTTCCTAAACAGTACAGCGTGCTCCTCACACAATCGTAAATAAAGCAGTAAAGCATGGCATAGGTACATGATAGTAAATAAATCCTCAAACTAGTTGTGGCCCCCAGTACAATACTTTGAAATCAGGTAATTATCAATGGGGGGCCCATATCTCCCCACCTGTGGTTAGCGCGCTCGATCTCGGAACAGGTGTCAAGAACTCGGGTCCTACGGGACACAAGTGGGCGTTCGGAAAACAATCTTACCTATCACCCACCGATGCCTCTGCTTAATTCAATTTTAGTTGTTAAACAGGAATTAAAGTGATACAATAATTAAAGCCTTGATCATCTCCAACGTCAACATGCGGCAATTTCTCCAACAAAGGTGGTACTTGACGACAAGCAAAACACTTGAGCAAGCGACTACGACACGCGGGTCCAACTATCTACCAAACAACAGGTAATAGGATGTGTCCAAGGCTATGTATGGCTGCAAGGGTTATCACGGGTACGAAATCTAGAGCATCGCAACACAGATAACAAAGATCAACAGGAGGGAAGTAAATACTAGCAAAGTAAGATAGGTAGAAAGGGGGAGATGCTCGCCTGAAACATTGTCGAAGGTTCAACCGAAGATCGGGGCGAAGCTCACATCGACTCAACGGCCTTATCCGCGAAGAAGCAAAACACTAGAAGAAACACCGGATGCAATATTTAATACACGGCAGAAGATTGGCATGATGCATGTATGATGTATGGCATGGCAAGGTGCGATGCAATTGGGCAATATTAAGTGGAACCGGGGTCCCGACAATTAATTAGGTGGTTCATGTTGTTTAGCTACCCCGCAATTTAAATGTTGTTTTAACATGGCAAAAGATAGCACCGGTTCGCTACACAAGATTTAAATGAGGCCAATATGAGACTAGATTTGCCCGCATATGGGCCCCATATTTAATTATTAGGTGAATCGGCATAAGGCCCCCAAACCGATGATATGCATGCGAGAATGACAGTTCAATATGCAACAAGTTGTTATTATGTTATAAAATAGGGTTCGAGGAAAAGGGGTCACACATCAGAGGGGGCTCGACGATCTTGGGGTTTCCGGGGTTCGGGGGCCGGTCTCAGGGTCCAGGGTTCGACGGGGTCGTTCTCGGACTCCGGGATTAGGGGCTTCGGATCGGGGGTAGATCTTGTTGTATCCGTGTCTTCGGTTCATGTTGTTGGTCTTGACGTTACGAAGATCTTGGCGTTCCGGGAGGGAGGACGTGGTCCGGCGTCGAAACAGCGGATTCGCCTTGGTTCGGTGCCGTTCTTGTCGTCGAGGGCGAACTTGAGTGGATCGGGTACCGGGGTCTTCGGATCCGGGAAGTAGATCTTGTCGCACGGGTCCGGGAAGATGAACTTGGCGACTTCGCATCGTCGATCTTGGCGTTCGGGTTCTCGACTTCGCATCCGGGAAAAGAGTTCTTGTCGAGCATGTGGTCTTCGGGTCCGGGATTCAGCTGTCGAGGACAAACTTGGGATTAGTACCAGATGTTCGGGTGGCTTCCTGGGTACCTGTTCTACTTGGAGCTCTTGTTCACCGAGAGGTTCCTAGGCAGCAATACCATCGCTGCCAACATGAATCAAACACCAACCAAAACCTCCTTCTTGTCTGACACTTGGAAGAAGCGTCCTTCAACACGCTGGCTGCGGAGCACACGACGCTGACAAAAACGGCACGCGCGCACTGGACGCGAGCACACCGACATGGACGGCCAGAGGCCGACCGCAGCGGTCCAACGAGGTGGCAGGGCAGACAGCGCCGGGGTCAAGGGGTGGGTCCGCAGGAGGGGGAGGCCGGCGACGAGCTCGGGGGAGGGCTCGCGGAGGGGGAAGCCGGGGAGGTTGAGGGCGCGACGGGGAGCGCCGGTGAGCGTCGGTTCGACGGCGGGGCTTGGGCGGAGGGCGAGCAGGTGGAAGGCGGACTGGCGGTGGAGGGTAGCCGGTCACGGACGTCGGAGGCCGGCGGCGGGGAAGACGTCTGGCGGCGGCAACCGGAGAGGTGAGGGCTTCGGGGTGGCGGGCTCCGGCGGAGGAAGCGGGCGGGCCGTGGCGGGCGGCTAGCGAGCGGCGGGAGCTCAGCGTCCGCGGGGCGAAGTTGGGAGGCGAGGTGGACGGGGACGGGCGGCATCCGCGGGCGCGGTGCTGAGCAGCGCCAGCGGGCTCGGCGGCGCGAAGAGAGGCCTGGGCGGCGGAGGGAGCAGGCGCGGAGGCAGGAGGCGCCGAGGAGGAGAGGCTGGTAGCGCGTGAGAGGAAGAAGGTGTGGGGCCGGGGTTGGTGGGGATCGGGTGTGGCGTGCGTGGTTGTGTGCTGTTGTGTGGGTGTGTGGGCAGGGGGTTGAGTGAGGAGAGGCCAGGGGTGACGTGGCAGCACTGGATTGGTAGAGGGGGAGAGGGGAGCTGAGGTGGCAGCAGGTCATTGGGTGGGGTGAGGTGGAGGCTGGGTTGGGGTAGATTTCTGGGTAGCTGTAGGAACAAGGGGTGGGCCGATCTGAAATATGGGGGTGGTCGTTCGGGTCGATTCGGCCCGTTCGACTGCCCCCGCTAAAATAATAAATAGTTTTATTTACTTTAATTGGACCATTTGCAAACCGATAGCAACAAAACAAAATACTCCGGAGCCCCGGGGTTTGGCGTTTGAATAAAGATGGGGTGTTTTAGAAAACAAAACGGGCTTTGCGAAAAATAGTTTTGGCAAACAATGCATGATGATGACGATGCAATGCACAAATTCAACGCGATTTTCTAGTAGTGGTTTTGCGGGATGCCACAAAGCCGGAACCTTGGAGGAGAAGAAGACCAGTTAGTGTTAGTCTAGGATTCTGTAACCATATTCGGCTGGGACGCTCCTTGTAACCCTAGGAACTGACGACTATATAAGTCGGGCCTATGGGAGCCTTTAGGGGACGACCAAGCATCGATTCACATACACCTCGCACGCGAACCTATCTCTGTACTCGGCATATTACCCTTATAGTGATTTGTAGAAGGAGTGGGATTCCGCCACCGTTGTGGGATCTGAACATGGGTAAGCTATGTTACCTCGTACCCGTCAACCGTCCGCCTTCCCCCATGTCTCTAAACACGCACTGTGAGGACCCCTCCATTCCATACTTGTCGGCAATACCACGACTGTTGGCACCCACCATGGGGCAAGAGGCGCTTACAGCAAGGATCCGAGCGGGATCCCTCGCCGTCTTCGAAGGCGGCTAAATCGCATCTCCATCGACACACCGACTTCATCATCACTCTTGAGAGTCCGAGGACGATTTATCGTCTCTCCTCTCGAGTGTTGGCCAAATCAGCGACGTCACGGAAATCTTCATCAACAAAATACATGCTTGGTTTTCCTCGCCGATAGGCTGACGGAGCCACTATCATCATACGTCATACGTGGAGCTAGGCCGGACGAATTAACGTTAGCGTGCAGTTTTAAAGCCGCGACGGCATTCTGGCTGTGCTTCTCGGGGTTCGTTGTTCCAAGCCAGCGACGATCAGATCTATAATTTCATATATCATTGATCGATCAAGGGCTGGGCACGTCGATTCCTAACAAGCTATCACTTCACGCGGAGAGTCTCCGTTTCCGTTGCACCTACGATGTGGCATCCCAGCTGAGATCTCTTCACATTGCAGCTAGCGTTGGATTCGTGTTTGCTTCGGATCCATTACATGGAAGGCTGAAGCTAAAGCGGAAGCACATGTCATAACCTGGACGACGTGTTTGGTCAGCTTTAATTAGCCAACTTTCTTGTTAAACTGCCGAATTGGATCTAGGGAAACGCACCAAGCTCCAAGAAGAGGCCATACGTGAAGATAATCTCTCAAATCCCCTCGTGCTGCAAGTCTGGACTCTTCGCCGTAGACCGACTTCGCTCGAACGGCTAAGTATTTATTTGTATTTAATATTTTCATTATTTATGATCATAAGATTAAGATTGGTTTACTCATATTCTAAGTCTTTTACCGCTTTCGTTTTTTATCATATCTTTTCCACGATTAGCCTCATGCTCGTGAGTATAAACTTTTTACTGGCTTGTCGTTTTAAGGCCCCGGTATCATGCAAAAAACCCGCCTTCGGGCGTTAGCTTAAGTTTTCTGGATACATGTTTTTTGTTGTTTTTATGTGGATTACGAGTAGTGACTTTTCGGCACTCAAAGCCGACGTTTTGGTCTTGGGTTCTGGACAGTGCCATAGGCATCATCACCTAAGGACATGGTTCTATGTTGCGAGTCTTCCATCTCATGAAATTCAAGCATAAAAACCAGAATAATGGATAAGCCAGCACTTGCTTAAACAAAATTTTAAACTGTTCAAATTAGTTGAGTTTTTTTCTCCTAAACAGTTTTATGTTTTGTTCAACTGTTGCATTGTTTCAGCTTTAATGCATTTGTTTAAAGGCCATGTTTGTTCCGCCTTACATTTGTTTGTTGGACACGATTAAAGAAACAATTTAATACATTTGTATTTTCATGTTTATGTTTCAGGTACATGACGCTCGGACATTGTCGCGTTCCTCGGAATTAAGGTGTTTTAAGCCAGATTTTCACTAGGCTTGACACCTCGGGGGCTGGAATCGCAGCATTGACCAAGACTTGAGCCGCGTTTGAGGAAGTCGACTCGACGCTCGGGGCTTGACATCTCTAACTTAGGAGCTTTGTC
This sequence comes from Avena longiglumis, assembly GCA_030063025.1. NCBI lineage: Eukaryota > Viridiplantae > Streptophyta > Magnoliopsida > Poales > Poaceae > Avena > Avena longiglumis. The sequence continues at coordinate 145,356,420 of CP125974.1, forward strand.
CCTCTTTGAGCATCAAGTAGGAGGAATCCTCGGGGGCTACAATACGATAATCTCCAAGATATGGTTTAGTTCTCTTAGAGCACCAAGCCGGAAAATTCAAGTGATTTCCACCTTGACGCTCGGGGGATACACCGATATTGAATTTCTGTAAAGTTCTCTCTAGAGCACCAAGCCAAAATAATTCCGACTTGACGCTCGGGGGCTACACTATTTGCATTTTTGCTGAAGCTACTCTGAGAGCACCAAGAAGATTTTCCTTTGAAACTCAAACTTGGAGCTTAGGGGCTACAATTGTTTGATGTACAACTATTCATGTTCTTTTGAGCATCAAGCCGCCTTCATCATGGAAGCCGACTCAATGCTCGGGGGATACATATGGTTATGTCAAGAAACTTTCAAGACGGTGAAAAATTCGGCTAGCGAAACCCGGGGGCTCGACATCAACTTTGCCTTCATGGAAGTTTCACTGGGTTACACGGCTCGATGGCCTAAACGTCCGTGATATGAGAGGCTCTAAGACCTTAATTCGGCAAGATCTTTTTGTCTGTGACTTTGCTGGCTCTAAGTCGGCAGTTTGGCGGTCGTAAGCCTTTACGACCGTGGCCCAGTAGCCGTGATTTTTTCCGGCTTGCATACCATCCTACATGGATGATGATATTAAAGACTTTTCTAGAGCTTGGAAGAATCACTAAAGATTCGTTAGAAGAGTTCTCCGCCTTGGATTCGTTCGCAGAAGCATACAAGTAATTGTCTTGCTAGGCTTAGTCGGATGAGAATATGATATGGGAGCTCTCCAAGATTCATCGCGAAGAACGCCTACAAATTGAAGATGACATGATACTTACGCTCAAAGCTAGACGGACGAACGCGAGGATCTTGAAGAACTCCGGGGGCTAATGTTGTGGATACCAAATGGGTATACCTACGGCATAGTCTCATACCGGCAAGCCCAGGTGGCCCACAGTTGGTGGTTAGGCCTATGGCATAACCGGGCGGCCCTGTTGTTGGTAGACAAGACGGAGGTCTAGCGGGGATAAAGGAAGGCGACGTGCCACCACCTTAGATGGATGCCGGAGCCTTGGAGGACAAGAAGACTAGTTAGTGTTAGTCTAGGACTCTGTAACAGTATCCGGCTGGGACTCTCCTTGTAACCCTAGGACCTGGCGACTATATAAGTCGGGCCTATGGGAGCCTTTAGGGAACGACCAAGCATCGATTCACATACACCTCGCACAACGAACCTATCTCTGTACTCGGCGTATTGCCCTTATAGTGATTTATAGCAGGAGTAGGATTCCGCCACCATTGTGGGATCTGAACCTAGGTAAGCTGTGTTACCTCGTACACGTCAACCGTCCGCCTTCCCCCACGTCTCTAAACACGCACTATGAGGACCCCTCCATGGCGTACTCGTCGGCAATACCACGAAAGCCCTGGCCAGCTGGAGAACCTGGATAAAGAAGAAGATCTATAAAGACAAAAGTCTCGAGGAGATCCAGAAGATTGACCCGAAGATCACTGAAGATTAGTACCGGGAGTAATCGGGGAAAGGTGTTGCAGGCGATGAATATAGGTCACCACCATCTCAGATGTAGTGGATACAGAACCGTGGAGGCCAAATGGGATAAGGAGGACGACGAGTATAGAGCTAAGGGGATAGTTAACCCCTTTGTGAAATTCAAAAAGGGGCAGCTTCGAAACTTCACCAGGTCCCTTTACCATGTGGATCCAAAAACCAAACAACTCACCGCGGATCATGTGGTGAAGGAATTCGAGGAAATTGTGGTAAGTAATTTAATAACCACGGATCAACTCGATTGCATTCTAATCGATGAATTATGGTTTCTACACGGTTCACTGTTACTTCTTCTGCAGGAGGAGGAAATTGTTGCTAGTCATGGATCCCAGGGTTCCTCATCCCAGGGGTCGACGGAGGCCACCCAGTGGGATAACCCTTTTAACAGGGCGATGAACCGGGCCAAGAAAATCACGCCAGTTACGAAGAAGCCATCGTCGGCTAGCCGTCTGGCTGGCCTCGGGGGTAAGAATTAGGTGGATCATTTTGGTCCACCGCCGAGGACGCGTGTGGCACCGTCGGTAAGGAGCGAGGAAGAATACCGCGAGGTTCAAGAACTTAAGGAACAAGTGGCGCGGATCCAGCAGATTGTCCAAGACAACCTAGCAATCACCCTCATGTCCATCCTACCTACCTTGGTGGAGTCAATAGCGAACTGGAGTGCGGGTGGTCGACAAGGGCCGTGCCCGATTCCAAGCATGGTCAGCATCCACTCGAACAACGCGGCACTGATTAATTAGGCGAATTATGTGTTCGTGACTCCGCCCTCTAGCACGCGGCGCCGAGAGTGTTGGTGACTCCCCTGCCATCACCGTGGCGCCGGAAGTGTTGGTGACCCCCCTACCATCGTCGTGGCGGCACCGGAGCTCCAAGCACCCGGTAGGGAGAATACACCAGCGGCCGGCACCGTGCCATCAAGCAGACCCTCCGTCTCTTGCACGCCCGTCGTCGTATGCGGTGCCTCGACATTAGCTGATCTCGACGCCATCATGGTAAATAAATTGCTTTACCGCCTTTCATGCCATCTATTACTCTTATGGAATCTCTCTGACGCCGTACATGTTTTCCGCAGATGGATGTTCCTTGCACTCTCTTATGCTACGTGAACAACGATCTGAGGGATGTTGCCAAGGGTACCATCGTTCAACCCTTGCAGCGCACGTTCCACTCAAGGCTGATGCCAGATAGTGTGCACAGGGTTAAAATTAGTCGGGTGCTAAGGGGCTGCGACGACCTGGAACCTCCCATTCAACCCCCAGGAGTGGATGAAGAAGAGCCGGCTGTCCTCAGAAGTTGCTTCGGCTTATTCTTGCAATGGCCAAAGATCATGATCCGTTTGGGGACAACGGGGGCCATCACGCCATAGACAACATCACCGCCTGTCATGCCAGCGACAAGCGGTGGAAAGTCCCCCTTACCGCCCTCGCCGTCACCTCCACGCGGTGGGTCGGATGATCATGTTGATGATATGCACATGGCATAGGATCTGGCCAAGGACGACGAAGACTGGAATAATCACTTCTTCAACACTCAGTTTAGCAACGAAGACCCAGCTGGTGGCCCCACATAGAAACCCACTATCACCAAGCGTCTGTTTGGTTCTCAGGAGACGCCTCCAACTTGCGCCTTCACTGAGCTAGCTGATACAACCAACCGACCCTTTATTCTAAGCCCTGACACACTACATAGGGCAGCCGCTGCTCAGATTGCGGTGCCTGCCCGCTCTCCAAAAGAAAAAAAGGCCAGGAAAAGAAAATCTAGCAGCTCGAGCCAGCTGGTGGCGTCAACTGCGAATCCGATCAGGTTTCGGGACGGGCCACCAAGACCCGAGGGTATTATGTGGAGGATTCATGTGGCGGGTGAGCCTATTCTACCTAAGAATTTGTGGAGGATCGCCAGTTCGGAACTGAAGAGTGTGCATGACGGTGTGCTAACGATAGAGAGACGCCTTCTTGCGGAGAAAGATCCCTCGCACCCGGTATTCGTGGTTAAGGTGCCACAAGGCTTGGGCTTCGTCGAAAATGCCCCCGCGGATCTGTTCTTCCTGAGGTTTGATGACATCTTCAATATGTTCCACCTGTACCCGCTGCACTATACCATGGTTCGCCTGTTTTCTCTCAGCCTGGCGATGCAGATCATTAGAGAGAACACACCGGGCATCGCTATAGTGGAACCCTACTACATGCATGACGGCTGCTTGGGAAGCGCCGTTGAACAACGTTTCGTGGCCTCATACCTAAAAATAATCTTTGTGGCAAACAATACAAAGGAATACATTCTCGTGCCTTACTTTCCTGAGTAAGTCATTACTCACTCGCCACCATCGATTGGCTTTATTAGATTATCATCATTCTTTTTCCAACACATTCCATTTGATTTTTTTTCACAGAGATGAACACTGCACGCTCATATCCTTATCGTCTAAGCATTCGCACGCCATGTATTTCGACTCGGGGAGTCTAGAAAAGAAGAAAAACTACGACAAGATCAAGGAAGTTCTGGATGATGCTCTCACTGGCTATGCCTCGAGGGAAGGCACCACCTTTGTGCGTAAGAAGGTCAAGTTCGGCAGGCACATCTTCAACCACGTAACGGAGTTCCCCTACGTGAAGCAGCTGGAAGACAGTAATAAGGAAGCCTACTATGCACTCCATCACATGAGGGCGTTCCTACTAGACCAGCAGAATTCTACGCTGCCAGATCATCTTAAACAGTGGGCGGAAGCCAAGGCCAAGATCACTGATTCAGATATTATACAAGAGATGTATCGCATCCAGCAGCAGTTTGGGGCAATCATCTTTCGTGATGTCATGACTTCGGGGGAGGGGGGGGGGGGATCTTCTGCGGAGGAAATCTTCCGAATAACCGTTACATAGAAGATCGCCTAGAGATACATGGTGACTATATGAAGTTCATGACGAGACAAGGCGTCCTCCCGTTCCCTGAGCCGAGCCAGAAGGCTTGATGTTGGCCTAGTTGTAGTTCCAAACTATAGATGACTTTTGTGTGTGTGGACAAGTGTACATGCTACTACTTAGCTTATTAGGTTTATGAATCATCGCTTACTTCTTTTGCTTATTATTATTATATATGAATCAATGCTTTTTTTTCTTACTCTTTGGTCCTTTGCTTACTTTGGTCCTTCTTTTTTCCTTACTTTATTAGTCTTTTTTCGAGAATGCCGATGATTGAAATGTCGTGGCACACTATATATGTGAATGTGCTACGATGGGATTGTGAGCCTTGTGATATGCACAAGTCCAGATCTTGTGCATCCTACTTGGCTCACGGTTTCGTCGTAGCATATTCCTGTGTCCAACGACCTATGTATATATATGAGGCATTCTTTTTTAAGTTACTTTGGTCTTTTTCGAGAGTAATGCCGATGATTGAAATGTCGTGGCACACTATATATGTGAATGTGCTACGACAGGATAGTTAGCCTTGTGATATGCACAAGTCCAGGTTTTGTGCATCCTACTTGGCTGACTGTTCTGTCGTAGCATATTCCTGTGTCCAACGACCTATGTATATATATGAGGCATTCTTTTTGAGTTACTTTGGTATTTTTCGAGAATAATGTCGATGATTGAAATGTCGTGGCACACTATATATATGAATGTGCTGTGATGGGATTGTAAGACTTGTGTTATGCATAAGTCCAGATGTTGTGAATCCTACTTGGCTTACAGTTCCATCATAGCATCTTCCTGTGTTCAACGACCTAGTTATATATGAGGCATTCTTTTTGAGTTACTTTGGTCTTTTTTAAGAATGCCTATGATTGACATATCGTGACACACTATATATGTCAATGTGCTGCAACGGGATTGTAAGCCTTGTGATATGCACAAGTACAGATGTTGTGCATCCTACTTGGCTTACGGTTCCATCGTAGCATATTCATGTTTCCAACGACCTAGTTATATATGAGACATGCTTTTTAAGTTACTTTGTTTTTTTTGAGTTGGGACTACTTTCTATAAGTGTATCTTCATATGCGACTTTAATTATACATTTTTTTTCAATCACCGGTTAATTATTATTGTCAACTTGTAGATGACGTGGTACGTTGTGTACAAGGGTCGGGTTCCCGGAGTCTACGATGATTGGGAAGACTGCCGGAGACAGGTGCACCGTTTCAGCGGCAATAGCTACAAAGGGTACAACACTATGGCGGAGGCGGAAGCTAGATACATGCGCGGAGTTAGGACGAGGAACCGGATGAAGACCTACACCTTCGTCGCGGTGATGCTTATCGTCTTTGATTGTTTATCCCGCACTTATTTCTAGCTAGTTTAGATGTCTAGGCGAGCTTCCGAGCTCTAACTTGTTCGAGACACATGTATTCGCATGTCACCAACTACTTTGTAACTTGATCGAAACAATGTAACTTATACTATGTATTCATGTATGGGACTTATCTATATGTATTTGTTTCAATCTTGTTTTTCAAATTGTGTATTTATATATATAACTGTATATCTTATATATATGTGTGTGTATATATGTCTGTAATATTTTATATAATATGTATTGTATATCATCTGGCTCTAAAATAAAAAAAATAAAAAAATGCCCATGGCGCACTACAACTAAAGAGCACATGTGCATATCAGTGGTGCACTGCCATGTGCGCCATAGGAAATAATGCCCGTAGCGCACCTGCCTTTCTATCTGTGGCGCACTGGCACGTGCGTTACGCCTATCCCCATATAACCGTAGCGCACCCGTAGCGCACCATGCAGTGCGCTACGGGTAAGAGATAGCCGTAGAGCGAGGATAGTGGCGCACATGAAGTGCGCCACGGATGCCCTTTTCAGGTGCTCCACGAATGGCCCATTTACTAGTAGTGCTAGAACATTCCGGTGAAAACACCAAAACCATTTCCGAACTCCGGAATTGGACTTTCCTTATATGACTATTATTCTCCGGACCATTCTGGATCTCCTCGTGATATTCCAGATCCAATCTGAGACTTCAAACAACATTTGGTCTTTTCACTCATATTCCATATCTACTAAAGAACATCTAATCCTTAAATGTGTCTCCCTACGGTTCGTGAATTATGCGGACATGATCGAGACTCTTCTCCAATGAATAACCAATATAGGAATCTCGAAATTCATATGGATCCCACATATTTGTACGATTACTTTGTGATCGAATGAACCATTTACATACGATACCAATTTCCCTTTGTCTCATGATACTTTACTTATCTGAGGTTTGTTCGTCGGTATCTCTACATACCTAGTTCAACCTCGTTACCGATAAGTACTCTTTACTCGTTCCTGTGATATGTGATCCCTTGTGAGCCAGTCACATGCTTGCAAGCTAATTGGATGACATTCCACCGAGAGGGTCCAGAGTGTATCTATCTGTCATATGGATGTACAAATACCGCTCTTGATCCATGTGCATCGATACATACTTTTTGAACACTCAATGCCACCTTTATAGCCACCCAGTTATGAAGTGGTATTTGATGTCATAAAAGCATCCATCTGGTGGTGGCGATTAACATGATCTCATGGTCGAAGGAATTAGGTTACTATGTATCTGAAAGCTTATAGAAAACGAACTATTGAAATGACTCGATATTTATGCTATGCTTAACTATAGGAGTATGTCCATCACATCATTCTCCTAATGATATGATCTTGTTGTCAATAACATATCAATGTTCATGATCAGAAAACCATGATCATCTATTAACCAACAAGCTAGTATTGCAAAGAGGCTTTACTAGAAACTCTAACAAATTTACAAATCATACAAGTATTAATGTTTCCAGTTAATACAATTATAGAATGAATATAAACATTTATCATAAACACAAAGATATAATAATAAGTACTTTTATTATTGCCTCCTGGGCATATCTCCAACACCTCCCACTTGCACTAGAGTCAACTAATCTAGATTACATGGTAATATACCAAACACCATGGAAGTTTGCCGGCTGGCCATTGTTTTGCCTCTGGAGAGGTTTTAGCTCAACCCGATCCGCCACATTCATCATCTATGTGTACTTTGTAAATCTTTATGTCACCATCTTGACCTCCACCCCGAATAGCGTGAAAACGTAGCTTGGATATGCTTCAGCTTCTTGTAAGTCACCTTGGTTCTTGCGCATCGCTATGGCGCCCATGTTATCACAAAGAGATGACATTGGTTCTAGCGCAAGACTGGGAACCACGCCGAGCTCAGAATGAACTCCTTCATCCATATTGCCTTCAGGAAGCCTCCGCTACATTTATGTATTCTCGATTCGGCTTGAAGATCTCGCCACAACGCTCCTTTGCACTCCTCCACCATCAAGTTGCACCATTCAGTAAATACGATCCGTATTGAGATTTAGAATCATCCGATAGATGTTATAACTATCTTCGTGTAACCATTAATAATGAGTTGTTCATCACCTCCATAAGAGTGCTAAGAACCATATCCTTAGTTCTTTCCTCAAGTACCTTCTAAGGATGTTTTTGACCGTCCAATGATCCACTCCTAGATCACTTTTGATATCTGCTAGTTTAAACTAACAAAGATATGCAATGTTTCCGGGTCTAGTACATAGTATGGCATACATGATAGATCCTATGCCGAGGCACCTCGGAGTCTTTGTACTCATCCTTTCTATCTTCTCGTCAGAAAGGTGATTCTTGGCGTATTACTCAAGGTCGATGATGGGAAACATGGGCAAGAACCCTTTCTTGCTATCTTCCATTCCAAACCTCTTTAGAACTTTGTCCAAATATGTACTTCCAGTGATAATGATATTAGTGCGCTCTTGATCTATCCAGATAAATCTTTATGCCTAATATGTAAGCTTGCCACAAGATCTTTCATCGAAAAAACTATTATTCAAATAATCCTTGACACTATTAAGAAGGTTCACATCATTCCTAATTAACAATATGTTGTCCACATATAGTACTAGGAATGCTACAGAGTTCCCCACTCACTTCTCTTGTAAATACAAGATTCTCCATAAGTTTGTATAAAACCAAAACTTTTGATTAATTTATCAAAACGCTTGATTCCAACTTCGAGATGCTTGCTTCAATCCATAAATGGATCATGAAGTTTGTGCATACCTTGTTAGCATCTTTAGGATCGACAAAACCTTTGGGTTGTACCATATACAACTCTTCATCAATGTCACCATTGAGGAACGCCGCTTTTGACATCCATCCGCCATATCTCATAATCATAATATGTAGCGATTCTAATAGAATCCTCATAGACTTTAGCTTTTCTACCTATGAGGAAGTCTCATCGTAGTCAACTCCTTGAATTTGTTGAACCCTTCGCAACAAGTTGAGCTTTATAGACTATTACATTACCATCAAGATCTATTTTCTTCTTGAAAATCCATTTGTTTTCGATAGCCTTTCTACCATCCGGTAAGTCCACCAAAGTCCATACTTGGTTTTCGCATGGATCCAATTCGGATTTCATGGCTTCTTGCCATTTATTGGAATCTAGGATCATCATCGCTTTCATATGTCGGGGTCGGTGTTATCTACCAACATGACACTCATAAAGATAATACCAATCGACTGGCACGATTCCTCGTTGACCGCGAGGTTCCATAGTAACTTTAACCAAAGTTTCATGATCATCATCATTAGCTTCCTCTTATTGGTGTAGGCCTATAGGAACAACTTCAGGTGTTGCGCTACTCTCAACCGAGAGAAGGTTTGACAACTGCCGAAGTTCTACTTTCCTTCCAGCCACTTCTTTCGAGAGAAACTCCTTCTAGAAAGGATACATTCTGGCAACGAAGATTTTCCTTCGGATCTATGATAGAATGTATAACCAATAGTTTCCTTTGGGTATCCTATGAAGACGATTTTTCGCTTGGTTCTAGCTTGTCGGGCTGTAACTTCTTTACATAAGCTTCACAACCCCAAACTTTGAGAAACGACAATTTAGTTTTTCTTCCCAAACCATAATTCATACTTGTCGCTTCAATGGATTTAGATGGTGCCCTATTTAAAGTGAATGCGTTATTTCTAATGCATAACCCCAAAATGATAGCCGTAAATTTGTAAGTGACATCATAGAACAAACCATATATAAGAGAGTTCGACACAACGCTTAGACACACCATTATGTTGTGGTGTTCCCAGCAAGTCAATTGTTAAAGTATTCCGTGATTTCTTCAAATGCTCGCCAAACTCAGAATCGATATTCACCTCCATCGATCGTCAGAAATTTTAATCTTCTTGTTATGTTGATTCTCTACTTCACTTTGAAATTCCTTAAACTTCGAAGTTTCGGACTTGTGTTTCATGAAATAGATATACCCATATCTACTCAAGTCGTGGAAGTAAGAACAATAACGATAACCACCGCTGATGCTACACTCATTGGGCCACACACACATCGGTATGTATGATTTCAAACAAGTCTCGTAGCTCGCCTCCATCATTCCGTAAAATGGAGTCTTAGTCATTTACCCATCGACATGCTTCACATCTTTCAAGTGATTCAAATCAAGTGATTCAAGAAGTCCATTTGAATGGAGTTTCTTCCACGCTTCACTCCAATGTGACCAAGACGATAGTGCCACATGTATGTAGAATTATCGCCAATTTCAAACACTTAGCTTCTATATTATGAACATGTTTATTACTACAATCAAGATTCAATAAGAATAGACCATCTATCAAAGGCGCATGACCATAAAAGATATTACTCATATAAATCGAACAACGATTATTC